>CM060683.1:40156841-44956841 GCA_030686995.1 Artemisia argyi | reverse complement strand
CCCCTCTTGGAAAAATCACGCGAACCTTAGGTGGAAGCAAAACCAAAACATGCCCCAAAACAATTCTTCCACTCTACCTAATCGTTATCAACCAAACGGTCCACCCTCTAACCATACTTTCAACAACAATCCTTCAAACAACTATGGTAGTACCAATAATCTTGAAGGATTGATGTCTAAATTTATGGCATCTCAAGAAGCTCGTATAGCTAAGTTTGAATCCGAATTCAATCAACAACAAGCGGAGATGACCAATAAAATTGACAACTTGTTGAAAGCCCTCAACAACCAAGTGCTAACTACACCCAAGAAGGACACTAGGGACACTAGTAGTGGAACCCAAATTAAGGACCCCTCATCATCCAAACACGTCCACTTTGTCAATGTAGTCACTATTAAGCCAATCGATAATAATAGGAAGAAAGTGATAAGGATGAGATTAAGGAAGTTGAGGATAAAAAGGAAGAGAAGTTGAGGAAGTAGAAACTATAGAAGAATACTTTGATAGGTTACCCACCAAGGAAGAACGAGAATACCATAAGGATCTATTCGATGACTCCGAGACACCATACGTCCTTGGTTCACCAATCATCAAAGCGGGTGATCCCTCTAACATCAACATACCATGCAACATTGGACATGTGCATGTGTGGAAAGCCTACATCAATCTTGGATCTCCCATAAACATTATGACTAGGACCCATTACAATTGGGTAATGAAGAAGCAACTGGGACTTAGGATGATTCCCAACACAGGTTGGATGAGTAACTTTGTGGGAAGAGTGAAAGGATTGCACGTCTTTTTAGGAAACTTTACTTACGTTACCGACTTTTTGATTTTAGAGGATATTCGTCCTGTAATCGATGGTTGCCTAAGTCAAGTAGTGTTCGGAAAGCTGTTTGTTAAGACCTCTAAGATGAATTATGACCAATCTCTAGGGATAGTTAGGTTCAAGGATGAGAACGATGAGATAGCTTACAAAATGCCCTATAAGATTGAACAATTTCGTCTTTTATCAATCATCGAAAAGGAACACAAACAAGCGGTCTACTATAGGAATGATGAGGATAGACATAGAGGAGTAGACTATGTTGTAAATAGGATATTTGGTTTCTACAAGGAATGCTTGCAACTTGGTCCGGAATACAAATCTAAAATCGAGTATGACCTAGAAACCGTGACTAATGACGAGATCACGTAATATCCCGTGACCTTGAGTCTAGCTACAAGACTCGTAAATAAAGAAAAGCGCTTCTTGGGAGGCAACCCAAGTTTTATTTGTTTGATTGTTTGTTTGTTTGATTTTATTTGTTTCCGTATGCGTGCTTTATTTTTATTGTTTGTGGATCATGTTTCAAAATAAATTGTGAAAATGCTTTACCTTGTTGTTTGTCTTAACTTCATAAAAAGGTATTTCGCAAAAGCTAAGTGTAAAGGAAATCTAAATTTGTTTCTAAGAACGGAATTGAACATGAACCACAACAATATTAAATAAACATGTATATTAGTATTTGTTCGAGTCAAATGCTTGTATCGAGTCATAATGATGTTTTGCAGGAATTAGGTCATGAGTTTTTCCATAAATTTTCCGGGAACTTAACATAAGATTTCTGTCAGAGCACTCTGACGGCGCCAGGATCATAACCTGACGGCGTCAGGTGTAAAAATCTGAAAATTTTTGCGAGTTTTGTTTTTCTACCGGAATCTTAAAGTTTTTGTTAATTCTTTAGTTTTATAAACTCCAGAAAATATGCAAACATTCATTTCACAAGCATTATATCCTTTTATATATATATATATATATATATATATATATATATATATATATATATATATATATATATATATATATATATATATATATATATATATATATATATATATATATATATTGCCGCCAATTTTACGCGAGGTTTGCCTTGATTTTTTTCTCAGGTTTAACAGGTTATATTGGACCAGAAGATGATTTAAATTTTTGGAGGGAAGCTTTCAACGTTCATTTTCTTGGAGGAGGATTTAACCATGTTATCACATTTATCCACACCGAACGAATCAGGGGAGTATTTGTTTCATTCTTTTACCTTCATTACTTTTACATCATTTTTATTGAACATTGGGGACAATGTTCAGCCTAAGTGTAAGGGGAGGGTAAATGATGATACCTTAGAGAATGCAATTGCACTTGAGTTTGTTTGTTCAATAGTAGGTGTGTAATAAAACTAAGATAAATAATTGTTAGGGCAATTTTAGCGCCAAATTTAATTTTTTTATAACATTTAGGAGTGAAGCTTTAGCCTTAATGAGCGTCTCATGGATAGGAGTTGTATGACTAGCACAAAAAACCGTACCACTCAAAATTTTCCACCCCAAATATGTGAGGTTCGCCTTTAGATCTTTAGGAAAAAGCATTCATTTTTAGTGCTTATGAGTGTACCGGTAGCATTCAGATTCTAGAACTTGTGATAGTGATGCATCCCGAGACCGCTAGTGAGACTACATTCGTGTAGTTAGGATTTACTACATGATAAGAGGCATTAGGAATCACCCTTTTGTTAAACCTGTATCATAATTACTTGACCAATGAAGTCATCATTACTTGAGTAATAAAGTCAATTAATTTTCCCACACCTTTGCGTTGTACTCATTTTTAGTACACAATACCCCTAGTACACCCCTCCGAGCCTATCTTTTTCATTTCTAACTTTAAGCATTGTTAGGTCACCATTTTATAACATTTGATCATAGAATCTTAGAGAGAAAAAGTAAGTAGAGAGAGAGAGTGGAAGGAACTCTTATGTGAAATGAAATAAGGAAAATAATATTACCAAGAGAACCAACACCCTCTAAGGAGGGTTACATGACTATTTATACCACTAGTCTAGGGCTTCACATGACTTTCTACTTGTTACATAACTAGCCCTTAGACTTTACCAAAACATGTAAACTTTAATAAAATAACATAAAACATATTAAAAATTTAACGTACTAATATAATATTGCAACCTATTACAAAACTCAATGACCGACACTTGATATAACAAAATGTATTCCCAAAAATCTCCCCCTAAGTGTTGGTCATCAAAGGTTGCCCGACGTCGTCATCTTCTTATCTTTGACATAGTAGTTGATGTCTTCAAAAATGTTGCAAAATTTTTCATCGTTCTTTGTTCTCTTTGTTGATATGGTAGTGATCATCTTATGAAGTTGTCTGCCTTTCGTCACTTCTGTGTCTGTGGTGGTTGTCCGCCATTCCAACATGCTCATACATCTTTGGACTTAGACTTTCATACACACACAGTTCCCTTTCTTTTACATTGATCTTTAATCTCTTTACTTTGTAGATTCTTCCATATGACGCAGAATCTTTTGGTGAACTTTTCGTTGCTTAGATCTTTGGGAGAGCTTTCATTGACATCAAGATGTATGTATGAGCATGTGGAATTTATCGCCATGGAGGTGATGTGTAGCTGCAGGTAAACAGTTAGCAATAAACAACCGTTACTTACAGGTAAGGAATTAGAGATCGTAAACAACATAGTGTGAAGACTCTTTCTAACCCTTACCAAGGCCGTTCCCATTTCGGATACTCCCGAGGGAGCTTACGAGACCTACTAAGTAGCTCAATGAATGGGTGAGTCGCTGGGGATCACTCCACAACTGTAGACCATTTTGGAACCACCACGAACACTAAGCATAACCCACAAGGAGTTACCGAAGTGACTTGCTGTCAGGGTTGTTTGATGTTGACCCTGGCAGGATTTTTCGTTCAATCATTGAGAAATACATCAGTATATCCTCTCATAAACGTTCTCGGCAGATTGATAGGATCTGCGAAGGACTCGCTAATTTTACAGCTGGTGCCCATTGATGCAGAACACCAGTTGTAGAATTATTAAGTGTTCCTAAGAGATCTTTGATGTATCACATGGCTCTATACTCGATAAGTGCACAATTTGGTTTCCTATGCGGAGTCTAGAGAGAGGTCTCCTACTTCAATATCAACCATCTCTAAGAGATAAGTTGATAGATTACACCAGTTCCCCGTGAGAATGAAACAAGCTCTTTTAAGAGAACTTGAGTGGCTTAGAAGGTTAAGTGCAGTGCATCACTGGGTCCATGACGTCTTTATCTTCAATACCGGTGTCGCCTTAGCAACTACCAGTAGCATATGAATTGAACCCGCTGTCTGCTCTAAGGTTAAACATATGGAGGGCTATTTCTTTTCACCATTTTCTTTACTTTTCTTTTTAATTCTTCAACCCCTTCTTTCTCCTTTCATTCTTTTCTCCTTTTTTTATATCATACCTAAGGACTTCTAATTCTAACTATTGGTGATGTCCTTGGGTAGATCCCTCCGGCTCTAGCGGATCATAGGATGGTTTTCCCTAACCTTAGTCACCTTATAACACCATGACTATCCTATAATTGCCATGAAACCATTTATTGAAAATCTCTCAAAGTGTTTGATATTATAAGTCAAGTTTTTGTTAACACTTTGTGAGTTTTGGTTTAATTTTGAAGGACTCCCCCTTCACATGTACTCATAATTGTTTACTAAATTTACACATGCAGGAGGAGCAAGCACTTTTTGAATTGATCCACTTTCAGTGAACAAGACCGATTAGAGACACGCTTACATCACTAGTTAGACTAGCTTGAAGTTATTACCCGGCCTGGTCGAGTTTACAGAAAGTTTCTCGAAACGGTACATTTCTACTTAGACAAACCCTTTTTGAGACACGCTTACGTGGCTAGTTAGAGAGTTCCATTGTTAGCTTTTAGGTGACAACTAGCTCTAGTAACTAACTTGATGTTATTACCCGTCGAGGATAAGTCTTTTCGATTATTAACTTTTGTGTTTCGTCAATTCTGAGTCTAGCTCGCATGAGATTCAACTTTAAGCAACTTTGAGCATTCATATTTTAATCACTTTCACTTTTCTCCCCCTAAAAAATAGCATGTAAAATGTTGTTTTTGATAAACTTTTGATTAAAATATGCTTTTTGAGTCTTATGGGGAGAAATCAACAAACAACTTTGATTTTAAGAATGATAAGTTTTCAAGTGCTCCCCCTCAACAAGTGAATACTTATTGAGGTGAAATACTTGACTTTTGAGCAGAATTATGAACATCAGAAAATGTTTGATTAATTCCACTCAAAAGTAAGAAGCCTTCGCTCCTTATATTAGGATTGAAGCACTGAAGCGTACCTCAGGATCCTTTTATTACAAGTACGGGTTGTACACTGTTATATGTGTACAAACCAAAGTCATAAATGGAGAAAATTATAATGAAAAAGTGATAACTTTATACCAAAATGAGCAATCAGAATGGTGGATTATCTGGATGACGATAGGTGAGAATGTTAGGAATAGGTGCCCTTCCTCCAATCAAGCTTTCCATTCTGCGTATGTGATCTCTGACCTTCAATCGATGATCAATCCTGTCAATGAACTTGAGTGCTTCTCTTACATCCTTTCTTTTCCAGCCCACATTAATCCCACTGTCGTGTTCCTTGAGCTTTTGATCCAGCTGTATTCTGACGAATTTGAGTGTTTGATCCCCGAACTTTTGAAGCTCATCATATCTCATGAGTTTGATGACATTATTTTTGGTGAAGACGACCCCAAATGGTTTGTTGTAGAACGTGAAAGCTTTCATCTTCGGGATGCCTGGAATTTGCATTTGTGGAGCAATGAAGTTGAGTGATGTTTGATAGCTTTCAACTCCTAATTGTGCATCCTCAACTCTTGCCCGGATGATGATTTGGCGCATGCATAGCAGAATAGAGTTGATAATATCATACTGAAGGCTGCCAGGCAGATGCTGTAGTTTGCCTTGAACCTTAAGCAAGTACATATCTTCGATGTCGTTGAAGTTCAATCTATGATAGTCAGCTTCACCGAATGTGTACAGCTTGTCATCATGTCATCGGACCACAATTTCGTCAAGAAAGTTGTAACCAAATCTTTTTTCTGTTACAGGAACATCTTTGATGGAAAGAATGCCGTGTTGAGAGAAGACCTTGTTCTTTGATTTGAACGTCAACTTATACTTGTAAAACCATTTGCGCATCTCTGGCCAGTGAAGAGTACACAAAGTTGCTTCAATATTATACTTGTAGACTGATGTTGAGTACAATCCTCTCATTTGTTCTTCAAGATCATCTAGAGGTATGAGGCGGCTTTGAATTTGGTGAGAGATGTAGCATAACGGTATTCTGGATCAGTGTTCCCATGCACAAGATATTTTAGATCATTGTTGAAGAAATATTGCTTAGGAATCTTTGGTCGGTTAGGAGGACCAATGAGGGGTAACAGTTGAGAGTAATATTGAAACATGAAGTCATCAGGATCCGTTCCAGTGTATATTATATCCCACGAGGGCCTCTTTTCCCACGTGATATTCTCCGACAGTGCTCGTGCAACTTCGTCAACATTGTATTCAAACTCAAGTTCCGTTGTTGTGCAAGTTTTGAATTCCGTGAACCATGCTGCTCGAATCTTAAATAAGTCTGAAAGTTGAAGTTTCTGAGTCTTCATCACTTTCTTGATCCGTTTGGTGAAATTAACAATTGACCCTTCAATAGGTTCTTTTGACTCAGGAATATCAGGATGTGCATCAACCATTTCGTCAAACTAGTTGTATATTGGTGCATCGGGATTAATCTATTATGGAGCTGGAACTAATGAAGCTTCCTTTGGTGGTTCTTGAACGTTTTCGGTTATTACATGTGAGATGTCGTTCATAGTTTCATGTACTCCTGGTTCATTGGTGGAATGCATAGGGATTGCATCATCAGCTTGAATGTTGACATTTGAAGTTGGAGGTCTGGAGGTAGAGCCGGATGTCCTCTTGCGTTTGTCTTATTGTTGTGGTTGGTCATCCGGATCAGAATCGTCATGACGACGCTTGGTTGACTTCGTCCTTTTGCAAGGTTCGTCTTTCTTTTCCGCCCTTTTCATTGATTTTATCAGCACTTTACTAAGTTCTTTCTCATTCGGATCATTCATGATAGCTTCTAACAATTTACCCTTGAGATCACTAACAGAAGGGTTCGGTGGCAGAGTCTGAATTGTGATTGGAGTAGTCTGAAATTTCTGTGAAACAATCCCTTCAAGATTTTCTCTAACATAGTGTTCCACGGCAATAGGGAGTTTGTCACGAATATATTTTCGAACTTCTCCTGGTAATCTCTCTTTCACCTGGTATTTCACAGCTTCGTCAAGATTGTATACCTTGAACTGTTCGAAGTCCTTCTGCTATTCTTTAACTTGTTTTTGAAGATTCTGAAGTTGTTCTTGTAGCAATTTCAGCAAGCTTGGATTAATGGTTGTTGGTAGATCTAGGGTTTGCTGAGGCTGAACTTGTTTAGGTGATAAAGGTTGAAGTTGTGTCAGATTTGGAGTTATTTCATCGTCAACACCAACTATATCGATAGTTGTGTCATTGATGCGTAGGGATTGTACCAGGGTTTACCTCTCAAGGGATCTTGAGTAGCTTACAACCCCTACCAGGCAGTGTACCTGATCGATGTAGTATAGTATAATGACAAGTACCGGGGGATTGATCGTTCAGCTAGGAATAGTGTCACTAGGATTAGAAAAACCTAAATACTAGATCTAGAGATGAGGGATGATTCTTTTTGTATTTTTATATTTTTTAGAAAGCAAATTAAAATCTCGGGTTTGAAGGATTTGAGGCGGAATTAGTTGCTAGTCAACTAACCCAATACTAAAGATGCAATCAAAATAAAATACTAAAATGAAAATAAAACTATATTAAACTAAAGGTGTGAGCAATAAGAGGGAGAAATGTGTTCACTTAGATTTCACTACTCCCTAGATATCTTTTACACGTTAATTACTTGTTATAGTTGCGTGGATGACGGATTGTATTCCTTAATACCATTCATGGGGTGGCGTACTTACTTCCCCAATCCTATGAGTGCCTACTTCACTCCTATGTCGAGCCTGCAAGAAGCTCCTAACATGGGATCATTAGAATTTACTCATGCATTAAATACAACCAATAAAACCTAGTACACATCGGTTCATGTTTCCTAAGACGTTCAAGCATGTTACACAATGGAGATCTGCCAGTTTTCTTAAGCCTAACATTGAAATCATTCATCCAATACAACCATAAACAAGTAATCAACACATAATCAACATCTAGGTTTCATTAGATCTAAGCAAACACAAGATAAATCTAGCCTAACATGGTGGAATCAAGACAAGCACAAGATATAGACAACCAACACATAGACATATTGATTGAATTAAGAGAAGACTTATCTCAATAGCACATGTAAGGATTCAAGGGTTGAAAACCCTTGAAAAGCTGTAAAATTCGTACAAGGTTCGGCCCTAGGGTTTCTCCACACAAGTTCTTTTTTTTGAATGAAAATTAGAAAACTATATATAGATATTAGGAGGTGACGGCGTCAAAAACAAACTTGTGACGCCGTCATCTCGCCGCCAAATAAATCCTCGGACTGCCTAGATCTACATCTGACGCCGTCATGTATTCCTCTTTTGCAGGCCGTCACACATTTAACTCTTGACGCTCTACTTGTGACGCCTTCATGTTTGTACTGGGTCGTCATGGTTTTTACTCTTGACGCCGTCAGGAATGTCTTCTTGACGCCGTCATACACTGTTCTCAGCATAGAAAATTAAGTCTTTGGCGTTTTCTTCACTTTTATGCTCCAAAAACGTCCGAATTGCTTCCTTTTCCAGATTTTACTCCCAAAGTACCTAAAATTACAAAAGGAACGATTTAGGGTAATATTTGATCAAATAAATTCAATTCCTGGCTTAAATGACCCCCTAAAAACGGATCATTTTTTGCCTCATAATATACCCTTACACTTGATATTTGCTTGTCCTCAAGCAAATGCGCTTTTATTCTACTCAAAATACAAGTTAGGGGTCATTTAACACTAATATAAAAGTAATTACAACAAATAATCGTTCCACTAAAGACCAAAGACGGAGGTCATTCGCTAGCACTTCACAAATAGTGTTTAGATACTCACATCTCTCGGGTGTAATACAGTAAATTACAATATGGAAATGGAAGATATCTCTCACTACCTGTCATAGCAAAATAGATTACCATAGGCTTGGGAAAGGATCAAACCTCCACCACATGGCGTAAGCACCTAGGATAAACTATCAAAGAGGTCTTTTAAAAGGGTTGTAACGTTAGGTGTAGGGATATGAAATACACGGTTTTGTTGGATATAGGCAGTCTTTACTGTTGGCGAGTTAACAATCTTGGTTAATTACATGTACAATATGGCGTTGCTAAGCCAAGACTAGACTCGACTTAATCTAATAAATCAAAAATAACAAAAACATAAAATGAAAATAGAATGAAACGGGATGGTAGTCTGTATGTTTTTTCTCTTTTTCTTTTTCTATATATATATATATATAAATATATATATATATATATATATATATATATATATATATATATATATATTAGCACATTCTTACCCTACCATCTAAAATAATACATCATAGGGAATGGAAATTCCCCTTACACTTGAATTTTTACATACTTTACAATTAACTAATCTAATGACTCGAATTAAGATAATCAAAACACTTGGAGCACTTTTAAGATTAACGCACATATGGGGATAATAAATGATGTTCTTCCCCATTACTCCATAAAATAAGTACTTTACCCATGAGTCCCAATCGTCCCAAAACAAAATGTACAAGGATATGACTCGACTTAGCAACCATGTAATCAATTAGATAGTTAACTTAGGTTTTAACAAATAAAAATAATGCACTAAAGATGAGTGCATACACGGAAGGCTAAGGCGATTTGGTTGTACATTTAAGTGGGGTGTAACAAATTCTTCCTTTAAGTAAAATGCTTAAAGTTAGAAACAAAAAGATAGGCTCGGAGGGGTGTACTAGGGGTTTTGTGTACTAAAAATGAGTACAACGCTAAGGTGTGGGAAAAATTAGTTGACTTAACTAGCCAAGTAATATGACTTAAATGGTAAAGTAATTATGATACGGGTTTAACACAAGGGTGATCCTAATGCCTCTTATCATGTACTAAATCCTACTACACGAATGTAGTCTCACTAGCGGTCTCGGGATGCATCACTAACGCAAGTTATAGAATCTAAATGCTACCGGTACACTCATAAGCACTAATAATAAATGTTTTTTCTATCAAATCTAAAGGCGAACCTCACATATTTGGGTAGAAAATTTTTCTGAATGGTACGGCTTTGTGCTAGTCATACAATCTCCTATCCATGAGACGCTTGCTATGGCTAAAGTTTCACTCCTAAATGTTGTAAAAAATTTTAAATTTGGCGCTAAAATTGCACTAACAAGTATTTCTCATAGTTTTATTACACATCTACTATCAAACAAACAAACTCAAGCGAAAGTGTATCTGTAAGGTATCATCATTTTACCCTCCCCTTACACTTAAGATGAACATTGTCCCCAATGTTCAAGTAAAGAATGTAAAAGTGAAATAAGTAAAAAGAATTAAATCAAATACTCTCCTGATTCGCTCGGTATGGATAATAAGGTGGCCAGGTTAGATCTTCCTCCAAGAAAATGAACAATCAAAGCTTCCCTTCCAGAAAAATAATCATCTTCTTGTCATACATAACTTGTAAATCCTGAGAAAACAGACAAGGCAACCTCTCATAAAATCGGCGGCAATCTACATAAGTTACTAAATCCTAGAAAACAAAATAAGATATAATGCTTGTGGAATGA
This sequence comes from Artemisia argyi, assembly GCA_030686995.1. NCBI lineage: Eukaryota > Viridiplantae > Streptophyta > Magnoliopsida > Asterales > Asteraceae > Artemisia > Artemisia argyi. The sequence goes on along the minus strand of CM060683.1, from coordinate 44,946,071 downwards.
AGTTTGCAGATTTCCTAGAGATTATAAAACTTAATAATTCAACAAAAACTTTAAGACTCCGTTAGAAAAACAAAACTGGTAAAATTTCCAGATTTTTACACGTGACGCCGTCAAGAGTAAACTCATGACACCGTCAGAAGTGACCTGCAGAAATTCTTGTGTTAAGTTTTCAGAAAATTTCTGGAAAAACTTGGTCCTACTTCCTGGAAAATCTTGCAAAACTTCATTATGACTCGATACAAGCATTTGACTCTAACAAATACGAATATACATGTTCATTTAATATTGTGGAGAATCATGTTCGGTTTGTTTCTTAAAAACATATTTGGGGTTTCCCCTTACACTTATCTTTTGCAAAAATACCTTTGGGTGAAGTTAAGACTAGGCCAAAACAATAAAGTAAAGTATTTCCACTATTTAGTTTAGAAACACGATCTACCAACAATAAAAATAAAACATGCATACGGAAGCAAATAACAATCAAACAAAATAAAAATCACACAAAGCATGGGTTGCCTCCCAAGAAGCGCTTTTCTTTATTTACGAGTCTTGTAGCTAGACTCAAGGTCATAGGTTACTACGTGACCTCATCATTGGTTTCACTCTCTAGGTCGTCTTCTAAGCCAGTTTTGTATTCCGGACCTAGTTGCAAGCATTCTTTGTAGAAACCAAGCATCCTATTTTTCACATACTCTACTCCTCTACGTCTATCCTTATCATTCCTATAATAAGTCGCTTGCTTGTGTTCCTTTTCTATATTAGAGAGAAGGCGGTATTGCTCAATTTTGTAAGGCATTTGGTAGGCAATCTCATCATTCTATTCCTTGAATCTAACTATCCCTAAAGTCGGATCATAACTCATCCTAGTGGCCTCAACAAATGGTTTTCCGAATATTATTTCGCTTAGGCAATCATCTATCACCGGACGAGTGTCTTCCACTATCATAAAATCGATCTCATAAGTGAAATTACCTATAATCACATGCAATCCCTTCATTCTTCCCATAAAATTACTTATCAAATTCTTATTGGGCATCATCCTAAAATCAAGTTGTTTCTTCATCACCCAATTGTAATAAGTCTTAGTCATGATGTTTATAGGAGATCTAGGATCGATATAAGCTTTCCATATATGCATATGCCCGATGTTGCATGGTATGTTAATGTTAGAGGGGTCTCCCATTTTGATAAGGGGTGTGCCAAGGATATATGGTCTCTCGGGACTATCGAATAAATCCTTATGGTATTCCTGTTCTTCCTTGGTGGGCAACTTATCAAAGTGCTTTTCTATAGTCTCTACTTCCTCTAACTCCTCTCCCTTATTAACCTTAACTTCCCTACTTTCATCCCTAGTCTCGATTTCTACTCCAACTTCATCCTTGTCACTTTCTTTTATCTCCTTATCTATTGGCTTAATGGTGACAACATTGACAAAGTGGACATGTTTGGATGATGAGGGATCCTTAATTTGGATTCCGTTATTGGTGTCCCTAGTGTCCTTCCTAGGTGTAGTTAACGCTTGGTTGTTGAGGGCTTTCAACAAGTTGTCTATCTTGTTGGTCATCTCCGTTTGTTGTTGGTTGAATTCGGTTTCGAACCTAGCTATGCGAGCTTCTTGAGATGCCATGAACTTAGACATCAACCCTTCAAGATTGTTGGTACTACCATAGTTGTTAGAAGGATTGTTGTTGAAAGTACGGTTGGAGGGTGGACTGTTTGGTTGGTAACGATTAGGCGGATTGGAAGAAGTGGCTTGATTTTGTTTCCACCTAAGGTTTGGGTGATTTTTCCAAGAGGGGTTATATGAATCACCATAAGGGTTTGGCTCAGGTTTGAAAGTATATCACTTATCTCCCGCTTCGTCGATACGCGAGGATGCGTAGTCCGCAAAAGCTGTTCCGGGGAGTTCCACACAATCACGAGTGCCATGGGGACCACTACATAATTCGCATGAAGAAGTGATTTTGTTCACTTGGCTTGAAGGCTTAGGAGCTTCGTAATATTTCATGAGAAACTTGACTTGGTCCTCAAGTTCCATGATCCTACGGTCGGGAGTGCTAGAGTTATTCGAAGGCAAGGATATTGCCTTGACCGTTTTGTTCAAATCACGGGGATGGTTACAATTTTCGTTGTCATAGAGAGCAAGATCTTCTATGAGTTCCCATGATTGTTCCGCACTTAGATCACGCAGCTTACCACCGGCCGATTGGTCAATGGCTCGCCTCGTGGAGAGATCGATATGGTCATAGAAGATTTGGACTTGGAGCCAAAGATCTATGCCATGATGAGGGACTTTTTGGAGTAAGTCCTTGAATCGAGTCCATGCTTCATAGAGAGTTTCATTTTGACGTTGTTGGAACATCAAGATGTCATTTCTAAGCTTAGTAGTTCTCCCCGGTGGGAAAAATTGAGCAAGGAAACAAGTGGTGAGATCATCCCATGTGGTGATGGATCCCGCGGGTAAACGTTCAAGCCATTGACTAGCTTGATCACGTAGAGAGAATTGGAATAGGCGTAGTCGGGTTGTCCCTCTAGTTGCAACATCTAGGTCTATGGAATCTACGATTTTTAGGAAGTCCTTGAGATGTTGATTTGGATCTTCGGAACGAAGTCCATGGAATGCACATCCGATTTGCACCAACCGGATGGTGTCGGATCGCAAGGGGGTCACATTGGCTCCAGTGAGCTCAATGGTGTTTCGGTAGCCTTGGTGGCTAGGTCGGGAATACACGACTAAGGTTCGGGGCCTAAGAGGTTCTAGTGGTGGGTTTTGTTGTGGTGGGATGACGGGTTCAAAGATGTTCCCATCGTCCATGATGTCGGGTGGTGAAAAGTTATGAACAAAAACACAAAGAAATAAGATAGACTAAAGAGAACCTAAAAATAAAAATAAAATCTTACTAGAAAGGAATCTAGCAAGTAGACCTAATAAAAAGAGATTCTAACATAGACAATAACTATTTCCCCGGCAACGGCGCCAAAAACTTGATGCGTAGGGATTGCACCAGGCTTTACCTCTCAACGGATCTTGAGAAGCTTACAACCCCCACCAGGCAGTGTACCTGATCGATGTAGTATAGTATAATGACAAGTACCGGGGGATTGATCGTTCAGCTAGGAATAGTGTTGCTAGGATTAGAAAAACCTAAATACTAGATCTAGAGATGAGGGATGATTCTTTTTGTATTTTTATATTTTTTAGAAAGCAAATTAAAATCTCGGGTTTGAAGGATTTGTGGCGGAATTAGTGGCTAGTCAACTAACCCAATACTAAAGATGCAATCAAAATAAAATACTAAAATGAAAATAAAACTATATTAAACTAAAGTTGTGAGCAATAAGTGGGAGAAATGTGTTCACTTAGATTTCACTACTCCCTAGATATCTTTTACACGTTAATTACTTGTTATAGTTGCGTGCATGACGGATAGTATTCCTTAATACCATTCATGGGGTGGCGTACTTACTTCCCCAATCCTATGAGTGCCTACTTCACTCCTATGTCGAGCCTGCAAGAAGCTCCTAACATGGGATAATTAGAATTTACTCATGCATTAAATACAACCAATAAAACCTAGTACACATCGGTTCAGGTTTCCTAAGACGTTCAAGCATGTTACACAATGGAGATCTACCAGTTTTCTTAAGCCTAACATTGAAATCATTCATCCAATACAACCATAAACAAGTAATCAACACATAATCAACATCTATGTTTCATTAGATCCAAGCAAACACAAGATAAATCTAGCCTAACATGGTGGAATCAAGACAAGCACAAGATATAGACAACCAACACATAGACATATTGATTGAATTAAGAGAAGACTTATCTCAATAGCACATGTAAGGATTCAAGGGTTGAAAACCCTTGAAAAGCTGTAAAATTCGTACAAGGTTCGGCCCTAGGGTTTCTCCACACAAGTTCTTTTTTTTGAATGAAAATTAGAAAACTATATATATATATATATATATATTAGGAGGTGACGGCGTCAAGAACAAACTTGTGACGCCGTCATCTCGCCGGCAAATAAATCCTCGGACTGCCTAGATCTACATCTGACGCCGTCATGTAGTCCTCTTTTGGAGGCCGTCACACATTTAACTCTTGACGCTCTACTTGTGACGCCTTCATGTTTGTACTGGGTCGTCATGGTTTTTACTCTTGACGCCGTCAGGAATGTCTTCTTGACGCCGTCATACACTGTTCTCAGCATGGAAAATTAAGTCTTTGGCGTTTTCTTCACTTTTATGCTCCAAAAACGTCCGAATTGCTTCCTTTTCCATATTTTACTCCAAAAGTACCTAAAATCACAAAAGGAACGATTTAGGGTAATATTTGATCAAATAAATTCAATTCCGGGCTTAAATGACCCCCTAAAAACGGATCATTTTTCGCCTCATCAGTCATCTCTATCACTCGTATCATCCTGAACATCATCATCACCATCGGATTCATCATCACTTTCATCATTTACATCTACTACCTCTTCATCAGTTTTCTTTTCTTCATCACTTTTTGTTTGTTCTCCATCATCACTACCTTCTTCACCTCCGGAATCTTCATCATCTTTGCTTTTAGAATCATTCTTATCTTTAACACTTTCATTTGCCTCATCGAGAGTAAGTCTTTGTTCAGAACTTGAGGACTCTGCTTCATTATCTGATTCATCGTCTTCTTGATCAGTGTGTGATAGTATTTGTGAGCGTGTTTCTTCAGATGATTGTTCTTCTTCTTCTGATACCGGATTCACCATTTCAACATCTTGAGTGCCAGAACCTTCACCTTTCTTCATGAGTCTGGCAGTTCTTTCCTCTTCTGATTGTTTACTTTCTCGTAACGTTTGTTGCAGTTGTTCTTCTTCTTCGGATTAGGACATTGGTGAAGTTACAGATTCTTCCAGAGATTCTTTGGCTTTTCCCTTTGCTGCTTGTTTCTTTTTAGTCATTGTAAGCTCTTGTGTTTCGGTCTCTTCCTGAACATTTTCTTCCTCATTAGTCGGTTCATCACGAATAGTAGTAAGTTTCTTCTTGGGTTGACGAGTGACTTTCTTAGTTCTCGACTTGGCAGCTATCTTGCTTTTTGTCGCACTTTTAGCTGCCATTTTCCCTTTCTTTGTAGGTAAGCCGACTAAATTGTTTCTTTGAGCATTATCATACAACCCAAATGCTTTAGTATTACGAATGGCATCAGCTAACATTCTTTCAGGAATTCTCATTCCTTGTTTCTCGGTGTTTGTTTTCTGAATTTTGGCCCGTGAATACGTATGATCCATGGCTGTTGTGTGAATTTTATCCTCCCATCTTGGATCAATATCTGAATATGTATGCATGAAATGAGCTATGAGACACTTGGTATAACTGTAAAATGGGATTCTTGAGTTTGATGCTTTCTTAAACTGTTGAGCTTGATGAACCGTGTCTTTCCAAATTAGTTAAGCATAGTCAATAGGTTCAAATTTTACAACCCCGTAGTAGATTTGCATGAGTTCAAGTGATGGATGTTCGTGCTTGGTTTCTTTTCCAGTTACACAATTGGTGAGGATTGAGTACAGGGTAAGCCATGGTTCTGGAATATACTTTCTACCGATTGAGGATAGATTGGTGAGTTTGATCTCTGATTCATCATACCCAAGTTCACGAAGAAGACTGATAATCTCGGACAATGCGGGAAAAGGAGTGAATTTCTTGAAGTTTCTGGATCCTTCTGCAGGTAAACCAAGAACAGAGTGGAAGGTTATCACATGAAACTGAATGTCTTTGTGATCAAGACAAATTCCCATGGTTTTTATGTCTCTGCTGACTTCAAGGGATTCCCAGAACTGTGTCAAATAAACTTCATGTACTGCGCATGAGGTTGTGAGGATGTGTCGAATGAAGTGTCCTTTCAAAATCTCCACTATGATTTGACATGTTGGATGGCACGGGAGTGTCTCAAGATCAACCTTTACGTTAGACTTTCCGACATTCCTTTCTTCTCCTTGAATTAGCTCGTGTCTTGGTGTTGATGCTAGAGACATATTTGTACCTAAAATGTATAGCACAACCAACAAACACAATATGGTGACATTCATGTTAGTTTACATTTCATAAAACACGTTGACATCTCGATAAATATCCAATCATCCATAATTAAGACAGCACACACATCTATGAATGACTTATTCGACACAGTTAGGTAACTCGATAAAATCAAGCATGTGAAAGCTAACTCGACAAAGCAAACAAAACTATTATTTCATATTCGATAAACAAGAATCATGTATACTTGATAAACACTTATGTCATACTCGATAAACAGAGGCAATCCTTACTCGATAATTTTGAGCAATTTTGGACAGAGTTTCGTTTCATGCGAGATATAAAATAAGGACCCATACTCGATGGTCCTTTTGTAATGCTCCTTACTCGGAGAAAAGACTTGTTACTTGATAAAAGTAAAAACAATTTACTCGAAAAGGATTAAAAGACATGCATACTCGATAACCTGTCTTACTCGATAAATTCCTTGTTTTGATGAGATTCCCTTACTCGATAAGGAGATCCATTTTGCCTACTCGAAGCATAGAAACAACTTTTGTCGAGTAAGAAAATAAATTTCTTACTTTAAAAAATTGTTTGTATGCTTCGAGTAAGGAAAAATGAATCCTCGCTCGATAACGTTGATGCTAACTCGATATATTCATCCCTAACTCGATAAGTTCATCACAAACTCGATAACATTCATAAAGACCAAAAAATTTCTGATTGATTTGGGCCATGGTTATGCTTTACTTTGTTGACATTTGGCATCTAAAAGCATAATCTAATCCTAAACAAAATATAAGCCTAACACCTTTGACAAAAATGATCAAACAGTTAGGCGAATTGAACCAAGTTCAAGCAAATGTTAATTTTAGACTCTGAAACTCTTGGCGCATGTTAAGGGAACATATATTAGCAACAAATAACACTCATATCACACAAACACAATCCCAGAATGTGCCAGCCAATTTTACGAGCCCTAAAACCAAGATATCACAAATTTCACAAAGCTGATGAATCTTAGGCACAAGTAAAGATGTAATAAGTTAATTAGATACCTACCAAAGCATTACTTCTACTTTAATTAGCCTAAAACCTCATATTAGAAAAACACCCAATTTCTATGCCTATAAACCCTAATTGTCGAAACAATCAATTAAGCCAAAAAAAATGCAAAAAAAAAATGGGGCGAGTGATATATGCAAGATAATGAGACATTTAATCACTTACAATCAAAGAAAACTCAAAATCTTGGTTGTGTGAAAAATTTGGCAGCGTTTGGGTGAGGTATTTGGTTTTTTGAAAATAAAAAACGTGTTTGTGTTTTTATATATAGGGACAACTTTTGGATGTTGATACTATTGGCCCTTGTACTTACTTGAAAATCATTGTTTACACAATTTTAGCATAATAAGTCCCTTAGGTTGTTATGTCTTAACAATAAGAGTCCAAACGATAAACACTTTGAGTATTATGGACGTTACTCCCCCTTGAACCAACCACGTGAAGTTTTTAAAATTTAATAACCCATATGGTTCAAGAGACGTCGGAAGAAAGGATTAACGTGATAAGAAAAAACTATTAATGAAGAGATAGTGAAAAGTTTTGTCTCCCCCTCTAGATATGTTTTCATAAAAAATATGAAAAAGGTTTTGAACAACATATCTTGAAGTAGTGAAAAGTTATTATTATTATTTTTTTTAAGTAATGAAAGAAAGAGAATAATTTTGTGTTTTTCTTGGTTTTATATTTTTATATTTTGTTTTTGAAAGAAATATTTACAAGTATGGTTTTGCTGGTTGACAATCAATTGTGTTTTAAAAACTTTTCTAGATCTTCTAGAGTCAAACATCGCATACCAATTTGGTGGACAAGATCAGCAAACCTTGTTGGAGGTAATGCTTTGGTGAGCAAGTCTGCCAATTGGTATTCAGTTCCCACAAAATATAATTCAACTGTACCCTTTTCGACATGCTCCTGGATGAAATGATAGTGGAGATCAATGTGTTTGGACTTGCAGTGATGAACGGTGTTGCAGGAAATTGCTATAGCACTTTTGGAGTCACAGTAGATTGGAATCTTGTTGAATAGGTAGCCATAGTCCTTAAGCTGTGATCTTATCCAGATGACTTGAGCACAGCAAGCAGACATAGCTACGTATTCAGATTCTGTTGATGACAATGATGTGCAATCCTGCTTCTTTGATTGCCAAGACACAAGCTTATCTCCGAGAAACTGGAAACCACCTGACGTACTTTTGCGTGTCTCTAAACATCCTGCATGGTTAGCGTCTGAAAAAGAAATTAGTTCAAAACCAGAATCCTTCGGATACCAGATCCCCAAGTGAATGGTTCTCTTTATGTATCGAAGGATTCTTTTAGCCTCATTGAGGTGCTTTTCTGTTGGTTTAGACTGATAACGAGAACACATGTAGACTGCAAAGACAATATCAGGTCTACTAGCTGTGAGATACATGAGTGACCCAATAATACTACAGTATTTGGTAGGGTAAACTAGAGTTCCATGTATGTCAGCATCTAGTTTTTTGCTAAAAGCCATTGGTGTATTATAGGTATCACAGCTTGTCATTCCACGTTTCTTTAAAATTTCAAAAGCATATTTGGACTGATTTAGAAAAATTCCACGGGGTGATTGATGAACTTGTAGTCCTAAAAAGAATGAAAGTTCACCCATCATGGATATTTCAAAGTTATCTTTCATTAATTTTGCAAAATCACTTGAGTATATTTTGTTTGTTGAAGCAAAAATAATGTCATTGACATATATTTGAACAATTAATAAGTCCACCCCGTATGTTATAGTAAATAATGTTGGATCCACCCAGCCTTTAGAAAAATTATTAGCCAGCAAGAAAGCAGATAATTTGTCATACCACACCCTTGGGACTGACATAAACTACTTCACGGAGTTGACCATTCAGAAATGCCGTTTTCACATTCATTTGATAAACAACCATATTTCGATGAGCAGCATATGCGAGAAAAATCCGTACAGCTTCAAGTCTAGCAACTGGAGCAAAAGACTCCTTGAAATCAATTCCTTCTTCTTGGAAGTATCCTTTAGCTACCAAGCGTGATTTATTTCGTATGACAGTTCCTTCTGCATCCAGCTTATTTTTCCATATCCATTTTAAACCAATGACAAAGACTCCTTCAGGTTTTTCAACTAATTCCTAGACTTCTAATCTTTCGAATTGCTGAAGTTCCTCTTGCATTGATTCAATCCAGTTGTCGTAAGTCATGGCTTCTTTGATGTTCTTTGGTTCAGCTTAACATACTATGAGTGCATAGATGCAAGTTTCACCATCTGTGTGGAGTCGTTTTCTTGTCATGATTTGTGCATCTGGATGGCCAATGATTTGTACTAATGTTAGTAGGATCCAAATTGCGTGTTGATGACTCAGCAATATCTGGAATTGTTGGAGCCGATGCAAATGGATTAAAGAACGTATTTAGATCATACTCTGCGGATTGTGGAACTGATTGAGGTGTAGAGTCTTCAGCTGATTGTCGTGAGTTGGACATGGTTTGTTCTGCAGTTGTTGGAGATGCAATTGGAGGACCGTCTATCTCAACAGTTGTTGTAGTTTGTGGAGGTGTGTCAGGTACTTGAATATTTTCAATGTGTGCAGCGAAAATTGGTGAGACCTCAGGAGGACGGTTTTCAATTGTATCATCGAACAGTGGAGCAAACAAGGTTTCCAATTCTTTGCGAGAAAGTGACAATGGTTCAGCCGAAGAATCCGGAAAGTTCAAACAGTTTGCTGCGGGTCCTAAGCTATTTTGCTCAGAAGCCATTTGTGTGAGTTCATCAAAATTAGCATGTATAGTCTCTTGAATCTCTCTTGTACGACGATTCCATATCCGAAAGCCTTTGGAATTTTCACAATATCCAATGAACACTCCAATGTCAGCCTTTGCTTTAAGTTTACCTAAATCATCATGATCATTTTTTGGATAACAAAGTGCCCCAAATACATGAATGTAATCGATGTTTGGTTTTCTTTTGTGAACAATCTGATAAGGGGTTTTGTGATGGCGTTTTGTGATCATGCAACGGTTTTGAGTGTAACATGCAGTTGAAACAGATTCCGTCCATAAGTAATCTGGTAATTGAGCATTGATCAACATGGTTCGTACAGCTTCCACTAACATTCTGTTGCGTCTTTCGACTACTCCATTCTGTTCTGGGATTCTTGCAACTGATGTTTGATGTTCAATTCCCACTTTCTCAAAATATGACCGAAGTGTCTGATTCTTAAATTCTGTTCCATTGTCAGTTCTTACCTTTCGGAACGTGTTGCGTAACTGAACTTGAATTTTAGTGAGAAAAGTGATGATCATTGAAGGAGTTTGATCTTTACTTTGACGAAAATAAACCCAAGTCCATCTGGAGTAATCATCAACAATTACAAGTATGTAGCGTTTACCGTTGATACTTTGAACATGCATCGGGCCACACAAATCCATATGAAGCAATTGTAAAACATGATTTGTACTGTGTTCAGTTTTTGAAGGAATATGAGCACGAGTACTTTTTCCTTGTTCACAAGCAGGACATAAGTGATCTTTGGGAAAACGGAATCTTGGAAGACCATCAACAAGTTTATGACGAGCAAGCTCAGTCATAGTTTTGAAATTCAATTGCGAAAGACGTTTGTGCCATAACCAAGATTTAGTCGATTCCGCTTTGGAGAGAAGACATATCGGAGATGAAGCAATCATGTCAGACATCGAGATTGTATAAAGATTTGTTGCACGTGAGCCAGACATTAGATCATTTCCTTGTAAGTCACGAAGGAAACAAGTTTTCTCACCAAATGCTACTTCTAAATCCCTATCGCAAAATTGACCAACTGAAAATAGGTTGTGACCAAGGCCTTCAACATAATATACTCGACTAATTTCAATGTTCCCACTGACGTAGTCACCGTATCCCATAATTAACGCGTAATGATCATTCCCGAATCTGACAGTGCCGATGAACTTTGATACAAAGTCAACTAACAGTTTGAGATTGCCTGTCATATGTCGGGTGCATCCGCTATCAACAATCTAAAGAATGATTTGAACCACCTGCATCACATGAAGACGACGAAGATGGAACAAATGTAAGGGTGGAACCCAAAGAAGTTGTGGGTTCCGGTTGGTTAGAAACACACATAGTTAGGATTTTAGGAATCCATTGAAAATTTGGTTTGTATTGTAACCAACGTTGCCAATTCTAACTAGTTCTAGCTTTCTTTTTAGTGAATTCATTAACTTTGGGCTTGTTCCTAGATTTGTCCTTTTCAACTATGGGGGTAACTTCAACATCATTAGAAATAGTGGTCGGCGGCTTTCCTAAGATTGACTTAGAGGCAGTAGTGGGCCTAGAAGGAGTTCCTGATCTATGTTTCTTATGACGATTCAAAAGAGAATTAGCTACACATTTTGCATGATCACTAGATAATACACTTTTATGACAAAACACACAAGATGCATTAATATTCAAAACATTTAAAGGTTCATCATTCGTTACACTGAGATTTTGATTACAATTTGCCAGATTAGAATCTAATTCAGATGCTACATGATTTTTATTTAGATTCCTAAGTTGATCTTCTACTTCTTGAGCTTCTATTGTTCCTCTTTTACGTTGCAAGATCCTAGTGGAGACTAGTCCTGTAGAAGTTGAAGGATTAACATTAGTAGTCTGAACATAATTACCCCTATCAGTTTTGTCTATTTGATACACTCCTGGTGCTATCACAGTGGTGTCAACAAACTTTCCTTTTTCAAGTAGCTTAGTTTTCTCTTTTAAGTCAATGATGATGTGATTTTTATCCTGAATATCAGACTCAAGTTTTCTGTTGTAATAAGCAATGTCATCACGGTTTTGTTGCCATTCGGCGTTTTCAATTTTTAAATCCGCAATTTCCTTCTCATATTTGAGACACTGATTTTTGAAAAGCTCATTGTTATTGCAAATGTGACAACTTTTTGAAACATTTTGACTCTATAACTGCAGTTCACGTTCAATACTTTAAGCTTGACACCATTCAAACCTTTGTTTGAGTTGACAAATTTCTTTTGAAAGTTTAGTTTGCACATCATCATTATGTTTCCGAATCTTTTTATTTTCTTGTGTTAATGTCTCATCTCATTTTTCAAGAAGTTATTATCAACAGAATGATCATCAACAAACTTAGAAGTATCAGCTACATAAATAGAATTCATGATCACAGACACAATATCAGCATGTAGAACTTGTTCCAAGAGTCGATCAGTATCATTTTTAAAGCTCTGTTTCGTTGCTTTTGCACCAAAAATGCATTTTCATTAGAGTTGAAAATATTTATCATTAACTTGACTTTTTTTTGAAGTTCCTATTCTCAACGTGTGACACAATGACGTAAGTGTTGAACGATTGGAAAATTTTGTTTTTGAAAATTTTCTCTCTTTTCTCGCTCGCAAGCAGATTGAAAAGTAGCAATTTTTATTTCCGAATTACGTTCAATTGTATCTTCCAAAATTTCGATGTCGTCCATGAAATAATCTAAAACACGAAAACATTTTGGTAAAGGTGTAACTTCACCAGAAGATGGTAAAGGACCATTTATTTGTGCCACAGTTTGGACAGGAGCCGCATTTGAAGATGAAACATATGACTCAGTGACATACCATAATTGCTCAGGTATTTCTTTTTGAGGAGCAAAAGATTTAGAAATGTGAGGTCTTGCTGAGTAATCATATTGTTTTCAAAATGGTTTTTGACTCATTTTTTATCGACTCTCTTCTTCAAGTTCTTCTTCTTCCTCAGTATCATGTACAACAACACGCACAATCGTATCATCAAGCATTTGTTCCATACTGTAAAGTTTAGGATTTTCTTTGAATGCATTGTGAAGAAAAGTTGATTTGTAGTCACCAAGAGCAAAACCTTTATCGGGTCTTGGCTTCAATGTAAATTTCTGAATTGTCGTGATAGAGCCCCCGGTTTTGTAAACAACATTTTGAAATTCTTTTAATTGGCGTTCAAGATTCAGAATTTCGTTGAATTAAGAGTCTTCTCTTTTCCTTTTCCGCACTTTATGTTCACAAAGATCCTTTTTGCAAGTTGACAACTCTGTTTGTGTTTTTGAAAGCTCTTTTTAAAGTTGTTCAACTTGTTGTTTGAGTTCACATTTTTCATTTTCGAGTTTTGAAACCAGTTTTTCGTTCGACTCAATTAATTCACGCATTTTGTGTTGTAGATATTGTTCTTTATTGTAATATTCTTGAAACGCCACTTCAAAACTTTTTTCACGTTTGATTTTGTTTTCAAGATTTGAAAGTTGTATTTTATAGCACTCAATATCCTTGGTTAATGACGCGTTTGTTTCTTTTAATGTTTTATTTTGCTTTTTCTTTTTCTGGATTAGTAAAATTTAAGCTTTTTGGCCAACAATATATGGTCAGGATCTGGATCAGAGAAAGGTTCATTTTGTTCAGCATGATCATGTTTGTCATTCTCAATAGGATCAATAAATGAAACAAATGTGTCATCATCAAATATAACAACTGTGTTTATTGGTTCATCTTCTTGAGAAGATAAATATGAGTCAGATGGAACAACTTGCACCTTATCTTATTCAGAAGCAGAAGGTGATGCTATTTCATGTATTAGGCATGTTTTAAGATCATGTACCTGAGACAAACCATCAGTGTCATACACTGGGCCTGAATCATTCACTTGAAGTTCCTGCATGTTGGCCATAAGCATCACAACAACATTAGCTTCCAGATCTTCCATGTCATCATCGTTGTAAGCATTAGCCATCAAACTGTTTTCCTGCTCAGTGAAAGCTCCGCCAGCTTCATCTTTGAGAGCTAGGACTAACGCTTGCTTATGAAACTTGCTTCTCCTTGTTCTTGGTTTAGGACAAGCAGTAGCAATATGACCTTTTCCAATACAGTTGTAGCACCACACTGCGTTCCCAGAGTCTGAGTACCCAGTTTCAACAATTTCAGCCCTTTTCTGAGGAGCACCTGAGTTGTTTCTGAACCCCCCCCCCCCCCCCAATGTTGTTAAACCGCTGTCCATTCCCAAAATTTCCGAATAACCACCTGAGACTGATCATCCATAATTACGATTCTATATCTCAACCTGTCCATCTTGAATGACAGCTTGATTCCTTTTGTTAAATGAAGAACGAAGACGATTGTTTGTCTTGTTTGAGAATTTGCTGAAGGCATGAGCAATAAGAGCAAGTCCTTGATTCAACGTATTGAAGTCCTCATCTTCATCTTCATTGGAATTTGAGTAGTACATTTTGTCACTATTTTCATGTGGAACAATTTGATTTGAAGCCGATTGCTATGAAGAATCATATGGGATCATCTGATTTGAAGTTGTATGTTGTGGGTAACTGAAGTAATTCTGTTCTTGAACGTAAGCATGATTTGACATTGGAGGTGGAGCAGTGTGAGATTGAGCTACGAGTGCCAAAGAATTTGGTGTTGGTGGTGGTGAGTAACCTCCTCGGAGAGCTCAATCTTTTTCCACTTCAGGTTCATGGTGCTTCAGAAAATCATACAACAAACCATATGCTGCATCATGAAGATTTTTTGATTGACGAACAAATATCACATACTTTTTCCAATCAGGACCAAGGCTAATGACAAACTTAGTATTCACTGCAATCCTTGGTATTGTAATTTCATTTCTTTCCAAATCATTAACGACATTAGTGAAACGGTGATAGTAGGATTCAAGAGTCTCCCCTGGTTCAATCATGAAGTTGGTGTATTCCATATAGAGTTTTGATTCCATATCTTCTTTGTTCAATTGAATGCCTTCCATTAAAAGATGAACATGTTCCCACATGGCTTTAGCCATTTTCTGAGCATCAACACTTCGGAAGATTGGATTTGGAATTCCCTGAAGTATGTAAATCATGGCATACTCATCTGCTTCGCGATGTAGTTTTTGTTCAGCTGTAAGTTGAGTCTCAGGAACAGGTTTTTCAATAGAGTGGGATCACCTCCTTCAAATCTAGTTGGCCACTGAAATGGTCCTTCAAGAATCACTTGTTTCATGAATTTACCATGGGGTTTCTTGAGTTCAATAAACCGTAAGAATCTACATACCCACTGAACATAATTTCCAGGTGTAAGCATTGGGGGTGTGTCAATTGATCCTGCCTCATGTCTGGATTGTTGAGTTGTTATTACTTCACACATCCGATCAAACCAGTGAGGTTGTTTGGAAGGATACTGAATTGGTTGTTGTCACATTTGATACGGTTGTTGTTGAGGAACGAGCTGATGTTGTTGCATCAAAAGATGTTGTTGTAGATAGAGGGGTTGGTGATGATGCTGTGAAGGTTGTTGATACTGTTGCTGTGGATGATATTGCTGCTGTTGATGATACTGTTGTTGTGGATGATTTTGCTATTGTTGATTTGAGAAGTAATAGTACGGTGGTTGCGACATTTTTAGTGATTACGTTCACTTGGATCTTTAAAGGATAAACAAAGGTTGTTGTTGTAGGTTATGTGTTTTGGTGAAAGTTAACGATTAAAGATATTAGAAGTCCTTACTCGATAACCAGCCCTTAGTCGATATACTATGCTTACTCGATAAGATGTACTAAATCGATAAACTATGCTTACTCGATATACTATGCTTAATCGATACTAATTGTTTACTCGATAAAGAGAAATAAATCAAGTATATTTTGGCCTTTGTATTAAGCAACAGAGAACCTTACTCGATAAACGATAAGGTGGGATTATCTTAGTTGATAATCTGGCTAACTCGCCAATGTTACTCGATAACCAAAGAACTTACTCGATAAACACTAGGCTTACTCGATATCCTAGGGTTCCTTACTCGATAAAGGCACTTCTTACTCGATAAAATATAACCTTACTCGATAAGCACGTAATGAACAGTACCCAGATTTTAAAAAGCAGCCTCTAATCCTATTTTTTTTTACCAAATCTAACCTAAAACAACCTATATTATCCCTTGGCGAATGATACCACTTGTTAGGTCACCATTTTATAACATTTGATCATAGAATCTTAGAGAGGGAAAGTAAGTAGAGAGAGAGAGTGGAAGGAACTCTTATGTGAAATGAAATAAGGAAAATAATATTACCAAGAGAACCAACACCCTCTAAGGAGGGTTACATGACTATTTATACTACTAGTCTAGGGCTTCACATGACTTTCTAATTGTTACATAACTAGCCCTTAGACTTTAACAAAACATGTAAACTTTAATAAAATAACATAAAACATATTAAAACTTTAACGTACTAATATAATATTGCAACCTATTACAAAACTCAATGACCGACACTTGATATAAACAAAATGTATTCCCAACATAAAGGAAGAATTTGTTTACAATCCACCCCAAATGTGCAACCAAATCGCCTTAGCCTTCCTTGTATGCACTCATCTTTAGTGCATTATTGTTACATGTTTAAACCTTTAGTTAATTGTCTAATTGATTACATGGTTGCTAAGTTGAGTCATATCTTGTACATATTGTTTTGGGACGATTGGGACTCATGGGTAAAGTACTAGTGTTATGGAGTAATGGGGAAGAACATCATTTATTACCCCCATATGTGAGTTAATATCTCAAAAGTACTCCAAGTGCTTTGATTATCTTGATTCGAGTCATTAGAATAATTGATTGTAAAGTATGTAAAAGTTCAAGTGTAAGGGGGAAGTAAATCTCCTATGATGTATTATTTTGGATGGTAGGGCAAGAGTGTATGCAAAAAAAAAAAAAAAACAAAAAAAAGAGAAAAATAAACATACAGACTACCATCCCATTTTCTTTTATGTTTATTTTATGTTTTTGTCGTTTATGATTAGCTTAAGTTGAGTCGAGTCTTGGCTTAGCAACGCCACATTGTACATGTAATTGACCAAGATGATTAACTCGCCACCAGTAAAGATTGCCTTTATCTAACAAAACCGTGTTTACCATATCCCTACACCTCACGTTATAACCCTTTTAAAAGACCTCTTTGATAGTTTATCCTAGGTGCTTACGCCAAGTGGTGGAGGTTTGATCCTTTCCCAAGCCTATGGTAATCTATTTGCTATGACAGGTAGTGAGAGATGATTTCCATTTCCATATTGTGATATATACTTTATTACACCCGAGAGATATGAGTATCTAAACACTATTTGTGAGGTGCTAGTGTATAATTTCCGTGCTTGTTTTGGTTGAAGTGGAACGATTATTTGTTGCAATTACTTTTATATTAGTGTTAAATGACCCATAGCTTGTATTTTGATTAGAATAAAAGTGCGTTTGCTTTAGGACAAGCAAATCTCAAGTGTAAGGGTATTTGATGAGACGAAAAGTGTACCGCTTTTAGGGGGTCATAAAAGCGCATTTGCTTGATGTGACGAAAAGTGTACCGCTTTTTGGTACTTTTGAGGAGAAATCTGGAAAAGGAAGCATTTTGGACGTTTTTAGAGCGAAAAAGTGAAGAAAATGACAAAGTCTCAAATTGATGCTGAAAAATGTATTTGACGGCGTCATGATATGCTTATGACACCGTCACCCTTTGACAAAGAGGTGGATAAATCAAGTTACACGTGACGCGCCAGAGAGTTTTTGGAGGAATAATACATGACTGCGTCACCAAGGCCGTCAAGAGCAATTTTCATGTGATGGCCAAGACCAAGTTTACACATGACGGCGTCAGAAGTGGATATAGGCAATACGATGATAATTATGGCGGCGAGTTGACGGCGTCAGAACTTATTCTTGACGCCGTCAGACCCAATATTCTATATATAGTTTTTGATTTTTCATTCATTGTATGCAACTTTGAGAGGAGAAAACCCTAGACGAATTTTACTGTATTTTTGAGGGTTTCAAACCCTTGTTTCATCCATGCTTAATTAAAGATAAGTTTTCCAATAATCATTCAATATGTCTATGTGTTGTTTGATTCTATCTTATGTTTGTCTTCTTTTTAAAATGTTAGGCTAGGTTTTCTTTGTGTTTGCTTAGATGTAATGAAACTTAGATATTGATTATTGGTTGGTTGTTTGTTTATAATTGTTGTGGATGAATGATTTCGATGTTAGGCTTAAGAAAACTGGCAGACTTGCAATTGGTAACTTGCTTGAACGTCTTAAGAAACATGATCGGATGTGTACTACGATAAATTGGTTATATTTAATGCATAGGTAACTACTAATGAGGCCATGTTAGGAGCTAGTAGTCGGCTCGAAATAGAAAGAGGTAGAAACTTATAGAGTTAGGGAAGATCGTACACGGCCCTATGAATGATATTAAGGAATATTACCCGTCATCCATGCAATTGTAACAAACTAATCAACCGGTAAAAGATAGCTAGGGAGTAGTGAAATATAAGTAAACACATTTTCTCTTATTATTGTTTTCTCCACATTTAATTTAAGTTCATTTTATTTTATTTTGTTTGCATTTGTAGTAATTTGGGTTAGTTGACTAGCAACTAATTCCGCCCATCCTTCCAAAACCTGAGATTTTTACTTGCTTTTCATAAAATATAAAAATACAAAAAGAATCATCCCTCACCTCTAGACCTAATTTAATTGAGTTTTAACCCTAGCGAACACTATTCTTTGAGTTGAACGATCAATCCCCCGGTACTTGCCACTATACTATACTACAACGTTCAGGTACACTACCTGGTGAGGATTGCAAGCTTCTCAAGATCCGTTGAGAGGTAAAACCTTTTGCAAAGTTGCAAAACCACGTATCATTGAGCTTTCAACAACATACATTCTTGTTGCCCATATATGATCACAAGTACGAATAACAAGTACATATATAAGATAAGTTAGTCTAACACCAATTTAATCAAATATAACTTAGGCACTTTACACCGACAAACTAAGATGATCAAATGTGAACTGCTGATACATCTTTGCCTAAGGACTTCTTGTGTCTTCCTTTAATATTGTTTAATTTTCTTCAAAACCGGGCATGTTATGGAATAGCTGAGAAAGAGACTGACTTCAAAAACAAAAAAAGTTATTCCAGTGTTTGGTAAAATGGGGAATAGTAGTCCTCGAATTGCTAAAATGTGTTTCTTCTGTTTGGTAGGGATAGAGAATGAAATACTCAAATTATAGTAGCATAAAAAATTGTACCTTATTACACATTCGTCCTTGTGATCTTTGATTTTTTGTTTTTGCCAAATGTGTGTAGAATTTTATTCAATAAAAACTTTAAAGCTCAATAATGTTGTTATCATGTCATTTTTTTTTTTGTTTAATTCTATTATCATTATATCATTTATAAACGATCTAGAATATAAATACCCAAGTAGAGCACATTGCAACACATTGGAACTGGAGTATACCAGCTAGATCACGAGATAACGAAAATGAAACACACAGCCTAATTAAATCATGAGCATGCCACAAACATAAAGAATAAACGAAACACACTATTAATATACATGTTGAACAAAAATTACAAGTTCATTCCAAGAGCCACATTTACAAATACATTACAAATGATATCTTGATAACAGTTTTGTTGCATAAATCGGAACTGAATGATCACCATCCCACAATTTACAACTTAATTCCATATCTTGTATTCTTGTTAATGAAATAGATGTCCCCAACATTACCAGAACATGATTCATGGCAGCACAACACATCAATGGGCCACATTAAAAACTATACATAATTGAAGGAATAGTATATCACAGAATCTAAAGTGTGATATCCATGTTTAAACTATTAATAATTAAATTTTTTTCATTCTAAAAAGTAACAACTGATGATCCCTATATCTTATAGGGGTGTAAGAGAGAAATTGATTTGTGAAGAATAATACCAATTGAAGATGGGTATAATAATTACCATAATACATTATTTGAGAATAAATCAATGAATAAGAACAGAAGATCCAATGAAGACGAGGATAAAGTCTCTTATTCTAATCAT
This sequence comes from Artemisia argyi, assembly GCA_030686995.1. Taxonomy (NCBI): domain Eukaryota; kingdom Viridiplantae; phylum Streptophyta; class Magnoliopsida; order Asterales; family Asteraceae; genus Artemisia; species Artemisia argyi. Next base: position 44,926,078 of record CM060683.1, on the reverse strand, counting down.
TCAAGATGGTGAAGGAAGGAATGGTTTGATTGGAATGTGAGTTGCACATGCAAATGGGCTTTATACCCCTCACCCCGCTTTTATTATTATTATTATTATTATTATTATTATTATTATTATTATTAGGAATGTCTAACCAATGCCATAAGGGCATTGGTTAAGATTTGTCTTATTGTTGTTTTTAATTTTTATTTATGTGGGTCCATATCCAAATATGCACTTTTGTGTCAACCACAATGACCATTTATGTAATTAAAAGTCATAAGAAGACAAATCTTAACTAATGCCCTTAGGACATTGGTTAGACATTCCCTTATTATTATTATTATTATTATTATTATTATTATTATTATTATTGGTTAGACATTCACTTATTATTATTATTATTATTATTATTATTATTATTATTATTATTATTTAACATGGTCTTCCATTCCTAAAAGAATGAATAAGGGGGAAGGCTGATTGAAATCTTCATTCTCCACCATTCTTCACTTTTTTTGAAGAATCGAAACAAATGGAATAGTAACCACTTGTTTCCATTCCTTTCAGCATACAAACGCTGGAAGAGATTATCTATCTCATTCTCGGCATTCCATTCTTCCGTATCAAACAACCCCTTAAATGTAACCGGACCAGAGCATATGCACACTACTTTCTAAGATTTAAAGAATGGGGAATTGAAAAGATGGAGGATTACCATGTTGTTTCAAGTACTTACTGAGAGGATCTAAACACACGAGTAATGTGTTGAGGATACTTTGAGTGTATATCAAATAGTACGCGGAATTTACTACTTAATACTTAGAATATTTGTATGATTTATGTAACAGTGATTGAATGAAACAGTGAACAATGTATGAACAAAGATGTAACCAAACACTTCAATATTATTAATAATAAAATGAGTGATCTTAACTTATCACTAGGGTTTACAACCTTGAAGCTTAACAAAAAGATAGGTATTAAACATCTAATCTAGGACTTCCTTTTATAGCACAAGGAGTCCTTTACAAGATAACTATATAGATACAATATCCGTATCAACCTAAATGTATAAGGTATACATACAATCTATTCAATATTTATCTTTAAACATGTCTTCAACTTCTATCTTCAGCACATAAGCAGTACAAAGTATTTGTACTGGCAGTACTAACTTAGTTAGTACTGTTAATGTAATCTTCAACAGTTCTGATTGTAAACCTGACAGTACAAACTGTTAGTGTTTAATTCCTAGCAATCCTCCCCTAAACATGTGATTTCTCTGCAAATCATCAAGTTTCTTCAATTAATCTTCAACCTTGATATTGGGAGGATTCTTCCAAACACTTATCTTCTCTGTCTAGCAGCTCTAATCTCCCTTTCACACTGGTTGTAGATCATCTGAATCAAGTCTTTAACCATCTCTGAGTCTTCTTCTACCCTGAGTTTCACTGAAAACATGACAATAAGAATACATGCACTCTGAGGGTACTCCTGCTCAGCTAACATGAATACATCCACTCCTGCTTGTGTAGAAACATGGTGCACACCACATGAATCATACAACTTCCAGAGTGTGTTGAGATTGTTAGCTTCAAACTTCCAATATATGTCACTTAGATTAGGTTCATAAAGTCTCTTCAACTCCACCTAGAGTTCTTTGTCTTTAACATCTGTAGGATCAGCTGTCTTGAACCTTTTTTTGATTAAGCTCCAGAGTGTTTCCAAGTGTTCTCTATCAAATGATCTGATTAAGTATTCAAAACTCTTGTAAGTTGGTGACAATCCACCAACTCTAACACTTTTCCAAATTCATCTTTATATACTTCTGCTGTGTTTCGAAAGCTTTAAATTTATAATACTAGTTCTACCAATTCCTTAATACACAAAAAGCACGGGTACAAGTATAACCCTATTTATAGTAAAGGTTTAGGTAAGACCAGGTCATCCCAAGAGAGGAAAATGTTATTCTTATCAGTGTTGTGTAACAAAATTAGATTCCAATGATTGTCACTTATCACTAAAACCGTTTTTTTTTTTAATTTAAAATTTGTGGAAAACTAGAAGGGGGTTGAATAGTTTTACGTCCTTTTAAATTATAAAAACTTTGTTTTCAAAAACTTCGATTCTAGTTTATGTGAATTTCAACACTTGCACTATATGAACAATTCTATCTGACTAACTAAGCAAATATAATGTAAATATGAAAGTAATGAAAAGATAGAGTTAGAAAGATCAAACCACAACACAAGGATTTATAGTGGTTCGTTTACGAAGCTCCTCTTCGCCCTACTCCACTCCGCGAGTCTCTTACTCGAGAGTTTTCTTCACTATGTCAACAAACTCCCTTCTGGCGGAGAAACCTTACACACCTTTGCTTACACCGTTTAACGACACCAAGAAAAATGTCGAGTTCTAATGATAGCTAGAACCAATCTCACGACTCTTCACAACTTGTCACAAATTCTACACAACTTGTACACACCACTACTTCTTCACACATTCACACTACTTCACTACTTCTTCTTCACCACACTACTTCCACTTAACTTAAATACTAATCCACCTAACTACTTATTACAAGCACAACACAACTTTACAAGTGATTTACACAATCTACGAAACTAATCTACAATACTTCTTGATTTAATATTGAAGGAGTATTCTTCTCTTGCACTTTGAGTAGTGAAGGATTGGATCACTTGAAACAAAGACTTATAATCTTATGATCAAAGGATTTAGAAGGATGTTTGGAAAGGATTGGGACTGAAAATTTTAGTGCAAAAGCCAAGGAAAAATTGTAGAAATAAACCAGTATTTATAGGCAAACAATCCTGGCCACAGGAGCGTTCCGGCCCTCTTAAATGGTGGTTGGCCCCCTTAATTATTAAGGGGGGCGCCCTCCTGTAACGGCCATATTCTTTGTCTTTTTCTAGTGAAAGTTTATTTGGTGAAAATCTAACTGATTTTGGTTAAAAATTTGAATTCATATATTTATTATGAATTAAACATTTTCCTTTAATTACCAAAAGTGTTTTTCTAAAATATATAAAATGTTTATAACATTTTATAAAATTTGTAGTGTCTAAATAAAAATCCCGTTGATCATAAAATGTATTAGACATTCATTTATTCATACCTTAAGTGATTTAGTTGGATGGAATGATATATGTAACTAAATACTTGTTTACGTAATGATTTTACGTTTAATGAGTTTACATTTTGTGATCGTCAAAACGTAGGGATATCGAGAAATATTAATAACATTTTTATGCATTATTTATATCAACAATCTCCCTCTTTTTGATGATTACAAAATCTAAACTCATTAAATCAAAAATTAAGATATATACAAGTATTTAGTGAGTATATATCATTTCTCCCCTTTTTTGTTAGCATCAAAAAGGTTATCCCGACAATAGTAAAGCTCCCCCTCGACGTGTACTACCCCTCGTTTTAAGGTTAAATATGCATAAGGAAAATTAGACATCCAATAAACTAATGCCCCAAGGGCTTACAAGCATACATAATTAAACAAACAAACAACCAAAGCTCCAATATTAATGTTTTCCTAGAGCTTTCCATCAAAATGGTTGAAATAATTTCATTTTCTAACCATGAAACATGCTTAGTTTGGAGAAAGTAATGGTGTAGGTGGAGATGATGGTGTTGGTGGAGGTGGAGGTGTGGTTGATGTTGGTGGTGGTGGAGGTGTGGTTGATGGAACAAATTTTCAATATGTGAAAACATATAGTGTAGCTCATCTCTTAGTCCAAAGATGATGGTTCGGTTATTGATGCAACAAAGACAAGTATCACCATGGGCTTCAAGTAAGCTCCATGGGATGGGATTGAAGTTTGGTGGGTTGATTGGTGATGGTGAGAAGTGTGCATCAAAAGGTGTTATGGGTGACAATGAAAGGGTGATGTCTAAGGATGCATTATCAATAGATGGTGGTGGTGGTGGTTGTCACAATTCAAAATTTCAGGTCATTTTCCAAACCTCAACAATTGACTATTCACTAGCTACTATTCACCGATCACTATTCATCATTTTACTATTCATCATTTTTTGAGTCAATTTGAGATTCCGAGAAGCGTTCAAAAATTTTACTATTCATATGACACTATTCATTTCCGGAGGGAAAATACTATTCATGTACATCATTCATTTTATCGTAAGTTTAGTTTACAGGTATTTAAATTCGCGTAACCGGATTGGTTTAGCTGCGAATTCATGCATCATCAGTACGGACACTTCATATGGACTAGAAATAGTCTACATATCATCGCAATAGCATTTGCATACTATTCCACTCGTAGGATATTTAAATTAATATTTTTGATATATTTGACGTTTTACTTATGTTTATTTTTAAATAATCATTAACATTCGATCAATAAATGTGACTAAAACGTCCGACGCTCCCGACTATAATCCTAACGTATTTTCATATTCATTATAATGATATAAAAATTATATTATTAATTTACCCGGTATTTTGGAAATTTATTTTATTCCGTATCGTAAGTTTAATATAATTTCGACGGTTTTCGTAGAAACTAAACAATAATCACCCAAACACTCAATACTTGTACCCAACATATTTTCACCATTTTTATGACTTTATTATGTCCCGGTTAACTTCGTTAAAAAAATTTCTAGCTAAACCGGTACCCGAAAATATTTAAATACACACAAACTACACCAAATCTTCACATTTCCAACAAATCCAACATAATCCCTTACACAACCTACCCCTCCCCCTCCTCTCCTTGATTCACGCCAGCCCCCCCCCCCCCCCCCCCCTTTTTTTTTTGACACTCATGTGCTCTTCACCAACCAACATTAAATGCTTAGCTAAACTTGTCCAAAAAGCCTCATGTAAATATCTCCTTTCATTTCACTTTTGCACATAACTAGTTCAAGACTTATAAAGAAAATTTCTCTCTTCCTCTCCTCTTGGGTGCTCGGCCAACAACAAACAAGAAGCCATCTCCATTGATTTTCCAAGATCAAGAGATAATCAAGCTCATCTAGTACTCTTTGTTAGGGTTTTGAAAGAAAAACTCAAGGTTTTATAGGTTTTCATCTCCCAAAACTCACTAATCTTTCAAGTAAGTATACAAAACTCATTTTTATAATTTTACCAAGTTCTTATTATGTTCATATGATTTTTATACAAGATCTACATGCATATGCTAGTTTATACCACTTTATTTAAACTTTTATATCTTTCAAGCCCTTGAAATGGATAATAAGTAAATCCTTGGTAGATTAACTTGATGGATGATTTTTAGGAACCCATGACACCCTAAGAAGGTGTATGGTAGGAATATATTAGTTTGGTGGTGATTGAAAGTGATTTGGTTGTATTTGAAACAAGTTTGGAACCCTAGAAATGATTTTTAAACATATCTACAAACCTAGTGTCCCAAAACGCCAAACACAGAAAACTCAGGGACTCGGGTAATTTTTAACCAAAGATTTAGAAAATAATTTCAAAAACGAAGCCGTGGGCGAAAGAACGGATAAAAACAAGCTTATAACGAAGGAGATATGATTTTTACAAGTTTAACGACGAAAACTATTTTCTGAAAATTATACTTGCTGTTTGATGACTTTTGACGGACAAAACGAGGCCTTAGACATAACCTAGAGGAGCCGAACTATCAAAAATGTGTTAGTATATGTTAATACGAAACCGTGGATATAAAGAACGAAGGAAATGAGCTTATAACGACAAAGATATACACTTTTCAAAACCGACAAACTCTATTATTTTGACAGCCACTATTAGAAATAATATTCTAACGTACTAAAAACTATGTTTTCTAGTAACAACATTGAAGAGCCGTATTTCTTACCCATTGAAGCACGTATGACCAAAAGTTTATTTACACGACTATTAGATGTCATTTCAAGGTTTTCAAAGCGATGAGTTAAACAATAACATTTTATGTACAATATATATATTACGACTAGTTTTGCAAGTCTAGCTAGGCGTATATTTTTCCCAAGTTATGGAAAATATTTTACTTTAACGATAACTAGTATTTCCAAGTTACGAGTGATATAGGCATCATGTGCATGTACATTCCCTACATCACTTCATAATCTAAAGTAGATCATTATCATTCATATTAGGTTGCGGCTAGTGTTCGCGCCTTGTTGTCCCGGTCATTTCACATCATTGTATCATCACTTCAGGTGAGTTTTCATAGCCCCATTTTCAATTAATATTTTGATTTCAAATCCCACGGGGGAGAATACATTGCATCAATTATTTTTGTACATGCCAAAGTATCAAATTCCATACATTGCTTAAGTTGCCTTATTATCATTTTAAGTCCCCTTTATTATCATGGACCGTTAATTATGCGTAAGCGAGAGTGAGTGGATAGATCTATTTGGGGTGAATCCCCCGTCCGTGTTTGGTCGCTCCAACAGAAAACGGACGCATTTCATTTGAGTCGAGTTTGAGTGCCTGATTAACACTCTTTTGGGGCCAATTCAAATTATCTCTAGCTTCGGGGTCATGAGCTTAAGAGCCAATGTAGCATTATTTTGACATCTTGTCACCTCACTTTATACTTGTGGCTAGTGTACACACGATTAAATTTATAAACCTATGATTTCTCACCAACATTATTGTTGACCATTTTAGCAATGTATTTTCAGGAAATTAAGGTAGCTCTTGCTTGCATGCATGGACCTTCATGGATTCGCGGAGTCGACGCGTCTCACTTTTATCTTCATGCACTTATGAAACGTTTGATTTTGTTGAACTTATTTTACCTAAATTTGCAACACCTTTTGGGACCTTATTTTGTAAACTCTGAATGTTTTAATGATCAAACGATGTATTTTCCAAACGACACTTTAGGTCGTTCAATGTAACCGTAACTGTGATGCTATGGACAGTCACACCCCAGGTATTCCATTCCGCTGCCAAATAGGTATTTTGGGGGTGTGACAGTGGTACTCTTGGTGGAGGTGACAAGTGGGTGTTGATATAGTCATTGATTGATGATGATGATGGTATGGAGGAGGTGGAGGTTCCATGAGTTGATGGTGTTTTGGAAGGTGCATTAGGAGCACTAGGAGATTTGCATTGAGGTGGTGTTGATGGAGTGGTGTTATCTTCATTAGTAAGATCAATGAAGAGTTGTTTTGGTGGTATGATGTCAAGTTTTTGTTTCTTGGCTTTGTTGGAGATGGTGGTTTTTGGTGATGACTTGGTGAATTGGTTGAGTTTGATTAAGGTGAAGATGATGGAGTGTTAATGAAAAATGTATGGGGATTTTATAAGATGAAAACATGGAATTAATTTTAAAATACTAGCAAAAGGGGTCACAAGATGCAAAAGAAAACAGTGTAAAAACTGTTCCGGGTGGCCGGTCCCCTTAATTAGTGGCCGGCCCCTTTAATTTTAAGGGGGCCGCCCTTTATAATTAAGGGGGCCGCCCATCTGGTGATTTGCCAGATGACCAAAATTCAAAAAAATTCTGGAAATGGATTATTTTTGTTTTGTGTTTGCAACAAGCTCTATTGGAACATTTCATATTGGTTTTGGTTTATTAGAAAAGCAAGTAAGTCATATATATAATCATATATTAAGCATGCAAACATGTATCTAATCCAAAGAAAAATTCATGCATACTAGTAGAGCATGTATTAATAATAAGTCATCAAAGTTATCGTTCTAAAGTACCATAATCCATAGCAAGTCATAAACATTTCTGAATAGAAGTCGGAAATATAGCACATAAGCAACAAATATTCAAATAACACATAATACTAATTGTTCAACAAACATAAGCATAAAAGAACAAGCTAATTCCACGATCCTCATCACTTCTTTTTCTTTCTGAACAATCCTCCAACCGCCTTGGAAATAGACTTGAAGCCTCCTCACATCTACTCATGCATCCTTTGCGTTTGGTTGAGCAACTTGGTTTGTCGCTCAAATAGTACTTCGTTGGTTTGAGAGGAAGGAGATGGTATTTGGTATTCGGAATAGTCTAGGTCCTCTAAATCATCAATAAATGTAGTGGGAGAAGGGGTATGATGAGTGTATTCATCCTCCTCGTCATCCTCTAGACGAGATGATGAGCCATGGAAGCTATGACGACGAGATTTATCCTTATCACTACGAGGTTTGCGGGCTTGTTTAAGAACGAGAGTACGCAAGGTTGGATAGATGGATTGATAGATACTATTATCAAGATCGGGATAATTTTTGATGACATGACGGTAAAGACGAGTGAGGAACATACCATACGAAAGATTAGCTTTAGGAGTAGCTCTTTCACATACGATACACTTGATAAAGAAATAAGCCAAATTGTAATATTGTTCGACAACAATACAATACAACATGTGAGCGAGGCTAGCCAGGAGATGGTCACGGTGGCCTCTGGTACCGAACGCATTCTCACGAATGAGTTCTTCCCAACGCTTCATGTCGGGGCGTAATTCTTAGAGGAGAATTTGATTTTCAAAGATAGTGACATCTTTGGACTTGATTTTTCAGGTGGTAATTTCACGTCCCAACCCGAGCATTTGACGAATTTCTCCAGGAGAAGGAATTTCAGAGAAATAAGGACCATAAGTTAGTCGACAACGTTGAAGAGCACTAAGATCCCATTCGTTGGTGAATACGGATTGACGGGCAAAAGGAATTTGGAGAATTTGACCAAATTGTGCAAGAGTGAGAGTAATGAATTCATGTTGGATCATGAAGGAGATGAGAATGGAACCAAATTCATCGGTTTAGACCGTGACTTAGCTATAGAAGTCGAGAATAAAACGGGGAATTATAGGTTCATTGATTTGGAAAAGAAACTCGAAGCGGACATTTGTAAATAAACGTTCAATGAAATCGGATTGATAGTAAGCTTGATCTACGACACGACCTTCAGGAATGTTTCTATCATCTATTTGACGATAGATACGAGCAATGGAAGGAGAGGTAGTGGGAAGTTGAGAAACTTTGGGAATACAATTTTTTGTTTGGGAAATATCTTCGGTGATGACTTTGAGCATTTTTTACCTAAACATTATAACAATAAAATAAAATTAAAATAAAGTCAACGTTAAAATATAACGCATATGTTGTTATGACATATGTGGAACGTAAACATACTTCGACTCTATGACCTTAAACCTAAGAAGTAGTTTACTATGTTCCATACTTTTATTTTTAACTCATTTTAGATATATTTTACGATGTTTAGAAAGTAGTTGTGGGATAATCCCAACGCCCCTTTAAACATCTTAATATATCTTGAAACTTTGTTAGATATACATTAGATTGTATAACTTGCTATTTCTTACGAGTTTCTTATGCAAGTGATTTGTTTTGAAAAAGATAATGTAGATTTTGACTCAAAAATATCGTTTTCTAAGATAAACCAAACGTTCCCTTTCCTGGAAAATTCGCGACTAAAATGTCAATATATATATCTTGACGACTCTAAATTACTAGTTTTATTTTTGTAAACTTGACAATTTGTTGCAAAGATTATATTGACTTAATTTTAACAATTTTTTGACATAATCCAAACACCCTCTTATCGTATACAAAATTATTTTCAATGCATTGAAAAGTATATTTTCATGATTAATAAGTTGAAAAACCACAATGTGATTAGTCTTAACAAGTTTTTATGGCACTATTCAACAATGTATTAAAAAAAATCGAAAAGGAGTGTATGAACTTTTTTCAAAAAATTTCAACAAGATGGTTTGTGAGTATTGGGTTTTATGTGTTAATTATGCATTCTAATCCTATGGGTAGCATTTAGTTATGGAAATCCTAGACTCAATTGAAAGAAAAAATGAAATTGAAAAAATTGAAATAAAATGCCTAATCTTGATTATGATCAGAATTGGATGAAATTTGATGAAATGTGTTATGAAAAACTTACAATACTTGTTGTTACTCGTGTTGTAGATATTTTCTCCTTGCGAATCAAGCTTAATTTGGTGATTTGAAAGTGGATTTTTGATGTTTTGGGTTTGGTGGCTCGTTCACAGTAGCAGCAAGTGAAGGGGAAGTAAAAAAAAATGGAGTGTTTGGTAAAGGGAACAAGTGGAAAATCGGGGAGAGAGAATTAAGTGGCCGATCCCCTTAAACATTAAGGGGGCCGCCCATTTTTGGCTTGCCGGTTCCCTTAAACATTAAGGGGGCCGCCTGCCCAAAATGGGTTTTTTGCGGCTTCGTTTCTGGAAAAAAAATAATTATGCATATATATACGCTCGAAAGGAATTACTTGACATTTTTGTTTGATGTTTCGTCAACTAAAATTTTCTTGATAACTTTGGACAAAATTAATTAAGCCGTCAAGTCGACGAGGGAATTGAGGAGAGGATATATATATATATATATATATATATATATATATATATATATATATATATATATATATATATATATATATATATGTATGTATTAAAAATAGTATGGGTTTATAAGACGAGAACATGAGAAGGAGACGAGTGCAAATGACGACGGGAGTTTGTTTCATCCATAGATTGATCAACTCATTTCTCTACATCAACATGAGTTTGGTGATCATCGGAGATTGTCATGTTGAACGTTATAGTTCAAGAGGGCAAAAATAAGGGGGGAAAAGAAAAGGTTCGTGAACGAACAATTTCTTTGTTATCTAGAAAATCAACTAATGATTTTTCTAGGTTATAAATCCATATAAGTATATGTATATGTATAATAGCTATAATATACTATAAAACAAACCTTAACAAATATAATCTAGATACTAAACTAAGCATGCAATCTTGACAAAGAAATTAAAAGAAATGTGTACCTTTTTGTCTTCAATAGGCTTTCTTCAATGTCTTAAAAAAGATGGCATGATCTTGTGGAAGCGGATAAATAACCAAGTTTGCCGAAGTATGACGAATTCATCTCGTTGGTTCCCATTGTCTCATTTGACCAAAGTTGTTTGCTCCGAGCATGTTTTGCATTTGACTTGGGTGTTTATATGGTGGAATCATTCCCCAAGGATTGAAGTTCCACATTTGATGATTATTGTGAAGGTTTCGTCTATTTTGTTTTACTCTAGGCTAAGGAGTTTTGGACCTAGGATGAGAACTACTTGGTTTTCTAGGTGGTGGAGTTTTAGACCTTATTTTTGGTTTAAAAGGCTTGGCCTCGGGTTTTAAAGATGATTTGCGAAAACTTTTAATTTCTTCATCACTAGCAATAGGTACTAATCTATCTTTTAAAAGTATATACTTCGGTTTTGACTCTAAAGGTTTTAGTTCACTAGTTTCACCTTCGAACTTGACACTTTTTGTTTCACTAGTTGACACTCCGATTGAGTTATATCCTAGGCCGGTTTTATCTCCAGATATTCTTTAAGTACTAAATAATTTCCTAAGTGATTGACTACTATTTTCAAATTTCTCAAGTCTAGTACTTTCTTCCTTAAGTTGCTCATTCTCATTTTTAACAACTAGACACCTTTTACATTCCATAAGACTTTCTTTACCTTTTTCTAAGTTGTGTAGCTTAATTTTTAATTCAAGTATTTTATCTTTTAATTGGATGTTAGTGTGTTTTAGTAGTTTATTTTTGTCCATGACTTTTTGTCCTAGTTTACATAATCTACTATATTCGCTATCTAAGTCTTTTTCATCTAAAGATAAATTATCATCACTATAGTATTTGGTTTCGGAATGTACCTCATCGGATGCCTTTGCCATGAGACATTTTTCTTCTCTTGTTGTCTCTTTTTCATCATTGTCACTATCGCTCCATGCTCTTCCTACAAAAGCCTTGTGGTTTTGGCTTCTTGAAAATTTTGGACATTCTCCAATAAGATGATTTGGATCTCCACACTTGAAGCACTTTCTTTCATTCTTGCTATTCTTGTCGTCCTTGTTTCTTTGGGATGTTTTTCTTTCATCATATGGTTTTCTAACGTATCTTCTTCGTCTTTTAAAGAATTTCTTGAAGTCTCTTACGGCCATAGCATACTCTTCATCGTTGCTTTCAGAGGTTGAGCATTCTTCGTCACTAGAGTCCTTTTTAGCTTTCAACGCAATTGATTTGCTTTGCTCCCTTTTCCTTTGACCATTTCGGAGTCTTTCTTTATTATCACTTCATACACTTTCAAGTTTCCAATTAACTCTTCAAGTTGTAGAGTTGATAAATTATTTGACTCCTCAATAGCCGTCACCTTAGCGCTCCACTTCGGATGGAGAGCCCTAAGAAATTTCCTTACAAAATTCTTGCTAGAAAAATTCTCATCAAGTGCTTTTAAACTTGTGATGATTTTGTTAAATCTAGCAAAAGCATTATCTATTGATTCCTCTTCCGGAATCGTAAATTGTTCATATATTTGTACAAGAAGATCTATTTTATTATTTTTAACTTGACTATTATCTTGGTGAGTGATTAGTAAAGAATTCCAAATTTCTTTTGCAGTTTTACACAAAAAAATTCTTTCATATTCTTTGCGTGGTAACGCATTGTAAATCACCAGTTTAGCCTCATTATTTTTAGCAAGTTTCTTTTTCAAATCATCGTTTTATTTTTCAAAAGGTACAATTTCATCCCTTTTAGTTTCGGGATTAGTTTGTATAGGAGGAAAATCACCATTAGTAATAAAATGCCAAAGATCTAGATCCTTTGATTTCACATAAGTTTCGAATCGATTTTTCCAATAAAGAAATCCATCACTTTCAAATAGTTATGGTCTTTGCATAGATTGCACTTCTAAATATTTTTCAGATTCCATAGATCGATTCAAGTTTTAAAAACACAGTTTATTTTAAAAATCTTGTTTAACATAGCTTTGATGCCAATTGTAGAAAACTAGAAGGGGGGTTGAATAGTTTTACGTCCTTTTAAATTATAAAAACTTTGTTTTCAAAAACTTCGATTCTAGTTTATGTGAATTTCAACACTTGCACTATATGAATAATTCTATCTAACTAACTAAGCAAATATAATGTAAATATGAAAGTAATGAAAAGATAGAGTTAGAAAGATCAAACCACAACACAAGGATTTATAGTGGTTTGGCTACGAAGCTCCTCTTCGCCCTACTCCACTCCCCGAGTCTCTTACTCGACAGTTTTCTTCACTATGTCAACAAACTCCCTTGTGGTGGAGAAACCTTACACACTTTTGCTTACACCGTTTAACGACACCAAGCATAATGTCGAGTTCTAATGATAGCTAGAACCAATCTCACGACTCTTCACGACTTGTCACAACTTCTACACAACTTGTACACACCACTACTTCTTCACACATTCACACTACTTCACTACTTCTTCTTCACCACACTACTTCCACTTAACTTAAATACTAATCCACCTAACTACTTATTACAAGCACAACACAACTTTACAAGTGATTTACACAATCTAGGAAACTAATCTACAATACTTCTTGATTTGATATTGAAGGAGTATTCTTCTCTTGCACTTTGAGTGGTGAAGGATTGGATCACTTGAAACAAAGACTTATAATCTTATGATCAAAGGATTTAGAAGGATGTTTAGAAATGATTAGGAATGAAATTTTAGTGCAAAAGGTGAGGAAAAATTGCAGAAATAAACCAGTATTTATAGGCAAAAAATCCTGGCCACAGGAGCGTGTTGGCCCCCTTAAATGGTGGCTGGCCCCCATAATTAATAAGGGGGCCGCCCTCCTGTAACGGCTAGATTCTTTGTCTTTTTCTGGTGAAAGTTTATTTAGTGAAAATCTAACTGATTTTGGTTAAAAATTTGAATTCATATATTTATTATGAATTAAACATTTTCCTTTAATTACCAAAAGTGTTTTTCTAAAATATATAAAATGTTTATAACATTTTATAAAATTTGTAGTGTCTAAATAAAAATCCCTTTGATAATAAAATGTATTAGTCATTTGTTTATTCATACCTTAAGTGATTTAGTTGGATGGAATGATATTTGTAACTAAATACTTGTTTACGTAATGATTTTACGTTTAATGAGTTTACATTTTGTGATCGTCAAAACGTAGGGATATCGAGAAATATTAATAACGTTTTTATGTATTATTTATATCAACAAAATTTTTGAACTGTTTTCCCAGGTTAATTTAAAGATATGTTTGTCCAAGGCTGAGCACAAGAGATAAACGAGCAAGTGTAGTATGAAGAGTACACGGACAAAGCATAAGAGTAAAGCATGACGGGTAGTCATGTCACCTAATATATCTACTCGACATAAAAAGGTATCCTTTCAGCCTTTAACCCTTAATATATAAAGTGCGTAAAATATGGTCCGTGTATGAAGTGTAAAATATGTATTTCCTTTAATCGAGTCATTAGACATGAGATTAGTCATTAAACATGTAATAATCCAGGCTATCAATTGTTTTACTATCCAATTCTCACAAGCATAGCAATGACTCGTTATAGACAGACGATTCATAATATAATCAATATAATTGCATCTTTCGACATTTAAACAATCATAATGACCAATCAAGACAAGCGATAGTATACTAAACAATGACATATCAAATACATACTTCATAGATTCAGAGTTCATCTTACATTTCCTGTTATTAACTCATGGCTACAATACCTTAAACAAACATGATACGACTACTCAATACTCACAACAAAGTAACAAATGTAACACGAGTAAACAATTATCAATTTCATAATGAAGTAGGTTATACCAAGATTACAAGGTAGAACACGTTCACAAATCTTCTTCCACAGGTACTACTTGCTTCCAACTCTTTAGCAAGTGGTTTTAGGTGCAAAACCACTTCTATTCTTCTTATGATATCAAGAAAATGATTCATGATTGAGGTGTGTGTATTACTCCGATTTGAGCCTTTATTTATAGTTGAAATGCAGCCCTAAGACGTCCTTAGTTAGTAATGATAGGCAAGTGATCGGCCTCATCATTGATGTAGCTCATTAATAGAAAAGTATAACTATCAAGGGAAGTACACCGCACATTGATATAAAACCGGCGGGCCTCTCCTCTCATAACCGGCGCTCTTGAATTAATAGACCAGCGTACTTCAATATTGAAAGTACATAGTTGACCAAAGGTGCCTGTAAGCAGCGCGCTTTCTCCCAAAGATCGGAGTGCTTTTGCCAAAACCATGAGTTATTTCTCTTAAGTTCCTCAAAATCATTAGTTTCTCGTCTTTCTCGTGTCTTTCCTTAGATCGTTATCCCTGCATGTTTATTCATAGATTAAGTACTGTTAATGTAAATATTACAATATTTAAACTAAACGGTTTCTTCGGTTTTAATAATGACAAACATGTAACTTGTAATGCATAACATAAAATGTGCAAGTTACGTGTAAACATAAATCATCAATGCATACTTACATCAACACCTCTCGACGTCTCAAGTATGCTACAACAAAGCCGTAGATTTCCATCCTGACCTAAATCACTCAAGGTTGGACATTCAAATGTACTACTTGACAAATGATCAAAGGATTATATTTTTCTAAACTTCACATTTTTAATGTGACAAAAAAAATTTCAAAAATATATTTTACAGATTATTTTTGAATCAAAAACAAATGTTTTATTTTGAAAAATAAGTTTAAAAATCCCAACAGCCATTCCCCCCCCCCCCCCCCCCCCAAACAGCTCCAAACTTCCCCAAATAAACCTTCCCTACTAAAACCAAACGGAGGAGCGTTTTTGTCCCCCATGGTACCACTAAAGTACCCACTGTACCACTAAATTTAGTGGTACTGTGTGACAATTAGTGGTACCGTCTATCTGTAATAGCCATTTTTCTATTGCCTATAAATAGTGGACCATTTTACACTTCCAACTCGATTTTTCCATCCATCTTTCTCTGGTCTAATCCCTTCTCATTTAGATCACTTTCTTTGATCATTTAGAAGTTTTAGTTTTTTTTAGAATGATCCAATCATCCACTCAAGTGATCACCTTCATTCCTCTACCAGTGCAAAAGAAGAACACATTGTATCAAGAAGATACTAAGTGTTGTAGTCATAGTTTAGTGCACTTGTTACATACTTGTTGTATCTTGATATACATCAAGTTGTCTAGAGTCTTGTTTTGCTATCTTGTGAGGATCGTTGTGATCGTGTAGAGGTCGTGGGGATCATGTGTTGAGAGTGTGTAGATTGTGAAGAGGGTTTGTAGATCAGGTGGATCGCGAGTGGATTGGGTAGATCGAGTGTAGATAATGTGGATCTTGCAGCTTGTGTGATTTGTGAAGATCAGGTAGATCATGAGTAGATCGGGTAGATCGAGTATAGATCATGTGGATCTTGTAGCTTGTGTGAGTTTTGAGGATCGGGTAGATCGTGGTAGATTGGTACTAGCTAAGATTAGTACTCGACATCTACCTTAGTGTCAGAAAATAATGTAATCAATTCGGTTTATGTGCCTAGGCCTTAAAACACAAAGTTTGTTATGTTTGGCCATAAAACATAACGGGTTTGGTTGTACCCGAATAAGAACTCGACATCTAGCTTAGTGTTGGAAAATATTGTAAGCAATGTTGTATGGTTTTCTCCGCCGTGAAAGGAGCTTATTGGTTAGTAAAGTAACTCTCGAGTTGGGTACTCGGGGAGTGGAGTAGGGCGAAGAGGAGCTTTGTGACCGAACCACTATAAATCGTCATGTCTTGGTTTGCGTTTTCTTTACTTATCTCTTTACATTTATTTTTTCATTTACCGCTTTACATTTATATCTTGCGTAGCATTTATACTTGTGTGGTTTGTTGCTTATATGGTGTTGATTATGTTTGTGTCATGGCTTGATAGTATTTGTGTTGTAGTTTACTTCCTACTATCTCTAGTTGTTGTATGACCATTGTTGACACTTTTCATTTTGTGTCACACTTCATCGGTTATTTGATACAAAAGTTTTTAAGTTTTTAAATGAAAACGTATTCACCCCCCCCCCCCTTTACGGTTTCCACAATTGGTATCAGAGACAGGTCACTCAAATTTATAAAACAAATGGTTTTCAAAATTGAGTACTGATTGGCCCTAAACGGTCAACCTAAATTGACCAGGGAATGGTCAACAAGGTCAAACAGCTCAGAGTCAATGCTCCGCGGAATCTAGTGTTTCCCCGGGTCGTTATGTCCTGACGAGGTGTGGATGGTTATAAAACGGTTTCGTGATCGGGTGAATCTGGACGGGAAAGGGTTTGTGAATGGTTTGAACTAAAGAATCTACAAGGAAATAGCTTAAAATAGCTATATAAACAAGACTGGAAAGTTTGAAAACCCAGAAACGTTTAAAACTTAAAACGCGTACGTTCACGTTTAAATAAAACGTAAACGTACAAAATAAAAAGTGAAAACGGAAATCTGAAAACACCCAGGGGGTGAAAATGACTTTTTTACAAACTAAAAGACAAAATAAAATTTTTAGAAAAAGAAAATTAATTTTAACACTAATTAATTATTTAATATTAATTAAATACTAATTATTACTAATTATTAATATTTAAATAACTAAAATTCAATATAATATTATTTAAATACTAAAAAGGTGAAAATAAAATTTCTAGAATTATAAAATAACTAAAAACAACTTTTAAAATTAAAAATAAGTATTTTTGTCTTTTTGTGGATTTTATATTAATTAATCACTAATTAAACATTAATTACCTAATTAAACTATTATAAATTAAGAAAAATAGAAAATGAACAGTAAAAATTACAAGAAAATTTCTAAAATTATTTTACAATATATAAAAGCTAGAAAAAATTTAAAAACTAGGTTTTGATTAATAAAAATTAATTATCCTATTTAATACTTAATATTAATTAATTACTAATAAAACTAAAATTAATTCTAATAAATACTAAATGATAAAATAAAAATCTGAGAAAATTACTATAAATACTTTAATATAAGAGGAAATTAATAAAAATATAAAAATGACAAGTACTTAATTAAAATCTAAAAATGAAAAATAAAATTTAAATAAAATTAAATAGAAACTATCACTTAAAAATAAAACTTGATTTTCTGGATTTTCTTTTTGGAAACTTAATTTATAACTAAAATCTAACAACTTTTGTAAAAACAAGATTTTTGGAAATCAAAAATAAGCAAATTACAAGCTTATAGGGTCAACAGTTGACTTTTGTTGACCAGATGTGGAAATGAGCTAAAATGGCTTAAAGTGGGACCCACAATGGTTGAATCTGATTCAATTGAGTGTATTAGACAAGTATAAGCCAGAAAAAGCAGAGGTGGACCACACAATAAGCAATAAGGCACAAATAAGCACTTGTAACTTGTTTTGAAACTGAAAATGGGGACATATTTTAGGCTTTGATTCAGGTGGGTCCCAGTGGGTTTTAGGTCAAACCAAGGGTCAAAACCCAAAGCCTACCAGGAGGGGGGTTGAGTGAACTAAATTGGAGGGGCTATGGACCACTGTGGTGGCTGAAAACAACCACCAAAGGGTGGTGTTTGGGGTGAAGTCTACTGTCACAAGGGATAGCTCAGCCCTGCAGCTGAGTTTCAAGCTCTGTGGGGCCCAGATAAAAAATTGCAAAAATGAAAGAAAGTTGGGATCATGAAGCTGAGGTGGTAGACAATTAATAGAAACAAGTTTCACAGCCTAAGACCCCATACACAATTCTAATTAAATCATGCAAATTTGGTAAAAAAACTGAAAGCATTCACTTTTGACTTTCTATATAAACCTAAGATTTGACTTTTGTGAACTTTTGATGAGCCTAGATGATTGAATAAGTTGTACTAACCCAAAATGCATCTGAATTAAGCAACTTGAACTAGTTCTAAACTAGATTGAAGGTTTTGCCTACCTAAAACTTAAACAGTCCACAGTTAGGGACATAAAAGGGTGAGTTTGACTTTCTTTGTGAAAATGACCAAACTTAGAGTTGCAATGCTGTGGGTTAGACCAAAGTAGTGTTCCTACAACATCCTTAACCATAAATCACACCCACAACTGAGTTCACTAGACTAAACCAAACACCCCCTTAAAACTGAAAATGGTATTTTATAGAGCAAATGACACCACTACACCATGAAACTGAGTCTAAACCTTACACTAACCTAAGATGAGTATATATAAACAACTTTCAACAACTGAGAACAACAATAACCATTGATAATAGAGAATGAGTAATAAGAAATAAAAAAAATGAAATGAGACTTACAATAGGTATACCCTAACTGAAATAGGGATGATTCACAACCAAAAGCCTATCTTAAATAGGCTTAAACAACACCTCAGAACCATGAATCAAACAACATTTGTCCATTTATAACATGAACCAATACCTTTGACTTTTGTTGACTGAGCTTGACTTTCTTGGAAATTTTTGCTATATCAGTTAAAATTGCATACTATTACCACTAACACATATACTAAACTACATTGAGCTTGAGTGAACCAGAATTGAGCTTGTACAAGCTTATAAAAGCTATTTGAGTAGGATTAAATTTTTAGACTAAATAAAAATATTTTACTTTAAATGAATTGCAACACAACTAAATTACTTGCATTAAAAAGATAACTTTAGTACATAAAAAAGGATTACAAGACTAATTTAAAGAGTTTACAACATTTTTAACTAAATTCGACCCTAAAATTGAACTAAGATAATAAAAATAACTAACTACTCTATTTTGCTTCCTTTCTTGACTTATATGGGTCCTGGAGTGTCTCTCTGACTTTCCCACATCAATTCAGACCGTTTGATATCCTCCAATTGATCTCAGCCCTCCATTTTCATTTTGGCGGGAAAACAAATTTTTGGCAGTTGGTGATAACTTGGAGTATTGTGGGATCATTGAATGGGTTTTAGAATGTTGTGGTTTGGAAGGGAACAAGGTATGGGAGTGGTGAGCTGGAGGAGGGGGGAAGGTGACGTGTATCAGTGGTGTTGCAGTTGCAAGTTGGGGGAGAAAGGTGGTTAAACGGTTGGGTTGACCGTTTTAAATAATAAAACGGATGGGGAGTAAATATTATAGGGGTGGCCTGGTTGTGCATTGGGCTTGGGTGAGGAGTAGTGGGCTGGTGAGGGTGTTTAGTGGATTAGGATTTGGTTGGGTTTGGATTGTAGTAATAGAAAGGGTCCGTTTGTTTATTTCATGTTAAAAACCACAAGGACCAATCTTGCAAAACTGAAAATTTGCAAGGGCTGAAAATGTCATTTTTCAAAAATAGCTACAAGGGTAAAATTTTGCAATAGATAAATAATCCAAGGATATAATTTGCAATTTTCCATTTTTTTTCTTCAAGGACTAAAATTGTCGAATCTTGAAACTTGAGGGACCAAATTGCAATTTATTTAAATCTTCATTCCAAGGACTAAATTTGACAACTTGTAACTTTCTTAGGACCAAAGATGACTTTTCTTTCAAAAATATTTCACCAGGGATCAAATCTGCCAAAGTTTGAAACTCCAGGGACTAATCTTGTAACTTTCCAAAACTTTCCAATTTTTCACCAAAGGACAAAATATGACAACTTATGATTGTAAAAGGACCTTTGGTGATAATTTTCCATATTCTGAATGACCAGGAACTAATTTTGTAATTTTATGAAAGTTGGGGGACTGAAACTGGCAATTTTGCAAACTTTGTACGTTTTTCATCTGTTTTTGCTCATTTTGCATTCAAAACATATAAAACACGATTTTGAAATATTTTCATTATTTTGATGCATTTCTGAGTGTTTTTGTATGTTTTGCAGTTCAGATTAGACCAAAAATGATGAGTGTTTGAGCACTCATCAATCCCCCATACTAAACTATTGCTAGTCCCTAGCAATACTGTTTTGAAAACTTGATGGATTTGAAAAACTCTTTACCAAAAGCCATCACTTCTGGAGTAGCCAGGTGTGAGAACTGTGGTACACCTGATAACCATGTGATTTTGAGCAAACCACCAGCTGTCAACGGATTTGATTAGTCTTTACCAGAAGCCGTTTGCTCCTGGACTAGCCAGCTCTTGATGGAATAGTCAACATCTTGGTGAGCTGATTACCAATTATGGATTTTCCACTGCCTTTACCACAAGCCATAATCTTGCGGGCTAGCCAACTCATTCGCGTTTTAGGATATGGCGAGTTGAGGTACCATACAATTTTGGGCAAATTGCAAGCCATAAACGGATTTGAGATGTCTTTACCAAGAGCCGTTTGCTTCTAGACTAGCCAATCCCTTTTGTCGTTTAGACAAGGCGGACTGATTACCACAAAAATATTGAAGCACCAGTGAAAAATTTTTAAAATTTTTGAAATTTTGGCTAAAACGGGGGTATTATATAGTAAAATGTGATAAAATTCGCTAGAATAGCGAATACCCCCCCCCCCCCCCCCCCCACACACTTAGCATGAATATTGTCCTCAATATTCAAAGTCCTGGCTATTATGCCGACATTTTGAACGTAAAAGGGTAACATTACAAGCTAAGCGTGAAAAACACCATTTTGTATTTTCACTCTATTTGTAACCATAGCATGGGGGACTCCCCCACACTTAGGGTGAAAACCCTATAAGCATGCTACTGTTTTTGTTTACCGAGTCGCTAGCTTGACTCGACCCCGAATTCATTTGTCCTTGGGGAAGCATGATGTGGAAGAAACAATCTCAATCGGACTTTCATTCAAGATGTTTGGACAAACATTTGAAGCACGTGAAAGTTCCACACCGATGAGATAAGTATCCGACTCAAGATAATGATACATGAAAATGCCGGGATCAAAGATGGTATCTTCATTCCCGAAGGAGTGAAGAACAGGAGAAGTCACCCGATAGGTGAAGAAGGGTAGAAAGATCTTGATGACAATCAAGATTGATTCATCATCATCAGAAAGAGAATTCATGATTGGTGTATCATGAATCTCATCAGTAAAGCTCATATGATCTAGACATATTATGGGTGGGAGGGTTGGGATTTTGATATCAATCAAATTCTCAAGGTTGAGAATATTTCCCTCCGGAAAACAAATATCAACTTTTTCCAGATCAAAGTGGAAGTTATCATACTCCGGTGGAGATATGATATGAGTGAGTTCACCGGAGAACTCCTCAAAGGTGAATGAATCATAATCGGGGAGAGAAATTTGAGAATGAGAAGTGGTAATGCCACTAATCTTCTCTCCCATATGATCAAAAGTAAAGGCTTCAAACTCCGGTATAGGATCATCGGAGAAAATGTCACTATCCTTTATGGGGATAGGAGATGAAATAGGTTTCATATTGAAAGCCTCGATTTTATAAATGAGGAGATCGACATTCAATAATGTTGCACGAAGTGCTTCATCCTTGATTTCAGTGTCAATCTCATCATTCTCATCTTCTAAGCTAACTAGCTTAGAAGGTAATTCTTCCATAAAAACGATGTCTCCACAAGATAACGAATCGTCATCAGTAGAATCGGAGGACATCTCAACATGATCAGTCGGGAAGAATAGAGGAGGAGGGATATCACACAAATGATCAAGAGTTCCCTGTGACTCTCTTGGGATTGGAACAAGGTTCTCAACACTAGACTTTATGAATTCGTCCGATTCCTTTTGAGGAACAATGTCAAGATGCTCGTCCCCCATGCTCAAAGAGTGAATGGGAACCTTGGGTGTGATAAGAGTGGTTTGAGATGGAATCTCAACTGATGGAATCTCATCTGATGAACCTGATGTATCTTTATAAAATCCAAGGATATCAAGTGTATCCTCATCATCATTGTCATCAGGAATGAAACGGAATCGAGAGCTAGATCTGGCTGCTTTTTCTTTTGCTATTGATTCCCTAATAGATCTTTCATAAGCATCTTGGGAATTTATTTTAGCAGCCTGTTCGTTAGCTAACAATTCTTCCATCGATTTTTGGTTTGGATTATCTGGGGTGTGTGTTATTCCTTTCAAGTCTTTCACTAAATCCAAAAGATCAAGGAGAATACTTTGAGGAATTGGAAGAGGTGGAGGTTCGTCATAATACGATATGTCACAATTGTTACAAGGAAATGGATCCCTTGTTTGACAATCGGAGCTGAAGTGTGGACCTCCACAGTAATCACAACAGTAAAACTGATGTGGCTGTGGGTTGTATGTGCTAGAGTCATAATCATTATCAGGAAACTGCTCATAGAAAAGCGTGTTTCCCGATTGACAATCAGAACTGTAGTGTGAACCACCACAGTACTCACAACAGTAAAACAGTTGAGCATCTGTAAAACCGTTTAGAATACGCGCACAACCTCCCCGGCAGCGGCGCCAAAAATTGATTGGCCCTAAACGGTCAACCTAAATTGACCAGGGAATGGTCAACAAGGTCAAACAGCTCAGAGTCAATGCTCCGCGGAATATAGTGTTTCCCCGGGTCGTTATGTCCCGACGAGGTGTGGATGGTTATAAAACGGTTTCGTGATCGGGTGAATCTGGACGGGAAAGGGTTTGTGAATGGTTTGAACTAAAGAATCTACAAGGAAATAGCTTAAAATAGCTATATAAACAAGACTGGAAAGTTTGAAAACCCAGAAACGTTTAAAACTTAAAACGCGTACGTTCACGTTTAAATAAAACGTAAACGTACAAAATAAAAAGTGAAAACGGAAATCTGAAAACACCCAGGGGGTGAAAATGAATTTTTTACAAACTAAAAGACAAAAGAAAATTTTTAGAAAAAGAAAATTAATTTTAACACTAATTAATTATTTAATATTAATTAAATACTAATTATTACTAATTATTAATATTTAAATAACTAAAATTCAATATAATATTATTTAAATACTAAAAAGGTGAAAATAAAATTTCTAAAATTATAAAATAACTAAAAACAACTTTTAAAATTAAAAATAAGTATTTTTGTCTTTTTGTGGATTTTATATTAATTAATTACTAATTAAACATTAATTACCTAATTAAACTATTTTAAATTAAGAAAAATAGAAAATGAACAGTAAAAATTACAAGAAAATTTCTAAAATTATTTTACAACATATAAAAGCCAGAAAAAATATAAAAACTAGGTTTTGCTTAATAAAAATTAATTATCCTATTTAATACTTAATATTAATTAATTACTAATAAAACTAAAATTAATTCTAATAAATACTAAATGATAAAATAAAAATCTGAGAAAATTACTATAAATACTTTAATATAAGAGGAAATTAATAAAAATATAAAAATGACAAGTACTTAATTAAAATCTAAAAATGAAAAATAAAATTTAAATAAAATTAAATAGAAACTATCACTTAAAAATAAAACTTGATTTTCTGGATTTTATTTTTGGAAACTTAATTTATAACTAAAATCTAACAACTTTTGTAAAAACAAGATTTTTGGAAATCAAAAATAAGCAAATAACAAGCTTATAGGGTCAACAGTTGACTTTTGTTGACCAGATGTGGAAATGAGCTAAAATGGCTTAAAGTGGGACCCACAATGGTTGAATCTGATTCAATTGAGTGTATTAGACAAGTATAAGCCAGAAAAAGCAGAGGTGGACCACACAATAAGCAATAAGGCACAAATAAGCACTTGTAACTTGTTTTGAAACTGAAAATGGGGACAGATTTTAGGCTTTGATTCAGGTGGGTCCCAGTGGGTTTTAGGTCAAACCAAGGGTCAAAACCCGAAGCCTACCAGGAGGGGGGTTGAGTGAACTAAATTGGAGGGGCTATGGACCACTGTGGTGGCTGAAAACAACCACCAAAGGGTGGTGTTTGGGGTGAAGTCTGCTGTCACAAGGGATAGCTCAGCCCTTGATGCGTGGGAATCGCACCTTGTTTTACCTCTCGAGGGATCTCGAGAAGCTTACAACCCCCACCAGGCAGTGTACCTGATCGTTGTAGTATAGTATAGTGACAAGTACCGGTGGATTGATCGTTCAGCTTAGGAATAGTGTCGCTAGGATTAGAAAACCTAATTACTAGTTCTAGAGGTGAGGGATGATTATTTTTGTGTTTTTATATTTTTATAAAAGCAAGTAAAATCTCGGTTTTTGAAGGAGTGGGCGGAATTAGTTGCTATTCAACTAACCCAAAACTAATATATAATCAAAATAAAATACTGAAAATGAAATTAAACTAAATTATACTAAGGTTGTGAGCAGTAATTGGAGAAATTGTGTTTACTTAGACTTCACTACTCCCTAGATATCTTTTACACGTTAATTACTTGTTATACTTGTATGGATGACGGATTGTATTCCTTAATACCATTCGTGGGGTGGCATACATAACTCCCCAACTCTATGAGCTCTTATCTCCTCCTACACCATGACCCAGCACAACTATAGGGATTGTAAACAGTGGCTCATGCATTAAATACAACCAATAAAGACCTAGTACGCCTCGGTTCATGTTTCTTAAGACGTTCAAGCATGTTACCATTTGGAGATCTGCCAGTTTTCTTAAGCCTAACATATAAATCATTCATCCAAGAACAAGAATAAACAAGTAATCAACACATAATCAACATCTAGGTTTCATTAGATCTAAGCAAACACAAGAGAGATCTAGCCTAGCATAATTGAATTGAGACAAGAACAAGATATAAACAACCAACACATAGACATATTGATTGAATTAGAAGAACACTTATCTCAATTACAATGCAAGGTATCAAGGGTTTGGAACCCTTGAAAAACCTGTAAAAGAGGCACCAAATTCGTCTTTAGGGTTTCACCAAAACTTCTCCTTTTTTAATGAAAAAACTAGAAAACTATATATAGGAAAACTGGGCTGACGCGTCAAGACAAGCATGTGACGCCGTCACCTCGCCGCCAAATACTTCCTCGGACGGCCTTGATCTACTTATGACGGCCTGTGTGACGCCGTCACCACCTACGGTATTTTATTCTTGGCACTTTGACGCCGTCAGGATGGATTTTGACGCCGTCATCAACTACGGTGTTTTATTCTTGATGTCTGACTCCGTCAGGGTGTAACTCTTGACGCCGTCACCTAGTGTCTTCAGCATGGAAAATTGATACTTTGCCGTTTTCTTCACTTTTATGCTCCAAAAACGTCCAAAATGGCTTCTTTTCCAGAATTCACTCTCCAAACACCTAAAATCACAAAAGGAACGATTTAGGGCAATATTTGATCAAATAAAGTCGGATTCGGGCTTAAATGACCCCTTAAAAACGGATCATTTTTCGCCTCATCATATACCCTTACACTTGAGATTTGCTTGTCCTCAAGCAAATGAGCTTTTATTCTACTCAAAAGACAAGTTAGGGGTCATTTAACACTAATATAAAAGTAATTACAACAAATAATCGTTCCACTAAAGACCAATAGACAAGCACGGAGATCATACACAAGCACCTCACAAATAGTGTTTAGATACTCACATCTCTCGGGTGTAATAAAGTAATATAACATTATGGAAATGGAAGATATCTCTCACTACCTGTCATAGCAAAATAGATTACCATAGGCTTGGGAAAGGATCAAACCTCCACCACATGGCGTAAGCACCTAGGATAAACTATCAAAGAGGTCTTTTAAAGGGTTGTAACGTTAGGTATAGGGATATGAATTACACGGTTTT
This sequence comes from Artemisia argyi, assembly GCA_030686995.1. NCBI lineage: Eukaryota > Viridiplantae > Streptophyta > Magnoliopsida > Asterales > Asteraceae > Artemisia > Artemisia argyi. The sequence goes on along the minus strand of CM060683.1, from coordinate 44,899,558 downwards.
GTTGGATAAAGGAAGTTTTACTGGTGGCGAGTTAACAATCTTGGTTAATTACATGTACAATATGGCGTTGCTAAGCCAAGACTAGACTCGACTTAAGCTAACAAATGAGAAATAACAAAAACATAAAATGAACATAGAATAAAAACGGGATGGTAGTCCGTATGTTTTTTTTTTTTTTTTTTTCTTTTTTTTTTTTTTTTTTTTTTTTTTGCATACACTCTTACCCTACCATCCAAAATAATACATCATAGGGGTATGAGCATTCCCCTTACACTTGAATCTTTACATACTTTACATTTAACTATTCTAATGACTCGAATTAAGAAAATCAAAACACTTGGAGCACTTTTAAGATTAACGCACATATGGGGGTAATAAATGATGTTCTTCCCCATTACTCCATAAAATAAGTACTTTCCCATGAGTCCCAATCGTCCCAAAACAATATGTACAAGGATATGACTCAACTTAGCAACCATGTAATCAATTAGAAAGTTAACTTAGGGTTTAACAAATAACAATAATGCACTAAAAATGAGCGCATACACGGAAGGCTAAGGCGATTTGGTTGTACATTTAAGTGGGGTCTAACAAATTCTTCCTTTAAGTAAGATGCTTAAAGTTAGAAACGAAAAGATAGGCTCGGAGGGGTGTACTAGGGGTTTCGTGTACTAAAAATGAGTACAACGCTAAGGGTGTGGGAAAAATTAGTTGACTTAACTAGCCAAGTAATATGACTTAAATGGTCAAGTAATTATAATACAGGTTTAACACAAGGGTGATCCTAATGCCTCTTATCATGTAGTAAATCCTACCACACGAATGTAGTCTCACTAGCGGTCTCGGGATGCATCACTAACGCAAGTTCTAGAATCTATATGCTACCGGTACACTCATAAGCACTAATAGTAAATGCTTTTCCTATCAAATCTAAAGGCGAACCTCACATTTTTGGGTGGAAAATTTTTCTGAATATACGGTTACGTGCTAGTCATACAATCTCCTATCCATGAGACGCTTGCTATGGCTAAAGTTTCACTCCTAAATGTTGTAAAAAATTTTAAATTTGGCGCTAAAATTACACTAACAAGTATTTCTCGTAGTTTTATTACACATCTACTATCAAACGAAACAAACTCAAGCGAAAGTGCATATGTAAGGTATCATCTTTTTACCCTCCCCTTACACTTAAGATGAACATTGTCCCCAATGTTCAAGTAAAGAATGTAAAAGTAAGAAAAAGTAAAGAGAATGAAATCAAATACTCCCCTGATTCGCTCGGTATGGATTTTAGGTTGACCAGGTTAAATCTTCTTCCAAGAAAATGAACAATCAAAGCTTCCCTTCCAGAATATAAATCATCTTCTTGTCAAAAATAAACTGTAAATCTTGACAACAATAGACAAGGCAGCCTCGCGTAAAATCGGCGGCATCCTATATAAGTTACTAAATCCTAGAAAACAAGATAAGATATAATGTTTGTGGAATGAAGTTTGCAGATTTCCTGGAGATTATAAAACTTAATAATTCACAAAAACCATAAGACTCCGTTAGAAAAACAAAACCGGTAAAATTTCCAGATTTTTAACTCCTGACGCCGTCAAGAGTAATACTCTGACGCTGTCAGAATGGACCTGCAGAAATTCTTATGTTAAGTTTCCGGAAAATTTCTGGAAAAACTTCGTCCTACTTCCTGGAAAATCCTGCAAAACTTCATTATGACTCAATACAAGCATTTGACTCTAACAAATACGAATATACATGTTCATTTAATATTGTGGAGAATCATGATCGGTTTGTTTCTTGAAAACATATTTGGGGTTTCCCCTTACAGTTATCTTTTGCAAAAATACTTTTAGGTTGGAGTTAAGACTAGGCCAAACAACATAGTAAAGTATTTTCACATTTTAATTGAGAAACATGATCAACCAACAATAAAAAATAAAACATGCATACGGAAGCAAATAACAATCAAACAAATAAAATCACACAAACATGGGTTGCCTCCCAAGAAGCGCTTGTTTTTATTCGAGTCACGAGCCTGACTCTACCCTTATTTAATGGAAATAGGGGAGGTTTTCCCTACACTTAGGATTAAGTGTGGGTGAAAGTAGCGATACATACCCTTAGGGTGTAGATATGCCTCGTAAGGAAAGAGTGGTGGGTGAATTATATGCTCAAAGGGGTGTGCTCCTATCATCATAACCTTACCTAATTCAATCGGGTTAATGGGTGGATTAAGATTTTCTCCTAGAAAGGGATCATTTTCTATCAACTTCAAGAGACTACTAGTTGGGGATCCATCTTGACCTAATAAACCCGGTTTAAACCCATAATGTTTCTTGTGATCAATCATAAATGGGTGATGTAAGCATGTAAGGTCATGTTCCACTCCTATATTGGCTTCCTCTCTACAAGGCTTAGAGTCCACTCCCTTTATCCTAAGACTACCCGGACTATATGGTTTGATGGGTGGATCGGAACCTATTTCAATTCCTAAATCTTCATCCAAGGATGGAAGATTAGGTAATGGTTTTGGTTGAGGCTCCGGTTCATCAAAACTAGGAACTTCCCTAGAACTAGGAGCAAGGTTATCACTACAAGTGTTCAAACCTATATCCTCTAGTGGTGCTTGGTCCAAGGGTTCTACCTCAATTGGGGTTCCTATAGTCTCTTCTACTTCTTCCGGGTAAGTCACGGGCGGTGTATGTGCCTCAAATGATGGTAGGACTTGTGAGGTACTTTGTGGGCTTGAATTGTCCACCTCATCCTCCATTGTACCTAGATTACCTATGTGTTTGTTTTGTACTATGGCTTTAGGTGACATCCACACAGGTATCCCTGAGTAATCATCCCCAGACAAACTTCCTGTTTGCTCCTTCAAACTTGTTTTTGATTGATTTGTGATGTTGTTTGTTGGGTTGTCTACTCTATAATAGTATTGGGCACAGTCTTCTAAGGTATCCCATGCTTCTTCAGCACTTAATTCCCTAGGGCCCCTATTGGCAAAATCATCAATGCACATTTGGTCACATCGGCTGACACGATAGTAAAAGGTTTGGGTTAGGGATGCTAAAGAGAAACTATGATGAGGGAATTTTCGAAGTAAAATTTTAAAACGAGTCCATGCATCATATATGGGTTCATCTCGATATTGTTTGAAATTCGAGATTTCAATAGGGTAGAATGGCCTTTGTGGTTGGTGGTATGGTGGATTCGCGTACTCCATAATGGTGAACGGAAGAGTCAATGGAAATTACGAACAAACACACAAAGAAAAAGATAGACTAAAGAAATCCTAAAAATAAAAATAAAATCTTACTAGAAAGGAATCTAGCAAGTAGACCTAATAAAAAGAAATTCTAACCTAGACAATAACTATTCCCCGGCAACGGCGCCAAAAACTTGATGCGTGGGAATCGCACCTTGCTTTACCTCTCGAGGGATCTCGAGAAGCTTACAACCCCCACCAGGCAGTGTACCTGATCGTTGTAGTATAGTATAGTGACAAGTATAGGGGATTGATCGTTCAGCTTAGGAATAGTGTCGCTAGGATTAGAAAACCTAATTACTAGTTCTAGAGGTGAGGGATGATTATTTTTGTGTTTTTATATTTTTATGAAAGCAAGTAAAATCTCGGTTTTTGAAGGAGTGGGAGGAATTAGTTGCTATTCAACTAACCCAAAACTAATATATAATCAAAATAAAATACTGAAAATGAAATTAAACTAAATTATACTAAGGTTGTGAGCAGTAATTGGAGAAATTGTGTTTACTTAGACTTCACTACTCCCTAGATATCTTTTACACGTTAATTACATGTTATACTTGTATGGATGACGGATTGTATTTCTTAATACCATTCGTGGGGTGGCATACATAACTCCCCAACTCTATGAGCTCTTATCTCCTCCTACACCATGACCCAACACAACTATAGGGATTGTAAACAGTGGCTCATGCATTAAATACAACCAATAGAGACCTAGTACGCCTCGGTTCATGTTTCTTAAGACGTTCAAGCATGTTACCATTTGGAGATCTGCCAGTTTTCTTAAGCCTAACATATAAATCATTCATCCAAGAACAAGAATAAACAAGTAATCAACACATAATCAACATCTAGGTTTCATTAGATCTAAGCAAACACAAGAGAGATCTAGCCTAGCATAATTGAATTGAGACAAGAACAAGATATAAACAACCAACACATAGACATATTGATTGAATTAGAAGAACACTTATCTCAATTACAATGCAAGGTATCAAGGGTTTGGAACCCTTGAAAAACCTGTAAAAGAGGCACCAAATTCGTCTTTAGGGTTTCACCAAAACTTCTCCTTTTTTAATGAAAAAACAAGAAAACTATATATAGGAAAACTGGGCTGACGGCGTCAAGACAAGCATGTGACGCCGTCACCTCGCCGCCAAATACTTCATCGGACGGCCTTGATCTACTTATGACGGCCTGTGTGACGCCGTCACCACCTACGGTATTTTATTCTTGGCACTTTGACGCCGTCAGGATGGATTTTGACGCCGTCATCAACTACGGTGTTTTATTCTTGATGTCTGACGCCGTCAAGGTGTAACTCTTGACGCCGTCACCTAGTGTCTTCAGCATGGAAAATTGATACTTTGCCGTTTTCTTCACTTTTATGCTCCAAAAACGTCCAAAATGGCTTCTTTTCCAGAATTCACTCTCCAAACACCTAAAATCACAAAAGGAACGATTTAAGGCAATATTCGATCAAATAAAGTCGGATTCGGGCTTAAATGACCCCCTAAAAACGGATCATTTTTCGCCTCATCAGCCCTGTAGCTGAGTTTCAAGCTCTGTGGGGCCCAGATAAAAAATTGCAAAAATGAAAGAAAGTTGGGATCATGAAGCTGAGGTGGTAGACAATTAATAGAAACAAGTTTCACAGCCTAAGACCCCATACACAATTCTAATTAAATCATGCAAATTTGGTAAAAAAAAACTGAAAGCATTCACTTTTGACTTTCTATATAAACCTAAGATTTGACTTTTGTGAACTTTTGGTGAGCCTAGATGATTGAATAAGTTGTACTAACCCTAAATGCATCTGAATTAAGCAACTTGAACTAGTTCTAAACTAGATTGAAGGTTTTGCCTACCTAAAACTTAAACAGTCCACAGTTAGGGACATAAAAGGGTGAGTTTGACTTTCTTTGTGAAAATGACCAAACTTAGAGTTGTATTGCTGTGGGTTAGACCAAAGTAGTGTTCCTACAACATCCTTAACCATAAATCACACCCACAACTGAGTTCACTAGACTAAACCAAACACCCCCTTAAAACTGAAAATGGTATTTTATAGAGCAAATGACACCACTACACCATGAAACTGAGTCTAAACCTTACACTAACCTAAGATGAGTATATATAAACAGCTTTCAACAACTGAGAACAACAATAACCATTGATAACAGAGAATGAGTAATAAGAAATAAAAAAAATGAAATGAGACTTACAATAGGTATACCCTAACTGAAATAGGGATGATTCACAACCAAAAGCCTATCTTAAATAGGCTTAAACAACACCTCAGAACCATGAATCAAACAACATTTGTCCATTTATAACATGAACCAATACCTTTGACTTTTGTTGACTGAGCTTGACTTTCTTGGAAATTTTTGCTATATCAGTTAAAATTGCACACTATTACCACTAACACATATACTAAACTACATTGAGCTTGAGTGAACCAGAATTGAGCTTGTACAAGCTTATAAAAGCTATTTGAGCAGGATTAAATTTTTAGACTAAATAAAAATATTTTACTTTAAATGAATTGCAACACAACTAAATTACTTGCATTAAAAAGATAACTTTAGTACATAAAAAAGGATTACAAGACTAATTTAAAGAGTTTACAACATTTTTAACTAAATTCGACCCTAAAATTGAACTAAGATAATAAAACTAACTAACTACTCTATTTTGCTTCCTTTCTTGACTTATATGGGTCCTGGAGTGTCTCTCTGACTTTCCCACATCAATTCAGACCGTTTGATATCCTCCAATTGATCTCAGCCCTCAATTTTCATTTTGGCGGGAAAACAAATTTTTGGCAGTTGGTGATAACTTGGAGTATTGTGGGATCATTGAATGGGTTTTGGAATGTTGTGGTTTGGAAGGGAACAAGGTATGGGAGTGGTGAGCTGGAGGAGGGGGGAAGGTGAAGTGTATCAGTGATGTTGCAGTTGCAAGTTGGGGGAGAAAGGTGGTCAAACGGTTGGGTTGACCGTTTTAAATAATAAAACGGACGCGGAGTAAATATTATAGGGGTGGGTTGGTTGTGCATTGGGCTTGGGTGAGGAGTACTGGGCTGGTGAGGGTGTTTAGTGGATTAGGATTTGGTTGGGTTTGGATTGTAGTAATAGAAAGGGTCCGTTTGTTTATATCGTGTTAAAAACCACAAGGACCAATCTTGCAAAACTGAAAATTTGCAAGGGCTGAAAATGTCATTTTTCAAAAATAGCAAGGGTAAAAATTTGCAATAGATAAATAATCCAAGGATATAATTTGCAATTTTCCATTTTTTTTCTTTAAGGACTAAAATTGTCGAATCTTGAAACCTGAGGGACCAAATTGCAATTTATTTAAATCTTCATTCCAAGGACTAAATTTGACAACTTGTAACTTTCTTAGGACCAAAGATGACTTTTCTTTCAAAAATATTTCACCAGGGATCAAATCTGCCAAAGTTTGAAACTCTAGGGACTAATCTTGTAAATTTCCAAAACTTTCCAATTTTTCACCAAAGGACAAAATATGACAACTTATGATTGTAAAAGGACCTTTAGTGATAATTTTCCATATTCTGAATGACCAGGGACTAATTTTGTAATTTTATGAAAGTTGGGGGACTGAAACTGCCAATTTTGCAAACTTTGTACGTTTTTCATCTGTTTTTGCTCATTTTGCTTTCAAAACATATAAAACACGATTTGGAAATATTTTCATTATTTTGATGCATTTCTGAGTGTTTTTGTATGTTTTGCAGTTCAGATTAGACCAAAAATGATGAGTGTTTAAGCACTCATCAAGTACGATCCATGTATCAAATTACTCATGGAGGGGGATAAAGTATGAAAAGTATCTATTTTCTTAATACCTACAAGTTTTGTTGTTAAGTATACTTTGTCATACTAGCTTGGAAATTTTCTTAAACAAATAAAAGAAATGAGTTTATAAGGGTTCGGTCATGTACTTAGAATGAGTCGTAAAGTGATGCGGTTTTGAAAAGAGTGTTTGGGAAAAACCTTTGTTTTGTAGTAAAAGTAATGTCGTAAATGTTTTTCTTAGTCATTAAATTGGATATGATGCTTAATATATGTGTTATATGTTCGGTATCTAGTTTATTAAATTTTACATCTTTCGTCGAGTCACTATACTAAATGGTACATAATAAACTGAATCTGGAACAGGTCACGCTACCACTAAATATAGGACGGTACCGTAATATTTAACGGTACCGTGCATCTGTTTGTCTGATTCTCAGAATTGGGTCACTTTCATAAATTCGTTTAAAATCAACCAAAAGTCCATAGGAGTTGTGTCATCTATCATTTTAAATGTAATTGGCTCTATTTTCATTAAAAAAAACACTTTATGAATTGTTTCTGAGTAAAAATATATTAGAGTCCCTGATTTGTAACGAAAGATCTTTTTAGTTATGTCGTTTGCGCAAATTATTGGCAAAATGAAAAAGGGCATTTCAACTTTTGAACATTGATGTATTTTCATAGTGTCTTGGTAAAAATCTTTTTCACAAAATGACTATATGTATTTTTGTGTGTTATGATAAATAGTTTTTTTTTTCTTTGTGTCCATGTATTGTTAGGTAATATTTTTGAGTGCTTATAGTTTTCTTTAGTTGATCTAATTATATCTATAGTCACAAGCGTTTTACATGCCTTATTGCTACGTGTTGATTATTAGTTTTTCAGTTTATGCGTCAATTGATGCTGCATTGCATATAGACATAGACCACTCTTCTTGCATATGTGTTTTCAACATCTTGCAAGTTTTAAAATGCTTTAGTAACCTTCTTAGGAATAGAAACTAAGTTGGTTGTGTGTGTCGGAGGATATTTTTTACACAATTATTTTTCCAAAGGTTTAAGTGTAAATAATATATAACCTCAAAATATTTAACACTTTCATTTAATCCATAACATGATCTTTAAAACATCACATCTTCGTGTCTTGCTTGACATTGTGCTGTCTAAATAAGATAAAAGATCATATTAATACATTAGTATTTATGTAAAAGAAAATATATTAAACTTGCATTGATCTAACACACATACAAAATGTTTTAAACATTAAGCATTTTACGTATGTTGTATAAAAATAGTTAAGATAATTATTTTTATACTGACGAGGTGTTGAAAAACTAAGAATATTATTCTTAATAATATAAATAGTTTTTCGCAAACAAAAATAAATGACAATATCGAAGTAGTAACTTAATATGTCATTAACCTCACACATACTACTAGTTTTAAAATAAATTGAACACATTCCCTAAATTTTATTTTATTTTTAAAAGGAGTGATCGTGAGGGTCAAGAAAGATTTCGAGTACATGTCAATTCATTATTCAAATTATGATTGATATCATTATCGAATCTAATTGACAAGTTTTCGAGTATAGACATGAAATTGAATTCATTGTTTGTCTAGCTTCAAGATTGATGAGATGAAAAATGTACCGCTTTTAGGGGGTCATTTAAGCCCAAAGTCGAGATTATTTGATCAAATATTGCCCTAAATTGTTCCTTTTGTCATTTTAAGTACTTTTGAGAAGATATTCGGAAAAGGTAGCATTTTGGACGATTATGGAGCGAAAAGTGAAGAAAACGGCAAAGTCTCCAAATCAAGCTGGAAACAGTGCTTGACGGCGTCACATATTGCATGTGATGGCATCACGTTATGGCAAAGAGGTGGATAAAAATTATAACGAGACGCGCCAGAATGTTTTCGGGATTTTATACATGACGGCGTCACCAAGGCCGTCAAGAGTAAATTGTATGTGACGGCGATGAGAAGATTAACACATGATGGCGTCAGATCTGGATCTAGGAAATACGAGAGTTTTTATGGCGGCGAGTTGACGGCGTTAGGATTTACACGTGACGCCGTCAGACTCAAAAATCTATACATGGTTTTCTAGTTTTAATTTGTTAAAGGAGGAGAACTTTGGGATAGTTGTAGAGAAACCCTAGCACGATTTTTACCTTACTTTTAAGAGTTCCAAACCCTTCTTTCATCCATGTTTAATTGAAGATAAGTTTTCCAATAATCATTCAATATGTCTGTGTGTTGTTTGATTCTATCTTATGTTTGTCTTTACTTTAACATGTTAGGCTAGGTTTTCTTTGTGTTTTCTTAGATGTAACAAAACTTAGTTATTGATTATTGGTTGGTTGTTTATTTATAATTGTTGTGGATTATTGATTTTGATGTTAGGCTTAAGAAAACTGGCAGACTTCCAATTTGTAACATGCTTGAACGTCTTAAGAAACATGATCGAATGTGTACTACGATAAATTGGTTGTATTTAATGCATAAGTAACTACTAATGAGGCCATGTTAGGAACTAGTAGTCGGCTCGACATAGGAAGAGGTAGAAGCTTATAGAGTTAGGGAAGATCGTACACGGCCCTACGAATGGTATTAAGGAATATAACCCATCATCCATGCAATTGTAACAAACTAATCAACTAGTAAAAGATAGCTAGGGAGTAGTGAAATCTAAGTAAACACATTTCTCTTATTATTGTTTTTCTCCACATTTACTTTAGTGTCATTTTATTTTATTTGCATTTGTAGTTATTTGGGTTAGTTGACTAGCAACTAATTCCGCCCATTCTTCCAAAACCCAAGATTTTTACTTGCTTTTCATAAAATATAAAAATACAAAAAGAATCATCCATCATCACTAGACCTAGTTTAAATTGAGTTTTAACCCTAGCGAACACTATTCTTTGAGTTAAACGATCAATCCCCCGGTACTTGCCACTACACTATACTACATCGGTCAGGTACACTGCCTGGTGGGGATTGTAAGCTTCTCAAGATCCCTTGAGAGGTAAAACTTTTTGCAAGGTTGCAAAACCACGCATCAAGTTTTTGTAGCCGCAGCCCGGGGAATAGTTATTGTCTAGGTTGAAATTTCTTTTTATTAGGTCTACTTGCTAGATTCCTTTCTAGTAAGATTTTTATTTTTACTTTTATAGGCCTTCTTTAGTCTATCTTTTTTCTTCGTTCCTTTGTTCGTAACCATTACCATCCGCCATCATGGAAGGTGGTAATCTCTTTGACCCCCATCAAACCACCACAACAAAACCATCCACAAAACCCACCACAACCAAATCAACCTCCTAGACCCCGAACTTTAGGAGAGTACTCCCGTCCTAGCCACCAAGGCTATCGAAACATCATTGAGCTCGCTAAAGGAGCCAATGTGTCTCCCTTGCGATCCGACACCATCCGGTTGGTGCAAAGCGGATGTGCATTCCATGGACTTCGTTCCGAAAATGCTAATCAACACCTCAAGGATTTCCTAAAAATCGTAGGTTCCATAGACCTTGATGTTGAAACTCGAGAGATGACCCGATTACGTCTCTTCTAATTCTCTCTATGTGACTAAGCTAGTCAATGGCTTGAGCGTTTACCCGCGGGATCCATCACCTCTTGGAATGATCTCACCACTCGTTTCCTTGCTCAATTTTTCCCACCGGGGAGAACTACCAAGCTTAGAAATGACATCTTGATGTTCCAACAACGTCAAGGTGAAACTCTCTATGAAGCATGTACTCGTTTCAAGGACTTACTTCAAAAAGTCCCTCATCATGGCATAGATCTTTGGCTCTAAGTCCAAATTTTCTATGACCACATCAATCTCTCCACGAGGCAAACCATTGACCAAGCGGCCGGTGGCAAGCTACGAGATCGAAGTGTGGAAGAATCATGGGAACTCATAGAAGATCTTGCTTTCTATGACAACGAAAGTTGGAATGATCCCCGTGGTTTGAACAAAATGGTCAAGGCGATATCTTTGTCTTCAAACAATATAAGAACTCCCGACCATAGGATCATGGAACTTGAAGACCAAGTCAAGTTTCTCATGAAATCCTACGAAGCTCCTAAACCTTCAAGCAAAGTGAACAAAATCACCTCTTCGTGCGAATTATGTAGTGGTCCCCACGACACTCGTGATTGCATGGAACTCCCCGAACAAGCTTTTGTAGATTACACATCCTCGCGTACCGACGAAGTGGGAGATAAGTGGTACACTTTTAAACCCGAGCCTAATCGTTATCAATCAAGCGGTCCACCTTCTAACCGTACTTTCAACAACAATCCTTCCAACAACTATGGTAGTACCAATAATTTTGAAGTATTGATGTCTAAATTTATGGCATCTCAAGAAACTCGTTTAGCAAAGTTTGAAGCCGATTTCAAACAAAAGCAAAGTGAGATGACCAATAAAGTTGACACATAGTAACACTCCCAAGAAATTGGAGCACTCCCAAGTAACACGGTCAAGAATCCGGAACTAAACGTTAACGCTATATCATCTATTTCGTCTCCCACTTCTTGTCCACAATACTATTCGGTCAATGATGTGAGCACGTGTTTCAAGCAAACCCAAATTTTTCAAAAGGACCAATTGAATAAAACAACCAACATCAAACCGGTTAATAGCATAGTTGAACACCTCCTACACAAGACCTTGGCGATGAATTCAAGGAACTTCACCTTGAGCGCCCCGTCATTGATGTCTTAGCCCGTGCTCCCTACTACAATGCCCTTTTAGAGAAATATGAAAAGAAACTTAAGTTGGGTAAGAATAGGACCGCCTTTGTTCAAAACAAGCTGCCTCTAAAATTAGATGATCCGGGCATATTCGTTTTACCCTATAAGATTAGAAATTATAAGGCTTTTGACTCATTAGCCAATCTTGGGTCAAGCCTAAATTTGCTTCCATTATCTCTGTACACCACTCTTAAGCCGGGAAAATTAGATAAAATAGAGGTAATCATAGGACTTGCGGATGGAAGTGTAGCGTATCCGGTTCCACGTCCTTGATATGGTTAGTGACACTACATGCCCTTTATTAAAAGGAAGAGGATTTTTAGCTACCGCAAGTGCGATAATTGATTGTAAGGAATCTAGAATAGCGGTAGGAGAAGGAGAAACTTGGTCGGTGTATGATGTTAAGAAACATGCCTACGATACTAATGAGGAACCAACGCCTCATTGGGTAGATTTGAATAGGAGACCATCTAGATACAGACCTTGGGTTAATAGAGACTTCATAGGACCTCAACGCCCATTTTATTTTGTTGATATAAATAATGCGTAAAAACGTTATTAATATTTTTCGATATCCCTATGTTTTGACGATCACAAAATCTAAAATCATTAAACGTAAAATCATTACGTAAATAAGTATTTAGTGACAAAATATCATTATATCCAACTAATTCACTTAAGGTATGAAAAAACAAGTGCCTAATACATTTTATGATCAAAGGAATGTTTATTTTCTAATTACAAATTATATAAAATGGTATAAACATTTATATATTTAAGAAAAACACTTTTGGTAATTAAGGAAAATCTTTATTTCATAATAAATATATGAATTCAAATTTTTAACCAAATTCAGTTAAATTTTCATCAAATAAACTTTCCCCAGAAAAAGATAAAGAATCTGGTCGTTTCACATGGGCGGCCCCCTTAATTTTAAGGGGTCCGGCACACAATTAAGGGGGCCGGCATACGCTCCTATGTCAGATTTCTTTGCCTATAATTACTGGTTCAAATATGAATTTTTTCCTCACCTTTTGCACTAAAACTTTCTATTCTAATTCCCTCAAATCATCTTCCTAAATCCTTTGATCACAAACATATTAGTTTTTGTTACAAGTGATCCAATCCTTCAACATTCAAAGTGCAAGAGAAGAATACTCCTCCAACATCTTGTTAAGAAGTATTGTAAGCTTGTGTATATTGTAAAGGTGTAGAAGTTGTGTAATAGATAGATCTAGGTGTGTTAGTAGTTGTGAATAAAAGTAGTTGTGTTGGGTAGAAGTAGAAGTAGTGTTGTGAAAGAGAAGTAGTGAAGTTGTGTAGTAGTAGTGGTGTGCATAAGTTGTGAAGATGGTATTTAGTGGCGTGAGATTGGTTCTAGCTACTATTAGGACTCGACATTTAGCTTAGTGTCGTAAATTGGTGTAAGCAAAAGTTTTGTAAGGTTTTCTCCGCCATAAGGGAGCTTGTTGACGTAGTGAAGAAAACTCTCGAGTTAGGTGCTCGAGGAGTGGAGCAGGGCGAAGAGGTGCTTTGTAGCCAAACCACTATAAATCCTTTGTCTTGTGGTGCGATCTTTCCATGTCTATCTCTTTACTTATTTACTTATATTGTTGTCATTTCATTTCGTAGATATTAGTTTATATAAGTATTGTTTATTGATCTCACATAAAACTTGAATCGATTATTTTGCAAACAAATTTTTTATAAAAAAAATGACGTAAAACTATTCAACCCCCCCCCCTTCTAGTTTTCCACAATTGGTATCAGAGCTACGTTAAACAAGATTTTTAAAATAAATTGTATTTTAAAACTTGAAATCGATCTATGGAATCAGAAAAATATTTAGAAGGGAACATGACATTTAAACCACCATATTTTGAAAATACAAGTTTTCTTGAATGGAAAAATCGATTCGAAAGTTATGTGAAATTAATAGATGATGATCTTTGGCATGTCATTTCAATTAGTAATTTTCAATCAACAAAAACCACTTTTGAAAAACAAGATAATTATTTCAAAATAGTGCTTGATAAAAATGATATTGCTAAAATGATTATATACAAAGCTTTACCAAATATTGAATATGAAAGAATATTTTTTTTGTCAAACGGCAAATGATATGTGGAAAAGTCTTTTAAATTTTCATCAAGAGAAATGTCAAGCCAAAGAAAATTTTATATATAAAATTGTTGAAAATGAAAGTATAGTAGATAAGTATTTAGTTGAAATGAGTACAAGTGCTACTAGTTCAAATTTTGTATGTGTAGGTAATAATGACGAAAACCCCATGAGTCATACAAAGAGCAAACAAGAAGGATGTACAAAGTCAACGATCGAACATAATGATGATGACTATTATAGTTCCGAAAGTGAAGATGAAAAATATGCAAAGGTCATTAAAGAATTCAAGAATATTATTAAGAAGCGACTAAAAGCACAAGATAAAAGGAAAATCACCCGAAGAAGAATTTCTAGTGACGAAGATGAAATAATGAAGCACAAATGTTTCGTGGCTCATGCACCCGATGAGATATGTCTAGGATTAGATTTGGAGCCCGATGAGTGGATAAAGGATAGTGGATGCTCAAGACACATGACGGGAAATCGCAAGCTATTTTCTACATATAAGGCATACAACGGAGGTAATGTTGTTTTTGGTAGTGATCGTCGTGGAAAAATCATAGGCAAAGTTACGATCTCTCAAGACTCTCTAACTATTGAAAATGTCGAGCATGTAGATAATCTAACTTATAAGTGCTTAGTATAGGCCAAAAATGTGATAATAAGTGTAGGGTTACCTTTACGGAAAAAGATAGTGAAATAATCAAGGATAAGAAAGTTATAGGTAGATGAATTAGGAAAGGAGGTATATATGTTATGAAATTAGGAGACAAACCGGAAGATAAGATATGCCTAGCTACTATAGATGAAAACTCCACTTTGTAGCATAGGAGATTAGGTCATGCAAACATGCAACAAATACAATCTTTAGCCTCTAAGGAATTAGTTAGAAACTTACCTAGTCTAAGATATGATCAACATTTTTGCGATGCTTGTAAAATTGGAAAACAAGCACATGCTAGTCACAAAGCTAAAAATATGTTATCCACAACTAGATGCTTAGAATTACTTCATATGGACCTTTTTGGTCCATCCGCTATGCGGAGCTATGGTGGCAATCGTTACACCTTAGTTATAGTAGATGATTATTCACGATACACGTGGACTAGATTCTTAAGTGATAAAACCGAAGCCTTTGAAAAATTTGAGATATTTAGTAAAATGATACAAAATAAATTAGGATGTTCTATAGTATAAATTAGGACGGACCATGGTAGGGAATTTGATAATGAAGTACAATTCGGAAAATTTTGCGATAAGAATGGAATATCTCACAACTTCTCCGCTCCACGTACTCCGGAATCAAATGGGGTAGTAGAAAGAAAAAATAGGTCTTTACAAGAAATGACTAGAACGATGTTAAATGAACAATCTATCCCACAAAAATTTTGGTGTCACGCCGTAGATACATCAACATATATACTTAATAGGGTTTCCATTAGATGAATCCTAGGAAAAACACCATATGAATTATTAAGAGGTAGAAAACCTAATATACGCTACTTTAGAGTATTTGGAAGTAAATGCTTCATTCTTAATACAAAAGACTATCTCACTAAGTTCGACCCTAAAGCTTACGAAGGAGTTTTTCTAGGATATTCTCAAAATAGTAAGGCATATATAATTTTTAATAAACATACCATGAAAGTAGAAGAATCCCTAAATGTAACCTTTGATGAAACTTCCCCACTACCTAAAACATTACCCTTAGAAGATGATGATGTTATAGAAGAAGAAGCTATTGAGGTTAGTAAAACTAAACCCTTAGGTAATGATCTTGAAGTAGAAACTTTAGAAGAAAATGAAGTTGTAAATGTTAAAGAATCAAAGTCACATCCATTAGATAACATAATCGGTCACCTAAATCAAATAACACTTAGATCACAAGCTCAAGATAAAAATAACTTCTTTTGTTTTGTGTCAACAATAGAACCTAAGAATATAAATGAAGCCTTAAAGGATGAAAGTTGGATTATGGCTATGCAAGAAGAATTAAATCAATTTAAAACAAATGATGTTTGGGAACTAGTCCCAAATCCTAGGAATACAACCGTAATAGGAACTAAGTGGGTATTTAGGAATAAATTAGATGAAAATAGAATAGTAACTAGGAATAAAGCTAGGTTAGTCGCCCAAGGTTATAATCAATAAGAGGGAATTGATTATGATGAAACCTATGCTCCTGTAGCTAGATTAGAATCCATTAGAATCCTTTTAGCTTATGCCTGCGCCCTAGACTTTAAGTTATACCAAATGGATGTAAAGAGTGCATTCCTCAACGGTTTTATCAATGAGGAGGTATATGTGGCACAACCTCCGGGATTCATTGACTTCGCAAAACCTGATTATGTTTACAAACTAAAGAAAGCTTTATATGGTCTTAAGCAAGCTCCAAAGGCTTGGTATGATAGACTTAAAGCTTTCCTAGTTGAGCATAATTATTCCATGGGAATGGTAGACAACACTCTCTTCACTAAAAGAAATGACCCAAATATCATCATTGTTCAAATATATGTCAATGACATTGTATTTGGATCGACTTGTCAGGATATGTGTGATGAATTTGCCAAAATCATGCATGATGAGTTTGAGATGAGTATGATGGGTGAACTAAACTTCTTCCTACGATTACAAATAAAACAACAAAAAGATGGAATATTTTTTAACCAATCAAAATACATTAAGGAAATTCTTAAGAAATTTGGCCCAGAAGACTCAAAACCCCTTAAGACACCTATGTCTACGGAAGTGAAACTCACAAGTGATGAAGAAGGTGAGTCCGTAGATAACACTAAGTATAGAGGAATGATAGGTAGTTTACTATACTTAACGGCAAGTAGACCCGATATCATGTTTAGTGTTTGCCTTTGTGCCCGTTTTCAAGAGGATCCCAAAACCTCTCACCTAGAAGCGGTTAAGCGTATCTTCCGATACATTAAAGGCACTATACATTTAGGATTATGGTATTGATGAGTGATTAATCACACATCCTTTTTTGGCCTTAATTCAGACCAAAAATACCAAATACTAACCAAATATGCCAAGAGAATGTATGTTTTTGTATTTGTGTATGTGCAGGTACGGATATGTGAAAAATGAACAAAAACAAGGCAAAATCGACAAAAACGAGCACGAGATTGGAAAAAGGTCAAAAGCCGGAGCCGGGGAAGCAAAATGATCAAAGGAAGCTCAGAATATCATAAGAAGTCCTCAGAGAATCACAAGGTTGCATAATTAGTCCCTGGGCAAAGTTTGAGTATTTGGCGATTTCAGTCCCTCAGCTTTCAGATAATTACAAATTTAGTCCCTTAAAGAGCTATTCAAAGAAAAGTAAAAAATGATCCTTCATGATTCAGAGATTTACAACATAAGCCCTTGGGAGGAACTTTGAAAGATTTACAGATTCAGTCCCTGGAGTTTTTAGTTTAACACATTTGGTCCTTGTCATATTTACTAAGCCTAAAACTAATACATCTAAACCGGATCCACAAAAACATTACAAGTCCAAAAGCTACCTAAGCCCAAAATTAAATCAAAGCCCAACACCCCTTCCATTTTACTCATACCCGGTCCACCACTCCTTATACCCAAGTCAAACCCAAACTTAACCCGGTCAATGAAAATAATAAATACCCTTTTTAATTTTACCCGCCCCCCATTTTACCCCAAACCCAGAACCTTAGAACCCTAACACTATTCACCTTGTGTAAAAATCCAATTTCACCGAGATTAAGGGCAATTCAGACAAATTACGTGGGTTTCTAGAAGAATTCTGACATGGCAGGCCTGCCATGTCAGTGATCCGCGTGCAATTCCGTGTCAAATGATTAGGGAATGATTATCAAACGGCTGATATAAGAAGATTGGGGGCTAAGGTTAATCCAAGGGACTATACTGATTCCAAGAAACACAAAGAGGCATGCATTGCTGAGCTGTACTCCTAGAAGCTTCACCAAAGGCTCCCCCATTCGTGTATAAATACCCCCTCCCCTTAGTCATTAGGTGTGCCTTTTTTATTAATGTTATGCTGTTAAATTATCTTTGTAATGAATTTTTATTAATGAAATTTAAGTTTACTTATTTCCTTGTCATGCAATTTACTTTCCTTTATTAACTGCTTAATCTAATAAGCTGTTTTAGCTTATTGTTTCTTCTTTATTGTTGCTTCCTTAATTCAATCTTACTTTTCATTTATATTTAAGTATTGTTGTTTCAGTTTACATAAAAACAAAAAAAAAAATATATATATATATATATATATATATATATATATATATATATATATATATATATATATATATATATATATAAGAAAAACCTTTGAAAAAAAAATATTAAGTAACTATTAAAAAAGCTTCAATAAGCTTTGATTTCATTTTATATAGTTTCATATTAGCTTTATATAGCTTCTGTGATACTTTACTTGGCACAAAAATCAGTTTGTATCAATATCTCAAAAGTCAACCAAAGTCAACTGTGAGCTTATTTGAAATAAGCGGAGCTTATTGGTGGTTCAAGGCAGCCAATAGGTGTCACTTGGCCTGTTAAAAGACAGGCAAGCGTAGTGAACCCCCTCTGTTTGAGCTGAGGGGGAATGAGCTTGTAAGTCCATTTCATTTACTGTTTTATTGTTATTATTAATAAGTTCTTTTATTGCTTATTTACCTTTTTCTGCATCATTAGTAGATTTAACTAAGTTTCATTGCTTCTGTTTTAATATTCTTCAATCTATATTATTTGAGTTGTTTTTGGTTTCTGAGTTGTTAAGTGAATATGAGATCTGAGTTTATGCTATTTGTTGTTGTTTGTACTTGAGCTGAATTGGTACTACTTAATCTCTTTTAGCTTCTGAGTTTGTTGTTTGAGTTTGGATTACATATTAGGTTAGATCTGTAGTGTTTTTTTTAGTTGAGACAGAATATAAGAGAGTGTTTGATTTTAGCTTGTTTGGTGAGAAATTTGGTGTTTCAGAGTGTACAAGTGGTTTAGATACAACACTTAGGTTATATTGAGGTTGAGTCTAGTATAAAAACAGTTGTTTATTTCATAAAGAGTCAAATAGTTTTTAATAATTCATCACAGTTAGTAGATTAGATTATATAAGTAGCATAATTATAAATATAGTTGCATTAGTCATATCTTTAGTTTAATTCAATCAATCACTAGAATAATAATACATTTTCAGTAAGATTTAAGGATTCTAATTTCATTTTGGTCAAATTACTTGCATATTTCAAAAAGTCAAAACAAATTGAATTCAGTTTTTGGACAATACTTTGAGACCATTTGTAGGGATCAATTCTAATTGGAAATTACTTTTGAAAGTTGTTTTGAGAAGATTAGAAGTTTGAGAATCAAGTGCAAAAAGAAATTTGTGGTTTGGAAACATTTTGCTTATTAAAAAGCATTTGGAAGTTGACTGTTCAAGCTAATTATTCCCCTGCACCATCAGTTTTAGGCTAAGTGTGTAGCATTCATTAGGTATCCAAACAAGTTTGGAATTGTGATTTATTGGTTCATTTTTGATCTCTGGTGGTCAGTCAGTGTTTTGCCCCCATAACTTTGCACTCAACAGCTTATTAGAGTAGGATTATTGGCTTATTTTAGTAAGAGGTTTGCATAGCATCTGTTTTTCATTTTGGGCCTGCTAGTGAGATTTTGTGTCAGGAAGCTGAGTATTGTGACTCATTTAAGTTGCTTTGTGCCTTTAGTTGCTTATCTTTCTGATTTGGATACAATTGCTTATTCTGATGTGCTTATTTGCTTTTCAATATTGCTTATTTGGACCAATTGTGCCCCATTCTGAGTGTCTGAGTTCAACCTGGTCTAAATTCTGTTTCATTAAGCATATTTGAGTCAAAAATTAACTTGGTCAAAGCTTGGTAAACTTTTGGTCAAACTGCTTATCAATAAGCACTTTGGTATAAGCTGTTTTCAAAGCAAAGGGTAGATACAGTGTTTATTTTTCAAATTTTATATTTTTCCTAGCTTTAAAATAATATTTTAGAGTTTCCCTGAATTTTTCATATTTTTCCTAGTTGATTTGCTATTTTTCTTATTTTATTTTCATTTTTATTCCATTTTAAATACATTTTAATTACTAAAAAATCAAAAAAAAAATAAATCAGAAAAAAGCCAAGAAAAATCCAAAAATATTTTAGAAAATTATTTTCATTTATTTTAGAATTTTAGAAATTTATTCTGCATTTTTCCCATTTATTTTGAATTTATTTTGAATTTTAAATTAGATTTAATAGTTTTTAATTTCCAAAAATTATATAAAAAGCCAAAAAAAAATTAGTTTTTAGTTTTAAAATTACCTTTTAGTTATTTTATAATTTTCGAAATTTATTTTTGCAATTTTCTCACCTTATTTGCATTTTCTTTTAATTTTTAATTAGTTAATTAGTTTTTAATTCATAAAAAATAAATAAAAAGTCAAAAAAATATTTTTCTTTTTCTCAAAATTTTCTTTTATCATTTTTAACTTTTGAAAATTATTTCCAAGTCCGTAGGAGTAGTGTAGCTTAAAAGTCGCGTTTTATTTCGTACGTTAACGTTTATTTTACGTTTTAGCTTACGTTTTTGATTTTACGTTACGTTTCTAGTTGCCTTACTTGAATTACGTGTTTAATTGATTATTTGTGCTTCATTTACTATTTCATTAGTATAATCTCATTCAAATCACTTTTTACTATTTTCACGACACGTTTCACGAATCGGGAATTCGAAATTCCATTCATCCTTCACACGGACTACGACCTCAGGTTATCCGTATTTCCTTGCGGATCTCTTGAGTAATACTTATCCTATACATATAACTTGATTTTCACGAATCAATTTTGGCGCCGCTGCCGGGGAAGGTTGAAGTGAATTTTTCGTTTTCGTTTTTCGAAATTGTGTTTTGAAAACCTTCCTTGTATATATTTTCTATAAAAACTATAAAAATTGAAAAATCAAAAACACTTTTCCTAAAGTGTTTTCAAAAATACAAAAAAAATAATAAAGTTACAGCCTCGACTCGACCGAAAGGAAGGGCGTTGTAAACCAAATAAGCTTCTCAATATAACAACGCGTGAAATTAAGTGCTAATCGAATTACTTTGGATTCTACGACTGAAAAAGCAGAAAATACGGAAGCTTTGACATTAAATTGCAAGTTGAAGAGAGATCCATTCTTCTCTCCCGTTCCGTCGCGAGTAGATTTAGAGGAAACGGTTTACAATTAACGTAACGTTGGAAAAAGAAAAAAAACAAAAGTATAAGTTTTTAAATTTTGCTTTATAAAAACAAAAATACAAAGAGATTTTCCTTTTCAAATTTGATTTTCCTTTTATTTTTCAAAATTTGATATTTATGGTGTATGAACACCCGTTCATCTTCTAAACGTCTTATTTCTCCATTATCGAACCCCGAAAGTTTGATACGTCACACACACAAAGTTCGTTTCCCAAACGTTATGGAAATGGAACAAAATAACCACAACAATCAACACCCTCCGGTGGGTGTTGTTCAAAATGCACCAGCTCCCGATCTCCGAACGATGTAGGAGCTCTGTCAACCGACAATGCACGGTAGAGGCGGTCCGATTGCTCCTCCCAATATCGAGGCTACGGATTTTGGACTTAAGCACCACATGATTCAACAAGTCTAGAATTCATGCCAATTTCACGGATTACCGGGTGACGATGCCAACAAGCATCTCGACAAATTTTTAACCGTCACCCAAAGTATGAAACAACACGGGGTCTCCGATGACACCCTTCGTCTTTCTCTCTTCCCCTATTCTCTTACACATCATGCCACCGCTTGGTTTGATCATCTTACCAAGAACTCAATTCATACCTTCGAAGAAATGGTATCGAAGTTCTTGGCGAAATATTTTCCACCATCGATGGTGACGAAACTTCGTAACGATATTAGCAATTTCCGTCAGCTTCCCGACGAATCTTTATTCGAAGCTTGGGAACGCTATAAGCTTGCTATTGAACGGTGTCGAAACCATAACATGCTTCTTGTTACAATAATCGATACGTTTTACAATGGTTTAACTTTGCGACATCCGGACACGATCAATGCAGCTGCGGGTGGAACTTTTATGAAACGACGTCCTGAAGATTGTTACGAACTTATTGAGAATATGACTGCTCATTACAATTACTGGGATTCCTCTGCCAAGAGGAATGAGTCAAGAACAACCGTTGCTCAAAATTCTTCAACGTCTAATTCTGAAATAGCCGCCATTACTAAGAAACTCGATGATTTGTCGACTGCTGTTTTACGAATGCACCAAATGTCTCAGAATCAAAATCAAGTCAAAAACCATCAAGTCAATATGGTCAACAATGTTTGTGAGACTTGTGGTGGTCCTCATCCGTATTTTGAGTGCCCAGCCTCCGGTGGCTTCACTCACGAGAATGTGTATGCTACTTCGGGAACCTACAATATGGGCGGTAACGGATACCAACCACAGGGTGACCGAAATCTTC
Organism: Artemisia argyi; assembly: GCA_030686995.1. Classification (NCBI taxonomy): domain Eukaryota; kingdom Viridiplantae; phylum Streptophyta; class Magnoliopsida; order Asterales; family Asteraceae; genus Artemisia; species Artemisia argyi. The sequence goes on along the minus strand of CM060683.1, from coordinate 44,877,091 downwards.
TTAGCTACCGTTCGAACCATTATGTTGGACCACCCGGTTTCAATCAACCGACTCATGTTAATCAAGTCAATCAAGTAAATCAAAATGTGCAAAACCGAAACCATCAATTCAATCAAAATGCTAATCAAAATCGGATGAACAATGGTTTTCAAAATCAAAATCATGGTTTTGAAAATCAAAATCATGGTTTTCAATATCAAAATCGGGGAAATTATAATCAAGGCCCGAATCAAGGGAATTTTCATGGAAATTTTCAAAATGCTAATCATGGGAATTATAATCATGGAAATCAAAATTTTCAGAATCAAGGTTTCAATAACAACAATCGTGGTCAAAATTTTCAAAATCCAGTTGTGAATCAGTCGTCTTCAGATGAATTACTTAAGCAGTTTATGAAAAGTCAAGAGGAAATGAATAAAATGTTAATTAATCAAATGTCCGAATTGAAGAAGTCTTTAAATGATCGACCCTCAGGCTCGGGAACTCTTCCAAGCAATACGATCGCTAACCCGAGGGGCGATGCTAAGGCGATCACGACTAGGAGCGGTGTTATAATCGATGGACCTACGGCTCCGACTACCCCTTCTTCTTCTTCGTCTCCCAAGGTAGTCGTCCGTGAAACCGAGGCGACAACGGATACGGAAATTCCTAGTAATAATGGAAGGACCGAGAACATCCAACCTCCGGTGGTCCCAACGTCTAAAGGAAAAGATAAAGTTGTTAACGAAACTGAAATTCCCATCAAAACAATTTTGCCTTAGCCGTCACGCTTAAACGAACAAAAGCACCGTGAGAAAGATAAAATTCAGATGGAAAAGTTTTACCAAGTTTTTCAAGAACTACATTTTGACATAACTCTCGCGGATGCTATACTTTTGATGCCTAAATTTGCTTCAATGCTAAAAGGTCTTTTGAATAACAAAGAAAAATTGTTTGAAAAGTCACGAACCCAGATGAATGAGAATTGCTCGGCGGTTATACTCAAAAAGCTTCCCGAAAAGCTTGAAGACCCCGGTCGATTTCTCATTCCGTGTAATTTTCCTGGGATGGTTCAATGCTTCGCCTTGGCCGATCTTGGTGCTAGCATTAACCTAATGCCGTTATCCATTTGGAAGAAGTTGTCTTTACCCAATTTGACTCCGACTTGTATGACCCTCGAGCTTGCCGACCGATCTACGTCTTGACCAATTGGTATAGCCAAAGATGTTTTCGTCAATGTGGGAAAATTTAATTTCCCTGCCGATTTTGTCATTGTTGATTTTGATGCTGATCCACGGGTTCCTCTCATTCTCGGGAGTGGTTTCCTAAGGACCGTCCGTGCTTTAATTGATGTTTTCGATGAAGAAATTACCCTACGCGTTGGTACCGAAGCCGTAACTTTTAATTTGGATCAAACCGCGAGGTAATCCTCCGAATATGACAAATATTCCGTTAACCGAATCGACGTTATCGACGAAGTTACGGAGGAGTACGCTCAAGAGTTACTTGGTTTTACCGAACATGCTTCGAGTGGCAATCCAATTCATTCTTTTGAACCGATAATTTCCGATCCTTCCCCTTCCCTTACTCCGTTTGAGGGAAGTGATTTCATCTTGGAAGAGATCGAGGCCTTTCTTGCAAATGATTCCATTTCACCGGAAATTGATCATTCCGATTGTGACCCAGAGGGAGATGTTCTTTTGATTGAGAAATTATTAAACGAAGATCCCAACCCGTCCCTCCCTCTGATGGACCTTAAAATGGCCGACGTTAAGAAGTTAAGCCGTCTACTGAGAATCCTCCGGAGCCCGAGCTCAAGGATTTACCTCCTCATCTCGAATACGCATTTTTAGAAGGAACCGATAAACTTCCCGTCATTATTTCTAAAGAACTTAAAGATGAGGAGAAGAAACATCTCTTAGATGTGCTGAAGAAGCATAAGAGTGCCATCGCTTGGCAAATTTCCGATATCAAGGGTATCGACCCTCGTTTCTGCACGCATAAGATCTTACTTGAAGACAATTACAAACCGTCCGTTCAGCAACAACGACGGGTTAACCCGAAAATTCATGAGGTTATCAAAAAGGAAGTTATCAAACTCCTCGATGCCGGAATGATTTATCCAATCTCGGATAGCTCCTGAGTTAGCCCGGTCCACTGCGTACCGAAGAAAGGTGGAATGACCGTCATAACTAATGAAGATAATGAATTGATTCTGACACGTCTTGTTACCGGATGGAGAGTTTGTATTGATTATCGTAAATTGAATGATGCGTCTCGTAAGGACCATTTCCCACTTCCATTTATGGATCAAATGCTAGAACGCCTAGCGGGAAATAAGTTCTATTGTTTTCTTGACGGATTTTCCGGCTATTTTCAAATACCAATTGACCCTCGGACCCGGAAAAGACTACCTTTACTTGCCCTTATGGAACGTTTGCCTATCGTCGTATGCCTTTCGGCTTATGCAATGCTCCAGGCACGTTCCAAAGGTGTATGATGTCTATATTCTCAGACATGATCGAGAAAACCATGGAAGTTTTCATGGATGATTTCTCGGTTTATGGAGATTCTTTCACTTCTTGCCTCTCCCATTTAGAAAGAATGCTGAAATGGTGCGAAGACACCAACTTGGTTCTAAATTGGGAGAAGTACCATTTCATGGTCAAAGAGGGCATTGTTCTCGGCCATAAGATATCGAAATCCGGGATTGAGGTCGATAGAGCTAAAGTCGATGTGATTGCAAAATTACCTCATCCCACCACCGTTAAAGGAATTAGAAGTTTTCTCGGTCATGCCGGCTTTTACCGACGTTTCATTCAAGACTTTTATAAGATAGCCCGGCCCCTGACCCACTTGCTTGAAAAAGATGCTCCGTTTATCTTCTCAAATGAATGCATTGAAGCATTTAATATTCTTAAAAAGAAGTTAATGGAGGCTCCTATCTTAATTGCCCCTGATTGGGACTTGCCCTTCGAGCTAATGTGCGATGCTAACGATTATGCCATTGGTGCAGTCCTGGGGCAACGCAAGTCTAAACATTTTCAGCCGATACACTATGCCAGTAAAACAATGACCAATGCTCAATATCATTATACGACTACTGAGAAAGAAATGTTAGCCGTAATTTACGCCTTTGAAAAGTTTTGACCTTATTTGCTCTTGAAGAAATGCATAGTGTATACGGATCATTCGGCTGTTAAGTACCTTATGGCAAAGCAAGACGCTAAGCCACGCTTGATGCGGTGGGTTCTCCTCCTTCAAGAATTCAAAGTTGAAATTCGAGACAAAAAGGGATCTGAGAACCTTGCTGCTGATCACCTATCACGTTTAGAGAATCCCCATCAAAGTGTTTTCGAGAAAAAAGGAGATTAACGAAGCATTTCCTCTCGAGACACTGGGGAGTTTATCACATTGTGATTCTAGTACCCCATGGTTCGCCGACTTTGCGAATTATCATGCAGGGAATTTTATCCGTAAAGGGATGTCGTTCCAGCAAAAGAAGAAATTCTTCAAAGATGTTAAGCATTATTTCTGGGACGACCCCTACTTGTTTAAGATTTGTGCGGATCAAGTGATCCGGCGGTGCGTTCACGGCAAAGAAGCCGCTGACATTCTTATGGCATGCCACAATGGACCCACGGGGGGACATCATGGTACCAACTTCACCGCTAAGAAAGTATTTGATTCCGGCTTCTATTGGCCGACGATTTACCGGGATGCCCATGAGTTGGTTAAATCATGTGATTCTTGCCAGCGTCAAGGAAAAATTTCTCAGAAGGACGAGATGCCTCAAAATGCCATCCAAGTCTGTGAAATTTTTGACGTCTGGGGTATCGATTTCATGGGTCCATTACCGTCTTCTCGTGGTAACAAAAATATACTTGTGGCCGTCGATTACTTGTCTAAATGGTTTGAAGCGAAGGCGCCACCCACCAATGACGCCCGAGTTGTAGTGAAATTTCTTAAAAGTCTCTTCGCCCGATTTGGTGCACCTCGTGCTATTATAAGTGATCGTGGGACCCATTTCTGTAACGACCAATTCGCAAAAGTAATGCTCAAATATGGTGTCACACATCGTCTTTCTACGGCATATCATCCACAGACTAGTGGTCAAGTTGAGGTCTCCAATCGTGGCTTGAAACGAATTTTAGAAAGGACCGTAGGTGAACATCGTGCTTCATGGGCCGATAAATTAGATGATGCACTTTGGGCCTTCCGTACAGCTTACAAAACACCCATTGGGTGCACTCCATACAAGCTGGTTTACGGGAAGGCCTGCCATTTGCCCTTTGAACTTGAGCACAAGGCCTACTGGGCCTTGAAACATGCTAATTTTGACCTACAAACCGCGAGTGATCACCGTAAAGTTTAATTGAATGAATTAGTCGAGCTTCGTGATCAGGCCTATGAGAATTCTTTGATCTACAAAGAGAAGACAAAAAGGATTCATGATGCTAAAATCAAAGATCGCGTCTTCAATGTTGGTGACCGAGTCCTTCTTTTCAATTCTCGATTGAAGATTTTCTCGGGAAAGTTAAAAACCTGTTGGTCTGGACCATTCACCATTACCCAAGTATTTCCTTATGGAACCATTGAGCTTGCTCAACCTAATGGTCCCAATTTTAAGGTGAATGGTCACCGTCTTAAACATTACTTCGAAGGGGACATACCACCCATGGTTGTCCCGGATCTCCAAACTTTCCCTACGGATAACTAAATTCGGGGATCGAGTCAAGCTCATGTGACTCGGTAATAAAAAACAAGCGCTTCGTGGGAGGCACCCCATGCTTATCCATTTTCATTTTCTATATTTTCTATTTTCTTTAATAACGTGACGTGAGGGGGGTGACCCTTTCCAAACTCGTGTTTTCGTGGTTGTTTGTGAATGTTCAGGAATTTCCCTGAAGTTTGAGGACTCTCATGCTCGTGGTTTGTCGTTCTCTCCACTCGAGTCTCATTCTTCGCTGCTTTTTCGGAAATTCACCATATCCAAAATCTTATTGACTAACGTTTATCTCTTGGCATACTTAATAAACGGCCTTAGATTTTACGTTGGATTACCCGTACCCTTAAAACATTGAGGACAATGTTTCACTTTAGTCTGGGGGGGGGGGGTGAATCTTCGATTCGATTTGACTTGACACCTTCGTCTGAGCTGTTAACTTATGCAACTCTGTTTTCCACCAAAATTTAAAAATTTTGTCACCTTTTTATATGCAAAAAAAAAAGAAAAAAAAAATGAAAAAAAAATGATATATATGGTATAATAATAAGATTTGACACCTTGTTTTGACTTTCCTACCGGCGAGAGTAGAAATAAATGTTTCGACTTGACCGGGCGTGTTGAGCCCTAGCTCGTCTCCCTTAACCAAAACAATCAAAAGATTACGGCTAAGCATCCGCGGATCTCATTATTTCGGATTTTAAATTTGCGGAGATCGAGGAATGATAGAGTTTATTTAGAAGTTTCGTGCTAAACATGGAGTAGTTGGATCTCTTTAGAGCCCACGAAAGGTACTTGTGGCCTCCTTGTTCCCATAAGCTTGCACACCAATAATAATAGATCTCTAGGTTTAATTAAGGGTATACGGTTTGGGCAATAGTTAGTTTTTTCTCGTTCCCAACAAAATCTCTGCATATGGGGGTTTGATACACATAGGGGTACCGCTAGTGTTAGGGTGAAATAGACTATTGCATCTTGCCGGTTCGCAGCCGATGTTGTGTTCTTAGTAAAGGCCGTAGGACTCGGGGTTTGGCATATGATTATGAATATCAATAATAATAGTCCAAAGCCAAATAAAAAGGCAGAGGAATCCAAAGCTATAAAAAAGCAGCGGATATAAATCCAAGGTCATAATAAAGCTCTTACATCTTGGCGGCTCATAAACCATTGTTGTAAAAGAAATAAAAGACTAAGGACCAAGTATTATTAAAGTGCTTATAATTGTGCAAAAGTGCCAAGCTTCGACTCCGGGGGTTTCCCTAATAAAAAGCTTCCGTTTCGGGTATCAAACATGGTATGTCTCGGTCGTAAATAAAAAGGGGGACCTCCACAAATCGTGTTAAATCAGAGACCTTCATGTGGACCCGATTTCTGTATGCAGGGGTTTTCGAGGGAAAGTTTGGAAACTACTTAGCGTTCAAATTTTGTGCTCTTATCGGACTAAAAACTATTAAAACGAGAAAATATAAAGCAATTCATTTCTCACAAATTAAAATCTTGAGATACAAAACTTAGGACCTGGGAACAAGAGGTAATGACACAAGTAACTTTTGTGGGTAGTGTTAGCATCTAACTTGTGGATAAACAATGGTCTCGATTTTACGCTTAGTTTGGGAGCTTGTGAAAAATCAAGGATGACGATTTTTATCCGTATGGTCTCTTCTCTGTGAGAAGTGTTTCTACTCGTTGACCCTGAAAGTTATCAACAGATAAGAATTGATAATGAAAGTCAAGGCAAACCGTCACATATATAAAAAGTACAAAAAGAGTAATAGTAGTTGTTATTCATAAAAATCGGAAAACGGAGCGTTTTTGAGAATAAATGATTTTGATATCTCTTTTAAACATCATTGCTACTTTACAACGTCAGTAAAAAGAGGTTTTGAAATTATTTATCTTTTAAGCGTGAGGTGATGACATTGCGTGAGGGCACGACAATACCTTAGTCTAGGGGATTTTGATGAGTGATTAATCACACATCCTTTTTAGGCCTTAATTCAGACCAGAAATACCAAATACTAACCAAATATGCCAAGAGAATGTATGTTTTTGTATTTGTGTATGTGCAGGTACGGATATGTGAAAAATGAACAAAAACAAGGCAAAATCGACAAAAACGAGCACGAGATTGGAAAAAGGTCAAAAGCCGGAGTCGGGGAAGCAAAATGATCAAAGGAAGCTCAGAATATCATAAGAAGTCCTCAGATAATCACAAGGTTGCATAATTAGTCCCTGGGCAAAGTTTGAGTATTTGGCGATTTCAGTCCCTCAGCTTTCAGATAATTACAAATTTAGTCCCTTAAAGAGCTATTCAAAGAAAAGTCAAAAATGATCCTTCATGATTCAGAGATTTACAACATAAGCCCTTGGGAGGAACTTTGAAAGATTTACAGATTCAGTCCCTGGAGTTTTCAGTTTAACACATTTGGTCCTTGTAATATTTACTAAGCCAAAAACTAATACATCTAAACTGGATCCACAAAAACATTACAAGTCCAAAAGCTACCTAAGCCCAAAATTAAATCAAAGCCCAACACCCCTTCCATTTTACTCATACCCGGTCCACCACTCCTTATACCCAAGTCAAACCCAAACTTAACCCGGTCAATGAAAATAATAAATACCCTTTTTAATTTTACCCGCCCCACATTTTACCCCAAACCCAGAACCTTAGAACCCTAACACTGTTCAGCTTGTGTAAAAATCCAATTTCACCGAGATTAAGGGCAATTCAGACAAATTACGTGGGTTTCTAGAAGAATTCTGACATGGCAGGCCTGCCATGTCAGTGATCCGCGTGCAATTCCGTGTCAAATGATTAGGGAATGATGATCAAACGGCTGATATAAGAAGATTGGAGGCTAAGGTTAATCCTAGGGACTATATTGATTTCAAGAAACACAAAGAGGCGTGGATTGCTGAGCTGTACACCTAGAAGCTTCACCAAAGGCTCCCCCATTCGTGTATAAATACCCCCTCCCCTTAGTCATTAGGTGTGCCTTTTTTATTAATGTTATGCTGTTAAATTATCTTTGTAATGAATTTTTATTAATGAAATTTAAGTTTACTTATTTCCTTGTCTTGCAATTTACTTTCCTTTATTAACTGCTTAATCTAATAAGCTGTTTTAGCTTATTGTTTCTTCTTTATTGTTGCTTCCTTAATTCAGTCTTACTTTTCATTTATATTTAAGTATTGTTGTTTCAGTTTATATATAAGAAAAACCTTTGAAAAAAAAATATTAAGTAACTATTAAACAAGCTTCAATAAGCTTTGATTTCATTTTATATAGTTTCATATTAGCTTTATATAGCTTCTGTGATACTTTACTTGGCACAAAAATAAGTTTGTATCAATATCTCAAAAGTCAACCAAAGTCAACTGTGAGCTTATTTGAAATAAGCTGAGCTTATTGGTGGTTCAAGGCAGCCAATAGGTGTCACTTGGCCTGTCAAAAGACAGGCAATCTTAGTGAACCCCCTCTGTTTGAGCTGAGGGGGAATGAGCTTGTAAGTCCATTTCATTTACTGTTTTATTGCTTATTAATAAGTTCTGTTATTGCTTATTTACTTTTTTCTGTATCATTAGTAGATTTAACTAAGTTTCATTGCTTGTGTTTTAATATTCTTCAATCTATATTATTTGAGTTGTTTTTGGTTTCTGAGTTGTTAAGTGCATCTGTGATCTGAGTTTATGCTATTTGTTGTTGTTTGTACTTGAGCTGATTTGGTACTACTTAATCTCTTTTAGCTTCTAAGTTTGTTGTTTGAGTTTGGATTACATATTAGGTTAGATCGGTAGTGTTTTTTTTAGTTGAGACAGAATATAAGAGAGTGTTTGGTTTTAGCTTGTTTGCTGAGAAATTTGGTGTTTCAGAGTTTACAAGTGGTTTAGATACAACACTTAGGTTATATTGAGGTTGAGTCTAGTATAAAAACAGTTGTTTATTTCATAAAGAGTCAAATAGTTTTTAATAATTCATCACAGTTAGTAGATTAGATTATATAAGTAGCATAATTATAAATATAGTTGCATTAGTCATATCTTTAGCTTAATTCAATCAATCACTAGCATAATAATACATTTTCAGTAAGATTTAAGGATTCTAATTTCATTTTGGTCAAATTACTTGCATATTTCAAAAAGTCAAAACAAATTGAATTCAGTTTTTGGACAATACTTTGAGACCATTTGTAGGGATCAATTCTAATTGGAAATTACTTTTGAAAGTTGTTTTGAGAAGATTAGAAGTTTGAGAATCAAGTGCAAAAAGAAATTTGTGGTTTGGAAACTTTTTGCTTATTAAAAAGCATTTGGAAGTTGACTGTTCAAGCTAATTATTCCCCTGCACCATCAGTTTTAGGCTAAGTGTGGAGCATTCATTAGATATCCAAACAAGTTTGGAATTGTGATTTATTGGTTCATTTTTTTATCTCTGGTGGTCAGTCAGTGTTTTGCCCCCATAACTTTGCACTCAACAGCTTATTAGAGTAGGATTATTGGCTTATTTTAGTAAGAGGTTTGCATAGCATCTGTTTTTCATTTTGGGCCTGCTAGTGAGATTTTGTGTCAGGAAGCTGAGTATTGTGACTCATTTAAGTTGCTTTGTGCCTTTAGTTGCTTATCTTTCTGATTTGGATACAATTGCTTATTCTGTTGTGCTTATTTGCTTTTCAATATTTCTTATTTGGACCAATTGTGCCCCATTCTGAGTGTCTGAGTTCAACCTGGTCTAAATTCTGTTTCATTAAGCATATTTGAGTAAAAAATTAACTTGGTCAAAACTTGGTCAACTTTTGGTCAAACTGCTTATCAATAAGCACTTTGGTATAAGCTGTTTTCAAAGCATAGGGTAGCTACAGTGTTTATTTTTCAAATTTTATATTTTTCCTAGCTTTAAAATAATATTTTAGAATTTCTCTGAATTTTTCATATTTTTCCTAGTTGATTTGCTATTTTTCTTATTTTATTTTCATTTTTATTCAATTTTAAATACATTTTAATTACTAAAGAATCAAAAAAGAAATCAGAAAAAGCCAAGAAAAATCCAAAAATATTTTAGAAAATTATTTTCATTTATTTTAGAATTTTAGAAATTTATTTTGCATTTTTCCCATTTATTTTGAATTTATTTTGAATTTTAAATTAGAATTAATAGTTTTTAATTTCCAAAAATTACATAAAAAGCCAAAAAAATTATTTTTTAGTTTTAAAATTACCTTTTAGTTAGTTTATAATTTTCAAAATTTATTTTTGCAATTTTCTCACCTTATTTGCATTTTCTTTTAATTTTTAATTAGTTAATTAGTTTTTAATTCATAAAAAATAAGTAAAAAGTCAAAAAAATATTTTTCTTTTTCTCAAAATTTTCTTTTATCATTTTTAACTTTTGAAAATTATTTCCAAGTCCGTAGGAGTAGTGTAGCTTAAAAGTCGCGTTTTATTTCGTACGTTAACGTTTATTTTACGTTTTAGCTTACGTTTTTTATTTTAAGTTACGTTTCTAGTTGCCTTACTTGAATTACGTGTTTAAGTGATTATTTGTGCTTCATTTACTATTTCATTAGTATAATCTCATTCAAATCACTTTTTACCACTTTCACGACACGTTTCACGAATCGGGAATTCGAAATTCCATTCATCCTTCACACGGACTACGACCTCGGGTTATCCGTATTTCCTAGCGGATCTCTTGAGTAATACTTATACTATACATATAACTTGATTTTCACGAATCTGTATCCTAAGGATCTGGCATAGAAACCTTTGTCTATGCGGAATCGGATCATGCGGGAGACTACGTGGATCGAAAAAGCACTAGTGGTATTTGCACGTTTATGGGATGTTACCTAACGTCTTGGTTTTCCAAGAAGCAAACCGCTCTTGCTATTTCGACCACCGAAGCTGAATATGTAAGCGCTGGAAAGGCATGTCAACAAGCACTATGGATGAAACAAGCTCTCGTAGACTATGGCGTTAGGTTAGAAAACATTCCTATAATATGTGATAATAAAGGAGCCATAGATTTAAGTAAGAATCCCGTTCAACACTCTAGGACTAAACATATAGAAATACGTCATCACTTTCTTAGGGATAACGTACAAAAGGGAAATATAACTATAGAAAAGGTAGCCTCGGAAGATAACATTGCGGATATATTTACTAAGCCCCTTAAGCGTGAATTATTTAACCACTTGCGTTTAGGATTAGGAATGATGGAACAAATAGATTAAAATTTTATTTCTGAAATTTCTCAATTCTGAAAAAAAAATTCTGTCAGATGGGCGGACCCCTTAAATATATAAGGGCGGCCCCCTTAAAATTAAGGGGACCGACCTCACTTTATGGGGGCCGGCCATCTGAGCATTTAAAAACATCAAAATTTTTCCTTTTCCGTCTTCTTAAATCTGAGTCTAGGATTCTGTTTTGCACAAAAATCAGGAATTGAGATATTTTGTTTTTGTATATATACTCTCAAAAGAAAAACTCAATTTATTTTGAAATTATTCTCACGAGTAGGAAAACTCATCACTTTCAAATTTTACATTGTTGAATAATGGTAAAAACGTTTTTCTAAAATCATGCATAAGAGTTAACATGAAGTGTCAAAATATATAATCCAATATATATCTTTGGCAATCATGGACTAAGCAAATTTAATCAAGGAGTTTTTGGATTGCTTCTTAGGATACATGATTTTCTTTGCATTAGGAGTCGAAGCAATCGCATCTTCACATTTGTTGCATATAGGAACACACTAGAAAAATGTCAAGTTTCACTTGATCCTAATTTGTTCCATCATTAGTTTCTCCCTCACTAAGTTGCCCTATACCTTATTTGTTGCCTTAGGATACATAACTTGCTTATTTGTTCTTTATCATTATTGCATTTGCATGTAAACTATTATATTTGCTTAGTTGCCTACATATATACTTTCCATGCATACTTCATCAAGATAATACTTGTTTAGTTGCCTAAAGAGATGGACTTGCCCAAAACCAAACCTCAAATCAAACATCTTTCTGGAAAAACCTGTGCTAAAAACCATTTCTGGCAATCTGGGAACCAAGCATTAGGCGGCCCCCATAATTATAACAGGCGGCCCCCTTAAAATTAAAGGGGCCGGCCACCTGATGGTCGAGGTTCCCTGTTTGCTTTCTGCTTTTTAGCCCATTTCACCCTATTTTGATTCACCACTTCCCTAAATTCACAAACATACTTTGTCTATCAAATCCACCACATATTATCCTTCCATAAACACCAAATCATCACACTATAAATACCCTCATTCAGCATTTGTTATCACTCACTCAATCATGTCTTCCCCCAATCATCCAAGAACCAAACCCACAAGAGGTGCTAGAATAACCGTCAAACCCGTATGGAGAAGAAAACTTGACACATGTCAAAAATTCTCATCCATTAATGATGTTGTCTCCAACCAACCAACAACTAAACATTCACTTCATCCATATGATACCTTCACTCTACCTCCACAAGACAACCTTACCATCTCACTCACCACAAAACTTCTAAATGATCCCTTTGAGGAACATACTCAATCCCAAAACCACATCTATCTTTCTCATCAAGACATGAATCCTATGTCTAATGTCCAAACCTCAATCCCCAACAACAACAACCCAACTCCTCCATCATCACCTTCCTCCTAACATAAAAAGTTCGTTGAGGAGCTCAAAGAAGCCCATGAGCTTAGTGCTCTACTTGCCCTACATCTTGCTCAACGCAATTGGGTTGAACAACCCTCTACCACTCCATCCTCACCATCCAACAACATCGTCCCACTTGAGAATCATGTCAACAATTGTCCTTGTTGCATTTTTCTCCAAAAACAAACCATTGATCTCAATGAGCACTTTACTTGGATTGAGTATCTCCTCACAAGGTCTTCCTCACCACCATCACAAACACTACAATCCAACTCTTCCGCTCCAAGCTCACCACCATCCACCACTCCAAACTCTCCAACCAAAACTCCCACAAATGTCTACCTCCATTAAATCCATGATCCACATCTCCAAGCAAGTCCTAGAGACCTCAAGATGGCAACTTAGTATTATCTAATGTAGTTTACTAAGAAAAGCATATATGTATGCTTGTGTAACAATGATTATGTTTTCCAACATAATCTATTTTTATGAATAATAAACGCTTGTTGTGATTTATTGTTTGCTTTTTACTTGTTCTTTAGTTATATATTTAGTTTATTGCACGCATATATATTGTTTGTTCTAAATATGTTTGCAAGCATTCCATATCTCGATTTGTCATTTAACATTTAAACGAGGGGGAGTACAAATCAAGGGGGAGCTCATCCAACTTCGGGAAAGCCTTTTTGATGTTTACAAAAAGGGGGAGAAGTGATATAAACTCACTAAATACTTGCATATATAATAATTTTTGATTTAATGAGTTTAGATTTTGTAATCATCAAAAAGGGGGAGATTGTTGATATAAATAATGCGTAAAAACGTTATTAATATTTTTCGATATACCTATGTTTTGACGATCACAAAATCTAAAATCATTAAACGTAAAATCATTACGTAAATAAGTATTTAGTGACAAAATATCATTATATCCAACTAATTCACTTAAGGTATGAATAAACAAGTGCCTAATACATTTTATGATCAAAGGAAGGTTTATTTACTAATTACAAATTATATAAAATGGTATAAACATTTTATATATTTAAGAAAAACACTTTTGGTAATTAAGGAAAATGTTTATTTCATAATAAATATATGAATTCAAATTTTTAACCAAATTCAGTTAAATTTTCACCAAATAAACTTTCCCCAGAAAAAGACAAAGAATCTGGCCGTTTCCCATGGGCGTCCCCCTTAATTATAAGGGGCGGCCCCCTTAATTTTAAGGGGGCCGGCACACAATTAAGGGGGCCGGCATACGCTCCTGTGTCAGATTTCTTTGCCTATCAATACTGGTTCAAATCTGAATTTTTTCTTCACCTTTTGCACTAAAACTTTCTGTTCTAATTCCCTCAAATCATCTTCCTAAATCCTTTGATCATAAACATATTAGTTCTTGTTTCAAGTGATCCAATCCTTCAACATTCAAAGTGCAAGAGAAGAATACTCCTCCAACATCTTGTTAAGAAGTATTGTAAGCTTGTGTATATTGTAAAGGTGTAGAAGTTGTGTAATAGATAGATCTAGGTGTGTTAGTAGTTGTGAATAGAAGTAGTTGTGTTGGGTAGAAGTAGAAGTAGTGTTATGAAAGAGAAGTAGTGAAGTTGTGTAGTAGTAGTGGTGTGCATAAGTTGTGATGAAGGTGTGTAGTGGTGTGAGATTGGTTCTAGCTACTATTAGGACTCGACATTTAGCTTAGTGTCGTAAATTGGTGTAAGCAAAAGTTGTGTAAGGTTTTCTCCGCCATAAGGGAGCTTGTTGACGTAGTGAAGAAAACTCTCGAGTTAGGTGCTCGGGGAGTGGAGTAGGGCGAAGAGGTGCTTCATAGCCGAAACACTATAAATCCTTTGTCTTGTGGTGCAATCTTTCCATCTCTATCTCTTTACTTATTTACTTATATTGTTGTTATTTCATTTAGTAGATATTAGTTTATATAAGTATTGTTTATTGATCTCACATAAAACTTGAATCGATTATTTTGCAAACAAAGTTTTTATAAAATAAAAAATTGACGTAAAACTATTCAACCCCCCCCCCCTTCTAGTTTTCCACATATTTAGAGAAGGAGTATATAAACAAAACGCATTCGGTGGAACAACTCATAGCTAGGGATGAAGAACTAAACCCCTTTGAGGATCCCTTAGTCTTTAGGAAAATGATTGAATTCCTAGGAGTGATGCCTATCAACTTAGGAATGAACAAGTGGAAAAGGGAAGGTGATAAATGCAAGTGGAATTGGGATAAGCCACCTAAGCAAGATGATGGATCATGGCATATGAAGATGATTCTATATGATCCGGATGGAGAAAAATTTGAGAAGTCATACCGAATTAAGAGAACCGATAGGAAATTAAAACCTAAGTTTGATCCCCAAAGATGTCCTCGATGAGGAACTCACTCATATAGGATAGCCCGTGACCTTGACTCTAGCTACAAGGCTCGTAAATAAAGAAAAGCGCTTCTTGGGAGGCAAACCAAGCTTTATTTGTTTGTTTGTTGGATTTTATTTGTTTCCATATGCATGTTTTATTTTTATTATTTGTGGATCATGTTCCAAAATAAATTGTGAAAATGTTTTACCTTGTTGTTTAACATTCGTCTTAACTTCATAAAAAGGTATTTCGCAAAAGATAAGTGTAAGGGAAATCTAAATTTGTTTCTAAGAACGGAATTGAACATGAATCACAACGATATTAAACGAACATGCATATTAGTATTTGTTTGAGTCAAATGCTTGTATCGAGTCATAATGATGTTTTACAGGATTTCCAGGAATTAAGATGTGAGTTTTTCTAGAAATTTTCTGGAAACTTAACATAAGATTTCTGTCAGAGCACTCTGACGGCGTCAGGTGTAAAATTCTGAAAATTTTTGCAAGTTTTGTTTTTCTACCGGAGTCTTAAAGTTTTTGTTAATTCTTTAGTTTTATAAACTCCAGGAAATCTGCAAACATTCATTCCACAAACATTATATCTTTATATATATATATATATATATATATATATATATATATATATATATATATATATATATATATATATATATATATTGCCACCGATTTTACGTGAGGTTTGCCATGATTGTTTTCTCAGGTTTAACAGGTTACATTGAACAAGAAGATGATTTATATTTCTGGAGGGAAGCTTTCAACGTTCATTTTCTTGGAGGAGGATTTAACCTTGTTACTATATTATCCACACCGAACGAATCAGGGAAGTATTTGTTTTATTCTTTTACCTTCATTGCTTTTACATCCTTTTTATTGAACATTGGGGACAATGTTCAGCCTAAGTGTAAAGGGAGGGTAAATGATGATACCTTAGAGAATCCAATTGCACTTGAGTTTGTTTGTTCAAAAATAGGTGTGTAATAAAACTAAGAGAAATACTTGTTAGGGCAATTTTAGCGCCAAATTTAAATTTTTTTACAACATTTAGGAGTGAAGCTTTATCCTTAATGAGCATCTCATGGATAGGAGTTGTATGACTAGCACGAAAAACCGTACCACTCAAAATTTTCCACCCCAAATATGTGAGGTTCCCCCCTAGATTTGTTAGGAAAAGATGCTTATGAGTGTACCGGTAGAACTTAGATTCTAGAACTTGTGTTAGTGATGCATCCCGAGACCGCTAGTGAGACTACATTCGTGTAGTAGGATTTGCTACATGATAAGAGGCATTAGGATCACCCTTGTGTTAAACCCGTATCATAATTACTTGACCAACGAAGTCATAATTACTTGACTAATAAAGTCAATTAATTTTTCCCACACCTTTGTGTTGTACTCATTTTTAGTACACAAAGCCCTTAGTACACCCCTCCAAGCCTATCTTTTCATTTCTAACTCTAAGCATAATTACTTGACCAACGAAGTCATAATTACTTGACTAATAAAGTCAATTAATTTTTCCCACACCTTTGTGTTGTACTCATTTTTAGTACACAAAGCCCTTAGTACACCCCTCCAAGCCTATCTTTTCATTTCTAACTTTAAGCATTTTACTTAAAGGAAGAATTTGTTTACAATCCACCCCAAATGTGCAACCAAATCGCCTTAGCCTTCCTTGTATGCACTCATCTTTAGTGCATTATTGTTATATGTTTAAACCCTTAGTTAATTATCTAATTAATTACATGGTTGCTAAGTCGAGTCATATCTTGTACATATTGTTTTGGGACGATTGGGACTCATGGGTAAAGTACTAGTGTTATGGACTAATGGGGAAGAACGTCAATTATTACCCCCATATGTGCGTTAATCTTAAAAAGTACTCCAAGTGTTTTGATTACCTTAATTCGAGTCATTAGAATAGTTAATTGTAAAGTATGTAAAAATTCAAGTATAAGGGGAATGTGAATCCCCTATGATATATTATTTTGGATGGTAGGGTAAGAGAGTATGCGCACAAAAAAAAAAAAAAAAAAAAAAAAAAAAAAAAAAAAAAAAAAAAAAAAATCAAGAAAAAGAAAAAAAAATAGAAAAAGAAAAAGAAAAAAAACATACGGACTACCATCCCGTTTCCTTTTATGTTTATTTTATGTTTTTGTTAGTTTTCATTAGCTTAAGTCGAGTCGAGTCTTGGCTTAGCAACGCCACATTGTACATGTAATTGACCAAGATGATTAACTCGCCAGTAAAGATTGCCTTTATCCAACAAAACCGTGTTTATCATATCCCTACACCTCACGTTATAACCCTTTAAAAGACCTCTTTGATAGTTTATCCAAGGTTCTTACGCCAAGTGGTGGAGGTTTGATCATTTGCTAAGCCTATGGTAATCTATTTGCTATGACAGGTAGTGAGAGATATTTTCCATTTTCATATTGTGATATATACTTTTATTACAGCCGAGAGATGTGAGTATCTAAACAGTATTTGTGAGGTGCTAGTGTATAATTTCCGTGCTTGCTTTGGTTGAAGTGGAACGATTATTTGTTGTAATTACTTTTATATTAGTGTTAAATGACCCCTAGCTTGTATTTTGATTAGAATAAAAGCGCATTTGCTTGAGGACAAGCAAATCTCAAGTGTAATGGTATTTGATGAGACGGAAAGTGTACCGCTTTTTGGGGGTCATTTAAGCCCAAAGTCGAGATTATTTGATCAAATATTGCCCTAAATCGTTCCTTTTGTCATTTTGGGTACTTTTGAGAGGAAATTTGGAAAAGGAAGCATTTTGGACGTTTATGGAGCGAAAAGTGAAGAAAACGGAAAAGTCTCCAAATCAAGCTGGAAACAGTGCTTGACGGCGTCACGTTATGGCAAAGAGGTTGATAAAAATTATAACGAGACGCGCCAGAATGTTTTTGGGATTTTATACATGACGGCGTCACCAAGGCCGTCAAGAGTAAATTGCATGTGATAGTCATGAGAAGATTAACACATGATTGCGTCAGATCTGGATCTAGGCAATACGAGAGTTTTTATGGCGGCGAGTTGACGGCGTCAGGATTTACACGTGACGCCGTCAGACTAAAAAATCTATATATAGTTTTCTAGTTTTCATTTGTTAAAGGAGGAGAACTTTGGGATACTTGTGGAGAATCGTAGCACGATTTTTACCTTACTTTTAAGGGTTCCAAACCCTTGTTTCATCCATGTTTAATTGAAGATAAGATTTCCAATAATCATTCAATATGTTTATATGTTGTTTGATTCTATCTTATGCTTGTCTTTACTTTAACATCTTAGGCTAGGTTTTCTTTGTGTTTGCTTAGATGTAACAAAACTTAGTTATTGATTATTTGTTGATTGTTTGTTTATAATTGTTGTGGATGATTGATTTCGATGTTATGCTTAAGAAAACTGGCAGACTTCCAATTGGTAACATGCTCGAACGTCTTAAGAAACATGATCGGATGTGTACTACGATAAATTGGTTGTATTTAATGCATAAGTAACTACTAAGGAAGCCATGTTAGGAGCTAGTAGTCGGCTCGACATAGGAAGAGGTAGAAGCTTATAGAGTTAGGGAAGATCATACACGGCCCTAAAAATGGTATTAAGGAATATAACCCGTCATCCATGCAGTTGTAACAAACTAATCAACTAGTAAAAGATAGCTAGGCAGTAGTGAAATCTAAGTAAACACATTTCTCTTATTATTGTTTTTCTCCACATTTACTTTAGTTTCATTTTATTTTATTTGCATTTGTAGTTATTTGGGTTAGTTGACTAGCAACTAATTCCGCCCATTCTTCCAAAACCCGAGACTTTTACTTGCTTTCCATAAAATATAAAAATACAAAAAGAATCATCCCTCACCTATAGACCTAGTTTAAATTGATTTTTAACCCTAGCGAACACTATTCTTTGAGTTGAACGATCAATCCCCCGGTACTTGCCACTACACTATACAACATCGGTCAGGTACACTGCCTGGTGGAGATTGCAAGCTTCTCAAGATCCCTTGAGAGGTAAAACCTTTTGCAAGGTTGCAAAACCACACATCAAAGATAACATCAAAATATGATAAAATATATTATCTTGAAT
Organism: Artemisia argyi; assembly: GCA_030686995.1. Lineage (NCBI taxonomy): Eukaryota > Viridiplantae > Streptophyta > Magnoliopsida > Asterales > Asteraceae > Artemisia > Artemisia argyi. The sequence continues at coordinate 44,858,220 of CM060683.1, read as the reverse complement.
CTACATACTCAATCACACTCAATTGTTATGAAAATAATGACGTCCTCTAAAGACGAAAATAATATGCATCGGATCATAACTCACACTTGTGTTGAAGATGTCATATTGAGTCTTCTTGTCCAATGGTTGTGTTCCAAACATTAAAATAATATGCTTAAAAGATGCATAAAATACACAACTAAGTAGGATTGACAACTTGGATGTTTCATCCGAAATATTCAAGTAATTTACTTTGCAATGCAATTAGTAAATGTGCCATTTCCGAAAAACCAAACACAAGCAAACAAACAACATATATAAACTTTGCTCATGAATGACTCAACACTCAAAATCACATGTTTAGTAAAAGTGTCACACATAATATGTTATTAACTATTATTTAAGTCTTCAATTTTTGAGAATATCATATGTATTTCTCTTATCAAATGATTGGCAAAGGATAACTTATATCTGATGCATCTTATTTTCTTTGTAACATGAATGGTAATGTTACAAGAGAATACATTGCATCTTGTTAACAAATATAGGATATTAGAATTGAATAATAACCCAATACAATATGTGTCATTGCATAAACAAGTAAAATTGGTCATACACTAAAGTACTTGTTTCACTAAGCATTCCGTAAGAGTGATAAGTTTCTTTTTAGAATAGCATATTTGTTGAAATATACAATATGTCTCATTTCAAATATAATACTCACAAGATTTATTGAGGTAAATAACTTTACTAGATTCTTCTCTCAATATATCCTAAGGAGCATTCTTGAAACACTCTCGATGTAGTAGATTCTACATTGTATCATATTAGAGCATCTCTTGGTTCTAGGAAACCAAATCATGATAAAATAACATGCAACAACTCAACAAACAAAGTTGTTATCCAAGAGATCATAAAATGCACCATCTCAACCAAATAACATCTAAATCTCAAACACGAAATTAAAACATTTCGTTTGCCTTTGTTAGAAGTTGTGTAAGAAATGTCATCTTCATAACCGACTTTCAAAATACTGTTAGTTTAGTCATATTAGGCCATGTATTAGCAAAATAAGCTAATATTATCTTTACTATACTTCGATAGGCAAATATAGGAATTTGAATTTTTCTAACATGAGAATGACTACTGGAGAACCTATCGCACTAAAAATTCAATTTGACCTAACGGTTGAATTGCTTCTAGGAGAGAAGTTGGATTCGTGGTATAACCCGTAAAAATGGTCGTATTTAGCCTGAATTGATCACTACTAGTGATAGTCATACCCGTAAAAATGTTTGTAAATTTTGCACCCACACTATGTCCTTTTAACATATTAGGAATTAGGTATGCCTATCACTATGAACCCTTAAAAGTCATATAGTCATACACTAGTGTCAAAACTTATAAGTTAAAGTAGTCGCGAAGTTGTTCTAATTCCATGGTCATCACTTCGCCTTCTTCCAAGTCATACACGCTTTTGTCATGGGAAGGTTAGATACAAACCCAGTAGAACTTGGAGTAGGTTTGAATTCTCTCCTTGAAAATATAAAAGTCATCTCTTCTCATCTTGTACTACCGTTCATCTCATAAAAAGAATTTATTATATATAAATTCTCTCCTCATATCGAAAAGTCTCACTAAATCAGCGAGATGTATTTGTAAAATCCTCTTAAATTCTAATGACAACTTAAATATTTCATCCAAAATATTTAAAGTATATTTAATTTGCAAAATGCATTTAAATGTCATCTCTCGTTCTTGATCAACGTTCATCGAAACCCGTTGGACTCATTCATAAAAGAATTTATTCGGTATAAATTCCTTTAATCTAAGGTCCAGAAAAATCACAACATATGTGAAATTTCTTTGTCAAAAATCTAATTCTGGGTCAAAACTGACCTCAGCAGTTCACGGTACCCTTAAATAGGAGACGGTACCGCTAAATTTAACAGTACCGTCGGACCGTTGTCTGCTGAGACATTTTATCTTGTTTTCAATTCTCACTGTTTCAAAAGCACTATCGAAACCCACTTGATGTAGTCTTGAACCAGAACCGTCTCCTATCAGAATAGATTCTATCTATCTTCTTATTCCTCAGCCTTTTCCCTTTCACTTCCGCATGGTACTAAAGACATCATATGTTTGGTTACTTCTATATCTATTATCTTCTTAACTTATCTACACTTTTCAACCTTCGTTCTACACTACCAACGCTTCCGCATCCAACTCATCTTCCTCACACTTCAAGGGAAGAACCTCTAGGATAAGTTGAGATGACCCTTCTTCATCAACATAGATAACCCCACTAGAACCTTATCACTAACCTCACAACCTTAAAGAATTTATCTTCATAACCCTTAGGATATTTCCACGTGATCGCATGCCTCATCATATGAATGTTCTATGAATATTCACAATGATTGAGAAGAGCTACGTGACTTTAAAGGTGAAGTTTATTGTATGCTATCCACCACTTGTCATGACGTTAGTAAGCTCATCGCTTCCGTGAACGTTTGTTTTCCTCTTTATTTTATTTATTTATTTATTTATTATTATTATTATTATTATTATTATTATTATTATTATTATTATTATTATTATTATTATTATTATTATTATTATTATTATTATTATTATTATTATTATTATTATTATTATTATTATTATTATTATTATTATTATTATTATTGTTTTTGTTGTTGTTGTTGTTGTTATTTTTACATCTTATCCGGATGGTAATAGATTAAGGGGGAACGCAAACACACTCATGTAGTCTTTCAACAAACACTGTCAAGAACATACAAATGTGGTTCTTAATCCCTAGAAAACTTCCCTTTAGTTGCCCAGATGTTACGCCCGTGCCCGCTTTGACCAAAAATACTCAATTTTGAAACTTTTGCGCGGAAACGACTTGACTTTAACATACATTCTATTACTCTTTTGACCATTGACGAAAATATATAAACATTCGAACCTTGAAATCATTTTTAAATAAAACTAGACTCAATTCCCTTCGAAACGCCGGGTGGCGCGACTCATAACGACTTACGATTTAAAAGATATGATTTTCTGAAAATTAACGAAATCTGAAAAATCGAGCGTATGGCCATATGAAATATTTCATATGGCCGAACGGTCACCTCAAAAATTTTCAAACCACTGACTCAGGCATATGACCATATGAAATATCTCATATGGTCATACGGTACCTACAGAAATTTTACACTAGACTATATTATGCACTAAATCCGGAAAACCGACTTCTATAACTCGACACTTAACCAAAACTTCCAGAATACATTAACACATCATAAACATCATTTCCATTCAAAAACATCACCCAATTGACACTTCAAAATGGTACTTTACAAATGGACGAGTATTATACCTGTTTTGACCCATTTCACAACAAATGACCTTTTCCACTTCAATTACACACCAAACATTACTAATACCATTAATTTATCATACTAAAAAGTTTACATAATCGTTTGACCCGTTTACCACCCAAAATGGGTATATTTATGCTTATGCCAACCATAAACACATTACCACACTATAACTTACCAATTGACCACCATTTCACTATAACAACCTTGACATACATATGACACTTGACCACACTTTACAAACTATTAAATTACTCACATGGGGTACAATGTTGCACGAGATCGGTATCTACCTACGCTCTACTTTCTTACCATTCCACTAATATTGCATATATCCAAACCTTTTACCTTTGTCAAAGCCATAGCATCACACATGACCTACAAAACATTTTCAACAAAATTTGGCTATTACATGATCAATACTTCCATCATCACATATGCATCATGAATCCATCACTATAACACATATCTATAACACACAACTATAACGCATATAATCACATAAGGCATCAACACATACCTTAATCCTTTCATAATCTTAAGGCTCATTCCATTATTCTAATCTCTAGGTTAGTCACACCTTCTAAATAACTATAACCTTTCTTAACACAAACATTCATAAACACATACTATAACAACTTCCATATTAAACATATAGTAACCAAGTTACCTACCTTCATATAAAACATATAGTAACCAAGTTACTTACCTTAGCTTCCAAAGTTAAGTCTAACAAGAACATAATTATTATCTTCATCATCATCACCATCCTCCATCATCATCATCCTTTACAATTTATCAAGACCTAATAACATAAAAAAAAGGTTTACATAACCCATCAAACATACTCATCTTCCTTTCTACATCATCATATGATCATACCTTGATCATATGATGACATCCCACTTTATTCATAAAACTTAACTTCATTAGAACCAAGATAGAAAGTTACTTACTTGTGGGAATATGATGGTTTAAGCTTAACCTTTGACAAAGAACACATCTCATCTACTACTTGATCATCAAAGCCTCATCTTCCCTCCCTTTTTCTTCTCTAAATCGACACACCCATAAACACCTCAAGAAAATGGTAGAACCTTATAGAAACTAGTGGATAATCTTGATATTTATCTAGTTACTTGAACTAGTTTGGCCATTGGGAAAGATTGGTCCGTCTAGTCTCTTTTCTTCTATTTTGGCCACACTACATATTATAACACTTTTAGTCTATGATAAATTAAGCCCCTTAGGTCCATTCCCTTTCTATTTGTGCCACATAATACTTCCATAATTATATAACACATTCTTTGACTATCACTTTAACTATCAGATTTGACTATAACGCAACATTCGTTGACAAGCCAATCACGTTAAACCTTGGCAAATTCCATCTAGGGTGGGGTCTATTTTTACCCGGGAAACGGGTGTGACAATTCTATCCCCCTTATTTAGATTTGGTCCTCGAAATCTCTCGTTTGTTACTATCCAAAACTTAGTCACAAAATACACACGTATATAACACTTACCGTGATAAACCATTACGTTACAATGATCTACTTGATTTTGTAACTCAAGGCCCACTATTACACAATTTCAAGCCCTTAATATCATTCTACCATTCACTTATTTATAACATACGACTTTATCTCATAATCATTTTGTCACCCGAGACACCATTTCTATACCAATATCACATAACCAACTCCATTACTATAACACAACATGTTCTATCTCCCGTTCCATTCTAAATTTTCCATCAAAGACTATATGTCATTTGTGGAAATTCACCCTCTTGACTGTAAATAAGTCAATCACATTACTAATACTTCCGTATTTCTACCGCAGCCATTCTATTATTTCATTGACATTTATACTATAACGCTTCGTTATCTCTATTTCTTTCTCAAATAACTTTCATTCACTATATGACCACCATGGTCCCTTTAACATCACGACATGCCACAAGGCATTCTATAACATCACTATAACATTCATAATCTTACCAACTTATATTTATGATACCTAAAACGTAGGTTTTACATAACGACTCTTACCTAAGTTTCAAATTTAACTCTTTCTATCCCACCTATTTTATTTTCTTAGACGTTTAACTAGTTTTAGACTTTTGTTTCTACCCCTTTACCCTACTCATGCATGTCGGGAACACATAAGCCCACTCATTCATAGTTCCTCATTTACATGGAGAGGCGTCCCAAACGATGTAAATCAAGAAATACAAACTTATGGTTCGGTGATTCACAACTTCTTTATTTAAATGGAAAGGCGTCCCAAACCATTTGAATAAGGAACTCATCAATCATCCTACTTACACACTTCCGACATAACACTGGCTCTATTACACGCTTTAACTTTCAATCTTTTATCATATCACATTTATCGTTTATAATATAAACTTTTCTCTTTTCTAGATTGGATCCATTTTACTTTAATATTTCCCCAAAGGGACTATCAGAAATGCTAAGGATGTAGGAAATCTTTGCCGGTGAAGGCAATTCAATTTATCCTGAAGGATTCCTGTAACATTCACTTGCTAACTCGGGCTATAACACATCCCATATGATCACTATAACATATCCCGTAGGATTTACCATAACATATCCCGTAGGATTTACTATAACATATCCTGTAGGATTTCTGTAACAATCACTGTAATGTTTCCCGAGTTGCCTATAACATCACACTGTAACAACACATTGGATCCAAGCTATTAACATTTTAACACACATACTGTTACATCCATTTTAATTTAGTCATTGCAAGTTCATAGGGGAAACCTGCATATCATGTTTACACATTTTCTATGTGTTTACTCATCTCACCTTCTCATTTACCCATCAACCCTTGTTCACCATTTCCATTATTTATACTATTACAATTTTAGTATATCCGACTATTCCGCATATAGACCATACTTAGGTCATCAACTACAACACACTCGTTATCATCCATTTACCTTTTATAAACATTCTACAACATTAACAGCATCTCGTCGTGTTTTATTAAATCACATACCATCCCATTCTTGTTCATATACTTTAACTCATCACTTTTATGTTTAATAGCACTTGGGCTTTACCGTTCTATTTCACATATTTGCACTTATTTCCTTTTAGTTATTAGCATTTAAGCTTCATAATTCTCATCTCATCATTACATGCTATTATAATACAATTCTATTCTATAACTTTTACATTACTAGACACTTAACGATTAATGTGTCAGTTACTATCTTACCTTCACACATGGTGCTATTGCACGCACTCACATCATATACTATAACTTACTATTATCACATCTCTAATACGTAGTACCACTTAACAACCAATCATCATCATCATTAAATTCAGCGAGACCATATGTTGGTCATCATTATCACATGGGTCATATATTGTTATATTAACATCTATGACTTTTCATTATCACCATGTTCTAGTCACACTTTTTGATTCGTGATAAAATAAAGTTATATATAGTATAGTATTACTCAAGAGATCCGCAAAGAAATACGGATAACCCGAGGTCGTAGTCTGTGTGAAAGGTGAATGGAATTCCTAATTCCCGATTCGTGAAACGTGTCGTGAAAGTGGTAAAAAGTGATTTTGATGAGATTACACTAATGAAATAGTAAATGAAGCACAAATAACCACTTAAGCACGTATTTCAAATAAGGAAACCAAAAACGTAACGTGAAATTGAAAACGTAATCTAAAACGCGAATTAAACGTTAACGTATGAAATAAAACGCGAATTTTAAGCTACACTACTCCTACGGACTTCAAAATAATTTTGAAAAGTTAAAAATGATAAAAGAAAATTTTAAGAAAAAGAAAAATATTTTTTTTGACTTTTTATTTATTTTTTATGAATTAAAAACTATTTAACTAATTAAAATTTAAAAGAAAATGCAATTAAGGTGAGAAAAATGAAAAATAAATTTTTGAAAATTAAAAAGTAATTTTAAAACTAAAAACTAATTTTTTTTGGCTTTTTGTGTAATTTTTAGGAATTAAAAACTATTAAATCTAATTAAAAATTCAAATTAAATGGGAAGAATGCAAAATAAATTTCTAAAATTCTAAAGTAAATGAAAATAAATTTCTAAAATATTTTTGGATTTTTCTAAGCTTTTTCTGATTTTTTTGGATTTTCATGTAATTAAAAAGTATTAAAAATTGATTAAAAATGAAAATAAAATAAGAAAAATAGCAAATAAACTCAGAAAAATATGAAAAATTCAGGGAAAATCTAAAATATTTATCTAAATCTAGGAAAAATATAAAAATTGGAAAATAAGCTATGGAAATGCTATTTGGACTTAAAACAGCTTATTTGAATGCTTATTAATAAGCAAAACTTTGACCAACTTTGACCAAAACTTAACCAAGTGTATTTGGGACTCACTTAAGCTAAATGGAATAGTATGAAGACCAAATGAATTCAGAAACACAGGTTATAATGCAAACAGGTTCAAATAAGCTATATTGGAAAAAGCTATAAGCACATCAGAATAAGTAATTAGCTCCAAAACAGTGAAATGAGCTTCTAAATGGTTAAATGAACTCAGAAGAACAATAAAACTCAGAATCAAATCAATTAATAGCAATTGCAGCCCTTATACTAGAAACAGATGTAAGCTTAAACCAACCAACTTGCAGCTTAATTATAAGCTCCTATTAAGCTGAAAAATAAGATCTGAATGGGGCAAAACCAGGCCTATACTACTGAGAACTCAGAAAACCAGAAAGATTAAATTTCCAAGTCAAATTAGACCCTTAATAGAAGCCTAGATCAGATGCTAATGGTCCTGTAGGCCTGTAGGTTTTGACTTTTCTGAATGCACCAAAGGTTTGACCTAATTGAGATTCTAATGATCTAAGCTTACTAAAAATGGTGTTTAAAGCTATTATATGAGATAATCAACCTAAATTAACCCTATATCTAACAAGATGGCAAATCACAGATTCTCATGAAGCCTAATGAACACAAATTGGAGCAACGGAAATGAATTTTGACTTTTTACTTGATAAATGCAAATTTAATCACCTAAATAACCTAACTTATACTAGTGCAGTCCTGGGCTACAAATATCTGAGAAAATGAACAACAAGCACACTCTGTAACTAAGTGAGCCAAACACCCCTGATATAAGTTGTCTCAATATGTTGTGCAATATTAAGCTTACTCCTACCAAACTAAAGTTTAAACCCTATTACTAAACTGAATCTAAAGCTAAATGAGCAGGAAAGAACAACTGAAATCAACAAAATCAACAGTTGCAAGTTAAACTAATATGATGCAGTAATGATGTAAACTTAAGCTAGAGTGCAAATAAGCTGATTAAGAATATTTAAATAGCTAAAACAAGTACTGGAACTCAGATTGCAATAAGTGAAAGATATAAAACAGCAGGTTCAAATAATGATGCAAATGACAGATAGTAATCAACAAACGAAACAAACCCAAAATAAACTAAACTAAACTTCTTTAAATAAACTAAACTAATAAAAAGAAATAAACAAGCAGTCACAGATTTATGCTATTATGCAGAAATTAGAAGCAATGGTGAACTTTAAAAGAGAGACTTACAAGCATTCCCCAGCTGAACAGGGGAGACATTTGAACACAAAGCCTATCTTTGGATAGGCTGAAACCACACCAGGAAACATGAAAATAACACCAGTAAATCCTGAATCATCACCATGAACTATCATCTGACTTTCATTGACCAAGTACTTGAACCATTAAACACAGTATCAACACATAAATTTCACCACAAAACTTATGTTTTAAAGTAAAATGAATGTTTAAATTCAAACTGAAAACAAAATTAAAGGTAACTAAGATTGGGAAATTAAATTGCAAGGAAATTTAATGAAAAGTAGAATTTTATTAAAAACTGAAATGAGATTACAATTTAAAAAAAAAAAAAACAAAATTACATCAATAAACTAAGCTAAATTATTCTACTCCTAACCTAATCTACCGCTAAAAATCTAACAGAATACATGATATGAGGGGTTGAGTATTTATAGCCGTATGTGCAGTAGCCAGGTCACCAATCCACGACCTTGTGTTTCTTTGGATCCTTTCTGAGCCGTTGGATATCTTCTAGGCATTTCCAATCATCCTAAACCCTTGGATGAAATGATGTAATGTGACCGATCCTCCGTGTGCTTCATGATTGGCCTACGTGTCATCCTAACATTCCCTGGCTTATCTGACATCTTCTAGAAGCTTAATCATTATGTAATTATTACCCAAACGGGGTAATTTTGAGGGTGAGGGGGTTAGGGTTCTAAGCACGGTGAATGTTCTGGGTTTGGGGTAATTTAGGGGGCGGGTAATTTTGGGTGTTTTTATTATTTCTTTGACTATTGACCGGGTATAAGGGTGTAGGGTAATATATTAGGTGTTGGATCGGGTAAAAGTATTAAGGGTGGTGGGCTAGTTGTTTGGACTGGGCCTGGGATGTGGATTAGTTGGTGATGGATTATGTGTTGGATCAGGATAGTAGTATTATTAGTTTAGGACTAATAAATTTAAACGAGGACCAATGTTGTTAAATTCTGAAAATTAGAGTTCTTGAAAATCTTTGATTCATGAAGGATCTTAGTTGACTTATCTTCAAAATTTCACCAAAGGACTATTTTTGCCAAAATCTGAAAGCTGAGGGTCTGAAATCGCCAAACTATCAAACTTTGTCCAGGGACTAGATTTGCACTTTGATAAATCTCTGAGAACTTCTTATGACCTTTTGAGCTTTATTTGATCATTTTGCTTCCCCGGCTCCGGCTTATGACCTTTTTCCATTCTCGTGCTCGTTTTTGTCGGTTTTGGCTTTGTTTTTGTTCATTTTTCACATATCCGTACCTGCACATACACAAATACAAAAACATACATTCTCTTGGCATATTTGGTTAGTATTTGGTCTGATTTAAGCCTAAAAAGGATGTGTGAAAAAGCACACATCAAAATCCCCCAGACTAAGGTATTGCCGTGTCCTCACGCAATGTCATCACCTCACGATTAAGAAATAAATAATTTCAAAACCTCTCTTTACTGACGTTGTAAAGTAGCAATGATGTTCAAAAGAGATATCAAAATCATTTATTCCCAAAAACGCTCCGTTTTCCGATTTTCATGAATAATAACTACTACTACTACTCTTTTTGTACTTTTTCATTTATATATGTGAGGGTTTGCCTTGACTTTCATTATCAATTCTTATATGTTGATAATTTTTAGGGTCAACGAGTAGAAACACTTCTCACAGAGAAGAGACCATACGGATAAAAATTGTCATCCTTGATTTTTCACAAGCTCCCAAACTAAGCGTAAAATCAAGATCATTGTTTATCCACAAGTTAGGTGCTAACACTACCCATAAAAGTTAATTGTGTAATTACCTCTTGTTCCCAGTTCCTAATTTTTGTATCTCAAGATTTTAGATTGTGAGAAATGAATTGCTTCATATTTTCTCGTTTTGATATTTGTTTGTCCGATAAGAGCACAAAATTTGAATGCTAAGTAGTTTCCAAACTTTCCCTCGAAAATCCCTGCATACAGAAATCGGGTCCACATGAAGGTCTCTGATTTAACATGATTTGTGGAGGCTCCCTTTTTATTTACGACCGAGACATCCCATGTCTGAGACCCGAAACGGAAGCTTTTTATTAGGGAAACCCCCGGAGTCGAAGCTTGGCATTTTTGCATAATTATAAGCACTTTAATAATACTTGGTCCTTAGTCCTTTATTTCTTTTACATCAACGGTTTATGAGCCGCCAAGATATAAGAGCTTTATTATGACCTTGGATTTATATCCGCTGCTTTTTTATAGCTTTGGATTCCTCTGCCTTTTTATTTGGCTTTGGACTATTATTATTGATATTCATAATCATATGCCAAACCCGAGTCCTACGGCCTTTACTAAGATCACAACATCGGTTGCGAACCGGCAAGATGCAATAGTCTATTTCACCGTAACACTGGCAGTACCCCTATGTGTACCAAACCCCCATATGCAGAGATTTTGTGGGGAACGAGAAAAAACTAAGTATTGCCCAAACCGTATACACTTAATTAATCCTAGAGATCTATTTTTATTGGTGTGCAAGCTTGTGGGAACAAGGAGGCCACAAGTACCTTTCGTGGGCTCTAAAGAGATCCAACTACTCCACGTTTAGCACAAAACTTCTAAATAAACTCTATCATTCCTCGATCTCCGCAAATTTAAAATCCCAAATAATGAGATCCGCGGATGCTTAGCCGATAATCTTTTGATTATATTGGTTAAGGGAGACGAGCTAGGGCTCAACACGCCCGGTCAAGTCGAAACATTTATTTCTACTCTCGCCGGTAGGAAAGTCAAAACAAGGTGTCAAATCTTATTATTATATCATATATCATATATCATTTTTATTTTTATTTTTTTTTTGCATATAAAAAGGTGACAAAAATTTAAAATTTTTGGTGGAAAACGGAGTTGCGTAAATTAACAGCTCAGACGATGGTACAGGTCAAATCGAATCGAAGATTCAACCCCCCCCCCCCCAGACTAAAGTGAAACATTGTCCTCAATGTTTTAAGGGTACGGGTAGTCTACGTAAAATCTAAGGCCGTTTATTAAGTATGCCAAGATATAAACGTTAGTCGATAAGATTTTGGATATGATGAATTTCCGAAAGAGCAGCGAAGGATGAGACTCGAGTGGAGAGAACGACAAACCATGAGCACGAGAGTCCTCAATCTTCGGGAAAATTCCTGAACATTCACAAACAACCACGAAAACACGAGTATGGAAAGGGTCGCCCCCCTCACGTCACGTTACTTATAAAATAGAAAATAAAGAAAATGAAAATGGATAAGCATGGGGTGCCTCCCACGAAGCGCTTGTTTTTTATTACCGAGTCACATGAGCTTTACTCGATCCCCGAATTAATTCGTCCTTTGGGAGAGCAGATGGAACGGACAACCGGCATGAAAAATGGAGATGCCGGGGTCAAAAACGGTATCCTCACTCCCCGTGGAGTGGAAAAGTGAAGAAATGAGGGGATAAGTAAAGAACAGGTGAAACACTCGGATGATAAAAGCATAAACATCATCAGAATCATGGGTGGGTTGGCTGGGTAAAATATCAAGCACATAAATCTCGTCCACCACTACAAAATTATCTTCATTCGTATCGGATTCAAAATCTACATCGGGTGGTTTCGCCGGTGGACGAGAAGACGGTAAATCAGAAAGAATATTACTTTGAACGTCATTCTCGTCATTCTCAATACCCGGCGGTATCGAGTCATCCGCAGCAAGAAATGGATCGACATCCGCTAAAAGAGGGTCACGTTACAGATTATCGGAAATAAGTTTAAAATCGATCTCAAAATCAAAACACTCATAATCCGGAAAAGAGATATCAGCATGAATAGTGGGACTGCCGCTACTCGTCTCTTCAAATCGAAAATTTTCAAGCTCGGGTAAGAAATCACTATCCATAACGGGGATAGGAGAAAAAGTCGAAGGATCTTTCAATGCCTCGATTTTAGAAATAAGAAGATTGATATTCAATAATTTTTCACGAAGTGCTTCATCTTGGATTTCCGTTTCAATATCTTCTTCATTCTCTTCTTCTAAGCTGACGAGCTCAGAAGGTAATTCGTCCACATAGTCGATGTCTCCACAAGATATCGAATCATCATTGTCAGAATCGGAGAACATCTCATCAGGATCAATCGAATTATCAATCGGAGGTAAGTCACACTCTTCAGCCGTATCAAAAACATATTTCTCAAAATCGGGTAAAGAATCCTGGAGCTCGGGCTCCAAATGATCTGACGGCTTATCTTCAATAAATTCACAATCACCGTTAGAAATTTCCCCGGACTCACTTGGGATTGGGACGAGGTTCTCAACACTATACTTATTGAATTCGTCCGATTCCGTTGCCGGAATAGTGTTTAGATGCTCGTCCCCCCTTTTTAGAGAGTCCTCGGGTTCTACGGGAAAAACATCGGAAGCTTTGTGAGGATTAAGAATGTTTTCTCATCATCGTCATCGGAATCATAGTAAACAAAATTTTTGTAAGGATTAGACGCTCTCTCTTCAGCAAGTAACTCTGCAATAGACTTCTCACGAGGCTCGGGAGTATAACGATTAGCCACCAACTCTTTTAACTTCTCGATAATGGATTTAATTTCAAAAATATCATTAGTAATATCGGAAGTTTGTGGGGGTTGGTTAAAACCATGAGAATCGTAACATAAATTCGGCTCATAATAATAATTTTCAAACGATCCCCTACAATTTTCAAAATTTGATGAATTTCGGAACAAATTATCATTGTAATTTGGTACTTGCTCATAAAAGTTTTGAAAAGGAAGATTGAAATCGTTTTGAGGATAATTATCAAAACTCGTATCACAAGCGTAAGACGTTTCAGCACTCGGGGCGTAACATATACAATTGATATATCCACATTGATTACAAAAACATTGCCCACATGGTAATCCTTCGTCGGATGGATTTTCACAATTAAAGCAAGTGAATGGAGACGGCGGTGGTGTTGGATAGTAATCGGGAACGTTTTGAAGGATTGCGTTTCGAACATACTCGGGAATATTACAAAACCAACAAACTCCATCGGGAATATCACTACCACATTGTTCGCACGTACACCAAACACATGAACCTTCAAAGAACGGTTCACCACATTTAAAAAAAGTCGGATCCATAAGAATTAAACATATAAGGGAGAAAATGAAAGAATTATCGGTTTAGAGGGTTAAAGAAGAAGAATTAAATGATAAGAGGAGAAGAAGATTATTTTTGGTTTTTAATTATCGAAAAAGAAAATCAAAGTAGAAAAGGAAAATCTTTTTGTATTTTTATTTTTAGAAAAATTCAAAAACTTAAAACTTTTATTTTCTTTTATTTTTTTCAAACGTTACGTTAATCGTAACCGTTTCCTTCAAATCTACTCGCGACGGAACGGGAGAGAAGAATGGATCTCTCTTCAGCTTGCAATTTAATGTCAAAGCTTCCGTATTTTCCGCTTATTCGGTCGTAGAATCCAAAGTAATCTGATTAGCAACTAATTTCACGCGTTGTTATATTGAGAAGCTTATTTGGTTTACAACGCCCACCCTTCAACGGGAGAGTCGAGGAACTTTATTATTTTTTTGGTATTTTTGAAAACACTTTAGGAAAAGTGTTTTTTTTATTTTTCAATTTTTTTTTTGGTTTTTATAGAAAATATATACAAGGAAGGTTTTCAAAACACAATTTCGAAAAACGAAAACGAAAAATTCACTTCAACCTTCCCCGGCAGCGGCACCAAAATTGATTCGTGATAAAATCAAGTTATATATAGTATAGTATTACTCAAGAGATCCGCAAAGAAATACGGATAACCCTAGGTCGTAGTCCGTGTGAAGGGTGAATGGAATTCTCAATTCCCGATTCGTGAAACGTGTCGTGCAAGTGGTAAAAAGTGATTTTGATGAGATTACACTAATGAAATAGTAAATGAAGCACAAATAACCACTTAAGCACGTATTTCAAATAAGGAAACCAAAAACGTAACGTGAAATTGAAAACGTAAACTAAAACGCTAATTAAACGTTAACGTACGAAATAACACGCGAATTTTAAGCTACACTACTGCTACGGACTTGAAAATAATTTTGAAAAGTAAAAAATGATAAAAGAAAATTTTAAGAAAAAGAAAAATATTTTTTTTGACTTTTTATTTATTTTTTATGAATTAAAAACTATTTAACTAATTAAAATTTAAAAGAAAATGCAATTAAGGTGAGAAAAATGAAAAATAAATTTTTGAAAATTAAAAAGTAATTTTATAACTAAAAACTAATTTTTTTTTTTGGCTTTTTGTGTAATTTTAAAGAATTAAAAACTATTAAATCTAATTAAAAATTCAAATTAAATGGGAAGAATGCAAAATAAATTTCTAAAATTCTAAAATAAATGAAAATAAATTTCTAAAATATTTTTGGATTTTTCTAGGCTTTTTCTGATTTTTTTGGATTTTTATGTAATTAAAAAGTATTAAAAATTGATTGAAAATGAAAATAAAATAAGAAAAATAGCAAATAAACTCAGAAAAATATGAAAAATTCAGGGAAAATCTAAAATATTTATCTAAATCCAGGAAAAATATAAAAACTGGAAAATAAGCTATGGAAATGCTATTTGGGCTTAAAACATCTTATTTGAATGCTTATTAATAAGAAAAACTTTGACCAACTTTGACCAAAACTTAACCAAGTGTATTTGGGACTCACTTAAGCTAAATGGAACAGTATTAAGACCAAATGAACTCAGAAACACAGGTTATAATGCAAACAGGTTCAAATAAGCTAATAGAAAAAGCTATAAGCACAGCAGAATAAGCAATTAGCTCCAAAACAGTGAAATGAGCTTCTAAATGGTTAAATGAACTCAGAAGAACAATAAAACTGATAATCAAATCAATTAATAGCAATTGCAGCCCTTATATTAGAAACAGATGTAAGCTTAAACCAACCAACTTGCAGCTTAATTATAAGCTCCTATTAAGCTGAAAAATAAGATCTGAATGGAGCAAAACCAGGCCTATACTACCGAGAACTCAGAAAACCAGAAAGATTAAATTTAAAAGTCAAATTAGACCCTTAATAGAAGCCTAGATCAGATGCTAATGGTCCTGTAGGCCTGTGGGTTTTGACTTTTCTGAATGCACCAAAGGTTTGACCTAATTGAGATTCTAATGATCTAAGCTTACTAAAAATGGTGTTTACAGCTATTATATGAGATAATCAACCTAAATTAACCCTATATCTAACAAGATGGCAAATCACAGATTCTCATGAAGCCTAATGAACACAGATTGGAGCAACGGAAATGAATTTTGACCTTTTACTTGATAAATGCAAATTTAATCACCTAAATAACCTAACTTATACTAGTGCAGTCCTAGGCTACAAATATCTGAGCAAATGAACAAGCACACTCTGTAACAAAGTGAGCCAAACACCCCTGATATAAGCTGTCTCAATATGTTGTGCAATATTAAGCTTACTCCTACCAAACTAATGTTCAAACCCTATTACTAAACTGAATCTAAAGCTAAATGAGCAGGAAAGAACAACTGAAATCAACAAAATCAACAGATGCAAGTTAAACTAATATGATGCAGTAATGATGTAAACTTAAGCTAGAGTGCAAATAAGCTGATTAAGAGTATTTAAATAGCTAAAACAAGTACTGGAACTCAGATTGCAATAAGTGAAATATATAAAGCAGCAGGTTCAAATAATGATGCAAATGACAGATAGTAATCAACAAACGAAACAAACCCAAAATAAACTAAACTAAACTACTTTAAATAAACTAAACTAATAAAAAGAAATAAACAAGCAGTCACATATTTATGCTATTATGCAGAAATTAGAAGCAATAGTGAACTTTAAAAGAGGGACTTACAAGCATTCCCCAGCTGAACAGGGGAGACATTTGAACACAAAGCCTATCTTTTGATAGGCTGAAACCATACCAGGAAACATGAAACAGTAAATCCTGAATCATCACCATGAACCATCATCTGACTTTCATTGACCTAGTACTTGAACCATTAAACACAGTATCAACACATAAATTTCACAACAAAACTTATGTTTTAAACTAAAATGAATGTTTAAATTCAAACTGAAAACAGAATTAAAGGTAACTAAGATTGGGAAATTAAATTGCAAGGAAATTTAATGAAAAGTAGAATTTTATTAAAAACTGAAATGAGATTACAATTAAAAAACAGAATTACATCAATAAACTAAGCTAAATTATTCTACTCCTAACCTAATCTACCCCTAAAAATCTAACAGAATACATGATGTGAGGGGTTGAGTATTTATAGCCGTATGTGGAGTAGCCAGGTCACCAATCCACGACCTTGTGTTTCTTTGGATCCTTTCTGAGCCGTTGGATATCTTCTAGGCATTTCCAAGCATCCTAAACCCTTGGATGAAATGATGTGATGTGACCGATCCTCCGTGTGCTTCATGATTGCCCACGTGTCATCCTAACATTCCCTGACTTATCTGACACCTTCTAGAAGCTTAATCATTAGGTAATTATTACCCAAACGGGGTAATTTTGAGGGTGAGGGGGTTAGGGTTCTAAGCACAGTGAATGTTCTGGGTTTGGGGTAATTTAGGGGGTGGGTAATTTTGGGTGTTTTTATTATTTCTTTGACTACTGACCGGGTATAAGGGTGTAGGGTAATATATTGGGTGTTGGATCGGGTAAAAGTATTAAGGGTGGTGGGCTTGTTGTTTGGACAGGGCCTGGGATGTGGATTAGTTAGTGATGGATTATGTGTTGGATCAGGATAGTAGTATTATTAGTTTAGGACTATTAAATTTAAACAAGGACCAATGTTGTTAAATTTTGAAAATTAGAGGACCAATTCTGACTACTCTCCAAAATATTTTCCAAGGGCAATTCTTGAAAATCTTTGATTCATGAAGGATCTTAGTTGACTTATCTTCAAAATTTCATCAAAGGACTATTTTTGCTAAAATCTGAAAGCTGAGGGTCTGAAATCACCAAACTATCAAACTTTGTCCAGGGACTAGATTTGCACTTTGATGAATCTCTGAGAACTTCTTATGACCTTTTGAGCTTTATTTGATCATTTTGCTTCCCCGGCTCCGGCTTATGACCTTTTTCCATTCTCGTGCTCGTTTTTGTCGGTTTTGGCTTTGTTTTTGTTCATTTTTCACATATCCGTACCTGCACATACACAAATACAAAAACATACATTCTCTTGGCATATTTGGTTAGTATTTGGTGTATTTGGTCTGATTTAAGCCTAAAAAGGATGTGTGAAAAAGCACACATCACTTTTTTATAAGCAACCATGCCATTTATCGCTTCTATTCACATCTTGCTATTACTTCTATAACACATATTCACATAAGCACATTACATCCACCGACACTATCCCAGGTGCACGGTGTACTATCACTTAACGCAACTAGTCTGTCATGGACTTATATCACATATATATCACCCCTATAAAACATATTCAACACCATACATCATAAGCATCATATAACATATCAATAATCCTTTCTATAACATAACCATATACATTTCCACTTTTTTTTAACTTCATATCCAACGCATCTATGAGTGGTTTAAGACTAGGAAACTTAAAAGGAAACCTAATTCACTTAAACCGAAGCTCAGATACCAATTTGTTACTCCCCGTGCCCGCTTTGACAAAAAATACTCAATTTTGAAACTTTTGCGCGGAAACGACTTGACTTTAACATACATTATGTTACTCTTTTGACCCTTGAAGAAAATATATAAACATTCAAACCTTGAAGTCATTTTTAAATAAAACTAGACTCAATTCTCTTCGAAACGCCGGGTGGCGTGACTCGCAAAGGTTTACGGTTTAAAAGATATGATTTTCTGAAAATTGACGAAATCTGAAAAATCGAGTGTATGGCCATATGAAATATTTCATATGGCCGTACGGTCACCTCAGAACTTTTCAAACAACTGACTCAGGCATATGACCATATGAAATATCTCATATGGTCATACGGTACCTGCAAAAATTTTACACTAGACTATATTATGCACTAAATCCGGAAAACCAACTTCTATAACTCGACACTTAACAAAAACTTCCAGAATACATTAACACATCATAAACATCATTTCCATTCAAAAACATCACCCAGTTGACACTTCGAAATGGTACTTTACAAATGGAAGAGTATTATACCCATTTTGACCCATTTCACAATAAACGACCTTTACCACTACAATTACACACCAAACTTTACAGATACTATTAATTAATCATACTAAAAAGTTTACATAATCGTTTGACCCGTTTACCACCCAAAATGGGTATATTTATGCTTATGCCACACAACCCTTTTACTTGACCATAAACACATTAACCACACTATAACTTACCAATTGAACACCATTTTACTATAACAACCTTGACATACATATGACACTTGACCGCACTTTACAAACCATTAAATGACTTACGGGGGGTACAACGTTGCACGAGCTCGGTAAATATTGCATATATCCAAACCTTTTACCTTTGTCCAAGCTATAGCATCGCAAATGACCTACGAAACATTTTCAACAATAACGGTATACTTTCGCTTAGTAAGTAATTTGGCTATTACATGATCAATACTTCCATCATCACATATGCATCATGAATCCATCATTATAACACATATCTATAACACACTGCTATAACGCATATAATCACATAAGGCATCGACACATACCTTAATCCTTTCATAATCCCAAGGCTAATTTCATTATTCTAATCTCTAGGTTAGTCACACCTTCTAAACAACTATAACCTTTCTTAACACAAACATTCATAAACACATACTATAACAACTTCCATATTAAACATATAGTAACCAAGTTACTTACCTTAGCTTCCAAAGCTAAGTCTAACAAGAAGATAAGTAATATCTTCATCATCATTACCATCCTCCATCACCATCATCCGTTACAATTTATCAATACCTAATAACATAATAATCAATAACATAAACAAGGGTTTACATAAACCATCAAACATACTCATCTTCCTTTCTACATCATCATATGATCATACCTTGATCATATGATGACATCCCACTTTATTCATAAACCTTAACTTCATTAGAACCAAGATAGAAAGTTACTTACTTGTGGGAATATAATGGTTTAAGCTTAACCTTTGAAAAAGAAAACATCTCATCTACCACTTGATCATCATAGCCTCATATTCCCTCCCTTTTTCTTCTCTAAACCGACACACCCATAAACACCTCAAGAAAATGGTAGAATCTTATAGAAACTAGTGGACAATCTTGATATTTATCTAGTTACTTGAACTAGTTTGGCCATTAGGCAAGATTGGTCCCTTTAGTCTCTTTTCTTCTATTTTGGCCACACTACATATTATAACACTTTTAGTCTATGATAAATTAAGCCCCTTAGGTCCGTTCCCTTTCTATTTGTGCCACATAATACTTCCATAATTATATAACACATTCTTTGACTATCACTTTAACTATCGGGTTTAACTATAACGCAACATTCGTTGACTAGAAAATCACGTTAAACCTTGGCAAATTCCATCTAGGGTGAGGTCTATTTGTACCCGGGAAATGGGTGTTACACTAGAACTAGGCTGCATAGGAAAATTCGTGACTTCCAGGTCACGGTACCGTTAAATAGGTCACGATACCGTTAAATTTAACGGCACCGTGCGATATTTAGTGGTATCGTGCCACTGTTTGACGAATTTTCATTGTTTCTTTTAGATCCCTGCATCTCTAACCTCAAACCTGCAAAATTTTGCAAACTCACATACACCCTAAGATTCCCTCGCTACACCATAGGACACTACCACCAACTTTAATTCGAATCCCACAACTCTTGCCTATATAAGGCCTCACTATTGCAAGCTTATCTTGCATCTCATCTTCAAACCTCACATTAACATCATTCATCATCACACTCAACCCTTATAACGAAACTTCACTCTTAACAGTGTTATTTAGTTTCAAAACCTTCAACCCTTATATCAAAGCTTTTGGCTACACTTCACTCTTGACACTGATAGTTAGTCTAAAAACCTTCAACCCATCGATCATTACACTTAAACCTTACAACTATTCTTCACTTTGGATAAGTGATAGTTAGTTCAACAACCTTCAATCCTCACAATCACACGAAACCCTTCATGCACCAAATTATTTCTAACACACAACTAGGATCATCCAAACTAGAAATCTAGAACTTTGTTACCTCGACCTCGTTAGAGATATCCACCAACAATCATGTTAGGATCACATGCACATTTTCTTTTTCTCTTTTGAAATATATCATACATCTCATTTTCAGTGCAAACGATATATTAATCTAAACCATCTTTCCCCACCTTTCCTCAAAGGTCAAAACCAACAGTTTCCATCTTATGGAATCATTTCCATTTGCATCTAGGTGTATATCGTTCTCATTTTCATTTTTTGGTATATCTTCTATCGAGTCTACTTTATGGCATGACTTGTCATAATAGTAATCATTTAGAGTATGTCTTATCAACAAACCATCCTTAACACCAATCATCTTAGGAAGATGATTATTTCGTTCAAAAGGTTTGTTAGAACTTGGCTTCCCAATGCCAACTTGGAAGAAGTCATTTTGTGTGTCAGTCAATGAACGAATCTCGTTCTTCTTAGTGTGATGGATTGAACAATTACACCTTAGGTTATTGGTCGGGTTGTGACACTCAAGTGTCTTTGAATTGCAATAAGCATTCATCTTATTGTGTGGCTTAACTTTCTTGGGCTTTCTTTTTGGTCTTTATCCTTTTGGCACACTTTTAGGCTGTGTAACTCACATAGTTTAACCATTGCATGTATTGCTATGTGTATTCTATCCCTATAATATTGCTCCTATACTTTTATATATTATGTTGCACGAAGCTAACCCTTGATGTAGGAAAAGCCTTTGTAAGAATTTGATTCATGGATCCGCTAGATACTAAGGTAAATAAACAAGGGGATTCAATCACCATATGGGAGCATTGAGCTAAGGGAAGCTCGGGAGTATTTGAATACATAGCACGGAGTCTTTCTAATAATGGTGATAGAAGACTTCACTGGGATGATGCAAGCACGCCTTTTTGGGAAGAAGGGATAGTAGTGTAATAAGGGGAATAAGGAGTGAATTCAAGGGAGAGCTCGAGGTGACTACCTTTGTGCTTTGACAAAAGGGGGAGAAGGAAGTGTAAACAGGTAACTTTTACATTTTATTGTGTGTGTTATGGTTTACATATTTGTCATCATCAAAAGGGGGAGATTGTTAGTACAAATATTACGATATTTAAACTAAACGGTTTCTTCGGTTTTAATAATGACAAACATGTAACTTGTAATGCATAACGTAAAATGTGCAAGTCACTTGTAAACATAAATCATCAATACATACTTACATCAACACCTCTTGACATCTCAAGTATGCTTCAACAAAGTCGTAGATTTCCATCCCGACGTAAATCACTCAAGGTATGGACAAACAAATCTACTACTTGACAAATGATAAAAGGATTATATTTTTCTAAGATTCACATTTTTAATGTGACAAAACATTTTTTCAAAAATATATTTTACAAATTATTTTTGAATAAAAAAGAAATGTTTTATTTTGAAAATTAAGTTTAAAAATCCCAACAGCCATTTTCCTCCCCAAAACAGCTCCAAACTTTCCCAAATAAACCTTCCCCACTAAAAACAAACGGAAGAGCGTTTTTGTCCCCCACTGTATCACTAAATTTAGTGAGTCCGTGTGACAATTAGTGGTACCGTCTATCTGTAACGGCTATTTTTCTCTTTACCTATAAAAGTGGACCATTTTACACTTCCAACTTGATTTTTCCAGCCATCTTTCTCTGGTCTAATCCCTTCTCATTTAGATTACTTTCTTTGATCATTTACAGAGTTTTAGTTTGTATTAGAGTGATCCAATCATCCACTCAAGTGATCATCTTCATTCCTCTACTGGTGCAAGAGAAGAACACATTGTATCAAGAAGATACTAAGTGTTGTAGTCATAGTTTAGTGCACTTGTTACATACTTGTTGAATCTTGATATACATCAAGTTGTCTAGAGTCTTGTTTAGCTATCTTGTGAGGATCATTGTGGTCATGTAGAGGTCGTGGGGATCTTGTGTTGAGAGTTTGTAGATTGTGAAGAGGGTTTGTAGATCGGGTAGATCATGAGTAGATTAAGTGTAAATCATGTAGATCTTGTAGCTTGTGTGATTTGTGAAGATTGGGTAGATCATGAGTAGATCGGATATATCGAGTATAGATCGTGTGGATCTTGTAGCTTGTGTGAGTTATGAGGATCGGGTAGATCGTGGTAGATTGGTACTAGCTAAGATTAGTACTCGACATCTAGCTTAGTGTCGGAAAATAATGTAAGCAACGCGGTTTATGTGTTTAGGCCTTAAAACATAAAGTTTGTTATGTTGGGCCATAAAATATAATGGGTTTGGTTGTACCCGAAGAAGAACTCGACATCTATCTTAGTCTCGGAAAATATTGTAAGCAATGTTGTATGGTTTTCTATGCCGTGAAGGGAGCTTGTTGATTAGTGAAGTAACTCTCGAGTTGGGTACTCGGGGAGTGGAGTAGGGCGAAGAGGAGCTTCGTGACTGAACCACTATAAATCCCCGTGTCTGGGTTTGCATTTTCTTTACTTATCTCTTTACGTTTATTTTTGCATTTACCGTGTTGGGAACATACTTTAGTATTTAGTCAAGTCTCGGTCATTACATTTTGTAATAGGTTGCTTTGTTAGTTATTTTATTAAGTCTATGATAACATGTAAGGCCTTAAGGCCCAAAAGGCTTTAGTAAAGCCCACGTTAGAGATGAAAGGGACTAGGGAATGTTGCCCTAGCTTCCCTCCTATAAATACAAGGCTTATGTTGCCTTAAACTTTGTTGGTTATTTTGATATTCTAATGAAACTCTTGCTTTTATAATTCTCTCATCTCTTATAATCAACCAATCCTTATATCTATCTCATTCTTTACTTGTGTGATATCAATATGGGCACCTAACAAGTGGTATCATTTACCTAATAGAGATTGAAGTGTTGTTTATTTGGTTAACGTGGGGTTTAGGTGTGTTTTTCCTTATATTTTTGCTTTTTCTTTGTTTCTTTCACTTAATCTTGAAGCTTGGACAAGTTTCAAGGTTGATATAGTGATTAGAAGCTTAGATTTTGCATAAAGTTTTGATCTTTCATAGCTTTTAGTACTTTTTCTCTTTGTTTCTTAAGTTTTATAGCTTCTTTGATTTTAGAAAACTAGTCTTTAGTACCTAAAACTATCATATTTAGTGTTTTCTAAGTGTTGGGGAAGTTATTTGATCAAAAGAAACTCATTTCTAAGCATTTTTCTTCAAAAAGTAGTGATTTTTACTTGTTTCTGGTCACTCTACGCAAAAGATTAGTGGAACAGTACAATCTAAAAGCTGTCAACAGTACTATTTGGTCTCCCTACGCAAAAGACTACTTCTTACGTGTGAGTTTTGGTGTAAAACCCCATTTCTACGCGTAAGAGAGGATTCTACGCCTAAGTTCTACACTGAAGTTACTTTCTACGCCAAAGATCTACGCAGAAGTCATTTCTTACGCATAAGATTTTCTTACGCGTAAGTTCTTGAAATCTACGAAAAAGTTTCTTCTCAGGTTTTCTCTTCCAGCAAAGGTGACTCAGTACTTCCCTGGCTTGGACAAGTTGGTGGAATACTTCGACTAAGGATATCTTTCAAGCTTGGACAAGTTTGAAAGATTTGTTTGGTTTTTACCTTACGCATAACTTGCTTTACGCAAAAGATTTAACCTTACGCATAAAAGGGTAATCTTACGCATAAACCTTGTGTTTACGCATAACATCACCTTTCTACGTATAACTTTAAGTCTACGCATAAGTTGTTGTTACGCGTAAGATTTCAACTTTGCCCAATGATTTTGATCTTAACTAAAGGAACGTGCATTTCAATCTTCTACAAGATCCATCTTTTCACACAAGTGTTTCATTATGTCTCAACCACCGTACTACAACTTTAACCATCCTCAGCAACATCAGAATCAGCAGTATCATCAGCAACAGCAACAGTATCAACAATCACCACAATATTATCAACAACCGGTTTACTCACAACAACATCTTCTCATGCAACAACATCAGATGGTTCCAATACAACAATCCTATCCAATGTCACAACAACAAGGCCAACTCCCATCTAAACAGACTCACTCGTTTGACAGGATGTGTGAAGTCATTTCAACTCAACAATCCAGACATGAAGCAGGATCTATTGACACTCTACCAATGCTTACACCGGGTAATTATGTTCAGTGGGCAAGTCGATTCTTAAGGTTTATAGAACTTAAGAAACCCAATGGTAAGTACATGAAACAAGTTATCCTTGAAGGACCGTTTCAGTGGCCTGTTAACTACGTTGGAGGTGACCCATCTGCTGACCCTCCAGTACCTCCAACCGCTGTGCAAGTTCCTGAGTCTGCACTCACTACAGAACAACACCTTCATCGTGAAGCAGATGAGTATGCTATGGCTTACATACTTCAGGGAATACCAAATATCATATTCAGAAGTGTTGATGCTCAGACAACTGCAAAAGCTACGTGGGAACACGTCCATCTACTTATGGAAGGCACACAACTGAACAAAGTAGACATGGAATCTAAACTTTACTTGGAATAAGCTAATTTCATGATCGAACCAGGGGAATCACTTGAATCTTACTATCATCGTTTCACCAATGTCGTCAACGACTTAGAGAGACATGCAGTACACCTTCCAAGGATCGCTGTCAATACAAAGTTTGTTAGTAGTCTGGGTTCTGAGTGGCAAAAGTATGTGACATTTATGAGACAAGCTAAGAATCTTCATGATGATCCATATGGTTTGTTGTATGACTATCTCAAGCACTATGAATCTGAAGTTGAAAAAGATAGAATTGCAAGAGGAGGATATACACCACCACCTACTTCTAATCCCCTAGCACTCGTTGCTCAATCTCATGCTGCACATCCTCCGATGTCTAATCATGCTTATGTTCAGGAACAGAATTATTTCAGTTACCAGCAACCTACTACCTCACACAAAATGGTCCCATATGAATCATCCTCTCAACATGCTTCTCATCAACTTGCTCCATATGACAACCATGATAACATGTACTACTCCAATCAGATAGATGATGATGATGATGACGTCAATACGTTGAATCAAGGACTTGCTCTTATCGCTCGTACTTTCAGCAAATTCTCTAACAAGACTAACAACCGTCTTCGTTCTTCATCAAACACAAGGAATCAAGCTGTCATTCAAGATGGTCGGGTTGAGATTCAGAACCGTAATACTAGACGTTCAGGTTCAGGAGGGTATTCAGGAAATTCTGGGTATGGACAAAGATTCAACAACAATGGGGGATTCAGAAACAATTCAGGTGCTCCTCAGAGAAGAAATGACAATGTGTCAAATGGCAATACAGAATCCGGGAATGCGATATGGTGCTACAACTGCAACGAAAAAGGTCATATTGCAACAGCATGTCCAAAACCGAGAACCCGCGGCAGTCAGTTTCACAAGCAGGCATTACTAATGGCTCTCAAATATGAAAAGGAAGGAACTTTCAATGAACAAGAGAACAGCTTCTTCGCTAATACTTACAACGATGATGATATGGAAGATCTTGAAGCCAATGCAACTGTGATGCTTATGGCCAACATGCAGGAACATCAGTTGAATGATTCAGGCCCAGTGTTCAACACTGATGGTTTGTCTCAGGTACATGAACTAACCACATGCTCCATACTTGTTAATGCATCACCCTCTACTTCTGAATCAGATAAGGCGCAAGTTGTTCCATCCGAATCATTTTTATCTTCTAAGGACGATGAACAATTAAACACAGTTGTTATATTTGATGATGACACTGTCGTTTCATTTGATGATCCTCATGAGCAAGATAAACATGATCATGTTGAACAACATGAACTTTCTTCTGATCCAGATCCTGACTATATTGTCATGGCCAAAAATCTTCAAGAACAAATCCTTCTTGCTCAAAAAAAGAACGAGCAAAATACAGTTTTGAAAGAAACAAATGCAGTTTTGAAAAAGGACATTGAATGTTATAAAATACAACTTTCACATTTTCAAAATGCAGTTAAATGTGAAAAGTGCTTTGAAAAGTCATTTCAGGAAGTGTATGTCAAAGAAAAAATCTTCAAAAGCAAATGTATGATTTAATTGAGTCAAACGGTAAATTGGTTTCCAAACTGGAAAATGATAAAAATTATCTTCAAAAACAACTTGCACAACTTCAAAAGGAACTTTTAAAATCACAAACAGAGTTGTCAAATTGTAAACAGGAATTTTATGAACATAAAGTGCAAAAACGAGAAAAAGAAAATTCTTTAATTGAAGAAAATATCACTCTCGAACGTCAAATAAAAGCATTTCAAAATATCGTTTATAAACATGGAGAATCTGTAACGACAATTCAAAAGTGTACTTTAAAACCAAGACCCGATAAAGGTTTTGCCATTGGCAATTACAGATCCACTTTTCTTCACACTGCGTTCAAAACAATTCCTAAGCTTTATAGTATGGACCAATTGATGGATAATAATATTGTGCGTGTTATTGTATATAATACTGAGGAAGAATATGAACTTGAAGAAAAGAGTCGATCAAAAATGAGTCAAGTTGAATATTGCAAACCATATGATTACTCAAAAGCTCCTCACATTTCAAAATATTTTGTTCCATCAAAAGAAATACCTAAGAAATCATGGTATGTAACTGAGTCTTATGTTTCATCTTCCAATGGGGCTCCTGCCAAACCCGTGGCACAAGTAAATGGTCCATTACCATCTTCTGGTACTGTGACACCTTTACCAACATGTTGTCGAGTCTTAGACTATTTTAAAACGTTCATGAAAGGCATCGAAAACTTGGAAAATGTAATTGAACATCATTCGGAAATTAAAATTGCTACTTTTCAATCAGCTTACGAGCGCGAAAAGCGAGACATTTTTCAAAAATAATTTCTGCCTTTAGTTCAAAATTTGCGTCATTATGCTACTCGTTGGGAACAGAAACTCCAAAATGAAGTTAAAGAAATGCAAAACGTTTTCGCTCTAAATGAAAATGCAATCTTGGTTCAACAACGCAAAAATCGATTTTTGAAAACGGATTCTGATCGACTCTTGGAACAAATCCTCACAGCTGATATTTACTCTCTCATTATGAATGATCTTTACTATTCCAGTAATGTTGTGATGTTTGATAATTACTGCGCTGATATTGATTTGCTAAACAAGGAAACTGAGACATTGAAACATAAATATGAAACGTTGCGTCAAAACAGTGATGATGTGAGAAACAAACTTTCAAACGAAAATTGTCAACTAAAACAAAGGCTTGAATGGTGTCAAGCTCAAAGTCTCGAAACAGAATTGCAACTACAAAGTCAAAATATTTCAAAAAGCTGTCAACTTTGCAAAGACAATGTTTTTCTCAAAAATAAATGTCTTCAATATGAAAAAGAAATTGCGGAGTTAAAAATTGAAAACGTCGAATGGAAACAAATCCGCGATGACATTCGTTATTGCAATGGTTTACTTGAGTCTGATATTCAGGACAAAAATCACATCATCATTGATTTGAAAGAGAAAATTAAGCTACTTCAAAAAGGAAAGTTTGTTGACACCACAGTGATAGCACCAGGAATGTTTCAAATAGACAAAATAGATAAGGGTAATCATGCTAAGAGTTCTAATGTTGGTTCTTCCACTTCTACAGGACTAGTTTCCCCTAAGAGCGTTAGCAGCCCAAAGATAAAAAGCGTTAAGAAGACTAAAAAGACTAGGCTCTGGCAACATAGAAGAGGAACACTAGAAGTGCAAGAACTAGAAGCTCACCTTAGGAACTTGAATAAAACTCATGTTGCATCTGATTTAGATTCTAATATGGCAAATTGTAATCAAAATCTTAATGTAACGAATGATGAACCTTTAAATGCTTTGAAAATTAATGCATCTTGTGTGTTTTGTCATCAAAGTGTGTTATCTGGTGATCATACTAAATATGTAGGTAATAATCTCTTAAATCGTCACAAGAAACGTAGATCAGGCATTCCTTCTAAGCCCACTACTACCTCTAAATCTACCTTAGGAAAAATGCCAACTACCGTTTCAAATGATGTTCCAAAAACAGAAATCAACAATTCTAGGAACACGCCAAAAGCTAGTGCATTTACCAAAAACAAAGCTAAAACTAGTTGGAACTGGCAACGTTGGTTGCAATACAAACCAAATTTTAAATGGATTCCTAAACTGTTGAATACTTGTGTTTCTAACCAACAGGAACCCACCATTTCTTCGGGTTCCACCCTTACTTCTATTCCATCTTTGTTGTCTACTTGTGATGCAGGTGGTTCAGATCGTTCTCTGGATTGTTGATAGCGGTTGCACCCGACATATGACAGGCAATCTCAAACTATTAACTAACTTTGTTTCATAGTTTATTGGAACTATCAGATTCGGGAATGATCAATACGCTTTAATCATGGGTTACAGAGACTATGTGAATGGGAATATTGAAATTAGCAGAGTATATTATGTTGAAGGCTTGGGTCACAACCTTTTTTCTGTCGGTCAATTTTGTGATGGGGATCTAGAAGTAGCATTTCGAGAGAAAACTTGTTTTGTTCGTGATCTACAAGGAAATGATCTGATGTCAGGCAAGCGTGGCATTAACCTTTACACAATTTCAATGTCCGACATGATTGCTTCATCTCCTATCTGTCTTCTATCCAAAGCTGAAACGACTAAATCATGGTTATGGCACAAACGCCTTTCTCACTTGAATTTCAAAACGACGACTGATCTCGCTCGTCACATATTAGTTGAAGGTTTTCCAAGATTCCGTTATGCTAAAGATCACTTATGTCCAGCCTGTGAACAAGGAAAAAGTACCCGTGCTCATTTTCCATCAAAACCTGAACACAGTACTAATCATGTTCTACAACTGCTTCATATGGATTTGTGTGGTCCGATGCGTGTTCAAACGATCAACGGTAAACGCTACATTTTAGTAATTGTTGATGATTACTCTCACTGGACTTGGGTTTATTTTCTTCGAAGTAAAGATCAAGCTCCTCAAATGATCATCACCTTTCTCACCAAAATACAAGTTCAGCTACGCAACACAGTCAGAATTGTTAGAACTGACAATGGCACAGAATTTAAAAATCAGACTCTAAGGTCGTATTTTGAGAAAGTGAGAATTGAACATCAAACATCCATTCCACGAACACCCGAACAAAATGGAGTAGTCGAAAGACGCAATAGAACGTTAGTGGAAGCTGCACGAACGATGTTAATCAATGCTCAATTACCAGATTACTAATGGGCGGAAGCTGTTTCAACCGCATGTTACACTCAAAACCGTTGTATGATCACAAAACGCCATCACAAAATCCCCTATCAGATTGTTCACAAAAGGAAACCGAACATCAGTTACTTTCATGTATTTGGAGCTCTATGTTACCCAGTCAATGATCGTGATGATCTAGGTAAACTTAAAGCAAAGGCTGACATTGGTATATTTGTTGGATACTGTGAAAATTCAAAAGGCTTTCGGATTTGGAATTGTCGTACAACAGAAATTCAAGAAACTATTCATGCTAATTTCGATGAACTCACTCAAATGGCTTCTGAGCAAAACAGCTTAGGACCCACATCCAACCGTTTATACTTTCCGGAATCTCCGGCTTAACCGTTGTCACTCTCCCGCAATGAAGTGGAAACCCTGTTTGCTCCATTGTTTGATGATACGATTGTTAACCGTCCATCTGAGGCTACACCAAATTCCGCTGCACATCTTGATCAACATCAAGTACCTGATACACCTCAACAAACAACAACAACTATTGGAAGAGACGGTCCTCCAATCATATCACCTACAACGACAGAACAAACCGGGTCCAACTCACAACACTCAGCTAGAGACTCCATACCTTCATCAGTTCCACAAACCACAGAGCATGACCCAGAACAGTTCATCAACCCATTTGCAACAGCTCCACCTGTCCCCGACATTGCTGAGTTATCTACACGCAATTTGGGTCCCGCTCACTTGCGAGATACATATCAACTTCACCCTTCGACACACAAATGGACTAGAGATCACCCCTTAGTTCAAATTATTGGCCATCCAGATGCACCCATTATGACACGACAACGCCTTCACACAGACGGTGAAACTTGCATATACGCACTAACAATATGTGAAACTGTGCCAAAGAACGTCAAAGAAGCTATGACTTACGAAAACTGGATTAAGTCTATGCAAGAGGAATTTGAATCATTTCAAAGATTGGAAGTCTGGGAACTGGTTGAAAAACCTGAAGGAATCATTGTCATTGGTCTAAAATGGATCTGGAAAAACAAACTGGATGCCGAAGGAACTGTCATACGCAACAAATCATGCTTGGTAGCAAAAGGATACTCTCAAGAAGAAGGAATAGATTTTGAAGAATCATTTGCTCCAGTAGCCAGACTTGAAGCTGTACGGATCTTCTTAGCATATGCTGCTCATCGGAATATGATTGTTTATCAAATGGACGTGAAAACGGCTTTTCTGAATGGTCAACTCCGTGAAGTGGTTTATGTCAGTCAACCTGAAGGATTCATTGATCCAGAACGTCCCAATCATGTCTACAAGCTTAAGAAGTCTCTCTACGGTCTCAAAGCAAGCCCCTAGGGCGTGGTATGATAAGCTTTCTAAATTCCTGTTGGCTAATAACTTTACTTTAGGCTCGGTGGATCCAACACTGTTTACAAAAACATACGGGATGGACTTATTAATTGTTCAACTTTATGTCGATGACATTATTTTTGCTTCAACCAACAAAATTTACTCAATGGATTTTGCAAAATTAATGACAGATAATTTCGAAATGTCCATGATGGGTGAACTTACGTTCTTTCTAGGACTACAAGTTCATCAATCACCCCGTGGAATTTTTCTAAATCAGTCCAAATATGCTCTTGAGATTTTAAAGAAACATGGAATGCAAATCTGTGATACAATGAATACACCTATGGCCAATTCCGCAAAACTAGATGCTGATATACATGGGACTCCTGTTGACCCTACCAAATACCGAAGTATTATTGGGTCCCTCATGTATCTCACATCTAGCAGACCGGATATTGTATTTGTTGTCTATATGTGTTCGCGATATCAGTCTAAACCAGCTGAGAAACACCTCAATGAGGCAAAAAGAATCCTTCGATACAAAAAGGGAACCATCCACTTGGGAATCTGGTATCCGAAGGATTCTGGTTTTGAACTAATAGCTTTTTTAGACGCTGGCCATTAGGATGCTTAGACACTTGAAAAAGTACATCAGGTGGCTTACAGTTTCTTGGAGATAAACTTGTATCTTGGCAATCCAAGAAGCAGGACTGCATATCACTGTCATCAACAGAATCTGAATATGTAGCTATGTCTGTTTGTTGTGCTCAAGTCATTTGGATGAGATCACAGCTTAAAGACTATGGCTACTTATTCAATAAGATTCCAATCTACTGTGATTCCAAAAGTGCCATTGCAATCTCCTACAACACAGTCCATCACTGCAAATCCAAACACATTGATCTCCGATATCATTTCATCAAGGAGCATGTCGAAAAGGGTACAGTTGAATTATATTTTGTGGGAACTGAGTACCAGTTGGCAGACTTACTCACTAAAGCATTACCTCCAACAAGGTTTGCTGATTTAGTCCACCAAATTGGTATGCGATGTTTGACTCCAGAAGACCTGGAAAAGTTTTTAAAACATATATGATCGTCAAACATCAAATAACTATCTTTTGTAAATATTTTTTCCAAAAACAAAAATACAAAATATAAAACCAACAAAAACACAAAAAGATTTTATTTTTTTTCTATTAAAAAAAATGCAAGTACACACCACTCTTTTCAACACTAATTTTTTATAAACTGTCTTACATTATTACAAGTATTTTATTATTTTTCAAAACTGTCTTACATTATTACAAAAACAAGTGTTGAGGGGGAGGTAAAGTATTTTATTATTTTTCAAAATGTTTACTTCGTACTTGCATTTAACCAAAAATACGTTTTAATCATTATCAAAAAGTGATGCTTTAAAAGTTTTTCGGGTTACTCTCCTTGACTAAGTAAAATCAATATTTTCAAAATTAAAAAGGACATCGGTCTAAGGTCAAGGGGGAGTAAAATTATCCTAGTTATTCTTTTATAACGCTTAATGGAATTAAGTAATGTTATAACATGAGTTAGTTAGGCATTATATGTGATAAATACTTTGAGGTTAAGGGACTGATTCGTTGTGTTTTGGTGTGTGCAAAAACAATTTATTAAAATATCAACAAACGTGTAGTCTATGTTATCGTGAGACAACAAGATGTGGAGAAATACGAGTAAACCTTTTAGGAAAAAGATTACCTCACAAAACTCGTGAAAGTGATATTCAAATTGTGAGACCGGGAAGTGATTTCCCGGGTCGTACCCCAATGAGGTGTGAATGGAAAGTTTTGTGAAAAGATCGAGATTAAAACCTTGTATGTTTGGTTGTGAAAGATTGTTTGGTTTTGTGATACGTTAAATTAACGAAAGTTACGAATTAACGAACGAAAACGGGATAAACGTAACCTAAATGGGAAAATACACTAAGGAATGCTAAGAACTATTTAAAATGACCTAAAATACTCCGGGAAACATGTTAGGGAAAACGGGGAATCCTAAAACGTAATCTAAATTAAAAACGCGACGTTTATTAAAAATAAACGTCAACGTACAAAATAAAACGTAAAATTTGAGCTACAAAGGTCCTACGGGTTTCCAATAAATTTTCTTACGCATTAAATGACAAAAGAAAATTTTGGAAAAAAGAAAATTAATTTTTCAACAAAAATTCTATTTATTACGGATTAAATACTATTTAAACTAAATTAAATTCTAATAAATACTAAAACTATTTATAAAAATCTGAAGTTTTTTTGAAAATTAAATTATACTAATATAAACTTAAGAAAAATATTAAGCTGGAAAAAGCTGTTATCAATAAGCTATAAAGGGCTTATTCAATTTCAATAAGTAACATGAAAAAGTGGTTTAAGTAAACATGAAATACACCTTCCGACAGAACTGGTGCTCCAAAACTGTTGGAAGGGGGTTGAGTGTTGTGTTGCTTGTGTCCCTGAGGTCCTAGGTTCGAACCCCACTTTTTGCAAAAACTTTGTATTTTTTTTTCTACTTTTCCTTTTCTTTTTCAACACAGACTCAAAATACTTTCTGGAAATCAGATTCTTTTACAAATCAAACTCAAACAACTTCATGTTGAATCAAAGATCAAAACAGTACAAAATTTTTGTTACCCTTCAATTCTCACACGACTCACAAATCAATCAAATAAGCTCAAATGAGCTGATTAGCACAACAACAGGATCAAGAGTCAAGATTAACAACTATAACTAACAACAAGAACAAGAATGAAATCAACAACAACACTAATAGCAGCAAGAACAGTAGTAGCAGCAACACAAGCACAACCAATAAGCTCAATAAGCAAATAGGGTCTTAAGAGCTTATGCAATCAAACGAATAACAACAAAAACAATAACAAACAACAACTATAACAATTACAGGGACTATAATCAAGAATTCCAACAAAATTAACCAACTCAGTAGACACTAAGGACTCTCAGCTTGCAGTCTCAAGATAGCCTAAAGATGGCTTATTATTAAGCAGTGGATAAGTAAGATACTCTAACCTAAAGGGAAATCTAAAAACTCAACCTAGGGGGCTCTCCAAAACAACAAGAATCAAGACCTAACTTCCACTAATGAGAAATTTATGCCTAATCTAAATTTTGCAAAAACTGGGTGCAGGGAAAGGGCTTTCCCTGCAGGTCACTTTAAGCCCATGTAAAAGTTTGCAAAAAAATCCTGAAAATAAGATGAAAGCTGGTTTCTAAAGTTCAATTGGTGGAAAATATCTTGTGAAAGTTTCAAGGTCTGAATCCAATTACAAAAATCACAATAATTCTTGGAAAATTTGGATTTTCAATAAAAGAGTAAATTTTGACTTTTGAGCTTTTGGCAAAACTTTGACTTTTGTGAGATTACAAGATTCCCAATTGATTATTTATGATATGTTAGGCCTAAATGGGTTGAGATTCAAATTTCTAAACTAATTCTAAACTGATTTCTAGGATCTTGGAATCAAAAGTTACACAGTAAAGCTGTGAGAATGGTGTGCATGAGGATTTTGATTATTGTAATGAAATTGACCAAAGTAAAGGTTCAACTGAGCTGATTATGACCTAAGGATGGTAAACCAACAAAGTGATACTCTTGTAAACACCAATGACCAACTCAGTTACTCAATTCCAAACACCCCTTAATAAACTAATTTTGAAAATTTTTAAAGCAACTAACTATTCTAAGTTATAATACTGAAATTAAAACTTATTCTAATCAAATATAAGCCTAATTAACCAACATTGAGCAAAGATTACCCTATGAAACCAAGATTTTGCAAAAACAATAGTCCAAATGACTTACTTGACATCCAACTGAGGATTCTGAGTACCAATGACCAAGAACAACCTATGTACCTCCCAAGAGGTTCTAAACCATAATCATCCTTAACCCTGCAATTTCTTTTCTTCTTTCTTCTTCTTCTTTTTTTTTTATTTTTTTTTTCTTATGAGTTTTCTTTGCAATTTTCTGTTTTTTTTTTTCTTTTTTTTTTTTTTTTTTTTTTTTCTTTTGATTCAAATAACACAAACAAGCTCAAAATAACATCCTGAGATTAAACTAGGGACAATTCAAGGAAATTTAAGTAATTTTGAAAATGTAAATAAAAATTCGAAATTGTAATAACTTGAATAAAACTTTAATTGCACTGGAAATTTAGAAATACATAAGTAAAAGTGAGTACATAAAGCAGAAAAACAACAAAGAAAGATGCCTTAACATGGCTACAAGTAAACCTATTTATACTAAGATGTGGTAGGTATGGCTTTGCACTCTCTTAGCTTCTTCCTCTGAAATTAGGGTTTCAAAAGCCTTCCTTGGACCTTGTGATGAAATCCCAGTCGTCCAATTGCTCTGAGATTGATCCTAGCCTTATATTGTATTTTCGCGGGAAAATTATGTGGTGAGAAGTATGGATTGCCAGGGTGTATATTAGGGTTAGGTAGGGAATTGGAGGTGGGAATTAGTGATAGTGGGATTGGGGAATGGGTTGGGGGAACTTTTGAGGAGGGTGGAGTGTATCAGTGGTGGTGATGGTGTTGTACTGGGTAAACGGGGTAAAAGGGGGAAGATGGGTTTGACCTGGGGGTTTGACCTTAATTGACCGTTTGACCCTTTTGATATTAAACGTGGTTTGGGCTTGGGTGGTATTTTGGGCTTGGTGGGGATGTATGGATCAGGGCTTTTGTTTGGTTTGGAGTGGGATAACATTAACTTGGTCCGTTTGGTTTGAGAATTTAGTAACACAAGGACCAATGTTGTAGTTTCTAAAAATCAAGGGGTTATTTCTGCCACTTCTTCAAAATCACTCCAAGGACCATTCTTGACATGTTATGAATTTCTAAGGTCCAAATCTTGTCATTTTCCTTTGAAGTATAATTCCTGGGGGGTTATTTTTGTCATTTTCTAAATTGCAGGGACCAAACTTGTATAATTTCCAAAATTTTCAATTCAGGGACTGAACTTGTTCATTTTTGAAAGCTTTTTACCCAAAGATCATTTTTTGGTAACTTTTGATTTTTAAAGACTTGGTTTGACTTTTCTTTTAAAATAAACGCTTAGGGACTAGTTTTGACAACTTTTGAAAGTCGGGGGACTGAAACTGCCAATTATGCAAACTTTGTTCGTTTTTCGTTTGTTTTCAATCATTTTGCATCTAAAACATTTAAAACACGATCTTTGGGATATTTTCATTATTTTGATGCATTCTTGAGTGTTTTCACGTGTTTTGGCAGTTAAAATACGGTAAAAATGATCAGTATTTACACACTCATCAAGGACCATTTGTGACATTTAGTAAAATTTGTATTAACCCTTAGTCAAAAGTCATTTGACCTTAGCATTTACTACTACCTGCAAAACACATTTACTATCTACACCAAACTCATCAACGATTCAAAATCTATCTAATAATCCAATCATTGTACTTCAAATCTGTAAGTGCCAAAGTATTTTGATCATGTTTGTCATCATTTGTTCTTAATTTCATCTAGATCCAACGGCTAATTTTATCAATAATCGTTAAAATGACCTTAGGTTTTGCGTAAAATTAGAACACCTGATTTGGAGTGTTTGTGATTAAATAGCTTAGTGGGATTTGATCTTAAGATGAATTTAAATATGTTAATATACTTTAATCTCATCCAGAACCTTTCTTGAATGATTATTGGATTTAGGGTTCATACGTATTATTTGGGTATTTTTTATCTGAGATGAATTGGCTCAATTAAGTGATTGGGATTATGTTTATATGTGATAAGGAACATTTCTTGGTAGTTTAATTGTTTCAGAAACGTGTGTGAATCTTGAATTGATGAATTAAGGTTCTTGCACACTAGCAGTTGTGATTATGCGTTTGTTGTGGTTAAAATTGTTATAAATTGGTCTATGTGTTCCTGAGTATATATTAATCACTCGCTTTACTTCCAAATCAACCCAGAATCATGTTTGTAATGGTTTATGATTTGAGGTTCAATCGTTCTTACGCATAATATTGAAATTGTGCATGTTTACGCATAAAATGTGGATTTAAATGTTTTGGGATGTTTTTGGATAAAGTTTTGATCAGTGGTGTTGTTTAAAAATTTCAGGAATCAAAGAAACTATAATTTCGAAGGTGATTTTTTCATTAAGACGATCCTACGCAAAAGATGAACTCATCTTACGCGTAAGATGAAATCTTACGCGTAAGATTCGACCGTTTGATAAACTTGTCTTGGATAAGACAATGTTTACGCAGAACTTTATTTCTTACGCATAAGTTTATTTCTTACGCATAAGATTTATCTTACGCATGAGTTATATTTTACGCATAAGGTTCAAACCTTTGCTAAAGTTAATGTCTTACGCTAAAGAATTTATTCTACGCATAAGATGTAGCCTACGCAAAAGTTTAAAGCTTACGCTTAAGATATAAGTTATGCGTAGATTTTTCACTTACGCATAATATAACTTCTTACGCATAAGAAATGTTATGCGTAGGATTTCTAATCTTACGCGTAACATTGTCTGTTTTTCTTGAAATTTGTCTAAGTGTTGTAAACTTTCAATTGTGTAATCTCTTGTATTTGTTAACACATATTGTAACTTGTTTGTTATCAGTTTTTACAAAGTTTTAACGTCTAATATACATGTTTACAATATATCAACACTTTGAACAACAAAAACACCCACTGATCAATCCATTCATGCATAAACAAATATATTAACAAATGTGCTAACAAATGATGTTATTGCAATGTCTATGTTTGTGTATGATCATCCAGATGGCCCAACCAGCTAACATCCCACAAGCACCTGCATCTAAACCTAAGCTCAAATGGGAAGAAATCTTTCCCGAAGACTACTCCAGAAAGATTGGAAAGAACAACTTACGGGTCAACTTCAATAAATTCACATGCAATGAATCATCTTGCATTGTCGCTATAGATGCCTTACTCTATCACCCTTACAAAATCCTGCTCACCAAATCAGCATCAGTTGCGTGTTTCTACATTCACCAGTTTTGGCATACTATTCAACTGGACCTTGGAGAAGAATTTTTCACATGCATGCTGTGGAAAACTAGAAGGGGGGGTTGAATAGTTTTACGTCTTTTTTATTTTATTAGTTTTGTAAAAGTTAGCTTCTAAAATTTAGATGAAAGTTTCAAATCATTAATGCGGAAATATAGATACAAGTTTATTTACGATTTCGTATAAATACCACTTATGTATAATGCACAATTTCAAAACTCTTTAATGCGAGAATGGTGATACTAGTGTATTTACGATTTTGTATAAACACTACTTAAGTTTAATGTTGGGAAAGAGTTTATAATTTCATATATCATATATATAAGCATATATATATATATATATATATATATATATATATATATATATATATATATATATATATATATATATATATATATATATATATAAGTGTTTTAACATAAGTTTGTGTACTTGGTTTGTTTTTGAAAGACTAATATTATGAATGAGTTTTGGTTTGATCTTTATGTGAAATCAATATGTGCACAACACAAGCAATAATAATTATGTATGGTATGCTAGTAAGTATGTAATCAAAAAGTGAGAGATGGAAAAATCAAACCGAGAGACAAAGGATTTATAGTGGTTCGGCTACAAGGACACCTTCCTTGCCCTACTCCACTCCCCGAGTCACCTACTCGAGAGTTTTCTTCACTAGATCAAAAACCTCCCTTATGGCGGAGAAAACCTTACACACCAAAATACACACCACAACTTTATCACAACACAATCACAACTTCTACACGACTTCTTCACACCAATTTACTTCACACCAATTCTTCCTCACACCGTTCTACTATGCTCCTAGCTTCTTCACGACTTACTACTTCCTAACTCTTTTTCTTCACGCCACTTGTTTCTTCACTCCTTCACTACTAAGTCCTATCCACTACTCCAAGATATACACTACTTCACAACTACTAGGCTTCAAGGTCTTCTCAACTTCAAAGCTTCAACTTCTTTGTCTTCACAACTATCTCCACTTCAATGAACTACCACAACTTATTTCTTCTATCACTAATCCTATCCACCTCTACCTCTTCACTTCTATTACTACTTTACGCCGTCAATAAATCTAGATCCTATATCTAAATCTATCTAACTAATGTATACACTATACTCACCAAGGAATGAATGATATACAAGATGAAATAATCAAACAACTTAGAAAGCAAGATGATACTAAGTTGCAATACTCCTAGTCTTGATCAATAGGAGTATTCTTCTCTTTGCACTTGAATGAATGAGGCTTTGGATCACTTGGAAACAAAGGCTTATGAATTATATGATCAAAGGATTTTTTAAGATTGAAATAGAGGTTTGAATCAGAAAGTTTTAGTGCAAAAAGGTAAGCAAAAAATCCAGATTTAAGGTGGTATTTATAGGCAACAGATTCTGACAGAGGAGCGTGGCCGGTCCCCTTAAATCATGGCCGGCCCCCTTAAAATTAAGGGGACCGCCCTTTATAATTAAGGGGGCCGCCCAGCTGAAACGGCCAGATTCTTTGTCTTTTAGTGGGGAAAGTTTATTTGGTGAAAAACTAACTGATTTTGGTTAAAAATTTGAATTCATATATTTAGTATGAATAAAACATTTTTCTTTATTACCAAAAGTGTTTTTCAAAAATATATAATATGTTTAAATAAACTTTGTAATACTTAATTAAACTTTCCTTTGATCTTATAATGCATTAAACACTATGTTTATTCATACCTTAAGTGATTAGATGGTGAAAGTGATTATTAACTACTAAATACTTGTTTACGTCATTATCTTTGATTTAATGTGTTTTCGTTTTGTGATTATCAAAACATAGAGATATCGAAAGATATGAATAACGTTTTTAGTCGTTTATTTATATCAACACATGCTTCATAAGAGACAAGTCACGGTGGACAAAGATATTCTTCGTGTCGTTCTAGGTTTACCTGAACTTGGTCTAGATGAAGAGTCCGACCCAGTTCCTAATGAAGAAGAGTTGATCGAATGGCTACGGTATATTGGTTACGATGAGTCAGACGATGTCGTGACTAGACACTCAAAGGTCAACACAAGGAATCTTCCACAACCATGGAGAACCATGTATATTCTTATAGCCAAATCCATGTCTGGCAGAGATACCGGTCACGAACACCCCAAACTACAGCATCTCAAACTTTTCTGGGCTATGGCAAATGTCAAGAAGGTGGACTTTGCTAGCATTATCTGGGAAGATATAGTGTGGCACATTCAACACAGAACTGCAAACATTCCATTTGTTCGCTACACCAAACTGCTCATTGAAAGCTTCCTTCGTGAGTATGACGACATTCCTCAAAGACTGGATGATGAAGACAAGAACACATTCAGAAATGAGTCTACTCTAAGGCAAATTAAAAGACTTGATACTAGTACACGTAAGCAAGGAAAGATACTTCCCGAGTGCCTCCTGAATGATAAGGTAAAGAAATGCTCGAACTACAAGTACTATGTCCAAGCTATCAAAGAAGAGAAAGTTGGGTTCTTGGACGAAATCCCTCTACCATCGTTCATGCAGAAAAAGGGAAAGAAAGGAAGTAAGTCTGGCAGCTCCGAAAGCTCTACAAAGACTACCAAACAACCTCACAAGAGAACTCTCAAGATCAGATTACCGGCCAAGAAACCAATCCCTGAACCAGTTCTTGAACCCATACCATCACCTTCTCCAAAACCATCCGACTCAGAAACCGAATCTGATAGAGGTCCAGTTTATAGCGAAGCTTATAACAAACCAGATGACAATCTAGACAATCTGGACATGTCTCTAGAAGATTGGGACAAAAACATTGATGAATTTGTTGATCAAATTGAAAAAGAAACAATTCAAAGACATTCAACTGAAGAGGATGCTAAGTTGGAAGAAGAACGGTTAAGGGGTAAAAAGTTGAAGTAACCAATGACCGCCGAACAGGAACAACAAGAAGAGGCTGACACTAACATTGGTTTATCTGTGGAAGAAGAAAATGAACGAGCACTCAAGTTAGGTCTCCTCCACAGCAGAATCGACTCCCTTCAAGCTGATCAACCTCCGCCACCTCTGTTTACTCAAACAACCGAGGCTGGAGGATCTAGTAGCATTCCTGAAGTAGGCGGGTCTAGCAGTATCCCTGAGTCCACTCCAGTTGATCAAACTCAGGAAACGGGAACCACTGCTGATATGATAGTCTACGAATTCCCACTATTACACCTGAAGACGTAGAGATGCAGAATGCTTCAGAAAGAGGAGACGATGATGTGGAAGACCATATGGACACAGATATTCCACATCTTATGTCTTTGGAAGAGATGGAGGCTATAGAAAAGGCTCAAGAGGAAGAGCTCAAAAGAAAAGATGAAGCTGAAGAGGCAAGGCTTGAGGCTATTGAATAGGCAAAACTGGAAGAAGCCATTAGAATGGAAGAAAGCAAGAAAGCTAAAGAGGCAGCTAAACTTGCCGATGAATTAAAGCTTCAAGAAGAAACAAAGAAAAGAAAAGAAGAAGAAGAAGAAGCTAGAATTGCAGAAGAACTAAGACAAAAGGCAGAAGCTAACCTACTGGCAGAAGAGCAGAAACTAAGGGCTGAAGAAGCTACAGTTGCAGAAAAGACAGAAGTGCCTAAGGATAAGCCCGAATCATCCAAAGGAGATGATAAAGACACAACCACTAACATTGAATCTTCACAATCATCACCTCCTGCATCACAACCAACTCATGACGAATCAATCAAGAAACCATCCAGAATTGAAGCTACAACTGCATCGAACTTGATCAAGAGGGCAGTTAAGAGAGTTCGAGAAAAGAAGAAAAAAAAGTTAGAAACACAAGTTGAATCACTGGCTAGCCAAGTTGCTGAGTTAACCAAGCAAATGACAACTGTTCAGGAAATGAATATAAAAGTTGACGCCTTCTTAGCCAAAGATGTACAAGAAGATATGGAAGCTACTTTGGCTGCTCAAGCAACTCAATACATGGAACAACACCTAGTGACAGAATTGAAAGAATTGTTGAAGCCGATGAAGGACGAACTTACAAAGATTGCTGAACAGGCTATCAAGAAAGTGATTAGAACTACTTCTTTCACTCTCCGAGCTGACAAGACACCTCTACCACAACAAGAACTCACAGCAAATGAATTAGAGGCTCAGATCTTCAACATATTGGCAAGTAAAACCACCATGACACCTAAAGACATTAAAGTGTGGGAA
The DNA here is from genome assembly GCA_030686995.1 of Artemisia argyi. NCBI lineage: Eukaryota > Viridiplantae > Streptophyta > Magnoliopsida > Asterales > Asteraceae > Artemisia > Artemisia argyi. The sequence continues at coordinate 44,815,127 of CM060683.1, read as the reverse complement.
GCTTTACGAGCCAAGATGTCTAAAGAATCTTGCAGCACTGAGGCCGACAAACTGAAACGTCAGAGAGATGATGAAGACCAAGATCCGAACTCACAGGCTAAGAAACAAAAGCAAGCCGAAGGACCCTCATCTCAACAAAAACAACCGGTCATACCTCCTACAACCACGACATCAACTCAACAACCAAAGGCATCAGGCTCAGGTCCTAAAGCCCATGATCATTTTGAGTACACCGGCGGAGATGATTTCCCTCAGCCAGACGATATACCAGAACCGTCATCAAAGAAGAAAGAAAAGAAAAGAAAACATCATCAGCATAAACCAGAAACCTCTTCGAAAAGCACCGAACTAAAGAAACCGAAAAAGATTCTTAAGTGGCTGGACGAAGATAAAACGACTGAATACTCTTGGTTTGATGAAATGGTTAAAGCCCAACCTCCTCTTGCAGAAAATCAATCACCAGAAGATGGCCACACAGTGGAATATGCACAACTTCTGCAGAGGGACTATGGTTTAAAGAATATGAGCAAGAAAGAGCTGAGAAGGGTAAAGAATGTTGCATTCAACCTGTTGAAAGACCGCTCGGCCAACTCTGTTGAACTTGAGTATCACCTGGAAAACATAGCCCGAGCAATGTCTAACGACATCGACTGGCTAAATCCCGAGTCCAACATTGATTACTACTCAAAGAAGAAAGGGCCTTACTACACCGACTGGACCAAACCTCTACCATTGGTTGGAAAGCCTAAGCAGGAGAAAATCCCTTACAAATTCTTCTTCAACAATGACTTGGAATTCCTACAACACGGTAGCAAGATAGAAACGAAGTACGCCACATCACTTACCTTCTCAATCCCTGCAGCAAGATACCTCAACAACGCCATCGAAGAAGAAGCCTCCGACTTATTCATCGACAAAGTTGTTGACTATGACCGGAACGCACTTTATGGAATACACCATTGGCCAGAAAACCGGGCACAGTATTATCGAAGCAGCAGACTCAATCAGACTATGGGTAATGTGACAAGCGAGTTAAAGATTGTCTCCATTCAGTTTATCTCAACAGTCACTCACTTTGGGTACTCCTTTCTCAACAAAATCGTACTCAAAAGACTTGATGAACAAGAGTACGTGATTTCCGAGTCAGACTTTCCACGATTGCTCCTCAATGACATAGAAGATATGTATCTGCTCAAAGTCAAAGGAAATCTTTGCAACTTACCCAAGGAAATGCAGCTTGCCTTTATCACAGCTCTACTAATTTTCATAAGACAAATAGTCATCAGAGAAAGAGTAGAAGATCTTCAACTGGGAGTGGAAAGTTATCAGAAGAAGTTGAATCTCACAAAACCTAATCTCTACAACATCCCCAACCTTCAACACGAATCTCAATACACCTTGATCAAGCATCCGGCATTTGGGTTCACATACCGCAGTGTCAACTATCGAAACTGCTTCATGGCTTATGATGAGATCCACAAGTTCTTTGATGAAACCCTTAAGTTCGTCAGAGATGGAATCAAAGGCAGATTAGATAATGTTGCACTATACAAAACCAAAAGGTGGAATACCGATGAGGCCAGACAAGCTCGCAGATTCATTACAAGGATTGAGAACCGGTTAAAGCGTAGGGATCAGATAAGGAGATTGGAAAGCTATGTGGGAGGCAGACCAGGATTTCCAGTGTTGACGTTTCAGAGACCAGGTAGATGTGTTGTAAGATCTGGATTTGATTTGTCAATACTATTATTCATTATGGTTTGTGTACGCATTACAGTGTACAACCCGAACTTGTAAAGAAAGGACCCTGAGGTACGTATCAGTGCCTCAATCCTAATATAAGGAGCGAAGGCTTCTTACTTTTGAGTAGAATTAATCAAATATTTTATGATTTTCATAATTCTGCTCAAAAGGACAAGTATTTCACCTCAATAAGACCTAATCACTTGTTGAGGGGGAGCACTTGTCAAAACAAAAATACTTTGTTCCAAAAAATCTAAAGTTCTTGGTAAATCTCCCCATAAGGCTCAAAAAGACATATTTTAATCTAAAAAATTATCAAAAACATCATTTTATATGCTATTTTTGAGGGGGAGAAAATGGAAAAGTGATTAAAATATAAGTAGTCAAAAAGCTAAAAGTTGTATCTTGTGCGAGCTAGACTCAGAATTGACCCAGGAATTGATGAAACAATAAAAGTTAGTAATCTCGAAAAGACTTATCCTCGACGGGTTATAACATCAAGTTAGTTACTAGAGCTAGTTGTCACCTAAAAGCTAACAATGGAACTCTTTAACTAGCCACGTAAGCGTGTCTTGAAAAGGATTTGTCTTAGTAGAAATGTACCGTCTCGAGAAACTTTATGTGGACTTAACCAGGCCGGGAATAACTTCAAGCTAGTCTAACTAGTGATGTAAGCGTGTCTCGAATCGGTCTTGTTCACTGAAAGTGGATCAATTCAAAAATGCTTGCTTCTCCCGCATGTGCAAATTTATTAAATACTTATGAGCACATGTGAAAGGGGAGCCCTTCAAAAGTGTACACAAAACTCTCAAAGTGTTAACCAAAATATTTGTTTATCACAAACACTTTGAGAGATTTTCAATCAAAGGTTTCTTGGCTTCTGTCGGTTAATCAAGGAGTTATAAGGTGATTAAGATAGGAAAAACCGTCCTATGATCCGCCAGAGCCAGAAGGATCTACCCAAGGACATCACCCATAGTTAGAATTAGAAGTCCTTAGGTACGATATGAAAAAAGGAGAAAAGAATGAAAAGGAAAGAAGGAGTTGAAGAATTAAAAAAAAAAAAAGTAAAAGAAAAGGGTGAAAAGAAATAGCCCTCCATATGTTCAACCTTAGGGCAGACACCGGGTTCAACTCGTATGCTACTGGTCGTTGGTAAGGCAACACCGGTATTGAAGATAAAGACGTGATGGACCCAGTGACGCAATGTACTAAACCTTCTTAAACCACTCAAGTTCTCTTAAAAGAACTTGTTTCATTCTCACGGGGAACCGGTGTAACCTATCGACTTGTCTCTTAGAGATGGTTGATATTGAAGCATGAGACCCCTCCCTAGTCTCCGCATAGGTAACCTAAGTGTGCACTTATAGAGTCTAGAGCCATGAGATACATCAAAGATCTCTTAGGAACACTTAGTATTTCTACAACTGGTGTTCTACATCAATGGACACCAGCTGTAAATTATCGAGTCCTTCGCAGATCTTAGCAATCTGCCGAGAACGTTTATGAGAGAATTACTAATGTATTTCTCAATGATTGAACGGAAATTCCTGCCATGGTCAACATCTAACATCCCTGACAGCAGGTCACTTCGGTAACCCCACAAGGGTTACGCTTAGTGTTCGCGGTGGTTCTTTAGCGGTCTACAGTCGTGGAGTGATCCCCAGCGACTCACCCAGTCATTGAGCTACTTAGTAGGTCTCGTAAGCTCCTTCGGGAGTATCTGATATGGGAACGGCCTGGATAAGGATTAGAAGGAGTCTTCACAATATGTTGTTGACGAGCTCTAACTCCTTATCTGTAAGTACCGGTTGATTATTGCTAACTGTTTACCTGCAGGTACAAATCACCTCCATGATGGTAGATTCCAGCATGCTCATGCATACATCTTGAAGTCAATGAAAGCTCCCCCAAAGATCTAAGCACCACAAAGTTCAAAGACAGATTCTACAACAATAAAAAGAATCTACAAAGGTTAAAGACAAAGATCAATATGAAAGATAAGGAACTTCGTGCACTTGAAAGACAAAGTCCAAAAGATGTATGAGCATGTTGGAATGGCGGACAACCACCACAGACGCAGGAGTGACGAACGGCAGACTACTTCATAACACAATCACAACATCATCACCAAAGAACACAGACTTAGAGCAAAGTACATTCATTCTACTACATTTTTTGAAGACGTCAAAAGTATTACTTGTCACAAGTCAAAGACAAAGATGAAGACGTCCAGCAACCGTGATGACCGACCCTTAGGGGGAGATTGTTGGGAACATACTTTAGTATTTAGTCAAGTCTCGGTCATTATATTTTGTAATAGGTTGCTTTGTTAGTTATTTTATTAAGTCTATGATAACATGTAAGGCCTTAAGGCCCAAAAGGCTTTAGTAAAGCCCACATTAGAGATGAAAGGGACTAGGGAATGTTGCCCTAGCTTCCCTCCTATAAATACAAGGCTTATGTTGCCTTAAACTTTGTTGGTTATTTTGATATTTTAATGAAACTCTTGCTTTTATAATTCTCTCATATCTTATAATCAATCAATCCTTATATCTATCTCATTCTTTACTTGTGTGATATCAATATGGGCACCTAACATACCGCTTTACATTTATATCTTGCGTAGCATTTATACTTGTGTGGTTTTTTGCTTATATGGTGTTGATTATGTTTGTGTCATGGCTTGATAGTTGTAGTTTACTTCATACTATCTTTAGTTGTTGTATGACCATGGTTGACACTTTTCATTTTGTGTCACACTTCATTGGTTATTTGATACAAAAGTTTTTAAGTATTTAAATGGAAACGTATTCACCCCCTCTACGGTTTCCACAAGTACCAAAAGTCCTACAAATAAGGGTAATTTGCTATATAATTTACATAATATCAGGGGTATAAATATATATAATACGAGACTCATCAAATCCCTCCATGCTGAAACCAATGCTTGCCCTCAAGCATAAAAAAGAAAAAATATTTAAAATCGAGTCTCGTATAAGTTTCAAAGATTATTTTCATGTATCCAAGACAACCATTGAGCTAGAATAACATGACATGCTCCTCACGAATATGTACGTTTTCAGAATTCACTCAAGCACTCACATCAATTGTATTTGGTATAGTTTCATTCTCACAGCTCAATCATAACTCATTGATTTACCATATGCTTGTACAAGAAACAAAACTGCACCGACGTGGCATAAGCACCAAGTATAAATATGAAAGAGGACTTTTATTCAGGTTATATCGTTAGGCTAAGGGATAATAGGGTATGAATAAGTCCTGTGATTTTTTTTATCTAAAATTGGTGTAAAAATAAAAACTTAAATTGGGAGATCATAATAATACTTTATTCTCTCTTCATATCTTTTTCACATACTTTTCTTTTTTCTCTTTTTTTTCTTATTTTCTTACCATATCATAACAAACACAAAGCGTGCACTCTTCATACTCATCGTAATTGCTATACAACCTTTATTTCACTTACCTTTATTCTCAATCTTTAGATTCCCGACTAAGCAACATATTTTTGTTATTTTTCATGGTGGTTAATAGAAATGAAAAAGTTTGGCTCAAATGAAAAAGTTTGGTTAATAGAAATGTAAAAATCAACGTATGAAAACGTTTTTATAAAACTCGTCGAGTGATCAAAGAACTGTAGGAAACAGTATAAACTTTTATTAATAAAATCATATTACAATTAACAATAATACAATAAAAAGAAGGGCTATAGGCATATACACCATAGATCTCTGTGATACATCTTTACTCAAACCAATTTGAAAATACAACAATAGACCAAACATACTCTTTAAGTACCAGTTATTTAAAGGTTCCAATTAAGAGAAGAGCCTGACATCCTTTTCAAAGAGAAGCTCCAAGGCTTGGAGTCTCTATAACTTATAAGACCCAAGACAGAGCTTAAGGATAAAGCCAAGCATCTAAAGAACGCTAAAGAAATCAGACATTTGCTTAAATTTATGTATATTATTGGTTGTAACTCAGAGTGTAAGAAGAAGCATGCTTGCTCAGTTACCTCTGATAGAATTAGAGCACCTAATCAGATACATATGAACTTGGTGTAAATCTGAGTGTAAGAAGAAGCTGTTATGCTCACTTACCTTTGATAAACTTAGACCACATTAGAATCAGATGTTTATATTTTTTAGCCTTGATTGTAAATCAGAACGTAAGAAGAAGCTATTATGCTCACCTACATCTGATAAAATTTAGGCTAAATTTATGTCCAACTATGAGGAGATTATTGAGTTAAACTCTGACCAAATTATCCTTCACAAGTATTTGAAACATTAAATAACCATATGTTAAGATAGCTGATTACATCAGAGATCCAACTCTCGCTCTGATATAGTCAACATGTAAACCCAAAGAGCAAAGTTTATCCCTTGACTAAATGATTAGGACAGCTGATCATTATCAGCTATCCAAATGACTCAAAAGGTAAAACACCTTATGAGCGAACCTCAAAGAATTTAGAGTCAAAAGCCACCAAATGAAAGAACAACGATTCTAAAGGACTCACTTAGTGGTCACATATCAGAAGATAAACAGCTTAGATATGATTGTTCATCTTCTTAGCCATAACAGTCTTGCTTTGCAAAAGACAAAGTCCAAAACTGAATGGAAAACTTTTCAACCTGATAAAGGAGTCAGCTAACAAAGGGCAGATAAGTGACAAACCACCTGAGACCCAAAGGAATAACAAATGTCTTTACGTATATGAAATTGACTTATCATCTTAAGCCATGCAGATGAACTAGATTCACATATCAGATACACTCAGATTATTTCTTCAACATACTTGCAAAGTGTATCCTTGGAGCTAACTGAAGTGCTCACACACGCTTAGGCGGGAGTAATTTGAGCTAAGGCAAAGTAGGAAAACCCTTGGGAAGATAAGGATTCATCAAGAGCAGGGAAAGCAACTTGCATGTACAAAAGTTGTCAGCACAGTAAAGCAACCCAAGCCACACAAGTGCACGTGTACCTTACTTCCAGTTTGCTTCTAGTTTAGTTATTACTATTCTTGTAACTACTAACAATGTATCTCCCTTATCTATAAAAGGGAGGTTAGTAGTAGTGATAGGTAACAGATTTCACCACTATAAAAAAAACTTCCTCTTCTAAGTGGGATCTTTCTCTTTATCACTTGAAGAACATCATTTGTCATTACTAGGGATAGTATTTCTCAACTATCCCTCGTAAAGCCTTCACCTTAACCTCTAAAGTAAGACTCATACTGTCATAATATATAAATGGGTATTATTAGTTGATTCAGGTTAAGATTGTGTAACCATGCTCTTATTTATAATGAACATAAGTTATTCTCATTTGTTCAAGCTTTTGTTCATACAATTCATGGTGTTGCACAAATATATCGGACCAACAAGTGGTATTAGAGCCAGGTTTTTTTCGCCTGAAGGGAGCTTGCAAAAAGTAAGTTTAGCGCTAACATTGGAGATTCTTTAAGAAAACTATTAGTATCAGCTTAGCCATTTTTTCATGTCATGTGACATTTCAATTAGATTTGATTATGAATAACTTGCTCAAAATCTACCTATCTTATGGGCCCAAAAGTGGGCTTAAAGTTGCAGTAATAGTATGCAGAGACTTTTGTTTTCTTTAAAAATGTCTTAACAACATTTTAATAGACGAAAGCTTTTAGTTAGTTAGAGCTTTTAGGAGAAGTGTGTTTGTTTTATATTTTTCGTTCAGAGTCAGACAGAGGTAAAAACATCTAAATTGACCAGACATGGAAGGAGTATCTTAATGCCTCTAGTTGACCTAACAAATAGTCAGATGTTTTCTTAAAAAACAACTAATATTATTTGATTCAGATTCAAACATTTTCGCTTTAAATTCAGATTCAGATGTGTTAGTCAGATTCAGATTTAGAGCCTCTTAATAAACAAGTACTATTCCACTATGGCAACCATCTCGAATGTTTCGTAAATGTCAATTCAATTTTAATAGAAGTGTTGATTAGTTGCAGAAATCTTTTGATGCAGAGGCAACAATCTTTGATTTTAGCGAGTATTTAGTGTGTAGTGCATTGTTTGATTAGTTAAATTATTTAATTATTTTATTTTTTTACATAAAAAGTTATTACATATATTTATATAATTTATTTTTTATTTTTATATTACTAAATTGTATAATAAAATTCATATTATTTACCTAAGATAGTTTATATTATTCAAATATTTGTAATTATTGTATTTGTAATTATTGTAACCTGTTACAGAAAAAAAAATGAAAATTTTATCTATAAAAAAAACGTAACTCAAAAGTATCACATAGGCTCATTTTATTCAAATTTGTTATTAAAAAAAATAATAATAAAAAATTAACTTTAAAATTCTAATCGCTATTTAAGGACGCTTTTATTGGTATATTTTTATAAAGAACTGCTATACATTATTAAATACTTGATAAATAAAGTTTGTTATATAAAAAATAAATAAAATAGTAATTTAGTAAAGATATATATAATATACAAATGTAGAGAAATAAGTTAAGGGTAGTTTTTGTAAATTGCTATAGAGTTTAAGGGGGTGTTTTCAATTTTATTTTACTTTTGGAAAAAACATATATTAAACTTTAACAATTTTTTATAAAGTCATCCATTTGTCAAAAGTATTGAAATACTTGGCTCATTCTATTCGCAATTTAAAGACCTTTTCATTAATATATTTTTATAAGGAAATCACTAGAAACTTTTTAGATATTTGATAAATAAAGTCTGTTATATAAATTAAAAAAAAATGTAAATACCTAATATACAGGGTAATTTCTTAACTTGTCACGTAGTCTGAGAGGGTACTGCGAAATTCTAATTTTAAAACAGTTTTTATAAATTGTTACATAGTTTGAGAGTGTCGTTTGAATTTTATTTTATTTTTGTAAAAAAACATATTTTAAACTTCAGCATTTTTAATAAAATGGTACGTTAATTAAAAGTAACGTAATATTTGGCTCTTTTGTTCACAATTTAGAAACCTTTTCATTGGTATATTTTTTTTTTTCTAGAGAAATCGCTAGACATCTGTCAAGTATTTAATAAATAAAGTTTGTTATATAAAAAAAAGTATAAATAGCTAAAAGTATAAAGTAATTTTCGCAACTCGTCACACAGTCCGGAGATGTTGCGATTTTCTTTTGTTCTTTTTGCGATATACAAATGCAATACCCGTGCGTTGCTTGGGTGCACCCGTTTCTTGATGACTTTTGTAGAAGTTAAGAGCGTTTATACATATTAGGTTTAATATTCTGAATAATTGACATCGAAAGTCTTGAATAATGTATTATATTACCATGTTTTATGTTTTTCTCACTTTACGGAGAACTATCATCTCTTATCGCAATTGATTGCAAAACTACCCATGCATCGCTCATATCACCAACCTTACTTTTTTCCTTTTTCCTTTTCTAGCTTTTTAAAGAAATACATTATATTAATGATATAACATTAGCATATAATGAAACTAGCTTCCAGGCCCGGCCGATGACCGGCTAGTTTTAAGAAATTTTTTGAAAGAAAAGAAAGATAGTATAAATGGTTTTATAATAGATTAACAATGTAAATTGCAACAAACTTTGTGGTTCTATATCATTTACTACGATGTTAATTGCATATAAGATAAAATTTTGGCGTCATATTGCATAAAAAAAAATAATCAAAATGCATACTTGGATAGTATATTGTACTATCGGTTCCCATTACTTGATAGTAACGTTAAAAAAATAACAACCATGGCTTGCAAAAATGCAAAGTGCTAAATTATTAAAAGACATTTATAATAGACAATACTTAAAACGTATGGAAAACAACCAAACTGTTGATAATAAAAATTCCAGCAACGTCAAACATAAGGAAACTTATTCTTCATCGCGACTAACGTTGAGACGAACCAAAAAATAATAAGCTATGTTGTATCCTTCTACACCGAGTTCATTGATTAGTTCATCAACCTCTCACATCACGTGATAACAATCGCAATTAAACCTCTTCTTCATCTTATGCCAAGTACCGTTATAGAAAAGGTACTTATCTGAAACAAAGTAGTATTCGAAAGTAAGTATATAAAGAAATATATTACAAAATTGGTTATATATGTTTACGTATACTTAAAATATACCTTCAGGGCCGCCCGTTTAGCGGCTAGCTTCAAGAATTATTCAAGATAAAATTAGTAACATAGTTTTTAAGATATCGTTAAACTTAATATAATGTTGACAATAAAAATAAGTTTTTGTGAGTCATAATAGTAACATAGTTTTAAAGATATCGTTAAATTGAATATAATGTTCACAACAAAAATTAGTAACACGCTTTTAAAAGGTTGGCTACAGGTCTTGAGGAAATTATGCATATTCTTTAACTTGAGTAAGAGTAAAGTGCTTGGTTCTGGCACAATATGAGTCTCTTTACATTTATAAGGCAGCACTTTTTCTTTTATAAAATATATAAGGTAAAGTCTTTATTTGTATGAACTCAAGTTCCTACATTTTCACAATTAGACCAAAAGTAAATTAAATAGAGTAATTTTTATTCTTGGAGATACCTCATGGGATCTATTAATATCAAAAACTCTGATGCTTGATTTAAACACTTATCAGTTAGCTAACTTGCCTTTCATGTGTAGTTTTGCTCAAAGATTTAAACACTTATTAGTTAGCTAACTTGTTTTTCATGTGTAGTTTTGCTCAAAGATGTCTCATCTATCAACCGTATAAATGCCTTCATATTCCATAGTTATTTTTTTTTTCTCCTCAACACATTGAAAGTGAAAATTACATAATATCCGTAACATCATATGCAAAAAGAAAATAAGTTACTGAAACATGAAAAATCAGACAATGTATGGATAAGACCCAACTCGATAGTTTTCACCCGTACTAAAATGTACCCATTTCTAACCACTATGCACTGCAATCTTCATTTCGATGTTCTCACCTCTACTAAAAGAAATCCTTATTTTCTACAAATAAAATAAAATCAGCAAAGCTCATTGATCAAATCATAATTGTTTATAAAAACACATACCTCAAAAGTGTATTTTGAGATCAGGCACAATTTACATACTGATATAAATGATTATTTATAAGTGGCCTCTAGACCAGGCACAAGATCTGTGAACATAAACCCTTTGTAAGGAAAACGGTCACATAGCAACATGTAGGACATAAAAAAGAAAAATGATAGGATAACATACATACCTGTATTAATAAATATCACTTGACTGAGTGGATCCAAAAACCTAAAGATTAATTTACGGGTTAACTGGTATTCATTTGTGGCTTTGCAGAGCTATAATGGCATGAGGATGTGCTTTTTAAAGCCTGAAAGAGGCTCACACCCATTCCAGCAAACATATCCATCCTAACAAAAAGATTTTGGAAAGAGTAAAAGTACAATTACCATAGGAAAAACATCTACAATGAGATGACATGAGGTACACAAACACACGTTGAGTCCTCCAATTCATACTTAAATGGTTGGAAGTTTGTAGGGTGACTCTACAATCCCCTATAAAAGGTTTAAGCATTCCGCTACATGCTTAAAGGTACATACACATGTATTCATACTTTACCGGTGTACCAAGGTTTAAGCAATCTGCTATTTGCTTGTAAAAAGGTATATACACACGTATATATACTTGACCTGTTTTGGGCATAATAAGACAAATCAAAATGTTCATACTCAGTCTTTGTTAAGGAATATTTTTATCAGAACTACTTATATATAAAAGAAGACATGTACCTATCCTAAAAACTTTGGTCATACCATATGTGTGATAAAGTGCACAGAAGATTTCCCTTTGGCAAATTGACCCAATAAGAGAGAAAGCATAGCATAAATCAACATATTCATAAGCAAATGGATCACCGCAATTTATAAAACTTAAATAGCATACCCTTTGGCAAGGACCGGCATGTAGAAAATGAATTCCTCTTGGACCGTCCTTGAGGACAACAACCTACAAAAAGTCCTACAAATTACTCATGTTGTCACTTTCGGAAGTCGCACCAACAATGGGAGTAACAAATATATGATAGCTATGAATACGTTTAGACATACACACTAATTAATAAATTGAAAATTATAAGGGGCCAACCTTTTGAGGCACATAAAAGAGGTAGCCGACACCATACTCAAATGTTTAAAAGCTTCAAATTTCGGTCAGTTGTTTAAAAATAGTTTTCCTTAATCATACATGATATATTTATTATTATTCGTAATTCCAATAAACGTTAATGGGTAAACAGCCAATTTTGACCCAACCATGTTGCCACCTATAATATTAATTATGAGAATAACATGGAATATGAAGCTAATTATAGATATAACTAACCTGAAGCATGTATCGTTCCCACATATAGTTGAACACAAAGGTCAGATTAATATAATATTTTGATTCTCTTCTCTGATGTTAAATAAAATAAATCCAATATTTTAAAGAAATACATGGTCTCTAGCAAAAGTAAAGAGTTTGCTACTTACCTACGCTGGCTGGGTTGTATCCAAATAATTATGTTAAGTCACCCATACACATACCAAACCGAAACACGTAATTATTTAGAAAATAGAAGTCATAAGCATATGTAGCCAACGAATCACAATAGATAACATCCTAAACAATATCATATTGCATGTTACAAAGAGAGTATTAGTAACATGATAATTTTGAACATGATCATATTGAGCAGCTGAGTTATATTGCTCGTCCGTTTTTGTAACATGATGTTCATATTTCAGTCGTTTTCATCTTTTGCAGTTTCTAATCACTAATGAATTACTTGTAAAATGACCCATAACCAATCAGATAATCTGAATCTGTTTTGGTACAGTTAGTCCTAACTAGGTGTTTGGGATTGCTTAATATAACTGCTTCTCCACTATTCTTTCTTTTATAATCTCATCGATATAAGTAGTAGCAAGCTGCCAACAGTTTATTTAATTCACAAATGATCGGATAACCAATTTGGATAAGCAATCCCAAACACCCTTGAAAAAATTTATCTATTATATCTAAATGATACTCCAAATTGATACCTGTCAAATCGATATTAGGTGTTTGACATTTCATCTGATTTAGAAGTATCAGTTTTTTGCATCTCGGGAATCTGCCACCTGGAACAATGCCACGGCTCTCTTAAAGGGTAAGCTTGTGATAATTCCTATATATAGTATCTCACAAAGAGAGTATTAGTATATGAATTTGTTTCCATGTTACAAAAAGGAGGAGCAATATAACTCACCTGCTCAATATTGACAGTGACCGGGCCCTTTGATTCGCATTTTGGGCAGGAACCAACGTTGACCTCTAAATATGATGAAGTAGTAGCGGGATGATTAATGACTTAGAATCATCACAACACCAACTCACATGAATATTTGGTTTTAGAATTAGAAACTAATTTAATCGCCATACAACTTCAGGAGTTGACATTTTCTTCCCTAACCTGTTAGCCACAACTCGTAATGTTTTGTCCGCGGAAAATGCAGCAAGCAGAATATTTGCAAGGTTTATCTTTGGAGAGATTGAAATTCCTGTGAAGTAAGAAAACAAATAAAAATGAACACACATTATCTCTATTAAAATCATTCATTGTGTACACTATAGTCAGAATGAAAAAAAAATGGTACCTGATGTGCCTCTTCCAAGCCGATGAAGACAAACATGACATACCTCGTGATTTTTTATACGCCGCCAAAGCTGTATCAATACAGTTATCTGCTGAAAGTTTTTTCCTAGTCTCTTCTACATGGTTCGAGCTCCAAAATGTCGAACAACAATCCGGATGCCATCTCTAAAAGCACACAATCATCAAACATACCACTCTTCATCATGTGATCCAAAACAAACTCTTTAATAAAAAAAAGAAATTAAACCATTTATAAAAGCAAAAAGAAATTTATACCAGTTGTAGCTTCTTATAAGCATCGTTGACTGCAATATCAATGCACCTCTTCTATAACCGAAAAACTTGATAAAATTCATTCTTTTGATGACCGTCTACCACCATTTTTCAAACCCAATATTAAAAAAACTATAAAATTCACTTCTTTGTGTCCACAGATTCGACAATGTATACATACTCTTAAAAACATTAAGAATAGATAAACTGGAAAAAAAAGTGTAACCTTCTTTAGCGTCATCCTCATCCTCTTCTTCAGCTTCCAAATCAACATGAGCCTCAAGCTCTTCTACTCCACATCTCAGTTGCAAGATACTCATGAGCTCGGTAATATTCCAAAAGTTGCATTAGAAGAATGCTCTTCACTAAACATCTCCTTCTGAGATTCATTGAGATACCATTCAAAAAAGCATAAAAGTGATCACTTGTCAAATGTGATTAGAGTTTGTAGTGTATTCAAATTTAGTTAAAATTATACTATAATTAAGGAAATGATATTTCAGTTTTTGAAAACTTAAATCATAGCTATAATTTAGCCAATTTACAAAAAATGTCCACAGTTTTTGTTACAAAATTTATGGATAGGCTTTTTTTTTAATCTTTTTGAAAGTAAACATTTAATTTAAAAATTAAATATAGTTAATTGATTGCAATTGAAATAAAAATTTTAAATGATTATTTCTAAATTAGTTGATGGAATTATTCATAACAAAAAATAAACATGAACAACCAAAAAATTTTAATATCCTAATCATTTCCTTTGATGATCAAAACATGTAAAATTCTATAAAAACAAAATACCCCAATTCACAAAACCCTAACAATCAAATTCGAAAATTGGTTAATTAATACAAATAATAGACAATATAATGAATTAAAATGTGCAGAAAAACGCGCCATCATCAATGGATTGCCAGGTTTATGTTGACGAACACATATCAAAATGATACGGCTTTTTGCGTCCATTTTTTACAGGCGGCATGATTTAGAAATTAGGTTATGTGAATGCTGAGGATGATTTCTTAGATTATGTGTAATTTAGGCGGCATGATTTTCTGTTTTTTAGTTAGGGTTTGTGTTTTAGGGATGTTGTGTATGTTTGTTTGATCCGATTGATGCTTATTTGGGGAGATTGTTGGAGATGATTCATAGGAAAATAATATTGGATCTGATTGTGATTTTAGGATTTTGATTAGGGTTAGTTGAGAGGATAGATGTGTGTGTGTTTTTGGATGTGTAAAAAATGAATGAGATACATGGTCTTCCGCCCAATTCCTTGCTTAGTTGACTGCTTTGGAGTGAAATTGAAGGACAGCCGTTGGATAGGGCTAAATGCGGCGAATTTAGAAGAATTTTGGGGAGGAGATTAGTTTAGAAAACCTTGTTTTAAATAGATAGTAGATATTATGACATACCACAGGCTTGAATGTTAGATATATACAATAAAGAATTGCCCACTCTTTCGATCAATAATACCATACGTTCATTAAACCATACCATACGCAGTCTTAAAAATTGCATCAACATTACACACTTTTTTTTTAGTTAAGTGGTAACACTTTTTTTTTTACTTGATCTCATCAAATGCTTTTTATTTGTATGACATGACATGATGGATAATATTTGGTAACAACTAGCACGTCCAAAATTGCATGGTCAAGATATGAAAATGTCATTGTTGGACATTGGTCTATGAGGGGAAAATTTTTGTAATGGTTCTAAGAGAAATAACTTTTGTTAGACGCTGGTAGCAATTTTTGTTGTATAGAAAGGTTCTTAATAAAAAAATTTGTAACCTGTTTAATAACTCAAATGTGAGTGGTGGTGGTACAACTTTTAATTTAAGAGTGTTTGTGAGGACCTTAAGCTCATTTCCTTTTGTTTTTATGTCTGATCTATCACACACGTCGTGTGTCTCTTATTGGGCTTTGTGAGGTTGTGAGGCTTACTGGTGTGAGGGGTTTCTTTGTTTTCCTTTTCGGGTCCTTGTTCTTTCGTTGCCTCAGTGACTCAGTGGCCTTGTGAGTAGTTTGCTTTGTTTTGTACGCTCTTTGATTTTATTTTTGAATGCATTTTGCCTTTTTAAAAAATAAAAATAAAATTTTAACTTGCTAAACTGTTTGAAACATACAAGAAGACCATTTTTGGAACCATATACAGTAAAACATTTATAAATTAATAGTATCGGGACCGAAATATTTTATTAATTTAGCGAGATATAATTATATCAATAAATTAATAATTTATTAATTTAAAGAGATTTCCGGTATGACCTTTAATTTTCAAGTCAAATATACTAGTTAGTTACAATGAATACTCATTAGAGACGAAAAATAAATTTGCAAAACAATTATCAATTCATTTTATGAATTCACATTTCACACATTATGAAATAAAATTAACATTTTTTGTTACAATACGAGAAGACAATGCACTAACTCTCTAGTCCAATAAGGAGATTTTAAGATGAACTAAATATAGATTTGAAGTTCAACAAAAAACAAGTGACTATTGATTCAATTTTTACTAAACAATCTTAAGATTTTGAAGTGTATCTCTCTCTTTCACACACACACACACACACATATATATATATATATATATATATATATATATATATATATATATATATATATATATATATATATATATATATATATATATATATATGGAATTTTTAGTAAATATTAATTTATAGTTTCGTTGGGAACTAATATATATACACTGAGGTTTCAAAAAAATTATCTTCTTATTATTTTATCGATTGAGATCCAAAATTGTACTGGTCCCAAGTTGAGATCACACAAATTATATCAATATTATTAATTTATCGAGTATTAATTTATATAAGTTTTAATGTATATACCATTTTGGTGGCCAAACATGTGTGCCACCTTAGACAAACCAGTAAATTAATACAAAAGAAAATCTTTAGAGTCGTGAGAATTGACTCTTTTTATGGTTAGTTAAAAGTGGATGTTAGCATCATTTTTTGTACTTATATATGTTTATGTAACCAATTATGTACTTATCTTCACATGCTCATTAAAAAACGTGGGACAAATAATTGAAAGAGATGCAACGTGCAATCAGGTAGCAGATGGATTTTATGCGGACTAGATTTGTTTTACAAATGATCGTACGGTATATAGGTTATGACACGTCATATTTTTTCTCCGGCAATAAGAAATATAATTAAGTACAATATAATATTTTATATGCTCCATAGTGGACTTTTTTTACATACGCCACACATTTTATGATTCTTCTAGACATGAAGCCATGAATGTATACTTTTCTTCTTGCTTTGTTGGAGTATAATCGTATATGATGCAGCCACACATGCAGTCGACTAATTTTCATGACACGTGTATAGGCAAACCCTGTTTGAGTTTTGGTACCTTTGGGTGTGTTCGGTAAGGAGAAATAAAGCCAAGTAAATTGAAATGATGCAAACAAAATGGAAAAACCGGATGGCGGAGAATTTCAAACTCTCGAGAAATATAATATTTTGTTATGATTTAAGATTATTTGATGACCAAACTTTGTTATATACTAAGGACTAATTACCGTCATCTATCTTTATTTGATTTTATATATGAGATTAATTTCAATAATTTAAAAAATTCACTTTAATATTTTTTTCAAATATTAATATTTTTCAAACCGTCAATCATAAAAAAAAAAAAAAAAAAAAAAAAAAAAAAAAAAAAAAATCATTACCCGAACATTTAATTATTTTTCTATGGATAGGCACTTCGATATACTTTCGACAAATTTTTTTTTTCGTGTTTTTCACTTTTTTTTCTGTTACTAAAATTTGCATGAAAAATCATATGTGATTTAACACTAATATCACATGTTATATTACATATCATATGTGATTTAACACTAATATCACATGTGATATTACATATCATATGTGGTTTAACACTAATATCACATGTGATTTTTTATCCAAATTTTAATAATGAAAAAAAAAAAAACAGAAAAATGTGAAAAAAACGAAAAAGAAATTATCGAAAATATATCAAAGTGCTCGCCTATATAAAGATAATTAAATACTCGTCGTGATTATGTAATTATTTTCATTTAACGATTAACGGTTTAAAAGATATTTAAATTATAAAAAATATGTGAAATATTAAAATTTTTTAATCTCAACCATTGATCTCATTTTAAATTAATTGTATGAATATTATGAGCCCTTAAGTATGTAAGATAAGTTGGTATATAAAATAATTCTTCTCGTTTGTTATTGGGAAATTTGATTTCTTTAAATTGCATCCATTTATATTTCTCGAGAGTTTGAAATTCTCCGCCATCCGGTTTTTCTATTTTGTTTGCATCATTTCTATTTACTTGGCTTTATTTCTCCTTACCAAACACACCTATTAGAGGATAATTAGGCCCGGCCCGGCTTGTGAACTCAGGTTCCATTAGGGTTTCATTATGTATTCTATATATATCGTATCAATAAAACGAATCACCTACGGGGTTTACATTATCCAAGTACCAAAACTCAAATATGGTTCGTCTATACACGTGTCATGAAAATAAGTCGACTGCATGTCTGCATCATATGCTCGGACAAAGCAAGAAGAAAAGTAATACTACGTACATTCATGCACTCATGTATAGATGATTCATAAAATGTGTGGTGTATGTAAAAAAAGTCCACTATGGAGCATATAAAATATTATATTGTACTTATATCCATTAGGTATATCGCAAAAAGAATAAAGAAAAAAGAAAATCGCAACCTCTCCTTGTGTGACGAGCTGCGAAAATTATTTTTATACTTTTATCTATTTATAGTTTTTTTACATAACAAAATTTTATTTATAAAAAATCTACCGATAAAAGTTTCTAAATTGCGAACAAAAAGGCCAAATATTGCATTACTTTTAGTAAACGTAGCATTTTATTAAAAAAATGATAAAGTTTAAAATATGTTTTTACAAAAATAAAATAAAATTTAAACAGCACCCTCAAGCTATCTAACAATTTATAAAAACAACCTTTAACTTTATTTTAAAAATAGAATTTCGCAGCACCCTCTCGGACATTGTTGCGAGTTACGAAATTACCCTGTATATTAGGTATTTACATTTTTTTTTTAAATTTATATAACATACTTTATTTATCAAATATATAACAAGTATCTAGTGATTTCCTTATAAAAAATATATTGATGAAAAAGTCTTTAAATTGCGAACATAATGAGCCAAGTATTTCGATACTTTTGACAAACGGATGGCTTTATAAAAAAAATGTTAAAGTTTAATATATGTTTTTTCAAAAAGTAAAATAAAATTCAAAACACCCCCTTAAACTCTGTAGCAATTTATAGAAACCACCCTTAACTTATTTCTCTACATTTGTATATTATATACAGGTATCTCTTACCTTATGTTACTACTTATTTCTATTTTTTATATAACAAACTTTATTTATCAAGTATTTAATAATGTATAGAAGTTCTCTTATAAAAATATACTAATAAAAGCGCCCTTAAATGTGGTGATCTTTACATAGATTGTCATTATTTATAGTTTTCAATATACGTTTGATCAAAAAAGTTTTAAATACAGTTTACTTAAAAAGTTTTTTAGAAAACCTGCTCTGATACCAATAGTAGAAAACTAGAAGGGGGTTGAATAGTTTTTACTAATTTAAATTTAGTTTATAAAACTTTAGATTGATGATATTTGAAACCTTTGGATGTTCAGATATAGATAATGCAAGTTAGTATGAAAAGAAATAAATAGGAGAATAGTGAAGAGAGTAAAAGGATAGAAGCGTGATGTAACACCCCCATTTTTAAAGTTTGTCGCAGCGGAAAAGAAATTTGGGTGTTACGGTGAGGATCGAAGTTTTAACCACATAAAACGGTTTAAAAGGAACGTTTTGGAAATTATTTGTCATTTAAATAATAATTTTGATAAAAATTGAACCATTTGATTTAAAATCTTATGAAAAGATATAAAGGCTTGTAAAAATGACAAATTTGATTTTTACACCCTTTTAATTTATCAGAGTAATAAATGCCCACTCCGTGTCTTGTCCTGCTCCGTTAAATTACCTGAGATACACATGCTTAAAAGTGTCAACACAAAGGTTGGTGAGTTCATAGAGTTTTAGGAAAAACCCTTTATTTTGTTAGATTTCAGGAATATTTGATATTGTTAAAATACAAACAGAAATGAAACAATTATCGAATATATTCACAAATAAATCATATAAATATTCAATCACATTTAATAAAGAATCTATAATCTTAACATGAGCTGGAAACTCATGATACTAAATCGATCAGATAACCAATTCACGTATGGTCAAACCTATACAGCTGTATCTAAATATATATGTTGAATACATATATATACTATTCCTTTATAGATATTGCACCAAGCCTCATGACACGCAAGACGTTAACAGAAGGGGTGTTCTATCAAATCAATGACAGATTTTGCCCTCTATTCGTAGGTGATTTGCCAATTCCTACTTGTCTCAAATATAGTGTATCACGACTAATACGACTAACCACATGCATAATGGCATTCCGTCAAGTATTAGTGGGATCGGAGGTCAATCCAAACAGGTTTCGAATCTGTTCACTATATTCGCGCTCACGTTACGGTGATTAATGGCTCATGATTGATGGACTATATGGCGATAAGCTAACTTAGGCAATATCAAGGACCTATGGGCTCATTTAGCACACATCATGAAATCAAGTATCGTATCACAGAAATCCATTTGAAAACAGTATCGTTTGAGTATCAGAAATTCAGTTGAAAAAAATATCATCATTTGAGTATCATAAATTCAGTTTGAAAATATCATCATTTGAGTATCATAAATTCAGTTTGAAAATAGTATCGTTTGAGTATCAGAAATTCAGTTGAAAAATATCATCATTTGAGTATCATAAATTCAGTTTGAAAATATCATCATTTGAGTATCACAAATTCAGTTTGAAAATAGTATCGTTTGAGTATCACAAATTCAGTTTGAAAATAATATCGTTTGAGTATCACAAATTCAGTTTGAATATTTCGCCAGTAACACATTTATATCACATACCACAATAATCGAATTGAGAACATTTTCATATGAATAACAATATTTCAGTCAAATAATTCATCAATAAACATATATTTCTCATACCATAATAATCACATTGGAAACATTGATATATTATAAATCACAAATTATATTATTTTAATATCAATTAGGAAATTGATTTGAATCATGTACTTCATTTTATTTCATATACTTATCAAGTTATCAAAGTATATGTAGGCATGTATCTCCCCCAATGAGTTAAAAACAATTATTTGAAATGGGGCTATGACTCACCTGGATTGATTTGGAAATGATGAAAAGTAAGATAGGATGAGATTTATGAGAACGTCTTTGACACAGAACCTGATAAATAAATTTATCAGAGAGTTAACCAAATACTATTTGGTAAATACGAATGAATAACGAATAGACGAATAGATGATGTGAAGTGAAATTATTATGCCATGCATGATATGAAAATACTTTATTTAAAATATCCATCGTAGTTTTACCTTTTTAAATCGTAAGTAAAAATATTAACCTTTTAAGTATCGTTATATATATAGTTAACGTAAAAAATAAATAATATATATATAAAATGAAACAAAAATGCATATGACGTGAGGGTTGCCGTAAAATAGAAAATAAAATAAGAATGTCAAATAGATTATGTGTAGTCCTTGTCCTTTTCCAATTTTACAATTTTTATACTAACGGAGTTAGCGTCACACCGTTAGTCCTTTTTATATATATTTACAATTATAGTCCACTACATGTCAAATATTACAATCTAAGCTTGTAACAATATTATATTATCAATTTTTATCCTTTCTTTCTGTTTCTACATTTTTAGTCCTTAGTTTTCATAGTTTTCACATTTAGTCCCTATACGTGTCGTCGCGTTACATTTTTAGTCCAATTTTTGCAAAAGTGATTATAGAAATTTTACAAAAATTTCCTTGGCTTCTTTTATTAATTTCTAGCTTATTTCAACTGCTTATTTCATAAAAAGCTTATTTTTCTATCTAATGGGCCTTAACGAAACATTACATAAGCCCATTTAAAATTTTAGAGGCGAGGGCATGAAAATTCTTTTGGGCTTGAACTTGGGCTTACTTTGTGATTTTAAAAATATATTTTATGGGCCCAGTGGACTGTTAAAACGCAAAGTCTTATTGGGCCTTGATTTAAGCCCACTCGACAACTTTAAAAGTTTTATATAAATTTTTAGTTTGAAAAACTGGTTTATGTCGATTTGCTTTGGCTCGTTTATAGTGTCTAAACGTGATTATTTTTACAAGTTATACAAATGAAACTAATAGTTTTCTAGGTGGTCTATTAGTACATATAAAAATATGGTACGTTTGTTAAGTGAAATAAAAAGTTATACGCAGGTTTTGTGACATGTTTGGATCGATTAATTATTTTGAAAAACTGGAAATATTCACTAAGTGTTTTAATGAAATTTATACGTGTGACATGATTTGAAATGGACTCGTTATATGCATGTAACATGAAAATAAATTTGAAGTGTACGTGCTACGTGACTCCTAGGCCTACCAAGATGGAGGCTAGTCACGTTTAGTGTTCTAACAATAAATATGTACGTATAATATATAGGTAAAGTATACACGTTCGAACCAAAAATATACATAATGCATGATTAATATTTAACGGTTGAAATGGATTAAGAAGGGTTAGAAACTACTTACAAACACCTTAGAGGTGATTTAAAAGTCGAGAGTGATAGGATTGAGCACAAGAATATCACGTTTCCAATATATAACCCAAACGTTATATATATATTAAAACCTGATTTCTTTTCTTGAGTTCCAACCAATATAACCTTCGACTTATAAGTTTGTAGGAGTAGTTTTGAGGAAGGAATGTTTATGAGAAAGTGTTTGAGAATGGAGGAAACCAAGTGCATGCATGGTTCGTATATATGTATCAAATAGAATGAATCGAGAGGTTTACATTCATCCAAAGAAACATAGCTACTATGCATGTCAGTATACTTGGAAGATAGGACGATTTTTATACTAAAGAAATGAATTGTGAGAGCACAAATGAGGGGATATGTTTGGATGAATCATACAAGATGTCGACCACTTATATATATGTGCAACGATTTACAAAATCGTTTACCACTCATATTTACTTGATCATCTTAGACATTTGAGTATAAAATCATCTTAGAAACATTATTAGGATCATTTAGAAACAATCGGGGATTAAAACGGATAAGAAATGAATAAATCACAAATCGTTTGGGTCGATTTATGGCTAAACGAAATGCCTTGTAAAAACGTATCAAATCTCAACGTATGAACGTGAAATTTGACACACTAATAGTTGGCTAGGAGCTTAACGAGAATGTGCATAAATATAGGTAGGTCGTGTGTACGAATTTGAAATGAACGAGACGTTTTGGAGTAGATTTAGTCGATTAGTATTATTATTATTAGTGAATTTTGGGTTTTGGTGTGGGCCGGTTGGGCTTAGGGGTATTAAGGGCCCGATTTGGTTTAGTTAATTTTAGTAATTAGGTTTTTATTAATTAGGTTTAGTGTAATTAATGTTTTGTTAATTTTGTCGATAACTTGTTTTGTCATTTGACGAATTTGACAATATCGTAATCGTGACCACTTTAATATACAAAGAAAATTTTAAATTTTCCCGTAAAAATGGTAATTACAATAATGACAAAGATTATTTATATAATTAACCGAAGTTAATTATACGAATTTTCGCGAGGTTTTACACGTGAGACAATGGTTTATAGTGGTTCAATTACAAGGACACCTTTCTTGCCCTACTCCACTCCCTGAGTACCCTACTAGAGAGGTTTAAGCACTATTTCAACAAGCTCCTTCAACTGGTGGAGAAACCTCACAACATCGCTAACACTTTTTCCGGTACTAAGCTAAATACTGGGTTCTATACACGGAAGAACCAATCTAACAAAACAACACAACTATCACAACTACTTTAAGAATACAAGAAGATGTATCAACAACAAGAGACAACTCAGTGGTCTTGAGGTGATGATGAAGCCGAGCAAACTGATAAATTGAAGAATGGATGACTCGTATATAAGAAGTATGATCTCGTCTTGTAAGAAGAACCTTGAGAAACACAAGAGAATGAAAGATACAAGAATGATCTTTAGATCTGAGGATAGAGAGATATAAGAATAAGACAAAAGATATATTAGAATGGGGTGAGAAATAAGGAAGAAACGGCTAACTATTTATAGACAATTCTGTCTATAATTCACCCGGATCCGTCGGATCCCTTCTTAGAGGGATATAGGCAATGTAATCCAAGGGAGCCGACTATCTGGTAGCACCAATCCGGATTTTGGGTTACAATCATGGGTTTTGGGTTATAATCCTGGGTTTTGGGTTATGGGTTGTAATCCATGGGTCATGTGATGTCATGCATGATGTAAAAGACATCTTGGGTTATTGGTTATGGATTTTGGGTCATGGGTTATGGACTTTGGGTCATGGGTCATGAATTTTACCCACTGTGATGTCATGCATGATGCCATGAGCATGGGCCACGGGTTTTGAGTCATGGATCATGGGTCATGGGTTATGGGTCATGAATTACTCAACACATTTACTTACATTTCTTTTATTACAAAAAATACATAACTAAACAACATGTAAGTAAGTAAAAATAAAAGTAGTAACATGTAATCTTTATATTTATACTTGATATAACTTTATGTTGTTATCAACAAAACTTAAAGATATCGAGAAATAGTAATAAAAATTTTTACAATTTATTTGTATTAACATTTGTGACTCAATATCATTTTCTACTTACTAATATTACTAGCCCAAACCTTTTTTATAACATCTGCACATAAGTTGTAGATAGAAGCTTCACTCATATATCTAATTAACATGTATATGAACCACCTTTATAGATCAATTGCCCTGTATGAAGCATTTTGGACTTGTATATTAGAGGGAACGTTATTCGAGGAAAGATTAGGGAAAATGATTAAGGGGTGTTTGGATTAGCATATTTTACTGTAGTACGGGGTCATTTGTATTTGGAAAAGCTCATGAGTTCACTTTTTTGGTTTATGAGGTTATTAGGTTGAAAGTGCAATGGAGTGGGCTAAAGAGAAGGCTAAAAAAAGGTACAAAGGTTAATGCCAAATATTCCTGCTGCATCAAATCTGCAGTACATTTTTTTTAATACATGTACCTTTAGATTTTTGACACACCATTGGAAATTCCAAACTGTGTAACAGGGTAGTGAACAACATCAGAAGCAATTTCAAATTGCTAACAAAAAGGAAACATTCTTCATTGATCACATAAATGAAGGTTCTCAAGACCAATATCAACCGCATCAAGATGATGAACAATATCAGGAGTAGTTGGAGTGTCAGGCTCTTTTGACACCCAAATAATGTCCTCAATTTGAAGCAACCAATGGTCTCTAAAGGTCCAAGGTCTAAGCTTGACAATGACTCGAAGACAAAGTGGTCAATGGTGATTTTGTTTTATTACCAGCTTTTAGTTTAACTAATAATCATGTTATAGAGTATTAGTTATTCATATGTTTCATATATTTGTTTGTGACAAGCTTTATAAAATTTTATTTCAAGTAAAAGGTAAATGAATAGCATTGTACGCGACAATGAATTGTAATGATGAAACCATGTTTTCAAGTAGTACAATATGTGATGTGACTTATTAGAAATTAGTCAAGTATCTAGATTATACGGATTTAGTATGTTAGTTTACGTATAACAATAAAAAAAAGTGTTGTTGGCTTAACTTGACGCCCCAATATCACTTATGGGGAGCTATTATCTCTTTTAACAAGTGAACAAAACCGACTCACGTATTTAGTAGACTGCTCATTAATGGACAAACTAATTAGTTTTTGTCTAAACACGTTTTAGACATAAGCAAATATCTGATTTAGAGTGGGAAAAAAAAAAGAAAAACTAACTATGGTCTTTGTTGATACATTCACGAATCGGGTAATATCAACACTAACTGAAAACCAAAACCGAACCAAACAAAAAAAACTGAACTGAATTGGTCATAACCAAACCGAACCGAGCTAAATATTCGGTTATCGGTGTGGATGTGGTTTTAGCTATGAAAACTGAGAACTAAAGCATAAACCAAATTCTTATAAATATATATATTTTTTATGTATCTATATGGAAAAAAAAATTACTATAATTCTTTTTTAGTATAAATATAACATTTTTCTATGTAATTTTATGAAGAAGAAAAATGCCAAAACTCTTTTTTAGTATAAATATATCATTATTTAAACTTGAAAAATACTTTTGTGCTAAAAACATGTATAATTACATAAAAAATAATTAAAATTATGTAATACGGGTTATTTGGTTCGGTTTTCAGTTATAGGGGTTCGGTTTTTGGTTATTTGGTTCGGTTTCGGATGAATCAAATTTGAATTTGGTTCGGTTCGGTTTTTGGTTTGACCCATGAAAATTTTTTAACCGAATAACCCGATAACCGAACGGATTAACACCCCTAGTCATGATGTTTGCTAACAAACAAAAGTAATGAAAATATGAGACGTATGGGCTTTCTAAACTTCAGAAATGAAATTGAAAATTTGTGGCCCTAAGAAAAAGGGGCCAGGTTGCACCTCCCTAACACCCTTGAGCCTGCCTTGTTCAACATGACATCTTGACTACTGTTACAATTGTACATCTTGGAAAATTTTATTGTACCAAATCAAATCTGATACTACCAGTTACTTATTTTTTTCTTTTCTTATAAATAGATAGTGTCAACAGGTTGGACCTTACAACATTCTCCATCACATAACATTATAAGAAAGTAGAAAGATGGCATTTCAAAATGATGAGCAAACAAGAGACTTGCTTCATTCTCAAGCTCACATATTGAACCATGCTTTCAACTTTGTTAACTCCATGTCACTCAAATGTGCTATTGAGCTACAAATACCCGATATCATAAACCGCCATGGTGCCCCAATGTTGCTCTCAGAGTTGGTTGAAGCCCTTTCCATCAGCAAGGAGAGATCCCAACATATATACCGACTGATGCGCATTCTTGTCCACTCTAGTTTCTTTGATATACAAATTTTATCATCAACTAGTGGTGAGGAAAAAGAAGTCGGGTATTTGTAGCTCAATAGCACATTTGAGTGACATGGAGTTAACAAAGTTGAAAGCATGGTTCAATATGTGAGCTTGAGAATGAAGCAAGTCTCTTGTTTGCTCATCATTTTGAAATGCCATCTTTCTACTTTCTTATAATGTTATGTGATGGAGAATGTTGTAAGGTCCAACCTATTGACACTATCTATTTATAAGAAAAGAAAAAAATAAGTAACTGGTAGTATCAGATTTGATTTGGTACAATAAAATTTTCCAAGATGTACAATTGTAACAGTAGTCAAGATGTCATGTTGAACAAGGCAGGCTCAAGGGTGTTAGGGAGGTGCAACCTGGCCCCTTTTTCTTAGGGCCACAAATTTTCAATTTCATTTCTGAAGTTTAGAAAGCCCATACGTCTCATATTTTCATTACTTTTGTTTGTTAGCAAACATCATGACTAGGGGTGTTAATCCGTTCTTCTGTTGCGCTATTTGCTAACTCCTGCTTCTCGGTTACTTTTGAAAGATGAACCGTTTTGCATTACACCACTCTTCCTAGCCTTTTTGGATCCAACAATGATGGATCCATGAGCAAATGGTTCCATAGTGATGATGTCAACGCATTCCAAAAGACCCATGGGAAATTGGCATATGAAATGACAGGCCAAGACCCGAAGCTTAACCAGTCTATTAATGAAGCCATGGCTAGTGATGGGAGACTTGTTGCTACTGTCATACTGAAACATTGTAAGGGTATTTTTGAAGGGTTAGATTCCATTGTTGATGTTGGAGGTGGTACGGGGACTCTTGCCAAATGTATTGCAGAAGCATTTCCTAGTCTACAATGCATTAATTTTGATCTTCCACATGTCGTCAAGGGTTTAGAAGGTGGTGAGAATTTGAGCTTCGTTGGGGGAGATATGTTTAAAGCCATTCCCAAAGCCGATGCAGCTATGTTTAAGGTATTCCTTCCTCCTCTCCATTAGATTATTTAGCTCAATACAACAATACTATTTTTCGTTAAAAATAGACCCCGATCGGTAAATGATCAACTTACCACCCTTCCTTTCGGAGGAATTCAAAAATATTATGAACTGAGCTTCATAGGGGGATGAGTCATACACCAGTAGATTATTTAGCTCAGCGCTTAATTAGTATCAAAGATAGCTCACCTACGAGTTGTTGGTTCAAATTTAGGAGAACAAAGTGAGTGAATATTTTTCGTTAAAACACTGAGCATGCTGGGTGCCTTGAACAAAAAACTGCTTATAAATTATATACTGGTATAGTCAAGCAGGTTCATTTTTCATGATCTAGTATAAAACTGAAATAGATTACATTACATATAACTTATATATCAATTTAGACTAAACTTTACTTACTGATTTTTCTCTTGATTGTGAAAAAAAAAGTGGGTATTTCATAACTGGAATGATGAAGAATGCATAAAGATAATGAAGCTATGCAAAGACGCCATTCCATCAAAGGAAAATGGAGGAAAACTTATCATTATAGAGATGGTGGTGAAGAACGAAGAAAGGGGCAACAAGATACTCGAGACTCAGCTTTTCTATGATATGTTTGAGCTAACCTTGGCGACAGGAAAACAAAGGAGCGAAAAAGAATGGGCTAAGCTTTTTACTGATTCTGGCTTCAGCGACTATAAGATAACTCCGGTTTTGGGGTTGAGATCCGTTATCGAAGTATATCCCTAGTAAAGTCACATTATTTTTACAACATAAGTGCCGAGGAAAGTACTAAATAATGAGCTGGTTTCTATGTATTAACCAGTTGTTTTTTTTAAGTTGTTGACATTTCTTCGGAGTGAATGCCAACTCTATACTTCTTTTTTGATTGAAAGAAACGTATATGCTTGTTTTGAGACCTCATTCCACATGTATACTTTTACATTAAAATAAAGAATATAAATTTCTTTTTTCTTTTGCTTCCATATTTGTGTTTCCGGCCTTTATATCTTTCTCCATGTCTCTCGACGAAGAATTTACAAAACAACTATTTACGCTATTTTTGTCTTTTAGCTTTTGAAAAACAAAATCCATTTTTCTTTAAATAATTCTGAAATAAGTATATAAGCAAAGACTTACTGATCACTTAGAGCTCTAGGTGCAGTGAAGAGGCTTAGCCTCCCCATTCGGGCCCCACCCCTGCCACATCACCAAACACCTTAACTTCAACTAACCACAACAAACCCACCTCACCAAACGACCTCTTACACATTTATTTTTTTATTCATTTCATTAAAAAAAATAAATTTTTTTCACAAATACTTAAAAATAACACAACCCATTAATTTTATTTCATCAAAATTAAAAAAAAAAAAAAAAAAAAAACCATTCCTTTTCATCAAAATTTAATAAAACCCATTCCTTTTGATAAAATTTAATAAAACCCAACTGTGTAACCAAAAAAAACCCATTCCTTTTCATCAAAATTTAATACCTTTTGTACCAAAAAAAAAAAAAAACCTGTGTCTTCTTCTCCAACCAAAACACACACAAACACACACTAAATCTGAAAAAACAAAACACATAAACACAAAAACACACAAACACAACGCAAACACACAAACACAACGCAAATATTCAAAGTTCAAAAAAAAAAAAAAAAGAAAAAAAGGAAACGAAATCAGAAGCTTGTCAGCTTTTCCATCTCGTCGTCACGACGGGGAGTTTGCCTATGGGGAAGAACGGCGAGCCCCTCTTGGTGTGGTGAAGAGGAACGGCTCGCCGTTGACGACTCCACGTCGGACGGTGAGCCTCCCTTCGCTAACTGCACCTTGTGCTCTTATAATTATTGAAGTTTTAGTACTTTCGATATGATTGTAGGAAACTGATAATCGTTTTTTATTGACTTCAAGATCGTACAATGACAATATATATAGATACAAGACATACGGGCCTAATACATTCTTGCTTAAATACTCTAAGCCTACTCGTCTAACACTTCCTCGCAGTTTGAGCGGAAGGAGACCGAACACTCAAGCTATCACGAAACTCAGTAAACAAGATATACGACAATCCTTTAGTAAAAATATCAGCATACTGAAACCGAGAAGGAACATGTAGAACCCGAACTTGACCAGTAGCAACCAAATCACGAACAAAATGAAAATCAATCTCAATGTGCTTTGTTCGCTGATGCTGAACAGGATTAGAGGACAAGTACACTTCACTCACATTATCACAACAAACAATAGTAGCGGAGGACAAAGGTGTATGAAGTTCACGAAGTAAATTCCGAAGCCAGCATGTCTCAGCTACAGCATTGGCAACACCGCGATACTCAGCCTTAGCACTGGAACGAAAAAGCGTAGGCTGGCGCTTAGATGACCAGGATAGTAAGTTGTTACCAAGAAAAACACAATAACCGGATGTAGACCGGCGAGTAGTAGGGCAACCAGCCCAATCAGCATCTGAATAAGCAACCAAAGACTCAGTAGTAGAAGAAAATAACTGTAAACCATAATCCAGAGTCCCCTGAACATACCGTAAAATTCGCTTGAGAGCATTGAAATGAGGCTCTCGAGGATCATGCATATATTGACAAACCTGCTGCACAGCATATGTAATATCAGGTCAAGTGAAGGTGAGATACTGAAGAGAACCTGCAAGACTCCGATATAACTTAGGATCAGAAACCGGATCACCATCATCACCCAATTTAGACTCTGTGTCAACAGGAGTCAAAGAAGGGTTACAACCAACCATATGAGCTCGGTCCAAAATATCCATAGCATACTTACGCTGTGACAAAAATATCCCAGAAGAGTCATGCGTAAAAGACAACCCCAAAAAATAGTTAAGAGCACCCAAATCAGTCATAGAGAACTCCTTTTGTAAAGAAGCAATAAGCTGCTGTAATAAACTTTTAAAGGAAGCAGTGAGCACAATATCATCCACATATAGTAACAAAAATGCAGTATCATCACTCTGTCTGTAAATAAACAAAGAAGAGTCACAACGACTTGGAGTAAACCCAACAGTAGTAATGTAAGCAGCAAACCGTTGAAACCATGCCCGAAGTGCCTGCTTAAGACCATAAAGAGACCTCTGTAATAAACAAACATAAAGAGCACCCAAATAAGTCATAGAGAACTCCTTATGTAAAGAAGCAATAAGCTGCTGTAATAAACTTTTAGAGAAAGCAGTGAGCACAATATCATCCACATATAGTAACAAAAATGCAGTATCATCACTCTGTCTGTACATAAACAAAGAAGAGTCACAACGACTCGGAGTAAACCCAACAGTAGTAATGTAAGCAGCAAACCGCTGAAACCATGCTCGAAGTGCCTGCTTAAGACCATAAAGATACCTCTGTAATAAACAAACATAATCCGGGTGCTCTGGATCCCTAGAACCGGGAGGTTGATGCATATAAACAGTTTCAGCTAAATCACCATGTAAAAAGCATTCTTGACATCAAGCTGATGAATAGGCCAATGTCGAGAAATAGCGAAGCTAAGAACACTCCGAATGGTGCCTGGCTTAATAACCGGACTACAAGTCTCATCAACATCAACCCCCTCAATCTGTGTGCTACCATTGGCAACAAGACGTGCCTTATACCGACTAAGATAGCCATCAGCCAAATATTTATGACGAAATAACCACATACAACTAACAACATTTACACCCTCAGGTCTAGGTACACGAGTCAAAGTTTTATTCTTAAGAAGTGCATTATACTCATCATACATAGCATTTCGCCAATTGGGATCATTAAAAGCATCTTTATATGACCGAGGTAAAGGAGAAATAGTAGACACATGACCAGCGTACTTAGAATTGGGACGAGTAATCCCTGCACAAGAACGTGTGACCATCGGATGAGTAGATACAACAGGTGGAGGCGAAGGTGGTAAAGGAGGTGTTGGTGAAGGAACAGGATCATTTGGTGGAGGTGTAAGTGGTGCAGGGATATCGGTTGGTGTTGGTTTAGGAACGATTGGTATTGGTTCATGAGCAATTAGGGTGGTGCGAATAATGGTGGAAATAAGATTGGAAGAATCTTCCAAAAAATCATATGAGGGGGTGGGTTTGGAAGGATGGGATTGAAACGGAAAAACCATTTCATAAAAGGTAACATGTCGAGAGATGATAATTTTGTTGGTGTTAAGATCAAGACAACGATAGCCAAAATGATTGGCTGCGTGTCCCAGAAATATTGCAGGTGTGGCACGGGGTCCTAATTTATATGGTATCGATATGTGGGTAACAAAGGCATCCAAAAACACAAAGAACACTATAATCAGGTGTAGCACCAAAAATTCGGGTAAAGGGGGATCTCATTATTAATGGCACGAGAAGGTAATATATTCAATAAATAAACAGCCATATTAAGAGCCTCGGTCCAATAGTTGGGTGGTAGGTGTGCTTGAAACAATAAAGTACGAATAAGATTATTTATGGTACGAATCATGCGTTCAAATTTTCCATTTTGTTGAGATGTGCGAGGGCAAGAAAATCTAAATTGGATGCCATGGGTGGAAAACAATTTATGAAAGGCCGTATTATCAAACTCCCACCATGATCACACTGAAACGATTTAATTTCACAGTTAAACTGAGTACGAACATAACTATGAAACAACTAAAATTTAGACAAAACATCATATTTATTCATCAACGGATAAACCCAAACATACTGAGAGTAATGATCCAGAAACAAAACATAATACTTGAAACCAGAAAGACTTGGAATTGGGGAAGTTCACAAATCCGAGTGAACAATGTCAAAACAAGAAGTAACAGAACTAGATGAACTAACAAACGGAAGCTTCACATGTTTACCAAGCTGACAAACATGGCAAAGAACGGGAAGCTTCTCTTTGTTATAAGAAATAGAATCACTAGACACAAGACGCCACAACACTTCACTCCATGGATGTCCAAGTCGTTGATGCCACATATATTGACTGGTAAGATATGCTTGAGGAATGGGAGAATGCTTCGTAACAGGATAGAGATCACCCGTGCTATCACAACAGAGGAGTACCCGTCGAGTTAGGAAGTACTTCACAGAAAAACCAAAGGGATCAAATTCAACAGTGCAATAATTATCACGAACAAATTGACGCACTGATGTGCTATTTGTTCGTGCAAGTTTTAAATTTATAAGGATGAGTTACCAAATCTAGAAACAACACATACGAGCAAGTGTACTCGTCCGTTATAGCAAGATATGATGGTAAGTCGGGATCGTTCGCAGGGATTTGTGAGTGAATCAAAATATAAGTCTAAAAGTAAATCTCTAATGTACGCAAATAAGATAATAAGAAAATTCAATAAATTAAAAACTACACTTGTTTAGACTAGTTTTCTACTTAATGACACACATAATTGTGATAACTTTTGATAACATGTTGGTTGAGATAATTAGATGGTTATCTAATCTATTGTTTCTACAAGTTAAACCTTCGTCAAGATTTTAGTTTATAAAAACAAGCCTTAGGTGTAAACCAATCAATTCAAGATCTATCCAAGTTTCATAAGGTATGGTGGATATCTTAAACACAAGACAAACATTTATTACAAATCAAATACTCTTAGACAAAAAGGTCACAATTGTTTATAAACATTTAAACTTTCGTCCTACTAAAGGTTTACAAACAATCCGATTTGATGTTATAAAAGCATTCTTATTACAATCATACTTCTTGTTTCTTTGTTTACTCAAGAATAATTATGGTGAAAAACAATCATTCATAGACAAATGATTATAACTAGTTGAGAAATAACAAATCTTTCGACCTTTGAAACTATTATCAATTAGTTAACCTTGGCTAAACAAATGTCACGATGAAACTTAAGGTACAATTGGTTCTTAGGATTCACTTGAAATTGAATTAAAACATATTATCACAATCATCACTATCACTAAGTATAAAACATCATCAAAACAAGTGTAAAAAGATTACTAGCCACTCATAGCAAACATGCAAATAAACTCAGAATATTTAACATTAGAATCCATGGTTATAAGTCTTACAATGCTTTGAAATTGATAACAAATGACAAGGTATTGATAACCTAAGTGTTGGTGATGATTTCTTGAGATTTTCGGACTCCAAATGTTGCTTCCTTGGTCCTCCAAAGTTCCTGGTTCTTTCTGCACGAATTTTCCTCCTTAGAGAGCTAGAAGATGATAATAATTGTGTGTAATAATGAGAGTAAATGGTATCTTGAATGGTTGTTGAGTTATGCACTTTTGAGGTCCTTATAGGCTTGTCCAACACTCTTGGTAATAAATAGGGACTTAAATGCTTGAACTTGGACAGTAAGATACTAAAAAGGGCCTAGAATCATGGGACAAAAGACCAAGATTCGTGCACAAAAGTTGGTAAAAACATGCAGAAGTGGCCATCCGATCGGTTGCGGGTTGATACCGATCGGATGGAGAATGGTCATAATGGCAATCCGATCGGTTAAACTCCAACCGATCGGATGGTAAATCCTGGTTTCTTTGGACTTTGACTTTTCCTTGTGTAGTTCTTTATGCACTATCCAAACTTGATTAACTTCTGAACTTGGAACTTTGAGATGACAAAGCTTAGGTTCTCATATGAATTACTTCATAGATTGGACTTTTGAGCTCGGAAATCTTCGTGTAATCGCGTATACTTCATTTTCTTCACTTTTTCTCCATTTTTCCTGCATTTGGCTACATATGCTACAAAAACATACTTTGATACGATTTAGTGGCAAAAGCATATAAAAACAACCAAATAACATACACAAAAACACTAATAACGCTTATAAAAACATGTTAACTTTGAGCGTTATCAAATCCCCCACACTTAAACTTTACTTGTCCTCAAGCAAATCTAGAAGAAAACTAAATATCCACTTGGCAACCAAAAATGATTAGAAAAATGTGATGCAAATCCACCAAGTATAAGTACAAGATAAGATTCATCCTTTTTAAGCTTGAATGGTGAAAAATCGAGATGTTTGACAATACCCAATGACTTTCTTGCTTGATAACATTTCTAAACACCTCACAAAAAAGGAACGAAGTATAATTCACTCAATCACTCATTTATTTAAGAAGTGGAGTATATATAAGAGAAATCACACTCATTGCTCAGTCATGATCTAATTATTACCATAGGCTTGTACAAGAAGCAAAACTACACCGCAATGGCGTAAGCACCAAGTCTACATATCAAAGAGGTCTTTTATTCGGGTTGTAATTTAAGGCTTTGGGTTGTACCAGGCTTATGTTTAAACATCTCATACAAAAACACAATAGATTACTGGCGCGAATTCTTGATTACTCAAGAACCGGATGGTCACTACAATATTCTTGCACTCGACATTCTCACAAAGCCATTACAATATCCATATAGATAAAGTAATTTGGTAAGGGTAGGGATAAGGCATGGGAATATTTATGAAATTGGTTTTAAAGGAAAATAAAATAAAGTCTAAGTCTCATTGTTGCTAGTCACCGAACAAACCACGAACCCGTAAATGATTATAGTTACAATCTTCCTCTTCTTCAAATAACGATACATCGATTCCCCATAACAATATTCTTCATACGTAGCACATTGGCTAACAGCATATCACAAAATTTCCTTTATTCACATATATAGCACATTTGCTA
The DNA here is from genome assembly GCA_030686995.1 of Artemisia argyi. Classification (NCBI taxonomy): domain Eukaryota; kingdom Viridiplantae; phylum Streptophyta; class Magnoliopsida; order Asterales; family Asteraceae; genus Artemisia; species Artemisia argyi. The sequence continues at coordinate 44,779,599 of CM060683.1, read as the reverse complement.
TAATTATCACCTTATAGTTGCGATGACTTATTATTATTTTTTTTAACTCAGAATCTCCCCCACACTTCGCATAAGCATCACCACAACAATACAAATAAGAAGCTGCAGTCTCCGTCTTTGTCGGAATGGCACACACATAATTGGTGAAGTGTGGCTCACTAATAATCATCATAAACTGTCCATCAACCAAGCAACTAGCAACCCACCATTTAGACTTTGACAAGGGTTAGGCTAAGGTTTAAAGTGTAAAATATTTTTATATTTTTCTGGATTTATAAAAAACGAAAAAGATGGCTCAAAGGGTGTAACTAAGGGTATCTAGCGCTAAAAATGAACGCTTACAAAAGGGTTAAAAATTGGAAATTAACTAATCAATGTGACTAGCTAAAAATCAATAATGAAGGCTATTTGGTTAAAATCCTAAGGTTGCCTCTTATCACGTATGTATACTTATATTACAAAAATGTAATCTCACAACGGTCTCGTAATGATTTACAAGTACAAGTTCTAGAATAAATAAAATCACCGGCACACTCATAACAAAATATTCAAGCATAAAAGATGTATGCTAGATTTGAAATAGGCTCAAATCCTCACAATTTAGTGGAAAGGGTTATAATATGTGCAAGCAAATGTTATCGATCCCAGAAATGGATTGCAATATTAATCGGGACACATCTCAAATTTTTCAAAATTTACTAATTTCACCAGTGGATTGATCCAGTTATTCTAATATATTTTCCTAAAAGCGTGAAAACAACTAGATCACAAGGACAAACAAAATTTAAAAATTAAATCGATATTAGACTTAATTTCTTATTTTACCTACTCACCCCCCCCCCCCCCCCACACTTAAGTTAAACATTGTCCTCAATGTGATAAACGAAAAAGTATGAAAGTAGGGAAAATGAGAAAATAAACCATGATATCCGATGTTATGTTTCTATCCAATCTTCTGTTTCTTGCAATCAACACCTGCATTATTAGAAACAAAAACAAATAAACAAAAAAAACATTGCAGTTTTATTCAAATTAGTGGTACACCCGCACACTTAAGTTCGACCAAGTGGTAAAACTTTGGGGTATAAACACTGAAAATTAAAAATAAACACACGGGTTGCCTCCCGAGAAGCGCTTGTTTTATTAACGAGTCCTCAGCCGGACTCAAACTTCGAAATAGATTATGAAGTTTTAGTGTTATGTTTCCTTTTAGGGATATACAACACATTTCCTATCTCAATTCCCTCTCCTGTTTCATCTATGTTTTCCAATTTAACATTTTCCCATTGATGAGGCGAAAAATGATCCGTTTTTAGGGGGTCATTTAAGCCCGAATCCGACTTTATTTGATCAAATATTGCCCTAAATCGTTCCTTTTGTGATTTTAGGTGTTTGGAGAGTGAATTCTGGAAAAGAGGCTATTTTGGACGTTTTTGGAGCATAAAGTGAAGAAAACGGCAAAGTACCAAAAATCCAAGCTGAAAATACAAGGTGACGGCGTCAAGACCAAAAGCTTGACGGCGTCAGACATGAAGAATTAAATATCGAAGGTGGTGACGGCGTCAGATGTAGAAGTGACGGCGTCAAAGTGGCCAAGAATAAAATACCAAAGGTGGTGACGGCGTCACATAGGCCGTCACAAGTGGATCTAGGGCGTCCGAGGAAGTTTATGGCGGCGAGGTGACGGCGTCAGAATTAACTCTTGACGCCGTCAGAACGATTTTCCTATATATAGTTTTCTAGTTTTTTCATTAAAAAGAGAGAAGTTTTGGTGAAACCCTAAAGACGATTTTGGTGCCTCTTTCACAGGTTTTTCAAGGGTTCCAAACCCTTGAGACCTTGCATTGTAATTGAGATAAGTGTACTTTCAATTCAATCAATATGTCTATGTGTTGGTTGTTTATCTCTTGTTCTTGTCTCAATTCTACTATGCTAGGCTAGATCTCTCTTGTGTTTGCTTAGATCTAATGAAACCTAGATGTTGATTATGTGTTGATTACTTGTCTATTCTTGTTTTGAATGAATGATTTATATGTTAGGCTTAAGAAAACTGGCAGATCTCCAAATGGTAACATGCTTGAACGTCTTAAGAAACATGAACCGAGGCGTACTAGGTCTTTATTGGTTGTATTTAATGCATGAGCCACTGTTTATAATCCCTATAGTTGTGCTGGGTCATGGTGTAGGAGGAGATAAGAGCTCATAGAGTTGGGGAGTTATGTATGCCACCCCACGAATGGTATTAAGGAATACAATCCGTCATTCATACAAGTGTAACAAGTAATTAACATGTAAAAGATATCTAGGGAGTAATGAAGTCTAAGTAAACACAATTTCTCCAACCACTGCTCACAACTTAGTATAATTTAGTTTAATTTCATTTTCATTATTTTATTTTAATTATATAATAGCTTTGGGTTAGTTGAATAGCAACTAATTCCGCCCACTCCTTCAAAACCCGAGATTTTACTTGCTTTAATAAAAATATAAAAATACAAAAATAATCATCTTTCACCTCTAGAACTATTAATTAGGTTTTCTAATCCTAGCGACACTATTCCTAAGCTGAACGATCAATCCCCCGGTACTTGTCACTATACTATACTACAACGATCAGGTACACTGCCTGGTGGGGGTTGTAAGCCTCGCGAGATCCCTCGAGAGGTAAAGCAAGGTGCGATTCCCACGCATCAAGTTTTTGGCGCCGCAACCCGGGGAATAGTTATTGTCTAGGTTAGAATTTCTTTTTATTAGGTCTACTTGCTAGATTCCTTTCTAGTAAGATTTTTATTTTTATTTTTAGGTCTTCTTTAGTCTATCTTATTTCTTTGTGTTCTTTGTTCGTAAACAATTTCGATGGATAACAATAACATTGATCGGCTGATTCCTGTTATTCGTGTTTTTCGTCATAGGATGTTCCAATTTCCCGCCCCACTCCCTTTAGCAGAAAATGAGAACCCACCTAACCTATCACCCAACCACCACCTTGACAATAATTCTGAGTTAGAAGAGTCTGATCACGATGATGACCATAGGGCTAGTCCTTTTTACTATTCAGACTCCGATGAGGATCTTGATGACGGTGATGTGATTAATGAGGATAGAATGGAAGAGGAAGTAAACCCTCTTAGGTATGTTGACCCTAGAACTAGGATTGAGTGTGATAGTTCATTTAACATGCAATTTCCTTGTAAGATTGGATTTAAGAGCTTTAACGCCTATCTCAACTCACCTCTTCCCATGAACATAATCTCACGTAATGAATACAATAAAATCATGGTAGATGAGTTAGAACACAAAGGAGAAAACATTGTGGCTAGGGCAATACCATTACATGTGTTTGTAGGAAGTTTGGTTTATCTTGTTAAATTCATGGTTATGGAGAATCTAGGAGAATTTATTGATGATAAATTGACCCAAGTTGTGTTTGGAAGACCTTTCAAACGGTTGACCAACCTCGATGAAAAACTCATAGAAGGGTTAATTACATTCTCGGATGGGGATGAAGAATTTGTCTATCAAATGCCCCGCACACACCCTAGGTTCAAGGATTTCTCCATGGAAAAGTGTAGTAAGTATCCACCTATGGAAATGCTAAGTGAGAATGAAGAGAGAAAAGGACTTAAGTACACGTATGAAAAGAATAAAAGATATTATCGCGGGTGCTTAGAGTTAGGAGACGAATACAAGAAAGATGAGGCGACTATTAGATGGCTCACACTTGGTTACGTGAGCATAAGCGATACACGTTAACCCACGACTTTGAGTCTAGCTACAAGACTCGTAAATAAAGAAAAGCGCTTCTTGGGAGGCAACCCATGTTTTGTGTGATTTTTATTTGTTTGATTGTTATTTGCTTCCGTATGCATGTTTTGTTTTTATTGTTGGTTGATCATGTTTCTCAATTAAAATGTGAAATACTTTATTATGTTGTTTAGCCTAGTCTTAACTTCAACCTAGAGGTATTTTTGCAAAAGATAAGTGTAAGGGGAAACCCCAAATATGTTTTTAAGAAACAAACCGATCATGATTCTCCACAATATTAAACGAACATGTATATTCGTATTTGTTAGAGTCAAATGCTTGTATTGAGTCATAATGAAGTTTTGCGGGATTTTCCAGGAAGTAGGACAAAGTTTATCCAAAAATTTTCCGGAAACTTAACATAAGAATTTCTGCAGGTCCATTCTGACGGCGTCAGGGTTTGCTCTTGACGGCGTCAGGAGTTAAAATCTGGAAATTTTACCGGTTTTGTTTTTCTAACGGAGTCTTATAGTTTTTGTGAATTATTAAGTTTTATAATCTCCAGGAAATCTGCAAACTTCATTCCACAAGCATTATATCTTACTTTGTTTTCTAGGATTTAGTAACTTATATAGGATGCCGCCGATTTTACGCGAGGTTGCCTTGTCTACTTTTGTCAGGATTTACAGGTTATTTGTGACAAGAAGATGATTTATATTCTGGAAGGGAAGCTTTGATTGTACGTTTTCTTGGAAGAAAATTTAACCTGGTCAACTAAAATCCATACCGAGCGAATCAGGGGAGTATTTGATTTCATTCTCTTTACTTTTTAACTTTTACATTCTTTACTTGAACATTGGGGACAATGTTCATCTTAAGTGTAAGGGGAGGGTAAAAAGATGATACCTTACATACCTTACATATGCACTTTCGCTTGAGTTTGTTTTGTTTGATAGTAGATGAGTAATAAAACTACGAGAAATACTTGTTAGTGTAATTTTAGCGCCAAATTTAAAATTTTTTACAACATTTAGGAGTGAAACTTTAGCCATAGCAAGCGTCTCATGGATAGGAGGTTGTATGACTAGCACATAACCGTATATTCAGAAAAATTTTCCACCCAAAAATGTGAGGTTCGCCTTTAGATTTGATAGGAAAAGCATTCATTATTAGTGCTTATGAGTGTACCGGTAGCATTTAGATTCTAGAACTTGCGTTAGTGATGCATCCCGAGACCGCTAGTGAGACTACATTCGTGTGGTAGGATTTACTACATGATAAGAGGCATTAGGATCACCCTTGTGTTAAACCCGTATTATAATTACTTGACCATTTAAGTCATATTACTTGGCTAGTTAAGTCAACTAATTTTTCCCACACCCTTAGCGTTGTACTCATTTTTAGTACACGATACCCCTAGTACACCCCTCCGAGCCTATCTTTTCGTTTCTAACTTTAAGCATTTTACTTAAAGGAAGAATTTGTTACACCCCACTTAAATGTACACCCAAATCGCCTTAGCCTTCCTTGTATGCGCTCATTTTTAGTGCATTATTGTTATTTGTTAAACCCTAAGTTAACTTTCTAATTGATTACATGGTTGCTAAGTCGAGTCATATCCTTGTACATATTGTTTTGGGACGATTGGGACTCATGGGTGAGTACTTATTTTATGGAGTAATGGGGAAGAACATCATTTATTACCCCCATATGTACGTTAATCTTAAAAGTGCTCCAAGTGTTTTGATTTTCTTAATTCGAGTCATTAGATTAGTTAAATGTAAAGTATGTAAAGATTCAAGTGTAAGGGGAACGTTTATACCCCTATGATGTATTATTTTGGATGGTAGGGTAAGAGTGTATGCAAAAAAAAAAAAAAAAAAAAAAAAAAAAAAATAGAAAAAGAAAAAAAAATAGAAAAAGAAAAAAAAAAAAAAACATACGGACTACCATCCCGTTTTTATTCTATGTTCATTTTATGTTTTTGTTATTTTTTTCATTTATTAGCTTAAGTCGAGTCTAGTCTTGGCTTAGCAACGCCATCTTGTACATGTAATTAACTAAGATTGTTAACTCGCCACCAGTAAAACTTCCTTTATCTAACAAAACCGTGTAATTCATATCCCCACACCTAACGTTATAACCCTTTAAAAAGACCTCTTTGATAGTTTATCCTAGGTGCTTACGCCATGTGGTGGAGGTTTGATCTTTTCCCAAGCCTATGGTAATCTATTTTGCTATGACAGGTAGTGAGAGATATCTTCCATTTCCATAATGTTATATTACTTTATTACACCCGAGAGATGTGAGTATCTAAACACTATTTGTGAGGTGCTTGTGTATAACCTCCGTGCTTGTCTATTGGTCTTTAGTGGAACGATTATTTGTTGTAATTACTTTTATATTAGTGTTAAATGACCCCTAACTTGTCTTTTGAGTAGAATAAAAGCTCATTTGCTTGAGGACAAGCAAATCTCAAGTGTAAGGGTATATGATGAGGCGAAAAATGATCCGTTTTTAGGGGGTCATTTAAGCCCGAATCCGACTTTATTTGATCAAATATTGCCCTAAATCGTTCCTTTTGTGATTTTAGGTGTTTGGAGAGTGAATTCTGGAAAAGAGGCTATTTTGGACGTTTTTGGAGCATAAAGTGAAGAAAACGGCAAAGTACCAAAAATCCAAGCTGAAAATACAAGGTGACGGCGTCAAGACCAAAAGCTTGACGGCGTCAGACATGAAGAATTAAATATCGAAGGTGGTGACGGCGTCAGATGTAGAAGTGACGGCGTCAAAGTGGCCAAGAATAAAATACCAAAGGTGGTGACGGCGTCACATAGGCCGTCACAAGTGGATCTAGGGCGTCCGAGGAAGTTTATGGCGGCGAGGTGACGGCGTCAGAATTAACTCTTGACGCCATCAGAACGATTTTCCTATATATAGTTTTCTAGTTTTTTCATTAAAAAGAGAGAAGTTTTGGTGAAACCCTAAAGACGATTTTGGTGCCTCTTTCACAGGTTTTTCAAGGGTTCCAAACCCTTGAGACCTTGCATTGTAATTGAGATAAGTGTACTTTCAATTCAATCAATATGTCTATGTGTTGGTTGTTTATCTCTTGTTCTTGTCTCAATTCTACTATGCTAGGCTAGATCTCTCTTGTGTTTGCTTAGATCTAATGAAACCTAGATGTTGATTATGTGTTGATTACTTGTCTATTCTTGTTTTGAATGAATGATTTATATGTTAGGCTTAAGAAAACTGGCAGATCTCCAAATGGTAACATGCTTGAACGTCTTAAGAAACATGAACCGAGGCGTACTAGGTCTTTATTGGTTGTATTTAATGCATGAGCCACTGTTTACAATCCCTATAGTTGTGCTGGGTCATGGTGTAGGAGGAGATAAGAGCTCATAGAGTTGGGGAGTTATGTATGCCACCCCACGAATGGTATTAAGGAATACAATCCGTCATTCATACAAGTGTAACAAGTAATTAACATGTAAAAGATATTTAGGGAGTAATGAAGTCTAAGTAAACACAATTTCTCCAACCACTGCTCACAACTTAGTATAATTTAGTTTAATTTCATTTTCATTATTTTATTTTAATTATATAATAGCTTTGGGTTAGTTGAATAGCAACTAATTCCGCCCACTCCTTCAAAACCCGAGATTTTACTTGCTTTAATAAAAATATAAAAATACAAAAGTAATCATCTTTCACCTCTAGAACTATTAATTAGGTTTTCTAATCCTAGCGACACTATTCCTAAGCTGAACGATCAATCCCCCGGTACTTGTCACTATACTATACTACAACGATCAGGTACACTGCCTGGTGGGGGTTGTAAGCCTCGCGAGATCCCTCGAGAGGTAAAGCAAGGTGCGATTCCCACGCATCACCCATGCTCTAGGAAGAGCATCATAGATAAAACCATTATTGTGTGCCCAAGGAACCATTTCCTTGTGTGGAGCCATGAATGTGATAGCTTCATATTCAAATTCGGATGAAATTTCTTCATTAGAAATCACGTTTAACTGCTCCTTATCATAATAGAGTTTAATTCGGTGCCCATTTACAATCAAACTTCCACCATGTTTGTCATAAAGTTCAACATAACCTGATGGAAATCCATGTTTCACTAAATATGGTGCAAACCATTTTGGCTTGAGTTTCGGAGCTTTAAACTTGTATTTCATATTGAAAAGCAGAACTTTATCTCCAGCTTTGAATTGTTTTCGAATTCTCAGCTTTCTATCGTGGTATGCCTTGGTTCTTGCTTTATATAGCTTGGAGTTTTCATAAACTTGAAGTCTTAATTCATCAAGTTCATGTAGTTGCAAAAATCTCTTTTCTCCAGCTATTTTTAAATCAGGATTACAGCTTCTTAATGCTCAGTAAGCACGGTGTTCAAGTTCGAACGGTAGATGACATGTTTTCCCATACAAGAGTCTGTATGGTGTCGTACCAATTGGTGTCTTATATGCCGTACGAAATGCCCATAGAGCGTCGTCTAATTTCCTTGACCAAACGGAAGGATTGTCTTTAACCGTTTTTTCAAGTATTCTTTTTATAGCTCTATTGGTATTTTCGACTTGACCACTAGTTTGTGGATGATAAGCTGTAGCAAAACGATGATGAACTCCATATCGTTTCATTACTTTCTCCATTTGTTTATTACAGAAATGGGATCCTCTATCACTTATTAAAGCTTTAGGAATTCCATAGCGAGCAAAAAGCTTTTTTAGAAAGTTGACAACAACTCGTGCATCGTTAGTAGGAAGAGCTTCAGCTTCAACCCATTTGGAAACATAATCGATTGCAACGAGGATATATTCGTATTTGTGTGATTTAGGGAAAGGTCCCATAAAATCAATTCCCCAAATATCGAATATTTCACAGACTTGAATGCTCTTTTGAGGCATTTCATCTCTTCGAGAAAGGTTACCGGATTTTTGGCACGCATCACAGTTTTGAACAAGAGTATACGCTTCTTTGAAAATTGTAGGCCAATAGAATCCAGCATCAAAAACTTTTCTAGCTGTAGTGGAAGGACCATAATGTCCCCCAGTTGGGCCATGATGACATTCATCAAGAATTTTTCTTGTTTCGGCACCCGAAACACATCTTCGTATCATTCCATCCTTGCACATCTTAAAAAGGTAAGGTTTCTCCCAATAATAGTGTTTTAGTTCTGAAAAGAACTTACTACGTTGGTAGTGACTCATCCCTTTTTTAAGAATATCTCATGCAAGATAATTTGCGTAATTTGCAAACCATGGTATTTCCTCATCATCATCTTTATCTATCGTCATGAGAGTTTCTTCTGGAAAATAATCATTAATTTCATTTTCTTTTAATTCTTCCAAATTCGGATTCTCGAGACGTGATAAATGATCAGCTGCAAGATTTTCTGCTCCTTTCTTGTCTTTTATTTCGATATCAAATTCTTACAGTAATAAAATCCATCTGATAAGACGCGGTTTTGCATCTTGTTTGGTAAACAGATATTTGAGTGCGGAATGATCGGTAAAAACTATCGTTTTTTAAAGCACGAGATAAGATCTGAATTTGTCGAATGCAAAAACTACGGCTAATAATTCTTTCTCCGTAAACGTATAGTTTTGTTGAGCATTGTTGAGTGTTTTACTAGCAAAGTATATAGGACGAAAATGTTTTCCTTCACGTTGTCCTAAAACAGCTCCAACAGCGAAATCGCTTGCATAACACATGATTTCAAATGGTAGTGACCAATTAGGTGCAACCATAATTGGGGCACTAGTCAATTGACTTTTCAATGTTTCGAAAGCTTTAATGCAGTCAGCATTGAAATCAAATACAGAATCCTTTTCTAAAAGTTTAGTCATAGGACGTGATATTTTTGAAAAATCTTTGATAAATCGGCGGTAAAAACCGGCATGTCCTAGAAAACTTCTAACGGCTTTAACGTTAGTTGGTGGTGGTAATTTAGTGATAACATCTATTTTAGCTTTGTCTACTTCCATCCCTGAACTTGATATCTTGTGTCCTAACACAATTCCTTCAGTTACCATGAAATGACATTTTTCCCAATTAAGAACTAGATGTGCAGCTTCACATCTCTCAAGCATTTTATCGAGATTGGAAAGACAAGTTTCAAAAGAATCACCAAAAACTGAAAAGTCATCCATGAAAACTTCCATAGATGTTTCAAGCATGTCTTGAAATATTACGATCATACACCTTTGAAAAGTTGTAGGTGCATTACATAGACCAAAAGGCATACACAGGTAAGCGTAGGTTCCAAAAGGACATGTAAATGTGGTTTTCTCTTGATCGGCTGGATCGATAGGAATTTGGAAATATCCCGAAAAACCATCAAGGAAGCAAAAGTATTTGTTTCCTGCTAATCTTTCAAGCATCTGATCCATGAAGGGTAAAGAAAAATGATCTTTCCTGGTGGCTTTGTTAAGTTTTCTGTAATCAATACATACTCGCCATCCAATCACAGTTCTAGTAGGAACTAATTCATTCCTTTCGTTTGTCACTACTGTCATTCCTCCTTTCTTTGGAACACAATGAACTGGACTCACCCATGGGCTATCCTCGATAGGATAAATAATTCCTGCGTCAAGAAGTTTAATGATTTCCTTCTTAACAACCTCTTTCATATTTGGGTTGAGTCGACGTTGTCTTTCTACAACGGGTTTAGTACCTTCTTCATAATTGATTTTGTGTTTGCAAAAATCTGGACTAATTCCTGGAATATCAGAAGTTTTCCACGCAAAAGCGCGTTTATGCTTCCTAAGAACTGAAACGAGTCTTTCTTTTTGATTTGTTTCGAGCAACGACGATATGACTACTGGAAGAAGTGAATTTTCTTCTAAGTAAGCATATTCGAGATTATTGGGAAGGGTTTTGAGTTCCAAATCAGTGGGTGGTTCTTCTAGAGATGATTTGATTTTCAATTGATCTTTCTCAGTGATATCTTCAAATTTCTCTTCTTCCTCTTCTTCTAATTTTATTTCCATGAATTCCTCAAATTCTTTATCAGAATCTGTTTCACTAATCCTTTCTGAAGTAGTCATGAATGGTTTTGAATCATCAAGTAATGCATCCAATTCTTCTTCAGTGACTTCATCAATTATATCGATGTTATAGCATGTGTCATCACTGGAATTTGGATATTTCATTGCTTTATCGATTAAGAATGTGATTCGATCTTCTCCTACTCCAAGATTGAGTTCTTTACCTTTAACTTTAATCATTGCATCAGCAGTGTTTAAGAAAGGTCTTCCTAAGATTAAGGGTACTCGACTATCTTCTTCCATTTCTAAGATGACAAAATCCACATGAAAAACAAATTTACCAACTTGAACAAGCATATTTTCAGCAACCCCAACAGGATATTGGTATGTATGGTTGGCTAATCTTATACTCATCTTAGTAGGTTTCAATGTATTGATTGAAAGTTTAGAATACAACGAATAGGGCATCAAATTGATACTTGCACCTAAATCGGCTAAAGCATCACATGTGATGTTGTTTCCTAATGTACATGGTATAAGAAAACTTCCGGGATCTCCAAGTTTTGGTGGAATTTTGTTTTGAATTATAGCAGTGCATTCTTGTTGGATCGTGAACACCTTGAACTTATGTTAATATGATACTTTGAGTAATACCACTAAGTATGTGGAATCTACTTAATGATACTTAGAAGATTGATTGTGAATGAAACAGTTATATGTATGTGAGAACAATGTATGTAACAAACAAATAGCTCCAATATTATTAATAATAATAATACGAGTGATCTATGATATCACTAGGGTTACACCTTGAAGCTCTAAGAAAAACATATATGAAAGTTATATCTAACCTTTAACCTAGGATCTCCTTTTATACAACAAGGAGTCCTCTTCTACAAGATAAGTATCATGCTAATAGAATAAGATATACACAAGATCTATTCTATATTTATCTCTACGCGTTTCTCTAACAGTTATCTACTTAGCAGTGGTAATATATGTTCTTGCAGTGGTAATGAGTTTCCACTGCAAGTACATTCTTCAGCAGTTGTAACATCTTCACTAGCCGTGGTAACTGTTAGTATAATTCCCAACAATCCTCCCCTAAACTTATGATTTATAAGTAAATCAACAAGTTTCTTCAAATAGTCAACATAATGAGGATATGGGAATTCTTCCAAACACTTATCTTCTTTTTCTTAACTCATTAGCAGCTCTTGAATATTGATCTTGAATCTTCTGAATCAAAGCTCTAATCTTTTCATTATCTGCATAAACTCTCAACTTTGATTTCAACATTGCAGAAAGAGTTGTAGCTCTTAGTGGATATTCCTTCTCAGCAAACATAAACACATCTTATCTGTTGTAGAAACATGATGAACCTCACATTTATCAAAATATGTCCATGTAGTATTCAAGTCTGATGAATCAAACTTCCAATACTTATCATTAAGATCTGGTTCATATAGTCTTCTTAAATCAACCCAGAGCTGCATTTCTTTCCTATCCTTGAGAGTATCAGCCTTGAATCTTTCATTAACAAGCTTCCAAAGAGTATCAAGATCATCTCTATCACATGCTTTAAGAAGATCTTCAAACTGAATGAATGATGAAGATTCTCCTCCCAGTATTATAATCTTCCAAGTAGAAGCAAAAGTCTTTGCTGTGTACACTTCCCAATCAATAATTGGATGTTTTGTTTGTAAAGTATCTGGGTAGAAATCTTCTTCTTCAACAATGATAATAGCACTTTGTAAATCTTCTGCACATATCTCAGATTGAGATTCTTTCTCTTGAGGAACTTTCACCCTTTTTGTGACATGATCTTCAATAGTTGAAGCTTTCCTTTTACTTTGTTTAAATCTATCAACTTCTTCAAAGTCAATAGGTCTGAAGCTACTATCTTGCCTTTTAGTTCTGTAGTAGATACCTTCAATTCTTTCATGAGACATACCTTTGAAATCAGCCATCTTCTAAGTTCCAACATGACAGCAAAATACTTTCATCTCATGAATGATCTGTGCCTTTGTAGGTTGTCTCTGTTTCTTTTGACCTTTTCTGACATTACCAATAACTTCATCCAGTGCTTGTTGATTCTTCATTTGAATGAAATCAGCCAATTGAGCTGTTCTTTGTTCTTCTGTCAAAGTCTTGTTAGCAACAAGCTCAATAGCTTTCTTCTTTACTACTGGATCATGATTAATCATTTGTTCAATCTCTTCTTCTGTTGGCACATATGAGAACATAGGAGGTTTCTCACGTAAGATAGTTGGTGGAATCACTGAGAGTGGTTGTGCCATTACTGCTTCAAGTTTATCTAACCTTTGTGCTTCCATAAAACCAGCAACTTCATCCTCCTTTTGCTTTTTCATATTTTCAATCTCTGCAGCTTCAAATTGTTCTGCCAATCTTGCATCAAAATCAATTTGAGCTTGATCTTTCTTGGAAATCTTTCTTGTATGCTCTTGTTCTGAACCAATCACAATTGCTTTACCTTTGACTGATCTTTTTCTGGCAGCTTCTTCCTCTGCACTGGTAATTAATGGAACATCAGTGGTAACTTTTTCACTTGCAGTGGAAATTATTTGATCAGTGGTAACATGTTCTGCTTCAGTGGGAATTTGTTTAGCAGTTCCAAGAACATCTTCAGGATGAAAACCAGTATCAACAACCATATCTTCAATATCCAATTTCCTCCCCTCAGTCTCAGCTACATCATCTTTTGCTTGAGCATTGTCAGAATCAGAAAGCTCAGCAAACATATCTTCAAAATTAGTACTCCTCCCCTTAATCTCTGCATCTGTTTTCCTCCCCTGTTTGGAAGAAGTTCCCAAACCATAACCAGAACCTGCAGAAAGATCATCATGTGGTGATGATGGAGAAGAAACTACAGCTTGAACATGTCTTTTCTTCTTGAGATTCTCAACTTCATTCTGCAACTTTTGAATCTCAGTCTTCAATAAATTCAACTCTGTGGCATGATGTTCTTTGGTCTGTGCCAGATCTTTCTCCAGAGTTTGAACCTGCTTGACTAATTTGGTACATAGTTCCATCAATTCAGTGAGTGTCACACTGCCCTCAACACTTCCAACTGTGTTACCTGTTGGGAGAGGTGAATCATAAGGCATTGATTCAGGCTCTTCTCTAGTTGGACTAGATTGAAGCCTTGAACCACCACTGCTTGTTCCTAAACCATAAGGGTCAGCAACATGCAATGTTGTCATGGAAGGAGTTGGCTGTTTTTGCCTCCTTTCATATGTGTGAGTTACAGCAGGGGTATGTTGAATTTGTGGAACAGAAATAGTGGGTGTGTGATGGGATACAACTGGGATTGTTGCATCTTCACCCTGTACTTGAGCAATTTTAGCAAGCATTTGAGGAAAAAGTGGATGAACCTCCCCATTCCAAAGATATGAGGCCTTACTCATGTTTTGAAAAACTTTAGGCTTAAGACAGGAAGGTTCATAAACTCTATTGTAATGTTGCAGTTGAAACTCATTTAACACTGCTTGCACAAATCTTGGATACATTAAAAATTTATATGGACTCTTTACATTGCCTTTCATGTTATTAAATATAAACTTTGAAAAATTGAAAGTCCTATCAGTTGCCAAACATACCAAAGGATAAGCCATGGTAGATGCAAATTGTTCATAAGAAGTTTGCTTAGGACTAAGGCAATGCAACAGAGTATGTATCAAAAATCTTCAATGGGGACAAAAACATCCTTTTCTAAAAGTAACTTTTTGTTCAGATGTATCATACCCCATGGAAGCAATATGTTGAAAGATTTCGGAATTAGGTAATGTGATGATACCATTGAGATCATCCAATTGGAGAACTCTCCTGAAAGATGACTTAGTAACATCAATAATTACCCCATCCACTGTGGCTCTAAGAGCTTCCACAGATTCATGTGTGTCTCCCTGTTCAAGAGTGATGGACTCCACAGTGTTCCAGAACTGTTTGATATGAGAGACATAGATTGTGGGATTAAAAGTTAAGGAATACCTTATATGAGTTGTGTTTAGAAAATCTACAATCTGATGAAAAGCTGGGCCACTCTTGTCGTTTGACTTTTGTAGGTAAGCCACTTGGTTGTGTTCATCTGCAAACTTGAGAGTCACCATGATTTTGCGATTTGAGAGATAAAAGTGTTAGTAATCGAGAATAAAAAGCAAGCCGTATAATGATCAATTTATACTAATAGGGTTTTGAGGAAAACGCGTATGGTGAATTATCTATAGAAAGATTTATCTTTAGAAAAGAATAAATAAAGTTTGGTAAGTAGATAATTCCCTAAAATTTTACCCTATTAATAAGGAAAGATAGTTATATTTGCAACGGCTAGTTAAAAATAGATTACTGACACACAATTGTAACGGCTAGTTCACCAGTGGTAAAATTTACACTTTCAGTGGAAACGGTGAACTTGCAGTGGTAAAAATCAACAAAATTTCAAAGAGCAGTGGAAAGTAAAACATGTAAAATTAGCTGCTCTTATCATAGTTTTTAGCAAACTATCAGCTATCAACGGATTTGATATGTCTTTACCATGAGCCGTTTGCTATGGACTAGCTAACTCTTGATCACAAGGATGTATGGTCAGTTGAGAACCTAGTTTTTGGTAAACTATCAACCATGAACGGATTTGATGTGTCTTTACCTGTAGCCGTTTGCTCAGGACTAGTTGATTCTTATGTGGATAAGACATGGTGAATCAATAACCATTTGTTATGTGTCTTAAGATACACATCTTATAACTCCATTCACCTTAATCAATACTGGGTTTGGCTGTGTACAAAGAATAAGGACCAAACTTAACCAATATTAGTTAACCCAAGTAACTTTTTAACCAAGTTACTATTTACAAAAATATCTTCTCAAAAGTCAACAGAAAGTTATTCTTTTAACCAACCAAAACAGATAGAAGTAAAGATGTTTCATTAATTATCATAACGCCTAACCTAGGCTTATTTAATCACCCCCAAATACCACATCTCAGTCACCAATAATCTTTCAAACCCTAATATCCCTATTAACCCAATTCTCCACCAAACCTATGTCATCAAACCCAAAAACCTCTGATCAAAACTCTTCTTCCTCATCATCAGAAGAAGATTTACCACCATATCCATGGGGGCTTGAGAACTCTGACTATGAGAGAGAAATGGAAAGACGATGGGATGTACAAGAAAAATAATGGAATGCACACATAAAGGGTGAATCAAGCCATGTTCCTAATCCTGCTGAGAGAGAGCTTGTCTCTCCCTTCATCTGTACCTCTGATGAAGAATCTTCAGAGGAAGAGAATGAAGATCCAACCTTTCTTCCTCCTTCCACACCAGAGAGATCCCAACCAAGATCAAGTAAGAGAGATCCATCTCTCCCAACATCACCAAATTTGGTGTTGGATCTTCCTGCTCCAGAACCTGGTCTTCCTAATCAAGAACATATTGAACAGAGCAAGAAGGCTGAGATCATACGTAAGGGAAAGGAGAAGCAGAAGTAGATGATTGAAAAATGTTGCCATGGACCAAAGTTCTTGAGTATTTTCTTGACTTTGGTACATGAGCATCTTCACAGTCTTCCTTCTCTTCTTTTTCCATTTTCATCTTCAGCTTCGTCATTGTACTTGTCATAGCCTCAAGTATTTTGTAATAATTGATAGAAGCTAGTAGTACTTAATTAGCCAAATGTTTAGGAATGGTCTTTGTAATTCATTTGGAACTTTGAATGTAAGCTGTAACTTGTGTCTTTGAATGAATGAAAAGATCTTCTTTTATAAATCAATTGTGTAAGACCTTCAGCATATCTTATCAGTAGAAACCATGTTCAGCATATTTGACCACATTCCCTTGGCTACATCACTTGGTGACTTTAACATTACTTACAATCTCTTAACATTTGCAGAACAGACATATACCAAACAACTTGCAAACATATTAGTGAGTCACTGTAAAACTCAAAAAGTATACAAAAACCAAGTCTTTCAATAATCTTGTTTACCATTAGTGATCTTTGACTGTCCCTGCACTCAAAATAAAGGAATTAGTTCCTTTTGGGGACCCAAGCCACAAATGACTTAGATCTGCCTCGTGTATCAATATAATTGTATCTATCAAAGGTCATTGATACACCATTGGGAGTGTTTGAGGTTGTTGTTCCTTTTGGTTTCCATTCCCAACGAGCTGAGGCCTTTACAGCATTTCCCATGTTTACCCTTTTCTTGTTTACATAGACCCCAGTGGAAACATTTGGTCTTGCAGTGGTAACTGCAGGCCTAGCAGTGGAAACTATTGACTTAGTAACTTTGGGTCTCCACATGTGTTTCTTGTGAACATTCTTTTCAAAATGAGTCTTTTTCCCTGTTTGATAAGATTTAACAAAAGTAGTGACAGGGGACTTAGGATAAACTCTATTTTTACTACTGGCAGTGGCAACTGCTGGTCTAGCAGTGGAAATTGGTTTGATGCCAGTGTGAAGTAAAACAGACCTGGGAACCATCTTGCTTAGGGGGTTTGGGTGAGTTATTTTATTAGAATTATGTCCATTCACCCTTGTATTCCCAAAAACTTCCCTTATTCCCATGTGGTAGTTACAAGTATAAGAAAGATGATCAAAGCTACCACAAATACGACAGGCCTTATTGTTAAAAACAAAATCACTACCAAACTGCCTAGTTTTAACATGATTCCAACTTCTCATGTTCCCTCTAGGAGATTTAGACCTATCCCTGTACATCTCTGCATACCTAGTAGTAGGCCTAGTGTAATTTGACTGTGTCCTAGGCTTCTCTTTGACTACTTCAGGAATACTTTTTCTAACCTCCACTTTAACATTCTCAGAAGTACTAGGTTTAGACTCAACATGTAAACATTCATCTTTGAGAGATGAGTCACTAGCACTATCAAAAGTCTCAACCTCAACCTGAACCTTTTCTGTTTCAACTGGTTTAACAAATTTTGGTCCATAGGTCATAGGTAGATCCTGAAATTCTTCTAAACCAGTGTGAGCTAAGTCAATGCCAGGAGGTGCTGGAACACCTCTTAGAGGTGGTGGAACAGATTTGTATCCAAGACCTGATTTAGCTTTGCTCACAACTTGGGCTTCCCAAATTTTACTAATACTCTTAGATTGGTGATCTAGTGTTTGATTAGTTATCTGAATATTCTCACTAGCCTTTTTTAACTTTTATCATCTCTTCCCTAAGAGCTTTATTCACAGCAACCTGAAAATCTAAGTCTCTTTTTAAAACAGCAATGTCATCATTGAACTTAGATTCATTTGCCCTATAATGCTCTAACTGCTTTTCTAAAACACCTAGACCTCTTTTATGATTTGCTAAGTTATAATTAGTATGATGTAACTCTAGCATCTGTGCATCATATTGTGCTTTTATGTTCTCATACTCTTTTAAGGCCTTACAGTTTTTAGAACAAGCATTATTAGTATGTACCTCAGTGTCAGAGAAAGCCATGAGTGCATGCTCAGTAGCAAGCATTGCAGATTCTGAATCATCTTCTCCATCCTGAGTCATAAAGCTCCAATCAAAGCTCACTCCATCAATAGCCAATAGCACCTTTGGCTCTTCAGTAGTAGGTTCCTTCTTCTTGTCCTGCTTGTACCAAGTTGACCTGTTTTTAGACTTCCTTGGCTTCCTACATTCTCTAGCAAAGTGCCCCTTCTTATGACAATTGTAGCACTCCACCTTCTTCTTGTCAA
The DNA here is from genome assembly GCA_030686995.1 of Artemisia argyi. Classification (NCBI taxonomy): domain Eukaryota; kingdom Viridiplantae; phylum Streptophyta; class Magnoliopsida; order Asterales; family Asteraceae; genus Artemisia; species Artemisia argyi. Next base: position 44,761,126 of record CM060683.1, on the reverse strand, counting down.
AACCTACAGTCTCATTGCCACTGATGTTGATCTTTCTACCAGTCTTCTTCCAAAACTTCTTTGTTCTTAAGCTTAGTAATGCCACCTGCCATTTAATGTCCATCTCCTCCATATCATCTTCATCAATTTGATCCAAATCCTCATGATTGAGAATTGAACCACCCACTTGGCTTGATATAAAGGCATAGAAAGTAGCATCACTTAGTCCTGCAACCTGTTTCTTTGAGCTCCCAGTGGAAACACTTCCATTACCAGTGGTAACAATCATGTTATCACTGTCATCATCACTATCACTTTCTTCATCAGAATCATCATTAAAGGATGATGATATGAGTGCCACACTTGCAAAACTTGTACTTAATTTGCCAGCTTTCTTTAATCTTTGTTCAATAACTTTGAAGTTATTGTACAAGTCATTAAGCTTCATTGTCTCCAAATCTGGCTTATCTTCCCATACTGCAACATTGGTTTCAAACTCATAGGGTAGGCTTCTTAGAAATTTTAGATTGAGGTCTTCCTTTTCCACCTCAAGTCCAAAAGCAGTGAGTTGAGTAACAATCTTTTGTAGCCTTGTGAAGATGCTATCAAGAGATTCATTACTTGTTGAACCAAAGTTTTCATAAGTCTGCTTCAGTAAAGTCTTCTGAGTCTTCTTGGTGGAATCATTACCACCAAACACTTCACAGATATCATCAAAAAGAGTCTTTGCAGACTTGTATTTGCTGAAAGCTAGAACTTGTTCTCTGGGTAGAGCCATCAAAAGCAAACCTCTAGCCTTCAAATCATTCTTCAGTTGACTTCTTTCATCATTAGTGACAGGACCAGTGTTAACTTTTGTTACTGTTTGGTCACCAACCTGCTCTACAGTTGTACCAGGTTTGAAGGAATTTCCACACATAATGATCTCCCATAATGTGTAGTCTTGAACCATAAAGAATTGTTCTATCATAAGCCTCCACATCTCAAAGTCATTTAACTTAAGCTTTGGAAGCTTTGCAGCAATGTTTGATTGACTTGTTTCTGTCTCCATTCTTCTGAGTGAACTTTAGGGTCTTCTAAATCAAAATATCAAAGCCTTGCTCTGATACCACTTGTTGGATCATGAACACCTTGAACTTGTGTTAATATGATACTTTGAGTAATACCACTAAGTATGCGGAATCTACTTAATGATATTTAGAAGATTGATTGTGAATGAAACAGTTATATGTATGTGAGAACAATGTATGTAACAAACAAATAGCTCCAATATTATTAATAATAATAATACGAGTGATCTATGATATCACTAGGGTTACACCTTGAAGCTCTAAGAAAAACGTATATGAAAGTTATATCTAACCTTTAACCTAGAATCTCCTTTTATACAACAAGGAGTCCTCTTCTACAAGATAAGTATAATGCTAATAGAATAAGATATACACAAGATCTATTCTATATTTATCTCTACGCGTTTCTCTAACAGTTATCTACTTAGCAGTGGTAATATATGTTCTTGCAGTGGTAATGAGTTTCCACTGCAAGTACATTCTTCAGCAGTTGTAACATCTTCACTAGCCGTGGTAACTGTTAGTATAATTCCCAACAATTCTTCATTAAGAACGGTAGCGGAAATTTGTTCTAACTTGTTTCGATTATTAAGAAGTTCTTTCAAAAATTTCCCATAATTGGGCATTCCAACTAGAACATCAACGAGGGGTACGTTAATTCTAACTTCTTTGATCATCTCTAAAAACTTCTTATTTCACTCCTCTCTTTTCTCTTTTCTTAGGGCTTGTGGATATGGTATTTTCGGTGTATAAGGCTTTATTGGTGGAAATGTTGGTTTTTGGGTTGGTTCTTCTTCAACTGTTTCTTCTTCAGCTTCTTCCTCCTCATCTTGAATAAGAGTGTTATCGATAGGAATGGGTGGTGGATCATATGAGAGACCACTTCGAGTGAATACAGCATTGATATGCTCATTTCTGTTTTGTGGTGGACGATAATTCTTATCGTTTGATCCAGATGGTTTTGGATTGGATTGGGTGTTACTTGGTAATGTACCAGGAATTCGAGAAGAAAATTGATCAGAAAGTCTACCAAAGTTTTGTTCAAGATCCTAGATAGAAGCTTGATGATTTTTCTGACCTTGCTCAACTTTGGTTTTGAGATTGAAAAATTGGGTTTTTACAAACTCATTTGTGGTTCTTTGAGCATTTACGAATTCTCGCATCATTTTTTCGAAATCAGATTCTTCCTTTTTATCTGAATTTGTTGGGTTTGGATTGTCTGTTCGAGGTTGAAAATCACGGTTATTATCCCTTTGTTGGCGATCTTTCCAATTTCCAGAACTTCTTCCGTAATAATTACCACGAAAACCTCCTCCACGATATCCTCCTTGGACATAATTGGCTTCCCCTTCGTTGGGTCCATTCATAGGTTGGTCATCACACTCGGATGATGTGTGATTACCTCCACAATTATTACAACCATCTCGCATTTCTTTCATTTCTCCTTTTATATCTTTGTATTGCGAGTCCATTTTAGAAGACAAGGCTTCTATTTTGTCCATGAGCTTTGAATTATCTGAACTTTCGGCAAAAGCAACGGTTTTCCGTATGGGTTTGGTTTTGGAATCTTTTGACCAATCGAGTTTAAGAAGTACTCGATCTTCAAGAAGTTGATATGCCTCGTTAGGTGTTTTGTAAAGGAAAATTCCTCCGGCATCAAGGATTGCTTGAGATGCTTCATCAAGACCATGATAAAAGATTTGGATTACTGTTCCTCGTCCTAAACTATGACCATGACAACTTCGAAGCAAATCTTTCATGCGAAGCCAAGCTTCAACAAGAGATTCATTAGGATTTTGTGAAAAAGCACGGATTTCCCCCATTAATCTATCATACATGGCAGGTGGAAAGAATCGACGTATAAAAGCTTGCCTCATCTCCTCCCAAGTATTAATAGTTCCTGGGGTTAATTCGTTATACCATACTTTGGCATCTTCGGCGAGTGATGATGGAAAAAGTTTGAGCTTGATAGCATCGACATTAGTGTCTCCATAACGAAACATGCCACAAATTTCAATGAATTCGGCAATGTGTTTATGCGGATCGGCCCGCGAACGGCCATCAAATTAACGATCTTTGATCATAGAAAGATGGTGACCTTTAACGGTAAAGTTTTCACCAAGGTCGGCGACAACAATAGCAGCTCCAGGAGTGGGTGCTACAGTTCTATTGGCGGCCCACATGGGTAAATCGTCAGCCATGGGTATTAGTTCAAAAAGATTAGAAATCGGGTGTTCTTCGGAAAGATTATCAAACCAATTAAGAATAGTTGAGGATCTCTTCTTACGAAACAAACTTTCGGGATCGGATAAAGGTGTACTAAGCTTTTTAGTAGTAGAACGAGTGTTCATACAACTATCAAGAGAATCGAGTCAATTACCTAAACAAAAGAACAATAATAAAAAACTAAAAACAGAAAAATCAATCCGAATCGGTTGGGAACCAAACCGATCGGATGGACGCTACGGCAAAAATAAAAATGTGGGAAACCAAGCGGTTGGAAGTGAATCCGATCATATGGAAGCTACGGATTTTTTTTTTTTTTTTTTTTTTTTTTTTTTTAGAAAACGAACACGAAAAGAAACGGACTTTTAAAACTTAAAGAAACACGATCAAAATCCCCGGCAGCAGCGCCAAAAACTTTGTCTGTAAATAAAATTGCAGTAACAAAAACTTTTAGAGAAAGCAGTGAGCACAATATCATCCACATATAGTAAAAAAAAAATGCAGTATCATCACTCTGTCTGTAAATAAACAAAGAAGAGTCACAACGACTCGGAGTAAACCCAACAGTAGTAATGTAAGCAACAAACCGCTGAAACCATGCCCGAAGTGCCTGCTTAAGACCATAAAGATACCTCTGTAATAAACAAACATAATCCGGGTGCTCTGGATCACTAGAACCGGGAGGTTGATGCATATAAACAGTTTCAGCTAAATCACCATGTAAAAAGCATTCTTGAAATCAAGCTAATGAATAGGCCAATGTCGAGAAATAGCGAAGCTAAGAACACTCCGAATGGTGCCTGGCTTAATAACCGGACTACAAGTCTCATCAACATCAACCCCCTCAATCTGTGTGCTACCATTGGCAACAAGACGTGCCTTATACCGACTAAGATAACCATCAGCCAAATATTTATGACGAAATAACCACATACAACTAACAACATTTACACCCTCAGGTCTAGGTACATGAGTCAAAGTTTTATTCTTAAGAAGTGCATTATACTCATCATACATAGCATTTCGCCAATTGGGATCATTAAAAGCATCTTTATATGACCGAGGTATAGGAGAAATAGTAGACACATGACCAGCGTACTTAGAATTGGGACGAGTAATCCCTGCATGAGAACGTGTGACCATGGGATGAGTAGATACAGCAAGTGGAGGCGAAGGTGGTAAAGGAGGTGTTGGTGCAGGAACAGGATCATTTGGTGGAGGTGTAAGTGGTGCAGGGATATCAGTTGGTGTTGGTTTAGGAACGATTGGTATTGGTTCATGAGCAATTAGGGTGGTGCGAATAATGGTGGAAATGAGATTGGAAGAATCTTCCAAAAAATAATATGAGGGGGTGGGTTTGGAAGGATGGGATTGAAATGGAAAAACCGTTTCATCAAAGGTAACATGTCGAGAGATGATAATTTTGTTGGTGTTAAGATCAAGACAACGATAGCCAAAATGATTGGCTGCGTGTCCCAGAAATATTGCAGGTGTGGCACGGGGTCCTAGTTTATGTGGTATCGATATGTGGGTAACAAAGGCATCCAAAAACACAAAGAACACTATAATCAGGTGTAGCACCAAAAATTCGGGTAAAGGGGGATCTCATTATTAATGGCACGAGAAGGTAATATATTCAATAAATAAACAGCCATATTAAGAGCCTCGGTCCAATAGTTGGGTGGTAGGTGTGCTTGAAACAATAAAGTACGAATAAGATTATTTATGGTACGAATCATGCATTCAAATTTTCCATTTTGTTGAGATGTGCGAGGGCAAGAAAATCTAAATTGGATGCCATGGGTGGAAAACAATTTATGAAAGGCCGTATTATCAAACTCACCACCATGATCACACTGAAACGATTTAATTTCACACTTAAACTGAGTACGAACATAACTATGAAACAACTAAAATTTAGACAAAACATCATATTTATTCATCAACGGATAAACCCAAACATACTGAGAGTAATGATCCAGAAACAAAACATAATACTTGAAACCAGAAAGACTTGGAATTGGGGAAGTTCACAAATCCGAGTGAACAATGTCAAAACAAGAAGTAACAGAACTAGATGAACTAACAAACGGAAGCTTCACATGTTTACCAAGCTGACAAACATGGCAAAGAACGGGAAGCTTCTCTTTGTTATAAGAAATAGAATCACTAGACACAAGACGCCACAACACTTCACTCCATGGATGTCCAAGTCGTTGATGCCACATATATTGACTGGTAAGATATGCTTGAGGAATGGGAGAAGGCTTCGTAACAGGATAGAGATCACCCGTGCTATCACAACAGAGGAGTACCCGTCGAGTTAGGAAGTACTTCACAGAAAAACCAAAGGGATCAAATTCAACAGTGCAATAATTATCACGAACAAATTGACGCACTGATGTGCTATTTGTTAGTGCAAGTTTTAAATTTATAAGGATGAGTTACCAAATCTAGAAACAACACATACGAGCAAGTGTACTCGTCCGTTATAGCAAGATATGATGGTAAGTCAGGATCGTTCGCAGGGATTTGTGAGTGAATCAAAATATAAGTCTAAAAGTAAATCTCTAATGTACGCAAATAAGATAATAAGCAAATTCAATAAATTAAAAACTACTCTTGTTTAGACTAGTTTTCTACTTAATGACACACATGATTGTGATAACTTTTGATAACATATTGGTTGAGATAATTAGATGGTTATCTAATCTATTGTTTCTACAAGTTAAACCTTCGTCAAGATTTTAGTTTATAAAAACAAGCCTTAGGTGTAAACCAATCAATTCAAGATCTATCCAAGGTTCATAAGGTATGGTGGATATCTTAAACACAAGACAAACTTTTATTACAAATCAAATACTCTTAGGAAATGGTCAATACAAAAGGTAACCTCTTCATAGACAAAAAGGTCACAATTGCTTATAAACATTTAAACTTTCGTCCTACTAAAGGTTTACAAACAATCCGATTTGATGTTATAAAAGCATTCTTATTACAATCATACTTCTTGTTTCTTTGTTTAGTCAAGAATAATTATGGTGAAAAACAATCATTCATAGACAAACGATTATAACTAGTTGAGAAATAACAAATCTTTCGACCTTTGAAACTATTATCAATTAGTTAACCTTGGCTAAACAAATGTCACGATGAAACTTAAGGTACAATTGGTTCTTAGGATTCACTTGAAATTGAATTAAAACATATTATCACAATCATCACTATCACTAAGTATAAAACATCATCAAAACAAGTGTAAAAAGATTACTAGCCACTCATAGCAAATATGCAAATAAACTCAGAATATTTAACATTAGAATCCATGGTTATAAGTCTTACAATGCTTTGAAATTGATAACAAATGACAAGGTATTGATAACCTAAGTGTTGGTGATGATTTCTTGAGATTTTCGGACTCCAAATGTTGCTTCCTTTGTCCTCCAAAGTTCCTGGTTCTTTCTGCACAAATTTTCCTCCTTAGAGAGCTAGAAGATGATAATAATTGTGCGTAATAATGAGAGTAAATGGTATCTTGAATGGTTGTTGAGTTATGCACTTTTGAGGTCCTTATAGGCTTGTCCAACACTCTTGGTAATGAATAGGGACTTAAATGCTTGAACTTGGACAGTAAGATACTAAAAAGGGCCTAGAATCATAGGACAAAAGACCAAGATTCGTGCACAAAAGTTGGTAAAAACATGCAGAAGTGGCCATCCGATCGGTTGCGGGTTGATACCGATCGGATGGAGAATGGTCATAATGGCAATCCGATCGGTTAAACTCCAACCGATCGGATGGTAAATACTGGCTTCTTTGGACTTTGACTTTTCCTTGTGTAGTTCTTTATGCACTATCCAAACTTGATTAACTTCTGAACTTGGAACTTTGAGATGACAAAACTTAGGTTCTCATATGAATTACTTCATAGATTGGACTTTTGAGCTCAGAAATCTTCGTGTAATCGCGTATACTTCATTTTCTTCACTTTTTCTCCATTTTTCCTGCATTTGGCTACATATGCTACAAAAACATACTTTGATACGATTTAGTGGCAAAAGCATATAAAAACAACCAAATAACATACACAAAAACACTAATAACGCTTATAAAAACATGTTAACTTTGAGCGTTATCACGCACATAAATTAGATTTTTTACAATGTGAGAAGTGATTAAAACATTATTTAAATGAAGGGGGCGAAAAGGGGTAGACAAAATACTATAACCAGAGTTAGTGACTGGAATGAAATGCCCATCACCAACCGGAACAGACGGATAAATGCACTCAGTAAGAATATAACTAAGACTATGTACAGAATCATTAAGGTGATATCTACCACCTGTATCCATATTCCAGTTGCCAGCAGCCGGTTCCTGAAGAGTGGTGTTATTAAAGGCATTTCGTAAAATAGTCTCTTGACCCGAACCCTGTGAACTTGTCGTTGGTAGTTGACTAGGGTGAAAACCGGCTGGCGAGGGTCCTTGCTGAACGATACCTGGACCAAACTGAACCCCATTTTTTGAACCAGTAAACTGAACCCCCTATGGTAGACTGTGAACTCCTTGCGGCTGCTGTGAACCTGCAGTAAACGGAACCCCCTGCGCAACGGGAACCCCCTGTGGTAATAGACTTGTCATCCCAAACTGAACCCCCTGCGGTAGACCGTGAACCCCCTGCGCAACATTATAACCCACCCCTTGTGATAAACCATGAACCCCCTGTGGAAACACTTGGGCCGAATATAGATGCTGGGAATGGTATGGTAGTTGAGCCAGTCCATAAGGATTGTTATTCATAGTATAAGCAACAGTAGAGAATTTGTAGTATAAGCAACAGGAGGAGTTGTTTGGCTAGGCGGAGAGGTAAACCCCAACTTAGCCAACAAAAACCGCAAGGTATCCATACCCGACATAGTAGATGAAGAACCGAAAGTACGAGTAAGTAAAGTAGACTTACCATGAACACCATTGTGAAGATACCGACACGCCTCACCAAAATGACAATGAATTTTAGCAAAAAGAAAACAAGGTTTGTTCTCTTTTTCCAAAGGATTATACGAATGCCGAGACCATAGGAGAAGCGGATGTAGCATCCACAAGTGGGTCTTGAACCTTAGATTTCATACGCATCTCTTGCGTGGTCAATAAAGAACGAACCGTCTTGAGATCGGGAAAGGGTTCCCGACTAGCAATAACTGTAGAAATCACATCATACGTGTTTATCAAGCCTTCAAGCGCAAACGTAACAATATCATCATTGGTAAGAGGAGTACCAAGACCATTTAACACTGAAGCAATTGACTCAATTTTCTAAAAGTACGCATCAATTGTTAAGTCCCCAAGCTTCAAATTCCGTAGATCCGCCTTTAAAGCCATAGCTCTTGGGCGTTTATTGTCTTGCAAAATCATTTCAAGGTACACCCACGCCTCTTTGGCAGTTTGGGATTAAGAACAACCAACCGCTTTTGAAGATTCAATGCAAGTGTGGAAAAGATCCAAGACCGAATAATGAAATCAACCATTAGCCATTCCGGATCCCTAGTTGGTGGTGGAGGAGGTGTAGTAGAGGAGGACTCGGGTGGATCAAGAAGATGGTCCAAGATGTCATAGCCATTGATGAGGCGAAAAATGAACCGTTTTTAGGGGGTCATTTTAGCCCGGATTCGAATTTATTTGATCAAATATTGCCCTAAATCGTTCCTTTTGTCATTTTAGGTACTTTTGGAGTGAATTCTGGAAAAGGAAGCATTTTGGATGTTTTTGGAGCATAAAAGTGAAGAAAACGGCAAAGTCTTAATTTTCCTTGCTGGGAACAGTACCTGACGGCGTCACATGCTCCTTAATGACGGCGTCAAGAGTAATACAAGAGGTGGAAGTGGATAAAGTCCGTGACGATCCAGAAGAGTTTTACACTATGGGCATGACGGCGTCACCATAGGGTGTCATGGTCCAAATACAAGTGAGGGCCCAGAATAGAAGTGCACATGACGGCGTCAAATCTGGATCTAGGCAATCCGATCTCATTATGGGCGACGAGTTGACGGCGTCAGAAATTCCTTCTTGACGTCGTCACCCTGTAAAATCTATATATAGTTTTGCAATTTTCATTCATTAAGAGAGGGACAAGTAGGGTGTAACTTTGGAGAAACCCTAGCACAGATATTACTGCTTTTTCAAGGGTTTTTACCCTTTGAAACCTTTCATGTCAATTTGAGATAAGTACTATTTCAATTCAATCAATATGTCTATGTGTTGCTTGAATATATCTTACACTTGTCTTGAATTCAACATGCTAGGCTAGATATCTTGTGTGTTTGCTTAGATGTAGTGAAACCTAGATGTTAATTATGGGTTGATTGTTTGTTTATAGTTGTTACGGATGATTGTATTCGATGTTAGGCTTAAGAAAACTGGCATACTTCCATTGGTGACATGCTTGAACGTCTTAAGAAACATGATCAGAGGTGTACTATGATTTTTGGTTGTATTTAATGCGTAGGAGAATTCTAATGATCCCATGTTAGGAGCTTCTAATGGCTCGACATAGGAGTGAAGTAGGATCCTATAGGGTTAGGGAATATTGTACACGGCCCTACGACTGGTATTAAGGAATACGACCCGTCATCCATGCAATTGTAACAAACTATCAACCTGTAAAAGATATCTAGGGAGTAATGAAACCTAAGTAAACACAACTCTCCCTATCATTGTTCACACGACTAGTTTAATTAGCTTTATTTTCATTTCTGTTATTTTATTTTGATTGCATCTTAGTTGTTGGGTTAGTTGATTAGCAACTAATTCCGCCCACTCTTCCAAAAACTGAGATTTTTAATTGCTTTTATAAAAATATAAAAATACAAAAAGAATCATCCCACACCTCTAGACCTAGTTTTTAGGCTTTCTAATCCTAGCGACACTATTCCTGAGTTGAACGATCAATCCCCCGGTACTTGTCACTATACTATACTACAACGATCAGGTACACTGCCTGGTTGGGGTTGTAAGCTTCTCGAGATCCCTCGAGAGGTAAATCCTGGTGCGATTCCCATGTATCAGCCATGACAAAGGTGAGAAAAATACTACACCCATGAGGAGTAATTAATCTCATCAACATCAGGTTTGATGGGAACAAAAGTGGTTAGATGATTCATAGCCATAAGTTTATCCGATAATGTGAGAACCGGTGCGGGGGGAGTCGTATCTTGAGTCATGGTTAGATTAGTGGGTGAGGGTTTATACTAGTCGAATAGTATAGGGTGGATAGTAGTCGAACAGTAGAGTTTTAGGGTTAGGGTGAATAGGAAAACCATGAAACAAACACCTTAACGAGCAGAACCTTTAAATCGTTAAACAACACATAATGGAAACAACGAGCAGTACCTGGAAACAGAACACCTTAACGAACACCTTAACAAGCAACCTGGAAACAAACACCTTAACTAACAGCGCCTTTAAATCGTTAAACACGTAGATCGACAACACACAATGGTCGACAAACAATCAAAACACCCATCGACAACACAGAAGGTCGACAAACTAATTAACAGAAACTGAAAATGGAATAGAAGCTAAAATAATAATAATAATAATCGACTGGTTAGGTTAGGTTTAATTGACTGGTTTTAGGTTTTAGGAAGCAGTAGATGGTTAAGGATCGATAGGTATGGCTGATACCATGTAGGAAACTGATAATCATTTTTTATTGACTTCATTAAGATCGTACAATGACAATATATATAGATACAAGACATACGGGCCTAAATACATTCGGGCCTAAATACTCTAAGCCTACTCGTCTAACAATGATAACATGCATTTCTTCTTTAAAAAGTTGCGATTCATATAAAATTACTTATAACATTAATCTTGTTCATAAAAGTTAAATACGTAACAAAACTATTAACATCTTTTTTCTTTTAATTTCTTTTTGAATAAATTGCATCTTTGGTCCCTAAGGTTTGGCCAAATTGCAGGTTTGGTCCCTAACGTTTCGAAAGTGCAACGGTGGTCCTCATTTTGAAGTTTTTGCTGCATGTTTGGTCCCTGATCAACATCAAATGACTAAATTACCCTCGCCTTCTTCTTTTTCTATTTTATTTTCAACTTTCTTACATAAATGGTCCCTGTGTTGTTCCTCGTTTTACAAACTTAGTCCCGTTTTTTTTAATTTATTTTTCTAAAAAAGAAAAAAATTAATTTTTCTAAAAAAAATTCGGGAAAAAAAAATAATTTTTTCTAAAAAAATTAATTTCGAAAAATAAATGATTTCTAAAAAACTTAATTTCGAAAAAAAATAATTTTTCTAAAAAAAAATCGGAAAAAAAATTAATTTTCCTAAAAAAATTAATTTTGAAAAAAAATAATTTTTCTAAAAAAGTTAATTTGGGAAAAAAAAATTCTAAAAAAATTAATTTCGAAAAAAAAATAATTTTCTAAAACAAATTTCGGGAAAAAAATAATTTTTTTGAAAAAAAAAATTCGGAAAAAAAAATAATAAAAAACTTAATTTCGAAAAAAAAAATATTTTTTCTAAAAAAATTAATTTCGAAAAAAAATATTTTTCTAAAAAAAATTCGGAAAAAAAAATTAATTTTGAAAAAAAAATAATTTAAAAAAAATCAGTTTTCTAAAAAAAATTTCAGAAAAAGAAATTAATTTTCCTGAAAAAATAATTTCGAAAAAAAATAGAAAAAATCGGGACTAAATTTGTAAAACATGACACAACACAGGGACCATTTATGTAAGAAAGCTGAAAAGAAAATAGAAAAAGAAGAAGGCGAGGGTAATTTAGTCATTTGATGTTGATCAGGGACCAAACATGCAGTAAAAACTTCAAAATGAGGACCACCGTTGCACTTTCGAAACGTTAGGGACCAAACTTGCAATTTGGCCAAACCTTAGAGACCAAAAATGCAATTTACTCTTTCTTTTTCTAAATTTTATTATAAAAAATCATGTAATCATTACATACTTATATCTCTACCCTTTGTTACTTGTATTATATGAAGGGTTAAATCCACGAATTGGCCATAAACTTTTTCAAATTTTTAATTGTAGTTAATGAACTTTTGAAAATAACATAATCACCATCAAAACATTTAAAATTTTCACATACGGGTAACATAATTTTATCTCGGTCCATCATATGAGTGATATACTTTTATCTCAATCCGTCATATGGGTAATATACTTTACAAAATTTTCACATATGGGCAATATTTTCCACCTAAAACAAGACTACCAGCAATGGTATTGCAGCCCCAGTAACACAATTCACAAATGAGACATAATCGAACCCCACTGGAAGAAGAATAAAACATAACGAAGAATCTGTATTGTCGTAACAAAACTAATAACATTTTTTTTTCTTTTAGTTTCGTTTTCTGAATTCTATTATAAAAAATCATATAATCATTACGTACTTATATCTCTACTCTTTGTTACTTGTATTATATGAAGGGTTAAGTTCACGGATTGGCCATAAACTTTTTCAAAATTTCAATTGTAGGTGATAAACTTTTGAAAATACCATTATCACCAACAAAACATTTAAAATTTTCACATACGAGTAATATAGTTTGATCTCGGTCCATCATATGAGTGATGTACTTTTATCTCGGTCCGTCATATGAGTAACATACTTTTACAAAATTTTCACATATGGGTAATATTTTTGAATACAAAAAAGTTTGGATGAAGATAATAGTTTTTTCCAAAGTTCTTTATCAATTGAATGAGTACATGTTTATTTGAAGGAGAAATATAGCTAGTATATATAGTTGTTTTAGAAAAGTAAAGAACCCAAAGAGATGGCATAGAAACATTTGGCTAGAAAAGACAAAAAAAAAAAAAAAAGAAGTAGAGAGAAGTTTATTTCTCACCCAAAATCATATTTTGAGTAGACAAAAACAACAATATATTTGTCTCTTATTTTAAGAAAAAACATAGAAAGGGAATTTACTTCATTCTTCGTCATGAGCGCATTTAATGAATCTAATAAGTTAAATAAAAATTTCTATGAAAAATGATTTTATTTTGCTTTCTTACATATATGAATATGAGCAAATTAAAGTACGTTAGAGTGTGCTACATTTGATAAACACGAGATAGTTCATGATTAGTTTGTTTGATCAACTGAACAAGGATATAGATGCTATTACCACACATGCCATGAATCTAAAAGACATAAGTGTTATTGTATGTTAACCGGTGTGTTTAGTAAAAGAAGCAGTGAGCTGTAAGCAGTAGTAACAGCTCACAGCCTACCATTCACATCTTCTTAAAGAAGCATTAGAAATAAGCTTTCCTAAAAAATAGCAAAGCTCACCGCTCATTTGTCAAACAAACAATAAAATTAAAAAAGTTTATTGCTCACCGCTCATTGCTTCAAAAAGCTCCGCACCAAACATAGCCAGCATGTGAAACTACGAGGAGATATACATATTAGTGTTAACTTGTGTATTTTGCATAAATGACTATTAGGTTCCCTAATATGTAGTAAAAGAGATGCAATGACTAAATGGGCTTAGCCCAATACAACAATACTATATGCATGCCGTAGTTGGAATGCGAGGACACTGAATGCTCAAACTAGTTCGAAACTCATCAAACAAAACAGACATGAGATATTTGGTGAAAATATCCGCATACTGATAATGTGAGAGAACATGCAAAACGCGAACTTGATCCTGAAAAAAAATGTATGTCAACCTTGATATGCTTCGTGCGCTTATGTTGCACAGGATTAGAAGATAAATATACCGCACTGACAATATCACAATAAACAATAGTAGCAGAGTGTAAAGGAGAGTGAAGCTCTCATAAAAGGTTTCATAACCAATAAGTCTCAGCCACTACATTGGCAACACCACAATACTCAGCTTCAGCACTAGAGCGTGACAAAGTATATTGTCGCTTAGAACCTCAGGTGAACAAATTATTGCCAAGGATAACACAATATCCTAAACTAAAACGATGAGTAGTTGGGCAACCAGCCTAATCAACATCTGAATGAGAAACTAATGAAGAAGAAAAGGAGGAATAAAGTTGAAGACCATAATCCAAAGTACCAGGAACATAGCATAAAATCCACTTAAGAGCAGCAAGATAAGGCTCTTAGGGATCATGCATATAGAGAAAAACCTGATGAACAACATAACACAAATCGGGTCTAGTAAAAGTGAGATACTGTAGAGCCCCAACAAGGATCCGACAGAGAGTGGGATTGGAAACCGGGGTCCATTAGCCATTAACTTGGATTTCATGTCAACCAGATTCCAAGAAGAGTGACAATGGCGTATACCAGTGTACTAAAAAACATCCATTGCATACTTTTTCTGGAAAAGAAACATCCCTTGATCGGTGCGAGACACATCTAGAAAATAGTTCAACAGACCAACATCTATCATGAAGAACTCCTGATGTAGACAGGTAATAATTCATTGTAAAAATGATGTAGAAGTAGCATTCAACAAAATATCAGCCACATAAGAAGTAAGTAAGTAACACCAAAACCCTTTTTATAAATGAACAGGGACGAATCATATCTGTTGTGGAAAAAACCAGTACGAGTAGCAAAACTCGCAAATCTTTGAAACCAAGCATGTGGAGCCTGCTTGAGACCATACGACGATCTCTATAGAAGACAAACATGATCACGACGACGTGGGTCCCGAAAACCGGGAGGCTGATGCATATAAACCGTCTCCAACAAAGTACCATGCAAAAAAGCATTCTGACATCGAGTTGATGAACAAGCCAATGCCGAGAAGCAGCAAGACTAAGAACTGTGTGAATGTATGTTTAATTAGTTTAATTATTTTGTTTTTTTACATAAAAATATTACATATATTTATATAATTTATTTTTTATTTTTAAATAACTAAACTGTATAATAAAATTCATATTATTTACCTAACTGTTAGGAATATAAATATTCAAGTAAAAGACTCGTTCAACCCGAGTATTGTTTAGCATTTATGTAGCTCGTAAACTTATTAGTATTAGTTTAGTTATAGTAATATTAGTTTAGTTAACGTAGTATTTGTGGAGGACGAACGGGTCTTTACCCACTGTACACCCGATCCACAGCCCGCAGAAGGGCGTTTTGTTTGTAACTATAAATACCCCTCTTCACATGTGGAGACGGTTGGAGCTTCTAATCATACAACCATTTCTCTTTCACTTTCTCTCTCTAGAACTCCCAACTCTCTTTCACTAACATTTGTAATTATTGTAACCTGTTACAAAAAAAAATGAAAAATTTCTCTATAAAAAAAATACGTAACTCAAAAGTATCGCATGGGCTCATTTTATTCAAATTATATATATATATATATATATATATATATATATATATATATATATATATATATATATATATATATATATATATATAACTTTAAAATTCTAATCGCTATTTAAGGACGCTTTTATTGGTATATTTTTATAAGAGAACTGCTATACATTATTAAATACTTAATAAATAAAGTTTGTTATATATATATAAAAAATAGTAATTTAGTAACGATATATATAATATACAAATGTAGAGAAATAAGTTAAGGGTAGTTTTTGTAAATTGCTATAGAGTTTAAGGGGGTGTTTTCAATTTTATTTTACTTTTAGAAAAAAAACATATATGAAACTTTAACATTTCTTATAAAGTCATCCGTTTGTCAAAAGTATTGAAATACTTGGCTCATTCTGTTCGCAATTTAAATACCTTTTCGTTATTATATTTTTATAAGGAAATCACTAGAAACTTTTTAGATATTTGATACATAAAGTCTGTTATATAAATTTTAAAAATATGTAAATACCTAATATATAGGGTAATTTCGTAACTCGTCACGTAGTCCGAGAGGATGCTGCGAAATTCTATTTTTAAAATAAAGTTAATGGTAGTTTTTATAAATTGTTAGATAGTTTGAGGGTGACGTTAGAATTTTATTTTATTTTCATAAAAAACTTATTTTAAACTTCGGCATTTTTAATAAAATTGTACTTAAATTAAAAGTAATGCAATATTTGGCTCTTTTGTTCGCAATTTAGAAACCTTTTCATCAGTATATTTTTTTTTTCTATAGAAATCGCTAAACATCTGTCAAATATTTAAGAAATAAAGTTTGTTATATAAAAAAACTATAAATAACTAAAAGTATAAAGTAATTTTCGCAACTCGTCATATAGTCCGAAGATGTTGCGATTTTCTTTTTTCTTTTTGCGATATACCTAATGGATATAAGTAACAAGTGCAATACCCCGTGCGTTGCATGGGTGCACCCGTTTCTTGATGAATTTTGTAGAATTTAAGAGCGTTTATACATATTAGGTTTGATATTATGGATAATTGACATCGAAAGTCTTGAATAATGTATTATACGAGATAGATCACCCGCGTGTTGCCGCGGTAAGTTTTGCCAAAGAAGGAAAAATTAAAGTAGCATTAAGGTTGTATTTGCATAAAGATGCTAGAAAACTATAAGAAGTATCATTTAGAAAATAGGTAGCTGCCATTTGCATTGGCCCATTCATGGGTAGATTCCATGTCTAAGAAGTTTGTGCAGTGTAACTGACATACAAAAAGCATTGACCCATGCAAGGCTAAGTTCCATATCTAAGCACTCCACAGCTGAAGTGCTAGACAAAAGGTTATTAATGTTTTGCCACATATTTCTGCATTGTGAGGACAAATATGTCGCAAAACATCTGAGCTTCTAACAACTGCAGGATAGTATTCAAATATTTACATAGGCAGGTGACTGCTTAGTCTTGCTTGTTCTTTTCAGACCCTCTGGTTCTTGGTTTTTCTTCAGCTGTAGCCTCTGCTGATGTTGCATGAATGGAATGCAAATAACAAAGTCAGTACATGTAGACAAAATGAAATGAATGGTAATGAAAAGTAACATGTTTGTTATTCATTGTTTTTGGAAATTGTTTTTTTTTTTTTTTTTGTGGCATGCATGTCATAACATGTAAGTGTTAAGTAGGAATTGCTCCATGTTTGGTAGAAGCGCATGCCGTTTGCTCACTGTTTTCTGCATCAGTGCTTTGTCATGTTTGTACCCATTATTGTAAGATATTATATTTTTTACTTTAATGTTTTTTTTCTAAGTTTAGGCGTTTTTTGGCCTTATATAATGGTGGGTTTATTGTAACATTTCTCACATATCTTACACCTAAGAAGTATGGGTGCGAGACCAAACATTGATCATTTAAAAGAGGCATGTGGCTCTAACCAGCTCCAGCATTGCTTTAAGTATTTGTGATGAGGCGAAAAATGAACCACTTTTAGGGGGTCATTTAAGCCCGGAATTGACTTTATTTGATCAAATATTACCCTAAATCGTTCCTTTTATGATTTTAGGTACTTTGGGAGAGAAATCTGGAAAAGGAAGCAATTCGGACGTTTTTAGAGCATAAAAGTGAAGAAAACGCCAAAGTCTTAATTTTCCTTGCTGGGAACAGTAGGTGACGGCTTCAAGAAGGAATTTCTGACGGCGTCAAGAGTAATTTCCATGACGACCCAGTACAGAATTGACGGCGTCACGAAGTAGGGCGTCAAGAGTAAAATGCATGACGGCTTGGAAAATGCTAACACATGACGGCGTCAAAAGTAGATCAAGGCAGTCCGAGAAGTATTTTGGCAGCGAGATGACGGCATCACAAGATTTGTCTTGACGCCGTCAGACCCTATTTCCTATATATAGTTTTCTAATTTTCACATTAAAAAGAAGAGAAGTTTTGGAGAAACCCTAAGTACGAACTTGGTACGAATTTTACAGGTTTTTCAAGGGTTCTAAGCCCTTGATCCCTTTCATGTGTAATTGAGATAAGTATTCTTTTAATTCAATCAATATGTCTATGTGTTGGTTGTCTATATCTTGTTCTTATCTTAATTATACCATGCTAGGCTAGATCTATCTTGTGTTTGCTTGGATCTAATAAAACTTAGATGTTAATTATGTGTTGATTACTTGTTTATGGTTGTATTGGATGAATGATTTCGATGTTAGGCTTAAGAAAACTGGCAGATCTCCAAATGGTAACATGCTTGAACGTCTTAGGAAACATGAACTGACGTGCACTAGGTTTTATTGGTTGTATTTAATGCATGCGTAAATTCTAATGATCCCATGTTAGGAGCTTCTTAGCCGGCTCGACATAAGAGTGAAGTAGGCACTCATACGATTGGGGAATTAAGTGCGCCACCCCATGAATGGTATTAAGGAATACAATCTGTCATCCACGCAACTATAACAAGTAATTAACGTGTAAAAGATATCTAGGGAGTAGTGAAATCTAAGTAAACACATTTTCTCCACTTATTGCTCACAACCTTAGTATAATTTAGTTTATTTTCATTTCTAGTATTTTATTTTGATTGCATCTTTAGCATTGGGTTAGTTGACTAGCAACTAATTCCGCCCAAATCCTTCAAACCCGAGATTTTTACTTGCTTTCTAAAAAAATATAAAAATACAAAAATAATCATCCCTCACCTTTAGAACTAGTATTTAGGTTTTCTAATCCTAGCGACACTATTCCTAGCTGAACAAACAATCCCCCGGTACTTGTCACTATACTATACTACAACGATCAGGTACACTGCCTGGTGGGGGTTGTAAGCTTCTCAAGATCCCTTGAGAGGTAAAGCCTGGTGCGATCCCCACGTATCAAGTTTTTGGCGCCGCAGCCCGGGGAATAGTTATTGTCTAGGTTAGAATTTCTTTTTACTAGGTCTACTTGCTAGATTCCTTTCTAGTAAGATTTTATTTTTATTTTTAGGTTTTCTTTAGTCTATCTTAATTCTTTGTGTTTTTGTTCGTAACTCTTCACCACCCGACATCATGGACGATGGGAACATCTTTGAACCCGTCATCCCACCACAACAAAACCCACCACTAGAACCTCTTAGGCCCCGAACCTTAGGAGAGTATTCCCGACCCAGCCACCAAGGCTACCGAAACACCATTGATCTCACCGGAGCCAATGTGACCCCCTTGCGATCCGACACCATCCGGTTGGTGCAAAGCGGATGTGCATTCCATGGACTTCGTTCCGAAGATCCAAACCAACATCTTAAGGACTTCCTCAAAATCGTAGATTCCATAGACCTAGATGTTGAAACTAGAGAGACAACCCGATTACGCCTATTCCAATTCTCTCTACGGGATCAAGCTAGTCAATGGCTTGAGCGTTTACCCGCGGGATCCATCACCACATGGGATGATCTCACCACTCGTTTCCTTGCTCAATTTTTCCCACCGGGGAGAACTACTAAGCTTAGAAATGACATCTTGATGTTCCAACAACGTCAAAATGAATCTCTTTATGAAGCATGGACTCGTTTCAAGGACTTACTCCAAAAAGTCCCTCATCATGGCATAGATCTTTGGCTCCAAGTCCAAATCTTTTATGACCATATCAATCTCTCCACGAGGCGAGCCATTGACCAATCGGCCGGTGGTAAGCTACGTGATCTAAGTGCGGAACAATCATGGGAACTCATAGAAGATCTTGCTCTCTATGACAACGAAAGTTGGAATGATCCCCGTGATTTGAACAAAACGGTCAAGGCAATATCTTTGCCTTCGAACAATTCTAGCACTCCTGACCGTAGGATCATGGAACTTGAAGGTCGAGTCAAGTCTCTCATGAAATCTTACGAAGCTCAAAAACCTTCAAGCCAAGTAAGAAGAATCGCTTCTACATGCAAATTATGTAATGGCCCTCACGAGACTCATAACTGCATGGAGCTTCCAAAACGTGCTTATAACGAATTCACGTCGTCACATGTGGGTCGAGGTCCTCGAACTCCTGACGAGGCCTATGAGGCATGGAAGGATAAACCTAATTTCAGAGGGTACCAAACGCGGAGCGTATCCTTCAATGACTCCTCACCACTCACTTGGTCCGAGCATTTTCCATCACAAGACATTCCTAGGCAAAGCTGTGAAGATGCTCTAAAAAAATTCATTCTATCTCAAGAATTACAGCTCTCTACGCTCGAGGCTAAATTTAGACAACAGCAGGCTGATATGAATAACAAGATTTGTAATCTGTTAACTGCTATAAAAGAGCATGTTGTTAATAAACCTATTCACGTTGATGAGGTTAAGTCTGTTACTGTCATGAATCCACCAACCTCCCCTGTGAAAATAAAAAGTCCTAGTAAGTTATTCAAACATCTATCACCAAAAGGAAAAGAACCTGCCAACCCCCTAGGACCAATCCATTTCGTGAACACCATCACCACGATATCTGCTTCTACACCCAACCCAACCCAACAACAAACCAACAAAATTGGTCATACAGCTAAAGATGAGACCTTAAGGGTAGACCACGATTTGGCAAAAAAACCTACCAACTCATCCGAGCAGTGCATCGCGCAAGAATCTGGCAAATCGAATGAAGGGAAAGAGAGATCGGAAGAGCATGGGAGAAATCCAGCCATTTTGGGTAAATCTATTATAGAGGAACTCGAGAGAAAAATAGAGGATGCTACTAGTGGGAGTAGCGATAGGACTGAGGAAAGCAACCCTAAAGTTTTCAAGATCTCCTGCACCATTAAGGAAAAGCTCTTAACCGGTAGTCATATAGATCCTAGCTTCCCAGTCAACATAATCCCCCTTTCCTTATACTACGAAGCCTTCCCAGAACGCATTGTGTGCGAGAGCGTTAATAATGCTAGAGTAATGAAAAATTTATCAATTATGATTGGTGAACTTGTTTACAATATTGACCTCACTGTGGTCGATGACGTGGACCCTCTCACCAATCAAACGTTAACCAACCTTATTCTTAGGAAACCATTTATCAATGAATCGGGAGTGATCCTTGATGAGAAGGATGGTAGTGCATTATTCACCAATGGTGTTAAGAAGGTAATTTTTCGTAGGGGTAATGAGGAGGTGTACGAGTATCGTCCTTCCCTTGAGGGGAATCTATACGGATCAAAGGATGGAGAGTCGGGGAAGATAAGACGGCGTGATCCGAATAATCTCAAAATTCCCTGCATGATCGGTCATAAGTACTTCGATAACATCTACATCAACGTATTCCTGCCGAAGAATTTTATGTCCCTATTCCATTATAACAATATCTGCAGATGGGGAATGATTTACAAGGGAGAGAAAGTGGTTGGTAGGGATCATGAAATCCAGGTGTTTGTAGGAAATATGGCATTCACTATGGAATTTACGATTGTGGACAATATCGAAGACTATGTCGACCCTAGATTATCACAAGTCATTTTTGGGGCGCCCTTCTGTGAGATCACTAATCTGATAATTGATGACCGGAACGGAATCATGACCTTCGCTGATGGAATTAGGAGGGTTTCATACCAAACGCCATACAAGAGAAGAGACCTTAAGGAAATCGATTGTGACGGGCTTGATAAGATAAGTTCCCAACTTATTTTGTGCGATGAAGTTGTTCGGAGAGGGTGTAAGAGCACTTCTGATTTATCATGTGGATTCTTTAAGGATGTTAGTAAGCTTGGTTCTAAGTATCGAAAAGATATCTTCGAGTTCGAAGACCCGAAGTACTTACACTACGAAAGCGAAACTGGTTTAGAAGACGACCTAGAGAGTGGAACCAACGACGAGGTCACGTAGTAACCCATGACCTTGAGTCTAGCTACAAGACTCGTAAATAAAGAAAAGCGCTTCTTGGGAGGCAACCCATGTTTTGTGTGATTTTATTTTGTTTCTTTGTTATTTGCTTCCGTATGCATGCTTTATTTTTATTGTTGGTAGATCATGTTTCTAAATTAAATAGTGGAAATACTTTACTTTGTTGTTTTGGCCTAGTCTTAACTCCACCTAAAAGTATTTTTGCAAAAGATAAATGTAAGGGGAAACCCCAAATATGTTTTTAAGAAACAAACCGATCATGATTCTCCACAATATTAAATGAACATGTATATTCGTATTTGTTAGAGTCAAATGCTTGTATTGAGTCATAATGAAGTTTTGCAGGATTTTCCAGGAAGTAGGACCAAGTTTTTCCAAAAATTTTCCGAAAACTTAACATAAGAATTTCTGCAGGTCACTTCTGACGGCGTCAAGAGTTAACTCTTGACGGCGTCACGTGTAAAAAATCTGGAAATTTCACCGGTTTTGTTTTTCTAACGGAGTCTTATGGTTTTTGTGAATTATTAAGTTTTATAATCTCCAGGAAATCTACAAACTTCATTCCACAAGCATTATATCTTATTTTGTTTTCTAGGATTTAGTAACTTATATAGGATGCCGCCGATTTTATGCGAGGTTGTCTTGTCTATTTTCTCAGGATTCACAGGTTATGTATGACAAGAAGATGATTTATATTCTGGAAGGGAAGCTTTGATTGTTCATTTTCTTAGAGGAAGATTTAACCTGGCCACCTTATTATCCATACCGAGCGAATCAGGGGAGTATTTGATTTCATTCTTTTTACTTATTTCACTTTTATATTTTTTACTTGAACATTGAGGACAATGTTCATCTTAAGTGTAAGGGGAGGGCAAAATGATGATACCTTACATGTACACTTTCGCTTGAGTTTGTTTTGTTTGATGGTAGATGTGTAATAAAACTATGAGAAATACTTGTTAGTGCAATTTTAGCGCCAAATTTAAAATTTTTTATAACATTTAGGAGTGAAACTTTAGCCATAGCAAGCGTCTCATGGATAGGAGATTGTATGACTAGCACATAACCGTACTTTCAGAAAAATTTTCCACCCAAATATGTGAGGTTTGCCTTTAGATTTGATAGGAAAAGCATTTACTATTAGTGCTTATGAGTGTACCGGTAGTATTTAGATTCTAGAACTTGCGTTAGTGATGCATCCCGAGACCGCTAGTGAGACTACATTCGTGTAGTAGGATTTACTACATGATAAGAGGCATTAGGATCACCCTTGTGTTAAATCCGTATCATAATTACTTGACCATTTATGTCATATTACTTGGCTTGTTAAGTCAACTAATTTTTCCCACACCTTAGCGTTGTACTCATTTTTAGTACACGATACGCTAGTACACCCCTCAGAGCCTATCTTTTCGTTTCTAACTTTAAGCATCTTACTTAAAGGAAGAATTTGTTACACCCCACTTAAATGTACACCCAAATCGCCTTAGCCTTCCGTGTATGCGCTCATCTTTAGTGCATTATTGTTATTTGTTAAACCCTAAGTTAACTATCTAATTGATTACTTGGTTGCTAAGTCGAGTCATATCCTTGTACATATTGTTTTGGGACGATTGGGACTCATGGGTAAGTACTTATTTTATGGAGTAATGGGGAAGAACATCATATATTACCCCCGTATGTGCGTTAATCTTAAAAGTGCTCCAAGTGTTTTGATTTTCTTAATTCGAGTCATTAGATTAGTTTATTGTAAAATATGTAAAGATTCAAGTGTAAGGGGAATGTCCATTCCCTATGATGTATTATTTTGGATGGTAGGGTAAAAGTGTATGCAAAAAAAAAAAAAAAAAAAAAAAAAAAAAAAAAAAAAAAAAAAAATCGAAAAATCAAGAAAAAGAAAAAAAAATAGAAAAAGAAAAGAGAAAAAACATACGGACTACCATCCCTTTTTATTCTATGTTCATTTTATGTTTTTGTTATTTTCCATTTATTAGCTTAAGTCGAATCTAGTCTTGGCTTAGCAACGCCATATTGTACATGTAATTAACCAAGATTGTTAACTCAACACCAGTAAAACTTCCTTTATCCAACAAAACCGTGTATTTCATATCCCTACACCTAACGTTACAACCCTTTAAAAGACCTCTTTGATAGTTTATCCTAGGTGCTTACGCCATGTGGTGGAGGTTTGATCCTTTCCCAAGCCTATGGTAATCTATTTTGCTATGACAGGTAGTGAGAGATATCTTCCGTTTCCATATTGTAATTTATACTTTATTACACCCGACAGATGTGAGTATCTAAACACTATTTGTGAGGTGCTTGTGTATGACCTCCGTGCTTGTCTTTGGTCTTTAGTGGAACGATTATTTGTTGTAATTACTTTTATATTAGTGTTAAATGACCCCTAACTTGTATATTGACTAGAATAAAAGCGCATTTGCTTGAGGACAAGCAAATCTCAAGTGTAAGGGTATATGATGAGGCGAAAAATGAATCACTTTTAGGGGGTCATTTAAGCCCGGAATTGACTTTATTTGATCAAATATTACCCTAAATCGTTCCTTTTGTGATTTTAGGTACTTTGGGAGAGAAATCTGGAAAAGGAAGCAATTCGGACGTTTTTGGAGCATAAAAGTGAATAAAACGCCAAAGTCTTAATTTTCCTTGCTGGGAACAGTAGGTGACGGCGTCAAGAAGGAATTTCTGACGGCGTCAAGAGTAATTTCCATGACGACCCAGTACAGAATTGACGGCGTCACGAAGTAGGGCGTCAAGAGTAAAATGCATGACGGCCTGGAAAATGCTAACACATGACGGCGTCAAAAGTAGATCAAGGCAGTCCGAGAAGTATTTTGGCCGCGAGATGACGGCGTCACAAGATTTGTCTTGACGCCGTCAGACCCTATTTCCTATATATAGTTTTCTAATTTTCACATTAAAAAGAAGAGAAGTTTTGGAGAAACCCTAAGTACGAACTTGGTATGAATTTTACAGGTTTTTCAAGGGTTCTAAGCCCTTGATCCCTTTCATTTGTAATTGAGATAAGTATTCTTTTAATTCAATCAATATGTCTATGTGTTGGTTGTCTATATCTTGTTCTTATCTTAATTATACCATGCTAGGCTAGATCTATCTTGTGTTTGCTTGGATCTAATGAAACCTAGATGTTAATTATGTGTTGATTACTTGTTTATGGTTGTATTGGATGAATGATTTCGATGTTAGGCTTAAGAAAACTGGCAGATCCTCAAATGGTAACATGCTTGAACGTCTTAGGAAACATGAACTGACGTGCACTAGGTTTTATTGGTTGTATTTAATGCATGAGTAAATTCTAATGATCCCATGTTAGGAGCTTCTTAGCCGGCTCGACATAGGAGTGAAGTAGGCACTCATAGGATTGGGGAATTAAGTGCGCCACCCCATGAATGGTATTAAGGAATACAATTCGTCATCCACGCAACTATAACAAGTAATTAACGTATAAAAGATATCTAGGGAGTAGTGAAATCTAAGTAAACACAGTTTCTCCACTTATTGCTCACAACCTTAGTATAATTTAGTTTATTTTCATTTCTAGTATTTTATTTTGATTGCATCTTTAGCATTGGGTTAGTTGACTAGCAACTAATTCCGCCCAAATCTTTCAAACCCGAGATTTTTACTTGCTTTCTAAAAAAATATAAAAATACAAAAATAATCATCCCTCACCTTTAGAAATAGTATATAGGATTTCTAATCCTAGCGACACTATTCCTAGCTGAACGATCAATCCCCCGGTACTTGTCACTATACTATACTACAACGATTAGGTATACTGCCTGGTGGTGGTTGTAAGCTTCTCAAGATCCCTTGAGAGGTAAAGCCTGGTGCGATCCCCACGTATCAATTTGTTTGTGCAAGAATGGAGAGAGAATGAGGATCTTATTAGGTACATTGGACAGAAATGTGCTAATCTTGAAGGCAGCATTGAGAGAAGAGCGCAGCTAATCCAAGATGCCGAATCTTTTAGCCCGTTTGACAATGTGGCGCCTGATGCGGGTGAGTGCATGGTTGAGACACAGCAGAGAGAGCAAGATATCTTAGCTGCTTTGATTGGTGTTTTGGATTTAGCTCGTGAAGGGAGAGCTGAGAAGGAGCATCATGTAGGTTTGATTGATCTGAAAGGTTAGTTGCGCTTTGTTGTGCTGTTGCCGTTTGGAGGTGTTTCAGTGGCAAGGCTGGTTAGGTTTTGATATTCTTGTATTTTTATCTGTTGCATCTACTAAAGCATGCTTATAGCATGCAAGTCTAAGCAGCATTTCTATGTAAGAACCTGTTATGAATAAACTGTTGGTATTGTGTGAGGAGATAATATGTTAATGATTAAAAATAAGTAACTGTTTTTGAATAATAAAGGCTGGACACATACAGGAAGTGAGTGGTATTATGTGGATGTAGCCTAAAGCTGCAGCATGAACAGTTTTTTTTTTTTTGTACATGTTACTGTGGATGAGCAGAAAAGGTGCACACTGTGGCAATCTATAGTATTTTGTGTGGAGAATGAGGTGTATACTTTTGTACAACAATTAATAAGTGACAATGTTGAGTGTGTTTGTGTAAGATCTTTTTGAAAAATATTGTATTCAAAGATGTCACTTATGGTTATGTGACCTGTATTTGTAAAATATTGTAATGTAATAGTTTATTAAGATAAAATGCAGGGTGACTGAAACCAAATCTGTAGTGAATCTAGTGAATAGCAACATACCTGACCTCTTTTGTTTTTATGGAAGTTAGCCAAGTTTTTATTACTGTAATGTAGCAGTTCATTCAGATAAAATGCAGGGCCATTGAAAGAAAATCTCTAGCGAATCTAGAAAATATTAGTATATCTGAGTTTTTTTGTTTTTATGGAAGACAGTTAACTTTTTATTCAAGAGTGGGTCATGTTCTGTGCGCGCCTATTTGCAGCAGTGTATTTTTGCTCTTGGTACGTGGCCACTTTGTTTTGTGCTGAACCATTTTTGGCTTTGCTATTTAAGAAAGCATAGGCGAACATGTATTTGCACAACTTCCTTTAATTGTAAATAAGAAAAAACAAAAGACAATGTCAAGGCGTCCTAGGTGTGATCGACTGAGGGCTGAGGCCAATTCTAACAATTGGTCAGAGATGTTTGTCCTTTATTGTCGCAAAGCAGCAATCGAGGATCTCCAAATGGCTCAGCAAATGACCTCCCTTTGTGGGAGACTGGTTGGTGTTATTCGTGAAAGGGGTGAATTTATACATGAGCTGGAAACCATTGGAAACACTTATGCGCAAAAAACATTGGAGTATTTAAGAGAGGGCCAGCAAAAAGATGACCAAAAGGTGATGCAAATGAGGATCATGGCAGCTGAATTGGAGCTGAATGCCCGCAATCATGATCTGTTTATTCAGAAGCTTAAGGGTGTGGTGGATTTCTAAATTCAGAACCATTATCTATCGTTTGTTATGTATGTTTTTCTTTGTAAGTGCAGGTATTCATGTTTGTTGACTTGTAAGATAAAGATGTGTGTAATATGTATGCGAGCTAGATTTCATATGGTTGTAAGCTATTTCATTGAATAAAAGACTATGCATGTTAAATAAACATGTGATATGTACCTTTCTGCTTCTTTGACTGCGATGGCTGGTCCTGAAACAATGCACTTTTGATTGTTTTGTTGATAGTCGCTTTGGGCGTGTTCTCTTGGAGAGCTGTTTTCAAAGGTTCTTGATTCATCAATGTGATACCTTCTGGTGGAATTCCTGCTTATTTGTAAGGGCAAATTTAATGAATGCATTTGGAACTTGTAATTTTAATAATGGTATTTGTTGATTTGAGTGATGGTACCTGAGGTTTCTTGATTCTCAGTCAACATTTTAGCTGGTGTTTCTTTCTTTGGCAACGAAACACGGGCCTTTGATGTTTCTTTGGCGTTCTTTTGCTGAGCACTTTCTTCATTTGCCAGTGCAAGAGGTGTTGGCGATGACCCTAGTTACTCATAACTAAATAATTAGGAGCTGCACGTGTAAACGGTATTGTTAATCTTAACTTAAATGAATCACGTGAGGGCGCCTATAAGAGCTTGGCCGTGTCTTGTTGCCTTTTCTTTTTGTTAAAAACCTGATCAAGGTTAAACTCCGTTGTTCGCCCTGATGTGTTGTAGTGGAACTGGAAAATGTTTTTTTCACCTTCGATCGCAAAAATGGCTGGCAATATTTCCTGCGGATCTTCTGCTTTGTGGTTTGCGAGCAGCTCTTGGCATGAATATCCTGTTATTTCATCTACCCCGGGGCTAAAGAAAGTCATTGGGACTGTTGCAGACTCGTCTGCGATGAAACCTCTGAAATTATACCTGCATATTTTTTTTTATGAAAGCCATTATTTGCCTGTTTTTATTTATCGCAAATTTTTTAATGGCAAGTAAACTCAAGGCAAACAGGAATGTACCTATATGATGGTTTATCTAGTTTTCCATGATTAATGAAATGGTACGTGCCATCTTCCTCTCTGACTTTGGAAGCACATTGGTTGCAGCAGATGTAAAACCAACCTCTCTTTATGTTGATGGAACTCATTGTTGCTTCAGATGTGAACTTGACCCCCTAAAAATATATTGGAAAAGTGAACAGTGGGAACAATTTTTTGTGCTCCAAAGTCTGTGATTAAAATATGTGTTTAATGTCAAACGAAAAATACCGTGTAGCAATCCGGTTCTTGTTTCAAGAGCGTCTTCAAAGGGAATCTGTTACGGAACTTTTCTTTTTCAATATCTTCATATGGAGTCTTAGTGATCCGAAGCGGTGGAGTTTTTTCGTGCTTCTCCTTGTATATGTCATGTTTTTAAAATAAGCTTGAACATGTTACGCCTATAATCTATGTTAATCAATTGTTGATCAAAAGTTTTTGGTTTAAAGTTATTACCGTGCTCTTGCCTCATCAGCCTCTAGTATCTTTGGGTTTAAGTAATAGCGTGTTGCAGATGTCGCTGTCAGCTTGTAGTCTGCCATAATTTTGATTTAAAATGTCTCACGAAATTGCTGTTTAAGATTTTATAAATTAGTAATTGAATACCTCTAAATTTTGTGACTCTGCAAGAGCTCACAGCAATTATAACTGGCTTGTCCATTGTTTCAAAATCAGCATCTTCAAATGTCTTAGCCATGTCATCCCACATTGTGAACTCAACCACACTACCACTGGTAAGACAAAGATATGATCAGTTTTTGCGACCAAATTCGAAACTATTTACTTTTTTAACAACAAAAAGTTAAAGTATCAGGTGGTGGACCTTAAATTTTCAATATCGACTTTTCTAAAGACACTCTCATTTTGGCTAGCATTCGGTCTGCGACTAACTTCCCCCGGTGATCTCAAACAGCCCATGTAATCTGCAAGTCTTATGATTCTAAGATATGTGTGAGCGAAAAAAACTGACAATAGAAAAAATTACCTGTCAGAATTGGATATTGCATTTTGCCTCTTATATCTTCTCTAGGAATCTTGTGCTGGAGCTCGTTATAAGAAGCAAATTCAAAGTAGTGGTGCGGTATTTCTGGGGCTTGTATGGGATCAAATCTTGTGGCTCTTCCAAATCTAAGACTTGTTTTGTTGCTAATTGTTTGTTGGTAAGAGCTAGTTGGTTCGCATATGAAACCTGACAATCTGTAGACCGACCCAAGCTTGATTTTTGGGCTAAAGTAATCGATTTCTTTGACATCCATATTGGCTTGTATAGCATAACCCTGGTTATGTTTAGATGGTGTCACATAAAGCTGAGTACTTACATTTTTTTCTGTTGTATAGGAACCGAGACATACCTCATGATCTATCAAGATGCAACAATATCCAGTCTCTTTTTTCTTGCCGGAGATTCCACTCTGATCTTTTTTAGCATATGTCACTGCAGTCCATTTTCTATAGACTCTGGCTTCAATCACTTTGCTGTGAGATGTTGGTCGCAACTCACGGATTGGTGTAATTTGTGGTGCACTGGTGGCCTCAACAATTTGATCTCCACATGGAAGCTGCACCAGAGCTTGGGTGTTTTCCTCCATTATGCTGCATGAGAGGCAAAAAAAGAAGTGTTAATAAAAATATCGCCTAAAAACGTTATTTATATTTTACGATCTTTGCTAAGTTTTGTTAATGACAAAGTATGAAGTTTAGCTATAAGTAAATCATCATTTTAAGTGTTTAAGTCTTGTTTAACTAAAGTTTACATTTCACTTTAAGTGTTTAACTAAAGTTTACATTTCCTTTTAAGTCTTGGTAAGAAAGAGTGTTTGACTAACCTTATGCTTGCTTGCAAGTCTTGTGTTTGACTAGAAGTAATGTGATGTGACCTTGTTTGGTTTGGAAGATTTATTGCAAAAACCAACTGCAGCCCTGGCGGTACCCTGGGGATACACGGGCGGAACCCTTCTGAGGGGTCCGCCGTATCCGCCAGACCTGCAGAATGGTTTGCAATAAATACCAAACCATTTGTTAGTTTTGAGTCACCCTTTTAGGACATATTTTAACATACTCTCTAAACTAACTCAGTAACATTTGTCTTGTGTAATTCTCTTATGTAGCAAGGGACTTCACAAGATCATTCAAGAAGTTACAAGCTTCAACTCTAAAGTTGCAAGTCTTGGTAGCTTGGTCATGTATAAGCTTTGGTAGTTTATACTTCATTTGTGTCATGTATGTAGAAGTGATTGGTTAGTATTTTAGGCCTCAAAATACGTAGTGTGTCGGGAGTTGTTGTACCCTTGTAAAAGAACTAACGGGAGTGATTGTACCCTTGGTAAAGAACTCGACATCTAGCTTAGTGTCGGTAAAAGTGTAAGCGACGATGGGAGTGGTTGTACCCGTGTAAAATAACTCGACATCTAGCTTAGTGTCGGTAAAAGTGTAAGCGACGTTGTAAAGGTTTTCTCCGCCGGTGAAAGGAGCTTGTTGATTAGTGCTTATAACTCCTGAGTTGGAAACTCGGGGCGTGGATGTAGGGCAAGGAAAAAGAGTCCTTGTAGCCGAACCACGATAAACAATCGTGTTGGGGTTTGATCGTTTCTTTCTTTATCTTTGTTTATTACATGTTGTTCTTTAGTTAGAATTGCAAGTTACATATAAAGCTTTTCAAAGAACTAAACAAGTAAAGATGTGTTTGTATCTTCAAACAAAAGTAAAGCTTTTCAAATAACTAAACAAGCAAAGTTAGGATCATCACAAGCAAAGCTTTTCAATGTATGAAACTAGTAAAGTTAGAATTGTTATTTACATAAAAAGCTTTTCAAAGAATCAAACATATAACGTTGTGTTTATATCTTTAAGAAAACGTAAAAGTTTTCTAAAAGATATTCAAGTTAAATATGACATTAAAAAGCGGTAAACTATTCAACCCCCTTCTAGTTTTCCACAATTGGCATCAGGAGCTACGTTACTCAAGATCTTTAAAATAGAATGTATTTTAAAACTTGGATCGATCCATGGATTTTGAAAAATCTCAAAGAAGGGCAACCTATTCAAAACCAACCGCTATTTGAAAAAGAAAACTTACTTAAATGGGAAAGTAATTTTTAAAACTATGTGAAATCAATTGATCAAGATCTTTGGCATATTATTTCTTTTGGTGACTTCAAACCAAAGAAAACAAGTTTTGGAAACTAAGATAACTATCTTGAACTTGATAAAATTACTAAAGCTAAAACAATGATTTATAAAGCTTTAGTACCAAATATGAAAGAATGTATTTTTGTCAAACGGCTAATGATATTTGAAAAATATGTTGAACTTTCATTAAGAAATATGTCAAGTCAAAGATGATTAATTTGATCTTACGTATGAATTAGAAGTCTTAGAAATATTAATAGATAGACATTTAGTTGAGATAAATTCATGTACTACTAGTTTAAATGGTTTAAATGAAGGTATAAGTGAAGATGATTACTCATGACAAGCTCTTAGTGAACTTGCTTACGATTCATGGATTAACACGAATGAAGATGAAGCCAACCATCCGGTTTGTGATTCTCAACTAGATAAAACATCAAGCAAGGTACATTTTGAAACCAAACACTTTTGCATTGATAAACTTATCCTAGAGTTTTCTAAACTAGAAAATGAGTCTAAACGTTTATCCAACATAGACCTAAAAACTATCTTCAAAAATGAGTCTTTAAAATCTTTTAAGAATATCTTTGAAAAGGAAATCTTGTTAGAAGATAAAATGTCTAGAATTGAGAGTTGTGTTGAAATTGATCTAGAATATAAATTATGTCTATATTACAAACATAAGATTAAAAAGCAAAATGAGAAAGGAAAATTATTAGTTAAATTTGATGAAAGCTCAAAATCTCTTAAAAGATTGTTGAGGAGTCAAAGGTTGTTTAAAGATAAAACCGGATTAGGATTTAACTCAAAAGCACCATCAACTAATAAAACAAAGCAAGTAAAATTTGTCAAACCTAGAAGAGAGATTTAGAGATAATTCAGTCTCTAATAGAAACTCATGATAAAAGGATTAGGATTATCATTCTCTATGCTTTTATATGATTATCTAACCTTCTTGGATACATGAGTAATTGAGTTTCAAAGTGTGTCGTCAAACCAAGATTTTACGCGTAGTGTTTATCCTCTTGATAGCATCTCTATGCAATTTAAAAGGTACGCATTACTTCAACTCGACTTTGATTGTCTCTTGTTTCTAACATTATGTGTTGGAATATGTGTTATTTGTAATACTCTTAAGTGATTACCTGCTATTAGTAATAGCTAAGATTAGATTCTATGCAACAAGGAATTTCGTCATTAGTACTAGTAGGAGATATAAGGTGTTTTGGTTCTTTAACCATCAAGAGATAAACACGAGAAACTCTTGAGTGAGTCTCACTCAACTCTTGCTTACAAGTGAGCTAACTTAGAATTTCCTAAGTGTTAAAATGTCTAACACTTTTGTGATGCTTGCAAAACAAACCTTTGTTAAACTACATTCTCAAATACTATACCTTGAGTCTTAAATTATGTTTTTATTCAATCACTCTTTTATGATAATCTCAAATAAAACACACAAGGTGAAATAAATCACACAAGCATACATTTGGATATGTGAAATTAAATGAGTTTTTAACATCTAGGATTTACACATCAAATGTGACACATAGTCTCATGATGTTGTATCTCTTGGACTTTTTCAAAACAAATAGAGTTCATAGTTTCTTAAGTAAGAAAACCCAAAGAGTCGAGGAGTCGTTGAATATAACATTTAACGAGTAATCTCTTCCTTCTAAGATATCATCTTTGGTAGATGATGACTTAGTCGAAAGTCCAATGATGGCAAGACAAGTATGTTGTGTAAAACACTAAGAATAAAAACACAAAATAACATCTTCTCACCTTGAGTCAAACATTGAATCAAGCAAAATTGACAGAAGTTATAAAAAGTGATTTATAGGTCATAGTTGTGTCTAAACAAATTCAACAAAAACAATTTTTAGAATTTAGTGTAAAACAACTAGTGAAACAAAATATATGTTTCGAAGTAATCATGTGATTATAAGTGTCAATATTTGAAAGTCTTTTTGATAATAAAAGCAAACTCCAAAAGCAAGGGATTTTAACTTAAAGACATTCTTAGTTACTCTCTTGTTCTCAATGGTTTAGTTATTGATGACTTAACAAGAAAGAGATTAGTAAATCCGTAGGTAAAACTAAACGTAGAGAAATGTTCGGAAGACTGCTTGTTATCATAACAATTAGATCCAACATTATGTTTAGCTTTTGTCTATGTGCTCGTGTTAAAGAGGATCCTTAAACAACTCTTTAGTTGAGCTTGTTTGGATACATCATAAGGTACTACACAACTAGGATTATGGTATCCCAAAAGAACGGGAATAGAAACCATAGTGTATGCAAAATGGAAATATGTCGGTAATAAGTTGATAAGAAAAGCACAAGTGGTACTTGCACTTTTATACTTACTTACCCAATGATTCTCCAAAACACGTAAGGTTCTCAAATTAGTTTCGGATGGAGAAACACATCAACAAGCTCCACTTGAACAAGCTAACTCACGTCGACAACGGAATTCATCTCATCAACATTGTTATCCCTTCAACAAAGGAAGCATCGACTTCAGCGACAATTCAATCCATTATGTTCTTAATTGACATATTGTGATCCATCATGATCGTCTTGGTAAAAATGTTCATTGAGGAACATCTTAACTAAGAAAGTCGTATTCGTTAACCATTCTATCAACGTTTTCACAAAACCTCTTGAATGGGAAGCATTCATCATCCCTAGGCTTAGTCAAGGACTCATAAGACCTAAAACCTTAGTTTTGAATATTAGGATAAAACCACAAAAATCAAGACAATACCTTTTGAATTTTTCCCTGCAGCACCCACGGTACCCTCAGACCATACGGGCGGAACCCACTTTTTGGTTCCGCCTGGTCCGCCAAAGCCACAGATTGTTTTATTTTTAATTTCAAAACCAAACACCCTCTTAACTTAATCATTCACTTTCAAACAGCCATCACCCTCTCAAAAACACATAAGCATACGAATTTTAGGGCTTTTAATCCAATCTCTTCAAATCCAACTAACTTTGTAAGTATTCTAATCACAATTGCATTTTTGATTCAAGTATAACATTCTTGTTTACAATCATTAACTAGAATCTTAGGGTTTATGCATAAAACTTCTTGATTCATGAAAAACTTGGTGGCTAGTCAATTATGTCTTTCATTAGTTAAGAATTGTATCCTTTTTGTTGTTACTTTGATTTGCCAAACACACCAAGTGCATTGTCTTTCAAAAATCGCATCCAAGACTAGAACATGATTCATCACCACATTGTTAAAACAAATGAAAAACATCATTAAAACATCACTTGCATACTATCTCTTGAATGCTAAAGGGGATACATAACTAATATGTATTTTCGGGTACATTCAATCGAAGACACATTCAATTAGGAGAGTGTTGGTTATCTTTTGTTTTTATAACAAAATTTGCATAACAAAACAATTTGGGAATCAAAATGAGTCAAGATAACCAAGTCTCCACATTGTTTGCATATAGGAACACATTAGAACATCCACATTGTTAAAAGTCATTAACATATAATTTTGTGTTTTCTAGGAATCAACATGCCTCCCGCAAATAAATCCGATCACAAGGAAACCCTTAAGTACATGCCCAAACACCATAGGACCAAAGGTCTCAACCCCGTTCAAGTAGAAACCTTTAAGGCACTAGAAAAACGCTATGTTCACGATGGTAGAACCATTGATCCATCCTTTCTAGAAGGAACATCCATTCGCCAAAACTTTGCCGCAATCAACTTTGATTGTCTCCTTGATATAGATGAGCCAATTTGTCCTAGGTTCATCTTAGAATTCTATGCAACCGTAAACCTTTCCACAAGTGTTGTTGGTAAAATATCATTAAACTTCACAACCAATCAAATACCACATGACATAGATTTAAAAGACTTAGCTATCATTCTTGGTGTCCCAAATGAGGGAACTTGCCTCTACACGGATAGGTGGCCCATTTCAAGTCTTGATTCTATTGAGCGTTTTTATCCATACGACACACCTCTTGCTAGTAAGGAAACTATTAAGGAACATCTCTTTGTTAGAACCTCTACCACTAGGGTGAATCGTTCGGGGAATATTGTAGATAAGGATCCTTTTGGTATGGAGCTCAATGAGCTTAAACCACAATTTAAGAAGTGGGAAGAAATTCTTAGAGCTAACGTCATAAGTACCATAGGAAATAGAGATCATATCAACACATGCCTTTGCTACATGCTCTATAGCATTTCCACCGGTCAACCCTTCAACTTAGCCTACTACCTAGCCAAAAGAATGGCCGACATACCCTTAGTTGGAACAACCGCTCTTCCCTATGGAATGCTTCTTACCCGCCTCTTTAGAGCAATCTCACTCATTTCTCCTAACGATAATGGAATGCGCCTTGACTATTCTCTCGTTGCTCACATCTTCATTCCTTTAAGTGATAAACGAGTTTTCAAAGGTAAGGGCAAACGTACTCGATCACCTACACCATCATCATCATCATCCGGCATGAGCGAGGATGATAAACTTCCTAACTCTAAGTTACCTCCTATAGAATACCTTCAAGCACTCCCTGCCATTGACAATGCATCCGAAGAGTTCAAGCAAACCAAAGGAATGTTCAAATGCTTTGGAAGGTACCTAAACAAGCTCAATAAGAAGATAGACCGGTTGTGAGAAGATTAAGGAATGTTTGGCTTATAAATGCTTTAAGAACCATTTATGTGTTAAACTATGTAATTTGTTTGTTTTTCATGTTCTTGTTTTATTACGTTTGTCGGATTATGTTTGTATGAGCTTTTATGCACAATGACAATGTTTGAGGTGTTTGTCAACTTTTTATGCTTATAGCAATTTTCACTAAGTATAGTGAAATTCAAGACCTTAAGGTCAAAGTCCTATGATATGTGTGTTTACATGTTCAATTTTTACATTGCCTAACTAGATATACAATATCTTTTTGATTTTAGGAGTTTTCGAAAAACTTGATAATCGTCTCGTGGGTCAAAATCGCGGACTGCCAATTTTTTCAGCACTGGCGGATCTGGCGGTACCCAAAATTGGGTTACGCCAGTGTAATTTCTGGGTAACCCAGAATTGGCCCAACGGACCAGACGGAACCCAAAACAGGGTTCCGCCTGTGTATTGTGAGGGTTCCGCCAGACACTTGCAGAAAATTTTTTCATTTTTCTTAAGTCCAAAACTTGTAAAGTGTCAAACCATTATCCTAAGTGAGAAACATCTTCCATTAACTCCAATAACCATATTAGAACAACTCTCACTCACTAAAACAATTAAGAAGCCACTTCCCTCCAAAAATTCAAATTCAAACACAACTAACCCAAGGAACCCTTTTAAAGGATCCTTCAAACCATTGAAACATTTTCAACCAAGTCACATCCCATGATCACAAAACATTGAGTGCATATGTTGGTCTTTCACTCCACCTTATTCCATTGGATTGATATGCATTGATTTGACATATTCATGAAAACTTTGTAAATCATTTGAAACCTCAATCTTTGAATGGTAGAACATCAATTCCAAACACCCATTTCAACATCTCCTTCATCCTATAAATTTGAAAGTTTTGTAACAATTCAAATCACACCATCACCATTAAAACTTCTTCTCTCAAAACATCAAAACCACACCTTTGAAATGACTAAATCCAACACATCATCCGAGTCATCAAGTCCACCATCTTTGTCACTCTTTGACACCATTGCTCAAATGGAAACCCAACAACAACCTAGTAAGCAACTAGATGATGAACCCCATCAACCATCATTAGTAGAACGGTTGGCTTACCGTTATGCTAGACCATCCATTTTTCCAAATGATCAAGGTCATACCCACTCACAATCATTTGTGTTTCACCCAATTTACAAAGACCTTCATGGCAATCCTTCCGGCGAACCAAGCTTCCGCCATTTTGTTCAAAATCAACAACCACCACAACAACAACAACCATCACCACAAGAACCTTCCCAACAATTTGAATCTCTACTTTCTTCTTATAAGAAAATAGAAGCATCCATATGGAAAAACCTCCAAACCTTAATAATGAGATTGACACTCATTTAAACCACCTTTATGCCTTCAAACGTATGGTTGAGTCTCAAATTAACCATATTATGGTTTTACAAACAACACTTCAATCAACAAATGAAGGAAGCACAAACACTGCTCAACCATCCACCTTTGCTCCTTCAAGTTCAAACCATCCACCACCAACATCAACATATCAAACCACTCTTCCACCAAACTTTCCCCGCCATGATTGCAATCATTGCGAAAGAACCGCTCACATTAGTGAAGGGTGTCGAAGGGAAATTCGTGAGCTATCCGAAGAAATGAGGTTTATACTAAACCACATTTTGGATCTTCTAAAATCCTTGTCTCACACACCTCAACCCTAGAGTCTCTAAAATGAAACAAAACCGTTTCTTTTGGAAAATGTTTTCCATTTAAACCAACAAACCAAAACCGTGTCATCCCTTCAACCTTCAAAATAAAGCCCGCTACAACCCTCCAACCCACATTTTCATCCTTAAACAACCTTAGCCTTGTTTTTGGAAAATGTTTCTCATTAAGGAAAATGATGATTTCCTTGTAGCTTTTTATGATTCTTAGTTTATTTTTAGTTTTTCTTTATTATTTTGAAGTGGGATGGTGTCATCCAAATTTCTTGTCTTTGACCTCTTTAAGAGTCAAAATTATACATGAAATGAATTTCATTCTACTACAAGGTTTTCATTGTTTGTTGACCATTTAGGTATAATAAGTGAACTATACCTTGCTATGATACCATACATATATCTTGTGTTTTTGAAACTAACCTTTCTTTTTGTAAGATCATTATCCATGTTTTCTTCCTTGATACTCCATTTAGGGGAGTAATATTCAAGGGGGAGCATGAGTGGTGTATTATTCCACTTCACAACTCTTAGTTGTGTTTTAAACATGAAATGCTTTCATGACTTGTCTTGTGCGACAACTAACCTTTTTCTTGTAGGTTCAAAATCCATGTCTCCTCTCTTGGCACTCCATTTAGGGGGAGTATCGTCCAAGGGGGAGCAAGTGCTTGCTTCCGCTTCGCTAATCTTCTTTTTGTTTCGACAAAAAGGGGGAGAATTTATATAAACTTATATAAACTTGTGCTTATCACCTCATCCTTGCAAAAACAAGTTTTTATAATAACTTTATAAGACTT
Source organism: Artemisia argyi (assembly GCA_030686995.1). NCBI lineage: Eukaryota > Viridiplantae > Streptophyta > Magnoliopsida > Asterales > Asteraceae > Artemisia > Artemisia argyi. Next base: position 44,722,409 of record CM060683.1, on the reverse strand, counting down.
AACACTAAAACTAGTGACTTACTTATAAATAAAGTTTATGTTTTGTCATCAACAAAAAGGGGGAGATTGTTAATACAAATATCGCCTAAAAACGTTATTTATATTTTACGATCTTTGCTAAGTTTTGTTAATGACAAAGTATGAAGTTTAGCTATAAGTAAATCGTCACTTTAAGTGTTTAAGTCTTATTTAACTAAAGTTTACATTTCCTTTTAAACAAAACATTGTTTTTATTTCTTAAATTAGAAAGTGTCTTGTCACATCACATTTATTTCTTAAAATAGTAATGTCAAATCACATTTAGGGCAAGCTTTGTCCATATACATTTATGGTAAGAAAGAGTGTTTGACTAACCTTATGCTTGCTTGCAAGTCTTGTGTTTGACTAGAAGTAATGTGATGTGACCTTGTTTGGTTTGGAAGATTTATTGCAAAAACCAACTGCAGCCCTGGCGGTACCCTGGGGATACACGGGCGGAACCCTTCTGAGGGGTCCGCCGTATCTGCCAGACCTGCAGAATGGTTTGCTATAAATACCAAACCATTTTGTTAGTTTTGAGTCACCCTTTTAGGACATATTTTCACATACTCTCTAAACTAACTCAGTAACATTTGTCTTGTGTAATTCTCTTATGTAGCAAGGGACTTCACAAGATCATTCAAGAAGTTACAAGCTTCAACTCTAAAGTTGTAAGTCTTGGTAGCTTGGTCCTGTATAAGCTTTGGTAGTTTATACTTCATTTGTGTCATGTATGTAGAAGTGATTGGTTAGTATTTTAGGCCTCAAAATACGTAGTGTGTCAGGAGTTGTTGTACCCTTGTAAAAGAACTAACGGGAGTGGTTGTACCCTTGGTAAAGAACTCGACATCTAGCTTACTGTCGGTAAAAGTGTAAGCGACGATGGGAGTGGTTGTACCCGTGTAAAAGAACTCGACATCTAGCTTAGTGTCGGTAAAAGTGTAAGCGACGTTGTAAAGGTTTTCTCCGCCGGTGAAAGGAGCTTGTTGATTAGTGGTTATAACTCCCGAGTTGGAAACTCGGGGCATGGATGTAGGGCAAGGAAAAAGAGTCCTTGTAGCCGAACCACGATAAAAAATCGTGTTGTGATTTGATCGTTTCTTTCTTTATCTTTGCTTATTACATGTTGTTCTTTAGTTAGAATTGCTAGTTACATATAAAGCTTTTCAAAGAACTAAACAAGTAAAGATGTGTTTGTATCTTCAAACAAAAGTAAAGCTTTTCAAATAACTAAACAAGCAAAGTTAGGATCTTCACAAGCAAAGCTTTTCAATGTATGAAACTAGTAAAGTTAAAATTGTTATTTACATAAAAAGCTTTTCAAAGAATCAAACATATAACGTTGTGTTTATATCTTTAAGCAAACGTAAAAGTTTTCTAAAAGATATTCAAGTTAAATATGACATTAAAAAGCGGTAAACTATTCAAACCCCTTCTAGTTTTCCACAAGAAGTATGAGGGCGAGGAAAGTTCCCAAAAGCAAGTAGCACACCAATGATAAGCAGTTGAATATCAGCATCGTGGGACATACAAAATAAAAGACAATTTTACCATATCTACCTGTTGTTAACGGGTCTTACAACATTCGCAGAAACTCAAAAGATAGTAATATGTGCTTGTTATAGCAGTATATAGAATGTGAATGACCAAAATGCTATGTAATATTTTCTATAAGTATCATAACATGCAGGGGGTTATCTATTCTAAACAGGTTGCAAATGGCAAAACAGACAATGAACTATTAATCCTACAGTGATAGCATGGGCAAAAAATGGATTCCCAAATGTTTTTAAAGCTGATAAGTTGAGAGCAAATCAAAATAAAATAACAACAAAAGCAATAAAAGTTTGGCATAAAAAAAAGGAAAGATTGATGGCTATGTTTGCATTGAAAGCCGAAAGTCTCTATTTTTTATTTTGCTTAGGAAATCTTTGTAAACAATATTTTTTGTCACATTTGGTCTCTGATTTTGTTGCTGTTTGATAAGGATTTTTAAACCATGCGGAGATGTGGCTCTAGAAAGAGCCACATATAATTGACCATGACCAAAAACTGGCTCAGGAAGGTAAACGCCAATTTTGTTGAGAGACTGCCCCTGGCTTTTGTTAATTGTCATAGCATAACAGAGCTTTATAGGGAACTGAGTGCGCTTGAAAACGAAAGGGAGATTTGGGTCTTTATGGACTAAGGGTATTCTGTGTATAAACACTTTTTCACCGACTCTTGTTCCTGTGATGATTTGTACTTGAATGAGCTTTGACATCAAGTGCGTAACTATCATACGTGTTCCATTACATAAACCACCTGCAAGGCTAACATTCCTTAACATCATCACCGGCGATCCAACCTTCAACTGTAACTCATGTGGCGGGAAGCCTGGTAATTTAAATGTGTTTATATATTCAGGAGGATACAACATCTCTGTCTCTGCACCGCTATTCCCAACTGGTATGGCCATGTCGTAGCTTGCATAAGTCCTTGGCTCACCATCAACCATCTCTAAAATTTTTGAGTTGATAATATCTGCAGTCTCATTTTTTGGACAAACAATCGCCTTCTGTTGTAGAGCAACTGCTGATGGTGTCTGAAGAGTGGCCTGGTCATAAATGAAATCTATGAGGTTAGAGAGCCCTTCTTCATCATCTTCAATGCAGTATCTGGATGGGATTTCAACCCACGCTGAATCTCTTGGATCTTCTATGTCAGGATCTCCAATATTACCATCACCAATGTCGATAAGCCACGAAGCAAACGAACGTGCTGAACTTTGTTCTTCTAAAGTGAGGCCTGGCCGGAACAGCCTCATGTTTTCTTTAAGAGTCATCAGGCGGAAATGCGGCCACAGGTGCGACTCTGCAATGGATGATGCTATTATCTCCATTTTTGGTGCGCCTTTTTTTACCAGCAGTGTTTGCCGAAAGTCTCCACCCAGCACAATAGTTTTCCCACCGAATAAAACATCTGGTGCATCTAGGAGGTCTCTGAGAGTCCTGTCCAATGCTTCAAAGCATCTCTGATCGTTCATGGGTGCTTCGTCCCAGAGAATAAGGTCTGTGTCTCTTAAAAGGTCTCCTACCTGAGTATTTTTTTAATCCTACATAGCGACTCATCTGTCAGCTCTAACGGGAGTTTAAATCTTGAATGCGCAGTTCTTCCTGATGGAAGAAGAAGTGAAGCAATACCGGAAGAAGCAACAGCCAATACAATTTTACCCTCACACCGTAAGGAGCTAATGATTGTCTTCCACAAAAAAGTTTTACCTGTTCCTCCATGACCATACACAAAAACTAATTCTTGCTTATTGTCTCTGAAAGCGTTCATGATGATGTTGTATATGCTTCTTTGTTTATCGTTTAGCTATGGAAGTGACTCGTCCCTCTCTCGAGCTAACATTGGTCGATTATAGTTCTTTTCTTCCATCAACAGGCGGTTGTTTAATTCATCTAAGAGTTCCTCTAGAGGCAGCTGCATGCCATAGTTTTCAACTGATTTGCCACAGCTACTGAGTATTATTTCTAACTCATATAGTATATAACCTTGCAATTCAGCGTCATTGACATAATAGTTTGGAATCCTAACCTGGTGCGAGATAATGGCTGGAATATCGTGCGCCATTTCCTGCCAATATTTATCCCATAACCGCAAAGGGTTTGTGATTTCACAATGAGTGAGGAGTTGTGCAAATACGAATCTAAGCTCCGCTGACGATGTTGTAACACATGCTTCTTCATGGGCTATATCCCATTCTTTGTCATCACCAAGCAGACCAAGTGCATCACATGCAGCGCGATATGTGGGACACACAACATTGTTGGCTGTTTGGAGTTCTGTAAAGTCGTTGCACCCTTTTTGATGACATAGCAGCATTCTTAGGTAGAAGAGCTCTCCTGAAGTTGGATGTATATATGCAAGCCTCCCAATAGAGGACTTATTATTTTTTCTATGCGACCAACTCTTGCGATCAGCGTACCAAACAAACTCTGATGGAAACTCTAGGTATGTCAAATGACAGTCATCCTCATTTTCAGTGTTATAAGTAAACCACTCAGTCAGTGTTGTCAACTAGCGATCACGGCGATCGACGACTGATTCTAAACTGTCTCCAGCTTGGAAAGTGACATGCTGCATACCTTCTAGATGCACTGAAAGGATCTGGACCGCTGGTTCTCTGCTATGAATTTCAAACTTCAATATTCTCCAGCAAGCCCCTTGAGGGCATACAAACCTTCCATCAAAGAAATTTTGTATCTCATCTATGAACGGCTGAGGTTGTGTTGCTGAAGTAGATGCTTCACCAAGAGATCTTGTGACTCTGGCAAATATTCGATCCGTCCCTTTGGATATATATTTGAACAAATATTTGATGAGCATGCTCCAGCCACAATATTCTACATTTATATGAGCCTGGAATGCCAAGCAAAGATCACGGTTATATGGCACGACGTAGGTATTATCCAGCTTCATTTGGCCTTTTGTTACAGAAACCTGTGTTTGCCATCTTCGATAATGTGGGTAGCCCTTATCATCAAAGAAAGTTTCTTCGTTGAACTTCTTTGGGAAATTCTTGGTGCAGGTTTCGCCCTGCATACATGGCGCGTTCAAATTAACTTTCCCACAGGGCCCATGCATCATCATCTCTGAAACTATTTTATAAGCGTGTGGATCAGAGCGCGGATCAGGCAGCTTGGTAGAAATGTATCGGTCTACATCCTGAGCATTCTGAATCTTTTCCGCCAAAGAAATCCAAAGTAGTGTGTGATAATGTGGGAGGCCGCGTTTTTGGAACTCAATGGTATACAACACTGCATCGCAAAAAAACACGACAGTAAAAATTAGCAAAATGTATCAGCAGACAATGCTATGTAACAACCAAGCAATTATATCTGTGGCAAATGAAAATGGCAAGACCCATATAAAAAAAAAGAGCATCGCACCTCCTGTGACCCGACCAAATGTTCGGATTCTTTTAATAAACTTCACAAAGGACTTGAGCTTTTGCTCAAAGACTCTACAAACTATATCTGATCTGTCAGATGTAGTCAAATGGGGAAACTGACTCATGTATCTCTGGATCTCCGGCCATTTGGCATTGCACATGAATGTTATAAAAAACTGTGGATTACCAAGGACTCTGCAAATCGCCAATGCATCCAAGTAATGGCTATACATATATCTTGGACCTCCGGTAAAAGAAGAAGGCAATATAATTCTTGAGCCCACCTCTGAACCGTCACGATCACCCCTCAAAATTGCATCATATAGTCCTGACAAATACTCTCCTCTAATATCATTCTGATGCTTCTTATAAAAATCCATCCGGTTTTGTTCTATACAGCAGTACACACCCACGACGTATTGCTGGAAAAGGCGGCCAGTTCTAAACATCAAATTATAACTATCATGTCTTGGATGCAGCTGGTAAGTATAGAACGCATTCATTGAGACCCTTTTCGGCTCATCATTCGGATTTGATGTTCTTAGCATTAGCTTTGTATGAAACCCAGGCTGACCGTAGATAAAAATCAACGGGAATTGCAATGACATGTATGATTTGTGAATTTTGCTGATTCTTTTTACTGGTCCGTCTCTATATTCCAGAACAACATCAAAATTTGAGTCACTCTCAGGGCCCCTGTCAAAGACAATTGCTCCCAGACTGTTTGATGACGGAAGCTCATAACTACGGGGCCCATCACCGCCGTATAGCCTTACCATAAATTCTGGCACATCTGTCCCGTGCGGTTCTGAATATGTGCACCAACTCATTATGGGCGTCTAAAAAATGAATGAGGCCCTGGACAATTTCCGGGTCTAAAGTAGATGTGTCTGAATTTGGAAAAGCGTTCAATCTATTTCGCACCTCATTCCCTGTATCATAGATATAAAGCTGCAAGAATTTCGGATCGTCATCACCTGTCGGACAAAGCGCGCCTATCCGATGATATATCTGGCCTGAAACTTTAAAAACATATGGGGCCCCTCCCTTGATTGACGGTGTTGTCCACTGTTGCGCCGAAAGAACTCATTGCAAACATCTGGTTGTAGGCCCTAATTTTTTCCATAAAGGCTGCGTTTCCAAGAAGCTGCTTAATATATTCTGGTGGATCCGGCTCAGGACACATAAAAACCTTGCCATTGGCACAGCACAAATGGTAGTGAGAAACATGACTGGAATAATCGTGGCCTGCAAGCCGCTCCCCACGCCAAAAAGCGGCATTACAGTAGCGGCAACTCAGTGCAATCTCCTAAATCATCATACGTCGGTGATGTATCTAAATTAACAGATGAATAACTGTCAATCTAGCGGCCGAGAAAGTTTCATTCATTTTAAAAAAACAAATTAAACAAAGTTGGAAGAGCGAAGCTCACCGTGAGGCGTATAAGAAGTTGATCCTTCAGCGGCGTTTTGTGAATGCTCATCAGCACGACTTGCGGAGGGCTGAGCTGTGCGCCTATTTCTTTTCCGAGGCTGGGTCGCACCTACAATACCACGTGTAAAAGGAAAGTGTAAAATTAGGCGAATGTCACAACAAAGGAAAGTTTAGCAATAAAACTAAAAGAATGGAGCCTACCTTGTTTAGCGTTGCCCTGTGAGCAATCATTAGCGCTGCTTGTGGAGGACTGACCTGGCCGCCTATTTCTTTTCCGAGTCTGGCTCACATCTACAATACCATGTCTAAAATGAAGGCGTAAAATTAGCCGAATGTCATAACAAAGGAAAGTTTAGCGATAAAATTCAAAGAACGGAGGCTACCTTGTTCAGCGCTGGCCTGTGAGCAATCATTAGCGCCGCTTGTGGAGGGCTGACCTGTCCACCTATTTCTTTTCCGTGGTTGCGGCGTAGCTACAACAGGATGGGCAAACGGAAAAAATGGGAAAAATCATATAAATGTTGTAAAAAAGGACCAACGGGAAAAAATAAAAGAAGGGCGGGTATATCGGCACGGCTTATGGAAGACTAACCTGCGCGCCTATTTCTTTTCCGAGGGTGCGACGCAGCTATAACACGATGGGTCAAAGTAAAATGCAGAAATTATATCAACAGTACAACTCTTATGAACAAACAATGGGCTCTAAAAGAAAAGTAAGCAATAGGTACCTTCAGTAATCCGAACACCCGCTGGCTTAGTAACGGAGCATGGCTGCGAAGCTGATGGCTGAGCAGCACTGGATGAACAATGAGCAGCACTGGTCGCCGAAGGCTGGGCCGTGCGCCTATTTTTATTTTTACGTTGCATGACATCTAAAACATCATGGTGGAAAGAAGGCCTGAGAAATCGCATTCAACGGCATAAACACATGCTATAGCAGAAAAGGAAATAAAAACGGCCTACTTTCACTTGCATGAGGTTCTGATAGCTGACCAACGATCTGCACACCATCGGCTGAACCAACGCGGGTTCCATGGCTTGGTAACACTTCATCAGGGCACCTCTTTCTTTTTTCAGGCGGTGGTTGATGGCATGCATCAGCTGCAACATCGGGCGCAGCATAATCACTGGCACCAACTCCTCCTGCAAAAATAATCAGGCAACGGGGTTTCAGGTAACGCGACACAAACATGCCCTACTTGAGGCATGAAACGGCAGTGCGCGGAAGAAAAAGCAAACCAAACCTTGCAGGACATCAGGGCTGGGCCATTGGCTACCAGCATGGTGAAAGTCCATCTGACGCTTTGTGATATTCGGGTTCTGCCCTCGAAAAACATCTATAACATAAACAGAACATAAGTAGGCCATTGGCGGCATGAAAAGTGGTATCATTATGATAAATGCATCAGACATAAAGAATAAAAGGTGAGCTAACCTCTGGCAGAACAATCGTCCGCTGCACTCAAGGGCTGCAGCCCCTCAAGCCCAGTGGAACACAGAGGCCCCATGACATCACGCGTTTGACAGGCAAGCGAGTCACGTATAATTGGAACATTTTGTTTGGGCAACTTTAGAGGCGAACAACTGTTAATGTTTTTAGAAGAAAGTATCCGTTTTTTTTCATGGCTACAAACAACAGCTCAGAGACCGTTGAAGAAACAAAAAAACGCAACGAAAGCAGAACTACCGGCATTTTGTTAAAAAGTTATTATTGAGAAAGAAAAAGTGTCATCAAACGGTATTTTGGCAAAAGAGAATAGAGCAAATTAAACCAATGTAGACATCGGAAAAAGTCAGTAACATGAATGTACAAAAAAAACACGGCAGACCAAAAGTGCATAGGAAAAAAAATCAAAATGGGACTAAGAAGTACATTATCCTGGCCTAACAAACTCATAAACCTAGACACATATGGAATTTAATGCAAGGAGCATTTAAGGAGATGAAACCCTAAGCAACTAACAACCTAACCAGCAATGGGTCATTTAATTAGGCCAGCATCTAACCCTACCCAAACTCAAAACCTAATGCAGCAACTACATTAAATAAGGCAAGACCCATAACCACATTAAATAAGGCAAGCCCCATACCAACAATAATCAAACACATCCTTGACCCTCATTCAATTCCACACCATTCTAAACAAACCACAAATAAAACGAACAACATAAAAAAAATATTAGTGAGACCTATTCTGAAATCTTCGCAAACTCGTGCACACTGATGAAAGCTGGTAGAAAGGTTTTTTGATCACAAATAATTGAGTCAACCACTTTAAAATAACACCACACCTACCAAAAACACAACATGTGGCCAAGAATCAAGAAGACAATAAAAAATGTAGGAAAATGTAGTTACTGTACATTTCCCTGTAGTCTCCCTCACAAAGTTACTGTAGCGATAATAACCCGCTTTACCCCGGATCGGGGAAAGCCCCAAACGGTGCCGGAGCATCTAGCGAAAAAGACCTGGCTGGATCTCAAAGGTAGAGGGTGTGTGTGAGTGAGGGTGGAGAAGGGGACGGGTCGGGCAACTACCAAAAATGACCCAACGGGCCTGTCCCAAGCCACTTTGCCAAAGTATTAGGCTTAAGAAATTCCTGATAAATGTAGTTTTTTAAAATTACCGTGTTTTATGTGTTTCTCACTTTACGGAGAACTATCATCTCTTATCGCAATTGATTGCAAAATGACCCGTGCATTGCTCATATCACCAACCTTACTTTTTTCCTTTATCCTTTTCTAGCTTTTTAAAGAATTACATTATATTAATGATATAACATTAGCATATAATGAAATATTATGACAAACCACAGGATTGAATGTTAGATATATACAATAAAGAATTGCCCACTCTTTCAATCAATAATACCATACGTTCATTAAACCATACCATACGCAGTCTTAAAAATTGCATCAACATAGGGATGAGCATTTCGTATCGAATACCGGAACCGAACCGGAACCGTACCGGTACCGTACCGAAACGGTACCGATCCCGAAATCCGGTACGGTACCGGTACTACGAAATAAGTTCGGGAAAAATTCGGTACCACTAATTCGGTACGGTACCGGTACCAAATCGGGAAATTCCCGAAAAAAAACGGGAAAATCCCGATTTCCCGGTACCGGTACCGGTACCGATTCCCGAATCCCGTTCGGTACGGTACCGGTACCCTAATTTATGCTCGGGAAAAATTCGGTACCTCCAATTCGGTACGGTACCGGTACGGTACCGGTACCGTGCTCATCCCTACATCAACATTACACACTTTTTTTTTAGTTAAGTGGTAACGCTTTTTTTTTTTTTTTTACTTGATCTCATCAAATGCTTTTTATTTGTATGACATGACATGATGGATAATATTTGGTAACAACTAGCACTTCCAAAATCGCATGGTCAAGATATAAAAATAGCATTGTTGGACATTGGTCTATGAGGGGGAAAATTTTGTAACGGTTCTAAAAGAAATAACTTTTGTTAGACGCTGGTAGCAATTTTTGTTGTATAGAAAGGTTCTTAATAAAAAATTTGTAACTTGTTTAATAACTCAAATGTGAGTGGGTGGTGGTACAACATTTAATTTAAGAGTGTTTGTGAGGACCTTAAGCTTATTTCCTTTTGTTTTCATGCCTGATCTATCACACACCTCGTGTGTCTGTTATTGGGCTTTGTGAGGTTGTGAGGCTTACTGGTGTGAGGGGTTTCTTTGTTTTCCTTTTCGGGCCCTTGTTCTTTCGTTGCCTCAGTGACTCAGTGTGGCCTTGTGAGTAGTTTGCTTTGTTTTGTACTCTCTTTGGTTTTATTTTTGAATGTATTTTGCCTTTCTAAAAAATAAAAATAAAATTGTAACTTGCTAAACTGTGTGAAACATACAAAAAGAACATTTTGGAACGATATACAGTAAAACCTCTATAAATTAATAGTGTCGGGACCGAGATATTTTATTAATTTATCGAGATATTATTATATCGATAAATAATAATTTATTAATTTAAAGAGATTTTACGGTATGACCTTTAATTTTCAAGTCTAATATACTAGTTAGTTACAATGTATACTCATTAGAGACGAAAAATAAATTCGAAAAACAATTTCCAATTTACATTTTATGAATTCACATTTCACACGTTATGAAAATAAAATTAAATTTTTTTGTTACAATACGAGAAGACAACGCACCAACTCTCTACTCCAATAATGAGATTTTAAGATGAACTAAATATAGATTTGAAGATTCAATTTTTACTAAACAATCTTAGGATTTTTAAGTCTCTCTCTCTCTCTCTCTCTCTCTCTCTCTCTCTCTCTCTCTCTCTCTCTCTCTCACACACACACACACACACACATATACATACATATATGGAATTTTTAGTAATTATTAATTTATAGTTTCGTTGGGACTAATATATATATACACTGGTGTTTCAAAAAAAAATATTATCTAATTATCGATTTGGGTCCAAAATTGTACTGGTCCCACGTTGGGACCGGACAAATTATTAATTTTATCAAGGTTATTAATTTATCAAGTATTAATTTATATAGGTTTTGCTGTATAAGAAAAGTTCAATACGAAACAACATTTATCTAAAGAACAAATAACAAGATGTCAACCATCCATCCTTCTTCCATCCAATTGTTTAGATTAAAACGAACAAATATACTGAGGGGCATTTTAGTCATTCAATACTTTCTACCTAACCTATAAACACACACTGTACACACACTCACACTCGTCTCTCTCATCTCTCTCTCTCAGTCATTTAACTCATTTCCATTCTCTCAATTTAAAACTATTCAAATCCCTAGCTCTCTATCATCTCAATTAGATCATTGTCACCGGAGCCTCTTCGCCAGACGTCTTCACCGGAACCCGTCATTCGCCGTCACCGGAGCATCGTCATTGATCTCCGTCATCAGTTGTTGTTTAATTTTCATCAACTATCTAATCGGAGTTGCTCCTCAAGGTTATTATATATATATATATATATATATATATATATATATATATATATATATATATATATATATATATATATATATATATATATATATATATATATATATATATATATAAAATCTTTTAGATATTTATAAATATTTTTCAATTGAAGTGTTTTTAATTTAATTAGATGAGGTTTATTATAAGGAGCTGTGGAATTCAGGAGGAAGAGGAAGTGTTAAATGCCGAGACGGATCGAAAAGCTTCACCCGGATGAATGATGATTTTTGTAATGGAGTAAGTTTGATGTATTGTATTGTCGTGGATAATGGTATAGTAGGTCCTTTTTAAAAAAGAAATAATATTAAATGAGGTTTGTGTACCCATTCTCTTAGCTAACAAAAAAAGAAACACTCCCTAAGAGTAATTCACTAGGGTGTAGATAAAGTCAAAGTAAAAAGCATATTCCCTGTAAGCCACTGTTTGTATTAATTGGTACAAAATTAAACTTAGTTTAAATGACTTTATTTCAATTAAAAAACATGAATACTACACAGTAGTTCTTTTGTTTTGTTCCAAAGTTTAAATGACTTTATTTTAGTTCAAAAAAGGGCTCTATGAAGATAATCTAACTTTTCAATAGAGAATTATACAACATTGAACTTAGAGCATCTACAATGCAAAAAGCCTTTAATGACTTTTTGCATTTAATACATTTAATGCATAGCACACTTAATGTATAAGACTTTGAGGAAAGACTTGTAGTTTAACAAGTCTTTCTTAAAAGCTTTTCAAAAAGCATTCATTGTAATGGTAAAAATTTCTCTAAAATGACTTGTTAAAATAGTAAAAAGCTATTAAAGGTTTATGCATTGCGGATGCTCTTAGTTTGTTCGTTTGTTGCAAGTCACAAACGTATTAATGGTTGTTCAAGCGTTATTTGAGGTAAATACTGTATTTTGAATCCTATGTGATTTCATACAGAATCACATGTGATTTATACAGAATCTCATGAGATTCTGTAATTCAGATTACCCATGTGATCAAATATAATATAAGTAACAAACATAATATATTCAAAATTTCAAAGTAAACAAGATATATTCAAAGTGAACAAGAATTTTTCTCATAATATTACACAACAAAAATAGAATCTCAAGTGATATTGTACTTCCAGTTTATATAAAATAAAATGAAAATCTCATGGGATTTATACAGAATCTTATGGGATTTATAGGGATTCTATATTAATCCCAAGGGATCAGAGAGAATCACATGTGATCCCTTATTATTCATATAGAATCTCATGTGATCCATACAGAATCCCATTAGATTCTTTGATAAATCACTTGTAATTTATAAAGATTACCCATGTGATTCATACAAAATCACATGGGATTCTATAGGAATCACATAAAAGATTCTTTGATGAATCACATACATAATCCCATGGGATTCTGTATAAATCCCAAAGGATCAGAGAAAATCACATAGGATTCTGTATAACAACATACAACTTTTAAATAAAGAGATTTTAATAGCTCATTTCAACAATCATATAAAAAACATCTACCCTTAAAAAGCTGTGACAGAAAAGTATAAAACAGTGATTTACTCATTTTTACAAATCACTTGTGATTTTTTAGAAATAACAAATCATAAGTGATTTTTTTATGAATCTCGTGAGATTTTTCTGGACGGAAATTTTGAATAAAAAAAATCGTCTTTTTACGAATCCCATGAGATTTTTTTACGAATCTAGTGAGATTTTTCTGGACGGAAATTTTGATAAAAAATCGTCTTTTTACGAATCCTATGGGATTTTTCACGAATCCCGTGGGATTTTTCTGGACGGAAATTTTGAATTTTTTTTTGTCTTTTTACGAATCCCATGGGATTTTCTTACGAATCCCGTGGGATTTTTCTGCAAGGAAATTTTGAAAAAAAAGTTCGTCAAAAGTATATAAAAGTGCATATCTATAGAAAGATGATTTAATTCTTGTCACGATGGTGTATTTTTCGTAACTTGAAGATTTATTGTTTAAAAGATATGTTATTTTTTTAAAAAAAGTGGAAAGTGGGTTTTTATTTTAAATGAGCTAAAATGCCAATTTTGCCCTCTTTTGTTATTTTTGGTTTTATCTCAACCATTAGATTAATATATAAGATCATTTGAGGACCAAACTTTTTTACATACCAATGGACTAATCTCCACCCTCCATCTTCCCTACATTTTTATTTGATATAATTGATGAGATTAATCACAACAATTTAAAAACCCACTTTAATCCATTTTTTTCAAACATTAATATCTTTCAACCCGTTAATCGTTAAGCGAAAAAAAATATACTGTTACGACGAGCATTTAATTATCTTTCTATAGATAGGCACTTTGATATATTTTCGACAAATTTTTTTTTTGTTTTTTCACATTTTTTTTCGTTGCCGAAAAAATCATATATGATATATCATACGAGTATATGATATTACATATCATATATAATATGTAATATAATATATGATATATCATATATGATATGTAATATCATATATGGTTTTTTCGGCCACGAAAAAAAATTGAAAAAAACAATTTTTTTTTTTTTTTTGTCGAAAGTATATCAAAGTGTCGTCGATAGAACGATAATCAAATGTTCGTCGCGAAGGTGTAATTATTTTCGCTTAATGATTAACGGTTTAAGAGATATTTAAATTATAAAAAATGGATGAAATATTAAAATGTTTTTAATCTCAAGCATTGATTTCTTTTTAGTTGAATGGTGAGTATGAGTCCTTTGTTATGTAAGAAAAGTTTGATATTTAATATAACTCTCATCTTTAATTAAAGGTGAATTAATGGTTAAGATTAGCTTATTTGTTATTTAAAGGATACATGATTTGCAAGAATATCTATTTTGATGGCCAAACATGTTTGCCACCGTAGAAAAACCTGTAAATTAATACAAAATCTTTAGAGTCCTCAAAGTGCGAATTGACTCTTTTTACGGTTAGTTAAAAGTGGATATTAACATAATCTTTTGTACTTATCTGTGTCTATGTAACTAATTTTGTACTTATCTTCACATGCTCATTAAAAAACGTGGGGCAAAAAATTGAAAGAGATGTCACGTGCAATCAGGTAGCATGTGGGATGGATTTTATGCGGACTAGATTTGTTTTACAAATGATCGTACAGTATATAGGTTATGACACGCCATATTTTTTTCCCAGGTGACAAGAAGTATAAATAAAGTACAATATAATATTTTATGGGAGCTGTTAACCGAACCCTCTCTAGTGAGAGGGTTGAAAACCCTCCCTAGTAGTAGGGTACTTTTGTCCCCTTTGTCCTCTTGCTGCCTTTTGTCCTTTTGTGTTATAAATTTGTTAAATTTTTTTGTATTTTAACTTTTTTCTTTTGTAGTACGGAGTATAACTTTTTCATGTTTATTGAAGGCCCTTGTTGACTGGACCCTCCCTTATTTTTTAAACTTTTTCATGTGTACATTTTTTTTTTTTTTTTGTCTTGTAGTGTAATAGTGTGTTTTTATTATTATTATTATTATTTTAAGTTTGTAATGTTTAGATATTGTATTGTAATATTATTTGTTGTGTATATTGCCTATATTACGTTATAAAAAAATATAACGTTATAAAAAAAGATGACGTTAACTCATTTGCATTTATAAACTAATGTTTGTAATGTTTTTGTATTGTGTATACTTAATTAATAATTGCCTAAATTACGTTATAAAAAAAGATGACGTTGACTCATTTGCATTTATAAACTACTACAAGATCAGTGTTTACACCTAAACTTCAATTATTTAAAAACAACAACTATTATTATAAAATTAAACGTCAACGTTAACATATTATTTAAAAACAACAATATCTACGACATATGAAGATTATTCATTTCGGTTAAAAGATCATGGAGCCGGGCACTTGACTGACAAGCGTGATCCTCAGGATTCCTTGCCATTTCTAACTCCATTTCCAGCGCCTTTATTCTTTGCTTCAACAACTTGTTCTCATTTTTTGTAGCAACGCAGTTTGAGCAATGCGTTGAAGAAGAGGCTTGACTAAAGTGCTCTGCTTCAAATTCATCTTTCCACTTGAAGTATCGACACCCATAGTCTTTTGTACCTGGATGTTACATGTTAAGAAAATAATAAGAAATGTATTTTTAACAAACAAATTATTTACATAACTAAGCAAACGTATGATTATTTACCACTGAAAGAGGACATGCATAAAACAGTCGCCCACGACTACCATCTTGCCAGGATTTCCGTAGTACAATAACTCTTCTATTACATCGACACCAGAAAGGATTTCTTGGGCCCACCTGACAAAAGAATTTGCATGATCAATCAATAATGTTATTTACTAATTTAAATAAATATTTAATCAATTACTATATAATACAAACAGTTATTTACAACATAAATCAATAATCATTTACAATGTTTTGTCTGTAAAATTATTCACAACATAAATCAATAATTATTTACAATGTTTTGTCTGTATAATATTTACGGCAATAGTCGATGTTGATATAAAGTTATCCATTCTTCTGCAATTGGCTCTCGGTAAACCCTCCATTGTGGGTGGTTACGCGGAAGTGGAAAAGTTGGGTCTAGCGTCGGTATAATGTAATGAGCACATGAGTTCTCCCCCACACGGGCAATCACAAGGGGGTCGATTCCTTGTGTGTTGTTTGGCCCGGAAAAAAGCGGAAAACATGTGTTCCAACCACGCGCGGATATAAATACAATCGGTCGGTTTAGCATTGAAGCGATAACCAGACCCGTCATTGGCACCACCATCCAGTAACCGTCAGGTGCACCTCTGTTGAACCAGTGTATTGTATTTCAAAGAAAGCTAAAGTCTTGTTCCCCCCACATATCTATGTAAGTATTCCTATGGTAATCTAACTCTTGCAACAACCTATATCTGGCTTCGGCCCACCTATGTTCGTTTTGAAAAATAAAGTGAGCAACGCACCGAAACCCGCAATTCCCATCACCCGTAACATTACGTATACTTATTACGTATGGACGGTAAATCCATGGAATTGCCTCAATAAAACCATTGCTCACAGTATCTCCAACATATAATCTGTGGCGTAGACTATCACCCGTGTACGAACTATGTCTTGGAGGCTCTTGCGGCAAGTTCGGGACTTTCGTAGATCTTGTATTTGTACTTCTTCGGTGATCTACGATTGGTACTTCATTCAAGTCCGGAACTTTTGTAGCCTTGGACTTTTTGTCCTTTGCGCTCGGACGTCCACGGGTATTTTCCTGAACAACAGGTTGACATGTGTCCACAGATTCAGGTTGGTATATCCCTCTTAACTTGTGCAACATATTCTTCTTGACAAACGACGTCGCTTTGCCAAAAACACTCTTGAATTGTCTAACGTCGTTTTCAAACTCTCTTGTATCATCATCATCATCATCATCATCATCATCATCATCAAGCACAAGGTTACCGACAACGGGCCACGGTACAGACAGGGTTCTCCAAAATATATCAATGCTTTCCAATGGAATGGGCACACCTGCTGATTCGTTGTGTTTTGGTGTGTGTAAACAACAATTTATCAAAATATCAACAAACGTGAAGTTTAATTTGTCGTGAGACAAATAAACGTGAAGTAGTACGAGTAAACCGTTTAGGAAAACGATTACCTCGCAAAACTTGTGAAAGTGATATTCAAATTGTGAGACCGGGAAGTGATTTCCAGGGTCGTACCCCAACGAGGTGTGAATGGAAAGCTTCGAATGAGATTGAGATTAAAATCTTGTATGATTGGAAAGGTTATTTGGTTTTGCGATACGTTAAACTAACGAATTTGAAAATTAACAATCGAATGTAAAAGTAAATTAACCTAAGGCAACTAACAATCTAAGAAATACCTAAAAACTACGGGAAAACATAATTAGGTATCGGGAATCCTAAATCGTAAACTAAATTGAAAACGTAACGTTTAATTAAAAAATTACGCGAGTGCGCAAAATAAAACGTGAATTTTTAGCTACGCTAACCCTACCGACACGAAAATTATATTTTTATGAACCTAATGATAAAGGAAAATTTCGAGAAAAGGAAAATTATTTTTTTGACTTTTTAGTTATTTATTATCAATTAAAAACTAATTAAATACTAACAAAACTAATTTAAATTATAAAAATTACTAGACGAATAGTGAAAAATACAAAATTTGTTCCAAAATTACTCAGTGGTATAATTAAGCTAAGAAAAATATGAGAATGGTGCAGAGCTTATTTATAAGCTGTAAATAAGCTGAAAAGGGATTAATAAGCTAAAGGAACTATCACTAGTATAAATACAATGAAGGGAAAGATAAACACTAATAACTACCTAGCCCAGATGGTGCACCCCTTTGGTTTGGGAGTTGACCAGTCAACCTGAGAGGTCCAAGGTTCGAATCTGGCTAAGTGAAATTTTCTCTTTTTATTTTCTTTTTGAATTTTCTTGTTACAAAATTACTTTAACACCAAATTTATGAAACTTTTGAAAAGAAAAACTTTTTGAGTCACTCAATTAAGTACTGTGAGAGCTGAAATCCACCACAGTAAATCAATTTAAGCAAAAGTGAGCTTATGAAGCATAGCAGTCATGATAAGCAAAAATGAGTAACACCAACTGATCCAACTTAAGTAACCAAACACCAGCTTTAAGTAAACAACTAACACTAATAATTTCAACTACCAACAATACTAATCAATCAAAATCAAGAGATAATAACAAGAATGGCAACAGCAGCAGTGGTAAGAAAAAGCCAAAAGAGTGCTTAATTTTAAGCACTTATTAAGCACTAAAGGGCAATCTAGGAGCCTAAACCTAATTACTACCTAGAAGATTTCTAGAATCAACAACAAACAGCTACAACCACCTCAGAACTACCAAGATAAGTTCATTTGAAATGTGGGTCAACTGGTGCACAAGGTATGTTCATGACCCTGCAGGTCAGTTAGAGGGGTTGTGGGACCCACTTAGGAAAATCACACAAATGTGATGATTGTGGATTCTTGAAGCCAAGGTGGAAGACAATAATTTGTGAAAATTTTAAGGCTTGAATCTAATCCTAAAAATCAAAACAATTTGTTGAGTTTTTGTGTTTTCTGCCTAGGTTAAATTTGACTCTTTCAATTTTTTCATCTAAGTTGACTTTTGTGAGACTTAACCTACCCTAGCGTCTTGAATAAGATGTATTAAACTGAAATGAAGCTAAATTACTCTACCTTAACACTTTCCAAGCCTAAGATGAAGATTTGGTATCTAAATTCCCAACAGTTAAGTTGTTAATGGGATATAAGATGAATTTGACTTTTTTTATGCAAGAAACTACTGATAATAAGTTTATATAAGCCTACTTCAACCCAAGTGATGTTTCTAAACTAATCACTACCTCTGAAACATTGAGTATACCAGCAAACTAAAGTGTGCCAAACACCCCTTAATTGGACTGATTTAGTGAGTAACAAAGGGAATGAGTAAACTAATACCAATACTACACTAATTGATCTAAACTAAGGTCAAACAAACTCAAGTAACCAGTAAACATGAATCAACAACAACACATTTCACTAAGGATATAGTAAGAAAGATTCTTGATGCGTTAACTTACTTGACATCCACAGCCAAGTAGTAATTGAGAACTGAGAACCTAAAACATATCATACCCTAATGTCTCCCATTGAGACTCTAAACCCTTTCATCTCCATTCTGCAACTGCTCCTTCTTTTTCTTTCCACCATTTTTATTTTTCTGACTTTTTTTTTTCTTTCTATCTTTTTTTTTTTTTCTTTTCTGAATGTAAATTTTCTTTTGAGTTTAATGATTTAAACAAACTTCACTCATCAACATGAAACTGATAAAGAGAATTTAATTGAAATAGCAAAACAATTAAAAATTTAACTGAAATTCGAATTTATCATAAACCTTAGATAAACTTTGATTAAACTTAAAATTTGAAAGTACAATTGAAAACTAATTTAAAAACAAAGAATTACAAAAGTAGAAGGATGCCTCCAGGGCTTACATTGTTCCTCTATTTATACTAACAATCTAGGAAGTGGTAGGTACGAAAATGCTCCCTCTTGTGCTTCTTTATCTCTGGAATCAGGGCACAGCTTCATCTCCTTATCTTGACATTAAATCCCAGCCGTCCAATTTGTAGAAGTACCATCCAACCTTTGAATCTCTTCTTGGCGCCAAAACAGGTTGTGGATTTCCAGCGTGTCAAGGGGTTAGGTAGGGTTTGTGAGGAGGGGGTTAGGATAGTGGGATTGAAATTAGTGTTTGAAGACAAACTTTGAAGGTGATGGGGGGATGGTGATGGTTGTGTTGGAGTTTTGCAGTCACGGGGTGGAGCTTTTGGAAGGGGTGGAAGATGGTTGACTGGTCAAAGGTGTATATTATATTAAAGGGAGTGGGTGTGGGCCGGTGTAGGTTGGGCCAAAGGAGAGGTGGGCTTTTTGTTTTGTTTAGTTTGGATTTTGGCTTTGGGCTGTTAGTCTGTTACAACACTAAGGATCCGTTTGGTTAAGTGTAACTATCAAGGACCAATGTTGCAATTCACAAAATTATTGAGGGGCTGAATTTGTGACTTTCCCATACTTCTCAAAAGGATGAAATTTGTCAAGTGAAATAACTCAAGGACCATTTTTGCACTTTTCCTAACTCCAGGGGTACTTTCTGCCAATTCTGAAACTTGAGGGGTTAAAATTGCCAAAGATCCAAACTTTTCTCCAAGGAACTTTTCTGCCAAATAAGAATAGTACAAGTACCAGATTTGCTATTTTTCAAAGTTTTCACATCCCAAGGACTATTTCTGACAGTTTTGCAAAGTACAGGGACCAAACTTGTAATTTTCCAAAACTTTTTACCCAAAGACCATTTATGATTTATTTTGACTTTTAAAGAGCTTGGGTTGACTTTTCTTTTGAAATGACTGACCAGGGACTAGTTTTGTAAAATTTTGAAAGTTGGGGGACTGAAACTGCCAATTATGCAAATTTTGTTCGTTTTTCGTTTGTTTTCACTCGTTTTGCATCAGAAACATATAAAATACGATCTTTGGGATTTTCTTCGTATTTTGGTGCGTTTTTGAGTGTTTTTTATCGTTTTGCATCTCAGATTTGACTAAAAATGATGAGTATTTACACACTCATCACCTGCATTTATCAAAAGTGACTTATGTAAAACCATTTCGTGAAAGCATTCCGTGAAAGTATTCATTAAAATTGACTTTAATATACTTACCATGAATTCGATACCCCATCATTTGACAAAAGCACGGCAATCCATAAATTGATCGCAACTGATGGTTACAATCTTCTGCGGCGAACTTCGTTTGAATGAGTTCTTTGTGCATGAGTGTAAAAGCATATTTGGAAATGTTATACCACAACTCTGAAAATATTGGTATATCACATTTATTCATTTTCTCATTTTTGCTTCTGTTAAAAGTCTCTTGTATCGCGCTCTTTTGAGAAATAAGAATCTTATCAATCGAAATCAACAACGTGTTTAAGTTGGATTGTGTTGTGCCCAAATATAATTTCAACAACGCATGCTGAGCCTCAACTCTACACGTTGTTGTCTGGACGTAGCTTCGATATTCATCGGTAACACACGAGACAAACATGTTCCCGTAATCTCGCAGCCAGTTATCCAGATACCGAGCAATATCTGAAAAAACGATGAATTAATACAAGGTCAATCGGGTGCATATTTGTTAAATAATAAAAACACTAAATTAATAATTAAGTACCCGGTTTGTTGACCAATTTTTGTTGTAGTCGTCGATAATGTTGCTCAAATAAGGCGTGTGATTGAGCTTTAACCATCCAATCCCATGTGTGTATGATGGACTCGTACTCATCACTCGACTCACATTTACCTCTGCAATGCTGAAGTATATTTTGGGAAATATTCCATCGACATAGTACTTTGTGAACACCAGGAAATTCTGCTCTGCATGCCCCAAGCAAGGCTAAGTCCCTGTCGGTGACGATAACACGTGGATAGTACCTTTCGTCTATCACCATCTTTACACGTTGCAATACCCATTCAAAATTAGGCCCTTTTTCACTGTTTAAAAAACTAAACGCCATCGAATATGTTTTATTTGTTGATGTTACTCCGACCATTTCCAAAAATGGCAATTTAAACAGTGTGGTATTGTACGTGGAGTCTATTAGCATGATTTCAGGGAACGTACACCATAAAGCGTACGACATAGGGTGAACAAAAAATAGTTCCTCAAGCTCATTATTAGGACTTACCCTATCGTAATATGTGTACCCTGATTGCTACAGGTGTGAGTAAAGGACTTGAATTGGAGTTAGATTACCCATTTTGGCTTTCCGGATCTTAACTTGTGCGTTATATATAGTTCTAACGCTAGACACGTTATCCGGATTACGACCCTGTATTGTCGAGAGTATTTTACGTGGTTGTACGGTATACTCTGTCAATTCTTTAACCAACTCGAACTCATCATCATTTAAGCGCATTGCATATGGCACACCATGCAGCGACTCTAACATAGGATGATTATGACTATCATCCTTCACTTTCAAAATCCAACATGATCTTCTTTTAAGATATTTCGCCACCAATTTGAATGGGCATTCGGTTTTAGAGGTACTTGTATTCCGTTTTCCAGTTCCATCGGGTGAATAAATCCCACCCTTTGTACACCTATAATTGATTTCGTTCATAATACCGTATTCTGATTTAGTTCTTCTTTTAACAATCACAAAACCGAGTTCCCGAGCTATGTTTTGCACCCAATCCGTTAATTGCTCGTGAGAACCGAACCCCTGAAAAAACATTACGAATTCACAATACTTTTTTTTATAAACAATACTTTTTTTTACAATACTTTTTTTTATAAACAATACTTTTTTTTACAATACTTTTTTTTTATAAACAATACTTTTTTTACAATACTTTTTTTTAAAAACAATACATTTTTTTTACAATACCTTTTTTTTTATAAACAATACTTTTTTTTACAATATTTTTTTTACAATACTTTTTTTATAAACAATACATTTTTTTTATAAACAATAGTTTTTTTATAAACAATACTTTTTTTTTATAAACAATATATTTTTTTATAAACAATACTTTTTTTATAAACAATAACTTTTTTTACAATAATTTTTTTTAACAAATAACTTTTTTTACAATAACTTTTTTTTTATAAACAATAACTTTTTTTTAACAAATAACTTTTTTAACAAATAACTTTTTTACAATAACTTTTTTTTAACAAATAACTTTTTTACAATTAATTTTTTTTAACAAATAACTTTTTTTTTTACAAAAAAAAAAAAAAATAAAAATAAAAAATAAATAAATAAAACGGTACGTGGGGGGACAGCTGTCTCACACCCACAGTACTATTATCACCACTTTGTCTCACACACACCACACACTCACAACTCTCTCTCTCTCTCTAGTCGCTCTCTTTTCCTCTCTCTAGTTTTAGATCTAAAAACGTTTTTAGATCTAATATCACTAATAGATCTAAAATCACTTATGCTGGTGATTTGTGAGAGAGTTTGTGAGTGTGTGGTGATGTTGTTGGTGATCTGTGTTGGGGGTTTCTCCCTGATTGGGGGGTTAATTAGGGCTTCGTACAAGTATTTTTGTGGTAATCTAACTCTTAATTATTTGATAGATCTTAATTCTTATGTGATTTACTTAATAAAAAGTTATTTGATAGATCTTAATTGTTATTAAAAAATTAGGGTTTCAAAATATTTGGGGTTTTTTCAATCTGTGGTGATTTACTTAATAAAAAGTTGTTAATTGAAAGATATAGATGTTAATTTATTAGATCTACAATTTTTTTTTAAAAGCCCTAATTTTTTAAAATTTATGGTTTCGTGGTGGCTGGTTCTTGGGGGGGTTCTGTGGTGGTGGTTCTGTGGTGCTTAATTGTTATTTGATAGATCTTAATTGTTATTAAAAAATTAGGGTTTCAAAATATTTGGGGGTTTTTTCAATCTGTGGTGATTTACTTAATAAAAAGTTGTTAATTGAAAGATATAGATGTTAATTTATCAGATCTACAATTTTTTTAAAAAAAAACCCTAATTTTTTAAAATTTATGGTTTCGTGGTGGCTGGTTCTGTGGGGGGGGGGGGGGGGGGGGGGGGGGGGGTTCTGTGGTGGTGGTTCTGTGGTGCTTAATCGTTATTTGATAGATCTTAATTGTTATTTAAAAATTAGGGTTTCAAAATATTTGGGGGTTTTTTCAATCTGCGTTGATTTACTTAATAAAAGGTGTGTTAATTGAAAGATATAGATGTTAATTTTTCTGTGGTGGTTGTGGAAAACTAGAAGGGGGGTTGAATAGTTTTCCCTCTTCTTCGTTTATAAAAGGTTTGTTTCAAAATCTTCAATTAAAGTTTTCCTTCTTAAAATCTTAAAATGTTTTGTATCAAATTATCTATTAAGTTAAACTCAATATGAGAAGGGTAAATAATAATCTATTAGACTATATCATATAGTTATATACACAATTACAATATTAACTTGTAACTATAACACAATCAATCATCATGACAATATAAGCAACAATCAACACATATTTGCAAGCACATATATAAAGCGATAAATGCAAGAATAAAAGTAAAGAGTAAGGAAAAGAAAACGCAAACCGGACACGGAGATTTATAGCGGTTCGGCACGAAGCACCTCTTCGTCCTACTCCACTCCCCGAGTATCACACTCGAGAGTTACTTCACTAATCAACATGCTCCTTTATGGCGGAACAAACCGTACACAAGCTTACACCAAGTTTAGCGACACTAAGCGGAATGTCGAGTCCTAATCCTAGCTAGAACCAATCTACCAAGGCCCACGTGGCCACACGAACAAGCACTCTTGTCCCACTTAGATCGACACACGATCTAAGCCTTCACACGAACGAGCACTCCCGTTCACTTGAATCTTCACCCGACTCAAGCCTTCACACTAAGACATACTTGGATCTTCACCCAATCCAAGCCTTCACATGAATAACATACTTGGTTCTTCACCCAAACCAAGCCTTCACACGAACAAAATAGTAACATACTTGGTTCTTCACCCAAACCAAGCCTTCACTCTTTGACACACTTGGTTCTTCACCCGAACCAAGCCTTCACATACTAGACATACGAATTGACCTAATCTACACACAATCACCTACGGACTTATAGATCGTCCGAATCTTCCCTATTACAATGAGCCTCTAGACTTACATTTTCCTAGTCTAGTTACAAGATGAAACTACTTGTGTGTGTTTTTCTTTCTTGGATGATCAACCTTGAGTGATGAACATGTGCATGGTATTTATAGGCTTCACCCTTGGAGACCAAGTAAAGCATCTTGGAATATGCCAAAGAATATTCCAAAGCATAAGGAATATGCCAAAGAATATTCCATAGCATAAGGCATATGCCAAAGAATATTCCAAAGCATAAGGAATATGCCAAAGAATATTCCATAGCATAAAGAATATCTTAAAGAATATTCCATCCATTTCCCTCCTAAATTCAAAATTTGAATTTTGAATTTTTCCTTTTCCCTCCATGTTCTAGAAGCATTTAGGAGGTCTTGATGGGCCTTGTTGGGCCGGTTATTATTGGGCCCCGAATGGGCTTGTTTGTATGCTTGGCCCGATCCATTTAGCCGATCCAATTAAGTAAGTCCATAAGTATAATACTTGTATGCTTGGCCCGATCTATGTGTGAACAAGTAACTTGTGCACTTTACATTATGTATTACAAGTTACGTGTTTGTCATCATTAAAACATAAAGACATTGTATAGATTAAACGTCGTAACGTTTGCACTAACAGTGGTTGTTCTGGGGTTCTGTGATTGTTAATTGGGGGATTTGGTTGTGGTTCTGTGGTGCTTAATTGTTCTTTGATAGATCTTAATTGTTATTAAAAAAATTAGGGTTACAAAATAATTAGGTTCTGTGGTGGTGGTTCTGTGATGGTTAATTATCTGTTCTTATGTGATTTGTGTAGGTTAACACCTTGTTCTGTGGCTGGTTCTGTGGTGCTTAGTTGGGTAAAAAGTAGGGGAAGGTCCGGTCAACATTGGCCTTTATCATATAGTGGTGGTTCTTATGTGATTTGTGTGTGAGACATCTGTGGTGATAATAGTAGTGGTTCTGTGGTGCTGGTTCTTATGTGATTCTGTGGCTGTGGGTAGGTTAACACCTTGAGCTGCCACCTTTTGAGTGGTATGAATACCTGCTCTGGCCTACCCCCAGTCCACAGGCTCTAGCTATAAGCATAATGAATCTGCTTAAGCAGTTTGTGATGAAACTTGATAAGCAGTTTGTTGTTTTAAAAGTATATTTGAAACTTGGTTTTTTTTATAAAAAAAACCAATATACGGCAATGATGATTTAAAAAAAATGATTTTGGCGTGGCATTTCCAAATGAACGGCAATAAAAACTTTGCAACATTTGAAGTTGCAGCCATATCTATTATGTCAAACTGCTTATAATCTGAGCCAATTGATATCTTTATGTAATATTGAAAAGGTGTAAAGCTTATTAGTACCTCTTGTGTGTAAAATGGTGAACGAGACATTTCGGCAATGTTGACCGGACCCTCCCCTATTTTTTAACCAAACCCTCCCTAAATGGGATGGTGTACCTTGAAGGTACAATTTTTGTGATACTCTGCTTCTTTGTGAGACGTTGGTTGCTCCAATATGGTTACCTTCTTGTGATACTCTGCTTCTTTTGTGAGACTTGTGTAGCTCAAAATTGGTTACCTTGTGATGATTATTTGTTTCTTTGGTTGGTGGTTATGTGGTATAGTGTTTACTGTAATAGTTATATTAATGCTTTCCAATGTGAGACTTGTGTAGCTATTGGTTACCTTGTGATGATTCTCTGTTTATTTGGTTGGTGGTTATGTGGTATAGTGTTTGCTGTAATGGTTGTGTTTGCTGTAATGGTTGTGTTTCTTTGGTTGGTGGTTATGTGGTATACTGGTTGGTTGATTGAGCCTTGTTTATAATCCACCAAAGCTGCAATTTGTGGAATCTTACTGTTGAGCTTTGCAGTTTGTGGAATCCTTACTGTTTGGGCTTGTGACATGCCTGTTTTTGATAGCCTTGTTGTGGGTTGGTTTTGACCACACCCTCCCCTGCTTTCTGGTGATACTTTTGAGCTGTTGAGCTTTGCAGTTTGTGGAATCCTTACTGTTGAGCTTGTGATATTGTGGAATCTGCAAAGCTTGTGACATTCCTGTTGAGCTTGTGACATTCCTGTTCTAGTGATATTGTGGTTTTTAAAACCAAAGGCGATGACGAATGGTTTTTAAAACCGAATGGTATGGCGGAGTGATATTTTTATCACCTTCGCAACCTTCACATCCGAGCCTTCTAAAAATCTGAGCCTATAAGGCGATGACGAATCTGCAGTTGTGTTAGTTTGTGTTTGTGTGGTGTTTGTTTGTGTTTGCAGTTTTGACTTTGTTGTGGTTGTGCACTTTTGTGTTAGTTTGGACTTGAATCATTTTGGACAAAAAAAAAAGACTTAGGCGATGATGAGAACCATTATCCGAGCCTGCAGTTTGTGTTAGTTTGTGTTTGTGTTTGTGTTAGTTTGTTTGTGTTTGCAGTTGTGCACTTTTGTGTTAGTTTGTGTTTGTGTTTGTTTGTTTGTGTTTGCAGTTTTGGACTTGGTTCTGGTTGTGCACTTTTTTGTTAGTTTGGACTTGAATATTTTGGAAAAAAAAAAAGGACTTAGAGTGGACAAAAAAAAAGGACTTATGCACTTTTGTGTTAGTTTGGACTTATATTTTGGACAAAATAAGTGGAATAAGTGGACAGAAAAAAAAAAGAAAAAAAAAAAGGACAATTGTACCATGTGGGCCCCACCACTAGGGAGGGTTTGCAGCCGCAGGCCTACGGGTATAGACCCCCGTCCGGTCAACATAACCCTTATTGAACTGCTATTAAATAGAAAGAAAAAGATTTATGTTATCTTTATCAAAATGTTTTCTATACTGTTGCAATAGAATCCATAAGATGGACTAAATACATAGAAAGAAAAAGATTTATAAGAAGAAAAAAAATTATACTAGGTATCTTCTTGCACACAACAGTACCCAAATTGTCCAACCCAAAATAACCAGTGAAGAATCCAAACACAAATGTAACCCAAACACACTTTCTTCCTACACCAATGATTGAACAAACAAAGTAAACATAATCTTTGTTGTCCTTTCACTTTTTAACATACACCATCAGTCCACCTTTATCACTTGTACAAAGATCTATACTTGTTTTTCACCAAAAAGATCTATACTTCTTTTTCACCAACAGATCTATACTCGATCTAAACAAAAAATGCAAAACTCGATCTATACTTGTTTGACGGGGGAGGGTTGTTTTACACCACGATCTATA
This sequence comes from Artemisia argyi, assembly GCA_030686995.1. Taxonomy (NCBI): domain Eukaryota; kingdom Viridiplantae; phylum Streptophyta; class Magnoliopsida; order Asterales; family Asteraceae; genus Artemisia; species Artemisia argyi. The sequence continues at coordinate 44,694,596 of CM060683.1, read as the reverse complement.
CTGAATAGTGAGGGTTGGAGGTGGTGAGGTGGTGGCGGCGTGGCTGTGAGGGTTGGAGGTGGTGAGGTAGTGAGGTGGTTATTAGTGTGAGAGAGAAAGAGTGTGAGAGAGAAAGGGTGTGAGAAGAGTGTAGGGTTATGAGTGCAGAGATGGGATGAAATGGGATGGATGGATAAGTGGGTTAGGTAGAGTTATCAAAACAAGGGGTGGTATCCCGTTGTTTTTTTTTTTTTTTTTTTTTTTTTTTTTTTTAACAAAAGTACAAAAGTAAAAAAAAAAATACAAATATGTACCTTCCTACTAAGTAGGGAGGGTTAGTATATCAAGTTAGGGAGGGTTAGTATATCCTACCCCTATTTTATATGCCCATAGTGGACTTTTTTTACATACGCCACACATTTTATGATTCATTCTTCTAGACATGAAGGGCATGAATGTATACTTTTCTTCTTGCTTTGTATCGACTAATTTTCATGACACGTCTATAGGCAAACCATATTTGAGTTTTGGTACCTTTGGTTGTGTTTGGTAAGAGGAGAAAGTGTGGTGAGGAGGTAAATCTTCTCATTCGGGTTTCATAAGGTGTCACATCATCTTAACAAATCTCCTCTTACAACATCCTCACTCACAACTAACTACAACTTACTCATTTGCGGCCCACAACTAGAGCTGTAAACGAACCGGACGAACACGAACGGCGCCCTGTTCATGTTCGTTCATTTAATTTTAACCGGAAAAATAAACGGACTCGGACGCTTAAACGGACGAATTTTGTTGTTCATGTTCGTTTATTAAGAAAATGAGTTGTTCATGTTCGTTCATGTTCGTTCATTAAGACATTAAACGAACGCTAAACGAACATAAACGATCGAACATAAGTGAAAACAGACAAACAAACATAAACTTTATTGAATTCTTCACAATATAATGTTTTATAAGTGTTGTTTTGTTTAAACAAACCAAATTTTAAAATTATAAAATTAAAAGATATGATATATGAACATAAATAGATAAATAAACATAAACGAACTTTAACGAACGCATAATCGGACGTTCACGAACATAAATGAACGGACGAGACTTTTGTTCATGTTCATTCATTTAACTAAACGAACGTAAAATATTGTTCATGTTCGTTCATTTCATAAACGAACTTTTTACCGAACGGTTCATGAAATGTTCACTGAACGTTCAGTTCGTTTACAGCCCTACCCACCACTTACACCTTTATTTTATTTTCCATTCAAAAAAAGAAAAAAAAAAAAAAAAAAAAAAAACATATGTCAAAAAGCTTGCTTCGTCGTGCAAACGAGCAATACCCACTTGATGAGCTTTGAGGAGGTTGGGGTGGTGCGATGAGTAGCCATGAGGAACTGCCAACGTGACATGAGGAGCTATGAGTAACTCCACACCTTCCCCTCTAAGGAGAAATAAAGCGAAGGAAATAGAAATGGTGCAAACAAAATGGAAAAACCGGATGGCGGAGAATTTCAAACTCTCGAGAAATATAATGTTTTGTTATGACTAGGCGAGTACCCGTGCATAATAACGGAGGTTTCTAGCAGCAGACAATTAATGATATATGATATTGTGGTAAATGTTTTGTATAACGTTCAAAATAGAACGTGAAAAGATCAAAATGCAATAGATGCAAAGCGTGTGTTTTTAAATAATATAGTGTGTGTTTTTTAAAAGTTGTAATGTTTAAAATTAATCAATTCTAATGTGTATTAATGGTAATATCAAATATTAATGTGGCTCAAGGCATCCTGTTTATGTGAATAAACAATAATATCGAAAAGATATATAATTTATGTGGATAAATTTATTCTGCAACTTTCTGAGTACATCAATTACACGGAGTTAGATGAAAAACCATGAAACCGATGTAAAATATATGATCTTTAAAGTTGTAATTAAGTTGGTTTAATGCAGAGAACAACGAGATATGATTGAGAAAATTCAAATTGTGACTAATTTTGTGTCAAAATCAAAGAGACATTGATTAATGATTTGTAAAAATATAGATCATTTTACTATCACTAACATGATATTGCCACGTAAGTCTTAATCATACAATCATGCATATCAGTCTAACATTATGATCAATACTCAAAAACAAATTACCTGACAATCATCTGAGAAATTTTTTATAACACATTGTTGGTAAAGATTATAGAAATAAAAAACGTGACAGGTAATTTGTCATTCAAAAATTAAATAAATAACATGACGTCCTTGTTATAATAAGTATTTCAAGATAACTTCGGCCAATGTCTCCAAGCTGTGATCAAGAATATTTCAAGATAATTTCTAAATATTTTGCATTCGCACGCGTAACACTAAAAGTATTTTTGAATCGCCGATATATTTGTAAATCTTGTAGACAATGATACTTCAAAAAAAAACGTGCATCATACATCATACAAAATTGCTTCCAACTTCCAAGATGTGTGGCTATGCTCATAAGTGAAGTTTAGTAGGAGTATTATTGTTCTTGCAAATATAAAGGGTCATACTATACAAACCCTCCTTATATTGTCACATCAAGAGGGTTTGGTCAAACCGTACAACCCACGATGCACACTGTACAAGTCAGCGATGCGTCCAATCACTAGATACCCTCCCATAACTTGTCCCATGATGCAAAGAAGCTTATAACCACCATCCTCAAACCAATATCCAATATGTGGAAAACTAGAAGGGGGGTTGAATAGTTTTCCCTCTTCTTCATTTATAAAAGGTTTGTTTCAAAATCTTCAATTAAAGTTTTCCTTTTTAAAATCTTAAAATGTTTTGTATCAAATTATCTATTAAGTTAAACTCATTATGAGAAGGGTGAATAATAATCTATTAGACTATATCATATAGTTATATACACAATTAGCATATTAACTTGTAACTATAACACAATCAATCATCATGACAATATAAGCAACAATCAACACATATTTGCAAGCATAGATATAAAGCGATAAATGCAAGAATAATTGTAAAGAGATAAGAGAAAGAAAATGCAAACCGGACACGATGATTTATAGTGGTTCGGCTACAAGGACACCTTCCTTGCCCTACTCCACTCCCCGAGTCACCTACTCGAGAGTTCACAACACTACTCAACAAGCTCCCTTTTGGCGGAGAAAACCGTACACAACTTTTGCTTATACCAATTTACGACACTAAGTTAAATGTCGAGTTCTAATAGTAGCTAGAACCAATCTCACAACCCGACTTTGATCACTATACAACTTCTACACACGACTTCACGACTTCATGACTTCTTCACGACTTCTTCACCTTCATGACTATACATACCACTACTAATCTACACAATCATCCATGGACTTACACATCATCCGGATCTTCCCTAGTACAATTGAGATTCTAGACTTACATTGTCCTAGACTAATTACATGATGAAATAATCTATGTGTGTGTTTTTGATGCTTGCAAAATTGCGCCCAAGAAGTGGAGAAGTGCCATCTATTTATAGACTCATGAGATCTTGGAATATGCCAAAGAATATTCCAAAGCATAAAGAATATGCCAAAGAATATTCCAAAGCATAAGGAATATGCCAAAGAATATTCCAAAGCATAAGGAATATGCTAAAGAATATTCCATCCATTCCCTCCTAAATTCAAAATTTGAATTTTGAATTTTCCAATTTCCCTCCATGTTCTAGAGGCTTCTAGAAGCATTGTTGGGTCTTGATGGGCCTTGTTGGGCTGGTTACTATTGGGCCCCGAATGGGCTTGTTTGTTTGCTTGGCCCCTTCCATTTAACTAAATCCATATGTAGAAGTCTTGTATGCTTAGCCCATCCAATTATCCAAGTCCATAAGAGTCTTGAGATGATGATTCGTAGTTACGAGTGACTTGTGCATTTTACGTTTTGTACTTAAGTGATTGTTGAAGCATACTTGAGACGTTGAGATGTCGAAAGATGTTGATGTATGAATGAATAGATGATTTGTGATCACAAGTAACTTAAGCACTTTACATTATGTGTTGTAGCTTACATCTTTGTCATCATCAAAATATGAAGAGGATGTTTAGATTAAATATCGTAATATTTATGCCAACAATCTCCCCCTTTTTGATGATGACAAACTATGTAAACTATAACTCATAGTAAAATGTATAAGTTACTTGTTTACACTTCTTCTCCCCCTTTTGTCGAAGCAAAAAGGTGGACTCCAAGACGAGACTTCCACTACACTTGAACCTTTGAGAAAGAATGTACAAGGCGAGCTTGCATCATCGTAAGTGAAGCCTTGATCCTATCAACCTCAATGCTCCCCCTTGGTGTATGCTCAAAACTTGTTTTGGCTACCAAAGAATCGAGCGATGAAGTAATCATTTAAAACAAAGTTAGTAGACAAGTGCACATATATATAATGATGATGATAGTATATGCATGACTCTAATAGGGGAGCAATATATGGACGTATTAGGTATATGCACTAAAAGTATGACACATGCAATTATTGTTTTAAAAACAACAACCTAAATCCCAAAAAAAATTATCATGACCAATGCTTAAGACATGACAATGATTAGAACCTAATGCAAAGATTCGACCGACATATTTTGGCGAAAGATGCCAACAAATATATATATACTCTAAAAGAGTTAAAGAAAAATGAAGATGAGAATGATACGTTCTTTTAAAAAAAAGCGTAGGAAAATGAGGAGGGATGAGCGTGAATGTAAAGGGAAAGTGATGACAAAGGGTTGACAATTATGGTTTAGATTAATATATTGTTTGACAAGGGTAGATGATAGGGAATCATGGGATTTTTAGGTGTTTTGTTGGTTGACGACCGAAGGTGGATATGTGAAATGAGGTGGTGATGACTCGACAACACTTGAAGCTTGGATTTCTTCATTGTGTTCTTCACTTGCTAGAAAATGGAAATGACGCATTTCGTAATGAAATTCACTTGGATGAGGTGTTGATAACTTGACAACACTTGAAGCTTGGATTTCTTCATTGTGTTCTTCACTTGCTAGAAAGTGGAAATGACGCATTTCGTAATGAAATTCACTTGGATGAGGTGGTGATAACTTGACAACACTTGAAGCTTGGATATCTTCTTTGTGTTCTTCACTTGCTAGAAAGTGGAAAGGACGCATTTCATAAAGAAATTCACTTGACTTTCAGGGATTTAAGTTTTGGTGGTGATGACGCACTTAGTAGAATGTAGGGAATGGTGACATGGTTGAATCTTCTTGTGAAGATGGGAAATGAAGATAAAGTGGAGATGACTAGGTGGAAGCGAAAGAGTGATGTTCTAGGAAGGAATTTCTTAGGTAGGAGGTGGTGGTGATACTTTTGGTGGTGGAGACAATTGTGAGTGGATATATCCATTGATGGATGGAGTGGTGTCATCTTCATTAGTAAGGTCAATGAAGAGTTGTGTTGGTGGTATGATGACAAGTTTTTGTTGGAGATGGTGGTTCTTGGTGGAGGTGACAAACACGTAACAATAAATAGTTTTTCACATAAAGGGTGTTGATATAGTCATTGATTGATGATGATGATGATGATGGTATGGAAATGGTGGATGACTCGAGATTGGTAGTACAGAGGGTGAATCGGTTTTGGGTGTGAGGTAGAAGGATATATGTGAGTGAGTGTGATTTCCCTTCCCATTAAATTCATGCTCATCCGGACATAAAGAGTGACACAAATAAAGACAAATCAATATGAAAACGATAATTTTGACAATGACAAGAAGGATGAAGGATAGCATACAAGAAGGTTTTCCTAAAGGTGAACGAAAGGTGTTTGACACCTATATAATAATAGAGTCATGACTCAAGAAATAGACATGAACAATGAGTGACATTTTAATTTGTATTTTGCTAATTAAAAATACTTAAACATTTCGGATGAAATATTTAAGTTGTCACATCAACTTAGAGAGGTATTAGATTACAATCCAACTGTCTCTTGACAACGGAGTGGATTGTTTGGAAGGAAACAAGATGATGAATAAGGAAGTAAGTATGCATGGAGATTCTAGGACACTTAAGACAGTTTTGAGACTAATATGACCTATCGGATTGTGACACTAAGTTTCTCATGAAATAAGGGTGTAGGATCTAAAGGCAAGAAATATAAACCTAGATGAATGAGACATATAGAGTTAAGCATGTAAAGGCATGCAATCAAATCACATATGAGCAAATAAACATCTAGAAACAACATATATGCGATATGCCATAAATCTAGGAATGAAAGTATCTAATGAGAAGCAAAGTTCATAAAAGTAAGCTTAGCGTTAGGTATATTTAGGAATAGCAATTTAATCAAGTTGGAGAATGAGTATGAGACTATTACTAGTGGTGCTCAATTAAGGCTAAACACGACCATTTTTACGGGTTACATACACCCAACTTCTCATATAGAAGCAATTCAACCGTTAGATTAAATTGAGTTTCTAGACAATAGGTTCTCCAGTAGTCATTCTCTTTTTAGAAGAAATTAAATTCCTAAATTTACCTATCGAAGAGTACAAATATGAACTTTGCTTGGTTCACTAATGCTTGGCTTAATGTGACTCAGACGTCATGTTTTTATGAAGGTAAATCTAGATGATATATTTTATTCACGATCCCAATAGAGACGTGTTGAATGTTTAGATAAGAGTAAACAAAAAGTTTTAATCTTTTGTTCATGATTTACCGGTTGTTTGGTTTTGATGGCATATTACTTGATTTAATAACTGTGCTAGACATAAGAGTGCACCTTAGCATCTCTTGTGAAATGAATCTCATTAAGATTATTTATCTTAAATGAGTTTGTGATTCTCAAATAATATCAAAACTAGACATTAATATATTTTTAAACAAATATTATTTTCTATGATTTTTGCCAATGTTATATATCATACTTTAACAAGTATTTGAAAAAATAAATTTTACTTGTTTATGGATTGTGACAAGTTATTTTTCAATTCTAATAACTTATATTATTTCAAAAAGGAAAGTGCAGTGCATTATCTTGTAACACAACCATTCATGCTACAAAGAAAATGAAATACATAGAATATATAGTGTGTATTATTCTTAAATATGTATCTTATCTTGAAGTGATGATTTTAAGTAGTGTGGGCAAAGTTTACATATGTTGTTAGTTTGCTCATGTTTGGTTTTTCGGATATGACACATTTATCCATTCCATTGCAATGTAAATTGCTTGAATATTTCGGACGAAACATCCAAGTCGTCAATCCTACTTCATTGTATATTTTATGAATGTGTTTAAAATGTTATTCTAATATTTGGAACACAATTATTGGACAAGTAGATTCAATATGACATTATCAACACAAGTGTGAGTTATGATCCAATGCATACTCTTTTCATCTACAAAGGATGTAACTATTTTCATATCAATCTAGTGTGATTGAGTATGTAGATTCAAGACTATATCTTTTGTTGTAATTTGATATAATCTTGAAGCTAAACAAATAACAATCCAATTTCTTGTCCACACTAAAAAATGTGTCAATTAGATTTGATAAATATATCAACCATAATTTGAATAACGAATTGATATAATATCAAGATCTTTCTTGACCCTCACGGACACTCATTTGAAATAAATAAACATTTTTATAGTGTGTTCCATTAATCATAAGATTATTTATTAGTGAATGATTGAAAGTTGACTTATTATTTCATGATTGTTATATGTTTTGTTTATGTGAAAGACTCTTCATTTTTACTTATTATGAACACACTTAGATTTTGAAAATACTTTTTATTTTATATAACCACTAAGGGGGGTGGCAACCATGCCTAACCATGCCTAAACAATAATAGTAATTAGCCAATCATGTTTAGCCAACTAATTTCATGCCTAAATCCATAATTTTAGTGGCAATGTGATGCCTAACCATGCCTAAACTTTTTTTTTTCTTTATTTTTTTTTTTTTTTTTATTTTTTTTTTTTAATATCAAGTCCATAATCTCACACATTATTTATTTTCACACACACTTTCAACATTCTCTAGCTCCCACATCTTTCCGACCACCGGAACCATGAAACTCCGGTCACTTTTCTCCACTTGCTCCACCACCTCAACCATCCACACCACCATACCACCACCTTCACCATACCCATTCTCAGATACCGCAAGCACCAGCCTTGACAGCAGCCTCTCACTCCAAACCCTACCTTCAGTCCCATCACTCCAAACCTCGCCGGAAAACCCCACCACCGCCGTGAACCACAGTTTCCTCACCACCATCAAACCCTCATCAGGAAACAACCAACATGTTAACTTCCTAGCAGTTAAGAACAACCATTTGTACCAAACGGTCGAAAATTCATTGCATGTAACGGTCGAAAATTTAATTCTTTTCCATCACACCGAATCGGTATTGTATACCGAATCTCTCGCCGATTTGGTGATGCCGAGCTAGCGGTTTTGTTTCGCCGATCCACGCCGAGTAATACCGAGCCCCATGCCGACTTCGTTGCCACCCCTCTAATATTTTACAATGATTCAATTTTTCTTATTAAACAACTTAAGGTAAAACAAGGTAATTTGTTGAAAATATTTAAGCGTTTGTTGAAAATATATTAGATTGTTTGAAATATTTAGGTAACTAGATTTAACTTCATTTACAAGATGTTTAGGTAACATTAAGCCATCTATACCTATATGCAATGCAAGACTAATTATGCAAACTTAACGCAAGAAATTTAGCATAAGATCTAGTTAAGCAAAAACGGACAACTAGCTACGAACTAATAGAGTACATGACACATATGCTAAGATATTCAAATAGCTAAATTACAAATAGCAACGATTATCTAGTATACTCTATTAACAAAATAAAATCACAAATGAGTTCACATAGCACATAAAACACTTGTCGTCGTTTTGTGTATTATATATACCAATGTTTACTTAGCTCGATTTTATTTGAAAATAAATTAGTTTCTTACCCATTTTAAAATTTAAATAAGATCAATATTTTGAAAGCATAAATACTTAGTTTTTCAAAGATATACCGACTAGGAATGCCCGACTCGAAGGAAAAGGTAAAATACAAGTTTTACGTTAAAACAAGACTCAAATTTTTGACCTCCGTGTAGTATTTTAACATTCTGACATATTTAAGTTTGTAATGATTACTTGTAAGAATTTTTAAATGAAAGTAGACTCAATTAACTTTAAAATGCCGGGTGGCACGACTTCTACGGAGTTACGGTTATTTTTATATGATTTTTCAAAGTTTCTGAAAAAAAAACTGCGAACAGACAGGCGGACCCCTTAAATATTTAAGGGGGCCGCCCAGTATTTAAGGGGGCCACCCAGACAATTAAGGGGGCCACCCATCTGGTACTCAAAATTACATTTTTTGCAAAAAATTGTTTTCTGACTTTGTGGAAAGGTATGTAACTTTCTGATTTTAATAACGAACATATAACACTTGTTTTAAGCATAATCTTATCTCGAGCTAGTATAATTAGTGTATATAATATCAAAACTAATACAAGTTAATCAATAAAACACTTTTCATATTTAATCCTCCTTAATGGGAAATTTGATACATGGATCGTACTCAATTTTTAAAACCATTTGTTTTGAAAATTAGAGCGACGTGGCTCTGGTACCAATTGTGGAAAACTAGAAGGGGGGGTTGAATAGTTTTCCCTCTTCTTCGTTTATAAAAGGTTTGTTTCAAAATCTTCAATTAAAGTTTTCCTTCTTAAAATCTTAAAATGTTTTGTATCAAATTATCTATTAAGTTAAACTCAATATGAGAAGGGTGAACAATAATCTATTAGACTATATCATATAGTTATATATATAATTACAATATTAACTTGTAACTATAACACAATCAATCATCATGACAATATAAGCAACAATCAACACAAATTTGCAAGCATAGATATAAAGCGATAAATGCAAGAATAATTGTAAAGAGATAAGAGAAAGAAAATGCAAACCGGACATGATGATTTATAGTGGTTCGGCTATAAGGACACCTTCCTTGCCCTACTCCACTCCTCGAGTCACCTACTCGAGAGTTCACAACACTACTCAACAAGCTCCCTTTTGGTGGAGAAAACCGTACACAACTTTTTCTTATACCAATTTACGACACTAAACTAAATGTCGAGTTCTAATAGTAGCTAGAACCAATCTCACAACACGACTTTGATCACTACACAACTTCTACACACGACTTCTTCACGACTTCATGACTTCTTCACTACTTCTTCACCTTCACGACTATACAGACCACTACTAATCTACACAATCATCCATGGACTTACACATCGTCCGGATCTTCCCTAATACAATTGAGATTCTAGACTTACATTGTCCTAGACTAATTACATGATGAAATAATCTATGTGTGTGTTTTTTATGCTTGCAAAATTGCGCCTGATTGATGCTGGACCGTCAGATTATTATTGACCAAGGTCAACAAGTCAAAGACAGCCTAGAATCAATACTCCGGTGATAGTATAGTGTATTCCCGGGTCGTTAAAGTCCCGACGAGATTGCAATGGTGCTTTTGAGAATCGTTTATGAGTGAGTGGCACTGAGGACAGTAGCCAGATGATGTGGGAATGATATTGCTACTGTTATTTTGGTATTGGTAAACAGATATAATATTCACAAAAGTCAGATATCAGATATATGCACAAATTCACAATTAAGATCACGTATCGGACTAGAAAAGTGGGTTTTTGGAATTTAACAAACTACAGGGGGTGCTTTTGACACTTTTCAAAACTTAAAATTAAAAATGAAAAAGAAATTATAAAAGTGATTAAAATAATATTAAACTATTATTTAATTAATTAAACTATTTAAATTCTAAATTAAAATCTATTTTAAATAAACTAAAAATGACAAATGATTTAAATTATACTAAAAATTAACAAAAATATTTCCTAAACCTAAATTAGAACTTGAAGAAAGTATAAAAAATTAAAAATAATATTTTTGTCTTTTTGTGGTTTTGTAATTAATTAAAAACTATTTAACTTAATTAAACTAATTAAACTACTTTTAATTAATATTAATACTAAATTAACTTAGAAAATTACAAGAAAATTTAAAAAATTACTTAACCATTACAAGAATCCTAAAAAATTATAAAAACTCTAAAAATTATATTTTAAGATTAAACAACTATTTATTTACCTATTAATTAACTTAAGTCTATTTTAAACAAATAAAATAAGAAAAATAGAAAATGAACAGTAGAATCTCAAAATTTATTTTCTAAAAACTTATTATACTATATTAGAACTAGGAAAATTATAAAAACTAGATTTAACCTTATAAAAACTAATTAAACTATTTAATATTTGATATTAATTAATAATAAAGAAAATTAAAATTAAATCTAATTAACACTAAATGACAAAATAAAAATCTGAAAAAATTATCAAAATTACTTTACTATATAAGGTATTTAATAAAAATATAAAAACACTAAGTACTTAATTAAAATCTAAAAATGCAAATTAAACTTAAATGGAATTAAATAAAAACTATCACTTAATTTAAAACTAACTTTTTTTGGATTTTTCTTTTTCAGAACTACTTAATACCTTAAAAAGACACACTTTTGTGAAAACACTTCCCAAGATAGCTTATAAATAAGCTATAAACACCCCCTTGGCTTACACAGTTGACTTATGTTGACTGTGTGGTCAATTGTGGTCAAATGGCTTTGGGTGGGGTCCACAATGGTAAAAGTGAGTACCCACAAGCTTAATAATCACAAATAAGCCAGGAAAAGCAAACATGAACCACAAATAAGCTGTATGTAATCCAATAAGCACTTTTGCAGCTTTGAACTAGAGCAGGCCTGAGGTGGTGTTTTTGGACCTCAGTGGGGTCCACAGAAGTGAAGGGGGCTCCAATCTAAACCTAGATACTCATAGTTGAGGTGATAAGCTTTAAAATAAGCCAATAAGCCAAGCTTATGGCTTATTAATGAACTGTGTATGAGCTATGGAAGTTGGGTACAAAGACTGAGTGGTCAGTTTTGGATTATGAAAATAGGCCACAAGAAAAGCTTGAATAAGCTATATCAGATAAGCTGACCCTCAAATTTGTCCTAAAACTAAGAAGTTGAGCTTATGAGCTCTCTAAAAAAACAAAATATCAGGTGTGGGGTCCACTAATGAACACACAAGAGAACAATGAATTTTTTCCAAACCTGTGGTGCAGGGCATGTAGCAGGCCTGCAACCAACTTTGAGCTTATCTAACAAGCTAAACAAAAATTGTAAAAATAAGACAGATGTGGATTCTTAAAGATAAGCTACCAAATTTTTATCCCTAGAAAAATTAAAGCCTAAAACTAAGTCCAAAATTCAATAAAAATCCTACAATTTTAGGGTTTCTGACAAGAGATGTAGTTTTGACTTTTTTGAAATGAAACCAAAAGTTGACTTAAGTGAGTTTTGGATGATCTTAGCTACTTCTATAAGATATAATAAGCTTAGATTAAGCTACTTTATACCAAAGGGATTACTATTAAGCTAAAGTGAGGGTTTGTAGACCTCAAAATTCCACACAGTGGACTGTGGATTTGATTACAAGGGATTTTGACTATTCTTCCAAAAGTCCAACTGTTCTTATGCTTTGCTTGACTCAATATGGTCTAATGAATGATGCCTAAACCACTATTGAGCTGTGAAACTTGCAGTAACACAGCTGAGCTTGCTAATCCAAACACCCCCTAACAAACTTATCATGATTGAAACTAACTGAGATCAAGAACTAGAACCTAATCTATTAATCAAAAACCATTTATTTAGCTATAATTAAGTAGATTAAACACTTAATAACAACAAATAAGCTTATGAGCAACAAATATAGATTTTGAAAACAAATATGAAAATGCTTACAGTGGATCATATGGACTCCAAACCAAGAACAATCATACCAAACTAACCTACAGCCTCCCTGAGGCACCAATACCCATTGCAATCCAAATCCAACTCTGATTCTTGCTCTTTCTTCAATGAACCTGAATATTTATTTTATTTTCTACTTTTCTTTGATTTTTTTTTAGTATTTAATATAAACTACTGAGAGTCCTTCTAAATTTAACCAGAGCTTCAAAAAGCTTAAAGGGAACTGAAATGAGCTTAAGCAAACTGAAATAACAACAATAACAAGTTTCAAGTGAATTTGTCAAATTCACTTGAAATCTGAAACTTTTGATTTAGTAACTAAACTTGGAATTAACTTGAAATAAGGTCTGAATTACATGAAATTAAATGGATACAAGCTGTTTTAAATTGAAAATTACAACTAAAAGATTTGAATTACACTAATACGAAATTAAGCTATTCTAAACTACTCTAATAATCTTCCATATCTGCTTCACTTCCTTTTATAGCTCCATATTAGGGTTACCCTCTGCATTTCCATCATTTCCCACCTCCCTCTTGTCATTTTGGTCCACTCATGAGGTTACACGTGGTTTGGCGGGAAAGTATTCTTTTTGCAATTTGATTGAGAAGCTAGACTAGGAGGGGGTGGGATGTGATGGGTGCATTGGGGTGAGGGAATGGCAGGGATAAGGAGTGGGGCAAGTGGAGATGGTGCAAGGGGGAGGGAATACCACCTGGTATGGTGGTTTTGGTGGAGTAGCAGGGGTGGTGGTTTTGGAGGTAAGGGGTGGTTTTTGGTATTGGTTTGACCGGGGTCAAACAAGGGGTGGACTGGTGGGCTTGGAATACTTGGGCTTGGGTGGGCTTAGGTTTAGGTGTGGTTTTATTTAGTTAAAGTCCGGATTTGGTTTTTGGTATTTAAAATAAATCACAAGGACTAAAGTTGTAATTTGGGAAAACTATAGGGACTGAAAATGTGATTTTCCCATAGTTATCAAAGGGCCATATTTGTCATTCATGAATAGTACAAGGCTACTTTTGATAATTTCCCTTTATTTTATATCCGAGGACCTTTTCTGTCAATTTCTAAACCCCAGGGACCATTCTTGTAATTTTCTGAAACTTGAAGGGTTAAACCTGTAAATATCAAATATTAACACAAAGGACCAAATATGTCATTTAGGAATAGTTCAAGGGTTATTTTGATAAATTTTCCATTTTAAATAACCCAGGGACTGATTTTGACATTTTTCCAAAATTGAGGGACCAAAGTTGTAAATTTGTAAATTTTAACTTCAAAGGACTTTTTCTTACAACTTGTGAATCCCAAGGACCTTTTATGATAATTTTACAAGTTTTGATTCACCAGGGACTAGTTTTGCAAATTTATGAAACTTGAGGGACTGAAACTGCCATTTATGCAAACTTTGTACGTTTTTCATTTGTTTTTGCATATTTTGTGTTTGAAACATATAAAACACACCTCTAAGATATTTTAAGTATTTTGATACATATTTGGGTGTTTTTGTATGTTTTGGCAGTTCATATAAGACAAAAATGATGAGTATTTACACACTCATCAATCCCCCACACTAAACTATTGCTAGTCCCTAGCAATCTTTTGAAAAAAATTAATGGATTTTAAACTCTTTACCAAAAGCCATCACTTCTGGAGTAGCCAGGTGTAAGAACTGTGGCACACCTGATAACCGTGTGATTTTGAGCAAACCACCAGCTGTCAACGGATTTGATTAGTCTTTACCAAAAGCCGTTTGCTTCTGGACTAGCCAACTCTTGATGGAATAGTCAACATCTTGGTGAGCTGATTACCAATTATGGATTTTCCAGCTCATTTACTTATGAGGATGCGGGGGAGCTGAGGAACCATACAATTTTTGGCAAACTGCCAGCCGTAAACGGATTTGAGATGTCTTTACCAAGAGCCGTTTGCTCCTGGACTAGCCAATCCCTTTTGTCATTAAGACTTGGCGGACTGATTACCACAAAAAATTTTGAGCTCCAGTGAAAAATTTTTGAAAAATTTTGGTCAAAAACGGGAGTATAAGATAGTAAAATGTGATAAAATTCGCTAGAATAGCGAATACCCCCCCACACTAATCATGAATATTGTCCTCAATATTCAAAGTCCCGGCTATTATGCCGACTCTTTGAACGTAAAAGGGCAACATTACAAGCTAAGCGTGGAAAATACCATTTTGTATTTTCACTTCTGTAATCATAGCATGGGGGACTCCCCCACACTTAGGGTGAAAACCCTATAAGCATGCTCTGTTTTTGTTTACCGAGTCGCTAGCGTGACTCGACCCCGAATTCATTAGTCCTTGGGGAAGCTCGATGTGGAAGAACTTTCATTCAAGATGTTTGGATAAACATTTAAAGCACGTGAAAGTTCCACACCGATGAGATATAATCCCGGCTCAAGATAATGATATATGAAAATGCCGGGATCAAAGATAATGTCTTCATTCCCGAAGGAGTGAAGAACAGGAGAAGTCACCCTGTAGGTGAAGAAAAGGAAGAAAACCATGATGACAATCATGATAAGATCTTCTTCCTCGAAGGCAGGCTTATTAGCCTGATTTTGGATTTCAAAGGGTGAGCTCGAAAACATCCTGGGAGGGTGGGTGGGAATTTGCAAATTCTCATGATTGAGAGCATCTCCCCCCGGGATATCAAACTCCGGAGGAGTCATGACATGATGAGTGAATTCACCGAAGAACTCCTCATGAAGAGAATTATTCACAAGATGTGAATCTGTGAACTCATGTTCCGGAATAAACTCATCACAATCCTCGTTCTGAATATCAAAGAGTGGATTATCAGAAATCAAAGTGAATTCAGATTCGAATTCAAATAGAGGATTGGTGAGAGTAGTATTGAATGCTTTGGGAACAAAGTGATCAATATTCTCTATTGGATTTTCGGGATCAGAAGTGAGTGACGGATCATGATAAAGGAGACTTTCAATTTCTCCCAGATCAGCTTCGAAGTCAAGGAGACCATTATCACTTTCCAAGGAAGGTGGATCGATGTGAGCAAGTTCATCAGCGAACTCCTCGAGAAGAGGATCAACGTCAGAATGAGGCAGTGGTGCCTCAACATACTCAATGTCTCCATGAGATGTACAATCAATGCTAAAATCTGAGAAAGTCTCAAATTGATCTTTAGTACACTCAATGGGGGAAGGAATATCACACATATCATCCAAAGTTCCCTGTAACTCTCTCGGGATTGGAACAAGGTTCTCAACACTAGACTTTATGAATTCGTCCCATTCCCTTTCAGGAACAGTGTCAAGATGCTCGTCCCCCATGATCAAAGAGTGAGTGGGAACCTCGGGTGTGATAGCAGTTGTTTGAGATGGAATCTCAACTGCTGGGATATCAACTGATGACTTTGATGAATCTTTTTGAATAATAACAATGTTATCTTCATCATCACTGTCATCATAGTCATCAAATAGAGCAGTATTGCGAATGTTAGCACGAAATTTAGCTGCTCGTTGCTCAGCCAATAATTCTTCCATGCTTTTTCCAGATTCTCGTTCTTCAGCAAGTAATTCTGCCATAGTTTTCCCACGAGAATTTGGAATGAAAGGAAATTGTGGGGATGTGGATGTGTCAAAACCGAAAGGTTGACATTGAAAATCACTATGAGGACCCCCACAATATGCACAAGAAGAACTTGGAGTTTGGCGGAGTGAAATATTAGCTAACTCCTCCTTAAGTTCTTTAAATTTCTCAAGAACTTCTAAAAAGTCTTGCTGGATTTGAGGAGTTGCTTGGATAGTTTGACACTGTGGAGGTTGGTCTTGATACGAAGAGTCATAATTGTTACAAGGAAATGGATTCCTCGTTTGACAATCAGAGCTAAAGTGTGGACCGCCACAGTAATCACAACAGTAAAACTGATGTGGCTGTGAGTCGTATGTGCTAGAGTCATAATTGTTATCAGGAAACTGCTCATAGACAAGCGTGTTGCCCGATTGACAATCAGAACTGTAATGTGAACCACCACAGTACTCACAACAGTAAAACTGCTGAGTCTCATGGTGTGGTAACTGATGGAATGAATCAGTTGTGTCATGGTAGGAATAGGGATTCTGGTTATAGACAGACCCGTTTCCTGACTCTACCATGCCACAACTGGGGCAATTGCCACCATTATAAGGATTACCACACCACTGGCAAATCAGAAAGTGTGGATGAGACATAGAAAGAATCAAAAGGTTTTAGAGGGTGAGAAATGGAGAATCAAAAAGGTGAGAGGGTAAAGGTGAATATTTTTGGTATTTTCGAGAAACATGTTTAGTGCACATGCACCAAAAACAATTTTTCAAAACAAATTTGAGGCAAAACCACAATGAACTTAAACCAGAAATCACAAGTGAATGGCTTCTTTGAAAAAGGTACACCACTCACAGGGATATAAAGGCAAGTTTTAATCTTAAGTTTGGGAACTTATAAGGAATATGCCAAAGAATATTCCAAAGCATAAGGAATATGCTAAAGAATATTCCATCCATTCCCTCCTAAATTCAAAATTTGAATTTTGAATTTTCCAATTTCCCTCCATGTTCTAGAGGCTTCTAGAAGCATTGTTGGGTCTTGATGGGCCTTATTGGGCTGGTTACTATTGGGCCCCGAATGGGCTTGTTTGTTTGCTTGGCCCGTTCCATTTAACTAAATCCATATGTAGAAGTCTTGTATGCTTAGCCCATCCAATTATCCAAGTCCATAAGAGTCTTGAGATGATGATTCGCAGTTACGAGTGACTTGTGCATTTTACGCTTTGTACTTAAGTGATTGTTGAAGCATACTTGAGACGTTGAGATGTCGAGAGATGTTGATGTATGAATGAATAGATGATTTGTGATCACAAGTAACTTAAGCACTTTACATTATGTGTTGTAGCTTACATCTTTGTCATCATCAAAACATGAAGAGGATGTTTAGATTAAATATCGTAATATTTATGCCAACACAATACCTATGAAGAACTTACGTGGAAACCGTCTATTTATTTTGTCCACTTGAATGTTGACCGTTGGTCATTAGCATGCATCCAAACTCGCAATGAAAAGTACAATATAAACTTAGAACAACGAGCCCAAAGTTACCGTTTAGACTTTAGAGGAACGAGCATATTAACAACATACTATGTAAATACGTAAATATGAAAACGACCAGTCATCACGATCATTTATCCAAACACGATTAGAAAATTCTTTTGCGATGGGAGCCTGGTCTTTGACCAACATAAGGTGAAATAACATTCCATTTCTCCATTCATATGGTACTATAAGTAATTCTTTTGCAAAGGGAACCCATTCTTTGCCCAACATAAGGTGAAATAAACACTTTTGCAAAGGGAACCTGGTCTTCAACCATGTAACTTTTCACTCACTTTAGCTCTCCATTATTATGTTGAATCTCTTCACCATGATGCAGGGTTAATAAAGAAGTAGCCCTACAAATTCAAATGATAAATTCAAATGATACCTGGAGGAATGCTGCAAAATGTAAGGGATACAAAACCCTTATAAGTACAACCATCAAGGGATATAACTTATATACCCAAACAAAATCAATAGGCAAGTTGATCAAAATAGGCAATATTGATAATAAAAAATATGTTGATCAAAATAGGCAAGTTGCAATTGAACCATATTGAAAGAAAAAAAACCTTGATTAGAGTTCCAATCTAAGTTCTAAATAATTTATCCTTTAAAGTAGTACCAACTCGTCATATTTTTGCTCTTGTTGGTCAATGTTTTGGCATTCTTCAAATGGATCAACCATTAAAAAAAATCAAATATCAACCAATTTTGCAATTCAAAACAAACATCAGTAACAATGAAAAAAAAATAAGAATCCAACTAACATCATAAAACCGTGATAAAAAGAAATTGAAACCATAGTAGCATTGATAATTGAACACCTTAAGCAATGCAAACTCAAGTTGATTCTTTTAGGTTTTCACGATTGTTGTTTTAGATCATATTGAACAACAATGATTGTTGAAACATTTATATTGAAGATTTGTAAATACTTAGCAAGTGTGTCTGAAACGTATGCAACAACATGAGTTCAAATGAGGGTAAACCACGTTTCGCATACATCTTTATAAATTTGTATCATCTTCATCGTAAAAACAAAATCAACGTCATTAAACATCACAACATACTTTCAACATTATCTCAATGCTGAAATTTCATGCTAATACTAAAGAGGTAGAATTATTTAAATGAAAAAAGAATTAACTATAAAGTTCATAAATTGATGGTATTATTCAAAAACAACTTACCTGATGTTGACAATGAAAACATGAATGAAGAACTCTTAAAAAAAACAAATTTTTATGTTGTGAATGGATCAAAACAACCAAATGAAAAGAAAAGCTCGTTAAATGACTTTCAAAATTCGTTAAATCAAAAGAAGCGTTTGTTTATAAGAAGGGGTAGGTTAGTGTTTATTATTGCTTGTTTTGACTCGTCCAAACTGATTGGCATGAGTTGACTATAAGTTTTCAAATGGGCCGATATAATAGGAGCTTTCACCATAAGCTTCGTTAGTTATTAAATTTCATTTTTAACTTAACAAAAATCACATAATTAACTTAACAAACTGATTGGCATGAGTTGTGCATTAGTTTCCAGCCTTTCAACACAATAGTCTATCTCATTTGACCATTTTTAAACTTTCAACATTCAACATTTTCAACTTTGATCATTTTCTCTTTATATTTAGTTAAGATTTAAGATCATTTAAGGACCAAAATTTTTACATACCAAGGGATTAATCTCCACCATCCATCTTTATTTGATTTAATGGATGAGATTAATTACAACAATTTAAAAAATCCACTTTAATCTTTTTTTTTTTTTTCAAATATTAATATCTTTCAAACCGTTAATCGTTAAGCGAAAAAAATACCGTTATAACGAGCATTTAATTATCTTTCTATAGATAGGCACTTCGATATACTTTCGACAAAATTATTTTTTTCATGTTCTCACGTTTTTTTTCGTTACTGAAATTTGTATGAAAAATCATATGTGATTTAACACTAATATCACATGTGATATTTATATATCATATATGATTTAACACTAATATAACATGTGATATTACATATCATATGTGATTTAACACTAATATCACATGTGATTTTTTTATGCAAATTTTAATAATGAAGAAAAACGGAAAAATGTGAAAAAAACGAAAAAAAATTATCGAAAATATATCAAAGTGCCCGTCTATATAAAAATAATTAAATGCTCGTCGCGATTGTGTAATTATTTTCATTTAACGATTAATGATTTAAGAGATATATAAATTATAAAAAATATGTGAAATATTAAAAAATTTAATATCAACCATTGATTTCATTTAAATGAATGGTAGGAATGAGAATTGCATCCATTTATATTGCTCGAGAGTTTGAAATTCTCCGCCATCCGGTTTTTCCATTTTGTTTGCATCATTTTTATTTACTTGGCTTTATTTCTCCTTACCAAACACACCCGAAGGTACCAAAACTCAAATATGGTTTTGTTAGATTATGGACATTATTTTAGTAGTCGTATGTTAGGATCGAACTTGAGATCACGGGATTGCACACAATACGTATGAAGAGAAAATGTAATAATTATTTATAAAATGTTATAATTAATTATTAAACACAAAACAAATAATAATAATTAGTATTATTGATTAATGACTAATTATTTATTAAACGAAGATTAGGAAAGTAATACTAGACAAAACATGGAAACAAGAGAAGGTTCCGGAAACCTCATGTGGGCTTCCAAACCGATCGGCCTAAGGGGGAATCCCACCTCCTTTGTGCCTTGAGCTCCAAGTTTTGTGTAGTATATAAGCAAACCCAAGATGCATGTTTTTCATATAACTTGTACACACACATCTTGGTGTTTTCTCCTCTCCTTCTTTTCTTGGTCGATTTCATCAAAACCAAACCCTTAGGGTTTCGATTTTTATGAACTAAAATAGTTTTGTGTTTTATTACTTGCAAATACTTTTCTTGAATTAGTACGTGTGTACAAGAACGTGAATCAAACACACTATTATTTGATTCTTGGATTGAATTACAAAAAGGTAAGGGGTAATTCTTATAATCCTTATAAACCCTAATTAGGGTTCTTGGTTCCGGAAGATTGCTTTGATTCTTGTTCGGGCTAGAATCACAAAGGTACGTTTACGATTTAAATAATTGATTAATTAATTACATGTTATTCGATCTATTATAATTGCTCATGCTCACTTTGATATACTTGATTTATTTATATGAAGGTCATGATATAATAATTCCAACAGTGGCATCTAGAGCCGTTATAATGTGTAATTAATTATCGAAACGCATAAAAATTGGATCTTGATTCGTTTAGTTACATGTTTTTAGGGTTTATTTGTTAGATCCCTAACCCTAATTTTTTTTGGGTCGATTATGACCTTAAGGGTTTTTAGGGTTTTGGTTTTTAATTTTTTAATATGATTAGAAACCCTAGGATGTCATGTAATTGTTATGCGTTTTAGTAAACGATCTTGGTGCAATATGTTAATTGTTAAGCTAAATCCATGAAAAAGTGCATATTTGCATGGATTTTTATTGTGTTATAATTTAAATTGTTTAAATTGTTTATATGAATTAATGGTTAAGTTATATCGAAACATGTAAATTTATTAATAGATGTCAAATTGGGGAAGACTCCAATATTAAGTAATCAATTATGTGCTATATGATATTTATTTAATTTTGGCTTACGCAATCGATTTATCGATGTATGTGGCTCTTTTTCCAAGAAGAAGAAAGCCCTAATTGAATTAATACGTTATACACCTAGATTTGATTATTAATAGGACTTTTGAATAAGATTTGCATATGGCTACATGTTTTATACATATTTAATTGTTATGATTATGTATATGTGTTTATTTAGTTGTTTTATTTTTTTATTGTATATTACTTGTTTTGTTTATTTATTGTGTTAGACATGTTTATATAAACGAAAAGGGTAATTTTTTTGAATAGAAAAATAATACGGACTAAATAATGGCGAAATTGTTTTGGTTTTTAAGAGTTAAAATTTCAAAGAATTGGTTGATTGATGTTTTTGTAAGTAATGGTTAAATAGGCTCGACCGAAGTTTACACACTATAAGATGTGTATAAGGATGGCAACGCATTAAATTGTGGCCTTAGAGAGACAACATTCTGTTTTAACGCTCGTTTGTGTGTAAATTAGACTTACCGAACAACCATTACATGTACATTGTCATCTTAAGGGTGAATAATCCATAATTCCACAATGATTATCCGAAACACTAAGCTTTCGGGCTTATGCAAAAGTACGATATAGTGGACGATAATTGATGGTTATTCTTTAATTGGTGAACCCGATACCTTAATCAAAACTTTGTTATTTTACTCTTAGCTAATTGGTAATAAAAATGTTTTGTAAAACCAATGTTATGAAGTTGTATGCATGCTTCTTCATACATTATTTTGATCACATCAAAATATTAATACCCTTATAAAATTAAGTCGAATGCCATCTAATTAAGAACACTTGAAGTTGTAATTTACGTCATGTGAGAACTTGGCGAGATTGCAATGGAGAGGTAAATTTCATAAATTCATTGCTAGCAGATCAACTGATGTGATGGATTTGTGAGTTTGCAGTTTTTAAGTTAGACGACTTAAATTGAGTAGGAAGTGAGATCTTGGACTCAAGGCATTAAGATGGGGATCAAACATGCTTACATTACAAAAGTTTTGTGATTGTAAATCCCATAAATCTAGGAATTGCAATATGATATTGGCAATTATTGTTCGACAATTACCTTGTTGAATACTATCATTACTAGCAGATCAACTGATGTAATGGTACTATGTCAATTTAGGATCCTAGCTTTAAGAAAATACTATGGTTTATATGAATATTTACCAATGGGTATTTTATTTTCTTAAAGATCTAATTATCGAAAATACTGAAATTGAATTTTGTAATTCGTTTTAATGTATTAATGCAACGTTCAATCCGTAAACGTATTTTGGGCTTTGGTAAATTGATCTAGTTCTGTTTTCAAACAAATGTTTGATTAAGAAATATTTACTTAAAAGACAAAAGAAGTCTCCTTTCTATGAAGGAAGAGTGAGACACAATCCTGTTCCTTTTCATGAATGAGAAAGGATAATAGGAATATTAGATATGTCTAAATTCTAATATAACTCATAGCAAATTTTTAATGGTTAAGAAAATTGCATACATTTTTCATAGGGATTTTATCATCCTCATTCGGTGATCAAATTCTTAGTAACAAATATGAAATTTGGTTAATAGAAAATTATGTATGACATTTTATGAGTTATTATAATTAGAAGCTAGACTAATTACTGCAAAATGTTTAAAGACAAACTAGTTGTTTTTACTATTTTAAAGGTGCTACATACATTGTAGGATGGTAGACCTATTAAGAAAGAAATTGCATGCCCAATTTTCAAGTTAATAGCATTTGGTGGATAGTCCATCATTTACGTAGTAGAATACACTTTTAGTACATAAGTAATTGTTACGTATGGACATTCAAAGGTGTAGGGAAGTTAAAAGCACACTATTAGCTTTCACTGGATAGGAAACATTTACAATGTTGTCAAATTCAGTGGGAGTATTGTGTACTTATCACTGAATAAGGAATTATTGTAATGATCTTTAATTCAGTGGGAGTTACAAGCTTTGATATCTTGGTAGCTAAAGATAATTACTTTCCAAGTGTAGACACTCATACTTTTAAGGATAGTCTTGTACGTTTCCTTACTAGACATTGTTGTTTTACGTATACTTGTTATGCTATAATCTATGACACAATCATATTGATCACATAAACAAATGCATGGCGTGTTGTTTATCAAATATATGAGGTTGTTCCATGCACAAGTGGGAGAAATGTTATCTTTATTGTGTGCAAGAAACAACTCATAAAGATATGATTCAATGGATTCTCTTGACTACAAGGTAAGAGAATAATGTTCTAATATTAATTCAAGAAACACTTGATGTTACAATTTATGTTATGTGAGAGCTTAACTAGATTGCAACAACAAGGTGAATTTCATATTTCATTACTAGCAGATCAACTGATGTAATTGAACTATGAGAATTTGCAGTTTCTAAATTAGAATAATGTTCAAATATGAATTATACTAAGCTAATTCAAGAAACACTTGGTGTTACAATTTATGTTATGTGAGAGCTTAACTAGATTGCAACAACAAGGTGAATTTCATATTTTCATTACTAGCAGATCAACTGATGTAATTAAACTATGAGAATTTGCAGTTTCTAAATTAGATACCTATTAGAACATGTGTCAATATGATATCAAGACTACTTTAATTTATATATTTATGAATTCGTGAAATAACATAAATTAATAAAGTAATCTAATGCTGCTTCAATATGAATATTTATGTGTTATTTGAATGACATAAATAAATGAATAAATAATGTTGTTTACATTATTATGAAGTACTCCCTCCGTCCCATAAAAACTGTCCAGTTTGACTTTTTAGAGTCAAACTGGTTCAACTTTGACATTAAATATTTTTTATGTGTTATATAATACTTGATCAAAAATTATACCAATGAAAAACACACTTAAAACTTAATCCATTCATATATTTTTCATAAAGTATTATATAATACTCACAAAAATAAATAAGGTCAAAGTTGAAGCAGTTTGACTCTGAAAAGTCAAACTGGACAGTTTTTATGGGACGGAGGTAGTAATAAATTAACTTGAAATTACTATTGAAACCAAAAGATGGTGTTCATAATTACTTTAACATGTTTATGTTTCATTGTAAAGATATAAACATAAAGTCTTTTAATTGTTACAAGACTTATAATAAAGTAAGACGTTATCTTGTTGTGTCTTTTAATTAAGACATATACATGAAGTTATTAAATGTTAAATGACTTATAACGTATAGTGGGATTATAACAGTTTATGTTTTTCTTGTAAAGACATGGACATGAAGTAACTTTGTAAAAAGTACTTGTGTTATAAGGCGTGTAATAGGCTTGAAAATTATTATACCATTAAAATGAATTAGTTGGTAAATAGACAAGTCAAAAGGAATATGGTTATCTTTAATATTGTTAGATTGTCTTACAATATTAATACTAATGAAATATCAAATGTTTATGGTATGTTCAGTTAGGAAAATCAAACTCTTGTTATATTGTTTGATTAAAGATAACTATGACTTCTTTTCTTCCAAAAGTTTTCAAGGTTAGAATGTTGAGTATGACTTGGACATATTTAATAAAACTCCAACATAGAAGATTAATAAGACATTACCATATGATGGAATGTGATGAATGTGATGAATCACATTAAGTCTTAAATTGAAATTCCAAATTTGTTTAACTGCTTATGAAGAGGTTATTAACAAAATAGAGTTAGGAATTGTCAATATGTATTTGTAATATCCCAAAAGAGAATATTCTATTATTGCTTAATTTGCTAAGTATTTAAAGATAGTCTTTAAATTGCTAAAAGCAAGTGGGAGTTTTGATCTTTAAAAGATAAAATTACAAGATACATAATCTTCTAAAATACACTAGCAAATATCATGATGAAGTTTGACATTTGAATGTTAAATCTCAACATGATAATAAAGGTTGACATTTAAATGTTAAATCTCAAGATGATGGAATTATCATTCATAGCATAGTAATATATCTCAGATATTTGATTAATATGCTGAGGGCTATGATTTACAGGATTATTGTAAACCTGATAATCATCATGCTACATTACCAAATATGAAGTTGGGTAAAGTATACATGATATGAATGATTATGATGCTGTCCATAAAGATAATCAATTTAAGAAACTTGGTTTATCTTAATAGTTAGACTAGAAAATGAAGATGAGTTTCTTCAAAGATTAGGTAACCTTTGTGGTTTGAATCTTTGTATAGAAATCATATGGACAATGTTGTACACATATTTAATGCATGTCTTATGACAAGATTATTAATCACACTTAAGCAATTAACTGTAATTGAATATTCTTTTCTAAACACATTAAATATATAAAGATTATGATTGTCATATTTTTATGAAATTGACAATAGAATATCAAAACTCTTTCTTGAGAGATTACTTGAGCGAGGACGATAAGTAATCAAAAGGAGTTTATGAATTCAAATAAATCTTTAAAAGTGTACATGGTGCAATAATTCATGGATGGATAAATGCATGCATCCAGAAGATTACTCTTATGTTTAATTATTAAATTCATGTTTTGATTTATAATTGAAATAAGATAATTTCTAAGTATTCCTAAAAGCTAGTAGGAGTATTATGTTTAATTTCTTAAATCATATATGTTGTAGAACATATGAAAGGTAACATTCCATATAAGTAAATGTTAAGTCTTAGTTTGGAATGAAACTTTACTAGAAAGATTTAGAAAATAAGGCATACAACCTTGAAATAAATGTTTATTGTTGAAACATGTGCGGTAAATAAATCTAATATATAACATGATATATTATTTAGAAAGTCTAAATAGTTATGTATAACATGAATAAAATCTAAGTATGACTCATAGATTTTTCATGTATATCATGTTTTGTTGTATCATACTTGATTACAAGATGATTTGGCAATATTAATATCTAATTAAAAGTTATTAGATAACTTGTGTAATATTATTAAAGGAATATGTTTGATTATATTATTACATCCTAAATCTGGAACAGCTTCCAAATTCTATAGATGAACAATTTTTCAATTGTTGTGAAAATTGTCATAGCCAACAAACTTGAAAGGTTGAAGGGCATCAAACATTACACAATAGATATTATGGTTTACGGAAAGTTTTAATAGCATATTGTTGTTGAATACAATGATGCTAATGAAATTGAGATGACACTCAATACTAGTCATGGTAAGGATTTCATCTTTGACTATATGAACTAGTTATGCTTACTAAAAGCATAGTTGCATTATACATTAAAAGAATAAGAATACTTTAAACTTTAAAAAGTTTGGGAGTTTGATTATCATAAATTGGTGGTTAAGGATGTCACACATTTTATGAAATATTATATGGCATTGTCAAAATAGTTGAGTATGCACATACAAGAACTTCACTAGTTGAATTCTTGAAATAAGTATTCTTAAAATTCCGATAGATCAAAGTTGGATGATTTATGTTTTGTCAACAAGTAGGAATGTCATTACTTGAGACATAATTCATCAACAAGATTTTCATGCATTGATCTATTTAGTATTTGGATAAGGGATGTTAAACAATTATTATAAATCTAAATACATGGTATGTTTAATTTATAATATATTGTATCATATATTTGTATGTTTAATCCATGAATAAATGTTATTCTAAATTGTCCATTGTCAGTTAATAATATGGGAATATTATTAAATCAAGACAAATCTGAAGGTTGGTATAATATACTTAAAGTATATTGATGTGTAGTCATGCCATTTCAGATGATATTCAATGATACCGAATATAGGACTTATCCCAACTACATGATGTTACTTTATGGATTTTGTTATTGAGTAAATCATGAGAAGTTATCCTTAGACTTGAGATGCAAGATAAGTGTCATGAATGTAGTACATTTTTGTGGAACAACTTAACGCTATACGTAACTGGTAGTCATAAGGGTTGTTTTCGGAAGTGTTACAAAGTTTGTGGGTTTTGCTTGTATACAAGATAGAATTTGTTCCTTCAAATTTATTTTTGGAGTTTAATACTGCTGGGCCCCTCGTAGGGTTGGTAAGATGCATGTGCGGCCGCACCCATATCTCCCCTGAATATGTTCAGAAGATTTGGTAATCTTGATCAATCATAAACAACGAGAAACAGAATGGTTAATTAAGGAATGACTTTAATCCATATCCTTATTAACATGGTATTAGAAACAAAAGGATAATAATAATGAGAAATCATTAAAAGGTTTTCCAGGAGCCTTACTTGAGATCGTACTAGAGGCATCGGCGTGTTGCAAGACGCTAACCGATGTGATTACACTATTAAAATATGTCCAAGTGGGAGCTGTTAGATTATGGACATTATTTTAGTAGTCGTATGTTAGGATCGAACTTGAGATCACGGGATTGCACACAATACGTATGAAGAGAAAATGTAATAATTATTTATAAAGTGTTATAATTAATTATTAAACACAAAACAAATAATAATAATTAGTATTATTGATTAATAACTAATTATTTATTAAACGAAGATTAGGAAAGTAATACTAGACAAAACATGGAAACAAGAGAAGGTTCCGGAAACCTCATGTGGGCTTCCAAACCGATCGGCCTAAGGGGGAATCCCACCTCCTTTGTGCCTTGAGCTCCAAGTTTTGTGTAGTATATACGCAAACCCAAGATGCATGTTTTTCATATAACTTGTACACACACATCTTGGTGTTTTCTCCTCTCCTTCTTTTCTTGGTCGATTTCATCAAAACCAAACCCTTAGGGTTTCGATTTTTATGAACTAAAATAGTTTTGTGTTTTATTACTTGCAAATACTTTTCTTGAATTAGTACGTGTGTACAAGAACGTGAATCAAACACACTATTGTTTGATTCTTGGATTGAATTACAAAAAGGTAAGGGGTAATTCTTATAATCCTTATAAACCCTAATTAGGGTTCTTGGTTCCGGAAGATTGCTTTGATTCTTGTTCGGGCTAGAATCACAAAGGTACGTTTATGATTTAAATAATTGATTAATTAATTACATGTTATTCGATCTATTATAATTGCTTCCGCTCATGCTCACTTTAATGTACTTGGTTTATTTATATGAAGGTCATGATATAATAATTCCAACACGTTTGTCTATACACGTGTCATGAAAATAAGTCGATTGCATGTCTGCATCATATGCTCGGACAAAGCAAGAAGAAAAGTATATACATTCATGCATTTCTTGTCTAGAAGAATCATAAAATGTGTGGTGTATGACTGTATGTAAAAAAAGTCCACTATGGAGCATATAAAATATTATATTGTACTTATATAGTTATATCCATTAGGTATATCGGAAAAAGAAAAAAAAAAAGAAAAAAGAAAATCGCAACTTCTCCAGATTGTGTGACGAGATGAAAAATTATTTTTATACTTTTAGTTATTTATAGTTTTTTTATATAACAAATTTTGTTTATCAAATATTTGATAGATATTTAGCGATTTCTCTATAAAAAATATACCGATAAAAAAGTTTTTAAATTGGAAACAAAAAAGCCAAATATTGCATTACTTTTAGTAAACGTAGCATTTTATTAAAAAATGATAAAGTTTAAAATATGTTTTTACAAAAATAAAATAAAATTCAAACAACACCCTCAAGTTATCTAACAATTTATTAATACTACCTTTAACTTTATTTTAAAAATAGAATTTCGCAGCACCCTTTTGGACATCATGACGAGTTACGAAATTACCCAGTATATTAGGTATTTACATTTTTTTTTTTAATTTGTAAAAGACTTTATTTATCAAATATCTAACAAGTATCTAGTGATTTCCTTATAAAAAATATATTGATGAAAAGGTCTTTAAATTGCGAACAGAATGAGCCAAGTATTTCGATACTTTTGACAAACGGATGACTTTATAAAAAATGTTAAAGTTTAATATATGTTTTTTCAAAAAGTAAAATAAAATTCAAAACACCCCCTTAAACTCTATAGCAATTTACAGAAACCACCCTTAACTTATCTCTCTACATTTGTATATTATATACGGGTATATCTTTACCTTATATTACTACTTTTTTTTATTTTTTATATAACAAACTTTATTTATCAAGTATTTAATAATGTATAGCAGTTCTCTTATAAAAATATACTAATAAAAGCGCCCTTAAATGTGTGGTCTTTACGTAGATTGTCCTTCTTTATAGTTTTCAATATCCGTTTGATAAAAAAACTTTTAAAATACAATTTACTTAAAAAGTTTTTAGAAAACCTGCGCTGATACCAATTGTAGAAAACTAGAAGGAGGTTGAATAGTTTTTACCGATTTAAATTTAGTTTATAAAACTTTAGATTGATGATATTTGAAACCTTTGGATGTTCAGATATAGATAATGCAAGTTAGTATGAAAAGAAATAAATACGAGAATAGTAAAGAGAGTAAAAGGATAGAAGCGTGAGACAATGGTTTATAGTGGTTCAGCTACAAGGATACTTTTTTTGCCCTACTCCACTCCCTGAGTACCCAACTAGAGAGATTTAAGCACTATGTCAACAAGCTCCTCCAACTGGTGGATAAACCTCACAACATCGCTAACACTTTTTTCGGTACTAAGCTAAATACCGGATTCTTTACACGGAAGAACCAATCTAACAAAATAACACAATTATCACAACTACTTTAAGAATACAAGAAGATGTATCAACAACAAGAGACAACTCATTGGTCTTGAGGTAATGAGGAAGCCGAGCAAACTGTTAAATTGAAGAATGGATGACTCGTATATAATAAGTGTGATCTCGTCTTGTAAGAAGAACCTTGAGAAACACAAGAGAACGAAAGATACAAGAATGATCTTTAGATCTGAGGATAGAGATATATAAGAATAAGACAAAAGATATATTAGAATGGGGTGAGAAATAAGGAAGAAATGTGTAACAACCCGCAATTTTCCACGTCAACATTTATTTCTAAACTCTAATTTATTACTTTGAAATTTTACAAGAACACTTTTTATATAATCTTTATTTAAATAAATGTAAAACTAGGAATAACCCTCTTGAGCACTATGAATTTAGACTATATTTAGTCTACAACATCAAAATACCTTGCTCCAACTTCGGTTCAAAATTTTTAACTTCTAAAACAATTCCTTTATTTACTTACATTTATTAAGTTAATAAACACTTTTCACAATTTAAATGAACACCCAACGTACCCAACACTCCCAACGATTATTTTTTTAATACATTCTCACATTTCCTAAATTACTACAAAAGTGCCAAAAGTTATTTTCTTACACTTTTATAATTCTTTTATTAAGCCCAATTAATTATACGTATTTACGTTAACTACCAAACCAATACCCAATACATATTTTTAATACCCAATACATTCAATATACACATTTTATACAAAATAAAACATACTACTCGTATATTATTTTTTTTACACATGCCGTACCCCCTCTATTTTGTGGTGACATTACAGAAAATCATTTTTGACCAAAGTACCAAATGTTCAATACATGAAACATGGCATTAATAAGATGTGTGTTTGGCTAGTCCTTGTCCCCTACTTTTCCCCAAATTTCGGCCAAACCACAAGGGCCATAGCAACTCTACAACTGTTCCTAGCTAATATATTTTTAACTCATTTGACCAATCTTACTACATATATATGTATAATTATACTTAATTCACAGGCAAAAATAAAATAAAATAAAACCACTCACTCCATCACATAGTTCGATCCACCAAGGAGCAAGGGAAGGAGGAAGTCATTTTGACTAGTTCAAGCATCATTAGGGTGCAATTGTAAGGGTTTAGAAGCTCTAATCTTGGTTTAATCAAGTAACTTGCCTCCTCATCATACTAATCTTCCTAAGTAAGTAAACTTTATACTAATAATTTTCATACTCTTTATATCTTGATGCTAGTTCAAGTTGCATATACTTGGTTTATCACTTTGTACATGTTAACCAAAACCTTATAACCACAATAATCTTTTAACTAATGGTTATGTTTTAAACAAATTTTTTTTATCATGAACAAACTAGTTGGTATAAATTTCAAACAATAAAGTAAAGATAAAAACACCATATATACATAAACTAGAGAACTTGTAATCGTAACCATTCTTGATAATCATTTACATTTATGAAAAATGGAATTTTTTTTATATTGATAAATTCTTATGTAATCACTATTGACATGTTAAAAAAAAATCGGTGAAAGAGATAGGATTAGTTTGGGTGTTGTTTTGAACGGTTTGGAACATTAGGAAACTTGTAAAAAGTGGTTTTGACAATAAAAGGTTAGGGGCTGTTCTATTCGACTCACAACAGAAAAATCAGTAGTTTATGAGTAAGATTAGACTAGAAATATAGAAAATATACTCTATAATGAAAATGTAGCCGTTTGACCGGGTTAAAACGGACTGGTAACGAAAAAGATGCGTTAATTTTAAGTTGGGCGATGGAACTAACTTTCTGAAAATATAGTTGCTGTTAGAGTTTTTCAAGGGGTAAAATCGGATTTTAAAAGTTAATTGGACTAGCCGAGGCACTAAAAATATGCTAGTATACTCAAACACGAAACTAGGGATATATAAAACTTAAGAATCGGAGCTAAAACGAGAAAGTTATGGCCTAATGAAGTTTAGACGAAAAGTAATTATTTGACAGCTTTTATCACTAATAGAAAAGCTGTTAGAGATTTTCAAAAATACTTATTAACAAGACGACCATAGTTTAATTACGAGATAAACTAGTCACGTTATATAAAAGGTATATTTGACTTTTAAACTAGCACATTAACGTAACTAAGTTTTTAACCATTAAACTCTACAACAAACATGTACGGGTGATATAACTTTCACAAATTGCATACACGACATCATTTCACAACCTAAATCATACCATTCATATTAGGTTGTGGTTAGAGCATCGCGCATCATTTTCCGTGCACACCTACTTGTAACGCACTACCTATTGCTTGAGGTGAGTATTCACGAACCCCTTTTTCTAACTATTTTAATCGTTTTGGGGTGGATGCATACATTATTAATTGAACTCCTTGAACATTGTTTTGAACCCTTTGACTATTATGAACTCCTTTAACTTGTTTTGACCTTATAACTTGTTTGAACTCTTGAACTTGACTCAAACTTTTGAACTTAATGTACCGTACGTACTATGACTAAAGTCTCCCCTGTCTACGGAGCAACAATATAAAATCTCCCCTGTCTACGGAGTAGCTTTGACTTAATAATATATGATAGTTTGTGAATGATGTACTGTTCGTACATCCGCAATTGTTAGTCTCCGACTGGTTTGCCGTTCGCACTCCAGTTTATACGTACCGTTCGTACGGCTTCCTTGTGTGGAGCAGTAGGTAGTATGGGTAGCGCTATTAGAGGTCGGCCAACCTCTCGTTCCCCTGTTTACGGAACGCATATTATTTATTTTAGGAGCCTTGCCACATACTTTATTATATACTATGTGCCCTTATTGTGAACTATATTGACCACGTGCACATGACTACTAGGCATACAACTTTTTACGCAATGGGTTGTGAACACACAGGTTACAAGTCTTGTATGGGCGGGACTTGCAACTGAGTGGATTGACAACGCCTTTGCCTTGTGGACTATTCTCAAAGACTAAAAACTTATACTCTCTCTTAAAGGTTTTCATATTATATAAAACGTGTGTGCTCACCAACTATTTTCATAGTTGACCCGTTTTCTCTCATGCATTTCAGGTGATCGTCAGTAAGCTTTTCTTCAAGGTCTTTGCATAATGAAGTTTTCACATGTCACTACGGATCATTATGTACTAAAATGCTATCTTTTGGAAACCAAACTTTATAATTTAAATTGCCAATGTCGGCCATAACAATGTTGTAATGATATATTTTTCCTTTAATGTAAATTATGGTATTGTTCTATATCTTTTTGCGATGTATATTGATTTCGTCGCACCTCGCGTTTCCGCCTTCGGTGTGGTGTGACAAAATAGCTCATTATTTATAGACAATTATGTCTACAATTCACCCGGATCCGCCGGATCCCTTCTCAGAGGGATACGGCCAATGTAATCCAAGGGATCCGGTTATCTGGTGTCACCAATCCGGATTTTGGATTTCAATCCTGGGTTGTGGGTTATAATCCTGGGTTTTAGGTTATGGGTTGTAACCCATGGGTCATGTGATGTCATGCATGATGTAAAAGACATATTGGGTTATTGGTTATGGACTTTGGGTCATGGGTCATGGATTTTACCCACTGTGATGTCATGCATGATGCCATGAGCATGGGCCATGGGTTTTGGATCATGGGTCATGGGTTATGGGTCATGAATTACTCAACACATTTACTTACATTTCTTTTATTACAAAAAATACATAACTAAACAACATGTAAGTAAGTAAAAATAAAAATAGTAACATGTAATCTTTATATTTATACTTGATATAACTTTATGTTGTTATCAACAAAACTTAAAGAGATCGAGAAATAGTAATAAACGTTTTTACGGTTTATTTGTATTAACATTTATGACTCAATATCATTTTCTACTTATTAATATTACTAGCCCAAACCTTTTTTATAACATCTGCACATAAGTTGTAGATAGAAGCTTCACTCATATATCTAATTAGCATGTATATGAACCACCTTTATAGATCAATTACCCTGTATGAAGCATTTTGGACTTGTATATTATAGGGAACGTTGTTCAAGGAAAGATTAGGGAAAATGATTAAGGGGGTGTTTGGATTAGCATATTTTACTGTAGTACGGGGTCATTTGTATTTGGAAAAGCTCATGAGTTCACTTTTTTGGTTTATGAGGTTATTAGGTTGAAAGTGCAATGGAGTGGGCTAAAGAGAAGGCTAAAAAAAGGTACAAAGGTTAATGCCAAACATTCCTGCTGCATCAAATCTGCAGTACATTATATTATTATTTATTTATTTATTTATTTTTTTAATACCTGTACCTTTAGATTTATGACACACCATTGGAAATTCCAAACTGTGTAACAGGTTGTGAACAACATCAGAAGCAATTTCAAATTGCTAACAAAAAGGAAACATTCTTCATTGATCACATAAATGAAGGTTCTCAAGACCATTATCAACCGCATCAAGATGATGAACAATATCAAGAGTAGTTGCAGTGCTAGGCTCTTTTGACACCCAAATAATGTCCTCAATTTGAAGCAACCAATGGTCTCTAAAGGACCAAGGTCTAAACTTGACAATGACTCGAAGACAAAGCGGAAAATGGTGATTTTGTTTTATTACCAGCTTTTAGTTTAACTAATAATCATGTTATAGAGTATTAGTTATTCATATGTTTCATATATTTGTTTGTGACAAGCTTTATAAATTTTATTTCAAGTAAAAGGTAAATGAATACATTGTACGTGATAATGAATTGTAATGACGAAATCATGTTTTCAAGTAGTACAATATGTGATGTTTTCAAGTAGTACAATATGTGATGTGACTTATTAGAAATAAGTCAAGTATCTAGATTATACGGATTTAGTATGTTAGTTTAAGTATAACAATAAAAAAAAAAAAGTGTTCTTGGCTTAACTTGACGCCCCAATATCACTTATGGGGAGCTATTAGCTGTTTTAACAAGTGAACAAAACCGACTCACGTATTTAGTAGATTGGTCTTCGCAATGCTCATTAATGGACAAGCTAATTAGTTTTTGTCTAAACACGTTTTAGACATAAGCAAATATCTGATTTAGAGTGGGAAAAAAAGAAAAATTAATTGTGGTCTTTGTTGATACATTCACGAATCAGGTAATATCAACACTAACTGAAAACCAAAACCGAACAAAAAAAAAAAAAAAAAAAAAAAAAAAAAAAAAAAAAAAAAAAAACTGAACTGAACTGAATTGGTCATAACCGAACCGAACTAAATATTCGGTTATCGATGTGGATATGGTTTTAGCTATGCAAACTGAGAACCAAACCTTAAACCGAATTCTTATAAATATAAATTTTTTTTTATGTATTTACATGGAAAAAAATACTATAATTCTTTTTTAGTATAAATATAACATTTTTCTATGTAATATTATGAAGAAAAAAAATTACTAAAACTC
Organism: Artemisia argyi; assembly: GCA_030686995.1. Taxonomy (NCBI): domain Eukaryota; kingdom Viridiplantae; phylum Streptophyta; class Magnoliopsida; order Asterales; family Asteraceae; genus Artemisia; species Artemisia argyi. Next base: position 44,658,776 of record CM060683.1, on the reverse strand, counting down.
TTTTTTATTATAAATATATCATTATTTAAACTTGAAAAATATTTTTATGCTAAAAACATATATAATTACATAAAAAATAATTAAAATTATGTAATACGGGTTATTCGGTTCGGTTTTCGGTTATAAGGGTTCGATTTTTGGCTATTCGGTTCGGTTTCGGATGAATCAAATTTGAATTTGGTTCGGTTCGGTTTGACTCTTGGAAAAAAATTTTAATCGAATAACCGATAACCGAACGAATTAACACCCCTAGTCATGATGTTTGCTAACAAACAAAAATAATGAAAATATGATACGTATGGGCTTTCTAAACTTCAGAAATGAAATTGAAAATTTGTGGCCCTAAGAAAAAGGGGCCAGGTTGCACCTCCCTAACTCCTTGAGCCGGCCTTGTTCAACATGACATCTTGACTACTGTTACAATTGTACATCTTGGAAAATTTTATTGTACCAAATCAAATCTGATACTACCAGTTACTTATTTTTTTCTTTTCTTATAAATAGATAGTGTCAATAGGCTGGACCTTACAACATTCTCCATCACATAACATTATAAGAAAGTAGAAAGATGGCATTTCAAAATGATGAGCAAACAAGAGACTTGCTTCATTCTCAAGCTCACATATTGAACCATGCTTTCAACTTTGTTAACTCCATGTCACTCAAATGTGCTATTGAGCTACAAATACCCGATATCATAAATCGCCATGGTGCCCCAATGTTGCTCTCAGAGTTGGTTGAAGCCCTTTCCATCAGCAAGGAGAGATCCCAACATATATACCGACTGATGCGCATTCTTGTCCACCCTAGTTTCTTTGATATACAAATTTTATCATCAACTAGTGGTGAGGAAAAAGAAGGCTATTTGCTAACTCCTGCTTCTCGGTTACTTTTGAAAGATGAACCGTTTTGCATTACACCACTCTTCCTAGCCTTTTTGGATCCAACAATGATGGATCCATGAGCAAATGGTTCCATAGTGATGATGTCAACGCATTCCAAAAGACCCATGGGAAATTGGCATATGAAATGACAGGCCAAGACCCGAAGCTTAACCAGTCTATTAATGAAGCCATGGCTAGTGATGGGAGACTTGTTGCTACTGTCATACTGAAACATTGTAAGGGTATTTTTGAAGGGTTAGATTCCATTGTTGATGTTGGAGGTGGTACGGGGACTCTTGCCAAATGTATTGCAGAAGCATTTCCTAGTCTACAATGCATTAATTTTGATCTTCCACATGTCGTCAAGGGTTTAGAAGGTGGTGAGAATTTGAGCTTCGTTGGGGGAGATATGTTTAAAGCCATTCCCAAAGCCGATGCAGCTATGTTTAAGGTATTCCTTCCTCCTCTCCATTAGATTATTTAGCTCAATACAACAATACTATTTTTCGTTAAAAATAGACCCCGATCGGTAAATGATCAACTTACCACCCTTCCTTTCGGAGGAATTCAAAAATATTATGAACTGAGCTTCATAGGGGGATGAGTCATACACCAGTAGATTATTTAGCTCAGCGCTTAATTAGTATCAAAGATAGCTCACCAACGAGTTGTTGGTTCAAATTTAGGAGAACAAAGTGAGTGAATATTTTTCGTTAAAACACTGAGCATGCTGGGTGCCTTGAACAAAAAACTGCTTATAAATTATATACTGGTATAGTCAAGCAGGTTCATTTTTCATGATCTAGTATAAAACTGAAATAGATTACATTACATATAACTTATATATCAATTTAGACTAAACTTTACTTACTGATTTTTCTCTTGATTGTGAAAAAAAAAGTGGGTATTTCATAACTGGAATGATGAAGAATGCATAAAGATAATGAAGCTATGCAAAGACGCCATTCCATCAAAGGAAAATGGAGGAAAACTTATCATTATAGAGATGGTGGTGAAGAACGAAGAAAGGGGCAACAAGATACTCGAGACTCAGCTTTTCTATGATATGTTTGAGCTAACCTTGGCGACAGGAAAACAAAGGAGCGAAAAAGAATGGGCTAAGCTTTTTACTGATTCTGGCTTCAGCGACTATAAGATAACTCCGGTTTTGGGGTTGAGATCCGTTATCGAAGTATATCCCTAGTAAAGTCACATTATTTTTACAACATAAGTGCCGAGGAAAGTACTAAATAATGAGCTGGTTTCTATGTATCAACCAGTTGTTTTTTTTTTTTTTTTTTTTTTTTTTTTTTTTTTTTTTTTTTAAAGTTGTTGACATTTCTTCGGAGTGAATGCCAACTCTATACTTCTTTTTTGGTTGAATGACACGTATATGCTTGTTTTGAGACCAAATTTCACATCTATGCTTTTACATTAAAATAAAGAATATAAATTTCTCTTTTCTTTTGCTTCCAATTTTGGCTTTTCTAAGCCTGTGTATCTTTCTCATGTCTCTGGACGAAGAATTTACAAAACAACTATTTATGTTATTTTGGGCTGTTTGGCAGGGAAGAGTTGTTAGCTTTTTGTTATAAAAATAATTTTTTTTTACATAAATAGCTTCGTTTGGATACATTAACTTGAAGCTTTTATTTCAAAAAATAACTCATAAATAAAAAGCTGATTCGTGAAGCTTTTAAACATCTTGAAGGTGTTACATTAAAATAAAGAATATAAATTTCTCTTCTTTAAAAAGTTGTGATTCCTATAATAGGATTATGTATGCGGAGGCCGCCCAACTATTAAACTTTTTTCCTTTAAGTCACTCATTTATTTAAATTAACTTGTGGGCCACCTAAATATGTGTTTATTTTCGTTTATACCGATCTCGTTACATTTCTTGCCGAAAATTTATACAACTTGAATGACAAAGCTAACTTTTACATATGAGAACAATAAAATTATAAATTCAAACGTAAAACATTAATTAATTTATCATAAATCGCTTTTGACTAAATGAAGTTGCACTTAGATAATGACAAAACTTATATTTTATATTTCAATAGTTATTTGTGTTGTTTTAATATACTACGTTTAATTTTATTCTCGTTGTTTTAAAGATTTTCATGAAAAAAATATTTGCAAATTGGTATAAACAAAAGCAAACACATAGATGAGTGACCTATAAGTTAGTTTTGATAAATAGATAACCTAAATGATAAAAATTTAATAATTTGATGGCCTCCCATGCATAATCTCTATAAAATTACTTATGACATTAACACTTGTTCATAAAAGTTAAATACGTAACAAAACTATCATCTTTTTTCTTTTAATTTCGTTTTCTGAATTCTATTATAAAAAATCATGTATTATAAAAAATCATGTAATCGTTACGTACTTATATCTCTACCCTTTGTAACTTGTATTCTGTGAAGGGTTAAGTCCACGTATTAGTTATGAACTTTCTTAAATTTTTTATTGTAAGTAATGAACTTTGGAAAATACAATTATCAACATCTAAATTTTTAAAATTTTCACATGTGGGTAATATACTTTTATCTCGGTGGTCCATCATATGAGTGACGTACTTTTATCTTGGTCCATTATATAGGTAATATACTTTTATAAAATTTTCAAATATAGGTAATATTTTTAGTACAAAAAAAGTTTGAATGGTGATAATAGTTTTTTTTTCAAAGTTCATTACTTACAATTGAAAATTTGAGAAAGTTCATGACCAATTCGTGGATTTAACCCTTATATGAATTACCAAGACAACAGTTTGATCTTTAACAACTGAATGAGTACATCTTTATTTGAAGGAGAAATATAATTAATATACATAGTTGTTTTAAAAAAGTAGAGAACCAACCCAAAGAGATTAGTATAGAAAATTAGAAACATTTGGCTAGAAAAGACAAAAGAAGTAGAGGGAAGTTTATTTCTCACCCAAAAGCATATTTTGAGAATAAAAAAAATAAAAATAAATAAATAAATAAAAACATATATTTGTCTCTTATTTAAAAAAAAAAAAAAAAAAACATAGAAAGGGAATTACTTCGTTCTAATGTAATGTATCGAATAAGATAAATAAAATTTTCTATGAAAAATGATTTTATTTTGCTTGCTTACATATATATATGAGCAAATTAAAGTACGTTAGATTGTGGCTACATTTGATAAACACGAGATAGTTCATGATTAGTTTGTTTGATCAACCGAACAAGGATATAGATGCTATTACTACACATGCCATGAATCTAAAAGACATAAGCGTTTATTACTAGTATATGTTAACATCGGAAACTACGAGGAGATACACATATTAGTGGTAGGGGTGTTTTTTTTTTCTTTCTTTGCTAAGGGTCCATGTGGGTTCTCCTTCTATATAAGTATCTTAATTGAGAAGATATGATAATTTAAGCCTTGTTAATATAGATCAATTAAGGGATTATAGGCCATACCGAAAAAGTAATAATATTAAATGGTATCCTTTAGCTAAAGGAAGAAAAAAACGCCTCATTAACTTGAGTATTTTGCATAAATGACAATTAGGTTCCCCTACAATATAAGAGATGCAATGACTGAATGGGCTTAGCCCAATACAAATACGCATGCGGTAGTTAGAATGAGAGGACACTGAACGTTCAAACTGGTGCGAAACTCGTCAAACAAAGCAGAAGAAAGACATTTGGTGAAAATATCTGCATATCGATAATGTGAGAGAACATGCCAAACGCGAACCTGACCAGCAGCAACCTGATCCCGAATAAAATGTATGTCAACCTCGATATGCTTCATGCGCTGATTTTGCACGAGATTAGAAGATAAATACACCATACTTACATTATCACAATAAATAACAGTAGTTGAGTGTAAAGGAGAGTTAAGCTCTCGTAAAAGGTTTCATAACCAATAAGTCTCAGCCACTGCATTGGCAACACCACAATACTCAACTTCAGCACTAGAGCTAGACAAAGTATATTGTCACTTAGAAGCTCAGGACAACAAATTATTGCCGAGGAAAACACAATATCCTAAACTAAAACGATGAGTAGTTGGGCAACCAGCCAAATCAACATCTGAATAAGCAACCAATGAAGAAGTAAAAGAGGAATAAAGTTGAAGACCATAATCTAAAGTACCACGAACATAGCGTAACCACTTAAGAGCAGCAAGATGAGGCTCTCGAGGATCATGCGTATAGAGACAAACATGTTGAACAACATAAGACAAATTGGGTCTGGTAAAAGTGAGATACAGTAGATCCCCAACAAGGATCCAATAGAGAGTGGGATTGAAAACTAGGGTCCATCGGCCCTTAACTTGGACTTCGTGTCAATCAAGTTCCGACAAGAATGACAATGGCGCATACCAGCACGCTCAAAAACCTTCGATGCATACTTTTTCTGGCAAAAGAAACATCTCTAGATTGGTGCAAGACACGAAGATGCCCAGAAAATAGTTCAGCCGACCAAGATCTGTCATGGAGAACTCCTGATGTAGACAGGTAATTATCTGTTGTAAAAATGATATAGAAGAAGCATTCAACAATATATCAGCCACCTAAGAAGTAAGTAACAACAAAATCCTTTTCATAAATGAACAGGGACGAATCACATCAGTTGTGGCAAAAACCAATATGAGTAGAAAAACTCACAAATCTCTGAAACTAAGCACGCGATGCCTGCTTGAGACCATACAACGATCTTTGTAGAAGACAAACGTGATCACGACGACGTGGGTCCAGAAAACCGGGAGGCTGATGCATATAAACCGTCTCCGAAAAAGTACCAAGATGGACTACCCAAAGTATGTTCCACATTCTGCCATCTTGTAGATGTCCCGACAAGAACTAGCCATTGCCAAAACGCCTCAAGTTTCCGTAAACTTGAGATACATAAATAGAATGGTAAACCTGAGAAAGCTATAAAGGTGATTAATGCAAACCTAAGAAAGCTTAATTAATCAGAGAAAAAAAGTTGAGATACATAAACATAATGGGAAAGACACTTACCTAAAGCATTTAACGTTTGTCATCAAATCTGATCATGTTGTACACTGTGAGACGATGGTTTGTGTAAAAGCATGGCGTAACCTGCATATTTTGAAACACAAAATCGTTAGCTCAATCTTAACGTTAAGTCATAAAAATCTATCTATACTACCTTATAATGTATTTAGAACATCTATATTTAGAAGTCTTAAAATGTTTAAGATAAAAAATATTTCTTTAATAGGAAAGATGCATACACATTAGGGATGGCAACGGGTCGGGTTCGGGGCGGGTTTTAGTGTACCCGTACCCGCACCCGTTTATAATATCAAAACCCGTATCCGCTCCATTACCCGCCGGATACCCGATTAATATTATCCATCGGTTTTTCGGGTTTCCTCGTGGGTTTCGGTTATCCCCAATTAAATATTATATGGACAAAATGGCGGTATTAATATTAAGTCACACTATAATGCACCGAAAAAATAAAGGAAAACACCCTAATATATTTATTTTTTAAAAAAGTTAAAGAAAATGAATATCGTATCAAACGACTTAACGCTTTTAAATAATTCATGTACAGAATAAAAATTGTTATGTAATAGAGATACGTATATAAAAAATATAATAGAAGAAATTATATATAATGCATATATATTCTAGTTATAATATCAATAAAGCGGGTATAGATTCGGGTAAACGGATACAGGTACGGGTACGGGTAATCGGGCGGGTATTACCAGAACCCGTACCCGGCTAAAAAATTATATCAATACCCAAACCCGCATTCAAACCCGCCAACCCGCCCCCGAACCCGACCCAACCGGTTCGGGTTTCGGTTTTCCCCGTCGGTTTCGGGTGCTTTTGCCATCCCTAATACACATATAATTAAAAACCTAGAAATTTAAGTATCTTAACTACTTATAATGTAGATTTAGTCAAAGGGGAAAAGTGAAAAACTGAATTTTCAGTCAATCCCCATTTTGCCCTTCTACACTACAAGGGTGAGAGAAAATGAATTGTGTAATTAATGCTCTTATTAAAACACCCCATAACTTAAAATTACAATAATTTATTCATATGGTACAACCAATTAAAAGCATCTAAATCAAATTAAAAACAATCAATTAAAACACCCCTTACTAAAAAAGTACAATAAAATTTTCACAATATACAATTTAAACAAGCTACAACATAATATAAAATATAAGATAATTAAACACACTAATTAATGTTATTTTTAAAACACCCTAAAATAAAAAGTATATGTTATTATACACATTATACAAATTAATAAAACACACAAAACTTTATACAAGCTAACAAGTTGATGTTGCATATAGTTTTGAAAACTGGACCGGACCAACGGGTTCAACTGGGAAAAACATATAGTTTTGAAAACTGGACACGACGGGTTCAGTTATTAAAAGCATGACTCGGTTTAAATCGACCCGTTTTTTGACCGGAACGGTTCAACCGGGTTTCAAAACATTATGTTGACATGAGCTTAAGTATCAAAGTCAATAAGTCAACACATTTAGTAACTGATTTTCATATCAATTTGGGCAGGAAAATCAGTTACTAAATGTGTTGACTTATTGACTTTGTTGACTTGTTGACTTTGATACTTAAGCTCATGTCATATGTTTAATCCCTAAATCTTCAAACTTTTATTAGAGGTGGCAAAACGGGCGGGCACGGGCACGGGCTAAAATGGCACGGGTTAAAACGGGCACGGGCTAAACGGACAAATTATAAATCGGGCCAAACGGGCACGGGCTAAAACGAGCAAATTATAATTCAACTATTAATAACATTCGGAACAGTCCTAAAAACCCCTTTAATTCATCTTGTAAAAAAATCAAGCATTTAAGTCTTAACTATATTTAATTATTTTTTCTTGAAAAAAGAAAAAAAGAAAAAAAAATCTGACTGCAAATTTGAGAAAATCTGCTGGGACAAATGAATAAAAATGCAACTAATTAAATATATCTATCAATTAATTAGAGTATTAAATAATTATGCATAAAATAGTTAATAAATGAGATAAATTAAAATTAAAATAGTTAGAATGTTTTATAGTTACCAGTGACAAGTGAATTGGTCGGAAAAAAATGAGAGTAATTGCTTGAAAGTTGAATTGTGTGATTCGAAAGCCCATCTAATAATATCTGTTTTTATCTTTTGCCTGTAAGAGCCCATCAAATAAATGCAAAGGGGCAAAAAACGCCCCAAACTTTTAAAAAAATGTCAAAAATTACAAATTGGGCAAGATTTGCCACCTCTAACTTTTATTATTTTTCATTTATAACCCATAAACTTTCTTTTATTACTAAACGATCTGTCGTTATAAAATCCCGTTGCTATGCACGGGTATTCGTCTAGTCTTTAAAAAGTATGTGTTGTTACAAGTATACCTTTCAATGCTTATAATTTTTTAAGACTTACAAGAAAAGAAGCATAGTGTACACCACTTTAATCCATATAATTTTCAGACTTACAAGAAAAGAAGCATTGTGTACTCCATTTTAATGCATATAATTTTCAGACTTACAAGACAAGAAGCATAGTGTACACCACTTTAATGCACACATATAAAAATAAAGCACCACATTAATGCTATTTAATGTAGTCAATTAATTAACTGGTCAATAAATACAATTAATACAGTTATTCAAACAACTCTTATATAAGAAATACAAATTATCAAGCATATTGTACAACCAAATTAAACACAATATATGCATTAAATGTCACTAATATAAATAATAAAACAAAGTATACATATATTCAAGCCCGAACGGGCTACGGGCCAAATAGACTTGAGCCCGAACGGGTGCGGGCCAAACGGGCTTGAGCCCGAACGGGCACGAGCCAACGGGCTCGAGCCCGAACGGGCACGGGATAAATGAAATTCTTGATATCCGTAAATTTATTATCAAAAAGAATATAATAAATTAAAATAAATTATTCACCGGATTTAATTTCAGAGTATCCGCCGCTGTTACGCGCGGGTAACCTGCTAGTAAATATGTAAAGCTACCATTCTGTGGAAAACTAGAAGGGGGTTGAATATTTTACCGATTAAAATCTTTTTAACTTGTTAAGTTAGCTTTGAAACTTTCCGTTTGATCAAAGATATATACACAAACACAATATATAACATGCAAGTAAATGAAAGAAACGATCAAACCACAACACGAGTATTTATCGTGGTTCGGCTACAAGGACTCTTTTTCCTTGCCCTACGTCCACGCCCCGAGTATCCAACTCGAGAGTTACTTTCACTAGTCAACAAGCTCCTTTCACCGGCGGAGAAAACCTTACACGTCGCTTATACTTTTACCGACACTAAGCTAGATGTCGAGTTCTTTACCAAGGGTACAACCACTCCCGTTAGTTCTTTTACAAGGGTACAACTACTCCCGATACACTTTGTATTTTGAGGACTAAAATAATAATCGATCACTACTAAAAATACACAATCAAATGAAGTGTAAAGTACACAAGTCTACACAATGCTAAGCTAACAAGTCTTGCAACGTTGTGTTGAATACTTGTTACTTTTAGTAAGCTCGTGAATCTCTTTGCTACTAAAAGAAACTTCACATATGAAATGTTAAGAGGTTAGATGAAAGAATGAATGTATGTGTAAAAAATGATGTCAAGTGATAAGCCAAAATTCAACTTGTGGCTTGGTATTTATAGCAAAAACTTCTGCAGGTCTGGCGGATCAGGCGGACCCCTCAGAAGGGTTCCGCCCGTGTAACCCCAGGGCACCGCCAGGCTTGCAGTTGGTTTTGCAATAAATCTTGCAAACCAAACAAGGTCACATCTCATTACTCTTTGCAAACCAAACAATGTCACATCTCATAATATCAAGTCAAACACTAAACTTGCTAGCAACATCAAAGTAAGTCAAACACATTTCTTTCCATAAATGTATAATGACAAAACTTGCTATAAATGTGATGTGACAATTCTATTTTAAGAAATAAAAAGTGTTGTGTTTTATGAAATGTAAAATGTAGCAAAAGTCTAGTTTATGCAAGTCTTTAAAACTAAGATTATGTTTTACTTAGAAACTAAACTTTAGATTTGTCATTAACAAAACTTAGCGAAGATCGTAAATTATAAATAACGTTTTTAGGCGATATTTGTTTTAACAATCTCCCCATTTTTGTTGATGACAAAACATAAACTTTATTTTTAAGTAACTCACAAAATCTTGGTTTTTAAGACTTAAAAAAAATTAATATTAAACTTGTTTTACTTAAGTTATGAAAATCGTATTAAGTTTTGAAAGTTTAATATATTTCTCCCCCTTTTTGTCGAAACAAAAAGTAGAGCAGCGAAGCGGAAAAAAGTACTTGCTCCCCCTTGCTTGTTACTCCCCCTAAAAGGAGTACCAAGATGGGAAACATGGATTTTGATCCTACAAAAAAAATGGTTAGTTGGTGATATATATAGCCAAGTTTGTAGTTATCACACACATTGCAACCACAATGACAACATAAAAATGATCAACCAACAATGCACGAAAGTAAGTAGAAAGAAATAGCATTCCAAGTAAAATTTTGACTTTAAAAAGTCAAAGGACAAGAAATGGTAAATATTCTTCTACTTCTAAAAACTTAAAAAATAACATAGAAAGAAAAATAAAAGGCTAGTTTCCTAAATTGGGGCAAACGGCCTCCAAAGGTTGTCTAGGATTTGTTTGGGTGGGAGAGAGCATCCAAACGTTCTATGACGTGTTGGAATGCAAACTGGGTTTCATCTTGGAGTTGGTGAAGCAACGTTTTGATGCTTGCACCCATTTGCTCACAATTTGAGCAAACATGGGGATGAGTGGGTGGAAATGGGTTGGTTTTGGTTTCTTGGTTTGAGGGTTGGTTGGTTTGTGGTTCTTGTCTGGATGATGGGTTTGGTATTGAGTCAAGCAAGGTGGTTTGAAATTCCATTGCTTGATGGAGGTGGTTCTCAACCATGCTTTGTATATCCTCATATGAGGGAAAGAAAGATTCAAAGGTTTGGGCTTGAGAATGTGGTGGAGTTAGGTGATCATGGTTTTCAAAGTTTGGTTCTCCATAAAGAGGACCATGGATGTCATTGTAGATGGGGTGAAACAAAAATGGTTTGGGTTGATGGTATATTTGTTGTGGTGGTTGGGTATGGTTAAAAAGCTCATTTTGGTCAAGAATTGACCTTGGTGAAAAAGGTGGTGGTTGTGAAGGTCTTGGTGGAAGATCATTTAGATCTTGGACAAAAGGGTGTGGTGATGTGGGAGGAGACCCAAATAACTCCATAGGTTCAATTTTGGGTAATGGTGATGGTGATGAAGTTTTGGACGGTTGGGTTGGAGCACTTGGTGGAGTTGGGTCAATGGGTGATTTAGTAGGTGGTGGAGTGAGCTCATTTGGTTCATTGGTTGATGGAGATGGAGATGCAAGGTTCAAAAAGTGTTCATTTTTTATAGGTGAGGTGAATTCATCCGAAGATGAGGAGCTTAGGTTGATGGGTTGATTAGACCATAGTGGTTTAACACTTATCCGGGCGGTTTTCCGGATGGGTCGTGATGGTTGAGAGGTGATTGTTGACTTAGTCATGGTTAAAAATGGTTTAGAAGTTCAGAAATTGTGGAAAGGAGGTGTGATTTGATAGTGTTTACAATGGCTTAATTTATAGTGCTGAAGGATTGTGGAAAGGAGTGTTTGGATTTGATGTTAGTCCATACAAAAATGGAGGCTTATAATGATTTGGAAAACTAATTGTGGGTTGTCATATCATGGAAGTCAATCCAATGAAAATGGTGAAGTGAGAAGACAAGTTTTGCACTAAATGCTTAGTGGTTTTGGTGGATTTGTTGGAGTATAAATCTCAAAAATTTCAAGGATCCTTTGAAAGGGTTCCTTCCTTTATGTGTGAGGAGTCCTTGAGGTTGTTATGGCAAATTTTGAATTTTGGCGAGAAATGGTTTTGGTTAAGTTTATGGAAGAATAAGTACCCTATTATGCTAAACTTATTGCAAGAAATGGGTTTCTACCTAAAAGGATTGGATTTTGGTGTTTGGATGTTGAATTGTTGAAAATAAAAAAAAATAAAAAAATCTGCAGGCTTCTGACGGCACCCTCAGAATACACAGGCAGAACCCATTTGAGGGTGCCGCCTGGTCTGTTGGGTCATTTCTGGGTTTCCCAGAAATTGCACTGGCGGAACCCAATTTTGGGTACCGCCAGATCCGCCAGAGCTCCAAAAATAGGCAGTCCGCGTTTTTGACCCGCGAGACGATTTTCAAAATTTTCGAAAACTCCTAAAATAAAAAATATAATGCATATCTGGTTAGGAAATGCAAAAAATGAACATGCAAACACTCATATCATATGACTTTGACCGGGGGCTAGCGATATTCACTAAACTTAGTGAAAATATTATAAGCTTGAAAATTTGACAACTTGCTAAAAGTTGTCTTCCTGCATCAAAGTTAGATGAAACATGTTTCAAATAGTATCAAACATTGTACCAACCTACAAGTACATCATAAGCATTGTTTAAACAACCAAATTAGTTCAAATAGCACCTAGTGCCAAACACTCCTACACACCCGCTCTCATTGACGGTCAATCTTGTTCTTGAGCTTTCCAAGGAATCTTCCCAGATTCTTAAACATCCCCTTTGTTTGCCTGAACTCCGCCGACTCGTTTGGAATATCCGGAAGTTGGGATAGGTATTCGAGAGGTGGGAGCCTAGAGTTTGGCAAATTTTCATCTTCACTCATTGAGGAAGACGATGATGAGGTAGGAGGATGAGGACGTTTTCCTTGGGCTTTGTACACTCTCTTATCACTAAGTGGAACAAAGGTGTGTGGAATGAGAGTGTAGTCAAGACGAAGACCATTTGGAGTTGGTGGAATGGGTGAGATGAACCTAAAGAGATGGGTCAAGAGCATTCCATACGGCATAGCCGTTGTGCCATGCACGGGAATGTCGGCCATTCTCTTGGCCATGTAGTAGGCAAGGTTGAAAGGTTGCCTAACGGACAAGGAATAGAGCATGTAACAAAGGCAAAGGTTGATATGATCTCGGTTTCCTATTGTGCTAATTACATTGGCTCTAAGGACTTCCTCCCATTTCTTGAATTGGGGCTTGAGTTCATTCATCTCCATTCCATATGGGTCCTTTTCGACCTCATTTCCCGAACGGGTTCTTCTAGTGTTGGTGGTCCTAACAAAGAGGTGGTCACGGAGTACATCTTTTGAGACAAGGGGTGTGTCATAAGAATGGATACCGTCTTGGAGGTTGTCAAGAGTTGAGAGAGAGTGTAAGTCAGAATAGAGACAAGTACCACGGTTTGGGACACCTAGGATTTGAGCAAACTCCTCAAGAGTGAAGGAGTATTGATGACTACTAACCCTAAAGTTGATAGACATATGACCATAATCATCCGTGGAGAGGACGGAGGATGCATAGAACTCTAGAATGAATATAGGACAAATAGGCTCGTCGATATTCAAAAGACACTCAAAGTTGATTGTGGCAAATTCAGCGTAAAGGTTTGTGCCTTCTAGGAAAGACGGGGCAATGGTTCTACCCTCATGGACATAGTGTTTTTCTAGGGCTTTGAAAACGTTTACTTGGTTTGGGGTAAGGCCTTTGGTTTTGTGGTGTTTTGGTAGGTACTTAATGGTGTCCTTGTGGTCGTAGTGGGTTAAAGGAGGCATGATGATTCCTAGAACAACAAAATTTCACATTTTAGTTTACGTAAACCACTATTATAATGTGGATGTTCTAGTGTGTGCCTATATGAAAACAATGTGGAGGTGCGGTTATCTTGACTCATTTTGATGCTTCAAAATCGTTTTATGCAAGTTTTGTTATAAAACAAAAGATACCCCAAACGCTCCTAGTTCAATGTAGCTTCGTTTGAATGTACCCGAAAATACATATTGGTTATGTATCCCCTTTAGCATTCAAGAGACATTATGCAAGTGATGTTTTAAACATAACATTTTGATTTTGTATTCTCAATGTGAGACGAAAAAATATTTGTCCTACTTGTGAGAAATTTTTGGAAGGATTTGACATGGGGTGTTTTAGCAAACATGTTTATACTAATTAAGGATGCAATTCCTAACTATAGGAAACATGATTAGTTTTATTAAACACCTAATCTTATGCATGAGTTTTTCAAGTTAATGCATAACCCCAAGTTTTTGTTTTTGTGCAAGAAATAGAATTCTTAGACTCAGATCAGGATTGTAATCATGTTTAGAATACTTACAATGATGATTGATTTGCAATGTAAATGAATGGAAGACCAAGATTTCGTAGGTATGGATGGATGGTAAAGTGAATAGTAGCAGTTTGGAAGTGGTGGTATGAGATAATGGGTGTTTGGTTTAATATAATCAAAGATTTTGATTCTACAGGTCGGCGGACGGCGGACCCCTGGAATGGGTTCCGCCCGTTATGTCTGAGGGTTCCGCCGACCCTGCTGAGAAAAAAAGTTATGGATTTGTTTTGATTTTTGTGATTTTTGTCTAATGTCCAGAACTATAATGTATGTTCCATGAGTCCTAAGCCTAGCCTAAGAAGGTTAAAAGGTTCACGTTTAAGGGGTTTTGTGAGAATGTCGGCTATGTTGTCTTCGAAAGAAACTTTCTCAATTGAGATATTTCCTTTTTGAACGTTGACACGAAGGAAATGATGACGGATTTCAATATGTTTGGTACGAGCATGTTGAACCGGGTTTTTGCTAAGATCAATGGCACCTTTGTTGTCACAAAGAATTGTGATGTAGTTGAGTTGAATTCCGTAGTCGACAAGAGCTTGCTTCATCGAAAGAGCTTGTTGACATGCCTTTCCGGCCGAAACGTACTCGGCTTCCGTTGTTGAGATAGCAAGAGCCGTTTGTTTCTTAGAGAACCATGAGGTGAGACAATGTCCAACAAAAGTACAAATACCACTTGTACTTTTTCTATCGACATAGTCACCGGCATGATCCGAGTCGGCATACACTATGGTGTCTATTCCCGTTCCTTTGGGATACCATAAACCTAAATGTGTAGTGCCCTTAATATACCTAAAAATCCTTTTAACGGCTTCGAGATGGGTAGTTTTAGGATCTTCTTGAAAACGAGCACATAGACAAACACTAAACATAATGTTGGGTCTACTAGCCGTTAGGTAAAGTAGACTACCAATCATACCTCTATATTTAGTGCTATCTACGGATTCACTTTCCTCATCCTTGGTGAGTTTAGTTTCCGTGGACATGGGAGTTTTGATAGGTTTCGAATCTTCTAGTCCAAATTTCTTAAGCATGTCCTTAATATATTTAGATTGGTTAAAGAAGATACCATCTTCTAGTTGTTTGATTTGGAGTCCTAGGAAAAAGTTGAGTTCTCCCATCATACTCATTTCAAACTCGTCATGCATGATTTTTGAGAAATCCACACATAATTCTTGACAAGTTGATCCGAATATAATGTCATCAACATAGATTTGGACTATGATAATATGTGAATCTTTCTTCTTAGTGAAG
Organism: Artemisia argyi; assembly: GCA_030686995.1. Classification (NCBI taxonomy): domain Eukaryota; kingdom Viridiplantae; phylum Streptophyta; class Magnoliopsida; order Asterales; family Asteraceae; genus Artemisia; species Artemisia argyi. The sequence continues at coordinate 44,643,353 of CM060683.1, read as the reverse complement.
AGAGTATTATCAACTAAGCTCATAGTATACTTATGGTCAACTAGGATTGTTTTGAGTCGATCATACCATGCTTTTGGAGCTTGCTTAAGTCCGTAAAGAGCCTTTTTAAGTTTGTAAACATGATTTGGTTTTTCAAAATCGATGAAGCCCGGTGGTTGAGCAACATACACTTCTTCATTAATGACTCCGTTTAGAAATGCACTTTTGACGTCCATTTGAAAGAGTTTAAAATTGTGTGCACATGCATATGCAAGTAAGATTCTAATTGACTCGAGCCTAGCAACCGGAGCAAAAGTTCCATCGTAGTCAATGTCTTCTTGTTGGTTATATCCTTGTGCAACTAGCCTAGCTTTGTTTCTAGACACAATTCCATTTTCATCCATTTTATTACGAAATACCCATTTTGTTCCAATTATAGTTTGACTCTTTGGTTGAGGAACTAATGTCCATACGTCATTCCTAACAAATTGGTTTAACTCTTCTTGCATTGCAATTACCCAAGACTTATCTTTAATGGCTTCATTAATATTTTTAGGTTCAATGGTTGACACGAAACAAAAGTAGTTGCTTTCATTTTGAACTTTAGACCTTAGTGTTCTTTCGTTAATATTGCCAATGACACCATCTAATGGATGACTTTTAGATTCTTTGACATTGACAAGTTCTTTGTTAAATATTTATCTTCTTTGTCACCACTTAAAATTTCTTGATTTTCTATTGCTTGGCTTTCAACTAAGTCATCATCTACCAAAGGTGATGTCTTAGAGGGAGGTGGACTCTCGTCAAATGTTACGTTCAACGATTCCTCGACTCTTACGGTTTCTTTGTTCAAAACAATGTATGCTTTACTATTTTGTGAATATCCAAGAAATACACCTTCATAAGACTTTGAGTCAAATTTGGTGAGATAATCCTTGGTGTTAAGAATGAAACATTTACTCCCAAACACTCTAAAGTATCCTAATGTAGGCTTTTTACCTTTATATAGTTCATAAGGAGTTTTATTCAAAAATGGTCTAATTAAGACTCGATTTAAAATGTACGTTGATGTGTCAACGGCATTACACCAAAACTTTTGTGGAATGTTTTGTTCATTAAGCATTGTTCTACTCATCTCTTGCAATTTCGGTTTTTACGTTCTACTACACCATTAGATTGAGGAGTACGTGGAGCCGAAAAGTTATGAGTTATACCATTATTATTACAAAAGTTTCCAAATTGAAATTCATTATCAAATTCACGACCGTGATCCGTTCTAATAGACACAATATTAGACCCTACTTGATTTTGAATTTTCTTACTTAGAATCTCAAATTTATCAAAAGCTTCATAACTTTGTATAGCGGATGGACCAAATAAATCCATATGCAAAAGTTCTAGACGCCTAGATGTAGAAACCAAGTTTTTAGCCTTATGGCTATTATGGACTTGTTTACCGACTTTGCAAGCATCACAAAAGTGTTGGTCATATTTCAACTTATGTAGGTTTCGAACTAAGTCTTTGGAGGAAAGGTTTTGGATTAGTCCCATGTTAGCGTGTCCTAAACGTCTATGCCATAAAGTTGAAGATTCATCTAATGAGGTAAGACAAAGTTTGTCTCTAGATGTTGGATCCATCTTCATGACATATACGTTGTTCTTAAGGACACCTTTGGCTATGGTTATACCATCTTTAAGTATTTTACTTCCGTTTTCACTAAAAAGAACATTATACTTATTATGACAAAGTTGGCTAATACTAAGGAGATTAAAACCTAAGTTATCAACACGAGCTACATCATCAATAAAAAGGGAGTCATGAGAGATTGTACCTTTTCCGATGATTTTGCTCTTAGCATTACTACCAAACGTAACATTACCTCCGTCACATTTGTGATAAGAAGTGAAGAGGCTTTTGTTACCCGTCATGTGCCTTGAACAACCACTATCTTTAATCCATTCATCCGGTTCCAAACAAACTTTGAGGCACACCTATTTTATGAAAAACACTCAAACATTTGGTCCCCAATTTCTCATGGGTCCATTTTGGTTAAGCATACCATTAACTTGTTCCAAGTATGAAAATAGAGTGTAAGGGTTCCATGGCATGTGATTTGGAGTTTGGTAATGTCTAGGAGTGTTTTGGTTCCAAACATGTTGGTAGTTTGGTCGAGCGTTGAAGTTGCTCTTTGGAAAGGGGCGTTTGGGAATTGGAGTCTTAGGTCTTGGTTGAGTAGTCTTAGCTCTAAATTCATTTTTACTAAATCCTACTTCAGTTTTAAACACAGGTTTTGTTCCATTTTTGTATGTAACTTTAACAAATTTTGAACGATCCGATGTGGATGGAGTTACTGCTGCAGCAGTCCTGGCGGAACCTTCGGGTCCAACGGGCGAAACCCTGGATTGGGTTCCGTCTGATCCGCAGGCTGCTGTAGTAATTTTGTTTGTTTCTTGTGCAATCTTTTCTTGTTTCGTTTGACCCTTTGAAGTTTCTATTTTCGTAAATCCTAGTCCTGTTTTATCAAAGGGTGACTTTTGAAGTTTCATAATTTCATCCGCACAAGAAATGCTCTTATCGAACTTCTTAAACTTTTTGGTTTGTTTTATTAGATCATTTTGAGTAATTTTGAGTTTCTCAACTTCTAGTTTAAGCTCTTCACATGATTTGCAATATGTGTCAATACCTTTACTCTTTTCTAATCTCTTAGCTTTTTCTTTTAACTTATAAACTTCATTTTCTAAAAACTCCTTTTTAGTTTTCAAAAAATTTATTTTTGTTTATGATTTTTAAGCTCAATTCACAAAGTTTGTTATATTCTTTTTGTAAAGTGTCATCATCAATAGAGGAGTAAGATGAGTCAGAGAATACCTCATTTGAGTTGTGAGCCATGAGAGCAATATCATCATTTTTTGGCTCATCGTCATCTCCTTCATAGTCACTCCAAGCACCACCCACAAAAGCTTGTTGAGGTTTGCTCTTGGGTGGTTTTGGACATTCTCCTACAAGATGACTTGTGTCTCCACACCTATAGCATTTTCTTTCAACCTTTCCTTTCCTATCATCACGATCTTTTCAGAAAGTTTTCTTATCATCTCTAGGTTGCCTTACAAACTTTCCTCTTCTACGAAAGAACTTCTTGAAGTCTCTAACGGCCATAGCATATTCCTCATCATCACTATCCGAAGTAGATTCTTCATCATCACTTGATTGAACTCTAGTTTTCAAGGCAATGGACTTAAATTTTTCTTTCTTGCCTCTAACTAGTTCCGAATCTTTTTCCATTATCATTTCATGAACTTTGAGGTTTCCAATTAGCTCATCAAGTGACATGCTTGAAAGATCTTTGGATTCTTCAATTGTCGTCACTTTTGCTCTCCACTTCGGATGGAGTGCTCTAAGAAATTTCCTGACAAAGTTCTTACTACAAAAAGATTCATCAAGTGCTTTAAGTGAAGTAATAATAGTATTAAATCTAGCAAAAACATTATCAATAATCTCATCTTCGGAAATAACAAATTGTTCATATTGTTGAACAAGAAGATCAATTTTGTTATCTTTAACTTGTGAGTTTCCTTGATGAGTAACAATTAAAGATTGCCAAATATCTTTGGCGGTTTTACACAAAAAGATTCTTTCATATTCTTTCTTAGGCAAAGCGTTGTAAAGCATCATTTTAAGCTTCATTATTTTTACCAATTAATTTTTTTGATCATCATCTTTAATGTTAGTAACTACGTTATCACCATCAATAATTATATACCACAAATCTATATCTTTAGATTTCACGTAAGTTTCAAAACGGTTTTTCCAATATATAAAACCATTTGCTTCAAAGAGTGGTGGTCTTTGCATAGATTGCCCTTCTTTGTAATTTTCAAAATCCATGGATCGTTTCAAGTTTTAAAACACAATATATTTTAAAAGCTTGAGTAACGTAGCTCTTGATGCCAATTGTGGAAAACTAGAAGGGGGGTTGAATAGTTTACCAATTAAAATCTTTTTAACTTGTTAAGTTAGCTTTGAAACTTTCCGTTTGATCAAAGATATATACACAAACACAATATATAACATGCAAGTAAATGAAAGAAACGATCAAACCACAACACGAGTATTTATCGTGGTTCGGCTACAAGGACTCTTTTTCCTTGCCCTACGTCCACGCCCCGAGTATCCAACTCGAGAGTTACTTTCACTAGTCAACAAGCTCCTTTCACCGGCGGAGAAAACCTTACACGTCGCTTATACTTTTACCGACACAAAGCTAGATGTCGAGTTCTTTACCAAGGGTACAACCACTCCCGTTAGTTCTTTTACAAGGGTACAACTACTCCCGATACACTTTGTATTTTGAGGACTAAAATACTAACCGGTCACTATTGAAAATACACAATCAAATAAAGTGTAAACTACACAAGTCTACGCAATGCTAAGCTAACAAGTCTTGCAACGTTGTGTTGAATACTTGTTACTTTTAGTAAGCTCGTGAATCTCTTTGCTACAAAAAGAAACTTCACATATGAAATGTTAAGAGGTTAGATGAAAGAATGAATGTGTGTGTAAAAAATGATGTCAAGTGATAAGCCAAAATTCAACTTGTGGCTTGGTATTTATAGCAAAACCTTCTGCAGGTCTGGCGGATCAGGCGGATCCCTCAGAAGGGTTCCGCCCGTGTAACCCCAGGGTACCGCCAGGCTTGCAGTTGGTTTTGCAATAAATCTTGCAAACCAAACAAGGTCACATCTCATTACTCTTTGCAAACCAAACAATGTCACATCTCATAATATCAAGTCAAACACGAAACTTGCAAGCAACATCTTAGTAAGTCAAAAACATTTCTTTCCATAAATGTATAATGACAAAACTTGCCATAAATGTGATGTGACAATTCTATTTTAAGAAATAAAAAGTGTTGTGTTTTATGAAATGTAAAATATAGCAACAGTCTAGTTTATGTAAGTCTTTAAAACTAAGATTATGTTTTACTTAGAAACTAAAGTTTACATTTGTCATTAACAAAACTTAGCGAAGATCGTAAATTATAAATAACTTTTTTAAGCGATATTTGTATTAACACATTCTTTGTATGATAAAAAAGTAGTTTCATAAACTTTACGATATTTTTGCGATAGTTCACACTAAATCGCACCTGTCAAAGTCAAACTTGAATCTAGCATCTTTTTAAACTTGCACATAGTTAATTTCAAAATGTAGGTTAATAAAATAACTCCCCTAAAAAATTAATGGAATGACTAATAGATAAGGATGAAGTTTATTTTAAACGGGCGAGATTAATTTTTGCTTCGATCCGACAGTATAGAGACGATAACACGTCAACATTCTTTTTCTTAGTTGTGTCGGCAATATAAAGTATAATCTGTTCACGTAAATTGTTTTCCAGAATTTTTGGAAACGTGATTGTTTCCAAATTAAAATCAAACTTTCCAAAGTATCATAGTTTTGTACGTGAACAGCCCTCGGTCTATTCGAAAGTTGTAGGATAAATTTTAAAGTTATTTTGTAGTTTTTTTTATTTTTATTTTTTTTCCTTCAAAAATATAAGTCATTACCTCAACATTTTTCATAAGATCGCACGTATGTAAAAAACATATCAATGTTGTGCTCATTTTGTTCATCATCCAAAGCTCTTCGCATCAGTATATTTTTTTATCAAATAATTTGTTACACATTCGTTATGTTAAATATTTGATGAATAATGTTTAATATATTAAAAAGTCGTAAATACCAATAAGTATAAGGTTATTTTTATAAGTCGTTGCTTTGGGGCAATGTTTTGTAACTACTTCTTAAACTACTATCACTTCAAAACTACATACAAGCTCAACACTACATTTTTGGCTGGAACAAAATGTGAAACGACAAAATGTCCAAAACTACGTAGTTTTTGGCCCGTCCATAACTACGTCGTTTTGGAGGATCATTTTAATGTGATGAGTTTTATTAATTTGGACAAGGGGGATAGGATCGAGCCTTGAGTCTACCGGCACTACTAAAAAATGAAGTTATAGCAACACCGCTAAAGTGTTGTATTATGTGTTTAAAATGTTGCATTATGCTTAATGTGACACTTTACCAAGTGCTACGTTATGTAACGTCGCCTTAGGTATAAGTGACACTTTTAATTGGAATATGCAACAATTTTCAAATGTGTTGCCTATGTTTAACAAATGTGATACACTAAAGTGCAACATTGTTTACACTCAAATACAACACTTTTAATTATTTGTTGCAACACTTATACAATCAACCGCAACATTTATTACATTAAAGTGCAACACATTTTATATCGAAGTGCAACACTTTTTACATAAAAAGTGACACTTTCTATACTTAAGTGCAACACTTTTCAAAATAAAATACAACATTTTTCACATAACCACAACACTTTTTTATTCAAAGTGCAACACTTTCTCGTTTACTAAGATGAGGTATGCAGCACTTTATCGTTTGAAGTGCAACACTTATAGTTGTTTTCGATCATATAATCCACCACTTATTTTAACGATTTTTAACCTTTTTTGTTTGATGCAAATCAAAGCAATGCTATAAATATGATAAATATATCATACACATTTTAAAAAGAGAAATCAAATACATTAATATTTCATGTTCAACGTAGATTACATCGTATTTTGTCTTGACAAACTTGGCCGAATGTAAGATTACGAACATAAAATATCTAGATGACAAAGAAAAAGGTTATTAAATAGCGATCCTAGAAATCTTGGTTTTCATCATTGCTAATCCACTTGCGGCTTGAAGTACAACAAAATAATGTCACCTGGCACAAATGAAAATGATAGAGAATACGGTTAGGTTACATACGTTATATATATTAAGAAACAAAGACGACTAAATCTCTACAATATCATTCACACAAACCTTAAGAAAAATTGAAATGTTGGTACTTAACAGTTGTTGCATCAAAGACATTACTTATTACTAACATGAAGATACTAACAGTTAGTGCACCAAGAGATCAGTTATTACAAAACTAGATCCACATAAACTGATCACTACTATATAACTATTTTGTTGTCTAACTGATCAACAATAAAATACTCACAATTAGTTGATTGCCTCATTTTTTTCTTGTACAGTTCATATAGTGATAATCATTTGGTTATTCTAAAGCTCATTAGTATGCGTTTACAATCCAAAATACACCTCAAGTGGCTAAGGGAACACTCATGTTAAAGACCCAAACCCAATATACTAAAATAGCAGCAACACTGTAGCTACGGCATCAAATAAATAATCACCAATAAGTAGCAACATATATTGTAATGGGCTAGGGAAAACGTCCCAATTCATATTGCAATGAACTGGTATTGGGCTTTTTAAATTACTTGTATTACTTAAAAATTTAAATATTGATTTTTGGGTCTTGTCGGGTTGACCCGATAACATTAATTATCTAATCCTTACCCGACCCAATAACATGGTTAGGTTATCGGGTTCAGGTCGAAAACCCGACAAATTTTTTTAACCTGATTTAATCCGACCCGATAAGCATTATCGAGTTCGGGTCAGGTCAGCCCTACTGACACCCATGTTTGCAGCTGGCACTGTATCTCAAACTGAAAATCTAAAAGAACTTACTTTATCCGAATTTTGAGAGGTTACCGTAACCACTATTTGGTCACTAAATAAATTGGAGCACGTATTGGTTAAAATGGGTCGGTTTGTCATGTAAGATTTTTAGTCATGTAATTTGTTTGGAGCATGTTTAGTATCAAACAAGAATAAGAGGGATGAAACGTACCTTCAACCGAACACAGACGCTAACTCACGCTAAAAACTTTTTAACAACTCCAGGAGGTAACTTTTCTATAAGCTTTGGGACTGCATCTTTAACTAATCTCTCACGTTGGTCATCAATTTCCTTACGCATTTCTTCTATTTCAGCCTTATTTCTTTTATGTTCCTCTGCGAGCTCAAGCTTCTTCCGTTAATGATCATCTTCAATCTGCTTTCGCATTTCAACCAGCCGTTTCATTTCAGCATCTATAGCAGTTTTCACAGATTCCATAAGCTTCGTTGGAACCATATATGATGTCTCGCCCCCATTCACCTTCTTTATTAGCTTATTAGTAACACCTTTACCAAAAAGTCTACGGTGTCCATTGTACTCTTTGTTCATCACAGCGAGAAAAGGATCTACAGGACCACTTACATCTTGACTACCTCCATCTTCTTCTGGAGCCTTATAGTTCTTCATCTTTTCCTTCATTATAGGCAACAAAAATGATTACCCAATTCACATCTAAACTAATTGTATATAATATATAAACTTTATATCTTATCTTACAATCAATCTTTCTGTTTCATCGTATGTATCAGCATACAATGCGGTGCTTTGTTAAGTTAGCAAATTTGTTCATGGACAATGGTGCAATATATCGTGTACGAAGTTCCTGTAACAAGTGAAATTTTCATAAGAGAAACATTGTATACAAATAAGACAATTGTAATGTTATTTAAATCTAGTTACCTTTTTGGGTGCTTCAACACTTGTAGCAACTTCTTCACGGTAATCTTCCCCAGTTTCACCATTATGATCATGAGAATACCTGGCATTGGTCTCACTTATAGCCGTTGATTTCTTTCTCGTTTTCTTTGTTTTTTGACTATCTACTAAACTTGTCAAAGAATTAGAAATCTTTTTAATTCCTAACTCTCTTAATCGTTCTTGGTTTTCTTGAACCCTCAACATTTTAACCCTCTCATAATCAGTCATCCGTGTTGTTTCAACTTGGTCTTGCTTGCTATTGTTTCCCATACCTGTTGTAAATAAAAAATAGTCTAACAACCTAAGGAACTATAGTGAACCATTTAAACAAGCCAAAAATAAACAACCTAAGGAAAATTTTACAAGGCATCGACACTATCTCACAAGGGCTAAATAAAATAAGAAATGACCCTGCTTGCTCGATCGCAATGACAACTTCAAAAACACTAACATGAGAAGTGTAAAGCAATCATCCCACTAGTAAGTTACCTAACATCCTATCACCAACTATGGTGTTGTTTGATTGATGGTTATAGGAATGAAAGTGCGGGTCTCATGAGAGATTTCTGATGAACAGTTGATTTAAATGGGTTCAAAGGGCTGGTAAAAGAGGGTCTATACCCGCGTCATCAAGGAATGGTAACAACTGGTCCAAATGGTTGTAGCATAAGCATATAGTGAAGTTGTTTTGATTCTAAGGGCTGGTAACAGAGGGTGTCATGTGAGATTCTGACATCTATTAATGATATTGTTTTGGTCTATACCAATTTTGGTTGTAGGCTTGTAGCGTACATTGAAGCTAAATCATACAATGATTCAAATTCTAATTACTAAATCTGATTGTCACTAGCATTGAGCTAGAGAACCCAGGACTTGTAGAGTTCAGGACTGTAAAATAAATGAGACGATGACGACAGGAAATTGATCAGTGAACAAGTTAATATTCACGCAAAGTAGTACTATCATACAATTTTGAACTCTTACAAAAAAAATTAAAAAAACAAAATTAGAGAAAAAAAATCATATAACTTTGCAAAACTAGTAAAGGATATCAAATTTGGCAAGAATGACAGTGTGTACTGTATAACTGATAACACTTCCTTAGGTATAACCTTGTTTACTATTTAAGCTTTGTCAATTTGATATCCTGTCATTCTTCTTCTTCTATGTTTCATACTAAAAGTTCTCAGAACCACATCTTTGTATGTATAAATTTGACTGAAAAATCCTCAAAAGTCATCAAATGTAGCTGTTAAGTGTGATTAGTCAAATAGCCAGACGGCAAAAATGATTTAACTTGTGATACTCCAAAATGTCAAATAATTTAGAGGCCCCCAAGAAGAGACAACCAAGCAACTAGCTAAGCCTGCAAATATGTCAAAATGAATTTGCAAAAATAATTTATTTTAAAAAAATATCAGTACAAATATCCATTCTTTCCTTCCACAAAATAAGCATTGCATTGTCTCTCTCTGAATCTTATCTTTGTAAGTATTCACTAATCTCTGCATGTTTAACATTAAGTATCTGAAAAATGAAAACTTTCTTGTTAGCTGTAGTGAGCTTTATCGCCTTTGTGCACCAAGTTGGCCTAATGGGGTTGAGTCTTTTGGTATCACATTCTTGTGGGTTCGAGTCTTGGTGCACTAGGCTAGGGGACCGGTTCGGTCGAACCAATCTTTGTTTATTTCTATAACGCAAAAAAAAATCAAGTAAAGTTTTGAACTTCAATGCAATATCATGTGGACATTATGCTACAAGTTATCTTTATGTCACTTTCATGAAATAATGCAATATAGGCACGTGTTTCTTGATGGCAACTCTGGTTTTATCTTGGATTGAATATTTTATATTCTTTGGCTTGAATGACCTTTTTTGTTCATAGTTGTAGAAGTGTTCTTGTTGGAGCTCCATTGGCGATAAAGCTTACTCCAATGGGAGTCGGAAATATGGGGAAGTTTTCGGTTTTCTTAATGATGGTCATGTGTTGCTGGGCTTCAATGGCTGAAGCCGAGTATATGTTATACAAAGATTCAAAGCAATCACTAGATGCTCGTATAAATGACTTACTGAAGAGAATGACAGTTGAGGAAAAGATTGGTCAAGTGACTCAAATCGAACGATCAGTTGCATCCAATGAAGTCATGAAGAAGTATTTCATAGGTATGAAAAGTAATCAAACCCGAAGTATATTATAAAGTCGTTTAAAGTGATACCAAATGCTTAAAACCTTCTAATTACGTCTATTAGGGGGTGTCTGGGATTGCTTTTAGGTAGTATTAAAGTAAACTAGCATGTAAGTAGTTTTATTAAAAAGCTGAACTTATGGTTGGAAATAAGCTGATAGGCAGATAAATACTTAAATAAGCGATCTGTCCCCGCTAAGATTATAATTTCCATAGCATAGTTATATTCGACTACTTAAACTTATTAACTATATAAATTTCAAAAAGCGGACATACAAAATGTCTACAAATCATTCCAACCCAACACCGCCCTGTATATAATAGTTGCCCATTTTGACCCGTTCCCCAACTCACTTGACCCGTCCATTTTTCCACCTCTGTTAACTTTTTCTTTATGGTCAAGTCATTCCGTCGTTCTTGTGGTTTCAGGTAGTATATTGAGTGGAGGAGGGAGTGTTCCATCCAAACAGGCAACTCCCGAGGTATAACACTTCCTTAGGTATAACCTTGTTTACTATGTAAGCTTTGTTTACTATGTAAACTTTGCAAAACTAGTAAAGGATATCAAATTGAAGCTTGTATACTGTATAACTGATAACACTTCCTTAGGTATAACCTTGTTTACTATGTAAGGTTTGGGGTATATTAAATTTAGTAGTGCAACACTTTTAGGCCTCTTCACATTTAGACAAAGTGACAGGTATATCACTGAATTTTTTCACTTCTTGCATCTAATAAAACTATTGGCTAAATTTGACAATGGTACTGAACTCCATAAACGACATAAGACTGGGTCACACTATGTCCTTATTACTTAATATGATAAAATAGAACTTCGGCCAAATATAAGTTACTTATAACACTTGTCTAACCATGCCGCTACTGTATCGACATAGAAAGGCTTTCTTCATGAAACTTTTATACCAGTTAAAGACATTGACTTTCCTTCTACACCTCTAAACTAGTCCCTAATGTTAAATGACCATGACCAAATAAATTTTCCAACATTGAAATTGACTGCAACCTACCTATTATAAATTCAAACTATGGCACATTCAATCACAAGTCACAACACAAATAAATTTTGCTATTGTCAAAAATTCAAAATCCACATCAATAAAACTTACAATTCACTTCAACTTTTAAGTTTAAACAACACCCATATTCAATATCACACACCAACACAAATTTCACATACCTGCTACTGAACTCAATTAACAAATTGACAAAGCTTACATAGTAAACAAGGTTATACTAAGAATTTAAACTCGAAGAAGAAGAGATTACCTTCGAATTTTGAAGACAAAGTGAAACCCAAGCTTCAATTTGAGGTTCAACTTCTGGACCCCAAACCGTTTTTTCTTTTTTTCTTTTTTATTTATTTATTTTTTGAAATTTAGATAAAATCAATAAAACTTGGGTATGAAGAACGTGGAGCCTTTAATTTCGTAGCGCCAAAATCAGTATAATCTTCCAATCGCGTGTTCTAATTTCCCTAATTTACTTGGCGGCTTTATATTCCCCCAATTTTGGTGAGTTACTAAGTATTGCAATTTACAAAATAAGCCCTTACTTAGACCTTTTATACACTTGTCACATTTATTAAGCTCAACATACCAATACATGACTAAACTAAATTTGTATACATGTATTGCGACGATATTTTATAGTGGCAAATAGTTATAGAGATAATGTGGTTAAGTCTTTTGTGTAACATTTAGAAATTGACTTTGATAAGTCTTCGTCAACATTCGATATGACAACAACATCAAACGAGTTATAGTTTAACAATATGGGATTGAAATATGGATCGGGATTGGGATGAATAAGTAAAAAAATGGTAAAGAATAGGTAATTTTCAAACAACATCATGTGATATATTTTTAACGTGAGGCTCGATAGTTATTCTAAAGATTAGATTTTAGCTCGAACTTGACTTGTTTAAAAAATTTTAGCGTTATTATTTTACTACCAAAGATCGACTAAGAGACACCGCTTCTTTCTTGAGGATGGTTGGGATTCACGAGTATGTATTTTATAATGAAATAGCGCCATATTAGTCTCAACGTGAGAGAGGAATCCCACGATCAACTTAAAGTAAGTATATGTTTGTGAGGAATAAAGAGTTGAGAGAATATAGTTCAAGTGTATATGTCAAAACCTGAGTTTAAATGATCTAGCGCTTGATATTTATAGGGCAAGACTTTTTTTTTGTTTTCCCCAAATAATGGATCTCACTAATGTCTATTGGAAAATATCGTGACTCCCAGAGCCCAGTTATGCGTGATGCGGTCCAGGCCAGTTTGTATAAAATAGTCTAGGCCCGTGTGTATAATACAGTCCAGGCCCACTGGGCCTGCTATCTGTACTACACGTCATCAGTTTCCTTCAAATGCTCCGTCCAGGTGGAGAATTACGTTTTGTGATCGGTTGAGGTATTACTTGCTTTCATAGGGTGGATTCCACCATATACGTTATCATTTAAGTATAAAGCTCATGCTTGAGCCCGTTTAATTTTTACAATTATGCATATGTATATACTTTAAAGCTTGTATATATTTGTAAGTCTAATCAATCTTTGGGTTATGACGCTTGGACTCGTTTATACACCCCGATACAAGTTCAGACTAGATAACAGTCTCATTAAGGCTTCACATGTTTATTGCTTCTATTTAGTCGATCCCGAGTAGCTAGCAAGCAACTCATTTACACACCCTTGTCCTTAATTGAAAAGAAACACAAAGTACATAAACATCTTATTTAATAACCCAATGTTCTAAAAACAAACAATATTGTAATACAATGTGAGAGCTCGAGCTCGGTTCGGTAGGAGCCTTATTTTCTAAGCTCAAAATCGGCTTGTGGTATGTTATAAAGGCTTTGCCTTGGCTCGAGCTCGACTTGTTTATACAATTTAGTAATGAAAAATTAAAGTTTGGCTTTAGCTCCGCTTGTAATATCTCTATTTTGTGCTCGTTAATAAGTTCGACTATAATACAAATGCATAGCGTTTTATATATATATATATATATAATTAATACTTAATATATCCTAGTGTAGTTTAGATTCGGAAGGAGGTGGAAGCAGTTCGATAGCAGCTACAAAACAAAATTTATATACTCTGTACTATGTCTTTATATGTTTCGTTTAGTTTTTTAAGATATGCAAGATGCTTGATAGTATAGTTTTTTTAAAGACATATATCTATGTTGTTTTTAAAGATCGAGAACGATTTTAAGACCGGGTGTAACCTAACAATCGCAGTCATCGCTGTCACATCAGTGCTAACTCAGTTTTTTTTTCTTTTATTTATTTTTTTAATGACCAACTTAACGTAATGGTGACCGTGATCATCATTTTTTAAACACTAAAACTAAAAGTTTATTAATAATTAAAAAACGTTAATTTAATGATTCAAATAAAATTAAAAAAATAAAAACAATAAATAAAAAAACAAACAACATTATAATATAAATTAAAAACTTAAACTAATAGTGTAAATTATATTTCTCCATTATTTTTCAGTTCATCTCCAGCACCATTTCTCGTTGTCTTTGGGTCATCGGGAGTATGTTGTCCTTTTTTTCTTCTTATTGAAAGGTAGACATTTGACATTGGAGCTCATGTTCTTTTTGCTATTATGCAATCTTCTATTGTTCCAATCTATTTGTTGATGACCTGCCTTTTCTTCCATTTCCCCTATTTTCCGATCCTGCAACTTTATATAAGATTCTTGTCTTCTTTTTAGAAAAGAAACCTGATGTAGTGTTTTTTCCATTTATCGACTAACCGATCAACAAGATGTGGGAAGCTTCCAAAGGAACGAAGGAGGACGATTTCTTCTTAACTTTGTCTAGGCTCGTTGATCGAACTTCCCGAACCGCTTCCTCTTCATAATCATCCGCTTTTGTCATTGAGATTAAAACCACCATGTGTTGAGTCCTATGTGGCGTGTGGGGTGGTTTCTGATATCAAGAAAACTAAGTGGTTTGGTACCCACACAAAAACATAGATTACATAGATGATACTTAATGCTTGGATCATTAGTTAGGGTAGTGGTTCCCGAAAGGGCGTGCCCAGCTTTTAGGAAGAAGTTAGGAACATAAGCGATTGTACTCGACCTCTTCTGCCTTAGATTCGCTTAAATACACTAGGTGAACATTGCACTTAGAACAATGCCATTGATGAAATTAGGGGATTAGCTAGGCAAACATGCCTTTGTCGCTTGATCTTCTCTTCACTAGTTTACTTTTCCATTTATTTTACTTCTCTTTTTTTATTAATTAGTCTAAATACATTATTGGCGGATTTTAATTGCATTGACATTAATAAAACTACGAGTTAGATACGTAGGCTCCCTCGCTACTCGCGAACGACCCAATCTTGCCGACTATCTATACTACACGAATGGGTACTCTACTCGTGATTGTTAGTGATTGTCTAAAGAAATCGTTCCTATAAATTTAAATCTAGATAATAACAAACCATCAATACCAATACCACTTTATGATGAGGCCATGTGACTTGCCAATAGTTCATTTGGCAGTTGTTACCATTGCTTATGTCCAATCTATTTACCTATTTACATAAGGAATGAAAAAATGTCACTTAATATCAATAATATGTTTTACGATGCATGAAAAGGGGGCGACTTTGTTTCTAGTAGGTTGAAACATATAAAAATTAATAACTAACAAGAAAATATTGATGGAATTCGGATAAACATTAATGTGATCTTGGTAAATCCTATAAACCTCATGAGCAAGGGTCGGTGAAGCAAGTGTGGAGGCATTGGCCATTTTATTATGGGTTTTCCCTTGTGGTGTTCATACATGTTGGGGTATTTTCTTCAATCTTGTTGTACTAACTATTCATAGTGACACCAGTCCACTACTTGGTTAGATAGTGTTCTACCGGGTTATGCTTCATTTGTTAGGTCATGGGTTGTGATCATTATTTTTTCAACATGAGTTGTTATTATTACTTTCAGTGATAGAAGTGATGGTCATTCTACGTTTACAAACTATGTAACGTTGATAGAGAATATGTAAGAGTAGTATCGGGCTATAGAAACTAAGCTAATAAGCTATAAGTTTTAGTCTAATAGTTTATGAATTCATCCTTAGGCTAAAGCCCACGAGAACTAAGCCAAAACCCAAGCCCATGAGGTGGTGATGGATGGTATATGTACACACAAAAGTCTGACTCGTGTATGTGCTTGTAGGTGTTATGTGTATGATATACAAAGCTCTCTCTTCATCCTCTCTTCTCTCAAGAACATGGCAACTCCACCACCACCATCAAGTCACCACATTTTAGTGTTTAAGTTGATAAATATGGGATCTTACATGTGTCATATCTTAGTATGTCGAATATTCGACCACCTTGTGATATCCATATGTTTAAGGGTCAGTTCGTTGATTTGTTATGCTTGTGTCCATGTTATTTAACATATATTGCCTTTCAAAATAAGAAATTTGAAATCGCAACAAACTTAAAATGTATTTTTATACGATTTTACATTAATAAGCTTCGGTTGCAACTAATTCGTCAAACAACTTTATAAAAATATAAACTTCATCGTTCGCCTTATAATATAAGCCCTAGTCAGAGCCTCCGGCCCATTCGCCAAACATACCCATAATTTTAGCACAAATTTTCCAATAGATTTAAAATTTGACTAAAATTCAACTTCTTGTAATCAGTGGTAGGGGTGTTCACGGTTCGGTTAATTAACCGAATAAACCGAAAACCGAACCGAAATAAAACCAAACCGAACATATAACCGAACCGAACTTGTTAAAACCGAACCGAACCGAATTAAAAATTCGGTTTTCGGTTTGGATATGGGTTTAGCTATCTGAACCGAAAACCGAACTGAAAACCGAATTTATATAAATATATATATTTTTTATATATTTAAATTATTTTAAATAGAAAAAATATCCATTAAAATTTTAAACTAATATAAAAAAACACTTTTTTATGCTTGGAATATTTTTTTTGCCAAAAATATATATAATTAAATTCAAAAAAAAAATATAAATAGTGTAATTTAAGTAAAAAATTCGGTTTTCGGTTTTGACCCATAACCGAACCGAACTTCGATTCAGTTCTCGGTTCGGTTCGGTTATAGATATTTCGGTTCGGTTCGGTTTTCGGTTATGACCCAAAAAAAATTTTTAACCGAACAAACCGAACCGAATAAACCGATTAACCAATAACCGAACCGATGAACACCCCTAATCGGTGGTGGACTTAAGAAGTTAAGAGTCCATGTTTGAATAACCCACTAATTCCCGGCCAAAGATAATTTGGTCATCTTTTCAGAGCCCGCTAAGTTCCCCGCCAAAGTAATTTCCCCGCCAAATTTATTCAGGCAGTTAGACACCACGTCTCTTCATCTCCATTCTCAGCCACTTACAAGCGTCCAAACCATGATAACCCACCTCCACCACCCTTCTAACTGCATCACCACTACCATCACTCACGATTTGATGATTTTGGGTTGTGTAGTAGACTTCTTCTCAATATGCATCTGGTCAAATTTAAGTAGAAAAACCGATAACAAGGAAGTCACCTACGAACAAAACAGGGTATATATATATATATATCTCCATTCACTGTTTGTTGCATAGTAAATTTCATTTGTTGGTTGTCATTGCTGGTTACATGTATTTGTTACACATTTGCAAATTGTGAATGCCAACTGTTCGCTGAAATGTCTAAATGGAATTTTAGCAATACATTCTATTATGTGTGTACATGTATGTATGCATTTTTATACATATATTGGCTATTGCGGCTGGTTCGGATTTGGATTGTTGTGTGTTGGAGTGTGGGACTGTTAAGGAGGTTATGAAGCATGTTGGTGCTACGGAAGAAATTGGGTTTGCATATTTGGTTCACGAGTTTCCGTTTTTTTAGGAAAGAAAGTTGAGAGCGAGTTTTTTCTAGTAGTGGAGTGATGCCTCCGGTGGATCGTGTTCCGTCTTGGTTACCTTGTTTTCCTGAATCCTGATGCTAAGACATATACAAGCAGGGAGTTAATGGTGGAAGAGAGCAAGCGAGTAACCCGTTTCTTGTATCTCCATTAGAATACAGGGAGAAAGTGGTTTTGTTGGCTTCTGTTCCCAAGAGACTTGTGGTGGGAAGAAGATGTGGTGCAAAGCCTTAGCTTATGGGCGAAAGTTGTTTCTCCACTAGGTAGAATTGCTCTGATAATTCAGGGGTTAAAAAGCAATGATGTTGAGATTGTTGTTGAAAAATGACTTGTGGTGAAATTAAAGTTGCAAACTGGCAAGAAATTCTTAGCTACTCGAATTAGAGATGGAAAAATATGAAATTTTGAAGCAATTTCTTAGTTTACAGATGACGACTCAAGGGATGCAAAGAAAAGGGAAAAAGGAGATACTTGTGAATGGGTCATTTGAAAATGGAAAGCATACCGAAATGATGCAGTTGTAAATTAGGAACATTAACGTAGTGTTTAGTTTGGAGTTCTACTAGCAGCTGCTAGTTTCAGAGTTTCTCCATGTCGGATCTATATGTCGATTACAAGGGAATAATTCCCATTAACATGTTTTTAGAGGTATGTTTGTAGTTTCACTAATGACTTTTAATGGATGATGATTCTTTTTAATGAAGTTTCTTTGCTGTCCATTCTTTGTTATATATTTTCCATACGGTACTTGATTGCTATACAAACTTCACTATTAGGTCGTTACGACAGTCTACACTTTGCTTGTCCCAGAAAAAGTTTATGTGACTTAACCATTTTAATAGGATGTTACTGTCAAAATTGAGTCAAATCCGAAATCATTAATGTATAGTAGTTTTTCCGAGATGCTTAAGAAGTAATTCGAATTAAGATAATTATAATCATAATTTGCAGGATCTTTGAATTTCATAGGTGCTTAGGCAGTTGAACTAAATTATTTTTCTTCTTCCCCCATAGGATATAATTGAAAGCTATTTAACGGACATGCCATGTTAAATACAGAGTATGCAATAAGGCTCTTTGTCGCTATGTTAATAAAAAATGGCTAGGTGATTATGTTAACAGATTCTTCCATTGCAAAAATGAGGCTTGATAAGCTTTAGAGACTTGAGAACCAAATAAAAACAGGGAGTTGGTATTCTAGTGGAATTTATTGAACTATCTTTTGTTTAGTCAAAGTAGATGATCTTAGTTTTTCACTGCAGTTAACAGGGTTTTATTACTTGCAAAAATGGCTAGGTGATATGTTGCACTTGCACAGCGTAAGGAAGAGAGATGGGCAAGGTCGCAGACTTGCAGGTAAGATGATTGGTCAAGGTCTCTTAAATCAATATTAGCAAAAAAAGTTGTATCACCTATCATATTTTGTTTAATAAAACGAGTCATCGTCTAAAGTTGTCAACTTTTATCTCCCTCAGGCTCAATTTCAACAAGTGAGGCCAGTTGCAATGGCACCTTCGTTGATGGCTTCTTGTATACCTATGTACCCTCGTGGTGCTCCAGGTATGGGCCATAAACTATTCTATGGCCAAGCTCCCCCTGCTATGATTCCTCCACAGGTACTCCTTGCTATACTTATTTGTGCACCATCTGCATTTTTTTTTGTGCCTTTGCTTAACGTTGTTCCTTTTTTTTTTCTTTTTTTTAAAGGTGGATTTGGTTACCAGCAGCAGTTGGTACCTGGAATGAGGCCAGGTGACGGTCCTATACGGAACTTCTTCGTACCATTTGTCCAACAAGGGCAGCACTTGGTGGAAGGCGTGGAACTGGTCCTGTGCAACAAAATCAACAGCCCGTTCCAATGATGCAACAACAGGTATGTATTTCTTGAATAACTTTTTGCTGGAAGCATTTAAATAAAGAAATACAAAATTGGCTTTAGACGCATACTCATCTCCAAATGACTTACATTTGGTGGCAACTTAAGCTCGTTAAAAAAGTTTGAGTAACAATCGAATTTCTAATAGGCTCATTTGAAGCCATATCATCTATAAAGAAGATTCAAAACATTCAAAAGATAAACCTAAAAACTCTTACAACTTATGCACATAAATGCTTATATATTTTGGTCCATAATATCTTGCAAAATACGTAAGCTAGCATGCTTCATCCGACTTTGCTAAACTGAAATCATTCAAAGTTACCAATATTAGTTTACCAAACCACGATCATATGACTTACCACTGTTTCTACTCATTCTATATTTTGAACTTGCTTTTTTTTTTTTTTTTTTTTTTTTTTTTTTTTTTTTTATATATATTTTTTTTGCATATATAAACTTTTGTTGTCTGCATAGGTGGACTTTTTTTTCTATGCAATGTTTAGGATGCTTATTCATGATTATTCATTTCCTACTTTAGGGAGTACGTAGTTGAAAAAATTATGGCCAATCGCGTAGAAAAGAAGATGGTGCAAATGGGTAAAAAGAATTATGGCGACGGTGCGTGAAGAACAGTAAAATTATATCTTATTGTGTACCTCTTGATGTAAAATATGCATATGTGTTGAGATTATATATTTTGTTTGAACTTAAATCTTATAATAGAGAGTGAGCTAACTAGAAAAGAGTTGTTTCATGCATGCTTTTCAAGATACACATGATTGCAAAAAATGTCGAAATTGCAAATGCAATTAATAGAAGAGTTGTTTCATGCATGCTTCTCAAGATACACATGATTGCAAAAAATGTCGAAATTGCAAATGCAATTGATGGAGCGTGATGATGAGACAATTTGCTTCTACTTTATTTCATGTTGATGTAATTTTTCATGTCGCAAAAGTTAAATGACTTTTTTTAAATGATATTAACTTAACAAAATTTTGTTATGGCATTGACATGTATGTTACACCTAATACAATTGAGGTGCATGAAGATTATTGGCGTCCTATGAATCCATGTCTTGTAGTGAAAGTTTCACTTTTTAATAGATATACGTAATCTTAGCACTAACCTTAAAGTGTCAAATAAAAATTATACCTTCTTGTATCTTATAATAGCACTAACCTTAAAGTGTCAAATAAAAATTACACCTTCTTGTATCTTATAATTGTATGCACTTAAAAAAGCATGCGTTACTAAGTGACAATTACGATTATTGATAGACTTAGCTTTTGTATATTATAAACACAAAATACGATGCGTGTATTAACCTACATGGAAGGAGGTTTTCAAAATGTTCATTGTAATCTCTTAATGTTAGCATCTAAAAATCCTAAGTGCCATTGCTCTAAAACGTATGTGAACACAACACTTTCCAAATGTTATGCAACACTTTTTGAAATGTTGCGTGATTGTATAAGATTTGCATCATTTTGGACCATAGTGTTGATTTTTCTTTTAAAAAGTGCAACACTTTTATAAAGTGTTGTTTTTCTTTTTCTAATGGATGCAACACTTATAAAATAATGTTGCATTAGATCATTAAATGCAACACTTATATAGTAAAATGTTGCTTTATTATTATTGAAGTCTAAAAGGCAACAGTTTTCAAAAGTGTTGCTTCTAAAATGTTGCAATAGCTTCATTTTGTTGTAGTGCGGGCCTGGTTGTTAATTTGTTATTGGGATCGGTAGATTGGAGCCCGCCAGAGGATTAATTAATTTGAATCCGTTAAATTCATAGATATTGAAATATATAGTTTTAGCATAAAGTCTTGCATGTGTATTTATCTTTATCTCCTTTTATCATACGTAAATTTAAGTAAAGAAAATTCTTACACACAACTTTATTGCTTACGATACAAAAACACACCATGCAGACAACTTCTTTGTGACGTACTGCACACATCATTATTATTACATATTTCTTCATTAATTTGCAGTATTGCAAAGAGTCCTTATTATCCCACTAGTACCAGTAAGAGGTTCAATGTCTCCCATATTAACCATGGCTGTAGCAAAATCACAATCAAACAATGAAGGATTGTCGACGTACTCAGTTACAATGCTATCAGTTGAGTCTCCGTTAAAGAGTACTTGGTCTGATGTAAGAAGGCCTCTACTAGCGACTAGATTCCTGAAGTAGTTGTTGTCGAATTTATTTGGTGTCTGTAAATCAAGTGGCTCCAAGTTACCATCACCATTAGGTGCAGTCGGTGGGCAGTTGCTCCTAAGGTTGGCTGCAAAAGTAGCATCTATGTTTGAGTTATTGGCGTATATCCTGTCCCTAAATCTTACACATCGTGCCTGCCCGATTGTATGAGAGCCTGCAAGACAACAATCATTTCACAATTCAAATATTATACAGTTGGCCATGGGATCGGGTAAAATGGTCAAATTTCCTAGGAAGTTTATTTCAGCTAAACTGTATCATGTACAATTGTTTTTCTTAAACTGAAAAACACTTGCAACTAATGTATCAGACGTGGGTGTGCACTAGTTTGAAAAAGTTGTGAATGACTACAAAAAAACAGATTAAACTAAAGGCTGAATTTCAAAAGAGGGATTAGAAAGAGATTCAATAATCTGATTCACAACTTCCTTTTTCAAATTAAAGATCATTCCTATGGTATTTAGTGTTTTTATTTGGTCCAGCCCGATCTTAAGACAAGTTGTGTAAAATCCTCTTATTTTAAGTATAAACTTACTTTAGTCATTTGATGCATTCTTATTTAAAAATAATTAATCAAAATTCCGTTATATAAGTATTTATTTATTTATTTATTTTAGAACGACAATTTGAACTATCTCATAATATTTAAACCACAAATTTATCTCACATGTCATAAGCAGGACTTGAACCTGCAACCTTTTGGTTGGGGAGCTTCTCACACAACATGGGATACCATTGGGACACAAGCCATTTGGTTCCGTTATATAAGTATATCATAATTCTTGAAAGGACTAATAAACGGTTAAACATGGATATGATGAAATTTATTAAAAGCAGGGATCTAACCAGATAAAGCAACCATGTCTCTTACGCTGAGTCCCTTTCGATCAAAGCTTGCAATTAATTCAGTAAGATTATTATTCCCTCGTGGAAGATCAGTAACAGCTTGAGACGCATTTGAACCTGTAGAGTCTCTTCTTCCAAGCTTTACTTCCCATGATGGACCCCCCACCTACATAATTATATTTTGATCAAAGCCACATATATATATCTTTATCATACACAACCTTAGTTTAATTATCAGTATACTAGATTTAGTGAATCTTTAGGTAACTGATATATATGATTTTGTTATTACCTCAACCGAAGCATCACGAGCTGCAACAGCTAGTATATCTGCACATGAAACAACACCTGGACATACGCTCTCGACAGCAGCTTTGATATCATCTACGGCCTCATAGCCCAACACACCATCATTCGCAGGTGACTGCCTCTCACTACCGGTACCGTCTAGCAAAATGGATGCATCACAACCCTGAATTTAACCAAATTATTAAATATTAGATTCAATGTATGTTACTTTGTATGTGAAGGTCATGCTCATATATAATCAGGTCATGCAATGTGTCCAGTAACTTAAAATCACTTAATCATGGCGTTCCACCACTTGTTACAATACTGTTCTTAACATATGACCATTAACGTTATTAGTTTAAAATTTTATTAGCTTAAGAAAATACTTGCATCTACTGAGTATCTTAGATAATGCTTTTTTGTAGATAATAGTTTGGGACGAAGGATTAGAAAATAGTGAGAGAATAAATCAAAGTATAGTACTACGTAATAATAACCTGAACGAAACAGTCATGAAAATGAAGGCGAATGAGAAGGGCTGCCATGCGACGGTTACTTGACACAGCAGAACTAACAGAATCTCTAATTGTCGCAAGTGCAGAAGGGCAAGTGTCATCGTAAAACGTAGTACACAAATTAGCTTTGCATGGCATGTAGTTCATTGATACAAGTAACACAACAATCGGAACCAAAATCGTCCCAATAGACTTATCATAATCCATATGATCAAAGTGTCTAAAACTTTACTCACTCACTTGTTTTTTATGATTAAGTTGCTTCGCTTGAGTAAATATAGTAACACATAGATATGCTATATATAGTACTTTAACATGAAAACCGACATGCAGGGCGGAGCTAGTTGGGTGAGTAGTGAGTGCCTAGCCATCCCTAATCAACTCATTTTTTTCATTAGTTATATAGACCCTAAACTAATTTATTAATAATATTTGCAATTAGCCCTCTTATTTCCATTGAAATTTCGAATAACTTAATAATCAAATACAACATCAAAATAAATTTTCATGTCAAGTTATTCTTTTCTAATTTAGGTTAGTTCATAAATTTTTGTGGTGTTAAGTTGAATCATGAGTTATGAAATATAGATTTTTTTTGGAGCAATATAATTTATCATTATGTTTTTTATGTTAAGTTTCGGGCCCTTTAGCTTCAAATCATGGCTCCGCTCTAATAGACATGCAAGTTAATATGATGAGTTATTGAATGAGTCTAGTTCATTACTACGTATTATCCATAATAGTAGTGCACGATTAGATATTAACATCTATATCAACACATGAATTACGGACCCAGGGTGTTACGGAGGTCCGATAATATGTTGCTTTATAGTGCTAATTTTCATAAATGCATCTTGTAAAAAAAAAACTGTGCTTATAATTATTAATCGGTTAATCTATTAATATGTGAAATGTAAACGTAAAGTTTATTATACTCTTATCATTTTAACTAAACGTACTCTTTGGCTAAGTTTTCATATATATTTCAATTAAAAAAGAATTTCTACGCCGATCACTTATTGATCAAGTATCACCACCACTCATATAGTTCCCATATTTTTATATGATTTTGGTCTATGTCAATTATTTCATACGACTATTCATGACAAGTATATATTAAAGAAATCTAAAACACCCCTTTTAACTTTACAAAAATAAACATTTAATCCCTAATCTCATTGACTTTATAATTTAGCATTCTCTAAGGGTAGTAAATTAATAATTAACCCTTAAAACCAATAAACTTTTTATGCTAACGTCTAAGTAACTCAAAAATTGTGTCCATCCAGTCTAGGGAAAATAATCCCTACTGTAAAACAGCAGAAAACTTCTCTACTAGTGGTCTAATTCAAAGATCATTTTTGTTCATCAGACATGTTATCAGGGACCATTTGTGTACTATTAAGAACCATGTTTGCACTGCTGCAACTGATAACTATATTTTGTTTGCAGTAGTGATGTTATCCCCTCCAATCTAATACGAAATCACAAAAATAAAATTTAGTGTATTTTTTGGTTTCTAATTTATACTACATATATACTTAAATCTTACAGCTAATGCAAAAATAAAATAATTGATATTACTACTATAAGTTAAAATTTAATATCTTTAAAAAATAATATATGTTCTAAACCTACTACAACACCCGAGCATTACAAAACTCGTTCACATCCATATGTTGTTATGCTAACAAATTAAAATTCTTCTGAATAGTTGATTTTCAACAACTTACAAAAAGCTAGTTCCGACGATTTATTAAAGTTATAATCCACAACCCTTAAACTTATTAAATTTTGTATTCCCCACGCTTTAATTTCTGTAAAACAAGAAATTAGCCCCTACATTGTCGGTGTTATTATTAACACTATTTATTTATTTTATTTCATTTTCATAAAAACATATTATTATTAACACTATTAAATTAGTAGCGTTATGAAAAATATTTAAAATAAAAGCAAAACTTTATATATCCGAGAAAAATTCAAGTGCATACTCTTATTTTGGTGCATAAAAATTCTCACCATTCATCTAATTTGATCGGATTAACCTAAGATTAAATATGTAAACATAAGTATATTTTTTTTCTCTTGTTCTTTGTCTTTTTTTCTTTATTATTATTATTATTATTATTATTATTATTATTATTATTATTATTATTATTATTATTATTATTTTTTATTTTTTTTTTATTATCAACCAACACTTTTATTAACAAGAAATAGGATTTTACAAGAAATTGGTGGGGAGCCGAGAAACTAACTGGGCCCCCACACCTCTAGCAATAGCGAATCCAATCCTATTAAAAATATGAACGGCAGCCCGCGCCCCAATGTCTTGAGTCGTAGAGAAACGTCGAATACGCTTTAGAAGAGTTACTGCATCTTTCTCAAGTTCTCCAAAAGAGGAGAAAGAGAAGGGGAGGAACCCATATCCGATATCCACACATTTGGCCTCATACTTGACACGTTTACGTTGTGCAGCTTCAATAACCGCACGACCTGGCATAAAATCAATCATACCAGATTGTGTCAAAGGTGACGACCCCGTAAGATCAACACAAACATCAAGCCCACCATCCCAAGAATAAAGTAATATATCAGCTGGGCGTAAAGATCTGTCCCTATCACCATAAAGCCCAATATCCACCTCCTTACGAGCAGAAATTCCGGACCGAGAACATATATCAACAAGAACATCACGCACAATATTATGCCGATGTTTAATGCCAACAATACCAGCACAAGAAACCGCATGATCTCCATAAATATCTCCAGTAAAAACCCGAGAACAAGCCGAACATGGTACCTGAACAGTAAAAAGAGGAACACCCAGCCGATAACACAATACACAACGGTATGTCCGGGCATTCATAGTTTGTCCCAATCCAGATATTGGAGCCACCCTAAGCCAATCTGACGTATGATCCTCCTTTAGTGAGCTCTATAACGCCATCTGTCGAGGAGATAGATGGAAGGTAGATTCGACAGTCTGGGTAACCCGAACGAAGTATATATCTGCCAATTTCTTCATGAGTTTGGGGGCAGCGACCTCACTTGGGATACTCAAAAGGTCAATATCCATCTCCATATTAAAAGTACATAAAGCATCATCAAAGGCGGGACCATCAGTTACAATACCAGAACTATGGAGAAGCTTAGTCTGTAGGCTAGCAGATTGAAGTCTAGAAGCAAGAAAAGCATATTTCAAGACATCACCTGCAGAATAAACACCAAGCCCCCCAAAAGCAAAGGGGAGGGTAGCAAGTCTCCATTGCCAATCACCAAATCCAGGTCCAGAAGCAGTGACAATACGCTCCAAGGAAGAACGAAGTGCCGCATCAAAAGAAACCTGAGCACACTCAAAGACCCGAGGGGAACATGTGCGCATAGAAAAATACAACTTGGAAATACCTGCGCATACACGGAGTAGCAACAACTCACATTGTGGGTCGTTAAGTTTAGCAACAGCATCCATAAGTTCAATAGTTTTAGCCACTCTTTTCAGAACAAGCTTGCTACCAAACTCAAAATCCACACTAACAGGCCCACCCAATAATTTAACACCATGTAAGGGCCGAGCAATATTGGGAGGGAACACACCAACAAATCTGCTTCTGGGGTCTTCCTTTGGCCAAAAAATCTCAGTTTTGTCAACATTGAGGTGTAAGCCCCGACTAGGTCCATCCGTCATAATCAACTCTAAAACCTTGCCAACAACCAAAGTATCTCCAATAACCGTACCATCATCCAGATACCATGCTTGAAAAGAAAGGTTAAAAGAGTCACGAATCTTACATGCAAGGGGATGTAGCACTAAAGCAAAAAGAAGAGGCCCAAGCGGATCACCTTGTTGCACACCTTGATGAGACCAAAGAGTATGTTCACCATAATATAATCTGGCAGGGCTAGAATAACAGAATTCCACCCACTATGAAATAGCTGGAAAATGAAGCCGAACCTCACGTAACATAACAGCCCGATCCACCATGTTGAAAGCGTTTTTAAAATCCACCAACAACATAGAAAGACCAACATCCCCCCATGATCTTCAATCAACCGATTTACTGCATGAAGAATAGCCTCTCCACCTCCGGATACCCCAACACCAAATTGTAAATCATCTAAATAACCGTCCGAGGAATGGCCAATCATCGAAGCACAAACCTTGGAAACTAACCGCCTCCAAACAGTCCCAACAGCAATGGGACGGATACCCCCACCTGGTTTGACTAAGGGTGTGAGAGGAGCACTAGCAATGTACTCACCCAACCCCCTTGGGCACTGACCAGCAAGAAAAAGGTTCACCACCTGGGTGATAGAAGCGATCAATTCATCAGAAATAGCCACAGCTGCACCATTGAGACAATCCAAAAGGTGTTGGGCGCGTAAACCATCCCGCCCACAAGAAGTACCACGAGGGAAACTCTTAATCATATCAAGAACCGTAGCAGGAGATGCAATAAGGCAATGGTGGTCAATAGGGATATCAGGCAAAAGAGGAGCAGACTGGAAAGGGTGCTTAGCTTTTAAGTCCTCAAGAGTAGAAACATCATAAGGTGCAATACCAGAAGACGAAAGAACTCTGACCGCAACAGTATAATGACCATCACAAATCTTCCTCTTACATTGCTTAACATTGCGGTCACCCAAGTCAACACCATCTTTTTTTTCACGCATCTTTTTTTTTTTTTTTTTCCTAAATCACTTTTTTTTAATTCATGTTTTTTTAATTCACGTTTTTTTCCGTTCTTCTCCGCTTTCATACGTTTTCGTCTGTTTTCATATATTTTCATCCGTTTTTGTCCGTTTTCATACGTTTTCGTCTCTTTTCAAACGCTTTTGTCTGTTTTCGTCCGTTTTCTTCTATTTTTGTCCGTTTTCATACGTTTTTGTCTGTTTTCATATGTTTATATACGTTTTCGTCTGTTTTCAGACGTTTTTGTCCGTTTTTTATGTTTTCGCTCATTTTCTGACGTTTTCGTTCGTTTTTATACATTTTTGTCTGTTTTCATCCATTTTCTTACGTTTTCATCTGTTTTCTTATGTTTTCGTTTGTTTTCATACATTTTCGTCCGTTTTCATCTATTTTTCTTTCGTTTCGTCTATTTTTTATACGTTTTCAGTCGTATTTTTACGCTTTCATACATTTTCGCCTGTTTTCTTAGGTTTTCGTCCGTTTTCACCCGTTTTCTTTCGTTTTCATCCATTTTTCATATGTTTTTGTCTGTTTTCATACGTGTTTCTACGCTTTCATACATTTTTGTCCGTTTTCATACGTATTCATTCGTTTTCTTACATTTTCGTCTATTTTCTTACGTTTCTTAATATCATAAGTGATTTATGAATATCACAAGTGATATTCAGTTATATCCAGAATATCACTCGTGATTTTCTGAATATCACTCGTGATTTTCTGAAAATCACTTGTGATTTTCTTATGTTTCCCGTATTCGTCCACTTTCATACGTATTAGTCTATTTTTTTTTACGTTTTTGTCCGTTTTCTTACGTTTTCGTCCGTTTTTATACGTTTCTGAATATCACAATTGATATTCAGAATATCACTTGTGATTTTCTGAATATCAATGGTGATATTCTAAATATCACTTGTGATTTCTGAATATCACTTGTGATTTTCATGTTACAAAACATTTGTTAAAAAATCACTTGTCATATTCAGAATATCACATTCAAAATATCACAGAATATTATTTGTGGTACTCATAGTATCACTTGTGATATTCTGTATATCACAAAAAATCACTTGTGATATTCTGAATCTCACAGAATATCACTTGTGATATTCAGCATATAACTTGTGATGTTTAGAATATCACAGAATATCACGTGTGATATTCAGAATATAACTTGAGATATTCATAATATAACTTGAGATTTTAGAAACATATGAAAACGTCTGAACATGGCAAAAAAAAACATTTAAAAACGGATGGAAATAAATGAAAAACAGACGAAAATATAAGAAAACGGACAAAAATGTATGAAAACGAAAGAAAACGTATAAAAGTGTAAAAACATGTATGAAAAGGACAAAAACGTTTGAAAACTAGACGAAAACGAAAGAAAACGTATGAAAACGAACGAAAATGTAAGAAAACGAACGAATATGTATGAAAATGGACGAAAACGTATGAAAGCGTAAAAACACATCTGAAAACGGACGAAGACGTATGAAAATGGATGAAACAAAAGAAAATGGACGAAAACATATTAAAACGAACGAAAACGGACGAAAACGTATGAAAATGAACAAAAATGTAAGAAAACAGATGAAAACGTATGAAAACAGACGTTAACGGGCGAAAACGTAAGAAAGCGGACGAAAAACGTATGAAAACGGACGAAAATATATGAAAACGGGCGAAAACATACGAAAACAGACAAAAACATATGAAAACAGACGAAAATATATGAAAGCGAAAAAAACATATATTAAGAAGAAAAAAAACGTTTATTAAAAGAAAAGTAACGTGAAATAAGATAGACACACAACAACAACAACAACAACAATAATAATAATAATAATAATAATAATAATAATAATAATAATAATAATAATAATAATACATGGACTTAGGTTTTTAGGGTCTAATTTTAGGTTAATCCTCACAATTAGATCAAACTAGATATATGGTAGGGATTTGTCTCTTGATATGCACCAAAATAAGGGTATGCAAAATAAAGTGACTCTACCTAAGTGAAGATATCGTAGTCTAGCTTCTTTATGCGGGAATTATTTTATCATTTTCTAAATATTACAAATAAGCTTTTTTCTATGTTATATCTTTGGTTTTGCATCTAGAATAATTTTATTCAAAAATAGATATTACACGAACTCATCTAATTTGTGTTTCAATAATACTTTAAATTTTATTTTGGTACGTTATCTGAATGACATGCATATTTGAGTTTAAACTATAACAAATTAGTTGAAAGAAAAGGTTGAATATTTAAATGAGTATAAATATGTGATTTAAGACCCTGCCCCCAACGCACAAGGCCTTTTCATCTTGTTGTGTAATATATATCAGGATCACAGTTACAAAGGTGATGGCTTTCATAATTGAAAATAAGCTAGGTGTCTTTCTTGTGAGTTGTGACTAGTCTTCATGCTATTTAAATTTGGCCCATTAAAATTAAAGGATGTCGATCCTTTGCTCGTTTCTTTTAATGCAATGTGATTGTGATTTCTAACCATATAGATAATCTTCAATAAAATAAGAGGAGTTTTTTAGATGACTATTGTTTTCAAAAACATATTTAACGAAATATGTACTTCAAAAACTATTTAACATAATATACTTCTAAAACTATTTAAAAACAACTTTGCTGGCATGGGAGCGTCGTCTTCTCCTGCTCTGCTATCTCAATTGATTGTGGACTCTCTTAGTTTGTTTTGATTACTTGAACTTTTAATTTTTACAAAATATATATATATATATATATATATATATATATATATATATATATATATATATATATATATATATATATATATATATATATTCGCATGTTAAATTAGCAAATTAAGGGTTAAATGTCAAACATTGTGACGGTGAAAGTGAACTGGAACTACTTGAAAAAAAAAAAAAAAAAAAAAAAAAAAAAAAAAAAAAAAAAACTGATAAAATTAATAACCAACAAATGCTTTTCACTTAACCAAGCAATTTTTCAACTAATATTGTATGTTCAATCGGTAACCACCGACAAAACAATTGTTATCAACCACGGGCCCATAACAAGCCCCCATTATGATGGTAAATGCGATCAATTCTCATGACAAACCATGTAACAAAATAGAACTAAGGCCTTTTTTCTTTTTATTCTTAATGTCTCTTAATCATCATTTGCACATATTATAATGTTTTATTCAATTCGGGCCCACAAATTCCCTCTTGTATTATTTGGATGAGTAGAGTGTAAAATACTACTCCCTCCGTCCCAAATTATAAGTCCACTTTTATATTTCACAAAGTTTAAGAAAAGTGGGGCCCTAACAATACTAACTAATAAAAATTAATTTTCACCCACTTACAAGCAATCTCATTGGTTGAAACTAAAAATGGACATATAATTTGGGACAACCCAAATTGATAAAATAGACTTATAAAATGGGACGGAGGGAGTAAAATATAGCACTCATCCTCAATAAGTGGTATTAACTACTAAGGGAAGAGTGACCCACTACATTTATAAACCTCTTGCTCCAAAGAAAAAAAGAAACACCCCCTAATATTGTCCATACGAAAGTGACCCGTCCTTTTTTATTTGTTGAAACACATAAAAAACATCGCGAGAAAGTCAGTCTAACATATAATGATTATCAGGTTCCATCAACTTCTTGCCCTCGATCTCAATTTTATTATTTGTTTGGGATGGATTATCATCATCGCTAGTCATTTGAAATCGGAAATTTTTTATTTTGATGAACAACGGAAGACATGAGTACAAAATGATGGATTAATGGCTGCCTTATTAACGCCTCCATTACTTTCAAGAGTATTTTAAATTTTATGATAGAAGAAAACACAACAAATATATATTATATTAAACATGTTTAGAAGTATATATTTTTATATATTTTTTGTAAATGCAAAATTCATTTAAAAAACACCAAAATATTTTATAACATTGATTTTATATTCAAAAAATTCAAAAACTAATTATATATGCAGCCAATTACGTGTGCTACTAAATTATTTGAGGAGGTGACTTGATTTGTAAATATTATTATAATGTGTGAAACTACTATATGATGGACAAAAAATTGCATATATATATATATATATATAGATCAGCTGTGGATTTTTTTAATTCGTGCAGATGTGTAGATAGATTTGGGCCAACCATCTAGATCTGATCTTGACTTTTTGTAAAAAATCAAGATCTCACGCAACAATCATGGTACCAATTGACCATTAAAACGATTTTGTTTTTTTAATTTTTTTTCCTTTTGAGCGATCCTTACTATTGTTGTCTTCTTTATTATTTTTTTATTTTTTCATATTTTTCTGACCACTTTTTTTATTTGTGATTATTAGTGCTACCGTGATATTAAGGATAGTATGAGTGCTACCATGATATTAACGATATTTTAATTAAAAAGTTACTTTGATATTAGTAAAAAAAACTTAATATCACTGTTTTTTTATTACGATATTAATAAAACTTACGGTGATAAAAAAAATAAATGGTAATAGTAAAAAACTTAATATCATCATTTATAAAAAAAATGATATTAGTAAATTTTTTTTTTGATATTATGTGATATCAAGATCTGATCTTGACATTTTTATAAAATTCAAAATCAGACGCTAATATCACAATATCTTTAACGATGAAAACGATTTTTTTTGAAATTTTTTTCAGCGATTCTTAATTATTTGTTGTACTCTTTATTTTTTTAAAATTTTTCAGATTTTTATGAATTTTTTTAAGAAAAAAAAGCTAATATGATATTAATGATTTTGAAAAAAGACAGGATATTTACAATCGTGTCACTCCGCCTTTTTCAGATGGTTGACTAGATGAAGGGCTGAGATTCGTCCGTACCATCTGCACTAAAATCCAAAACGTACCGGATCCTCACCTTTTATATATATATATATATATATATATATATATATATATATATATATATATATATATATATATATATATATATATATATATATATATTCATCTTCTACAGATATTCATGTTTTTCATGATATTGTTACATATCAAGAGAAAATAATATATTTTTTAGTGTTGCTTAAAACACATTAAATGTATCGAAGTTGTCACGTTTTACTATGATGTGTAGCCATTTTTTTCCTTATGTTATGTATCAAATTTACTAATCTGTCCTATGTTGGTTTTCCGTTCGAGTAAATTACATAAATCGTCCTTGTGGTTAGGCCCAAATTGTAAGTTTCGTCGTTTTCTTTAAAAATTTGCTAACAGCTGTTTAACAAAGGCAACGTTAGTCCATTTAGCCAACGATCATTTGCAACGTTAGTCTTTTATACTAAGGCTGTTTCTAATTAACTCAAAATTTCAATTTATTAAAAAAATTCTTTTCTACGCAGTTTAATCCACGGTTTAATACACGTTTTTATACACGGTTTTACATGCGGTTTAATATACGTTTTTATACACAGTTTTATACATGATTTTTGACACTTTTTTATACGCGATTTTATACATGTTTTTATACGAGTTTTTACACAAGTTTTTATATGCAGTTTTACATGCGTTTTTATACATGTTTTTATACGTGGTTTACACACATTTTTATATACGTTTTAACACGTGGTTTTACACACGGTTTTATATATGTTTTTATACATGATTTTATACGCGTTTTTACACACATTTTATACATGTTTTTATATTAGTTTTGTGGAAAACTAGAAAGGGGGCTTGAATAGTTTTACGTCAATTTGGATTTTAAAAACTTTGTTTTATAAAAACTTCGATTCTTATTTATGTGAATTTCAACACTTGCACAACACAAACAATTTAATCTAACTAACTAAATAATTATAATGTAAATATGAAAGTAAAGAAAATATAGAGATAGAGAGATCAAAACCACAACACACGATATTTATAGTGGTTCGGCTACGAAGCACCTCTTCGCCCTACTCCACTCCTCGAGTCACCTACTCGAGAGTTTTCTTCACTATGTCAACAAACTCCCTTTTCGGCGGAGAAACCTTACACAACTTTCGCTTACACCAATTAACGACACTAAGCTAGATGTCGAGTCCTAATAGTAGCTAGAACCAATCTCACACCACTACACGCCTTCTTCACAACTTATACACACCACTACTACTTAACAACTACACACTACTTCTACTTCACACCACAACTTCTTCAATACTAGATTTTTCAAACCCACCTAGATCTACCAATTACAATCACTACATAACTTTACAATAAATACAAGCTACACAACTAATCTTCAATACTTCTTGATTTGAGATGAAAGGAGTATTCTTCTCTTGCACTTTGAATAATGAGGGATTAGATCACTTGAAACAAAACTAATATGTTTATGATCAAAGGATTTAGAGAGGTGTTTTGAGAGAATTAGAACATAAAGTTTTAGTGCAAAAGGTGAGGAAAAATTTCAGATTTGAACCAGTATTTATAGGCAAAGAATTCTGACAGAGGAGCGTATGCCGGCCCCCTTAATTGTGTGCCGGCCCCCTTAAAATTATGGGGGCCGCCCACTGTAACGGCCTGATTTTTTTGTCCTTTTCAAGGAAAGTTTATTTGGTGAAAATTTAACTGAATTTGGTTAAAAATTTGAATTCATTTATTTATTACCCCTATATGTATGTTAATCTTAAAAGTGCTCCAAGTGTTTTGATTTTCTTAATTCGAGTTATTAGATTAGTTTATTGTAAAGTATGTAAAGATTCAAGTGTAAGGGGAATGTTCATTCCTTATGATATATTATTTTGGATGGTAGGGTAAGAATGTATGAAAAAAAAAAAAAAAAAAGGAAAAGAGAAAAAAAAAACATACGGACTACCATCCCGTTTCATTCTATATTTATTTTATGTTTTTTGTTATTTTTCATTTATTAGCTTAAGTCGAGTCTAGTCTTGGCTTAGCAACGCCATATTGTACATGTAATTGACCAAGATTGTTAACTCGCCACCAGTAAAGACTGCCTTTATCCAACAAAACCGTGTATTTCATATCCCTACACCTAACGTTACAACCCTTTAAAAGACCTCTTTGATAGTTTATCCTAGGTGCTTACGCCATGTGGTGGAGGTTTGATCCTTTCCCAAGCCTATGGTAATCTATTTTGTTATGACAGGTAGTGAGAGATATCTTCTGTTTCCATATTGTAATTTATACTTTATTACACTTGAGAGATGTGAGTATCTAAACACTATTTGTGAGGTGCTAGTATATGACCTCCGTGCTTGTCTTTGGTCTTTAGTGGAACGATTATTTGTTGTAATTACTTTTATATTAGTGTTAAATGACCCCTAACTTGTATTTTGACTAGAATAAAAGCGCATTTGCTTGAGGACAAGCAAATCTCAAGTGTAAGGGTATATGATGAGGCGAAAAAGGAACCACTTTTAGGGGGTCATTTAAGCCCGGAATTGAATTTATTTGATCAAATATTGCCCTAAATCGTTCCTTTTGTGATTTTAGGTACTTTGGAAGTGAAATCTGGAAAAGGAAGCTATTCGGACGTTTTTGGAGCATAAAAGTGAAGAAAACGCCAAAGACTTAATTTTCCAAGCTGGGAACAGTAGGTGACGGCGTCAAAAGTAACAATTTGACGGCGTCAAGAGTAATTTTCATGACGGCCCAGTACAGAAATGAAGGCGTCACAAGGAAGAGCGTCAAGAGTAAAATACGTGACGGCCTGGAAAATGTTAATACATGACGGCGTCAGATGTAGATCAAGGCAGTCCGAGAATTCTTTTGGCGGCGAGATGACGGCGTCACCTATTTGGTCTTGACGCCGTCAGCCTCAATTTCCTATATATAGTTTTCTAATTTTCATTCATTAAGAGGAACAAGTTTGGAGAAACCCTAAGGCCGAACTGTAACACCCCCAAAATACCGCAGCGGAAGACTGTGTCACTGGGGTGCTACTTCATAATACAAAGTACAAGTTATAGAAAACGAACTCTAAATGAGACTTTTTGAAAAGTTACCATTCGATTAATGAATTCAAAGTTACAAACATGAGATTCCAAAGTATTATACATAAATGTATACAAAATGTTTTGAATGGTAAATGATAAAAAGCATAAGTCTTCAGAATATGCAGCTTGACTCTAAGTTCCACGCACTAGCTATCGCCTTACTAACCTGAGATAAACATGCTAAAGTGTCAACACAATGGTTGGTGAGTTCATAGAGTTTGTCTAACAAATAAAGCCTATAAAAATCATCACACAGCAAAGGCATCGTGAATCCACTCAGTTGCAAGTCCCGCCATAAGAGACTTGTAACCTGTGTGTTCACAACCCACTGCTAACATATAGTATAATAAAGACATGTATAAGTTCATCAAAATAGTTAAGCAATTAGTCGTGAGTCTACACTTCATCTCCGAAGACCTCACGTTTGTTGTATGTCTCAATGGTCATCCAGCAACTTAATCTGAAGCCACTGGCAGTCTCAATGGTCATCCAGCAACTTAATCTGGAGCCACTGGCAGTCTCAATGGTCATCCAGCAACTTAATCTGGAGCCACTGGAAGTCTCACAATCAAGTATAACGCAGTTAAGTATAACGCAATCATGTATGTATGAAATCAAGTATAATGCAATCAATATTTGTACAAGTAAGCAAGTAGTTGAGCATGTATCTCCCCCAAAGAGTTAAAACAAGTATGAAAAAGTAGGGGCTATGACTCACCTTAAGCTTATGTAATGAGAAATGAAAGTGGTAGTCGAATCGCGAAAGTCTCTAAGAGCAGCCTATAATAGAATGTTGCGACTTAGGTTTAGAGTAACGTCTAAGAATACGAAGAATTGCCTATATATGTCTTGCATAATGTTCATGATGTAGTACTTAGTATATAGTGTAAGTCTTCGAATATAAATGGCTTATGAAACATGTATAGGTTGTATATCTCTTACTACCGTTCAGGCCGACATAATTCAGAAGTCATGGAGTAAACGTTCGAGGAGCCAGGACACTTTAATTCGTAAATCCACAACTCATCTCGACGGCTTACTTAATGAACTCCTCACATGAGGCTCCATACTATTGTAGTATTTGATAACATATATATAAGTTTTGATCTTTAAAATTTACATGGTCTTTAGCCGTGGCTTTGCCGTGACCTTGGTCATTGTTACCATGGTCTTGAGACTCAACCTTGGCTTTAGCCATGGTTGTGGTCTTGGCTTTAGGT
Source organism: Artemisia argyi (assembly GCA_030686995.1). Taxonomy (NCBI): domain Eukaryota; kingdom Viridiplantae; phylum Streptophyta; class Magnoliopsida; order Asterales; family Asteraceae; genus Artemisia; species Artemisia argyi. The sequence goes on along the minus strand of CM060683.1, from coordinate 44,606,043 downwards.
CATTAGACCTCTTGGTCTTAGTAAATCATAACTATTATATAGTGACTTTGGTCTAAAAATGGGCTGTTAAGAATTTGAAGAAAATACCACTCGAAAAGCGTTTTCAGGGCTCGAGCTTCTTTTCCCTAAACGAAAATGGCGTTCCGGACAACTTTCGTGTTTTAACTTTTTGATGAATCGGACCAGAAGGGTGACTTTCAAAATGGCAGAATGCAAAACAGTAGGGTATAGGCAGTTTTGTCGTTTTGGTTTCGCTAACTTCTTATGGCCATAACTTTTGACTCGTGTAATCGTTTTGGGTGATTCAAATTGCTATGTTTTCCTTGTTAAGTCCTCTTTAACAGTAAGAAAATGTCAAATATCACAGTTATACTATTTTGGTCATGGTTCTCCATAAAAGTCACTAGTTTACTTGTTTAAATATCATAAGTTAACATATATATACATAACTTGTTTTACTAGTTTTTATACATCATGAACACAATACAAAGACCATATATAGCATGAAAGAAACATAATAAGCATGAAAATGATATTGAGCAAGAGAGTGTAATAGGATTTGCTTACAACTTTTGGCTTTCACTTAAGAAAGGAAATCAAGTATGGAACTAGGACACTAAACCTAAGCTTTCAACCAATCACCACAACACTTGCTAACCATTGATCTAACCCTTTTGAAAACCAATTAACTTCAGCCCCTAACCACCTTGTGTAGCTCCTAATTCAACCATGGAATCACCAAACAAACTTAAGAACTAGGTAGAGAATACTAAGACCTTGAACTTTGTAGTGTAACTTGTAGTTTGAAGATCAAAGGATTATGGTGCTAGGGATTTATGTGTGGCGTTTTTATTATGAAGAAAGGAAGGAATGAGCTTTGTATTTATAGCATGAAGAGGAGGTTAGGAAGGTGCCTAAACTTGGTGACCAAGTTTAGGATATTTAGGAGGCTTACTTAGGAAGTTTAGACACTTGTTAATATCTTAAGGCTAAAGTCATGAGCTTAAGACACATGGGCTGATTCCCCCCCCCCCTAGAGGCGGTTCAAGATGGATAAGGGGGAGTGACTTGGTCTTGGTTGATATTATCCTACTTATGTGACTAGTTTTGACTCCGTAAATTGCTAACCGTAAGTTGTTAAGTCACGAAACGTAAAACCGGGTTGTGGAAAACTAGAAGGGGGGGTTGAATAGTTTTACGTCTTTTTCGTTTTGCTTATTTTATAAAAGATAGTTTCTAAGATGAAACCTTCAAATCACTTTAATACATAAATATATATACTAGTTAATTTATGATTTTGTATAAATATTACTTATGTATAATGTACAATTTCAAAACACTTAACTACAAAAGTACAAATACAAGATTTATTAAAGGTTTTATATATACAATGCTTATGTATAATGTTAGGAAAGAATATACAATTTCGTATATTTTATGTAAGCATATATATGTGTAGTAGTAGTGTATAGATATAATTTTATGTACTAGGTTGTTTTTTGTAAGATTAGTTTTATGAATGGATTTTAGTTTGATCTTTATGTGAAATCAACATATGCACAATACTATCAATTATGACTATGTATGAAATGCAAGTAAGTAATAAATCAAAGAGTGAGGGATGGAAAGATCAAACCGAGACACAAAGGATTTATAGTGGTTCGGCTACAAGGACACCTTCCTTGCCCTACTCCACTCCCCGAGTCACCTACTCGAGAGTTTTCTTCACTAGATCAAAGACCTCCTTTATGGCGGAGAAAACCGTACACACCAATATACACACCAATTTACACACCAATCTTCACACCAATCTACACACCAATCTACACACCAAACTACACACCAATCTTCACACCAATCTACTATTTTCTTCACACCAATCTTCTATACACCGATCTTCTATTCTCTTCACACCTTCAAAGTACTAATGTCTTGACACCTTCAAGTCACTAATATCTTTGCAACTTCAATGCACTAGTGTCTTGACACCTTCAAGCCACTAATGTCTTCACACCTTCAATGCACTAATGTCTTGACACCTTCAAGCCACTAATGTCTTCACACCTTCAATGCACTAATGTCTTGACACCTTCAAGCCACTAATGTCTTCACAACTTCAATCTACAAATGTCTTCTAGTCTACTCCACTAGAGATCCTTAATTTCTTCACTACAAGCTCCTATTGCTACAATCTCCTATCACCACTACTATCTAACCCTTCTTCTTCACTTCAAGTCACACTTCACACTTACAACAATTCTAGATTCTTCAACTAAATCTAGTTAACTAATACATACACCTTATTCACCAAAGTATGAAAGATGTACAAGGAAATGTAAACAAACAACTTAGATAGCAAGATGATACTAAGTTGTAATACTTCTAATAGAAGTATTCTTCTCTTTGCACTTGAAAGAATGAGGCTTTGGATCACTTGGAAACAAAGGCTTATGAAATGAAATGATCAAAGGATTTTTTAGGATTGAAATAGAGATCTAGAACAGAAAGTTTCTGTGCAAAAAGGTGGGGAAAAAATCCAGGTTTAAGGTGGTATTTATAGGCAACAAGTTCTGACAGAGGAGCGTGGCCGGCCCCCTTAAAGCATGGCCGGCCCCCTTAAAATTAAGGGGGCCGCCCCTTATAATTAAGGGGGCCGCCCAACTGTAACGGCCAGAAAACTTGTCTTTTAGTGGGGAAAGTTTATTTGGTGAAAAACTAACTGATTTTGGTTAAATATTTGAAATCATATATTTAGTATGATTAAAACATTTTTCCTTATTACCAAAAGTGTTTTTCAAAAATATATAATAAGATTATATAATTAAATAAACTTTGTATTAGTTAATTAAATACCCCTTTGATCATACATAGCACTAAACACTTTGTTTATTCATACCTTAAGTGATTTGTTGGTGAAAGTGATTATTTATTACTAAATACGTGTTTACGTCATGATCTTTGGATTTGATTAGTTTAAGTTTTGTGATTATCAAAACATAGAGATATCGGAAGATATGAATAATGTTTTTAGTCAATTATTTATATCAACAATCTCCCCCTTTTTGATGATTACAAAACCTAAACTTATTAAATCCAAAAATTAATATTTAGACAAGTATTTAGTAAGTTTACATTCACTTCTCCCCCTTTTTGTAGAATCAAAAAGGTTAGGCCGAATAAGCTTCGTGAGAGAAGTTTAAACGGGTAGAAAACTCCCCCTTGATGTATGCTCCCCCTCGTTTGAGGGCACCAAGGTTTCGAGAAAGTAATACTTGCAAGAAAAATATTAGAAGCACAAGCATGGCACAAGCAAATACATATAGCATAATATTAGCAAGTAATAATCATGGCACAAGGTAATAAGAAACATATATTAAACCATTTAATAATAGAGAAATGATTATGTCAACCCATAATCATTGTTACAAAGGCAATACAAATAGAATTCTAAATAACATAGAACATCCTATAGTGCCAACAAGGAGTGTCATCAAACTTTCTTGAATCCCAAAATGGTTGAGGAGTTTTATTTGAAAATGAGAAAACATAAGCATATCAAATGCTTGGTGGTTTAGTGGAGGTAAACTCTTGGTTCCATGAGTGTTGGTGAGTTTGTAGAGCTTGGAGGTGGTGGATTTGAGGTGGAGTTTGTTGGTTGAGGGTTGTGATGTTGTTCAAGTGATGGGGTTTGTTGAGATCTAGTAAGAAGATACTCAATCCAAGTGAAGTGCTCATTCAAAGCAATGGTTTGTTGTTGAAGGAAGATGCAACAAGGGCAATTGTTAACATGCTTCTCAAGTTGGTTTTTGTTATGTGGTGATGATGGTGAGCTTGATTCTGGTGGATCCAAATTGCGTTGAGCAAGATGTAAAGCTAAAAGAGCACTAAGCTCATGTGCCTCTTTTAGCTCCTCAACGAACTTCAAGTGTTCGGAGGAAGGTGATGGTGGTGGAGCATGATAGTTGTCTTGGGTGAAGGTTTGCACATGCAACATTGGAGTAGCATGTGAGGTTGTAGGAAGTGGTGGTGGTACTCTAGGTGGTGGAGATATGTTTAAACTTGGGTAATCATGAAAACATGATATGGGTGGAAGAGTTTCTTCATGAGTGGATGATGTCTTTGTTGAATGAGCAATATGTGAAGTGTTGATTGAGATATTTGGATTGTTGTTTTGGGATTGAGCATGCTCATCAAAAGAGGAAGCATTAATGAGGGTATTAGTGGAAGATAGGTTGTGGGATGACTCATTTGAGTGGGTTTGAGGTTGAGTTGTTGGTTGACTTGAAACAACATCACAAGAGTTATGACAAGAATCAAGTTTTCTCCTCCAAACGGGTTTGACGGAGATCCTTGCGGTTCTTGAAATCTTTGGTTTTTGGTTGTTGGGAGATGACATGTTTGAGTGTGATGGCATTAATGATGGGAAGAGGGTATTTATAGTGTATGAGAGATGTGGTTTAGGAAGGTAAATTTTGAGGGATAACATGGGACAAAATATGTTTGTGAATTTTGGGAAGTATAGGCTGAAATGGGTCAAAAAGTGATAAAGAAAACAATATCCCCGACCATCAGATGGCCGGTCCCCTTAAATGGAGGCCGGTCCCCTTAAATTTAAGGGGGCCGCCCTTATGATTTAAGGGGGCCGCCCATCTGGTGATTCCCAGAATGCCAGAAATGGGTTTTTGGCAGAAAATTTTCAAAAAGGTTGTGTTTTTGGATTTGGATTCAAGTAAGTCCAACTCTTGAGGCAATATAGAGCATACTATTCATGAATGTAGGGAAATAATAAAAGTGAACAACAAATTCCTCATAATCATGTTATTTTCTAATATTTCAATTAAGTATGGTAACTAAGGAAGCAATAAAGCAAACTAGTTAAGCATGCAACTATATAAAGATAATGGTAAGTAGGCTTAGTGCAAACAAATTGAAGATTGCTTATGATAAACACGTGGGAAGATATGATTATATGAACTTCAAGACTTGTTACAAACAAGATCCATATGGGCAAACCATGATTCTCATGAAATGATTTGATTAAATTGTAGATGTCAATTTCACATAAGTGTATGACATATATGAGAAGATAATAACAATGTTTTAAACAAAATGTTTTTAGTTTTATTCAACAATGTTTGAAAGTAAGTTTTCACTTAATCCCATAAATCTGAGAATGAAAGAGTCTAATGAGAAGCAAAGTTCATATAAATAAATTAGCGTTAGGTATATATAGGAAGTGCAATTTAATCAAGTTGGAGAATGAGTATGAGACTATTACTAGTGGTGCTCAATTCAGGCTAAACACGACCGTTTTTACGGGTTACACACACCCAACTTCTCACATAGAAGCAATTCAACCGTTAGGTTAAATTGAATTTCTAGTCAATAGATTCTCCAGTAGTCATTCTCCTTTTTAGAATAAATCGAGTTCCTAAATTTACCTATCGAAGATTACCAAATATGAAGTTTACTTGATTCACTAATACTTAGCTTAATGTTTTGAGATACATTCAAGTTAGTATCCCAATAAAACAAAATTTGTTTTGTTTTAAAAAGAAAAATGTTTCTATCTTGATAAAGATCAAAATAATGTTATGATAGCTTATGATTAAGCATGTTGTTTGAAAAAGCATAAAATAGATATTCGAAAGGTTTTAATTCAAAGAAAGAAGTTTTTTTTTTTTTTTTTTTTTTTTTTTTTTTTTAATATGATGTTTTGATTTTGACAATCAAGAAATTTCAAGTGAAAGATACACTTCAAGAGAATCGATTAAGCCCATTGTCACATATAAAAATCTCTAATTGGCAACTAAAGATATGAAAGAGATATGGTAGACATTAAACATCTAAATGCAATGAGATAGGAAGGGACAAAGAAAATCATCAATGAATACAATATAGGCATATGAATGTATGCATGTATACAAGACACATTGTAATATTGAGTTACTAGCAAGTCTTAATTATAACACATCTATTAATGCAACTAGTAAGATCATATAGCATAAATGGCAAGCATTCTACTTTAAATCATAGAAGATTATCAATATAGATGAAAACTAAGACAAATGATAATAGACATAGCAACAAGAGAGTTAATTATCCTAATGTCATGTATGCATATATTGGTATTCATGATCTAAAAGCATAGCAACTTATAAATTAAATCATATTAATATACTAATTGAAGCATACTTTATCTTAATGTAATGTAGGCGAGTTTTTGAAAAGAAAACTTACCTCAGGTCCAACTCTTCTTTAAGAGTGATCATGAGAGCAATATAAAACGTCAGGAAGGTTTTCCCCAAAGCAAGTTGAAGAAGCGAAGTAATATCCTAATGCGAAAAGGATCAAGGAGACTTGATCATAGAAACACTATCGGTCGCCCCAATCATCACAAGTCGTGCAGATTAAGAATGGTAGAACAAGAATCCTTTGATCGTTAATTACCTACACATGACAGAGAGCTTGGTACCCAGATTCTCATGGGTCCGATTTGATTAGTAGCGAACATCCAATGCACTTAAATGCATATGAAGAGGATGTCGTCGAGAAGTACAAGAATTCATTATTTGTTTGTTTTAGCAAACAAACAATAACTTTCTTGACTAGAGAAATAATCAATGGATGTAAATAATAATAGTTCTAAATTTTTCCATTAGGTTTAACAAATTTTATTTGTTTTGATGTATTTGTCAAATACTCATCTGCCGTATATCCTAATCCGGTTTTATCATAAAATGACTTTTGAATGTTAAGTAGATATTTTAAAGATTTAGAACTATTTTCGAATTTTGCTAATATTTTAGCTTTTTCCTTTTCCATTTTAATTTCATGTTTATAGTCTTGACAATTTTTACATTCAAGATCAATTTCAATATTACTTTCAAGTCTAGACATTTTGTCTTCTAAAATTATTTCTTTTTCAAAGTTATTTTCAGCGGATGTTGAAAATTCATTTTTAAAAATAATTTTTGAGTCAATGTTGCAAAAGTGTTTGAAGCTATTTTCCATTTTTGAAAATTCTAATGTAAATTGATCATAGCAAAAATGTTTGGTTTTGAATTGTACCTTATTTGTACTTGTACACTCTTCACTCGCTATACGGTGATCAACTCCATTCTTCATGTCGCTCCATGTTTTGTTTGTAGCATTGCTTGGATCTTGGAGCATGTAATCCTTGTCATCACTGTTTGTATTAACATTTGTTAGGATGTTCACGTATTCCGTATTTACATCGTCTTTATCGTCCTTGTTGCACCATGATTTATTAACATGCTTTCTTCGGATTTGACACATGTGTTCTTCATTATTGGTACCTTCAATGATCACATTTGAACTAGTAGTACATGTGTTTATTTCAACTAAATATTTATCTATTAAACTTTCTAGAGTAACAATTTCATGTGCAATATCAAGTTTATCATCTTTGGTTTTACATTTCTCTTGGTGAAACTTTAAAAGGCATTTCCAAATATCATTTGCCGTTTTACAAGGAAATAATCTTTCATATTCAACATTTGGTAGAGTTTTGAAAATAAGTAATTTAGCTTTAGTATTTTTATCAATTTTTATTTGAAGATTATTATGTTGATTTTCAAAATCCATTTTGGTTAGTTTAAGATCACCAATTGAAATAATATGCCAAAGATCAAGATCTATTGATTTCACATAATTTTCAAATTTATTTTTCCATTCAAGAAAATGATCATTTTCAAATAATGGTGGTTTTTGCGTAAATTCTCCTTCTAGATATTTTTCGAATTCCATAGATCGTTACAAGTTTTAAAATACAGTATATTTTAAAAATCTTGTTAGACGTGGCTCTGATACCAATTGTGGAAAACTAGAAGGGGGGGTTGAATAGTTTTACGTCTTTTTCGTTTTGCTTATTTTATAAAAGATAGTTTCTAAGATGAAACCTTCAAATCACTTTAATACATAAATATATATACTAGTTAATTTATGATTTTGTATAAATATTACTTATGTATAATGTACAATTTCAAAACACTTAACTACAAAAGTACAAATACAAGATTTATTAAAGGTTTTATATATACAATGCTTATGTATAATGTTAGGAAAGAATATACAATTTCGTATATTTTATGTAAGCATATATATGTGTAGTAGTAGTGTATAGATATAATTTTATGTACTAGGTTGTTTTTTGTAAGATTAGTTTTATGAATGGATTTTAGTTTGATCTTTATGTGAAATCAACATATGCACAATACTATCAATTATGACTATGTATGAAATGCAAGTAAGTAATAAATCAAAGAGTGAGGGATGGAAAGATCAAACCGAGACACAAAGGATTTATAGTGGTTCGGCTACAAGGACACCTTCCTTGCCCTACTCCACTCCCCGAGTCACCTACTCGAGAGTTTTCTTCACTAGATCAAAGACCTCCTTTATGGCGGAGAAAACCGTACACACCAATATACACACCAATTTACACACCAATCTTCACACCAATCTACACACCAATCTACACACCAAACTACACACCAATCTTCACACCAATCTACTATTTTCTTCACACCAATCTTCTATACACCGATCTTCTATTCTCTTCACACCTTCAAAGTACTAATGTCTTGACACCTTCAAGTCACTAATATCTTTGCAACTTCAATGCACTAGTGTCTTGACACCTTCAAGCCACTAATGTCTTCACACCTTCAATGCACTAATGTCTTGACACCTTCAAGCCACTAATGTCTTCACACCTTCAATGCACTAATGTCTTGACACCTTCAAGCCACTAATGTCTTCACAACTTCAATCTACAAATGTCTTCTAGTCTACTCCACTAGAGATCCTTAATTTCTTCACTACAAGCTCCTATTGCTACAATCTCCTATCACCACTACTATCTAACCCTTCTTCTTCACTTCAAGTCACACTTCACACTTACAACAATTCTAGATTCTTCAACTAAATCTAGTTAACTAATACATACACCTTATTCACCAAAGTATGAAAGATGTACAAGGAAATGTAAACAAACAACTTAGATAGCAAGATGATACTAAGTTGTAATACTTCTAATAGAAGTATTCTTCTCTTTGCACTTGAAAGAATGAGGCTTTGGATCACTTGGAAACAAAGGCTTATGAAATGAAATGATCAAAGGATTTTTTAGGATTGAAATAGAGATCTAGAACAGAAAGTTTCTGTGCAAAAAGGTGGGGAAAAAATCCAGGTTTAAGGTGGTATTTATAGGCAACAAGTTCTGACAGAGGAGCGTGGCCGGCCCCCTTAAAGCATGGCCGGCCCCCTTAAAATTAAGGGGGCCGCCCCTTATAATTAAGGGGGCCGCCCAACTGTAACGGCCAGAAAACTTGTCTTTTAGTGGGGAAAGTTTATTTGGTGAAAAACTAACTGATTTTGGTTAAATATTTGAAATCATATATTTAGTATGATTAAAACATTTTTCCTTATTACCAAAAGTGTTTTTCAAAAATATATAATAAGATTATATAATTAAATAAACTTTGTATTAGTTAATTAAATACCCCTTTGATCATACATAGCACTAAACACTTTGTTTATTCATACCTTAAGTGATTTGTTGGTGAAAGTGATTATTTATTACTAAATACGTGTTTACGTCATGATCTTTGGATTTGATTAGTTTAAGTTTTGTGATTATCAAAACATAGAGATATCGGAAGATATGAATAATGTTTTTAGTCAATTATTTATATCAACACGGGTATCCTAAAAATATGAAACTTATAAATATGCTAGAACTTATCAATATACTCCATAATAAAATATAAAATGAGTGGTAGGTTCTATTGGGGTGCTCAAACCCTGCTAAAACTGGAAACGCGGGTCTAAAACGCGTAATACGTAAAACGTGCGAAAGTTGCGTAAAATTGAGAAAAGTAAAATGTAACTTTTCTAGTAGGATACTAATGACTTAAAATGACTTATAATGTCTAGGCTGGGCTCTGTCTAGTGTCGGTTGGTATTTAATGTCTTTAAACTTAAAACCGTAAGCCCAAAAATCAAGGAATGATTTATAAAATCAAGGAATGATTTTTGGTCAAAGGAGGAGGGAAAATATGTTGACTTTTTCTAATAAGTTGAAAACTCAAATCGTCTTAGAAACGCGGTGTAGGTATAGGCTAAGGTTACGGCTGAGTAAAAACGCTTTAAACTGAAAATTCCAGTTTTTCATGGCCGAGGCTTATTTTGGTCATGTTTTTCACAGTCATGATTAATTCTCAAATAAATCATGAGTGTGTCAAACATTTTTCTGATGCGGGGTCACTTAATGCGGTCGAGTTTCGTTGTGCGTAAAATTTTTGAATGACGTTTTACCCTAAAACGTGTAATTCCTTAATAACTTTCACGAAAATGATCTGATGAGTGTCAAACTTTTGATTTGCTATGGGAGTGATTTATCACTCGAGGCCAAGAAACAAAAATCAAATTTCGGGAAAAATGAATAGTAAAAGTGAATAGTAAAATTTTCTGGGAATAATAATTAACCTGAAATTGCAAATTGTTACATGAACCATATACGATTTTTACAGGTTTTTCAAGGGTTTTCAGCCCTTGAACCCTTACATGTGTAATTGAGATAAGTGTTCTTCTAATTCAATCAATATGTCTATGTGTTGGTTGTCTATATCTTGTGCTTGTCTTGATTCTACCATGCTAGGCTAGATTTATCTTGTGTTTGCTTAGATCTAATGAAACCTAGATGTTGATTATGTGTTGATTACTTGTTTATGGTTGTATTGGATGAATGATTTCGATGTTATGCTTAAGAAAACTGGCACATCTCCAAATGGTAACATGCTTGAACGTCTTAGGAAACATGAACCGATGTGCACTAGGTTTTATTGGTTGTATTTAATGCATGAGTAAATTCTAATGATCCCATGTTAGGAGCTTCTTAGCCGGCTCGACATAGGAGTGAAGTAGGCACTCATAGGATTGGGGAGTTAAGTGCGCCACCCCATGAATGGTATTAAGGAATACAATCCATCATCCACGCAACTATAACAAGTAATTAATGTGTAAAAGATATCTAGGGAGTAGTGAAATCTAAGTAAACACATTTCTCCACTTATTGCTCATAACCTTAATTTAATTTAGTTTTATTTTCATTTCTAGTATTTTATTTTGATTGCATCTTTAGTATTGGGTTAGTTGACTAGCAACTAATTCCGCCCAAATCCTTCAAACCCGAGATTTTTACTTGCTTTCTAAAAAAAATATAAAAATACAAAAATAATCATCCTTCATCTATAGAACTAGTATTTAGGTTTTCTAATCCTAGCGACACTATTCCTAGCTGAACGATCAATCCCCCGGTACTTGTCACTATACTATACTACAACGATCAGGTACACTGCCTGGTGGGGGTTGTAAGCTTCTCAAGATCCCTTGAGAGGTAAAGCCTGGTGCGATTCCCACGTATCAAGTTTTTGGCGCTGCAGCCCGGGGAATAGTTATTGTCTAGGTTAGAATCTCTTTTTATTAGGTCTACTTGCTAGTTTCCTTTCTAGTAAGATTTTATTTTTATTTTTAGATTTCTTTAGTCTATCTTATTTCTTTGTGTTTTTGTTCGTAACTTTTCACCACCCGACATCATGGACGATGAGAACATCTTTGAACTCGTCATCCCACCACAACAAAACACACCACTAGAACCTCTTAGGCCCCGAACCTTAGGAGAGTATTCCCGACCTAGCCACCAAGGCTACCGAAACACCATTGAGCTCACCGGAGCCAATGTGACCCCCTTGCGATCCGACACCATCCGGTTGGTGCAAAGCGGATGTGTGTTGATATAAATAATGCCTTAAAACGTTATTAACATATATCAATATCTCTATGTTTTGATAATCACAAAACGTAAACTCAATGAACTACAAATTATGACGTAAATAAGTATTTCGTCGTTTATATTCACTTTAGCATCCATATCACTTAAGGTATGAATAAACAAAGTGTCTAATGCATTTTATGATCAAAGGAATTTTTATTTTTACAAACCTTACATTTTATTAAAGTGGGACAAACATTTTTAAACTTATACAAAACATTTTTGTATTTATAAGAAATGTTTTATTCAAAATAAATATTTTGAATTCAAATTTCAACACAAAAAACGGCTACATTCTTCAGGAAAAACCTCCCCCACAAAAAGACAAAAAATCTGAAGAAAAAATATTTTTTCTTAGGCGGACCCTTAATTATACTAGGTGGTCCCCTTAATTATTAAGGGGACCGGCCACGCTCCCAAACAGTATTTTTCTCCCTATAAATACTGGTTCATCCCACATAATTTTCTCACCTTTTGCACGAACAGTCCCAATCCCTTCAAATCATCCTTTTAAATCCTTCGGTCATAAGATTATAAGTCTTTGTTTCAAGTGATCCAATCCTTCATCACTCAAAGTGCAAGAGAAGAAACCTCCCTATCATAAAACCAAAGATATATTAGATCTAGTTAGTGTTTATGAAATGTTGTGAGTTATGTATATGTAATAAGTAGATCAAGATGATCTTACTTAGTAGTGAGTTTATGAGTGAGTAAGAAGTAGTAGTGTGGAGAAGTCATGAAGTAGTGAAGAAGTCGTGAATCCATGAAGAAGTCGTGAAGTCGTGAAGCCATGAAGAAGTCGTGAAGTTGTGTAGTCGTGTAGAAGTTGTGTAGTGATCGAAGTAGTGTTGTGAGATTGGTTCTAGCTACTATTAGAACTCGACATTTAGCTTAGTGTCGTTAAATGGTGTAAGCAAAAGTTGTGTACGGTTTTGTCCGCCAAAAGGGAGCTTGTTTAGTTGTGAACAAAACTCTCGAGTAGGTGACTCGGGGAGTGGAGTAGGGCAAGGAACGTGTCCTTGTAGCCGAACCACTATAAATCATCGTGTCCGGTTTGCATTTCCCTTCTCTTATCTCTTTTCATTTATTCTTGCATTTATCGCTTTACATCTATGCTTGCCTATATGTCTTAGTTGTTGCTTATATAGTTGTGATGATTGATTGTGTTGTACATAGAAGTTAATATTGTGATTGTGTGTATAATTATATGATATGGTCAAATAGATTATTATTCACACTTCTCATATTAAGTTTAACTTGATAGATAATTTGATACAAAACGTTTTAAGATTTTAAAAGGAAAACGTATTCACACAAAGACCGACCAAAGCTCTATTCATAAAACTAAGTTTTTCCAAAAGCTTACATATATAATTGATCATATTGATTATATGGTGTTTTCATACTAAACTCCAATTAAAGGTTTTACAAACAAACAATTGAATAAATTCGAATCAACATTTTGAAACAAAGTTTTTATAAAATGAAAAAGAGGGGAAAACTATTCAACCCCCCCTTCTAGTTTTCCACAATTGGTACCAGAGCCACGTCTCTCAAATTTTCAAAACAAATGGTTTTAAAAATTGAGTACGATCCATGTATCAAATTACCCATTAAGGAGGATTAAATATGAAAAGTGTTTTGTTGATTAATTTGTATTAGTTTTAATGATATATACACTAATTATACTAGCTTGAAATAATATTATGCTTAAAATAAGTGTTATATGTTCGGTATCAAAATCAGAAAGTTACACACCTTTCCGAAAAGTCAGAAAACAATTTTTTACAAAAAATGAAATTTTGAGTACCAGATGGGCGGCCCCCTTAAATACTGGGCGGTCCCCTTAATTATTTAAGGGGTCCGCCTGTCTGTTCGACAGTTTTTCGAAAATTTTAAAAAATCATATAAAATTAACCGTAACTCCGTAGAAGTCGTGCCACCCGGAGTTTAAAGGTAATTGAGTCTACTTTCATTTAAAAATACTTACAAGTAACCATTACAAACTTAAATAAGTAAGAAAGTCAAAATACTATACGGTGGTCAAAAATTTGTGTTTCGTTTTAACGTAAAACTTTTGTTTCACCTTTTCCTTCAAGTCGGGCATTGCTAGTTGATATAGTTTTAAAAAATTAAGTATTTATGTTTTCAAAATATTGATCTTAATTAAATTATAGAATGGGGAGGAAACTATTTTATTTTCAAATAAATTCGAGCTAAGTAAACATTGGTGTATATAATACACAAAACGACGACAAGTATTTTATGTGTTATGTGAACTTCTTTGTGATTTTATTTTCTTAATTGAATATATTAAATGATTGTTGCTATTTGAAGTTTAGCTGTGCCCTATTAGTTTATAGTTAGTTTGCCGATTTATACTTAACTAGATCTTATGCTAGATTTCTTGCGTTAGGATTGTTATAATATGCTTGCATTGCATATATGTATAGATAGCTTAATGTTACTCAAACATCTTGTAAATGAGTTCAATCTAGTCACCTAAACATTTCAAACAATTTAATCTATTCTTCACAACACACTTAAATATTTTCTACAAATTAGCTTGTTTTACCTTAAGATGTTTAATAAGAGAAATTGAATCATTGTAAAACATTAGTAGTTATATAAAAGAAAAAGTATTTTCAAAATTTAAGTGTGTTCATAATAAGTAAAAATGAAGAGTCTTTCACAAAAACAAAACATATAACAATCATGAAATAATAAGTCAACTTTCAATCATTCACTAATAAATAATCTTAGGATTAATGGAACACACTATCAAAATGTTTATTTATTTCAAATGAGTGTCCGTGAGGGTCAAGAAAGATCTTGATATTATATCAATTCATTATTCAAATTATGGTTGATATATTCATCAAATCTAATTGACGTGTTTTTGAGTGTGGACAAGAAATTGGATTGCTATTTGTTTAGTTTCAATATTATATCAAATTACAACAAAAGATATAGTCTTGAATCTACATACTCAATCACACTAGATTGATATGAAAATAGTTACATCCTTTGTAGATGAAAAGAGTATGCATTGGATCATAACTCACACTTGTGTTGATAATGTCATATTGAATCTACTTGTCTAATAATTGTGTTCCAAATATTAGAATAACATTTTAAACACATTCATAAAATATACAATGAAGTAGGATTGACGACTTGGATGTTTCGTCCGAAATATTCAAGCAATTTACATTGCAATGTAATGGATAAATGTGTCATATCCGAAAAACCAAACATGAGCAAACTAACAACATATGTAAACTTTGCTCACACTACTTAAAATTATCACTTCAAGATAAAATCCATATTTAAGAATAATACACACTATATATTCTATGTATTTCATTTTCTTTGTAGCATGAATGGTTGTGTTACAAGATAATGCACTACATTTTTTTTTTAATAATATAAGTTATTAGAATTGAAAAATAACTTGTCACAATCCATAAACAAGTATTTTTTTTTTTCAAATACTTGTTAAAGTATGATACATAACATTGGCAAAAATCATAGAAAATAATATTTGTTTAAAAATATATTAATGTCTAGTTTTGATATCATGTGAGAATCACAAACTCATTTAAGATAAATAATCTTAATGAGATTCATTTCACAAGAGATGCTAAGGTGCACTCTTAAGTCTAGCACATTTATTAAATCAAGTAATATGTCATCAAAACCAAACAACTGGTAAATCATGAAGAAAGGATTAAATTTTTTTGTCTACTCTTATCTAAACATTCAACACGTCTCTATTAGGATCGTGAATAAAATATATCATCTAGATTTACCTTCATAAAAACATGATGTTTGAGTCACATTAAGCCAAGTATTAGTGAATCAAGCAAACTTCATATTTAGTAATCTTCGATAGGTAAATTTAGGAACTCGATTTCTTCTAAAAAGAGAATGACTACTGGAGAATCTATTGACTAGAAATTCAATTTAACCTAACGGTTGAATTGATTCTATGTGAGAAGTTGGGTGTGTGTAACCCGTAAAAATAGTCGTGTTTAGCCTGAATTGAGCACCACTAGTAATAGTCTCATACTCATTCTCCAACTTGATTAAATTGCTCTTCCTATATATACCTAACGCTAGTTTACTTTTATGAACTTTGCTTCTCATTAGATTCTTTCATTCCTAGATTTATGGCATTAAGTTAGATAAGCGTGCGAAAACAAAGGAACTATAGATGTTAGGTTATACCCCATTCAACACTCTCGCATCTAACATATAAATTATTGTCTTCATTTCCTTTAGGATCATAGGATATGTAGAAACGATAGCATGAGATAATAATAGGCTTAACCAACCCTCTTGAGCATGAGATCTTTAATAAACATTTTTTTAAAATATTTGATTCATGATATTTGTTGTCAAAAATCTAATATCTCTAAAAATATGCAAAAACCTCACATTTTGGAAAATAGTTTTTCAAATAACTATCCCACTTTTAAATAACATGTTTCACTATCAATATCCACAATTTTGTTTTGATCAAAACTAAAGATTGGGAAAATATTCTTTACCATTTATTCACACATTTTGAAGTAAAAACCGAATCTATTTTATTCAAATAACTCTCACATCTAAGTGAAAACTTACTTTCAAACATTGTTGAATAATGCTAAAAACGTCACTTTTAAAATCATGCATGGTGATCTCATATTTGTCATCTATATTTATATAAATGACACTTATAAGTGAACTAAATCAAATCAAGAGGACCATGGTTTGTTCATTAAGACTTTGTTTGCAACAAGTCTAGAAATCCATGCTATCATAACTACCCACTTATTGCACATTGATACACATTAGGATTAATCCTCCTAGTTATGTAGTTATGAAATATTTGATGTTGCTTATTGTTTCCTAGCACTTATATTTTACTTGCTTGATGAGTATGTTTGCATGCTAGATGAAATTGCTTGTTTACTTAATCTCTTTGATTAACATGCTTTGGCTACTTAATTGCCTTCATAATTAGTATATGCTTAATTGCCTCAAAGAGTTGGACTTGTTTGAAACCAAAAACACAACCTTTCTGCAATTCACTACCAAAAACCCTTTTCTGGCAATCTGGGAATCACCAGATGGGCGGCCCCCTTAAATCATAAGGCGGCCCCCTTAATTATTAAGGGGATCGGCCATCTGATGGTCAAAGGTGTTGTCTCCTTTTTCTACTTTTCAGCCCATTTCATCCTACACTTCCCAAAATTCATAAACCTATTTTATCCTAAACCTTCTATCAAAATTTATACATCCTTAATCCCACCAATCCTACATTATAAACACTCTCATTCCTCTCAACCTTTACTTACCCATATCCTTCTACATTACACTCAAACCTCATAATCTTTTCACAACTCAAGCGATGTTGTTCATAATCAACCAACACCTAAACCTCACTCTCACACAAATGATCCATTTAACAACAAATCATCCATTCGTGCTTCCACCAATACTCCTTCTTATGATGAGCATGCACAATCCCAAAACAATAATCCCAACCTCATTACCAACACTTTACATGTTGTTCATTCAACAAAAACACCATCCACTCATGAAGCATCTCTTCCACCCATATCATGTTTTCATGATTACCCAAGCTCAAACATGTCTACACCACCAAGAGTATCACCACCACATCCTACAACTTCACATGTCATTCCTATGTTGCATGTTCAAACCCTCACCCAAGACAACTATCATGCTCCACCACCATCACCTTCCTCCAAACACTTAATGTTCATTGAGGCGCTAAAAGAATCCCATGAGCTTAGTGCTCTTTTAGCCTTACATCTTTCTCAACGCAATTTGGATCCACCTTCATCTAGATCACCCTCATCGCCACACAACATAAATCAACTTGAGAAGCATGTCAACAATTGACCTTGTTGCATCTTTCTCGTAAAAACCATTGCATTCAATGAACACTTCACTTGGATTGAATATCTTCTCACTAGATCACATCCAATACCCTCACTTGAACAACATCCAAAACCTTAATCAACCTCTTCCGCTACAAACTCTCCACAACTAAACTCTCCAACATTCATGACCCAAACATATACCTCCATTAATCCAACAACCTCACCCTAACTAAACCATCTTCATTCCAAACACTCCATCATCAACCATCTAAGCATACTATATGCTTACGATTTTCACTTCCAAATACAAATCAACCAACCTTTTGTTACAAGCAAGTCCGATGGCTCTCTTTGGCAAATTAGGATCTTTAACATAATCTCTTTGAATTAATTGTTATGTATCCTTAATATTTGTTTACTATGCTTGTTATTTGTATATTGCATATTCTTCTATATATGCTTGTGCTTCTAATATTTTTTTGCGAGAATTCCGTATCTCGATTCCTTGGTGCCCTTGAACGAGGGGGAGCACACATCAAGGGGGAGCTTTCTACCCGTCTAACTTCATTCATGAAGCTAGTCGGCATAACCTTTTTGATTCTACAAAAAGGGGGAGAAGTGAATATAAACTCACTAAGTACTTGTCTAAAAATTAATTTTTAGATCTAATGAGTTTAGGTTTTGTAGTCATCAAAAAGGGGGAGATTGTTGATATAAATAATGCCTTAAAACGTTATTAACATATATCGATATCTCTATGTTTTGATAATCACAAAACGTAAACTCATTGAACTACAAATTATGACGTAAACAAGTATTTCGTCGTTTATATTCACTTTAGCATCCATATCACTTAAGGTATGAATAAACAAAGTGTCTAATGCATTTTATGATCAAAGGAATTTTTATTTTTACAAACCTTACATTTTATTAAAGTGGGACAAACATTTTTAAACTTATACAAAACATTTTTGTATTTATAAGAAATGTTTTATTCAAAATAAATATTTTGAATTCAAATTTCAACCCAAAAAACGGCTACATTCTTCAGGAAAAACCTCCCCGACAAAAAGACAAAAAATCTGAAGAAAAAATATTTTTTCTTAGGCGGCCCCCTTAATTATACTAGGCGGTCCCCTTAATTATTAAGGGCACCGGCCACGCTCCCAAACAGTATTTTCTTCCCTATAAATACTGGTTCATCCCACAAAATTTTCTCACCTTTTGCACGAAAATTTTCAGTCCCAATCCCTTCAAAACATCCTTCTAAATCCTTTGATCATAAGATTATAAGTCTTTGTTACAAGTGATCCAATCCTTCATCACTCAAAGTGCAAGAAAAGAATCCTCCCTATCATAAAACCAAAGATATATTAGATCTAGTTAGTGTTTATGAAATGTTGTGAGTTATGTATATGTAATAAGTAGATCAAGATGATCTTACTTAGTAGTGAGTTTATGAGTGAGTAAGAAGTAGTGGGAAGAAGTAGTAGTGTGGAGAAGTCATGAAGTAGTGAAGAAGTCGTGAAGTCGTGAAGCCATGAAGAAGTCGTGAAGTCGTGAAGCCATGAAGAAGTAGTGAAGTTGTGAAGTCGTGTAGAAGTTGTGTAGTGATCGAAGTAGTGTTGTGAGATTGGTTCTAGCTACTATTAGAACTCGACATTTAGCTTAGTGTCGTTAAATGGTGTAAGCAAAAGTTGTGTACGGTTTTGTCCGCCAAAAGGGAGCTTGTTTAGTTGTGAACAAAACTCTCGAGTAGGTGACTCGGGGAGTGGAGTAGGGCAAGGAACGTGTCCTTGTAGCCGAACCACTATAAATCATCGTGTCCGGTTTGCATTTCCCTTCTCTTATCTCTTTTCATTTATTCTTGCATTTATCGCTTTACATCTATGCTTGCCTATATGTCTTAGTTGTTGCTTATATAGTTGTGATGATTGATTGTGTTGTACATAGAAGTTAATATTGTGATTGTGTGTATAATTATATGATATGGTCAAATAGATTATTATTCACACTTCTCATATTAAGTTTAACTTGATAGATAATTTGATACAAAACGTTTTAAGATTTTAAAAGGAAAACGTATTCACACAAAGACCGACCAAAGCTCTATTCATAAAACTAAGTTTTTCCAAAAGCTTACATATATAATTGATCATATTGATTATATGGTGTTTTCATACTAAACTCCAATTAAAGGTTTTCCAAACAAACAATTGAATAAATTCGAATCAACATTTTGAAACAAAGTTTTTATAAAATGAAAAAGAGGGGAAAACTATTCAACCCCCCCTTCTAGTTTTCCACAATGTGCATTCCATGGACTTCGTTCCGAAGATCCAAACCAACATCTTAAGGACTTCCTTAAAATCGTAGACTCCATAGACCTAGATGTTGAAACTAGAGAGACAACCCGATTACGCCTATTCCAATTCTCTCTACGGGATCAAGCTAGTCAATGGCTTGAGCGTTTACCCGCGGGATCCATCACCACATGGGATGATCTCACCACTCGTTTCCTTGCTCAATTTTTCCCACCGTGGAGAACTACTAAGCTTAGAAATGACATCTTAATTTTCCAACAATGTCAAAATGAATCTCTTTATGAAGCATGGACTCGTTTCAAGGACTTACTCCAAAAAGTCCCTCATCATGGCATAGATCTTTGGCTCCAAGTCAAAATCTTTTATGACCATATCGATCTCTCCACGAGGCGAGCCATTGACCAATCGGCCGGTGGTAAGCTACATGATCTAAGTGCGGAACAATCATGGGAACTCATAAAAGATATGCTCTCTATGACAATGAAAGTTGGAATGATCCCCGTGATTTGAACAAAACGGTCAAGGCAATATCTTTGCCTTCGAACAACTCTAGCACTACCGACCGTAGGATCATGGAACTTGAGGACCAAGTCAAGTTTCTCATGAAATCTTACGAAGCTCCCAAGCCTTCAAGCCAAGTGAACAAAATCACTTCTTCATGCGAATTATGTAGTGGTCCCCATGACACTCGTGATTGTGTGGAACTCCCCGGAACAGCTTTTTCGGACTACCCGGAACAGCTTTTGCGGACTACGCATCCACGCGTACCGACGAAGCGGGAGATAAGTGGTACACTTTCAAGCCCGAGCCAAACCCTTACGGTGATTCATACAACCCCTCTTGGAAAAATCACCCAAACCTTAGGTGGAAACAAAATCAACCCAATTCTTCCAAGCCGCCTAATCGTTACCAACCAAACGGTCCACCCTCGAACCGTACTTTCAACAATAACCCTTCTAACAAATATGGTAGTACCAACAATCTTGAAGGGTTGATGTCTAAATTCATGGCATCTCAAGAAGCTCGCATAGCTAGGTTTGAAACCGAATTCAACCAACAACAAACGGAGATGACCAACAAGATAGACAACTTGTTGTAAGCCCTCAACAACCAAGCGTTAACTACACCTAGGAAGGACACTAGGGACACCAATAACGGAATCCAAATTAAGGACCCCTCCTCATCTAAACATGTCCACTTTGTCAATGTTGTCACCATTAAGCCAATAGATAAGGAGATAGAAGAAAGTGACAAGGATGAAGTTGGAGTAGAAACCGAGACTAGGGATGAAAGTAGGGAAGTTGAGGTTAATAAGGGAAAGGAATTAGAGGAGGTAGAGACTATAGAAAAACACTTTGATAAGTTGCCTACCAAGGAAGAACGGGAATACCATAAGGATTTATTCGATAGTCCCGAGAGACCATATATCCTTGGCACACCCCTTATCAAAATGGGAGACCCCTCTAACATTAACATACCATGCAATATTGGGCACATGCATATATGGAAAGCTTACATTGATCCTAGATCTTCTGTTAACATCATGACTAGGACTTATTACAATTGGGTGATGAAGAAACAACTCGATTTTAGGATGATGCCCAATAAGAATATGATAAGTAATTTTGTAGGAAGAGTGAAGGGATTGCATGTGATTATAGGCAATTTCACTTATGAGATTGATTTTATGATAGTGGAAGACACTCGTCTGGTGATAGATGATTGCCTAAGCCAAATAATATTCGGAAAACCATTTGTTGAGGCCACTAGGATGAATTATGATCCGACTTTAGGGATAGTTAGATTCAAGGAAGATAATGATGAGATTGCCTACCAAATGCCTTACAAAATTGAGAAATACCGCCTTCTCTCTAATTTCGAAAAGGAACACAAGCAAGCGGCTTATTATAGGAATGATGAGGATAGACGTAGAGGAGTAGAGTATGTAAAGAATAAGGTGATTGGTTTCTACAAAGAATATTTACAATCAGAGAGTGAAACCAACGATGAGGTCACGTAGTAACCCATGACCTTGAGTCTAGCTACAAGACTCGTAAATAAAGAAAAGCACTTCTTGGGAGGCAACCCATGCTTTGTGTGATTTTATTTTGTTTGATTGTTATTTGCTTCCGTATGCATGCTTTATTTTTATTGTTGGTAGATCATGTTTCTAAACTAAAAAGTGGAAGTACTTTACTTTGTTGTCTTGGCCTAGTCTTAACTCCACCTAAAAGTATTTTTGCAAAAGATAAGTGTAAGGGGAAACCCCAAATATGTTTTTAAGAAACAAACCGATCATGATTCTCCACAATATTAAATGGACATGTATATTCGTATTTGTTAGAGTCAAATGCTTGTATTGAGTAATAATGAAGTTTTGCAGGATTTTCCAGGAAGTAGGACCAAGTTTTTCCAGAAATTTTCCGGAAACTTAACATAAGAATTTATGCAGGTCACTTCTGACGGCGTCACGAGATTACTCTTGACGGCGTCACGTGCAAAAACCTGGAAATTTTACCAGTTTTGTTTTTCTAACGGAGTTTTAAAGTTTTTGCTGAATTATTAAGTTTTATAATCTCCAGGAAATCTGAAAACTTCATTCCACAAGCATTATATCTTATTTTGTTTTCTAGGATTTAGTAACTTATATAGATTGCCGCCGATTTTATGCGAGGTTGCTTTGTTTGTTTTCTCAGGATTTACAGGTTATGTATGACAAGAAGATGATTTATTTTTTCTGGAAGGGAAGCTTTGATTGTTCATTTTCTTGGAGGAAGATCTAACCTGGCCACCTTATTATCCATACCGAGCGAATCAGGGGAGTATTTGATTTCATTTGTTTTACTTATTTAACTTTTACATTCTTTACTTGAAAATTGGGGACAATGTTCATCTTAAGTGTAAGGGGAGGGTAAAATGATGATACCTTACATATACACTTTCGCTTGAGTTTGTTTGTTTAATGGTAGATGTGTAATAAAACTATGAGAAATACTTGTTAGTGCAATTTTAGCGCCAAATTTAAAATTTTTTACAACATTTAGGAGTGAAACTTTAGCCATAGCAAGCGTCTCATGGATAGGAGATTGTATGACTAGCACAGAACCGTACCATTCAGAAAAATTTTCCACCCAAATATGTGAGGTTCGCCTTTAGATTTGATAGGAAAAGCATTTACTATTAGTGCTTATGAGTGTACCGGTAGCATTTAGATTCTAGAACTTTCGTTAGTGATACATCCCGAGACCGCTAGTGAGACTACATTCGTGTAGTAGGATTTACTACATGATAAGAGGCATTAGGATTACCCTTGTGTTAAACCCGTATTATAATTACTTGACCATTTAAGTCATATTACTTGACTAGTTGAGTCAACTAATTTTTCCCACACCTTAGCGTTGGACTCATTTTTAGTACACGAAACCCCTAGTACACCCCTCTAAGCCTATCTTTTCGTTTCTAACTTTAAGTATTTTACTTAAAGGAAGAATTTGTTACACCCCACTTAAATGTACACCCAAATCGCCTTAGCCTTCCGTGTATGCGCTCATTTTTAGTGCATTATTGTTATTTGTTAAACCCTAAGTTAACTATCTAATTGATTACATGGTTGCTAAGTCGAGTCACATCCTTGTACATATTGTTTTGGGACGATTGGGACTCATGGGTAAAGTACTTATTTTATGGAGTAATGGGGAAGAACATCATTTATTACCCCCATATGTACGTTAATCTTAAAAGTGCTCCAAGTGTTTTGATTTCCTTAATTCGAGTCACTAGATTAGTTTATTGTAAAGTATGTAAAGATTCAAGTGTAAGGGGAATGTTCATTCCCTATGATGTATTATTTTGGATAGTAGGGTAAGAATGTATGCAAAAAAAAAAAAAAAAAAAAAAAAAAAAATCGAAAAAAAATCAAGAAAAAGAAAAAGAAAATATAGAAAAAGGAAAAGAGAAAAAAAAAACATACGGCCTACCATCCCGTTTCATTCTATGTTTATTTTATGTTTTTTGTTATTTTTCATTTATTAGCTTAAGTCGAGTCTAGTCTTGGCTTAGCAACGCCATATTGTACATGTAATTGACCAAGATTGTTAACTTGCCACCAGTAAAGACTGCCTTTATCCAACAAAACCGTGTATTTCATATCCCTATACCTAACGTTACAACCCTTTAAAAGACCTCTTTGATAGTTTATCTTAGGTGCTTACGCCATGTGGTGGAGGTTTGATCCTTTCCCAAGCCTATGGTAATCTATTTTGTTATGACAGGTAGTGAGAGATATCTTCCGTTTCCATATTGTAATTTATACTTTATTACACCCGAGAGATGTGAGTATCTAAACACTATTTGTGAGGTGCTAGTATATGACCTCCGTGCTTGTCTTTGGTCTTTAGTGGAACGATTATTTGTTGTAATTACTTTTATATTAGTGTTAAATGACCCCTAACTTGTATTTTGACTAGAATAAAAGCGCATTTGCTTGAGGACAAGCAAATCTCAAGTGAAAGGGTATATGATGAGGCGAAAAATGAACCACTTTTAGAGGGTCATTTAATCACGGAATTGAATTTATTTGAACAAATATTGCCCTTAATCGTTTCTTTTGTGATTTTAGGTACTTTGGAAGTGAAATCTAGAAAAGGAAGCAATTCGGACGTTTTTGGAGCATAAAAGTGAAGAAAACACCAAAGACGTAATTTTCCAAGCTGGGAACAGTAGGTGACGGCGTCAAGAGTAACAATTTGACGACGTCAAGAGTAATTTTCATGACAGCCCAGTACAGAAATGAAGGCGTCACAAGGAAGAGCGTCAAGAGTAAAATACGTGACGGCCTGGAAAATGTTAATACATGACGGCGTCAGATGTAGATCAAGGCAGTCCGAGAATTCTTTTGGCGGCGAGATGACGGCGACACCTATTTGGTCTTGACTCCGTCAGCCACAATTTCCTATATATAGTTTTCTAATTTTCATTCATTAAGAGGAACAAGTTTGGAGAAACCTTAAGGCCGAACTATATATGATTTTTACAGGTTTTTCAAGGGTTTTCTGCCCTTGAACCCTTACATGTGTAATTGAGATAAGTGTTCTTCTAATTCAATCAATATGTCTATGTGTTGGTTGTCTATATCTTGTGCTTGTCTTGATCCCACCATGCTAGGCTAGATTTATCTTGTGTTTGCTTAGATCTAATGAAACCTAGATGTTGATTATGTGTTGATTACTTGTTTATGGTTGTATTGGATGAATGATTTCGATGTTAGGCTTAAGAAAATTGGCAGATCTCCAAATGGTAACATGCTTGAACGTCTTAGGAAACATGAACCGATGTGCACTAGGTTTTATTGTTTGTATTTAATGCATGAGTAAATTCTAATGATCCCATGTTAGGAGCTTCTTAGCCGGCTCGACATAGGAGTGAAGTAGGCACTCATAGGATTGGGGAGTTAAGTGCGCCACCCCATGAATGGTTTTAAGGAATACAATCCGTCATCCACGCAACTATAACAAGTAATTAATGTGTAAAAGATATCTAGGGAGTAGTGAAATCTAAGTAAACACATTTCTCCACTTATTGCTCACAACCTTAATTTAATTTAGTTTTATTTTCATTTCTAGTATTTTATTTTGATTGCATCTTTAGTATTGGGTTAGTTGACTAGCAACTAATTCCTCCCAAATCCTTCAAACCCGAGATTTTTACTTGCTTTCTAAAAAATATAAAAATACAAAAATAATCATCCTTCATCTCTAGAACTAGTATTTAGGTTTTCTAATCCTAGCGACACTATTCCTAGCTGAACGATCAATCCCCCGGTACTTGTCACTATACTATACTACAACGATCAGGTACACTGCCTGGTGGGGATTGTAAGCTTCTCAAGATCCCTTGAGAGGTAAAGCCTGGTGCGATTCCCACGTATCAACACGTATATAGTATGGGCTTATAAGACGAGAATATAGGAGGGAGACGTATGCAACGGAAGACGGGAGTTTGTTTCATCCATAGATTCTTCGACTCATTTCTCTACATCAACATGAGTGTCGT
Source organism: Artemisia argyi (assembly GCA_030686995.1). NCBI lineage: Eukaryota > Viridiplantae > Streptophyta > Magnoliopsida > Asterales > Asteraceae > Artemisia > Artemisia argyi. Next base: position 44,579,914 of record CM060683.1, on the reverse strand, counting down.
TGAACATTGAAGTTCAAGAAGGCAAATGGGGGAAAGAAAAGGTTCGTAAACGAACAATTTCTAGTTCTAGAAAGTCAACAAATGAGTTGTGTAGGTTATCAGATCCTAGATATAGCTAAGTATATATATATATATATATATATATATATATATATATATATATATATATATATATATATATATATATATATAGTATAAATAGATAAGTGTATATATATGTATAGATATAAAATCTAGAGGAAACTATAAGCCAGACAAAATTACATAACGACTAGAGACTGAACTAAGCATGCATTTCTTGACAAGGAAATAAAAGGAAATGTGTACCTTTCGTCTTCAATGCGTTTTTCTTCAAAGTCTTCAAGGAATTGTATGAACTAGAGGTGACAACTAAAAATTCCAAGATTGTATGGCGAATTTTCTACGTTGGTCACCATTGTCTCATTTGACCAAAGTTATTTGATCCGAACATGTTTTGTATTTGACTTGGGTGCATATTTGGTGGAAACATTCCCCACGGATTGAAGTTCCACATTTGTTGATTATTGTTAAAGTTTCGTCTATTTTGGTTTACTCTTGGTTGAGGTGTTTTAGATCTAGGGTAAGAATTATTTGGTTTCCTTGGTGGTGGAGTTTTAGATCTTGTTTTAGGTTTAGACGATCCTACATCGGTTTTTAAAGTTGGTTTATAAAATTGTTTCATTTCTTCATCACTTGTAAGAGGTATTTTCTTATTATTTATGAGTATATACTTAGGATTAGATTTTTTCATTGAGTTCACTTTCAAATTTGACATTTTTAATTGCACTTGTTGATGCTTCGGTTGAGTTAAATCCTAAACCGGTTTTATCTCCGGATACTCTTTGAATACTTATTATTTTACTAAGTGAGTGACTACTATTTTCAAATTTATCAAGTTTGCAAATTTCTTCCCTGAGTTTTTCATTTTCACCTTTAAGCTCTTGACATGATTTACATTCTTCAAAAATTTCCTTACCTTTTTCAAGTTGATGTATTTTAATTTTTAGTTCTAGTACTTCATTTTCTAATTGGTTGTTTATGCATTTTAGTGATTTTTTTAACCATTACTTGTTGTCCTAGTTTGCATAATCTATTGTATTCACTATCTAAATCTTTTTCATCTAATGATAAATTTTCATCACTAAAGTATTCGGTTTCAGAACGTACCTCACTTGATGTTATTGCCATGAGACACGTTTCTTCCTTTGTTGTTTCTTTCTCATCTTCATCGCTATCACTCCAAGCTCCTCCAACAAATGCTCTTTGATTTTGATCTCTTGGCATCATTGGACATTTTCCAATGAGGTGATTCGGATCACCACACTTAAAACACTTCCTTTCATTCTTGCTATACTTATCATCTGTATTCTTTTGAGGTGCTCTCCTTTCATCGTGTGGTTGTCTAACGAATCTTCCTCGCCTTTTGAAGAATTTCTTGAAATCTCTTACAGCCATGACATATTCTTCGTCATCACTTTCGGAAGATGAGCTATCTTCGTTGTTAGATTCCTTTCTAGCTTTCAAGGCGATTGACTTGCTTTGCTCTCGTTTTCCTTTGACCATTTCAAAGTCCTTCTTTATAATTGCTTCGTAGACTTTCAAATTTCCAATTAATTCATCAAGTTGCAATGTTGAAAAATTCTTTGATTCTTCAATAGCCGTCACTTTAGCTCGCCATTTTGGGTGAAGAGCCCTAAGAAACTTCCTAACAAAATTCTTACTAGAAAAATTCTCATTAAGTGCTTTTAAACTTGTGATGATAGTGTTAAATCTAGCGAAAACATTATCAATTGATTCCTCTTCCGAAATCGTGAAGTGCTCATATTGTTGGACAAGTAAATCTATTTTATTATCTTTGACTTGACTATTACCTTGGTGAGTTATTAATAAAGAGTTCCAAATTTCTTTTGCGGTTTCACACATAAAGATCATTTCGTACTCTTTACGTGGTAGCGCATTATAAATAACCATTTTTGCTTCATTATTTTTAGCAAGTTTTCTTTTTAAATCATCATTTTGTTTTTCAAAAGGTACGATTTCATCTTTCTTTGTTTCGGGGTTATTTTGAATAGGTAAAAAATCACCATTGGTAATAATATGCCAAAGATCTAGATCTTTTGATTTCACATAAGTTTCAAATCGATTTTTCCAATATAAAAATCCATCACTTTCAAATAGTGGTGGTCTTTGCATAGATTGCCCTTCTAAATATTTTTCAGATTCCATAGATCGTTACAAGTTTTAAAATACAATATATTTTAAAGATCTTGCAAGACGTGGCTCCTGATACGAATTGTGGAAAACTAGAAGAGGAGGTTGAATAGTTTTACATCCGTTTTAAAATTTATAAAAACAAGTTTGTTTTTAAAACTTCGATTCTAGTTTATATGATCTCAATACTTGCACAATATAAACAATTATATAGTAACTAACTAACTAAGCTAATATAGTATAAGTAAGTAAGAAAGTAACGAAAAGAGTTGGAAAGATCAAACCACAACACAAGGATTTATAGTGGTTCGGCTACAAGGTCACCTTCCTTGTTCCTACTCCACTCCCCGAGTCACCTACTCGAGAGTTTTCTTCACTATGTCAACAAACTCCCTTATGGCGGAGAAAACCTTACACACCAATATACACACCACAACTTCGTCACAACTTAATCACAACTTCTACACACCAATCTACTTCACACCTATTCTTCTTCACACCTTTCTACTTCACACCTATTCTTCTTCACACCTTTCTACTTCACACCTATCTTCTTCACAACTACACTACTTCACTACTAAGCAACTTCTTCTTCCTACACAACTTCGATATCTCCCAAACTACTTATTACGAGCACAATCACAACTTTATAAATAATATACACAATATACAAAACTACTCTTCAATACTTCTTGAACTTAGTTGTAGAAGGAGTATTCTTCTTTTGCACTTTGGATGAGGATAGATGTTAGGTCACACTTTATGTAAACACAAGTATAAGAATGATAGAAAAGAGATGAGAGGGAGAGATGGTTGATTAAGACAATAAGAGAAATAGAAATGAAAGAGTTTGCATAGAATTATGAATTAACCAACAAGTTTACAAATGACCTAAGGCTCCTATTTATAGGGAAGGAGCTAGGGCAACACTCCCACTCCTTCCATTCATCTTAAACGTGGGCTTTGTGGCCCATGGGTTTCATTCCTTAAGCCTAGTAAACTTAATACATTAAGTAAATGATAGTGAATAATAGTTAAGCAACCTAACATTATTACAAATGACCGAGACTTGATAAAATGGTAAAACTCAGGTTCCAACAATCTCCCCCTAAGGGTCGGTCATCAAGGTTGCTTGACGTCTTTGTCTTAATCTTTGACTTTCATAGCTTTAGACGTCTTAGAAATCGTTCATCGTTCTTTGTTCTTTGTTGTTGTGATAGTGATCAAGTTATGAAGTTATCTGCCAAGCGTCACTTCTGCGTCTGTGGTGGTTGTCGGCCATTCCAACATGCTCATACACCTTTGAATTAAGACTTTTACATGCACGTTGTTCCCTTTCTTTCACATAGATCTTTAGTCTTTAACCTTTGTAGATTCTTCCTTTTTGGCGTAGAATCTATCTTTGAACTTTGTGTTGCATAGATCTTTGAGGGAGCTTATGTTGACTTCAAGATGTATGTATGAGCATGCGGAATCAGTCTCCATGGAGATGATATGTCCCTGCAGTTAAAACAGTTAGCAATAAAACATCCGGTACTTACAAATAAGGAGTTAGAGCTCGTCAACAGCATAGTGTGAAGACTCCTTCTAATCCTTATCCAGGCCGTTCCCATATCAGATACTCCCGAAGGAGCTTACGAGACCTACTAGGTAGCTCAATGACTGGGTGAGTCGCTGGGGATCACTCCACGACTGTAGACCGATAAGAAACCACCGCAAACACTAAGCGTAACTCACGAGGAGTTACCGAAGTGACCTGTCAAGGCTGTTAGATGTTGACCCTGACAGGAGTTTCCGTTCAATCATTGAGAAATACTTACGTAATTCTCTCATAAACGTTCTCGGCAGATTGCTAAGATCTGCGAAGGACTCGATAATTTACATCTGGTGTCCATTGATGTAGAACACCAAATGTAGAAGTACTAAGTGTTCCTAAGAGATCTTTTGATGAATCTCATGGCTCTAGACTCAATAAGTGCACACTTAGGTTTCCTAAGCGGAGACTAGGGAGGAGTCTCCAGTTTCTAAGTTACACTGGTTCCCTGTGAGAATGAAACAAGTTCTTTTAAGAGAACTTGAGTGGCTAGAAGGTTAAGTGCAGTGCGTCACTGGGTCCATGACGGCTTTATCTTCAATACCGGCGTTGCCTTAGCAACAACCAGTAGCATATGAATTGAACCCGGTGTCTGCCCTAAGGTTGAATCATATGGAGGGCTATTTCTTTTCACCCTTTTCTTTACTTTTCTTTTTAATTCTTCAACCCCTTCTTTCTCCTTTCATTCTTTTCTCCTTTTTTTTTTTTCATATCATACCTAAGGACTTCTAGTTCTAACTATTGGTGATGTCCTTGGGTAGATCCCTCCGGCTTAGGCGGATCATAGGACGGTTATTTCCTAACCTCAGTCACCTTATAACTCCATGACTATCCTACAACTGCCTTTGAAACCTTTGAAAAATCTCTCAAAGTGTTTGTGTTTATCAAACAGTTTGTTTAACACTTTGAAAGTTTTGTGTTTTCTTATGAAGGGCTCCCCCTGCACATGTGCTCATAAGTATTTAATAAATTTGCACATGCGGGAGGAGCAAGCACTTTTGAATTGATCCACTTTTAGTGAACAAGACCGATTCGAGACACGCTTACATCACTAGTTAGACTAGCTTGAAGTTATTACCCGGCCTGGTCGAGTCCACAAAAAGTTTCTCGAGACGGTACATATCTACTAAGACAAATCCTTTTCGAGACACGCTTACGTGGCTAGTTAAGGAGGTCCATTGTCAGCTTTTAGGTGACAACTAGCTCTAGTAACTAACTTGATGTTATTACCCGTCGAGGAAAAGTCTTTTCGAATTTACTAACTTTTATGTTTCGTCAATTCCTGGGTGAATCTGAGTCTAGCTCGCATGATATTCAATCTTTAAGCAACTTTGAACTTCCATATTTTAATCACTTTACTTTTCTCCCCCTCAAAAATAGCATATAAGATGTTGTTTTTGAGAAACATTTGATTAAAATATGCTTTTTGAGTCTTATGGGGAGAATCCAACAAGAACTTTTGTGTTTCAAACGATGATTATGGCACAAGTGCTCCCCCTCAACAAGTGAATACTTATTGAGGTGAAATACCTGTCTTTTGAGCAGATTTTAGAAAAATCAGAAAAGGTTTGATTAATTCTACTCAAAAGTAAGAAGCCTTCGCTCCTTATGTTAGGATTGAGGCACTGAAGAGTACCACAGGGTCCTTTCTATACAAGAACGGGTTGTACACTGAAATGAGTGCACAAGTCGTTGTTTTAATACAAAATTAGTTTTCTTTAAACAAAATACTACCCCTCAAATAATGAATGTTATTCGAGAGAAAGTCTTCTTGAGCAGAATTTTGAATCGTATTATAAAATACTTTTTGAAAATTCGTGAGACGACTCTGCTCAAGGTTTTAGAAAACACAATCAAGTATTATACAACAAAGATTGCTTGAAATTCAAAACTCTTTACTGTTGAAAAGTTGTTTGAGACCCGGAGTCTCTCTTATGAGTTTTAAAATCTGAAAAAGATTTCCATCTAAAGTTGAACCTCATGGGTTCTTTTTGAAGATTTGTTTCTGTGATGAATGGAAAACTTCCGGTATTAGGGATGCCCAAATCAGAGTCATTCTTTTATCGTAGCCAAAGCATTCCAGATTTTGAAAATTTGAAAAGTTTAGAACATCTTTGCTTTGGTCTTCACACTTGCTTTATCGGAGTAAAACGAGAGTGTAGAGTTTTGGAAAAAATTTGTTTCTCACCATTTTGAATCCTTTTACCAGTTTTAGCCTTTAACACATTTAACCCTTTGCCCTCAAAGTATGTTCCGTGAGAAACATTTTGACAATTGTTGAAGTTTTGACTTTCAATGGGATGACATGTACTTGCACTCAGAGAAAATGCATCAGGCACAAACAAGTATACAGATGAATCAAGAAACTCATTCTAAATCTACCAAAAATGCTCAGAATTCTCAAATTAACACACAAGATCACAGATTAATTCATTCTATCACTCGAGATTTTCCAATTATTGTCATGGTTTGGGGTCATGAATTGAGACTTTGCACGCATGTTAGCATCAAAATGCAAGAATATTGTACAAACAAACGCCCTAGTAGTAGCAGCAAAGACATCGACATCTCAAACCCTAAATCACTTGATTTCAAACCTATGTTGTATCTAATCGTGCAAACACACCAATCGAGCATTCTTTAGTATTCTCTAAAGCTATATAAACTAGTTAATTAGACTAAACACATAAAAAATGAAAGCCCTGATTGATAACCCTAGTTTCTAATTATGCCTTTTTGACCGTTGAAAACACTTGAAACATTTAGGGAATGATTAGACAACAACTATAAAGAAATTTGAAACTCACAATTGTGGATAAAATCGAGGAAAAAATCGTTAGTCTGATTTGTTGAGGTTTTAATCATGGGTGCAACTTTTGAGAACATATGTGAAAACATTGATTAGAGCCTGTTTTATTTTCCATGCAAGGTCCTTTTACCTAAGTTTAAGACTTTTGTGACCTTTACTAATTAAAGGTTAATTACTTTACCATTTGAAGTCCAAACAAGGTTAACTTGGAATCATTGCAGAAAGAATTTCCTTTCTCCCCCTCGAATTAGCATATATTTTGTGAAACCTTTTTGTATAATTTAATTCGAGAGATCATAGAAGTTTTTGAAAAAATGAGTTTTAATCCGAATGATGAAGAAACATTTTATCCTTGAAGAATAAAAGTTAGGTGTGCAAACTTCATGATTTTGTGAAACATTTTCTCCCCCTCAAAACATGTTCCATTTTGACAGTGTAAAGCAAAATTTGTTTTAATGGAGGAACATAGTTTTGAAGATTAGAAGTTTGTACAAGAGAAAGAAGATTCTTTTTGTAGATTTTGTATTTTCTTAATGATAAAATATTTACAAAAAGAATTTGATGTTTGACTCTTTTAGGTTTTAAGAAAATTTTGCAAATCATCTGGAGTCAAACACCGCATACCAATATGGTGAACTAAATTAACAAACCTTGAAGGAGGTAATGCCTTTGTAAACAAGTCCGCCAACTGGTATTTAGTACCCACAAACTCTAATTCAATTATACCCTTATCGACATGCTCTGAGATGAAATGGTAGCGGAGAGCACTTTGTTGGACTTTGGAATGATGAATGGTGTTGCAAGAGATTGCAAAAAGCACACTTTGAGTCGCAGTACATTGAGATTTAGTCAAATACATAGCCGTAGTCCGTGAGCTAAGTTCTCATCCAAATGACGTGAGCATAGAAAGCAGACATGGCTACATACTAAGCTTTTGTTGATGACAATGATGTACAATCCTGCTTCATTGACTGTATCCCTTTGTAACTAAACAAGATTTGTTGCGAATCATTGTGCCTTCTGCGTCCAGCTTGTTTTTCCAAATCCATTTAATTCCAATGATGTGTCGAAGGGTGATGTTGATAGAACGTATGCATATTAGACGGATCCAAATTGCGAGAAGACGACTCTATTATATCAGGAACGGTTAGAGTCGTTGCAAATGGATTGGAGAAAGCATTTCCATCATAATCTGCAGGTTGTGGTACTGATTGTTGTAATGGATCTTCAGCTGATTGTCTGGAGTTGGAAGCGGTTTGTCTTGCTGTTGTTGGAGATTCAGTTGGAGGACCGTCTTTCTCAACAGTGGTTGTTGAATATTCTCAGGGTGTGCAGCGGAAATTGGTGAGACTTCTTGAGGACGGTTTTCAATTGAATCATCAAACAGTTGAGCAAACAGGGTTTCCAATTCCTTGCGAGAGAGTGACAATGGTTCAGCCGAAGATTTCGAAAAGTTTAGACGGTTGGATGCGGGTCCTAAGCTGTTGTGCTCAGAAGCCATTACATTAAGCGCGGGTCCGAAACTGAGTTGTTCTGAAGCCATACCTGTTATATCTATAAAGAAAGAAAGAATAGACAAGAAAAACAGAGAACATGGAAACCCAAGAGAAACTGGGTTCCAGATGTTAGAAGCATAAAGATGTAGTGTCAATTGTCTTCTTGACACTCGAACACACAATACCGATGGTTTTCATTCTAGTCTCAGAGGTAGAAGTTGTGGAGATCACATTAGTTTTGGTGCAAATGTCTAAAATCTTTCCTGTAGGAATCCACCTAAGACCAATTGATTTGAAAATTCTACCCGTGGGTACCCACCTAGTGTTAGATCTAGGAGATGTTTTCCTTTTAGATGCAGTTGAATGAAATGTGGGAGCATCACTTCTTAGAGAAAACCTACGTCCTATGTTGATCCACTTCTTAGGTTTCTGACTTATGACTTTTGGTTCAACGGGTTTGTTTGTCTTAGTCGATTGAGCCTTTTCAAGTGAATTTCCTTTTTGAAGATATTTTAAAGCACAAACAACATGATTATTTACGCAACTACTCTTAGAAGCTATCCAATTCCTATTAGGTTGTTGATAACTCTTAGGTTTTGGTGTGCTACTACAAGCAGTGTTCTGTACTACAGTGGAAGGCATCACATGAGGTTTTGAACCTAGAATTCCATCCTTTTGAAGTAGCGCCTTTTTCCTAGCCTTTTCTAGATCATAGTTCTTGCACATGTCATATTTTCCATAAGAATCTTTACTTTTAATGCTTGTTTTAGACACTGTTTTCGAACTAATCCTAGAAGAACCAGGTATAATCACGTGTTGAGATTTAGCAGACACAGATGCAGTTTCCTTTGGCCAAGAATGTGGAGTGACTGGTTTTGTCAAATTGTTATTCTCAACAACTTGGGAGGCAAACCGAGATTTTGAAAATTTAAGTCTTTCAGATTTAAATGCAGTAGGTTGTCTAACCACTGCTTGTTTTCTGTTTGTTTGAGAAGGTGGTTTCCCCAAGATCGATGGTTTTGCAAACTTAGTATCCACACTCTGGCCAGTCAGTCTTCTTAATTTGTTTTGTAATGCAGCATGTGCAAACACCTTTTCTTGAATTTGACCTTTTAAAAGCTCATTTTCTTTAACTAATGTATCCACACGTTTTCTTTGTTCATTAAGAAATTGACCATTGTTGCCCGAAGTAAGAGATTCGTTTTGCAATTTAAGTTCAAGTGAGATGCAATGTGCCTCTAATTTTGAAAAATCTTTATGAAACTGGGCTATGGTCTTTTTGAGAAGAATGTTTTCTGACTCAAGAGTTTGGTTTGATGTTGCCGTCATAAGATTATCAGGTAAGGACACAGACTCAGAACGTTTGACAAGACATTGTACAACATCCTGGTCAACCTCACCTTCATTACTGAAGTTAGGTTGCCCAGATTGTTGTTTCTCATTAGCAGGCATAATGTGATCAACAGTAGATTGTACCTCATCCATGTGCTCTTTGTCAAAGTTGGGTTCTGTGTCATAGATGGGTATGACGTCTTCCTCATCCATCTGTTCTTTGTCAAAGTTGGGCTCTGAGTCATAGAATGGTATGATCTCTGCACAGTCTGCATCTGTATCATTCCCCAATCTGCTGTTGTCATCCTGCACTTCTGATCCTGTCCCATTGTTATCTATGAAAACCAAATTAGCTTCCAACACATCAACTTTATGAACTTGCTCTTCTTGAATCAGCAACTTCTGTTCATTCACTCTTTGGTCAAAATTACTTCTGTGAAGAATCGTCTTCTCAATCGAATCCAAATCTCGGATCAATATGTCTTGGAAAGTTTGAACCTCGATTCGAGTGTATTCAAAAAAATACTCACATGCCATAACACTGTCATAAGAAGAAAACCGAGAATCGATGAACTGCTGAAACTGTTCCTTGATCACTCTGAAGGTGGCCTTGGATTCATTCTCGTGAACTTCTTCTGATGCAAGTTGTTTTTCTAGTTGATTCACGATGTCGAACATTGTATTCGTGAAGATGTCAACATCTTCTCCAAAGAGTGACGAAAATGCCCGTTTGAATCCTTCCTCGAAATGAGTACCTTCTAAGTCTTTGTATGAGAGGACCTTAAGGTGTGACTTAAGTGATCTACACTGTTCCATGCATCTCTTCACTAAATATGTCTCTAACTCATGCATCAGTGACCTTGATTGATACATTTTCTCTCCGTTTAATCTCACAATTGGATCTTCAGAATCATCAGAATCATGCTCTGGGCATGTATTATTCATGTGAGATTCCTGCATGTTTGCCATCAACATCATATCTGTTGTATCGGTTTCCAAATCTGCTGTATTGGATTCCAAATCTGCATATTCATCATCAGATGGAATATCTCCCATGACCCTTTGCAAAACAGCATTGAGATTACCCCCTTCATCTTCCATTTGACTAAGTGTGGCATTGTATTCAACATAATCGTCAAAGAGTGGAGTTGATTCATAATCTTGATCTTCCATATCTGCAATATTTTCTGTATATGCCAAAAACGCCATGCTCGGTTCGATAAGATCTTCTTCATCATCAGAATCTTTCATTGTGTTTAAGCATTCAGAAGTTGAAGTCATAGCGCCATTGCCTTTCTTAGAAGATACTTGACTAAGCTTCACTAGATTTTGCAGAAGAGATTGCACATTATTATGTAGTGTAGCAGGATGGTACAGTGGAATGAAGAGAGGCTCAGGTTCATTCGGAGGATTGAAGAAGAGACCATTAGGAGTGTAAATTAAGGATCCATGGTCAACAACTGGAGTTGGTGGAGCAGGGAGAATGGTCTTTAGTGGATTCATGCTTAAGCAAGATTCAAGAATTTGCTTCATTCTGAAGTGATGTAGTTCTTCTGTATGATGCATAGCTTCAAGATATTTCCACATTTCATACGCACTAGCTTGAAAGTCCATATACATGTAAATTGAGTTGGGAAGTGCCACTGTTATGAACCATACAGCCTGTTGGTCAGCATCGTACTGAGCAAGTTCAGTTGCATTCAAATCTTCATCAGTTTGTATTCTGATAATCCCTGTTGAGTCAACAAGAAATATCATTTTGTATGGACCATCTTGAATGGATTTAAGCATGAGATCTGCAGCAGGACGATCTGTGAGCCATTGTAAAAATCTCCGTTTCCAAACAGTATACGTTCCCGGTAGCAACATCGGAGGCCTTGATTCATTGCCAAAGAGCAGAACATGACGAATGAGGGAGTTGTGACTTCGTAGTTGAAGATACTGTTGCTGATGAGAATATTGGTGAGGAAGGTAGTTGGCAGAAGGTATTTGAGACATTGAAAACGACATTTCTCTCCCCCTTGATTGATGCGATGTAATCGAAATAATCAAACCAAAATGTCACACTCATGGTCGAAATAGTGATTTCTGGTTTTCCCTCCAAAATAATTTGAAAAAAAATTTTCTTACCCAAAATTTGAAAATCACTATGAAATGCAATTATAAGGTTGCAAGAAAAATTTGAGTTTCAAAAATTTTGCCGCCAAATTTCACCGAAAAAAATTTGAATTTAGGCCTAAAAATTTGAATTTTGGGCCAAAATTTTCAACGTTATACCAAAATTGAAATTTCGCGTAAAAATTGAACGTTTAGTCTCATGTAAAAATTAAATTTTACTCAAATTTTCCCGCCAAAAAACTCTTTTTTTTTTTTTTTTTTTTTTGAAAATTAAGAAGATAGTAAGAAGAGATTTAGAAAGAAAATTTTAGAAAGATACTTGTGTAATTATGGATCTTGTAGAAAGTGTAGAATTAACCAATTATCGAGAAACTTAGTCCAACTTCAAATGAGATTTCGATAATATGTTTGCGAAACTTGGAGGATTTTCGAGAAACACAGTTTTCGAAACTTGGAGAAAAGATTTCGAAAGTTAGCAGTTTTATCGAAAACTAAGATTTCGATATTAATCAAGTTATCGAGAAAAATAGTTTTTCGAAACTGTGCTGTTTTATCGAAAACAAAGATTTCGATATTTATCAAGTTATCGAGAAAAATAGTTTTTCGAAACTTTAAGTCAGTTTCTCGATAATTATAATGATTTCGAAAAAAATGTAACTTTTCTCGAAAATTACACTAAATTTCGAAACACAGTTTTCGAAATTATACAATTTCGAAAACTTTCCCAAAAGTCGAAGTACTTAACTTTCTTATACAAGAAAGAAAATACCGAGTCCACACAAACGAAGTCGAGGTAGTGCACTTAGAGAAGATCTCGAAATTGAGGATAAGCAAGTTCTCGATAACTTTGTAGTAGTTGTTTTACAAAGAAAGCAATCCTAAAACTCGTTTTTATTTCAAGATTCTTGTACTTTTAAGTATAAAATGATGAGATCTTTAAGAAAGTTGAAAACTTTATTAACTTTTTCAAAAATAAAAAAGATTTAGATAAATAGTACAAATCTCCAAATCGAATTTTTTGATAAAAGTTTGGAACTTTTTGGTTTGTTTTGATTTGTAGAACAAGTTTGTAAGCAAAGATGTGCTAAAAACCAAGAAACAAACAAGAAAGTACAAAAATTTTGACAAAAAACGATTTGAAAAAAACAAGTTTAAGATCGAGATGAATGAAAACAACAAACTACACCTTCTTCCGGCGAATGATACCACTTGTTAGGTCACACTTTATGTAAACACAAGTATAAGAATGATAGAAAAGAGATGAGAGGGAGAGATGGTTGATTAAGACAATAAGAGAAATAGAAATGAAAGAGTTTGCATAGAATTATGAATTAACCAACAAGTTTACAAATGACCTAAGGCTTCTATTTATAGGGAAGGAGCTAGGGCAACACTCCCACTCCTTCCATTCATCTTAAACGTGGGCTTTGTGGCCCATGGGTTTCATTCCTTAAGCCTAGTAAACTTAATACATTAAGTAAATGATAGTGAATAATAGTTAAGCAACCTAACATTATTACAAATGACCGAGACTTGATAAAATGGTAAAACTCAGGTTCCAACAATAGATGAGATGGGACTGAATCACTTGAAACAAGGATTAGTAATCAAATGATCAAAGGATTTTGGGGGATGTTTGGAGAGTTTTAGATCTGAAATTTTCGTGCAAAAGGTGGGGAAAAATTCCAGATTTAAGGTGGTATTTATAGAAGAAAATTTCTGACAGATTCTGACGCAGGAGCCTGGCCGGTCCCCTTAAATCATGGCCGGTCCCTTTAATTTTAAGGGGACCGCCCCTTATAATTAAGGGGACCGCCCAGCTGTAACAGCCAGAAAGTCTGTCTTTTAGTGGGGAAAGTTTATTTGGTGAAAAACTAACTGATTTTAGTTAAAATTTTGAATTCATATATTTAGTATGATTAAAACATTTTTCTTTATTACCAAAAGTGTTTTTCAAAAATATATAATATGTTTATATAATTAAATAAACTTTGTAATAATTAATTAAATACCTCTTTGATCATGCGATGTATTAAGCACTTGTTTATTCATACCTTAGTGATTAAATTGGATAAATTGATATAAACTAGCTTAATACTTGTTTACGAAGTAATCTTACGTTTGATGATTTTATATTTTGTGATCATCAAAACATAGAGATATCGAAAAATATAAATAACGTTTTTATTCATTATTTATGTCAACAAAATACTTGTTGCTAATCGTGTTATAAGTATTTGCCCTTTGTTAATTGACCTTGATATGAAGATTTGAGAATGGATTTTGGATGGTTTTAGGGTTTAAAATTCGTCACAGCAGGTAGGGAGGAAATGGGGAGTGAAAAATGGAGTGTCTGGTAAGTGGAATAAGGAAGAAAAACGAGTGGAAATCGTCAGATGGCCGGCCCCTTTAATCATTAGGGGGGCCGCCCCTTTTTGCACTGCCGGTCCCCTTAATTTTAAGGGGGCCGCCCAGTTGATTTTTGATTTTTTTTCGCGGCTTAGATTCAGAAAATAAAAATAAGTAAATATATATATATATATATATATATATATATATATATATATATATATATATATATATATATATATATATATTAGATTTATTTTTAATCAAAAATACATTGGAGAGAATTTGTACGAAGAGAATTACTTGACATTTTTATTTGACATTTCGTCAATTAAAATTTTGTTGATAATTTTGGATAAAATTAATCAAGTCGTCAAGTCGACGATGAGAGATGTGGAAGTTATATATATATATATATATATATATATATATATATATATATATATATATATATATATATATATATATATATATAAATAATATGGGTTTATAAGACGAGAAAAAGAGAGGGAGACGGATGCAAAAGATGACGGGAGTTTGTTTCATCCATAGGTTCTTCAACTCATTTCTCTACATCAACATGAGTATATTTGAACATTAAAGTTCAAGAAGGCCAGAGAAGGGAAAAGAAAAGGTTCGTAAACGAACAATTTCTAGTTCTAGAAAATCAACTAATGAGTTTTCTAGGTTATGAGAGCATGTAGTATGTATAATAATAGTATGTATACGTATATATATATATATATATATATATATATATATATATATATATATATATATATATATATATATATATATATATAAGAAAAATAGCTAAGAGTAATTACAAAACAAGCTATAACAACAATAAACTAGATACTAGACTAAGCATGCAATCTTGACATGGAAATTTAAAAGAGACGTGTACCTTTTTGTCTTCAACAAGAAAATCTTCAAAGTCTTCAAGAGAATGCATGATCATGTGGAAGCGGATAGAAAACCAAGCTTGCCAAGGTATGACGAATTCATCTTGTTGGTCCCCATTGTCTCATTTGACCAAAGTTGTTTGGTCCAAAGACGTTATGCATTTGACTTGGGGGCATGTATGGTGGAATCATTCCCCAAGGATTGAAGTTCCACATTTGATGATTATTGTGAAAGTTTCGTCTATTTTGGTTTACTCTAGGTTGAGGAGTTTTAGACCTAGGATGAGGACTATTTGGTTTTCTAGGTGGTGGAGTTTTAGATCTTATTTTTGGCTTAAGGGGTTCTACTTCGGGTTTTAAAGATGATTTACGAAAGCTTTTAATTTCTTCATGTTAGGTGCCCATATTTATGTTACACAAGTAAGAATGAGGTAGATATAAGGATTGGTTGATTATAAGATTTATGAAAAGTAAAAGTGCAAGAGTTTCATTAACATATCAAAATAACCAACAAAGTTTAAGGTTACTTAAGCCTTGTATTTATAGGAGAGAAGCTAGGGCAACATTCCCTAGTCCCTTTCATGCTATCAACATAAACATAAATTTACTAAAGCAACCTAGTACAAAATGTAATGACTGAGACTTGAATAAAATATAAAAGTATGTTCCCAACAATCTCCCCCTAAGGGTCAGTCATCACGGTTGCAGGACGTCTTCATCTATGTCTTTGACTTTTGACTTGTATAACTTTTGACGTCTTAAAAAATGTTGTAAGATGAATATTCTTTGCCCTTAGTCTTTGTTCTTTGGTGATAGTGTAGTGATTGTGTAGTCATCTGCCTTTTGTCACTTCATCGTCTTTACTGGTTGTTCGCCATTCCAACATGCTCATACATCTTTGGACTTTGTCTTTCAAGTGCATGAAGTTCCTTAACATACACATTGATCTTTGGTCTTTATACTTTGTAGATTCTTCTTTTTGGCGTAGAATCTTTCTTTGAACTTTGTGGTGCTTAGATCTTTGGGGGAGCTTTCAATTGCTTCAATATGTATGCATGCGCATGTTGGAATCTACCATCATGGAGGTGATATGTACCTGCAGGTAAACAGTTAGCAATGATCAACCGGTACTTACAGATTACACCGGTTCCCCGTGAGAATGAAAAAAGTTCTTTTAAGAGAACTTGAGTGGTTAAGAAGGTTTAGTGCATTGCGTTACTGGGTCCATGACGACTTTATCTTCAATACCGGCGTTGCCTTAGCAACGACCAATAGCATACGAATTGAACCCGGTGTCTGCCCTAAGGTTGAACATATGGAGGGCTATTTCTTTTCACCCTTTTCTTTACTTTTCTTTTTAATTCTTCAACTCCTTCTTTACCCTTTCATTCTTTTCTTGTTTTTTTCGTATCATACCTAAGGATTTCTAATTCTACCTATCAGTGATGTCCTTGGGTAGATCCCTCCGGCTCTGGCTGATCATAGGACGGTTTTTCCTATCTTAATCACCTTATAACTCCATGATTATCTGACAATTGCCATGAAACCTTTGATTGAAAATCTCTCAAAGTGTTTGAGATTATCAAACATTTTGTTTAACACTTTGAGAGTTTTGTGTTTACTTTTGAAGGGCTCCCCCTTCACATGTGCTCATAAGTAATTAATAAATTTGCACATGCGGGAGGAGCAAGCACTTTTTGAATTGATCCACTTTCAGTGAAAAAGACCGATTCGAGACACACTTACATCACTAGTTAGACTAGCTTGAAGTTATTACCCATCCTGGTCAAGTCCACATAAAGTTTCTCGAGACGGTACATTTCTACTAAGACAAATCCTTTTCGAGACACGCTTACGTGGCTAGTTAGAGAGTTCCATTGTCAGCTTTTAGGTGATAACTAGCTCTAGTAACTAACTTGATGTTATTACCCGTCGAGGATAAGTCTTTTCGAGATTACTAACTTTCATGTTTCATCAATTCCTGGGTCATTTTGAGTCTAGCTCGCACCAGATACAACTTTTAGTCTTATGACCACTTATATTTTAATCACTTTTACATTTTTCTCCCCCTCAAAAATAGCATACGAAATGATGTTTTTGATGATCTTTTTTAGAGTCTTATAGGGAGATTCACCAAGAACTTTTAACTTTTAAGAACATAGTAGTTTTGTTTGAAAAGTGCTCCCTCTCAAAAAGTGATTAGGTCTTATTGAGGTGAAATACTTGTCCTTTTGAGCAGAATTATGAAAATCATAAAACATTTGATTAATTCTACTCAAAAGTAAGAAGCATTCGCTCCTTATATTAGGATTGAGGCACTGAAGCGTACCTCAGGGTCCTTTCTTTACAAGTTCGGGTTGCACACTGTAATGCGTGCATAAACCATTATGAATATAAGAATTAGCAAATCAAATCAAGATCTTACAAACTTCTACCATTCGGGTCTCTGAAACGTCAACACTGGAAATCCTGGTCTGCGTCCCACATAGCTTTCAAATCTCCTTATCTAATCCCTACGCTTCAGCCGGTTCTCAATCCTTGTGATGAATCTACGACCTTTTCTGGCCTCATCGGTATTCCACCTTTTGGACTTGTATAGTGCAACGTCATCTAGTCGACCTTTGATTCCATCTCTAACAAACTTCAGTGTTTCATCACAGAACTTGTGGATTTCATCATATGCCATGAAGCAGTTGGATCGGTTGACACTCCGATAGGTGAATCCGAAGGCTGGCTGCTTGATCAAGGTGTATTGAGATTCGTGTTGAAGGTTGGGGACATTGTAAAGGTTTGGTTTGGTGAGATTCAACTTCTTTTGGTAACTTTCTACTCCTAGTTGAAGATCTTCTACTCGTTCTTTAATGACGATGTGTTGCATGAAGATGAGAAGAGCTGTAATGAAAGCAAGCTGCATTTATTTAGGTAGGTTGCACAGATTTCCTTGGACTTTGAGTAGATACATGTCTTCGATGTCATTGAGGAGCAATCATGGAAAGTCTGACTCGGAAATCTCGTACTCTTTTTCATCTAGTCTTTTGAGCACGATCTTTTTGAGAAAGGAGTACCCAAAGTGAGTGATTGTAGAAATATACTGAATGGAGACAATCTTCAACTCACTCATCACATTTCCCATTGTTTGACTTAGTCTGCTGCTTCGATAGTACTGTGCCCGGTTTTCTGGCCAATAGTGAATCCCGTAGTGTGCATTCCGGTCATAGGCAACAACTTTATCCTCGAATAAGTCTGAGGCTTCTTCTTCGATGGTGTTGTTGAGGTATCTAGCAGCAGGGATTGAGAAGGTGAGTGATGTGGCATACTTTGTCTCTATCTTGCTTCCATTGTTGAAGAAGAATTTGTAAGGAATTCGTTCTTGCTTAAGCTTCCCAACCAGGGGTAGAGGTTTGGTCCAATCGGTGTAGTAAGGCCCCTTATTCTTTGAGTAGTAATCAATGCTGGACTCGAGGTTTAGCCAGTCTATGTCGTTTGACATTGCTCGGGCAATGTTTTCCATGTGATACTCGAGTTCAACAGAGTTGGCAGAGCGGTCTTTCAATAAGTTGAATGCAACATTCTTTACTCTTCTCAGCTCTTTCTTGCTCATTTCCTTTAAACCCTAGTCCCGTTGCAGGAGTTGTGCATATTCGACAGTTTGGCCATCTAATGGTGATTGATTTTCTGCAAGGGGTGGTTGAGCTTGGACCATTTCAACAAACCAGGAGTACTCAGCAGTTTTGTCTTCGTCCAGCCGTTTGAGAATATTTTTAGGTTTCTTAGGTTCTTTGCCTTTAGAAGAGGTGTCAGGTTTGTGCTGAGGATGTTTGCGTTTCTTTTCTTTCTTCTTTGTTGATGAAGGTTCTGGTATGTCGTCGGGCTGAGGGAAATCATCTCCGCCGGTGTACTCGAAGTGGTCTTGGGCTTTTGGACCTTAACCGGATGCCTTTGGTTGGTGAGTTGACGTTGTAGTTGTCGGAGGAATCTCAGGTTCTTTATGTTGAGATGAGGGTCCTTTGGCTTTCTATTGCTTCTTTACCTGAGAGTTAGGATCTTTGTCTTCATCATCTATTTGACGCTTCAACTTCTCGGCTTCAGTGCTGCATGATTCCTTGGACATCTTGGCTTGTAAAGCTTCCCAGACTTTAATTTCTTCAGGTGTCATGGTGAACTTACATGCCAATTTGTTGAAGAGCTGAGTCTCTAATTCGTCTAATGTCATCTCTTGTTGTGGTAAAGGTGTTTTGTCAGCTCGGAGAATGAATGAAGTAGTTTTGATCACTTTCTTGACAGCTTGTTCAACAATCTTGTTGAGTTCATCTTTCATCGGCTTCAGCAACTCTTTCAATTCTGCAACTAAGTGTTGGTCCATGTCCTGATTTGCTTGAGCAGACAATGTAGCTTCCATATCTTCTTGCACATCCTTAGCTAAGAAGGCATCCACCTTTTCATGCATTTCCTGAACATTAGTCATTTGCTTTGTCAATTCGGCAACTTGACTAGCTAGTGATTCAACTTGATCTTCTAATTTGCTTTTCTTCTTTTCATAAACTCTCTTTACTGCCTTTGTGGAAAACTAGAAAGGGGGTTGAATAGTTTTACGTCTTTGATTGGCCTCAAACAGTCAGAATATATCAACCAAGTAATGGTCAACAAGTCAAATAGCCTAAACCAATACTCCGTGGAGTGTAGTCTTTCCCCGGATCGTTAGATCCCAACGAGGCGTGAAATCTGAAATAAAATGACTTTGAGATCAGGTGAATTGAACAGGAAAAAGGTTCAAGTGATTGTACTTACTGAAATATAGGTTAGAATAGTTTTGATAGGCTATATCAACTAATACATGAAATCAGATAAGTACAAATGAAAAGGAATTGGAAAACGTATACGTTTAATATTAAAACGTAAACAACAAAAACGATTTTAACTATAGTAGTAATTTGTATGCCTTAGGGGCTTAAATGCAAATTAAATAAACTTAAAATATTTATTTTATAATTACTAATTTATTTAAAAATTAATAAAACCTAAAAATGTAAAAAGATATAAAATGTACGTTTAAATTTAAATAACGTAAACGTACGAAATTAAACGTGAGTTCTGTCAAATACAACTCCCACAAATGTGAAAATTATATTTTTGGAATCCTAAACTTATAAGAAAATTATTGGATATATAAAATTATTTTTATAACTATTTAATTAATTATTATTATTTAATAACTATTTTTAATTATTTAATAATTCACTAATAAATAAGAAAATGTAAAATAAGTCTAGAAATATAAAATTAAAATTTCTAAAAGTCTAAAATATTATAAAACTTATTTTAAACTAAAATTATATTTTTCACTATTTATTTAATTATTATTAATTAAATATTATTTAATTATTAACTAATTATATTGATTTAAATTATTAAAAAAATACTAAAATGACTTAGATAATTAAGAAGATTTTTATAAATCTAATTAACCATCACAGGAATCCTAAAAATTATAAAAAGTTTATTTTATGTATTTTTAAACTAAATTACTAATTATTATTATAATTATTAATTAATTAACAATTAAAATAATTATATTATAAAAAATAGAAAATGAACAGTAAAAATTCTAGAAAAATTTATAAAAATGTTTTAACTTATGTAAAAGCTAGAAAAATTATAAAAACTAGGTGGTACTTTATAAAATATAATTATTCTATTTAATTATTAATTATTAATTAATAATTAATTAAACTAAAATTAATTCTAAAAAACACTAAAAGACAAAAGAAAAATCTGGAAAAATTTCTAAAATTACTTTAATATAAAAGAGATTTACTAAAAATATAAAAAGGATAAAGTGCTTATAAATAAGCTAAAAAGAAAATTAAAATGATAATTTCTATTAAATAGAAGCTATCACTATAATTAAAATTGGTTTTTTAGAGTTTTTTCTTTTTCCAAACTAATTTTGTACTAAAAACTAACATTTTTTATGCAAACCAGAAATAAGCACTTTGAGTGCTTATTAGTCCCAACAGTTGACTTTCTTTGACCAAGAAGGGAATTAAGCTCAAATGGAGTTATGTGGGGTCCACTATGGTGTATTTTGGTTCCTCTGAGTTATATGAACATGTTTGAGTAAGATTCACACAATTAAACGATGAGGCGAAAAATGAACCACTTTTAGGGGGTCATTTAAGCCCGGAATTGAATTTATTTGATCAAATATTACCCTAAATCGTTCAGTTTGTGATTTTAGGTACTTTGGAAGAGAAATCTGGAAAAGGAAGCAATTCGGACGTTTTTGGAGCATAAAAGTGAAGAAAACGCTAAAGACTTAATTTTCCATGCGGAGAACAGTGTATGACGGCGTCAAGAAGGAAATCCTGACGGCGTCAAGAGTAAAAACCATGACGACCCAGAAGAAACCTGAAGGCGTCACAAGTAGAGCGTCAAGAGTTAATTGTGTGACGGCCTGCAAAAGGGGACTACATGACGGCGTCAGATCCAGATCTAGGCAGTCCGAGGAATTATTGGGCGGCGAGATGACGGCGTCAGACATTTGTTCTTGACGCCGTCACCCTCTAAAATCTATATATAGTTTTCTAATTTTCATTCATTAGGAGGAACTTGTGTGGAGAAACCCTAGGGCCGAACCTTGTACGTATTTTATAGCTTTTTCAAGGGTTTTCAGCCCTTGAATCCTTTCATGTGCTATTGAGATAAGTCTTCTCTTAATTCAATCAATATGTCTATGTGTTGGTTGTCTATATCTTGTACTTGTCTTGATTTCAACATGCTAGGCTAGATCTATCATGTGTTTGCTTAGATCTAATGAAACCTAGATGTTAATTATGTGTTGATTACTTGTTTAAGGTTGTATTGGATGAATGATTTCAATGTTAGGCTTAAGAAAACTGGCAGATCTCCATTTGGTAACATGCTTGAACGTCTTAGGAAACATGAACCGATGTGTACTAGGTTTTATTGGTTGTATTTAATGCATGAATAAATTCTAATGATCCCATATTAGGAGCTTCTTAGCCGGCTCGACATAGGAGTGAAGTAGGCACTCATAGGATTGGGGAAGTAAGTACGCCACTCCATGAATGGTATTAAGGAATACAATCCGTCATCCACACAACTATAACAAGTAATTAACGTGTAAAAGATATCTAGGGAGTAGTGAAACCTAAGTAAACACATTTCTCCCACATATTGCTCACAACTTTAGTTTAATATAGTTTATTTTAATTTTTAGTATTTTATTTTGATTGCATCTTAGTATTGGGTTAGTTGACTAGCAACTAATTCCGCCCAAATCCTTCAAACCCGAGATTTTTACTTGCTTTCCTAAAAACATAAAAAATACAAAAAGAATCATCCCTCATCTCTAGACCTAGTCTTTAGGTTTTCTAATCCTAGCGACACTATTCCTAGCTGAACGATCAATCCCCCGGTACTTGTCATTATACAATACTACATCGATCATGTACACTGACTGGTGGGGGTTGTAAGCTTCTCAAGATCCCTTGAGAGGTAAAGCCTGGTACGATTCCCACGTATCAATAAGCTATGAGAATAAGCCAAGAATATCAAAATAAGCACTTGCTTATTGAGTTCTGAGACAGAAAAGGGGACAAGAATTGAGGGCAATTTCAGGTGGGGTCCACTGGTCCTAAAGTCAAACAAATGGTCAACTTTTGAAGCCTGGTAGGAGGGGGTTAGGAAAACCCAAGATTGGAGTGTGGGACCCACTGGGGTAGCCACAATCAACCACCAAAGGTGGTGGTGTGCTGAGGGTCTGCTGATGCAGGGGAGCTACTTCCCCTGTAGCCTACTTTGAGGGGCAATAATGTCCATAAGAAAAATTCATAAAAATAAAAAAAACATGGAAATCAATAGTTCAGCTGGTATATAATACACACAAGAAGTTTCAATCCCTAAAAGCTTACACAAAATTCATGAAAATTCATGCCATTTTGAGGATTTCTGATCATGCACTTTTTGACTTTTTGATAAAAACTTGAATTTTGACTTAAGTGAACTTCTGATGAACCATATAAGCTAGAATAGTTGTAATAAGCTAGAGTAAACCTAAATTAAGCTAAAATCAACACAGATAAGCTAAAATGAGGGATTGTGGGTTCAAAACCCCACACAGTTAACTGTGAGGGGGGTATTCCTTGTGATTTTGACTTTTGATCAAATGAGCTTACAAGTGTGATCCGGCTGAAAAACCAAGAACTAGAACCAAGTATAATCCTAGCAGCTTACCACTAAGCTTCTAAACCCAGGGCATTCCAAAATTTACCCTGCTCCACTGCATCATCTTCATACAAACTGATTTTTTTTATTTTTCTATTATTTATTTGTATTTTTCGTATTTTTGAGCTAATGATTATACACTGAATTTTAAGGTATCTAAAAGCCTACAAAATCTTTGTCAGAGCTTATATGAGCATAAGATTGTCCTTATAATCCACTACAACAATATCAAAGTAAATTGAGATTTTTGAAATTGAGAATTGCATAAACTGAATTCATACACAAAACCTTGAAATTGATTACTAAAAAGAGTTCACAACACACTTTAGAACACTGGAAATTTAACTTGAAAGCTTAAGTTACACTGGAAATTGAAAAGAAACTAAGTCGACATTACATAAACTAAATTATAAAAAATATATATCTTCCACTCTTCTCTCTTGATCTTTATAGATGAAAATAAGCTTCCAGGTGTCCTCAGAGACTTTTCCCACCACTTTTGACCCTTGGATCTCTGTAATTCATCTCAGTCGTTCAAAAGCACTTTTGGCGCCAATAGTGAAATTGGTAACATGGGTTGGTTTGGAAGTAATTAATGAACCTTGGTTGTATGTGGAGGTGTAAGGGGGACAATTGAGATATTTTTAGCCAAGTTGTAGTGATATGGAAGAAAAACCATATTTGCTAGTGTTACAGTGAAGGATTTGGTGGAAAATGGTGGGAAAGGCATTAATTGTGGAGTGGGATAGGGTTGTGAGGTGGAGGGGAGTGGGTAGACAGCTAGGGGTGTGAGGTGGAGGCAAAACCAGGGAGGTGGAAGGGTTGTTTTGGTTCAGTGAGTGAGGGAGAGGGAGAGTGAATAGTGATGGTGGTTTTGGGAGGTCAAACGGGGTCAAACCCCCGTTTTTATTATTAAAGGGATTGGGCCGGTTGTGTTTTGGGCCTAGGAAAAAGGTAAGGGTAGGCTTGGTGTTTTGTTTTGGATTGGATTTGGTTCTAATAATAATAATAAGAGTCCGTTTGGTTTAGAACGTTACACAAAGACCAAATTTGTAATTTATTCAAAGTTGGGGGCTGAAAATGTAAATATCCCAAAGTTATCAAAATGGTGTAAATTGCCAAACTTGAATAGTACAAGGTCCTATTTTGATATTAATTTCATTTTTTGAGATTCCAGGGACCAAAACTGCCAACTTGTGAAAGTTCAGGGACCAATCATGTAATTTCTCCAAACTTTTCACCCAAGGACCATTCCTGCAATAAAAGATTAGTATAAGGACCAAAAATTATTTTCTCAAAGTTTTTACATCCTAGGGACCATTTATGTCAATTTTGCAAAGTACAGGGACTAAACTTGTAATTTTGTGAAACTTTGCACCAAAGGACTAAATATGTAATTTGTGATTCAAAAAGGACCTTTGGTAACTTTTTCATGTTTCTAGAATAACCAGGGACTGGTTTTGACAGGTTTTGAAAGTTGAGGGACTGAAATTGTTAATTATGCAAACTTTGTTCGTTTTTTATCTGTTTTTGATTATTTTGCATCTGAAACATATAAAACACACTTCTAAGATATTTTAAGTATTTTGATGCATGTTTGAGTGTTTTTGGATGTTTTGGCAAATCAGATTGGTATAAAATGATGAGTATTTAGATACTCATCAATCCCCCACACTAAAATATTGCTAGTCTCTAGCAATCTTTTGAGAAAAACTTAATGGATTTGAAACTCTTTACCAAAAGCCATCACTTCTGGAGTAGCCAAATGTATCAGTTCAAGTAAGAACTATGGTCCACTTGATAACCATGTGATTTTGAGCAAACCACCAGCTGTCAACGGATTTGTTTTGTCTTTACCAAAAGCCGTTTGCTTCTGGACTTGCCAACTCTTGATGGACAAAGTCAACATCTTGGTGAGCTAATTACCAATTATGGTTTTTCCACTGCCTTTACCACAATCCATAATCTTGCGGGCTAGCCAACTCATTCACTTTTTAGGATATGGCGAGTTGATTTACCATACAATTTTGGCCAAATTGCAAGCCATCAACGGTTTTGAGATATCTTTACCAAGAGCCGTTTGCTCCTGGATTAGCCAATCCTTATGTGGGTTAGACATGGTGGACTAATAACCATTTATTGCATTTCTAAGTGTGAAAAAACTTTAAATTTTGATCAAATGAGGGTGCTTGATGGAACATGTGTTTGAATTCGTGAGAATCCCCCCCCCCCCCCCCACACTTAGAAATGAATATTGCCCTCAATATTCAAAGCACCGGGTGTTAAACCGATACTTAGAACGTAAGAAGGAAATATTAAAAACCTTTATTTTAGGCTATTTACATGTTTTTTTTTTTTTTTTTTTTTTTTTGAAGATATATACATATATACAACATGTGGGGCATCTCCCCCACACTAGGGTGGTAGAAAAGAGAAAGAAGACAGAAATATGAGTAAAAACCCATATTGCTACTATTTTTGATTACCGAGTCGCTAGCTTGACTCGACCTCGAATTGATTTGTTCATGAGGAAGCTACTGTTTTTGTTTACCGAGTCGCTAGCTTGACTGGACCTCGAATTGATTTGTTCATGAGGAAGCTACTATTTTTGTTTACCAAGTCGCTAGCTTGACTCGACCCCGAATTTAATTGTCCTTTGGGAAATTTGGAGATCCGGGACAACCATGGATGGTATGTCCTCTCCAAAGTAGTGTTTCACACGATGCCCATTCACTTTAAAACATGGACCGTCATTTTGAGATAACTCAACGGTACCATATGGATAAACCTTAGTGATAGTGAATGGGCCAGTCCAACGGGTTTTTAGTTTACCCGAGAAGATCTTTAATCTAGAATTCAAGAGAAGGACTCGATCACCAACGTTAAAAACGCGGTTCTTTATTTTTGAGTCATGAATCTTCTTTGTTTTTTCTTTATAGATTAAAGAGTTCTCGTAAGCTTGATTACGTAGTTCATTTAATTCATTCATTTGAACTTTTCTGTGATCACCCGCAGTTTTGAGGTCAAAGTTGGCATGTTTTAATGCCAGTAGGCTTTGTGCTCAAGTTCCATCGGCAGATGACATGTCTTTCCGTACACAAGCTTGTAAGGTGTACACCCAATGGGTGTTTTATAAGCTGTACGAAAGGCCCATAGTGCGTCATATAATTTATCCGACCATGCAGCACGATTTTCTCCTACAGTCCTCTCAAGCATCCTTTTGATACCACGGTTTGAAACCTCCACTTGCCCACTTGTTTGTGGGTGATACGCGGTAGAAAGACGGTGAGTTACACCATACTTTTGCATGACTTAGTCAAATTTGTCATTGCAAAAATGCGTACCACGATCACTTATGATAGCACGTGGGGTTCCAAAACGGGCAAAAAGAGATTTCAGGAATTTTACTACAACTCGGGCATCATTTGTAGGTAAAGCTTTCGCTTCAACCCACTTTGATTAGTAATCAACAGCCACAAGTATGTATTTGTTTCCTCTAGATGATGGGAATGGCCCCAAAAAGTCAATGCCCCAGATATCAAAGATCTCACAGACTTGAATAGCATTTTGTGGCATCTCATTTCTTTGTGAAAAGTTCCCGTGACGTTGACAAGCGTCACAAGTTTTAATGAGATCCTGGGCATCTTTATAAATTGTGGGCCAGAAGAATCCGGAATCAAACACCTTTTTGGCGGTGTAATTGAGACTATGATGGCCCCCAGTGGGTCCAGCATGGCAAGCGTTGAGAATTTCAGTGGCTTCCTGTCCATATACACACCGTCAGATGACTTGATCCGCACAGATTTTGAATAAGTAGGGGTCATCCCAGAAGTAATGTTTGACATCCTTAAAGAATTTATTCTTCTGTTGGGTTGACATCCCTTTCACAACAAAGTTACCCGCATGGTAGTTTGCGAAGTCAACAAACCATGGGGTAGTAGAATCTCCACGAAAAGCAACCGCATTGAGTGTTTCGAGAGGAAATGTTTCATTTATTTCCTTTTTCTCATACACATCTTGATGAGGGTTCTCTAATCGGGACAGATGATCAGCAGCCAGGTTCTCAGCTCCCTTTTTATCACGAATAAAGATCTCAAATTCCTGAAGGAGGAGAACCCAACGGAGCAATCTCGGCTTTGCATCTTGTTTTGCAAAGAGATATTTTAGAGCCTAGTGATCCGTATACACTACGCATTTGGTCAAGATTAAGTATGTCTGAAACTTTTCAAAAGCATACACCACGGCTTATAATTCTTTTTCCGTAGTGGTGTAATGAGTTTGAGCTTCGTTCATAGTTTTGCTTGCGTAGTGGATAGGCTGAAAGTGTTTTGTTTTGCGTTGCCCCAAGACTGCACCGATAGCAAAATCACTTGCAACGCACATGAGCTCAAAGGGTAAATCCCAGTCGGGGGCAACAAGGATGGGTGCCTCCGTAAGCTTTTTCTTTAATGTTTCAAAAGCTTCGATGCACTCTGGTGAGAAGATAAAAGGAGCATCCTCCTCGAGGAGATGAGTCATAGGCCGGGAGATTTTAGAAAAATCTTGTATGAATCGACGATAGAAACCGGCATGACCCAAGAAACTCCTAATACCTTTGACGGTAGTAGGGTGAGGCAATTTAGCAATGACATCAACCTTACCTCTGTCAACCTCAATCCCATTCTTGGTAATCTTATGGCCGAGGACAATGCCCTCTTTGACCATAAAATGACTCTTTTCCCAATTTAGACATAGATTGGTGTCTTCACACCTTTTCAACATTTTTTTCTAAATTGGTAAGACATGTTTGGAATGAATCCCCAATGACCGAGAAGTCATCCATAAAGACCTCCATGGTTTTACCGATCATATCGGTAAATATGGCAATCATGCACCTCTGGAACGTACCTGGAGCATTACATAAGCCAAAAGGCATACGTTTATAAGCAAAGGTTCCATAAGGGCATGTAAATGTAGTCTTTTCTTTATCTGATGGATCAATGGGGATTTGAAAGTATCTTGAGAAACCATCAAGGAAACAATAGTACACGTTCCCTGCTAATCTCTCAAGCATCTGATCCATAAAGGGCAGCGGAAAGTGGTCTTTGCGGGTGGCGTCATTCAACTTATGATAGTCAATGCAAACACGCCACCCAGTAACCAGCCGAGTTGGAATCAACTTATTTTCCTCATTAGTGACAACAGTAATTCCACCCTTTTTTGGGACGCAATGGATGGGACTAACCCATGGACTGTCAGAGATGGGGTAAATCAATCCTGCATCAAGAAGTTTGAGAACCTCTTGTTTAATCACATCATGGATTTTCGGATTCACCCGTCTTTGATGTTGCACTGCGGGCTTGAAGTCATCCTCCATTAAGATTTTGTGTGTACAAAAATCTGGGTTAATACCCTTAATATCGGAGAGTTTCCAAGCAATTGCTTGCTTGTGTGACTCCAAGACCTTTATGAGAGCAACATTTTCCTCATCACTTAAACCTTTAGCAATAATGACGGGTAATTTATCATCACCCTCTAAAACTGCATATTCAAGATGAGGAGGTAAGTCCTTGAGCTCGACCTCAGGAAATTCATCGTTTTTATCAACCGATTTAATTTCCTCATTATGAAGTTGTACGGGAGGGAGTGGAGGAGAATTGTCTTGATTTAGCAATTTCTCAAGGAGAAGAATATCTCCCTCCAGATCAATCTCAGTGTTATCAATTCCCGATGAAACTGAATCACTTTTGAGAAAAGCCTCGACCTCTTCCAAAAGGAAATCACTTCCCTCAAACGGAGTGAGAGAAGGGGAAGAGTCGGAAATGATAGGTTCAAATGATGGAGTGGAATCCCCACTCACAGAATTATGAGAATAACCAAGAAATTCTTGAGAGTACTCCTCTGAAGCAATGTCTATGATATCTATTTGATTAACTGCTTCAGAATCATAATTTGAGGAGTACCACGAGGTTTGATCGAGGTTAAAGGTAATAGCTTCATTACCCACACGCAAGGTGATTTCTTGCTCAAATACATTGATAAGAGCACAGCCCGTTCTAAGGAAACCCCTCCCAACAATGAGAGGGACCCTTTGATCAGCATCGAAATCAACCACCACAAAGTCAGCGGGGAGATGGAACTTTCCTACTTTCACAAACACGTCCTCGGCAATGCCAAGAGGACGAGATATCGATCGATCTGCAAGCTCTAGAGTCATGCAGGTAGGAGTAAGATCCGAAAGAGAAAGTTTCTTCTAAACTGAGTAAGGCATTAGGTTGATGCTTGCACCAAGATCGGCCAAGGCATAGCAATCAACCATTCCTGGAAATACACATGGGTATTAGAAATTTTCCAGGATCTCCCAGCTTCTCAGGAAGCTTCTTTAAAAGAACTGCTGAGCAGTTCTCATTCAGGGGAGTCTTTGCCATTTCAAACAGTTTCTCCTTGTTGCTTAACAAGTGTTTGATTGTTGATGCAAATTTGGGCATCAGAATAATAGCATCCGCGAAGCTAATGTCAAAATGTAAATCTTGGAAGATTTGAAAGAATTTATCCATCTGGTGACTAGCCTTTTCACGGAGCTTTTGCTCACTCAAGCGTGAGGGTTAAGGAATAGAAGAGGTAGAAGGTTTGGACTTAGGTGTTTCAACTGGGATATCATTTGGTTCAAAAACAACTCTAGGTTTTGGTTTGGGTTTCGGGACAACATGAGGTGGGACGTCTTGGGTACCCCCATTATGAGTAGGAAGTACTTCGTCCTTATTTACCTCGGTTTTATTTTCCACTACCTTTGGAGAAGGAGAAGAAGTGGTAGTGGGAACAGTGGGTCCATCATATGAAACTCCGCTCCTGGTTGTGATCACCTTTGCATCGCTCCTCGGGTTTGCGATCGTGTTGCTCGGAAGTTTTCTAGAGCCCGAGGGTTGTTCATTTAAAGATTTATTGATTTCAGAAATCTGGCTGACCAACAACCTGTTTGTCTCTTCTTGAGTTTTCATGAACTGCTTCAACAACTCATCGGATGATGGTTGTGGAGCTGGGAGAATGGCTTGTGTTTGGTTGGGGAAATTTTGAACTCGGTTATTTTGATTATAACCTTGTTGTGATTGAAAATTTCCGTGATTTGGATTACCATTTCCCTGAAAATGATTTCCCGTGTTGAAATTGTTTCTATTAAAGTTTCCTGGATTGTGGAAACCTTGATTCTGTCCAGGATTGAAATTCCCTTGGTTTTGATAACCTTGGTTCATTCGAGGTTGGTTCTGGTTTCGATTTTGCAAATTTGGGTTTTGGTTGAACCCGGGTGGTCCCATATGTGTATTAGCACGGTAACTTGGTTCCATTTGAGGGCGGTATTGATTACAGGCTAAGGCATTGGCTTCAAAAGGACTACCATCGATGGCAGTACAGTTGTAGTATGCATGTGGGCCACCACAAGTGAGACAAACTTCCACGTTTTTTTACTTCAGCATGTGAAGGATTTTGTGTGAAAGTGACTTTCTTTTGGTTTGAGAGAACCAAAGCTTGAATAGCGTCCGTGAGTTTGTCTATCTTAGCATCGGTGCTAGAAGTACTCATGGGAGATGAAGTAGAAGGACCAGCACTCACTTGGGAGTTATATGGCTTTGTGCGTGTAGTGCGGACCTTGGACTTATTTTCAATGATTTCTAAAGCTTCTTTAGTGGTTTTACTCAAAAAAATTACCTCCCGCGGAGGCATTGAGAGAATCTTGGTCAGATTGACTCACACCATTATAGAAAGTGTCAATTTGCATTAATTCAGTGAAACCATGATGAGGACATCGACGAAGCAATTCTTTGAAACGATCCCATGCGTCACCAAACTTTTCATCAAACTTTTGAGTAAATTTGATGATTTCATTTTTAAGACTTGTCGTTCTGGACGGGGGAAAAAATTCGTTTACTAATTTGGTAACTAAATCTTTCCATGATGTTATTGAACGAGGGGGTTGTTTTTCCAGCCAAATCCGGGCTGCCCCCTCAAGAGAAAATGGGAATAGAAGAAGTTTAACTGCTTCGGAAGGGACGTTCTTGTATTTGATAGTAGATGTAATCTTGTTAAACCATCGAATATGAGCATGAGGATCATCCCTCTCAAAACCATAAAATTGGCTTGAGGTAACTAGATTAAGTAACCCGGTTTTGAGCTCAAAGTATTCAGCCACAATGGTTGGGACAACAATAGCGTCTCCGTAACCCTCGGTGGGTGCTTGGAGAAGCTCATTCATTGGACGGTCTTCCACCATGATAACTTTGTTTGGGGAAACAACACGAATCTCAGATACGACTGTTGGGGCAGAACGTCTACGGCGTCTTCGAGGAATTCTGACAAGCTCACGGAAAGGGCTTGTTGACCTAGAAGAACGAGTGCGCATGCACTAGAGACGACTCTAAGAATCCTTAGAGTGACGGGAAATTAAAAATGGAAAAGAAAAATCTTTTTGGATTTTTGTTTTTATAAGGTAATATAGAAATATGGACAAAAGATGATATATAACAATGAGTGATAATTCAAACTCACAAATGCTTCAAAAGTCGTAATACGCAGCACACCTCCCCGGCAGCGGCGCCAAATTTTGATTGGCCTCAAACAGTCAGAATATATCAACCAAGTAATGGTCAACAAGTCAAACAGCCTAAACCAATACTCCGTGGAGTGTAGTGTTTCCCAGGATCGTTAGATGCCAACGAGGCGTGAAATCTGAAATAAAATGACTTTGAGATCAGGTGAATTGAACAGGAAAAGGGCTAAAGTGATTGTACTTACTGAAATATAGGTTAGAATAGCTTTGATAGGCTATATCAACTAATACGTGAAATCAGGTAAGTACAAATGAAAAGGAACTGGAAAACGTATACGTTTAATATTTAAACGTAAACAACAAAAACGATTTTAACTATAGTAGTAATTTGTATGCCTTAGGGGCTTAAATGCAAATTAAATAAACTTAAAATATTTATTTTATAATTACTAATTTATTTAAAAATTAATAAAACCTAAAAATGTAAAAAGATATAAAATGTACGTTTAAATTTAAATAACGTAAACGTACGAAATTAAACGTGAGTTCTGTCAAATACAACTCTCACAAATGTGAAAATTATATTTTTGGAATCCTAAACTTATAAGAAAATTATTGGAAATATAAAATTATTTTTATAACTATTTAATTAATTATTATTATTTAATAACTATTTTTAGTTATTTAATAATTCACTAATAAATAAGAAAATGTAAAATAAGTCTAGAAATATAAAATTAAAATTTCTAAAAGTCTAAAATATTATAAAACTTATTTTAAAACTAAAATTATATTTTTCACACTATTTATTTAATTATTATTATTTAATTATTAACTAATTATATTGATTTAAATTATTAAAAATACTAAAAAGACTTAGATAATTAAGAAGATTTTTATAAATCTAATTAACCATCACAGAAATCCTAAAAATTATAAAAAGTTCATTTTATGTATTTTTAAACTAAACTACTAATTATTATTATAATTATTAATTAATTACCAATTAAACTAATTATATTATAAAAAATAGAAAATGTACAGTATAAATTCTAGAAAAATTTGTAAAAATGTTATAACTTATATAAAAGCTAGAAAAATTATAAAAACTAGGTGGTACTTTATAGAATATAATTATGCTATTTAATTCTTAATTATTAATTAATAATTAATTAAACTAAAATTAATTCTAAAAACCACTAAAAACAAAAGAAAAATCTGGAAAATTTTCTAAAATTAATTTAATATAAAAGAGATTTACTAAAAATATAAAAAGGATAAAGTGCTCAAAAATAAGCTAAAAAGAAAATTAAAATGATAATTTCTATTAAATAGAAGCTATCACTATAATTAAAATTGGTTTTTTTGAGTTTTTTCTTTTTCCAAACTAATTTTATACTAAAAACTACCACTTTTTACAAAAACAATTTTTATGTAAACAAGACATAAGCACTTTGAGTGCTTATTAGTCCAAACAGTTGACTTTCTTTGACCAAGAAGGGAATTAAGCTCAAATGGAGTTATGTGGGGTCCACAATGCTGTATTTTGGTTCCTCTGAGTTATATGAACATGTCTGAGTAAGATTCACACAAATAATCTATGAGAATAAGCCAATAATATCAAAATAAGCACTTGCTTATTGAGTTCTGAGACAGAAAAGGGGACAAGAATTGAGGGCAATTTCAGGTGGGGTCCATTGGTCCTAAGGTCAAACAAATGGTCAACTTTTGAAGCCTGGTAGGAGGGGCGTTGGGAAAACCCAAGATCGGAGTGTGGGACCCACTAGGGTGGCCACAATCAACCACCAAAGGTGGTGGTGTGCTGAGGGTCTGCTGATGCGGGGGAGCTACTTCCCCTGCAGCATACTTTGAGGGGCAATAATGTCCATAAGAAAAATTCATAAAAATCAAACAAACATGGAAATCAATAGTTCAGCTGGTATATAATACACACAAGAAGTTTCAATCCCTAAAAGCTTACACAAAATTCATGAAAATTCATGCCATTTTGAGGATTTCTGATCATGCACTTTTTGACTTTTTGATAAAAACTTGAATTTTGACTTAAGTGAACTTCTGATGAACCATATAAGCTAGAATAGTTGTAATAAGCTAGAGTAAACCTAAATTAAGCTAAAACCAACACAGATAAGCTAAAATGAGAGATTGTGAGTTCAAAACCCCACACAGTTAACTGTGAGGGGGTATTCCTTATGATTTTGACTTTTGATCAAAGAAGTATTGGAGTTGAATGTTTCACTGAGTCATTAGGACCTTATACATCATACATCAAACAAGAACAACGACATATACAACCTTATACACAGTGTACACAGTTAAACCAAACAAACCTTAACAAGGTTTCAAATGTGATTATCAAAGCAACCTACTCAATTATTTCTCAACACTGATTCTAGACTTTAGATTATCATCTTATAAGACCTAATGAGCATAAAACAACACTGAAACTAGCATGAAACATAGAAAGTACCAAATGGCATTTTAACTGTGAAAAATAAGATTTTAAGCAACTGTGATTATAAAAGAACAAGTGAACTATTTTATGATGGATTATGATTAACTAACAAAGACTAAGCATAAGGGAACAAGATTTAACAACTAATAACAATGAGACAACAAAAAGCAAGAAATTGACAAATGAGCTTACAAGTGTGATCTAGCTGAAAAACCAAGAACTAGAACCAAGTATAATCCTAGCAGCTTACCACTAAGCTTCTAAACCCAGGGCATTCCAAAATTTACCCTGCTCCAATGCATCATCTTCATACAAACTGATTTTTTTTTATTTTTCTATTATTTATTTGTATTTTTGGTATTTTTGAGCTAATGATTATACACTGAATTTTAAGGTATCCAAAAGCCTTCAAAAGCTTTGTCAGAGCTTATATGAGCATAAGATTGTCCTTATAATCCACTACAACAATATCAAAGTAAATTGAGATTTTTGAAATTGAGAATTGCATAAACTGAATTCATACACAAAACCTTGAAATTGATTACTAAAAAGAATTCACAATACACTTTAGAACACTGGAAATTTAACTTGAAAGCTTAAGTAACACTGGAAATTGAAAAGAAACTAAGTCGACATTACATAAACTAAATTATAAAAAATATATATCTTCCACTCTTCTCTCTTGATCTTTATAGATGAAAATAAGCTTCCAGGTGTCCTCAGAGACTTTTCCCACCACTTTTGACCCTTGGATCTCTGTAATTCATCTCAGTCGTTCAAAAGCACTTTTGGCGCCAAAAGTGAAATTGGTAACGTTGGTTGGTTTGGAAGCAATTAATGAACCTGGGTTGTATGTGGAGGTGTAAGGGGGACAATTGAGATATTTTTAGCCAAGTTGTGGTGATATGGAAGAAAAACCATATTTGCTAGTGTTACAGTGAAGGATTTGGTGGAAAATGGTGGGAAAGGCATTAATTGTGGAGTGGGATAGGGTTGTGAGGTGGAGGGGAGTGGGTAGACAGCTAGGGGTGTGAGGTGGAGGCAAAACCAGGGAGGTGGAAGGGTTGTTTTAGTTCAATGAGTGAGGGAGAGGGAGAGTGAATAGTGATGGTGGTTTTGGGAGGTCAAACGGGGTCAAACCCCCGTTTTTATTATTAAAGGGATTGGGCCGGTTGTGTTTTGGGCCTAGGAAAAAGGTAAGGATGGGCTTGGTGTTTTGTTTTGGATTGGATTTGGTTATAATAATAATAATAAGAGTCAGTTTGGTTTAGAAAGTTACACAAGGACCAAATTTATAATTTATTCAAAGTTGGGGGCTGAAAATGTAAATATCCTAAAGTTATCAAAATGGTGTAAATTGCCAAACTTGAATAGTACAAGGTCCGATTTTGATATTAATTTCATTTTTTGAAATTCCAGGGACCAAAACTGCCAACTTGTGAACCTTCAGGGACCAATCATGTAATTTCTCTAAAATTTTCACCCAAGGACCATTCCTGCCATAAAAGATTAGTACAAGGACCAAAATTGATTTTCTCAAAGTTTTTACATCCCAGGGACCATTTATGTCAATTTTGCAAAGTACAGGGACTAAACTTGTAATTTTGTGAAACTTTGCACCAAAGGACTAAATATGTAATTTGTGATTCAAAAAGGACTTTTGGTGACTTTTTTGTGTTTTTAGAATAACCAGGGACTAGTTTTGACAGGTTTTGAAATTTGAGGGACTGAAACTGCCAGTTATGCAAACTTTGTTCGTTTTTTATCTGTTTTTGATTATTTTGCATCTGAAACATATAAAACACACTTCTAAGATATTTTATGTATTTTGATGCATATTTGAGTGTTTTTGGATGTTTTAGCAGATCAGATTTGTATAAAATGATGAGTATTTAGATACTCATCAGTCTTTTTCGTTTTATTTGTTTTATAAAAGTTTGCTTCTAAGAATAGACGTAAATTTCAAAACTCTTTAATGCAAAAATATAGATACTAGTTTATTTACGGTTTTCGTATAAACATTACTTATCTATAATGTTGGGAAAGAATTTACAATTTCATATATCATATATAAGCATATATATGCATATGTGTTTTAATAAAAGTTTATATACTTGGTTTGTTTTTTTGTAAAATTAATGTTATGAATGAATCCTAGTTTGATCTTTAAGTGAAATCTATATATGCACAACACAAGCAATTATAATTATGTATGAAATGCTAACAAGTAAATAATCAAAGAGTGAGAGATGGAAAGATCAAATCGAGAGACAAAGGATTTATAGTGGTTCGGCTACAAGGACACCTTCCTTGCCCTACTCCACTCCCCGAGTCACCTATTCGAGAGTTTTCTTCACTAGATCAAAAACCTCCCTTATGGCGGAGAAAACCTTACACACCAAATTACACACCACAACTTCGTCACAACTCAATCACAACTTCTACACAACTTCTTCACACCAATCTTCTTCACACCAATTCTTCTTCACACCTTTCTACTTCACACCTATCTTCTTCACACCTTTCTACTTCCTAACTCTTCTTCTTCACGCCACTTGTTTCTTCACACCTTCACTACTTAGTTCTATCCACTACTCCAAGATATATACTACTTCACAACTTCTTGGCTTCAAGGTCTTCTCAACTTCAAGGCTTCTACTTCTTTGTCTTCACAACTATCTCTACTTCAATATACTACCACTTCTTATTTCTTCTATCACTAATCCTATCCACCTCTACTTCTTCACTTCTAGTACTACTTCACACCTTCAATAAATCTCGATCCTATATCTAAATCTAGCTAACCAATGTATACACTATATTCACCAAAGAATGAATGATATACAAGATGAAATGATCAAACAACTTAGATAGCAAGATAATACTAAGTTGTAATACTCCTAGTCTTGATAAATAGAAGTATTCTTCTCTTTGAACTTGAATGAATGAGGCTTTGGATCACTTGGAAACAAAGGCTTATGAATTATATGATCAAAGGATTTTTAAGATGGAAATGGAGGTTTGAATCAGAAAGTTTTGTAGTGCAAAAAGGTGAGAAAAATTCCAGATTTAAGGTGGTATTTATAGGCAACAAATTCTGACAACTGGAGCTTGCCGGTCCCCTTAAATCATGGCCGGCCCCCTTAAAATTAAGGGGACCGCCCCTTATAATTAAGGGGGCCGCCCCGCTGTAATGGCCAAAAGTTTTGTCTTTTAGTAGGGAAAGTTTATTTGGTGAAAACTAACTGATTTTGGTTAAAAATTTGAATTCATATATTAAGTATGATTAAAACATTTTTCTTTATTACCAAAAGTGTTTTTCAAAAATATATAATAAGTTTATATACTAAAATAAACTTTGTAGTAATTACACACAATGTTTATTCATACCTTAAGTGATTAGATGATGGAAGTGATTATTTACTACTAAATACTTGTTTACATCATGATCTTTGGTTTGATGAATTTTGGTTTTGTGATTATCAAAACATAGAGTACTCGAAAGATATGAATAACGTTTTTAGTCAATTATTTATATCAACATCTCCCCTTTTTTGATGATTACAAAACCTAAACTCATTAAATCCAAAAATCAATTTTTAGACAAGTATTTAGTGAGTTTATATTCACTTCTCCCCCTTTTTGTAGAATCAAAAAGGTTTAAGCCGATAGATGAAAGCTCCCCCTTGATGTATGCTCCCCTCGTTTGGGGGCACCAAGGGTTCGATTTAAGGAATTCTTGCATGAAAAATATTAGAGGCACAAGCATGGCACAAGCAAATATATATGGCATAATGAAAACTAATAATAAGCATGGCAAAAGAGAATTTGAAACACATATTAAATCATTCATTAATAGAAAATGATTATGTCAACCCATAATCATTGTTACATAAGCCATAATGATAGAATTCTAAACTAAGTTGAATATGCTATTGTGCCAACAAAGAGTGTCACCAAACTTTCTTGCATCCCAAAATGGTTGAAGTGTTTTATTTGAAAATGAGAAACATAAGCATATAAAATGTTTGGTGGTTTAATGGAGGTAAACTTTTGGTTGCATGGATGTTGGTGAGTTTGGAGATGTGGAGCTTGGAGGTGGTGGATTTGAAGTTGGGTTTGTTGATTGAGGGTTTTGATGTTGTTCAAGTGATGGTGTTTGTTGAGATCTAGTAAGAAGATACTCAATCCAAGTAAAGTGCTCATTCAATGAATGGTTTGTTGTTGGAGGAAGATGCAACAAGGGCAATTGTTAACGTGCTTCTCAATTTGGTCAATGTTGTGTGGTGATGATGATGAGCTTGATTGAGGTGGATCCAAATTGCGTTGAGCAAGATGTAATGCTAAAAGAGCACTAAGCTCATGAGCCTCTTTTAGCTCCTCAACAAATTTCAAGTGTCCGGAGGAAGGTGATGGTGGTGGAACATGATAGTTGTCTTGGGTAAAGGTTTGAACATGCAACATAGGAATGACATGTGAAGTTGTAGAATGTGGTGGTGGTATTCTTGGTGGTGGAGACTAGGTTGAGCTTGGGTAGTCATGAAAACATGATATGGGTGAAAGAGGTTCTTCATGAGTGGGTGGTGTTTTTGTTGAATGAGCAACATGTGAAGTATTGATTGAGAGATTGGGATTGAGCATGCTCATCATAAGAAGAGGAATTAATGAAGGCGTGAGTGGATGATTGGTTGTGAGATGAGTCATTAGTGTGGGTTTGAGGTTTAGTTGTTGGTTGACTTGGAACAACATCATTTGAGTTATGACAAGAATCAAGTTTTCTCCTCCAAACGGGTTTGACGGAGATCCTTGCGGTTCTTGAAGTCTTGGGTTTTTGGTTGTTGGGAGATGACATGTTTGGGTGTGATGGCATTAATGATGGGAAGAAGGTATTTATAGTGTATGAGAAATGTGGTTTAGGAAGGTAAATTTTGAGGGATAGTATGGGACAAAATATGTTTGTGAATTTTGGGAAGTATAGGGTGAAATGGGTCAAAAAGTGATAAAGAAAACAGTATCCCAGACCATCAGATGGCCGGTCCCTTTAATTAGGGGCTGGTCCCCTTAAAATTAAGGGGGCCGCCCATCTGGTGATTCCCAGAATGCCAGAAATGGGTTTTTGGCAGAAAATTTTCAAAACGGTTGTGTTTTTGGATTTGGATTCAAGTAAGTTCAATTCTTTGAGGCAATATAGGGCATACTATTCATGAATGTAGAGAGTGTTATAGAAACAAGTAAAGTAGACAATTAATTTCTAATATTCATGCAATCTACTAATTGATCAGTTAAGATAGGCAACCAAGGAAGCAATAAAGAAAACTAGTTAAATATGCAACTATATGAAAATGATAGTATGTAGGCTAGTGCAAACATATTGATGAGTGCTTACAAGTAACAAGTAGGAAGATATGATTATATGGACTTCAAAACTTGTTACAAACAAGATCCATATGGGCAAATCATGATTCTCAAGAAATGATTTGATTAAATTGTGAATGTCATTTCCATAGAAGTGTATGACACATGTAAGATGATCAAATATGTTTCTAATAAAACGTTTTTAGTTTTATTCAACAATGCTTTGCAAATAGATTTAAGTGTGCCTTAGAATGAAATAGATTGAGTTTTGCTTCATAACATGTAAAAAAAAATTTCAATCTTGATTTTGATTAAAATAAAGTTATGGTAGTTTATAGTTAAACATGTTGTTTGAAAAAAAATGATATAGATATTTGAAAGATTATTATTCAAAGAGAGAGGTTTTAAACATGATATTTTAATTTTGATAACAAGAAATTGCAAGTGAAGGATTTGAAATAGAAACTTATCATACTCAAGAGAATTAATTAAGCCCATTGTCACATATAATCATCTCTAATGGCAACTAAAGATATGGAAGAGAGATGGTAGATTTTAATGATCTAAATGCAATGTGATAGAGAGAGATAAAGTAAATCAACTATAAATACAAGATAGACATATGTATATGTATATATATATATATATATATATATATATATATATATATATATATATATATATATATATATATGTATGTATGTATACTAAACACATCTTAATATTAATTTACCAACAAGTTTTAATTATAGCACATCTATTAATGCAACTAGTAAGGTCATATAGCTTAAATGGTAAGTATTCTACTATAGATCATAGATGATTTTCAATATAAATGAATAATAAGAAAAATGATAATAGACTTAACAACAAGAGGGTTAACTAGCCTAATATCATGTATACATATATTAGTATTAATGATCTAAAAGCATGACAACTTATAAATTAAATCATATTAATATACTAATTAAAGCATACTCTAATATAATGTAATATTGACAGGTTTTTGAAAAGAAAACTTACCTCAGGTCTAGCTTTTCTTAAAGAATGGTCATGAGAGTAATAGAAGACATCAAAAAGTTTGCCCAAAGCATGTCGAAGTAGCAAAGTAAAATCCCAACGCAATAAAGATCAAGGAGGCTTGATCTGAAATACTTAATCGATCACAACAATCATCACAAGTCGTGTAGATCAAGAATGGTAATACAATAATCCTTCTTCTTGAGGTAGTAACGAACACACCATAAAATCAATGCACCAAAAGTGAGAACAAACCGCCAAAACAATAAATGACCGCAACCACGTAAAAAGCAAATCGTGTGTAGAATGTGAAACAGAGTAATAGGAACCAATAGTCATCAAATGAAAGAAAGCGAATAGAGCGATCCAAAAAGTAGTATTCCCTTCGTTCGTTAATTACCTAAACATGACAAAGAGCTTGGTACCCAGATTCTCATGGGTCCGAGATGGTTAGTTGAGAACATTCATTGCATTTGAATGCACATGATGAGGATGTCGCCGGGAAGTACAAGAATTCATCAATAGTTTGTTTTAACTAACAAACAATGACTCTCTTAACTAGAGTAGTAAACAATGAATGTGAATAATATTAGTTCTAAATTTCTCCACTAGATTTAACAAATTTTATTTGTTTTGATATATTTGTTAAAGAATCATTTGCAGTAAATACTAAACCGGTTTTATCATAAAATGACTTTTGAATGTTAAGTAAATATTTTAAAGATCTAGAACTATTTTCAAATTTGGCTAATATTTTTTCTTTTTCATTTTCCATTTTAATTTCATGTTTGTAGTCTTGACAATATTTACATTTAAGATCAATTTCAATATTACTTTCAAGTCTACACATTTTATCTTCTAAAATTATTTCCTTTTCAAAATTCTTTTCAATGGATATTGAAGATTTATTTTTAAGAATCATTTTTGAGTCAATGTTGCAAAAATGTTTGAAGTTGTTTTCCAAGTTTGAAAATTATAATATAAATTGATCATAGCAAAAATGTTTAGTTTCAGATTGTACCTCATTTGTAGTTGTACATTATTCACATGCTATACGGTGATCAATTACATCATCCATGTCGCTCCATGTTTTCTTTGTACTTTCGCTTAGATCTTGAAGCATGTAGTCCTTGCCATCAATATTTGTATTCACATTTGTTTGAATATTCTCACAAGCTATATTTTCATCAGCTTCCTCGTTATTGCTACCTTCAATGATCACATTTGAACTAGTAGTACATGTGTTTATTTCAACTAAATATTTATCTATTAAATTTTCTAGAGTGACTAATTCTTGTGCAACATCAAGTTTATCATCTTTGGTTTTACATTTCTCTTGGTGAAACTTTAAAAGACATTTCCAAATATCATTTTCCGTTTTACAAAAGAATAATCTTTCATATTTAACTCTTGGTAGAGTTTTGAAAATAAGTAATTTAGCTTTAGTATTTTTATCAATCTTTGTTTGAAGATTATTATATTGATTTTCAAATTCCATTTTGTTTGGTTTAAGATCACCAATTGAAATGATATGCCAAAGATCAAGATCTATTAATTTCACATAATTTTCAAATTTATTTTTCCATTCAAGAAAATGATCATTTTCAAATAATAGTGGTTTTTGCGTAAATTTCCCTTCTAGATATTTTTCAAATTCCATAGATCGTTACAAGTTTTAAAATACAATATATTTTAAAAATCTTGCTAGACGTGTCTCTGATACCAATTGTGGAAAACTAGAAGGGGGGGGGGGGTTGAATAGTTTTACGTCTTTTTCATTTTATTTGTTGTATAAAAGTTTGCTTCTAAAGAATAGACGTAAATTTCAAAACTCTTTAATGCAAACATATAGATACTAGTTTATTTACGGTTATCATATAAACACTACTTATATATAATGTTGGGAAAGAATTTACAATTTTATATATCATATAGAAGCATATGTATGTATATGTGTTTTAATAAAAGTTTATGTACTTGGTTTGTTTTTTGTAAAATTAATGTTATGAATGAATCCTAGTTTGATCATTATGTGAAATCAATATATGCACAACACAAGCAATTATAATTATGTATGAAATTCTAACAAGTAAATAATCAAAGAGTGAGAGATGGAAAGATCAAACCGAAAGACAAAGGATTTATAGTGGTTCGGCTACAAGGACACCTTCCTTGCCATACTCCACTCCCCGAGTCACCTACTCGAGAGTTTTCTTCACTAGATCAAAAACCTCCCTTATTGCGGAGAAAACCTTACACACCAAACTAGACACCACAACTTCGTCACAACTCAATCACAACTTCTACACAACTTCTTCACACCAATCTTCTTCACACCTTTCTACTTCACACCTATCTTCTTCACACCTTTCTACTTCCTAACTCTTCTTCTTCACGCCACTTGTTTCTTCACACCTTCACAACTTAGTTCTATCCACTACTCCAAGATATATCCTACTTCACAACTTCTAGGCTTCAAGGTCTTCTCAACTTCAAGGCTTCTACTTCTTTGTCTTCACAACTATCTCTACTTCAATATACTACCACTTCTTATTTCTTCTATCACTAATCCTATCTACCTATACTTCTTCACATCTAGTACTACTTCACACCTTCAATAAATCTAGATCCTATCTCTAAATCTAGCTAACCAATGTACACACTATATTCGCCAAAGAATGAATGATACACAAGATGAAATGATCAAACAACATAGATAGCAAGATGATACTAAGTTGTAATACTCCTAGTTTTGATAAATAGAAGTATTCTTCTCTTTGCACTTGAATGAATGAGGCTTTGGATCACTTGGAAACAAAGGCTTATGAATTATATGATCAAAGGATTTTTAAGATGGAAATGGAGGTTTGAATCAGAAAATTTTTAGTACAAAAAGGTGAGAAAAATTTCAGATTTAAGGTGGTATTTATAGGCAACAAATTCTGACAACTTGAGCGTGCCGGTCCCCTTAAATCATGGCCGGCCCCCTTAAAATTAAGGGGACCGCCCCTTATAATTAAGGGGGCCGCCCAGCTGTAACGGCCAAAAGTTTTGTCTTTTAGTGGGGAAAGTTTAGTTGGTGAAAAACTAACTGATTTGGGTTAAAAATTTGAATTCATATATTAAGTATGATTAAAACATTTTTCTTTTTTACCAAAAGTTTTTTTCAAAAATATATAATAAGTTTATATATTAAAATAAACTTTGTAGTAATTAATTAAATACCCCTTTGATCTTATAATGCATTAAACACAATGTTTATTCATACCTTAAGTGATTAGATGGTGGAAGTGATTATTTACTACTAAATACTTGTTCACATCATGATCTTTGGTTTGACGAGTTTTTGTTTTGTGATTATCAAAACATAGAGAACTCGAAAGATATGAATAACGTTTTTAGTCAATTATTTATATCAATAGCCTTCTTTATCAACTTTGATGCAACTAAGGCTTCAAGACTTGAAGGTTTCTTGATTGATTCGTCATGTGTTGGTTGTGATGCTGGAGGTGATGATTGAGAAGATTCAATGTAGGTGGAGGTATCGTTATCATCTCCTTTTGGTGATTCGGGTTTATCCTTGGGCTCTTCTTTCTCTTCAGTTACTTTCTCTGCTTCAGCCTTTAATCTCTGCTCTTCTGCTAACTCATCAGCTTCTTCTTTTAGCCTTAGTTCTTCTGCTAGTCTGGCTTCTTCTTCTTTTCTTTTCCTAGTTTCTTCTTGAAGCCTTAATTCTTGGGCTTGTTTTTCTGCTTCTTCAGCTTTCCTGCTTTCTTCCATTCTTATTGCTTCTTCCAATTTGGCTTCTTCTTCCTCAAGCCTTGCTTCTTCAGCTTCTTGTTTTCTCTTGAGTTCTTCCTCTTGAACCTTTTCTCTTTTCTCCATCTCTTCCATGGTCATAAGGTGAGGAAAATCTGTATCCATATGGTCCTCTTCATCATCTTCTCCCCTTTCCTACGCATAAGATTTTTTTCTACACATAAGTT
This sequence comes from Artemisia argyi, assembly GCA_030686995.1. NCBI lineage: Eukaryota > Viridiplantae > Streptophyta > Magnoliopsida > Asterales > Asteraceae > Artemisia > Artemisia argyi. The sequence goes on along the minus strand of CM060683.1, from coordinate 44,535,474 downwards.
TAAGTAGATAAACCTTTTCCTACGCTTGAGTTGATTTCCTACGCATAAGTTGCCATTCTACGCAGAAGTTGGATCTTACGCCTAAGATGAAATCTTACGCATAAGTTGCAGAATTCTACTTTTAAGTTTCATCAACGGTCTTCTCTTCGTGCAACGGTGACTCAGTACTTCCCTAGCTTGGATAAGTTAGTGGAATACTTCGACTACGGATATCTTTCAAGCTTGGATAAGTTGAAAGATTTGTTTGGTTCGTTAACCTTACGTAAAACTTGAATCTTACGCATAAGCTTAATCTTACGCGTAAAGGAGAATCTTACGCATAAACTTTTAGTTTACGCATAACATCCTCTCTTACACATAAAATTTAAGTCTACGCATAAGTTTATTGTTACGCATAAGATTTTCAACTTTACCAAAGGATTGTGGTTTTAACCAAAGGAACTTACATTTCTATCTTCTACAAGATCCTACATTACACAAGTGTTCAAATATGTCTCAACCACCACATTACTTCTTCTCTCATCCTCAGCAACATCAACATCAGCAGTATCAACCGCAGCTTCTAATCACTATATGCAAAATCTAAGCTTCTAATCACTATATTAACCTTGAAACTTGTCCAAGCTTCAAGATTTGAGTGAAAGAAACAAAGAAAAAGCAAAAATATAAAGAAAAAACACCCTTAATCCCACGTTAACACCAAGAACAACACTTCAATCTCTATTTGGTGAATGATACAACTTGTTAGGTGCCCATATTGATGTTACACAAGTAAGAATGAGGTAGATATAAGGATTGGTTGATTATAAGATTTATGAAAAGTAAAAGTGCAAGAGTTTCATTAACATATCAAAATAACCAACAAAGTTTAAGGTTACATAAGCCTTGTATTTATAGGAGAGAAGCTAGGGCAACATTCCCTAGTCCCTTTCATGCTATCAACGTGGGCTTTGTAAGCCTTATGGGCTTTTACATGTTGCCCATTAAATTAAACATAAACATAAATTTACTAAAGCAACCTAGTACAAAATGTAATGAACGAGACTTGAATAAAATACAAAAGTATGTTCCTAACACTTCATCACTTGCAATGGGTACTAATCTATCTTTCAAAAGTATATACTTTGGTTTTAACTCTAGAGATTTTAGTTCACTAGTTTCACCTTCAAACTTTACATTTTTAGATTTACTAGTTGATGCCTCAGTTGAGTTGTATCCTAAACCGGTTTTATCTTTGGCAATTCTTTGAGAGCTAATTATTTTACTAAGTGATTGACTACTATTTTCAAAATTTTCAAATCTAATAATTTCTTCCTTAAGTTATTTATTCTCATTTTTAACAACTAGACATTATTTACATTCTATAATACTTTCTTTTCTTTTTTCTAGTTTTTGAAGTTTCATTTTTAATTCAAGTATTTCATCCTTTAATTTATTATTAGTATGTTTTACTAGTTTATTTTTAGCTATGACTTTTTGTCCTAGTTTGCATAATCTACTATATTCGCTATCTAAATCTTTTTCATCTAACGATAAATTATCATCACTATAGTATTCGGTTTCGGAACGTACCTCATTGGAAGACCTTGCCATGAGACATTTTTCTTCTTTCGTTGTGTCTTTCTCATCGTTGTCACTATCACTCCATGCTCCTCCTACAAAGGCCTTGTGGTTTTGACTTCTTGATAATTTCAGACATTCTTCAATAAAGTGGTTTGGATCTCCACATTTGAAGCACTTTCTTTCATTCTTGCTAGTCTTGTCGTCCTTGTTTCTTTGGAATGTTTTTCTTTCATCAAACGGCTGTCTAACGTATCTTCCTCGTCTTTTGAAGAATTTTTTGAAGTCTCTTACGGCCATGGCATACTCTTCATCTTCACTTTTGGAGGTTGAGCATTCTTCATCACTAGAGTCCTTTTTTGCTTTCAATGCAATTGACTTGGTTTGCTCCTTTTTTCCTTTGACCATTTCGGAATCTTTCTTTATTATCACCTCATACACTTTCAAGTTTCCAATTAGCTCGTCAAGTTGTAGAGTTGATAGATTCTTTGACTCCTCAATAGCCGTCACTTTAGCACGCCACTTCGGATGGAGAGCCTTAAGAAATTTCTTTACAAAATTCTTGCTAGAAAAATTCTCATCAAGTGCTTTTAAACTTGTGATGATAGTGTTAAATCTAGCAAAAACATTATCAATTGATTCCTCTTTCGGAATCATAAATTGTTCATATTGTTGTTCAAGAAGATCTATTTTATTATCTTTGACTTGACTATTACCTTGGTGAGTGATTAGTAAAGAGTTTCAAATATCTTTTACGGTTTTACACATAAAAATTCTTTCATATTCTTTGCGTGGTAACGAATTATAAATAACCATTTTAGCCTCATTGTTTTTAGCAAGTTTCTTTTTCAAATCATCGTTTTGTTTTTCAAAAGGTACAATTTCATCCCTTTTGGTTTCGGGATTATTTTGTATAAGAGAAAAATTACCATTAGTAGTAACATGCCAAAGATCTAGATCTTTTGATTTCACATAAGTTTCGAATCGATTTTTCCAATAAAGAAAACCATCACTTTCAAATAGTGGTGGTCTTTGCATAGATTGACCTTCTAAATATTTTTCAGATTCCATAGATCGTTTCAAGTTTTAAAATACAGTTAATTTTAAAAATCTTGTTTAACCTGGCTCTGATACCAGTTGTGGAAAACTAGAAGGGGGTTGAATAGTTTTACGTCAATTTGGATTTTAAAAACCTTGTTTTATAAAAACTTCGATTCTTATTTATGTGAATTTCAACACTTGCACAACACAAACAATTTAATCTAACTAACTAAATAATTATAACGTAAATATGAAAGTAAAGAAAATATAGAGATATAGAGATCAAACCACAACACATGATATTTATAGTGGTTCGGCTGTGAAGCACTTCTTCGCCCTACTCCACTCCACGAGTCACTTACTCGAGAGTTTTCTTCACTATGTCAACAAACTCCCTTTTTGGCGGAGAAACCTTACACAACTTTCGCTTACACCAATTTACGACACTAAGCTAGATGTCGAGTCTTAATAGTAGCTAGAACCAATCTCACACCACTACACGCCTTCTTCACAACTTATACTGTAATGAACTCTAATGTAAGAACATGGATGGTTATGTGATTTAGGATTATTAGAGATGTATTTTCTTGTAAGATGTTAGAGAGAGAATGAGATGAGAGAAGTGGGAGCCTTGTATGTGAAAACTTGTGAAAGTTAAGATTGCAAATGAAGGTCCAACCCTTTCCCATGGGTGGGAAATGGTATATATAGTTACAATTAAAATGCCCCTTGAAATGGGCTGTAGAGTGGGCTGACAGTGGGTAAGAGACCCGACCCGACTCCACAAATACTAACTAATACTACTATACATACTAACTAATATGATAATTACTATGAGCTACAATATGTTAAACTATACTCGCGGTGATCGAGTCTTCATATGAATAATCGTATCTTCATATGAATAATCGTATTCCTAACAATCTCCCCCTAAGGGAGGTCACCCCGGAAAATAAATGTTGAGTCATAGCATTTAAGTCTTTGATGACATCTTTGTAGCTCGTAGCCTTTAGATTCTTCGTTGTTGAGATCTTTGTGCATTAAGTGGTAGACTCTAGATGACACCTTCAATATGATGGATGATCTTTGGAAATAGCTTTGACTTCATCATCCATATGAGTGTCTGAGGGTCATCTTTGAGTAGTAACGTCTCCATGTGATATGAACCTCTTTGTGTTGGCATGCTCACACTTTTCAGGATCATGATCTTATTCATCAGAGTTGAGGAAGCACGGTTGAAGCCCATTCAATGATCATGATATCTTTGAGTTATGAAGTTGAAGTGTGAGCATGTGTTGATGAATCAGCATCTTTTCAGCAATCAACAACAACCGTTAGAAATTCCTGCAAGTAGACAGTTAGCAACAAATCATCCGGTGCTTATAGGTTCGGAATTAGAGATTGTCAACAGCATAGTGTGAAGACTCCTTCTAACCCTTACCAAGAATGTTCCCAATCGGCAAACCCTGAAAGGATTTTCACGAACTACCTAAGTTGATCAACGATTGGGTGAGTCGCTGGAGATCACTCCACGGCTGTAGACCATTAGTAACCGTCGCGACCACTGAGCGTAATTCACAAGGAATTACCTAAGTGACCTGCTTTCAGGGCTGCTTGATGTTGACCCTGGCAGGAATTTCCATTCAATCACTGGGAGTTACTAAAGCAACATCCCTCATAAATGTTCTGGCAGATTGCTCAGATCTGCGTAGGACTCATAAGTTTACCACTGGTGTCCTTAATGTTGAACAACCAGGGTAGAAGTAGCACGTGTTCCTATGAGATCTTTTTATGCATCTCGAGGTTCTAGACTCAATAAGTGCATTTGGTTTTCCTATGCAGAGATTAGGGAGAGGTCTCCTGCTTTAATATCAACATTCTCTAAGAGATATGTCGATAGATTACACCGGTTCCCTGTGAGAATGAAACAAGTTCTTTTAAGAGAACTTGAGTGGCTAGAAGGTTTAGTGCATTGCGTCACTGGGTCCATGACGTCTTGTCTTCAATACCGATGTTGCCTTAGCAACCATCAGTAGATTATGAATTGAACCCGGTTTTTGCCCTAAGGTTGAATAGTTGGAGGGCTATTTCTTTTCACCCTTTCTTATTTCATTTCTTTTTAATTCTTCAACCCCTTCTTTCTCCATTCTCACATTTCTCCTTTTTTCATGATCATACCTATGGACTTCTAAATACTATCTATTTGGTATTGTCCATGGGTAGATCCCTCCGGCTCTGGCGGATCATAGGACGGTTTTCCTAGCCTTAGCCACCTTATAACTCCATGACTGTCCTATGTTGCCATTTGCCAAATCATTAAAAATTCTCTCAATGTGTTTATGATTGAGAAACACATTTTGTTAACACATTGAGAGTTTTGTCATTTTCAAATGCTCCCCCTTAACATGTGCTCATAAGTATTGATTTTGAAAATTTGCACATGTCGGGAAGAGTTGCACTTTTTGAATTGATCTACCTTAAGTGAACATAACTGGGCATTCGAGACACGCTTACATCACTAGTTAAACTAGCTTGAAGTTATTACCCGGCCCGATCAGATTCACCCAAGGTTTCTCAAAACGGTACATTCTACTCAAACTAGTCCTCTTCGAGACACGCTTACATCACTGGTTGCACCAGCTTGAAGTTATTACCCGTCCAGGACTAGTTCTTTCGATTTGGGACATTTGTGTTTCGTCAATTCATGAGTCAAGACTGAGATGCACTCATATGAGATGCAAGGATCCTTTTACTCAAATCATTTTGCTCCCCCTCAATATGTGCATTGATATGCGAAAGAGTTTGGCACATAGGAAAGAGCAGATTTTTGTTTTCATGTTCAAAAACATCACTTTTGAATCAGTTTTTCATATTTAAATCACATCTTCTCTCCTGATCAAAAATTTCAAATCAATTTGAGATTTGTGATCCCAAGTGATTTAAATAAGTATAAAGTTTTGGAGAAGGATGTGACATGTTTAAGAATGATTGATTTTGAGACGACATTTAATCTCCCCCTCAAAACTTGAGGGAGTATGTTATGTGTTAGAGATGATGAGTTTATAAATGATTTTGAGTTTAGTAATAAACTCATGAAAAATTCATATACTAACACATAACAATTGCACTTAATCCACTTGAAGTTATGCACAAAGATCATTCTTTTGATGATGTATAGTTTTTGAAATCATTCTACCCCTCAATCGATGACACATTTTAAAATTAAACATTTTGCATAAAGTATTAATTTTTATAGCATCGATTGAGTGGTAAATTTTAAACAACTCTTCAGGTTTGTTTGATCTTCAAAAACCATGGTACCACCAAGTTTGGAGCAAATACTTTCCCGAAGAATCTTTGAAGGAAAATTATTTGAGATGCAAAGAAGACTTCTCTTCTTTTACCAGAAATGATGCACTTAAGCGTACATCAGATCGGAAAGGCACGAATATAAAGTAATTCATGCCTTTGTAAGGAACAGTCGTCTTTTTGGCGACGAACTTTCCCCAATACTAAGCCCGGGTTGCTATCTGAAGTAATAGCAAACCATAATTAGAAAGAATAATTTTAGGAACGACATGTTTTAGACAAGAAAACTTTATTAGAAACCCAAAAAAAAAAAAAAAAAAAAAAACAAAAAACAAAAAAAACAAAAAACTCTTGCTCAAGCATATGTATGATTCCGTGTCATTATTGAATGACATTTCTAGAAACGTACATAATATTGATTATACAAGAGACATGTCGTGAGAAGAATATTTTTGTATTTTTTTTGTGAATTTTCAGATTTTTATGGATTTTGTAAGTTTTATAATTTTCTATTTTTCTTTTTGATTTAATACTATGTACAAAGGATATATGAAACAATCCCTTTACTCCTCCTGATCTTCCTGAAGACTTATGATATCCTCAGGAGTGAGACTCTTCATACCAAGGTGAGGGAGGATAAATTGAAATCGATCCCTAGAAAGTGCTTTGGTAAAGATATCAGCAAGCTAGAACTCAGTCCTCACATAGTAAAGTTCCACAATTCCTTTCTCAACTTGCTCCCAGATGAAGTGATGTCGAATATCGATGTGCTTAGTTCTTTAATGCTGGACATTGTTGCAGCAAAGCGCAATTGCACTTTTGTTGTCACAATACATAGGAATCTTGTTGCACACGAAGCCATAGTCCGAAAGCTGAGACCTCATCCATAGAATCTGAGCACAGCACGAGGACATGGCAATGTATTCAGCCTCTGTGGAGGATATTGAAGTACTCATTTGTTTCTTTGAAGACCAACTAACTAGCTTGTTTCCCAAGAACTGAGCACCCCCAGATGTACTTCGACGAGTATCCTGACATCCAGCATGGTCAGCATCCGAATAGGCAGTGAGGGCCATTGAGGTATCCTTAGGGTACCATAGGCCCAGGTGGATTGTTCCTTTAAGATACCGAAAGACCCTCTTGACAGCTTCCAGGTGTTTCTTGGTAGGTTTGGATTGATACCGAGCACACATGCAGACTGCAAAAAGAAGATCCGGTTGGCTAGCTGTAAGATACATTAAGGAACCAATCATGCTTCGATACTTGGTTTGTTCAACAGGGATTCCGATATCATCTTCATCAAGTTTTGATCTTTCCATCATAGGAGTATCAACCGCATCGCATGAATCAAATCCAAATTTCTTCAAGATTTCATTAGCATACTTGGATTGATTGATGAAGATCCCATTGGGATTCTGAGATATTTGCAACCCTAGAAAGAAGGACATTTGACCCATCATGGACATCTGGAATTCAAAACTCATCTCCTGGGAGAATCGATCACACTCTTTGGGATCAGAGGAGGCAAATATTATATCATCAACGTATATTTGCACATGAAGAAAGGTTTTGCCCGTATTTCTGGTAAAGAGTGTAGGATCAACAGCACCTTTGGAGAACTTGTTGGCAAGAAGGAATTTTGACAACATGTCATACCACGCCCTGGGAGCTTGTTTAAGACCATAAAGGGCCTTCTTCAAGTGATACACATGGTTAGGGCGTTCAGGATCCACAAATCCTTCAGGTTGACTTACATACACCACTTCCTTAAGATCGCCATTTAAAAACGCGGTCTTGACATCCATCTGATACACCACCATATTTTGACTAGCGGCATTTGCTAGAAATATTCTTATGGATTCAATTATAGCAACTGGTGTGAAGGATTCTTCGAAGTCAATACCTTCTTCTTGACGATATCCTTTTGCCACAAGTCTTGCCTTGTTCTTTAATAGAATTGAAGAAACACCACAAAGCGTCGGTAGCAAGTTGCTTACTGGTTGACACTGGACGTGAGGGGTTTCCAATAATGTTGTCAATTGGATGGTCGTTTGTCCATTTCCTAAGGTGTTCATGAGGTTGAGAATAGGGAACTGAGGTAGCCATGTTTGATTCATCTGAGGATGTAGCATCATTTGACGGTTCAGGTGCAAAGATGTTAACAAACGGCTCATTATCGGGTGGAGCGAAGGGATTCTCACCAAAAGAGTTATTTACAGCTGCAACTCGTTGTACAGATGAGGATTGACCATGAGATGTGGTGATTGACTGACTGAGGGTGGGAGCTTCAGGATCCTATGATAACGAGGTGGATGGACCAGAATTATCAATTGGGACATTAGCTACCACAGCTGGTTGTGGAATGACAGTGACTTCTGGAGCGTCCACATTTTGAGGTTCAAAGTATTCATCAAACATGGGGTCAAATAGCTTTTTCCAATCATCACTTGTAGGAGGTACGAAGGGAGTAGCAGGGTGGAATTCTGTACAAGCCTGGAGCTTATAGGTCCAGGAGATAAGAGGTTAGGTACGGGTCCAGAACTTGATTGTCCAGGAACCAGTTGCTCTGTCAGCTCATCGAACGTGACGTGGATTGTTTCCATTATGTCTCTGGTACGTTTGTTGTAGATTCGGTATCCCTTTCGTTTTGGAGCATAGCCAACAAAGAAACCAATGTCAGCCTTGGCCTTGAGTTTCCCCAGGTCTTCACTATCATTTGTTGGATAGCACAATGCACCAAATACACAAAGAAACGAAAGATCCAGTTTTCTGCCATGGACCAATTCATATGGAGTCTTGCAGTGGAGAGGATGTATCAAGGATCTATTCTGTGTATAACATGCTGTAGCAATTGCCTCAGCCCAAAGAAACATAGGGGCTTTGGAGAAGATGAGCATAGTTCTTGCAACTTCAACTAATGTGCGGTTGCGTCTTTCAACAACTCCATTTTGTTGAGGAGTTCGTGGAATGCTCTTTTAATGACTAATTCCGACACCTTCATAAAATTGAGTAAGTTTTTTGTTCGCAAACTCCGTTCCATTATCAGTTCGAATGAATCTAACTGTTTTGTTGAGACGAACTTGCAACATTTTGATGAGTTTGATGATGGTTTTCGGAGTCTCGTCTTTTGATCGTAGAAACTTTACCCACGTGAATCGAGAGAAATCATCAACAATAACCAGCGCATATTTCTTTCCATTGATACTTTGAATTCACATTGGTCCACAGAGATCCATGTGGAGGGTGTGTAGGACTTCCATGATGGAGTTGACTGTCTTGGGTTTATGTGTGTGCTTTTTGCTTTTGCCCAATTGACATGCGGAACACAAGTGGTCTTTTTCATACTTCAGTCAAGGCAAGCTTCGAACAAGATCTTTACGTGTGAGTTCATTGATGGTGCCGAAGTTCAAGTGGTTTAAACGACGATGCCACAACCATGATTTGTTCTTGGAAGCTTTAGAAAGCAAGCAAATTGGTGAGGACCGTAACATGTCTTCGATACAGATGGTGTAAAGATTAGTGCCTCGACTCCCCTTGAGTAGTTCAACCCCATCTAATTCTCTAACAAAACAGGTGTGTTTTCTGAAAGCAACTTCAAGATCAGAGTCACAGAATTGACCAACAGAAAATAGATTGTGCCCAAGTCCTTCCACGTAGTAAACTCTGGATATCACACTGTCTCCAAAGACGTAATCCCCATAGCCCATTATAGATCCAAAATGGTCATTTCCAAATCTAACCGTACCAATAAACTTTTCCATGAAATTCTTGAGCCGCGAGCGATCTCCAGTCATATGTTTTGAGCAGCCTGAGTCCAAATACCAAAGGACGATTTGTACGACCTGCATTTGAAACCAGACAATCATGGATAACTGAAAAATCTGGAGCCCCACAACCAGTTGGGGTCCGTTTGGTTAGCACACACAAATATTGGATTATCATATGTCACAGATATCTCACTGGAACTTTCACATTTTGATGCACTAGAATTGGGAGTGGTACTAAGTTCTTCTATTGGGAACAGTCTACCAGTAGGTCTCCACTTCTTAATAGGCACAACTTTGGAATTAGTGATCCTAGTCATTGGGCATTTTTTCCTTAGAGTGAATTTCCTTCCAGTAGGTCTCCATTGATAACCAACATTAGTGAACACTTTTCCTGTTTTACTCCATACTTGTTTTACCGGTTTAACACACGAGACATTCACAACTGGAGATTTCATATTGGATTTAAGAAAGGACACAACGCAAGCGTCATGATTACCATAAAATAAGCATTTGTTACAAGTCTTACAGATAGCACCAGAATTTGAATTAATTACATTATTGTTAACACAAATGTTTGAATCAACTCGATTCCTTTCATTAAGCATAACTTTATTATTCCTAGATGATTCTTCTACTTCCTTCATAAGTGTACTCTTAGCCGGCAAGGTCCTATCATTCTTTGTATTGCACCTAGGCTGTGAGTTGCTAGCATTATATACACCTTTTACTCCTGTAGAAGCAATGACGGGAACATTAGTATGATTAGTTGCTACTTGTTTACCGGTGATCATGATGGTGGATTGTGACATGGTTTGGGGATGATCTAATGTAGCATGTTTGTTACCACTTTTAGAGTGTGATGCAAATGACCTTTCCGACTTGTTATCATTCTTGGGGCATGATCCTATGGCATATTCTAATAGTTCCTGGGCTCTATTAGTGAGGAAGCAAGCACCAATAATAACATCATCATTAGGTTTAGATATTCTCTCATCTTCAAAGGTTTCTCTAAGCATGGCCAGACAGTCCTTAAGATTCTTAAGGTAGTTGTTGTGAACTAACTTATTGTTCTTAAGGGGAAGAGAGACATTAATAGCATCACACGCATATTTCTTACAAGCATGTACATTGAAAATTGCATGATCACATGAAACGACGGGCATTTTACCCTTCACCATAGTCTTTAGATTTTCAATTTCATTTAACAAAGAAGTGACTCTTTCATTGTTTTGGTCACGTGTTATTTTAATGGACTCAAACAATTCTTTGTAACGTTGTTTAGCGTTTGACATTTCAGCACAAAGCCACTCATTTTCATGTTGTAATTCATTGATCATGCCCTGTTTCTGAAAGTTTTGAGAATCAATAGACTTCTGGTAATTGGTATTGGTCACATCGCTTTTGTTCAATTTTAATTGTGCAATTTGGGCCCTCAACTTCCGAATCGTGTTTGAGTGAGCTTGAATTACATTATCCTTTTTGGCTAATTCAAAACATGTATCAAATTCAGGAGCATCTGAAGATGTCTTGGCATTTGATACTTTTACATTTTCTTTCAGATGTTGGTATTTTAGTTGCAAGTTAAAATTATCAACTTCAAGTTTTGAAAAACTCCTGACCATGTTGTCATGGTCGTCGTTTTGAATTTTGTAGTTTAGTTGGTAATTCTCCCCCTCAAGCTCAATCACACGATTCTGAAATACATTTAAAGTAATGGACATTTCATGAAATTGCTTAGCAGATAAGGCAGAGCCAGTAACAGTGTAAAAGACATCTTGTGCAATGCAATTAGCAATCAAATCCTCATTCATGATGAGGATGTTTTTTTCTGTCAATTTCACTGTATTTGAGATCGATTGCCAATTGTTTACCCTCATTTTCTACTTCTTTAAAAACCTTTTTCATTTGATTCACATCATTATTGATGGTAGTTTTAAGGCCTTCAAAGTGTTCTTTAAGAAGATCGAAAAATGGCATAACTTCGGTAAGATAACACTGCTTTGTTTGCTCAAAACCCCTTTCCCCTTCTGTAATCCCTGTTGGCGTAATTCTAGTTTTGCATGTTTTTTCAAAATCCTTAAACAATTGGCCAAGAACATATAACGCAATTAGGGTATTGCACTGTGTGGGTAGGGTATATGGCACAAGATGTTGGGGTGTGTGCAAGGGATAGATGGTTGGGTCTGCAATCCTAAAGATGGTACGTGTATTACCAATGATTCTTTCAGCTTTCATTTTTTCCATGTCAATATTCCAGAACACTTTTTCAGGAAGGATTTTCTTTTGAGGGACAAAAATAGCTGAGTGATTGTCATTTGTATAATCATGGTGAAACACAATATTTTTAGCAACACATAGTGGATCCTTAAGACGCTCAGCAAGTTTCTCCCTAGTTCTATCCTTAGCCTCATCAATCTCATCATATGATTTCACATCAGGAGGGGCATGGTTAGGGTCAAGCATAGTGAGTGCATCATATAGCGCAAGTTGAGCACCTATACCAATTCTAAGAAATTTAGCTTTAGTCTTAGAGGTATCACGTTCACTAAATTCATCTCTTAGTTTCGTATGTTTTTCCATCATTTGAGCAGATTGAATGGTTTGACCTTGCATGTACAACTTATCTTCTAATTTGTTTTTCAACGTTTTGAGTTTTGAAAAATCATTTAGAAGTTTGGTTTCTTTTTCTTGGTAGTCGAGTTTGATTGAAGTCAACCCCTTTTGAATTTCCTGTCTTTGTTTGACAGTCTGATCCAATTGTTTTTTTTTTAAGAAACTAACTCCTTTTTCAATGTTTCTTGTTTGGCATTGTTTTCAGTTATGTAAGCACGCAATTGCCATTCCATTTTCTGCTCACGTTCATTAAGTTCAAATTTAGCACGCTGCTCATATAAGGCCACCTGATCCTTAAGGATGTTAACTCTAGTGATCAAGGAGTCATCAGGGTTGTATATAGTGTGCTCATGTAACTCAAGTTCTCTAGCGTCAACCGACGGCATGTCACTTGGTACAACTTTCATAACATTGTCATTCACATACCGTTCATATGGGATATTATTGGTATTTCCCATATTAGTGATATCTGTGTTGTCAATGTTCGTGGGTTGTACCGAGTCACATGCCCCCTGTGGATTGATAGAGCAGATCAGATTAGAATTTAGTGGCTTTGGTACCTCAGAGATAGCAGAAGTGATGGTGGAGCCAGAAAGCTGTGGAGATGATGCAGCGGCAGACAGATTAGCCATGAAGATAGTTTGAGCTATGGGTTCTTCATCAACATCCGAATCAAAAGCATCACAGTCTTCAACTTGGAAGATGTTCGGATCATTGAGTGCCATGTCCAGAACAGGTTGATCATCCACATCAGCATCAAACGTATTCTTGTCATCACCAGCTAGAAAGAGCAAATCTTCTTCATCTAGAGCAGTACCATTCTCTTGCGCCTGCATAAGCAACATCTTGTCCTTGAAGTACCCTGAGTTTTGAGGACGCTTTGGAAGAGTGCAATTCCTAGCAATACGACCCAGCCCTCCACAGTTATAGCACTTAGGCTGCCTAGCTTGCACTTGAAGCGCATTCCCGACTCTATACTGCCCATTATCTCTACCAGCATTTTTTGGATTGACATTTTGTCTTCCTTGCACATTTTGCACCACCACTCTTCCATCTTCAATGACTGCCTGATTACGTGGGTTAGACGAAGTCCTGAGTTGGTTGTTAGTTGGTGGAAGTACAGCTCTGAACTGTTGGACTAATAAGGAGACTTGGTTGGAGAGGTTATCAATCATCATGTCGATATGAGAATATCCAGAGTCAGGATGGGTGTTTAAGGCAGTTGGTGAGGGAGCTGATGATTGTCCATTAGTTGAGGTAGACCTGGATGAAGGTAGTTGAGATTGATCATTTGAAGGCTGAGTAAGTTGTTGAACATTGGACACAAAGGCAAGGGACTCATTAGTTGTTGTAGGACTGAGCTTTTCTCGCATTGCCCGATCATAAACTGCATGTTTCTCATGTTGTTGGAGATATGCATAAAGCTGTTCATGATTAGTATGCCTGAGACCTTTGTTGAGCTTGACAGCTGTAACAAACCTATCCCATTCAAGTGCCATGTTATTCACGAATTTTGAATTGAGCTGAATGTTAGGCATTCTCATCTTGATGGCTCTCATGTCATTGACAAGCTTGTGAAATCTGACGTAGTAGTCAGTGATGCTTTCACCTGGATTCATTTTGAAGTGCTCGAATTCATCATACAACTTTGACTCCCTGTCTTCTTTGGTTAAATCAGATCCTGCAAGAAGCATCTTCACATTATCCCAAACTGCTTTCGCATCGGTGTTAAAGTTGATGAGTTTGTAGACATCTTTAGGAAGTCCTTGAATGACAATATTCGAAGCTCTGATGTCAGCATCATAGCGTTTCTTTTCTTCATCAGAAAGATCATCGTAGATGCGAGGTCTTTCTGGACCAACTGCCGCAGGATTGTCATCAGTAGCTGTTATAGTGTCTCTGGTTGTCCCTATGATGAAAGGTCCATTATCAATGGATTTCAGGATGTTCACACCATTTTCCTTACCCAGGCAGTATAGATGAATCCTTTGTGCCCATGATTCATAGTCGGTCCTGTCCAGCATAGGAGGACGAGTATCAAGTTGTTAAACACACGTGATATTCGTGTTTTGTTAAACACACGTGATATTCGTGTTTTGTTGCAACAAGTTGAATTACAATCACTTCTCAGAAAACAAGTGAAATCGTAAGATTAAACTCACAACGTCAAGTTATTATTGAAATAACAAGTCAAGTTGTAGGAATAGTCTCACAACGTCAAGTTACTGAAGGAGTAGATGAAACAACTTAAGTCGCTACAGCTTACAAACTTCACAAATGTTAACATGCTAAGATAATCACAACTCGCTAAGGCTTAAACTCGCTATAAGTACCAAGTCGCTGAAATAATTCAACTCGCCACAATCTTGCACTAACACGCTAGACAAGAATCTACTCGCTGATTAACAACTCGCTATTACCAAAAACTGACAACTCGCTACTGTCAACCCGCTAACAGACAACACGCTAAGTATACAACTCGCCGATGGACAAGTCGCTAATCTGACAAACCGCTGACTGCTCAACTCGCTAAAATCAACTCGCTGAAGCCTCAACTCGCTATCAGGCAAAACGCTAACAAATCAACTTGGAACTAATCAACTCGCTGGATATCAACTTGCTACAAATCAACTCACTAGTTGTCAACTCACTAATACACAACTCGCTAATGAACAACTCGCCAGATCCACAAAACTCCAAAATCTGACAACTCGCTAATAATGAGACAAAAGTGTCCCTTTCGTAGCAATTTGTCTGTATGTCCCAAAATGGCAAACCGCCAAATCTCTAAGCTCAACTCGCTACACACAACTGCCAACTCTCTACCAAGAGATACCAACTCGCTGGCAAGAAAAGGTACTCGAAATGCCACCAATGTCCACCCAAGTGATGAAATGACTAGACCAAGGTTACAACAAGGTGTCTACACAACTAATAAACAAGAAAGTACAAGAAGAATGTCGATATAAACACCTAACAAGATCAAATTCGAGTGAAAACCACTAGAATAAGTCGAACCACCCACAAACCACAAACCATACTATAAATTCGAGCATACCATGAATCCTAGGATAGAACCATGGCACTTGATACCAATTGTAATGAACTCTAATGTAAGAACATGGATGGTTATGTGATTTAGGATGATTAGAGATGTATTTTCTAGTAAGATGTTAGAGAGAGAATGAGATGAGAGAAGTGGGAGCCTTGTATGTGAAATCTTGTGAAAGGTTAGATTGCAAATGAAGGTCCAACCCTTTCCCATGGGTGGGAAAGGGTATATATAGTTACAATTAAAACGCCCCTTGAAACGGGCTGTAGAGTGGGCTGACAGTGGGTAAGAGACCCAACCCGACTCCACAAATACTAACTAATACTACTCTACATACTAACTAATATGATAATTACTACGAGCTACAATATGCTAAACTATACTCGGGGTGACCGAGTCTTCATATGAATAATCGTATTCCTAACATATACACACCACTACTACTTCACAACTACACACTACTTCTACTTCACACTACAACTTCTTCAATACTAGATTTACAAACCCACCTAGATCTACCAATTACAATCACAATACAACTTTACAATAAATACAAGCTACACAACTAATCTTCAATACTTCTTGATTTGAGATGAAAGGAGTATTCTTCTCTTGCACTTTGAATAATGAGGGATTAGATCACTTGAAACAAAACTAATATGTTTATGATCAAAGGATTTAGAAAGGTGTTTTGAGAGAATTAGAACAGAAAGTTTTAGTGCAAAAGGTGAGGAAAAATTTCAGATTTGAACCAGTATTTATAGGCAAAGAATTCTGAGAGAGGAGCGTATGCTGGCCCTCTTAAAATTAAGGGGGCCGCCCCTTATGATTAAGGGGGCCGCCCACTGTAATGGCCTAATTTTTTTCACCTTTTTGGGGAAAGTTTATTTGGTGAAAATTTAACTGATTTTGGTTAAAAATTTGAATTCATTTATTTATTATGAAATAAACATTTTCCTTTAAATACCAAAAGTGTTTTTCATAAATATATAAAATGTTTATACCATTTTATATAATTTGTAATTAGTAAATAATCCTTCCTTTGATCATAAAATGTATTAGGCACTTGTTTATTCATATCTTAAGTGAATTAGTTTGATATAATGATATTTTGTCACTAAATACTTATTTACGTAATGATTTTACGTTTAATGATTTTACATTTTGTGATCGTCAAAACATAGGGATATCGAGAAATATTAATAACGTTTTTACGCATTATTTATATCAACAGATGCAACATGATCAAGATCTCCTAATGTTTTAATGATGACAAATAAACCTTCGAAACACATAAAATAACAAACGTTAGCCAAAATTCCCCAACATTCATATCTGCTGTTGACACGCCACCCATGCGTCAACGCGTGGGTGACGCGCCAGGGTTCTGTGAATGTCGGGACGAATTTTGAAAGTCGGCTTTCCCCTTACCCGACAAATGTGGATCTTTCAATATAGGTATGAATATGTTATGTGCTTAATTGAGAACACTCGAAACGAGTTTTGGGATTAGAGAGATCCAACTTTTAAAGCACTCACTTACGGGAAAATACCAACTCATGTTTTCTAACTCTCGCCTCTAGCCAAGGCTTTTCTAAACTTAAGGAGCTTATATATTGCACGTAACATCACGTGAAAGCATTTATATGCTCATATCCAATGCTTAAGTCTTCTCTAATTACGTAATGGGTTTACTCCCTTATTGGTCAAACTAAGTCCAAGGTCTCTTTACGAACGTATCCTTACCCCGCATGGGGTTATGCTTTACATCAAGGCAAAGCACTTGACTTGTTTTATACCATGGTGTTAGTTGAGTACGTCGAGTCGTGGAAAGTCACGAGTTATAAAACTATGGATTCTCGACGTTATGTTACTTGGACTTATAAGTAACTTATGATTTTCTCAACTGATAATCTTAATTATCTAAACCTTTTCTTCTTAATGACAATTAGATTATCTTTTAATCTTATATTAATCATCTCCTTAAACACAAGGGACAAAGCCTCCAAATATCCCAACATCTTCTTACACCTCTTACATATTCCCTTACACCTCTTACACTCTTACACCCTTTGACTCACACACTCTCCCACACAAGATTCCCCTCTTTATACATTCCCTACACACCTTTCTCATACACCAATACATACACTTCCATATACATACATACACTCTTTTCTACACACACCTTTATTTTCAAAATACATACACTTCACTCACATACCCCTCTTCACACACATAAGGCTCCCTATCCAATCACTCTTACACACTCCTTACACATACAACTCATTCTTATACACATCATATCCAACCAACTCATTCCCTTACACTTCCAACACCTTTACATTCAAAATTATATACAATACTCACAACCATTTCACCTTCTACATACACTAGGCTCCCCATCACATCCATTCTTACATATTCTCTTACACATACAAAATCCAACTCTTACACTTCTTACACTCTTTCACATCCCCTCACTAACATCCACACTTTCTCTCCAAGGAAGGAATATTCCCTTGGATATGCTCACTTAACCCAACCATGGTTCTTCTAACCCAACTATGGTTAGTTTTTTACACTTAACCTTGGTTAACCCTTAACCACACCAAGGATGGAATGTTCCCTTGGATATGCTTCTTCTAACCTAACTATGGTTAACCCTTAACCACACCAAGGATGGAACATTCCCTTGGATACACCTTTAAACCTAACCATGGTTACTTCTTAACCCAACTTCTCACACTCTTCCCTTTAGAGGAATATCCCATGGCATACTCTTTCTCTATTTTCTATGCCATATGAGGAATACCCATTCTACCCCTACTCAATTATCTCTTCTACTCTTTCTATCTTTGATAATTGATTTCTTATATACACTTTACAAAAATATTTTCCAAATTGGCTATTTGAGTTGGTAAACCTTAGATTAATTAATGTTAAGGTTTTGTGTGAAGTACAATTGGGGGTTTAGCAAGGTAAGGTATTTATATGGTCAAAACCCAAAGTTTTGGGAAAATGTTTACAGACGCCTGGCGTGCTGCCCACACGTTGATGCGTGGGTGACGCGCCGGCCTCGGCGAAATTTACCCAAGTTTGGGTCTTGGTCTATAAATACCCCCTGCCTCTTGTATTCCTCACCACTTGCCATTATTCTTTTTCTCTACATTCTTTTTCTCTAATCCTCTAATTCTCTCTCTTGTGTTCTTAGTAAAACACACTTACATCTTTGAAAGAACACATCTCCTTGCAAGGGAAGAATCACAAGAACCTAATTCACTCTTGTGATTGTGTCGAGGGTCTTCTTCTTATACCATTTCTATTACAATCGAGTCTCTAGGTTAGGTTAGGCCTTGGTTGAACAAACACTCATTCATTCATTCAATTGTTTGTAAGGGAAGTCTTGTGTCTTGGTGACCAAGCCTAGATCATTGGGGATCTATTTGGGGTTTGATACTTCCGATGGGAAGTCTTGGTAGTGGTCTTGGTGAACCTTAGGTGAAGTCGAATCGCGAGATTCTTTTGGGTGGTTTCCAAGGGCGGAATACCGTGGGAGTAACTCCTTCTTTGTGAGCATCGATATTGGTAAATATTGGTGGAGTGAATTGCAATGGTTTAGTCCAACGAAAGGATTATACTAGTGAATAGTATCTGTGTCGTGGATTCGAAACTGGACGTACGGATGGTATAAACCCCCCATCCCGAACCAGTATATATCGTTGTGTTCTTTACTCCCTTTATGGTTGCTCTTACTTAGACCACTTGGTTGTCTTCGTGGCTTAAAGTTTTTAAACATCTAAAAAGCCAAAGAAACCGTATTCACCCCCCTCTACGGTGCTACAATTGGTATCAGAGCGGTAGACTCAAGTTTTTGAGCATTAAAACCTTCCCGAGAAGTCGTTTTAAGTCAAAAATTTCTTTTCCAGAGAATCTAAAATCCTAACTAAGATCTTTGGTAAAGTTGAGTATAGATCCATGGCTCGAGAGAACTACAGAGAAGGGCACTCTATGGAAAGACCACCTTTGTTTGAATACGAAGGATTTCATTTTTGGACAATCCTATTTGAGACTTATGTTAAGTCTAAGGATCTTGACCTATGGTATATCATTCAAAATGGTGACTTTGCTTTCATGATACAAAGCCTTGAAACAAGTTTAACCATGGATAAACCATATTCGGACTTAAATGATAAAGAGAAGAAGTTGGTCGTCAAGAATGATAAAGCCACAATGATAATCTATGATGCCCTACCTCAAGAGGAGCTTGAAAGGGTATGCATATGCAAGACCGCAAAGGAGATTTGGGACTTACTTCTTATTGTTCATCACAACATCACACCAAACATGGTGAAAGAGATAGATTCTCTCACTCAACAATATGAGGATTTCTCTATCTCCAACAATGAAACTATTGAAGAGGGTCTTATGAGATTCAAATTTATTACCACAAGATTGAACTCATTAGACTCAAGTAATAGTAGCAAGGGTCATATCAAGATATTTACCCATGTCCATATGACAAAGTGGGAAATTAAGGAAGCGGAAATTGAAGAGGCTAGGAATTCGGCACAAGTTTCCATTGAAAAGATAATTGATGATCTTAATAAATATGAAGAATTTTTAGAAAATATTAAAGTCATCACCAAAGAAGAGAGCTATTCACTTGTTCCTAAAGACGAAGGTATAGAAGAAGAAGAAGAAGAAGAAGAAGAAGAAGAAGAAGAAGAAGAAGAAGAAGAAGAAGTCATTACGTCAACAAAGCAACCTAGACATTATGATGAACAAGATGATTGTAATGATCAAGAAATAGCACTCATCGGAGTGACTTGGAGTGATAATGAAGATGGAAATCTCTCACATAAAGAAGTCACTTGTCTCACGACACTTGAAGCCCTTGAGGTATTATCTAACCCTTCTTCGTCTAATAATAATTTAGATATTCATAGGTTGCAAAAAGAAAATGAAGAACTAATCAAACTTAATGAACACATATTAAGAAATATTGAAAAGCATGCAATGGATAAGCATAAGCTCAATAAAGAGATTAGTAAACTTGAACATAAATTGATACTACTTAAATTTGAAAAAAGTGGTATTGACTTAAACAAAATGTTACTTGAGCAAAAACCCTTTCATGACAAAGGAGGTCTTGGTTTTTCTGAAAATGATAAAAATACATCTATAAGTCAAGACAAATCTATTGTATTTATAAAGGAAGGTTGAAAACCAAAAGGTACTGACTCTGACGCGCTGACTAACAAGTCAACGCGTGATCAACGCGCTAGAAGTCTGTGTAACAATGGTTCATCATTAAATGCTTTTGCTAAACCATACATTCCTCAAACTTCTTGTGTAATCACCCATAACAATACTCTTCATGAATTTGTAGAATTCACCAATGATGAGCATGGTTGCAATCTGAACTTTAAGTTTTGTAGTACATGTAATCTTAATGATGATGATGTTAGTATTATGTTTACTAATGTAGATTGCACTATTAGTAAGAACGGTAACATACTAGCTAAAGGTCATAGGCGAAACAACTTGTATACTTGTTAATCATAGATTATTTATAACAATATATGCATTTCAAACATGGTAAATAACCCAACGCCTCGGCTTAGGAAGTTAGGTCGTGCTGACAAGCTAGTAAGCAATTTACCATTGTTGAATTTTGAAAGACATTATTGTGATACATGTCTAGGGAGTCAAGGACAAGCAAGAAATAGAAATAGGAATGAAGAGTCAACAAATAAGGTTTTAGAGTTGATACACTTAGATTTGTATGATCCATCTCCAATTCAAAGTTAAGGAGGAAACTTCTACACTTTAATGATTATAGATGGTTATCCAAATTGTCTTGGATAGTGTTTTTAGAAAATAAGGATGAAGTCTTAAATAAATTTGATATTTTAAGAAAGAAACTCAAAAACCTACTTGATTGTTCAATTGTTTTAACTAAAACAAATCATAGTAGTGAATTTGATAAATTGCAATTTGTGAACAACATGGAATATCTTATAACTTTTCGGCCTGTTCACTTCTCAATCACTTTTCGGGCCTGTTCACTTCTCAATCACTTGAGATTGTTGAAGCCATCTTTAGAGTATTTTTGTATTTGGTTGAAAAGCATTTGTACTAAACACCAAAGTGTATCTCAACAAATTCAACCCAATGTCGTATAAAGGTGTGTTCCTAGGATTCTCTCATACTAATAAAGCATAGATAATGCTTAACAAGGAAACAACGAGGATTAAGGAATCTTTCAATGTGATCTTTGATGAGAGCATACCCGAGCCTAAATCATCTCCTTCAGTAGAAGATGAAGTGATCAACGAACAAATAAGTTCATGATCAAGAAAGGTCGCGATCATTACAAGTTAACGTTTCAGATGAAGGCAATCCTAAGGAATTGAGAGATGCGAGGGGTCATCCTATAAAATAAGTCATTGATGACTTGAATAAAAGGACTCTTAGGTCGCAAAATAAACAAGGTTAAGTTTTGGCATGACATTTTCCAATAGTCCAAATTGTTTTGGGATAGGTCTAGACGATCATGGTTGACATGCATCTTAGGAGAACAATCCATAAGATATAATGAGTTGTCTAGAAGTCGTTTGCACGTCCTTTAGTTGTTCATAGTGGTTATATGGTTATATGTCTAGGACTTATGCGGAGGCATGGAAGGAAATTCAATTAAATGATTTCTGAGAGAAAAGATATATATCAATTCATTATTCAAACGATGATTGATAATATTCAAGACTCTACATGTCTATACTATGTGCAATGAACAAGAAAATTTAACACAAAGAATATCTTATTAATACTTAATAAGATTGAAAGTCACTTGTGTCAAAATACCAAGATTAGATAAAACTTTGAATTACGACTCACAATCGTGTTGGAGGATGCACATCTATATCTACTTGTTCAATTTATGTGAATATGGCATGCTTTGTATTTAGGAAAGAAGAGAAATGAAAAGATCTTGTGCAAGCATACAAATTATTTATATAGTTGAAGAGAATTCATGTGGATCGAATTCGGTATGGTATTGCATAACAAACTAAAATACCTAATGAATAAACTAAATAAGCTAAGTTCCTCATCCGAGATCTTAGGAACTTATGATTGTTAATGCAAGTAACACATGAGGATTATTTAAGTCGACACACTACACAACGAACTATGAACCGAAGATATCATGTATTGTGTATTGACTTTCTATATAATGTGTGATGGTTCATAGGATCTAGCTTGTGTACCTAAAATGAAAATGCACTTAATAATCATACACATATAACTACACTCATTGAATATCCTACATGAAATACTTGCACTTGGTTCATGTATTGAGTAGTTGTAGGCTCAAAATGGTGTTGGATAAAGTCATTTTCCAAGGATTTGATGCCTCTTGAGTTTCACTCATCAACTATGATAAAATTCATACATATCTTTTGTAAAGAATGCATGCTAATTTCATAGGAACTATCATGAGCATCTTGATCATCCAAATCCAACCAAACTCATAACTAATTCAACCTAAATCAATCATGTCTAGGCATAATTGTCCATCCCATGCACTACTTTCTTTCAAGTCACCTTATCTAGTACTTCATAGTAGGAATCTTAGTACTAAGTATGATTGTTCATTGGATAATAGAACCTCTTTACCCATACTTAATTCATACTAATCCTCTATGTGGAAAACTAGAAGGGGGGTTGAATAGTTTACCGATTAAAATCTTTTTAACTTGTTAAGTTAGCTTTGAAACTTTCCGTTTGATCAAAGATATATACACAAACACAATATATAACATGCAAGTAAATGAAAGAAACGATCAAACTACAACACGAGTATTTATCGTGGTTCGGCTACAAGGACTCTTTTTCCTTGCCCTACGTGCACGCCCCGAGTATCCAACTCGAGAGTTACTTTCACTAGTCAACAAGCTCCTTTCACCGGCGGAGAAAACCTTACACGTCGCTTATACTTTTACCGACACAAAGCTAGATGTCGAGTTCTTTACCAAGGGTACAACCACTCCCATTAGTTCTTTTACAAGGGTCCAACTACTCCCGATACACTTTGTATTTTGAGGACTAAAATACTAACCGATCACTACTGATAATACACAATCAAATGAAGTGTAAACTACACAAGTCTACACAATGCTAAGCTAACAAGTCTTGCAACGTTGTGTTGAATACTTGTTACTTTAAGTAAGCTCGTGAATCTCTTTGCTACAAAAAGAAACTTCACATATGAAATGTTAAGAGGTTAGATGAAAGAATGAATGTGTGTGTAAAATATGATGTCAAGTGATAAGCCAAAATTCAACTTGTGGCTTGGTATTTATAGCAAAACCTTCTGCAGGTCTGGCGGATCAGGCGGACCCCTCAGAAGGGTTCCGCCCGTGTAACCCCAGGGTACCGCCAGGCTTGCAGTTGGTTTTGCAATAAATCTTGCAACCAAACAAGGTCACATCTCATTACTCTTTGCAAACCAAAAAATGTCACATCTCATAATATCAAGTCAAACACTAAACTTCCAAGCAATATCTTAGTAAGTCAAACACATTTCTTTCCATAAACATATAATGACAAAACTTGCCATAAATGTGATGTGACCATTCTATTTTAAGAAATAAAAAGTGTTGTGTTTTATGAAATGTAAAATGTAGCAAAAGTCTAGTTTATGCAAGTCTTTAAAACTAGGATTATGTTTTACTTAGAAACTAAAGTTTCCATTTGTCATTAACAAAACTTAACGAAGATCGTAAAATATAAATAACGTTTTTAGGCAATATTTGTATTAACAATCTCCCCCTTTTTGTTGATGACAAAACATAAACTTTGTTTTTAAGTAACTCACAAAATCTTGGTTTTTAAGACTTAAAAAAAATATTAAACTTGTTTTACTTAAGTTATGAGAATCATATTAAGTTTTGAAAGTTTAATATATTTCTCCCCCTTTTTGTCGAAACAAAAAGTAGAGTAGTGAAGCGGAAAAAAAATACTTGCTCCCCCTTGCTTGTTCCTCCCCCTAAAAGGAGTGCCAAGATGGGAAACATGGATTTTGATCCTACAAAAAAAAATGGTTAGTAGGTGATATAAATAGCCAAGTTTGTAGTTACCACACACATTGCAACCACAATGACAACATAAAAATGATCAACCAACAATGCACGAAAGTAAGTAGAAAGAAATAGCATTCCAAGTAAAATTTTGACTTTAAAAAGTCAAAGGACAAGAAATGGTAAATATTCTTCTACTTCTAAAAACTTAAAAAATAACCAAGAAAGAAAAATAAAAGCCTAGTTTCCTAAATTGGGGCAAACGGCCTCCAAAGGTTGTCTAGGATTTGTTTGGGTGGGAGAAAGCATCCAAACGTTCCATGACGTGTTGCAATGCAAACCGGGTTTCATCTTGGAGTTGGTGAAGCAACGTTTTGATGCTTGCACCCATTTGCTCACAATTTGAGCAAACATGGGGATGAGTGGGTGGAAATGGGTTGGTTTTGGTTTCTTGGTTTGAGGGTTGGTTGGTTTGTGGTTCTTGGGTGGATGATAGGTTTGGTATTGAGTCAAGCAAGGTGGTTTGAAATTCCATTGCTTGATGGAGGTGGTTCTCAACCATGCTTTGTATATCCTCATATGAGGGAAAGAAGGATTCAAAGGTTTGGGCTTGAGAATGTGGTGGAATTTGGTGATCATGGTTTTCAAAGTTTGGTTCTTCATAAAGAGGACCATGGATGTCATTATAGATGGGGTGAAACAACAATGGTTTAGGTTGATGGTATACTTGTTGTGGTGGTTGGGTGTGGTTAAAATGCTCATTTTGGTCAAGAATTGACCTTGGTGAAAAAGGTGGTGGTTGTGAAGGTCTTTGTGGAAGATCATTTAGATCTTGGACAAGAGGGTGTGGTGATGTGGGAGGAGACCCAAATAACTCCATAGGTTCAATTTTGGGTAATGGTGATGGTGATGAAGTTTTGGATGGTTGGGTTGGAGCACTTGGTGGAGTTGGGTCGATGGGTGATTTAGTAGGTGGTGGAGTGAGCTCATTTGGTTCATTGGGTGATGGAGATGGAGATGCAAGGTTCAAAAAGTGTTCATTTTTTATAGGTGAGGTGAATTCATCCGAAGATGAGGAGTTTAGGTTGATGGGTTGATTAGACCATAGTGGTTTAACACTAATCTGGGCGGTTTTCCGGATGGGTCGTGATGGTTGAGAGGTGATTGTTGACTTAGTCATGGTGAAAAATGGTTTAGAAGTTCAGAAATTGTGATGAAGAAGGTGTGATTTGATAGTGTTTAGGATGGCTTAATTTATAGTGTTGAAGGATTGTAGAAAGGAGTGTTTGGATTTGATGTTAGTACATACAAAAATGGAGGTTTCTAATGATTTGGTAAACTAATTGTGGGTTGTCAAATCATGGAAGTCAATCCAATGAAAATGGTGAAGTGCGAAGACAAGTTTTGCACTAAATGCTTAGTGGTTTTGGTGGATTTGTTGGAGTATAAATCTCAGGGATTTCAAGGATCCTTTAAAAGGGTTCCTTCCTTTATGTGCGAGGGGTCCTTGAGGTTGTTATGGCAAATTTTGAATTTTGGCGGGAAATGGTTTTGGTTAAGTTTATGGAAGAAGAAGTACCCTATTATGCTAAACATATTGCAAGAAATGGGTTTCTACCTAAAAAGATTGGATTTTGGTGTTTGGATGTTGAATTGTTGAAAATAGAAACAAAAATTCTGCAGGCTTCTGGCGGCACCCTCAGAATACACAGACGGAACCCATTTGAGGGTGCCGCCTGGTCCGTTGGGCCATTTCTGGGATTCCTAGAAATTGCACTGGCGGAACCCAATTTTGGGTACCGCCAGATCCGCCAGAGCTCCAAAAATAGGCAGTCCGCATTTTTGACCCGCGAGACGATTTTCAAAATTTTTGAAAACTCCTAAAATCAAAATGATAAGGCATTTCTGGTTAGGCAATGCAAAAAATAGACACGTAAACACACATTTCATAGGACTTTAACCTTGAGGTCGAGAATTTCACTATACTTAGTGAAAATATCATAAACTTGAAAATTTGATAACTTGCCAAAAGTTGTCTTCCTACATCAAAGTTAGATAAAACAAGTTCCAAATAGTATCAAACATTGTACCAACCTACAAGTACATCACAAACGTTGTTTAAACAACCAAATTTGTTCAAATAGCACCTAGTGCCAAATACTCCTACACACCCGCTCTCATTGACGGTCAATCTTGTTCTTGAGCTTTCCAAGGAATCTTCCAAGATTCTTAAACATCCCCTTTGTTTGCTTGAACTCCTCCGACACATTAGGAATATCCGGAAGTTGGGATAGGTATTCGAGAGGTGGGAGCCTAGAGTTTCGCAAATTGTCATCTTCACTCATTGAGGAAGATGAAGATGAGGTAGGTGGAGGTGGACGTTTTCCTTGGGCTTTGTACACTCTCTTATCACTTAGTGGTACAAAGGTGTGTGGAATGAGAGAGTAGTTGAGGCGAAGACCGTTTGGAGTTGGTGGAATGGGTGAGATGAACCTAAAGAGACGGGTCAAGAGCATTCCATACTGCATAGCCGTTGTGCCATGCACGGGAATGTCGGCCATTCTCTTGGCCATGTAGTAGGCAAAGTTGAAGGGTTGCCTAACAGACCAGGAGTAGAGCATGTAGCAAAGGCAAAGGTTGATATGATCTCGGTTTCCTATTGTGCTAATGACATTGGCTCTAAGGACTTCCTCCCATTTTTTGAATTGGGGCTTAAGTTCATTCATTTCCATTCCATATGGGTCCTTATCGACCTCATTTCCCGAACGGGTTCTCCTAGTGTTGGTGGTCCTAACAAAGAGGTGGTCACGGAGTATATCTTTTGAGACAAGGGGTGTGTCATAAGGATGGATACGGTCTTGGAGGTTGTCAAGAGTTGAGAGGGAGTGCAAATCGGAATAGAGGCAAGTACCACAGTTTGGGACACCTAGGATTTGAGCAAACTCCTCAAGAGTGAAGGAGTATTGATGACCACTAACCCTAAAGTTGATAGACATATGACCATAATCAT
The DNA here is from genome assembly GCA_030686995.1 of Artemisia argyi. Taxonomy (NCBI): domain Eukaryota; kingdom Viridiplantae; phylum Streptophyta; class Magnoliopsida; order Asterales; family Asteraceae; genus Artemisia; species Artemisia argyi. The sequence continues at coordinate 44,508,039 of CM060683.1, read as the reverse complement.
CCGTAGAGAAGACAGAGGATGCATAGAACTCTAGAATGAACCTAGGACAAATAGGCTCGTCGATATTCAAAAGACACTCAAAGTTGATTGTGGCAAATTCGGCATAAAGGTTTGTGCCTTCTAGGAAAGACGGGTCAATGGTTCTACCCTCATGGACATAGTGTTTTTCTAGGGCTTTGAAAATGTTTACTTGGTTTGGGGTAAGGCCTTTGGTTTTGTGGTGTTTTGGTAGGTACTTAATGGTATCCTTGTGGTCGTAGTGGGTTAGAGGAGGCATGATGATTCCTAGAACAACAAAATTTCACATTTTAGTTTACGTAAACCACTATTATAATGTAGATGTTCTAGTGTGTGCCTATATGAAAACAATGTGGAGGTGCGGTTATCTTGACTCATTTTGATGCTTCAAAATCGTTTTATGCAAGTTTTGTTATAAAACAAAAGATAACCCAAACGCTCCTAGTTCAATGTAGCTTCGTTTGAATGTACCCGAAAATACATATTGGTTATGTACTCCCTTTAGCATTCAAGAGACATTATGCAAGTGATGTTTTAAACATAACGTTTTGATTTTGTATTCTCAATGTGAGACGAAAAATATTTGTCCTACTTGTGAGAAATTTTTGGAAGGATTTGACATGGGGGGTTTTAGCAAACATGTTTATACTAATTAAGGATGCAATTCCTAACTATGGGAAACATGATTAGTTTTATTAAACACCTAATCTTATGCATGAGTTTTTCAAGTTAATGCATAACCCCAAGTTTTTGTTTTTGTGCAAGAAATAGAATTCCTAGACTCAGATCAGGATTGTAATCATGTTTAGAATTACAATGATGATTGATTTGCAATGTAAATGAATGGAGGACCAAGAATTCGTAGGTATGGATGGATGGTAAAGTGAATAGTAGCAGTTTGGAAGTGGTGGTATGATATAATGGGTGTTTGGTTTAATATAAACAAAGATTTTGGTTCTGCAGGTCGGCGGATACGGCGGACCCCTGAAATGGGTTCCGCCCGTTGTGTCTGAGGGTTCCGCCGACCCTGCTGAGAAAAAGAGTTATGGATTTGTTTTGATTTTTGTGATTTTTGTCTGATGTCCAGAACTACAATGTAGCTTCCATGAGTCCTAAGCCTAGCCTAAGAAGGTTAAAAGGTTCACGTTTAAGGGGTTTTGTGAGAATGTCGGCTATGTTGTCTTCGGAAGAAACTTTCTCAATTGAGATATTTCCTTTTTGAACGTTGTCACGAAGGAAATGATGACAGATTTCAATATGTTTGGTATGAGCATGTTGAACCGGCTTTTTTCTTAGATCAATGGCACCTTTGTTGTCACAAAGAATTGTGATGTCGTTGAGTTGAATAGTCGACAAGAGTTTGCTTCATCCAAAGAGCTTGTTGACATGCCTTTCCGGCCGAAACGTACTTAGCTTCCGTTGTTGAGATAGCAAGAGCCATTTGCTTCTTAGAGAACCATGAGGTGAGACAATGTCCAACAAAACTACAAATACCACTTGTACTTTTTCTATCGACATAGTCACCGGCATGATCCGAGTCGGCATACACTATGGTGTCTATTCCCGTTCCTTTGGGATACCATAAACCTAAATGTGTAGTGCCCTTAATATACCTAAAAATCCTTTTAACGGCTTCGAGATGGGTAGTCTTAGGATCTTCTTGAAAACGAGCACATAGACAAACACTAAACATAATGTCGGGTCTACTAGCTGTTAGGTAAAGTAGACTACCAATCATACCTCTATATTTAGTGCTATCTACGGATTCACTTTCCTCATCCTTGGTGAGTTTAGTTTCCGTGGACATGGGAGTTTTGATAGGTTTCGAATCTTCTAATCCAAATTTCTTAAGCATGTCCTTAATATATTTAGATTGATTAAAGAAGATACCATCTTCTAGTTGTTTAATTTGGAGTCCTAGGAAAAAGTTGAGTTCTCCCATCATACTCATTTCAAACTCGTCATGCATGATTTTTGAGAAATCCACACATAATTCTTGACAAGTTGATCCGAATATAATGTCATCAACATAGATTTGGACTATGATAATATGTGAATCTTTCTTCTTATTGAAGAGAGTATTATCAACTAAGCCCATGGTATACTTATGGTCAACTAGGAATGTTTTAAGTCGATCATACCATGCTTTTGGAGCTTGCTTAAGTCTGTAAAGAGCCTTTTTAAGTTTGTAAACATGATTTGGTTTTTCAAAATCGATGAAGCCTGGTGGTTGAGCAACATACACTTCTTCATTAATGACTCCGTTTAGAAATGCACTTTTGACGTCCATTAGAAAGAGTTTAAAATTGTGTGCACATGCATATGCAAGTAAGATTCTAATTGACTCGAGCCTAGTAACCGGAGCAAAAGTTTCATTGTAGTCAATGCCTTCTTGTTGGTTATATCCTTGTGCAACTAGCCTAGCTTTGTTTCTAGACACAATTCCATTTTCATCCATTTTATTACGAAATACCCATTTTGTTCCAATTATAGTTTGACTCTTTGGTTGAGGAACTAATGTCCATACATCATTCCTAACAAATTGGTTTAACTCTTCTTGCATTGCAATTACCCAAGACTCATCTTTAATGGCTTCATTAATATTTTTAGGTTCAATGGTTGACACGAAACAAAAGTAGTTGCTTTCATTTTGAACTTTTAACCTTAGTGTTCTTTCGTTAATATTGCCAATGACACCATCTAATGGATGAATTTTAGATTCTTTGACATTGACAAGTTCTTTGTTAAATAGTTCATTTTCTTTGTCATCACTTAAAATTTCTTGCTTTTCTATTGCTTGGCTTTTAACTAAGTCATCATCTACCAAAGGTGATGTCTTAGAGGGAGGTGGACTCTCGTCAAATGTTACGTTCAACGATTCCTCGACTCTTAAGGTTTCATTGTTCAAAACAATGTATTCTTTACTATTTTGTGAATATCCAAGAAATACACCTTCATAAGACTTTGGGTCAAATTTGGTGAGATAATCCTTGGTGTTAAGAATGAAACATTTACTCCCAAACGCTCTAAAGTATCCTAATGTAGGCTTTTTACCTTTATATAGTTCATAAGGAGTTTTATTCAAAAATGGTCTAATTAAGACTCGATTTAAAATGTACGTTGATGTGTCAACGGCATTACACCAAAACTTTTGTGGAATGTTTTGTTCATTAAGCATTGTTCTACTCATCTCTTGTAATGTCCGGTTTTTACGTTCTACTACACCATTAGATTGAGGAGTACGTGGAGCCGAAAAGTTATGAGTTATACCATTATTATCACAAAAGTTTCCAAATTGAAACTCATTGTCAAATTCACGTCCATGATCCATTCTAATAGACACAATATTAGACCCTACTTGATTTTGAATTTTCTTACTTAGAATCTCAAATTTATCAAAAGCTTCATTTTTACTTTTCAAAAATTTTGTCCAAGTATATCTTGAGTAATCATCAACTATGACCAAAGTGTAGAAGTTACCTGCATAACTTTGTATAGCGGATGGACCAAATAAATCCATATGCAAAAGTTCTAGACACCTAGATGTAGAAACCAAGTTTTTAGCCTTATGGCTATTATGGACTTGTTTACCGACTTAGCAAGCATCACAAAAGTGTTGGTCATATTTCAACTTAGGTAGGTTTCGAACTAAGTCTTTGGAGGAGAGGTTTTGGATTAGTGTCATGTTAGTGTGTCCTAAACGTGTATGCCATAAAGTTGAAGATTCATCTAATGAGGTAAGATAAAGTTTGTCTCTAGATGTTGGATCCATCTTCATGACATATACGTTGTTCTTAAGGACACCTTTGGCTATGGTTATACCATCTTTAAGTATTTTACTTCCGTTTTCACTAAAAAGAACATTATACTTATTACGACAAAGTTGACTAATACTAAGGAGATTAAAACCTAAGTTATCAACATGAGCTACATCATCAATAAAAAGGGAGTCATGAGAGATTGTACCTTTTCTGATGATTTTGCTCTTAGCATTACTACCAAACGTAACATTACCTCCGTCACATTTGTGATAAGAAGTGAAGAGGCTTTTGTTACCCGTCATGTGCCTTGAACAACTGCTATCTTTAATCCATTCATCCGGTTCCAAACAAACTTTGAGGCACACCTCATTTGAGTTGTGAGCCATGAGAGCAATATCGTCATTCTTTGGCTCATCGTCATCTCCTTCATAGTCACTCCAAGCACCACCCACAAAAGCTTGTTGAGGTTTGCTCTTGGGTGGTTTTAGACATTCTCCTACAAGATGACTTGTGTCTCCACACCCATAGCATTTTCTTTCAACCTTTCCTTTCCTATCATCACGATCTTTTCGGAAAGTTTTCTTGTCATCTTTAGGTTGCCTTACAAACTTTCCTCTTCTACGAAAGAACTTCTTCAAGTCTCTAACGGCCATAGCATATTCCTCATCATCACTATCCGAAGTAGATTCTTCATCATCACTTGATTGGACTCTAGCTTTCAAGGCAATGGACTTAACTTTTTCTTTCTTGCCTCTAACTAGTTCCGAATCTTTTTCCATTTCCATTTCGTGAACTTTGAGGTTTCCAATTAGCTCATCAAGTGACATGCTTGAAAGATCTTTGGATTCTTCAATTGTCGTCACTTTTTCTCTCCACTTCGGATGGAGTGCTCTAAGAAATTTACTAACAAAGTTGTTATTACAAAAAGATTCGTCAAGTGCTTTAAGTGAAGTAATAATAGTACTAAACCTAGCAAAAGCATTATCAATAATCTCATCTTCAGAAATAACAAATTGTTCATATTGTTGAACAAGAAGATCAATTTTGTTATCTTTAACTTGTGAGTTTCCTAGATGAGTGACAATTAAAGATTGCCAAATATCTTTGGCGGTTTTACACAAAAAGACTCTTTCATATTCTTTCTTAGGCAAAGCGTTGTAAAGCATCATTTTAGCTTCATTATTTTTACCAATTAATTTCTTTTGATCATCATCTTTGATGTTAGTAACTACGTTATCACCATCAATAATTATATACCACAAATCTATATCTTTAGATTTCACGTAAGTTTCAAAACGGTTTTTCCAATATATAAAACCATTTGCTTCAAAGAGTGGTGGTCTTTGCAAAGATTGCCCTTCTTTGTAATTTTCAAAATCCATGGATCGTTTCAAGTTTTAAAACACAATATATTTTAAAAGCTTGAGTAACGTAGCTCTTGATGCCAATTGTGGAAAACTATAAGGGGGTTGAATAGTTTACCGATTAAAATCTTTTTAACTTGTTAAGTTAGCTTTGAAACTTTCCGTTTGATCAAAGATATATACACAAACACAATATATAACATGCAAGTAAATGAAAGAAACGATCAAACCACAACACAAGTATTTATCGTGGTTCGGCTACAAGGACTCTTTTTCCTTGCCCTACGTGCACGCCCCGAGTATCCAACTCGAGAGTTACTTTCACTAGTCAACAAGCTCCTTTCACCGGCGGATAAAACCTTACACGTCGCTTATACTTTTACCGACACAAAGCTAGATGTCGAGTTCTTTACCAAGGGTACAACCACTCCCGTTAGTTCTTTTACAAGGGTACAACTACTCCCGATACACTTTGTATTTTGAGGACTAAAATACTAACCGATCACTACTGAAAATACACAATCAAATGAAGTGTAAACTACACAAGTCTACACAATGCTAAGGTAACAAGTCTTGCAACGTTGTGTTGAATACTTGTTACTTTAAGTAAGCTCGTGAATCTCTTTGCTACAAAAAGAAACTTCACGTATGAAATGTTAAGAGGTTAGATGAAAGAATGAATGTGTGTGTAAAATATGATGTCAAGTGATAAGCCAAAATTCAACTTGTGGCTTGGTATTTATAGCAAAACCTTCTGCAGGTCTGGCGGATCAGGCGGACCCCTCAGAAAGGTTCCGCCCGTGTAACCCCAGGGTACCGCCAGGCTTGCAGTTGGTTTTGCAATAAATCTTGCAAACCAAACAAGGTCACATCTCATTACTCTTTGCAAACCAAACACTAAACTTGCAAGCAACATCTTAGTAAGTCAAACACATTTCTTTTCATAAATGTATAATGACAAAACTTGCCATAAATGTGATGTGACCATTCTATTTTATGAAATAAAAAGTGTTGTGTTTTATGAAATGTAGAATGTAGCAAAAGTCTAGTTTATGCAAGTTTAAAACTAAGATTATGTTTTACTTAGAAACTAAAGTTTACATTTGTCATTAACAAAACTTAGCGAAGATCGTAAAATATAAATAACGTTTTTAGGCGATATTTCTATTAACACTCAATAAAAGAAGTATTTAGTAACATACATCTTTACCATCACTCACATCTTTCTTATACATCCCTCACATAACTTAAAATCAGTGGCAACTAAGTTCTTTATGAAGCGTGTTGACGTATCATCCGAAACTACCATGTACGAACCATTTGAGTATCGTGAATTTCGTGAAGGTCGGGAATGAGACAAAAATATCATGTGTGCCACCGAAATAAGAAAACCATTTGTCCAAGCAAAAGCCTTTTCATTAATTCGTGACCTCCCCACTACCATTTACCCTAGGCACATTCAAGAGTTTTATGCTAGGTTTTACCTTGACCGAATCTCTCTTACTCTTAAATTTCGAATGTATGGTCACGGGTAAGCTTGGGACTTAAGGAAATTGGGAAGGGTTTTAAATGTGTGTTATAAGGGGAACTTGTTCTACATAAGATCCACTAAGACCGAGGAATTCATGAAAATGAAGCACTATCATCCGAGAACTTATGCTCTAGTGCCTCCAATTCATGCCGCCCTCATTCAAAACACCATTCTTCAACCCGACTAGCTACCATTGTGAGGAGGTCCCATCCGAGCATTGGAACAAGTCTCAACTTCTCTTCAAGTTGATGCCATGGGCAGAGGTCTTGTTGAAGAATGTATTTGTGGAAGTTGAAGCTCAAGAGAAGTTGCCCATCATTGTTGGGTACATGCTCTATTGTATCATGAACGATACTCCTTTCAATTTTGCTTACTTCATAGCAAAAAGAATGGAGGCATTGGACTACAATAATGAGCCACTTCCATTTGCTAGACTTGACACATATCTTTGACTACATCAAGATCAAGCACCCTAATGATCCATCAAGAATGAGTGAAGTGGATGATGTGACTCCAATGGAGGATCCCTTCACAATGGACTCTCTTTATTTTTAAGTCCTTGTCATAAGTTGTTGTAGTTGTTCCCTAGGAGTACTAGGATGTTTTATGTGTGGTTGCTTGGTTGTTTGTGTGACCCATGTTTCCTCTATGAAATAAAGTGCTTTTGTGACATAATAATGTTCATATGTGTTTATATAGTATTTCTCATGCTCATCATTCAGTCTATAAAAATCGTAAGGGGATAATAACCATAAAACCAAATTGAAATTGGAAAACTATGTACATATCAACATACCTACATATGTATTATTGTGAACTAACCCATGTTGTAAGTATCCAAATGGTCACCTAACCCATCTTGGACTTTCACATGTGAAGTTTTCTTGGTTGTTGCATGTTGTGTGTTTTATGTAGCTAGGCCACCACAAAGGTGAGGCTCTTGACTCACTGATTCCCGCCTTGAAACAAGGGGGAGCAACGATCTAGGGGGAGCTATATTCAAGGGGGAGCACGTACGGGTGCACTTACAAGCTACATACCCATTCAATTGAAAGTCCTGCCTTTTTGATTTAACAAAAGGGGGAGAAAGAAAGCAAGAGTGTGAAGACCAAGTTAAAGAACAAACAAAGGCTTCAAAAAAGTATAAGGCAAGGTCAAGACGCAATCTACACCAAAGGCGCGCTTTGTCTTCGATAAGTTTTGTATTTTATTTGCTTTCGTATTTTATTTGTCATCATCAAAAAGGGGGAGATTGTCGAGGCAACATGATCAAGATCTCCTAATATTTTAATGATGGCAAATAAACCTTCGAAACACATAAAATAACAAACATTAGCCAAAATTCCCCAACATTCATATCTACTGCTGACGCGCAACCCACGCGTCAACGCGTGGGTGACGCACCAGGGTTCTGCGAATGTCGGGACGAATTGTGAAAGTCGGTTTCCCCATACCCGAAAAATGTGGATCTTTCAATACAAGTATGAATATATTATGTGCTTAATTGAGAACACTCGAAACGAGTTTTGGGATTAGAGAGATCCAACTTTTAAAGCACTCACTTATGGGAAAATACCAACTCATGTTTTCTAACTCTCGCCTCCAGACAAGGCTTTTCTAAACTTAGGGAGCTTATATATTTCATGTAACATCACGTGAAAGCATCCATATGCTCATATCCCGTCCTTACGTCTTCTCTAATCACGTAACGGGTTTACTCCCTTATTGGTCAAACTAAGTCCAAGGTCTCTTTGCGTAAACGTATCCTTACTCGCATGGGTTATGCTTTACATCAAGGCAAAGCACTTGACTTGTTTTGTACCAAGGTGTTAGTTGAGTACGTCCAGTCGTGGAAAGTCACGAGTTATGAAACTATGAATTCTCAACGTTATGTTACTTGGACTTATAAGTAAATTATGATTTTCTCAACTTATAATCTTGATTGTCTAAACCTTTTCTTCTTAATGACAATTAGATTATCTCTTAATCTCATCTTAATCATCTCCTTAAACACAAGGGACAAAGCCTCCAAATATCCCAACATCTTCTTACACCTCTTACATATTCCCTTACACCTCTTACACTCTTACACCCTTTGACTCACACACTCTCCCATACAAGATTCCCCTATTTATACATTCCCTATACACCTTTCTCATACACCAATACATACACTTCCCTATACATACACACTCTTTTCTACACACACCTTTATTTACAAAATACACACACTTCACTCACATACCCCTTTTCAGACACAGAAGGATCCCCATCCAATCACTCTTACACACTCCTTACACATAAAACTCATTCTTACACACATAATATCCAACCAACTTATTCCCTTACACTCCCAACACTTTTACAATCAAAATTACACACACTACTCACAACCATTTCACCTTCTACACACACTAGGCTCCCCATCACATCCATTCTTACATATTCCCTTACACACACACAATCCAACTCTTACACTTCTTACACCCTTTTACATCCCCTCACCAACATCCAGACTTTTTCTCCAAGGAAGGAATATTCCCTTGGATATGCTCTCTTAATCCAACCATGGTTCTTCTAACCCAACTATGGTTAGTTTTCTACACTTAACCTTGGTTAACCCTTAACCACATCAAGGATGGAATATTCCCTTGGATATGCTTCTTCTAACCTAACTATGGTTAACCCTTAACCACACCAAGGATGGAACATTCCCCTGGATACACCTCTTAACCTAACCAAGGTTACTTCTTAACCCAACCTCTCACACTCTTCCTTTTAGAGGAATATCCTATGGCATATTCATTCTCTCTTTTCTATGCCATATGAGGAATACCCATTCTACCCCTACTCAATTATCTCTTCTACTTTTCTATCTTTGATAATTGATTTGTTATAAACACTTTACAAAAATATTTTCCAAATTGGCTATTTGAGTTGGTAAACCTTAGATTAATTAATGTTAAGGTTTTGTGTGAAGTATAATTGGGGGTTTAGCAAGGTAAGGTATTTAAAAGGTCAAAACCCAAAGTTTTGGGAAAATGTTTACATACGCCTGGCGTGCTACCCACGCGTTGACGCGTAGGTGACGCGTCGGCCTCGGTGAAATTTTCCAAAGTTTGGGTCTTGGCCTATAAATACCCCCTTGCCTCTTGTATTCCTCACCCCTTGCCATTATTCTTTTTCTCTAATCCTCTAATTCTCTCTCTTGTGTTCTTAGTAAAACACACTTACATCTTTGATAGAACACATCTCTTTGCAAGGGAAGAATCTCAAAAACCTAATCCACTCTTGTGATTGTGTCGAGGGTCTTCTTCTTATACCCTTTCTATTACAATCGAGTCTCTAGATTAGGTTAGGGCTTGGTTGAACAAACACTCATTCATTTATTCAATTGTTTGTAAGGGAAGTCTTGTGTCTTGGTGACCAAGCCTAGATCATTAGGGATCTAGTTGGGGTTTGATACTTACGGTGGGAAGTCTTGGTAGTGGTCTTGGTGACCCTAAGGTGAAGCCTTATCGCGAGATTCTTTTGGGTGGTTTCCAAGGGCGGAATACTGTGAGTGTAACTCCTTCTTTTTGAGCATCGATATTGGTGAATATCGGTGGAGTGAATTGTAACGGTTTGTAGTCCACCGAAAGGATTATACTAGTGAATAGTATCGGTGTTGTGGATTCGCAATTGGACGTACGGATGGTATAAACCCCCCCCCCCATCCCTAACCAGTATATATCGTTGTGTTCTTTACTCGCTTTATATACTCTTGGTTGTGATTGTGTTTGTGGTTGCTCTTACCTAGAGCACTTGGTTGTCTTCGTGGCTTAAAGTTTTTAAACATCTAAAAAGCCAAAGAAACCGTATTCTACCCCTCTACGGTTCTACAGTTTTTATACACCTTTTTATACAACAGCGTATAAAACCGTGTGTAAAACCGCGTATAAAACCGTATATAAAAACATGTGTAAAACCGCGTATAAAATCATGTATAAAAACGTGTGTAAAAACGCGTATAAAATCATGTATAAAAGCACGTATAAAAACGTGTATAAAAACGCATGTAAAACCGCATATAAAACCGTGTGTAAAATCGTGTATAAAATCTTGTATAAAACCGCGTATATAAACGTATATAAAAACACATGTAAAACTGCATATAAAAATGTGTATAAAAACGTGTGTAAAAACGCGTATAAAATCATGTATAAAAACATGTATAAAACCGCGTGTAAAACCGCGTAATAAACGTGTATAAAAACATGTGTAAAACCACGTATAAAAATGTGTATAAAAACGCATGAAAACCGCATACAAAAATATGTGTAAAAACACGTATAAAATCATGTTTAAAAACATGTATAAAATCGCATGTAAAACCGCGTATAAAAACGTGTCTAAAACGCGTATAAAACCGTGTATTAAATCGCATGTAAAACCGCGTAATAAACCATGTAAAAAGAATTTATTCTTTTTTTTAATGAAATGAATCTTTTAGTAAAACGGGTTAGTGTATAATTTTCCTTGTGCAAGAAGATTAAATTTAGTGAAGTATATATCCATATAATATTTACTAACCAGATATTTATACTCGTATTTCGCTCAAATACCAAAAGATTGGTATTTTTCTATCTTCCTACATAAAAAGACTAATCTTAAGTTCAACCGCTAAGTGTAACAACTGTGGTTTTAGTAGGTCAGTTTGACTGATAGTCTTGACTGGGTTAACGTTTGCTTGGTGTGTCTTAGGTGTTTGAAGTTATATATGTGAGTTTTAGCACTAAATCCCTTTGCGTGGTATTGTTTTTATGAGTGAGTAATGTTGATACTTGGATAAGTTCATTTTGATCGCCTTTGTGGTGTAGAAATGACTTGTGAAGTTTTGGTGTTTTTGTGTTTTTGCGTAACAAGTCTTCGTTCAAGTATTTGAGCGTTAGCAAGTTACGAGGAGTTTGTTTTTGTTTGTTATACATTTATAAAGGGTGAAAATCTATTTTTGGAAACTTTGTTGTGAAAATGATAATTTTCTGAGTCATCGTAAAAACTAAGGTTTATCGTATAAGACGTTAGGTGTTGTTATGGGAGTTTATAAAATATAAAAAGTATAAGGGTTTGAGTGTAGTAATTAAATTTAATAAAAATACATATGTATTATAAAAATCGGAAAGAAGGGGGGAAAAGGGGAAAAGAAAACCCAATTTGAGCCCAAATACAATTCATAGCAATAAGGAATCTTAGTCCAACCTAAACAAGCCCAACCCCTAACCCATATAACCCCATGAACGACCCATACCCCTATTTTTCTGCATATTTTGATCGACCAAAGCAAGAGGGGAAGAAGAAAAATTAGGGTTTATAGTTTTGAAGCTAAAATCAAGAAGTATCTTAGCCCTTCTGGTTGAGTTAAGATTCACATGTATTTAGACTCCCACATATAGGATTTGCAATAAAAAGTTGTAGAAGTATTTTAATTTAATTAAAACGTTTTGGTGTGCGTTCAGATCCGAATCTGGATAGTTTGTAAGATTGATTTTATGAGGGGTACTTGTGTGTGTTTTTATACCATAGCTTTTGGTAGTTGCTTGTATACATCCAAAGGACTATGGTAAATTTTTGGTGTGAGTTATTGAGCTTTTAAAGTTATTATTTTATGTGGGCGAAGGTACTCTAAAATTCTGCGTTTTCTGATTTTAAAAGTGCAAGGGATTTAGTGAGTATTAGGATTTGGTGGTGATTGGTATGGGGTCTAATAGTTCCATGGTGGGTCATATGAATCTTAGACATCCATCATATGTGTATTATATGGGTTATAGCTTTTAGCTTGGCCATGTGTAATGTGGACTTATTTTGTGTATTTTAGATTTGTGATTTGGGTTTGTGGAACCTGCAAAGTTTGAGGTGAGTTCATAGTCCCACTTTTTATTTTGTTTTAAACTTGGGATGGGAATGATGCTTGTGATACTTTTTTTGAGTTACTGTGATTATGTGTGGTTTAAAAAGCTTGGACTTATAATGTTATTGTATGAATGCTATATGTGATGATAATGCTATGTGATTTGGATGATGTGATGATAATGCTGCGTGGTCCAATTGGGGGGGGGGGGGGGAGTATCCAATTGGAGAGTAATAAATCCTACTCGATATAATGTTGTGTGGTTTAAATGGGATTCAATTGGGAGGATGCTTATCCTGTTGCTCGCGCATCCGATCTAATTTATGATAAGATTGGGAGCGAGGGTCACGTTCCGGCCTGAATGTTGTGATGTGTATTCAATTGGGAGGATGTTTATCCTGTTGCTCGCACATGCGACCTAATTGATGTTGAAATGGGAGCGGGGGACACGTTCCGTCCTAATGGTTGCTTTATGTGTGTTGGTTGCCTTGCGAATACATGTAGCTTTTATGATAACTATAATTATTTGTCCAGCTATGTTTTATAATCACAGTGATTTGGTTGCCTAGTGTGTATGAGTCTTAAGCCTATGAATCTCACCAACATTATGTTAACATTGTAAGCATCATTTTCAGGTGAGCTTTCTAAAGATAAGATAGAAGGATGTGATTAGACGAGACCTTAGTTGCATTGGAAGTGGTTTGTCATCTATGTTTGGATTTATGTATTGTTTTAGATTTTGTTTTGGTTATTTTTGTTTTGGGGTATTGTTTTGGATACGAGGTTATATCTTCATCCAAGAGACCATCCTTATCCAATCAAAACCTTTAATAAAAGACAAAGACAATTACACTCAAACATAAAATTGGATGAAAGATAAATATAATTTGCATTGATTCGTAAAACATAAATAAATCAAATCTAAAATAAAGCATCAAAAGATAGCATACTTGAAATTGAAATAACCTACAATAAACTCTGGACTTCTAAAAATTTTAGAAATTTTTCAAAAAACAAAACTTGGACAAATTTTACTGTGGACATCATGACACCGTCAAAATGATCTGACAAATTTTTTCGTGTTACTTTCTGGAAAAGTTTTTGAAAATCATGCATATTTAATGTCCAAATTTTTGTAGATATCTATAAAACATATATATAAGCATGGATAAAAACAAACAAACAAAAGCAAATAAAGTAAGCATGCATTGAAATTAACTACATGTCACCACATATTAGAATAACAGTTCACAAACCTAAATATGAATTTCCTTACGCTTATTTGATGCAAAATACCTTTACTTGCCAATGAGACGAGGAAAAAAATTACAGCATGATAACATACAATTCAACATGCTATAATTCAAAATCAAGATCAAGCATACAAACACAAAGACGAAAATTAAAAACAAAATGATAAGCATGGGATAGCCTTACATTAATCACTTTTCTTTATTAACGAGTCTTGTAGCTAGACTTAAAATCGAACCTAACTTAACTCATGCATGCTCACATAATCATATGTGAGCATTCAAATCGTACCCTCAGTCACTCTCTGGTCCAGATTAGTCAATTCCTTAAAAGGTTTTCTTAATACCACATAGGACAAGTCGTGATCAACAAATTCTCCTACATCCTGTAAGTCGACACTATCAAACACGTGAAACTTCCTAAAAAAATATGCACATTTTTTACGATTCCCACGATGTAATTCCCTCTATAATCTAACTTCAAACATCTTTTATAGAAATTTCAATTTTTTTCATAAGCATACTTAAGTCCATTCTCCTTATCTTTCTTACAGAATAATAAAATAGGCGATAACCTATTGCACTCCGCATTTGATAATGTCCTAAACCTATATATCATCCGGGACATCCAGTAAATAGAAGTATCAATCCTGTCCAAAAATGAGATTGCACCCTCAGTCATTCTATGGTCCAGATTAGTCAACTCCTTAAAAGGTTTTCTTAATACCACATAGGACAAGTCGTGATCAACAAATTCCCCTACATCCTCTAAGACTACAAAATCTGTCAAACACATGAAACTTCCTATAAAAATATGCACATTTTTTATGATTCCCACGATGTAATTCCCTCTAAAATCTAATTATTAAACCCTGATCATATTAGAATAAGCACAAAAGATTATATTTATGGGTAAAATTGAATCAAAGTAAGCATTAAAGTGTGAAAAGTCAATCATACATTGGTTACTTTTTTAATCTTCCTACTAAATTCGAGACAACGAGGCATCGAGAACGAGTTGTTGTAAGGATTAAACAATCATATTTTACATTGAAATCTTTAGAATTTGGAATTTTTCAAAAGGTTGGGAAGAGATCTTCTTCCGGATCTTCATCATCTTCTTCTTCTTCTTCTATTTCCTCTTCTTCTTTATCAACAACTTCTCCATCATCCTACTATTCTTCTTTATCAACAACTTCTCCATCATCCCACTCTTCTTCTTTGGAATCTGAAAAGTCAACAAAATTCACATGCTTAGGCTCAATGTTAGGATGCAAATCAAGTAAATTAGCTAGTTCAAAAAAATCATTCATTTGTTGGATGGGTGGAGCATGTGGTGGACTCGCAATTAAATAATGAATAGAAATTATGAAAAAAGACACAAAGAAAAGATAGGCAAAGAGAAAGCTACGAAAATGAAAACAAAACACTCATTTCATAGGATTCTTGTGAGCTATAATACGAAAGAAGAAACGAAATCTAGACTAAACATCTGCAGCAGCACCAAAAACTTGATGTGGTGGTTCAACACTGAAGTTTTACAACCCCCTAGGCAATGTACCAAACCATTGTTGTGTAGTATAAGCAAGATCAGGGGAAGATCGTTCTACATGGAGAATAGTGGAGTAGGTTCACATAATATGACAATTTGATCTATAGACGGAAAAAGAGTATTTATAGTATTCATGATTGATTAAAAAGTGAATGCAATAACTGGTTTTAAGGAGATTGTTGATATAAATAATGCCTAAAAACGTTATTCATATTCTTTGATATCTCTATGTTTTGATAATCACAAAATGAAAACTCATTAAACCAAAGATTATGACGTAAACAAGTATTTAGTAATAAATATTCATTTTAACCACCTAATCACTTAAGGTATGAATAAACAAAATGTTTATTGCATTATATGATCAAAGGAACATTTTCTTAATCACTAGATTTTTATAAAATGTTACAAACATTTTATATCTTTTAGAAAATCATTTTTGGTATTAAATAAAAATGTTTAATTAACCATAAATATATAAATTCAAATTTTCAACCAAAAATGGCAAAAATGTTCCAGAAAATCCTTTCCCATAAAAAGACAAAGTTGGGCAACGTTCAAGTTGGGCGGCCCCCTTAATTATAAAAGCGGCCCCCTTAATAATTAAGGGGACTGGCCCATTAATTAAGAGGACTGGCACGCTCCTGAACCTCCCTAGCTTTGCCTATAAATACTGGTTCATTTCTGCATTTTTTCTTTGCCTTTTTGCACAAAAACTTTCTGCCCTAATCTCTCTAAATCAATTCTTTGATCATATAATCATAAGCTTTTGTTTCCAAGTGATTCAAGCTTTAACACTCAAGTGCAAAGAGAAGAATACTTCTATTAATCAAGACTAGAAGTATTACACCTTAGTATCACCTGGCTATCTAAGTTGTTATTTCATTCCAAGTTTTTAATAATTCATTGATTGGTGTATAAGGCGTGTATATTAGTTAGCTAGATTTAAACATAGGAAATAGATTTGTTGGGAGTGTGAAGTTGTATAAGAAGTGAAGAAGTAGAGGTGTATAGAAGTAGAGGTGCATAGAAGTAAAGGTGAGTAGTGAAGACATAGAAGCCGTAACATAGTGTAGAAGACTTGAAGTAGTGAAGACTTAGAAGACTTGAAGTAGCAAAGACTTAGAAGCCTTGAAGTAGTGAAGAAATTGAAGTCTTGAAGGTGTGAAGTAATAGAAGCCTTGAAGAAGTAGAAAAGTAGAATTAGTGAAGTGGTGACAAGATAGAAGTTTTGAAAAGATTGAAGACATCAAGTTGTGAAGAAATAAGAGTTGTGAAGAAGTCTAGAAGGCGTGAAAAGGTGTGAAGAAGTTGTGGTGTGATTGAAGTTGTGAGATTGGTTCTAGCTACGATTAGAACTCGACATTTAGCTTTGTGTCGTTAAAATTGGTGTAAGCTAAGGTGTGTACGGTTTTCTCCACCATAAGGGAGCCTATTGACTTAGTGAAGAAAACTCTCAAGTTCGGTGCTCGGGGAGTGGAGTAGGGCAAGGAAGATGTCCTTGTGGCTGAACCACTATAAATCCTTTATCTCTCGGTTTGATCTTTCCATCTCTCATTTTTTACTTAGCTTACTTACTTACGTTTTTCATATAGTTATAATTGCTTACATTGTGCATATATTGATTTCACATAAAGATCAAACGAAGTTCCTTCATAAAACCAATTTCATATAAAACCTAAAAGAACATACGTGTAATAGATAATATAGTAGTTCTCATACTAAAACTTAATCAAGTGTTTTTAAACAAATCTATTGAATAAACTCGAATCTACAATTTAAAAAAAGTTTTTCATTAAATTAAAAAGAGGTAAAACTATTTAACCTCCCTTCTAGTTTTAAACAGAGATTTGTTTTAAAACTAATATTAACCTAAAATGCGAGAAAACGAAATAACATGATAAGTAAAGTTTTGTTGCGAACCACGGGACAGAAAAACGTAGTTATCTAGGGTACACTTCTCCTCATTAGTGATATAACTATCCTATTGAATTGTCACGCCTTGTTTAGTGTAACGGGGATATTTCTTATTACTTGTTGTGTGTTGGCCAATCACACATCTCTGCAATAGCCTACATAAAGACCTACATCTTGCCTAAGCGTCACAAAATAACTAAAACATGTAATAAATATCCAATCTAATCAAACACCCAACACTAAGTGTTCAATTAGTAAAATCTAGTCAATGTTCAAGCTAGGTCTGAATCCTAACCAGGTTTTGAACTTCTAGCAATGCACACTCACAAATAAGAGGCCATAGGAATAATCATACACAAATAAGTTTCATTCAATCCAAGATAAATACTAAGTAAATTAGCCTTGCTTAGCAATCAAAGAACAAGAACATATATAAACAACACAAGCAATGATAAACATTATTGGAAGATTAAATATAGACTCATCTTGTTATTGTGGAAGGGTTACAAGCGTGAAAAAGACTAAAATCTCATGAAAATCGTTTAGGGTTCAGCTCCCAAAAGTTTGCGCACGAGTAAAGAAATCAATACAAAAATATTTATAGGTTTTTAACTTTGACAACGTCAGCCTTTAGGTGTGATGCCGTTAGGTTGCCGTCTTCGATTAGGGTTTATTTGTAGTGGTGTGATGGCGCCAGGCATTGATGGTGACGGTGCTAGGCATGGGTTATGACGGCGCCAGCTTGGTCATCTCATCTCATTGACCGGTCATAGAAAATTGCAAAATTCATCTTTCTAGGCACTTTTGATGGCGGCTTCACACATGCCGATCACAAATTCAAACCTTTTCTTTTTCATCCATTCTTCAAACAAATTTGCCCAAATCTTGTACATTTCCAGCAAATGCATATCCAAAGACCTAAAAGTCAAAAAGAAAGGATATACAACAATAAATGATACAATGTGCATGAAATTAAGGGCTAAATGACCTCTAAAAACGATAATATTTTTCTCCTCATCACACTATATAACTATCACACAGGCCAAAGCCATATCTAGTTAAATATGACACATAGGCCAAGGCCCTAAACTGATTCCCTAAAAAATTTCTTTTATATGCTGAGAAGTATCTTTGACACTAATCTTTATTCAGCTTTGTCTTTAATTTTGAATTCTGGAACAACATTCTTGAAGACAGTACTTGTAACTTGTAAACTTGTAGAATAATCTTTTATAGAACCTTGTTCTTCTCATGATATTTTTTTACCTTGTTGAAGTAGTTTTTCATTTGCAATTTGAAATCTTTGTGCAACGCCCCTTTCCAGACTCGAAAATATTTCAGGTACTAGATGCCCTTACGCCCAAAATCCAGAAGGACGTAGTCCGGTACTCGAAATATGTGAAAAATGAATTTTTAGGTTAAAGGACTTATGCCCGAGCCCATAAGGTCATATGACATGACACTTTGAAATTGAAAAAAACCATTGTTATTGCAGATGGTCCTATGCCCAAAAATCATATTTGTCAAATACAAATGTTCACTGTTTCTAGATTTACGAAAAATTAACTTTTTTGCAACTTACTCTAATTCCAAAAAACCAACCGTTTAAGTAACAAATAAACTTTCACAACATGATTATTTAATTACAAACATTAATAAGGGTTCATTATATGACTCATTTCATAAAATATTGTCACTACTGGACACCAAACCTTACATAACAAAAGAGGGGGTTTGAACTTGTTTACGTAACATGGAATTTCTACTAGCATACAAGCAAATGGCAAGTACTTCCGTTCCACACTTCGATCTTAAGGCCTATATATGAGATCTTACTATAATGCACATTCAGCTTCAAAAATGTTTAACAACTGAACCATAAGGATTACGCTTAGTAAGTAGATAGGTAATAACATGATTTCATACATCATTTAACATACACACATCATACGCTTTATTACTATTTCAAAGACTACTCTACACAATACTTGCATACAAGCACTTAGCCCATACCATATATATTATAACCTGCATATAAGTACTACAACCAACATCATTCTTTCTCATTACAAGGATCACACACCTTAACTAGTTTAGCAAATAGGTTAATGACAATCCTTAGCTAGTTATAAACACTAGTCACGTTCTACATTAGTCCGAAAATACTAACCATGCCTTCCATAACCTTTGCACAAATATTCACATAACACTTAATATGGTAAAATCAATATAACATCATATTATAACAAATTTATTTACCTCAATCCATAGCTATTATATAAAGAACAACAAAACCAATGCCACTTGATTTCCTGTACAAAATTCACTAACAATATTAAGCATTTCCATAATATATAATAATATAATGGGTCTCTAATACTACCCATAACACACCCGTATCATCTTTAACATGCATATGATCATTAACATGATCATACAATAGAATCCCCAAAATCACCAATTTAGACATAACCCATTAAAGGGACTTAACTCATAAACACTATAACATCATCACTTTAACTCAAAACCCCCAATTTAGCTTATGAATTCTAACTTTAAATTGCCACCAATTCAATGATTAAGAGCTACTTACATGAGGAGGATGATTGCTAGGGACAAAATTCTTGGATCGAAACTTTAATTCTCACCCAATTTGGCTTCAAGTACTTTCCCTCTCTTTTCCTCCCTTGGTTCTTCACGTCACACACAAAAACACCAAACTATAATGTTGTATAAACATTGGTGGGTAAGTCTAACTATAAAAATCTAAACCATGTTTAATATTATGGCAACTTCGGTCCCTTAAGTCCCATTTCCTTATAGTTGAACCACATGATACTTTCTACAATTACATAACATAACATATTGACTTGAGGTTTGACTTTGAACTTATAACTCATTTGTTGGAACCAAAGTTTTTACTATTTTGTCAAGTCTCGGTCATTTGTAATAATAGGTTGCTTTAGTTATTTATTACTTACACTAATGTAATGTTACAAGTTTACTAGGCTTAAGTATAATGGTCCATGGGCTTTAAGCCCATACGAAATTCATGTAAGGAAGGAGAGGGAGTGTTGCCCTAGCTCCTTCCCTATAAATAGAAGTCTTAGGTCTATGTAATACTTGGTTGGTTATTTGAAAACATTAAGGAAACTCTTGCATTTCATTTTCTCAAATTTCTCATAATCATCCCACTCTCATTCTCATCTCATTTCTTACATAATCATACTTGTGTTTACATAATGGTGACCTAACAAGTGGTATCATTCGCCATATGAAGGTGTAGCTTTTGTTTTTTCATTGATTTTGTTCTTAAACTTGTTATTTATATTCGAATTTTTGTGAAATATTAGTACTTTCTTGCTTGTTTCTTGGTTTTTATCACATATTTGCTTACAAACTTGTGCTACAAATCAAAACAAACAAAAAAGTTCCATTCTTTTTCTTAAAAATTCGAATAGGGTTTTTTGTACTTTTTTCGAAATCTTCTAAATTTTTGAAAAAGTTCTTAAAGTTTTCAACTTTCTTAAAGATCTCTTCATTTTACACATAAAAGTACAAGAATCTTGAAATAAAAACGAGTTTTAGGATTGCTTTCTTTGAAAAACAAAACTTACAAGTTATCGAGAACCTGCTATTTGCCTATTTTCGAGATCTTCTCAAAGTGCACTACCTCGACTTCGTTTGTGTGGACTCGGTATTTTCTTTCTTGTATAAGAAAGTTAAGTACTTCGACTTTTGGGAAAGTTTTCGAAATTGTATAATTTCGAAAACTGAGTTTCGCAAATTTTGTGTTTTTTTCGAGAATAACTTACATTTTTCGAAATCACAAAAGTTATCGAGAAACTGATTTAAAAGTTTCGAAATATTACTTTTTCGATAACCTGCAAAATATCGAAATCTTATTTTTTCGATAAACCTGCAAAGTTTCGAAATCTTATTTCTCGATAATCTACAAAGTTTTCGAAAATCTTGACAAGTTTCGCAAACCCTAGTTGTGCTACGTTTCTCGATAATTGGTTAATCCTACACTTTCTACAAGATCCATTTCTACACAAGTGTTCTAAGATGTCTCAACCACCAAATCATTACTTCCCTCATATTCAGCAACCTCAACATCAGTAGTCTCAGCAACCTCAGCATCAGCAGTATCAGCAACAACAATACTTTCCGCACCTAATGAATCAACAACCTCTTAAATACAATCCACTACATCATTACCTAATGATGCAACAACACCTCATTCCTCAACAACAACCAAATCAAGTGCTACAACAAAACACTCAGTTTTCCTCCAAACAACCTCACTGGTTTGACAGAATGTGTGAAGTTATTACAACTCAACAATCCCGACATGAGGCAGGATCACTTGAAACACCTCCAATGCTAACACCAGGGAACTATGTTCAATGGTCAAGTCGATTCTTAAGATTTCTTGAACTTAAGCAACCTCATGGGAAATTCTTGAAACAAGTGATACTTGAAGGACCATTTGAGTGGCCAACACGATTTGAAGCTGGTGATCCAACTGCTGATCCTCCACGTCCTCCTGGTGATAGACCTCTTCCAGAAACTTCACTCACTGAAGAACAGAAACTACATCGTGATGCTGATCAATATGCAATGGCTTATATACTTCAAGGTATACCAAATCCAATCTATCGAAGTGTCGATGCTCAGAAAACAGCCAAAGCTATGTGGGAACACGTTCATCTCCTTATGGAAGGCACTCAATTGAATAAAGATGACATGGAATCCAAGCTATACATGGAATACACTGACATCACAATTGAACCTGGAGAGTCACTTGAATCCTACTATCATCGTTTCACAAATGTGGTCAATGATCTGGAACGTCACAAAATCACAGTACCAAGGATCGCTGTGAACTCCAAATTTGTTGGTAGTCTTGGCCCTGATTGGCATAAATATGTGACATTTGTTCGTCAAACGAAGAATCTTCATGATGCTCCATATGGCCTGTTGTATGATTTTCTGAAACACCATGAACCTGAAGTGGAAAATGATAGAGCTCTACGAGGAGGATACACACCAACATTAACACCAAATTCTTTGGCTCTCGTAGCTCAATCTCCCTATGCTCCACCACCAATGTCAAATCATGCATATGTTCAAGAGCAGAACTACTTCAGTTATCCACAATCTTCCACCTCGAACCAAATGATCCCTTATGATTCATCTCTACAGAATGATTCTACTCAACTTGTTCCGTTAAACAACAATGATGCTGTGTACTACTCCAACTCCAATGATGATGACGATGATGACTTTAATACGTTGAATCAGGGACTTGCTCTTATTGCTCGTGCTTTCAGCAAATTCTCCAACAAAACAAACAACCGTCAACGTTCATCTTCAAACACAAGAAATCAAGCTGTTGTCAATGATGGAAGAGTGGAAATTCAGAATCGTAGCTATGGTCGATCTGGTTCAGGAAGCTCTTCAGGAAATTATGGGAATGGTCAGAGGTTTAGTAACAATACCGGGTTCAGAAACAACTCAGCATCTCCTCAACAAAGGTCTGACTCAGTTGCTACAAGGAACTCCAGCTCAGGAAATGCAGTTTGGTGCTACAATTGCAATGAACAAGGTCATATAGCTACAGCATGTCCCAAACCGAGAACTCGGGGAAGTAAGTTTCACAAGCAGGCATTACTCATGGCTCTTCAAGATGAAAAAGATGGACATTTCCCTGAACAGGACAACAACTTCATGGCAAATGTGAACAACGATGATGACATGGAAGATCTGGAAGCCAATGCTGCTGTGATGCTTATGGCCAACATGCAGGAACTTAAGCTCAATGATTCAGGTCCAGTGTATGACACTGACGGCTTGTCTCAGGTACATGACCTCAATGCATGCTTTATTAATGAAATAGTCTCACCTTCTGCTTATGAATCAGATATGGCGCAAGTTGTTCCATCTATATCATCTTCATCCTCTCAAAAAGATGAACAAATAAGCACAATTGTCATATTTGATGATGACACAGTTGTTTCATTTGATGATCCAATTGAGAATGATAAACATGATAATTTAGAACAACATGAACCATCATTTGATCCAGACCCTGACCTCATATTGTTATCTAAACAACTGGATGCTCAACAATTGCAAATAATAAAATGCAACGAGAAAAACAAAGTTTTAAAAGAACAAAATGCGTCATTTGCAAGAGATATTGAGTGTTATAAAATTCAGCTTTCAAATCAAGATGAAAAGATTAAACATGCAAAAAGTTTTGAAAAAGCTTTTCAAGATTCTTACAACAAAGAACAAGATCTTCAACGTAAAATGCAAGATTTAATTGAGTCAAATGGAAAGTTGATTTCGAAACTTGAAAGTGAGAAGTGTGAATTGAAAATGCAAGTTGAACGTCTTCAAAGAGACCTTTCAAAAACTGAAACAGAATTGTCAAATTGCAAAAAGGAGTTTTGTGAACATAAAACACGAAAAAGGAAGTATATTGATGATTTACTTGGTGATATTGTTGATCTTGAAAAACAACTCAAAGAATTTCGTCACATTGTTTACAAACACGGGAACTCTGTCACAACAATTCAAAAGTTTGCTTTAAAACCGAGACCCGATAAAGGATTTGCACTTTGCGATTTTAAATCAATGTTTCTTCACAAAGCTTTCAAAGAAAATCCTAAGGTTTACAGTATTGATCACATGTTTGATAATACAATTGTGCGTGCTGTTGTTTTTGATATTGAGGAAAAAGAAGAACTGGAAGACGAGAGTCGATCAAAAATGAGTTATGTTCAACACTGGACACCATATGACTATTCAAAAGCTCCACCTCTTTCTAAATCTTTAGTTACTCAAAAGGATTTACCTGAGAAATCATGGTTTATCGAAGAGTCATATGTTTCATCTCACAATGCAGCCCCTGTCCAAACTGTAGCACAAATAAATGGTCCTTTACCATCATCCGGTGAACTTACACCTTTACCGAAAACGTGTCGTGTCTTAAATTATTTTAAAACTTTTATGGAAGACATCGAAATTTTGGAGGAAACAATTGAACGTAATTCTAAAATTAAAATTGAAACTTTTCAATCCGCTTACGAGCGAGAAAAGAGAGATATTTTTCAAAAACAAATGAAGCCAATTGTTCAACACCTCCGTCTATGTGCTACACGTTGGGATCAGGAACTTCAAAAGGAGGTCAAAAATATGATAAACGTTTTCAATGCAACTGAAAATGACATTTTGATTCAAAAGCAAAGAAACAGAGTTTTGAAAAATGATGCTGATCGACTCTTGGAACAAGTTCTCAATGCTGATATATTGTCTGTTATCATGAATGATCTTTATAATTCTGGTACTTCTATGCTTAAGCATGATCATTGTGTTGATAATAACTTGTTGAATGAGGAAATTGAGACACTTAAACAGGAAAATGAAAAGTTGAGAATTAAAAATGATGATGTGACAAAACAATTTTCAAAAGAAATTTGTCAACTCAATCAAAGGCTTGAATGGTGTCAAGCTAAAAGTCTTGAAAGGGAATTGAAGTTTCAAAGTCAAAATGTTTCAAACTCTTGTCAGATTTGCAAAAACAACGAGTCTTTAAAAGGTCGATGTTTCTAATACGAGAAAGAAATTGCGGATTTAAAAATTGAAAACGCCGAATGGCAACAAAACCGCGATGACATCAAATATTGCAATGGTTTACTTGAGTCTGAAATTCAGGACAAAAATCACATCATCATTGATTTGAAAGAGAAAGTTAAGCTACTTCAAAAAGGAAAAATGGTTGACACCACGGTGATAGCATTAGGGATGTATCAATTAAACAAAACTGATAAAGGAAAGGTTGTTCAAAATTCTAATGTTGATAATTCCACTTCTACAGGACTAGTCTCCACTACTAGCGTTAGCAAACCCAAGCGAAAAAGTAAAAAGAAGAATAGGATCTTGCAACGTAAGAGAGGACACCTAGAAGCTCAGGAAGTAGAAGACCAACTTAGGACTTTGAATAAAACTCATGTTGCATCAGATTTAGATTCTAATCTGGCAAATTGTAATCAAAATCTAAATGTAACGAATGATGAACCTTTGAATGTTTTGAATATTAATGCATCTTGTGTGTTTTGTCGTAAAAGCGTATCATCTGGTGATCATACAAAATGTTTAGCTAATTATCTTCTAAATCGTCATAAGAAACGTAGGACACGCATTCCTTCTAGGCCCACTAATGCCTCTAAGTCTAACTTAGGAAAGCCGTCTTCTACGGTTTCTAATGAAGCTGAAGTTACCCCCATAGGTACCGAGAACAAATCTAGGAATGAGCCAACGACTAGTGCATTTAACATTAAGAAAGCAAAAACTAGTTGGAATTGGCAACGTTGGTTACAACACAAACCAGACTTTAAATGGATTCCTAAATTGTTGAATACATGTGTTACTAACCAACAGGAACCCGCATTGTCTTTGGGTTCCACCCTTACTTCTGTTCCACCCGTGTCTTCTTCTGGTGATGCAGGTGGTACAGATTGTTCTCTGGATTGTTGATAGCGGATGCACCCGACATATGACAGGCAATCTCAAACTGTTACACAACTTTGTCTCAAAGTTCATTGGTACTGTCAGATTCGGGAATGATCATTACGCTCTAATCATGGGATATGGTGACTTTATCAGCGGGAACATTGAAATCAGTCGTGTTTACTATGTGGAAGGCCTTGGACACAACCTTTTCTCTGTTGGTCAATTCTGTGATGGGGATCTAGAAGTTGCATTTCATGAGAAAACTTGCTTTGTTCGTGACTTACAAGGAAACGATCTAATGTCTGGCTCACGCGGCTCCAATCTTTATACAATCTCAATGTCCGATATGATTGCAACATCTCCGATATGTCTTCTCTCCAAAGCAGAGTCAACTAAATCTTGGTTATGGCACAAACGTCTTTCGCACTTGAATTTCAGAACCATGACTGACCTTGCTCGTTATAAACTTGTCGATGGATTTCCAAGATTCCGTTTCACCAAAGATCACTTATGTCCAGCCTGTGAACAAGGAAAAAGTACTCGTGCTCATTTTCCGTCTAAACCTGAGCAAAGTACGAATCATGTTTTACAACTGCTTCATATGGATTTATGTGGACCGATGCGTGTTCAAAGTATCAACGGTAAACGCTACATACTCGTAATTGTAGATGACTTCTCCAGATGGACTTGGGTTTATTTCTTACGAAGTAAAGATCAGGCTCCTTCAATGATCATCACCTTTCTCACTAAAATTCAAGTTCAGTTACGCAACACGGTACGAATCGTCAGAACTGACAATGGCACTGAATTCAAAAATCAGACACTTAGGTCTTATTATGAGAAAGTGGGAATTGAACATCAAACATCTATTCCTAGAAGCCCAGAACATAATGGTGTGGTTGAAAGACGCAACAGGACGTTAGTGGAAGCTGCTAGAACTATGTTGATTAATGCTAAATTACCAGATTACTTGTGGGCAGAAGCTGTTTCAACCGCATGTTATACTCAAAACCGTTGCATGATCACAAAACGCCATCGCAAAACACCATATCAAATTGTTCACAAAAGAAAACCAAACATCGACTACTTTCATGTATTTGGAGCACTTTGCTATCCGAAAAATGATCATGATGATTTAGGTAAACTCAAAGCTAAGGCTGACATCGGAGTGTTCGTTGGATATTGTGAAAATTCCAAAGGTTTTCGGATATGGAATCGTCGTACAAGAGAAATTCAAGAAACCATTCACGCTAATTTCGATGAACTCACCCAAATGGCTTCTAAGCAACACAGCTTAGGACCCGAATCCAACCGTCTTAACTCTCCGGCATCTTCAGCTGAACCATTGCCACTTAACCGCAAAGAATTAGAAACTTTGTTTGCTCCACTATTTGATGACACAATTGAATACCGTCCTACCGAGGTCTCACCTAACTCCGCTGCTCAACCTGATAACATTCCAGTACCATACCCACCTCAACAAACTTCTACAAGTGTTGAGAGAGACGGTCCTCCAATTGTATCACCATCTACAGCAGAACAAACTGGTTCTACTTCCCTCCATCCAGCTGAAGATCCCACACTACAATCAGTTCCACAACTCGCAGAGCATGATCCTGATGCGTTCTTTAATCCGTTTGCACCAGCTACTACAGTTCCTGATATAGCTGAGTCGTCAACACGCAACTTGGATCCTGCCAACATGCGAGATACGTATAAACTACACCCTTCAACACATAAATGGACTCGTGATCATCCACTAGTTCATATTATTGGCCATCCAGATGCACCTGTAATGACAAGACAACGACTTCACACCGATGGAGAAACTTGTATCTATGCACTCACAGTTTGTCACGAAGAACCGAATACCATTAAAGATGCAATGACTTATGACAACTGGATTGAATCTATGCAAGAGGAATTTCAGCAATTCATAAGATTAGAAGTCTGGGAATTAGTTGAAAGACCTGACGGAGTCTTTGTCATCGGGTTAAAATGGATCTGGAAGAATAAGCTTGATGCAGAAGGGACAGTCATCCGCAACAAATCACGTCTGGTAGCGAAAGGATACTCTCAACTTGAAGGTCTAGACTTTGCTGAATCCTTTGCTCCAGTGGCACGACATGAAGCTGTTCGGATCTTTTTGGCTTATGCTGCTCATAGGAATATGGTGGTTTACCAAATGGATGTGAAAACTATATTTCTGAATGGAGAACTCCGTGAAGAAGTTTATGTCAGCCAACCTGAAGGTTTCGTTGATCCTGAGCGTCCCAATCACGTTTACCGACTCAAAAAGGCTCTCTACGGACTCAAGCAAGCCCCACGGGCGTGGTATGACAAACTGTCCACTTTCTTATTGGCCAATAAATTTTCTAAAGGATCGGTGGATCCAACACTGTTTACAAAAACCTACGGGGAGGACTTACTTGTTGTTCAAATATATGTCGATGACATCATTTTTGCCTCAACAAAACGAAGTTACTCTAATGATTTTGCAAAATTAATGAAAGATAATTTTGAAATGTCCATGATGGGTGAACTTACGTTCTTTCTAGGATTACAAGTTCATCAATCACCCCGTGGTATTTTTATAAATCAGTCCAAATATGCTCTCGAAATTCTTAAGAAACATGGAATGATGTCTTGTGATACTTTTAATACACCAATGGGCTATACCACAAAACTAGATGCTGATTTACGTGGGACTCCTGTTGACCCTACCAAATACCGAAGTATGATTGGGTCCCTTATGTATCTCACATCTAGTAGACCTGATTTAATATTTGCTGTCTACATGTGCTCTCGCTATCAGTCCAGACCAACTGAAAAACACCTCAGTGAGGTCAAAAGAATCCTTCGATACATAAAGGGAACCATTAACTTGGGAATCTGGTATCCGAAGGATTCTGGTTTCGAACTAATTGCTTTTTCAGATGCTGACCATGCAGGATGTTTAGACACACGCAAAAGTACATCTGGTGGATTACAATTTCTCGGAGACAAACTTGTGTCATGGCAATCTAAGAAGCAGGACTGCACTTCACTGTCGTCTACAGAATCTGAATACGTAGCCATGTCTGCTTGTTGCGCTCAAGTCATTTGGATGAGATCACAACTTAAAGATTATGGCTACCTATTCAACAAGATTCCAATCTACTGTGATTCAAAGAGTGCAATTGCTATCTCCTGCAACACTGTGCATCATTGCAAATCCAAACACATCGATCTCCGATATCATTTCATCAAAGAGCATGTGGAAAGGGGTACAGTTGAACTTTATTTTGTTGGAACTGAGTACCAACTGGCGGACTTACTTACCAAATCTTTAGCACCATCAAGGTTTGCTAGTCTAGTTCACCAAATTGGTATGCGATGTTTGACTCCAGAGGATCTGGAAAAGTTTTTAAAATACAATTGATCGTCAAACATCATAACTATCTTTGTATAAAATTTTTTCTTTCTTAACTTTAAACCAATCAAAAAGACAAAAAGATTTTTCATATTTCTTTTACTTAAAAAAAAAAAAAAAATGCAAGTATATCGCTTCCATTCAACACCTTGTTCTTACTTTACAAGTGTTGAGGGGGAGTCACGCTTAAATCTTATACCAATTTTAATTGGTATACTTGCATGTTTTCTCGTATGTTACGGTTCTTCAGAGCGTGTGGATGATTTCTTTTACATCACTTTGTCTCATTTGTTTTATATCTTCATAAGTTAGGCTATCTTATGCATATCTCTATGGTACTTATGTTTTGCTAGAAACTTTAGGACACTAGTTTGGTTTATATAAAAGGTAAGGGACCTAAAATGTTAAATACTTAAACTTTCAAAAACATATAAACTAACAAACCGTACAAACAAAATACCCACCAATTCAAAAACCTTTCTTAAACCCTTTCAACTATACCTACGGCCCTCAATCATTCGAGTTATCCACGACCTTGATCATTAAATTGTAAGTTCCTATGAAATCACTAGGGCATTACAAAAATAGGATCTTGGTTAATTGGTTTTTCAACGGTTCGATCTCTTGATTTCTTGATGTCGAGAACTAGGGTTAGGATTTCGAAAATTGCTATTAACGTGTTGTGGTGTTTAATTCTTGATAGGGATTAGTTACTATGCTCGTTTCTAACACTTTCTCATCATTTATTTTCTCATTCCATCATGATTTCTTTGTCTTCGAATTCGTTAGATTGGGTCGAAGTGGGTTTATATGGTTCAATGCTTAGTTGTTTGATTTTTATTAGTGGGATTTGCTTCTTAGGTCTCATATTTGCATGTTTAATCTAGCTAGGATGTTTCACACCGTTTGAACATGATTCTCGAAATACTTGTATGCTTCGTTCGTTAATATTATCGAGATATATGTGTCTTATGTGTTGACTACTGTGTTATGTGTCATTATAAGCTTTATACAAGTAGTTGTGATATGCTAGAAATCCATGATACTCATTTGTCTCAAATTCATTAAGATTATCGAAAACATGTTCTTGTATAGTATCGAAATCTTTGTGATTCTACCTAAGTTATGTTTATCTATCTTGGTGACAGGCCAAAATCATTGGAAAAGTTATTTGTGAAGGAAATGTACGTGTAACTTCAACAAAATTCGAATTAATTCTTGTATAAGAATTTTTTTCGAGAAACTGAGTTTTATCGAAATCTTTTCAAATTGTCGAGAAACTCAAGTTTTTCGATAAATATTGTTCAAAGCTCAAATTTTTCGAAAATACCATTTTTTCGAAATCTTTCTGTGAACTCTACTTTTCGAGATCTTCAGTTTCTCGAAAAGTTATTTATCGAAAAAATTAATGTGTTTTTTCTCGATAACTTAATTTTTCCGCAAAAACCTGATATTGGAAAGATCTCGATAAAAGATCTCGATAAATGTCAATTCTAAGGAATTTATTTCGAAAAGATTACTTTCTCGATAAAGTTTCACTTTTCGAAATCATTCAGTGAATTACATTTTCTCGATATCACCTGTTTCTCGACAAGTTGATAAAAGACATTTTTCTCGAAAACATCAATTTTTTCGAAAAAGAAAGAAATCTCGATTAAAGGCATTTATGTGGAATTCTTTCGAGAAGTCACTTTCTCGATAAAGTTTCAAAATCTTGTTTGGGATTGTCATGTTTTATCTAAGTTACATTGTTGTGATTCATTATTGTTGTATAATGTGATGTAATTGTGAATTGTGATTGTCATGTTGTGCTTATTTGCAATATGCATTATTTGACTCATAACAAAATGACGCATTTGTGCTTAACTGTCTCAAGTAGATATCTGTATCCAAACTTTAAACTGTGCTAACACGTAACAAATTTGGATGTTTGGTTTATGGTGATACTTTTCAGATAAACATGGCTGAACACAATGAGAACGTCGCAGAACAACCTCTTCCATTACTCATCTTGGATGACATCACTCCCGAGAACTACAATGTCACGATTGGCAACAACAATCCCCGAGTTGATTTCAACAAGTTGAATATCACAGAGAAATCATGCATGATCGTGAAAGATATCCTACTTGCGCATCCATGCAAGCCACTGCTCACCTGTTCTACTTCAGTTCCACTGTTCTACCTTCATCAGTTCTGGCTTACTGCTCGGGCCAACTTGGATGATGAGTCTTTCACTGTTACCTTAGATAGCCAAGATTACTCTGTAGATCATGACATTCTTCGTACAGCCCTTCTCATGCCACAAGCTAACAACGAATTTGCTCCTATACTACCTGATCTGGAACTTCTTGACTTCTTCATTGAATTAGGATATGAGGTTGATGATGTTGTACCTCTAGTCAAGCTTTCCCAATTTAATGCCAAGTATATCCCTCAGCCTTGGAGAACATTCTGTCTGTTGGTGGTGAGATCTATATCTGGAAGGAAAAGTGGTCATGAACATCCAAGGCTCGAACACCTGCAAACATTCTGGGGAATGGTGACTCTAACACCGATTGACTTTGCAGTTCCTATCATGAATGATATCGTCCACAGTATTCAGACAGAACGTGTGAAGACTATGATACCATTCACAAGATTCACCAAGCTTCTCATAGAACATCTCTGCAAAAGTTCTCCAGAATTCATCAAGAGGATGGCTGATCCTAATGAGCCGAAGCACCTCTTCGAGGACGACTTCACCACCTCATTCATCAAATCGACCACTTCCTCAACCAAGATCAAAGGAATGAGGATTCCCGAATACCTTCTGAATGACAATATTAAGAAAAGGGCGAACTTCAAGTTGTATGATTTGGCTTACAAAGGGGAACAGGAAGAAGCCACAATAAAGACTCGTAGCAAAGGAGGTGTAAAGTCTGGGAGTACTACAAGCACCACTGCCTCGCCACATACTAGATCTAAGGATGCTCCTAAGTCAAAACCCAAGACTTCCACCAAGCCTAAACCTACACCCAAACCTAAACCTGTCACCAAGCCAAAGAAGAAGGCAACTCCTGAGTACTTTATTCGGGATGAACCTACTCCTCCACCTTCTGACACCGAGTCTGAGTTCGATACAGAATCTGAAGAAGAAGAACCGGACTATGAACTGAGATACCGAGCACCTGATGAAGCATTTCCAGCAACAGAGATCGCCGTACAACACAGTCTGGAAACTTATGAAGAAGAGACAAGGAAAAGAAAAGGAGTCACTATCAATGAACCTCAGGATGATGAGGACGAACCAATCGTTGAACCTTTGGTCGATAAACGCAAACTGAAGAGTATAGTTGTCGATACAAGAGCTGAAGAAAAGCAGCTTAGGAAAGAACATAAGAAAGCAACTCTCGAAAGCCGACTCATGTCTCAACCTTTAACCCCACCACCTATTGATCAGTCTGAACATGTAGGAGTTACAAGCAGCATGATTCCTCCCGTCGTATCCACCACGATAGAATCAGCTCCACAGCCTGATGACACCGTTAAAGATACAGACAAAACAGGAGATGTCACTATGACAGAGACTGCAACTATAGAGGAGAATGTTGGCGGTCAAGAGAACTTAGCTACGAATCAGGAACATGAATATCTTATTACTCCAGAGTTTCTTGCACGAGAAGCAGAGGAAGCAGAGGAACGTCGTAGAAAGGAAAACGAAGAGAAGAACGCGTTCGACACCAACATATTTCTTAAGTCATCTTCTCAGCAGACTTCCTCAGCACAATCTCCACCTCCTCAAGACTCTCCACCAAAGGATCCGACTCCTCCTGCTTCTTCTTCGGACTCTCACAATGAGTCATCGTCCGAATCATCACCCGAGCACTCATCTCCCACACCTTCTGAAACCACATCTAAACAACATTCGATCAATGAACCAAAACAACCAGTTGATCTTCAGGAGCAAGTGAACAAACTCACCAACATGGTTACCAGTCTTACCAAACAAGTTGAGGAATTCCAGGAGTCAACGCAGCTGATCGACAAGTTCTTGAAATCTGATTACGAAGGTTTTATCAGAACTGCAACACATGATTTTCTCACTGAAAATCTAGTTGAGATGATCACTCCTGAGGTAGCAAACCTTCTCAAACCAATCAATGACAACTTGGATCACAGAATTAGAAGTGTTACGAGGAAAATGTTGTCTACTACACCATTCACGCTTCACACCGCAAAATCTTCTACTGTGGCTCCAACCGTCCAAGAATTGTCCTTCAATGACATGCTTGTCAAACTCTTCGACAACCTTGCCACCAAAACCACACAGACAGCTGAAGAAAAAGGCCTGTATGATGCTATGGTAGCTTATATGTCAAAAGAGTCATGCAAAGATGCTGCTGGAACCCGAAAACGGACAAGAAAAGATGACGATCCTGACCCAAACTCCAAAGGCAAGAAACCTAAGTCTGGAACAGGTCCCTCATCCTCTCTACAACCACAAAAGGACTCCACTCCTCCTGGAACTCAACAACAACCCTCAACTACTGGTAAAGGTCAAACCGAAGATGAAGATATTTTCATGGAACAAACTGATGACTTCCAAGATCAACATGACATCGATTACCGTGCTCCACCTACTCATGATTCTCATGCTAGTCCATCATCACCGTCCAAAGCCAAAGACAAAGATGCTACATCCAAGTCTAAGAAATCCAAGAAGAAAATACGTCATTCATGGCTCGACAATGATGACAATCCTCAGAATGATTGGCTGACAGAAATGGTCCAAGCTCAACCTCCTCTAGAAGAAGAAGAACCCCTTCCTGGTAACACTCTACAGTTTACCCAAGTCATTATGAAGGATCTTCACATCAACAAACTTACAAAGACGGAGCTTAGAAGAATCAATAGGGATGCACAAGAATTCCTCAAGAAAAGATCTGGAAACAAAGTCGAATACGAATACCATATGCAGAATATAGCTAGTGCAATGTCTGCCGACTTTGACTGGTTAAATCCTGAAGTGAATATCGATCTAAGTTCCAAGAATCATGAAAAACCTTACTTCACCGACTGGACCAAACCATTACCGTTGAAAGGATTTCCAGACAAACCCAAGATACCTTACAGCTTCTTCTTCAACAAAGATCTTCGTAACATCCAGCTCACTCAGGAGACATCCAAGAAGAAATATGCTTCCTCACTCACAATCTCAGTACCAGCCGCTAGATACGAAATTCCAGCCATTGAAGAAACCACTCGTATTTTCAGCAACTCCATCGTAGCTTATGATAGAGATGCTCTACACGGAATTCAACATTGGCCTGACCGTCGTCGTCTCGGTTATACCAGCAGATTAGGAGAAACATCATTGGAAAATGTGAAGCAGAAATCTAAGATCATCGCTATCTTGGAGATTCAACAGTCAAAACGGTTTAACTACTTATTCATGCGTGAAATTGTTGTTAAACGACAAGATGAAAAGAAGTACAAGTTCTCTGAAGCAGACTTTCCTAACCTTAATCTCAATGACATCGAAGACATGTATCTCGAAAAGGTTCAAAACAGAATGCGTGGATTCGATAGAGATGTACAGTACAACTTCATGGCATCACTACTTCTTTACATCCGACGTTTGAATATTGTTCAAGAAAGAGTGGAAGATCTTCAGCTTGGAGTGGAAAGTTACCAACAAAAGATCAATTTGACAAAGCCACAATTCTACTTTGATGGTCTCTATGAAACACCACAGTTTACTCTCATCCAAGAACCGTTTGGTTTCACCTACATCAACAGCAAAAAGCTACAAAGCTTCATGAGGTTCGATGAAGTACACAAATTCTGTGATGTTACACTCAAATCAGTTCGTGATGGACTTGTCAAAAGGTTGAATGATGATCGCCGTAAGATAGCTAAGGGGGAACAACCTAGATGGAAATCCAGCTCCAGAAGACAAGTTCGTAACTTTGTCTTAAAGATTGAAGAAAGGTTATTTCGACGGGAATAAATCAGACGTCTGGAAAGCTACATTGGTGTCAGACCTTCGTTTCCTATCCGACTCTTCGAAAGACCAGAACCTCAGTTCACTAACTTCGATGCTCCACTACCGGCCGAAGAATAACTTGGTACATTTGGTTATATTTTTTCATTATCAATTGTTTCATTGATTGAATCATTTTTCCATTATGGCTTGTGCACGCATTACAGTGCACAACCCGATCTTGTAAAGAAAGGACCCTGAGGTACGCTTCAGTGCCTCAATCCTCATATAAGGAGCGAAGGCTTCTTACTTTTGAGTAGAATTAATCAAACATTTATGATTTTTCATAATTCTGCTCAAAAGGACAAGTATTTCACCTCAATAAGACCTAATCACTTGTTGAGGGGGAGCACTTGTCAAAACAAAATACTTTGCTCTAAATCAAAAGTTCTTGGTGAATCTCCCCATAAGACTCAAAAGGCATATTTTAATCTAAAAAGTGTCAAAAACACCATTTTATATGCTATTTTTGAGGGGGAGAAAATGAAAAAGTGATTAAAATATACAAAGTCAAAGCTTTAAGTTGTATCATGTGCGAGCTAGACTCAGTATTAACCCAGGAATTGACGAGATGATACAAGTTAGTAACATCGAAAGGACTTATCCTCGACGGGTAATAACATCAAGTTAGTTACTAGAGCTAGTAGTCACCTAAAAACTGACTATGTATCTCTTTAACTAGCCACGCAAGCGTGTCTCGAAAAGGATATGTCTTAGTAGAAAAGTACCATCTCGAGAAACTTTCTGTGGACTTGATCAGGCCGGGTAATAATTTCAAGCTAGTTTAACTAGTGATGTAAGCGTGTCTCGAATCGGTCGTGTTCACGGAAAATGGATCAATTCTAAAAGTGATTGCTCCTCCCGCATGTGCAAATTTATTAAATACTTATGAGCACATGTGCAGGGGGAGCCCTTCAAAAGTGTACACAAAACTCTCAAAGTGTTAACCAAAATATTTGATTATCACAAACACTTTGAGAGATTTTCAATCAAAGGTTTCTTGGCTACTGTCGGAGTTATAAGGTGATTAAGATAGGAATAACCGTCCTATGATCCGCCAGAGCCGAAGGGATCTACCCAAGGACATCTCCCATAGTTAGAATTAGAAGTCCTTAGGTATGATACGAAAAAAAGGAGAAAAGAATGAAAGGGAAAGAAGGAGTTGAAGAATTAAAAAGAAAAGCAAAGTAAAGGGTGAAAAGAAATAGCCCTCCATATGTTCAACCTTAGGGCAGACACCGGGTTCAATACGTATGCTACTGGTTGTTGCAAAAGACAACACCGGTATTGAAGACAAAGTCGTCATGGACCCAGTGACGCAATGCACTAAACCTTCTTAACCACTCAAGTTCTCCTAAAAGGACTTGTTTCATTCTCACGGGGAACCCGCGTAACCTATCGACCTATCTCTTAGAGACGGTTGATATTGAAGCAGGAGACACCTCCCAGTCTCCGCATAGGAAACCTAGGTGTGCACTTATAGAGTCTAGAGCCATGAGATACATCAAAGATCTCTTAGGAACACTTAGTATTTCTGCAACTGGTGTTCTACATCAATGGGCATCAGTTGTAAACTATCGAGTCCTTCGCAGATCTTAGCAATCTGCCGAGAACGTTTATGAGAGGATTACGTAAGTATTTCTCAATGATTGAACGGAAATCCTGCCAGGGTCAACATTTAACAGCCCTGACAGCAGGTCACTTCGGTAACCCCACAAGGGTTACGCTTAGTGTTTGCGGTGGTTCCATAGCGATCTACAGTCGTGGAGTGATCCCCAGCGACTCACCCAGTCATTGAGCTACCTAGTAGGTCTCGTAAGCTCCTTCGGGAGTATCTGATATGGGAACGGCCTGGATAAGGATTAGAAGGAGTCTTCACAATATGCTGTTGATGAGCTCTAATTCCTTATCCGTAAGTACCGGTGATTTATTGCTAACTGTCTACTCGCAGGTACCTCACTTCCATGATGACGGATTCCACATGCTCATACATGCATCTTGCAATCATCAAAAGCTCCCTCAAAGATCAAAGCAACACAAAGTTCAAAGTAAGATTCTACGCCAAAAGAAGAATCTACAAAGTATAAAGACCAAAGATCTTAAGTGAAAGAAAGGGACTACGTGCATGTATTAGTCAGAATTCAAAAGATGTATGAGTATGTTGGAATGGCGGACAACCACCACAGACGCAGGAGTGACGAACGACAGACAACTTCATTACACTATCACTACATCATCACCAAAGAACAAAGACTAAGAGCAAAGTACATCCATCATTATTCTAATCATTTCTGAAGACGTCTAAAGCTATGAAAGTCAAAGATTAAGAAGAAGACGTCAAGCAACCATGATGACCGACCCTTAGGGGGAGATTGTTGGAACCAAAGTTTTTACTATTTTGTCAAGTCTCGGTCATTTGTAATAATAGGTTGCTTTAGTTATTTATTACTTACACTAATGTAATGTTACAAGTTTACTAGGCTTAAGTATAATGGTCCATGGGCTTTAAGCCCATACGAAATTCATGTAAGGAAGGAGAGGGAGTGTTGCCCTAGCTCCTTCCCTATAAATAGAAGTCTTAGGTCTATGTAATACTTGGTTGGTTATTTGAAAACATTAAGGAAACTCTTGCATTTCATT
Organism: Artemisia argyi; assembly: GCA_030686995.1. Classification (NCBI taxonomy): domain Eukaryota; kingdom Viridiplantae; phylum Streptophyta; class Magnoliopsida; order Asterales; family Asteraceae; genus Artemisia; species Artemisia argyi. The sequence goes on along the minus strand of CM060683.1, from coordinate 44,470,159 downwards.
TTCTCAAATTTCTCATAATCATCCCACTCTCATTCTCATCTCATTTCTTACATAATCATACTTGTGTTTACATAATGGTGACCTAACATCATTAACCAATCATAATAATCCTTCAACCATAAAGATATTATAGTCAAACTATTACAAATCACATAAATAATATTATACTTAAAAACTGATTTCCGGGTGTAACACTCTGGAAGCCCTTTTCTTTGTCGTCTTTAGTCATTGTTTAAGAACTACTTATATCTAAATGATTGAGCTTTTGTTGAAGATTCGATCTTTCAATGTTGCTTTTTTAATCTTCATAGCTTTTACTCAAACTCAAGATAACCATTTCTTGAATTTTTCTAAAACATTTTGGAGTGTTGAATTGTCTTTTGAAGCAATGAAAATACGTTTGTGCCTCCTCCCCCTCAAACTAACAATCTCTTTCAGCTTGATCATTTGGTTGCTGTTGAACTTTGGAATCTTTGTCTTTTCACTAATCAATCCTTTGAACTTTATTTGTTTATTGTTGATGATGTTGATGTTGTTGAACATTATTTACTTGAACTTAACTTGACTTGATTTCAATAACTCAACACATAAAAAGGGTGTTAAGAAAACTTACTTGTAAATCCTGCTAGCAGTAAGCTTCTTTACTTGAATTAGCTGCACAAAACACCTTCTTTATCCTCTATGCCCTAGGTTTGAGTATCTTGAGAAAATCACCACGCGAGTACCTAGCACCATCTTTGCAGTACCAGTGGATACATGACGCAACTCACGTGTTAAGAAAAAGGGTGTAAAGAAACTTACTTGTAAATCCCGCTAGTATCAAGCTTCTTTACTAGAATTAGCTGCACGGAACACCTTCTTTATCTTCTTAATCCTCCACGCCCTAGATTTGAGTATCTTAAGAAAATCACCACGCGAGTTACGTCAGGTATCCACTAGTACTGCAAAGATGGTACTAGGTCTACTAACCTAACAAAAGCTAGGTGAGTACGAACTTGGGTAAAAACCTTAATTGATCTTCGGGATCAATGGGTGTCGATTAGTGTTTTGGGAAAACCCTAATCACGTGTAATATGTTAGATCTAGCCAAGGGAGTAATGCCTTTGGGATTTTGTTCGACTAAAAGTCGACACAAGTCGACTTCGGGTCGATTTGGAGTGTTCGACCAAAAAGGGTTTACCCTTTTTGGTTGGTTCATCCGATCGCAAACAAAAGAGTTCAGAGGGTATAATTTTAGGTGTCTTTGAGGAGTTATGAGAGTTGTGTGTGAAACCCTTTGAGACTTTTGTATTTATAAGGCTCAAAGGAGAGTTCTAGAATTACTTGGAGACCAAGTAATTCCAATTAGACAAAAACACAAACACCTCTTGTGGGGGGTGTCGGCCCAAATTGACAAACACCCTTAGGAGTTTTTTGTTTGGTCTTTAGTCATATTACTCCCCTCTAATATTTATCTAGGATAAATATTAGACTACGGTTAATTACCGTTTAGTCGTTTAATGAAAATAACGACGTATTTCATTTCCTCAACTCTTTCATTTCTTTCTGTAACTCGTTTCTTATTGACACTTGTACTGTCCCGTTTATTGTGTACCGGTATGACCCTTCAGCATTTCTCTGAAGGCAAGTGTGAAAGATGTTGAGTTTTTTGCACATGAACCTTTCATTGATTTGTACTCTTTAGTTAAATGATCCAAATTACTTTGTCATGCTCTCGCTTCCGTTGCTCAACTTTCAGCTCCTTTGATTAGGTCCTGTTAAGGACTTTCAGGTTAAGCACATTTATTTGATATTTATTTAATAAGTGTTAACTCTCAATTAATTGTTCCTCCTGTAAAGTATCTTCCAACTTTACTTGAAAACGAGTCTGGCTACGGTCGGCCGCGTTGCGGCCTCGCGGGTTTTTAACGTAATTTATGCTGTCATGCCAAAATTGTGGTGAGTATCGGAGCCAAGCGTTGGAGCTGCAAAAAAAATTACACAATATTGTAGCCACCTAAACTGGTAAAACACATTAACCAATAGCACGCACTACACATATATAAACATATAATGACTGACCCTGATTGGAATGGATTTATCGCGGGACTAAAAACTCACCTCGTCTTCGAATGGACTTTTGATAATAACAACCATCTCAGCCTCTATCATATGACCACAACCTCTACCCATTACCGATGATTGCTGCTGCGGCCTGATGTGGTTTTTTTACCGTTAGTTTACATGCTTCATATTTGGCAAATCGCCATTGCTGAAAATCATTCATCAAAGAACATTGAGTCAAGTTCTCAATTATAAACAGATATTTATCAATAAGATACTTAATCAAACAAATTAATTAGGATATGAATATGAATCTATTCCTTATTTTGGGCCTTACTTTTGAAAAAGGCAACAAAACATCACATGTTATGAGATTAGCAACAACTGCCCAACAACCTAACACTACTGACAGCAAAAACAGTAACCCAAAACTCCATCTTGACAGCAAAAAACAACAAACAAACAATCCGTTTTGACAACAAAAACAACAACCTAACACTACTTGACAGCAAAAACAGCAAGCAAAGAGCATTGATTCATTAAAATATGGGTTTTATAAATCTAAACATGGTGCTAAAAATGGTCCTCGCTAGATTTACGATAGAGGACTAAGATGGTGCTAAAAATGGTCCTCCCAATTTAACTAAGAGGAGTTATAGATACATGCTCGATTGACGATTCATTATTGCAAATCACGGGTCTTTCATACCCCAAATTTCTCGCGGTAGACTAAAAACGTTGTTTTGGACAACTTTCGTGTTTTACACTTAAGCCGGTTCGGAATATAAAGGGTCCGAAACCTTGTTTTAAAATCACATCAGCAAGTTAAATTTTTATGAAATGCTGTTAAAAATATATAGGTTTCGCTAAACTTCATTTGGTCGTATCTTTCGCGTTTTAAGTCCGATTTTTATGCTCTTTATATCCCCGGAAAGGTAATTAAGTGTACTAACATATTTTTAAGATTATACGGTGTCAAAAATATTTTATGGTCACTGTTCATGCTGAATAAAATTATGACAGCTTATATAATTAGTATAAATGATTCCAAACACCCCATAATAAACAGAAAAATAGACAATCTAAACACCCCTTTGGCTGCAAAAAATAAGCAGGTTCAAACGCCCCCCCTTGGGGCTGTTTTGCAGCCAACAGACGCACCCACTTGGGTGTTAAGACTAAAACTAAACAACCATAATGACACCCCTTCGGGGCTGTTGTGCACCGAGCCAAACAATCACCACCTGTGGTGGTTTTCTTTCCAGCCGAGTGACAAACAAACACACCCTTGGCTGCCATATTACAGCCAAGACAAAACGAACCCGAACCAAATAAATTGCAAATCAAATAAACTAAACAAATTCTACAACAATTTAGCAAATAAACACATCAGCTCGCATAAGCAAAATTTGTGAAATAAGCTAAACCAAACACACCCGTGCGAGTGTTGGACTGAACCGAAACAAATCACAACCCTCCTGGGTTTTTGTGGTGAATCGCGACTCTAATCAACCACCCTTGTGGTGTTTTCTGTTGACCGAAACCAAAACAACCAAACGCACCTGGTTACTTTGTGGGTGTGGCCGTGAGCCGAAACCAAATAAAAAAAAACGCCTCTTAAATTGTTTATACCACACGAAAGCTTATTAAAAATGTTTGTTTTTTTTTTAAATCAATTTATTCCACGAAAACTTGTACCAATTTATTTGTAAGCAGTTATATATACAGAAAGTCATAAGATAGTATAGGTCTCGACATACCCTCGATTTTGAGAAGGAGAGAAGTGGGATGGAGGTGGCTGATGATGGTGACGCCATAGGTGGTGTGGCGGTGGTGATTAATCCAAACCAAACAAAACCCAATTCAAACCTTAGAACATTAGCTGCAATACGTACGAAAAACAATAAGAATGAAAATAGTTTAAAGCAAAGATAAGACTAAACCATGAAATAAATTGTGTACCTACATGAAATTGTATTACTGTGAGTGTCAAGAGCAGATATTCTTCATAACCAACTGTCACAACAGCAAATTGTAAGAAGTTAGCCGCAAAAAGTTAATATAACCTAAACCATTATCTATATGTTGTGCCAATAAAGAAAATTGTAAAGTTTGCATTTAAAGCCAGGTATAAATTCCAAATCTAAAAGCGAGCATACGACAACTATACTTAATTGAAATATGATACTTAAAGCTATCAATAGTATGAAAATCATGAATACTAAAGGTACCTTTATGCTACGAAGGCTAGATCTTTGCCCTTGAGCCATGGTGCTTGATTCGTCCGAAACTAGTTATCTTTTATTTCTCAACCACTTGTGAATGGTCAATAGTAAAGTCAAACTAATCAAAGGCAAATGCTTCCGTGAAATACAGTGTTTTCCCGGGTCGTAATGTCCCAACGAGGTTGTGATGGTATTAAAAACGAATATGTGATTAGTGAATGTGAACGTAAGGGTATAAAAGTGTGTGTGTGTGTTTAAACTAGGGTTTTATAACTTAAAATAACTATTAAAATAATTACGTAAAACCTAGATATCTAAAACGTTAAAACGTTCACCAATTTAAAATCAGACGCGACTGCGTACTGAGAAAAAGGTGAGTTTTAAGGAAAAATAAACTACAAGGGTTAAAATTGAAAATTCTATAAACTTAAACTTAAAATAAAATTAAACTAAAAATAAAACTATTTTTAGATTATTATATTATTTATTATTAATTATTTAATTAAAAACTATTTAACTATTTAATTAAAATTAAACTAAAAATGATAACTATTACAAATTAAACTAAAAACTTATAAAAATAATTTCTAAACTTAAAAATGAACTTGAAGAAAGTATAAAAAATAAAAATAAATATTTTTGTCTTTTTATGAATTTCTTATTAATTAAAAACTATTTATATTGATTAAACAATTTAAACTAATTTAAATTACAAATATTATTAAACTAATTTAGAAAATTATGAAAAATATATAAAACTATTTAACCATCATGGGAATCCTAAAAAATTATAAAAACTTTATTTTATGTATTTTTAAACTAGTTTACTTTTTATTATTCTATTAATTTTTTAATTACTATTTAAACTATTTAAATTATAAAAACTATTAAATGAACAGTATAAATCACAAGAAAATTTCTAAAATTATTTTATGACTTATAGAAGCTAGGAAAAATATAAAATATAGGTGTTACTATATAAAAACTATTTATGCTAATTAAAACTTATTTATTGATTAATTACTAATAAAACTATTTTTAATTCCAATTAATACTAAAAGACAAAATTAAAATCTGAGAAAATTATTATAATTACTTTAACCTAAAATGAAATTAATAAAAATATAAAAACACAACTTACTTAATAAAAATGTAAAAATGAAAATTAAAATTAAATTATATTAAATAGAAACTATCACTTTATTTTTATGTTGTATTTTCTGGATTTTTCTTTTACAAAACTATATTATATATAAAAATAAGCAACTTTTGTAAAAATAACTTTTTTAGAACTTATTAATAAGCACTGTGGAAGCTTATTACTTCCACAGTTGACTTTGGTTGACTGAAATGGAAAATAAGCTCAATTGAGCTTATGTGGGACCCACTATGGTATATTCTGGTTATAATAAGTACTTTGGACTTGTCTAAGCTTAATTTGGTCAAATAAGCTCAGTAGATAAGCTGATAAGCCAAATAAGCTATTCCAAAAACTTAGTTACAACACAGATTTGGGACAAGGTTTTGGGTCTGATTTAGGTGGGGTCCACTGGGTTTCAGGTCAAACAAAAGGTCAATCCTAAGAGTCTACTAGGAGGGGGTTCTATGGAACTAATTTTGAGGTCCGGGGCCCACTATGGTGGCCACAAATCACCACCAAAGTGGTGGTGATGGCCTGAGCTGCTGGTGGAGGCAATACCAGGGTGGTTTGGTTTGCAGTGGTGGTGAGGTGGTATTGGAGAAGAAAGGCGGTAAAGGGTGGTGGTCAAACAAAGGTTTGACCCGGTTTTATTATTAGGGTGTGGACTGGTTTGTAACTGGGCTTAGGGATTGGGCTTGGGAAAGTGGGGATGGGTTTGGGTAGTTTAGTTTAGTTTGGATTAGGTTTTATAATAGGGTCCGGTTGGTAAGTTTGTTAAATAAATCACAAGGACCAAATTTGTAAATAGGGAAAAGTTGAGGGGCTGTTGTTGTAAATTCCCATATGTAATCACAAGGACCTATTTTGCCATAATTGAATAGTACACGGTTTATTTTTGATGTTTTTCATTTTTTTAAATACCGGGGACTATTTTTGCCAAACTTGTAAAGTTGAGGGGCCTTTTTGCAATTTCTCCAAACTTTTCACCCAAGGACTAATAGTGATAATTATGAATTCCCTAGGACCCTTAATGATAATTTTCCCATTTTGAACACCCAGGGACTAAAACTGTCAATTTCCAAAGTACAGGGACTAAACTTGTAATTTTGTGAAACTTTTCACCAAAGGACGAAATATGTAACTTTATGATTAAAAAGGACCTTTGGTGACTTTTTCATGTTTTTAGAATAACCAGAGACTAGTTTTGCCAATTTATGAAACTTGAGGGACTGAAACTGCCAATTATGTAAACTTTGTACGTTTTTCATCTGTTTTTGCATATTTTGCATTTGAAACATATAAAACACTCTTCTAAGATATTTTAAGTATTATGATACATATTTGAGTGTTTTTGTATGTTTTGGCAGCTCAGATTAGTATAAAATGATGAGTATTTAGACACTCATCAATCCCCCACACTAAACTATTGCTAGTCCCTAGCAATCTTTTGAGAAAAACTTAATGGATTTGAAAAACTCTTTACCAAAAGCCATCACTTCTGGAGTAGCCAGGTGTAAGAACTGTGGTACACCTGATAACCGTGTGATTTTGAGCAAATCACCAGCTGTCAACGGATTTGATTAGTCTTTACCAAAAGCCGTTTGATTCTGGACTAGCCAACTCTTGATGGAATAGTCAACATCTTGGTGAGCTGATTACCAATTATGGATTTTTCACGGCCTTTACCACAAGCCATAATCTTGCGGGCTAGCCAACTCATTAGCTTTTGAGGATAATGGGGAGTTGAGGAACCATACAATTTTTGGCAAATTGCAAGCCATAAACGGGTTTGAGTTATCTTTACCAAGAACCGTTTATTCCTGGATTAGCCAATCCTGTTGTGGGTTAGACATGGAGGATTGATACCATTTATTGCGTTCTAAGTGAGAAAAAATTTTAAAATTTTGGCTAAAATGGGGGTTCTTGATGGAACATGTGTTTAAATTCGTTAGAATAACGAATCTCCCCCCACACTTAGAACTGAATATTGTCCTCAATATTCAAAGTTCCGGGTGTTAAACCGAACTTAGAACGTAAGAATAAAAATATTCCATAGCCTTTATTTAAGATGTATATACATGCAATTTATTTTTTTAGATAAAGCTTCTTAAATAGAAGCTATCACTATATGTACATTTTTTTTTTTTTTTTTTTTGAATCTATATATATATACAACATGTGGGGCATTTCCCCCACACTAGGGTGGTACACACGGGTGAAAACCCATGTTTTTGCTAATGTTTTTGATTCCCGAGTCACTAGCTTGACTCGACCCCGTATTTGATTCCTTTTCTTCCAAACTGTCAGGTTTATCACGCAAGCTAACCGCTTGTAAACGGTTAACTGTAATAAAGAGGTCCTGAACAGACCGGGAGAAAAAGCAATTTAAAAATCTATGGGGAAGTAAGTGGAAGAAACCATCTCAATCGGACTTTCATTCAAGATGTTTGGATAAACATAAGAAGCACGTGAAAGTTCTACACCGATGAGACATAATGACACCCGGCTCAAAATTTATAAATGAGAATGCCGGGGTCAAAGATAGTGTCTTCATTCCCGAAGGAGTGAAGAACAGGATAGGGAACAGAATATATGAAGAAAAGGAAGAAAATCATGATAAAAATCATGACTAACTCTTCTTCCTCAATAGGAGAATTCATTGTTTCATGAATCTCCTCTTTTAAGCTCGCTTGATCAAGACATATTATGGGTATGTCTAGATCAAAATAAAAATTATCATACTCCGGAGGAGATATGATATGAGTGAGTTCACCGGAGAACTCCTCAAAGGTGAATGATTCGTATTCGGGATTGATTTGAGTGAGTTCATTGGGGAACTCCTCAATAGTAAATGATTCATAAACGGGAAGAGAATTATAAGAATGAGAAGTGGTGATACCACTTATCTTCTCTTCCGTTTGATCAAAATGGAACGTTTGCAATTCCGGGATAGAATCATTGATCAAAATCTCACTATCCTTGACGGGGATAGGAGATAAAATAGGCTCTTCATTAAAAGCCTCGATTCTAGAAATGAGAAGATTAGCATTTAATAAGGTAAGATGAAGAGATTCGTCTTGAATTATTTCTTCATCATTCTCTTCTTCTGAGTTGACAAGCTCAGAAGGTAATTCCCCCACATAACTTATGTCTCCACAAGATAAAGAATAGTTCTCATCCGAATCAGAGAACATTTCAATATGATCATTTGGAAAGACAAGAGGAGGAGGAATATCACACACATAATCAAGAATTCCCTGTGACTCACTTGGGATTAGGACAAGGTTCTCAACACTAGACATTATGAATTCGTCCGATTCCTTTGCAGGATCAGTGTCAAGATGCTCGTCCCCCATGTTCAGAGAGTGAGTGGGAACCTCGGGTGTGATAACATCATACTCAGGGAGATGAGAAGGACTAGCAGTAATGGAGTCTACAAGTTCCATTATTTCTACTGCTGGTGATTCAGTTATATTCTTTTCTCCCTGTATATCCATGGAAGAAGTCTCAACTGATGAACTTGATGAGGTATCATCACTTTCATCATCCTCATTGAGAAAAGCAGCATTTTGAAATTTGGTACGTGTTATAGCTGCTTGTTCTAAGACTAGTAATTCTTCCATGCTTCTTTCGTCTCTAGCAGCATGTTTTTCAGCAAGTAATTCCGTGATAGATTTATCACGAGAATATTGAGTGAGTGGAAATTGTGGGGGTGTGGATGTGTCAAAACCGGAAGGTTGACATTGATCATCATTATGAGGACTCCCACAATGTACACAAGAAAAACTTGGTGCTTTGTGAAACGACATATTAGCCAACTCCTCTCTAATGTTTTTAAGTTTTTCAAGAACCTCTAGACAAGGGTCTTGCTGGTTTTGAGGAGTTGCTTGGTCCATTTGGTATTGTGGAGGTGGGTCTTGAAACGAATAGTCGTAATTGTTACAAGGAAATGGATTCCTTGTTTGACAATCAGAGCTAAAATGTGGACCTCCACAGTACTCACAACAGTAAAACTGTTGAGTCTGGCTTGGTGTATTTTGATACGAAGCATCATTTATATTTGGATAATATGATTCTTGCTCGTATGAATGTGATGGGTAGTTTGAAAAATTTGAGGAGTTGTTGAATGAGTTTTGATTAGGATCATAAGCAAATGAATTACTCGACCCACAAAACGAACAACTCCCGTTTTGAATATCATTACCACATTGTACACATGTACACCAACGACATGGAAAACCGAAAAGCGGCTCACCACAACCGTCACAAGGAACAAAATCTGGAGGTGAGACAAGTGGTGTGCTCTTAGAGCTAGGAATTTCCACCACTTCCGTTATGGTCTCGGGTTTTTGTTCTTGATAAACGTGAAGGTTAGGTAAGTCGTTCTTTTCAGTCACTACCCTAAGCTCTGTACGTTTGCTTGACAAACTTTTAACCGTAAACCGTGAAAGATCAGGATTGATTCTTGAAGGTTTAGGAGCATTTGTGAGCTCAGGGTTTTGGACAACCGTGGTTTGGACGTATTTAGCACCTCCATCGTCAGAGGAAAGTACAAGGTCCTTTGTCACCTCGGTTTCATGATATCTTTCCCTCACCGGAGAGGGAATAGGAATCGAAGGTCCATCATAATCAACATAACATCTCGACATTTTTGACAAGGCCATAAGTTTTTCAACTTTACTTTTACAGGCCCTTTGTTTAAAGAAATCGTTATCGAGAGATGCCATTTGAATCAATTATGAGATAAGTGGAAGAAGGTAGAATCAAAGGGTTTTGGGGATGAGAAATGAAGAATCAAATAGGTAGGAGTGTAAAGGTGAATATTTTTGATATTTTTGAAAATTTTTGTAGTAATAATAATAAGGAAAATATTTTTGGTTTTTTTGTGTTCGTTGAAAACTGATTTTAAAAAGTTTTCGGGAACAGTTTTGGTTTTATATAATAATAGTATGAACAAGGACGGATAAATATACAAATGGATGTGTATTCAGATTCACAAATACGCACAATCGTTTAAAATATGCGCAACAACCTCCCCGGCAGCGGCGCCAAATTTTGATTCGTCCGAAACTAGTTATCTTTTATTTCTCAACCACTTGTGAATAGTCAATAGTAAAGTCAAACTAATCAAAGGCAAATGCTTCCGTGAAATACAGTGTTTTCCCGGGTCGTAATGTCCCAACGAGGTTGTGATGGTATTAAAAACGAATATGTGATTAGTGAATGTGAACAGGTAAGGGTATAAAAGTGTGTGTGTGTTTAAACTAGGGTTTTATAACTTAAAATAACTATTAAAACGATTACGTAAAATCTAGATATCTAAAACGTTAAAACGTTCACCAATTCAAAATCAGACGCGACTGCGTACTGAGAAAAAGGTGAGTTTTAAGGAAAAATAAACTACAAGGGTTAAAATTGAAAATTCTATAAACTTAAACTTAAAATAAAATTAAACTAAAAATAAAACTATTTTTAGATTATTATATTATTTATTATTAATTATTTAATTAAAAACTATTTAACTATTTAATTAAAATTAAACTAAAAATGATAACTATTACAAATTAAACTAAAAACTTATAAAAATAATTTCTAGACTTAAAAATGAACTTGAAGAAAGTATAAAAAATAAAAATAAATATTTTTGTCTTTTTATGAATTTCTTATTAATTAAAAACTATTTATATTAATTAAACAATTTAAACTAATTTAAATTACAAATATTATTAAACTAATTTAGAAAATTATGAAAAAATTTATAAAACTATTTAACCATCATGGGAATCCTAAAAAATTATAAAAACTTTATTTTATGTATTTTTAAACTAGTTTACTATTTATTATTCTATTTATTATTTAATTACTATTTAAACTATTTAAATTATAAAAACTATTAAATGAACAGTATAAATCACAAGAAAATTTCTAAAATTATTTTATGACTTATAGAAGCTAGGAAAAATATAAAATATAGGTGTTACTATATAAAAACTATTTATGCTAATTAAAACTTATTTATTGATTAATTACTAATAAAACTATTTTTAATTCCAATTAATACTAAAAGACAAAATTAAAATCTGAGAAAATTATTATAATTACTTTAACCTAAAATGAAATTAATAAAAATATAAAAACACAACTTACTTAATAAAAATGTAAAAATGAAAATTAAAATTAAATTATATTAAATAGAAACTATCACTTTATTTTTATGTTGTATTTTCTGGATTTTTCTTTTACAAAACTATATTATATATAAAAATAAGCAACTTTTGTAAAAACAACTTTTTTAGAACTTATTAATAAGCACTGTGGAAGCTTATTACTTCCACAGTTGACTTTGGTTGACTGAAATGGAAAATAAGCTCAATTGAGCTTATGTGGGACCCACTATGGTATATTCTGGTTCTAATAAGTACTTTGGACTTGTCTAAGCTTAATTTGGTCAAATAAGCTCAGTAGATAAGCTGATAAGCCAAATAAGCTATTCCAAAAACTTAGTTACAACACAGATTTGGGACAAGGTTTTGGGTCTGATTTAGGTGGGGTCCACTGGGTTTCAGGTCAAACAAAAGGTCAATCCTAAGAGTCTACTAGGAGGGGGGTTCTATGGAACTAATTTTGAGGTCTGGGGCCCATTATGGTGGCCACAAATCACCACCAAAGTGGTGGTGATGGCCTGAGCTGCTGGTGCAGGGGAAGAAGTCTTCCCTGCAGTTGTGTTTGGGGGTGAGTGGGGCCCAGATAAAAAAATGCTAAAAATAAAATGGTACTGAGACCTTGAAGTTGAAGTGGTAGAGTATTACTAAACTAATTTTCAGATCCTAAGACCTAATACATAAATCTAGAAAAATCTCTCAAGATTTGAGAAAATCTGAGAGATGAACTTTTAACTTTTTGAAAAACTTACCTAGTTTGACTTATATGAGATTCTAAGCTATCTAACTAATTTAATAAGCTGATATAAGCTATATTTAACCTAAATTAAGCTAAAGTTATATCTTATAAGCTAAATGGTGGGTTTTTGGATCACAAATCTTACACAGTTAACTGTGTAGGATCATTCCAAGTGATTTTGACTTTTTATTGTTTAACACCTATGTTTTATTGACTAAACTGAGTTAATATGACTTAGTGAACATGTATGAACCAAGTTTACCAGCATAAACCAACAAGGACTCACCTTGCAGTCTAAAACAAACACCCCTATAACTGCTATATAATACTATAACTGTTGATTTTACCCTTTAACCTACAATCTTTTTGCTTGAAACATAAACTAGGAGCATAATTAAACCTAAATGAACACAAATAAAACAGAAATAATAATAAGAACAAAGAAATGTAATTATAAAGTTTATGACTTACAAATTATTCCAACTGAGAAATGAGTGAACCAGTTAACCAAATCACAACCTATTGACTTCCACAAGTCTACTAACCCAGAAGCAATCCAAAACACTCCTTGCTCAGCTCTCTTCTTCCTAAACCACTAATTTTTTATTTATTTTGGATTTTCTTGATTTTTCATGAATTTTTGAGTTTATACCCTAAATGGATTCTGAGAATGTCTAAAAGCTTTTGTAAGCTTTGTCAGAGCTTATATTGGCTTATGAGATCATATAATAACAACAAATAACAACATACAACTTTTTGAGATTTTGATCAATATTGAAAATGGATAAACTGAGATAACTAATTGAAACTTGAGATTACTTGAAAATAAAGATTGCAATACACCAATTTAACTTAGTACAAGCTGATTTAATTGAAATTATAACTAAAAATACAAGTTTATACTACCTACGATTGCATTTAACTAAAGCTACTCTAGTAATTCTAATCTTCTGCATCTTTTCTTCTTTATAGAGTTTTCTGAGGTTAGTGGGACCCACCTTGACCTTTCCCACCAATTCCTAGCCATTGATTGTGTCTGAATCATCTCAACCCTTTAAATGTGAAACTTGGCGCCAAAGTCTTGGGGGGGTACTGTGTATTGCGTGGTGAGCTTTTTAAGGGTTTAATGGGGTTTGGAGGGACGTGTGAGGTGGAGGGTTGAGGTGGAAGGCCAGGTGGAGGCAATACCAGGGTGGTTTGGTTTGCAGTGGTGGTGAGGTGGTATTGGAGAAGAAAGGCGGTAAAGGGTGGTGGTCAAACAAAGGTTTGACCCGGTTTTATTATTAGGGTGTGGAATGGTTTGTAACTGGGCTTAGGGATTGGGCTTGGGAAAGTGGGGATGGGTTTGGGTAGTTTAGTTTAGTTTGGATTAGGTTTTATAATAGGGTCCGGTTGGTAAGTTTGTTAAATAAATCACAAGGACCAAATTTGTAAATAGGGAAAAGTTGAGGGGCTGTTGTTGTAAATTCCCATATGTAATCACAAGGACCTATTTTGCCATAATTGAATAGTACACGGTTTATTTTTGATGTTTTTCATTTTTTTAAATACCGGGGACTATTTTTGCCAAACTTGTAAAGTTGAGGGGCCTTTTTGCAATTTCTCCAAACTTTTCACCCAAGGACTAATAGTGATAATTATGAATTCCCTAGGACCCTTAATGATAATTTTCCCATTTTGAACACCCAGGGACTAAAACTGTCAATTTCCAAAGTACAGGGACTAAACTTGTAATTTTGTGAAACTTTTCACCAAAGGACTAAATATGTAACTTTATGAATAAAAAGGACCTTTGGTGACTTTTTCATGTTTTTAGAATAACCAGGGACTAGTTTTGCCAATTTATGAAACTTGAGGGACTGAAACTGCCAATTATGCAAACTTTGTACGTTTTTCATCTGTTTTTGCATATTTTGCATTTGAAACATATAAAACACTCTTCTAAGATATTTTAAGTATTATGATACATATTTGAGTGTTTTTGTATGTTTTGGCAGCTCAGATTAGTATAAAATGATGAGTATTTAGACACTCATCAATCCCCCACACTAAACTATTGCTAGTCCCTAGCAATCTTTTGAGAAAAACTTAATGGATTTGAAAAACTCTTTACCAAAAGCCATCACTTCTGGAGTAGCCAGGTGTAAGAACTGTGGTACACCTGATAACCGTGTGATTTTGAGCAAATCACCAGCTGTCAACGGATTTGATTAGTCTTTACCAAAAGCCGTTTGATTCTGGACTAGCCAACTCTTGATGGAATAGTCAACATCTTGGTGAGCTGATTACCAATTATGGATTTTTCACGGCCTTTACCACAAGCCATAATCTTGCGGGCTAGCCAACTCATTAGCTTTTGAGGATAATGGGGAGTTGAGGAACCATACAATTTTTGGCAAATTGCAAGCCATAAACGGGTTTGAGTTATCTTTACCAAGAACCGTTTATTCCTGGATTAGCCAATCCTGTTGTGGGTTAGACATGGAGGATTGATACCATTTATTGCGTTCTAAGTGAGAAAAAATTTTAAAATTTTGGCTAAAATGGGGGTTCTTGATGGAACATGTGTTTAAATTCGTTAGAATAACGAATCTCCCCCCACACTTAGAACTGAATATTGTCCTCAATATTCAAAGTACCGGGTGTTAAACCGAACTTAGAACGTAAGAAGAAAAATATTCCATAGCCTTTATTTAAGATGTATATACATGCAATTTATTTTTTTAGATAAAGCTTCTTAAATAGAAGCTATCACTATATGTACATTTTTTTTTTTTTTTTTTGAATCTATATATATATACAACATGTGGGGCATTTCCCCCACACTAGGGTGGTACACACGGGTGAAAACCCATGTTTTTGCTAATGTTTTTGATTCCCGAGTCACTAGCTTGACTCGACCCCGTATTTGATTCCTTTTCTTCCAAACTGTCAGGTTTATCACGCAAGCTAACCGCTTGTAAACGGTTAACTGTAATAAAGAGGTCCTGAACAGACCGGGAGAAAAAGCAATTTAAAAATCTATGGGGAAGTAAGTGGAAGAAACCATCTCAATCGGACTTTCATTCAAGATGTTTGGATAAACATTTGAAGCACGTGAAAGTTCTACACCGATGAGACATAATGACACCCGGCTCAAAATTTATAAATGAGAATGCCGGGGTCAAAGATAGTGTCTTCATTCCCGAAGGAGTGAAGAACAGGATAGGGAACAGAATATATGAAGAAAAGGAAGAAAATCATGATAAAAATCATGACTAACTCTTCTTCCTCAATAGGAGAATTCATTGTTTCATGAATCTCCTCTTTTAAGCTCTCTTGATCAAGACATATTATGGGTATGTCTAGATCAAAATAAAAATTATCATACTCCGGAGGAGATATGATATGAGTGAGTTCACCGGAGAACTCCTCAAAGGTGAATGATTCGTATTCGGGATTGATTTGAGTGAGTTCATTGGGGAACTCCTCAATAGTAAATGATTCATAAACGGGAAGAGAATTATAAGAATGAGAAGTGGTGATACCACTTATCTTCTCTTCCGTTTGATCAAAATGGAACGTTTGCAATTCCGGGATAGAATCATTGATCAAAATCTCACTATCCTTGACGGGGATAGGAGATAAAATAGGCTCTTCATTAAAAGCCTCGATTCTAGAAATGAGAAGATTAGCATTTAATAAGGTAAGATGAAGAGATTCGTCTTGAATTATTTCTTCATCATTCTCTTCTTCTGAGTTGACAAGCTCAGAAGGTAATTCCCCCACATAACTTATGTCTCCACAAGATAAAGAATAGTTCTCATCCGAATCAGAGAACATTTCAATATGATCATTTGGAAAGACAAGAGGAGGAGGAATATCACACACATAATCAAGAATTCCCTGTGACTCACTTGGGATTGGGACAAGGTTCTCAACACTAGACATTATGAATTCGTCCGATTCCTTTGCAGGATCAGTGTCAAGATGCTCGTCCCCCATGTTCAGAGAGTGAGTGGGAACCTCGGGTGTGATAACATCATACTCAGGGAGATGAGAAGGACTAGCAGTAATGGAGTCTACAAGTTCCATTATTTCTACTGCTGGTGATTCAGTTATATTCTTTTCTCCCTGTATATCCATGGAAGAAGTCTCAACTGATGAACTTGATGAGGTATCATCACTTTCATCATCCTCATTGAGAAAAGCAGCATTTTGAAATTTGGTACGTGTTATAGCTGCTTGTTCTAAGACTAGTAATTCTTCCATGCTTCTTTCGTCTCTAGCAGCATGTTTTTCAGCAAGTAATTCCGTGATAGATTTATCACGAGAATATTGAGTGAGTGGAAATTGTGGGGGTGTGGATGTGTCAAAACCGGAAGGTTGACATTGATCATCATTATGAGGACTCCCACAATGTACACAAGAAAAACTTGGTGCTTTGTGAAACGACATATTAGCCAACTCCTCTCTAATGTTTTTAAGTTTTTCAAGAACCTCTAGACAAGGGTCTTGCTGGTTTTGAGGAGTTGCTTGGTCCATTTGGTATTGTGGAGGTGGGTCTTGAAACGAATAGTCGTAATTGTTACAAGGAAATGGATTCCTTGTTTGACAATCAGAGCTAAAATGTGGACCTCCACAGTACTCACAACAGTAAAACTGTTGAGTCTGGCTTGGTGTATTTTGATACGAAGCATCATTTATATTTGGATAATATGATTCTTGCTCGTATGAATGTGATGGGTAGTTTGAAAAATTTGAGGAGTTGTTGAATGAGTTTTGATTAGGATCATAAGCAAATGAATTACTCGACCCACAAAACAAACAACTCCCGTTTTGAATATCATTACCACATTGTACACATGTACACCAACGACATGGAAAACCGAAAAGCGGTTCACCACAACCGTCACAAGGAACAAAATCTGGAGGTGAGACAAGTGGTGTGCTCTTAGAGCTAGGAATTTCCACCACTTCCGTTATGGTCTCGGGTTTTGGTTCTTGATAAACGTGAAGGTTAGGTAAGTCGTTCTTTTCAGTCACTACCCTAAGCTCTGTACGTTTGCTTGACAAACTTTTAACCGTAAACCGTGAAAGATCAGGATTGATTCTTGAAGGTTTAGGAGCATTTGTGAGCTCAGGGTTTTGGACAACCGTGGTTTGGACGTATTTAGCACCTCCATCGTCAGAGGAAAGTACAAGGTCCTTTGTCACCTCGGTTTCATGATCTCTTTCCCTCACCGGAGAGGGAATAGGAATCGAAGGTCCATCATAATCAACATAACATCTCGACATTTTTGACAAGGCCATAAGTTTTTCAACTTTACTTTTACAGGCCCTTTGTTTAAAGAAATCGTTATCGAGAGATGCCATTTGAATCAATTATGAGATAAGTGGAAGAAGGTAGAATCAAAGGGTTTTGGGGATGAGAAATGAAGAATCAAATAGGTAGGAGTGTAAAGGTGAATATTTTTGATATTTTTGAAAATTTTTGTAGTAATAATAATAAGGAAAATATTTTTGGTTTTTTTGTGTTCGTTGAAAATTGATTTTAAAAAGTTTTCGGGAACAGTTTTGGTTTTATATAATAATAGTATGAACAAGGACGGATAAATATACAAATGGATGTGTATTCAGATTCACAAATACGCACAATCGTTTAAAATATGCGCAACAACCTCCCCGGCAGCGGCGCCAAATTTTGATTCGTCCGAAACTAGTTATCTTTTATTTCTCAACCACTTGTGAATGGTCAATAGTAAAGTCAAACTAATCAAAGGCAAATGCTTCCGTGAAATACAGTGTTTTCCCGGGTCGTAATGTCCCAACGAGGTTGTGATGGTATTAAAAACGAATATGTGATTAGTGAATGTGAACAGGTAAGGGTATAAAAGTGTGTGTGTGTTTAAACTAGGGTTTTATAACTTAAAATAACTATTAAAACGATTACGTAAAACCTAGATATCTAAAACGTTAAAACGTTCACCAATTCAAAATCAGACGCGACTGCGTACTGAGAAAAATGTGAGTTTTAAGGAAAAATAAACTACAAGGGTTAATTGAAAATTCTATAAACTTAAACTTAAAATAAAATTAAACTAAAAATAAAACTATTTTTAGATTATTATATTATTTATTATTAATTATTTAATTAAAAACTATTTAACTATTTAATTAAAATTAAACTAAAAATGATAACTATTACAAATTAAACTAAAAACTTATAAAAATAATTTCTAAACTTAAAAATGAACTTGAAGAAAGTATAAAAAATAAAAATAAATATTTTTGTCTTTTTATGAATTTCTTATTAATTAAAAACTATTTATATTAATTAAACAATTTAAACTAATTTAAATTACAAATATTATTAAACTAATTTAGAAAATTATGAAAAAATTTATAAAACTATTTAACCATCATGGGAATCCTAAAAAATTATAAAAACTTTATTTTATGTATTTTTAAACTAGTTTACTATTTATTATTCTATTTATTATTTAATTACTATTTAAACTATTTAAATTATAAAAACTATTAAATGAACAGTATAAATCACAAGAAAATTTATAAAATTATTTTATGACTTATAGAAGCTAGGAAAAATATAAAATATAGGTGTTACTATATAAAAACTATTTATGCTAATTAAAACTTATTTATTGATTAATTACTAATAAAACTATTTTTAATTCCAATTAATACTAAAAGACAAAATTAAAATCTGAGAAAATTATTATAATTACTTTAACCTAAAATGAAATTAATAAAAATATAAAAACACAACTTACTTAATAAAAATGTAAAAATGAAAATTAAAATTAAATTATATTAAATAGAAACTATCACTTTATTTTTATGTTGTATTTTCTGGATTTTTCTTTTACAAAACTATATTATATATAAAAATAAGCAACTTTTGTAAAAACAACTTTTTTAGAACTTATTAATAAGCACTGTGGAAGCTTATTACTTCCACAGTTGACTTTGGTTGACTGAAATGGAAAATAAGCTCAATTGAGCTTATGTAGGACCCACTATGGTATATTCTGGTTCTAATAAGTACTTTGGACTTGTCTAAGCTTAATTTGGTCAAATAAGCTCAGTAGATAAGCTGATAAGCCAAATAAGCTATTCCAAAAACTTAGTTACAACACAGATTTGGGACAAGGTTTTGGGTCTGATTTAGGTGGGGTCCACTGGGTTTCAGGTCAAACAAAAGGTCAATCCTAAGAGTCTACTAGGAGGGGGGTTCTATGGAACTAATTTTGAGGTCTGGGGCCCATTATGGTGGCCACAAATCACCACCAAAGTGGTGGTGATGGCCTGAGCTGCTGGTGCAGGGGAAGAAGTCTTCCCTGCAGTTGTGTTTGGGGGTGAGTGGGGCCCAGATAAAAAAATGCTAAAAATAAAATGTTACTGAGACCTTGAAGTTGAAGTGGTAGAGTATTACTAAACTAATTTTCAGATCCTAAGACCTAATACATAAATCTAGAAAAATCTCTCAAGATTTGAGAAAATCTGAGAGATGAACTTTTAACTTTTTGAAAAACTTACCTAGTTTGACTTATATGAGATTCTAAGCTATCTAACTGATTTAATAAGCTGATATAAGCTATATTTAACCTAAATTAAGCTAAAGTTATATCTTATAAGCTAAATGGTGGGTTTTTGGATCACAAATCTTACACAGTTAACTGTGTAGGATCATTCCAAGTGATTTTGACTTTTTATTGTTTAACACCTATGTTTTATTGACTAAACTGAGTTAATATGACTTAGTGAACATGTATGAACCAAGTTTACCAGCATAAACCAACAAGGACTCACCTTGCAGTCTAAAACAAACACCCCTATAACTGCTATATAATACTATAACTGTTGATTTTACCCTTTAACCTACAATCTTTTTGCTTGAAACATAAACTAGGAGCATAATTAAACCTAAATGAACACAAATAAAACAGAAATAATAATAAGAACAAAGAAATGTAATTATAAAGTTTATGACTTACAAATTATTCCAACTGAGAAATGAGTGAACCAGTTAACCAAATCACAACCTATTGACTTCCACAAGTCTACTAACCCAGAAGCAATCCAAAACACTCCTTGCTCAGCTCTCTTCTTCCTAAACCACTAATTTTTTATTTATTTTGGATTTTCTTGATTTTTCATGAATTTTTGAGTTTATACCCTAAATGGATTCTGAGAATGTCTAAAAGCTTTTGTAAGCTTTGTCAGAGCTTATATTGGCTTATGAGATCATATAATAACAACAAATAACAACATACAACTTTTTGAGATTTTGATCAATATTGAAAATGGATAAACTGAGATAACTAATTGAAACTTGAGATTACTTGAAAATAAAGATTGCAATACACCAATTTAACTTAGTACAAGCTGATTTAATTGAAATTATAACTAAAAATACAAGTTTATACTACCTACGATTGCATTTAACTAAAACTACTCTAATAATTCTAATCTTCTGCATCTTTTCTTCTTTATAGAGTTTTCTGAGGTTAGTGGGACCCACCTTGACCTTTCCCACCAATTCCTAGCCATTGATTGTATCTGAATCATCTCAACCGTTTAAATGTGAAACTTGGCGCCAAAGTCTTGGGGGGTACTGTGTATTGCGTGGTGAGCTTTTTAAGGGTTTAATGGGGTTTGGAGGGACGTGTGAGGTGGAGGGTTGAGGTGGAAGGCCAGGTGGAGGCAATACCAGGGTGGTTTGGTTTGCAGTGGTGGTGAGGTGGTATTGGAGAAGAAAGGCGGTAAAGGGTGGTGGTCAAACAAAGGTTTGACCCGGTTTTATTATTAGGGTGTGGACTGGTTTGTAACTGGGCTTAGGGATTGGGCTTGGGAAAGTGGGGATGGGTTTGGGTAGTTTAGTTTAGTTTGGATTAGGTTTTATAATAGGGTCCGGTTGGTAAGTTTGTTAAATAAATCACAAGGACCAAATTTGTAAATAGGGAAAAGTTGAGGGGCTGTTGTTGTAAATTTCCATATGTAATCACAAGGACCTATTTTGCCATAATTGAATAGTACACGGTTTATTTTTGATGTTTTTCATTTTTTTAAATACCGGGGACTATTTTTGCCAAACATGTAAAGTTGAGGGGCCTTTTTGCAATTTCTCCAAACTTTTCACCCAAGGACTAATAGTGATAATTATGAATTCCCTAGGACCCTTAATGATAATTTTCCCATTTTGAACACCCAAGGACTAAAACTGTCAATTTCCAAAGTACAGGGACTAAACTTGTAATTTTGTGAAACTTTTCACCAAAGGACTAAATATGTAACTTTATGATTAAAAAGGACCTTTGGTGACTTTTTCATGTTTTTAGAATAACCAGGGACTAGTTTTGCCAATTTATGAAACTTGAGGGACTGAAACTGCCAATTATGCAAACTTTGTACGTTTTTCATCTGTTTTTGCTTATTTTGCATTTGAAACATATAAAACACTCTTCTAAGATATTTTAAGTATTATGATACATATTTGAGTGTTTTTGTATGTTTTGGCAGCTCAGATTAGTATAAAATGATGAGTATTTAGACACTCATCAGTGCTAGTTCCATCTTTCTAAAAGATCTACGAAAGAAATAATACAGCAAGTGAGTGTGCACACAAACCAAATCGTAGGAAATAAAATGCAATAATGATTTTGTATAATAAAGACTTATTTTCGGCATACCTTCAATTGTGTCTTCAGTTGATCATACTCTTTATTGGTCATCACCGGGTTACCGGATACATAAGCCATTGAAGGTTCTAATAACTTTTGCTAATTAAAGCCTGCAATGTATATACGACAACAATCAGTATAAAACTTTGAACTAAGCACTATTAAACATAAATCAGGGAACAACAATTAGAAACATTTCATCTTATAGAATTCAGTTCATAAGCTAAAAGAGTTTTGCATTATGTACATCTAGAATCTGACAAAATAAAACACATATTTTGCTAGTCTCTTAGTATTCGCTTCACCACTGTTTGGTTTTGCAACTGAATTTGGATGTAGGAATCTAATATCGTAATTTAAATTATGATACTGACTTTGGGTTATACCCTCTATGGTCGGCTTGACCACCTCCTAATGACGGAATGTACATATGCCGCAAAGGTGGATATAAAAAGTCTGAAAGCATAACTTGAAACATCCCCTTCGCAAGTTCAAATAACATCCATTTTTAACAACAAAATTATAACACAACACAAATATAATAAATAAGCAATAAAAACATTCAAAAAAAGAAAGAAAAACCAAAATTAAACCATCATACTTAACCATAAACTAAAAAAGAAACAAAATCCATCTCCAAAATCACGAAACAAAGAAAACCCATATAATCATTCTTTGAAGAATCATAAACAAAAAATGAAAAAAGAAATTCAAGAATCAAAACCCTTTAAGTTTGAAAGCTACATACCTCTGAAGAATCAAAACCCTTAGTTCGATCATCATCATCATCATCATCGAGGTAAAAGTGGGATCATCGATCATCATCATCATCATCATCATCATCATCATCATCATCATCATCATCATCATCGGGGTAAAAGTGGGATCAGACGCTTCTAGCGTTTTCTTGATCTTCATGATATAAAAGGCGGCGAAGTTTGGATTGGGCCGGAGTGAGCAGTGAGGGGCAGCGGGCTAAGGACAAAAACAGGGTAATGGGCTGCGAGTTACTATTCATCGAACGGCGATGTTTTGATTGCCCTATAATATATATAGTAATTCCAAAGCAACACAAGATTTAACTCATGATCTACAAACTTACTTTCTTTCAAGTTTGATTAACTGATCTAAAATTATAACCATCGTATCATATGAGCTTTACTCAATCTCTAGATTTTTAGAAATACCATTACTCGGGTATCTCTCTTTCACAAGAAATCGTTTTTATCAAATATCCATGATATTCGATTGCATTGATCATTGGGTATACACCTTGATTCCATCAAGACTCTAGATAAACAATTCTTCTAAGTATTAAGAACTCTATGCATTTAGATTCTGATGAAAATGTTTTAGTTATCCCATGACTTTATTTCCTTTGATTCATCTATATTAGATAGGTCTTCATAAAAGATTATTGTTTCTTTCAACTTTCATCCCAGATGGATTTAATCAATTACCATGCTTGTGTTTGAACATCTATCCCAAATAGATTACATCAAGTCTATCATATTGAGCTTTAAAGCTCATTTAACATTTTCTTTTTTACTAAACTAGTTTTTAGAAAACCCATAAAGTGTGATCATCATTTGATCATATATGATAAATTGTTCACAGTTCACAAATACAAATACAATTCTTAAATTTACAAAATTTACTTAACAATTTAAAAAGTTTTAAGTCGTTTTCTAACAGTATCTTCTTCTTTAAGCTTCTTAATTTCTTATGTCTACTGCATTATGACATGACGTATTAGAAAGATATTTTATTTGTGGCCCTTCTATCTAATAACGTGGATCAACTTAAATGGATAGGGCCTATTAATTTGGACAAGGGTGATATCTTCTTGGTCTAGCTAATTATCTTTATCTAACCCGCCTAAATTTATTTCTGATTAATCAAATACAAATACAAGTTCTATTTTATTAATTTAAAATAAAGTCGTGTCCTCTGACATAGAATTCTGGCTTTGAGCTAATTTCTCAAATAGCCCAAAAGTAGTACAACTTCCCTCATTCTATATGCCTAAAAAATTCTCATTTCTCGAAATGCCTCAGTGCGAAGATCGCTCCAGATAGGTGGAGGCGACTCTTATAAAATTGCGACCGTGTCGAAAACAAACATAAGTGGGACACGTGTCAAAATTTTGTATGTGTCGCCCTTACCTACTCGAGATGACTTTCGCCCTGATGCATTTGAGAAATACTATAAAATTTTAGGGCATATAGGATGACTCCACTTGTACCTTTGGAGAAATTGGTGAATTACCTTTTCTGGCTCTCCCTCTAATTAATAATAGGGAAAATTACAAAAATAGACCGTCGCCGATTTGATAATTCACCATTTGGACCTTATTCAAAAATAGACTGGGTAACCCATCAATGCATCTGACAAGTGTTCCAAGTAAATGCTAAGTGGCCGGCTAATGGTTGGTAGTTGTACAAATTGCCCGGTTGCCTGATCTATTTTTAAATAAAGTTAAAGATGATCTTAAAAGTGATTAAACGATGTTGCAACCGATCTATTTTTGTAAATTTCCCTTAATAATACCTTATATATCATCTTGAAGTATTAGTTTTACAATAGAGTCATGCAAGCCAAGTGTATGTATCTTTTATGTCATTTTATCATAGGTAAATAAAGTAAAGAAAATTCTAGCACACGAACAACTTTATTGCTTATAATACATAAATTAAACACGTGCATACGTACACCATGCAAACAACTTCTTTGTGACTGCACACATCATTATTATTACATATTTTCTTTATTAATTAGCAGTACTGCAAAGAGTCCTTATTATCCCACTAGTACCAGTAAGAGGTTCAATGTCTCCCATATTAACCATGGCTGTAGCAAAATCAGAATCAAACAATGAAGGATTGTCGATGTACTCAGTTACAATGCTATCAGTTGAGTCTCCGTTAAAGAGTACTTGGTCTGATGTAAGAAGACCTCTACTAGCTCGTAGATTCAAGAAGTAGTTGTTGTCGAATGTATTTGGTGTCTGTAAATCAAGTGGCTCCAAGTTACCATCACCATTACCTGGAGTCGCTGGGCAGTTGCTCCTAAGGTTGTCTCTAAAAATAGGATCTATGTTTGAGTTATTGTCGTATATCCTGGCCCTAAATGTGAGACATCGTGCCTGCCCGATTGTATGAGAGCCTGCAAGACCAGAATCATTTCACATTTTAGATATTAGAGTACAGTTGGCGTGAGAAATTCTGTAAAAAGGTTGGATTTCTTTGGAAGATTTTCATTTAAACTAATGTAAATTGGATGCGGGTGTGTATTAGATACAGTATAAAAGTTGTGCACGAGACAAAAAACAGCTTATTAGTAAGGCTAAATTTCATAATAAGTAAAGGCCAAATTTCATAAGAGGGATAGGAAAGATTTTATTATAAGCTAATCATAACTTATCTTAAGATAGTTTATTCAAAATCTTATAATTTTCTCTGCTGATGTTGCGTATGTACACTTTCTAATTAAGTATATACATGCATTAGTTATTCGATGCATTCTTGTTTAACATGAATCAAAATTTCTTTATATAGTGTATCATAAATATTCTTGAAAGGAAAAATAAAGGCCTAACTTAACAAGGATGAAATTTATTTAAAAAACGGATCAAACCTGATAAAGCAACCATGTCTCTTACGCTTAGTCTCTTCCGATCAAAGCTTGCAATAAGTTGATCAAGATTATTATCACCTCGTGGAAGATCAGTAGCAGTTTGGTTCGGGTTTGAATCTCGAGAGTCTCTTCTTCCAAGCCTTACTGCCCATGATGGACCGCCCACCTACATATATATTTCATTTGTTATCAAACCCACATATTTCAATCGTCCGTGACTTTATATTCACGTACCATATTGTACAAGTTTTGCAATAGTACGCTGACAACAATGCATATATAACACATATATAATGGTGCATGGCAAGAATAAATGGTTTACATATTGTAAAGTAACTATAGATTTATATGAAGCTTTAGGTAACTACTATTATAGTTTTGCTATTACCGCAACTGAAGCATCACGAGCTGCAACAGCTAGTATATCTGCGCATGAAACAACACCTGGACATACGCTCTCAACAGCAGCTTTAGCATCATCTATAGCTGCATAACCGCCCACACCGCTATTCGCAGGTGCATCCCTCTCACCACCTGCTAGCAAAATGGATGCATCACAGCCCTGAAAAAATGAACCAGGGTAAAGTTAAATGTTCTTAGTTTTTTGTATCTCCGGCCAAATAGAAGCAGTAGGGGCAAAATTTTGGATTGATGTGCCCGCATATAAATGTGAAGTTCATGCGTAGTTATGATCGTGTTTAATTAGATCATGCAATGTGTCCTTTAACTTAAAGTCACTTGATCATGCTGTTCCACCAATTGTTACAGTATCTTTCAATTCATAGCATATGAGTTGGCTGTTTAAAATACTTGTGACTATCTTATATAACGTTAATTTTACATATCTAAATGTATGTGTTTGTTGATAGCAGTTTGTTTTACAAAAAATTAGCCATTTATAAAATACTTGCATCTATCTTATGTTTGTGCTTTTGGTCTGTAGACGTTAGTTTGGGACAAAGGAATATAAAGAAAGTGAGAGAGAATGAATGAAAGTAACCTGAACGAAACAGTCATGAAAATGAAGACGAATGATAAGGGCTGCCATGCGAGTATTTCTTGACACAGCAGAACTAATAGAGTCTCTAATCGTCGTAAGTGCAGTAGGGCATGTGTTATCATAAAAAGTGGTAGACAATTGAGCTTTGCATGGCATGTAGTTCACTGATACAAGTAACACAACAATGGGAACCAAAATAGTTCCAATAGACTTAGGATAACCCATATCAAATAGAATATAACTTTACTTAGTCACTTGTTTTTTATAACTAAGTAGCTTAGTTCGAGTAGAAATAGTAACACATAGATATGCTATTTATACTACTAGAACACAAAAAAAAACAACATGCAAGTTGATATGTTTGTTGTTGAATAAGTCTTATGTGCATTTTGATCAGTAATAGTGCACGGCGTGATTAGCTACCGATATCTATTCACGATCGACCTGTGGATGACATGGTACAAGAAGAAAAGTATTAGCTCGTGGCAAGAACAATCAACACAAATTGCAAGTTTTGAATAGTTTCATTTTATTTACATTAATTGTATAGGTTTTGGTCTATATCAACTATTTCATACAAATAATCCATAATATTTATAAATAAAAATGGTCTTTTTACGACCATACATTTGTGTATTATATACATATGTCAATGTCATTACAAGTGGGAGATGGCTGCCATTATTGAAAATAAGCTAGGTGTGTTTCTTGTGACTAGCCTGATACTTAATGATTTGGCCCATTAAAATTGAAGGATGTCTATATGTTTTGCTCATTTGTTTTTATGCATTTTGATCGTGATTTCTAACCATATAATCAAATACGAGTAAATAATTATAGAATACTCTATTACATGTGGTATTGATTTATTTGAGAACTGACATAGTTTTTACACGTTACAATTTATTTCGCATACTACGATGCTACGGATATTTATACATGTGAAATAATTGTATGACGTATAAATCATACGGAGTACTATATTTTTTTTAATAGGATATTTGTATTACGAATGAAAATAGATGTGTACAAAAATTTAGCTGCACAGAAAGAATAAAAGTAATGGACCGTGCCCATAATTATTGTTTTAAGTATATGTTACTCATATTTCCACTCAAATACGAAAAGATGGTAACTTTTCTATCATCCTAGCTACATATGTAAGGAAAAAAAATCAACGGCTCATATATAAGTCATAGGTGCAATAAATGTAAAGGGTTGTTTTCGGGAAATTCCTTTTCTCTACTTCAACTTAGATGGACCACTTAATAAGTGTGTGTTTATATCTCTGTTCTTTTCTTTTCGAGTTGCCAAAACTACACAATTCTCACTTACGATTTCAAGAACCAAGTAACTGTTTGTGCAAATAATTAGTTGTGAATATGAAAAACATCCTGGACACAAAGATGGTGTATCTGATAGATATTTTGTCATATATTAAATATCGGTAGAAATGGAATGTAGTTGATTTTTTGTGTGGTTCGAAGGGGAAATATTGTTAAGGTTTATAGTTCAAGTTGTGAAGATGAACAATATAAAAAATTTAGTATGCTGTTGAAGATTAATTTCTTTACTATTTTATTTTTGAAAAGCAGTATATTGTTGAAGATTGTAACCTAAAGACATGTTTTGGAAGCAACGTAAAAAAGTTGAAAGGGTGTTAATTTCAGTAATAGTAAATTAGCTCGACTTACAAAACAGAAAAAAAGTATTTAAAAAAAGTAAAATAAAATAAATTTATATTTGTTATCCAACGTAACTATTCATTATATTATCTATACTACTTTATAATATTTTAGGACATCTATATTTAGAAGTCTTAAAATTTTTAAGACCAAAAACATTTTTTTATTAATAATTAAAATTAACAAAGCCAACCTTCAAATGTAAATTAAATATCTTTAATTGTGCCAACTTTAATATTCATAAAACTCATTTACTTGTGAGTTGTAACGGCCCATTTAATCTATCATCATCGTGTAGCAAATGTGTTGATGGATTAGTAGTTGGACTATCCGAAAATTTGGACCATTAATGAGCTTATCCAAATATTGGGATGGTAATTTTATCCTAAAAGTTATGGTAAACGTGTTGATGGATTAATAGTTTAGTCACTTTATTTGAAGTTTTATTTGTAATGTTTCAAATGTATTTGAATTATTATGTAAATTTTGAAAAAATAAAAGTTGAACAAAAAATAAGATGTTGATCGGCCTACTGTGCTTAATAGGTCACATGAAAAATATTTGTTCGTCATAAAAATAGTTATCGGGTACCCGCCGACGCATTACGCGGGTACCCTTCCAGTATATTTTCATGTATGCTTTATGTTTCGGACTTTCGGGATTCCGACTTGGTTTTCAAAATTTATATTAATGTTTCGGTGATAGTAAATCCCCGAGTGTTACTAACTTACTATGATCGATCACTACTAGTAGAAAGAAATTTTAGAAGTGCCACGTTACTTCATTTGACTGGTTATGGATTACTTTCTTTAAGTTTATGTGAGATATGAGTAACTTTCATGTTTATATGTTTATATAATTTATTTACTAGTAGGGTACCTATGTAATGCATCAGCGGATATAATATGACTAAATTTTCTAGCGAACAAATGTTGTTCATTTATACGTTTTTTCTAACAATAACTTTACGAAAAAAATATATAGTATTGGTGTTTCAAATGTTGATTTGAATTCTCTTGCTTCAACAATTGGGTTGTCTTGCTGCCTCATTCCCTTGCACTTACTTGGGGCTTCCAATTGGTACTAAAATGTCAAGATGCCTAAATTGGAATCCTCTCCTTGATAGATTCCATAAACGACTTTCCAAGTGGAAGTTGAAAACCCTCTTTTTTGGTGGTCGTCTCTTTAATAAAATCCTTTCTTGGAAGTTTGGGCGTCTACTACCTTTCTACCTTTAAGCCCCGAAAACTGTTGTTAGTAAACTTGAAGGTATTAGGTGTCAATTCTTTTGGGGTGGATCTTTGGAGAAGGACAAAATCTCATGGATTGCTTGGGACAAAGTAATTGCTTCTCGTGATAATGGTGGGCTTGGAATTGGTAGTTTAAGAACATGTAATCAAGCCATGCTAGCAAAATGGGGGTGGAGATTCCTAAGTGAGAACTAAGCAGTATGGTGGAAAGTAATTAGATCCATTCATGGACCAACAGGTGGTCTCCATGACAACTCATCTCTCAAATCCAACTCTGGGCCATGGTATTACATTATGAAGCTTAAAGACAATCTTGGTAAAGTTGGGATTAACTTACCAAGTACCAAGTCTCTTTAAGAAGAAACTTAGGAATGGTCAAACAACTAGCTTTTGGCATGACAATTGGTTGGGCGTGTAGAAACTAGAAGTGGGGGGCGGAGGGTTTGAATAGTTTCACTATTTCTTTTTAATTTTCTAAAGCGTTAACCATTTTAGGTCCGGTTATTTTACATTTACAAACTTGTTGAATTCTACTAGTTATGTGATATCAATTTGGTTACTGGCATACACAAATAAAACAAGTAAAGTAAACAGTAAGGAAAGAAAACAACCAAGAGACGCGGCGATTTATAGTGGTCCGGCACGAAGCTCACTCTTCGTCCTACTCCACTCCCCGAGTACCACACTCGAGAGTTATCAATCACTATATCAACACACTCCTTCAAGCGGAGCAATCCGTACACATGCTTACACAAGGTTTAACGACACTAAGCATAATGTCGAGTTCTAATCGTAGCTAGAACCAATCTGCTCCAAGGCCCACGTGGCCACACGAACAAGCACACTTGTCCAACTTGAATCTTCACCCGATCCAATCCACCCCATAATAGACATACTTGGTTCTTCACCCGAACTAAGCCTTCAAACACTTGACACACTTGGTTCTTCAACCGAACCAAGCCTTCACACACTTGACACACTTGGTTCTTCACCCGAACCAAGCCTTCATACAAGACTCACTTCGATCATCACTCGATCCAAGTCTTTACACAATGACTCGACTAAGTCCTAACCTACACACTAGGACATCACTCTCATCATATCAAATATATGAACTAATATAGTTACAAGACTTCTTGGATCTACATCACCATCCAAGTTCACAGAAATATTCTCATCCACGATTCACACACAAGTCGAAAAACAATGACATTATTTACAGAACCTATCACCGTAACACTTGTTACGTTTGTGTGTGGACACCTATAACATATCGAGTCTTTATCTATGTCGAGAGTTCTTCTCTTGCACTTAACGGAAAAGGAAATCACTTATAAACATATACCGACATGTTATAGTGAGATAAAATGAACATAGCCCAGAAAGTTTTGTGTGTGAAAATCCTTGTTTTCTGAAGTGTAACAGTTCAGTATTTATAGGCGACAGGAGTGAGACAGACGGTCCCGTAAATACCATATGGTCCTTTATCACTATGGGACCGCCGGCCTATTTAAGGGACCGTCCCGACAAAATGCTCCCATTTTGTCCTAACGAGGTGAAAACTTATCTGGTGCAGGCTGAACTAATTTGGGGGGAAAACTAGCTGTTATAAGGTTTGAATTTGAATTTATTTTCTTAATAAAGCATTTCTTTAAAAACACAAAAATACTTTTGTGAAAATGTTTTGTCAAACTTAAAAATGTAAGTTTAAGAGAAAATAAAACTCTTTGATCACTTAACTAATGACGGTATAAAGTTTGTTCATACCTGAAATGATGTGATAGCAGCTACGTAGAAGAAATGAGTTTCTTCGATTAAAAACTTATAAACTGTAACTTTACGTAACATGTCTTTATATTTTGTGATTATCAAAACACGAAAAGACCGAATAATGCAAATAACGTTTTTGACATTATTTGTATTAACAATATCCCCCTTTTTGATGATTACAAAAAAATATAAACTCATTTTAGGTAAAATTATGCGTTGATAAATTTTTAATGAGTTTTCCCGTTACTTCTCCCCCTTTTTGTAGATCAAAAAGGTATGACTTCGATGTTGAGGAGACGAGACACGAGCATCCTTGAAAGGGAATCGTTGAGGAGATCAACAGAATACAAGCTTCCCCTAGCTAAGTGCTCCCCCTTAATGAGGGCACCGATGAATCGAGCTATGGTGATGTGCTACAAAACCAAGTTAGAGCAAAGCACATGCATGCATATATATATATATATATATATATATATATATATATATATATATATATATATATATATATATATATATATATTCTAGCATGGTACCCATGCGTTGCAGCGGCGGGTATCTTGAAATTAAATTTTTCGGTGAATCATGTATTTTAGTTTATTATGTTCTTTTTGACAATAAATTTACAGATATCAAGAATTTCGTTTAGCCCATGCCCATTCGGGCTCGAGCCCATTTGGCCCGTACCCATTCGGGCTTAAGCCCATTTGGCCCATTACCAATTCAGGCTTGAATATTTGTATAATGTGCTTTATTATTTGTATTAGTAACATTTAATGTAGAAATTATGTTTAATTTAGTTGTACAATTGATAACATTTATTTCTTATGTAACGGGTGTTTTAATAACTGTATTAATTTTATTTATTGACCAGTTAATTAATTAACTACATTAAATAGCATTAGTTTGGGATTTTTTTTTAATATGTGCATTAAAGTGGTGTATAGTATGCTTCTTGTCTTGTAAGTCTGAAAGTTAAGTGCATTAAAGTGGTGTACACTATGCTTCTTTTTTTGTAAGTTTTAAATGATTATAAACATTGAAAGCTATACTTGTAACAACATATACTTTTTAAAGACACTTAAATTTCTAAACTTTTAATTATATGTATATGCATCTTTCCTATTAAAAAAATATTTTTTGGTCTTAAATATTTTAATACTTCTAAATATAGATTTACTAAATACATTATAATGTAGTATATAATGTATTTAGTATATATATATAATGTAGTATATATATATATATATATATATATATATATATATATATATATATATATATATATATATATATATATATATATATATATATATATATGAAAGTATGAAGAAAAAAATAGATATGGATGTGAAATCAATTATATAGTTCATGAATCAGATAGAAAAACAAAAGGTAAAATATGAATCTGAGCACTACTGAGGACGATCCCGTGAATAGGGAGACGGTCCCTTATTGATTGGGGACTGTCGATCCATTTAAAGGACCGCCGACAGTAGGCGTCCTTGTTGGCAGAATGTTGTGATTAGAGTAACTTCCCATTTTAAAGGTTAGATAATTTTAGTCCATTTTCATGTTTAACTATGACTAATATTACAACATATTATCATAATTTAAAACATAATCATTCATTCATTTCATGCATGAGAAGCATACAATGACAACCATAATAATTCCACATCATAAAACAACAACATTAATCATTAACTAATACAACAAGTTATCTCCCATTGCATGTTAAGTCCAAAACATAACTTCCACTTGATTATTCATAACTAGACATTTAAGGATATCTAGTTAGAGGGTGGAGTGGATGATGGTGAGGATGAAGGTGGAGCCAAAGGTTGCATGGTGGAAATGGAAGTTGGTTGCTCATTTTGTTGAGCAAGAAGAAACTCAATATGTCCAAACATGGTGTGGAGTTCATCTTTTAGAGTAGAGATGAGATAAAAGTTGTGGCAACAACAAGCACACCCCACAGTGTGGTTGTTAACAAAGTAGTAAGGTAAGTGATTACCAAGGGTTGGAGAAGATGGTGGTGTGGAAGAAATGTTTTCCAATGGCCCATTTGGTGATGTGGTAGTATGAGTTGATGAGTTTGTTGGAGGAGGATGTTGGTTTCTTGGTGATGAGATAGAGTGTGTGGGAGATGATGGTTGATTACTCGTGAATGAAGTGTAAGCACCCGAACTAGATTCAGTAAGCAAGGGTGAAAAGTTTTTGACAAATGATGAGAAAGGTGATGTGGTTGGCTTTGAGCTAGAGGATCTATTTGATGAAGAGTGATATGTTCCATTGGTGGATGGTGTTTTGAGTGGTGCACTTAGTGCTTGAGGTGATGATGGTGGTGACTTAGGAGATGGAGTGGTGTCATAAAATGTGAGGTCAATGAAATTAGTTTGAGGTTGAATGATTTTGAGCTTAGGCCTTTTGTTTGATGGTTGTGTTATGAGTTCTTTGTTTGTTGTTGGCAAGGAAGTGGAGGATGAGGCCATTGTAGGTGATGAAGTTGAAGTGAAAGGTGATTGTGATGAGGTTGAGGGTGATGAGGAAGGTTAAAATAATCAAGCATGGTTATGGTTTGGGCAAAGCATGCATTAGGAGATTTTAAGCACTCAAAAATGTTTATTTAAACAAGGTAAGGTGGTGATTGTAACACCCCAACCCGAAAAGGGCTAAAGTGTAACATTTTGGAGTCAAATCAGAACACAAGTAACCGGAAATACAATACTAATACAAGGGTTACAATGTAGTCCTAATGAAAAGATAAAGGACTAATTCTAAACAATACAACTTCCAAAACTAAGAACCAAAAGGAAAAAAAAAAACTCTAAGTCAAAACTCTAATCCATGGAAGGCTATCAACAATGTAGTCCACTTAGAGCTCCTAAGCACTCTTCACTCAACCCAGCTTCCTTCTAAAACCTGCCGCAGGAAAAGAAATGCGGCTGAGCTTAAAAAGCCCAGTGAACAGATATAAACAAACGAAAACTAATAACAAAAGGAAAACGAATGTGAATATGACATAAGTCCAAGCGAACCTGCTGAGATAGGAATCAAGAATGTGGAAACATAGAATATGATCAAAGAAAATACGGATAATGGATATCAAACACTCAAGGAAAAGAAATGAGTCATAATTGTAAGCAAAAGAAATAAAGCAAGCATAAGTTAATCACATTAGAAATAACAAGATAATAAGAATCATAGAGAAGTAGAACAAATAGGAATGCCTAACAATATATATACTAATTGTAGATAGGAGTCATGACCTCCATTGTACCAAATGTGAAAGGGGTGTATTGCACACACACCAAACATTCACCAAATAATACTAAACAAAGTACCTAGGATGCATCCATACGCTCCCTGTAAAACAAATATATATGCACAAAGCTCTAGGCTAAGTAAACATATACAATAATAAATATAGGCCTGAATAGCTAGCTTAAAGGGAACGCTGTGGACAAAAACCCACCTCCACAGATAGTGTCAATACCACTGGTGCATCAGTGGCAAGGCCATGGACTCCCCATGACTGGCTACAAATTAATCAAATCATATACAAGTAACACATAACGGGCATATAATCAAGAATGCTATAGAAAAGAAATATAGCATGCAAACGAATATCAAGCTCATATTAATATAAAGTATCAGCAAACACGAATCAAACAAAGGGAACATAGGAATGGCTTAACTGAAGGGATCAAAATCGAAATATTAAACAAAAGAGAGAAAGATGGCCTTTACTAAAAAAGCGGAATATCTGTACCTTATTCAAAGCAAGCAAATGAGAAAAGAAAGGTCACACGAGATAATCACTCCCGCTTCACGGAACCTATACGAATTAAATACCAAGTATTACAAATAGTTCACTTAACTTAGATGACTGGTTTTAGGTTATCTTTCCATTTTAGGCAACTTTTCAAATTTAGTAACTTTCTATTTTAGGCAGGTTTCCCGAATTAGCAATTTTTCATATTTAGTAAGTTTCCCGAAATAATAGTTTATTCCTTTAAGGTTAAAATGAACCATTAATAATATTTGAAGTTAAAATGATCCACATACTACTTTAGAGTTGATTTATCACTTTAGTAAAGTTTAAGGTCTAAAATATAAATTATTAAAATTAAATATTGAAAAGTCAAATAAAATTATTTTAAACTTTATTTTAATATATTAATGTTAAGATAATAATTTTGGACACCGTCATTAAAATTTTATGTAATTAATTAACGTACCCACTATCTTAATATTTATACCGCGGCGACCCAAAATATGATTCTTCATATATATACTCACACACACACACACACACACACATATATATATATATATATATATATATATATATATATATATATATATATACTGAGTTTAAAACATGTTATACCACATGTATATATACACGTTTCACTAATAATGTATTAGACATATTATACATGCATGCATCCAT
This sequence comes from Artemisia argyi, assembly GCA_030686995.1. NCBI lineage: Eukaryota > Viridiplantae > Streptophyta > Magnoliopsida > Asterales > Asteraceae > Artemisia > Artemisia argyi. The sequence goes on along the minus strand of CM060683.1, from coordinate 44,434,370 downwards.
TCCATTTATATGACCGTATAGCAGATAACTTGGCCGAAATCGCTTAATAGTTCAAGAGCAAGTTATATACAATATAACTTGTCTTTATGCATAAGCATCGTTTATTATTTTATATTCTTCGTCATGAATTTATAATATGTATCGAAAGTTGGTGAATGATAAATTATAGTAATTGTACGTTACTCCTAGTTAAGTGAATCAATGAGTTTATTGTAGGAATAATCATTTCTTAATGTGTATTCAAGTTAACCGATAATAATGTCAAGTCGTTTATATATGTATATATATATATATATATATATATATATATATATATATATATATATATATATATTTATTATAGTCTCAAAATGTAGTTTCCGTTATCTTATATTATGATGACGTCATAAAAACATTACCTTGTCAGTTTATATTTATCATCTTGTTAGGTCTCGAGGTGTAAAATATGTAAAGTATATTCTTATTAGATTAGTGATAACATTTTAGGACACATATATATAGCTTATGGTTCACGCCAATGTGGTTGCTAAGTAAAATAAGTGTTAACCATATTTCCATTTAGACGAAGAAGGGTAAAAACTATCCATGTTTATTTATAAAAGTTTTGGGTGAAAAATGTCACGTACTAGATTTGAGGTGCCGAATTTGTAACAATAATATAAGAGTAAGAGTTTTCAGAAATGTATCTAGTAGTGTTTAGTTGAGGGGTTGAAAATGTAATAATTTATATAAGTTATAAAACTTATAAAGTCTTCAAGTTAAGTGATAACCAATTCTTAGTGGAGGGGCTATTCCTGCCAAGTTACAAACCTGGCAAAAATCAAAAGAGTAAAAATGCCAGGTGCAAGGTTCGAACCCCTGACCTGGCGCTCAACACACCACTCGTTGCAACCAACTGAGCTAGTGTCTTTCTTTGTTTAGTTTTTACAACTTAAATGTATTTAATGTTTATTAATTGTTTTCCATTTTGTATATAATTCTACTCAGTATATTGAGCATGCGTTTGCATGAGTTTCGATTTGTTTCAATATTTCTTCCCAAAACTGAGTTTTTGTAGGTTCATTATTTAGTAAGTTTTTACAATAAGCACACAATAAGCTTCGACTTATTGTGTTTTCCCATGACACTAACGAAGAGAACTTAACGTCACGCGTTTTTAACACCTTTAAATTAGTCACGTGCAGTATATCTAGAGTCATTAAAGTTTTCAATAAGCACATTGAGACACAGGTTAGCTAACTTAGTTTTATAAATAAACAGTTGGCAACCGATTTGGGCCGTTTGGGCCCCTTTACGTGCTCGACTTGGATTTCAAAGCGAACCCGTTGTTATGTTTATGTGGCCATTTTTAATTCCCATCTCACAAGCTCGATATGAAGTGTGAATGTGGGTTGGAGATAATCATGAATACCAATTTTAAATATAACAAAACTATTCATATGTGTTTACTCGTATGTATGTTCGTGTATATATATATATATATATATATATATATATATATATATATATATATATATATATATATATATATATATATATTCAGAAAACTTTATTATATGTTATATCTAGTTGTTTATTCTTACACCACCTTATGCATTGCCACACGAAAGTTTAAGATGCCACACAAGATCGCGATATGTTTCGAACATGAGTTTTATAAGTGATATGTTAAAGATGTGAGAAGTATAAATATATAGAGTGTGCATGTGTATACAAAGAAGTTAGAGGATCTTATTATACTCAAAAGGTGGTGAGGGATGAACGACGGGTCGAACGAGAAACGAAGCCTAAGTAACTTCAACGCCTTCGAAGCTTTCAACCTTGTCACTTACTAGAACTAGAGAAGCTTTAGAACTCGAGAACCATGACCTGCTCCTTTGGCTTTCCTTCGATGGGCAGTAGTAAAAAAAATGGAGTGTTGTGTTTTGCTTTCAGTTTGTGATTGCTTTCAGTGGTGATGAGGAAGAGTGTTTCTCGAATGGAAACAAGAAAGTGAGTTGAACCATGTGACTCGTATGCGGACTCGACCATGAGCCAAGACTTGCACCTAGTCGACTATAGAAAACATATGAAATCTTTTGTGTTGGCTAGTTCTTCTCGTGCAGTAACAAAGGAGAAAAGACTTGGGAATATATTTTTTGTGAGATGTGAATAATAAAATGGATGTTTGTCTGCTTTGGTTATAAAGGAAGAAAGAAGAAAGGAAACAAAACAGAAATATTGCTTGGAGTGTTCAAGTGAACAAAATATTGGAGGTTCAGGGAATCTTAAAAATGTGGCTATGCTTGGATTGGGGAGAGTTGGAGGTGGCGTGTGAATGTTTGCACACGGGTGTCCTTAGGTTATACTTGAGGTAGCAACGAGTGAGGGAGGGTAAATGTGTGAGCGAGCTGCCATCTAACATGTCGCCTCCATCCATGACCAATCTAGTTTAAGCAACAATCATGAGTAAAAGAATGTGTAGGACATGTGCTTGAATGTTCCTAACAGCTGACATAACGTTTCGTGATGATTGAGGAGCAAGGGTGGTCGGTGTAAGGGTTTGCACATGGGTTACTTAGGTTATATTTGAGGTAGTAGTATTCATGTTTGAGTCCAGGTCGTATTTTATAGATAACAGTCTGGAATTTCGTTTTTGGTTTAAAATCTCGCGAGTCTAGACGTAAAACATTATTTCGGACAACTTTCGTGCTTTACACTTTTCCTGGTTCGGAACAGAAGATCCTTAAAATTAGGATTTAAATTCGTTACAGAAAGTTGGTGGTTTATTAGAATTTATACGAAGTGTCATTACTATTTGTGTTAATTTGAGAAGAAACTTGTAAGGTTCCTTAACTTGATCAAGTTCTAGTATAGTAATTATATTTTAAAGTTGATAACAATTGTCATTCATGGTTCTTAGAATCATGGAAAATAGAGTTGGGAATTAAAAGGGGTATGTCGATATGTTTTATAGAAGTTGTTGTATTGGATAAAATATATGTGTTAGTAGAGATAGGATACAAGTTGTGCAATTAAGATTTTGGATAGATCGATTATATTATTTTACAATGCTTGATTTGGTGTTGTGTGTATTGGGTTGAGGCTCAAGTACGTAATTAGGGAGTTTTTCGTAAGCTTGAGAATTATATATATCGTACTTGGTTAACTATCGAAACGTATATTTATTAACTATAAATGTTTTAAGTCACTTGTGATATATAGACTTGTGAGTATCGTTAAAAATGTTGTGATTGTCAAGTATATATATATATATATATATATATATATATATATATATATATATATATATATATATATATATATATATATATATATATATATATATATATATATATATAATTTATGGGTAAAAATAGTTATCTTTATGTTATAATAATGTATTAATCGTATGAAAATTTTACGGGATGTTATATTATGAGTATACCGGTAGCATTTAGATTCTAGAACTTGCGTTAGTGATGCATCTCGAGACCGCTAGTGAGACTACATTCGTGTAGTAGGATTTACTACATGATAAGAGGCATTAGGATCACCCTTGTGTTAAACCCGTATCATAATTACTTGACCATTTAAGTCATATTATTTGGCTAGTTAAGTCAACTAATTTTCCCACACCTTAGCGTTGTACTCATTTTTAGTACACGAAACCCCTAGTACACCCCCCCGAGCCTATCTTTTCGTTTCTAACTTTAAGCATCTTACTTAAAGGACGAATTTGTTACAACCCACTTAAATGTACACCCAAATCGCCTTAGCCTTCCGTGTATGCAGTCATCTTTATTGCATTATTGTTACATGTTAAACCCTTAGTTAATTATCTAATTGATTACATGGTTGCTAAGTCGAGTCATATCCTTGTACATATTGTTTTGGGACGATTAGGACTCATGGGTAAAGTACTTATGTTATGGAGTAATGGGGAAGAACATCATTTTATTACCCCCATATGTGCGTTAATCTTAAAAGTGCTCCAAGTGTTTTGATTATCTTAATTCGAGTCATTAGATTAGTTTATTGTAAAGTATGTAAAAATTCAAGTGTAAGGGGAATGTTCATTCCCTATGATGTATTATTTTGGATGGTAGGGTAAAAGTGTATGCAAAAAAAAAAAAAAAAAAAAAAAAAAAAAAAAAAAAAAAAAAAAAAATCGATAAAATTAAGAAAAAGAAAAGAAAAAAAAAAGAGAAAAGAGAAAAAACATACGGACTACCATCCCATTTCATTCTATGTTTTTTTTTTGTTTTTGTTATTTTTGATTAACTCGCCACCAGTAAAGATTGCCTATATCCAACAAAACCGTGTATTCCATATCCCTACACCTAACGTTATAACCCTTTAAAAGCTTTGATAGTTTATCCTAGGTGCTTACGCCGTGTGGTGGAGGTTTGATCCTTTCCCAAGCCTATGGTAATCTATTTTGCTATGACAGGTAGTGAGAGATGTTTTCCATTTCCATATTGTGATATATACTTTATTACACCCGAGAGATGTGAGTATCCAAACACTATTTGTGAGGTGCTAGTGTATGACCTCCGTGCTTGTCTTTGGTCTTTAGTGGAACGATTATTTGTTGTAATTACTTTTATATTAGTGTTAAATGACCCCTAACTTGTATTTTGACTAGAATAAAAGCGCATTTTCTTGAGGACAAATAAATCTTAAGTGTAAGGGTATATGATGAGGCGAAAAATGATCCGTTTTTAGGGGGTAATTTAAGCCGGAATTGGAATTTATTTCATTAATTATTGCCCTAAATCATTCCTTTTGTGATTTTAGGTACTTTTGGAGTGAATTCTGGAAAAGGAAGCATTTTGGACATTTTTGGAGCATAAAATTGAAGAAAACGGCAAAGTCTTAATTTTCCTTGCTGGGAACAGTACCTGACGGCGTCAAGAGCAATTTGATGACGGCGTCAAGAGTAAAAATGGTGATAGCCCAGTGAAAACTTGACGGCGTCAAATCAAGGCCGTCAAGAGTAAAAGTGGTGATGGCCCAGAGCAGCAATACACATGACGGCGTCAGATCTGGATCTAGGCAGTCCGAGAATATTATGGGCGGCGGGTTGACGGTGTCAGAACTTTCTTCTTGACGTCGTCACCTTAGGAAATCTATATATACTCTTTGTTATTTTCATTCTAAAAGAGAGGAGAATTTTAGGGTCGAACTTAATAAACCCTAACACGACTTTTACAGTATTTTCAAGGGTTTTCACCCCTTGAAACCTTTCATGTTCAATTGAGATAAGTATCCTTTCAATTCATTCAATATGTCTATGTGTTGTTTGAATATATCTTACGCTTGTCTTAATTTTAACATGCTAGGCTAGATCTTTTGTGTGTTTGCTCAGATGTAATGAAACCTAGATGTTGATTATAGGTTGATTGCTTGTTTATAGTTGTAATGGATGAATGATTTCGATGTTAGGCTTAAGAAAACTGGCAGATCTCCATTGTGTAACTTGCTTGAACGTCTTAAGAAGCATGAACCAATGCGTACTAGGTTTTTATGGTTGTATTTAATGCATGAGCGAATTCTAGTGATCCCATGTTAGGAGCTTCTTGCAGGCTCGACATAGGAGTGAAGTAGGAGCTTATAGAGTTGGGGAAGTACGTATGCCACCCCACAATTGGTATTAAGGAATATAACCCGTCATCCACGCAACTGTAACAAACAATTAACCTGTAAAAGATATCTAGGGAGTAGTGAAATCTAAGTAAACACAATTCTCCCATTTATTGTTCACACCACTAGTTTAATTAGCTTTATTTACATTTCTGTTATTTTATTTTGATTGCATCGTAGTTATTGGGTTAGTTGACTAGCAACTAATTTTGCCCACTCTTCCAAAACCCGAGATTTTACTTGCTTTTCATAAAATATAAAAATACAAAAAGAATCATCCCTCACCTCTAGACCTAGTTTTTAGGCTTTCTAATCCTAGCGACACTATTCCTGAGTTGAACGATCAATCCCCCGGTACTTGTCACTATACTATACTACAACGATCAGGTACACTGCCTGGTGGGGGTTGTAAGCTTCTCGAGATCCCTTGAGAGGTAAAGCCTAGTGCAATTCCCACGCATCATGATGCTGAGGAGATAAAGATAGAGGAGATATGGAGATCATTGTTGGGTTCCATGACAGGGTTAAAGAGAGAGTATTGAGGACAACGGAGATAGGGATGAAAGTTCATCATGTAGTGATAGAGACGAGTTAGGAACATTCCGTAGGGTATCAATTTAGTTTGATTCCCCTTGAGATGTACATTTCGCTTAGCAAAGTGATAGGCAAGATTATAGGGTTGTTGGGTGTGTAGACAGTACATCATGTGAGCACAACACGCCGGAAGTTGCTCACGAATCCCTTTGAGACCAAGAGTGTTCTCTTTTAGGGTGACAGCCCAAGGAATCAGTTCATCACGAACTTCTATCATATGAATTTTTGTTTGGTCAAGGTAAGGGAAGTTCCTATTAGTGTGAAGAAGTTTGGTAATTTAACAAGGGCGAGGTATGTAGGAGCATTAGGGACTATTTTCTTCTCTATAGTTGAAAAGTGATTCGAGACACCAATCTTCAGTATAGGCACATTGCCCATGATTGGGAATACGAAGGATTTGAGCAAATTGATCAAGAGTAAGGACAAATTTGAAGTTCCTAATCCAAAACCGAAGTGACAAATATTGATCCTCGTTACGTACGAGTTCAACTTGTCGAAAGAATTCTAACACAAAGCGAGGACAAATTTTCTCATTGATGTGAAGCAAACAATCGAATCCTATAGCACGAAAGATGGTATTAATTTCTTTGTGATAGGCTAAGGAGGGATCAACGATTCGTCCCTCATGAAAGCGACGAGTTTCAACATTTAGATAGGGATGAATGTGACTTCCCGGAGTGGTTGGTTCAAGAGAAATTCCAGGAGTATAAGAGTCGGTGTTGAGATGATCAAAATCATATATGTGTGACATTTTTTTCCTATGAAAGAAAGAATCACAAAGTTATTGTTAGAGTTTTAACTTTCTTAGAATTTTTTTAATTATCAAATAGAACTAATGTTTTTGACATGTATTTACCAATGTGAAGTTCAAGTATATGTTTTAGAACTTATGTTAATGATATCTTCCTACCTTGTAGATTATCATGTTTATAACTTGTATACAAGAAAGCATTTCAATCGACTTATGATTGTATTAAATGATACTACTATTAATCTATTATTGAGTTTAGATCTTAATTGTACTTAATTTAGAAAACTTATTTAAGATCCCTAATTTCAATTTCATAATAAGTTCTAATTGTTTATCTCAAAGGAAGAATTGGATGAGTTTGACTTACAATTGATGACAAATATGTAGGAGTAGTTTGTGATTTTGCGCTTGAGACCTTGGATTAAAATCTTGATGTAATGGGTGATGATTTTAGCCTTGTTTTTCAGCAACTCAGCAGTCAAACTAAGTATTGATATGTTTTACTGGTATTTATAGAGTGAGAATCGTGTTTTGCTTTAAAGGCCACAGACGGTCCCTTATCAATGAGGACCGCTGATCGTTTGGGGACCGTCGTCAGACTGTCGTTCAGAGAGTTGGTTTTTGACGATTTTTGGTGTTTTGGTCTTTATGAAAGGTCTTTGGTTTTGAAACATAATTCTTTGTATTTTAAGACACGAAATAGACTCAATACGCACGAGTAGGCTAAGGAATGGGTATGGAGTGGAATCGGGACAGAAGAAAAGGGAAAGACTCGATACGCTTGAATAAAGATTGGATTTTGATTAAAAACATGTGTTGTAGTTATTTTCTCTCTCTCCCTAACCACTTTCCCTAACCACTTTCCACCATTAAAAAAGCTTCATAATCCTTTATTCTCTATCAATTAATGATCCATTTTCATTCTAGTTTACATAATTCGATTCAATTTTTCATTCCGATTCTATTGATACTACTTTTATTCATTTTGCCCAAATTTACTGAAACCCTAATTTTTTGATTTCTTCTAATTGAGCTTTAGTTGATAACGAATTTCACTAATTGAAGAATAATTTGGATTCAGTATATGATTAGTAGTGCAAAAATGTCAAATAGTAGACCTAAAAGGAAAACTAAGCGATCAATGAAATTAGATGATTTTGTTAGTGATAGTGTTGATGGTAAGAAAAATAAGAATAGGAGTAATAAGGGTGAAGCAAGTAATGGGGGAAATGTATATGATAATGGTGTGTCTCAGGAAATGTTGGGTTGTGAGAACAATGGGAAGGGTGATAAGATGTGTTGTAGTGAACATGATATGAATAAGGGGAATGAGGAAACAGTTGTTACTGAGGTATCTGTGGCTAAAAGGGAATTGATTAGTGAAGATAAAACAAATAATAATTTGAGTGCTGATGGTACAAGCTCTGCTGCTATTGATTCTGACAGTCCTGATAGTCATATTAGTGTTGCTAATCAAAATGAGAATGCTAATAAGGTGAATGTGAATGACAGTCAGAAGGATTCTTCTATGGCTACTAATGATCCAATAGTTGAAGAGCAATGTAAGTCTCCTATGACCAGTAATACTGCATCTAAAAATGTGAATGGTTCTGATAGCAATAATAAGTATGTTGATAAGAAGGTTAGCTATGCTGATAAGCTGAATCATCATAAGGATATATTTGACAATAAGCTGTTTCAAATTCCCACTATACTTAATGAGAATGGGCAAGAATTTGTAATTTTTGATGAAGAAATTATAAATGAGGGAAGTAAAAAATGGGAATTGTCTGCTTGTGGTTATTTTGTGGGGTATAAAATTTTAATGCAAGAGTTGAGTTTTCACCTATTCAAAATGTGGAGTAAGTTTGGTCTCAAACAGATACTCAATAATGGGAATGGTACTTTTGTGTTTAAATTCAACAATGCTCAAGGTCTGCAAACTGTAATTGAAAGTGGGCCATGGATTGTGAATAATAAACCAATGGTTGTTCAAAAATGGAGTACTGATATTGACCTTGATAAGTCTGAACCTGATACATTGCCTATTTGGGTCAAATTGATGAATCTTCCCTTGGAAGCTTGGAGCACCAAAGGATTGAGTGCTTTAACTAGTAAGATTGGTAAACCATTGATAATGGATGCTATGACTGCTAGAATGTGCTGTCAAGGGGTAGGTAGACTTGGATTTGCAAGAGTGCTTGTTGAGGTGAATGCTAGTAAAGGACTTGAGGATTCTATTGAAGTATTGTACAAAAGCAGAGTTGATGGGAGGCAATTTGTTAAGAAAGTGACAGTGGAGTATGATTGGAAACCACCTTTGTGTTCTCAGTGTAAAGTTTTTGGGCACACTTTTGAGAAATGTCTGAAAAGGGAAAGAACATAGGAACATGTGAATGAGAATCAAAAAGATGAGGAAGGTTTTGTACAAGCTAATACCAGGAAAGTTAACAACAATAAGGAGCAAAGAAATGCACCACAACTGAAACCTAAGGAGAAGGCTGCAAACTCTCAAAAGATGTATAAACCTGTAGCTAAATCTGTTGAGAAACAAAATGTCAAGGCAAACAATACTAGTGTGCAAGACAAAGAACCACAAGGATCACAAAGGAGAACATGGAATGTTAATGATGAAGTTGTGCAAGCTGTGAGAAATACTGCTAATAGATATTCTATTCTGGAAAGCCAAAATGAGGAACATGAAGTGAATAAAGATAAAGGTAATGGGGAGAATATGACTGAGAAGGAAAAAGAAATTGTGAGTGATTTTGTATCAAAGAAATTGCAACCTGATCTTGAAATATTTGAAAAGTGGAATCACTGTATGAGAAGATTTTTCAAAGAAAGTTGGGAAGCAAAGTATGGTAAGGAGAATAATCATAATAATGGACAGGTGAATGAAAAAGAGGTATATGCAGATAAGTCTAAAATGGCTAGTTTTATGACTGAGAATGAGGTAAGTAGTGGAGATAGTGGCCTTTTCAACAATTCTCAATGAATGATCTCAGAATAGCAGCATGGAACATTAGAGGTTTAGGAACAACCTCTAAACAAACTGAAGTCAAGAATTTGATTTGGAATGAGAAACTTAGTATTTGTGCAATTTTAGAGACTCATATGAAGGTTAATAGAATTGAGAAAGTATGTAATAATGTTTTTGGAAGTTGGCAGTGGCAAAGTAATGTGCAATTGAGTATGAGAGGATGTAGAATTGCAGTGGGTTGGGATGGTAATAATATCAGATGTTCTTTGATCCATGCTACATCTCAAGCCATGTTGTATTTGATAGAGGTTCTGAGTACTCAACAAGTCTTGTATTGCACTTTCATTTATGCAGCTAATAAAGGAAGAGATAGAAAGGAACTCTGGAAAGATCTTATTCTATTCAAAAGAATTGTTGGTAATGTGCCATGGGCTATTATGGGAGATATGAATGTCTGCTTAAATCTCCATGATCACTCAGAAGGCATATCACATCACACACAAGATATGATTGATTTTCAATACTGCATTAATGAAGTTGAAATGGAGGATATAAGTAGCACTGGTCTACATTTCACTTGGACTAAAGAGTTTGTTAAATCCTGAAGCTACTGTTCTAAAGAAGCTTGATAGAGTAATGGGGCATAGCAATTTGTTTTCTCAATACAATAATGCAAGTGCAAGTTTCTTACCCTATGGTATATCTGATCATAGCCCAGCTATTATGTGTATACCTCAAGCTATGATTAAGAAGAACAAATCATTTAGGTTTGCCAACTATGTTGCTGATAAGAAAGAATTTCAAGAGTTGTTGGTGGATAAGTGGAACACAGACATCCAGGGACATGCAATGTACAAGCTTGTTCGAAAATTGAAAGCTCTAAAGCCACATCTCAATAAACTCAATTGGAAAAATGGTAATCTATTCAATAGAGTTGTTGAGTTAAAAAACAAGTTGTGTGCAGTACAAATGAAGATTGATCAAGAGCCTGTGAATAAGAATCTCAGGAATGAAGAATGTGAGCTATTAAAAGAGTACAAAATTGCAGTGGCTGATGAAGAAAAACTACTAAGACAAAAAGCAAAAGTCACTTGGCTGAATGTGGGTGATAAAAACACAGCTTTTTTCCATAAAGTGTTGAAAAGTAAAATTAATAAAAGTAGAATTATGTCAATCTATGGGGAAGATGGAACTAGGTATGAATATAAGGATGTGGCTCATCAATTTGTCAAGCATTTTGAAGGTTTTCTTGGAATCAGTCCTGTTGTGAGTAGTCTTAATGATGAAGATGATAGAATTTTTGGGAAGAAAGTGCCAAGTCATGAAGTTGCAACTATGATAAGAGAGGTTACAGATGTGGAAATCAAAGAGGCATTGTTTGACATTGATGATGACAAGGCTCCTGGTCCAGATGGTTTTACTTCCAAATTTTTCAAAAAAGCCTGGAACATTGTTCAGAAGGAGTTCTGTGCAGCAATTAAAGATTTTTTTACGACAGGAAAGCTTCTTGGGGAGGTAAATGCTACACTCATTGCTCTTGTGCCTAAGTCAAACACTCCTCTCAAGGTATCTGATTTTAGACCCATAGCATGTTGTAATGTCATTTACAAATGCATAAGCAAAATTCTTACCAATAGGATTAAAAATGCTCTTAGTTATGTTGTTGAAGATAACCAAAGTGCATTTATTCCTGGAAGAGCAATAACAGATAATATCTTGATAACACAAGAGTTGCTTAAGGGTTATAACTGTGCTAATGGACCTAAAAGAGTTGCTTTCAAAATTGATATTCAAAAGGCATATGATACAGTCAATTGGCAATTCTTAGAATTGATTATGGATAAGTTTGGGTTCCCAAAGCAAATGGTAGACTGGATTATGACTTGTATCACTAATGCCAAGTTCACTATCTGTGTTAATGGGGAAAGACATGGGTATTTCAATGGTGGTAGAGGGTTGAGACAAGGGGATCCAATATCTCCTTATATTTTCACTCTAGTTATGGAGATGCTTAACTTGATTGTAAAAGATGAGGTCAGGAAGAATAAAGAATTCAAGTTTCACTTTGGATGTAAGCAACTCAAGATTACCCATTTGTGTTTTGCTGATGATTTGATTATGCTCTGTCATGGTGGTGTTGAATCAGTTAAAACTCTTAATTCAGCCCTCAAAAAGTTCAGTGCTGTCTCTGGTCTACATCCTAATCTTGGCAAGTGTACAATGTTCTGTGGCAGTCTTGATGAAGAAACAACCAATGTTATAAGTAACATAATGCCTTTCAAACAAGGTAAACTTCCAGTGAGATATTTAGGTGTCCCATTGGTAACAAAGAAGATTGGAGTTGCAGATTGCAAGCAATTGGTTGATAAAGTCCAAAAAAAGCTCAATGACTGGAAAAACAAAAGTTTATCTTATGCTAGAAGGGCACAATTAATTGCTTCTGTTCTGTCATCTATGCAATTATATTGGGGCTCTGTGTTCATGTTTCCAAAGGCTACTATTAATGATATTGAGTCTCTGTTCAAAAAGTTTCTATGGAATAGTGGTGAAAGCTGTAATGGTAAAGCAAGAGTGGCTTGGAAAGATGTGTGCAGGCCTAAGGATCAAGGAGGATTGGGGTTCAAACCTTTGGAATTATGGAATAAAACTCTTCTGTCAAAACACCTCTGGAATGTGGCTTCTAATAAAGAATCTCTTTGGGTCAAATGGGTTAATGTGGTGAAACTTAAGAACAGAAGTGTTTGGGATGTGAATGCTGATAATAATGATAGTTGGTTTTGGAAGTGTATTCTGAATCTCAGAGATTGGGTGGGGAAATATATGAGGTTTCTAGTTGGTAATGGCAAAACCATCAATATTTGGCATGATAGGTGGAATAAAGATGATCTTTTAGATACTTTTATTAGTAAGAAAGAGGTCTTTCTTGCTGGATTTAAGGATGATACTAAACTTGCTGATGTTATAAGTGATGAAGAATGGAAGTGGCCTATTCAATGGTTAATCAAGTTTCCTCTATTAAATAACATTCCAGTTCCTGTACTTAATGAGAATCATGATAGGCTGGTGTGGGTGAACAAGCATGGCAATACAATGAAATTTACTATTAGCAGAGCTTGGAATGATTTGAGAGAAGATATTGATAAAGTTGATTGGAAGAATTTAGTTTGGCATTCACACTGTGTACCAAAACACACATTCTTATTATGGCTTGCTGTCAAAGGAAAGTTGTGTACACAAGATAAACTACAAAAATGGTATCCTACTAGGTCTTATGAATGCAGTTTGTGTGGAACTGAGGCAGACTCTCATAATCACTTATTCTTCAATTGTGAGTTTGCTATGAAGATTTGGAACCCAATGTGTAAGATTGCCAAAATTCAAGCAAGTGACAACAACTGGGACAGAATGGTGCAAAAGTTGAGTACAGAAACCACATGAGGGGGGATCTGGAAGGTGATCAAAAAACTATGTCTAGCAGCCACAGTCTACTACATCTGGCAAGAAAGAAATAGTAGACTTTTCACTAGTCAGAAAAGGAGTGAAGAAGAGATGTTTAAGACAATATGTGATGAAGTCAAAGCAAAGATGATCTCAATCAAAGTTAAGCAGAATTCAAATGTTACCAATGCTGAAACTATATGGAATGTCAAATTTGACAGAAAACTATAGTACAAGTGGAGCAGGGGATTTTAAGGGGTGTTTGGCAGTAATTGCTAGTTGTGTACTATGGAAATGGTTAGCAAAGCAGAGTATGATTTTGGTTAACCGTTGGATAAGAGCAATGGTTCTTAGTATACTTGCTCTTATATTCATTATCAGGCCATTACAATGGGTTGTTACCTTGTACCTTGGAGTCCTAATTGGTGTGACTGTACCTATTATAGTCACTTTGTTGGTTCAAACTGGCCTTGGGAGGAGTTTGGACAATAAAGTTTGGCTAGATAGGAGATCTAATTCAATATGGATGTACCATAATGAAGGAACTTCCATTGTGAAGGGTAAATGGCTGGGGGACAGTGCATGTTGGGTGGAATAGAGAGGAATGAAAGATGGACCTTCTTGGTCCACCCAATGCACTGTCAAGGAGGTAAAGGATGGTCATCATGGAGGGTGTGTGTTCCCATACAACTGAGGCCTTCCTTATGAGAGGGAAATGTAGGTTGTATTGGCAGAGCCCCCTCCCCCCCCCCCCCCATGGATGGGAATTGGGTTCCTAGTGATGCCTCTCCTCAATTCTGTCAAGTATACTGTGGTGGCAGGTTGAGTAGCTTGATAGATTGAGGTAGGGGAAATGTAGCTAGATGGTTTGTGCAACTTTAGTGAGATGATTCTGAAGTATATGATAGGATGAAGTAACTCTAACACTAGTACTGGTTAACTAGTATAGTATATGGCAAAGTCTAGTCTGTTATTAGTTAGAATGGATAGTTGTATTGTATCAGATTTGTGGGTTTGTCACAAATCTTTCTCTATTCTTATGTTTGTACAAAGTTTGGAGTATTAATAATATATCTCACAGTTGCACCAAAAAAAAAGAATGGATTTTGAGTCGAAACAGGAGAAACGAAAGAGTAAAAAGTTAAATGAGGTTCAAGGATGAGACTTGCATCGAGGAAGGCTAGAATTCAATCATGTAAATTCCAAGATACGTCATAGACGAGAACTAGAGAGCAAACAGAGAGTGAAGCAAGTGTGCATCATCTATAGTGATTGATTGATGCCAAATTCGTTATAAATAATGGTTGTGGTAAGACCATTATTTTTCCAAATAATTTTCTTGAATCCAAAGAAGGATAAGCCTTTAGACAAAACGTCTAATGATCATAAAGCATATAGCAATTATGAGCATGTAAGTGTTATATAGCATGCAAGCAAGTAATGATAAATCACATAGTCATGTAAGTATATAGCAGACATTCAAGTAGCAACTATAATAGGCAAGATTGTAAGAAAACTTACCTTGGCCTCTAGCTATCCTTAATAACACATTTCATACCATGTGTTGTTGGTGATGCAAGACTAGATGATACTCACTTGGAAATTCGACCTTATGATTAGTTATGCACTTGACTTGGAGTGATAACCATTTTATTGTCCTCAAACTAAAGGCCTGTATTGTCTTCATTGCTAGATATCCACATTAGACATTAAACCGCACATTGTTTTCTTCATTATCATT
The DNA here is from genome assembly GCA_030686995.1 of Artemisia argyi. Lineage (NCBI taxonomy): Eukaryota > Viridiplantae > Streptophyta > Magnoliopsida > Asterales > Asteraceae > Artemisia > Artemisia argyi. Next base: position 44,419,238 of record CM060683.1, on the reverse strand, counting down.
ACTTCAAAACTAGTAGATTGGTACACCAACTAGGTTGCTTAAGAAACCCTTGTCGGCAACATTACTTACAATAAAGACATTCAAACTAGTAGTACATGATTCTACTTAAACTAAGTGTTTTTCTAATAACACATTTTCATCATCTTTGGCTTGAACATTTCCTTGATGTAAGTTTAAACCATTTTACCAAATGTCATTTCTCATTTGACAGAAAATTGTTTTATCAAAATAAATTTATGGCAAAGATTCATAAATCAAAATTTTTGCTTTAAATATTTCACACAAGTTTCTTATGGAAAATTTATTGGCCAAACATCCTTTCATTAATTATAAATCATCAATTGAAATGACATGCCAATGATTATGATCTATTGATTTCACATAACTTTCAAATTCATTTTTCCAAATGACAAAATTTTCATTTTCAAAAAATAGTGGCTCATTCAAATAATGCCCTTCAAGATATTATTTTGATTCCATAGATCGATTCAAGTTTTAAAGTACAGTATACTTTAAAGATCTTGATAAACGAAGCTCTGATACCAATTGTAGAAACTAGAAAGGGGGTTGAATAGTTTCACCGCTTCTTTTTTAATTTTTTAAAGCGTTTAGCCGTTTTAGGTCCGATTAATTTACATTTACAAACTTGTTGAATTCTACTAGTTATGTGATATCAGTTTGGTTACTACCATACACAAATAAAACAAGTAAAGTAAAGAGTAAGGAAAGAACACAACCAATAGACGCGGTGATTTAAGTGGTTCGGCACGAAGCTCACTCTCCGTCCTACTCCACTCCCCGAGTACCACACTCGAGAGTTATCAATCACTATATCAACACACTCCTTCAGGCGGAGCAATCCGTACACATGCTTATACAAGGTTTAACGACACTAAGCATAATGTCAAGTTCTAATCGTAGCTAGAACCAATCTACTCCAAGACCCACGTGGCCACACGAACAAACACTCTTTTCCAACTTGAATCTTCACCCGATCCAAGCCATCACATAATAGACATACTTGGTTCTTCACCTGAACCAAGCCTTCGAACACTTGACACACTTGGTTCTTCACCCGAACCAAGCCTTCACATACTTAACACACTTGGTTCTTCACCCGAACCAAGCCTTCACACAAGAATCACTTGGATCATCACCCGATCCAAGTCTTTACACAATGACTCGACTAAGTCCTAACCTACACACTAGGACATCACTCTCATCATATCAAATACATGAACTAATATAGTTACAAGACTTCTTGGATCTACATCACCATCCAAGTTTACACAAATATCTCCATCCACGACTCACACACAAGTCGGAAAACAATGACATTATTTACAGAACCTATCACCGTAACACTTGTTACGTTTGTATGTGGACACCTATAACATCTCGAGTCTTCATCTATGTCGAGAGTTCTTTTCTTGCACTTGACGAAAGAGGAAATCACTTATAAACATATACCAACATGTTATAGTTCAAAGATAAAATGAACACAGACCAGAAAGTTTTGTGTGTGAAAATCCCTGTTTTCTGAAGTGTAATAGTTTAGTATTTATAGGTGACAGGAGTGAGACAGGCGGTCCTGTAAATACGAGACGGTCCTTTATCACTAAGGGACCGCCGACCTATTTAAGGGACCGTCCCGACGAAATGCTCCCATTTTTTCCTAACGTGGTGAAAACTTATCTGGTGCAAGCTGAACTGATTTAGGGGAAAAACTAGTTGTTATAATGTTTGAATTTGAATTTAATTTCTTAATAAAACATTTCTTTAAAAACACAAAAATACTTTTGTGAAAATGTTTTGTCAAACTTAAAAATGTAAGTTTATGAGAAAATAAAACTCTTTGATCACTTAACTAATTACGGTATAAAGTTTGTTCACACCTGAAGTGATGTTGTAGCAGCTACGTAGAAGAAACGAGTTTCCTCGATTAAAAACTTATAAATCGTAACTTTACATAACATGTTTTTATATTTTGTGATTATCAAAACACGAGAAGACCAAATAATGTGAATAACGTTTTTGACATTATTTGTATTAACAGGGTGGCTTGCCTTTGTGCGAATCATTTCCCCGTTTATATCGCTTAGACTCAAACCCGAATTGCTTGGTAGCCGAGAGGAGCCCTACTATTCGCTACAACCCTCTAAACACACCTAATGTTGTTGTTTTGAATGATGCTAATTCTACTACCCGTACTCAGGTTACAATGCATTCTGCCTTTTTATTGGGGTCTGGGTCAGTGGGTCGTGAGTCTCCTCCTGGTCTCTCTTTTGCAAACCACTTTATAGTTTTCATTTTTTTTTTTTTTTTTTTTTTCATAATTACATGTGATTAATTGTTTACTTCATCGTGTTTTATTTGTTTTATGTGCGAAGGTGTTGCGAAATGTTGAAGACGGTTCAATTGTATGTTCCTGTTAGCTTTACAATAATGTCAGCTTTACAATAAAGTCATGCAAGCCGAGTGTATGTATCTTTTATGTCATTTTATCATAGGTAAATCAAGTAAAGAAAATTCTAGCACACGAACAACTTTATTGCTTATGATACATAAATTAAACACGTGCGTACGTACACCATGCAAACAAATTCTTTGTGACTGCATACATCATTATTATTACATTTTTTCTTCGTTAGTTAGCAGTATTGCAAAGAGTCCTTATTGTCCCACTAGTACCAGTAAGAGGATCGATGTCTCCCATATTAACCATGGCTGTAGCAAAATCAGAATCAAACAATGAAGGATTGTCGACGTACTCAGTTACAATGCTATCAGTTGAGTCTCCGTTAAAGAGTACTTGGTCTGATGTAAGAAGACCTCTACTAGCGACTAGATTCCTGAAGTAGTTGTTGTCGAATGTATTTGGCGTTTGTAAATCAAGTGGCTCCAAGTTACCATCACCATTAGGTGCACTCTGTGGGCAGTTGCTCCTAAGGTTGGCTGCAAAAGTAGCATCTATGTTTGAGGTATTGTCGTATATCCTATTCCTAAATCTTACACATCGTGCCTGCCCGATTGTATGAGAGCCTGCAAGACAACAATCATTTCACAGTTCAAATATTAGACAGTTGGCTTGGGATCCGTAAAAGGTCAAATTTCTTTGGAAGTTTTTCAGTTAAACTGGAAACCACTTGCATCTAGTTCTAGTAAGACTAATAATGCAGCTAATGTAAATCGGACACGGGTGTGCATTAGATTGAAAAACTTTCTTTCTTCAAATAAATGGGCATGAATGTCCAATTTTACTCAAACTGACGCATATTGGAAACGGCTTTGCTTCATTTTTTAAAAAGGTGTTTAAATGTTATGCATAAGCTAAATAAAGATCATTCTTAGCTATCTTTCATACGATATTTAGCAGTTTTATTTGATCCTGCCCGATCTAAAGGCAAGTTATGTAAAATCCTCTGATTTTAAGTATAAACATACTAATACAAGTCATTCATGCATTCTTATTTAACATAAATAATAATGAATCAAAATTTCTTAATATATAAAGTATCATAATTCTTGAAAGGAAAAAGTAAGCCACAAATGAGGATACGGTGAAATATATTAATAACACGGATCTAACCTGATAAAGCAACCATGTCTCTTACACTGAGTCCCTTTCGATCAAAGCTTTCAATGAGTTCAGCAAGATTATTATTACCTCGTGGAAGGTCAGTAACTGCTTCAGCCGCGTTTGAATCTGGAGAGTCTCTTCTTCCAAGCCTTACTGCCCATGATGGACCGTTCACCTACGTATTCATTTTTTATAATTAAATCATATATCTTAATCAGACACAACCTCAGTTTCATGATCAGTAAATAAAGCAATATTAGATTTAGTGAAAGTTTAGGTAATTGACAGATTATTTTGTTATTACCTCCACTGAAGCATCACGAGCTGCAACAGCTAGTATATCCGCACATGAAACAACACCTGGACATACGCTCTCGACAGCAGCTTTAATATCATCTATGGCATCATAGCCCAACACACCATTATTCGCAGGTGACTGCCTCTCACTACCGGTACCGTCTAGCAAAATGGATGCATCACAACCCTGAAAAAATTAACCAGATTAATTAAAGTTAAAGTGTTATATATATATATATATATATATATATATATATATATATATATATATATATATATCCCCCCCCCCCCCCCCCTAACAATAGAAGCATTAGGGGGTAAATATTATATGTGTGTTTACATGTGAAGGTCATGCTTGTACTTAATCATGTCATGCAATGTGTCCATTAACTTATAGTCACTTAATCATGACGTTGTACCAAATGTTATAATATCTTTCTTAGCATATGACCTATAAAGTTACTGGTTGAATTTAAGCAAGTATTTGCACAGTTTAGCCGTTTAGAAAGTAATTGCATGTATCTTTGATAATGTTTTCTTGTATGTACATGTAGTCATGTAGACGTACAATAGGGATGAATGAGCTGAGTATATATATAAAAAGTGAAAGCATGCATTATTAAAAGCAACCTGAACGAAACAGTCGTGGAAATGAAGACGGAAGAGAAGGGCTGCCACACGACGATTACTTGAAACCGCAGATCTAACAGAGTCTCTAATCGTCGTAAGTGCAGTAGGGCATGTGTCATCATAAAAAGTGGTAGACAATTGAGCTTTGCATGGCATGTAGTTCATTGATACAAGTAACACAACAATGGGAACCAGAATAGTTCCAAGAGACTTAGGATAAGCCATGTGATCAAATAGCTGGTGTATAACTTTAGTTAGTCACTTGTTTTTGATAACTAAGTAGCTTAGTTTGAGTAGAAATAGTAACACATAGAGATGCTATTTATACTACTAGAACACGAAAAACAACATGCAAGTTGACATGTTAGTTGTTGAATAAGTCTTATATATGTGCATTTTGATCAATAGTAACGATTAGCTTAATTATTGATATCTATTCACGATCGACCTGTGGATGACATGGTACAAGAAGAAAAGTATTTGCTCACAGCAAGAACAATCAACACACTAACTACATATTTTGAATAGTTACATTTGTTTACATTAATTATATTATATAGCTTTTGGTCTATGACAACTATTTCATACAAATAATTCATAATTTTTATTAATAAAAAATGGTCTTTACGACCATACATTTGTGTATTATATACATATGTCCATAAGTTCTTTTTCTACTTTGTGGAGTTTCTTTTATTATATGAAAGATGATATACATAGCCCGATGATTTAGACTGATTCACTACAAACTATGCTTTCATGAAGATGTTATGTACGTTTCTTTATCTAACTTGTTCAAAACAAGACCTAAAAATGTTTTAACCATTCTTTTAGAGTTGCTTAATTAATTGAGTTTTAGTAGCAAATAAGAATCTAGATGTGTTAAAAAATCAATCACATACTTAGTTTAGCGATATCCATGTAAATGTAAGTTTTTCAAACAGAATGATTGCGAGCTAAAATCTAAACGAAACAGGTGTGGTTTATGTGTAATGCATTGTGTGATTTGTTTTAAAAATAATACCCATATAATAAAACAAAAATGACCAACTACATTCCACTAATCAAATTAATTAGGGTGAAAACTAAAGATACACATCATTTTTATTCAAAGCCGACAATCTACGAAATGAACTTTGAAAATTACCATTTTACGTAAAATACTTTCAAATTAGAAACGATCTACGCAAGATTACCGTGAACTAGCAGGTTACCAGGTTACTAGCTTTGAAAAGTTACAATAATATGGTCCATGTGGTTTGCGTTGACTTTTACCGGTCGTCCTTTGACTTCTTTTTTTCACTTAAAAAACTTACGGTAATGGTCCTTGTATGCGTTGACTTTCACCTTTAGCCATTTTTTTTTGTTTTCATTTCACTTATAACTCTTTGAGTTAATTACATAAATCGTCCTAGTCTTTAGCAGTTCATAAGCTCTATGCTGTGTTTCTTAATTAACCTTTAGTGGTTCATAAGCTCACTATATAAGACATGTCAATCATGTAATTAATATTTTATGAGAAAAGTATTTTTTGGTTATACGTTTTACGTGATAATAACTTTACGGGTGACGTTTTACGTGATTATAGGTTTTTGAATTACATAATTTTTTTGTGGACAATTATTTACATTGAGTAGTTTATAAGAAATTTGTTGCATTTTGTCAGTTTGATAGAATAAACCAATCAAGGATAGTGTGAACGAATTATAATTTATAAGAACCTGGATTTCTATTTTAAGTTTCTTATTTTATTTTCAATTGTACGGTTGATTTGCATTCTTGGACTATCTTGCATATTCAGTTGATATTTAATCTTTCTAATAAGGAACTGATTAAAAAAAAAAAAAAAACTCATTTTTAATGTTAATATGATTAGTCAAAGTTAGTGATTGTATAGAGATTATAATACGAGTGTGAAATGTATATGTTTAATGTTAATTAATTTAGTTAATCAACGTATTTTGCTATTTTAGTTTAGTCTTGAAGAAAAGTAGATCGACATGGAATAATAAAATGTAGGAGTTGAAATATTGACAATGATTGTTTAAGTTACTTCCAAATTTTTGAGAACTAGACAAGAACCTGCGTATATTTTATAGGGGTTATTGTTATGCACACACAAAGAATTGAATAATGTTTGCTATAATTACGGAGTATTAAGCTATGTATTATTTTGACTTTGTGTGTTTCGTTTGTCAGATTTTGCATTTTTATTCATCTTAAAAAGCAGTGAATATCAACCTTTAATTAGATCATGATATGTCTTTATATTGCAATTTAAGGATGAGCATAAGAACTGAAGAAAATCATAATCCAGAACTGAGAAGAACCGAAACGATCTAGAACCAATAGTTCCGGTTTCGGTACTAAATTTTTGTAAAATTTCAGATCTTGGATCTGTCGATTCAGGTGCACGGGTTCTCGTCGTTCCTAAACCGAATGCCAAACACCATATAACATTAATTTAAAAAAAAAAAAAAAAAAAAAAGGAATTTCAAACTTTTTTTGGGTTACCTGAATACCCACACAAGCAACCTTTGTTTATTCGAAAACCTGATTCAGACACCATATACTCTAACATTAATTTAATCCATTCAACACATCTACAAATCTATAATTAATTAACCTAATAATATTCAAAGATCGCCCGACATTCCCGGTTCACAAATATAAGGCTGGGCACAGAAGGGATGCTCGACCGAGACATCCGATCGATTCCATTCGGTCGAGTCTATTGTGGGTATTCGGTCGAGGCTATTCAAAACAACCAAACGGTCGAGCATGAGACCGAATGTCTTTCTATGTTTTTTGGATTCAAAAAAGAAAAAAAATAAAAAAACAACTTGTGTAGCCGTTACATTCCAAAAAAAAAAAAAAAAAAAAAAAAAAAAAAATAACACACTATAAATACCACATTAACATAACATATTTTACACACTTAAATTTACAAAATCTCACACATATTGCAATTTCAAAATGGCGTGTAACAAACTGCCTCATACCGTCGAAGATTTTCAAAAATGGGTCAAAAACCAAGCTGAGAAAGACGACACGGCTCGTCAAGAAGCTATTTCCGAAGTTATCAGCAGGTTTGAGCTGGCAAAGGCCCTCAAACAACGAATGAGAACACGCTACTCAGATTGCGATCACATTTCTGATGACAGGAAATATGTGATCGACCAGTTTTTATACGATGAATTTCGTAAAGATCATGCCGTTGTTGAGGCATTGCGTGGCTGTGTGAGTCAGATACATGCCCAAAAAACAAACAAGATTCGTTGGAGCTTTGAAGAAAATGTGAAAGCTGCTATGATTGAACAACAACAACAACAACAACAACAACAACAACAACAATTTGTGCAAGGTGAATCAAGTTCATCTGCACAAAGAGTTGTTGAACAACAACAACAGCTGCCTCGTCTGGATAATTTTCAAGTAAGTTTTGAGGAAAATGTGGCAGCAGATGATGATGGCTGGAACTCTGAGAAGGAGCGGGAACTGAGCAGGTTGGAAGCTCAGTTAGAAGAAGAGAGGTTGGCGAGCTTTGATCCTTACGACGACGGTTACCGCTCCGACAACTCTCAGACTTGGGATCACCCAGACTACAACTGAAGTTAGGATTTAATTGAAGTTTATGTAATGTTTAAGTTTATGTTTTCAATCTATGTACTGTTTTATTTTTATTAATGAAATTAGTGTTTTAATTATTAAGTTTGAAAAAAAAAAAAAAAAAAAAAATTAACTAGGTCGCCCTTACTGGGGCACTGAATCGCCTGCAGGTCGCTGGGGAGAGAAAGCTGACGTGACAGGAAAAAGTAAGGGGATTGAATCCCCTTACTGTGAGTAGCCTAACTATCATCATCATTGTCAAAACAATGGAACTTGTTTTTTATTTTATTTCATTTTTATTTGGCTATGACATGTTAATATTTGACTATAACGCCTACAAAATATGACGACTATTTGGAGAAACTGAGATAAATTGGTGACAACAAATGATTATACGTATATATATCCATTTTGTTAGACCAGATCAAGAAGTGTCATTCACTTGCACATGGGTTAAGAGTATTTGTTATAGTATAACAGTGGAAAAGTGTATGAGCAGTCAAGTTGTTACGAACATTGTTGAGGATATGGTGAAAGAGGTTAAAAAAAACAAGAGAGTTATATATGGCATGTATAAAGAAAGGTTTGATTTTCTAACTCGAGTTTCAGATTTTTAGGCGTCTTCGTAATCGTTATTCTTTGAGTGAATAATTACTTGATTAATTACGTAATGTTAATATACAATATATATAAATAGTAAAGTAAAATGAGTTATGCTTCCTAATACAAAACAATGGGCCTAGACAAATATTAATAATCTACTAAGAACACCCAACAGTTGAAGCGGGAGAAGGTCGAACACTTAAACTGGAATGAAAATCATCAAACAACATTGTCGGTAAACCCTTAGTGAAGATATCCGCGAACTGATAATGAGAAGGCACATGAAGAACCCGAACCTGACCAGCAGCAACCAAATCACGAACAAATTGAATATTAATTTCAATATGTTTCGTATGTTAATACTGAATAGCGTTGGATACATCCATTAACATTATCACAATAAACTAAGGTAGCCGAGAATAAAGGTGTATGGAGCTCCCATAACAAATTCCGTAACTAGAAAGTTTCAGCAACAACATTAGCAACACCCCTATACTCTGCCTCAGAACTAGATCGAGAAATAGCAACACACCGCTTGGAAGACCATGAAAGTAAATTGTTTGCAAGAAACACACAATAATCTGATGTCGAACGATGAGTAGTCGGGCAACTTGCCTAAACAACATCCAAGTAGCAACCAATGAAGATGTAGAAGAAGAATAAAGCTTAAGACCATGATCCAGTGTACCATTAACATAGCGCAAAAGCCGCTTAAGAGCCGAGTAATGAGGCTCTCGAGGATCATGCATGTAAAGATAAACCTGCTGAGATAAAAACATCCTAGAAGAAGAACGACTCACACAAATACGAAGAAAATAATTAAGCTGCCCAAGATCTGTCATAGAGAACTCCTGATGAAGGGACAAAATAATCCGCTATAATAAATCTGTAGACGAAGCAGTCAACACAATATCATCAACATATAAAGGCAAATAAGCAGTGTCCGAGACCTAGCGATAAACAAATAAAGAAGAGTCACACTGACTATGGAAAAAACAAGGACGAGAGATATGTGTAGCAAAATGCTCCAACCAGGTGGAGATTGTTGTAACACCCCCAAAATTTGGTACAGCGGAAGACTCAACAAGCTTTCAGGGTGCTACGGGGATTGGTATCCAACACAAGACATAAAAAACGAGATAAAGTAAACATAAGAAAAACACAACCAAAACGGGGTTTTAAAGTTTACATTTATCCCAAATTCATCCAAAGTCAGGCCCAAAAGAAATAAACATAGGTCCACAATTATTTATCAGAGTTTTAGAAAATAGATCCATAACCAGGTGCCATAGCCAAGCCTCCAATCCAAGCATCCAAGGGCATCACTTAATTACCTGAGAAAATGCGCTAAAAGTCAACATTCGCTGGTGAGATCATATGTTTAAATTTATAACTAAATCAAGTGGACATATACGCAAAACGCTTGCTAGCTAGACTAGGCCTCAATCATCCAACCAAGACGAACCAACCAAATCTAACCAATCCTATAAGTGCACGCTATAGCTCAAATCAATCAATTCAATTGCTTACCTAGTTCTTGACTAGGCCTCGCACCATAACCAATTCAATAGCTTACCTAGTTCGGGACTAGGCCTCGCTCTATAACCAAATCAATAGCTCACCTAGTTCAGGACTAGGTCTCGCTCTATAACCTACTGATGAGTGTCTAAATACTCATCATTTTATACCTATTTGAACCCACAAAAACAACCAAAAACACACAAATGACTCACAAAATGTTACAAATTCATCACAATGTGTTTTATATGTGATTCAGGTACAAAAGATTGAAAAACAAGTGAAAAATGATCAATTTCACAACAATTGTCGTTTTCAGTCCCTGAAGTTGCACAAAATGTCAAAACTAGTCCCTAAATGTTTTAAATGATTGAAAAGTCAACTTAAGTCCTTGGGAATCCAAAAATGTTCACAAAACATCCCTGGATAAAAGTTTACATAAACTGGCAATTTTTACCCCTCAAGTTACAAAATTGGCAAACTTAGTCCCTGGGTATACAAATCATGAAATTTCACAAAATACCCTTGTACTATGCATGAACTTACATTTTGGAACAATTTTATAAACTTTTGGGAATTTACACTTTTAGTCCCTCAAAATCCAAAAAATTACATTTTAGGTCCTTAATAGTTTTTAAATACAAAATTATATACTTTTGGTCCTTGTGTAATTATTTATGGCAGGTTTGGTCCATGAAAAGAAGTTTGGAATATTGGCAAGTCAAGCCCTTCACAAATTCAGAAAATACAAAAATGGTCCTTGGGCTCTTATAATACCAAAACCAATCCGGACCCTTTTTATTATTAATCCAAACACAAACAAAACACAAACCCAGCCCAACCAACTTGGCCCAATCAAAACCAAACCCGGCCCTTTTATTATTTAAAAAGGTCAAACGGTCAACCCCCGCTAAAATACCACCAGTACTGTTCACCTCCCTCTACCTCAGCCTTAAACCTGAAACCAGGTGGTTTTGTGCCACCTCCCCCCTCCACCTTGCTTACACAGCTCACCCCTACTCCCTTTCCACCTCACAACCCTAGCCCACCTTCAATAAATGCTTCCCCACCTTCTTTTTCACCCATACATCAACCCTCTCCCCTGTTTTCCTCTGTTTGACCCAAAAGCTTCTCCATACTATCTCAATTGTCCCCCTGACAATCCACAACACACCAAGAAGCTTTAATTGCATCCAAACCGCCTCAATCCACTTATACGACTTTTGGCGCCAAAAAGGAGTTTAAACGGATGAGATCAAATACAGAGATTCAATGGTCAAGATTGAAGCCAGAGCATTAGGAGTGGTCACCAAGGCTTATTGAAGTTATAAAAGGAAGAGAAAACAGAAGAAAGAAGTACCTTGGCCTTAAGCCATTGTCACCTTAGACTAGAATAGTTTTAGTGTAACTTTATTGCTTTCATTTAAGTTAAATGTCATTTACAGCTTTTTAATAGTGTAATGAACCTCAATTAGTGTAATGGAACATCTGTTTTTAAGTTTAATGCAAGTTACCTTTTATATTTCAAGTTCTCAAAGTTACCTTTAATTTTCTTGTCATTTACTTTTCATGTTTGATTATAGTTGATTATAATGACTCTTTAGGTCACATAAGCTCCTTATAAAGCTTGTTGAAGCTTTTAGATATCTTAATCAGTTGTAGTCTTTAGAAAACCAAAAAATCATAAAAAATAGATTAAAATAGAAAATAAAATAAAAAAATCAATGTCCATGGAGATACAAGCTGGAGCAGGGTTAATACTTGATGGCCCTTGGTTTAGTAGCTTCATGGGAAGCTATAGGATGTTACAATGTTCAATGGTTCTACGTTTTTCAGTTCATCTCACCTTGTAAGCAATTTTCCTTAATTTTGCATTTCTTAGTTATAGCTTTTAATATGTGTTGATTTCTTATTTTCTGTGTTTAAATGTTGTTAGTTTATGATAAAATAGCTTAATCTTAGGTTGTTATGTTTTAGATTTGAGTGAGGCTTGAAATTGCTTTTTGACTGTCATTATATTGATTTTTGATTATCATGGTTTAATACTTGTGTGACTACTTGTTTAAGCTTTTAAGGTTCTAATTTAACCAATGAAAGCCTGTGGATTTGATTAAATTGGTTTATGTAGTCTTATGTATTGAAAAGCTAAATTTATGTTTGTATAAGGTGTGTTTGGCATAACTGATTCAAGGGTGCTTAACTGAGTCTAAGGTGTTGTTTTTGGTTGATATTTGGTATATAGAGTTCCTAATGGTCAGACAAACCTTTAGCCTATTGTGTATTCATGCAAAAAGTCAAAATCATCATCTTGGATCCTTAACTTAACCACTGTTGTGATTTGCAATGTCATACTCACCAAATCTGTTTTAATGTTGTTCTTACATGTTTATTTCATGTTATTGTATCATATTACATCATAATTAGTTGCTAAATTCAGATCAAAGTTGATCAAAGTCAACTTTGATCATAAACCTTAAAAGTCAAAAATATTAGTTTTTCAGGTTTTTGAATAAAAGTAGAATTTTATGTAGGCTTTAATATTTAGTTTTAGCTTTTGTCCTTTTAATATGTTTTAGTTTAGCAGCTCATCTTATTGTATGAATTTTGTCAATTTTAGTTTAGCTTATTTAGTAGCTTTTAATTGTGCTTTTATTTACATGTTTTTGCCCTGCACCAGATTCACAAGTCCATTTTCACAAGCTTGTAGCTTGTTGAATATTGGACTTGTGCCTGTGCTTTTGGCTTATTTGTGTTGCCCTTATGGCATATTTGTTATATTTAAGCTTATTTACCTGTTAGTAGCTTATTTAGATAGCTTTACCACCCAACCTTTTTTGTTACTCACAACTCATCACACTGAAGCAAACAGTGTGATGAGTTGATTTTACCAAGCTTCTAAAAAGTTCCTCTCTGAGTTTGAGCTTGTGTATTTTAGCCTCATGTGAAGCTTAACTACCAATTTCAACAGCTCAGTGTTTGTTGAGCTCTTAGAAGCTCATTAGATAAGTTAGATATGAGCTTGTTTGTTTGCACATTCCCTCAATTAACTGTGAACTCAGTTAAGTGCACCATTTCCATAAGCTCATATTAAGCTCATTAGTGATCCTTAGACTGAGTGGCTTGACTTTTTAGGAAGCCTAGCACCCCACCTATAGGATCCTGTTCTTAATTTACCTCTTGTAGCTTATTCACACAGGCTGCAAGTAGTTTAACTTATCACCCTTTGAAAATGAATACTGATTCATCAGTATTTCTTTTCTACACTTAGACATTTTCATAAGCCTCCCATAAGCTCATCTGTGTACCTAACTTGATGAGCTTTGGCTTTTTGGAAAGCCAAACACCTCAGCTTTAAACTCCAATCCTTAGTTTGACTTTTTAAGCTTAACCCGTCAGCTTAAATGGCCTCTCTATATAGTTGCAGGGGTGTTTGGAACTGTGTATCAGGGAATTGCTTATTTGCTTATTATGAGCTTATAAGTGATCTCCTGATCACAAGCTTGTTAATATATGTTATTAATACTTGTACAAAACCATTTTTACTTTTACTTTATAGTTTGGGCTTATACCAAGCTCATTTGAGCTTCAATTCCATCCAAGTTGAGCCATAAAAAGCTCAACTGTCTAAACCTTAAGTCCATTCTAATAAGCACTTCTCAGTGCTTATTCATGTTCATATAGACTTATTATACATGTACATACACTCACATACCTTAGTTTCATCACTGTATAGCTTTTCTAAGCTTATTCAAAGCTTATGAGTCCACTGTAAGCCAAAAAGCTTGACTGTGTGACTCATAAGCCACGAATTGCTTATTTGTAGATTATATAAGTTTTATTTTTATCTTATATGTACATTATATGTATTTATTTACTTTTATAAAAAGAAAAACCAAAAATAAACCCCTTTTAAAGCTAAGTGATAGCTTCTATTTAGAAGGCTTATCACTTATTTGCTTTATTCAAGCTTTTTCACAAGCTCCTCAGAAGCTCTGTAGTGGATCAAATCCCTTGATCTTTAGCTTTTTGAAAAGTCCTACAACCAAACTTTCCATATCAGTTTTCATTTTGAGCTTTTAAGCTTATTTCATGAGCTTATTTTGCCTAAAAAGTTGACTGAGAAGGGTGTTTGGTTGACTGAGATGTGGAATTGCTTATTATAGCTTATAGCTTATTTCTTGCAGCTTATTAAGTTAGTTTAGTTCACTTTAGGTATATCTTACTTAGTTGTATCTTATTTTACCTTAGGTAGCTTATTTATAGCTTTTAGCTTAGTAAAATTCTTAGTTTAGGCTTATAAGCCAACTGTTATGGAAATAAACTGTTACAGAGCTTATTTCCAAGTTTTGTAAAAGTTGTGTTTGTTAAACTTTAATATTTTTACTTGTTTTATAGTTTTGCAAAAAGAAAAATAAAAAAATAAAAAGTTTCAAAAAAATGGGTGTGGGTTGGATTCGAACTCAGGACCTCTAGGCTAGTAACATGCTTAACTCCCACACCCCTTCCAACTGCTCTGGGGCACCAGTTCCGTTAGTTCATGAACCCTTAATCCTTTTAACCCTTTTTTACCCCTTTGGCTTATTTGAACTGCTGAGCTTATTGCAGCTTATTGGGATAAGCTGGGTGTCCCATTTTATTTTTCCTAGGATCTTTATAAGTATATTTACTTTGTATAATTTTTTCAGATTTTTTACTTTTCATTTAATATTTTTAACAATTAATATAGTTTATATACCTTTTAGGAAATAATAAGTATTTAATTTTTAAAACTGCTCATTTATAATTTTTATGAACTTTTTATATTTTTTATGGAATCCTATGATGGAAAAGTAGTTCTATAAAAAGTTTCATAATTTTATAAATAAGTTTAGTATGTATAATAATTAATTTAGTTTAAATAGTTTAATTAAATAATAATAGTTTTTAATTATGTTTTCTTATTTTTACATAGAATATAGTTTTTATATTTTTCTTAGGTTATTATAAGTATTTTAGAATTACGTAAAAAGTTTTAGATTTTTGTTTGCTAATTTAGTATTTATAATAGTTAATAATAGTATTAGTAATATTAATAATAGTAAATATTTAATAATAAATAGAATATTTGTATAATAAATATATTTTTAGTTTCTAAATTTCTTTTATATTATTTTTAACTTTTCTAAGTTTTTATTTTATTTACTTAGGTTTATTTTACATTTTCTTTATATTTAGGTAATTAATAAATAGTTTTTAATATATAGTAATTAATGTAACTCTAGTAAATATTATTTTTGTAAATATAGTTATTTATTTTATTTATTTTTAATTTGCATTTAAGCCGTTAAGGCATGCAAATTCCCTCTTTAGGAAGTTTTGTTTTTATACGTTACGTTTACGTTTATTCAAACTTAAACGTACTTTGTAAATACTTTATTATTTTAAGGTTTCTGATTGTACGTTTCTTAATTGAACTAGCTGTGACAGAGCTATTACTATTCACATTCAGTGTTAGTCAATCAGATTCCTGTTTTCCTATACTAATATTATTTTCAACAATTCACAAGTCATTGTATTTAGAATATCATGCCTCGCTAGGACATAAACGATCCAAGGATATTTTAAACCCTTGGTAAACTTGCTTTCTCTCCCGGGCTGTCGCCCGTTTACTTTTATTATTAGGTTATCCATTTTATAAACAAGTGGGTGGCTTATGAATAAAAGCAGGATGGTCCGGGAGGAATCAAATTTTGGCGCCGTTGCCGGGGAGGTGTGCTGCCTACTATGACTTATATTTTGTATTTTGTTGAAATATTTATACTTGTTTGTATATTATACTATATCATTCAACTTCCAGGCTGCCAGGACACATTTATTACAGTTAATTATTCACAAGTAATTAGCTTGCGTGGTAAACTGACACAAGCCTGGGAGGTAGTGATTACTTATACTGTATCATATTTCATTTCAATAAACAATATAAAATACAAAAACATTTTTTCCTTTGCACACAACTTGCACAGTTTGATTAGTCCCTCAGTTACAACATTTGGTTGTTGGCTGTTTACAGTTACTGAGCTCTGTCAGACCCAGATTCCCTTTCGAGGGGCGGTTGTTAGGAATTTTCTTTCTTTCTACATATATATATATATAAATCTAAAAATATAATAAACAATATAAAATACAAAAATATTTTATGGTTGAAATCTATTTGTGCTT
The DNA here is from genome assembly GCA_030686995.1 of Artemisia argyi. Classification (NCBI taxonomy): domain Eukaryota; kingdom Viridiplantae; phylum Streptophyta; class Magnoliopsida; order Asterales; family Asteraceae; genus Artemisia; species Artemisia argyi. Next base: position 44,402,803 of record CM060683.1, on the reverse strand, counting down.
TGATTTGCACGTGACTGTCAATTTTCCTAATCTTGATATTCCTAGGTTTAAAATTTTGGCTAAACACCATATTTACACTAAAAAAGGGTTTACTGTGCTTAGTATTATCCCTGGAAAGAGATAGATTAGGTTTAAATCAGTTTCATGTATTAAAAATCTCATGTAGGTTTCCTTTTTAAACATTTCTTTGTACATATATATATAAAAAATTAAAATACAAAAACATTATAAAATTTAAAATCAAAAATAATCTCCTTACCTTATTTATAATTCTGTGAGTGGCAATCCCAATCCAATTTCTCGCCAAATCTTTGAGTGGCAATCCCACTTCACTTTCCCATGAACCATTTAATTCGGGGTCGAGTCAAGCTAGTGACTTGGTTATCAAAAACAAGCATGAACATGGGATTTCACCCGTGTGTACCACCTAAGTGTGGGGGTGATGCCCCACCTGTTGTACATATTTTTAAAATACTTTGAAAAATTGTAAATATAAAAAATAAAATAATTGTTGTGTTACCCCACTTAGCTTTGAATATTGAGGACAATATTCATAATAAGTGTGGGGGGGAATTCTGGCGAATTTGATCACTTTTATACCTTTGTATGCCCTTTTCCCCAAAAATGACCAAAATTTAAATTTTTTTCATTTGGTATTAGTGTTTTACACTAAATACAACAAATGGTAATCAATCCACCATGTCTAACCCACATAAGGATTGGCTAATCCAGGAGCAAACGGCTCTTGGTAAAGATAACTCAAACCCGTTTATGGCTTGCAATTTGCCAAAAATTGTATGGTACCTCAACTCGCCATATCCTAATAAGCAAATGAGTTGGCTAGCCCGCAAGATTATGGCTTGTGGTAAAGGCTGTGGAAAACCATAATTGGTAATTAACTCACCAAAGATAATATTTATAATTTATCTAAGAGTTGGCTAGTCCAGAAGCAAACGGCTTTTGGTAAAGACTAATCAAATCCGTTGACAGCTGGTGGTTTGCTCAAAATCACACGGTTATCAGGTGTGCCACAGTTCTTACACCTGGCTATTCCAAAAGTGATGGCTTTTGGTAAAGAAGTTTTCAAATCCATTAAGTTTTAAATAAAAGATTGCTAGGGACTAGCAATAGTTTAGTGTGGGGGATTGATGAGTGTCTAAATACTCATCATTTTATACCTATTTGAACCCACAAAAACAACCAAAAACACACAAATGACTCACAAAATGTTACAAATTCATCACAATGTGTTTTATATGTGATTCAGGTACAAAAGATTGAAAAAAAATGATCAATTTCACAACAATTGTCGTTTTCAGTCCCTGAAGTTGCACAAAATGTCAAAACTAGTCCCTAAATGTTTTAAATGATTGAAAAGTCAACTTAAGTCCTTGGGAATCCAAAAATGTTCACAAAACATCCCTGGATAAAAGTTTACATAAACTGGCAATTTTTACCCCTCAAGTTACAAAATTGGCAAACTTAGTCCCTGGGTATACAAATCATGAAATTTCACAAAATACCCTTGTACTATGCATGAACTTACATTTTGGAACAATTTTATAAACTTTTGGGAATTTACACTTTTAGTCCCTCAAAATCCAAAAAATTACATTTTAGGTCCTTAATAGTTTTTAAATACAAAATTATATACTTTTGGTCCTTGTGTAATTATTTATGGCAGGTTTGGTCCATGAAAAGAAGTTTGGAATATTGGCAAGTCAAGCCCTTCACAAATTCAGAAAATACAAAAATGGTCCTTGGGCTCTTATAATACCAAAACCAATCCGGACCCTTTTTATTATTAATCCAAACACAAACAAAACACAAACCCAGCCCAACCAACTTGGCCCAATCAAAACCAAACCCGGCCCTTTTATTATTTAAAAAGGTCAAACGGTCAACCCCCGCTAAAATACCACCAGTACTGTTCACCTCCCTCTACCTCAGCCTTAAACCTGAAACCAGGTGGTTTTGTGCCACCTCCCCCCTCCACCTTGCTTACACAGCTCACCCCTACTCCCTTTCCACCTCACAACCCTAGCCCACCTTCAATAAATGCTTCCCCACCTTCTTTTTCACCCATACATCAACCCTCTCCCCTGTTTTCCTCTGTTTGACCCAAAAGCTTCTCCATACTATCTCAATTGTCCCCCTGACAATCCACAACACACCAAGAAGCTTTAATTGCATCCAAACCGCCTCAATCCACTTATACGACTTTTGGCGCCAAAAAGGAGTTTAAACGGATGAGATCAAATACAGAGATTCAATGGTCAAGATTGAAGCCAGAGCATTAGGAGTGGTCACCAAGGCTTATTGAAGTTATAAAAGGAAGAGAAAACAGAAGAAAGAAGTACCTTGGCCTTAAGCCATTGTCACCTTAGACTAGAATAGTTTTAGTGTAACTTTATTGCTTTCATTTAAGTTAAATGTCATTTACAGCTTTTTAATAGTGTAATGAACCTCAATTAGTGTAATGGAACATCTGTTTTTAAGTTTAATGCAAGTTACCTTTTATATTTCAAGTTCTCAAAGTTACCTTTAATTTTCTTGTCATTTACTTTTCATGTTTGATTATAGTTGATTATAATGACTCTTTAGGTCACATAAGCTCCTTATAAAGCTTGTTGAAGCTTTTAGATATCTTAATCAGTTGTAGTCTTTAGAAAACCAAAAAATCATAAAAAATAGATTAAAATAGAAAATAAAATAAAAAAATCAATGTCCATGGAGATACAAGCTGGAGCAGGGTTAATACTTGATGGCCCTTGGTTTAGTAGCTTCATGGGAAGCTATAGGATGTTACAATGTTCAATGGTTCTACGTTTTTCAGTTCATCTCACCTTGTAAGCAATTTTCCTTAATTTTGCATTTCTTAGTTATAGCTTTTAATATGTGTTGATTTCTTATTTTCTGTGTTTAAATGTTGTTAGTTTATGATAAAATAGCTTAATCTTAGGTTGTTATGTTTTAGATTTGAGTGAGGCTTGAAATTGCTTTTTGACTGTCATTATATTGATTTTTGATTATCATGGTTTAATACTTGTGTGACTACTTGTTTAAGCTTTTAAGGTTCTAATTTAACCAATGAAAGCCTGTGGATTTGATTAAATTGGTTTATGTAGTCTTATGTATTGAAAAGCTAAATTTATGTTTGTATAAGGTGTGTTTGGCATAACTGATTCAAGGGTGCTTAACTGAGTCTAAGGTGTTGTTTTTGGTTGATATTTGGTACATAGAGTTCCTAATGGTCAGACAAACCTTTAGCCTATTGTGTATTCATGCAAAAAGTCAAAATCATCATCTTGGATCCTTAACTTAACCACTGTTGTGATTTGCAATGTCATACTCACCAAATCTGTTTTAATGTTGTTCTTACATGTTTATTTCATGTTATTGTATCATATTACATCATAATTAGTTGCTAAATTCAGATCAAAGTTGATCAAAGTCAACTTTGATCATAAACCTTAAAAGTCAAAAATATTAGTTTTTCAGGTTTTTGAATAAAAGTAGAATTTTATGTAGGCTTTAATATTTAGTTTTAGCTTTTGTCCTTTTAATATGTTTTAGTTTAGCAGCTCATCTTATTGTATGAATTTTTTCAATTTTAGTTTAGCTTATTTAGTAGCTTTTAATTGTGCTTTTATTTACATGTTTTTGCCCTGCACCAGGTTCACAAGTCCATTTTCACAAGCTTGTAGCTTGTTGAATATTGAACTTGTGCCTGTGCTTTTGGCTTATTTGTGTTGCCCTTATGGCATATTTGTTATATTTAAGCTTATTTACCTGTTAGTAGCTTATTTAGATAGCTTTACCACCCAACCTTTTTTGTTACTCACAACTCATCACACTGAAGCAAACAGTGTGATGAGTTGATTTTACCAAGCTTCTAAAAAGTTCCTCTCTGAGTTTGAGCTTGTGTATTTTAGCCTCATGTGAAGCTTAACTACCAATTTCAACAGCTCAGTGTTTGTTGAGCTCTTAGAAGCTCATTAGATAAGTTAGATATGAGCTTGTTTGTTTGCCCATTCCCTCAATTAACTGTGAACTCAGTTAAGTGCACCATTTCCATAAGCTCATATTAAGCTCATTAGTGATCCTTAGACTGAGTGGCTTGACTTTTTAGGAAGCCTAGCACCCCACCTATAGGATCCTGTTCTTAATTTACCTCTTGTAGCTTATTCACACAGGCTGCAAGTAGTTTAACTTATCACCCTTTGAAAATGAATACTGATTCATCAGTATTTCTTTTCTACACTTAGACATTTTCATAAGCCTCCCATAAGCTCATCTGTGTACCTAACTTGATGAGCTTTGGCTTTTTGGAAAGCCAAACACCTCAGCTTTAAACTCCAATCCTTAGTTTGACTTTTTAAGCTTAACCCGTCAGCTTAAATGGCCTCTCTATATAGTTGCAGGGGTGTTTGGAACTGTGTATCAGGGAATTGCTTATTTGCTCATTATGAGCTTATAAGTGATCTCCTTATCACAAGCTTGTTAATATATGTTATTAATACTTGTACAAAACCATTTTTACTTTTACTTTATAGTTTGGGCTTATACCAAGCTCATTTGAGCTTCAATTCCATCCAAGTTGAGCCATAAAAAGCTCAACTGTCTAAACCTTAAGTCCATTCTAATAAGCACTTCTCAGTGCTTATTCATGTTCATATAGACTTATTATACATGTACATACACTCACATACCTTAGTTTCACCACTGTATAGCTTTTCTAAGCTTATTCAAAGCTTATGAGTCCACTGTAAGCCAAAAAGCTTGACTGTGTGACTCATAAGCCACGAATTGCTTATTTGTAGATTATATAAGTTTTATTTTTATCTTATATGTACATTATATGTATTTATTTACTTTTATAAAAAGAAAAACCAAAAATAAACCCCTTTTAAAGCTAAGTGATAGCTTCTATTTAGAAGGCTTATCACTTATTTGCTTTATTCAAGCTTTTTCACAAGCTCCTCAGAAGCTCTGTAGTGGATCAAATCCCTTGATCTTTAGCTTTTTGAAAAGTCCTACAACCAAACTTTCCATATCAGTTTTCATTTTGAGCTTTTAAGCTTATTTCATGAGCTTATTTTGCCTAAAAAGTTGACTGAGAAGGGTGTTTGGTTGACTGAGATGTGGAATTGCTTATTATAGCTTATAGCTTATTTCTTGCAGCTTATTAAGTTAGTTTAGTTCACTTTAGGTATATCTTACTTAGTTGTATCTTATTTTACCTTAGGTAGCTTATTTATAGCTTTTAGCTTAGTAAAATTCTTAGTTTAGGCTTATAAGCCAACTGTTATGGAAATAAACTGTTACAGAGCTTATTTCCAAGTTTTGTAAAAGTTGTGTTTGTTAAACTTTAATATTTTTACTTGTTTTATAGTTTTGCAAAAAGAAAAATAAAAAAATAAAAAGTTTCAAAAAAATGGGTGTGGGTTGGATTCGAACTCAGGACCTCTAGGCTAGTAACATGCTTAACTCCCACACCCCTTCCAACTGCTCTGGGGCACCAGTTCCGTTAGTTCATGAACCCTTAATCCTTTTAACCCTTTTTTACCCCTTTGGCTTATTTGAACTGCTGAGCTTATTGCAGCTTATTGGGATAAGCTGGGTGTCCCATTTTATTTTTCCTAGGATCTTTATAAGTATATTTACTTTGTATAATTTTTTCAGATTTTTTACTTTTCATTTAATATTTTTAACAATTAATATAGTTTATATACCTTTTAGGAAATAATAAGTATTTAATTTTTAAAACTGCTCATTTATAATTTTTATGAACTTTTTATATTTTTTATGGAATCCTATGATGGAAAAGTAGTTCTATAAAAAGTTTCATAATTTTATAAATAAGTTTAGTATGTATAATAATTAATTTAGTTTAAATAGTTTAATTAAATAATAATAGTTTTTAATTATGTTTTCTTATTTTTACATAGAATATAGTTTTTATATTTTTCTTAGGTTATTATAAGTATTTTAGAATTACGTAAAAAGTTTTAGATTTTTGTTTGCTAATTTAGTATTTATAATAGTTAATAATAGTATTAGTAATATTAATAATAGTAAATATTTAATAATAAATAGAATATTTGTATAATAAATATATTTTTAGTTTCTAAATTTCTTTTATATTATTTTTAACTTTTCTAAGTTTTTATTTTATTTACTTAGGTTTATTTTACATTTTCTTTATATTTAGGTAATTAATAAATAGTTTTTAATATATAGTAATTAATGTAACTCTAGTAAATATTATTTTTGTAAATATAGTTATTTATTTTATTTATTTTTAATTTGCATTTAAGCCGTTAAGGCATGCAAATTCCCTCTTTAGGAAGTTTTGTTTTTATACGTTACGTTTACGTTTATTCAAACTTAAACGTACTTTGTAAATACTTTATTATTTTAAGGTTTCTGATTGTACGTTTCTTAATTGAACTAGCTGTGACAGAGCTATTACTATTCACATTCAGTGTTAGTCAATCAGATTCCTGTTTTCCTATACTAATATTATTTTCAACAATTCACAAGTCATTGTATTTAGAATATCACGCCTCGCCAGGACATAAACGATCCAAGGATATTTTAAACCCTTGGTAAACTTGCTTTCTCTCCCGGGCTGTCGCCCGTTTACTTTTATTATTAGGTTATCCATTTTATAAACAAGTGGGTGGCTTATGAATAAAAGCAGGATGGTCCGGGAGGAATCACCTACCTAGTTCTATAAGCATAGAAAGTTTTAAAAATAAACCAAGCGATAATAGTCCACATAAAACAATTTGCACGTTTCTCACCCCAAGTATTGAAAACAAAGTTCAAGAGTGAAAGTGGGGCTATGACTCACCTCAAGTCCAGCAATCAGCAAAAGAAATCGACAGATGTAAGATGTAAAGCAACTCAAATAACAGCAACTACAGACTCGGCACCTCCTAACAATATAAACGCGTTCAGAATCATTTCCTCAAAATCGAATATTCCCAATCCCGAACGTATTCCATTTTACTTTCCAAAAATCCATTTCTCGTATTATCCTCATATTAGTTTGGAGTTTGACGTTTGTATCCATGCGGGTGGAGGGTCGACACAACTCAAACCAAGAAGCCACAATGAAAAAGAATAATAAAACAATCTATAGGTCTAATATTAGCCCAATATATTAATTAAATAAATGATCGAAGCTTATCAAATTCGTCGATTTGATAATCCCCCATATTTATCTACGTAATATATCGTTCTAAGGTTATACCCAAACCTAAATCACATAGCATGAAGAATACTACATGGTAAGTATCAAAGTCTAATAAATTCCCTATATTTATCGTCAAGTTTGCCAAATTCGTCAATTTAGCCAACTCCACGAGATATTTAGTAATTCATTATTCTTGTACACGTACCACAACCTATGGGCGTCGTAGGATACAATGCCCATTAATATATTTGTTTCATATAACTAAATAGATCCTATTTAACCCGTCGATTAAATAAGTTACGTAGTTATAGAAAATAGATATATTAATCATCACATATCCGTGACAAATACAAAAGTCACACAATAATAATATAGTCCTCTTGGACTCAAGTGACCACAACCCCGTATAACTCGATAGTTTTCCCTCGTTTATTAAAAGGTATATTTTATTTAATAATTACCCAACGTAAGAGATTTCGTCATTATTTATAGTTATTTATTTATAGTAATGCTCCCGACATTTATTACACAATTCACATAGTATATTATCGTCACGTTATTATAATATATTACTCGTGATCGTTTTATTATTAATATACGCATTTATATATTTATATATACGTTTTTCACGTCTATATACTTATATAAACGGTTATATTACTAATAATATTATTGCGAGTTTTATTATTAGCATTTGATTATAAATATTTATCGAGTCATACGAATTGGTCACATGTCCGAGTCATCACTCTCGGCTCATTGTCCAAGTCCAAAATAAAATAACCAATTCAAAGTCAAGCAATCCAACTCCGTCCAATCAAATCCCAAATCACGTGCTACAACAATAGGGTCCGACTATGGCACCCGACTAACCTATCTCCGTCATCTAATTTAACCGTCTCACAATCGGTTCCTATAACCACTTCGTCAACACAACTCCATTATCAATAACACAAGTCCAAATGTACCACTTCAAGTTCAAACATAACCATGATCAATAATAACAAAACGATAACAAAATAATCCGACAATTATAAATGACAACCAAATAACATATTTCACATACGGGTTGATTTACCAAGTCAAACCCGGGTCAATATTATACCACAAGAATCGTGGTCACACCCGAGACCTCTAGGGTCTCGGCTTGCTCCATACGAGCCAAACCAAACGGACCATAGTGGTCAAGTAATAACACAAAGCCACAATAGTATTCGACCCCCAAAGGGTCATGGTCTTGCTCATAGCGAGCCAAATCAAGCCAAACAGACCCTTGGGTCGTCGGCCGTAATCCCAAACAACAACAATAACATCCAAACATCCTCCAAATCAAGCACCAAAGATCAAAAATCATCAAGAAGCCAAGATAAACCAAAAATGGCGCAAACCGAGAGCATTAGCTCTCGGGTAAGTCTCTACCCAACAAGGAAAACAACCACCCGGATACCAAACTTATGATTTCATCCATTCTATCAAAAACCCACTTATTTTTCATGTTTTTATTCAAAATAAACCAAGAAAATCCAAAACCAAATCGATATATACTCTGTTTCACACGGATCGAGGGAACCAAGACAAGTTTATGCTTGTTTTGGACACTTGTTCACCTTCTTGAACCTTGAAACACACGGATCTTACAAAACCCACAAAGATGAAATCGGATTGATGATGAAAAAGGGTGTTATAGGGGGTTTTAAGGCGCGTATGATATATCAATAGAAAGGGAACGAGATGAGGGTTAAGATGGTGGTGTTGTTTTGTTGGTGAGGGCGGCGGTTGATGGTGGTGGCCGGCCAAGAAAGGGGCGGCTAGTGTTGGTGAAGGTGAAGGTGAGATGAGAGAGAGAGATGTGATGTTTGTGTTTAGTGTTTGTGTTTTGTGTGAGGATAGCCACAAGGACGATTTTTGTATATACTCCTCCTCAAAATTAATAATAATAATAATAATAATAATAATAATAATAATAATAATAATAATAATAATAATAATAATAATAATAATAATAATAATAATAATAATAATAAGGTGGGTGAGGTAACCCGATGTAAATTACGCGGACCAAACCCGAAACTCATTTAAAATAAACCGACTCTCTCGAACCTAGCTCATTCCCAAATATTCAACTTCTCACGATACGTTCCAGAAATGCATAATAACCGAGCCAAACATTTAAAATATATAAAATTTTGTTAGGTCATCCTAGTGCCGGAGTCAATGTAGTGCCAAAGAAATATCTCAAAAATAATCACCACGAATATATCAAACCAAACCAATAATTAAAACTCACTTCCATAAATATCACAAAGTTTAAAAGAAAAACGGTTCAACGTTTACAATTCTCATCACGAATAAACTTTTCAAACATTCCAAAAATCATTAAATTTAAAGTAATGCGGGTTTGTAATTAGTTTCCCTAAATTGCCAGTTGTCATATCCTCCCAGTGTCAGAAGAAACCCGTCCCGGGTTTCACTCGGAACAAACCATCTATGAAGTAAAAAGCTTCGGATATCTCTTGCGAAACTCATCCTCACGTTCCCATGTGAATTCCGGTCCATGCCGCGAATTCCAACGAACTTTGATGAGTGGAATACGACTTCGCTTGAGTCGTTTAATCTCTTGATCCAAAATCTCAATCGGCTCTTCCACAAAGTTCAAACTCTCATCCATACGAATATCCTTGATCGGTATAACCGGCGTTTCATCCGAAAGACACTTCTTCAAATTACTAACATGAAACACATCGTGAACTTTACTCAATTCCTGTGGTAGTTTCAACCTATAAGCCACGGGCCCAATTCTTTCCAAAATGAGAAATGGTCCAATGTAGCGGGGGTTGAGTTTCCCACGTTTCCCAGAACGTATCACTCCTTTCCAAGGCGAGACTTTCAACATCACTTTGTCTCCAACCTGGAACTCTAGGGGTTTACGTCTCTGATCGGCGTAACTTTTCTGCCTATCTCTAGCTGCTTGTAATCGATCACGAATTTGAGTAACTTTCTCAGTAGTCTCCAAAATAAGCTCAGGGCCAGTGAGTTGGCTATCTCCAACTTCAGCCCAACCAATAGGCGAACGGCATTTACGGCCATATAAAGCTTCGAATGGTGCAGCTTTGAGACTTGTGTGGTAACTATTGTTATAGGAGAATTTCGTAACGGGTAGATTCTTCTTCCAGCCTTTACCAAAGTCTGAATAGTCCTCTCACTTTGACCATTGGTTTGGGGATGATATGCAGTACTCATATCAAGTCTCGTCCCCAAAGCGGTTTAAAGTGATCGCCACAATGCTGACGTGAAGCGGCTGTCGCGATCAGAAATAATCGATATCGGAACTCCATGACAAGAAATAATTTCCTTCACATATAACTTCGCAAGTTTGTCGACACTGTCATCTTCACTAATCTCCAGGAAATGAGCAGACTTAGTCAATCGATCAACAATTACCCAGATAGCGTCACAACCACTAGCTGTCTTCGGTAATTTGGTAATAAAGTCCATCGTAATCCGCTCCCTCTTCCAAACCGGGAGTTCTGGCTGCGTCAATAATCCTGACGGTCTTTGATGTTCAGCCTTAACCTTAGAGCATGTCAAGCACTTACTAACGTACAATGCTATATCTGCCTTCATGTTTGGCCACCAATATAACTTCTTCAAATCCTGGTACATCTTGTCAGACCCAGGATGAATAGAGTACCTTGACTTATGCGACTCATGCATAATCAACTCTCGAAGTCCTTCATACAATGGTACCCAACTTCGGTCTCCGAAACACAATACTCCATCAGAACGCTTAACAAATCCTTTCCCATTTTCATCCATCCCATATATATTCTCAGCAGGTCGGTTTTCTGCTTTCAACGCTTCTGTTTGAGCTTTTAATATTTGAGACGGTAACGGCGATACGATAGTTATTCCTAATGACCTAACTCGTATCGGTGGTATTCTCTCCTTTCGACTAAGAGCATCAGCAACGACGTTTGCTTTACCGGGATGATAGCGAATTTCACAATCATAGTCGCTTAGCAACTCCATCCAACGTCGCTGTCTCATATTGAGCTCTTTTTTATTCAAGATATGTTGTAGACTTTTGTGGTCAGTAAACACAACACACTTGGTTCCATACAAGTAACGTCTCCATATCCTTAAGGCAAAAACCACAGCACCTAACTCCAAATCATGGGTGGTGTAGTTCTTCTCGTGCTTCTTGAGCTGTCGGGAAGCATAAGCTATCACTTTTTCTCGTTGCATTAACACAGCTCCCAAACCTTTATGAGAAGCGTAACAATAGACGACAAAGTCCTCATTACCTTCAGGTAATGCTAAGATAGGAGCACTACACAACATCTCCTTAAGTAATTGAAATGCTTCCTCTTCCTTATCTCCCCATTCGTATTTAACACTCTTTTGAGTCAATTTGGTCAACGGTTTTGCTATCTTCGAAAATCCCTCAATGAATCTTCGGTAGTAACCGGCTAAACCCAAAAATTGATGAACTTTTGTTGGGGTCGTCGGTGCAGCCCAATCTTTAATCGCTTCAATCTTAGCATGATCTACATGAACTCCTTGTCTATCAATCACATGACCCAAAAATTGTACCGTCGGAATCCAAAATTCACATTTGGAGAACTTGGCATACAGCTTCTCCTTTCTGAGAAATTCTAAGATAAGCCTTAGATGCTCCTCATGCTCTTTTTCACTCTTCGAATAAATTAGAATATCGTCGATGAACACAATCACAAACTTTTCTAAGTAAGGCTTACACACCCGATTCATGAGGTCCATGAATACCGTTGGTGCGTTAGTCAACCCAAATGACATCACTTGGAATTCGTAATGCCCGTAACGGGTCCTGAAAGTCATTTTCGGAATATCTTCCTCGCGAACTCTAAGCTGATGATATCCCGATCTCAAATCGATCTTTGAATACACACTCGATCCTTGAAGCTGATCGAACAAGTCGTTGATCCTCGGTAACGGGTATCTATTCTTCACCGTTAAGTTGTTCAGCTCTCGATAATCAATACACATACGAAACGATCCATCCTTCTTTTTCACAAATAAAACTGGGGCTCTCCAAGGCGAAAAACTTGGTCTTATAAATCCTTTTTCGGCTAACTTCGCTAATTGTTTCGAGGACTCTTCCTGTTCAGTGGGTACAAGTCGATAAGGCGCTCGTACCACGGGTGCAGCACCAGGTATCAACTCAATCTGAAACTCCACTTGTCTAGTAGGCGGGATTCCCGGTAAATCATCGGGAAATACATCGGGAAAATCATGAACTATAGACACATCTCCAATGAATCTTTCCTTCTTCTCCTTCCCTCCTTTCTCAGAGATTTGAGCTAAGAAAAGGCAACATCCTTTTCCCATTAGCTTCGGTAACTTAGTGCAAGATATGACCGCTAGTCTAGATGGGCCCTTCAAACCTTTTCGATCTCCTGGTATATTTAAAATCTCCCTGCCGTAAGGCACACGCACGATCTTCTCATCGCAAAGTATATGAGCACGGTACTTCGACAACCAATCCATACCAATAATGACATCGAAACTTCCTAACGTGACGGGTAGAAGATCTATGTTGAAAGGACGATTCAAGAAATTTAACGTGCAACTCCGAATGATAGTTTTAATCCTTTCTATGTTCCCGTTAGCTAACTCTACATCATAACCAATTCCTAAGGCCATCGGGGGTTTCTCTAGTAAGGGTGCAAAAGTAGTGGACACAAAACTCCTATCGGCACCAGTATCAAATAGTATGGAAGCTTAACGATTATTGAGAAGGAACGTACCAGTGACGATGTTCGCATCTTCTCCTCTCTCGTTCCCAAGTGCATACACTCTCCCATGAGCAGCTCCTGCTTCCACACGTTGGTCCCCATTGTCTTGTCGTCCACGGTTTCCATGATTGTACCCATTACCACCCGATCCTTGATTTCCTCGGTTCCACGATTCCCTACACTCATTCCTATAGTGTCCCTTCTTTCCACACCCATAACAAGTAACATTTGCCTTACTCATAGCTTCAGGAGTAGCTTGAACCATAGCAAGTGGTCGAGCTCTACAGTCCTTAGCTATATGTCCCATCTTTGAGCAATTCTTGCACACCACATTACATCGTCCAGGATGATTCTTGTAACATCGGCCACACTTGGGCGTATCCCCATTGTAGTTCTTCTTATCTCCATCTCCCATAGCATAAGCTCTAGTAGTTGCCTGTCGTTTGTTTCGGTGATCATTACCCTTAGAGTGATTATCCCTCTTCCTCTTTCCATTCTTATCTTTCTTAGCTTCTTCCAATACCAACGAGTCCATCAATTGTTGAGCGATCGTGATAGCCTCATGAATATTTGCAGGCTTAGCAGAAATCACATCGTTCCTTGTAGCTTCCGGCAACCCATCGGTATACCGCTCAATCCTTTGAGTCTCAATGCTAACCATATCTGGGCAAAGCAAGGCTAACTCTCGGTAGCGGCGATTGTAAGTCGCCATGTCGGTACCTTTCACCTTGTGATTCCAGAACTCAATCTCCAGCTTCTTAACCTCATTCCTTGGGCAGTAAGTCTGAATCAGCAAAGACTTAAATTGCTCCCAAGTCATAGCATAAGCCACATCACTCCCAACCGAATTTCGGTAATTGTTCCACCAAGTTAAAGCTTCATCCTTGAAAGTAAAAGAAGCAAACTTTACCTTCTCATTCTCCGCACAGTTGCTGACATTGAACACTGACTGAGTCTTCTCTATCTACCTGACCAAGTAGACCACTCCTTCAGTCCCCCCAAACTCAATAGGTCCACAAATTCGAAACTCCTTGTAGTTACATCCATTAGCACGAACAGGTGGAAATGTTCTAGCAGAATTGTTGGAATGATTTGACTCAGCTAGTAGCTCAGCACCTCGTTGCTCCACAAGTTGATTGATCATTGCTTGATCCACAGTAGGTGCATTAGGTGGAACATGATCATTGTCTCCCTGAACCTCAACATTTTGATTCCCATTGTTGCGATTAGTAGCGTCCAGGTTATCAGGAGTAGGGGTTTCAACATTTCGAGTAGGACGTCATCCTCGGCGACCAGGGGTAGTCACTGCAGGACCGGTTCGGGTAGCTCTAACAGGGTTTCATCGTGGGGCCATTGATCTGAAACATCATACAAGGTTCATAAGTCTCCGACAGAACTTATCATACGCTCAACAAGAATTAAATCAATGAAGCCAAGTCATGGAAAGAACATAAGCAATACACCACAAGACAACAATAAGGCGAATAGGAACTCAATTTCCATAATATCCAAAAGTCACATAACATCATATAATAATAACCATCATCCATACAATAGTGATCCAACATCGTTCCAACTACAAAAAACACAAAAGATATAAATCGTTCCAAACAAGACGAATAACCAATGGAAAATACATCAAAATAAGATAACTAGCTTTTCTAACCGAACACTCCTCGGTGTAGAAAGCAACATAACCACATAATCCATCTATCTAGCCACGATGCTGGCGTAGGCTCCTCAACTCTTGCCCCAAACCATCTAGCTCTCTCCACAATGATCCCAACTCCACACTATGGGTGTCGCTATCTCTCTTGAGGTCTGCTACCTCCTTCTCTAACTTAGTGTTTATCTGCCACAACTTGTGATCGGCCTCGCAAGCTGTGATGAAACCTCGCTGTAAGCTCTCAATATGCTCATGAATCTCCATCATGCCTCTCCTCATCTCAGTAACTCTCCTCTCAGCTGTAACCATGTCAATCCTCAACTCTCCAATGAACTCAATAGTCACTCTATCAATCCGCTCAGACATATGTGTAACCCTCTCACCTAAAGCAGTAATCTGAGCCCACATCCTACCAGTCTCACCCAACTCTGCATGCTCAGCAGAAACCTCAGATGGCACATCCGACTCCACAGGACTACCAGGTGGCAAATCAAACAAAAATGGATGATCAGGTGAAACAGGCTCTAACGGATGTATCGGAGAATCAGGCTCCTCAGTCTGAGCTGGCTGTGCTAGCAAACCATCATCATCAGGCATCTCCTCCTCCTGAGGATCATCCTCCTCCTCAGGGTCATCATCACCCTGCTCAGCCTCCTGAGGGTCATCAGCCTCATCCTCACCTTCATACTCCTCCTCCTCATCGGAAGAGTACTCCATCAATCGTAGTCTCCTAACAGGTGAACCATGTGGTGATGGGGTAGGTGATCTAGGACAACGAAGCAATGATGTAGGTGGTGCATCTGACAGAAGAGTGTGAGCATCAAAGTGTAAAGGTGGTGAAGCAGGGCGTACCGACATACGCGCCGTAGCTCGGTGGGCAAAACGTGGTGCCACACGAGCCAAAGCCTGATGAAGAGTAAGCAGTCTCGAAGTACCAGGGAGCCTTAAAGAAGATGAGGGTCCCTGCGTAGTAGGTGCAGCAGGCGGTGCAGAAGTAGAAGCTATCGGTGACGCAGTAGCTGAATCCATGGCAATCCTGTAAGGATCATCAGGAGCCATGGTGATCTGTGCTGGGCGTACCGGTGCAGTAAGAATATCCTCAACAACGTTGAACATACGGGAGGCCATAGTCTGTGACAACGGTGTAGGGTAGGTGTAAGTGTTTCAAAACAACTAAACCGCGAACTCAAAATACCGTATCAGACCATCATAAAAATCCCAATCATATAGTTCAAGAAAGATTTAAAAATACTGCATTACTAAAACATTTATAAAACAAGTAAGCCATATAATTCCTCAAAACGCCATCATATCACTTAATCAATAAATCCCAAATCCTCAAATCGTCTCAAAAAACTCATATCTACTAATCATCTCAATATACCTTAATATAAACAATGATGCTTTGGCTTGGCGGGCTGGCGGGCATTGGTCGAGGATCGTTTTCTATAAAAATCGGTTATAGGTTAGGCGTCTATTTACCTAGTTCTCTATAACCTTGGCTCTAATACCAATCTGTAACACCCCCAAAATTTGGTACAGCGGAAGACTCAACAAGCTTTCGGGGTGCTACGGGGATTGGTATCCAACACAAGACATAAAAGAACGAGATAAAGTAAACATAAGAAAAACACAACCAAAACGGGGTTTTAAAGTTTACATTTATCCCAAATTCATCCAAAGTCAGGCCCAAAAGAAATAAACATAGGTCCACAATTATTTATCAGAGTTATAGAAAATAGATCCATAACCAGGTGCCATAGCCAAGCCTCCAATCCAAGCATCCAAGGGCATTACTTAATTACCTGAGAAAACGCGCTAAAAGTCAGCTTTCGCTGGTAAAATCATAGGTTTAAATTCATAACTAAATCAAGTGGACATATACGCAAAACGCTTGGTAGCTAGACTAGGCCTCAATCATCCAACCAAGACGAACCAACCAAATCTAACCAATCCTATAAGTGCACGTTATAGCTCAAATCAATCAATTCAATTGCTTACCTAGTTCTTGACTAGGCCTCCCTCCATAACCAATCCAATAGCTTACCTAGTTCGGGACTAGGCCTCGCTCTATAACCAAATCAATAGCTCACCTAGTTCAGGACTAGGTCTCGCTCTATAACCTACCTAGTTTTATAAGTATAGCAAGTTTTAAAAATAAACCAAGCGATAATAGTCCACATAAAACAATTTGCACGTTTCTCACCCCAAGTATTGAAAACAAAGTTCAAGAGTAAAAGTGGGGCTATGACTCACCTCAAGTCCAGCAATCAGTAAAAGAAATCGACAGATGTAAGATGTAAAGCAACTCAAATAACAGCAACTACAGACTCGGCACCTCCTAACAATATAAACGCGTTCAGAATCATTTCCTCAAAATCGAATATTCCCAATCCCGAACGTATTCCATTTTACTTTCCAAAAATCCATTTCTCGTATTATCCTCATATTAGTTTGGAGTTTGACGTTTGGTATCCATGCGGGTGGAGGGTCGACACAACTCAAACCAAGAAGCCACAACGAAAAAGAATAATAAAACAATCTATAGGTCTAATATTAGCCCAATATATTAATTAAATAAATGATCGAAGCTTATCAAATTCGTCGATTTGATAATCCCCCATATTTATCTACGTAATATATCGTTCTAAGGTTATACCCAAACCTAAATCACATAGCATGAAGAATACTACATGGTAAGTATCAAAGTCTAATAAATTCCCTATATTTATCGTCAAGTTTGCCAAATTCGTCAATTTAGCCAACTCCACGAGATATTTAGTAATTCATTATTCTTGTACACGTACCACAACCTATGGGCGTCGTAGGATACAATGCCCATTAATATATTCGTTTCATATAACTAAATAGATCCTATTTAACCCGTCGATTAAATAAGTTACGTAGTTATAGAAAATAGATATATTAATCGTCACATATCCGTGACAAACACAAAAGTCACACAATAATAATATAGTCATCTTGGACTCAAGTGACCACAACCCCGTATAACTCGATAGTTTTCCCTCCTTTATTAAAAGGTATATTTTATTTAATAATTACCCAACGTAAGAGATTTCGTCATTATTTATTGTTATTTATTTATAGTAATGCTCCCAACATTTATTACACAATTCACATAGTATATTATCGTCACGTTATTATAATATATTACTCGTGATCGTTTTATTATTAATATACGCATTTATATATCTATATATATGTTTTTCACGTCTATATACTTATATAAACGGTTATATTACCAATAATATTATTACGAGTTTTATTATTAGCATTTGATTATAAATATTTATCGAGTCATACGAATTGGTCACATATCCGAGTCATCACTCTCGGCTCATTGTCCAAGTCCAAAATAAAATAACCAATTCAAAGTCAAGCAATTCAACTGATGAGGCGAAAAATGAACCACTTTTAAGGGGTCATTTAAGCCCGGAATTGAATTTATTTGATCAAATATTACCCTAAATCGTTCCTTTTGTGATTTTAGGTACTTTGGGAGTGAAATCTGGAAAAGGAAGCAATTCGGACGTTTTTGGAGAACAAAAGTGAAGAAAACGCCAAAGACTTAATTTTCCATGCTGAGAACAGTACCTGACGGCGTCAAGAGGAAGATCCTGACGGCGTCAGGAGTAAAAGTGGTGACGACCTAGGGCAAACCTGACGGCGTCACAACAAGGGTGTCAAGAGTTAATTTGGTGACGGCCTGCATAAGGTGTACACATGACGGCGTCAGATCCAGATCTAGGCAGTCCGAGGAACTATTTGGCGGCGAGATGACGGCGTCAGACATTTGTTCTTGACGCCATCACCTACTAAACTCTATATATAGTTTTCTATTTTTCATTCATTAGAGAGGAACTTGTGTGGAGAACCCTAGGGCCGAACTTTGTAAACCCTAGCTCATATTTTACAGTACTTTCAAGGGTTTTCACCCCTTGAATCCTTTCATGTTCAATTTAGATAAGTCTTCTCTTTAATTCAATCAATATGTCTATGTGTTGGTTGATTATATCTTTTACTTGTCTTGATTTCAACATGCTAGGCTAGATTTATCTTGTGTTTGCTTAGATCTAATGAAACTTAGATGTTAATTATGTGTTGATTACTTGTTTATGGTTGTATTGGATGAATGATTTCAATGTTAGGCTTAAGAAAACTGGCAGATCTCCATTGTGTAACATGCTTGAACGTCTTAAGAAACATGAACCGATGGGTACTAGGTTTTATTAGTTGTATTTAATGCACGAGTAAATTCTAATGATCCCATGTTAGGAGCTTCTTAGCGGGCTCGACATAGGAGTGAAGTAGGCACTCATAGGATTGGGGAAGTAAGTACGCCACCTCATGAATGGTATTAAGGAATACAATCCGTCATCCACGCAACTATAACAAGTAATTAACGTGTAAAAGATATCTAGGGAGTAGTGAAATCTAAGTAAACACATTTCTCTCACATATTGCTCACAACTTTAGTTTAATTTAGTTTATTTCCATTTCTAGTATTTTATTTTGATTGCATCTTAGTATTGGGTTAGTTGACTAGCAACTAATTCCGCCCAACTCCTTCAAAACCAAGATTTTTACTTGCTTTCTAAAAAATATAAAAAATACAAAAAGAATCATCCCTCATCTCTAGACCTAGTCTTTAGGTTTTCTAATCCTAGCGACACTATTCCTAGCTGAACGATCAATCCCCCGGTACTTGTCATTATACTATACTACATCGATCAGGTACACTGCCTGGTGGGGGTTGTAAGCTTCTCGAGATCCCTCGAGAGGTAAAGCCTGGTGCAATTCCCACGCATAAATTTTTGGCGCCACAGCCCGGGGAATAGTTATTGTCTAGGTTAGAATCTCTTTTTATTAGGTCTACTTGCTAGATTCCTTTCTAGTAAGATTTTATTTTTATTTTCTAGGTTCTCTTTAGTCTATCTATTTCTTCGTGTTTTTGTTCGTAACTCTTCACCACCCGACATCATGGACGATGGGAACATCTTTGGACCCGTCATCCCACCACAACAAAACCCACCACTAGAACCTCTTAGGCCCCGAACCTTAGGAGAGTATTCCCGACCTAGCCACCAAGGCTACCGAAATACTATTGAGCTCACCGGAGCCAATGTGACTCCCTTGCGATCCGACACCATCCGGTTGCTGCAAAGCGGATGTGCATTCCATGGACTTCGTTCCGAAGATCCAAATCAACATCTCAAGGACTTCCTTAAAATCGTAGATTCCATAGACCTTGATGTTACAACTAGAGAGTCAACCCGATTACGCCTATTCCAATTCTCTCTACGTGATCAA
Organism: Artemisia argyi; assembly: GCA_030686995.1. NCBI lineage: Eukaryota > Viridiplantae > Streptophyta > Magnoliopsida > Asterales > Asteraceae > Artemisia > Artemisia argyi. The sequence goes on along the minus strand of CM060683.1, from coordinate 44,382,828 downwards.
GCTAGCCAATGGCTTGAACGTTTACCCGCGGGATCCATCACCTCATGGGATGATCTCACCAATCGCTTCCTTACCCAATTCTTCCCACCGGGGAAGACTGTGATGCTTAAAAATGACATTTTGATGTTTGAACAACATCAGGGTGAAACTCTCTACGAAGCATGGGCTCGTTTTAAGGATCTCCTCCATAAGGTCCCTCATCATGGTATAAACCTTTGGTTATTAGTTCAGATTTTCTACGACCATGTTGACTATCACACTAAACGTACAATCGATAGGGCCGCGGGAGGTAGATTGCGTGATAAGGACGCCGAGGAGTCCTGGGCAATTATTGAAGAGCTTGCCGCCGATAATCAAGAGATGTGGGAGTTTAATCATACTATAAAAGCGGCCATCAACGCAATCTCAACACCTGAAGGGACTACCGAAATCCCTGATGAACTCCTATGCAAACTCGAGGCAAAAGTTGACTATTTTGAGGAAAGGCAAAGGAGACCCCTGAGTCCTAGGCGGGCTACTGCCAATTCTGTCTCGAAAACGACTTCAACACCGTTATCAGAGTCACCCTCTAGAGAGAATGTCGAGACTTTTCAAAACTATGCCTCACCTTATTCCCCTCCCGAGAAACTTAGCCCGGAGTTTGAAGCTAGAATGAGAGAATACATGGCAACTCATTCAGATCGGCTCGCTAGATTCGAGGAAGCAGTTTATAAGCAAAAAGAGGAGATGCAAGAGAAAATGAATGAGGTGATGAGCCTGATGGAAGAGTATGCCAATCAGAGAACCCCCGAAAGGATGTTACTAAGGAAAGAAAGCGTCATCCCCACTACCCGATTTGTTAATTCCATCGCAATTGTCCACAAGGATAATGAGAAGGTAGAAACCCCTACTGAACAAACCGTAGAAAAGCCACCCAAATCCCAATCTCTAAGTTACTACCTGAAACATGATATAAACGAAAACACTATAACAAATTGGATAAAGGGTGACGGGTGTAACCAACCTTCCAAACATGGTTCTGAGAAGGAGGAAAGGAAAAAAGATGAGTATGATACGTTACCTGGGGGGCCAATATTCGAGAAACTATTGGTACAAAAAGTGGCTACTAAGCAGATGGCGTGTGGGAACTTTGAGATACCAACTAGCATCGGGGATTTGAAATATCTTAGTGCTTTCGCCGACCAAGGATCGGAAGTAAATCTTATGCCCCTAACTATTTACATCCAACTAACGTCAAAAATGCAAGCCCCCACTCGTGTTAGGCTGTCACTAGCTGGACACTCTTACGTATACCCCCTAGGAATCGCAGAAGATGTGTTAGTTAATGTCGCAGGATTCATGTACCCCGTTGATTTTATGATCATCGATGATAAGGGATATGGGTGCATGCCAATAATCCTTGGGGCACCATTCCTCACCACCGCTAGGGCTGTCATTAAGTATGAAGGTAAGAAAATTGAGCTTAAATTAGGAAAAAGAAAGATTAGCTTCCCCGCGATATGAGCATGAGAGTTTGAGTTGGAGAAAGCTCAAAAACAACATTGACACGTCACCTATTCGTGTTCAAGAGAAAATACTTGCATGGGAGGCAAGAATCAAAAGCTACAAGGAGGCTAAACATGAAAGAAGCAAAAGCAATGAAGTTCACGTCGAGTTTGAACACAATCGACCAGCAAGAAGCCATGTGCCATTCGAGGAAGGGAACTTAGTACTCTTATGACACTTGGAAATAACGATACCACCCGATAAACCGAGTCCTTGGTGGTATGGGCCTTTCACAATTGAGAGCATTAGCCAAGATGGGATGGCTAACCTGAGAAGTAAAGTAGGTGGAGAAGTGATTGCAAGTATCGACAGATTGAGGCACTACCACCACAATAGTAATGATCACAACTACATGGGGTACATCATCTCAAGGGATGAGGTCACGTAGTAACCCATGACTTTGAGTCTAGCTACAAGACTCGTAAATAAAGAAAAGCACTTCTTGGGAGGCAACCCATGTTTTGTGTGTGATTTTTATTTGTTTGTTTGTTATTTGCTTCCGTATGCATGCTTTATTTTTATTGTTGGTAGATCATGTTTCTAAACTAAATAGTGGAAATACTTTACTTTGTTGTTTAGCCTAGTCTTAAATTCATCCAAAGGTATTTTTGCAAAAGATAAGTGTAAGGGGAAAGCCCAAATATGTTTTTAAGAAACAAAACCGATCATGATTCTCCACAATATTAAATGAATATGTATATTCGTATTTGTTAGAGTCAAATGCATGTATCGAGTAATAATGAAGTTTTGCAGGATTTTCCAGGAAGTAGGACCAAGTTTTTCCAGAAATTTTCCAGAAACTTAACATAAGAATTTCTGCAGGTCACTTCTGACGGCGTCATGAGTTTACTCTTGACGGCGTCACGTGTAAAAATCTGAAAATTTTACCAGTTTTGTTTTTCTAACGGGGTCTTAAAGTTTTTGTTGAATTATTAGTTTTATAATCTCCAGGAAATCTACAAACATTATTCCACAAGCATTATATCTTATTTTGTTTTCTAGGATTTATTAGCATTTGTAGATTGCCGCCGATTTTATGCGAGGTTGCCTTGTCTGTTTTCTCATGATTTACAGGTTATGTATGACAAGAAGATGATTTATTTTCTGGAAGGGAAGCTTTGATTGTTTATTTTCTTGGAGGAAGATCTAACCTGGCCACCTTATTATCCATACCGAGCGAATCAGGGGAGTATTTGATTTCATTCGTTTTACTTATTTCACTTTTACATTCTTTATTTGAACATTGGGGACAATGTTCATCCTAAGTGTAAGGGGAGGGTAAAATGATGATACCTTACAAATACATTTTCACTTGAGTTTGTTTGTTTAATGGTAGATGTGTAATAAAACTATGAGAAATACTTGTTAGTGCAATTTTAGCGCCAAATTTACAATTTTTTTCAACATTTAGGAGTGAAACTTTAGCCATAGCAAGCGTCTCATGGATAGGAGATTGTATGACTAGCACATAACCGTACTATTCAGAAAAATTTTTCACCGAAATATGTGAGGTTCGCCTTTAGATTTGGTAGGAAAAGCATTTACTATTAGTGCTTATGAGTGTACCGGTAGCATTTAGATTCTAGAACTTGCGTTAGTGAGCCTATCTTTTCGTTTCTAACTTTAAGCATTTTAAAGGAAGAATTTGTGACAACCCACTTAAATGTACACCCAAATCGCCTTAGCCTTCCGTGTATGCACTCATCTTTAGTGCATTATTGTTATTTGTTAAACCCTAAGTTAACTAGCTAATTGATTACATGGTTGCTAAGTCGAGTCATATCTTTGTACATATTATTTTGGGACGATTGGGACTCATGGGTAAAGTACTTATTTTATGGAGTAATGGGGAAGAACATCATATTATTACCCCCATATGTACATTAATCTTAAAAAGTACTCCAAGTGTTTTGATTATCTTAATTCGAGTCATTAGATTAGTTTATTGTAAAGTATGTAAAAATTCAAGTGTAAGGGGAATGTTCATTCCCTATGATGTATTATTTTGGATGGTAGGGTAAGAGTGTATGCAAAAAAAAAAAAAAAAAAAAAAAAAAAAAAAACATACGAACTACCATCCCTTTTCATTCTATGTTCATTTTATGTTTTTGTTATTTTTCATTTATTAGCTTAAGTCGAGTCCAGTATTCGCTTAGCAACGCCATATTGTACATGTAATTGACCAAGATTGTTAACTCGCCACCAGTAAAGACTGCCTATATCCAACAAAACCGTGTATTTCATATCCCTACACCTAACGTTACAACCCTTTAAAAAGACCTCTTTGATATTTTATCCTAGGTGCTTATGCCATGTGGTGGAGGTTTGATCTTTTCCCAAGCCTATGGTAATCTATTTTGCTATGACAGGTAGTGAGAGATGTTTTCCATTTCTATATTGTGATATTACTTTATTACACCCGAGAGATGTGAGTATCTAAACACTATTTGTGAGGTGCTATTGTATGACCTCCTTGCTTGTCTTTGGTCTTTAGTAGAACGATTATTTGTTGTAATTACTTTTATATTAGTATTAAATGACCCCTAACTTGTATTTTGATTAGAATAAAAGCGCATTTGCTTGAGGACAAGCAAATCTCAAGTGTAAGGGTATATGATGAGGCGAAAAATGAACCACTTTTAAGGGGTCATTTAAGCCCGGAATTGAATTTATTTGATCAAATATTACCCTAAATCGTTCCTTTTGTGATTTTAGGTACTTTGGGAGTGAAATCTGGAAAAGGAAGCAATTCAGACATTTTTGGAGCATAAAAGTGAAGAAAACGCCAAAGACTTAATTTTCCATGCTAAGAACAGTACCTGACGGCGTCAAGAGGAAGATCCTGACGGCATCAGGAGTAAAAGTGGTGACGACCTAGGGTAAACCTGACGGCGTCACAACAAGGGCGTCAAGAGTTAATTTGGTGACGGCCTGCATAAGGTGTACACATGACGGCGTCAGATTCAGATCTAGGCAGTCCGAGGAACTATTTGGCGGCGAGATGACGGCGTCAGACATTTGTTCTTGACGCCGTCACCTACTAAACTCTATATATAGTTTTCTATTTTTCATTCATTAGAGAGGAACTTGTATGGAGAACCCTAGGACCGAACTTTGTAAACCCTAGCTCATATTTTACATTACTTTCAAGGGTTTTCACCCTTTGAATCCTTTCATGTTCAATTAAGATAAGTCTTCTCTTTAATTCAATCAATATATCTATGTGTTGGTTGATTATATCTTTTACTTGTCTTGATTTCAACATGCTAGGCTAGATTTATCTTGTGTTTGCTTAGATCTAATGAAACATAGATGTTAATTATGTGTTGATTACTTGTTTATGGTTGTATTGGATGAATGATTTCAATGTTAGGCTTAAGAAAACTGGCAGATCTCCATTGTGTAACATGCTTGAACGTCTTAGGAAACATGAACCGATGTGTACTAGGTTTTATTGGTTGTATTTAATGCATGAGTAAATTCTAATGATCCCATGTTAGGAGCTTCTTAGCCGGCTCGACATAGGAGTGAAGTAGGCGCTCATAGGATTGGGGAAGTAAGTACGCCACCCCATGAATGGTATTAAGGAATACAATCCGTCATCCACGCAACTATAACAAGTAATTAACATGTAAAAGATATCTAGGGAGTAGTGAAATGTAAGTAAACACATTTCTCGCACATATTGCTCACAACTTTAGTTTAATTTAGTTTATTTCCATTTCTAGTATTTTATTTTGATTGCATCTTAGTATTGGGTTAGTTGACTAGCAACTAATTCCGCCCAACTCCTTCAAAACCGAGATTTTTACTTGCTTTCTAAAAAAATATAAAAACTACAAAAAGAATTATCCCTCATCTCTAGACCTAGTCATTAGGTTTTCTAATCCTAGCGACACTATTCCTAGCTGAACGATCAATCCCCCGGTACTTGTCATTATACTATACTACATCGATCAGGTACACTGCCTGGTGGGGGTTGTAAGCTTCTCGAGATCCCTCGAGAGGTAAAGCCTGGTGCAATTCCCACGCATCACCAACTCCGTCCAATCAAATCCCAAATAACGTGCTACGACAATAGGGTCCGACTACGGCACCCGACTAACCTATCTCCGTCATCTAATTTAACCGTCTCACAATCGGTTCCCATAACCACTTCGTCAACACAACTCCATAATCAATAACACAAGTCCAAATGTACCACTTCAAGTTCAAACATAACCATGATCAATAATAACAAAACGATGACAAAATAATCCGACAATTATATACGACAACCAAATAACATATTTCACATACGGGTTGATTTACCAAGTCAAACCCGGGTCAATATTATACCACAAGAATCGTGGTCACACCTGAGACCTCTAGGGTCTCGGCTTGCTCCATACGAGCCAAACCAAACGGAGCATAGTGGTCGAGTAATAACACAAAGCCACAATAGTATTCGACCGGACACAAAGGGTCACGGTCTTGCTCATAGCGAGCCAAATCAAGCCAAACGGACCCTTGGGTCGTCGGCCGTAATCCCAAACAACAACAATAACATCCAAAACATCCTCCAAATCAAGCACCAAGATCAAAAATCATCAAGAAGCCAAGATAAACCAAAAATGGAGCAAACCGAGAGCATTAGCTCTCGGGTAAGTCTCGACCCAACAAGGAAAACAACCACCCAGATACCAAACTCATGATTTCATCCATTATATCAAAAACCCACTTATTTTTTTTATTCAAAATAAACCAAGAAAACCCAAAAAATCGATATATACTCCGTTTCACATGGAGCGAGGGAACCAAGACAAGTTTATACTTGTTTTGGACACTTGCTCACCTTTTTGAACCTTGAAACACACGGATCTTACAAAACCCACAAAGATGAAATCGGATTGATGATGAAAAAGGGTGTTATAGGGGGTTTTAAGGCGCGTATGATATATCAATAGAAAGGGAACGAGATGAGGGTTAAGATGGTGGTGTTGTTTTGTTGGTGAGGGCGGCGGTTGATGGTGGTGGCCGGCCAAGAAAGGGGCGGCTAAGGTTGGTGAGGGTGAAGGTGAGATGAGAGAGAGAGAGATGTGATGTTTGTGTTTGGTGTTTGTGTTTGTGTTTTGTGTGAGGATAGCCACAAGGACGATTTTTGTATATACTCCTCCTCAAAATTAATAATAATAATAATAATAATAATAATAATAATAATAATAATAATAATAATAATAATAATAATAATAAGGTTGGTGAGGTAACCCGATGTAAATTACGCGGACCAAACCCGAAACTCATTTAAAATAAACCGACTCTCTCGAACTTAGCTCATTCTCAAATATTCAACTTCTCACGATACGTTCCAGAAATGCATAATAACCGAGCCAAACATTTAAAATATATAAAATTTTGTTGGGTCATCCTAGTGCCGGAGTCAATGTAGTGCCAAAGAAATATCTCAAAAATAATCACCACGAATATATCAAACCAAACCAATAATTAAAACTCACTTCCATAAATATCACAAAGTTTAAAAAAAAATACGGTTCAACGTTTACAATTCTCATCACGAATAAACTTTTCAAACATTCCGAAAATCATTAAATTTAAAGTAATGCGGGTTTGTAATTAGTTTCCCTAAATTGCCAGTTGTCACAATTGCTTAAGACCATATAATGAACATTGTTGTAAACAAACATAGTTAAGACATCAGGAGTGACGAAACCCAGAGGATGATGCATATAAATCGTCTCTAATATATCACCATGCAAAAAAGCATTCTTGACATCAAGCTGATGAATATGCCAAAACCAAGAAACTACAAGACTAAGAACTGTCAGAATAGTAACCGGTTAAAAACCGGACTAAATGTCTTATCCACATCAACACGTAGTTGAGTACTACCATTCACTACAAGACGAGCCTTATATCGACTAAGAGTCCCATTTGCTAAATACTTATGCATTAACAACCACAAGGAATGAACTATGTTCGCGTCCTTGTGACGAGCAGGGGCACAGCTATTAAGGGGCCGGGGGGCGCCCGACCCCTTGAATTTTTTTTTGCGATGTAGGGGTATATAGTTTTCGTGTAGGAAAATTTCGGTATATTCGGTTTCGACCCCCCAAAATTTCGGTATTACCCGAAAAATAGCTTTAGGAAAAAAAAAATTAGATCCCGACCCCCCACTAAAAAATTTCTAGCTTCGCCACTGGTGACGAGGCATTGGTGTCCAAGTATTATTTTTAATTAGTGCATTATATTCATCAAGCATAGCATTTTGTCGATTTGGATTATTGAACGAATCTTTATACAAATTAGGAAGAGGTGAAAAAGTTGAGACATTTAAATTTAATATTGAGTAGCTTTATTAGACCCAACATGAAAATAAGTGACTATAGGGTGAGTTGACAACGGGTTTGGATTAGGAACAATAGGTATTGTATTTGTGTTTGTGGTTGAAGGATGGGTCGGTTGGGAATTTATGTGTTGGTCCGAAGTAGTGGACTAAGGTTTTTGTGGCTAGGTGAACATAATATAGGAGAGTTTGTTGCATGATAGTTGGCGGGTAGATGATTTTATGTTTTGGGCCTCCTGGACCAGTGTATGTTGTTGCACATGAGGAGCAGTAGAAGTGGAATGTATGGCAGTGGTGATAATATTTGGTGTAATGTCTAAAAACTTATATGAAGGTGAGAATTCGGTTTTTATGGACCCATAGGGGAAAACGGATTCATCGAAAGTCACATGACGATAAAAAGTTAGTAGTTTATTGGTGTTCAAATAAGGCAACGATACCACGATGATTAGCGGGATAGCCAAGAAAAATTGAGGAAGTAGCACGCGGTTCAAGTTTGTGGCTAGCATATAAATGGGGATAACATAAGCAACCAAACACGCGAAGTAATAAGTAATCCGGTTTAATATGGAATAAGCGCATATAGGGAACCTCATTATTATGACGGAGGAGGGTAATATGTTCAAAAGATAAGTGGTCATATTAAGTGCTTCAACCCAAACGTGGGGTGGTAAGTGAGCTTGAAACAAAAGTTTAAGAATAAGGTTTATGGTACCAACCATTCATTCAGACTTACCATTTTATTGGGATGTCTTGGGGCATGAAAACCTGAACTGGATACCTTTTTAAGCAAATAATTTGTGAAGTGCATTGTTGTCAAATTCACCTCCATGATCACACTGAAACGACTTAATTTCACAATCAAACCGAGTTTTCACAAAATTAGGAAAAAGAACAAACTTAGACAAAACATCATACTTATTAAGTAAAGGGTAAACCCACACATAAAGCAAAAAAATATCCAAGAATAAAACATAATACTTAAAACCTGTAAGACGCGGAATTGGGGAAGCCCATAAATCCAAGTGAACAATATAAAAACAAGACGTGGAAAAGGGAAGTCTCATATGTTTACCAAGCTGACAGGCATGGCAAATTCCAGGAGACTCCACCTTATTACAAGAAATTGAATTACTAGAAATAACACTACGTAACACTTTACTTCCTGGATGTTAATGCCACATGTGTTGACTCACAAGAAAAGCTTGAAGAGAAGGCATTGCGACAGGATAAAGATCACTCATGCTATCACTTTGGAGAAGAACTCGATGGGTATTGAAATCCTTGATAGAAAAACCAAACTCAAATTCAATAGAACAATTATTATCACGAACAAATTGACGAACAGAAATTTAAATTTTTAACAATATGTGTTACTAAAATGTTTATTTAAATGGAGAGACTTATGAGAGATAGGCAAAATGCTATGGCATGTATTGGTAATGGGAATAGACTTCCCATCACCAACAAATACAAAGGGATAAATACACTTATTAAAAATAGTACTAAGAGAATTAGTAGATTTATTGAGATGAGAAGAAGTACCTGTGTCAATGTTCCACCCGCCAGTTGTCGGCAACTGAAGTGTCATAGCACTAAAAGCTTGAGGCAATAGTGTTTCTTCTCCTAAAGAAGCAACAGCAGTTGGTGGAGCCGAGTGAGAAACCTGGTAAATATTCAGAGCTGGGCCAATAGAAGCAGTAGGTCATTGTGTGCATTAAGCCACATGGTAGAACCAAGAATAAGAGACCAGATTGCTGACCCAATGAAGCGGTGAAACCACGCTCGTCAAAAAGCTCATATTGGGCTTGTAGTAAGGCCACTAGTTGGGCTTGGCTAAGGTTGCAATTGCTAAAAGGATTGGTCCTAACATGATTTTCACGTGTAGCATGCATATGACAAGAAGACCATAGAGATGAATTATTAGTTTTACTCTCTCGTATAACATTCTGGTCATGCAATAATTTACAGTTGTTCCTAAAACAACAATCGCCTTTAGTAAAATTAAAGCACACCTTAATTTGACGATTATCCCATGAATCCTTGCGATGAGTGGAGGTAGTTTTAGCTAAAAGAATCGTTTGTGAAGAAGACGAGTTTGTAATGGATGAAAATTGGGACTTGGAATTCAACCACATATCTTCAATTGTAACCATAGATTGTACGGTATTAAGATCCGGAAAAGGGTCCGGATGGGCAATAATAACCCGCGACATGTTCGTACTTTTCCCCTAAGCCAATGGTGATCAAAGATTTGCTAAGAGGGTGGTGATGGATTCAATCTTCCTAAAATAAGCATCCACGTATAGGTCTCCGATTTGTATAATCCGTAATTCACCCTTCAAAGCTATGGTCCTAGAGCGTTTGTTATTACGAAAAATCTTCTCAACTACAACAAGACGCTCTTGAAGAGCTTCGAAGAGGGTAAAAAAAAAAATCCATGACTTAATAATTGAATCAACTTTAACCTCATGATTCACCTTTGATGTGTTTAAAGGTAGGGGATGAATAAATTTTTTTAGGGTTAGAGATTTAAAGATCTTTGTTGTGATACAATGTTTGAGTGGATAATTACTTGATTAATTACGTAATGTCAATATAAAATATAAATAGCAAAGTAAGATGGTTCAGTTTTGTTCTTGGTTCCTATTTTCTCCATCCATTTGGATCTCGGATTCGCCGATTCCGGTTCCAGATCCAGTTCTTCTCACATTCGCCGATTCTAGCATGTTTAAAGGGGGAAATTTCATATATCCCCTTCTTTAATTTGGAAATTTCATATATACCCAAACATGCTTTAAAAACATTGTACATTATACATTCAATGTTTATACTTTTGTATATATGAAATTAAACATTAAAGTAAGGTGATATATGAAATTATATTATCATTTTTCTTGCATCAATAAATAAATAAATAACAGTATGTTTAGAAAAAAGATATTATAATTTTTCTTTTCCCAAAGCATCAAATCAAAACCTTATACGAGTTTTATGGCAAGCTAATTCAAGTGATAATGAACAGTGTTAATTTTTTACGTGTAAAAAATTACAAATTATCTAATTTAAGTGCACAGATATGAATTTGCTGTTTTTGGTAATAAGAAATATATTTGTATTGGGCTTAAAGGGCCTAGTCAAAATGATTATGGACTCTCTACGTTTCAGATAACTCTGCTCTGGCCCTCTAAGGCTAGGGTGTTACGTACTTACATCCAACTATTTGGTTTAGACAGTTTAGATTCAAAAATGTTTAGGGATGTACATCCATGGGCAGATCCATGAAATATGTCACTTAAATTACACTGGCGGCATCCAAAACAAAGTTGTTTATGGGACTCGACTAGACCCTCTCGAGTACGTATATGTGGCTCTTCCGTTTCTGCAACAAAAGAATTCACACGAAGTCATGAATATATGCTTTTTTGCATAAGGTACAAGTAAATACCAGGATTCTTCCGAAAACTCCAATTACAGCTTTTAAAAAGTGTTTTAACTGTAAAATGCAAGAGACCCCCCTCCCCTCTCAACCTCTTACAAAGTTGAATCAAAGCTCTCTTCCAACCATTTAACTTGGATATGCACACCCGCATCCCTCAAAGCATTCAACGAAGATCTATAAAGCCGTGCATCTAAGCCCGTACCTTCATTCTTCATATCTTGCAAAAGCTTCACTAGTTCATCCACTCTACTCATTTTCGAAAACACTCCTACCATAATCCCACCCAACGCCCTGTCAATAACACCACCATTAAGCCTGTACTCATTATAATATTTCATACACATATCAAACTCTCGAGCCTTGCTATAAGCACTTATAATACTCGTGTAACTCACTTTATCCGGTACAACTTTCCTTCGTTTCATCTCTTTCCAAATCTTCTCAACTTGTTTCAAATTCAAGACTTTTCCGTGCATATCAAGGAGAGAATTGTAAATCCACGCGTTTAGCTCAACCCCTCTTTCTTTCATTCGAGCTAGAAGCCTCATCGCGTCCCTAATCCTGTTGACTTTCCCATACATTGCAATCATACTAGAGTAAGCCACTACACATTTATCAAACCCCTTATTGTCCATTTCCCAGAATACTTCTTCCGCTTTGTCACATACCCCGAGCCTAAAATAAATGTTTATAACGGATGCGTAGGTCACTTGACCAGGCTCACAACCATTTGTAACTAACTGTTCATACACTTTAGCCGCTGAGCTTAACCCTCTTTTCTTTGAATACCCATTTACAATGGCACAAAAGATACAATCAGAAACTTTAATATTCACTCTCCTCATTGAAGAAACAACGTCTAGTGTCTTTTCAAGTAAGCCTAATTCAACATACATCAAAACAACCTTCAAAAACACCGCGGGATCCCTCAACATCTTCTTCCCTTCAGCTTCTTCCAATAAATTTTCCACCATTTTAACATCTCGAACACTTACAAATGAACTAATTAAAGTTACATAAAAGGAAGGGTCCTCTTGATACCCTTTGTTAATCATCTCCCTAAAGTAATCTAAAGCTCTAAACGGTTTCCCTGTTTTTGCTAATGACTCGCATAAAATCCTATATATCTGTGAGCAAAAAGGCGTCCACTCCATGTTACTAGATTCAAATTCTTTAAACAATGAAACAACTTTCTCATTCATACCCATTTTCAAATAAGCTTCCATTGTTCGCCCATAACACTCCCCGTCTAATTGCATATTAGAACTCGCCATCATATCGAAAACCTTAACTGCACTACTATACATATGAAGCTTATTATAACTCCTAATAGCCGCATTAAAACTTAAAACAGCAACTTCTTTTTCAAATTTCAAAACATCCAGCAAATTGTCAGCAAGTTTAAATCTTTTCTCTCGCATACAACTACTTATTAAACTACAACAAGTCGAAGCATCAGGGTACACATTAAATTTCCCAAAATCATCACAAATTAACCAAATTATATTCCAATCCTTCACACGAAGCGAATACCTGATTAAATGATGCAATGTGGATCTCGTGGGTCGATAACCTTGCATTTTTTTCGCGCTTTCGTAGCTTTCTAACCCCAAGTGTTCTGTATTTGCATCTTTTAAAAGATTGCATATCACAAGATTGATATTGGGTGCTGAAGAATCTTGAAAATTTTCAACTTTCGAGTCGAATACCACTACAGGTGAATCAGTTGCTTGTGGGTATGTTTTAGATGAGTTAACTATCAAGATTCTTGATGATGATGATGTTGAGAATGCTGAAGCTGGTGAGTGTTGTGATGGATTGAATGTGAGGTTTTTGTGGTGTGTTTTGGTGTAATGAATGTGAGTTAGTGACCACTCTGAAGAAGTGGTGATTGCCATTGATGATTGAGATGAAGCTGCATTGGTGAATAAGTGATAGTGAAATGGAGGGAAAGAAGATGACATGGACCATGGTGATATGGTTTGGTGATTTGTGTTGATGTGAGCCACCCATATGTTACCTTTAGTGCAAATTGGACATTTGGATATTATCTTTAGAATAATTTATAAAAAAAAACCAAAAAACAAAAAATGAAAAATAGAGAAGAAACTGGTCCTTACACCTTACTGACTAGTGACTACTTGTGTATGCAGACCTTATTTCAACCACAGTAAAAAGAAACTAAAAATGGAAAACTATAAAAACACGTGACATATATATAACGGCAGTAGCAGATTAGTAGAGTAGTTTTATCTGTGATGGAGGGAACAACTCCATCACAAGCTGGTCACCCACAACGGGTTCATTTTTTACCCGTATCCATATGCATGTGTGAAATTCCATGGGCTCACTCACCAATCACCTATGGCTACCCCACAAGTCATCTTTTTCTTGCTTGTTGGCATCCTAGTCCCAACATAAACAAAAATACAGATATCTATCGATGTACGGTGTACAAATAATGCAGTTTTTAGTTAGCTGCTTGGCTAAATATGAGGTTTACATATCTTAAAATACTTGGTTTTAGGAATGTAGTACTATTTTGAAATTTGTGATTAGTATAGTTTTATAGTTACTAGGACAAACAAAAATATAAAGGTAAGCAACACTTTTGGGTCGCACGGAGCATAAGTAGTAACAGTTATTCCTGCTTTCCTTGTAATAAACAAAATAACACCAAGAATATTTGTGTAATCACGACAGAGCAAAAGTAGACCCAAGAACCATTATCAGTAACCGGAAGAATATAAACCACATCCAGGTGCGTCCCCACATACAAGATTAAATCCGGAACATTAATCTTTGTGACTGTAACACGCTAATACTGCCATTATATCTTTAAACCGCCATCACTGACGCTAGTATTTTCATGCTTCGCTTTAGCATTGGAGTAGCATCATAGGAAACCCTCTCTAACCAAAGATTCTCTCTTAAGCATACCCTCAAGACTCAACGAAGCTTATTATAAATGATAAAAACAAATGCTACGAATCAAACAAACAAGACAAATCAAGTGACCAGGACACATAATTAATTGGCATTCAGTACATCTGCCCACGACTAAATATTATAGCATTCAAACTTCTCATACAATACAGTAAAATGATTAGAAAAGGGGTACACAACACAACAGAGTTCTGGTTTCCATGTCTTTGATCCTCAAACATTTATTTCAAAAGAATAAAATAAAAGCAAAATAAACAGGAGAGAAGCACATACAGACTCCATCAGAACTGGATCATATGATCATCTGGTCTCAGCCTTCAATATGCTCCTTACCCATCCAGCACGACTCTCTGCAAAAGTGGACACAAAATTAGATCGAAGATATCTAATCAAGATATGTTAATGGGCCTCTACAACTAGCATCAACTTATAACAGAATCTGGACTAATTTATTTTTTATAGAGAGCAATGATCACATTCATATATTGAAGTGTGTGTTTATATATAAGTATAACCACGATGGATTAAACAAAAAGGGTTCAAGGTAAAAAGACGTGTCCTTGGTGTATCAGTTAGGAAACATGATGCATCCAATTGAAAGGAAGGTGCATCAGGACACATGTCAGCACTATAATCCTCCCTACCATTTTACCTTAAGCTCGTAAGTCATAATAGCATATAACACAGAGTAACATTGAACTGTAGTTGTATATGTTTACTGATGTTAGTGATAAGGTGTATAACTATCAAATAGAACTAAAAAAATAGAGCAAGAGCACCTTCTAATAATCCCCAATTGCCTCACCCAATCATATCACTATTGTCATCCCCGCCAAAAGGAGAGACTAAGCTCTCAACATATAACGCTTCATTAAAAGCCATTGTGCCAAAATAGCCAAGTTGCTGATCACAACCCCATCCTGGGAGACGAAGACTAACGAGATCGACTAAAGATGATACATTAAACCAAGATTCTCCATATTCTTGCATCATCCATACCTCAATTTTTTCTTCGGTGATATAACGAGCAAAACACAATTTCCCTTCAAACACACCATATTCAAAGAGACTGACATCATCTAACCAATCAGGTTTAAGGATTTCTTTGAACCTATCTTCGACTAGATCAAAGCAAACAATAACAGGATCAAAAACTTGATTATTAGCAGAATGCTCCCGATACATCACCCAATGTGGGGCCCCATTCACAGTTACACCTTGAGCATTTCCACCGATGACATATGGGAAATGTTCAATCGTTTTCCATTTTTCAGTCTTGATATTATATATGCTGGCTGTAGTTGAAGCATGAACATCATCATTAAACCGACGGTACATAACATTTTTTTGAAGAAATCTTCCGCCGGTAAAACGCACAATCCTTACAACCTTGTAAGCCTTCGTTGTTGCATCGTAACCTAACGCAAAGTTCCTTGATTCATCTCTACATACATCTGGACCATTAAACGGTTTTAGTAACCTAGTTGAGGGATTCCATAAATAGTAACACATAAAATCATCACCTAATAAAAGCAACCCATTGCAAGAAGCTAATATATCTACACGGGGTAAAAACTCCTTCATGGGAACAGTAAGTTGATGCATTGTCCCTGGATCTTCTAAACAGATAGATCCCATCCATTCAGCAGTATTTATGTACCTTTTAAGGCTGTTGTTGTGTATGTCATTGGCCCTATCAAGGTGAGCTTTGATAAAACTGCAATCGGAGATTAAATCACGCCATGCTTTACAAACCGACCTCATCTGTAGCAATAATTTTGTTGGTAGCAATACCAACACCATAAAAAGGATTTCAGATGGTAGATATCGTTCAGAATCCGATGATTTTTTCAACGATTTCGTCATTTAGGGTCACGAAATTAGGTTCTTGATTTTAGATGAGTGATATCTTTGGAGGAAATCAAATTAGCGGATGATCAAATTAGAGTGAAAGCAATGTCACCGATGAAAAGAAGTACAACGTTAAGTAAATGAAGATTGAGAAAACGGTATGAATGTGTAGAAGAAAGTGAATGAGTAAAGTAACGGATGGAAAGCTCGAGGTGAATTAAAAGCGTGATGTAGGGAATTTAGTAAATATGTTTACTTTTCAATTATCTATATTTATAAATTTAGAACATATACGGTAGTAATCATAGTAGGGTTGGATCAGCTGGAAAACCCCTCTCCTTTGGACACAAAGGTCAAGGGTTCGATCCTCACTCCTTGCAAAAAGACCGTCGCAGCCTCTTTACCTTCGGTTATGGTAAGGTTGTCTACATCTCACCTCCTCCATACCTCGTGGAAGACAGGATTGGATAACGTTGATTTTTTTTAGAACTAGAAATTATATTTCAGACATAGCGAACTCCTTTCTCGGTAACTAATAACTAAATCATTTGGTAGAGGGAAAATTGCCAAGAAAGGTATTCACTTGTTTTTCAATCATGAAACGGATTGAGTTCAAACTTTGTATCAAAAATCAGATTTCTACGGTTTATTTTCATACTTTTTTTTTTTTTTGCTAATTCATAGAACAAAATCAACGAAGTATGGGTTCGCCACTAACATAGCATGACCAACTCAACTTCTGGTTAAGATGGATTACATTAGTGAACAGTAAAGTATGCAGTAGGATCCCTTAAAAAGATTCTAAACACTGTACTATTTCTCTCCTCTAACAGGGGTCCAAATTTACCATATACTATGTTTAATAATCTCGTCTGCCTTTATTACTTAGACATGAACTTGCATCTACATACTTCTAATATTGATAAAACTAATTGTTACTTACTCCTTTAGTATGTACTGTATAGTTTATCTAATAATCTATAAATGCTACGAGTACTTAACAAAAACTCATTCTTAAAAAGCGAATCTACAAACAATAGTTATATGAACTAACAAATAAGACACAAAAGTATATGGTAGTTTTCATTGAGAGCAAAAAAACTAACATAGAAGGAGAAGTTATGATGTAATTATTTGAACCAATATTGTAAAAAATGTTACTATGTTCATCGTGAAAACCATAAAATGATAGTTCAATAAACTGAATGTGCACCTTTGATTTACAAACCTCCTTTGTATCACGAAATACTCTGGTTCACTAGAGGAAGTGAGGAACAAGTCCTGCCATATAATAAAAATAAAATAGCAAGATTGTGTTCTCACAGGTACATTATTTTTTAAGCAAGCTTATTCTAAAAGCTCAAGCTCTCATAAGCTTCCCCCAAACACACTAATTGTAGAATTATACAGCAAACCGAAAGAATGATCATACTCATTAGTATACCCCCACATCATAAAAGGAACCAAGTACCAATGTACCATGCTACCATTACCATGTACAGCAGTTATCAATAAATTTTAAATGATAAATGGATCACACACATAGTTAACAAGGTTTACCTCTTTGTAATAAGTATAATTATAGCTTATAAGATATTTACTGTACCTTTCAAATAAAATAATAACAGCCATGAAATGTTTTTGTTGTGAAGAAAAGGGGGAGCAAAACTTATAAATCCTGCACAGTTAGGGATGGACGTAAGATATAGGATAATATGCAGGTAAAATAAAATTTTAACCTAGACTACCAGTGAATGATTTTAAATCTTTACAAACTGGATTTTGTTGCTTCACCGAGTTCAAACATCAAAAGTCAATTTTGTTTTTTTATCACGTTGTGCATCGGATCAAATGTAAAACAAATGAAAGTCAACCCACTGACCCATTAGTCATGTTGGTTATTTTGCTTTCTCTGTTCCGTGCAACATACTTATATATGTTCATCATCATGTTCAACATTTGCAAGCCCAATAATCCCTTTTGCGTGTAAGAAATTTTAGATATTTTGGAAAACTAACGTGCAACATTTATTTGTTGTATGTCACAGTTTCTTGCAATAGTTGATGATTGCTTGCTTATTACTGAAACAAAATCAGATTGACGAAGGTATCAAAAGAATGAAAGATGATGATGAACAGATGCAGTTTAACCAATAACATGCTTTGATACTGAGTTGTTTTCATGATATCCACGAGACAAAAACAAACATATTTCTCTCAATGCTTTGATAGTGGACAGTATCCGACAGATGAAGAAAGTCAAGAACCAGAGAAAATGTTACCATCCTTCCTTTATATAGTTATATGTCCTGAAAAAATTGACGCCAAATGACTCCACTATATATACATATTGGATGAGTCTCTGTCAATTGTAGCTAACCAACTTATTCACTATCTAACTTACATAAGTAGCTAACATTACATCACTATAATGAACATACCATCAACAATTAGTGTTGATGTCAGTCATTCTTAGATGCTGAGTTTGTTAGTGAGTAGAGTTAGTTAAACACAACTGACAGAGGCTACCCCATTGTGTACTAAAAAATGGGTTCAAGTGGCATAAATTTCAGACATTGTCAAAAGGGTGAATTGTATCTATAGCATGAAGCGCAATAAGCACACCACAAATTAACTTGCTTGAAGAAACCGAAATATAGGCCTTATCTCCAGTTACCTATTTCATTATTAATAATTTTTGGTTTTAAAATGACAATATTCACACATACCCAAGCTTTCCGATTATTAGAACTAACTAATAACCTCAATGTTCGCCTAGTGGGTTCGGTACTCTCAATGTACATGTTTCTCTCCCTCAGTCCCTCTTATTGTCATATCACTCTTGTGGCAAACACCTGTGAAAGTAGCCTACATGAAATTAGAAAGACTCTCTTATATCAACGGATCAATAAACACAAACAAATTCGTTACAGCGTTCTTACACTACTATGCCTCTTTCCTATATTACATTACACTTGAGCTCGGTTTTCAGCAGATAATCAGTTTGAAAGTGTTTTGATAATCCAAAACTAAAATTGCTTCTGCTTATTTGCTTATTTTAGGTGTGAGCAACTTTCAGTAAGTAAAATACTACCAAATGGCCTATTGGTAAGGGTCAGAAACAGGCACGGGATACCTCGGTTAGGCCGCGTACATATGCGTTAAAAACTCGTTGTCCCCGGGACATGCTTATTTCAAAATAATTACCTGATATAAATATAATTGCAATTTAACGAGATACATAATTTGAAGGTAGAAAAGTAAACAGTCCCAAACAGCCTGAAATATATGTCTAATCAGATAAACATTCAATTGAAACTGTTAAGTAGGAAACTTACATGTTTTGAAAGAAAAGAGAGGAATAGAATTGTCGATTAAGAAGAAATAAATTAAGGGGTGTATTATTTGGAAATCTGATAATGTTAATCGTTTTGTTTCCGGTTTATGAATTGATTAAGGATACTTTGGGAAATTACCAACGCTTGCTTTCAGTATTATACGTAACTAAGTATAAAGATAGAAGACTGATCATCATAGACTTATAGGGTAGCCCATAGGGGCCCGTTTTCTACGGTTCAGCCCAAACCCGAAAAAAATAACTACACTTTCACTCGGATCCTCATCTTTTTGGGTTTAAGGACCTTCCACATTGGCAAAATATATTAACCAATGAAACGTTGAAAGTATAATGGAATGTGGCTAAAGTACCACATTAACCTCAAGCAACCACTTGAACTACCCTATATTATTCATGACAGGCCATAAATGAACACATCCCGCTCATCTTCCCCCCTCACTCCATAGCTCTGGCACCCATAAAAAACACAACCCGCTCCGATCCAACACCGAAAGATTTATAGTGATCTTTGTGAGTGTTTCTACAGTGTCATCTATGGGAACATCAATATTAAAAATGGGGGTACTCTGTTTTGTGAGAGGAATGAAAAGCTTGGTTGTGTGATTGCCATTTGTTACCATCTACAGTTGCTTGATTTTTTATACCCACATCTTTTTTTGAGTGAGTTAGATACATGAAGTTGTTTGTGGATTCTTCATAAGCACATACACAACCTAAATAAGAGATTGGTTTTTGGTTCGATTTATTTTGAGGTCTTTTTTTTTTTTTTTTTTTTTTTTTTTTTTTTTTTTTTTTAATTAGGGTTCCGTTATTAGGGCTTTTCTTTGATTATGGGTTATTGTTTTGTAGCACGAAATATGAAAGATGAGGAAGCAGATGCCATAAGGTTGATTATAATCTTGTTATGTTGTTATGTTGATTTATAGTTTTGTGGTATGGGGTTTGTTGTTCTGCTTGGTGGTGTTTCGATTAGCTTATTTTCCTATTTTATGAGCTTATTTACTTTTTGTAAAGTTGACAAGTTTACTTTTTTAGGCTTATGAGGTTATAAGATGATTATTAGCTAGAGTTATTTTAGGTGGTGTTTTTCTAAGCTTATTCGATGGATATAGGAGTTACAAGCGTACTGAAAATTTGAAAAACCTAATTTTGTGGGCTTATGAGGTTATCCAACATGAGCTTATGAGCTTATAAAGTCCTTAACCTCAAGTGAATAAGCTCATAAAGCTGCAAATGTGAGCTTATAAGAAAATTTGAAAAACTATTTGTTTTTGGTTGTGCAAAAGCTTGGTCAGCCCCTTTCATATAGTAAATATTTTTTAGATTAATATTGTTATCTATATAACTAATATAGTGATTTAGGCTTATACTAGACTTTGGAATATGTGACTTTTATTATCACTTAGTTAGTTTCATTTGATATCCTGTATGATTTTTAATATTTACCTCACGTTTTATGCAAATAATAGGTAGTATATGAGGGATAATTAATACCTGACTATAAGTTGCATAGTGATGAGTGCTCAAACACTCATCATTTTTGGTCAAATCTGAACTGCAAAACATACAAAAACACTCAGAAATGCATCAAAATACTGAAAATATTCTAAAATTGTGTTTTATATGTTTTAGATGCAAAATGAGTAAAAACAGATGAAAAATGTACAAAGTTTGCATAATTGGCAGTTTTAGTCTCCCAACTTTCAAAAATTGGCAAAAATAGTCCCTGAGTACTTATTTTAAAAGAAAAGTCACCAAAGGTCCTTTTAAAATCATAAGTTGTCATATTCAGTCCTTTGGTGAAAAATTTCAAAAGTTTTGAGAATTTACAGTTTGGTCCCTGGAGTTTCAAAATTGACAGAAATGGTCCCTGGGATTTTAAATTTTGGAAATTATCACTTGCGGTCCCTTGGTTGCTTATTTTGGCAAGAATGGTACTTGGGTGGAAAGTTTGAGGAAATTTACAAGTTTGGTCCTTCTAGTTTGAAACTTGGCAGAAAATACCCCTGGGAATTCAAATTTGGGAAATATTCAACAAGGGTCCTGTTGGGAACATACTTTTGTATTTAAGTCAAGTCTCGGTCATTACCTTTTGTAATAGGTTGCTTAGTTATTTATTTCATTATGTTTAAGTTACTAGGCTTAAGTATTATGTCCAATGGGCCTTGAAAGCCCACGTTTATGATGAATGAGGGAGGAAGGGAGTGTTGCCCTACTCCTCCCCTATATATACTAAGCTTATGTAAACTTTAATATTGTTGGTTATTTGATTACCTTAAAGAAACTCTTGTTCTTTCATTCTTCATAAGTCTTATAATCAACCATCTCTTATTCTCATCTCATTTCTTATACTTGTGTTTACAAAATGGTGACCTAACAAGTGGTATCATTCGCCTAATAGAGATTGAAGTGCTTTTCTTGGTGTTAACGTGGGATTTAGGGTGTATTTCATCATTTTTTTTTGCTTTTTTCTTTGTTTCTTACACTCAAATCTTGAAGCTTGGATAAGTTTTAAGGTTAATATAGTGTTTAGAAGCTTAGATTTTGCATAAAGTTTTGATTTTTTAAGGTTTTTCCTACTCATTCTACGCAAAATTTTCAATAGTTAGTGTTTTCTAAGTATTGGTAAAGTTATTTGATCAAAAGTACCTTATTTCTAAGCATTTTTCTTCAAAAATTTGAGTTTTTTCAACTTTCTGGTCATCCTACGCGTAAGATTTTCGCATAGTACAAAAACTGAGCTGTCAACAGTATTTGTGGTCAGTCTACGCATAAGTTTGCCAAAAAACCCCATTCCTACGCATAACATTGGATTCTACGCATAAGTTCTACGGATAAGTGAGATCCTACGCAGAAGTTGATTTCCTACGCCTAAGTTTCTACGCAGAAGTTACATCTTACGCATAAGATTATATCTTACGCGTAAGTTTCTTCAGTCTACGCATAAGTTCTTTTCAGGGGTCTTCTCATTCTGCTACGGTGACTCAGTACTTCCCTAGCTTGGATAAGTTAGTGGAATACTTCGACTTCGGATATCTTTCAAGCTTGGATAAGTTTGAAAGATTTGTTTGGTCTTTGAACCTTACGCATAAGACTCTTACGCATAAGCTTAAAACTTACGCATAAGGTAAATCTTACGCATAACTCAATAGTTTACGCATAAGATCACCTTTACGTGTAACTTTGAAGTCTACGCATAAGTTTAAGTTTTACTCGTAAGATTTCAACTTACCCCAGGGATTTTGAACTTAACCAAAGGAATGTGCATTTCAATCTTCTACAAAGATCCATTATCACACAAGTGTTCTAAGATGTCTCAACCACCACATTACTACTTCTCTAATCCTCAGCAACAACAACATCAGCAGTATCAGCAGCAACAATACCATCAGCAACAATCATATCAACAACCTTCACAATCACACTTTCATCAACAACCGTTTAATCCACAACCACAATATCTCATGATGCAACAACATCAAATCATTCCTCAACAACAACCATATCAAATGTCACAACAAAACACTCAGTTTTCCTCCAAACAACCTCACTGGTTTGATAGAATGTGTGAAGTTATTACGACTCAACAATCCAGACATGAGGCGGGATCACTTGAAACACCTCCAATGCTAACACCTGGGAACTATGTTCAATGGTCAAGTCGATTCTTACGATTTCTTGAACTAAAGAAACCTCATGAGAAATTCTTGAAACAAGTGATACTTGAAGGACCATTTGAGTGGCCAACAAAATTTGACATTGGTGATCCAACTGCTGATCCTCCACGTGCTCCTGCAGAGAGACCTCTTCCAGAATCTCAACTCACAGAAGAACAGAAATTACATCGTGAAGCTGATGAGTATGCAATGGCTTATATACTTCAAGGAATACCTAATCCAATTTATCGAAGTGTCGATGCTCAGAAAACAGCCAAAGCTATGTGGGAACATGTTCATCTCCTTATGGAAGGCACTCAATTGAACAAAGATGATATGGAATCCAAACTCTACATGGAATACACTGACATCACAATTGAACCAGGAGAGTCACTTGAATCCTACTATCATCGTTTCACTAATGTGGTCAATGATTTGGAACGACACAAAATCACAGTACCAAGGATCGCAGTGAACTCCAAATTCGTTGGTAGTCTTGGTCCGGATTGGCATAAATATGTGACATTCGTTCGACAAACCAAAAATCTTCATGATGCACCATATGGATTGTTGTATGATTTTCTGAAACACCATGAACCTGAAGTGGAAAAAGATCGAGCTCTTCGAGGAGGATACTCACCATCACCAACACCAAATTCTTTGGCACTCGTAGCTCAATCTCACTATGCTCCACCACCAATGTCAAATCATGCATATGTTCAAGAGCAAAACTACTTCAGTTATCCACAATCTTCTACCTCGAACCAAATGGTCCCTTATGATACATCTCCACAGAATACTTCTACTCAACTTGTTCCATTAAACAACAATGATGCAGTGTATTACTCCAACTCCAATGAAGATGACAATGATGACTTTAATACGTTGAATCAGGGACTTGCTCTTATTGCTCGTGCTTTTAGCAAATTCTCCAACAAAACAAACAACCGTCAACGTTCATCTTCTAACACAAGAAATCAAGCTGTTGTAAATGATGGAAGGGTGGAAATTCAGAATCGTAACTATGGTCGATCTGGTTCAGGAAGTTCTTCAGGAAATTTTGGGAATGGTCAGAGGTTTAATAACAATGGAGGGTTCAGGAACAACTCAGGTTCTTCTCAGAAAAGGTCTGAACCAGTTGAAACTAGGAACTCAAACTCTGGGAATGCAGTGTGGTGTTATAACTGTAATGAAAAAGGTCATATAGTGACAACATGCCCTAAACCGAGAACTCGGGGTAGTAAGTTTCACAAGCAGGCATTACTCATAGCTCTTCAAGATGAAAAATATGGACATTTCCCTGAGCAGGATAACAATTTCATGGCAAATGTGAACAATGACGATGACATGGAAGATCTGGAAGCCAATGCAGTTGTGATGCTTATGGCCAACATGCAGGAACTTCAGTTTAATGATTCAGGTCCAGTGTATGACACTGACGGCTTGTCTCAGGTACATGACCTCAAAGCATGCTTAATACATGAAATAGCCTCACCTTCTGAATCAGATATGGCACAAGTTGTTCCATCTGACTCATCTTCATCTTCTCAAACAGATGAACAAATAAGCACAGTTGTCATATTTGATGATGACACAGTTGTTTCATTTGATGATCCTATTGAGAATGATAAACATGATCATATAGAACAACATGAACCATCGTTTGATCCAGACCCTGACCTCATATTGTTATCCAAAAAACTGAATGCTCAACAATTGCAAATCATAAAATGCAACGAGAAAAACAAAGCCTTAAAAGAAACAAATGCGTCACTTGCAAGAGATATTGAGTGTTATAAAATACAACTTTCAAATCAGGAAGACAAGATTAAACATGCTAAAAGTTTTGAAAAAGCTTTTCAAGAATCTTACAACAAAGAGCAAGATCTTCAACACAAAATGCAAGATTTAATTGAGTCAAACGGAAAGTTGATTTACAGTAACAGAATTGTCCAGTTGCAAAAAGGATTTTTGTGAACATAAAATACGAAAAAGGAAGTATATAGATAACTTACTCGGTGAGATTGTTGATCTTGAAAAACAACTCAAAGAATTTCGTAATATAGTTTACAAAACCGGGGGCTCTGTCACAACAATTCAGAAATTTACTTTAAAACCGAGACCCGATAAAGGATTTGCACTTGGCGATTTCAAATCAATGTTTCTTCACACAGCATTCAAAGAAAATCCTAAGATTTACAGTATGGACCATATGCTTGATAATACGATTGTGCGTAGTGTTGTTTTTGATACTGAGGAAGAGGAAGAACTTGAAGACAAGAGTCGATAAAAAATGAGTCATGTTGAATATTGGACACCATATGATTATTCACAAGCTCCTCATATTTCTAAATCTTTTGTTCCTCAAAAGGAATTACCTGAGAAATCATGGTATGTCACTGAGTCATATGTTTCATCCTCTAATGCGGCCCTTGTCCAACCTGTAGCACAAATAAATGGTCCTTTACCATCATCCGGTGAAGCTACACCTTTACCTAAAAGTTGTCGTGTTTTAAATTATTACAAAACTTTTATGGACGACATCGAAATCTTGGAGGAAACAATTGAACGTAATTCTGAAATAAAAATTGAAACTTTTCAATCCGCTTACGAGCGAGAAAAGAGAGATATTTTTCAAAAACAAATGTTGCCAATTGTCAAACACCTCCGTCTCTGTGCTACACGGTGGGAACAGGAACTTCAAAACGAGTTCAAATCAATGATAAACGTTTTCAACTCAACTGAAAATGCTATTTTGGTTCAAAAGCAAAGAAATAGAATTTTAAAAAATGATGTTGATCGACTCTTGGAACAAGTTCTCAATGCTGATATTTTGTTTGTTATCATGAATGATCTCTATAAATCTGGTACTTCTATGCTTATGGATGATCTTTGTGTTGATAATAACTTGTTGAATGTGGAAATAGAGACACTTAAACAGAAAAATGACATGCTGAGAATTAAGAATGATGATGTGACAAAACAATTTTCAAAAGAAATTTGTCTACTCAAACAAAGGCTTGAATGGTGTCAAGCTCAAAGTATTGAAATGGAATTGAAACTTCAAAGTCAAAATAATTCAAACTCTTGTCAGCTTTGCAAAAACAATGAGTATTTAAAAAGTCTGTGTCTCAAATACGAGAAAGAAATTGCGGATTTAAAAATTGAAAATATCGAATGGCAACAAAACCGCGATGACATCAAATATTGCAATGGTTTACTTGAGTCTGATATTCAGGATAAGAATCACATCATCATTGATTTGAAAGAGAAAATTCAGCTACTTAAAAAAGGAAAGTTTGTTGACACCACGGTGATAGACCAGGATTGTATCAATTAGAAAAAACTGCTAAAGGAAATTTTGTTCAAAACACTAACGTTGATAACTCCACTTCCACAGGACTAGTCTCCACTAATAGCGTTAGCAGACCCAAGCGCAAAAGTAACAAGAAGAATAGGATCTTGCAACGTAAAAGAGGACCACTAGAAGCTCAAGAAGTAGAAGACCAACTTAGGAATTTGAATAAAACTCATGTTGCATCAGATTTGGATTCTAATATGGCAAATTGTAATCAAAATCTAAATGTAACGAATAATGAACCTTTGAATGTTTTGAATATTAATGCATCTTGTGTGTTTTGTCGTAAAAGCGTATCATCTGGTGTTCATACAAAATGTATAGATAATTCTCTTCTCAATCGTCATAAGAAACGTAGGACAAGCATTCCTTCTAGGCCCACTACTGCCTCTAAGTCTATATTAGGAAAACCGCCTTCTACGGTTTCTAATGATGTTGAAGTCACCCCCATAATTAAAGAGAACAAATCTAGGAACAAGCCCATTACTAGTGAATTCACCAAAAAGAAAGCAAGAACTAGTTGGAATTAGCAACGTTGGTTACAATATAAACCAGACTTTAAATGGATTCCTAAATTATTGAATACATGTGCTTCTAACCAACAGGAACCCACACTTTCTTTGGGTTCCACCCTTACTTTTGTTCCATCCTTGTCGTCTTCTTGTGATGCAGGTGGTACAGATTGTTCTCTGGATTGTTGATAACGGATGCACCCGACATATGACAGACAATCTCAAACTGTTAAACAACTTTGTTTCAAAGTTTATTGGTACTGTCAGATTCGGGAATGATCATTACGCTTTAATCATGGGATATGGTGATTATGTCAGTGGGAACATTGAGATCAGTCGTGTTTATTATGTGGAAGGCCTTAGACACAACCTTTTCTCTGTTGGTCAATTTTGTGATGGAGATCTAGAAGTTGCATTTCGGGAGAAAACTTGTTTCGTTCGTGACTTACAAGGAAACGATCTAATGTTTGGCTCACGTGGTTCTAATCTTTATACAATATCAATGTCAGATATGATTGCTACATCTCCGATATGTCTTCTCTCCAAAGCGGAATCGACTAAATCTTGGTTATGGCATAAACGTCTTTCGCACTTGAATTTCAAAACTATGACTGAACTTGCTCGTCACAAACTTGTTGATGGTTTTCCAAGATTCCGTTTTACCAAAGATCACTTATGTTCAGCCTGTGAACAAGGAAAAAGTACTCGGGCTCATTTTCCTTCTAAATCTGAGCACAGTACGAATCATGTGTTACAATTGCTTCATATGGATTTGTGTGGACCGATGCGTGTTCAAAGTATCAACGGTAAACGCTACATACTTGTAATTGTGGATGATTACTCAAGATGGACTTGGGTTTATTTTCTCCGAAGTAAAGATCAAGCTCCTTCAATGATCATCACCTTTCTCACTAAAATTCAAGTTCAGTTACGCAACACGGTACGAATGGTCAGAACTGACAATGGAACAAAATTTAAAAATCAGACACTTCGGTCATATTTTGAGAAAGTGGGAATTGAACATCAAACATCTATTCCTAGAAGCCCAGAACAGAATGGAGTTGTTGAAAGACGCAACAGGACGTTAGTGGAAGCTGCTAGAACCATGTTGATTAATGCTCAATTACCAGATTACTTATGGGCGGAAGCTGTTTCAACCGCATGTTATACCCAAAACCGTTGCATGATCACAAAACGCCATCGCAAAACACCTTATCAAATTGTTCACAAAAGAAAACCGAACATCGATTACTTTCATGTATTTGGAGCACTTTGTTATCCGAAAAATGATCGTGATGATTTAGGTAAAGTTAAAGCAAAGGCTGACATCGGAGTGTTCGTCGGATACTGTGAAAATTCTAAAGGTTTTCTGATATGGAATCGTCGAACAAGAGAAATTCAAGAAACCATTCACGCTAATTTTGATGAACTCACACAAATGGCTTCTGAGTAACACAACTTAGGACCCGAATTCAACCGTCTTAACTCTCCAGACTCTTCGGCTGAACCATTGCCCCTCAACCGCAAAGAATTGGAAACCTTGTTTGCTCCACTGTTTGATGATACAATTGAATACTGTTCTACTGAGGTCTCACCCAATCCCGCTGCTCAACCTGAAAATATTCAAGTACCTGACTCACCTCAACAAACTACAACAACTGTTGAGAAAGACGGTCCTCCAATTGCATCACCATTTACAGCAGAACAAACTGCTTCCAACTCACGACAATCAGCTGAAGCTCCTACACCACAATCAGTTCCACAACCCGCAGAGCATGATCCTAATACGTTTTTTAACCCGTTTGCACCGGCTCCAACACTTCCTGAAGTAGCTGAGTCGTCAACATGCAATTTGGATCCTGCTAACATGCGAGATACTTATCAACTACACCCTTCGACACACAAATGGACTCGAGACCATCCACTTGTTCATATTATTGGCCATCCAGATGCACCTGTAATGACAAGACAACGACTTCACACTGATGGAGAAACTTGTATCTATACACTCACAGTTTGTCATGAAGAACCTAAGAACATTAAAGAAGCAATGACTTATGACAACTGGATTGAATCTATGCAAGAGGAATTTCAGCAATTCATACGATTAGAAGTCTGGGAATTAGTTGAAAGACCTGACGGGGTCTTTGTCATCGGGTTAAAATGGATTTGGAAAAATAAGCTAGATGCAGAAGGCACAGTCATACGTAACAAATCACGCCTGGTAGCGAAAGGATACTCCCAACTAGAAGGACTTGATTTTGCAGAATCCTTTGCTCCAGTGGCTAGACATGAAGCTGTTCGGATCTTTTTGGCCTATGCAGCACACATGAACATGGTTGTTTACCAAATGGATGTGAAAACAGCATTTCTTAATGGAGAACTCCGTGAAGAAGTTTATGTAAGCCAACCAGACGGCTTCATTGATCCTGAGCGTCCCAATCACGTTTACCGACTTAAAAAGGCACTCTACGGACTTAAACAAGCCCCAAGGGCGTGGTATGACAAACTGTCAACTTTCTTGCTGGCCAATAAATTTTCTAAAGGTTCGGTGGATCCAACACTATTTACAAAAACCTACGGGGAGGACTTACTTGTTGTTCAAATCTATGTCGATGACATTATTTTTGCTTCAACAAAAAGAAGTTACTCTAATGATTTTGCAAAATTAATGAAAGATAATTTTGAAATGTCCATGATGGGTGAACTTTCGTTCTTTCTAGGACTACAAGTTCATCAATCACCCCGTGGAATTTTTGTAAATCAGTCCAAATATGCTCTAGAAATTTTAAAGAAACATGGAATGATGAGTTGTGATACTTACAATACACCAATGGGCTATACCACAAAACTAGATGCTGACTTACATGGGACACCGGTTGACCCTACCAAATACCGTAGTATGATTGGGTCACTCATGTATCTCACAACTAGTAGACCTGATATAGTATTTGCTGTCTACATGTGTTCTCGCTATCAGTCTAAACCAACTGAAAAACACCTCAGTGAGGTTAAAAGAATCCTTCGATACATAAAGGGAACCATTAACTTGGGAATCTGGTATCCGAAGGATTCTGGTTTTGAACTAATTACTTTTTCAGACGCTGATCATGCAGGATGTTTAGACACACGCAAAAGTACATCTGGTAGATTACAGTTTCTCGGAGATAAACTTGTGTCATGGCAATCAAAGAAGCAGGACTGCACATCACTGTCATCAACAGAATCTGAATATGTAGCTATGTCTGCTTGTTGTGCTCAAGTCATCTGGATGAGATCACAACTTAAGGATTATGGCTACCTGTTCAATAAGATTCCGATTTACTGCGATTCCAAAAGTGCCATTGCTATTTCCTGCAACACAGTTCATCACTGCAAATCCAAACACATTGATCTCCGATATCATTTCATCAAAGAGCATGTTGAAAAGGGTACCGTAGAATTATATTTTGTTGGAACTGAATACCAATTGGTGGACTTACTTACCAAATCCTTAGCACCATCAAGGTTTGCTAGTCTAGTTCACCAAATTGGTATGCGATGTTTGACTCCAGATGATCTGGAAAAGTTTTTAAAACACAATTGATCGTCAAACATCAAAACTATCTTTGTAAATATCTTTCCAAAAACAAAATACAAAAATATAAAACCAACAAAAACACAAAAAGATTTTTGTTCTTTCAAAAAAAAAAAAAAAAAAAATGCAAGTACAACCACTCTTTTCAACACTATTTTTATAAACGTCTTCTAATATGATCAAAAACAAGTGTTGAGGGGGAGGTAAAATATTTTTCAATTTTCATAATATTTACTACGTACTTGCATTTTACCAAAAAAATATTTTGTATCAAATGTGATGCTTTAAAGATTTTTTGGGATACTCTCCTTGACCATTATAATTAATTTTTTTTTTAAAAGACATCGGTCTAAGGTCGAGGGGGAGTAAAATTCCACAAGTTGTTCTTTTCTAAGACTTGGTGTAGTTAATGAAAGTTATGATGTGAAGCTAGTATGTATACTTGTTAAAACAAAGGTTCAGGTTAAGGGACCAAAAAATGACAATCATTGAAACTTAAATAACCATAGTCAAAACATGATTGACCCACCATAATTTACTGCTAAACTGTTTCACACATTTATTACTTCACCAAACCAATCAACGACTCACGCTCAATCTGCTAATCCAATCGTTTAACATCTAATCTGTAAGTACAAAAAGTTCTTGATTATGATTGTGAACATGGGTTTTTAATTTCATCAAAATCAAACAGCTAAATCTTTCAAAATCGCTCTTATTTGATTTAGGTTTTTGCGTAAATTAAGACCTTGAGATTAAGGGTGTTAGGATGTGATTTGGTTAATGGGTTTTGATCCCATGATGATATATTGAATGATTATAAACTCCTATCTTACCCAGAAACCTCAATTGATTGATTTTGAATTTAGGGTTCATACGATGATTTAGGGGTTTCTGATTTTGGGTGTTATGATTCTAATTGTTGATGGGGATTGTGTTTATATATGCTTAGGAACTCAATGTTGTGGTTTAATTGCTTTAAAATTAACTCATGGATCTTGAATCTAGGATTTAGGGTTTGTATACACTTGCAGTTATGAACTTTTGATTCCATGGTTAATAGTTGTTATAACTTGGTCCATATGTTCCTTTGCTTATATGTAATACTTGCCCTATTCCAATTTCAACCCAGAATCATGTTTGAATCTCATAGAGATTAGGTGTTCATGCATTCCTACGCGTAAGTTAGGATATTGGCATGTTTACGCGTTAAATTGAGTGTTTCAAATGTGTTGGTATGTGAATGAATGAAATATTGATCAGTGGTTGTGTTTAACACTTTCAGGAATCAAAAGACACAATTTTTCAAAGGTGATTTTTCGTCAAAGACGTTTCTACGCAAAAGTTACTCATCCTACGCGTAAGATCGAAATCTTACGCATAAGATTCGACGATATTGAAAAACTTGTCTTGGATAAGACAATGTTTACGCATGAGATCTTTTCTTACGCATAAGTTTTTTTTCTTACGCATAAGATATTATCTTACGCATAAGTCAAAATTTACGCATAAGTCATATCTTAAGCATAAGGTTCAATCCTTTGCCTAAGCTTCATTCTTACGCATAAGATTCATTCCTACGCATAAGATGAATCCTACGCAAAAGATTGCACTTACGCGTAAAATAGAAGTTATGCGTAGCTTTTGTTATCTTACGCGTAAAATGACTTCTTACGCATAAGAAATGTTATGCGTAGGATTTTTCAATCTTACACGTAACATTGCCTAAATTCATGAAATTTGTCTAAGTGTTGTAAAATTTCAAAAGTGTAAACTCTTGTAATGGTTAACTCATGTTGTGACTAGATTGTTATAAGTTTCTACTAAGTGTTAACTTCTAAAACATAAGTTTATCATATTACATCAGTTTATACACAAAAAACACCCACTGATCAATCCAAAATCTGCATAATCATGTAATTGAATGTCTGAGCTAACAAAGTATATCATTGCTATGTTTGTGTTTGTTTATGATCAATTCAGATGGCACAACATAATGACATTCCATACGGACCAGAACCTGAACCAAAACTCCCCTGGGAAGAAACCTTTCCCGAGAATTACTCCAGAAAGATAGGAAAGAAAAACTTAAGGATCAACTTCAACAAAATCACGTGCAATGAATCTTCATGCATTGTAGCTGTGGATGCTCTCCTCTATCACCCGAACAAAATCCTGTTCACCAAGTCAGCATCAGTGGCTTGCTTCTACATACACCAATTTTGGCACACACTTCAGCTAGACCTTGGGGAAGAGTCCTTCACTTGCATGCTTCATAATAGACAAGTTATTGTGGACATAGATACTCTTCGGAATGTTCTTGGTTTACCCGAACTCGGCCCAGAAGAAGAATACGATCCAGTACCTAATGAAGAAGAGCTGATAGAATGGTTACGGGATATTGGCTACGATGAATCAGAAGAAGTGGTGACAAGACACTCAAAGGTCAACATCAGATTTCTTCTACAACCATGGAGAACGTTGTATATCCTTATTGCTAAGTCATTATCTGGCAGAGACACTGGTCACGAACATCCCAAGCTCCAACATCTCAAACTTTTCTGGGCTGTGGCAAACGTAAAAAAGGTGGATTATGCTAGCATCATTTGGGAAGATTTTATGTGGCACATACAACACAGAACAACTAACATCCCATTCATTCGTTTCACCAAACTTCTCATCGAAAGCTTCCTTCGTGAGTATGACGATATTCCTCAAAGACTGGATGATGAAGCCAAGAACACTTTCAGAAATGAGGACACTCTCAGACAAATTAAGAGACTTGACACCAGCACACGTAAACAAGGAAAACCATTTCCCGATTGTCTCTTGAATGATAAAGTGAAACTTTGTAAGAATTACAAGTACTACGTCCAAGCTCTCAAGGAAGACAAAGTTGGGTTCTTAGACGAAGTCGTTCTACCTTCGTTCATGCAGAAGAAAGGGAAGAAAGGTAGCAAGTCTGGGAGCTCTGGTAGTTCTACCAAGTCTACATAAAAGAGGGGTACACTCAAGTTCAAAATTCCAGTCAAGAAACCTGAATCTATTCCTGAACCCACTCAACCACCTTCCCCAAAACCGTCTGACTCAGAAACCGAATCCGATGAAGGTCCAGTTTATAGGGAAGCCTATGCAAACATCAACAAGAAGGTTAATCTTGAAGATATTGATGATAGGGACATGACTTTCGAAGATTGGGACAAAGACATTGATGAATTTGCTGAAAATGCCGAATACCCAACTAATCTCAATCAAAGACCGTTTACTGAAGCAGACACTAAATTGGAAGAAGAAAGGATTAGGAAAGAGAAGCTGAAGGAACCAATGACTGCTGAACAAGAATCTGCTCACTCAAACATAAGCCTCTGAGTAGAAAAAGAAAATGAAAGAGCTCTTAAGTTGGGTCTCCTCCACAGCAAAATTGACACCTTCCAAGCTGATCAACCTCCACCTCCTTTGTTTTCTCAAACAAACGAAGCAGGCGGATCTAGCAGAATTCCTGAGTCCACTACAGGAACCAATGCTGCTATGATTGTCTACGAAACCCCCACAGTATCACCTACAGACGTAGAAATGCTTAATGCTTCAGCAACAGGAGAAGAGGAAGAGGAGGAACATATGGATACTGATGTTCCATATCTTTTGACGATGGAAGAGATGGAGATCAGAGAAAGGGCTCAAGAAGAAGAGTTAAAGAGAAAACAAGAAGCTGAAGAGGCTAGGCTTGAGGAGCTAGAACAAGCCAAATTGGAAGAAACTATTCGTATGGAAGAAAGCAGAAAAGCTGAAGAGGCAGCCAAACTGGCAGAAGATAAGATAAGAAAAGAAGAAGAAGCCAAGCTTGCTGAAGATCTTAGGCTTAAGGCAGAAGCAGCCAAATTAGCAGAAGATCTAAAGCTTAAGGCCGAAGCTGACAGACTGGCTGAAGAACAAAGATTACAGGAGGAAGCAGCCAAAGATAAGAATGTTGATAAACCCGAATCACAAAGAGGAGATGATAAGGACGTAACCACCCACATTGAATCTTCACAATCATCACCTCCAGCATCTGAATCTACCCATGACGAATCAATCAAGAAACCCCTAAGTACAAAAGCCTCTGCTGCATCCAAGTTGATTAAGAAAGCTTTTAGGAGAGTTCATGAAAAGAAGAAAAGCAAACTAGAAGATCAGGTTGAATTACTAGCAAGTCAAGTTGCTGAATTGACAAAGCTTAATATGAATGTCCAAGAGCTGCAAGAAAAGGTTGACACCTTCTTAGCTAAGGATGTACAAGAAAACTTGGAAGCTACATTAGCTGCTCAAGCACATCAGTATATGGAACAACACTTAGTTGCTGAATTGAAAGATTTGCTGGCACCAATAAGAGGTGAACTCACCAAGATTGCAGAACAAGCTGTCAAGAAAGTGATCAGAACTACCTCATTTACTCTTCGAGCAGACAAATCAACTTTACCACAACCAGGGTTATCAATGCACGAATTAGAAACCCAGCTCTTAGACAAATTGGAAAGTAAATTCACATTGTCACCTGAAGAAGCTAAAGTCCTGGAAGCTTTGAAAGCCAAGATGTCTAAAGAGACCTGCAGCACTGAGGCCGATAAACTGAAGCGTCAAAGAGATGATGATGACAAGGATCCGAACTCACAGGCTAAGAAACAAAAACAAACTGAAGGACCTTCATCTCAACACAAGCAACCAGTCACAACTCCTACTACCACTACTTCCACTCAACAACCAAAGGCATCGGGTTCCGGTCCTAAAGCCCATGATCATTTTGAGTACACCGGCGGAGACGACTTCCCTCAGCCAGACGACATACCAGAACCATCACCAAAGAAGAAAGAGAAGAAAAGAAAACATCATCAGCATAAACCTGAAACCTCTTCCAAAAGCACCGAACCAAAGAAACCAAAAGGGGTTCTTAAGTGGCTGGACGAAGACAAAACGGCTGAATACTCTTGGTTTGATGAAATGGTTAAAGCTCAACCACCTCTTGCAGAAGATCAATCACCACAAGATGGTCACACAGTGGAGTACGCACAACTTCTGCAGAGAGACTATGGTCTTAAGAATATGAGCAAGAAAGAACTGAGAAGGATTAAGAATGCTGCGTTCAACCTGTTGAAAGATCACTCAGCCAACTCTGTTGAACTCGAGTACCACCTGGAAAACATAGCCCATGCAATGTCTAACAAAATTGACTGGCTAAATCCCGAGTCCAACATTGATCATTACTCAAAGACAAAAGGGCCATACTACACTGACTGGACTAAACCGCTACCCTTGGTTGGAAAGCCGAAACAAGAGAAAATCCCTTAAAAGTTCTTCTTCAACAATGACTTGGAATTTCTACAACATGGAAGCAAGATAGAAAAGAAGTACGCCACATCACTTACCTTCTCAATCCCTGCAGCCAGATACCTCAACAATGCCATCGAAGAAGAAGCCTCTAACTTATTCATCGATAAAGTTGTGGACTATGACCGGAACGCACTCTATGGTATACATCATTGGCCAGATAACCGGGCACAGTATTATCGAAGCAGCAGACTCAATCAGACTATGGGTAATGTGACAAGTGAGTTGAAGATAGTCTCGATTCAGTTCATTTCGACAGTCACTCACTTTGGGTACCCCTTCCTTAGCAAAATTGTACTCAAAAGACTTGATGAAAAAGAGTACGAGATTTTCGAGTCAGACTTTCCACGATTACTCCTCAACGACATAGAAAATATGTATCTGCTTAAAGTTCAAGGAAAGCTTTGCAACTTACCCAAACCTATGCAGCTTGCCTTTATCACAGCTCTCCTAATCTTCATCAGACAAATAGTCATCAGAGAAAGAGTAGAAGATCTTCAAATGGGAGTGGAAAGTTATCAGAAGAAGCTGCATCTCACCAAACCTAATCTGTTCAACATCCCCTACCTTCAACACCTATCTCAATACTCCTTGATCAGGCATCCGGCATTTGGGTTCACATATCGCAGTGTTAACGGTCGAAACTGCTTCATGGCCTATGAAGAAATCCATAAGTTCGGTGATGAAACCCTGAAGTTTGTCAGAGATGAAATCAAAAGCAGATTAGATGACATAGCACTGGGCAAATCCAAAAGGTGGAATACCGATGAGGCCAGAGAAGCTCATAGATTCATTACAAGGATTGAGAACCGGTTGAAGCGTAGGGATCAGATAAGGAGATTGGAAAGCTACGTAGGAGGCAGACCTGGATTTCCGGTGTTGACGTTTCAAAGACCAAAATGGTAGCAAATTTGTAAAAACTTGATTTGATTTGTCAAATACTATTCTTCATTATGGCTTGTGCACGCATTACAGTGCACAACCCGAACTTGTAAAGAAAGGACCCTGAGGTACGCATCAGTGCCTCAATCCTAATATAAGGAGCGAAGGCTTCTTACTTTTGAGTAGAATTAATCAAATATTTTATGATTTTCATAATTCTGTTCAAAAGGACAAGTATTTCACCTCAATAAGACCTTATCACTTGTTGAGGGGGAGCACTTGTCAAAACCAAAATACTTTGTTCTAAAATCAAAAGTTCTTGGTGAATCTCCCCATAAGACTCAAAAAGGCATATTTTAATCTAAAAAGATTGTCAAAAACATCATTTGAGATGCTATTTTTTAGGGGGAGAAAATGAAAAGGTGATTAAAATATAAGTAGTCAAAAAGGCTAAAAGTTGTATCATGAGTGAGCTAGACTCAGAATTGACCCAGGAATTGACGAGACAATAAAAGTTAGTAATCTCGAAAAGACTTATCCTCGACGGGTAATAACATCAAGTTAGTTACTAGAGCTAGTTGTCACCTAAAAGCTGACAATGGATCTCTTTAACTAACCGCGTAAGCGTGTCTCGAAAAGGATTTGTCTTAGTAGAAATGTACCGTCTCGAGAAACTTTCTGTGGACTTGACCAGGCCGGGTAATAACTTCAAGCTAGTTTAACTAGTGATGTAAGCGTGTCTCGAATCGGTCTTGTTCACTGAAAGTGGATCAATTCAAAATGTTTGCTCCTCCCGCATGTGCAAATTTATTAAATACTCATGAGCACATGTGAAGGGGGAGCCCTTCAAAAAGTGTACACAAAACTCTCAAAGTGTTAACAAAAAATATTTGATTATCACAAACACTTTGAGAGATTTTCAATCAAAGGTTTCTTGGCTACTGTCGGTTAATCAAGGAGTTATAAGGTGATTAAGATAGGAATAACCGTCCTATGATCCGCCAGAGCCGGAGGGATCTACCCAAGGACATCTCCCATAGTTAGAATTAGAAGTCCTTAGGTATGATACGAAAAAGGAGAAAAAAATGAAAGGGAAAGAAGGAGTTGAAGAATTAAAAAGAATTGTAAAAGAAAAGGGTGAAAAGAAATAGCCCTCCATATGTTCAACCTTAGGGCAGACACCGGGTTCAACTCGTATGCTACTGGTTGTTGCTAAGGCAACGCCGGTATTGAAGACAAAGTCGTCATGGACCCAGTGACGCAATGCACTAAACCTTCTTAACCACTCAAGTTCTCTTAAAAGAACTTGTTTCATTCTCACGGAGAACTAGTGTAATCTATCAACTTATCTCTTAGAGATGGTTGATATTGAAGCAGGAGACCCCTCCCTAGTCTCCGCATAGGAAACCTAAGTGTGCACTTATAGAGTCTAGAGCCTTGAGATACATCAACGATCTCTTAGGAACACTTAGTATTTCTATAACTGGTGTTCTACATCAATGAACACCAGCTGTAAATTATCGAGTCCTTCGCAGATCTTAGCAATCTGGCGAGAACATTTGTGAGAGGATTACAAATGTATTTCTCAATGATTGAACAGAAATTCCTGCCAGGGTCAACATCTAACAGCCCTGACAGTAGGTCACTTCGGTAACCCCACAAGGGTTACGCTTAGTGTTTGCGGTGGTTCCATAGCGGTTTACAGTCGTGGAGTGATCCCCAGCGACTCACCCAGTCATTGAGCTACTTAGTAGGTCTCGTAAGCTCCTTCGGGAGTATCTGATATGGGAACGGCCTTGATAAGGATTAGAAGGAGTCTTCACACTATGCTGTTGACGAACTCTAATTCCTTATCTGTAAGTACCGGTTATTTATTGCTAACTGTTTACTTGCAAGTACCTCACTTCCATGATGGTAGATTCCAACATGCTCATACATACATCTTGATGCAAATGATAGCTCCCCCAAAGATCTTAGCACCACAAAGTTCAAAGAAAGATTCTACGCCAATAAGAAGAATCTACAAAGTATAAAGACTAAAGATCTTAGAGTATGAAAAGAAACTTCGAGCACGTGAAAGTCTAAGTCTAAAGATGTATGAGTATGTTGGAATGACGGACAACCACCACAGACGCAGGAGTGACGAATGGCAGACTACTTCATAATACAATCACTACATCATCACCAAAGAACAAAGACATAGAGCAAAGTGCGTTTATTATACAACAATTTTGAAGACGTCTAAAGTTTTACATGTCACAAGTCAACGACAAAGATGAAGACGTCAAGCAACCGTGATGACCGACCCTTAGGGGAGATTGTTGGGAACATACTTTTGTATTTAAGTCAAGTCTCGGTCATTACCTTTTGTAATAGGTTGCTTAGTTATTTATTTCATTATGTTTAAGTTACTAGGCTTAAGTATTATGTCCAATGGGCCTTGAAAGCCCACGTTTATGATGAATGAGGGAGGAAGGGAGTGTTGCCCTACTCCTCCCCTATATATACTAAGCTTATGTAAACTTTAATATTGTTGGTTATTTGATTACCTTAAAGAAACTCTTGTTCTTTCATTCTTCATAAGTCTTATAATCAACCATCTCTTATTCTCATCTCATTTCTTATACTTGTGTTTACAAAATGGTGACCTAAGAGGTCCTCATATTATTGAAACATGGCAGGATTAATCCTTGGAACAAGTTTGGAAGGTTGGAAAATCTGGTCCCTCAGTTTTCAGAATTTACGTGAATGGTCCTTGTGATTTTAAGCTTAAAAATAACAATTCCACAATCCAATCCACCCAAATTCCAAATCCAGCCCACTCCCACCTTCAAGCCCACTACAACTCCAGCCCACCTCACCCCATTTAATATTAATAACAGGTCAAACCCATTGACCTATCCTTTCCCTCTCAAAACCACACCACCTCCACTGCTCCTTTACCACACCTGGTTTTCCACCCCAACTCTCCCACTTGGCTAACCACTCTTCCCACTCATGCTCCCTCCTCCAAACTACCCTCCAAGATGCATTAATTGCATCCTTTTCCCTTTACTCAACCCCTAACTGAAAAAGCTAACTTGGCGCCAAAAATCCATTTTAATGGTAGGAATCATTTTATCTTCATCTAATGGCTAGAAAGTGGTGGGATTTATGGAGAAAGTCAAAAGAAACCCTAAAAATCTACTATAAAGAAGAAAGAGGCAGAAGGGTAGCAGATAGTAGTTGTAATGGTATTTGGCGGAACCATCTCAAGTCCGTGTACCTTTTTGGTACCGAGCCCCTCACCCAACAAGGAAGGCATATCCCAGTAAATTACCTAGGCAACACTGGCTGACCAAGTTGCTTTTGCAGATAGTAGTTGTAGGGTAGTGTAAAATGTAGTTTTAGCTCAATTTCAAGTTTCAATTGTATTTATGAGTTTCAAAGATTGTACCCAGTATTTTTAGTATAATAGCAACCATCTTAAAGCTTAAAAGTCAAGTTCCTTTTGATAATTTTAGATTTTGCAAATTTTTTTTGTTAACAGTCTCAACTCACTCTTATGTATTGAACTTTGTTGTTTGTTAGTTCCATTAAGCTCAAATCAATTTAGTAATAAGCTTTCAAAAGCTCACTGACCATTAAGATCAATCTTAACTCAAAATTACAAAAATACCAAAAAAATTCAAGTAAAATAGAGTGAAAATATAAAAATCAAGAAACAAGAAGGAAATGCAAGAAGCAGGATGGAAGATGGATGGATTTTGGTTTTAGAAGTCTCAGGGGAGATGCTAGGGTAGGTTTGGTCCTATGGTTCTTGGTTTTTGAATGCTCAGTGGGATACTAGTGTAAGCAATTTCCATACTTTGGCATTCACTTTTCATGTATTTAATTTTGTGCTTATTGCAGTTCATTTATGCTTATTAAATGTTAGTAGGGGATAAGAGTTAGGTTCCATGGGTAGGTTTGCTTTATTAATTTATGAAAATCAGTCATATTAGGGGTGTTTGGAATAAGCTAGTGAGCAGTGCTCTTGTTGTTGTTTTGGTTTTGTTTTGGCAATTATAGATTGCATTAGGCTATTACAGTGTAAGTAAGCTACAAAATTCAGGGCTCAAGTTACCAATAGTCAAAATGAACTCTTGATTCATTAAATCTGTCCACTGTTAGGCTTTAAGGTATGAAATCTCATCATTTCATTACATTTGTAGTGTATTAAGCTTAAATCCATCTCATTGTACATTAAAACAACATAATCTATCATTAGGATTAATTAGAAACTCATAAAAGTCAACATTCCAAGTTTTTATTCAAAAGTCAAATTCCACTTGGTGCAGAAAACCAAATCTTGTAGGATTTTTATAGAATTTTGTGTTTTGATTCAAGGTTTGAAATTTTTAGGATAAGTAGTCTCCCAGCTAAACTTCATAGTCCAAGTGTTGTTTAATTTTTGTGATTTTTTCTGTGGGTCTCACACCTCTCCAAACACAGCTGTAGGGTGAGCTGCTCCCCTGCTGCAGCAGACCCCCATCCACACCACCACCACCTTTGGTGGTTGTTTCTAGCCACCACAGTGGGTCCCACAGGCCCCCATTGGTACCTTTGAACCCCCAAGCTGGCGCCCAGTCCATAGCAACTAGGTTTGACCCCTTAACACCCTGTGGACCCCACTTGTTTCAGCCTTGAACTTTGTCCCATTTCTGCCTCAGTCCACCAATAAGTAATTGCTTATTGTGGCTTATTTGCTTATCTAGTAGACCCCATTTGCTTTTTCCATCTTAAACATGTCCAACAAACTCATTTGAACTAGAATCCACCATTGTGGACCCCACATAAGCTCATTTGAGCTTAAATTCTAGTTTAGTCAACCAAAGTCAACTGTATAAGCTCTTTGGTGTCCATTGGGCTTATTTTTAAGTTCTGAAATAGTTGGTTTTACAAAAGTTTTATGTTTTTAGGTATAAAATAGTTTTGTAAAAGAAAAATCCAGAAAAACCAATTTTAAAATAAGTGATAGTTTCTATTTAATGTAATTTAACATTTTAATTTTCCTTTTTAGATATTTATTAAGCACTTTTCATTTTTATATTTTTCTTAAATTTAATTTATATTAAAGTACTTTCAGTAATTTCTCCAAATTTTAATTTTGTCATTTAGTAATTATTAGATTTAATATTAGTTTTATTAATAATTAATTAATAATTAAGTATTAAATAGCATAATTAGTTTTTATAAAGTAATACCTAGTTTTTATATTTTTCTTAGCTTTTATATGTTGTAAAATAATTTTAGGAATTTTCTTATAATTTGTACTGTTCATTTTCTAGTTTTTATAATTTAATTAGTTTAATTAGTAATTAATTAATATTCAATATAATAATTAGTAAAATAGTGTAAAAATATATAAAACAAACTTTTTATAATTTTTTAGGATTCCTGTGATGTTTAATTAGATTTATAAAAATCTTTTTAATTATCTAAGTCTTTTTAGTATTTTTAATAATTTAAATCAGTTTAATTAGGTAATTAATATTAAATTAGTAATTAATTAATATAAAAACCACAAAAAGACAAAAAGTCATATTTTTAATTTTAAAATTTGTTTTTAGTTATTTTATAATTTTAGAAATTTAATTTTCATTTTTCTAGTATTAAATTAATATTATATTGTATTTAAGTTATTTAAATATTAATAATTAGTATTAAATAGTATTTAATTAATAATAAATAATTAAATAGTGTAAAAATTTATTTTCTTTTTCTAAAAATTTTCTTTCATCCTTAGGTTTGTAAAAAAGTCATTTTCACCCCTTGGGGGTTTTCAGATTTCACTCTTCACTTTTTATTTTGTACGTTTACGTTATTTAAACTAAACGTATGCATTTTTAGGTTTTGAACGTTTCTGGTTTTTCCAACTTTCCAGTCTTGTTCATATAGTTGATTTAAGCTATTTCCTTGTAGATTCCTTAGTTTAATCAATCACAAACCCCTTTCTGTCCAAATTCACCCGCTCATAAACCCGTTTGAATACAATCCACACCTCGTCGGGATATAATGACCTGGTGATTTCCTATATTACCCGGAGATTGACTCTAGGCTTTTTGACTTTTTTGACCATTCCTTGGTCAATATAAGTTGATTGTCTTGGGGCCAATCAAATTTTGGCGCCGCTGCCGGGGAGGTTGTGCTCGTTATTTTAAACGGTTTGCAGATTAGTGAATCTGGGTATACACTCTTTGTATATTTACCATCCTTGTTCATATTTTCTTATCATATAAAAACAAAACAGTTTACGAAAACATTTTAAAATCAGTTTTCAACGAACACAAAAACCCAAATAGATTCCTTCTTATTTGTATATAAAATGCCTTTCCAAAAACCCAAAAATATTCATCTTTACCCTCCTACCCTTTTGATTCTTCATTCCTTACCCTCCCAAACCTTTTGATTCTTTCTATGTCTCATCCACACCTTCTTATTTGCCAATGGTGTGGTAGTCCTTATAATGGTGGCAATTGCCCAGTTGTGGCATGGTAGAGTCAGGAAACGGGTCTGTCTATAACCAGAATCCCTATTCCTACCATGACACCACTGATTCATTCCATCAGCTACCGCACCATGAGACTCAGCAGTTTTACTGTTATGAGTACTGTGGTGGTTCACACTACAGTTATGATTGTCAATCGGGAAACACGCTTGTCTATGAGCAGTTTCCTGATAACAATTATGACTCTAGCACATACAACCCACAGCCACATCAGTTTTACTGTTGTGATTATTGTGGAGGTCCACACTCTAGCTCGGATTGTCAAACAAGGAATCCATTTCCTTGTAACAATTACGACTATTCATTTTCAGACCCACCTCCACAGTACCAAATGATCCAATCAACTCCTCATGATACTGAGCAAGACCTTTTACTAAAGGCTCTTGAGATATTGAAAGAACTTAAGGAGGAGTTGATTACTACATCGTTTCAAGACTCTCGTGAGAAATCTATGGCAGAATTACTCGCTGAAGAATGAGAGGCTAGAAAAAGAAAAGAGTATGGAGGAATTACTTGTCGAAGAACAAGCAGCTATAACACGTGCCAAATTTCGTAAAGCTGCTCTTCTCGACTGTGATGATGATAGTGATAATGAAGACACCCGTGATATCCTTCAATTTTATAAGGGTTCGTCAGATTCATCATTTGTGATTCCTCCCATTGAAAATCAGGGAGGAAATAATGAGTCGGAGAAATTACTAGCAGAAGATCAAATGGAACTCATACAATCCATGAATGCTGGCTCATCTCCACTCCCTCAGTCTATTGAAATAAAGATTGTTAAAAAGCTCTAAATTCCTTAGTGGCTTTAAGATATACAAATAAGCATAAAAAAGTGAACATCGGCAAACACCCTCTGAATGAGGTTTTTTTTATAACATATTTGCTCTAAGTTTGGACATTTACATTGTATTATGTGTGGCGCAATTGGTTTTCTGGATGAATGATCATTGATGATACCAAGGTTGACGAGTCCAGATGGCGAGTGTTGACCGTTGAACACGTGGACCTGTATATGTATCACACAAGAGGTATCGTTAGAATGTATACAGGACTCACTCCCCGTAATACACTCCGAAGATCAAGTCCGATATGGAAATACTACACAAAGCGAGATGATATGAAATGTAGTAGAAAAGGAAAGTAGTAGTAGTGTGTTTCTTTTTTGATGATCCTTTTAAATCATGGGAGCATGCTACTTATACTAAACAAACCATGCATGCATGCTCTTGTAAATATATGTACAACATTTGCCAAAGGTCCCTTCTTTACATTTAGTGTGTGTATTTGCACGTATGTGTTTTTCTCATTTCATGAAGTATGGGTATTTCTCATTTCATGGAGTACGTGTAAATGTGTATATAATATTCAACACATGTCTTTTACTGGAAATATGTACCTATGCCTATTAAGCCCCCAAGGCTATGTGTGGGATCATAG
Source organism: Artemisia argyi (assembly GCA_030686995.1). NCBI lineage: Eukaryota > Viridiplantae > Streptophyta > Magnoliopsida > Asterales > Asteraceae > Artemisia > Artemisia argyi. Next base: position 44,338,029 of record CM060683.1, on the reverse strand, counting down.
ATACATGCATGGGCTTTCATCATTAACCTATGTTTTCGTGTGCTCAAGTAAAAGAATCTCCTTTTTATTAAATTAACTGTGATGTAATCATTATCTTTAGATGTGTAACTACATTGCTTAGGAAGTAGTAAAAAAAGAAATTATATCCATTTAGCTACTCTATAAGTCTACTCTAGAGAAAATACTTTATCCCCTTTTATTATTATTATTATTATTATTATTATTATTATTATTATTATTATTATTATTATTATTATTATTATTATTATTATTATTATTATTATTATTATTATCCTTCTTAAAAAAGTTTGCTATAAGTAGTTTACTTATCTGTGGGTCTCTTCAATACTTCTCATAGTTCTTCTAAATGGGTGAAAAAAGCATAAGCATGATATGCACCGTTGGTTCCGAACTTTCAGTCAATGATGTGAAACAGTTATGTATCACGTATGGCCTACCTGGTCATCTTGATGCGCAAGCGCCACACTCTTCGGTGTGGATTACGGAGGCCACGAGTGGTATGGTAGGAATCTATCAAAGTTTCTTGGAGGCTGGCTTGCGATTTCCCCTTTCCCCTTTGTTGTTAGAGCTTTTGTCGAGCTATGGATTTCATATCTCGCAACTTTGTCTAGATGGCTATTGCAAGGTTATATGTTTCGAGCTTCACTGCCATGCCGTACATATAGTTCCTACGCTGACTTTATTTCGATGCTTTTATCATATAGCCGTCAACGGAGGGTGGTATTCATTTTCGCCCCGCCCACAACGTAAGTTAGTCGTTGGGGGGCTCAGAATGCACCTGAGCCAGTGGTAAACTAAATTTTTCTGGATAAGGCGGCATCCTTTTTACCTTAAAGACTGATATGTGCTCATTTTTGTTTTACTTATTAGCTTATATGATTTAAACATAGAAAAAATCTATAAGCTAAAAAATTAGTCAGAAAATATGGACTTATAACATATAAGCCGGATCAAATAAACTTATAACGTAAAAAACGATAAGCTTAACTAAACACCCCTGAATGTCCAACAATTTAGTTTTGTTAGACATTTAGTCTAGTTTCTGACATTACCATTAGTGACAAACTAAACAAACCACAAATATTATGCATTTACACATATGATTACCTTTGAAATATTGGTCACGAGAGTGTTCAATGTTGGGCCGTCAATAGAATTTAGACGGAATATATAACTTTGTTATGTTCTTTGAAGTGAATAAGTATTGAAAAAATCAAGCGAGCAAATGCAGATGGCTAGTACCATGGATCTGAAAGTCTCTTTTCAGGGATATGTTTTTTTACCACATGTGAGGATGATGCTGCATTGTGGTAATAATGAATATGGGATTAGTAAGGTCCATAATGTAGTTTCCTGCATTGTGTGTTTGTGTGCCTAGTATGGGGTGTTTGGTACAAGTACGATATTTCTCTATAAGTTGCCTTTGAGAAGGAATTATTGAGGAGTCCAGCTATGATGATGCCTAATATCAGTCTTGAAGGGGATGTAATCATAGTGGGAAGTATCCTTGAGCCTTTCCTATCATCTAAGTGATGCCAGAAGTAGTAGTTGTTGGTTAGCAGTCATGTGAGGGAGTAAACTGCATGGTCGATCTGCTACTAACACATACTATTGATGAAAATGTAGCTTAATGTGTGGATGCTCAATGGAACTGAAGTTTTACCCAATTCATGATGATGCCCCATACAAGAGCCTCTGTGGCCCTGGGTGTGAGCACAGGCAGGGTGTTTGTATGGTGGAAATGTAGTCATGCTTAGGGTTTCTTCATGGTTGCCTAGAGTTATGATGAGGCGAAAAATGAACCACTTTTAGGGGGTCATTTAAGCCCGAAATTGAATTTATTTGATCAAATATTGCCCTAAATCGTTCCTTTTGTGATTTTAGGTACTTTGGGAGAGAAATCTGGAAAAGGAAGCAATTCGGACGTTTTTGGAGCATAAAAGTGAAGAAAACGCCAAAGACTTAATTTTCCAAGCTGGGAACAGTAGGTAACGGCGTCAAGAGCAACATTTTGACGGCGTCAAGAGTAAATTGCATGACGGCCCAGTACAGAAATGAAGGCGTCACAAGGAAGAGCGTCAAGAGTAAAATACGTGACGGCCTGGAAAAAGTTATAACGTGACGGCGTCAGAAGTAGATCAAGGCAGTCCGAGAATTCTTTTGGCGGCGAGATGACGCCGTCACCTATTTGGTCTTGACGCTGTCAGCCTCAATTTCCTATATATAGTTTTCTAATTTTCATTCATAAAAAAAAGGGGAAGTTTTGGAGAAACCCTAAGGCCGAACTTAGTACGAACTTTACAGGTTTTTTAAGGGTTTTCAGCCCTTGAAACCTTTCATGTGTAATTGAGATAAGTGTTCTTCTAATTCAATCAATATGTCTATGTGTTGGTTGTCTATATCTTGTTCTTGTCTTAATTCCATCATGCTAGGCTAGATCTATCTTGTGTTTGCTTAGATCTAATGAAACCTAGATGTTAATTATGTGTTGATTACTTGTTTATGGTTGTATTGGATGAATGATTTCGATGTTAGGCTTAAGAAAACTGGCAGATCTCCAAATGGTAACATGCTTGAACGTCTTAGGAAACATGAACTGACGTGCACTAGGTTTTATTGGTTGTATTTAATGCATGAGTAAATTCTAATGATCCCATGTTAGGAGCTTCTTAGCCGGCTCGACATAGGAGTGAAGTAGGCACTCATAGGATTGGGGAATTAAGTGTGCCACTCCATGAATGGTATTAAGGAATACAATCCGTCATCCACACAACTATAACAAGTAATTAATGTGTAAAAGATATATAGGGAGTAGTGAAATCTAAGTAAACACAATTTCTCCACTTATTGCTCACAACCTTAGTTTAATTTAGTTTTATTTTCATTTTTAGTATTTTATTTTGATTGCATCTTTAGTATTGGGTTAGTTGACTAGCAACTAATTCCGCCCAAATCCTTCAAACCTGAGATTTTTACTTGCTTTCTAAAAAATATAAAAATACAAAAATAATCATCCCTCATCTTTAGAACTAGTATTTAGGTTTTCTAATCCTAGCGACACTATTCCTAGCTGAACGATCAATCCCTCGGTACTTGTCACTATACTATACTACAACGATCAGGTACACTGCCTGGTGGGGGTTGTAAGCTTCTCAAGATCCCTTGAGAGGTAAAGTCTGGTGCAATCCCTACGCATCAAGTTTTTGGCGCCGCTGCCGGGGAATAGTTATTGTCTAGGTTAGAATCTCTTTTTATTAGGTCTACTTGCTAGATTCTTTTCTAGTAAGATTTTGTTTTTATTTTTAGGTTTTCTTTAGTCTATCTTATTTCTTCGTGTTTTCTTTAGTCTATCTTATTTAAGCCTTCAAGCCAAGTGAACAAAATCACTTATTCATGCGGATTATGTAGTGGTCCCCATGACACTCGTGATTGTGTGGAACTCCCCGGAACAGCTTTTGTGGACTACGCATCCACGCGTACCGACGAAGCGGGAGATAAGTGGTACACTTTCAAGCCCTAGCCAAACCCTTACGGTGATTCATACAACCCCTCTTGGAAAAATCACCCAAACCTTAGGTGGAAACAAAATCAACCCAATTTTTCCAATCCGCCTAATCGTTACCAACCAAACGGTCCACCCTCCAACCGTACTTTCAACAACAATCCTTCTAACAACTATGATAGTACCAACAATCTTAAAGGATTGATGTCTAAGTTCATGGCATCTCAAGAAGCTCGCATAGCTAGGTTTGAAACCGAATTCAACCAACAACAAACAGAGATGACCAACAAGATTGACAACTTGTCGAAAGCCCTCAACAACCAAGCGTTAACTACACCTAGGAAGGACACTAGGGATACCAATAACGGAATCCAAATTAAGGACCCCTCATCATCTAAACATGTCCACTTTGTCAATGTTGTCACCATTAAGCCAATAGATAAGGAGATAGAAGAAAGTGACAAGGATGAAGTTAGAGTAGAAACCGAAACTAGGGATGAAAGTAGGGAAGTTGAGGTTAATAAGGAAAAGGAGTTAGAGGAAGTAGAAACTATAGAGAAATACTTTGATAAGATGCCCACCAAGGAAGAATGGGAATACCATAAGGATTTATTCGATAGTCTCGAGAGACCATATATCCTTGGCACATCCCTTATCAAAATGGGAGACCCCTCTAACATTAACATACCATGCAATATCGGGCATATGCATATATGGAAAGCTTACATCAACCCTAGATCCCCCGTAAACATCATGACTAGGACTTATTACAATTAGGTGATGAAGAAACAACTTGATTTTAGGATGATGCCCAATAAGAATCTGATAAGTACTTTTGCAGGAAGAGTGAAGGGATTACATGTGATTATAGGCAATCTCACTTATGAGATCGATTTTATGATAGTAGAAGACACTCGTCCAGTGATTGATGCTTGCCTGAGCCAAATAATATTTGGACAACCATTTGTTGAGGCCACTAGGATGAGTTATGATCCGACTCTAGGGATAGTTAGATTTAAGGTAGAGAATGATGAGTTTGCCTACCAAATGCCCTACAAGATTGAGCAATACCGCCTCCTCTCTAATTTAGAAAAGGAACACAAGCAAGCGGCTTATTATAGGAATGATGAGGATAGACGTAGAGGAGTAGAGTATGTGAAGAATAGGATGCATGGTTTCTACAAAGAATGCTTGCAACTAGGTCCGGAATACAAAACTGGTTTAGAAGACGACCTAGAGAGTGAAACCAATAATGAAGTAACGTAGTAACCCATGACCTTGAGTCTAGCTACAAGACTCGTAAATAAAGAAAAACGCTTCTTGGGAGGCAACCCATGTTTTGTGTGATTTTATTTTGTTTGTTTGTTATTTGCTTCCGTATGCACGCTTTATTTTTATTGTTGGTAGATCATGCTTCTCAATTAAATAGTGGAAATACTTTACTTTGTTGTTTTGGCCTAGTCTTAACTCCACCTAAAAATATTTTTGCAAGAGATGAGTGTAAGGGGAAACCCCAAATATGTTTTTAAGAAACAAACCGATCATGATTCTCCACAATATTAAGTGAACGTGTATATTCGTATTTGTTAGAGTCAAATGCTTGTATTGAGTCATAATGAAGTTTTGCAGGATTTTCCAGGAAGTAGAACCAAGTTTTTCCAGAAACTTAACATAAGAATTTCTGCAGGTCACTTCTGACGGCGTCACGAGATAACTCTTGACGGCGTCACGTGTAAAAATCTGGAAATTTTACCGGTTTTGTTTTTTCTAACGGAGTCTTAAAGTTTTTGTGAATTATTAAGTTTTATAATCTCCAGGAAATCTGCAAACTTCATTCCACATGCATTATATCTTATTTTGTTTTCTAGGATTTAGTAACTTATATAGATTGCCGCCGATTTTATGCGAGGTTGCCTTGTTTGTTTTCTCAGGATTTACAGGTTATGTATGACAAGAAGATGATTTATATTCTGGAAGGGAAGCTTTGATTGTTCATTTTCTTGGAGGAAGATTTAACCTGGCCACCATATTATCCATACCGAGCGAATCAGGGGAGTATTTGATTTCATTCTTTTTACTTTTTCACTTTTACATTCTTTACTTGAACATTGGGGACAATGTTCATCTTAAGTGTAAGGGGAGGGTAAAATGATGATACCTTACATATGCACTTTCGTTTGAGTTTGTTTTGTTTAATGGTAGATGTGTAATAAAACTATGAGAAATACTTGTTAGTGCAATTTTAGCGCCAAATTTAAAATTTTTTACAACATTTAGGAGTGATACTTTAGCCATAGCAAGCGTCTCATGGATAGGAGATTGTATGACTAGCATAAAACCGTATCATTCAGAAAAATTTTCCACCCAAATATGTGAGGTTCGCCTTTAGATTTGATAGAAAAAGCATTTACTATTAGTGCTTATGTGTGTACCGGTAGCATTTAGATTCTAGAACTTGCGTTAGTGATGCATCCTGAGACCGCTAGTGAGACTACATTCGTGTAGCAGGATTTACTACATGATAAGAGGCATTAGGATCACCCTTGTGTTAAACCCGTATCATAATTACTTGACCATTTAAGTCATATTACTTGGCTAGTTAAGTCAACTAATTTTTCCCACACCCTTAGCGTTGAACTCATTTTTAGTACACGAAACCCCTAGTACACCCCTCCGAGCCTATCTTTTCGTTTCTAACTTTAAGCATTTTACTTAAAGGAAGAATTTGTTACACCCCACTTAAATGTACAACCAAATCGCCTTAGCCTTCCGTGTATGCGCTCATTTTTAGTGCATTATTGTTATTTGTTAAACCCTAAGTTAATTATCTAATTGATTACATTGTTGCTAAGTCGAGTCATATCTTTGTACATATTGTTTTGGGATGATTGGGACTCATGGGTAAAGTACTTATTTTATGGAGTAATGGGGAAGAACATCATATATTACCCCCATATGTACGTTAATCTTAAAAGTACTCCAAGTGTTTTGATTTTCTTAATTCGACTCATTAGATTAGTTTATTGTAAAGTATGTAAAGATTCAAGTGTAAGGGGAGTCTTGGCTTAGCAACGCCATATTGTACATGTAATTAACCAAGATTGTTAACTCGCCACCAGTAAAAACTTCCTTTATCCAACAAAACCGTGTATTTCATATCCCTACACCTAACGTTACAACCCTTTAAAAGACCTCTTTGATAGTTTATCCTAGGTGCTTACGCCATGTGGTGGAGGTTTGATCCTTTCCCAAGCCTATGATAATCTATTTTGCTATGACAGGTAGTGAGAGATATCTTCCGTTTCTATATTGTAATTTATACTTTATTACACCCGAGAGATGTGAGCATCTAAACACTATTTGTGAGGTGCTAATGTATGACCTCCGTGCTTGTCTATTGGTCTTTAGTGGAACGATTATTTGTTCTAATTACTTTTATATTAGTGTTAAATGACCCCTAACTTGTATTTTGACTAGAATAAAAGCGCATTTGCTTGAGGACAAGCAAATCTCAAGTGTAAGGGTATATGATGAGGCAAAAAATGAACCACTTTTAGGGGGTCATTTAAGCCCGGAATTGAATTTATTTGATCAAATATTGTCCTAAATCGTTCCTTTTGTGATTTTAGGTACTTTGGGAGAGAAATCTGGAAAAGGAAGCAATTCGGACGTTTTTGGAGCATAAAAGTGAAGAAAACGCCAAAGACTTAATTTTCCAAGCTGGGAACAGTAGGTGACGGCGTCAAGAGCAACATTTTGACGGCGTCAAGAGTAAATTGCATGACGGCCCAGTACAGAAATGAAGGCGTCACAAGGAAGAGCGTCAAGAGTAAAATACGTGACGGCCTGGAAAAAGTTATAACGTGACGGCGTCAAAAGTAGATCAAGGCAGTCCGAGAATTCTTTTGGCGGCGAGATGACGGCGTCACCTATTTGGTCTTGACGCCGTCAGCCTCAATTTCCTATATATAGTTTTCTAATTTTCATTCATAAAAAAAGGGGAAAGTTTTGGAGAAACCCTAAGGCCGAACTTAGTACGAACTTTACAGGTTTTTCAAGGGTTTTCAGCCCTTGAACCCTTTCATGTGTAATTGAGATACGTGTTCTTCTAATTCAATCAATATGTCTATGTGTTGGTTGTCTATATCTTGTTCTTGTCTTAATTCCATCATGCTAGGCTAGATCTATCTTGTGTTTGCTTAGATCTAATGAAACCTATATGTTAATTATATGTTGATTACTTGTTTATGATTGTATTGGATGAATGATTTTGATGTTAGGCTTAAGAAAACTGGCAGATCTCCAAATGGTAACATGCTTGAACGTCTTAGAAAACATGAACTGACGTGCACTAGGTTTTATTGGTTGTATTTAATGCATGAGTAAATTCTAATGATCCCATGTTAGGAGCTTCTTAGCCGGCTCGACATAGGAGTGAAGTAGGCACTCATAGGATTGGGGAATTAAGTGCACCACCTCATGAATCGTATTAAGGAATACAATCCGTCATCCACGCAACTATAACAAGTAATTAATGTGTAAAAGATATCTAGGGAGTAGTGAAATCTAAGTAAACACAGTTTCTCCACTTATTGCTCACAACCTTAGTTTAATTTAGTTTTATTTTCATTTTTAGTATTTTATTTTGATTGCATCTTTAGTATTGGGTTAGTTGACTAGCAACTAATTCCGCCCAAATCCTTCAAACCTGAGATTTTTACTTGCTTTCTAAAAAATATAAAAATACAAAAATAATCATCCCTCATCTTTAGAACTAGTATTTAGGTTTTCTAATCCTAGCGACACTATTCCTAGCTGAACAATCAATCCCCCGGTACTTGTCACTATACTATACTACAACGATCAGGTACACTGCCTGGTGGGGGTTGTAAGCTTCTCAAGATCCCTTGAGAGGTAAAGCCTGGTGCAATCCCTACGCATCAAGTTAGATTTTGTCAGACACTCTACAAAATTTAATCTAGATGAATGATGAATTTTATGTAGTTGTTTTTTACTACTGTGTATGGTGATTCCTTTGTTGTTTTAAGTCTGTTCAGGGCATGTCTTATTCAGAATTTGGCATGCCTTTATGTTATGATTATTGAGATAATATAAATTCACCATTTCACCTAAAAAAAATCAAGCCAGCAACAAGTTTGGGACACACAATGGAGCAGTGGTGACAATGATTCTGACGGTCCTCGTCAAAAGTAAAACTATCGGGCAGGTGGAATTAGACACAAGAACCATAAACAGTACCTGTAAGTACTGAAACCATATCCAGGAGCCAAATACAAAATTAAAATCCGGAACTTAGCTTTTACGTAGTATGACCGTAACATTGCCATTATATCTTGAACCACAATCACTCATACTATATCTACAAAAACCCTCTAACCATGGTTTCTTAATCAATCTTAATTATATCCTCCAAGAATTCACCAAGCTTGTTATGATTGTATTTTTTGAATAAATGATCAAAAATATGCCAAGAATCAAACACAGCAAATCAAGTGACCAGAACACATAAATAAACAGCATTCAGTAAATCTGCGCCATAACCGAATAGTACAGAAGATCTGCCCCATGACCAAATAGCATCCAAACTTCTTATACAATACATAATCATAGAGAAAACAAAAGAGTTCTGATTTCCATGTCTTCAGACTCGGAACATGTATTATAAAAAAGCGAAACAAACAAGAAAGAAGCACATACAGACTCCATTAGATCTGGATCATCTGGTGAAAGCCTTCAATATGCTCCTTGTTAGTTTATGGACATTATTCTAGTAGTCTTATGTTAGGATCGAACTCGTATTTTGACCTTCGTGCTTGTCTTTGGTCTTTAGTGGAACGATTATTTGTTGTAATTACTTTTATATTAGTGTTAAATGACCCCTAACTTGTATTTTGACTAGAATAAAAGTGCATTTGCTTGAGGACAAGCAAATCTCAAGTGTAAGGGTATATGATGAGGCGAAAAATGAACCACTTTTAGGGGGTCATTTAAGCCCGGAATTGAATTTATTTGATCAAATATTGCCCTAAATCGTTCCTTTTATGATTTTAGGTACTTTGGGAGTGAATTCTGGAAAAGGAAGCATTTTGGACGTTTTTGGAGCATAAAAGTGAAGAAAACGGCAAAGACTTAATTTTCCATGCTGAGAACAGTACCTGACGGCGTCAAGAAGAAAATCTTGACGGCGTCAAGAGTAAAATCCGTGATGACCCAGTGAAAACCTGAAGGCATCACAACAAGGGCGTCAAGAGTTAATATTGTGACGGCATGTACAAGGAATACACATGACGGCGTCAGACCCAAATCTAGGCAGTCCGAGAAATTATTTGGCGGCGAGATGACGGCGTCAGCAATTTGTTCTTGACGCCGTCGCCTATCAGAATCTATATATACTTTTCTATTTTTCATTCATAAAAGAGGAACTTGTGTGGAGAATACTAGGGTCGAACTTTGTAAACCCTAGGTCGTATTTTATAGTATTTTCAAGGGTTTTCACCCCTTGAATCCTTTCATGTTCTATTGAGATAAGTCTTCTTTCAATTCATTCAATATGTCTATGTGTTGTTTGAATATATCTTATGCTTGTCTTGATTTCAACATGCTAGGCTAGATCTATCATGTGTTTTCTTAGATGTAATGAAACCTAGATGTTAATTATATGTTGATTACTTGTTTATAGTTGTATTGGATGAATGATTTCAATGTTAGGCTTAAGAAAACTGGCAGATCTCCATTGTGTAACATGCTTGAACGTCTTAAGAAACATGAACCGATGTGTACTAGGTTTTATTGGTTGTATTTAATGCATGAGTAAATTCTAGTGATCCCATGTTAGGAGCTTCTTAGCCGGCTCGACATAGGAGTGAAGTAGGCGCTTATAGGATTGGGGAATTAAGTACGCCACCCCATGAATGGTATTAAGGAATACAACCCGTCATCCACGCAACTGTAACAAGTAATTAACCTGTAAAAGATATCTAGGGAGTAGTGAAATCTAAGTATACACATTTCTCCCATATATTGCTCACACCTTTAGTATAATTTAGTTTAATTTCATTTTTAGTATTTTATTTTGATTGCATCTTAGTAATTGGGTTAGTTGACTAGCACCTAATTCCGCCCAACTCCTTCGAAATCGAGATTTTTAATTGCTTTCATAAAAATATAAAAATACAAAAAGAATCATCCCTCATCTCTAGATCTAGTATTTAGGTTTTCTAATCCTAGCGACACTATTCCAAGCCGAACGATCAATCCCCCGGTACTTGTCAATAAACTATACTACATCGATCTGGTACATTGCCTGGTGGGGGTTGTAAGCTTCTCGAGATCCCTCGAGAGGTAAAGCCTGGGGCAATCCCTACGCATCAAGTTTTTGGCGCCGTTGCCGGGGAATAGTTATTGTCTAGGTTAGAATCTCTTTTTATTAGATCTACTTGCTAGATTCCTTCCTAGTAAGATTTTATTTTTATTTTTAGGTTCTCTTTAGTCTATCTTATTTCTTCGTGTTTTTGTTCGTAACTCTTCGCCATCCGACATCATGGACGATGGTAACATCTTTGAACCCATCATCCCACCACAACAAGACCACCAACAAAACCCACCACTAGCCAACCAACCTCTTAGGCCCCAAACCTTAGGAGAGTATTCCCGACCTAGCCACCAAGGCTACCGAAACACCATTGAGCTCACCCAAGGAGCCAATGTGACCTCCTTGCGATCCGACACCATCCGGTTGGTGCAAAGCGGATGTGCATTCCATGGACTTCGTTCCGAAGATCCAAATCAACATCTCAAGGACTTCCTTAAAATTGTAGATTCTATAGACCTTGATGTTACAACTAGAGAGTCAACCCGATTACGCCTATTCCAATTCTCTCTACGTGATCAAGCTAGTCAATGGCTTGAACGTTTACCCGCGGGATCCATCACCTCATGGGATGATCTCACCACTCGTTTCCTTGCTCAATTTTTCCCACCGGGGAGAACTACCAAGCTTAGAAATGATATCTTGATGTTCCAACAACGTCAAGGTGAAACTCTATATGAAGCATGGACTCGATTCAAGGACTTACTCCAAAAAGTCCCTCATCATGGCATAGATCTTTGGCTCCAAGTCCAAATCTTCTATGACCATATCGATCTCTCCACATGGCGAACCATTGACCAATCGCCGGTGGTAAGCTACGTGATCTAAGTGCGGAACAATCATAGGAACTAATAGAAGATCTTGCTCTCTATGACAACGAAAGTTGGAATGATCCCCGTGATTTGAACAAAACGGTCAAGGCAATATCTTTGCCTTCGAACAATTCTAGCACTCCCAACCGTAGGATCATGGAACTTGAGGACCAAGTCAAGTTTCTCATGAAATCTTACGAAGCTCCTAAGCCTTCAAGCCAAGTGAACAAAATCACTTCTTCATGCGAATTATGTAGTGGTCCCCATGACACTCGTGATTGTGCAGAACTCCCCGGAACAGCTTTTGCGGACTACGCATCCTCGTGTACCGACGAAGCGGGAGATAAGTGGTACACTTTCAAACCCGAGCCAACCCCTTATGGTGATTCCTACAACCCCTCTTGGAAAAATCACCCAAACCTTAGGTGGAAACAAAACCAAGCCAATTCTTCCAATCCGCCTAATCGTTACCAACCAAACGGTCCCCCCTCAAACCGTACTTTCAACAACAATCCTTCTAACAACTATGGTAATACCAACAATCTTGAAGGATTGATGTCTAAGTTCATGGCATCTCAAGAGGCTCGCATAGCTAGGTTTGAAACCGAATTCAACCAACAACAAACAGAGATGACCAACAAGATTGACAACCTGTTGAAAGCCCTCAACAACCAAGCGTTAACTACACCTAGGAAGGACACTAGGGACGCCAATAACGGAATCCAAATTAAGGACCCTTCATCATCCAAACATGTCCACTTTGTCAATGTTGTCACCATTAAGCCAAAAGATAAGGATATAGAAGAAAGTGACAAAGATAAAGTTGAAGTAGAAACTGAGACTAGGGATGAAATTAGGGAAGTTGAGGTTAATAAGGGAGAAGAGTTAGAGGAAGTAGAAACTATAGAAGTTTGATAAGTTGCCCACCACGGAAGAACGGGAATACCATAAGGATTTATTCGATGGCCCCGAGACACCATATATCCTTGGCACACCCCTTATCAAAATGGGAGACCCCTCTAACATCAACATACCATGCAACATCGGGCATATGCATATATGGAAAGCTTATATCGATCCTAGATCTCCTATAAACATCATGACTAGGACTTATTATAATTGGGTGATGAAGAAACAACTTGGTTATAGGATGATGCCCAATAAGAACTTGATAAGTAATTTTGTAGGAAGAGTGAAGGGATTGCATGTGATTATAGGTAATTTCACTTATGAGATCGATTTTATGATAGTAGAAGATACTCGTCCGGTGATAGATGATTGCCTAAGACAAGTAGTATTCGGAAAACTATTTGTTGAGACCACTAAGATGAGTTATGATCCGACTCTAGGGATAGTTAGGTTCAAGGAGGAGAATGATGAGATTGCCTACCAAATGCCTTACAAGATTGAGCAATACCGCCTCCTATCTAATATAGAGAAGGAACACAAACAAGCGGCTTATTATAGGAATGATGAGGATAGACGTAGAGGAGTAGAGTATGTGAAGAATAGGATGCTTGGTTTCTACAAAGAATGCTTGCAATTAGGTCCGGAATACAAAATTGGTATAGGAGATGACCTAGAAAGTGAAACCAACAATGAGGTCACGTAGTAACCCATGACCTTGAGTCTAGCTACAAGACTCGTAAATAAAGAAAAGCGCTTCTTGGGAGGCAACCCATGTCTTGTGTAATTTTTATTTTTGTTTGTTTGTTATTTGTTTCCGTATGCATGCTTTATTTTTATTGTTGGTAGATCATGTTTCAAAACTAAAATAGTGAAAATACTTTACCTTGTTGTTTGGCCTAATCTTAACTTCATCCCAAGGTATTTTTGCAAAAGATAAGTGTAAGGGGAAACCCCAAATATGTTTTAAAGAAACAAACTCGATCATGATTCTCCACAATATTAAGTGAACATGTATAGTCGTATTTGTTAGAGTCAAATGCTTGTATCGAGTCATAATGATGTTTTGCAGGATTTTCCAGGAAGTAGGACGAAGTTTTTCCAGAAATTTTCCGGAAACTTAACGTAAGAATTTCTGCAGGTCACTTCTGACGGCGTCACGAGTTTACTCTTGACGGCGTCACGTGTAAAATTCTGGAAATTTTACCAGTTTTGTTTTTCTAACGGAGTTTTAAAGTTTTTGTTGAATTATTAGTTTTATAATCTCCAGGAAATCTGCAAACATCATTCCACAAGCATTATACCTTATTTTGTTTTCTAGGATTCGTTAGCATACGTAGATTGCCGCCGATTTTATGCGAGGTTGCCTTGTCTGTTTTCTCAGGTTTTACAGGTTATGTATGACAAGAAGATGATTTACATTCTGGAAGGGAAGATTTGATTGTTCATTTTCTTGGAGGAAGATCTAACCTGGCCACCTAATTATCTATACCGAGCGAATCAGGGGAGTATTTGATTTCATTCGTTTTACTTATTTCACTTTTACATTCTTTACTTGAACATTGGGGACAATGTTCATCCTAAGTGTAAGGGGAGGGTAAAATGATGATACCTTACAGATACACTTTCGCTTGAGTTTGTTTGTTTGACGGTAGATGTGTAATAAAACTATGAGAAATACTTGTTAGTGCAATTTTAGCGCCAAATTTAAATTTTTTTACAACATTTAGGAGTGAAACTTTAGCCATAGCAAGCGTCTCATGGATAGGAGATTGTATGACTAGCACAAAACCGTACCATTCAGAAAAATTTTCCACCCAAATATGTGAGGTTCGCCTTTAGATTTGATAGGAAAAGCATTCACTATTAGTGCTTATGAGTGTACCGGTAGCATTTAGATTCTAGAACTTGCGTTAGTGATGCATCCCGAGACCGCTAGTGAGACTACATTCGTGTAGTAGGATTTACTACATGATAAGAGGCATTAGGATCACCCTTGTGTTAAACCCGTATCATAATTACTTGACCATTTAAGTCATATTACTTGGCTAATTAAGTCAACTAATTTTTCCCACACCCTTAGCGTTGTACTCATTTTTAGTACACGAAACCCCTAGTACACCCCTCCGAGCCTATCTTTTCGTTTCTAACTTTAAGCATTTTACTTAAAGGAAGAATTTGTTACACCCCACTTAAATGTACACCAAAATCGCCTTAGCCCTCCGTGTATGCACTCATCTTTAGTGCATTATTGTTATTTGTTAAACCCTAAGTTAATTATCTAATTGATTACATTGTTGCTAAGTCGAGTCATATCCTTGTACATATTGTTTTGGGACGATTGGGACTCATGGGTAAAGTACTTATTTTATGGAGTAATGGGGAAGAACATCATATTATTACCCCCGTATGTACGTTAATCTTAAAAGTACTCCAAGTGTTTTGATTTTCTTAATTTGAGTCACTAGATTAGTTTATTGTAAAGTATGTAAAAATTCAAGTGTAAGGGGAATTTACATTCCCTATGATGTATTATTTTGGATGGTAGGGTAAGAGTGTATGCAAAAAAAAAAAAAAAAAAAAAAAAAAAAAACATACGGACTACCATCCCTTTTCATTCTATGTTCATTTTATGTTTTTGTTATTTTTCATTTATTAGCTTAAGTCGAGTCTAGTCTTGGCTTAGCAACGCCACATTGTACATGTAATTAACCAAGATTGTTAACTCGCCACCAGTAAAGACTGCCTATATCCAACAAAACCGTGTATTCCATATCCCTACACCTAACGTTACAACCCTTTAAAAGACCTCTTTGATAGTTTATCCTAGGTGCTTACGCCATGTGGTGGAGGTTTGATCCTTTCCCAAGCCTATGGTAATCTATTTTGTTATGACAGGTAGTGAGAGATGTTTTCCATTTCCATATTGTGATATATACTTTATTACACCCGAGAGATGTGAGTATCTAAACACTATTTGTGAGGTGCTAGTATATGACCTCCGTGCTTGTCTTTGGTCTTTAGTGGAACGATTATTTGTTGTAATTACTTTTATATTAGTGTTAAATGACCCCTAACTTATATTTTGACTAGAATAAAAGCGCATTTGCTTGAGGACAAGCAAATCTCAAGTGTAAGGGTATATGATGAGGCGAAAAATGAACAACTTTTAGGGGGTCATTTAAGCCCGAAATTGAATTTATTTGATCAAATATTGCCCTAAATCATTCCTTTTGTGCTTTTAGGTACTTTGGGAGTGAATTCTGGAAAAAGAAGCGTTTTGGACGTTTTTGGAGCATAAAAGTGAAGAAAACGGCAAAGACTTAATTTTCCATGCTGAGAACAGTACCTGACGGCGTCAAGAAGAAAATCATGATGGCGTCAAGAGTAAAATCCGTGACGACCCAGTGAAAACCTAAAGGCGTCACAACAAGGGCGTTAAGAGTTAATATTGTGACGGCCTGCACAAGGAATACACATGACGGCGTCAGACCCAGATCTAGGCAGTCCGAGAAATTATTTGGTGGCGAGATAATTCTAGTGATCCCATGTTAGGAGTTTCTTAGCCGGCTCGACATAGGAGTGAAGTAGGCGCTTATAGGATTGGGGAAGTAAGTACGCCACCCCATGAATGGTATTAAGGAATACAACCCGTCATCCACGCAACTGTAACAAGTAATTAACCTGTAAAAGATATCTAGGGAGTAGTGAAATCTAAGTAAACACATTTCTCCCATATATTGCTCACACCTTTAGTATAATTTAGTTTAATTTCATTTTTAGTATTTTATTTTGATTGCATCTTAGTAATTGGGTTAGTTGACTAGCAACTAATTCCGCCCAACTCCTTCAAAACCGAGATTTTTAATTGCTTTCATAAAAATATAAAAATACAAAAAGAATCATCCCTCATCTCTAGATCTAGTATTTAGGTTTTCTAATCCTAGCGACACTATTCCTAGCTGAACGATCAATCCCCCGTTACTTGTCATTATACTATACTACATCGACCAGGTACACTGCCTGGTGGGGGTTGTAAGCTTCTCAAGATCCCTCGAGAGGTAAAGCCTGGTGCAATCCCTACGCATCAGTATATGTTTATTTGGTTATTTTATTTTTTATTATGTATTACTTGTTTTTGTTTATTATTATGTAAGACATGTTTATAAATGAAAAAGGGTTATTTTGAATAGAAAAATAATATGGACTAAATAAATGGCGAAATTGTTTTGGTTTTAGGAGTTTAAATTTCAAAGGATTGGTTGATTGATGTTTTTGTACATAGTGTGCGAAAGGCAGACCGAAAGTCGCCATACAATGTGCTTGTTGAGAGGGGTTTTTAAAGACCATGCACCTACCAGTTCTCTACAACCACTTGTGTGCCAATCTAGACTTACCTATATCAATATTTTACGTACACTGTCATCTTAAGGATGAATTGACCACACTTCCACAATGATTATCCGAAACACTAAGCTTTAGGGCTTATGCAAAAGTACGATATAAGTGGACGATAATTGTTGGTAATTCTTTGATTGGTGAACCCGATACCTCAATCAAAACTTTGCTATTTTACTCTTACAGAATTGGTAATTAAAATTGTTTTGTAAAACCAATGTTATGAAGTTGTATGCATGCTTCTTCATACATTATTTTGATTACACGTCAAAATTAATACCCTTATAAAATTAAGTCGAATCCCATCTAATTAAGAATACTTGAAGTTGTAGTTTACGTCATGTGAGAGCTTGGCTAGATTGCAATGGAGAGGTAAATTTCATAATTTCATTGCTAGCAGATCAACTGATGTAATGGAATTATGGGTTTGCAGTTTTTAAATTAGACGACTTAAATTGAGTAGGAAGTGAGAGCTTGGACTCAAGGCATTAGATGGGGATGAAACATGCTTACAATGCAATAGGTTTTGTGAATGTAAATCCCATAATGTTCTAGGAATTACAATATGATATTGGCAATTATTGTTCGACAATTACCTTGCTGAATACTATCATTACTAGTAGATCAACTGATGTAATGGTACTATGTCAATTAGGATCCTAGCTTTAAGAAAATACTACGGTTTATATGAATATTTACCAATGGGTATTTTATTTTCTTAAAGACCAATTATCAAAAATACTGAAATTGAATTTTGTAATTCGTTTTAATGTATTAATGCAACGTTCAAACCGTAAACGCACTTTGGGCTTTGGTAAATTGATATCGTTCTGTTTTCAAACAAATGTTTGATTAAGAATAATTTACGTAAAAGACAAAAGAAGTCTCCTTTCTATGAAAGAAGAGTGAGGTACAATCCTATTTCTTTTCATGAATGAAAAAGGATAATAGGAATATTAGATATGCCTCCATCCTAATATAACTCATAGCAAATTTTTAATAGTTAAGATAATTGCATATTTTTCATAGGGATTTTATCATCCTTATTTGGTGATTAAATTCTTAGTAACAAATATGATATTTGGTTAACAGAAAATTATGTATGACATTTTATGAGTTATTAGAAGCTAGACTAATTAATGCAACATGTTAAAAGACAAACTAGTTGTTTTGACTATTTAAGAGGTACTACATACATTGTAGGATGGTAGACCTGTTAAGGAAGAAATTGCATGCCCAATTTTTCAAGTTAATAGCATTTGGTGGATAGTCCATCATTTACATAGTAGGATACACTCTTTAGTGCATAAGTAATTGTTACGTATGGACATTCAAAGGTGTAGGAAAGTTAAAAGCACACTATTTTCTTTAACAGGATATGAAACATTTACATTGTTGTCAAATTCAGTGGGAGTATTGTGTACTTATTACTGAATAAAGAATTATTGTAATGATCTTTAATTCAGTGGGAGTTACAAGCTTTGACATCTTGGTAGCTAAAAATAATTACTTTCCAAGTGTAGACACTCATACTTTTAAGGATAGTCTTGTACGTTTCCTTACTAGACATTGTTGTTTCTATAACTACTTGTTATGCTAAAATCTATGACACAATCATATTGATCACATAAACAAATGCATGGCGTGTTGTTTATCAACCATATGAGGTTGTTCCATGCACAAGTGGGAGAAATGTTATCTTTAATGTATGCAAGAAACAACTCATAAAGATATGATTTAATGGATTCTCTTGACTGCAAGGTAAGAGAATTACTTTCTAATATGAATTATATACATCTAATTCAGGAAACACTTGGTGTTGCTATTTATGTTATGTGAGAGCTTAGCTAGATTGCAACAACAAGGTAAAATTCATATTTTCATTACTAGCAGATCAACTGATGTAATTGAACTATGAGAATTTGCAGTTTCTAAATTAGATACCTATTAGAACATGTGTCAATATGATATTAAGACTACTTTAATTTGTATATTTATGAATTCATGGAATGATATAAATTAATAAAGTAATCTAATGCTGCTTCAATCTGAATATTTATGTGTTTTTGGAATGACATAAATAAATGAAGAAATAATGTTGTTTACATTATTGTGAAGTAATAAATTAACTTGAAATTATTATTGAAACCAAAAGATGGTGTTCATAATTACTTTAGTTAAACATATTTATATTTAATTGTAAAGATATAAACATAAAGTCTTTTAATTGTTACAAGACTTTTAATAAAGTAAGACGTTATCTTGTTATGTATTTTAATTAAGACATATGCATGAAGTCATTAAATTGTTAAATGACTTATAACGTATAGTGGGATTGTAACAGTTTATGTTTTCTTGTAGAGACATGGACATGAAGTGACTTTGTAAAAAGTACTTGTGTTATAAAGCATTTAATTGGCTTGAAAATACTATTATACCATTAAAATGGCTTAGTTGGTAAATAGACAAGCCAAAAGGAAATATGGTTATCTTAAATATTGTTAGATTGTCTTACAATATTAATACTAATGAAATACCAAATGTTTATGGTATGTTCAGTTAGGAAAATCAAACTCTAGTTATATTGTTTGTGGTATTGTTTGATGATGAGTGTGTAAATACTCATCATTTTTATCGTATCTGAACTGCTAAAACATCGAAAAACACTCAGAAATGCATCAAAATACATAAATTATCCCAAAACTGTGTTTTATATGTTTTAGATGCAAAATGTTTAAAAACAAATGAAAAACGAACAAAGTTTGCATAATTGGCAGTTTTAGTCCCTCAAGTTTCATAAATTGACAAAACTAGTCCCTGAAGGTTTAAAATAAAAGAAAAGTCAACCCAAGGTTTTCAAAAGTCAAAAATTATCAAATTTAGTCCTTGGGTGAAAAGTTTGAGAAAATTACACTTTTGGTCCCCAAGTTTCAAAAATGGCAAAACAAGTCCTCAGGAATTTAAAAATTGGAATTTATCAAATATTTCCCTTGTACTATTAAAACTTGGCAAGTTTAGTCCTTTTGATAAACTTTGGGAAAATTACATTTCTGGTCCTCACAAAATCAGAAATTACAAATTTGGTCCTTGGGCTTAACAAAATTACAAACCAAACGGACCTTGTGTTATAATATCACTCCTTTTAATCCAAACAAATACCCCAAACCCAACCATTTACCAGCCCACCAATTTACTGGCCCAACTCCCACTCCAAGCCCATCCACCTTTTTAATATTACCCCCCGGTCAACCCTGGCCTTTGACCCTCCAACTCACCTTCTTCCACCTCACCCTCCATAGCCTGCTACCATAGCCTGCAACCACCATCATCACTCCACCCCTGCTATCTCACTATCACACTCCACCCCCCTCCTACTCACCTCAAAACAACAACAAAACAACAAGACTCACTCCATGCCATTTGCTACCTGCCAAAGTGCTATCCCACTTTCCCGTCAAAATCCAAACCAAGGGCTGTGATCAATTTGAGGTATCCAACGGCTGAGAAGAGGAGTGGGAAAGTCATGGGAACTATCCTCAGACTATATAAGTCAAGAAAAGAAAGAGAAGAGGAAGTAGTTAGTTAATATAGTTTAGCAGTGTAATTTTAATTCTTCATGTAATTTACATTTCAGTTGTTGTCTTTAGTTTAAGATGTAACACCCCCAAAATACCGCAGCAGAAGACTGTGGCACTGGGGTGCTACTTCATAATACAAAGTACAAGTTATAGAAAACGACCTCTAAATGAGACGTTTTGAAAAGTTACCATTCGATTAATGAATTCAAAGTTACAAACATGAGATTCCAAAGTATGATACATAAATGTATACAAAATGTTTCGAATGATAAATGATAAAAAGCGTAAGTCTTCAGAATATGCAGCTTGACTCTAAGTTCCACGCACTAGTTATCGCCTTACTAACCTGAAATAAACATGCTAAAGTGTCAACACAATGGTTGGTGAGTTCATAGAGTTTGTTTTAAAACAGTTGAAAAGTCTATAAAGAATGTTCACACATCAAAGGCATTGTGAATCCACTCAGTTGCAAGTCCCGCCCATAACAACACTTGCAACCTGTGTGTTCACAACCCACTGCTAAATATATAGTATGATTAAGACATGTATAAGTTCATCACAACAATTAAGCAATTAGTCGTGAGTCTCTACTTCATCTCCGAAGACCTCACTTGTGAGCCAATTCCCAAAGATAACTGGGAGCCAATTCCCAAAGACAACTGGGAGCCAATTCCCAAAGACAACTGGGAGCCAATTCCCAAAGATAACTACTAGCCACTAAATAGAATAACGCAATTAAGTATAATACAGTCATGTATGTATGCAATCAAGTATAATATAATCAAGTATAAATGTTTTGAGTATTTGCACAAGTAAGCAAGTAATTGAGCATGTATCTCCCCCAAAGAGTTAAAACAAGTATAAAAAGAGTAGGGGCTATGACTCACCTTGAACTAATGATATCAAAACGTATAACGGAATCGAAGGATAAGCCAGGAAATCTCTACGCGCAACCTAGAATATGATGATATGTCTTAGGTTTGGAGTAATGTCTAAGAATACGAAGAATTACCTATATATGTCTTGCATAATGTTCATGATGTAGTACTTAGTATATAGTGTAAGTCTTTGAATATAAATGGTTTATGAAACATGTATAGGTTGTATATCTCTTACTACCGTTCAGGCCGACATAATTCAGAAGTCATGGAGTAAATGTTCGAGGAGCCAGGACACTTTAATTCGTAAATCCACAACTCATCTTGACGGCTTACTTAATGAACTCCTCACATGAGGCTCCCTACTATTGTAGTATTTGATAACATATATAAGTTTTTGATCTTTAAAAGTTATATGGTCTTTAGCCGTGGCTTTGCCGTGACCTTGGTCATTGTTACCATGGTCTTGAGACGCATCCTTGGCCTTAGCCATGGTTGTGGTCTTGGCTTTAGGTCATTAGACCTCTTGGTTATATTTAACCATAACTATTATATAGTCACTTGGATATTTAAAATAGCTGTTAAGAATTTGAAGAAAATATCATTCTTTATTGGTTTTCTGGGCTCGTGCTCCTGAGTTTTTGAAGAAAACATCATTCCGAACAACTTTCGTGCTTTAAATTTTTGATGAAACGGACCAGAAGGGCCTCTATTTGCGGGTTTAAGGTTCTGTCACAGAAAGTTTGAGACAGTTTTGCCGTAAAGATTTTAGTAACTTCTAATAGCCATAACTTTTGACTCGTGTACTCGTTTTAGGTGATTCAAATTGCTATGTTTTCATTTTAAAACCCTCTATAACGGTAGGTAAGTTTTTCATATCATGGTTACTCTATTTTGGTCGTGGTTCTCAATATAAGTTACTAGTTTACTTGCTTACTTAATATAAGTTACCATATATATACCATAACTTGTTTTACCAATTTTTATACATCATGAACATAATAACAAGACAATATATAGTATGAATGAAATATAAATAGCATGGAAATGATATTTAGCAAGAAAGTATAATAGGGTTTCTTACAACTTTTGGCTTTCTAAAGAAAGGAAGTCAAGTATGAACTAGGACACAAAACCTATGCTTGCAAACCCTTCACCACAACTATTGAAACCCTTGCTAGCCTTGATATAGACCTTGTGAAAACCATTTAACCTCAGACCCTAACACCTTGTGTAGCTCCTAATTCAACCATGGAATCACCAAACAAACTCTTGATTCATGTAGAGACTAACTATGCCTTCAACTTTGGTATATAATTTATAACTTAGAAATCGAAGGATCATGGTTTATGGATTTGTTGTTGAGTGTTTGGAATGAAGAGAAAGGAAGAGGATGAGCTTGCTATTTATAGTGAAGA
Organism: Artemisia argyi; assembly: GCA_030686995.1. Taxonomy (NCBI): domain Eukaryota; kingdom Viridiplantae; phylum Streptophyta; class Magnoliopsida; order Asterales; family Asteraceae; genus Artemisia; species Artemisia argyi. Next base: position 44,315,126 of record CM060683.1, on the reverse strand, counting down.
TGAGGAGGTTAGGAAAGCTCCTAGGAAATTTTCTAAACTTGGTGACCAAGTTTTACTTGGAGCCTAAGTTTACTTAAACATGTATAAGTCTTCCTTTGTAAGTTTCCTAGTCTTATCTAGATGACACATATACAAACACCCCATGTGGTCTAAAATTTCGTTCATATGCTTATCTTGGATAACTAGGTGAAGTTTTGATGTTATCTTGCTTTTACGGAGTGAGTTTTGGTCCCGTTAATTGCTAACTGTAAGTCGTAAAGTCATGAAACTTAAAATCGGGTATCCTAAAAATATGAAACTTATAAATATGTTAGAACTTATTAATATAACCTATATTAGCACATTTAATGAGTGGCAAGTTCTATCGGGATGCTTAAATGCTGCTAAAACTGGAAACGCGGGTCTAAAACGCGTAATTCGCGTAAAACGCTGAACTGGAAAACGTAAAATTCCAAAACTTTTGGAATTATCGTAAAATGAGAGAAAATCATATTTCTATTGTTTATAGTGTTTTATGGACATATCGGGATGCTGAAATAACGTTTAAACCTAAATGTAAATCTCGGACACGGTTTTGTGATTTTTGCAGAAATGATCCGATGAGTGTCAAATTCTCGGATTATCATTAAAATAGTTTAACTTACGAGAATATGAAATAAAAATTTCAGGAGTGAATAGTGAAAGTGAATAGTAATAGTGAATAGTAAAAATGAATAGTAATCCGAAAATGCGAGTTGTTACAGTCTCTACCCCTTAAGGGAACTTCGTCCCGAAGTTCTGTTGATGTTAACTACTTACGGTATGTCTAAGAGAATTTGGGGTTTCAGGATCTCTAAAATAGTGGTGTTCACTCTGATTCGTCTAAGGTTGTGGTTAAGGAGTCGTATCGGATACAAATAAGCCCACTTATTTATAACTCATTACTTACATAAAGAAGCGTCCAAATTTATGTAAGTAAAGGATCATAAACTCATGGTTCAGTGATTTACAATTTCTTAATTTAAATAAAGAGGCGTCCCAATCCATTTAAATAAGGAGATTCTAAATCATCCTACTTAAGAATTTCCGACACAAAAAATCGCTTTCTCAGACAGATAATAAGATAATCAAGTCATCAAATCCCTAAAGCTAAGTAATAATATTATTTAACTCAAACCTTATGTCTCATCAAACAAGAACTGTCATAAGATCAAGTTAAATAATTAGTTATTACTGAGCTCCATATTTTTAATGACTCGACTAATCTCTGGGGTTCCTTATAATACTAAAGTCACATCATCCAACAGCGTGGAACTAAACCAATAACTAACAAAAAACATATGCGTATGTAGTGTGTGTAAGGCAAATAAAAAGGAGTCTTCACGTATATAGCAGTTATAGTCTAGGCACTAAATGCAACCTAGTTCTCTATAACCAAGGCTCTGGTACCAATCTGTAACACCCCCAAAATACCGCAGTGGAAGACTGTGTCACTGGGGTGCTACTTCATAATACAAAGTACAAGTTATAGAAAACGACCTCTAAATGAGACGTTTTGAAAAGTTACCATTCGATTAATGAATTCAAAGTTACAAACATGAGATTCCAAAGTATGATTCATAAATGTATACAAAATGTTTCGAATGATAAATGATAAAAAGCGTAAGTCATCAGAATATGCAGCTTGACTCTAAGTTCCACGCACTAGTTATCGCCTTACTAACCTGAGATAAACATGCTAAAGTGTCAACACAATAGTTGGTGAGTTCATAGAGTTTGTTTTAAAACATTAGAAAAGTCTATAAAGAATGTTCACACAGCAAAGGCATTGTGAATCCACTCAGTTGCAAGTCCCGCCCATAACAACACTTGCAACCTGTGTGTTCACAACCCACTGCTAAATATATAGTATGATTAAGACATGTATAAGTTCATCACAACAATTAAGCAATTAGTCGTGAGTCTCTACTTCATCTCCGAAGACCTCACTTGGGAGCCAATTCCCAAAGACAACTGGGAGCCAATTCCCAAAGACAACTGGGAGCCAATTCCCAAAGATAACTGGGAGCCAATTCTCAAAGATAACTACTAGCCACTAAATAGAATAACGCAATTAAGTATAATACAGTCATGTATGTATGCAATCAAGTATAATATAATCAAGTATAAATGTTTTGAGTATTTGCACAAGTAAGCAAGTAGTTGAGCATGTATCTCCCCCAAAGAGTTAAAACAAGTATAAAAAGAGTAGGGACTATGACTCACCTTGAACTAATGATATCAAAACGTATAATGGAATCAAAGGATAAGCCAGGAAATCTCTACGCGCAACCTAGAATATGATGATATGTCTTAGGTTTGGAGTAATGTCTAAGAATACGAAGAATTACCTATATATGTCTTGCATAATGTTCATGATGTAGTACTTAGTATATAGTGTAAGTCTTTGAATATAAATGGTTTATGATACATGTATAGGTTGTATATCTCTTACTACCGTTCAGGCCGACATAATTCAGAAGTCATGGAGTAAACGTTCGAGGAGCCAGGACACTTTAATTCGTAAATCCACAACTTATCTCGACGGCTTACTTAATGAACTCCTCACATGAGGCTCCCTACTATTGTAGTATTTGATAACATATATAAGTTTTTGATCTTTAAAAGTTATATGGTCTTTAGCCGTGGCTTTGCCGTGACCTTGGTCATTGTTACCATGGTCTTGAGACGCATCCTTGGCCTTAGCCATGGTTGTGGTCTTGGCTTTAGGTCATTAGACCTCTTGGTTATATTTAACCATAACTATTATATAGTCACTTGGATATTTAAAATAGCTGTTAAGAATTTGAAGAAAATATCATTCATTATTGGTTTTCTGGGCTCGTGCCCCTGAGTTTTTGAAGAAAACATCATTCCGGACAACTTTCGTGATTTAACTTTTTGATGAAACGGACCAAAAGGGCGTCTTTTTGCGTGTTTAAGGTTCTGTCACAGAAAGTTTGAGACAGTTTTGCCGTAAAGATTTTAGTAACTTCTAATAGCCATAACTTTTGACTCGTGTACTCGTTTTAGGTGATTCAAATTGCTATGTTTTCATTTTAATACCCTCTATAACAGTAGGTAAGTGTTTCATATCATGGTTACTCTATTTTGGTCGTGGTTCTCAATATAAGTCACTAGTTTACTTGTTTACTTAATATAAGTTACCATATATATACCATAACTTGTTTTACCAATTTTTATACAGCATGAACATAATAACAAGACAATATATAGTATGAATGAAATATAAATAGCATGGAAATGATATTTAGCAAGAAAGTATAATAGGGTTTCTTACAACTTTTGGCTTTCTAAAGAAAGGAAGTCAAGTATGAACTAGGACACAAAACCTATGCTTGCAAACCCTTCACCACAACTATTGAAACCCTTGCTAGCCTTGATATAGACCTTGTGAAAACCATTTAACCTCAGCCCCTAACACCTTGTGTAGCTCCTAATTCAACCATGGAATCACCAAACAAACTCTTGATTCATGTAGAGACTAACTATGCCTTCAACTTTGGTATGTAACTTATAACTTAGAAATCAAAGGATCATGGTTTATGGATTTGTTGTTGAGTGTTTGGAATGAAGAGAAAGGAAGAGGATGAGCTTGCTATTTATAGTGAAGATGAGGAGGTTAGGAAAGCTCCTAGGAAATTTCCTAAACTTGGTGACCAAGTTTTACTTGGAGCCTAAGTTTACTTAAACATGTATAAGTCTTCCTATGTAAGTTTCCTAGTCTTATCTAGATGACACATATACAAACACCTCATGTGGTCTAAAATCTCGTTCATATGCTTATCTTGGATGACTAGGTGAAGTTTTGATGTTATCTTGCTTTTACGGAGTGAGTTTTGGTCCCGTTAATTGCTAACTGTAAGTCGTAAATTCATGAAACTTAAAATCAGGTATCCTAAAAATATGAAACTTATAAATATGTTAGAACTTATTAATATAACCTATATTAGTGCATTTAATGAGTGGCAAGTTCTATCGGGTTGCTTAAATGCTGCTAAAACTGGAAACGCGAGTCTAAAACGCGTAATTCGCGTAAAACGCTGAACTGGAAAACGTAAAATTCCAAAACTTTTGGAATTGTCGTAAAATGAGAGAAAATCATATTTCTATTGTTTACAGTGTTTTATGGACATATCGGGATGCTGGAATGACGTTTAAACCTAAATGTAAATCTCGGACACGGTTTTGTGATTTTTGCAGAAATGATCTGACGAGTGTCAAATTCTCGGATTATCATTAAAATAGTTTAACTTACGAGAATATGTAATAAAAATTTCGGGAGTGAATAGTGAAAGTGAATAGTAAAAAGTGAATAGTAATAGTGAATAGTAAAAATGAATAGTAATCCAAAAATGCGAGTTGTTACATAAGAAATTGGTTTCAGTATTCTCATTGTAATCTAAGTAAGTTTTAATATAAAGTTCAAATTTCCTTGGTAAATTCAGTTTGTGCTCAATTTGAGTATAAATCTAAATTGGTTTTAATCTTGTTGAAAGTGGTCATTTACTGTCATAAAAGCTTATTTAAGCTCATTATTAAGGATCATAAGCTCATCTTAGTATAAAACTCAGCTCAATTTAAATTACTCAAAAATACTAGGAAATCATTGTAAAATGAAAAATCATGGAAGAAGGTGGCACAACCATTGGAACAAAGTTGATTTTGGATGTTCCTGGTTTAGTAGCCTTAGGGGAGGCATTAGGCTGTAGTTTGGTTCATTGATTATTGGTTTCTCAGACAAAGTCCATTGTAAGTCCATTTTTCAATTTTCAGTATGGAATGGTAGATTAGCTTATTGTGTGCTTATTTGTGTTCTTAGAGACTTATTTAGTGAACAATAAATATAAGATACCCTCTGGAACCTGTCTGTTCATTAGCTTAGAGGATTGCTCAGTTTTTCATGATTCACTGCCAATTTAGTATCATAGTCATATTAGGTTTATTATAGTTCTTATTGGTGATTATTTAATCACTTGAGCTCATCATATCATGATATGACCCTGTGATTCAAGTTCATGGTCTCAATAGTTTTTTTTGCTTAACAAATCACAAGTGAGGTCTGTTAAGGGGTGTTTGGATATGGAGATTACTTGATGTTCTTGTTGTTGTTTTGTTGAGTTCTTTGCATAAGTAGCATCCCTTAGGTATAGTTAGGTCAGTAATTGCACAATGTAGGTAGTTTTTTTTATAAAAAGTCAAAAATCCATAGTAGGTTCCTTAACTGTGTACTGTGGGGGTATTAAGTTCCATAATCGCCCACATTAGCTCATAAGTTGTAGTTTTAGAGTAGTATAGCTTTATTTTAGCTTATTACCTGTTTTTAAACTCTTAGGACTAGATTTAAACTCAAAATAGTCAACTTAGCATGTAAACTAAAAAAGTCAAATTCCCCTTTTTTCTGAAAACCCAAATCTTGGGGGAATTGTTTATGTTTTTAAGGATGGATTAAGACTTTGAAACTTTCAGGATTGATAGTCCCTCAGTTGAACTCTTGAATCCCACAATCACTTTATTTTTGTGATTTTTTGTGTGGGACCCACTTGTGCTCAAAGTAGCCTGCAGGGGGAGTCATCTCCCCTGCACCATGCTTCTGTCCCTAAACACCCAACTTCCAGGCTCCCTTTAGAGCTTATTGGTGGGACCTACAGTGTGTATTTAAGCTTTTTGGGAAGCCCTGGTGCCAATCTTGTTGGTTCCAAGCTCACTTGGCTTCTCAGCTTATTGAACAAGCTTAAATCAGGCCTGCAATTGTCCCCCTAAGCCTGTTTGGTTTTCATTCATTTCATTGTTGCTTATCTGCTCTTTTCAGCTTTTTAGCTTATTTAGATCTTTTCATTTAGCTCATTTTAGATTATTTAGGTTGCCCTTAATTCTGTAAGTAGCTTATTTCACTTTAGGTTTAGCTTGTAGCTTATTAGAAAGCTTTTCACAACTCAAAATCTTATTTTGATCCATTTTGCTTAACTGTTGAGTTTTTAAGCTCTTTCTCAGCTTATTTTTGAGTTGTAAAAATATTAGTTTTGTAAAAGTTTGCTATTTTTATTGTTTAAGTGTGCTGGGAAAAAGAAAAAAATAAAAATAAAATAGTTAGTAAAATCTGCCATGAGTGAGACTTGAACTCTGGACATTTTGGTTTGACAAGTCAAAACCAAGCATGAGGTGTGCACCATCTGCCCTATACGTGTCTTAGTGTTTATTGTCTCTTCACTCATTTATATAGTACTCCTTTTCCATTTTAGCTTATTAAGCTTTACAGCTTATTTTCTGCTTATTAAACAAGCTTTTCATAACTTTTATATTTTTCTTAGCTTAATATTATTAAAAAGTAATTTTAGGAAAAGTTTTGTAATTTTCAAACTTAATTTAGTATTTTTAATAATTTAATTTAGTTTATTTAGTAATTAATTAATAATAAATAATTAAAAAGTCAAAAAAATAATTTTCTTTTTTCTAAAATTTTCTTTTATCATTAGGCTCGTAAAAATATAATTTTCATGTCCATAGGGATAGCGTTGCATAAAATTCACGTTTTATTTTGCACACTCGCGTTTTATTTAATAAACTTTTACGTTTTTAAATTTAGGTACGTTAGTAAAAGTAGTTTGTAAAATAAAGCAAAACCAAAAATAAAAAAAGTGGTAGCTTCTATTTAAGCCCCTTTGGCTTATTTTTCTGCTTATCTTTAAGCAAACTCTAATTTTAAATTTTTAGATTACGTTTTAGGTTAACTAGGTTTCACGTTATTGTTAATATAGTTAGTTCAAATCATTTTCATTCGTATTTCCTTAGTGTAACCCTTCAAACCCTTATATACCCTTTCCTGTCCAAAATTCACCCGATCACAAACCCGTTTGATTACCATCACACCTCGTCGGGACATAACGACCCGGGGAAACCCTATACTTCCATGGAGATTGACTCTTAGGCTGTTTGACCTAGTTGACCATCCCTTGGCCAATTTAGGTTGACCGTTTGGAGCCAATCAAATTTTGGCGCCGCTGCCGGGGAGGTTGTGCGCGTATTCTAAACTGGTTTTGAAGATTAGTGATTTTGGAATTCACTTCTCTGTAAATTCACCATCCTTGTGTATATTTTCATAAAAACGGTTCCCGAAAACATTTTAAATTCAGTTTTCAACGAACACAAAAAACCCAAAAAGATTTTCTTTCTTATTTGTATATAAAATGTCTTTCCAAAAATCCAAAAATATTCATCCTTACCCTCCTACCCTTTTGATTCTGCATCCCTTAACCCTCTATCATTTTGATTCTAACTTCTTCCACTTCTCCTGTAATTGATTCTAATGGCATCTCTCGATGATGATTTCTTTGAACAAAGGGCCTTTGAAGAGCAAAATTGAAAAAATCCAGACCTTGTCAAAAATGTCGAGATGTCGTGTTGATTATGATGGACCATCGATTCCTATTCCTTCTCTGGTGAGGGAAATGGAACAAGAAACCGGGGTGACAAAGGACCCTGTACTTCCTTTTGACGATGGAAGTGCTAATTACGTCCAACCTACGGTTGTCCAAAAACCTGAGCTCACAATTGCTCCTAAACCGTCAAGAATCAATCCTGACATTTCACGATATAAGGTTATAAGGTCGTCAAGCAAACGTACAGAGCTTAGGGCAGTGACTGAAAAGAATGACTTACCTAATCTTCACGTTCATCAAGAACAAAAACCAGAGACCATAACGGAAGTGGTGGAAATTCCTAGCTCTCAGAGCACACCACTTGTCCCTCCTCCGGATTTTATTCCTTGTGTTGGTTGTGGTGAGCTGCTTTTCGGTTTACCATGTCGTTGGTGTACATGTGAACAATGTGGTAATGATATTCGAGACGGGAGTTGTTTGTTTTGTGGTTCGAGGAATTCATTTGCTTATGATCCTAATCAGAACTCATTCAACGACTCTTCAAATTTTTCCAATTACCCATCACATTTATACGAGCAAGAATCATATTATCCAAATCACAATGGTGCTTCGTATCAAAATACACCAAACTTTTCGTGTGAATATTGTGGAGGTCCTCACCAAGGTTTTGATTGTCAAAATAATCAAAATTTTGGTTATCACCAATATCCATACAATTCACCAAACCAGACTCAACAGTTTTACTGTTGTGAGCACTGTGGTGGTTCACACTACGGTTCTGATTGTCAATCAGGAAGCACGCTTGTCTATGAGCAGTTTCCTGATAACAATTATGACTCAAGCACATACGACTCACAGCCACATCAGTTTTACTGTTGTGAATACTGTGGAGGTCCTCACTGCAGATCTAATTGTCAAACAAGGAATCCATTTCCTTGTAACAATTATGACTATTCATCTCAAGACCAACCTCCACAGTACCAATTGATTCAAGCAACCCCTCATGAAACTCAGCAAGACCTTTGTCTAAAGGTTCTTGAAGCATTTAAAGAATTTAAGGAGGGGTTGGCTACTACATCATTTCAAGATTCTCGTGAGAAATCAATGGCAGAATTACTTGCTGAAGAACGAGATGCTAGAAACGAAATGAGCATGGAAGAATTACTTGCTGAGCAAAGAGCAGCTAAAAAACGTGCCAATCTTCGCTATGCTGCTCTATATGATGACGATGATGACAGTGATGATGATGAAGATAACACTGTTATTATTCAAAAAGATTCATCAGATTCATCCGTTGTAATTCCTTCCATTGAAAATCAGGGAGAAAATAATGTGACGGAGAAATTACTAGCAGAAGATCAAATGGAACTTGTACAATCCATGAATGCTAGCTCCTCTCAACTCCCTCAGTCTATTGATATCACACCCGAAGTTCACACTCACTCTCTTAATATGGGGGATGAGCATCTTAACACTGTTCCTGAAAAGGAATCGGACGAATTCATAAATTCTAGTGTTGAGAACCTTGTCCCAATCCCAAGAGAGTCACAGGGAACTTTTGATCATATGTGTGATATCCCTCCTCCTCTTGTCTTCCCGAATGATGATGTTGAGATGTTCTCCGATTCTAATGATGACGTTTCGTTATCTTGTGGAGACATCAGTTATGTGGAAGAATTACCTTCTCAGCTAGTTAGCTTAGAAGAAGAGAATGATGAGATTGACACTGAAATCAAAGATGAAGCACTTCGTGCAACATTATTGAATGTCGATCTCCTCATTTCTAAAATCGAAGCTTTCAAAGAGAAACCTATTTCATCTCCTATCCTCATTAAGGATAGTGACATTTTCTCCGATGATCCTATTCCGGAGTTTGAAGCCTTTACTTTTGATCATATGGGAGAGAAGATTAGTGGCAGTACCACTTCTCATTCTCATAATTCTCTCCCCGATTATGAATCATTTACCTTCGATGAGTTCTCCTGTGAACTCACGTACATCAATTTAGAATATGATTCATTCACATTCGATGAGTTCTCCTGTGAACTCACTCACATCATATCTCCACCGGAGTATGATAACTTCTACTTTGATCTAGACACACCTGGGATATGTCTTGATCACATGAGCTTAAATGATGAAATTCATGATGATGAATCTATGAATTTTCCTAAGGATGATGATGAGTTAGTCATGATGTTTATCATGATCTTCTTTCTCTTCTTCACCTACCGGGTGACTTCTCCTGTTCTTCACTCCTTCAGGAATGAAGACATTATCTTTGACCCAGGCATTTTCATGTATCATTATCTTAAGCCGGGTACTTATCTCATTGGTGTGGAACTTTCACGTGCTTCAAATCTTTGTCCAAACATCTTGAATGAAAGTTCGATGGAGATTGTTTCTTCCACATCATGCTTCCCCAAGAACCAATGAATTCGGGGTCGAGTCAAGCTAGCGACTCGGTAAACAAAAACAGTAGCATGCTTATAGGGTTTTCACCCTAAGTGTGGGGGAGTTACCCCTGTTGTGGTTACCAATAAAGTGAAAAAGCAAAAATGGTGTTTCCACATTTAGATTGCAATGTTGCCCTTTTACGTTCCAAGAGTCGGCATAATAGCTGGGACTTTGAATATTGAGGACAGTATTCATTCTAAGTGTGGGGGGGGGGGGGGTATTCTAGCGAATTTTATCACATTTTACTATCTAGTACCCCCGTTTTTGGCAAAAATTTAAAAAAAATTTCACTTAAGTTTCAAAATTTTTGTGGTTATCAGTCCGCCATGTCTAAACGACAAAAGGATTGGCTAAACCAGGAGCAAACGGCTCTTGGTAAAGATATCTCAAATCCGTTGACGGCTTGCAATTTGCCCAAAATTGTATGGTATCTCAACTCCCCATATCCTAAAAAGTGAAAGAGTTGGCTAGCCCGCAAGATTATGGCTTTTGGTAAAGGCAGTGGAAAAACCATAATTGGTAATCAGCTCACCAAGATGTTGACTATTCCATCAAGAGTTGGCTAGTCCAGAAGCAAACGGCTTTTGGTAAAGACAAATCAAATCCGTTGACAGCTGGTGGTTTGCTCAAAATCACATGGTTATCAAGTGGACCATAGTTCTTACTTGAACTGATACATTTTGCTACTCCAGAAGTGATGGCTTTTGGTAAAGAGATTCAAATCCATTAAGTTTTTCTCAAAAGATTGCTAGGGACTAGCAATAGTTTAGTGTGGGGGATTGATGAGTGTGTAAATACTCATCATTTTTATCGTATCTGAACTGCCAAAACATCGAAAAACACTAAAAAATGCATCAAAATACAGAAATTATCCCAAAACTGTGTTTTATATGTTTTAGATGCAAAATGTTTAAAAACAAATGAAAAACGAACAAAGTTTGCATAATTGGCAGTTTCAGTCCCTCAAGTTTCATAAATTGATAAAACCAGCCCCTGAAGGTTTAAAATAAAAGAAAAGTCAACCCAAGGTTTTCAAAAGTAAAAAATTATCAAATTTAGTCCTTGGGTGAAAAGTTTGAGAAAATTACGCTTTTGGTCCCCAAGTTTCAAAAATGGCAAAACAAGTCCTCGGGAATTTAAAAATTGGAATTTATCAAATATTTCCCTTGTACTATTAAAACTTGGCAAGTTTAGTCCTTTTGATAAACTTTGGGAAAATTACATTTCTGGTCCTCACAAAATCAGAAATTACAAATTTGGTCCTTGGGCTTAACAAAATTACAAACCAAACAGACCTTGTGTTATAATATCACTCCTTTTAATCCAAACACAAACCCCAAACCCAACCATTTACCAGCCCACCAATTTACTGGCCCAACTCCCACTCCAAGCCCATCCACCTTTTTAATATTACCCCCCGGTCAACCCTGGCGTTTGACCCTCCACCTCACCCTCCATAGCCTGCCACCACCATCATCACTCCACCCCTGCTATCTCACTGTCACACTCCACCCCCCTCCTACTCACCTCAAAACAACAACAAAACAACAAGACTCACCCCCTGCCATTTGCTACCTGCCAAAGTGCTATCCCACTTTCCCGCCAAAATCTAAACCAAGGGATGTGATCAATTTGAGGTATCCAACAGCTGAGAAGAGGAGTGGGAAAGTCATGGGAACTATCCTCAGTCTATATAAGTCAAGAAAAGAAAGAAAAGAGGAAGTTGTTAGTTAATATGGTTTAGCAGTGTAATTTTAATTCTTCATGTAATTTACATTTCAGTTGTTGTCTATAGTTTAAGAAATTTGTTTTCAGTATTCTCATTGTAATCTAAGTAAGTTTTAATATAAAGTTCAAATTTCCTTGGTAAATTCAGTTTGTGCTCAATTTGAGTAAAAATCTAAATTGGTTTTAATCTTGTTGAAAGTGGTCATTTACTGTCATAAAAGCTTATTTAAGCTCATTATTAAGGATCATAAGCTCATCTTAGTATAGAACTCAACTCAATTTAAATTACTCAAAAATACTAGAAAATCATTGTAAAATGAAAAATCATGGAAGAAGGTGGCTCAAGCATTGGAACAAAGTTGATTTTGGATATTCCTGGTTTAGTAGCCTCAGGGGAGGCATTAGGCTGTAGTTTGGTTCATTGATTATTGGTTTCTCAGATAAATTCCATTGTAAGTCCATTTTTCAATTTTCAGTATGGAATGGTAGATTAGCTTATTGTGTGCTTATTTGTGTTCCTAGAGACTTATTTAGTGAACAATAAATATGAGATACCCTCTGGAACCTGTATGTTCATTAGCTTGGAGGATTGCTTAGTTTTTCATGATTCACTGCCAATTTAGTATCATAGTCATATTAGGTTTATTATAGTTCTTGTTGGTGATTATTTAATCACTTGAGCTCATCATATCATGATATGACCCGGTGATTCAAGTTCATGGTCTCAATAGTTTTTTTTGCTTAACAAATCACAAGTGAGGTCTGTTAAGGGGTGTTTGGATATGGAGATTACTTGATGTTCTTGTTGTTGTTTTGTTGAGTTCTTTGCATAAGTAGCATCCCTTAGGTATAGTTACGTCAGTAATTGCACAATGTAGGTAGTTTTTTTTATAAAAAGTCAAAAATCCATAGTAGGTTCCCTAACTGTGTACTGTGGGGGTATTAAATTCCATAATCCCCCACATTAGCTCATAAGTTGTAGTTTTAGAGTAGTATAGCTTTATTTTAGCTTATTACATGTTTTTAAACTCTTAGGACTAGATTTAAACTCAAAATAGTCAACTTAGCATGTAAACTAAAAAAGTCAAATTCCCCCTTTTTCTGAAAACCCAAATCTTGGGGGAATTGTTTAGATTTTTGAGGATGGATTAAGACTTTGAAACTTTCAGGATTGATAGTCCCTCAGTTGAACTCTTGAATCCCACAATCACTTTATTTTTGTGATTTTTTGTGTGGGACCCACTTGTGCTCAAAGTAGCCTGCAGGGGGAGTCATCTCCCCTGCACCATGCTTCTGTCCCTAAACACCCAACATCCAGGCTCCCTTTAGAGCTTATAGGTGGGATCCACAGTGTGTATCTAAGCTTTTTGGGAAGCCCTGGTGCCAATCTTGTTGGTTCCAAGCTCGCTTGGCTTTTCAGCTTATTGAACAAGCTTAAATCAGGCCCGCAATTGTCCCCCTAAGCCTGTTTGGTTTTCATTCATTTCATTGTTGCTTATCTGCTCTTTTCAGCTTTTTAGCTTATTTAGATCTTTTCATTTAGCTCATTTTAGATTATTTAGGTTGCCCTTAATTCAGTAAGTAGCTTATTTCACTTTAGGTTTAGCTTGTAGCTCATTAGAAAGCTTTTAACAACTCAAAATCTTATTTTGATCCATTTTGCTTAACTGTTGAGTTTTTAAGCTCTTTCTCAGCTTATTTTTGAGTTGTAAAAATATTAGTTTTGTAAAAGTTTGCTATTTTTATTGTTTAAGTGTGCTGGTAAAAAGAAAAAAATAAAAATAAAATAGTTAGTAAAATCTGCCATGAGTGAGACTTGAACCCTGGACCTTTTGGTTTGACAAGTCAAAACCAAGCCTGAGGTGTGCACCATCTGCCCTATACGTGTCTTAGTGTTTATTGTCTCTTCACTCATTTATATAGTACTCCTTTTCCATTTTAGCTTATTAAGCTTTACAGCTTATTTTCTGCTTATTAAACAAGCTTTTCATAACTTTTATATTTTTCTTAGCTTAATATTATTATAAAGTAATTTTAGGAAAAGTTTTGTAATTTTCAAACTTAATTTAGTATTTTTAATAATTTAATTTAGTTTATTTAGTAATTAATTAATAATAAATAATTAAAAAGTCAAAAAAATAATTTTCTTTTTTCTAAAATTTTCTTTTATCATTAGGCTCGTAAAAATATAATTTTCATGTCCGTAGGGATAGCGTAACCTAAAATTCACGTTTTATTTTGCGCACTCGCGTTTTATTTAATAAACTTTTACGTTTTTAAATTTAGGTACGTTAGTAAAAGTAGTTTGTAAAATAAAGCAAAACCAAATATAAAAAAAGTGATAGCTTCTATTTAAGCCCCTTTGGCTTATTTTTCTGCTTATCTTTAAGCAAACTCTAATTTTATATTTTTAGATTACGTTTTAGGTTAACTAGGTTTCACGTTATTGTTAATATTGTTTGTTTAAATCATTTTCTTTCTTATTTCCTTAGTGTAACCCTTCAAACCCTTATATACCCTTTCCTGTCCAAATTCACCCGATCACAAACCCGTTTGATTACCATCACACCTCGTCGGGACATAACGACTCGGGGAAACCCTATACTTCCACGGAGATTGACTCTTAGGCTGTTTGACCTAGTTGACCATCCCTTGGTCAATTTGGGTTGACCGTTTGGAGCCAATCATTTGATTAAAGATAACTATGACTTCTTTTCTTCCAAAAGTTATCAAGGTTAGAATATTGAGTATAACTTGGACATACTTAATAAACCTCCAACATAGAAGATTAATAAGACATTATCATATGATGGAATGTGATGAATCACATTAAGTCTAAAATTGACGTTATGAATTTGTTAAACTACTTATGAGTAGGTTATTAACAAATAAAAGTCATGAACTGTCATTGTGTATTTGTAATATCCCAAAAGAGAAAATTGTATTGTTGCTTTGTTTGCTAAAGTATTTAAAGATAGTCTTTAAATTACTAAAAGCAAGTGGGAGTTTTGATCTTTAAAAGATAAAATTATAAGATACATAATCTTCTAAAATACACTAGTAAATATCATAATGAGGCTTGACATTAAAATGTTAAATCTTAAGATGATGGAATTCTCATTCATAGAATAGAAAAATATCTCTGATATTTGATTAATATGCTGAGGGTTATGATTTAAAGGATTATTGTAAACCTGATAATCATTATGATACATTACCAAATATGAAATTGGGTGAAGTATACATGATATGAATGATTAAGATGTTGTCCATAAAGATAATCAATTCTAGAAACTTGGTTTATCTTAATAGTTAGACTAGAAAATGAAGATAAGTTTCTTCAAAGACAAGGTAACCATGGTGGTTTAAATCTTTATATAGAAATCATATGGACAATATTGTGCACGTATTTAATACATGTCTTATTACAATATTATTAATCACACTTAAGCAACTAATTGTGATTGAATATTTTATCTTAAACACATTAAATATATATAAAGATTATGATTTTCATATTTAGTTTCATTAATATGAAATTGATAATGGAATATCAAAGCTCTTTCTTGAGTGATTATTTGAGCGAGGACGATAAGTAATCAAAAGGAGTTTATGAATTCAAATAAATCTTTGGAAGTGTACAAAGTGCAATAATCCATGGATGGATAAATGCATGCATCTAGAAGATTATTTTTTATGTTTAATTATTAAATACATGTTTTGATTTATAATTAAAATAAGATAATTTCTAAGTATTCCTGAAAGCTAGTGGGAGTATTATGTTTAATTTCCTAAATCATATATGTTGTAAAACATATAAAAAGTAATATTCCATATAAGTAAATGTTAAGTCTTAGAATGGAATGAAACTTTACTTGAAAGATTTAGAAAATAAAACATACAACCTTGGAATAAAAGTTTATAAACATGTGCGGTAAATGAATCTAATATAACATGATATATCATTTAGAAAGTCTGAATAAATACGTATAACATGAATAAAATCTAAGTATGACTCAAAGATTTTTCATGAACATCATGTTTTGTTGTATCATGCTTAATTATAAAATAATTTGGCAATATTAATATCTACTTGAAAAGTTATTAGATAACTTGTGTAATATTCTATCAGAATATGTTTGATTATAGAATCACATCCTAAGTCTGGAACAGCTTCCAAATTTTATAGATGAACAATTGGTCAATTGTTGTGCAAATTGTCATATCCTACAAACTTGAAAGTTTGAAGGGCATCAAACATTACACAATAGATATTAATGTTTACGGGAAGTTTTAATAGCATATTGTTGTTGCATAAAATGATGCTAATTAAATTAAGATGACACTGAATACTAGTTATGGTAAGGATTTCATCATTGGCTATTACTAGTTATGCTTACTAAAAGCATAGTTGCATTACACATTAAGAGAATAAGAATACTTTAAACTTTAAAATGTTTAGAAGTTTGATTATCATAAATTGGTGGTTAAGGATGTCACACATTTTATGAAATATTATATGGCATAATCAAAATTGTTGAGTATGCACATATAAGAACTTCAATAGTTGAATTCTTGAAATAAGTATTTTTAAAATTCCGATAGATCAAAGTTGGATGATTTATGCCTTGTCAACAAGTATGAATGTCATTACTTGAGACATAATTCATCAACAAGAGTTATCATGCATTGATCTATTTAGTATTTGGATAAGGGATGTTAAACAATTATTATAAAAAATTTAAATACATGGTATATTTAATTTATAATAAATTGTATCTTATATTTGTATGTTTAATCCATAAATAAATGTTATTCTAAATTGTCCATTGTCAGTTAATAATAAGGGAATATTATTAAATCAAGACAAATCTGAAGGTTGGTATAATATACTTAAAGTATATTGATGCGTAGTCATGCCATTTCAGATGATATTCAATGATACCGAATATAGGACTTATCCAAACTATATGATGTTACTTATGGATCTTGTCATTAAGTAAATCATAAGAAGTTATCCTCAAACTTGAGATGCAAGATAAGTGTCATAAATGTAGTACATTTTTGTGGAACAACTTAACACTATACGTAACTGGTAGTCATAAGGGTTGTTTTCGGAAGTGTTACAAAGTTTGTGGGTTTTGCTTGTAGTCAAGATATAATTTGTTCCTTCAAATTTATTTTTTGAGTTTAATACTGCTGGGCCCCTCGTAGGGTTGTTAAGATGTTTACAGGGTCGTGCCCAATATCTTCCCTGAATATGTTCAGAAGATTTGGTAATCTTGATCAATCACAAACAACGAGAAACAAAATTGTTAATTAAGGAATGACTTTGATGCATATCCTTATTAACGTGGTATTAGAAACAAAAGGATAATAATAATGAGAAATCATTAAAAGGTTTTTCCAGGAGCCTTACTCGAGTTGTACTAGAGGCATCGAAGTGTTGCTAGACGTTAACCGATGTGATTACACTATTAAAATATGTCCAAGTGGGAGCTGTTAGTTTATGGACATTATTCTAGTAGTCGTATGTTAGGATCGAACTCGAGATCACGGGATTGCACACTTTACGTATGAGACTCGATGTTTAAATAATTAATATAAAATGTTATATTTAATTATTTAATTCACAATAAACGACTAAAGAGCGTTAGACAATTAATGGAATTGACTAACGGTCGGTAAATGTCAACGGGATATGAAGAAAGTAAAACAAGACAAGAAAAGGTTCTAAAAATCATCTCTTGAGCTTTTTTTGGGCGAAACTATGGAATCCCACATCGGAAACCATAGCAAACTTGATATCTATCATAAGGGTATAAATACATCCCCATGTATTTATCCTTTGGTAAACTTGATTTCAATAGAAGGCCGAACTTCTTCTTTTCCTCTCTTGTTCATAGGACAATGAGCGAAACCCCAAGAAAAGGGATTTGTGAGTAACCTTGAACATTACAAAGTGTTTGGTAATCTATTGTGATCAAGAACTAGCATTCGCATCGAATTGCTAATAGTACGTGTGTACAAGAACGTGATTTGGTTATATCTTGGATTGAATAACAAAAAGGTAAGGGGTTATTCTTACAATCCACATAAACCCTAATTAGGGTTCATAAGTTGAAGATTGCTTTAATTGATTCTTGTTTGGGTTAGAATCACAAAGGTGCGTTTACTATTTATTACTGATTAATTAATTACATGTTATATGATCTTGTTATAATTGCTTCCGATATGCTTACTTGATGTTATTGGTTTATTTATATGCATGTCATGATATTATAATTCCAACACTCCTTAGCCATCCAGCACGACTCTCTGCAAAAAGTGACAAAAAATTAGATCGAAGAAATCTAATTCATGATATTTTAATGGGCATCTACAACTAGCATCAACTTATAAGAAACACCGGATTAATTTATTTTAGAAGAGAACAACAATCACATTCATCTAATGAAGTGTGTTTATATATATATATATATATATATATATATATATATATATATATATATATATATATATATATATATATATATATATATATATATATATATAGGGATAACCGGGACAGGATCAAACATAAAGGGTTCAAAGTAAAAATTTTGGGGAAGATTCTTGTGCTGGCATGTGTCCTTGGTACATCAGTTAGAAAAAATGGTTCATAACAATTCAACACATTTCAGCACTAGAATCCTTCCTACCCTTTTTACCTCAAGCTCAAGTCAAAATAACAAATTCAACTGTACTTGTATAGAACTCAAAATAATAGAGCAAGAGAACCTTCTAATAATCCCGAATGGTCTCATCCAAGCATATCACTATTATTGTCCCCACCAAGAGGAGAGACTAAGCTCTCAACATATAATGCTACATCAAAAGCCTTTGAGCCAAAATGGCCAAGTGGCCGATCACCACACCATCCTGGGAGATTAGCGATATTAACTAAAGATGATACATCAATCCAAGATTCCCTGTACTCTTGCATAACCCACACTTCTTTCTTTAGTTTGTTAATATCACGAACAAAGCATAACTGCCCTTCCAACACACCAAAACAGAATATACACGAATACTCTAACCAATCAGGTTTAAGGATTTCTTTGAACCTGTCTTCCACGAAATCAAAGCAGACGATAACAAGATCAATATCTTCACCATTAGCAGAGTAATCCTTATACATCACCCAATGTGGGGACCCATTCACTGTTACACCTTGAGCATTTTCGAAGACGAAATATGGGAAATGTTCAATCTTGTCCCAAATTTCAGTCTTGCAATTATAAATGCTAACTGTCGTTGAATCATAAATAGAATCATCAAATCGACGGTACCTTAATCCCTTTCGAGAACCTTTCAATCTTCCACCAGTAAAACGCACGATTCTCACTACCTTGTAAGCCTTTGTTGTTGCATCGTAACCTAAAGCAAAGTTCCTTAATTCATCTCTATATACAGATAGACCATTAAACTGTTTTAGTAACCTAGTTGAAGGATTCCATAAATAGTAACATTTGATATCAACACCCAATAAAAGCAACCCATTGCAAGAAGCTAATATTTCTACAAGGGGTGAAAAAGCTTTTACGGGAATATTGAATTCATACCTCATGCATCGATCTTCTAAAAAGAAAGATTTCATCCATGGACCATGTATTAGTTGATATACAGATAAGCTTTGTATTAGTTGTAGATAAGCATTATATTAGTTGTCACACTTATGTAATTAGCGTAAGTAGTGGGTATTTACCCAAAATAGCTCTACTGATAGCTATATGTACTGATTGGCTCCAAACGGTCAACCTAATTGACCAGGTGAATGGTCAACAAAGGTCAGACAGCCTAAAGTCAATCACCGTGGAAGTATAGGGTTTCCCCGGGTCGTTATGTCCCGACGAGGTGTGATGGTAATCAAAACGGGTTTGTGATCGGGTGAATTTAGACAGAAAAGGGGTTTGAGGGTTTGAATGATTACACTAAGGCATGAGGAATGAAAATAACTTAGAAACACTATACAAACAATTACTGACGATCAGATACACTAAGAATGTGAATTAAACCTAAAAACGCGCGTTTGAATTTAAAATAAACGCGAACGCGCAAAATAAAAAGTGAAACGTGAGCGAATAAAGTCCTACGAATATGAAAATTATATTTTTACAATCCTAATGATAAAAGAAAATTTTTAGAAAAAGAAAATTAATTTTTACACTATTTAATTAATTACTATTAATTAATTACTAATTTCCTAATTACTTTTAATTATTTAAATCATACTAAAATACAAATAATTATGAAATTAACTTGAAAAAATAAAATTTAAACTTGGAAAAATCTAAAATAATATAAAACTAATTTTAAAACTCAAAATATATTTTTAAGACTTTTTAAATAATTATTACTAATTAAAAACTAATTATTAATTAATTAAAACTAAATTAAATTAAAAAAAAATAGTAAATGAACAGTGAAAAATATAAAACTTTTTCTAAAATTATTTTATAACTACTAGAACATTAGAAAATTATAAAAATGAGAATAGCTTTTTAAATAAGCTAAAAACTTAAATAGAAGCTATCACTTTATTAAATTTTTGACTTTTCTGAATTTTTCTTTTACAAACCTATTAAGCTACTGAAATGAAGAGACTTTTGTGAAGGCAACTTGTCAGAAGCTTAAAAATAAGCTCTGTATACCCTAAAAAGCTCAACAGTGGGCTTAAATGGCTTATAATGAGGTTTTAAGCTCACATAAGCTCCCCATAAGCCACACAGTTCTCACAAACAGGAAAATAAGATTTAAACAACTCAATTATATTGGAAAGAAGCTAAAACATGTGAAAGAATATACTAATAGGTTGAAATAAGCTGATAAGCAACTCCAAAATACCACAAATCAACAAACAGGCCTGCAGGCCACTTCCAGGCCTTTTACAGCTTATCAAATAAGTTAGGGAATGGAAGTGGACCTAGGAACCAACAAGCTTGACCACTGAGCTTTCCACAAAGCCCAACTACACAAGCAAAAGTCCACATGTAAGCTCTCAAAGAGCTTATGAAATGGCTGAGGTACACTGATGGATCAGAGTACTCAGGAAAATAGGACAAGCTAAGAGCTTAATGTAGGCTTATTAAATGAGCAGGAAAATGCAATAAAATCCCTGAACCTTGAAGTTTGACAGATAGGCTTCTAACAACAGCAAAAATTAAAAGCTGAGATGTACTAAGGAATAAGCTACAAGCTTATGCAGGTGGACTGCTGGCCAAAGGACCCTGGAGCAGGGCAAAACTAGGCCAAATGGGTCCACTTTGTGATCAATTATAACTAACCCAATGAACTTCAAAGCTAAATTTTCTTTCTGAATTTGATTAACAAGCTTCCAAAGTTTACAAAACAACAATTAGTATCAAGTTCTAAGTGATTTTGAAACCTATGTATGCTTTTGAAAACTGTCCCAATCCAACAGACTAGGACTTTTGACTTTTTGTATTAACTTAATATTTGACTAAAATGGATTTCTAATGATCAAAACTAAACTTAAATGCAATATTTGAGCTTGTTTGTTACTAGAATTACCTAAGTTCAATCTAAATCTATTGAAATTCCAAGGTAACATATTTAACTTAAGCAAATATGAACACAGAAATGACTCTGAGTTGAATTTTGACTTTTTGTTAATTGACCTATGTGACTATTCTACCCTATGTGACTCTAATACAAACTGTTTATGCAGAGAAATTAGTGAGAAAACTACAGGAATCAACAGAACATCAGCAATCCAAACACCCCTTTACTTACTAACTGTCATGGGATTTATTAAGCAAAATAAGGAATTAGACCAAGCAACCACTGGATTAACTTACTATGACACTAAACAAGCCTAAATGAGTAGCATTGAGCATCAAACAACATCTATAACTAAACACATCAATTTATGTAAAAAAAAATGAGAAAAACCTTGCAAATTCCAAGCTGAGAACCAAGGTATCCAAGCCACATAAACACACCTATTAGCTTCCAAAAGCTTCTAAACCAGGATCATCTCAGCTTCCTTCTTCTTTACACACTGATTTTTTTATTTTTCTTTATTTTTCTTGTATTTTTGGTATTTTTTAGATTGATGTAGGGAAACTGATTGCAATTAATAGGGAAACTTATAAAAGCTTAAAAATGATAGAGTGAGCTCATATGACTAGTAACAAACTTTTAACAACTTTAAGATTTAACTGAGATTTTAAGTAAAAACTACCAACAACTTGAATTCAAATTAGAACTTGAAATTAAGATTCAATAAAGTTTTCATTATAATTAAATCACTGATTACAAGCTTTTAAATCTAGGAATCACAACTGGAATGTAAATTGTACTAAGAACGACATTAATTAAAACTACACTACATTATACTAAACTAAAAACTAACACTCCTTCTTCTCTTTTTCTTCATTTAAATAGACTGAGGCATGCTTCTCTCTCTATCCCACTTCAATATAGACCCTTGAATGGCTTCTTTTGATCCTGACCATTGGTTTGGATTTTTGGCGGGAAAAGTGAGTTTTATCCATTTGGCATTAAGCACTTGGCAGGGGTGGGTTTTGGACTGATGTGTTTGTTTGGAGGTATAAGGGTGTAGGGGTGATGATGGAGGAGTAGGGGGTTGGGTTTGTGATAATGAGAAGTGCAGAGGTCACGGGTTGGAGGGAGAGGATGATCAGTCAAACCAGGGGTGGTTTGGTTTGACCTGGTTTATATTATTCAGGAAGGGAAGTTGGGCTTTAGGATTAGATGGGCCAAGGGATGTGTTGGATTGGATGGAGTGATAAGGTGGGCTAGTGAGGGTGTTGTAGTGGATTTGGATTTTGGGGAAATAAATAAAGGGTGGTCCATTTTGAGTAGTAACTAGTAACACAAGGACCATTTTTGCAACTTCTTATTTTCAGGGGTGTATTTTGCAATTTTTCCAAAAGTTATCAATAGGACTAACATTGCCTAGCTTACTATTCCAAAAACCAATATTTTATAATTTCCAAAATTTGAATATCCGAGGACCATTTCTGCTAAATTCCAAAGTTGAGGGGCCAAACATGTAATTTTCCCAAAGTTTACCAAAAGGACTATTGATGCCATTTATGAATAGTACAAGGTTTATTTTTGATAATTTCCACTTTTTTAATAACCAAGGCCATTTTTGACATTTTTCAAAATTGGGGGACCAAAGTTGTAATTTTGCATTTTTGATATTTAAAGGACTTGTTTGACAACTTATGAATCCCCAAGGACCTTTAATGATATTTTGCATGTTTTGAATAACCAGGGATTAGATTTGACAAGTTTTGAAAATTGAGGGACTGAAACTGCCAATTTTGCAAACTTTGTTCGTTTTTCATCTGTTTTTAAACATTTTGCATCAGAAACATATAAAACACAATCCTAGGATATTTTCAGTATTTTGATGCGTATTTGAGTATTTTTAAATGTTTTTGCAGTTCAGATTGACAAAAAATTATGAGTATTCATACACTCATCAATCCCCCACACTAAACTATTGCTAGTCCCTAGCAATCTTTTGAGAAAACTTAATGGATTTGAATCTCTTTACCAAAAGCCATTACTTCTGGAGTAGCCAAATGTTTCAGTTCAAGTAAGAACTATGGTCCACCTGATAACCATGTGATTTTGAGCAAACCACCAGCTGTCAACGGATTTGATTTGTCTATACCAGAAGCCGTTTGCTTCTGGACTAGCCAACTCTTGATGGACATAGTCAACATCTTGGTGAGCTGATTACCAATTATGGTTTTTCCACTGCCTTTACCACAAGCCATAACCTTGCGGGCTAGCCAACTCTATCACTTTTTAGGATATGGCGAGTTGAGATACCATACAATTTTGGGCAAATTGTAAGCCATCAACGGATTTGATATATCTTTACCAAGAGCCGTTTGCTCCTGGATTAGCCAATCCTTTTGTCGTTTAGACATGGTGGACTGATAACCACAAAAAATTTTGAAGCACAAGTGAAAAAATTTATAAAATTTTTGAAATTTTGGCCAAAATGGGGGTACTAGATGGTAAAATGTGATCAAATTCGCTAGAATACCCCCCCCCCCCCCCCATACTTAGAATTGAATATTGTCCTCAATATTCAAAGTCCCGGCTATTATGCCAACTCTTTGAACGTAAAAGGGCAACATTACAATCTAAATGTGGAAACACCATTTTTGTTTTTTTTCACTTTATTTGTAACCATAGCATGGGTAACTCCCCCACACTTAGGGTGAAAACCCTATAAGCATGCTACTGTTTTTGTTTACCGAGTCGCTAGCTTGACTCGACCCCGAATTCATTTGTTCTTGGGGAAGTATGATGTGGAAGAAACAATCTCCAT
Organism: Artemisia argyi; assembly: GCA_030686995.1. Lineage (NCBI taxonomy): Eukaryota > Viridiplantae > Streptophyta > Magnoliopsida > Asterales > Asteraceae > Artemisia > Artemisia argyi. The sequence continues at coordinate 44,291,141 of CM060683.1, read as the reverse complement.
CGGACTTTCATTCAAGATGTTTGGACAAACATTTGAAGCACGTGAAAGTTCCACACCGATGAGATATACATACCCAGGCTCTAAATAGTATAAACTATAAGCGGTGATGCCGGGGTCAAAGATAATGTCTTCATTCCCGAAGGAATGAAGAACAGGAGAAGTCACCCGATAGGTGAAGAAAGGAAGAAAGATCTTGATGACAATCAAGATAAAGTCATCATCATCAGAAAGAGAATTCATGATTGGTGTATCATGAATCTCATCATTAAAGCTCATATGATCTAGACATATTATGGGTGGGAGGGTTGGGATTTTGATATCAATCAAATTCTCAAGGTTGAGAATATTTCCCTCCGGAATACAAAGATCATCTTTGTCTAGATCAAAGTAAAAGTTATCATACTCCGGTGGAGATATGATATGAGTGAGTTCACGGGAGAACTCCTCAAAGGTGAATGAATCATACTCGGGGAGAGAATTATGAGAATGAGAAGTGGTACTGCCACTAATCTTCTCTCCCATATGATCAAAAGTAAAGGCTTCAAACTCCGGAATAGGATCATCGGAGAAAATGTCACTATCCTTAATGGGGACAGGAGATGAAATAGGTTTCTCTTTGAAAGCCTCGATTTTAGAAATGAGGAGATCGACATTCAATAATGTTGCACGAAGTGCTTCATCTTTGATTTCAGTGTCAATCTCATCATTCTCTTCTTCTAAGCTAACTAGCTCAGAAGGTAATTCTTCCATAAAAACGATGTCTCCACAAGATAACGAATCGTCATCAGCAGAATCGGAGAACATCTCAGCATGATTAGTCGGGAAGACAAGAGGAGGAGGGATATCACACAAATGATCAAGAATTCCATGTGACTCTCTTGGGATTGGGACAAGGTTCTCAACACTAGACTTTATGAATTCGTCCGATTCCTTTTCAGGAACAGTGTCAAGATGCTCGTCCCCCATGCTCAAAGGGTGAGTGGGAACCTCGGGTGTGATAACAGTAGGTTGAGATGGAATTTCATCTGATGAAACTAATGAATCTTTATAAAATTAAAGAATATCAAGTGTATCTTCATCATCACTGTCATCAGGAATGAAACAGAATCGAGAGCTAGATCTGGCTACGTTTTCTTTTTCAATTGATTCCCTAATAGATTTTTCATAGGCCTCTTGGGAATTTATTTTAGCAGCCTGTTCTTCAGCTAACAATTCTTCCATCGATTTTTGGTTTGGATTATCTGGGGTATGTGTAATTCCTTTCAAATCTTTCACTAAATCCAAAAGATCAAGGAGAAGACTTTGAGGAATTGGCTGAGGTGGAGGTTCGTCATAATACGATGTGTCAAAAGTGTTACAAGGAAATGGATTCCTCGTTTGACAATCGGAACTGAAGTGTGGACCTCCACAGTAATCACAACAGTAAAACTGATGTGGCTGTGGGTTGTACGTGCTAGAGTCATAATCGTTATCCGGAAACTGCTCATAGACAAGCGTGTTTCCTGATTGATAATCAGAACTGTAGTGTGAACCACCACAGTACTCACAACAGTAAAACTGCTGAGTCTCATGGTGTGGTGGCTGATGGAATAAATCAGTCGTGTCATGGTAAGAATAGGGATCCTGGTTATAGACAGACCCGTTTCCTGACTCTACCATGCCACAACTGGGGCAATTACCATCATTATGAGGATTACCACACCATTGGCAAATAAGAAAGTGTGGATGAGACATAGAAAGAATCAAATGTGTATAGAGGGGTAGGGATAAAGAATCAAAAAGGTAGGAGGGTAAAGATGGATATTTTTGTGGTTTTTGAAAAACATTTTATATACAAATAGGAAAAAAAATCTTTTTGGGTTTTTTTTTTTTTTTTTGAAAACTGATTTTAAAATGTTTTCGAGAACAGTTTTGTTTTTATAAGATAAGAAAATATGAACAAGGATGGTAAATATACAAAGGATTGAATTCCAAAAGCACTAATCAACAAACCGTTTTAGAAAAACGCGCACAACCTCCCCGGCAACGGCGCCAAAATTTGATTGGCTCCAAACGGTCAACCTAATTGACCAGGTGAATGGTCAACAAAAGTCAAACAGCCTAAAGTCAATCTCCGTGGAAGTATAGGGTTTCCCCGGGTCGTTATGTCCCGACGAGGTGTGATGGTAATCAAAACGGGTTTGTGATCGGGTGAATTTGGACAGAAAAGGGGTTTGAGGGTTTGAATGATTACACTAAGGCATGAGGAATGAAAATAACTTAGAAACACTATACAAACAATTACTGACGATCAGATACACTAAGAATGTGAATTAAACCTAAAAACGCGCGTTTGAATTTAAAATAAACGCGAACGCGCAAAATAAAAAGTGAAACGTGAGCAAATAAAGTCCTACGAATATGAAAAATATATTTTTAAAAACCTAATGATAAAAGAAAATTTTTAGAAAAAGAAAATTAATTTTTACACTATTAAATTAATTACTATTAGTTAATTACTAATTTCCTAATTACTTTTAATTATTTAAATCATACTAAAATGCAAATAATTATGAAATTAACTTGGAAAAATAAAATTTAAACTTGGAAAAATCTAAAATAATATAAAACTAATTTTAAAACTGAAAATATATTTTTAAGACTTTTTAAATAATTATTACTAATTAAAAACTAATTATTAATTAATTAAAACTAAATTAAATTAAGAAAAATAGTAAATGAACAGTGAAAAATATAAAACTTTTACTAAAATTATTTTATTACTACTAGAACATTAGAAAATTATAAAAATGAGAATAGCTTTTTAAATAAGCTGAAAATAAGCTAAAAACTTAAATAGAAGCTATCACTTTATTAAATTTTTGACTTTTCTAAATTTTTCTTTTACAAACCTATTAAGCTACTGAAATGAAGAGACTTTTGTGAAGGCAACTTGTTAGAAGCTTAAAAATAAGCTCTGTATACCCTAAAAAGCTCAACAGTGGGCCTAAATGGCTTATAATGAGGTTTTAAGCTCACATAAGCTCACCATAAGCTACACAGTTCTCACAAACAGGAAAATAAGATTTAAACAACTCAATTATATTGGAAAGAAGCTAAAACATGTGAAAGAATATACTAATATGTTGAAATAAGCTGATAAGCAACTCCAAAATACCACAAATCAACAAACAGGCCTGCAGGCCACTTTCAGGCCTTTTACAGCTTATCAAATAAGCTAGGGAATGGAAGTGGACCTAGGAACCAACAAGCTTGACCTCTGAGCTTTCCACAAAGCCCAACTACACAAGAAAAAGTCCACATGTAAGCTCTCAAAGAGCTTATGAAATGGCTGAGGTACACTGATGGATCAGAGTACTCAGGAAAATAGGACAAGCTAAGAGCTTAATGCAGGCTTATTAAATGAGCATGAAAATGCAATAAAATCCCTGAACCTTGAAGTTTGACAGATAGGCTTCTAACAACAGCAAAAATCGAAAGCTGAGATGTACTAAGGAATAAGCTACAAGCTTATGCAGGTGGATTGCTAGCCAAAGGACCCTGGAGCAGGGCAAAACTAGGCCAAATGGGTCCACTTTGTGATCAATTATAACTAACCCAATGAACTTCAAAGCTAAATTTTCTTTCTGAATTTGATTAACAAGCTTCCAAAGTTTACAAAACAACAATTAGTATCAAGTTCTAAGTGATTTTGAAACCTATGTATGCTTTTGAAAACTGTCCCAATCCAACAGACTAGGACTTTTGACTTTTTGTATTTACTTAATATTTGACTAAAATGGATTTATAATGATCAAAACTAAACTTAAATGCAATATTTAAGCTTGTTTTTTACTAGAATTACCTAAGTTCAATCTAAATCTATTGAAATTCCAAGGTAACAGATTTAACTTAAGCAAATATGAACACAGAAATGACTCTGAGTTGAATTTTGACTTTTTGTTAATTGACCTATGTGACTATTCTACCCTATGTGACCCTAATACAAACTGTTTATGCAGAGAAATTAGTGAGAAAACTACAGGAATCAACAGAACATCAGCAATCCAAACACCCCTTTACATACTAAATGTCATGTGATTTATGAAGCAAAATAAGGAATTTGACCAAGCAACCACTGGATTAACTTACAATGACACTAAACAAGCCTAAATGAGTAGCATTGAGCATGAAACAACATCTATAACTAAACACATCAATTTATGTAAAAAAATGAGAAAAACCTTACAAAGTTCAAGCTGAGAACCAAGGTATCCAAGCCACATAAACACACCTATTAGCTTCCAAAAGCTTCTAAACCATGATCATCTCAGCTTCCTTCTTCTTTACACACTGATTTTTTTATTTTTCTTTATTTTTCTTGTATTTTTGGTATTTTTTAGATTGATGTAGGGAAACTGATTGCAATTAATAGGGAAACTTATAAAAGCTTAAAAATGATAGAGTGAGCTCATATGACTAGTAACAAACTTTTAACAACTTTAAGATTTAACTGAGATTTTAAGTAAAAACTACCAACAACTTGAATTCAAATTAGAACTTGAAATTAAGATTCAATAAAGTTTTCATTATAATTAAATCACTGATTACAAGCTTTTAAATCTAGGAATCACAATTGGAATGTAAATTGTACTAAGAACGACATTAATTAAAACTACACTACATTATACTAAACTAAAAACTAACACTCCTTCTTCTCTTTTTCTTCATTTAAATAGACTGAGGCATGCTTCTCTCTCTATCCCACTTCAATATAGACCCTTGAATGGCTTCTTTTGATCCTGACCATTGGTTTGGATTTTTGGCGGGAAAAGTGGGTTTTATCCATTTGGCTTTAAGCACTTCGCAGGGGTGGGTTTTGGACTGATGTGTTTGTTTGGAGGTATAAGGGTGTAGGGGTGATGATGGAGGAGGAGGGGGTTGGGTTTGTGATAATGAGAAGTGAAGAGGTCACGGGTTGGAGGGAGAGGATGATTAGTCAAACCTGGGGTGGTTTGGTTTGACCTGGTTTATATTATTCAGGAAGGGAAGTTGGGCTTTAGGATTAGATGGGCCAAAGGATGTGTTGGATTGGATGGAGTGATAAGGTGGGTGATGGCTTTTGGTAAAGAGTTTTTCAAATCCATCAAGTTTTCAAAACAGTATTGCTAGGGACTAGCAATAGTTTAGTGTGGGGGATTGATGAGTGCTCAAACACTCATCATTTTTTGTCTAATCTGAACTGTAAAACATACAAAAACACTCAGTAATGCATCAAGCCAAAAGTTGGTTGAGCCCGAACCACCTAACTTATATTGACCAAGGAATGGTCAACAAAGTCAAACAGCTTAGAATCAATGCTCCGCGGAAGTATAAGGTTTCCCCGGGTCGTATTGTCCCGACGAGGTGTGAATTGTAAACAAACGGTTATTTGATCGGGTGAATTTGGATGGAAAAAGGTTTGTGATTGATTACACTAAGGAATCTACAAGGGAATAGCTTAAATAAGCTATATAAACAAGACTGGAAAGTTTAAAAACCCAGAAACGTTTAAAACTTAAAAACGCGTACGTTCATTTTTAAGTAACGTGAACGTACAAAATAAAACGCGAGTTTTAGCAAAATAAAATACTTACAATAGTGAAAATCACATTTTTACAATCCTAATAATAAAATAAACTTTTTAGAAAATTAAAATTAATTTTTACACTATTTAATTAATTATTATTAATTAAACACTATTTGTTAATTACTTATTAATATTTAAACTACTTAATTATAATACAATATTGATTAAATACTAAAAAAGGTGAAAATAATATTTCTAAAATTATAAAATAACTAAAAATAAGTTTTAAAAATAAAAATATGTATTTTTGTCTTTTTGTGGTTTTTCTATTAAATAATTACTAATTAATGACTAATTATCTAATTAACTATTTTAAATTAGGAAAAATACTAGATGAACAGTAAAAATTCTAAGAAAATTTCTAAAATTACTTTATAACATATAAAAGCTAAAAAAAATATAAAAACTAAGTTTTACTTAATAAAAACTAGATATGTTATTTTAAACTAATTATTATTTAATAATTAATAAACTAAGATTAATTCTAATTAATACTAAATAATACAATAAAAATCTGAGAAAATTAATATAAATACTTTAATATAATAGAAATTTAAGAAAAATATAAAAATGACAAGTACTTAATAAAAATATAAAAAGTGAAAATTAAAATTAAATAAAATTAAATAGAAATTATCACTTATAAATAAATTGTTTTTTTCTTGATTTTCTTTTTACAAAACTACTTTAACACTAAAAACAAACAACTTTCACAAAAACAAATTTGAAGAAGCTTAAAAATAAGCTGAATATGGCTTAAAAGCTTTGGCAGTTTGACTTTGGTTGACCAAGGGGGAAAATTAGCTAAATTGGGTTTGTGTGGGGCCCACAATGGCTGATTCAAGTACAAATAAGCTAAGTGAACTTATTTAAGCATGAAAAAGCAATTAAGAACCACATAATAAGCCATAAGCTAAAAATAAGCACATTGAACTTCTTATTTCTGGACTGAAAATGAGACAGATAAATGAGCTTGATTCAAGTGGGTCCCAGTGGTACCCAAGTCAACCCAATGGTCAATACATGTTGCCTGGTAGGAGGGGGTTGGGAGGAACAAGTTTGGTGCATTGGGGCCCACTGGTTTGGCTGGAAAACCACCACCAAGTGGTGGTGGTGGTGGTGTATCTGCTGAGACAGAGCAGACTTCAGCCCTTCAAGTCACTTTGTGGCTTTGTGGGGCCCACAAGAAAAATAGCAAAAATGTAACAAAGCTAAGAAACCAAAGATGAGCTATCAGATTACAATTAGGAACAGATTTCAACCTCTAAATCAACTCACAAAAATCAAAACAATTTCTCAAACTTTTAGAAAAATCTGAAATGGGAACTTTGACTTTTTGATCAAACTTTGCTATTTTGACTAGAATGAAGTTTGAGCTTAATTTATGGACTGAATATAATGAGTTAAGCCAAAATAAGTACAAGCCAAGTTAAAACAACAACATATGCATTGACTTCTGCTGTATATAACTTTGATTTTGAGACCTATTTTAACCTAACTTAACCTAATACAGTAAAACTACACAAAAACAACACTAAGACAACAACTAGAATTAAGCAAACAAGCTTTAGCCAAACACCCCTTATAACACTTGACTGTTTTGATTTTTACTCTACCACATGCTTATTACAACTGAGAAACTAAAGCAATAATCTAAATCATGCTACATTAAGTCTAAAACAACAAGAAGTAACAACTAAAAGTAGTCAAGCAGAAGCAATTCACAGAAGCATATTCTAAAAACTGAAAATGGAAATTTAGCTTAGATAGGATGAGTTTACCTCAAGTCAGTAACCTAAAACTCATTTGAGCCTATCAACAAAGTTTTTAACCAGAAACCACCAGCAAATCACCTCTGAATCAGCAAATGCTTATTTCTTTTCACCCTTTGACCATAGTTGACTTTTTGACTTTTTTGGTTTGTGGTAATGAAACAAAGCTTTTAAACTCAACTGAGCTCATAACAAGCTATCATTAGCTTTAATGAGCTCAGTGAACAGGGAGTAAGGCTTATAGAAGCTTTTGATCACAATTGAGTTTTTAAGCTAAAATAATGAAATTTAATAGTGAATAATTTGCAATAACAACTGAATTACTTTTATTAAAAAGGTAAGTGTAGTACAGAAAAAGAGATTACAAAGCTTAAAGTTACATATTACATTACTTAAAACTAAATTCGACCCTAAACTAGACTAAGAAATAAAAATTAACTACTACTTCTTCATTCTCTTTCTTCTTCCTCTTATACATGACAATTAGGGTTTAGTGGGCCCTTCTGAGTGTTTCCCATTAATAATTGTGGCCGTTGGATCAATAAAAATCATCTTGGCCCTTAAAATTGTTTTGGCGGGAAAGCATGTTTTGGCAGATAATGTGGTGTTTGGTGAGGGAATTTATGAGGAGGGGGTTTGGTTGGGTTGGTGGAAGATATAAATGATAGTGGGTGAGTTGGTGAGGACTTTGGAGGAGGGGGGGGGGGGGGAACACAGTCGCGGGTTTTGTGGAGGTTGAGGGAGGATGAACAGTAACTGGCGTTTTTATTTAAAATGGGAAGTGGGCTGAGGAGATGGGTGGACTGGATGGGGCTCATGGATCAGGGTATTGGTTTTGGGTTAAAATAAGAATGGGGTCCATTTGGTTTTTAACTAAATAACATCAAGGACCAAAAGTGTAGATTTTAAAACTATGAGGGACTGAAATTGTATTATTCCCAAAGTAGTCACAAGGGACCATTCATGCATAGCTTAAATATCCAAAACCCATTTTTACAATTTTTGTACTTTTCAAAATTCCCGGGGACCATTTATGTAAATTTCCAAACATGAGGGACCAAACTTGTAATTTCCTCAAACTTCACACCAAGGACTGAAAATGACTTTTGTAACTTCCCAAGGACTAAAAATGATTTTTCATCCAAAATTATCCCACCAGGGACCGATTCTGCCAAATTCTGAAACTCCAGGGACCAAAACTGTAAATTCTCAAAACTTTCCCATTTTTCACCAAAGGACTAAATATGACATTTTATGATTTCAAAATGACTTTTGGTGATAATTTTCCATATTTTGAATATCCAGGGACTAGATTTGTAATTTTATGAAAGTTGGGGGACTGAAACTGCCAATTTTGCAAACTTTGTACGTTTTTCATCTGTTTTTGCTCATTTTGCATCTAAAACATATAAAACATGATTTTGAAATATTTTCAGTATTTTGATGCATTACTGAGTGTTTTTGTATGTTTTGCAGTTCAGATTAGACCAAAAATGATGAGTGTTTGAGCACTCATCAGTGGGCTAGTGAGGGTGTTGTAGTGGATTTGGATTTTGGGGAAATAAATAAAGGGTGGTCCATTTGGAGTAGTAACTAGTAACACAAGGACCATTTTTGCAACTTCTGATTTTCAGGGGTGTATTTTGCAATTTTTCCAAAAGTTATCAATAGGACTAATCATGCCAAGCTTACTATTCCAAAAACCAATATTTTATAATTTCCAAAATTTGAATATCCGAGGACCATTTCTGCTAAATTCCAAAGTTGAGGGGCCAAACATGTAATTTTCCCAAAGTTTACCAAAAGGACTATTGATGCCATTTATGAATAGTACAAGGTTTATTTTTGATAATTTCCACTTTTTTAATAACCAAGGACCATTTTTGACTTTTTTCAAAATTGGGGGACCAAAGTTGTAATTTTGCATTTTTGATATTTAAAGGACTTGTTTTGACAACTTATGAATCCCCAAGGACCTTTAATGATATTTTGCATGTTTTGAATAACCAGGGACTAGATTTGACAAGTTTTGAAACTTGAGGGACTGAAACTGCCAATTATGCAAACTTTGTTCGTTTTTCATCTGTTTTTAAACATTTTGCATCAGAAACATATAAAACACAATCCTAGGATATTTTCAGTATTTTGATGCATATTTGAGTATTTTTAAATGTTTTTGCAGTTTGGATTGACAAAAAATGATGAGTATTCATACACTCATCATGTACCATGTATCCTGTATGAAAGAACGACAAGCAAATATACAATTCAATATGGTTTCATGAGTCTTCTAATTGATCCTGTCCTACTTTCTCTCTACCTCCCATTCTTCACCTTCTGCCTATTCTTCTTTTCGTAAAACCCTACCCCTACTTCTTCCCTTACTATTTTCATGGCTGGTGATGATGCCGCTGCTACAAACACCCCTAAAACTAATGAAACAATTGTTCCATTTACTTTCCCAAATACCATCCCTATCAAGTTGAGCCTCGAAAAACACAATTACAATTCGTGGAGTTCCTTCCTCAAGATCAACCTTGGAAGTCTAGGCTTAAAAGCACATATTTAGGGGACCTCCGCCAGCAACAATGATCCCGAGTGGAACAAACAAGACGACCTAGTGAAGGTATGGATTCTAGGTACTTTAAACGAACCCCCCCAAGACCAAGTCGTCACAACCCCCGGGAATGCCAAAGCACTATGGGACCATATTAAAGACATCTTCCATGATAACAAAGACACACGCGCTATTACTCTTGATAGTGAACTTCGCACCATCAAGCTTGGCAACCTGTCCATTAATGCATATTGCACCAAAATACAAGGTATGGTCGATCATTTGCACAATCTTGGTGAAAAGGTGAGTGATAAAAATATGGTGATGTATGCAATCAATGGACTTGATGAACGTTTTAAAGGTATTGTTCGCATCATAAGGCATCGCGAACCTCTTCCCACGTTCGAAACCACTCGTAACATGTTGTTGCTTGAGGAAAGCACCTTGCAAGAAGCTGTGGACCACTCCAGTGTTTTGGATCACACCTCTTCGTCCCCTACTGTTTTACTAGTAGCAAAATCCAACAACAAAGGTAACCAACCAAACTCTTCTATTAATTCCCAAGATATACCACAAATGTGCAATCATTTTATCAAGGGTAATTGCAAGTTTGGGGACCGTTGCAAGTTTATTCATGACCATCGCAACCGGTCGGGTTTAAATCCTAAAAACAATTCGGGTATGTATTCTGTTAACAGTGGGGGCATCTTTGGTCGAACACCTGTTGTGCCAATTCAATACCAAAATCAATCATGGGCTGCTCCTGGGTTATATAGTACACGTATGGCTCAACAACACCAACAGCCAACCTCATCTAGACTGGCCCAACACCAGATTACCACCAATAGCCCATTAGCCTTCACCACCTCCACATACTTACACCAAACCCTTAAATACCCCATACCATCTAATCCAACAACACAGTATGTGTACCCAGCCCAACAACAGTCACCTTACCCATTAGCCCAACAAGCTCAGCCTGCTGCTCCCACTAGTATTCTCGGACCAGCCCCGATTGCCTAACAGTCACAACCTACTGCCCTCCCGAGCGCATTTAGCACTATGACATTACAAGACCCAACCTGGAACATGGATACAGGTGCTTCTTCTCATTTAACTTCTAATACAAATAATTTAAGTTCTATTTTTAACAAACGTTTATTCCCATCTGTGCACGTTGGTGACGAAAATTCTATTCCCGTTACTAACACCGGACATAGCATTATTCCATCCACTCATCGCCCAATTCATCTTCATAATGTCCTTGTCACCCCCAATATTATCAAAAATCTCATTTCTGTACGTCAATTTACTAAAGATAATAATTGCACTGTCGAATTTGGCCCTTTTGGTTTTTCTGTGAAGGACTTCTGGACTCGCCATATCCTTCTTCGATGTGATAGTTCGGGAGATCTCTATCCCGTTACTAAGCCATCTGTCACCCCTACCGCTCTTCTCTCAACAAGCTCCTCCACATGGCACCAACGCCTCGGTCATCCAGGTGACGAAGTGCTACGGTCTCTTGTTTCTCGTCAATTAATTTCATGTAATAAAGAAAAGTCTCCACATGTATGTCGTGCATGCCAACTTGGAAAACATGTGAAGCTTCCCTTTCATAGTTCCAAGTCTACTGTTGAACATTGTTTTGATATTATTCATTCCGATTTATGGATATCAACAGTTACTAGTAAAAGTGGTTTCAAATATTACGTATTATTTCTTGATCATTTCTCTCATTATTTGTGGATTTACCCTCTCCGTAATAAATATGACATGCTTGATAAATTTTTGCATTTTTGTAATTATGTTAAGAACCAATTTAAATGTGAAATAAAAAGTTTCCAATGTGACCATGGTGGTGAGTTCGACAATAACCGCCTACATACACTTTTTGCTAACCACGGTATACAATTTAGATTCTCTTACCCAAAAACCTCTCAACAAAATGGCAAGGCGGAACACATGATTAGAACCATTAACAATGTCATTCGTACGCTCTTGTTTCAAGCCCACCTACCCCCCACCTTTTGAGTCGCGGCCCTACATATGGCCGCCTATCTCCTTAATCTTTTACCCTCTACCTCCACCAACAACGAAATCCCTTACACAAGACTTTTTCACAAAGCACCCGACTACTCTAACTTACGTATATTTGGGTGTCTTTGCTACCCTCACCTTCACTCACCCCATAAACTTGCCCTACGAGCAACACCGTGCAATTTCTTGAGCTATCCTGCCTATCACCATGGCTTTCGATGCCTAGACCTTGAAATAAACAAAGTTTAACTTTCCCGACACGTCACCTTTGTCGAAACCCAATTCCCTTATCACTCAATGACACCCGACTCCCCACCTTCCTATACCTTTTTAGACTCTACACCGTCCCTTTCACTTCACCAAGTGCTCACTCACACCTCAACCTCAAATCCACAGCAAGACGCTCCTAATACCCATCATGAGCCCATTACACCCAATAGCCCACTACCCGCCGATCCACCCCAACCTAACAGCCCACCAAATGTAGCTCATCGTCAACCATTACCAAATCAACAACCTCCTACACAAACACTCAACCACGAAGCCCCAACCCAACCTACGCATGCTCCCACCAAACCACCCCGTACTCACCGCATGGTCACTCGGTCACAATCAGGCATTGTCAAATCCATTGACCGTCCCTCACTTCACACTTCTTCTATCTCGCCATTACCTAAATCTCCCTTCCTCGCTCTACAAAACCCTCATTGGAATAATGCTTTGTATGATGAGTATAATGCGTTAGTTAAAAATGGTACTTGGATTCTTGTACCACGGCCATATGGTGTTAATTTAGTGAGATCTTTGTGGTTATTCAAGCATGAATTTCATGTTGATGGGACTTTAAGCCGTTATAAGGCTCGTTTGGTTGCTAATGGTAGTAGTCAGCAACAAGGTGTTGATTGTGATGAGACTTTTAGTCCGGTTGTCGAACCGGCTACCATTCGTACTGTTCTTAGCCTCGTAGTATCTCGCAAGTGGCCTATTCATCAACTTGACGTTAAGAATGCTTTTCTTAACGGAGATTTATCTGAGACAGTATACATGCATCAACCACCAGGATTTGTGGACTCTCGATACCCACATCATGTCTGTCTTCTGCAGAAGTCTTTATATGGTTTGAAACAAGCACCCCATGCTTGGTTTCAAAGATTTGCATGTTATGCCACTCGTGTTGGATTTTACCATAGTCGTTGTGACTCATCTCTATTCATCCTTCGACAGGGCGCTCAAGTTGCTTATTTACTTATCTATGTGGATGACATTATTCTTACAGCTTCCTCTACTGTCCTACTACATCAGATCATTGCTTCTCTACATAGTGAGTTTGACATGACTGATCTCGGGGAACTTAATTATTTTCTTGGTATTTCTGCTAGTTGCCATTCAACAGGGTTGTTTCTATCTCAAAGGAAGTACGCTATTGAGCTTCTTGAGCGTGCTCACATGACCAACTGTAATCCTTCACGAACACCGGTTGATACAGAATCTAAACTAGGTCCCGAAGGTGTTCCAGTTCAGGATCCTACTTTATATCGTAGTCTTGCAGGTGGTCTTCAGTATCTTACATTTACTAGACCAGATATCCCTTATGCAGTTCAACAGATTTGCCTCTACATGCATGACCCTCGTGAGCCTCATCTCGCTGCTCTTAAGCGTATCCTACGCTATGTTAGAGGGACTTTGGACTTTGGATTTTACTTATACTCTTCAAGTACCACCTCTCTAGTTGGATATACAGATGCAGATTGGACAGGCTGCCCCTCTACACGGCGGTCAACTTCAGGCTATTGTGTATTTTTGGGAGATAATCTCCTGTCTTGGTCCTCTAAACGCCAGCAGACTATCTCCCGTTCTAGTGCCGAGGCTGAATACCGGGTCGTTGCCAATGTAGTCGCTGAGACTGCATGGCTTCGCAATCTTCTCCGTGAGCTACACTCTCCATTATCCGCTGCAACCCTTGTCTACTGTGACAATGTTAGTGCCATCAATCTGTCTGCTAATCTGGTGCAACATCAACGGACCAAACACATTAAGATTGACATTCATTTTGTCCGTGACATGGTCACTGCTGGTCAGGTTCGTGTCCTCCATGTTCCATCCCGCTATCAGTACACAGATATCTTCACCAAGGGTCTTCCTTCGGCCTTATTTGAAGAATTTCGATCCAGTTTGAGCGTACAACTTCCTCCCTCTCCAACTGCGGGGGAGTATTAGTTGATATACAGATAAGCTTTGTATTAGCTGTAGATAAGCATTATATTAGTTGTCACATTTATGTAATTAGTGTAATTAGTGGGTATTTACCCAAAATAGCTCTATTGATAGCTATATGTACCATGTATCCTGTATGAAAGAAAGGCAAGCAAATATACAATTCAATACCATGATCATATATATAACTTCTTATAAGGCTAAGCTTGTGTATGTCATTGGCCCTATCAAGGTGTGCTTTGATAAAACGGTTATTGGAGATTATATCACGCCATTGTTTACAAACTGACCTTAGATGTACCAACAATTTTGTTGGTAACATTACAAACACCATAAAAAGGATTTCAGATGGTATATATCGTTCAGAATTTGACGATTTCTTCACAGATTTTGCCATTAGGGTTCGCATGAAATTTGATTCAAGATTTCAACTGATTGATATCTTTTGAGGAATCGAATTATGTGGATGATCAAAATAGAGTGAAAGCAATGTCACCGATGAAAACGAGTACAACGTTGAGTAAATAAAGATTGAGAAAACGGTATGAATGTGTAGAAGAAAGTGAACGAGGAAAGTAGCGGACGGAAAGCTCGAGGTGGATTAAAAGCCTTAATGTAGAGAATTTAGTAAATATATTTACTTCTCACTTATCTCTATTTTTCAATATAAAACATATATACGGTAGTATCACAATGTGAAAAATAGATATTATATTTGAGACATGGCGCACTCCTTTCTCGGTAACTAATAACTAAATCATTTGGTAGAGGGAAAATCGCCAAGAAAGTATCCACTTGTTTTTCAATCATCAAACGGATTTTGAATTCAAACTTTGTTCCAAAATCGGATTTCTAAAGTTTAATTTTCCTTTTTTTTTTATTTTTTTTATTTATTTAATTTATTTTTTGCTAATTCATAGAAAAAAAATCAAAGTATGGGTTCGCCACTAACATACCATGACCAACTCAACTTCTGGTAAAAATAGGGTTAATAATATGTAATAGCAATGTACTTTCTCATTTGTTTACTTATTACCCAAAAAAATTCCACAATACCCATCAAACTTTGTTTGTTTTGGGTTGATATCAGCAAAAACTCGATTTTTATCTCCAAATCCACGTTAGCTGACAAATGTACATGCCACATCATAAATTTGTACCGTTATCATCCACGTCAGGTTGAGTTCATGTCTGACAAGTGAACATTTGAGAAAGTTTTATGGGTATTTTGAAACATATGACAAAGTTTGATGGGTACGGAGTATTTTGAAACACCTAACTTAAAATAAAAAAATAAAAAAATCCACGTATTCGATTTAATCGGTGTAGCCGATTGCCTGTAAAGACATGTAAGCATACGTATGATAATGAACCAAATTTTGAAAGTTTGATGGGTATTCTAGTCCTCTTTTGGGTTTATATCTATAAGTGAACAAACAAGAAAGTACATTGGTATTACATGCCATTAACCCAAAAAAAATATAAAAACTGGTTAAGATAGATTACATTAGACATGAACTTGCATCTATATACTTATAAAATCTAAATATTAATGAAACTAATTGTTACTTACTCCTTTAAGATGTACAGTTTATCTCATAATCTATAAATACTAATTTACAAAAAACTCATGCTTAAAAAGCGAATCTACAAACAATAGTTATATGAACTAACAAATAAGAAAAAATAGTATATGGTAGTTTTCATTGAGAGCAAAAACACCAACATAACAGCAAAAGTTATGATGTAATTATTTGAACCAATATTGTTAAAAATGTTACCATGTTCATGGTGTAAAACCATAAATGATAGTTCAATAAAACTGAATGCGCACCTTTGATTTACAAACCTCGTTTGTATCAGGAAGTACTCTAGTTCACTAGAAGAAGTGAGGAACAAGTCCTGTCATATAATAAAAATAAAATAGCAAGATTGTGTTCTCGCAGGTACATTATTTTTTAAGCTAACTTATTCTAAAAGCACAAGCTCTATAAGCTTCCCCCAAACACATCCATTGTAGAATCATATAACAAACCGAAAGAATGATCATACTCATTAGTATACCCCCACATCATAAATGGAACCAGGTAACCATACTACCATTACCATGTACCGCAGTTATCAATAAAAATTAAATAAAATAATAAGAGATTTACTGTACCTTTCAAATAAAATAATAACACCCATGAAATGTTTTTTCTGTGAAAAATCTTGTAAAAGAAAGAAAGGGGGAAGGAAAGCTTAGAAATCCTACACAGTTAGCAATAGTTGTAGAATATAGGATGATAATATGCAGGTAAAATAAAATTTCAAACTAGTCAACCAGTGAATGATTACAAATCTTTAGAAACTGGATTTTGCTACTTCAGCAAGTTGAAACATTAAAAGTCAAAGTTTTTTTTATCACGTTGTGCATCTGATCAAATGTCTGAAAGTCAACTCACTGACCCAGCATTCATGTGTTGGTTATTTTGCTTTCTCTGCTCAGTGCAACATACTTTATATATTATTGTTGATACAAAAGTTGGGCGTTCCTTGTTTGGGTTCCTGTTCTCGTACCAATTAGATCTTAATGCTTGAGACCAGCGCACTAAGAAAGCAAACAAACACCGTTAGGCTTATCGTGGGATTGTCTCCCATGATTATCCTCCGGTGTGAGAGTAAGTAATCGGTTTTAGGGTTATATTGAAGAGTTAGGGTTTTTAGATCGTACCTAAATGAGAGCCGTGATATTCTTTATATAGGCAGGAAATCCTTGTAGATTTCGTGCTCCTCACTCTTCGGCGTATCACGCTTATCCGGTCTACTTGATCTTTATCCCATAAATAGAAGATCCTTATCAAGACCATAAATAATATATTTGGGTTTGGGCTTTCGTGAGCCCAAACCGTTAAGATGGTAGCCCAAATCATTATTATGATAGCCCACACGTGGTGGGCTTGGGCATTAGTAATGTTCATTAATCGGGTTCGTGACCCGAGTGTGGACTATACGTCATCATGTCCCCCCAGTCTAGTATGCGCAGAGCGTAGCTGCGGATGCTAGACTAACAATCGTAGCAGTAAGTGTGGTGGGGGAACTTCGAGTGTTTCCTGCCAAAAAGAATATACGATGTATCTAGACTTAAAAAGTCCCACGTATCCCTCGAAAAATGTGAAAAGGTGCTATACCTGTTGGTATTCTAGCCACACGATGAAGTTAGTGGGATCCACATGGCATCCATCCAGGGCGAGGGATAATCCTATATAAAGGGTTCCCCATTTTCACTGTGATCATCACAGTAAAATGCCATTTCCTCCATTTTTAGAATCATCAAACACCAATCAAGAAACCTAGTATCCGTTAAGGTAATAACGCGTGCGCTTTTTGAGTAAAGTATATTTGAAAAATGGTTCGCCAGCTAAATGACTTTGTTTCCGAAATAGACGAGGATGAACTCCGTCAGTTCACCTCGGACTATTTTATACCCCTCGCGTTGCATCCGGAAGTACCGGAGGCGGACGCATCTATTGCAGACTTCCCTTAAGGGAAGATAGGGGTATACACGTGCTTTTTCGAGTTTGCGAATCAGTGCGTGCCCATATCCCTATTCTCGAGCGACGTGCTTAATTTTTATCGTCTGCATATATCTCAGCTGCACTGTATAGGTGCGGCGAAGATAACAAATTTTGAAGTAAACTGTCGTTTACTTGTCATAAACCCAAACCCAACAACGTGGTCAAATGGGTGGGTATCGTTTTCGAAGCACGCAGGGCGCCTTCAATGTTACACTGAGAAGTTAGACGCCCTCAGGATTTAGAGGGAGAGGTTCTTCTGGGTTGACGATAAGGTGTTTCCCTGGCTCTTTGAGTTCTATACGCAGGGGACCCTGCCAAAGGATGAGCGCCCCGACCCCGGGACGTACAATATGGATGATACGGAGACCATCAATGCTAATCGCATCCCCATCAACTCCTACCCTGAGGAGTTTTTGGTGCACATGGGAATAAGCCGCAACTTTTTTCAGGGCGCGGACGAGGTGCCAACGTTTCTGGATGAGAGCGGCCGGGGTGGGTGCTTGTCCTTCCTTTCCTTCGCATCTGTAGTGTAAGCATTCTTTTATATTGCAGCTTTAATAACTCCATTTTTTGTTGTTGTTTGTTATTTGTTGCACAGAGATGGACTTGTTCAGTGTGGTGAAGCTGTCGAAGCCTACACAAGTAACGGTGGGAG
Source organism: Artemisia argyi (assembly GCA_030686995.1). Classification (NCBI taxonomy): domain Eukaryota; kingdom Viridiplantae; phylum Streptophyta; class Magnoliopsida; order Asterales; family Asteraceae; genus Artemisia; species Artemisia argyi. Next base: position 44,272,741 of record CM060683.1, on the reverse strand, counting down.
TGCGTCCTTTGAGGGAATGTCAGGCACCCATTCTAGAAGCTACAGCTGGGCGCACTTATGCGCAAAAGGAACCAGCTAACGTCGCCCCACCCTTGGTGGTGGCGACCCCTGTGCAGAATATTCCTTCTCAGGAAGTGCCGGCCCTTGAGCCTGCGCAATCTGAGTCTTCTGAAGGTATTGGAATCTTCAAAGTCGATACTGACTCTGAGGAGGCGAGTCAGGGAGTGAAGCGCAAGGCTTCTAGTGATGGTGGCGAAGGCACATCCAAGCGCAGGCGCCACATTATTACTGTAGATGAGTCCACAGATGAGGAGGCGTCACTATCTGTGGCTGCGCGAGACACTGCTGAGACCTCCTTTCCCATGTAAGTAACAATGTCATGGTTTTTCTTCTCTCTTTCTTTCTTTTTTATTATTGATATAATGTCTTGACTTGTTGCTCTTTATATGTAGTGACAAAGCTGCAGGGGGTAATGCAACGCATATAGAGCAAGTGCCACCTAAGGTGATTCACTCGCAGGTGTAAGAGCCTCCCAAGGCTAATGAGGAGTGTCTGCTGCGGCACTGATAGAGGAGTTGAGCATGGCTGCTACGCGTCAGGCCACCTTGGTCGCTCAACTCAAGGCGCAGTACGCTGGTGAGGGTAACAGCAGCGTGCAGAAGGATGAGGAGATTGCGCTGCTGAAGACGCAGTTGGCGAGTGCCCAAGCTGCCTTGGAGTCAACGACAGCGCACTCCAAGAGACTTGCGGATGAAAAGTTGTCTCTGCTGGCTGACTTGAGCCATGGGTGTGCTGCCTTTGAGCAGTATAAGGCTACATGCTTGTGGGGGTTGAAGTATCTTCAGGAGAATAAGAGTAAGCACTTCGCTCAACTATATGACTTCCGCAAGGCCGTAGAGACTACCTTGGAGACGCAGGAGAGTAAGCTGCGCAAGCTTAGCATCGAGTATGATGAGGAGTTGTATCCTCACTTGGTGTCTGTTGTTACTGAGCGCAGGTACTTGATTCTTTTTTATCTCTTTTCCAGCTTTTCACTTGTAATTCCTTTGAAATTATTGTCTTCTAATGGGTTTTTTTTATTCGTACGTGGTTGATCAGGCATGGACTTCGCTTGGCTGCTATGGGCACTCTAGTGTCCCTAGAGGTCCTTGAGGCTTTTGGGAATGTCGTACAGTGTGCCTTGGCGCTTGGCAAGGCTGAAGCCATAGAGGAGCTACACAAGGGGAAGATGCTGACTGTATCCCCCGCAGAGGTGCCAGGGTATGCTGGAGATGGCTATGCAGAGCTGGTTGCGGCCATGAAGAAGATGAAGATCTTCGAGTTCCCACATATCGCCCAACTGGAGCGTGACCAGGATTACCCTATTAATGTGATTATGCAGGGGTTAACTCTGGCGAGGCACATAGCAGAGGATGTCGAGGCGCAGCCTGGCTTCATTTTTGAAGCCACATGAGTCCCAGCTACATGTACCCGTTTTTGCACGCCCACGTGATGTGTTAAACCCTTTCACTTTGGAGAGAGAGGTATCCTTGAAGGAGTCCTTGGAAGCTCATGCTACTAGGCTTGCAAGGAAGAAAGGCGTAAAAGGGAAGGCAATCTTGTGTGGTGTTGGTGCGGCGCATCTTCCTATGTCTGATGGGATTCCTGTCAGCGTGCCGACAGTGTCGTAGGAAGATAGTAGCCTATTAAAAAGGCTTGAAGAGGCTGGGCATGTAGCGTCCACTGCTAGTAGTTTAGGGCATAGACGCACTCGAAGCATGTAGACTGCTATAAATGCACCTTTTTGTTGTATATTTTGAATCTATAATTTGTATAAACCCGTAGTTGATGAATAATAATATTAGTTTCTGTATGCATGTTTGTATCATCTTGTTTGTACTTAGATTATTTGTCTTTTCGTGAAAGACTTTCCAAGAGTCAAATTGTGACCAAAACGTACTTAGAAAAATGTATTAAATCCTTAACTTAATCGGTATATGTGAATAAAAAATCCATAAGTATATGGATTAACTTGCAGCGTGCTGCAAATATCAAGGAACCAAGAGTCTTGGCTCCTAAATTGCGAAACATGCACAGTGTGCATTGTTGCTTATCCTTCGTGGGATGCACATTAAACTTACTTCAACGTCTTGAGAGTAAGGTGTTTAACAAGGATGCGTGATCCAATGTTGATGGGTTTGCAACTCTCTTACTCAACGAGTTATTTATTAGGTTTACTCATCCTTTATGTCATCGTGGGTCTTAATAAATGCATGCACGCCATATAGGCAAAAATATAAAATAACAATATTAAGACATAAATAAGATGTAAGCAATAAGGTTAAATGTGTCGCGGAGATAGCTAGAAACCACGATGTTTTATTAATTCTTGCAAGTTTTTGAAAATAACAAGACAATTTCCTAAACAAAAGAAAATGTAAATACATGGACATTTATTAGGCACGTACTAAAGTGCAGAGGTTTCTGTGCGTGGGCCGTAGCCTTTCCTAAAGATAGCATCTCTTGAGATTGCAAATGTTCCATGTGTGTGGTAGCTCATGGCCATCCATATCATGCAGCTTATATGCGCCTTTGCCTAGTGCTTCTGTGACCTCGTAGGGTCCTTCCCACTTTGGTCCAAGCTTTCCTGTATCTTCTGTGTGGCTTGCATCATTGGCATGATATACAAAGTCTCCTGGCCTGAATGAAGTGTTTCTGACTTTAGCATCATAGTATCCCTTCATCTTTGACTTAGCCCTTGCCTCACATATAGCTGCACGTTCGCGCCTTTCTTCCAACAGATCCAAGTCTATACGTCGCTCGTCGTCAATGGTTGTAACATTGACTTCCGCCGTGCGAATAGTTGGCATCCCAATCTCGACTGGTATGACAGCTTCTGTCCCATAGATAAGAGAAAATGGTGTATCTCCAGTGCTGACTTTGATTGTCGTGCGGTGCGCCCATAAAACATGCGACAATTCATCCACCCATCTTCCTTTGTGTTTATCCAGACGCGCTTTAATTCCTTCACCCAGACTACGATTCGCACGTTCGACCAAACCATTGGTTTATGGGTGCTTAACTGACGCAAAGTGTTGTGTAATATTTAGCTGCGCGCACCAGTCTTTGAACGGGTTATCACAGAATTGTTTTCCATTGTCCAAAATAATTTCTCCAGGTAGTCCAAAGCGACATACGATGTTGTCCCAAACAAAACGTTTGACCTGGTTGCCTGTGATAGTTGCTACTGCTTTTGCCTCAATCCACTTAGTGAAGTAGTCTATGGCCACCATGAGGAATTTTAGTCCCCCTGCTGCAACAGGAAAAGGACCTGCAATATCAATACCCCATTTATAGAAAGGCCATGGTGAAGTTATAGGTGTCAGCTCTTGTTATGGTCAGCTCGGGATGGGTCTGTGGACCTGGCAGTCGCTACATTTCTTTATCATGTCTCGCGCATCGCGATGCATAGTAGGCCAATAGTATCCTGACCGCAAGGCTCGAGCCACAACGGACCGTGGTCCTAAGTGCATACTGCATGAACCGGCGTGGATCTCTCGGAGTACATAATCTGCCTGAAGAGGTCCAACGCACTGAAGCCATGGTTGTAGGAATGAACATCGATATAGGATACCATCTCAAAGTTCGAACCTCTGCACTTTGCGACGTATCCGTCAAGCATCCTTCTGTTCCTGGGGTAATGTCCCCTTGCTTATGAATTCGATGATAGGTGTCATCTAAGTAGGATCCTGCTCTTCTATCACCGTTGATATCTCCATCTCTGAGATGGATTTGTTCTACAAGATCTCCACCAATACCTGTTTTGACAGGTGCGCAAAGCTTGTAGATGCAATTTTGCTTAATGCATCTGCTTTCCTGTTTTCTCCTCTAGGAACTTGTTTAATGGTGAACTTGTTAAAGCCCTGGATTAGGGACTTGGTCTTGTCGAGGTATTGGACCATGTTATCCTCCTTAGCCACATAGTCTCCCAACACATGATTAGCGACTAATCGGGAATCGACATTTGCTTCTAGGTTGCTTACACCCATTTGAGTTGCAATGCGTAATCCAGCAAGTAGGGCTTCATAATCTGCCTCATTGTTTGTGGCTGTGAATTCAAAACGCAGTGCGTAAGTGAATTCCATTCCTTCTGGGCTGGTGAGGATAAGGATTACGACTAACCCATCCATGCACGAGGATCCGTCTGTGAATCGAACCCATGGTTCTTGTAGTTCTACCTCGCTTTTTGAAGGTGGAGTATCGGTTTCTGGTTTCTCAATAATGAAGTCGGCTAATATCTTCCCCTTAATCGCAGTGCGTGGTCTATAAGAGATGTTATGCTCGCTCAATAACTGTCACACCCCCAAAATCGGGTCCAGCGGAAGCATACATGTACCTGGGGTGTAACTCAATTGGTATTACAACACTAGTTCAAAAATAGTTTGCACTTGAATCATTTAGAATAAAATAGTTAAATCAAAATGTTGATTTTTACATTGTTAAAAGTAGTGCGGAAGTAGGCCATTAAAATAGTTAAAAACGGTCCCTATATGAATAATCAGAGTCTTCTATGACCATGCCATGCCCTGCCAAAACCTCCAGTAGTGTGCCATTGGTTAAAACCTGAAAATACATGCTAAAGTGTCAACACGAGGTTGGTGAGTTCATAGAGTCTTGTGAAAAAGAATGTAATGCATTGAAATGAAGATTTCCCAGCAAAGGCATCGTAAATCCACTCAGTTCCAAGTCCCGCCATAAGAGACTTGTAACCTGTGTGTTTACAACCCACTGCCAAATGTAATAAGTTTGTAATAAATCAGTCATAAGGTTGTTGCAAAAGCATCGTAATCCAGTAATAATAGTGGTGGAAAAGTATCGTAATTCCATAAGTAATTTTCATATGTACAATAGCCACAAGTATAAAGTGAACCGACATAAATGTCAAAAATGCTACATTGTCTCTTAAGCTCATGACCCCGAAGCTAGACGATACTTGGCCCCAATGAGTGGTTACTAGACACTCTAATAATTTAGACATGAAATGCATCTGTAATTTTGTTGAAGCAACCCAAACACAGATGGAGGAGTCACCCTCAATAGATCTATTCACTCACTCTCGCTTGGAACTTAATTAACGGTCCATGAAATAATAAAGGGGACTTGTCCTGACGTGGTAAATAAGGCAACTTAAGCAATGTATGGAATTTTTAATACTTGGGCATGTACAAAAATAGTTGTTGCAATGTATTCTCCCCCATGGGATTTGAAATCGTATAAAAGTATAACACGAGTATTTAAGCATGTATCTCCCCCAAAGAGTTTGTAAAGTAATTAAACCAGTAAAGTGGGGCTATGACTCACCTGATATGATGGTACCATGAACATGTAATGAGCTGAAAAACAAGGCGCGCACACTAGCCGCAACCTAATATGAATGATGAACGATCTACTTTAGATCATGAAATGATGTTATGAATGTCCATGCACATGTTCCTATACCACTCTACTCTTTGAAAAATACTTGTTGTTATAAAAAAATGTACATTTTCCAAGATTTAGGAAAAATATGGCTATTAGAAAAATAAAGCTAGTTGCAATATATATACTTATATATATATCGTATGTATCAATGTTCGTGTTGAAACCCTCGGTTTGAAATCCTTGAAATAACGTCTTGTAGTGATAAAAATATACTTGTAATAACTAATACTTCATTAGTTATAAAATTGGGTACTTGGTTAATATTTCAAGAACTCTAGAGTTACTACGTAGTTTTAGCGTTATATTTCCAAAAGCTGTCAAAATGAAATGAGTTTTGCCGATATTCAAACGTGAATATCTTTGTCGTTATAAGTCCGTTTTACTTGTTCTTTATATCCACGGTTACGTCTTAGTATGTAGTAATATATTTTGGAAAGCTCGGCTCCTCCGGGTTACGTCTAAAGTCTCTTTTTGTCCGACGAAAAACGTCCAACAGCAACAATTTTCAGAAAAATACTTTTCGTCAACAAACTTGCAAAAACCATAACTTCTTCGTTATAAACTCTTTTTAATCCGTTCTTTCGCCTACGGATTCGTTTTTGAAAGTATTTTCTAAAAATTTTGCCAAAGTTTCCTTTGTTTTTACTGATTTTCCAGAATTTACCAAAATGGGACAGCATGTTTATAAACTTGTTACAAATCCATTTCCAAGGTTCAAAATTAGTTTTTACTTCAACCAAATCTCTTGCAAACACCACAAATCTATACTAATCCTACCATACACCTTCTTAGGGTGCCATGGGTTCCTAATGACTAGTAATCAAGTTAATTTTACAAAGGAACATCTAAATCACAATCTAGGGTTTGTATGTTCAAAAAGTATACAAAAATAAAGTGGTATAACTAGTTTGTGCGTGAAATTAAGCATGAATACTATGAGATACATATGTTAATTAGATGAAAACATGAAAATAATTTTGAATACTCACTTTGAAATTCTAGGTGGTGAGATGATGAGAAACCTTGGATTACTTGTGTTTTTGTGTTATGATGCTTGATTAGAATGATGAAATGAACAACTTTGATGCTTTGTACTTTGAAAAATGATCACTTGATCATGTATATTGATATTGGGTCGTGGGTTTTGGTGTAGGGAGGAAGGAGATGAAAACTTTTTGATCTTATGAAAAGTGATGTTATGATTTTTGGAAAACTAGTTAAGTTTATGTTTTGAGGTTTATTGTATTATAAGTATACATTAATGCATGAGGTTAAATGGAAGCACATGGTGTCTAGGGGAGGGCATGTGGCCGGTTTTAATGTTAAAAAGAGTAGCAAAGTCGGTTTTGATCACTTAGGAAATGTAGTGTAATAATAATCGTAGTTTAGTGTAAGTATTAGTTATAATCGGGTACCGGGTTTGCTAGAAATAAATGTTAACAAAGTTAACCGGGACAAAATAAAGTTGTAAAAATGTTAAAAATATGTTGGGTACAATTACTGAGTGTTCGGGTGATTATTGTTTAGCTTTCACGAAAACCGTCGTAATATTCATAAGCTTACGTTATAAATAAAATAAATTTCCAAAATACTGGGTAACTGAATGTTATAACTTTTATGATGGTAAAATGGATATAAAAATGTGTCGGGACCATTGTGGGAATATTTAGATATATTCGTCGTGTATAAACCGGGTGTTAACGTTTACTATAAATACTTATACGTAAAACGTTAAATGTATCATGTATATAAATTTGAAAATCCTGAGAGTGGTATAACATGTAAATGCTGTTATGATGATATGCAGACTGTCTCTAGTCCATATGCAGTGTCCTTAGCACTAATAAAATGAATTCGCACCTAAACCAATCTGGTTACGCGAATTTGAATACCCGTAAACTAAATTTACGATGAAATGAGTAATGCAAGTGAATAGTGAAAATTTTTCCGGCAATGAATAGTGTTCAGTGAATAGTAAAATTTCTGAATGCTTCTCGGAATGTCAAACTGACACCAAAAATGATGAATAGTAAACTAATGAATAGTGTTTGATGAATAGTGTTTTTCCAAAGTTCAGGAAATGACCTGAAATGGTGAGTTGTGACAGTCTTCCCCTCTAAAAGGAACTTCGTCCCGAAGTTCAGTTTATGTTGGTTTCTGAAAACATGTATGTGAAAAGGTGATGATATTCGAGAATTCCAGCGAATTCTAACGATAGGAATTCGACTCTGCTTCAACTGTTCGACCTAAGTGTCCATGATTTCTACTTGTTCTCCTGCAAGGTTTATGTTTGACTTTGAGTTGGATTCCTTTCCAAATGAATTTTGAGTGACTAATCTGAAAAGATGATAATACATGGTTGTGTAATCCTGTTGTTCTCTATCAAGGCTCAAGTCTGACGGCCACTAGGCCTACTCTGTCTGAAATATTACATGGTCCAGTGTATATCGGGTTTAACTTTCCAAGTTTTCTGAATGATAACATGTCTTTCCTAGGCAGAACTTTCAACATAATTCTGCCTACCAACTTGAAGTTTTAATGGTTTACAACTTATTGAACTTGTAACTGATTCTTGACTTGTAGGAAATTTCTGGTTATTTCATGAATGCCTACTAGACTAGTATGTTGGGCTTTTCCAAATTTCGTTCCGTCAATGGATATTGGCACCTCGACCATAGAGTGCCTCAAATGGTGTAGTCTCTACTCTCGCGCGATAACTATGATTGCAACTGAATTTGATTTATGGTAATTGGTTAGTCCAACCATTTCTTGAGTCGATCACTCATGCTCTGAGCATATCTCCCTATGTTTGAATCGTTCTCTAATTTCTGACCATTGGTCTGTAGATGATAGGTTGTGTAGTTCCAAAGGAATCTTAATGAAATCGCTAGGAGTTTGAGGTGAATTAAATTCCTCTATTAGGAATAATTGAAATGGATATCATGAATCTTATGGAAAAACTTACAAGGTTAAGTCTGTCAAAGGGTGTTGTTGAAAATAATAGATTAGGATTAGGATAAGGTTGTGATCCTCCGCAGGATGTCATGAATTGAGTCTTTCTCCACCTACGATGCCTAGTCTCCATTACTAAGATTTTCCCCAAGCTCTATGTCATTAAATCACCAAAATCCTAAATGTATAAGTGATGTAATATAGTGATTGATTTCCAAAGATCGATGTTTAAAATTTCTTAGCATCCAGTAGTTTTGTAAAAGATTAACCAAAAGGAATTTGCTTATCAAAATAAGTGCCTCAGAAAAGTATTTCTTACAAGATATATGTTTTGTATAACTGTAGTTTGGAGAAAAATCCATTTAAAAGTGAAAGTATTAAGAGGATAAAATAGTCAGGTATGTATGTCTGCACAAAGGCATAGGTGTCTAACATGTTTGGATAAAGTCTATTGGTGAGGACATGTTCAATCTATAGTCTCGGTTAAGAGGTTGGATTTATCTCTATGGTGTTGCTTAGTGAGCACTCGTATCTAAACGAATCTTGTAAGTCAGTCAAGCCAATACTTTCTAGATGATGGAATTTTGGTGACCAGGCCAATGATTGTGGTTCGAATAGTTTGGTGATATCCTGGGAATTCTGTTGAGTTTTGAAATGGTCTTAATGTACCGAGAGATTCTCCTTATAGATGGTATGGAAAGTCTTTCCTAGGGAGGTCATTGATAATATCCACTTATCAATATTGGAGGTAGTAAGGGATGAGTGGCATAGGAATCCATAAAGTGTCAGCTAATTCTATATATATATGGGGATGGGGAAAGGAAATGATAGTGATGGTGAGAAGGGAAGAGACTGTGACAGCTGCGACATTGTTAAAAGTAGTGCGGAAGTAGGCCATTAAAATAGTTAAAAACGGTCCCTATATGAATAATCAGAGTCTTCTATGACCATGCCATGCCCTGCCAAAACCTCCAGTAGTGTGCCATTGGTTAAAACCTGAAAATACATGCTAAAGTGTCAACACGAGGTTGGTGAGTTCATAGAGTCTTGTGAAAAAGAATGTAATGCATTGAAATGAAGATTTCCCAGCAAAGGCATCGTAAATCCACTCAGTTCCAAGTCCCGCCATAAGAGACTTGTAACCTGTGTGTTTACAACCCACTGCCAAATGTAATAAGTTTGTAATAAATCAGTCATAAGGTTGTTGCAAAAGCATCGTAATCCAGTAATAATAGTGGTGGAAAAGTATCGTAATTCCATAAGTAATTTTCATATGTACAATAGCCACAAGTATAAAGTGAACCGACATAAATGTCAAAAATGCTACATTGTCTCTTAAGCTCATGACCCCGAAGCTAGACGATACTTGGCCCCAATGAGTGGTTACCAGACACTCTAATAATTTAGACATGAAATGCATCTGTAATTCTGTTGGAGCAACCCAAACACAGATGGAGGAGTCACCCTCAATAGATCTATTCACTCACTCTCGCTTGGAACTTAATTAACGGTCCATGAAATAATAAAGGGGACTTGTCCTGACGTGTTAAATAAGGCAACTTAAGCAATGTATGGAATTTGTAATACTTGGGCATGTACAAAAATAGTTGTTGCAATGTATTCTCCCCCATGGGATTTGAAATCGTATAAAAGTATAACACGAGTATTTAAGCATGTATCTCCCCCAAAGAGTTTGTAAAGTAATTAAACCAGTAAAAGTGGGGCTATGACTCACCTGATATGATGGTACCATGAACATGTAATGAGCTGAAAAACAAGGCGCGCACACTAGCCGCAACCTAATATGAATGATGAACGATCTACTTTAGATCATGAAATGATGTTATAAATGTCCATGCACATGTTCCTATACCACTCTACTCTTTGAAAAATACTTGTTGTTATAAAAAATGTACATTTTCCAAGACTTAGGAAAAATATGGCTATTAGAAAAATAAAGCTAGTTGCAATATATATACTTATATATATATATATATATATCGTATGTATCAATGTTCGTGTTGAAATCCTCGGTTTGAAATCCTTGAAATAACGTCTTGTAGCGATAAAAATATACTTGTAATAACTAATACTTCATTAGTTATAAAATTGGGTACTTGGTTAATATTTCAAGAACTCTAGAGTTACTACGTAGTTTTAGCGTTATATTTCCAAAAGCTGTCAAAATGAAATGAGTTTTGCCGATATTCAAACGTGAATATCTTTGTCGTTATAAGTCCGTTTTACTTGTTCTTTATATCCACGGTTACGTCTTAGTATGTAGTAATATATTTTGGAAAGCTCGGCTCCTCCGGGTTACGTCTAAAGTCTCTTTTTGTCCGACGAAAAACGTCCAACAGTAACAATTTTCAGAAAAATACTTTTCGTCAACAAACTTGCAAAAACCATAACTTCTTCGTTATAAACTCTTTTTAATCCGTTCTTTCGCCTACGGATTCGTTTTTGAAAGTATTTTCTAAAAATTTTGCCAAAGTTTCCTTTGTTTTTACTGATTTTCCAGAATTTACCAAAATGGGACAGCATGTTTATAAACTTGTTACAAATCCATTTCCAAGGTTCAAAATTAGTTTTTACTTCAACCAAATCTCTTGCAAACACCACAAATCTATACTAATCCTACCATACACCTTCTTAGGGTGCCATGGGTTCCTAATGACTAGTAATCAAGTTAATTTTACAAAGGAACATCTAAATCACAATCTAGGGTATGTATGTTCAAAAAGTATACAAAAATAAAGTGGTATAACTAGTTTGTGCATGAAATTAAGCATGAATACTATGAGATACATATGTTAATTAGATGAAAACATGAAAATAATTTTGAATACTCACTTTGAAATTCTAGGTGGTGAGATGATGAGAAACCTTGGATTACTTGTGTTTTTGTGTTATGATGCTTGATTAGAATGATGAAATGAACAACTTTGATGCTTTGTACTTTGAAAAATGATCACTTGATCATGTATATTGATATTGGGTCGTGGGTTTTGGTGTAGGGAGGAAGGAGATGAAAACTTTTTGATCTTATGAAAAGTGATGTTATGAATTTTGGAAAACTAGTTAAGTTTATGTTTTGAGGTTTATTGTATTATAAGTATACATTAATACATGAGGTTAAATGGAAGCACATGGTGTCTAGGGGAGGGCATGTGGCCGGTTTTAATGTTAAAAAGAGTAGCAAAGTCGGTTTTGATCACTTAGGAAATGTAGTGTAATAATAATCGTAGTTTAGTGTAAGTATTAGTTATAATCGGGTACCGGGTTTGCTAGAAATAAATGTTAACAAAGTTAACCGGGACAAAATAAAGTTGTAAAAATGTTAAAAATATGTTGGGTACAATTACTGAGTGTTCGGGTGCTTATTGTTTAGCTTTCACAAAAACCGTCGTAATATTCATAAGCTTACGTTATAAATAAAATAAATTTCCAAAATACTGGGTAACTGAATGTTATAACTTTTATGATGGTAAAATGGATATAAAAATGTGTCGGGACCATTGTGGGAATATTTAGATATATTCGTCGTGTATAAACCGGGTGTTAACGTTTACTATAAATACTTATACGTAAAACGTTAAATGTATCATGTATATAAATTTGAAAATCCTGAGAGTGGTATAACATGTAAATGCTGTTATGATGATATGCAGACTGTCTCTAGTCCGTATGCAGTGTCCTTAGCACTAATGAAATGAATTCGCACCTAAACCAATCTGGTTACGCGAATTTGAATACCCGTAAACTAAATTTACGATGAAATGAGTAATGCAAGTGAATAGTGAAAATTTTTCCGGCAATGAATAGTGTTCAGTGAATAGTAAAATTTCTGAATGCTTCTCGGAATGTCAAACTGACACCAAAAATGATGAATAGTAAACTGATGAATAGTGTTTGATGAATAGTGTTTTTCCAAAGTTCAGGAAATGACCTGAAATGACCTGAAATGGTGAGTTGTGACAATAACACACTCCATTTTTGTAGCCGCCCCGATGCGTCGGGTTTAAAGATAACTTGCTTGATAGGTTGATCCGTAATCACTGCTATTGGATGAGCTTGAAAGTATCCGCACAATCTTTTAGCTGCGAATACTAGAGCTACGACCAGCTTCTCCATTGCCGTATAGTTAATCTCTGTCTTCTTAAGCGCTTTGCTTACAAAGTACACTGGTGTTTGTATTGAGTTCCTATCTGTCAATAGCACCGCACTGACTGCTCCATGAGTTGCAGACAAGTACATGATCAATTCTTCCCCTGGTCGGGGTGCGATTAGTTTGGGGAGCGCCGCGATATGTTGCTTAAGCTGTTGAAAAGCTTCTTCCGCCTCTGTAGTCCAATGAAAGTCTCCCTTTTTTGTACACTTCGTGAGTGTTTTAAAGAGAGGAGGTGACTTATCCGCTGATTTGGACAAGAATCGATTCAACCCGGCTAACTTTCCATTCAAGGACTAGACTTCTTTCAATGTGCGTGGCGAAGGTAGTTGGACGACAGCCTGTGTTTTTTCAGGGCAAGGTTTAATGCCATCAGGTTCTATCAAATACCCAAGAAACATGCCTTCTGTAGCGCCAAAAGTGCACTTCTTGGGATTTAACTTCATGTTGATCCTTCCCAGTGTTTCGAATGTTTCTTCAATGTCGCACACCAACTCCTCTTCAGTATGACTCTTTATGACAAGGTCATCGACATAAACCTCCAGGTTACGGCCCACTTACTTCTCAAATGCGTTGTCTACCAACCGCTGATAAGTGGCTCCCGCATTCTTTAGGCCAAAGGGCATTTTTGTGTAGCAGTAGACCCCTTGACTTGTGTGGAAGGCTATTTTCTCCTCGTCTTCCTTGGCCATCTGAATTTGGTGGTATCCTTTGTATGCGTCTAGGAAGCATTTAAAGGGATATCCGCACAAAGATTCTATCTTCCAATCGATCTCTGGAATGCGCGGTAGTCAGGGTGGATTGCGGCACTTTAGCTGTGTGTTGCTCTGAAATGCGCGGGGTCTCACTCGTCACCGTGTTGCATTCTTTAGGTGACACAGTGGTATTGTAGAGGGTGACAATGCCTCCTTTCACTGGGAATTTGAGCATCCCATGTGCCGTGGATGGTACCGCGCGCATTGCTGATATTCCTGGTCTTCCAATAATGCCATTGTATGGCGAAGGGGATCTGATTACCATAAAGTTCATCCATGCCGCCGTAGAGTGTTGTTCATTACCAACGGCCACCAATAATCGTAGTTGCCCCATGGGCCATATCTTCTCTCCTGTGAAGCCAGTCAGTGACGTCGTGGACGGAGTTAGCTGACTTCGTATATCAGGTCGCAACCTTTTGAAGCAATGTTCATACATGATATCTGCTGACGCTCCCCGATCAACATACATGCGGTGGATATCGTGACCCCCCGTATGTATCTCAATGGTGAGCGGTTCCACTACTGCGTTGTCCGCAGTCAGAGTAGGGAAAGAGATTTCGTTCCCGTAGGCAAACTTTTGGCTGACCTTTTGCCTTGTCTTTCGCTGCCATGATTGTATCATGTAGATGGTGTCAGCCTTGTCTTTAGGTGTCTCCTTCTTGCCTCCATTCTTTTGTTTATCTTTCCCCTTTTTGATGTTCTTGACGAGGTGATCCATTTTGCCTTCTTTCACTAATTTGTCAATTAGTTGGCGCAATTGGACACACTCGTTGGTGGTATGGCCTTTTTGTCCATGATATTCACAGTACCCACTTCCTACGCGCCGATCCTCTAGAGTGCACATTGGTGGAGGTTTCGGGAAGTTTGCACCTTCCGTCGCAAATATTTCCCTTAGGGTCTTTGTGAGTGGAGTGTATTTGTCGTTATCTCGTCCACTTCCCTGACTACGATAGTTTTTTGCTCGGTTGTTACTCTGGTCATTGGATTGTCTCCTTGGTTGTTCTTGTGACCTATAATTTGAGTAACCTTTTTTGCTATCCGCAGCAGCTGCTTCCCCTTGGATAAAGGACCTGGTGCGCTTCATTAGTTCATCAAAGGTTTGGGGAACCTTATCATTCAATCTTCTGATAAGTTCTGGGTTATTGATCCCGTTCATGAACCCTGAGATTTTAAGTACTTCGGGGCATGCCTTGACGTGTATACATTCATCCTTGTAGCGCTCCACATAAGCGCTTGTGGATTCCCCTTGGCGCTGTTTTACTCTGGCAAGTTCGACAGGGTTCTTGGCGCACTTCTTTCTCTGAGTAAAGTTCAAACGGAATGCCTTTCGCAACTCTTCAAACCCGTTTATGCTTCTTCGTGGAAGCTTGCTAAACCAGGTTCGCGCATTCCCCACCAATGTAGAGTTAAACATGTGGCACCACACAGGTTGTGTCCAATTTTCGATAGTAGCAGCTGATTCGAAAATTTTTAGGTGGTCATCAGGATCACCTGTCCCATCATATGTTTTAACGTTGGCGGGCATGCGCCTTCTCTTATCATCTGAATAATCGCTGATGCGCTGCGCGAATGCATCGACCTTTTAGCGGCACCAAGGAAGGGATATATCTTCGTCTTCCTCATCGCGATGTTGTCTCCTGGACTTCCAGTGTCCTGTTTCATTGTCTTCCTTGTCCGAGGAGTCACTTGGGGAAGAATTGCCCCTTTTTCGGCACTTGCGCCGTTTTTCTTCGGAGTCCGAGCTTGAGGGGCTTTCACTTGGGGAGTTCTGTCTCCCAAGTCTATCATGAATTCTTCTACTACTAGATCTTGAAGGGCTCTCGCTTGGTGAGCGTTGTCGTCCAAGTCTATCCTGCATCCTGCGGTTACCAAGTCTAGCGTGGACATTGGTACGTCTTCCATCGTCTTCATGTTCATCCGAGTACTGCGAATCAGATGCTTGATCATCTATAGTTCTCCTTCCAACTCTAGCGAACACCGGAAGTCGGCGGCTATCCTTTTCACGCCCCTCCTTCTGGTAGCGCGATGGGGATGCTTCGTTTTCAGGGCCAAAGTTGAGCCGGGCTTGCAGGCACTGACTTGACCTTCTCCTTGCTTCCTCTTGCATGAGGGTGGTTAAATTTTCGTAATTTTGGGTCACAAAATTACTTAGCGTTAGCTCAGGCGCATCCTCCTCTAGCGCGAGGATATCTGTTTCTACATTAGGTCCCCTGTCTCGGTTAGGCGCGCATGGCGGCACAGTAGTGTCTACGATGGGTGCCGTTTGGTGGGGAGTGGTGAAGAGAGTACGTTGCAGATCTTTCCCGCTAGGGGCCGCCGTAGTGGCCTGGGTAGTCCCTGTGGGCAATTCTACAATTGGGAGGATCAGACTTAGGCCTGATTCTTGGTGACTGGGCGCACTGGTTGTTCCAGAGGCCTGCCTAGAGGTCGAATCTTGATGTTTCCTCCTCTGGGGTCACCATGTGTTTTTTCCAGCTGCGGAGTCCGTTGGCTTGAGTTTTTATGCTTCGTCATTCTAGTTCTTAGTGTAGGGTCCCACGGATGGCGCCACTTGTTGATACAAAAGTTGGGCGTTCCTTGTTTGGGTTCCTGTTCTAGTACCAATTAGATCTTAATGCTTGAGACCTGCGCACTAAGAAAGCAAACAAACACCGTTAGGCTTATCGTGGGATTGTCTCCCACGATTATCCTCTGGCGTGAGAGTAAGTAATCGGTTTTAGGGTTATATTGAAGAGTTAGGGTTTTTAGATCGTACCTCAATGAGAGCCGTGATATTCTTTATATAGGTAGGAAATCCTTGTAGATTTCGTGCTCCTCACTCTTCGGCGTATCACGCTTATCCGGTATATTTGATCTTTATCCCATAAATAGAAGATCCTTATCAAGACCATAAATAATATATTTGGGTTTGGGCTTTCGTGAGCCCAAACCATTAAGATGGTAGCCCAAATCATTATTATGATAGCCCACGCGTGGTGGGCTTGGGCATTAGTAATGTTCATTAATCGGGTTCGTGACCCGAGTGTGGACTATACGTCATCAATTATCATCATGTTCAACATTTGCAACCCGACAATCCTTTTGGTTAAAGAATTTTTTTAGATTATTTTGGAAAACCAACTAACGTGTAACATTTACTTGTTGTATGTCACAGTTTCTTGCAATAGCAGATGCTCAAATCAATTTATTGAAAGAAAAAAACCAGAAACAAGGTTTGCTTGCTTATTAATGAAACAAAATCAGATTGATGAAGGTATTAAAAGAATGAAAGATTGTGATGAACAGATGCGGTTTAACCAATGACATGCTTTGACACTGAATTGCTTTCATGATATCCATGAGACAAAACAAACTAATTTCTGTCAATCCTTTGATAGTGGACAGTATCAGAGAGATGAAGATAGTCAAGAAACAAAGAAAATGTTACCATCCTTCCTTATATGTCTTGAAAAAATTGACGCCACATGACTCCACTGTTTATACATATTGGATGAGTCTGTCAATTGTAGCTAACCAACTTATTCACTATATAACATTACATCACTGTAACGAATATACCATCAACAATTAGTGTTGATGTCATCCTTAGATGCTAAGTTAGTTAGTGAGTAGAGTTAGTTAGTCACAACTAATAGAGGCTACCCCATTTTGTAGTACTAAATAATGGGTTCAAGTGGCGTTAATTTCAGTCTGAGGCATCTTAAAAAGGATGATAACAGTAATGTTGTTTCCACATCTTTTAATACACCATCTTTGGCTTTTTGTCTATTTCTCAACCTTCAAGCTTCATGATGTGTAATTCTATCTATAGCATGACGCACAATAAGCGCACCATAAATTAACTTTGCTGGAAGAAGCCAAAATATTGGCCTTATCATCCACTTACCTATTTCCTTATTTATTAATTTTGGTTTCAAGATGACAATATTGACACACACCCAAGCTTTCTGATTATTAGAATAAAATTAATAACCTCAATGTTCGCCTAGTGGATTCGGTACTCTAAATGTACATGTTTCTCTCCCACAGTTCCCCTTATTGTCATATCGCTCTTGTGGCAAACACATGTGAAAGTAGCCTACATGAAATTAGAAAGACTCTTGTATCAATCGATCAAATACACAAACAAATTCGTTACAGGGTTCTTACGCTATTATGCCTCTTTCTTATATCACATTACACTTGAGATATGAATCAATCGGATAACAAAGGGTATTTGGGATTGCTTATTTTTCTGCGCATCTGCTCACTAGGTGCACATATGGGGGTGGTCAGGGAAAGGGTGGCCTCGGTTAGGCCACGTACATATGCATTATTACAAAATGTAACAAAATAAACTAACTTTTTTACCCAAACAAAATTTTCTTTTCCTGGTCTTAATTGCATTTTTTATTTCTCTTAAAAAAAAGCATTGATAGGCATGACTAATAGTAATACCTATAGAGCTTAGGGACCCAATTCTTTACAAACCAATAAACCATTATTACATTAATTAGTCACGCTTTTAGGCATCTAGAAAACTACCAAACACCCTCTAATACTGGAACATTTTACACATGTATGTCTAATATGATAAACATTGGATTGAAATTGGAATAATTAAATTAAGTAGGAAACTTACGTGTTTTGAAATTGGAAAAGAATTATCGATGATTCACCAGTTTGCAACCAAACAAAAAGAATGAATTAAGAAACTAACAGAAGGGTATTTATACTTTTCTTTAATGAGTTGGTTAAGGGTACTTTTTTGAAAGGGAATATTCCATATTCACCTCAATAGTACAAAGTACTTACTCTTAGTACCTTACAAATTTTTTTTCTTCTTCAAATGCCCCGGAGGAGAGGGTCGCTCAAATTTTTTGGGCGGATTTAATATTATAGAGACATGGGGTCCCCTATCATGTCCCTACCAAGTACTAACAAGGTACCACCCCCAACAGGTACTTTCTTGGGCGACTATGACCACATTTTTTGGGCGACTTATCCTTTTTGTCTTTCTGTAAAAAAATTATTAACTACATTTTTTGTCCTTGTTGTTTCCTTGGTATTTCATTTTTAATCACAATCTTTTTTTCTTTTTAATAAATAAAAACTCATTTTTCTAACATACAAAAAACATTTAACCACATCATTATTATCTCACACCTATCAAAATTTCAAAAGCATTTTTTTGTCCATCTTCTTCAAGATAACCACAATACCACCATCGATGGTACATCATATGTTAACTTTCTAGATCTTCAATATATCTATTATTAGCATATAATTCTGATGCACATAATAATTGTTTTTGTAGCGAACATGAATCTTTGCAGCCAAAAAAATTGCATAGTTAATATTAGATATATTGAAGACAGACTTCTTACAATACATCAATAGATTGATACATTTAAAACAATAAAGGATTTGACAAAAAATTGCATAGTTAATATTAGCATATAAATCTGATGCACCATCGATGCACAGTTGTTTTCATACAAGGCGCAATTAAACTTGAGCAATCAAGGCGCAATTAAGCTTCCCCTTGGTGGTGGTGGCTCTCGGTGGTGGTGGCAGGGGGCGGTGTTGGCGTGTGTTGGTGATGGGTGGCGGGTGGTAGCGAGTGGGTGGTACGAGAGAACTCGTGATAACCCGATCTAGGTTTTGGTGTAAGAAAAATATTTTTGGCCGGAAAATTATTCCGGTGGCCGGAATCTCGCCGGAGAAGACGACTGGAGGGGGGTCGCCAGCGGTGTAGAGAGAGAAAGGAGAGGTGTGTGTGTGTGTGTGTTTTTATGAGAGAGAGAGATGAGAGAAATGAGAAAAATAAAAAGATTGTTAGTGTTTATATATTTATTTTTATGTGATTTTGAAAAGTTTGGAGGACAAAAATGAAATATGAAGAAACAACAAGGACCAAAAATTTATTTAATAATTTTTTTACAAAAAGACAAAAAAATGCAAGTCGCTCAAGTTTTGTGGGTCTAGTCGCCCAAAATAAGATGTACTACAATGTACCATCAAGGTACATGGTGGGGACACCACTAGGGACAAGTGTCACATTATAATGTATTCCGCCAAAGTTTTTCAAGCGACCTCCGCCTCTGGGGCATTTGAAGAAAAAAAATTTTGTGGGGTACTAAGGGTAAGTACTTTTGTACTTGTGGGGCAAATCAAGAATTTTCCCTTTTTGAAATTACGAGTGATGGAGTTCACTTTCTAGAGGTGTTTGATTAATCAATCATTCAATTCTAGCTTGTTGCTAGGGGTGTCAAAATGACCGACTCTATCCGAACCCGAACTCGAACCCGATTAAGCATATCTAAGTCAGGTTACTCGGGTCAATAATTTTATTCGGGTCAACCCGACTAACCCGATATCTAAATAGGGTTGGGTTTCGGTATATCTTTTTTTAGTCTCAACCCGAATTGACCCGAACCCGACCAACCGAGCTATACTAATACTTTTACAATGTAAACATATAGTAATAAGCAATTTTTTAATCATTTTACTTATATTCGGGTTGACCTGAACCCAAATTGACACGAACCCGACTAACCCGAGTTTTAAATAGGTTTGGTTCAGGTATGTTTTTTAGTCTCAACCCGAATTGACCCGAACCCGACTGGGTCAACCCGACTAACACCCCTGCTTGTAGCCGTAGCTTATTATAATAAAATAACATGAAAATATGTCAAATTAAGTCTCTTATATTTCAAGTTTTTACGTGTTTATTTGTTACGTTTTAAAAGATGATTAAGTAATTTAACTAATAATAAACTCCCTTTATATCTATTTTATTAGCTTGAGTTCATAAAAACTTATAGCACATAAAAGCTTTCATGAGTTTATATGTCAAACAAACCTTATAAGTTAACTTTATTGAAATGATCAGGCTCTTATAAATTTCAATAACCTTGTTCCCAAACACACCCGAAGTTTAGATTATAAGCTTAAATGAGCTATAAGCTCAACTAAATAAGAAGAATAAATTAATTGAAGTAAATACAAAAATATAAGTTTAGTAAATATGCAACATAAATACCCATAAGTTTGTTGTCTAACATGTTTTTTTCTTGACTTAATATTAGCAAACAAAACTGAATAAATGTGTATCCATGATGAATGGGTTATCTTGATGTATTACTCTTTTCGTTCCAAATTTACTAGTCTACTTATTATTATTATTATTATTATTATTATTATTATTATTATTATTTATGTTTGTTTCAAAATAAATTATCCGCATATAATTTGGTACGCAAACTATTTGTCGTTCCTTTTTCTTTTGTAGGCTACGGTACATTTGCATAAACCCAGCGAATATAAAAAGAAACAAGATGGTCGTAAAGAAGGAGAACTATAGAAGAATCCACCTCAAAAACACCAAGTCATCTATAAGAACGAAAAACACTAAACACATACAAATAGGTTTAAAAAACAAAACACGCAACTTTGCAAAAGAGAAGCAGAAAACAGTTATGGCCTTACGGTAGGTGCAGGCAAAGTCAGTCAATGGATAGAAGACCCATGTCAAGTATCACTCCCGTGAGACTAAATGGATGTTTGTTTAAATTTACGTATGCGCTTATAAGCTTATTTGACTAGTCTTATGTTTTATAAGATTATATCTTTATATTTATTTATTGACTTAAGAGCTTATATGATTTACATATGTAAAATATGCCTATAACCTGAAAGGTAAACCAGGAAAATAAGCTTATGACGTATAATCCAAATCAAATAAGCTTATAAACCAAAAAATTAAGCTTAAACAAATAGCCCCGATAAGTCTAATGTAACACCCCCAAAATTTGATACAGCGGAAGATTCAACAAGCTTTCGGGGTGCTACGGGATCCATCACAAGTCATAAAAGAACGAGATAAAGTAAACATGAGTAAAACACAACCAAACGGGGTTTTTAGAGTTTATATTCATCCCAAAATATTCAAAGTAAGGCCCAAAAGAAAGAAACGTAGGTCCACAATTACATATCAGAGTTTGAGAAAATAGATCCTTAAACCACTTTGCCAAGCCAAGCCTCCAATCCAAGCATCCAAAATCATTACTTAATTACCTGAGAAAATGCGCTAAAAGTCAGCTTTCGCTGGTGAGATCATAGGTTTAAATTCTTAATTCAATCAAGTGGACATATACGCAAAACGCTTGCTAGCTAGACTAGGCCTCAATTCACTAAACCAAACCTATAGATGCACACACTATAGTCCAAAACCAAATCAAATCAATATGCATTCGCAAGGATGCGACATGCCCAACATTCGTAAGGATACGACATGCTCATGCATTCGTAAGGATACGACATGCGCTAAAATCTACCAAGTTCTATAAGCATAGCAAGTTTTAAACAAAAAGCGATAAAAGTCCACATAAAACAATTTGCACGTTTCTCACCCCAAGTATTGAAAACAAAGTTCAAGAGTAAAAGTGGGACTATGATTCACCTCAAGTCCAGATATCAGCAGAAAGAAACCGGTAGAAGTAAGACGTATCACAACTCAAAAGACAGCAACTACGGACTCGACACTTCCTAACAATGTAAACTCTTTTCAGAATCATTTTCTCAAAAATCAAATATTCCCAATCCCGAACGTATTCCTTTTTACTTTCCAAAAATCCATTTCTCGTATTAGTTTGGTGTTTGGTATCCATGCGGGTGGAAGGTCGACACAACTCAAACCAAGAAATCACAACAAAAAGAAATAATAATAATTTGTGGGTCTAATGTTAGTCCAATATATTATTTAAATAAATCATCGAAGTTTATCAAATCCGTCGATTTGGTACTCTTCCACAACTTATTTACCTAATATATTATTCCAAGATCATACCCAAAACCTGAGCCACATAGTACGTAGAATACTATATGGTAAGTATCTAAGTTTAATAAGTTCCCTAAATATATCGTCAAACTTACCAAATTCGTCAATTTGATAAACCTCACGAGATATTTAGTAACTCATTATTCACGTACACATACCACAACCTATGGGCGTCGTATGATACAATACCCATTAATATGCTCATTTTATATAACCAAATAGGTCCTTTTTAATCCGTCGATCAAATAAGTTACGTAGTTATAGAAGATGAATATATTAACGTCACATATCCATGACAAGCACAAAGTCATAAAATGAATAATATGGCCCACTTGAACTCAAGTGACCTCGACCTCGTATAACTCGTAAGTTTCCCTTTTTATTTCCCAAAAAGCATTCCATTTCGTATAAAATCCAACGTTATAATCATTTCGTTATTTATAATTTATTTGTTTATAATAACGTTCCCGACATTTATTATACTATTTTCATAGTATAATATTTATCATCACATTATTATTTTATTACTCGTGATCAATTTATTCGTAATATACGCACTTGTATAAATATATACACATTTTCACATCTATATATTTATATAAATGTTTATATTATTAATATAATTATTATGAGTTGTTATTATTAATTTTTGATTATTATTAACGTCGAGTTATATAAGATGGGTCACATGTCCGAGTCATCACCCTCGGCTCATTGTCCAAATCCAAGTGTTAAGGCGTTTTGTCGAAACCAATCGTTGACTAGAAAGTCAACGTAACTTCGACCCGCACGACCAAAAGTGTCCAAAGTAATAATATCAATCACAACCATAAGTAATCCATCTCCGTCATCAAGTCCCATATTCACATGCTACAACAATAAGGTCCTTTTACGGCAACTTTCTAACCTATCTCCGTCATTCTAAGTAACCGTCTAACAATCGGTTCCCATATCACCTTCGTCAACACAACTCCATAAACATTTCCACTAGTCCAAATGATCCCAACGTCAACTCCAATTCATATTATTATCAACCATAAAAATGAACACTAAATAATAGTAACCAAGAAATGTATAACTCAACATATAATTAAAATACCACTTATACGGGTCGACCTACCAAGTCAAACCAGGGTCAAAACTTCACCACAAGACATGTGGGTCCCACCCGAGACCTCTAGGGTCTCGGCTAGCTAAAACCGAGCTTGAACCAACCAAACGGACCTCTTGGGTCGTCGGCTTTAAACCAAACCAACCAAAAATCAATATCTTGCAACCAAATTCATCAAATCACAAGAAAATGAGAACCAAACATCCTTAAAATCAACAACCAAGAACCAAGAATATCATGAATGGGTCATTCGAGTCCGGAGAGCACAAGCCGAGAGCAAAGGCTCTCGGTTGAGCCTCGACCTAACATCCACAAGCAAAACCTGGATACCAAACTTTGTTTATTACTTCATTTCAACAAAACCCACTTGGATTCTCACGTTTTTATTCATAAACCCAAAAGAAATACAAGATTTGTGACCCTTGGTCACGTTTTTGACCATAATACAAGTCACAACTCGTCTTACCTTCGATTCACAAGACCAAAATGAAAGATTCTTTGAAAATATAAAAGATGGTGGCGATTTTGTGATGTTAACGAGACTAGAATGGGAGTATTTGGGCGCGTGTGATAGTAGATCTAGAAGAGGGAATGATGGGGAGTTGGTTGGTGGTGGTGGTGTGTTATGGGGGCGGCGGTGCGGCTGCTATGGCCGGAAATAGGGGCGGTGGTGGCTAGGGTTTTTGATATGAAGATGATGATGATATTGAGTAGGAGAGAGAGAGAGACTAGAGGTAGTGTTTGTTTATGTTTGTGTTTATGTGTGTGGCGTGGGTGTGATATAACCTAAGAGAAAACAAAAACCGGCCTTGGGCCATTTTTATTAAGACCTTATATATATATATATATATATATATATATATATATATATATATATATATATATATATATATATATATATATATATATATGACTTCATTAAATAGGATAAAGTAGTAGCAGTGGGTATTTAAGCATGAAGCACGAGGACCAACCCGTAACCAATTCAAAATAACATGACACCTTTAAATTACATTCGTTCCCGTGATATTAAAATCTCTTGATACGTTCAAATATTATATGGACCAAACGGTAAATCCCGAATTAGATCGTGTTAGGTTATTTCTAGTGCCGGAGTCAACGTAGTGCCACGAACATTTAATCAATAAATCTCAACATAAATTCCAAATCAAAACGATAATTCAAATTTAAATTCCATAGAAACCACGTAATTCAAACCCACGGTTCAAAATTTACAATTTCTCGCGAATAAAATTCCAAATATTCCAAAAATCATTAAACTTAATGTAATGTGGGCTTTTAAATAGCTCCCTAATTTGTCAGTTGTCACATCCTCCCAGCCTCAGAAGAAACCCGTCCTGGGTTTCTCTCTGAACAAACCATCTACAAAGTGAAAAGCTTAGGATATCTCTTCCGAAACTCATCCTCACGTTCCCACGTAAATTCCGGTCCATGACGGGAATTCCAACGAACCTTGATGAATGGAATACGACTGCGCTTGAGTCGCTTAATCTCTCGATCCAAAATCTCAATCGGCTCTTCCACAAAGTTCAAATTCTCATCAACACGAATATCCTTCATATGTATCACCGGTGTTTCCTCAGAAAGGCATTTCTTCAAATTACTCACGTGAAATACATCGTGAACTTTGCTCAGTTCCTGTGGTAGATCCAACCGATAAGCTACGGGCCCAATTCTCTCCAAAATTAGAAATGGTCCAATGTAGCGGGGGTTGAGTTTCCCACGTATCCCAAAACGTATCACTCCTTTCCACGGTGAGACTTTCAGCATCACTTTGTCTCCAACCTGGAACTCTAGGGGTTTACGTCTCTGATCGGCGTAACTTTTCTGCCTATCCCGGACTGCTTGTAACCGATCACGAATTTGAGTTACTTTCTCAGTAGTCTCCAAAATAAGCTCGGGGCCTGTGAGTTGGCTATCTCCAACCTCAGCCCAACCAATCGGCGAACGACATTTACGACCATATAAGGCTTCAAATGGTGCAGCCTTAAGACTTGTACGGTAGCTGTTGTTATAGGAGAATTCCACAAGAGGTAGGTACTTCTCCCAGCCTTTACCAAAGTCTATTATACAGGCACGAAGCAAATCCTCCAAAGTCTGAATAGTTCTCTCACTTTGACCATCGGTTTAGGGATGATATGCAGTACTCATATCAAATCTCATCCCCAAAGCGTTTTGAAGTGATCACCACAAAGCTGACGTGAAACGGCTGTCGCGAACAGAAATAATCGATAATGGAACACCATGACGAGAAATAATTTCCTTCACATACAACCTCGCAAGTTTGTCGACACTATCATCTTCACTAATCGCTAGGAAATGAGCAGACTTAGTCAATCGATCCACAATTACCCAAATAGCGTCACAACCGCTAGCTGTCTTCGGTAATTTGGTGATAAAGTCCATCGTAATCCTCTCCCATTTCCAAACCGGGAGTTCTGGCTGCGTCAATAACCCTGACGGTCTCTGGTGTTCTGCCTTAACCTTTGAACAAGTCAAATACTTGCTAACATACAACGCTATATCTGCCTTCATGTTTGGCCACCAATACAATTTCTTCAGGTCCTGGTACATCTTGTCAGACCCAGGATGAATAGAATATCTTGACTTATGCGACTCATGCATAATCAACTCGCGAATTCCTCCATACAATGGTACCCAACTTCAGTCTCCAAAACATAATATTCCATCAGAACGCTTAACAAATCCATTCTCGTTTTCTGCCATTCCAAAGATATTCTCAGCAGGTCGGTTTTCTGCCTTCAACGCTTCCATTTGAGCTTCTAATATCTGAGATGGTAACGGCGATACGATAGTCATTCCTAATGACCTAACTCGTAACGGTGGTATTCTCTCCTTTTGACTAAGAGCATCAGCAACGACGTTTGCTTTACCGGGATGATAGCGGATTTCACAATCATAATCGCTTAGCAGCTCAATCCAACGTCGCTGTCTCATGTTGAGCTCTTTTTGATTCAAGATGTGTTGTAGACTTTTGTGATCAGTTAATACAACACACTTGGTTCCATACAAATAATGGCTCCATATCCTCAAGGCGAAAACCACAACACCTAACTCCAAATCATGGGTGGTGTACTTCTTCTCATGCTTCTTGAGCTGTCGGGAAGCATAAGCTATCAATTTCTCTCGTTGCATCAACACGACTCCTAAACCTTTATGAGAGGCGTCACAGTAAACGGCAAAGTCTTCGCTACCTTCAGGCAATGCCAAGATAGGAGCACTACACAACATCTCCTTAAGTAATTGAAATGCTTCATCTTCCTTATCTCCCCATTCATATTTAACATTCTTTTGAGTCAATTTGGTCAACGGCTTTGCTTTCTTCGAAAATCTGTCAATGAACCTTCGATAGTAGCCGGCTAAACCCAAAAATTGACGAACTTCAGTTGGGGTCGTCGGTGCGGCCCAATCTTTAATAGCCTCAATCTTAGCGGGATCTACATGAACTCCCTAACTATCAATCACATGACCCAAAAATTGTACCGTCAGAATCCAAAACTCACATTTGAAGAACTTGGCATACAGTTTCTCCTGCCTGAGCAATTCTAAGATGAGTCTTAGATGCTCCTCATGCTCTTTCTCACTCTTCGAATAGATTAGAATATCATCGATAAACACGATCACAAACTTGTCTAAGTAAGGCTTACACACCCGATTCATGAGATCCATGAATACCGCCGATGTGTTAGTCAACCCAAACGGCATCACTTGGAACTCGTAATGCCCGTAACGGGTTCTGAAAGCCGTTTTCGGAATATCTTCCTCGCAAACTCTAAGTTGATGATACCCCGATCTCAGATCGATCTTCGAATACACACTCGATCCTTGAAGCTGATCGAACAAGTCGTCGATCCTTGGTAACGGGTATCTATTCTTTATCGTTAACTTGTTCAGCTCTCAGTAATCAATACACATACGGAACGATCCATCCTTCTTCTTCACAAATAAAACTAGGGCTCCCCAAGGTGAAGAACTTGGTTGTATAAATCCCTTTTCTGCTAACTCCGCCAATTGTTTCAACAACTCTTCCAGTTCAGTCGGTGCAAGTTGATAAGGTGCCCGTGCCACGGGTGCAGCACCAGGTATCAACTCAATCTGAAACTCCACTTGTCTAGTTACCGGTAAGTCATCGGGAAATACATCCGGAAAGTTGCGAACTATAGACACATCTCCAATGCGTCTTTCTTTCTTCTCCTTCCCTCCTTTCTCAGAGATTTGAGCTAAGAAAAGGCAACATCCTTTTTCCATTAGCTTCGATACTTTAGTGCAAGAAATGACCGCTAATCTAGATGGGCTCCTCAAACCTTTTTGATCTCCTTGTATATTCAAAATCTCCCTATCGTAAGGCACACACACGATTTTCTCATCGCAAAGTATGTGAGCATGATACTTCGACAACCAATCCATACCAATGATGACATCGAAACTTCCTAACGTGACGGGTAGAAGATCTATGTTGAAAGGGTAATTCAAGAAATTGTGCAACCGCGAATGATAGTCTTAATCCTTTCTATGTTTTCGTTAGCTAACTCTACATCATAACCAAATCCTAATGCAATCAGGGGTTTTTCTAATAAGGGTGCAAATGTAGTGGACACAAAACTTCTATCGGCACCAGTATCAAAGAGTATGGAAGCATAACGATTATTGAGAAGGAACGTACCAGTAACGACGTTCGAGTCTTCTCCTCTCTCGTTCCCAATTGCATACATTCTCCCATGAGCAGCTCCTGCTTCCACACGTTGGTTCTCATTGTCATGACGTCCACGGTTTCCATGATTGTACCCATTACCACCCGATCCTTGATTTCCTCGGTTCCACGATTTCTTGCACTCATTCCTATAGTGTCCCTTCTTCCCACATCCAAAGCATGTAACATTCGCCTTACTCATAGTTTCAGGAGTAGCTTGAACCATAGCAAGTGGTCGAGCTCTACAATCCTTAGCTATGTGTCCCATCTTTGAGCAGTTCTTGCACATCACAGTACATCATCCCGAATGATTCTTGTAACAACGACCACACTTGGGTGCATCTCCATTTTGGTTCCTCTTATCTCCATCCCCAATAGCATAAAACTTAGCAATAGCTTGTCGCTTGTTTCGATGATCATTACCCTTAGAGTGATGGTCCCTCTTCCTCTTTCCATTCTTATCCCTCTCAGCTTCTTCCAATACCAACAAGTCCATCAATTGTTGAGTGATTGTGATAGCCTCATGAACATTTGCAGGCCTAGCAGCAATCATATCGTTCCTTGTAGCCACAGGCAACCTATCGGTATACGTCTCAATCTTTTGAGTCTCAGTTTGAACCATATTTGGACAAAGCAAGGCTAACTCCTGGTAACGACGATTGTAGGTCGTCATATCAGTACCCTTCACTTTGTGATTCCAAAACTCAATCTCTAACTTCTTAACCTCATTCCTTGGGCAGTAAGTCTGAATCAGCAAAGACTTAAATTGCTCCCAAGTCATGGCATAGGCCACTTCACTCCCAACCGAATTTCGGTAATTGTTCCACCAAGTTTATGCTTCGTCCTTAAAAGTAAAAGAAGCAAACTTTACCTTTGCATTCTTCGCACAATTGCTGACATTGAACACTGACTTAGTTTTCTCTATCCATCTGACCAAGTAGACCACTCCTTCAGTTCCACCAAACTCAATGGGTCCAAAGATTTGAAACTCCTTGTAGTTACATCCAGTAGTACGAACAGGTGGAAAAGTTCCAGCAGAGTTGTTGGAATGATTTGACTCACCTAGTAGTTTCGCAACATGTTGTTCCACAAGTTGATTGATCATAGCTTGATCCACAGTAGGTGCATTCGGTGGAACATGATCATTGTCTCCCTGAACATCAACATTTTGATTCCTGTTGTTGCGATTGGTGGTGTCCAGGTTGTCAGGAGTAGGGGTTTCAACATTTCGAGTAGGGCGACGGCCTCGGCGACCAGGGGTAGTCGCTGCAGGACCAGTTCGGGTAGCTCTGACAGGGTTTCGTCGTGGGGCCATTGATCTGAAACACAATACAAGGTTCATGAGTCTCCGATAGTATTTATCATACGCTCAACAAGAATTTGATAAATGAAGCCAAGACATCAGGAGAGTATCAACAATACACCACAAGACATCAATCAAATAAATAGGAATGCAATTTCCATGACATCCAAAACCACATAACATCATACATAATGACCATCATCCATACAAATAGCGATCAAGACATCGTTCCAACTACAAAAGACATAAAAGATACTAATCGTTCCAAAACAAGACGAGCAAACAGCTAAAATACATCAAAGATAAGATAACTAGCTTTTCTAACCAAGCACTCCTTGGTTCAGAAAGCAACATGACGACATAATCCAACTATCTAGCCACTATGCTAGCGTAGACTCCTCAACTCCTGTCTCAAACCATCCAACTCTCTCCATAACGATCCCAACTCGACACTGTGAGTATCACTATCCCTCTTGAGGTCTGCTACCTCCTTCTCCAACTCCGTGTTCCTCTGCCACAGCTTACGATTTGCCTCGCGAGCCGTGATGAAACCTCTCTGCAGACTCTCTATCTGCTCATGTATCTCCATCATGCCTCTCCTAATCTCTATAGTCCTCTTCTCAAAAGTAACCAAATCAACCCTCAACTCTCCAATAAACTCAACAGTTACTCTATCAATCCGATTAGACATCTGCGAGATCCTCTCGCCCTGTGCAGAAAGTCGAGTCCAAATCCTACCAGTCTCACCCAAACCTGCAGGCTCAGTAGATATTGTTGGGAATTATACTAACAGTTACCATGGCTAAGAGAAGAAGTTACAACTGCAGAAGATTGTACTTGCAGTGGAAACTCATTACCACTGCAAGAACAATATATTACCACTGCTTATTAGATAACTGTTAGGAAACGTGTCTAGATTAATATAGAATAGATCTTGTGTATATCTTATTCTATTAGCTTTATACTTATCTTGTACAAGAGGACTCCTTGTGCTATAAAAGGAGATCCTAGGTTAAAGGTTTGATATGTGTGTTTCTAGAGCTTCAAGGTGTAACCCTAGTGATATCAAGATCACTCGTATTATTATCATTAATAATATTGGAGCTAATAGTTTGTTTACATATATTGTTTATATATAACTGTGTTACTCATAATCAAACTTCTAAGTGTTACTAAGTAGATTCCGCATACTTAGTGATATAATTCAAAGTATCAATCTAACACAAGTTCAAGGTGTTTAGATCCATCAAGTGGTATCAGAGACAGGCTTTGATACTTTGATTTAGAAGACTTAAGTTCACTCAGAAGAATCAATGGAGACAGAAACCAGTAACTCAAACATTGCTGCTAAGCTTCCAAAGCTTAAGTTGAATGACTTTGAGATGTGGAGGCTAATGATAGAACAATTCTTTATGGTCCAAGATTACACACTCTGGGAGATCATTATGGTTGGAAATTCTTTCAAACCAAGTTCTACTTCAGAGATGGTTAATGGCAAGGAAGTAATTAAGGTCAACACTGGACCTGTTACTAATGATGAAAGACTTCAACTGAAGAATGATTTGAAGGCCAGAGGTCTGTTGCTGATGACACTTCCAAGAGATCAAGTTGTAGCATTCAGCAAGTTCAAGACTGCAAAGACTCTCTTTGATGAGATCTGTGAAGTTTTTGGTGGTAATGATTCCACCAAGAAGACTCAAAAGACTCTGCTGAAGCAAACTTATGAAAACTTTGGTTCAACAAGTAATGAATCTCTTGATATCATCTTCACAAGGCTACAAAAGATTGTTTCTCAACTCACTGTTTTTGGAATTGAGGATGAAAGAGAATACCTCAATCTAAAGTTCTTAAGAAGTTTACCCTCTGAGTTTGGAACCATTGTTGCAGTGTGGGAAGATAAGTCAGAGTTGGAGACCATGAAACTTAATGACTTGTACAATAACTTCAAGGTTATTGAACAAAGATTGAAGAAAGCTGGTAAGATAAGTTCAAGTTCAGGAAGTGTAGCACTCATATCATCATCTCTTGATGATAGTTCAGATGAAGAAAGTGATAGTGATGATGAATGTGCTAACATTGTTGTTTCCACTGGTAGTGGAAGTGTTTCCACTGGTAGCTCAAAGAAACAGATTGCAGGGCTAAGTGATACTACTTTTTATGCCTTTATATCAAGTCAAGTGGGTGGTTCAATCCTCAATCATGAGGATCTGGATCAAATTGATGAAGATGATATGGAGGAGATGGACATTAAATGGCAAGTGGCATTACTAAGCTTGAGGACAAAGAAGTTTTGGAAGAAGACTGGAAGAAAGATCAACATCAGTGGCAATGAAACAGTAGGTTTTGACAAAAAGAAGGTGGAGTGCTACAATTGTCATAAGAAGGGGCACTTTGCCAGAGAGTGTAGGAAGCCAAGGAAGTCTGAAAATAGGTCAACTTGGTACAAGCAGGACAAGAAGAAGGAACCTACTACTGATGAGCCAAATGGGCTATTGGCCATTGATGGAGTGAGCTTTGATTGGAGCTTTATGACTAAGGAAGAGGATAATGATTCAGAGTCTGCAATGGTTGCTACAGAGCTTGCACTAATGGCTTTTTCTGACTCTGAGGTACAAATTGATAATGCTTGTTCTAAATCCTGTAAGGCCTTAAAAGAGTATGAGAAACTTAAAGCACAATTTAATGAACAACACATAGAGTTAACTCATACTAATTATAACTTATCAAATCATAAAAGAGGCCTAAGTGTTTTAGAAACTCAATTAGAGCATTATAGGGCAAATGAATCTAAGTTCAATGATGATATTGCAGTATTAAGAAGAGACTTAGATTATCAGGTTGCTGTTAATAAGGTTCTTAGAGAAGAACTAGAAAAAGTTAAAGTGGCTAGTGAGAATATTATGATAACTAAGCAAACACTGGATCATCAATCCAAGTGTATTGAAAAAATTTGGGAAGCCCAAATTGTGAGCAAAGCTAAATCAGGTCTTGGATACAAAACTGTTCCACCACCTCTAAGAGGTGTTCCATCACCTCCTGGCATTGACTTAGCTCACACAGGTTTAGAAGAATTCCAGGAACCACCTATGACCTATGGACCAAAGTTTGTTAAACCAGTTGAAATTGAAAAGGTTCAGGTTGAGGTTGATGTATTTGATAGTGCTAGTGACTCATCTCTTAAAGATGAAAATTTAAATGTTGAGTCTAAATCTAGTGTTCCTGAGAATGTTAAAGTGGAGGTTAAGAAAAGTATTCCTGATGTAGTCAAAGAGAAGCCTAGGACACAACCTAATTTCACTAGGCCCACTACTAGATATGCAGAGATGTACAGAAGTAGGTCACCAACTCCTAGGGGTAATATGAGGAGTTGGAATCATGTTAAATCCAGGCAATTTGGTAGTGACTTTGTGTTCAATTACAAATCCTGTCATATATGTGGTAGCTTTGACCATTTGTCTAATAGCTGTACCTACCACTTGGGAAGAAGGGAAGTGTTTGGGAATACTAGGGTGAATGGACAAAATGTTAATAACTTAACTCACCCAAATCCACTTAGCAAGATGATTCCCAGGTCTGTTTTGCTTCATTCTGGCATTAAACCTATTTCCACTGCTAGACCAGCAATTGCCACTGCCAGGAATAAAAACAGAGTTTACCCTAAGCCCCATGTTACTACTTTTGTTAAATCTACTCAAACAGGGAAAAAGACCAATTTTGAAAAGAAAGTTAACAATACTCAGCAGTGGGTACCTAAAATTTCTAAGCCAGCAGTTTCCACTGCTAAGGCAGCAGTTACCACTGCAAGGCCAAAGGTTACCACTGATAAGTCTGTTAACAAGAAAAGGGTAAATGAGGGAAATGCTGTTAAGGCCTCAGCACGTTGGGAATGGAAACCAAAAGGAACCATCACCTCAAATAATCCCAATGGTGTATCAATGACCTTTAAAAGATATAATTATATTGATACACGAGGCAGATCCAAGTCATTTGTGGCTTGGGTCCCCAAAAGGAACTAATTCCTTTATTTTGTGTGCAGGGACATTCAAAGACTACTAATGATCAAGGATACTCAGACAGTGGATGTTCCAGGCACATGACTGGCAATAAGTCCTATCTTTCAGACTTTCAACCTTATGATGGACAATTTGTCAATTTTGGAGGAGGAATTGGTGGCAAAGTTTCTGGCAAAGGAACAATCAAGGCTGGAAATATTGATTTTGAAGATGTGCAGTATGTGAAAGAACTCAAGTACAACCTCTTTAGTGTGTCACAGATGTGTGACAAAAAGCATAGAGTTCTATTCACAGAAGATGAATGCTATATCTTATCTAAGGATTATAAGCTTCCAGATGAATGTGACATTTTGCTTAAAATCCCTAGAAAAGGAAATTTGTATAGCATTGACATGCAGAACATAGTGGCAAATAATGATGTTACTTGCTTGCTTGCTAAAGCCACTTTGGATGAATCAATGCTTTGGCATAGAAGACTTGGTCATGTTAACTTCAAGACCATCAACAAGATTGTAAAAGATGGACTTGTCAGAGGACTTCCAGAGAAAAGATTTGAAAATGACCAAACTTGTGTTGCCTGTCTCTAAGGAAAGCAACACAGAGCTTCATGCAAGACCAAGGCATTCAATTCAATAAATCATCCACTCTTTATGCTGCATATGGACTTGTTTGGTCCTACCTCTGTGAGCAGCATCAATTTGAAGAAGTATTGTCTAGTTGTAACTGATGATTTCAGTAGATTCACATGGGTTTTCTTTTTGAGTACCAAGGATGAAACCACTGGCATCCTTAAGACATTCATCACTCAGGTTGAAAATCAATTTGAAAAGAAAATCAAGATCATTAGATGTGACAATGGGACAGAGTTCAAGAATAAAGTTATGGATGATTTCTGCAGAGACAAAGGTATTAAAAGAGAATTTAGTGTTGCAAGAACTCCTCAACAAAATGGAGTTGCAGAAAGAAGAAACAAAACACTAATTGAGGCTGCTAGAACCTGTTAGCTGATTCCAAGCTTCCAGTGACTTTTTGGGCTGAAGCAGTTAACACTGCTTGTTACATTCAGAATAGGGTTTTAGTGGTCAAAACAAAGAACAAGACACCTTATGAGTTGTTCAGAGGAAGACCTCCTACTTTGGAGTTTATGAGGCCATTTGGGTGTCATGTTACTATTCTTAATACCATTGATCATCTGGGCAAATTTGAAGAAAAGTCAGATGAAGGCTTCTTTGTTGGATACTCTATGGTTAGCAAGGCTTTTAGAGTCTATAACTTAAGAACAAAGAAGATTGAAGAGAACTTGCATGTTCAGTTTCTTGAAAATAAAGTAAACATGGCAGGTTCAGGACCAGATTGGCTATTTGATCTTGAAACATTATCAAATACAATGAATTATGTTCCTCTCACTTCAAGTACTGATGGCAAAGATCTTGAAGATTCAGAAGAATTCATTGATGAAGATAGAGCTTGCAAAGATGATGAAGATCAAATTGTTATGCCACTTTGGGACTTTGGTGATAATTCTGAAAAACCAAGTGATGCAGATGGTGTGAATAAAGAAATTCCTACTAGCAGTGGTAACTCAATTCCCACTGCTACACCAGAAGTTTCCACTATAAGTCCAAATGTGGATAATACTTCTCAGGAATCATC
This sequence comes from Artemisia argyi, assembly GCA_030686995.1. NCBI lineage: Eukaryota > Viridiplantae > Streptophyta > Magnoliopsida > Asterales > Asteraceae > Artemisia > Artemisia argyi. The sequence goes on along the minus strand of CM060683.1, from coordinate 44,237,773 downwards.
AAGTGATGATGTAGAGATCTCAAACATGCCTACAACATATGATATTCCTAGCACATCACAGTCTACCATTCACAAAGTGCATCCACTTGATAATGTTATTGGTGAACTTCAATCATGTGTGAAGACTAGAAGACAGACAAAGAAAGATGATATTCATGGGTTCATAAGTGAAGTATATGAGTCCAAGAAACATAGCAAGAAGAATGAGTGTTTGTTTTTCTGCTTTCTCTCACAGGTGGAGCCTAAGAATGTATATATGGCTCTAGGAGAATCTAGCTGGGTTGAAGCTATGCAAGAAGAGTTGTTGCAATTTAAACTTCAAAAGGTTTGGGTTCTTTGTGACTTGCCTGATGGTATGAAGGTCATTGGTACTAAATGGGTTTTCAGAAACAAGAAAGATGAAAGAGGCATTGTAATCAGGAACAAAGCTAGATTGGTTGCTCAAGGATACACTCAAGAGGAGGGTATTGATTATGAAGAAGTATTTGCTCCTGTTGCAAGGATTGAGGCTATTAGATTGTTCTTAGCCTATGCATCATTTATGGGCTTTACAGTCTATCAAATGGATGTTAAGAGTGCCTTTCTGTATGGAACTATTGATGAGGAGGTATATGTCTCTCAACCTCCAGGCTTTGAAGATCCTCAACACCCAAATAAAGTTTACAAAGTGGTTAAGGCTCTTTATGGCTTACATCAGGCTCCAAGGAAGTGGTATGAAACCTTAGCTAATTATTTGTTGAATAATGGGTTTCATAGAGGAAAGATTGATCAAACTTTGTTCATCAAGAAAGACAAGGGTGATATCCTACTTGTGCAAGTATATGTTGATGATATTATCTTTGGGTCTACTAAACAAGAGATGTGCAAAGAGTTTGAGAAGCTGATGAAGGATGAATTTCAAATGAGTTCTATGGGAGAACTTACATTCTTTTTGGGGTTACAAGTACAACAGAGTAAGGAAGGCATATTTATCAGCCAAGACAAGTATGTGGCTGAGATTATTAAAAAGTTCAAGTTTACTGATGCAAAATCTTCAAATACCCCTGCTGACAAGACCACTCACTTATTGTTGAAAAATGCAAGTGGTGCTAATGTTGATGTTCACACTTACAAATCTATGATTGGTTCTTTGATGTATCTTACTTCATCAAGGCCAGACATTATGTTTGTTGTATGTGCTTGTGCAAGATTTCAAGTGACTCCAAAGACATCACATATGACAGCAGTGGAAAAGATTTTTAGGTACTTGAAGACTTATCCTAATCTTGGATTATGGTATCCAAGAGATTCTCCAATGGAATTGATCACATACTCAGATAGTGACTATGCTGGTGCAAGTTTGGATAGAAGATCAACTACTGGAGGATGTCAATTTCATGGATGTAGGTTGGTGTCATGGCAGTGCAAGAAGCAAACTATGGTTGCTACTTCAACCACTGAAGCAGAATATGTTGCAGCTGCTAGTTGTTGTGCTCAAATCCTTTGGCTTCAGAATCAATTATTGGACTATGGGTACAATTTCATGAACACCATTATCTATATAGACAATAGTAGTACCATTTGCATTATTAAAAATCCTGTGCAACACACTAAAACTAAACATATTGAAATTAGACATCACTTTATTAGAGATTGTTTTGAGAAAAAGCTTATTAATGTTGTCAAGATTCATACTGATGACAATTATGCTGATTTATTAACAAAAGGGCTTGATGTGGGTAGGTTTCAATACTTGGTAACAGGTATTGGAATGCTCAATCCATAAACATTTGATGTCTAAATACTTTTCAGTGTTGCAGGATACTTTTTAGGTACTAATATTGTTTGTATTGTATGTATGGTTTTCTACTAACTTGTATGCAGAGTTATCAAGAGCACAGTGGTACTTAACATACAACAGTGGAAAGATTGGTGATAATAGCAAGAACACAAGAGTACTTTTATTGATTATTCAGAAAGAGTACATCACAACCATTATGAAAACATTGTCACCTAAACAAGAAAACCATTACATCTGACATGAACCTACAACCTAACACCTACTCCATGGGTTTCTTTCCTTTTCCCTCATACTGCTGCTTGCCTTTGGAAATTTTCTTTCTCTTGTCATCAAAAGAGAGTTGTTTCCTTGGACAAGCAAGACCCAGAACTTGCTTGGGAGGCCTTGGTGCTTGATTAGGCTTGTCTACAGCTGGCCACTTCATGTTGTTTATTGCAGATGTCAATGCTGTGGTGAGGGCCTTTGGGAGTTCCTTGGAAAGATCAAAGGTTGGATCATTGTCATCATCTGATGAAGAGCTGGAATAAAACTCAAGAGATGGAGCAGGATCAGCTGATATCTTCTTATTGGGCTTCATGCTTGAAGATGTAGCAGTTGCAGTATTTGGTGGAAAATATCCACTCCATACAGAAGAAGGCTCTTCAGAGTCTGAGTAGTAGCTGATTTCCTCATCAGAAGAGTCATCAGAGGAGATGTAGATTATTGGAAACCAACTCATGATGATGCTTTTGGGTTTATGTTTATTGAAGAAGATTGTTGATGAAAGATAAAAGATGTTGAGCCCCCTTTTATATGCAAAGTCAAGGTTGAATTATAATTAATGAAGGAAATTTACTCCTACTTGTTTTGGTAGGTTGGAGGAGTAAATTTGGTTATTATCGGGTTGACTTTTGGAAGATATTTTTGTGAATAGTAACTTGATTAAAAAGTTACTTTGGGTTAAGTTTTATGGGTTAAGTTGAGTTGTTGAATACAATCCATATTATTGGAGTCATTGGAGTAATAAGGTGTGTATCATGGACACACAACAAATGGTTATTGATTCACCATGTCTAATCCACATAAGAATCAACTAGTCCAGAGCAAACGGCTACTGGTAAAGACTTATCAAATCCGTTTATGGTTGATAGTTTACCAAAAACTAGGTTATCAACTCACCATACATCCATGTGATCAAGAGTTGGCTAGTCCATAAGCAAACGGCTCATGGTAAAGACATATCAAATCCGTTGATAGCTGGTAGTTTGCTAAAAACTATGATAAGAGCAGCAAATTTTCATGTTTTATTTACCACTGCTCTTTGATATGTTGTGAAAATTTTACCACTGCTAGTTCATTAGTTACCACTGCAAGCGTAATTTTTCCACTGATGAACTAGCCGTTACAACTGTTGTGTCAGTAATCCAATTTTTACTAGCCGTTGTAAAAATAACCGTCATTCCTTATTAATAGGGTCAAATCTTTTGTGAATTATCTACTTACTTATTATAAATTATTCTTTTTCCAAAGATAATTCTTTCCAAAGATAATTCACATTGCACAACCTCCTCAAACCCTATTAGTATAAATTGATCATCATACGGCTTGCTTTTTATCTTGATTACTAACACTTTTATTCTCTTTTTCATAAATATCATGGCGATTCTAAAATTTGTCGAGGAGCACAACCAAGTGGCCTACTTACAAAAGTCAAACGAAAAGAGTGGCCCTGTTTTTCATCAGATTGTGGATTTTTTAAACACAACTCATATAAGGTATGCCTTAACTATTAATCCTACAATCTATGTCTCTCATATCAAATAGTTCTGGAACACTGTGGAGTCCATAACTCTTGAACAGGGAGACACACAAGAATCTGTGGATGCTCTAAGAGCCACAGTTGATGGGGTAACTATTGATGTTACTGAGTCATCCTTGAGGAGAATTCTCCAATTGGATGATCTCAATGGTATCCTCACATTACCCAATTCAGATATATTTGCCAATATTGCTTTAATGGGGTATGATACATCTGAACAAAAAGTCACTTTTAGAAAAGGATGTTTTTGTCCCCATTGGAGATTTTTAATTCACACTCTTTTACATTGCCTAAGTCCTAAGAAAACATCTTATGAACAATTTACATCAACCATGGCTTATCCTTTGGTTTGTTTGGCAACAGATAGGACTTTCAATTGTTCAAAGTTTATTTTCAATAATATGAAGGGCAATGTAAAGAGTCAATATAAATTTTTGATGTATCCAAGGTTTGTGCAAGCAGTGTTAAATGAGTTTCAACTGCGACCTCACAATAGAATTTATGAACCTTCCACTCTTAAGTCAAAAGTTTTTCAAAATATGTCTAAGGCTTCAGAACTTTGGAATGGGGAGGTTCATCCACTTTTGCCTCAAATGCTTGCTAAAATTGCTCAAGTACAGGGTGAGGATGCACCAATCCCAGCTGCATCTCAAAACACACCCACTATTGTTGTTCCACCAATTCAACATACCCCTGCAGTCACTCACACTTATGAGAGAAGGTCTAAACAGCCAACTTCTCTCATCTCAACATTGCATGTTGCTGAGCCTTTTAGTTTAGGAACAAGCAGTGGTGGTTCAAGGCTTAATCCTAGTCCAACTAGGGAAGAGCCTGAATCAATGCCTCATGATTCACCTCTCCCAGCAGGTTACACAGTTGGAAGTAATGAAGGCAGTGTGCAACAAAATGAATTGATGGACATTTGTACCAAATTAGTCAAGCAGGTTCAAGCTCTGGAGAAAGATCTGGCACAGACCAAAGAACAACATGCCACAGAGCTGAATCAATTAAAGGCTGAGATTCAAAGATTGCAGATTGAAGTTGAGAATCTCAAGAAGAAAAGATCTAAAGTTGTATTATCTTCATCATCTTCACTTCAGGATGAGTTTTCTGCAAGTTCTACTAAAGTTTTAGGAGATTCTTCCAAACAGGGGAGGAATCCAGATGCAGAGCTTAAGGGGAGGAGTAAAAATTTTGAAAAAGAGTTTGCTGAGCTTCCTGATTCTGATAATGCTCAAGCAAAAGATGATGTAGCTGAGACTGAGGGGAGGAAATTGGATTTTGAAGATATGGATGCTGATGCAGGTTTTAACTTTGGTGATTTAGTTGGAACTGCTCAACCGATTTCCACCACTGAAGCAAAACAAGTTCCCACTGATCAACCAATTACCACTGTAAGTGAAAATGTTCCCACTGCTAGTCAAGAAATTACCACCGCAGAGGAAGAAGCTGCCAGAATAAGATCAGTTAAAGGAAAGGCTATTGTAATTGCTTCAGATCAAGAGACAAGAAAGATTTCTAAGTATGAACAAGCTCAGATTGATTTTGATGCAAGATTAGCAGAGCAACAACAAACTGAAGAGTATGAAAGAAAGAAAAAGCTTAAAGAAGATGAAGTTTCTAGCTTTATGGAAGCAACTAGGTTGGATAAACTTGAAGCTGTAATGGCAGAACCTATTTCAAGTGTCTCACCAACTGTCATACATGAGAAACCTCCATTGTTCAGTTATGTGCCTACAGAAGAAGAGATTGACTACTTGATTAATAATGATCAAGTAATCAGGAAGAAGGCTATTGAATTGATTGCAAATACAACCTTAGATGAAGAACAAAGGTCTGCACAACTTAAAGATTTTATTCAAATGAAGAATCAGCAGGCTCTTGATCAAATCATTGGGGATGTTAGAAAAGGTCAAAAGAAGCCAAGGAAACTTACAAAGGCACAGATCATTGCTGAGATGAAGACTTTTTGTTGCCATGTTGGTAATATGAAAATGGCTCAATTCAAAGGAATGTCACATGATCAGGTTGAAGGTATTTACTACAGGATCAAAAGACAAGATAGTAATTTCATTCCAATGGATCAAGAACCAATAACAATGAAGACAAAAAGAACTGGAGTAAGTCTTGAATCAAAAGATGCAAAGAAGTTGAAGACTCAGAAATCATCTCAAGCAGAAGAAGGTCCTAGCAAGTTGACAGAAGAGCAAGTTACAAACATGTTGTTTATAGAGACTGATATACTTAATATTGAACCTCTACAATCAAGATATCCAGTAGTTGGTTGGGAAATCTTTTCTGATAGTTTTGGTGTAGCTTGGAAGATCATCAGAACTGGAAGTGTCACAAGTATTTGCAGAGATTTTGAAGATATTGTTAGATCTTGTGATAGAGAAGATTTGGATACTTTGTGGAAAATTGTTCAAGATCAGTTTAAGAAGGATGAACTTGTTGATGTCAAGGCTAAAGAGTTATGGGTTCACTTTAGAAGATTATATGAACCTGACCCAAGTGATAGATATTGGAGATTTGAAGCTCATGATCAAAGAACCTTGTGGAAATTCTATGATTCAAGTTCTGTGCATCATGTTTCTACTCAAGATGGAGTTGATGTCTTTATGCTGGCTGAGAAAGAATATCCATTGAGAGCTGGAGTATTGGATGTGATGAGAACTGTGAAGCTTAGGTGTTGGGAAAGAACTGAAGTCATAGATGATTTGTTACAAAGGATTTATGATCAAAGTGTGAGAGCTGATAGAGAATTAAGAAGAAAAAGATAAGTGTTTGGAAGAATTCCCATATCCTCATGTTTACTGAATACTTGAAGAACCTTATTGATTTATGTATTAATCATAAGTTAGGGGAGGATTGTTGGGAATTATACTAACAGTTACCACGGCTAAGAGAAGAAGTTACAACTGCAGAAGATTGTACTTGCAGTGGAAACTCATTACCACTGCAAGAACAATATATTACCACTGCTTATTAGATAACTGTTAGGAAACGTGTCTAGATTAATATAGAATAGATCTTGTGTATATCTTATTCTATTAGCTTTATACTTATCTTGTACAAGAGGACTCCTTGTGCTATAAAAGGAGATCCTAGGTTAAAGGTTTAATATGTGTGTTTCTAGAACTTCAAGGTGTAACCCTAGTGATATCAAGATCACTCGTATTATTATCATTAATAATATTGGAGCTAATAGTTTGTTTACATATATTGTTTATATACAACTGTGTTACTCACAATCAAACTTCTAAGTGTTACTAAGTAGATTCCGCATACTTAGTGATATAATTCAAAGTATCAATCTAACACAAGTTCAAGGTGTTTAGATCCATCAGATATCTCAGATGGCGCATCCGACGCCACGGGACTACCAGGTTGTGAATCAAACAAAAACGGATGATCAGGTGAAACCGGCTCTAATGGATGTATCAGAGAATCGGGCTCCTCAGCATGAGCTGGATGTGCTGGCAAACCATCATCATCAGGCATCTCCTCCTCCTGAGGATCATCCTCCTCCTTACCCTCCTGTGGGTCATCATCCCCCTGCTCAGCCTCCTGAGGGTCATCAGCCTCCTCCTCACCCTCGTACTCCTCCTCCTCATCTGACGAGTACTCCATCAATCGTCATCTCCGAACAGGTGAACAAATGATCTAGGACGACGACGGAATGATGCGGGTGGTGCATCTGACAGAAGAGTGTGAGCCTCAAAGTGCATGGGTGGTGACGAAGGGCGCACAGACATGCGTGCCATAGCTCGGTGGGCAAAACATGGAGCCACACGAGCCAAAGCCTGATGAAGTGTAAGCTGTCTCGAAGTACCAGGGAGCCCTAAAGAAGATGAGGGTCCTTGAGAAGTAGATGAAGCAGGTGGTGCAGAAGTAGCTGCTGTCGGTGATGAAGTAGCTGAATGCATGGCAATCCTGTAAGGATCATCAGGAGCCATGGTGATCTGTGTTGGGCGGAAAGGGTCAGCAAGAAGATCCTCAGTAACATCGAACGTATGGGAGGCCATAGTCTGTGACAACGGCGTAGGGAAGGTGTAATGTTTCAAAACAACTAAACTGCGAACTCAAAATACCATATCAAAATCATCATAAAACCCCAATCATATAACTCCAAAAAAAAATTTCAAATACCGCATTACTTAAACATTTATAAAACAATTAAGACATATAATTCCCCAAAACTCCATCAAATCACATAATCCATATCTATCCAAAATTCTAAAATCATCTCAAAATCTCATATCTAATCATTATCTCATAATACCTCAATAAAATCGAAGATGCTTCGGCTTGGCGGGCTGGCGGGCATTGGTCGAGGATCGTTTCCTATAAAAATTGGTTATAGTTTAGGTGTTTATTACCTAGTTCTCTATAAGCTTGGCTCTGATACCAATCTGTAACACCCCCAAAATTTGGTACAGCGGAAGACTCAACAAGCTTTCAGGGTGCTACGGGGATTGGTATCCATCACAAGTCATAAAAGAACGAGATAAAGTAAACATGAGTAAAACACAACCAAACGGGGTTTTTAGAGTTTACATTCATCCCAAAATATTCAAAGTAAGGCCCAAAAGAAAGAAACGTAGGTCCACAATTACATATCAGAGTTTGAGAAAATAGATCCTTAAACCAATTTGCCAAGCCAAGCCTCCAATCCAAGCATCCAAAATCATTACTTAATTACCTGAGAAAACGCGCTAAAAGTCAGCTTTTGCTGGTGAGATCATAGGTTTAAATTCTTAATTCAATCAAGTGGACATATACGCAAAACGCTTGCTAGCTAGACTAGGCCTCAATTCACTAAACCAAACCTATAGGTGCACACACTATAGTCCAAAACCAAATCAAATCAATATGCATTCGCAAGGATGCGACATGCCCAACATTCGTAAGGATACGACATGTTCATGCATTCGTAAAGATACGACATGCGCTAAAACCTACCTAGTTCTATAAGCATAGCAAGTTTTAAACAAAAAGCGATAAAAGTACACATAAAACAATTTGCATGTTTCTCACCCCAAGTATTGAAAACAAAGTTCAAGAGTAAAAGTAGGGCTATGACTCACCTCAAGTCCAGATATCAGCAGAAAGAAACCGGTAGAAGTAAGACGTATCACAACTCAAAAGACAGCAACTACGGACTCGGCACTTCCTAACAATGTAAACTCTTTTCAGAATCATTTTCTCAAAAATCAAATATTCCCAATCCCGAACGTATTCCTTTTTACTTTCCAAAAATCCATTTCTCGTATTAGTTTGGTGTTTGGTATCCATGCGGGTGGAAGGTCGACACAACTCAAACCAAGAAATCACAACGAAAAGAAATAATAATAACAATCTGCGGGTTTAATATTAGCCCAATATATTATTTAAATAAATCATCGAAGTTTATCAAATCCGTCGATTTGGTACTCTTCCACAACTTATTTACCTAATATATTATTCCAAGATCATACCCAAAACCTGAGTCACATAGCACGTAGAATACTATATGGTAAGTATCTAAGTTTAATAAGTTCCCTAAATATATCGTCAAACTTACCAAATTCGTCAATTTGATAAACCTCACCAGATATTTAGTAACTCATTATTCCCGTACACATACCACAACCTATGGGCGTCATAGGATACAATACCCATTAATATGCTCATTTTATATAACCAAATAGGTCCTATTTAATCCGTCGATCAAATAAGTTACGTAGTTATATGATGCGTGGGAATTGCACCAGGCTTTACCTCTCGAGGGATCTCGAGAAGCTTACAACCTCCACCAGGTAGTGTACCTGATCGTTGTAGTATAGTATAGTGACAAGTACCGGGGGATTGATCGTTCAACTCAGGAATAGTGTCGCTAGGATTAGAAAGCCTAAAAACTAGGTCTAGAGGTGAGGGATGATTCTTTTTGTATTTTTATATTTTTATAAAAGCAAGTAAAATCTCGGGTTTTGGAGGAGTGGGCGGAATTAGTTGCTAATCAACTAACCCAATAACTAAGATGTAATCAAAATAAAATGACAAAATATAAATAAAGCTAATTAAACTAGTGGTGTGAAAAATAAATGGGAAAGTTGTGTTCACTTAGATTTCATTACTCCCTAGATATCTTTTACAGGTTGATAGTTTGTTACAGTTGCGTGGATGACGGGTTATATTCCTTAATACCAATCGTGGGGTGGCGTACGTACTTCCCCATCTCTATAAGCTCCTACTTCACTCCTATGTCGAGCCTGCAAGAAGCTCCTAACATGGGATCATTAGAATTCGCTCATGCATTAAATACAACCATAAAAACCTAGTACGCATTGGTTCATGTTTCTTAAGACGTTCAAGCAAGTTACACTATGGAAGTCTGCCAGTTTTCTTAAGCCTAACATCGAAAATTCGAAATCATTCATCCATAACAACTATAAACAAGCAATCAACCCATAATCAACATCTAGGTTTCACTACATCTAAGCAAACACACAAGAGATCTAGCCTAGCATGTTAAAATCAAGACAAGCGTAAGATATATTCAAACAACACATAAACATATTGAATGAATTGAAATGATACTTATCTTAATTGAACATGAAAGGATTCAAGGGGTGAAAACCCTTGAAAATACTGTTAAAATCGTGCTAGGGTTTCTCCAAGTCGTTCCTAAAATTGTCCTCTCCTTATGAATGAAAATTACAAAACTATATATAGATTTTCCAAGGTGACGGCGTCAAGAAGGAAATTCTAACGCCGTCAACCCGCCGCCCATAATAAAATCGGATTGCCTAGATCCAGATCTGATGTCGTCAAAAGCATTTTTCCTCTGGGCCGTCACATGTAAAGGGACCATGACGGCCTATGGTGACGCCGTCATGCCCTAGTGCAAAAACATTCTGGACCGTCATGGACTCCATCCTCTTCACCTCTTGTTTTTCTCTTGACGTCGTCATTAAGAAACTTGTGACGCCGTCAGGTACTGTTCCTAGCAAGGAAAATTAAGACTTTGCCGTTTTCTTTACTTTTATGCTCCAAAAACGTCCAAAATGCTTCCTTTTCCATAATTCACTCCAAAAGTACCTAAAATCACAAAAGGAACGATTTAGGGCAATATTTGATCAAATAAATTCAATTCCGGGCTTAAATGACCCCCTAAAAACGGATCATTTTTCACCTCATCATTATAGAAGATGAATATATTAACGTCATATATCTGTGACAAGCACAAAGTCATAAAATGAATAATATGACCCACTTGAACTCAAGTGACCTCGACCTCGTATAACTCGTAAGTTTCCCTTTTTATTTCTCAAAAAGCATTCCATTTCGTATAAAATCCAACGTTATAATCATTTCATTATTTATAATTTATTTGTTTATAATAACGTTCCCGACATTTATTATACTATTTTCATAGTATAATATTTATCGTCAAATAATTATTTTATTACTCGTGATCAATTTATTCGTAATATACGCACTTGTATAAATATATACACGTTTTCACATCTATATATTTATATAAATGTTTATATTATTAATATAATTATTACAAGTTGTTATTATTAATTTTTGATTATTATTAACGTCGAGTTATATAAGATGGGTCACATGTCCGAGTTATCACCCTCGGCTCATTGTCCAAATCCAAGTGTTAAGGTGTTTTGTCGAAACCAATCGTTGACTAGAAAGTCAACGTGACTTCGACCCGCTCGACCAAAAGTGTCCAAAGTAATAATATCAATCACAACCATAAGTAATCCATCTCCGTCATCAAGTCCCATATTCACATGCTACAACAATAAGGTCCGTCTACGGCACCTTTCTAACCTATCTCCGTCATTCTAAGTAACCGTCTCACAATCGGTTCCCATATCGCCTTCGTCAACACAACTCCATAAACATTTCCACTAGTCCAAATGATCCCAACGTCAACTCCAATTCATATTATTATCAACCATAAAAATGAACACCAAATAATAGTAACCAAGAAATGTATAACTCAACAAATAATTAAAATACCACTTATACGGGTCGACCTACCAAGTCAAACTCGGGTCAAAACTTCACCACAAGACATGTGGGTCCCACCCGAGACCTCTAGGGTCTCGGCTAGCTCTAACCGACCTTGAACCAACCAAACGGACCCCTTGGGTCGTCGGCTTCAAACCAAACCAACCAAAAATCAATATCTTGCAACCAAATTCATCAAATCACAAGAAAATGAGAACCAAACATCCTCAAAATCAACAACCAAGAACCAAGAATATCATGAATGGGTCATTCGAGTCCGGAGAGCACAAACCGAGAGCAAAGGCTCTCGGTTGAGCCTCGACCTAACATCCACAAGCAAAACCCGGATACCAAACTTTGTTTATTACTTCATTTCAACTAAACCCACTTGGATTCTCACATTTTTATTCATAAACCCAAAAGAAATACAAGATTCTAGACCCTTGGTCACGTTTTTCACCAAAATACGAGTCACAACTCGTCTTACCTTCGATTCACAAGACCAAAATGAAAGATACCTCGAAAATATAAAAGATGGTGGCGATTTTGTGATGTTAACGAGACTAGAATGGGAGTATTTGGGCGTGTGTGGTAGTAGATCTAGAAGAGGGAATGAGGGGGAGTTGATTGGTGGTGGTGGTGTGTTATAGGGGGCGGCGGTGCGGCTACTATGGCCGGAAATAGGGGCGGTGGTGGCTAGGGTTTTTGATATGAAGATGATGATGATATTGAGTAGGAGAGAGAGAGAGAGAGATTAGAGGTAGTGTTTGTTTGTGTTCGTGTTTATGTGTGTGGCGTGGGTGTGATATAACCCAAGAGAAAACAAAAACCGGCCTTGGGCCATTTTTATTAAGACCTTTTATATATATATATATATATATATATATATATATATATATATATATATATATATATATATATATATATATTGACTTTATTAAATAGGATAAAGTAGTAGTAGTGGGTATTTAGGCATGAAACACCAGGACCAACCCGTAACCAATTCAAAATAACATGACACCTTTAAATTACATTCGTTCCCGTAATATTTAAATCTCTCGATACGTTCAAAAATTATATGGACCAAACGGTAAATCCCGAATTAGATCATGTTAGGTTATTTCTAGTGCCGGAGTTAACGTAGTGCCACAAAATTCCATATCAAAACGATAATTCAAATTTAAATTCCATAGAAACCACGTAGTTCAAACCCACGGTTCAAAATTTACAATTTCTCGCGAATAAAATTTCAAATATTCCAAAAATCATTAAACTTAAAGTAATGGGGGCTTTTAAATAGCTCCCTAATTTGCTAGTTGTCACATCTAATACTTAGACATTTAGCCTCTTAAAGATAATACTAGATGTACACCGCGTAAAGCGACGGTGTATATCGACAAATAATTATACTTGCAAAATCGTGATTCTAGTTCGATCATTGATGCAAAACGTGTGTTTTTTAAAATTAATATAGTGTTTGTTTTTAAAAAGTTGTTAAGTTTAAAATTGATAAAGCTTAAGATGTATTAAGGGATACTTAGGGGTAATTTAGGCAAACTGCATTAATTTAAGTTTTCAAGATTACGAGATTTCAATAATGGACATTCACTCTTTATAAGTAGTAGTTCTGACGTGATCATATTAGTGTCATACTAAACAAACCACAAAGATGAGGTAGTTCATCTTAAAAATAAAATGTCCAAAATAAGTATTTTTGTGAGAAAATAAGATTTTTACAAATTTGGAGTATAAGTTATCAATAATACTAGTTTAAAACGAGAGAAAGCATATACAAATATTATTATTATTATTTTTTTTTTCAATTAGGAAGGAAAATTATTTTCGTATATTTATCAAACTAAAGCCATGATCATATGTTTGGAATTAATAAGCAAGATTATTTGATCCTTTTATACTGCCTTTACAAGTGGTTAAATACCTCGATTTGAACTACAAAGGCTACCAAAATGGTCTATTTGAAGGTTTAAGAATAAAAGTACCTGCAGTCTGTAGTTGTTAATTAAAATTCTCTTTCGTTGCTTTAAGTCAAACATGCTTATAAACATTTGATTACTCGAAGCATCTTTAGTGACACAAACATTAATTTACTTTAATTGAACTAATTTATCATACATATTTATTTGTCATGGTCACTTTTTGTCAATATTCTAAATTTCAAAACCACTATGAGAGTTTGAAGAAAATTTTTGTTGAGCACGTAACGTGTAGTAAATAACGGCATTCTCCTTCCGCCTTTTATACATCTACTTTTAGCATATTGATCTATATCACTTATCTCCTGTTATTTTGTAGGTAAAGAAGCACTTGAAAATGGGAAATAATGGGTTTTTGATATCTGGACTCCCATACACATGTCTGCAGGAATTTACATACCATGTATCATTTTTCTGAATGAATGTGATCGTAACATACTTTTTTATTTGCGGTTAACGGTTTTGGTGGGCAATCCAGTACACTACAAGAAAAAGGCCCTTTAGTGACACCATTTTTAATGACACACAAAAAAAGTGTAAGTGAAAGTACATATTTACTTACACTTTTAAAAAAAAGTGTAAGCAAAAGTTTACCTTTTACCCATACTTTACATAAAATGTAAGCAAAAGTACAGTTATGCCCACACTTTTAGAAAAGTGTGAGCAAAAGTCTAATTTATACATACACTTTTTAAAAAGTGTAAGTAATAGCCTTACTTTTACCTACACTTTTTAAAAAGTGTGAGCAAAAGTCTAATTTATACACACACTTTACACAGAGTGTGAGAAAAAATGTAGTTTTACTCACACTTTTTGAAAAGTGTAAGTAATAGTCTTACTTTAACCCACACTTTTTAAAAAGTGTGAGCAAAAGTCTAATTTACACACACACTTTTTGAAAAGTGTAAGTAATAGTCTTACTTTTACCAACACTTTTTAAAAAGTGTGAGCAAAAGCGTAGCTTTTATTAAAAAAAATATTATGAAAAGTCTAACTTGTATCTGTACGTTTAAAAATGTAAATACGAGGCTTGTTTTTGTTTACAAGATTGTTAGATTTTAAGCGTATTAAATCAACTGAAAACCGAAACGAACCAGTCCAACCCAAACCGAACCAACCTTACTCGGTTTGGTTTTCTGCTTTACGTATTTCTGGTTTTCGGATTCGGTTTGCCTATATTCGGTTTGAGCCAAAGGAAAAAAAACACCTAAACCATCTAAACCGAACCGGTTCGGTTTAGTTTTGGTTTGAGCGAACAACCCAATTGAACCGTGACTGACCCAATTGCTCCACTGAGTCAATTAAAAAACCGATTTATAAGACATAAGTTTTTACCCTTCAAATTTTTTAACAAACGAGACAGCATGGCCCGTGCGATGCACGGGCTTCGATTACTATGAAGTAGCATTAGTCCAGCAACGGTTAATTAGATGTGTTAACATTAGTCGCGAAACGTAAAGTGTTAAAATAGAAAATTCGCTTTATTAAGCTCTTACAAATAGAAATGTATCATATGAAAGATACTCAAAAATGTTTTCGACGATTAGTACACGTGGTTATAAGTAGTAAGTGCACGTTTGATTTACTTACTTAGCGGTTCTCAACTTTGAAGTTCCTCGAATTGATCATCCTTCCATGTTGATACTCTACTAAAGGATACCATCAAATCGTTGATGTTTGCAATGCACGGGCTTCGATTACTATGAAGTAGCATTAATCTAGCAACGGTTAATTAGATGTGTTAACATTAGTCGCGAAACGTAAAATGTTAAACTAAAAAATTCGCTTTATTAAGCTTTTACAAATAGAAATGTTCCATATAAAAGATACTCAAAAATGTGTTTGACCATTAGTACACGTGGTTGTAAGTAGTAAGTGCACGTTTGATTTGCTTACTTAGCGGTTCTCAACTTTGAAGTTCCTCGAATTGATCATCCTTCCATGTTGATACTCTACTAAAGGATACTATCAAATCGTTGATGTTGCTCTCCCATTTACCCACATTCGCAATCCAATTTCCATGAATTATGTAGTGCGAGATTTTAAGTAATTTCTTTTATCGCTATAAAGTTCAGCGCGTCATTTACAATATCTATCTTCGTGACCACTCCTTGAACTCAATCTGTTAATAGAATCAATAAACTCAACTTAATAATATGGGTCTTCTTCTTTCCAATAATATGATTAGGCTCCCATTCCGTGTATTCATATTACATAAGTTTTGGACAACACTCTGAAACGACCAAATTAAAAAAAAAATGTACATATTATAATGTTCAATTAGTAATAAATTATCTACTTTTGTAACCCAACTTTAGAAGCAAAATCAATAACGCGGCCAAAGTTTTCAAACAACTTTTACAGTTGTACCCAACTTCTTTTGCACCATACATTCATGGAACTCATCCATTGATTAAGAGCATCTCTAATTGGGGAGGTTGTAAATGAGTTAAGAGAAGGTTGAAAAAAGATTGAAACATTAGATTAAAGATTTGAAGATGGCCATTTTATGGAATAAATTGATATATATCAACATATTCAAACTTTATGGAAATAGGTTGATGTTGAATTGAAAAGACTTTTAGCATAGAAGTAAAAGGTTGCATAGCCCCAAATAAACAATAAGAACCAAGAATCTAGCAACCATAAAATTACATAAAACGTAATTTTGAAATGTTGAGCTAAGTACACACTACACATAAAAAAGTTACAATAAAAGATTACATTATGATATTGTCTGGTGGGGTTTATCTATATATATAATTACTTGATCATAAAAGATTTTTACCTTGATTATATTATCGGAGATTGTTTACCCAGTTGTGATGAATCCTCAGCAAATTTGCAGTCCGTTTCGTCCAACGGTTTATAACTTCGAGTTACCCATAATGTTAATTCAAAGTTCCTGTAGTAAATAAAAGGTTCTGTAAGACAAATACAACGCCCATTTTTTTGGAACAACCTCTAAATATTAGGTATAATTGATAAACTTTCTCATGTTGTGACTAAATGGAAAGTTAGTTACAAACTCAATGTGATATATGCATAGTTTGTATCTTTAAAATGTGGGCTTCATTACGTTTTTTAAACAAAAGATTAGCTAGCATGGCCCAACAACATATACGGATAACAACAGGGCAACTTAAGCCCAACAATAATTTTACCCTAAACCTAAATAATTCTTACCTCCAACCCTAATTATTCTCACTATGTAACCCTAATGCTTCCCACTTGAAAAAACGCAGTCACAACTTATACTTCTTTTTCTCTCTTATACAATAATCCGAACCACAAAGAACAAATCTTTTAACCACCAATAACCTATGATATCTTACAACGAAGATCAAAAATCAAATACTCATACCGAATGAAGTTGATACATCTATTATTCTTAAACACACGAAGCCACAAACACTCTCCTTTGGTCTAAACGTAATAATCACAAATAAATCCTCCTTCAAACGAATCACCAAACCAAGTTTTTATTGTTCACGGCTTCAAGATCTTTAAATTGTCTCGGGTAGGGTTTTTTTTTTTTTTTTTTTTTTTTTTTTTTTTTTTTTTTCATTAACCGAAAGAAAAATAAAGAATGATAACAGATTTGTTATTGTTCAATTCTATCTTTATAATTTCCGGATATTAAAAAAGAAGTTAGGCTTCGACACGATCTATGATGATTATTCTCTTGTGGGTTTGTTCTAAGAGCGAATCTTTGATAATGTTAAGAGAAAAAACTGAGATCTTTTGAGTATTTTTCCGTTTTGTTTGATTCTTGTTTTGGTGTGAGTGTGTCGATGTGATGTTGGAGATGGGATAGGTTAGATGTTTGTGGCTTTTGGTTGTTTGACTGTGTTCGAGAGATGATGGGTTTTAGGATAGAATGGAGTTGTTTATGGTGTGTTGTTCGAATTGGTTGTTGTTCGATTCTGGTCTCGTCTTTTCCGTTCCTCTTTTTCGTTTGTTTTTGGTTTGGTTTTCGTGCTGTCCTTGTCCAGTGTGGTTATCTCTTCTAACCCGCATCCTTTCATATACAATCAGTTTTTTTATGACCACAACGATGGGGCCCTCACATCCTTCCTTTGACATATTGTGACAGTAGCTATATTGTGACAGTAGCTTGTGACATATTGTGATAGTAGCTATAGGTGGAAAGTGTGGCAGCCTCATAAGGCTTATTTATACTGCACCAGGTAACTGAAAGATAGCTGTAACAATTAATACTGAGGAGATGAAAGGAAGAGGCGATGGAGATTTTTGGGCTTCTTACAATCACTCGTTTTTTAGAGAGACCCTAAAAGACAGGGAACATAAATGAGGCTTTATAGCTTAGCCTGTATTATTATTAGCCTTGGAAATTAATTTATCTTTAAAAGCTCCTAAAAGGCTTCAAAATAAGCTCTTCATGTATTAAATTCATTAGCTTAAACTAAATATTTAAGTTTCTTGCCTCATACCATTAATGCTCACATTTAATATGGGAACTCAATTTTTATATATATATATAGATATAGATTTTATAAAAACTTTACTACTTCTAATATTTAATAAAACTATTTATTAACTCCTAATATTAACTCCTGATTATTACACAATAATTTGACCTTTTATTAACATATCTTATCTGATTTGACCCTTTATTAACATATCTTACCCCTCACTCACTTTCCCCAAATCGTTTTCCCCTCACTGCTAATATATCCAATCACTTTCCCCAAAGCACTTTAATCGAAGCTCTCGCCCTAATATCCAATCACTTTCCCCTAATAAGCTCACCGTTACGGCTTAGTCGAAGCTCACCGTTTAGTTTAATCGTCACCGTTACGGCTTAATCGAAGCTCATCCTCGTCACTCAATTAGGTAATTATTTGTTATTTTGCTTCAATTGAGCTTATGAAGTTGATATCTGTTATTGCGATATTTGTTAAGCTCAACTTCATAAGCTCATTCTGATAGGTATTTTGAGCTCTAGTTTGTTAGCGTTTCGGATAGGTGTGTTTAATTTCAGTTAGTTTGTTAGTTGTGAGTGATTGGATCCGTTAGCATTATTATTTCGGATATGTGTGTTTAATTTCAGTTAGTTTGATTTAGGTGCCGTTTGATTTGTATATGGAAAGTAAACAACAAAGAGTATGGAAATTATTGTATTTACGTGCCGTTGGATTTAGGTGCCGTTAGTTTGTTATCGGTATTTTACATCCGTTATTGGGATTTATATAAATATTTACAATGCATATTGGTTTAGTTATGATTTGATGATATTGAGTTGATTGTTGCTGTATTTGATAAATTAGTTGAATGTTGATTTGATGCCTTATTACTAATTTATCACTAGGCCATTTAGTAAAAAAAACATAGACTTAAGTGGCTTATCATTAGGCCATTTGGTGACAGCCTGGTTCTGATTGAGCGTTATGGTTGAATTTGGGAACATGCTGAGCACATATGGAAATGAGATTAAATGTTTTAAGTTATGGGATTAAATGTTAGGGGTAACAAGTTTGCTCAGCCAAAAGATGGTATTTCTTAGTTCGGGCTTGTTTGATTTAATTCTAGTGATGTTTGTCACCATTGATGTTTATTTGATGCCTTATTATGGTAAGGTTTGAAAAAATGATAAATGGACTAAACACCATTAAAAGTTGCATTTCACGTATTTTTGCTAGTTTGTGTATTTTTGCTAGTTTGTGTGTTTACTTGATCTGCTTGATTATCTGGTGCATCAGTATGGTGTAACTTGAAAAGTTGAAACTATTAAAGATACTTATATAGTTGTATTAATGACATTGAAAGCCATAATATATTTAGTTAAATCATAGTTAACAAGTCTACATAATATGGAAGATCGTATCTAGTGGCGGATTTAGGATCTTGAAATAGGGCGGGTACGATTATTAGAGGTGGTAGGATGAGCGGGTCATGTAAATGGGTCAAAAACGGATTTACTACGTACATGTCATTCTTTAGTTGAGTACTAATGATGATGCTTATCTTATCATAATTATGGTCAAATTTAGGAACAAGATGAGTACTTTTGGAAATGACATTATAAGTTTTACTTTATTGCATAAATGACAGGTAGCAAGTTTGCGTGGTCGAAGGAAGGTTTTCAAAAGTCCAAGCTCATTTAGCTATAGAAGGTTGCTCTCTTATCTACAGGACACAGGTATACACACGCTTAAATCGGGTCTAGATTTATTCATCTGTTCATTCTATGTTTTAGCGCATCATCACCTCTTGTTAACTTGCATAATTTCAATGTCAGATTAGATAGTCGACACCAAATTGCCTGAAAAAAAAATTGAAGTTGGGTGATAACGCTCCCAATATGGTTGCCTGAAATTATTGGTATTGAGATAGTTACAACTGATCCGTTATTGGTAGATTTACGGCGTCAGTTGTTAGTGCAAACTGTATCTGTTATAGTAGCGGATTTCGTCCGTTTGAATGATAAATGACACCCATAGATGTTAAAAGTAGTACAACAAGCCCGGTTAAAAACTGGTTGATTTAAATTTTTGTTGAATAGTGTGCCTTATAGCTTTTACTCCAGGTGAGAAAGTGAGAAACGTGTGTTATATTTGGGCTGTATGTAGTTATTGGTTAATGAGTTGTTAGAAAATAGGTAAAAGAATACTCTATTTGCAATCTGTAGTGCTAAAAGATTTTCTCAGTCATGTACTATTGCGAGTATATTGGTTAATGAGTTGGCATGTACTAACAATGGTGAAGAAAAAAGCGACATCTTACGTTATTTTAAATAACTTAAATTGTCAACTCTGATTTGTACATGAATGTTCTGTGCTTTTGTGCATGTTTTATGATTTGGGTTTTTTTGGTGTTGAGTTTCTTATGGGTATTGAATTTCATTTTTGTAGGTGGCTCGTGTGTCTGCTTTCTCTGCTGTACTAGTTTATGGAAGTCTTTGAAACTTTTTTAAGGAGATATGGTAAAGCAATCATGAGTGTTTGGATCGTTGGTGCACACATGTTTTTTAGTACGTGATGGAATTTGCCATTGTTAATTAGAAGGGTTTGCCTTAAAGTTAAGATTTTCATAAAGTTTCTATCAAGTAAGAATTTTATTAGGTTTTTATCAGGTAACGATTGGTCATGGTGATTACTTCCCTTTCTGCATGTGTGTGATTTTTATTAAACAGGATTGGCCACAGTGATTATAGAGAAAGTTTTTATCACATGAAATAGCTATTTTGGAAATAAAAACAAATAGCTATGACCTGCACTAGGATTGCTTATATTTTACTTGAATTGATTATGTCGGCCAGAGGATTGCTTATATTTTACTGACCTGCACTAGGATGTTACTATTGAAACAAATACAGGAGAATGATGTGAAGGACAAGCTGCAGCTTCATGTGAAAGAGAGGAAAATGGATCAAGGGTGCAGGCTTTCGTTCGTTGCTTTCTTGGTCAAAGAAGTTCACTTAATATTAAGTTTAAAGACATTCAAATTGTATGAACTGTATAAGAACTTTAAAGCTGCCAAGGAATTGCATCTTCCATAATTACTGAGGTAATGGATTATGACGCCTCACTTTCACAGCAAAGGAAGAAAAGACAGGTACTCTTCATTCTTCTTTATCATGTTATTACATCATGATATTACTATTAAGAGCGGCTATTTTTCAAGTACTTTTCAGACTTTAATTCAGTACAATATAGAATCTCAATATGGGTAACGGGTCAAAACAGGTTATTTTTAGAGCAGATCTAAATGACTCAATTGGATTGATCTTCTGAAATTTTTATTTATATTTTGAACTGTATCAATTATCAAGTAATAAACATGTGGTTAATCATGAGCTGCTCAAACTAAATGACCACTTCTTTTCAGCTAATTTTCTAAAATTTACCCGTTTGAGCTGCTAGCGTTAAAAGTTAATGGGTGGAAAATGCAACTTCTGTTGTTGAGGATGCTAACAGACTTCTTTTGTAGGTTCTTGACGTGAATGTAGACCTAAGTGGCGCAAGTGCTGCTGAAGAGTAAGACACTTTGGAGGCATGTTCTTTTCCTGCTTCTTTAAGGCTAACAATATCATCAGTTGTCTGGTAAGTCTGGTCTAAAGTAGGAAATCTCTATACAAAATTTGTGTTATAGATACTGAACGCTTGAAGATTGTATAACTTACAACAAGATCCTATTATTTCTCAGGTCATTCTCTTCTGCACCACAGCAATGATGACATCACTCATGTATTCTCTTTTCCGTGAGATGAGAATGAACGTTAGAGAGATTCATTCTAGAAAACCACCACTCTACCGAACTCGTGTTTCTGAAGAATTCAAGGAAGCAAAACGACTAATCGTAATTACCTCGGACGTGTCGGCTCGTGGAATGAACTATCCTGATGTCAGTTTGGTAATTCAGGTAACAAGAAAATGAACCCTTTTGTTAATTTTGCACTATATCAGTCTCTTATATTTTTTATATATATGTTGTGTTCTGATAAATTACCATGTGAACTAGGTGGGTGTCCCTACGGACCGTGAACAGTATATAAATCGGCTTGGAAGGACGGGACGTGAAGGCAAAAGTGGTGAAGGAATATTGTTGCTTGCACCATGGGAAGAGTATTTTCTCCAGGAAATTAAGGACCTTCCGATTCATAAACTCTCTTCGCCACATTTGGATCCGGATATGAAAGTCAAGGCCTGTTCTGCAACCAAATCTTTTATAGGCTCATTTGAATTACTTTGTTCATGCATAGTGAAATATGCGCGTTTCATTGTTGGGATATAAAGGGCATCAAATTGTCACTTGCAGGTTGAGAAGTCAATGGCGAAAGTTGACCTGAGTGTGAAAGAGGCAGCATACCACGCTTGGCTTGGATACTATAACTCGATAAGGGAAATAGGCAGAGATAAAACGACACTTGTTGAGCTAGGCAAAGGTTTTCGCGAGTCTATTGGGCTAGAAAAAGTGCCTGCACTTTTTAGAAAAACAGCGCTGAAGATGGGGCTAAAAGATATAGCAGGCATTCGAGTAAGAAAGTAGTGCCTGTGTTTGTTTGCTCAGATGTATAATCTCTTTATTATCCCTCCAATTTTGTATAGTGATCGATAATGGGATAATGCGGTTACCATATTTATTCCAAGGTTAATCTTTTCCCAGAGCTAGATATGAGTCATATGACCATATACAAAGCGGAAAACATTTATTCAATAAGTGTTAAAGTGTTTTATTTTTAGGAAATCTCTGCCATTCTAATATTTTGCTTTTGTATTTGAATCATCTTTAGATTGGGGATGAAAGTAGGGGATTTTGGCGCTCAAATTACGGCTAAAAAGGGTGGCCTTGTCTGCTGAAATGTGTGTGTTTGGTAGCTGAAATGGGGGCTGCTGCGGGTGGATTTCGTTGCTGAGGTAGAAGTATGATTGAAACTGTAGTTTTTTTTAACATTTGTACATTACTGAACAACAAAATCAAGTTTGTAATGCATTTGGATCATGATAATTGCTGGGCATTTGGATCAGTTTTTTGTTGTCAATTATCAGCAATTTTGAATTAATATAGCAGATTAAAGTGTATGTATATAGCCTATAGTGACACATGTATGTGTCAGAAATAGTATCAACCAATCCTGACACTATTAAGTGTCAGAAAAGTGTGTCACTATATACTTTTACCGCCTGGACTTTTAATGACACTTTTTATAAGTGAAGGTGAAGAAAAAAATTATTTAGTGACACTTTTTTTGACATTTTCTGACACTTTTTGTGTGTCACTATTTGACTTTTTTCTTGTAGTGGTAACACAATTTTGCCACGTTAAGAACAATGGTAGAGTAAATTTTATTGGTAATTTTCTAGATCCACAGATGAGTAATTAACCGATTAGTGTAATAGTGCATTGTGTAGTTTTAGTTTTACATATTACAGTATCAACGTTTTTACAAAATCTTTAAACTTTTTGTGATTCTGAAATATTTTCAATAACAAGGTCGATGGAAAGGATTCAAGGTGTACCTTACACTCTTTTTGAGTTTTGTCCATTTGAAGTGAAAATGGACTCATTAATCTTCAGCAAGTTTAAAGATAACTCTTTTTGAGTTTTGTCGCTTCCTTCAATTGGGTATCTTCTAGAGTTAGAAAGGTTAGGCTTAATTGGATTGATTGGGTTGTTAACCCATGTAACTGATTGTTCTGGCTTCTAGTATCTTGCTGGTTTGCTTTTGTTATTTATATTATTTCTCTCTGCTGTTCAAAAAAAAATCTTCAGCAAGTTGCATATACTGAAGAAAGTCCTTAATGATGGCTAAGAGGATTTTTCTTTAGTTGTTAACCCAAGCCATTTATGATTCATGAAAGACTGACGTAAACATGGTAAACCTGGTGGGTTGGGTGATAGGTCAAAATGGGTTGGGTCAGACTGGAATTTAGTAATTACGGGGCAAACAAAGGCCATGTAGTTTTTATGGATAATCGTGCTATATTGTATATGTTGATTATTGGTTTTTTATGATGTAGAAACCCATAAAAGATGGAAGGCAACTGCTGGACTTGGAAGGTGTTTATTCGAGTAGAAGCATTATTTTAATCATATGCTATCATTTCAAGGCTATCCATATTGAATACTCAGGTAGTAATATTTGGATTCTGATGTCACGTTTACGTAAAAGGCTCATATTCTCATACAAGCCGTGCTGCCCGTACATAAAGAGTGGTTAGTATTTTTGCATGTGTTATACGTAAAGATATAAAGCAAAATGTCGGATTCACATATGTAAGAACATTGGAGTGGTTACCCTAGACCACCATTTTGAGAAACTATTAAGAAAATAGATCAAATCAAGCTACTAGAAGAGGAAGAAGAAGCAACCTTTTTTTTTTTTTTTTTTTTTTTTTTGCCGATATGAACGACATTGATATGTAATTCAATCCAAAAGCAATTCTAGATGCTATTATTTGTACACATAACATTTAAGATATTAAGATGTTCAAATGCTATTATTTGTACACATAACATTTCAGATATTAAGATGTTCAAACACTATCTTCACTCCTTGGCCAAACAATGCGCATATCTAACGGTTTAATTCTATGTTTTACCATTCTAACATAAGACTATAGTACCATCTATAAATTTTAGTGGCCTTAGCGTCTCACTGCCAATTTTGTGATTACCATGTGTTTCCATGAATTTATGTGAGTAATGGGTGGGTTACCATTAATGCAAAAGACAGGTAAGGGACGGGGAGGCAAAGGTCTCGAAACAAAACGAGACTGTGTCTGAGAACACATTTATTTTAATGACAAGTTATTAATTTACACAAATTACCTATTATCACGATTAATTCTTTCAATTTACATAGAGGTGCAAAGCAAACGAGCAACAAGTTGCGCCGCTAGCCAAATAATTATATAATATTAAAACAAAAAATTTGGATATTCAAGATACTTATAATAATTATAAGGTGTTTGGATCAACAATTTATAAAAAAATGTATATATAATAAATAAATTAGAAATCAATTCTTAAAAATACACACAATATGAAACCCGCGCGTGCGCGGGTCTTATAACTAGTGTAAGATAACACAAATTACGTATTTAATTTAAAGGAGGTGATTCGTACACCAAAATTTTTTATTCTTGCACCACACTCTGTGTATTACAGTGTTATACTTTATATTTTCTGTGCATTACAATGTTGTACAAAATGGTGTGTTTAACAAAAAAATGATGTGCGAATCAATCTCCTTTAATTTAAGGGTAAATTGAATTAAAAAGGAATTAAATTTTAAGTCAATTGTGCAATGTAAGGTTTTTTTACCTTCTCAAAATATTATCAGTCATAATATTAGTTGGAGTTAACTACATAAATGGTCCCTGTGGTTTGTCGGGTTTTACGGGTTCAGTCCATTTTTCAATTTCGTTACGGGTCCAGTCACTGTGGTTTGAACATGTTACGGATCTAGTCCATTTTGCCCAAATCTGTTAGTTTTTGATTTTAAGTCGAATAAAATGACGAAAATACCCCCACTTTCATCTTTTTTTTCATTTATATTTACTTTTAATAAAAAAAATTTCTTAAAAATTACTAAAAAAATTATTTTTTTAGAAATTTTTTCGAATTTTTTATTTCCAAAAAAAAAATTTCTAATAAAAAATTTTCTTAAAAATTACTAAAAAAATTATTTTTTCCAAAAAAAATTTTGAAAAATTCAAAAAAAATTCTAAAAATTTTTTTGACGAAATTTTTTTTCCAAAAAAAAAAAATTTTCTTAAAAAATTACTAAAAAAATTATTTTTTTTTGGAAAAATTTTTTTTATTGGACATTCGAAAAATTTCTAAAAAAATTATTTTTTTTTGGAAATTTTTTTCAAAATATTTTTTTTGGAAAAAAAAATTTCGACAAAATTATTTTTTTTTCGAATTTTTCAAATTATTTTTTTTGGAAAAAAAATAATTTTTTAAGAAAATTTTTTTTTTCAAATTATTTTTTTTTAGAATTTTTTTCGAATTTTTCAAAATTTTTTTTTGGAAAAAAAAATTTCCAAAAAAAAAATGTTTTTAGTAATTTTGAAGAAAATTTTTTATTAGAATTTTTTTTTCAAATTATTTTTTTTGGAAATAAAAAATTCAAAAAAATTACGAAAAAAATAATTTTTTTAGTAATTTTTAAGAATATTTTTTATTAAAATTTTTTTTAGAATTTTTTTTGAATTTTTCACTTTTTGCAAATTGGACTGAAAGTAGAATTTTGATACAACCACAAGGACCAAAAATGTAGTTTACTCATGTAATCATATATATGTACTTGAAATGACAAAGATACCCCCTCATTTAACGGTCAAACTAAGTCAAACTAACAGATTTGAGCAAAATGGACTAGATCCGTAACATGTCAAAACCACAGTGACTGGACCCGTAACGAAATTGAAAAATGGACTGAACCCGTAAAACCCGGTAAACCACAGGGACCGTTTATGTAGTTAACTCTATTAGTTGGAATCACTTTTAAATGCTCAACTATAATGATACATCACATTACTTAACCATTATAGCTATAAAATGACCAGTAACATTTTTCAAAAAGTTGAAAAAACCTTACATTGCATATAATAATTACTTCGGTGACTTAATTAAGATGAAATAAATAGGACTAAAGTGTAATACATTTTTGTTCGATTTGCCCTTAATTTAATCCTGGCCATTCATTAATTATGATTTTACAGGATTTACCTTTAAATATCAGTGGTGAGAGTGATCATGATTTTACATTATGTCCCATCGAGGCACGACTAGAATAAGCATGCAGGATCAATTAGGTCCGAGCCCCAAAGGAGCTAGGACTAAAATAAGAACACAAAATAATGGGAGGAGGGTATGAAATTGATTATTATTTCAAAAGTATTGTTTAAACCCAAAGCTAAAACTACAACTAAAATAATTTTACAGAATATACAACTTGTTTAATTATCTTTGAAGTGAACAAGTATTGGGCAAAATAAACTATAAAAGAGAGCAACAAGTTTGGGACACACGGGAAATAAGTCGTGATAAAATCAATCCGACTTTCCGCGTCACAAGTAAATATTAGAGGATACATAGGCCCGGCCCGGCTTGTGGGCTCAGGGTCCATTAGGGTTTCATTATGTATTGGCGCTATATATATCGTATCAATAATACGTATCATCTACGGGGTTTAATGTAGTCTAACATGGTATCAGAGAGTGTCTGATCCTCATATGGCTACGTTGAGCCGCCTCCTCTAAACCACCCGTCAAACCCTAACTCCTCAATCATCGATCAAAAAATAAATAAATACCAATATATTTGGCTTCTAATAAGCCAGCTGTTGAGGAAGAGGATGTCGATGGACAGAAAAAGAATGCTACTAATGAACAAATTGCATCCATGCCGCCACTTTCCAACAAGAAAAGCAATGATGAAATCTTTGCCAAACTGGGTACTGATGATGTCATGGACTATCTTTATTGTTTGTTTGTCTAAAAAAAAAAAAAAAAGAGTTATAGTTATTTTATTGTTTGTTTGTTAGTCGATTGTTCGTACGGCTTTGTTACCAGTCGATTAAAGTTGAGCGTTAGTACCAGTCCCTAAAGTCGACCGTTGGTACGGTTGTGTTACCAGTCGACTTAGCCGACTGTTGGTACCAGTCAACAAAAGTCGATCGTTGGTACGGTTTTGTTACGAGTCGACTAAAGTTATGTTTTTATTATGTTAATGTTTTTCTTTTTCTTGTCTAGTTTACTACTCCAGTTCGAGCTTTCGCGATTTCGCCACTCGAACTGCGGGGGAATATTAGTGGATAAATTAGGCCCAAGCCCGGTTTGTGGGTTTTGGGTAGTAGGGTTTCACTATTATATATAGTGATTATTAATAAAGTTATACCTACGGGTTTATCATTGTCCAACAGTAAAATGACACGAAGATTAACAAGGTAATCACGACCTGGTAAAAGTAGACCCATGAACCACAATCATCAGTACCCAGAAGAATATAAACCATATCTAGGTGCATCCTGACATACAAGATTCAATCAGAAACATTAATCTTTATGACAGGAACACTGCCATTATATCTTAAACCACCATCAACCATACTAGCATTTTCATGGTGGAGTAGCATCACAGGAAACCCTCTCTATCCAAAGATTCTCTCTTGAGCAGATACCCTCAAGACTCAACCAAGCTTATTATAAATGATTTTTTTTTTTTTTTTTTTTTTTTTTTTTTTTTTTTTTTTAATGCTACGAATCAAACAAACAAGACAAATCAGGTGACCAGGACACATAATTAACTAGCATTCAGTACATATGCCCACGACTAAATAGCATTCAAACTTCTTATACAGCACAGGATTAAAAAGGGGGTACAGAATACATGAAAATTTGGGATTCCATGTCTTTCATCCTCAAAACATTTATTTAAAAAAAACAAAAACAAAAAAGCTAAATAAACAGGAAAGAAGCACATATAGACTCCATCAGAACTGGATCATATGATATCTGGTCGAAGCCTTCCATATGCTCCTGCCATCCATCACGACTCTCTGCAAAGAGCGACACAAAATCAGATGGAAGAAATTAATTCAAGATATGTTAAGCAGCATCTACAACTAGCATCAACTTCTAAAAAACACAGGATTAATTTATTTATCATAGAGAACAATAACATTCATCTAATGAAGTGTGTGTTTACATATAGGATAACCGGGTTGGGATCAAACAAAAAGGTTTCTAAGTAAAAACACTGGGTTGGTATAACCTTCGTGCATCAGTTAAAAAAAATTATGCATGAGGACAGATGTTAGCAATAGAATCCTCTCTACCCTTTGACCTCAAGCATAATAGTGTATTCAACTGTACTTACGTTAGTGCTTCATTAAAAGACACAGAGTTACATTCAACTGTACTTATGTTAGTGATAAACTGATAATAGTGTATAAATATCAATTATAACCCAAAATAATAGAGCAAGAGCACCTTCTAATAATCCCCGGTGGCCTCATCCAATCATATCACTATTATCTTCCCCGCCAAAAGGAGAGACTAAGCTCTCAACATATAGTGCTTCATTAAAAGTCATTGCGCCAAAATAGCCAAGTTGCTGATTACGACACCATCCTGGGAAACGAACACAATTGACTAAAGATGTTACATTAACCCAAGATTCCCCATACTCTTCCATTATCCATACTTCAGTTTTTTGTTTGGTGATATAATGAATGAAACATAACTTCCCTTCAAACACACCATACTCAAACTCACAGAAATCATCAAACCAATGAGGTTTAAGGATTTCTTTAAACCTATGTTCCGCTAAATCAAAGCAGACGATAACAGGATCAACAACTATATCGTTAGCAGAATGATCACGATACATCACCCAATGTGGGGCCCCATTCACAGTAACACCTTGAGCATTTCCACAGATGACATATGGGAAATGTTCAATCATGTCCCATTCTTCGGTCTTGATATTATATACGCTGGCTGTAGTTAAATCATAAGCAGAATCGCTAAACCGACGGTACATAACATTCTTTCGAGAACCCCGCAATCTTCCGCCCGTAAAACGCACAATCCTTACAACCTTGTAAGCCTTTGTTGTTGCATCGTAACCTAATGCAAAGTTCCTTAATTCATCTCTATATACACATGGACCATTAAACTGTTTTAATAACCTAGTTGAGGGATTCCATAAATAGTGACAATTAATATCATCACCTAATAAAAGCAGCCCATTGCAAGAAGCTAATATTTCTACATGGGGTGAAAATTCTTTCATGGGAACAGTAAGTTGATACCGCCTCCCTGGATCTTCTAAACCGGTAGATCTCATCCATACAGCGTCATCCATGTATCTTTTAAGGCTATTGTTGTGTATGTCATTAGCCTTATCAAGGTGTGCTTTAATAAATCAGACATCGGAGATTAAATCACGCCATGCTTTACAAACTGACCTTAGCTGTAGCAAGAATTTTGTTGGTAACATTGCCAACACCATAACTACGATTTCATATGGTATATATCGTTCAGAATCTGACGATTTCTTCACAGATTTCACCATTTAGGGTTCGCACGAAATTTGATTCGAGATTTCAAACAGATTGATATCTTTGGAGAAAATCGAATTATGTGGATGATCAAATTAGAGTGAAAGCAATGTCACCGACAAAAATGAGTACTACGTTAAGTAAATGAAGATTGAGAAAACGGTATGAATGTGTAGAAGAAAGTGATTGAGGAAAGTAACGGACGGAAAGCTCGAGGTGAATTAAGAGCGTGATGTAGGGAATGCAGTAAATATGTTTAATTTTCACTTATACTACGTTTAATAAATGTACTATTTCTCACCTCTAAAAGGAGTCCAAATTTACTATATACTACGTTTAATAATCTCGTCTGCCTTATAACTTAGACATGAACTCGCATCTACATACTTCTAATTAAATATTAAAAAAGTAAAAAGTAAAGTAACTCCCAATGCCGTCTTCCACGGGTTATGGGTCCCAATACCGTCTTCCACGGTGTATGGGGGAGGTTGAGACGTAGACAACCATACCCCTACCTAAGGTAGAGAGGCTGCTTCCGGTTCTACCTAGGGTAGAAAAGGACCTCCGGCCTTTTGTAGGGAGTGAGGATCGAACCCTTGACCTCTAGGTTAAGAGGCAAGGGGTTTTCCAACTGATCCAACCCTACTTGTTATACTTCTAATTAAATATTAATGAAACTAATTGTTACTTACTCCTTTAGAATGTATAGTTTATCTAATAGTCTATAAATACTACTACACAAAAACTCATGCTTAAAAAGTGGATCTACAAACAAAAGTTATATGAACTAACAATTAAGATATAATAGTATATGATAGTTTTCATTGAGAGCAAAAACACTAACATAACAGGAGAAGTTATGATGTTCATCGTGTAAAACCATAAATGATAGTTCAATAAACTGAATGTGCACCTTTGATTTACGAACCTCCTTTGTAACTCGGTTCACTAGAGAAAGTGAGGAACAACAAGTCTGTCATATAATAAAAATAAAATAGCAAGATTCCAGGTACATTATTTTTTAAGCGAACTTATTCTAAAAGCTCAATCTCTAATAAGCTTCCCCAAACACACACATTGTATACCCCCACATTGTATACAACAAGCCGAAAGAATGATCATACTCATTAGTATACCCCCACATCATAAAAGGAACCAAGTACCAATGCTCCATACTACATTACTACCATTACCATGTAGTGCAGTTATCAATAAATTTTAAATGATTAAAGGATCACACACATAGTTAACAAGGTTTACACCTCTTGAGATAAGTATAATTATAGCTTATAAGAGATTTCTGTACCTTTCAAATAATATAAAATCACCCATGAAATGTTTTTGTTGTGAAGAATCTTGGAAAAGAAAGAAAAGGGGGAGGAAAGCTTATAAATCCTGCACAGTGAATGATTTCAAATCTTTAAAAATTGGATTTTGCTACTTCAGCGAGTTCAAACATCAAAAGTCTTTTTTCTTTTATTTTTAATTATTTTTAATCCCGCTGTGCATCGGATCAAATGTCAAACAATTGAAAGTCAACCCACTGACCCGTGCATCGGATCAAATGTGTTGGTTATTTTTCTTTCTCTGCTCCGTGCAACATACTTATAAATATTCATCATCATGTTCGTCATTTGCAAGCCCAAAAATCCCTTTTGCTTTAAAAGATTTAAGATTATTTTGGAAAACTAACGTGTAACATTTATTTGTTGTATGTGACGGTTTCTTGCAATAGTAGATGCTCAAATTAATTTATTGAAAGAAATAAACCAGAAACAAGGATTGCTTGCTTATTAATGAAACAAAATCAGATTGATGAAGGTATCAAAAGAATGAAAGATGATGATGAACAGATGCGATTTAACCAATGACATGCTTTGATACTGAGTTGCTTTCATGATATCTATGAGACAGAAACAAACATATTTCTGTCAATGCTTTGATAGTGGAAAGTATCAGACAGATGAAGAAAGTCAAGAAACAGAGAAATGTTACCATCCCTTATATGTCTTGAAAAAATCGACGCCATATGACTCCACTGTTTATACATATTGGATGCGTCGCTGTCAATTGTAGCTAACCAACTTATCTCACTATCTAACTTACATAAGTAGCTAACATTACATCACTATAACAAATATACCGTCAACAATTAGTGTTGATGTCATTCTTGGATGCTGAGTTAGTTAGTGAGCAGTAGTCAAAACTAATAGAGGCAAACCCCATTTTGTAGTACTAAATAATGGGTTCACAACAAAAACAATACCCAATCCCGCTGGAGCAAGGTATGAGGGAGGTGAGATGTAGACAGTCACACTCCTACCCAAGGGTAAAGGACTACTTCAGAAAGACCTCTGACAAGTGTGTGTGTGCAAGCAATCAGACAACATGTAAGGTGTGTGTGAGGAAAGAGAGATAATGACATAAACATAAGCATATAAAGCAAAAACATACAAGCGAGCAAAGACATAAACGCATACAGACAAAGAAACAAGGGAGCATGCAAGCCAAAATAAGGAAGAAAAAAAAAACACTAGGGGCAGATCAAATTTCACAAAAACAACATATAAGAAGATAAACAAAACACACAAAACAATCAAATATAAGCATTAAAAACACAGTAGCATACAAGAGTAAAAATAAAATACAAAAATAAAAACATGCATAAAGGCCATAAAGCCATCTACAGGATACAATCATACGAGCAAAATAGGGGATAGAGCTAAACAAACACACATACGCCGAAAACGCATAAAAGCAAGAAAACTTACAGGCATGAACTCTAAAAGACTAAAAGGGCCAAGGCTAAGCTACCATGCATCTCTACACCTATGCGCCCTACTCATCTACCCTAATCCTAGGTCTCCACATGATCCTATGAGGTCATGTCCTCAGACAATAGGAGCTCCTTCAAGTCAGCCTATCCTCCCACCCGAGCTTTAGTGTACCCCTTCTCAATCCATCGACAGTAATAGACTCCACTCTCCTAACAGGTGTAGGTGCTGACTGTGGTCACCTCGACATGCCCAAACCATCACAATCGTCCTTCTCTCATCTTCTTGATTATAGTCGCAACTTAGAGTTCTCTTCAAAAAAAAAAAAAACTCCATTCAGGATCATGTCTAACATATGTAGTTAACTCCTAACAAAGTTTTACCACAAAGTCCACCTTAGCATCCTCATTTCCGCCACTTCCATCCTATTTGCTTAAGGCATCTTAATAAAGGGTGATAACAACAACGTCTGTTTCCACGTCTTTTAACACACCATATTTGTGTTTTTTGTTTGTTTCTCAACCTTTAAGCGTCACGATGTGTAATTGTATGTGTAGCATGACACACAATAAGCACACCATAAATTAACTTGCTTCAAGAAGCTGAAATATAGGCCTTATCTCCACTCGCCTATTTCTTTATTTATGAATTTTGGTTTTAAGATGACGATATTCACACATACCCAAGCTTTCCGATTGTTAAAATTAAGCTAATAACCTCAATGTTCGCCTAGTGGGTTCGGTACTCCAATGTACATGTTTCTCTCCCTTTCCTCTTACTGTGATATCGCTCTTGTGGCAAACACCTGTGAAAGCAGCCTACGTTAAATTAGAAGACTCTCTTGTATCAATCGATCAAATGCACAAACAAATTCGTTACAGGGTTCTTACGCTATTATGCATCTTTCTTATATCACATTACACTTGAGATTTGAATATAATCGGATAACAAAGGGTGTTTGGGATTGCTTATTTTTCTGCTCATCTGCTCAGTTTTAAGCATATAATCAGTTTGAAAGTGTTTTGATCATCCAAAACTAAAATTGCTTCTGCTTATTTACTTATTATAGGTGTAAGCAAATTTCAGTAAATAAACCACCACCAAATGGCCTAGTGGTAAGGCGCTTGACCTCCTCGCAAAAGGTCTAGGCCTCTAGGGTTCAAACCTTACGAGTTACACATTTGGGGGTGGCCAAAGAAAGGGTCAGAAATGGGCACGGGATACCTCGGTTAGGCCGCTTACATCTGCGTTAAAAACACGTTGTCCCCGGGTAACCTGGACAAAGAAAACCTCGTCCGTTTACGCGCAGTAAATATGATAGACGGGATATGCTTATTCCAAAATAATTACTTGAGATCAATATAATTTCAATTTAACGAGATATATAATTTGAAGCTAGAAAAGTAAACAGTCCCACACAGCCTCAAATATATGTCTAATCAGATAAACATTCAATTGAAACTGTTAGTAGCCAAAAAAAAAATGGAATGATTAAGTAGGAATCTTACATGTTTTGAAAAAAAAAGAGGAATAGAATTAATTATCGATTCACCAGTTTGCAACCGAACAAAACAAAACAAAACTCAGGATGAAACAAGAAATCAACTTTTTTATTACAGT
The DNA here is from genome assembly GCA_030686995.1 of Artemisia argyi. Taxonomy (NCBI): domain Eukaryota; kingdom Viridiplantae; phylum Streptophyta; class Magnoliopsida; order Asterales; family Asteraceae; genus Artemisia; species Artemisia argyi. The sequence continues at coordinate 44,203,255 of CM060683.1, read as the reverse complement.
ACTAACAAAGAAGAAATCAATTAAGGGGGTATTATTTGGAAATTTGAAAAAGTTTATTTTTCGTCGCTAAAATTAGTGTATGACTGTATGTATTCATAATATATAGAGTAAATATCATTTTTCGTCCCTATGGTTTGCCGGGTCAATCAAGAATCGTCCTTACCGTTTATTTTCTTCGGGTTTGGTCCCCATGGTTTACAACCCATACGGGTTTGGTCCCTTGACCGTAACTTCTGTTTGTTTGACTGTTAAATGCTAGTTTGAAGGCACGAAATGACAAAACTACCCTCACATTATTATTATTATTATTATTATTATTATTATTATTACACATATCTAAATCTTACTCAACCACAAATCCACTAACCATCTTATCTTCTTCAACAAACCCTCTTCATCTTCTTCAATTCATATCACCATCAAGAATCTGTCTCCCACCATCTCTCAACATCAGTCACCAATTTTAATAAAACTCACGAAAACCTAAGACTTCTTGTTTTCAAACACAAACTTAAAGAAAAAGAAAACACATGAACAACTTTCATCATACTAAAACTCACACCAACAATAATCTTCTACCCCATATGATATTTACATGGAAACCGTGCACATCTTTCACACATTAAACCCATAAATTTTGATACCCATATGTTATTTACACACATAAACACAAACCGGATATGATGGTGATGGTTGTGGTGAAAGGTTAATATGGTATGTTGGGTGTGAATGGTGGTGAGGGGTTGTCGTAGGAGTCGGTGGTGGCTGGAGGTGGTAGACGTGTGATGGTGGTTTGGTGGCAGAAACTATGGGTTTTTACATCTTCTTGGGTAGCTGCAGGAGCCTATGGGTTTAGCGGCAGGAGGTGGAAGATACGTGTGGTGGTGGTTTGGTGGCCGTAGTAGCCAGTGGCGACAGGAGATGGTAGACATGCGGATGTCTGTGTTTGTGTTTGGTTTCACTAATTCTTCAAATCAAACACAAATGGAAGATGAAGTTGAGTTTATAAAGAAGGGTTTAGTGAATTAAAGACGAAATGACTAAAATACCCTTTAAGTTAACAGTCAACAAATGGATATTTTGGTCAAGGGATCAAACCCGTATGGGTTGTAAACCATGGGGACTAAACCCGAAGAAAATAAACGGCAGGGACGATTCTTGATTGACCCGGCAAACCACAAGGACGAAAAATGATATTTACTCTAATATAGTATAAGTTAGCAATTAAAATGTGCGCGAACCCATGTCACTTGCGTATATAGTTCCTTTAGTCCGAAGATGAGATGTCTCGGAGTAGTTTGTTTAAGTTATTTATGATAGCCCGTATTATTAGTTTGTATATGTATTGGGCTCAAGCTAGGGGTGTTCATCGGTTTGGTTCTCGGTTAATCGATTTATTCGGTTCGGGTTGTTTGGTTAAAAAAAAATTTTGGGTCATAACCAAAAACCAAACCGAACCGAAAATATCTATAACCGAACCGAACCGAGAACCGAACCGAAGTTCGGTTCGGTTATGGGTCAAAACCGAAAACCGAAATTTATACTTGAATTACACTATTTATATATATTTTTTAATTTAATTATATATATTTTTAAAAAAAAAATATATTTCAAGCATAAAAAAGTGTTTTTTATAGTAGTATAAAATTTTAATGAATATTTTTTATATATAAAATAATATAAATATATAAAAAATATATATATATTTATATAAATTCGGTTTCGGTTCGATTTTCGGTTCAGATAGCCAAACCCATATCTAAACCGAAAACCGAATTTTTAATTCAGTTCGGTTCGGTTTTAACAAGTTCGGTTCGGTTATATGTTCGGTTTGATTTTTTTCGGTTCGGTTCGGTTCGGTTTTCGGTTTGTTCGGTTTATTACCTGACCCATGAACACCCCTAGCTCAAGCTCGTATCTAGAATGTTCCATGTATCATTATATTATGTACTCTCATATCATTGATTGAATATACAAATCATTACCATTTTACATGGAAGATTCTAAATACTGGTTTGAGCCCAATACATATACAAACTAATCATACGGGCTAACAATTTAGATTAAAATCTACCAAAAGTGTCCAAAACCATAATAGTAAATCTTTTATATAATAAAACAAAACCCCTATTGAGAATTTTTCATTTCAAAAAAATCAATTCATTCCTTATTAAGTAATAAATTTTTTATTTTAAAAATTTTCAATAAAAAGAGCCTTAAATATTTCCAAATTTAACAAAAAAAAAGGTTGTAAATTCGTTTTAGGTGCAAATTGAGTGAAAAGTTATATATGTCAAAAGTATGAAAAAAGAAAACTTTAAAAAAGTGAAGTGAATCTATAATATCTTCAAAGGTTTAAACAAAAAATTTGAAAAACAAAACCACAATCAACACAGCCAGTCCCTTCCTAGATTTCATCCCTAATTTTACCAAAACAAAATCGAACTAATACACCACCTCCTGTTTATCTAATACACCACCACTTCCTCCATCAACAAAAATATAATCTATATTTTTATATCAACAAAAATATAATCTATATTTTTATGTCATGTAGGATAGTTTATGTTTTTGATAACACAAAACCATAAACTCGAATCTTCATAGCCTCCATCTTTTTAATCAATCGTGTGTTATGTGATGACTTAATTCAACAGTCATGGTAAGTTTTTTCTTTCCGTTAATCAATGTAAACCCTAATTCAATTTACTATTTTTATTTATATTTTTACTTTTTTCAGTTAATTAATCTGCTAATTCGATTTGCTTATTGTTAGTTTTTTTTTCCTTCAGTTAATTGATAAATTTGAATTCGCGCTGTATATTGGTTTTTTGTTTGGCAATTAATTAAAAATCTATGGTGGTTGTGTCTAATACTTTATTCGAACTGGAGTTGTGTTATACTTTTATTAATGCATATCCATATAGTTTGATATGAGCTAACGGGTTGTTTGTGATTGGATCGTGATTGCTATAATTTACATGTTTGGTGATTATGAATTAATGGGTTTTTTGTAGGCTTATTAGCAGAGAGTAGAGATGTTTGAAGGTGATAAACATGCTAATGTTTAAACTTTATGAATATTTCTAAAGAAATATTAGTTTTTGAGTAGGCTTATCTTAGGTGCTTAATTACCCAAACACTTATTTGTAAGTGTTTTAATAGCTTATTGGAAGCTAAAAAAGATTACTAAAAGCCTTTAAAATGGCTTTTTGGCAAAAAAATTATGCTTGAGTAATCACATAAGACGCAAAAAGAGTAAGGTTATCAGTGTTGTAAATATCGCTCGGCGGTCGACCACCGCCAAGCGCCAAGACCGATATGGCGGCGATATATCAGTGATATATCGGAGACCATAAATTATAAAGAAATTTATGTATATTTTTGAAATGCAACATATGTAACACAAAACAAAACATAAATTATATTTATAACTTATAAGAGAGAACTGGTATACTACCAAAGTACTCCAATTAAACTCGAATATATGACTGATTGACTCGAAACCGATAAATTTGACCGATATTTGACCGATATGACCGAAATTTGACCGATATGACCAATATTTTACGGATATGACCGATATTTGACCGATTTTGACCAAACCGATAAATTTGACCGATAAGTGAAATATCGTATCGGTCGACCGCCGATAAGCGATATATCACTGATATATCGGCCGCCAAGACCGATATTTATAACACTGAAGGTTATACAATCTGCCCAGTTTGTACCTACTGAGTACCAATAAGTCAATATGCGACTCTTGAAGATGCTACTGCGACTAACTATCAAATTTGATTCTTATGATGGTTTTTGGTTTTCATGTTTATTGGAATTTAATTAATGTGAATGTTTGTTAAGTTGAATATTAATAGGATGTATACCATGGCATTGTTTTCTTCTTTGTTGTTTAATTTGAGGTCAACAAATTTATACGTATGTATCATGACTCTCTTAGTGACTACCGATTTTATAAAAAATTAATAGCCTTACTAATTGTTTAACCATTTTTAATGTGTCTTTTTGTTTGTGTGATGATACCGGGAGTTAATAAAGGATTTTTACAAGGAACCAAGGGATTGTTGTGTGAGACTCTTGGATTGGAAAAGATGGTTACCTCAAGAAAGCCTTTTATTGATCAAAGGGCCAAATTTTGGAACCAATGTGAGCAACTACATACCACGACATGTCCCTGAGTCCTGACTTGATAAAAGGTCTTAGAGTACTGTCGATGCCGCCAACGACATAATATTGCTCTTTCAAGACGAAAAAGTCAACGATCTCCAAGTCCGTAAGGACGGTGAATGGGTTGATGTTCCACCCATGAGGCATTCCATTGTCATCAATCTTGGTGATCAAGTTGAGGTAATTATTCATCAATCATAGCCCATGTAAAAAAAATAATAAAAAAGAAAAAAAAAACAATTTAAGTTATGATTTAACTTAAGTTTTTATTTTAAATCTGTAGGTGTTTACTTGATAAGTGGACGGAAGCGTACTGGCGTATAAAAGGAATTCAATATTTAGTGCAAATTCAGGATGACGAAGGCTAAGCAAGATGAGTACGTACAACACGTAATCTTATCTATTTATAATGAAAAACTGTAATCGATTTCTAATAAATCAAGGCTCATACCTAAACTATGCGTCCATTTCAAAATCCTATAAGATACAACTGATCGGTATACTCAACTGAAATGTGTACGTCTAACATCTTCTTTATACTGAGTATTTAAGCTTTTTTATATATTTGAAGATGATTTTAATGCTGATGAGATTTTCTGGTCTTGTCAAGGTGACATGTTTCGTCAAGCTCGTGTGCACAGGCCTAGACATGCAATAAGTGGTGGTGAGTCAATATTGGATGACCAGGAGTTTTTGAAGTCACAATCTGTCATCCGATGCAGTGGCCCCGGGATGCCCGTTAAGTATCATCTGTGATAGTTACTGGGAAGAAAAATTGAGGGTTATACACAAAAAAAAAAGATTAAAGTCAAAGTACTCCGAAAGGTTGGACAGATAAAGTGAAGTCGCGTTTGTTGAGAACGAAGTCTGGCCGTCTTTCTCAAAAGTGTATAGTGAAAAAACAGCACAAGGCCTGTCTAGACGACACATTAGGAAAAATTTACTGGATGACTTTCTCGATAGCTTGGCTTTGAAGACGACAATGAAATGATAATCTGGGTGGTAGTGAAGAGAACTCTTCAATATTATTGGACCCACCGACCCCAATAGCTGATGTTAACGATAATGATCATGACCATGAAAACGAACTGAGCAAAGTAGTGTTGGTTCAGTCTTATTCGTTGATGAAACAAATCTGAACCCGAGCCTGAGCCTGAGAAACTGAACTTGAGACTAAGTCCGAGCCATGTACTAATAAAATCAATCCAGATGCCGTTTTCTATGGGCCTGAGGAAGCACCTATGAAGGCGGGTGGGTCAAATTTAAAAATTATAGCCGGAATTGTTTAAAATTTAAATGGTTTTGGAAGTTTGGAAAAAACGAGGGAGAGGGTTCGTCTGAAAAAGGTGATTCTACAGAATCTTCAGCGATGACTTTCTGTAACGGATGTAACTTACAAAGAATAACATGTCAACCAGAATATGATGTCCTCTTTGAAAAACCTCGGCCAATCTATGGTCAAAAATCTTCAGGTATTATTTTAAGTCATTTTTTGCATTCATCAATATATGTGTTGGGATCAAAATGGTCACTTTTGGAATATATATATAATTCGGAGTCTTTGTGCATTAGGCAATTAACAATAAAGTCTACACATTTAGAGTCTTTTTGCATGAACATCTATGTTTGTTAATCTATATAATGTGGGGGTAGTATTGGTAGTGGTACTAATGTGCTATAAAGACATTGGTTATACATATCTAGCTAAAATGATTATCTGAGTAGTTTGCAATTACAATCCTAAACACCCCGCAGTAATGTCAATACATTTATTAAAGGCCAACCGACCCTTTTAGTTGTCTTAACTACCCTGATATACTATGTTTTAGTGTATACTTTGTTTGGATTAGCTTATATAGTTGGCTTACGCTTACAACCTTATTTGATTTTTAGAAAAGCCACTAAGCTCACTTTATCATCAACCATTCCCAGAAAGTTTCTACATTCGGAGATGGATGGTACACACTCTCCATCACTCACTGAGAACTCCCTCACTAATGATAGTTTTTATTATTATCAATATATAACTGAACTTTTCACTAGGAGCCAGGAAGAGTTGAAGCTTATTTCGGCCGCCTTGATGCTAAAACGATGGTGAAAAACATCTACATATTGTTCTCTAGAAGTGAAATCCCAATAGCCCCTGAAAACCAAAGAGATAATAATCTGGATTTCAGACCGCACTTCAAGTTCCATATAGGTATATTATCTCAAGCCTATTATTACCATCATAAGATGTTGAATGAGAATAGACACACATTATATCTTAACTCAAGTTGGAATCAAACAACCTTTTTGATAATATTATGTTACCACTATTGTCACATCAAGTTGGTACAAGATGCATCCTGAAAGCGATAATACTTATATTGTGCACTATTTTTTTTTTCTTTATCTAACTTTTTAAAGTGTTCTTAATGTCGTTAACTGTTGCAGGTCATTCACCGAGAAAGTCGAATCTCAAAAACAAGATCCAAATGAGCTGAAATTAGAAGCTCCAGCATTGTTTATAATGAGTGAAAAGACTGTATTTAACTTTCCTGGAATGGAGGAATATTTGAAGAGTGGGGAGGTCAAGAAATATGTGCCTAACTTGGAAATCACATACTTCCCTGAAGGTTCTCATTTCATTCACGAACAATCACCTGATGAGGTGAATCAACTCCTACTCGATTTTCTCAATCGCAATAAATGTTTGTGCTTCTGCATTTTCTCCGGACATCTAACGATGTTTAATTTGAATCCGATATTTGTGGTCATATAACATAATCATTACAAACTGCAATGCCAAACACCCCTTTACTCTTAGTTAATGAAAGAATGCCCCTACAATGAATTGGCAAAGCTTTTTGTCACACATTTGGGAGTTATACTGCTCAAATTTTGCAAAGCCTGATATCATTTTGTGATTCCCTTTTTAAGTGTGTATTATGTATGTTTTAGTCGGCGTACAGAAGACTCTCTGCTTGCTATGCATTTACATAAAAAATGTTCTCTATTCTCTGTTCTCTATTTTGTTAATTTATCCCTATTTACCCTACTTGCCATCATATCTTTTTAAAGATAATGTTGTTTTGCAGGATGGACCTTATTTACAGTTTGTGGGAAGTTTCACTGCTTGGTCAACGTAAAAAAGGTATCTTTTTTCTGTTTTGCAATTGTAGCAGCATATTACAACTGTTATGCTATGAATTCTTAATGTCGTATGTATTGGCAAAGCAACAAAGGTGGTTGACAGTTACGTGATGTTCTTTATCTTAATGGCATAGATCAACTTGAACTATCACGAAAAAGGGGAACTCAGAATGTCGTCTCTCATACTGTTCCACATGTCACTTGGGGTGTTTGAATACATTTACTGAATTAAAAAAAAAAAAAAAAAAAAAAAAAAAAAAAAAAAAAAAGATATCTGATCTATAGTTGTATATCTGATCTAATGAATTACAAAACAAGATCCAAATATACTTTAGCTCGTGTTTGAATACCTTGATCCAATTAAATTTTACAATCATAATACTCACACTTGCTCAATGTATTATACGAGGTGGAGAACGATAGATGAAAGCATATAAGAATCATGCCTTAAAAAAACCTTTTTCATTAGAGAATCTGTCGTATATATTGGCGCAACCTAATTGTGTGGGCTTGATCCATTATAGTTTTTATGTCCTTTTTACATAACTTATTCAAAAGTTATGAAGTTTTATATGTTGCACTTCCCTTGCATTTTCATTGTGATTACGACTTTCTAAGTTTCTGGTCACAATGGAGTAGCTACATAGACCAATTATTATAACTCAACATAGCAGTAACGTTTACCCTAGGCATTATATGCTTCAACATCTACATGCATACTAACTCAGTTGTTAGAGTCCCTGCAAGAGTCTAATGTTAAGTTTTGGCTTTAGGAGTATAATCTTTCATGATTGATTTGAGCTTTAGTAGTTAGTAGATGTATATTCAAAATGAGGCCATGAATTATGCAGGTCACTTCACTTATCTTTATGGAATCTATATAGTTTATGTTTTTAGTGATCTTTAATAGATCAATTGGATGAGCAAAATCCTTTTTGTTTAATGTCACTAATAAATAAATTCTGCAAAGCTTAGCAGCTCGCTATTTGGTCGTGATGCAATCACGTAATATAAAAACTAAATATAATAAATTGTACTTCACAACAACAAAAAAAAAAAAAAAAAAAAAGAGTTTTCACCAAATTTTAAAACCATTAATGTAAGTAAAACCATTTAAGACCAAATCAACAAAAAAGAAACCATTTAATACAAGTTAATTTGTTTGTATTTTAATCGATAATAATGCGTAACTTATAATTTTTGAAAAAACCCCGTGTGTGCATGGGTATTATAACTAGCCCCCTTAACAGTCACCATCACAATAATTTTATTGAGGGGTATTATGTGCCAAATTATAAATGATTGTTTTGTCACTAGCTTAAAATAAGAAGTAAATCACCCCGTTTAAAGGCGAATATCAAGTTTACTGTTGAACAACTTAAAACTGCTATCCTATGTTACTTTTTGCAGCTTCACTTCACGGTGGGTATCTAGATACATTCTAAATGCCCATGGCGGTTGGTGATTGCAGGTCCGTACTTGAATCACGAGAAGCAGTGGTATAACGCCTGACGAGCAATCAACGAAAAGTTCCTGTGAAAATGGGCAACTTACTAATGGGTCAGACAACATGTAAGTTTCAACTGTTAGGTATATCATACCATTGAATATTTTTCTCATTGAATATATTCTGGATGCAATAAACGAGTGTATCCAAGTGCGCATCATCTTTGTTTTCTTCATATATATGAATGTACTTATCAGAAGTTATTCTCAATGTTTGTTCTTCATATAAACATGAGACACTTTGACTTGCCTTTTAGAACACATCTGTTTCTCCTTTGTTACTCTGTTCCAAAACCTACTAAATATTTGCATAGACTCTTCATATACTTAGTTTTATGGCTAATTTGTTCTTAGATCCAATGAAATGGCAGCAAAGCGGACATCGAGTTTTGACCCTCAAGACACAGCTGAACCAACTTTGATCAAGGCTATGAGCAAGTGAAAACCATTTGATAAAAAGGAGTGATTGTTGCTATATCTTCATCTACAAAATTGTGGGTTCCTTCTCCATATCAGTTCTGAACTTAAAATTTTATGTTCTTATTTTACCGTTTAGATAATAGAATGATCTAATGTTTTGCAGGGGGTGCAATATAATAATCTCAAATCACTAAACAAAAGGTTAAAAGCCAGAAACGTGTCGGGGATACACTTGATCAGTTTATCCAGAAAGACACTTTTGCCAAGATGGTGTTTGAGATTTGATGAGATGGGTTAATGGCACGCTATGCTGATCTTACAAAGTCACAAGTTAAGGGGTTTTTTTTTTTTTTTTTTTTTTTTTTTTTTTTTTTTTTTTTTTTTTTTTTTATATATAATCTGGACGGACATGTGGTAAACTTCAATAAATTTTTGATTGCTTATATAAAAGTGCAGGGTAGCAGCTGCTCTAAATTCCAGACTAAAAATATTAATTACAACATTTGTTGTGATAATAGTCCAACTCAAAAGACATAGTGCAAGAATGTAACCAAATACCCGTATGCATCAATCAACCAAACACCCCTATATAACTCACAACAGAAGCCCCATTCATTTTTGCGAACCAGAACAGCATACCAAACAGCCATATACAACTCACAACAACAGACGAGATGTCCTTATACATCTCACAAGAAAATTATATATGAAGTCACTAGGCTAAGCTGTATTTGAATGGGTTAAAATTGCAAGGTATACTCCTAATTGTAAGAATTATATTACATGACAAAATGTTTATATATATCAAAATAAATTGATCTAAATGGGTTAAAATATTATAATAGTTGAAAATCTGTCTTTTAAATTCATAGTTTTGAATGTTATAATCAAAATAAGTTTGTCTTTTAAATAACTGAACTTACACAAGAGTTACATGATAACACAACCATTAGTATTCTTGCATAAGATTAACTATGAATTGATCTAAATTATCGATACACAAACACAACATGCGGTAGCTATATTTTGTACATAAAGATGACCATCTTTATGCAAAAAGTATATATGAACCCTCACCACGTGAAGCATAATTATAAACCAAAATCGAGAACCGTAATTAAAAGGATAAACAAAAATAAGCTTATTTGTTTCTTAATAGATAAAAATAATTTATTGAAAATTTAAGAAAAAACCTCGTACGTGCACGGGCATTATAACTAGTCTGTAATACTATAATAGAGGTTCCTTATCCAAAGCTTCCTTGAATCTTCCAAAGAATTGTTGTCACCCCTTTTAAATTCCTTTCTATAGGAAATCCTAGAAAATAGTACATGAACAAATATTGAAATAAAGAAAATTAATTGATCTCCATAGACATGAACAAAAATTACATACCTATATAGCAAAAAGGCTAATAGCACACATTAAGCTAGTATTCAAATAGGACTCTAATCCGCCCAACTATCCATAACAGTACCCAAATATGTAACTGATTTATTGCTATTATAATTAATTAATTTTTATACATAATATTTAAGTATATTCATTTTATTTGATTATATTCCTTTATACATGAATTGTTTGAAATGTTCAATTATTTTATAAGATATTAAAATCGTTTTATTTAAGTATCAATTTTTTCCAATATATTCGCGTGTTTTGCATTAGTTTTTGGTGGGTTTCACTTTAATTTACCCTTCATACTAAAGAATATTCAATTGGGGATAACCGATACCAGCGGAAAAAACCCGAAAAAATATATGAATACTAGCCGGGTATCCAACAAGTAATGGGGAGGGTATGGATGTTAATATTATAAACGGGTACGCGTGCAGGTTCACTAAAACCTACCCAAACCCGACCTGTTGGCATCCCTGTTACAAACCAACCACCCTTAAAGTGAGTGCAAACGGGTCCAAATGACCACGGGTTTAAACGGGCAAACTCAAAATTTAAATCAAACAAGCATAGATAAACATAGGTTTGAGTCAACACGAGCTCAGGTCAAACAAACACAAACTATTATTGCACAAGTAACCATTAATCTTTACATACCAATGTGACAAACATTTCATTAGGTGGCATATATGGATTATATTTATAAGCTTATAAGGTTTTTTAAGAGTTTAGTTTAGCTCATTATACTAAATTAATAAGCTAATATGTTTGAATTAGCTTATACGTTAAAATGCCTAAAAGAAACATTTTCTATATAAATGCATAAGCAAAGATGTCGCAAATAAGCCAAACAAAAAGGTAAAGTTATCTTTTGTTATAATATCCACAAAGGGAGCAAAGAGAACAAACGAGCATAATCACAAGCATGAAACAAGGCAAAAAATAAAATAAAAGGGACCTACGGGCGCAAACTAAGTTCGAAAAGGCATAAAGCAATGAGATAATTCCAATTTTATGCCTAAAATCGAATTTAGTATCACGATTGAGTCACAAATTATGCAACTTCTAATTTTGGTCATGTGCTACCTGTGCGACTCCATACATTGCTTGAAACGTGGCACAATACATCTTTCATATCAACTATTCACTAATCATTATCTGACCCCACTAGTATTTTGTTTTATCCGAACCACGTGTGCGACTGTGCAACTTGGCTAAGTGTGCGACTGGCGGCTTAGAATCTAAGAAAGATTTTGTGTCGCCAGTCACACACTTAGTCAAGTAGCACAGCCTCCAGTCGCACACTAGGTTCGAATAAAACAAAATAGTAATGGAGTCACATAATGATTGGTAAATAGTTGACATGAAAGATGTATTGTGCCACGTGTCAAGTAATGTATGGAGTCACACAGTCGCACAGGTAGCACATGACCAAAATTGGAAGTTGCATAATTTGTGACTCAATGTTAGTTGTAAATCCGATTTTAGGCATAAAATTGGAATTATCCCAAACGGGCTCTCTACCTAACGCGAAGGCAAAGGCAAAAAGGATATGTTGGGCTACTATAACACGCCTAAAAAGGAAAAAGGAACTCGCAAAACAACTATATACTTACCATCTAACCTCCTAATCTAGTTTTAATCTCCTAATCTAATTCTAGCCCTCCTAATCTGTAATTAATCTACACAATCCCCTATATTTCACAGGCGAAAGCATCAACGCTTCTGATATTCATGAAAACAAAGGAATTGTTACTCCAAAAAGTGCAAAAATCTGTTTGAACCCAAGCAAACAATGTGCTACAACCTAAGTGATATAAAAAGCAACCCACTTCAAAATATGCCAATCAAGTTCAACCCTCAAGCAAATTAACCATTGATAGAGTAAATATTAATAAAACAAACTGTGGCTTAAAGTGTACCATATAGTGATAAAAGAAAAACCAGAGATGAGCTTTACGAGAAACAAAATCCCAACAAGAATATTTAAACAAGACCAAGCACAAACCTGATTTTCATTTCTCAGCATCTACCAAACAAGGGAAATGAACCCCCCCCCCCCCCCCCCCCCCCCCCCCCCCCTCTCACGGTTTAAACTTTAAATACCTAGTTAATGGATAAATAGATGTGTTTACCACCTCAATGTTTTTGAGAGAGCTACTTTAGGTACTTAATAGAAATAAAAGCATAAACGCCTTTCCAAAACAAGAAATAAAAGCATAAACAAGCCCATAAGGCCATAACAAAAAGATCAACCATATCATCCAAAATTCCAGATCTTTACACAAAAGATAAAGCAGTACATGACACCAAACAGTTGCAGGTTCCAAGTCTTCATACATTTAACATAAACAAAAAACGGAAAAAAGGAAAAAACATATATTCCATCAGCCTAGCCTTCGTTATGCTCCTTGACTTATCAAAAAGGACTCTGCAATAACAGCTGCACAGTTAGACCAGATAAAATGGCCCGCTACAACTAGCATAAATATAAAGAGAAGCTAAAAGCATTCCTAATTGGCCACCTAATGCCACATTGCGAAACATCTATAGTGTGCGAATGAATGGGACCATTCTAGTTATACAGATGATTGGCATGTGGCTAGAGCCAGCAATATCCGCCCAGAAACGTGATTTCATGTAAATTTGGGAACTAAATTTAAGTCTTTGGGCCTTGTTGGGCTATAGGGTATTTTCATGCGGGTCATATTGAGCCGAAAGGTAGAGAAATTGTAAATTTAACGGAGGGTGGATAGATGGGCAAGAACGGGTAAAGTACAAAACGGATCAGTCAACCCTGAAATAAGAGCTGGAGTGGTGACAGTGTAACACCATGCACACACTGTGTTCTTTCTTGAATGCTTGCCATGGGTATCAACTTTTTGATATTTTCACTTTTAAAATATTATGTTAAATATTACTTTACTCACGTTAAATAAGATTTTCATACTCTGTATATGATACACTTATTATTATACTAATAAATATTAATAAACAATTTGATCAAAAAACCTTATATTTTGTAAACTTTGAAGTTCAAACCAACTGGAATAAGTCACAATAATTAGTTTGATACCGTAATGCTACAAATTTTATTTTGCAAATATAACAAAATTTAAAGTTTCATTTATAGATGTTTATTATAAAATATAATAAAAAACTAAAAAAATAATAAAAAAAGTAAAAAATAAAATAAAATAAAATAAAAAACGATTTAAAACCCCACAAGCTCAACTGTGCCTGATTTTTGTCAGGATAAAAGTTTTTTTAGTCATTCGGCGTTTTTTTAACTGGTCTGTTTTGACCCAAACCCATTTGACCTGTTTTTAAAATTTTCCATTTTGACCCGAGCCTATTTGGACCCATTACCCAAACCCTTCCGCCCCGCCGGTTTTGCCACCTCTACATGTGGCATTTGGACGATAATTAAGATTTTTTCAGAAGCATATAACATTTCTCAATCTAAAAAAACGCTCGAGCAATAGTTATCTCATGATATGTGTGGTAATAGCCTAATACTCTAATAGTATCTCCTACGACCTTAAAAAAGAGCTACAAGACGTTCTTTGATGAGATCAATGTGAAAATATCCACTAGAATTGGAGTCTCATCATACAAAAAAGTAGGCACATACAGGAATCACTTCTAACTCTTAAGATAATTAGCTAACATGTAAGAGTGTTTCTAATATAAAATGCCAACATAAATTTTCAATTGACCCGATTTTGTCATTGTACTTTTTGGTACATCTGAGTTGTTTAATGATAGCGTTGTGTATCGTTTGAGTCATTTTGTAGGCATATTATAATGACTCAGACAGGACACAAATCAATGATTCGTACGTGTTACAAAGCCATCTAATAAGACTCGGATTCGGATGTATAAAAAAAAAAAAGTAGAATGACTAAAGCAAGACAAATGAAAAGGCATGTTTGCATTTTATGTAAATAACAGAACATTTAGTAACAGATAGCAGAAAGTAACATTCAACTGAGAAACTAAGAAAATAAAAAGAGATCACCTTGCATTGTCAGTCCAATCGTTACCTACAGCTTCATCCAACCATGTCTTTCCCACCCAAAGGAGAGACTAGACTCTCAACATACATGGCCCCACTAAACGCCTTATGACTAAAAAACCCTGTTTTGTCGTCAATATGGCTCCACCCTGGGAGACGAACATGAGTAACATCTACAGATGATAACTTAATCCAACATTCTCCATGCTTTGGCATTACCCATACTTCTTTAGATGGTGTGGTGTAATGAATAAAACATAACTTTTCTTCAAAAACACCAAACTCATATTTAGACGACGGCACTAACCAATGGGGTATGCAAATTTCTTTAAATATCTCCTCTGATATATCAAAATATACAATAACAAGGTCCATAACTCTATCTTGACCGCGTTTTTTTAACATCACCCAATGTGGAAAACCATTCATAGTTGCTCCACGAGCATCTTCAAAAATGATATATGGGAAATCTTTAATCTCGTCCCAAGAGCTGGTCTTGCAATTATACACTTTAGCTGTAGTTGCATCATAATTTCTCTTGTTATAAAAAGAGGACCACAATCCACCCAGTTTACTCAATTCTTCTTTGCAACTAGCAACACGCAAAATCCTTACAACTTTGTATGAGGAAGTTTTTGAGTCGTACCCAAGTGCAATGTTCCTATATTCTCCTTTAAATACAAAAGGACCATCAAATTCTCTATATGAACGGGTTGACGGATTCCAAAGGTAATAGGTACGCAAATTATCGCCTAACAAAATCAACCCGTTGCAAGAGCCTAAAATCTCTACATTAGATGAAAAAGTTGTCTTGGGGTTAGTATTTTCGTACCTTCTTTCATTGCCTTCTAAAGTTGTGGATTGGATCACTGGAGCTTCATGAGTATTTATATATCTGACCTTGTGAAAGTTGTGTGCATTATTCGCTATGTCAAGGTGATTTTTAATGAAAAGAGGGCTAGAGACTATATTCCACCACATAGAACAAACCGACTTCATTTTTAGCAACTCTTTTGGAGGTGCAGTTAAAAATTTGAAAAAGAGTATACTTGATAAGATATGCATTCCGCAATTGGTTGATTCCTTCAAATATTTCGTCATTTTAGGAATTGCACAATTTTGATCGAGTATTTAAGGGATGTGTATCTCTAAGAAATACTTCTAGACGATCAAATAAGAAAGTAATTCTAGCGAGATACACATGCAATGTAGGGGAAGATAGGAGAAGGGGGTAAGCGCCAATAGATGGAATGAGATTAAGAGAAGGCATGTGAAAGAGTGAAATGTAATGTAAATAAGCAAAGTAACAGGCGAAGAGCTCGAGGTGCATTAAATATGTAATATACTAAATTTAGGAAATATGATTTTGTTCTATTGTATAATTATTTGTATCTAAAAGTTTAAATATTACATAACTTTGTTCTTGTGCCAAGCAATGTTTTATAACCGGGCTCGACCCGGCCGGTTCAACCGGTTGAACCGGTGATCGGTCATTTACCCCGGCAAGAAGAAGCAAATTCTTTAAAGATTTAACACCCGGATCAAACCATCGGGTTTTGACTGACCCGGGTCGACCCAGTTTACTTTGTCCCGTCGGCTCACCTTTTTTTGGTATAGTAGGAAATTACAATGACGATGTTTGTGGTTTTGATTAATTATGTTGGGATTGATCATAATGATGGGCAACTATTGTTTGGCGGTCGAACTACTTAATATTTACATTTGTAATGTTATTTAATTATTTTGAAGTTTGAAACTTGTATTCTCGATGGATTGTATGTGTATGGTATTCGATTGTATGTGTGGTAAATTTATTATACATTTAGTATTGCATGCTTCATGTAAAGCATGTGTTTCGTATTGAATTTTAAATGTTTCATAGGTGTTTGATTAAGTAAATTATTAGTCTATTTTTGGCATAAAACTGTATCGACCCGGTGGACCTGTGACTCGGCCGGGTCGATCAAAAACCGGTTTTTAAGACATTATTGCCAAGCACATTTCCAACTTACTTACTATTGAAATATTTACTTAGTCCATATAACACCGGTTTCACTTTAATACCCCATGACGATACAAGGAGTAACTGATGCAACTTATATGTATGCTTTTATATTTTTTATGTGATTTCAGGCTTGGCCCTAACAATCCTCCCTCAAACCAAAGTCTAAATTACTGGGAAAGGAATTCAGATATAGCATGAATGCAAATGATTTAGCTATATCATATCTTATGAGATATTCAAAACTTAGATAAGATGCACCAACAGAAATATAAAAAGGAAGTAAACAATAAGGGGTCGTGTGACAAACATTTCAAATAAGTCAATCATGAAATTGTTTACAAATTGATTTGGCAAGAAATTAGTCAAGGGGAAGTTGACCTTCAAAAAAGTGAAAATTGTGTACCATAGATGAATCCACATACCTTTGCAAAAAGGCACAGCACTACCAAAGATGCCGTTGAAGACCTGATAATCCTCCAAATAGTAGAGACCGTAAAAGGCTTCACAAATCCCATCAAGTTTAGACACATGTCAAAACTCAAAAGGCCAGCATTTGTCCTTTGATGCCGCTTCTTTCTAACTCAGTGTATGTGACAATGTAGAACTAAGAGTAAGATTTCAGTATATATTACCAACACACAAAGCTGTCAATAACATCTTGTGTGACGAAAAAGAAGCTATAATTTGCCTATTTTTTCCCGATCTACTTTCAATCGTTCTCCATAAAATAATAAGTCAACCATGATTGTCAACAGCCAGTGAGACTTTTACATCTGGAATACTTAAGAGTTAGTTTACTCTTCATAGCTTTTTAGCAATAAGACAAAATATATATATATTGAAAGGCAACTAACTATCTCACATTATTTACACCATAAATCAATCTCACAATGTCCACAGCAGGACTTGAACCCGCATGTTGGGTCAAAACAACATCAAAAGACCTATTAATGCATGCCAATTTCAGTGTAAAATTCATTTTGGGAAAGTAAAGCCCTGATTGGTACATTTCCAAAACTCAAGACTTTCTTTTATTAATGAACGACATTTAGAGCACACGTTACAGGGCAAGTTATGGCCGTATAACTCAACCCTACGGTAAACTCAAAACTTTTTTTTATTAATGAACGACGTTTAGAGCACACGGTACGCACACGTTACAGGGCAAGTTATGGCCGTATAACTCAACCCTATGGTTTGTGGTTTGACACCAACACCCCCCCCCCCCCCCCCCCCCCAAATTGAGTTATAAGGCCTCGTGTCAAATTTACCAGCCGATAAGGCTTTTTTTTTTCTCCTGTGTTTTGTTTTGTGTTTTATTGGGTTAAAGTGTGGGGCGGGGGTATCCTATAACTCGAGTGATGGAGGGAGGGTGTTTTTGGGTTAAGTTATAGGGAAAAATGATGAGGTGGCAGCGCTTTTTCCTATAAAACGAGCCCTATGGCTCATGGGCACCTAGTGCTCTTATAGTTATCAATCACTTTGGATTCAATACTAATCACTAGGGGTGAGCAAAACCGCCCGAGTCCCGACAGCCGACCCGATCCTGACATAAACTGATAGTCCCGAAACCGAATAATAGCTTCTCGAGTCGGGAGTCGGGATGGATTTTTAGCATTTTCGGGATTCGGGATGGGCCAAAAACCGACAAAATACAAGCAAAAACCGACTACTTTCGGGATGGGTCGGGACAAGCCAAAAAAAACCGACTACTTTTGGGTTGGTATTCGGTTTACGATTTAGGTGACTTTCGGGATCGGGATTAGTCGGGTCGGGTCGGGATCCGGCCCGATGCTCAGCCCTACTAATCGCCTTTGTACTCTTGTATATGCATAAAATGGATAATGTGATAACATTTTTTTTTTAATGATGGCATCATACTTCCACCAATGTTAAAAATACTGCATGTTGAAACACACACATGAAAATAACCATCTACAAGCAATTAACGAGCTTAAAATCTAATGGGAAGGTAAATCCACCAGCTTGCTTAGTTGATCTGTTATGACAGAGATGGGCTTTTAGACCCGTTGCAATAATCACCTGACCTAAAATTTCTCGTCTTTCACTATGTATGTACAAAGTTGTGAGTTAAGTTTCACATTAATATATAGCAGATTTAAAATTTCTTCCCAAACTAAAAATGGTGCCAACCATGGCAACTTACATTGGGATTTAAGACCCAAATAATTACTTAAAATGTTTTAGAGCAACAAAAGTGGCCTACTCGTCTCGATGGGCGCTGATAATCCCCATATTAGATGTTCCATCTGGCACATGGTCTAAGAGTTTCCCTCCGAGAAGCATTGACAGCCTTCTAGATCTAAAAACCATGTTTGAATCCGCTTTCATTAAAAAAAATGTATTACTAGGACTTATGTGGAGGTTCAAACAATAGAACAAGAAGAAAATGAGCAATCATAATTGGTAAAACATTGGGAGCAGAGGGAGTATGGAGTAAAAAAGGTTCTATGATTCCTACATGGAATGCAACGGACAGAGTTATCTAAACATCTCATGAAAAAACTACGCCAGACATGTCAAGAAATTCCGTCATTTCATGATATTTTTTTGCAAGCTTTCATAAGATCTTCGAACAACTGTTGCATTCACATGCCCGAACGAATCTCTAGATTTTTGCATTTTCATCCAACCCGCTCTATCTATTAGCTCTCCACATATTAACTAAGCAACTCGTTTCCTCCATATTTGAACCCACAAAGGTTTCACAAAAACTTAGTTTCTTGCATCTCAAAACTAACAATGCTTATAGCAATCGATGAACCATAGCCAAATTGAATCTCCAAGGCGATGGTCCATGAGGAACATATGGATTGATATTTGTATCTACAAACACGTCAAGTGATCGGCTGGTGATCTTGTCACTAGCATTTCCATATTTGACGACAATGAAGCTTAAGGGCATGTTTGGCACATGAGAGATTATGGAGAGATTATGTTTATGTTTTCAAAAAAAATAAGCTACTTAAAAAATAATCTTTGTTTGGCAGACACAAGTACACAACTTATAAGAGATTAAAAAAAAAAAAAAAAAAAAAAAAAAAAAAAAAAAAAAAAACAAAAAACCAACCTTCCATAATCTCTTAAAATCAAAGGTTACTTCATGTAGCTTATAAAATTAATCTCTTTTTATAATCTTTTCCAGCACCATCACCAGCACGAGCCATTTTTGCCAAATATACCCTAAAAGGAAAAGATAAAAACTACATACTAGTTGTGAACATAGTAAGATCAACAATCTAAGACATATATCTAGACTCGTTGAGCGAAACCTCCGGGGAAGTACTACAATAGTAAACTTATGGGTATGTGGGTGTTTGGCAATTATAAAAGTGTTTCGAAAAAGTAGTGTTAGAACTTTAATGCTTGTTATAACCACTTGTTGTCGAACAAACTTTTTAACAAAAACGCTAAATGCCATACACTAACCATTCCTAAATGGTCTAAAATGCTCTTCGCCAAACATACCCTATGTCCGGAGTTAATCCTGGTATGTACCAAAATTTACAGATCTAGAGAAGCTTATACATCTTGCACGGTTAGTGATGGATGAAGAATACAAGGTAATATGCAGGTGAACATAAAATTTCAAACTAGATAAATGATGCAACGTTTCAGAAGATAAAAATTTAAAATTCGCTACTTCAGCGAGTTCAAACATCAAGTAATGTTCAAACAATTTTATCACATTATGTATCGGTTCAAATGTCAAACAACTGAAGTAATCGATGGTATTGCTGATAAGTCAACCCACAGACCCAACATTCTTTGTCAATTAATTGCTTTCTCTTTGACTTGCAACTATCTTATTTATATTCATCATCATGTTCCAACAACAAATTTAAATGCCCAACAATCCATTTTTTTTAAGTTATTTATTCTGGTAAATCAGGTAAAATATAACATTTTTTTGTTGTATCTCACAGTTTCTTGCAACAGTTGAATGTCATATTCCCACATAATAGATGCTAAAAAAAAATTAAAAAAAAAATAATAATAATAAATAAATAAATAAAGGATGCTAAATGCTTAAAGCAATCAATAAAAAAGAAGAGACTATAAACAAGGATTGCTTGCTTATCAATGAACCAAAATCAGATAAATGAAGAAATCAACAGCTGATGAATGAATAGTGTTCAAATTCTCAAATACAAAGATGAAAAAACAGTAAATGTTTTCATTATTGCTAAAATACCTTGAAAATAATCAACGCCACATAAATAACTCTACTATCTATACATATTCGAGGAGCCTCTATCAATTATAACTAACGAACTTACTTCACTATCTAAGTCACTCAAGTAAAACTGAAATCATAATATTATCATTATTTCAATTGTAACTAACAAACTTGTTATTCAAATCAAAGCAAAACTGAAATCAAGTCCGTTTTTATGTGGGAAACTTACATGAGAGAAAGAGCACCAGCAACAACGACTGAGCAGCAACATTAGGATACAAAACTGGGACAGAGGTTGATTTTGAGGGTTTCTTCTGGTTAAAAGCACATGACATCAAAATATTATCATTATTTCTAAAACACTGTGTTGCTTTCATGATATTGAAGAGACAATAAAAGCATAGATTGTATAACAGAGAGATGAAGAAACACAAACATAGTAAATGTTATCATTATTTACATAAATGCCTTGAAAGAAAGTGATGCCACATGACTCCACTATCCATACATCATGGATAGATTGGTTTGGGTCTAAACGAGTCCGGGTCTAGATGGGTCTTCTAGAAACATAGGTCTAAATCGGTCCGGGTCTAGATGAGTTAGATCCGGGTCTAGATGGGTTTTGGTCATTTTAAAAATTATTCTTCTTTTTAGTAAAATATGCAAAAAGTGAAGAAAAATTGAAATAAAATAAAATAAAATTGACCCGTTAGACCCATTGGGTAATTATTATATAATTGCACTTTCTATCAAATAAAAATTAGGCCCATCTATAATATCAACTAAACTCATCCCCTAATAGATATTTAACCAACTAGACCCATTTTTAACCAATGGGTACCTCTAATCAAGGACTAGCCTCGATCAAACATAACTAACCAACTTAGTTCACTATCCAACTTACTTGCTGAACTAGCTAACATTACATCACTAAGACGAATTACGATTGTACATCAACAAATTTAATCGTAATTCATTGAGTGATGACAATTTAGTTGCTAAGTTAGTTAGTTAGTGAGTCAAGTTAGTTGGTCACAAGTCCTTCCAAATGTATAGATGTAATAGATTAGCATGCACTAATTTCATTCAAGACATTTCGACAACAATAAATCTATGTGTTTCTTATCTTTTGTTGAAGGCATTAGTAACGCAACTAACAATCTAACAATATACACATTACAATAATTGTCAAGGTATGTTTGGGACTAATAACCTCCATATCATAAAATCTCACACAATTGTCCCTTGTCCCACGACCATTTAACCCAAAACAAGGGCTACAAGGCCGACTAAAAGGCGATTACTCGCTACAAGGTGAATGACCAATTAAATGCCGATTACTCGCTACAAGGTCAAAAAACTTGAATCATGTTTGGTCAAAACTAGCATGCATTTGGCTGGAGAGTATAAACCCAAACCCTTTGGTTATGTGTTTCATATGTATGTGACAATACATTATTTAAATTCATACAGTATTTATTAAAACACTAACTCTGTTAGTAGCAAAATGAAGATAACAAAACATGTACAAATCTATCATGTGCAATCGAATAAAGCATTCTTATATTTAACAAAAACAAAATAAAACCTAACTCTGTTAGTAGCAAAATGAAGGCTATAAATCAACAGTTATTAAGTGGGAAACTTACATGACTATCGATTGAACTTTTTTTTTTTTTTTTTATCTGAAGTGTTTGAGGGTTTCGTCAGAAAAACATTATTTTTCAGAGAAAAATATTTATCAAAATATTTGATTTTATTGGTAAAGAAAAACAGAGTAAATGACTTTATTTTTGTGTGTTAGGTTTATTAGTTTAGTGGCACCAAAGACAATTTTCTGATGTAAGGTTTTTTTTTTTTTTTTTTTTTTTTTTTTTCATTTAACTTGATATTTTGTGTTTAGTACTTTCAATTTTGTTGTTTTATATAATAAAAACTAAATTTTAATTTTTTTATAAATTAAATAAATAAAATAAAGTAAAAGAAAGGGTTGTCCATCTAGTAAGGGTATATATAACATGAGCCTTATTCATTTGGTTTATGGGTTTAAGGGTGTGTTTGGTTTACAAAGAGGTTTGGATTTTGATTTAGATTTGGTTTGGGATTTGAATTTAGTTTACGTTTTGGAGAGAGAAATTATATTTATTTGATAGATTTTATAATAAAATTAAAAGTAAAAGTATTATTTAAAAATAAAAATATTTGTATGTGTGTGAGAGAAAAAAGAGAAAAATTAATTATATTGTGTGTGAGATAATAAACCCACCATACTCTATTTCTTTGGGTTTTGGTGGGGACTTTACACAATTTGAATCCCACACCACCCAACCAAACTACAAAATTAAAAAACCTAAACCAAAACCCAATCCAAACCCGCATAACAAATGGCACCTAAACCTTTCATTGGTGTTGGATTTACAAACCCATTTCCATATCTACAGCTATAGTGATTCTTTGATACAAATCAAACGCCATCTTAATGTTTTGTTGATTAGCTGGTTTGTTTTTCCAAAATATGTATTGTTATCAAACTCACACAAATTAGGCATAATTTAAACCTAACTCGGTCTTATTTTTACAAAGCAACCCGATAATAGTTATGACAACAATGATACTTAATTTCATTAGAGCAAGGTACGAGAGAGATAGAATGTAAACATATCATACATCTACCTCAGGAAACATATCATACCTCTACCAAGGTTAGTGTGAGACTTCTCACAAAAAGATAAAAACTTTAAAAGTAGGTGCTAGTATATTGTCTTAGAGGCAGTGGGTTCAAGTAACAAGTACAAATGGGCACGGGTTTAAACATGCAAACTTTAAATTTAAATCAAACTTGTATAGATCCAAACGTGCTTGGGTTAAAGCGAGTTCGGGTCAGATGGGCCGTTTTAAGATTTATAAAAAATAAATAAATAAATAAATAAATAAAATTGCATAAGCAAAACTTCCCAAATAAGCCACAAGATGCCCAAACTCTCCCTAATAATCCACAAGATTACCTATTAGCAGCAATTATTTGTTTCTCCTATAAAAGCGCGTGGTGACATAATAGTAACAGTAAGTGTAAAATAGCGTAAAAGTTTTGACGCTAAACACATTCCTTTGTCAGCACTTCAAATAAGAACGTTTATTATATTATAAACGCTAAACGCTTTGAAAGGCTCATCGCCAAACACTAGCTAAACGCTTTAAAAGGCTTTATCCAAACACTAAGACATGCTTATTTTTACTGCATTAGTTAATAATACACATGTTTTAAAAGTGTCATTATGAAGTCTGAATAATTGGATAAGAAGTTGTGTTTGGTCTTTAGAGAATTTTGGTTCATGTAAAAATGAAATGATCAATATAGACATGTTATCTGATAAAATAAGATTCGTGCAAACTTGAAGTAAATGTTACTAATATTAACTTAAGAGTTACAGTACAATTTTTATCTTAGAAACTGAAAGTTTGTTTTGATGCAAGCAGTATGAAACTGAATATAAAATCTTTTCTGAAGCGAAACAAACCAGTTTTTTTTTCATATCATAAGCAAACACAAATGGAGTATTTGATACAGGAGAAAAATTCCCCATATAATCAAATCAACTTATGCACAAATCAGTATATTTCGCATACTGCCATAATGTTCATAACTCATAAGATTGAAAACCCATACCAGGTTTGTGTTATAAAAGCTTTTCTTAAGAACATGTAAATAATCAATACAATCCCATATAGATCTCACAGGCGAAAGCATCAACGCTTCTGATATTCATGCAAACAAATGAAATTTTACTCCAAAAAGTGCGAAAATCTATTTGAACCCAAGCTAAAAATGTCAGCTACAACCCAAATGATATAAAAAGCAACTCACTTCAAAATATGCAAATTAAGTTCAACCCTGAAGCAATCATATAGTAATAAAAGAAAAACCATAATTGAGCTTTAGGAGATCAAAGTCCCTAACAAGAATATTAAAATTAGTACAAGATAACCCCAAACCTGGTTTTCCATTTTTCAGCATCTACCAAACAAGGGAAATGTAATCATTTCCACATCTTTAATTTCATTTCCTCCAACCAAACACCCCCTTGTGGTTTAAAAACCTAGTTAACAGATAAAAAGATGTGTTTACCACCTCAACGTTTTGAAGATGGATACATCTGATCACGAATACGTTTTATGCACTTAATAGAATTAAAAGCATAAACGAGCCCATAAGGCCATAACAAAAAGATTAATCATATCATCCAAAATTCCAGATCTCTTACACAAAAGATAAAGCAGTACATGACACCAAAGGGTTGCAAGTTCCAAGTCTTCATACATAAACATAACCAAAAATAGAAAAAGAACAAAACACAGATTCCATCGGGCCAAGCCTTCGGTATGCTCCTTGACTTA
The DNA here is from genome assembly GCA_030686995.1 of Artemisia argyi. NCBI lineage: Eukaryota > Viridiplantae > Streptophyta > Magnoliopsida > Asterales > Asteraceae > Artemisia > Artemisia argyi. The sequence continues at coordinate 44,177,989 of CM060683.1, read as the reverse complement.
TCCAAAAGGACTCTGCAGAAAGACATGCACAATTAGACAAAATAAAATGGCCCGCTACAGCTAGTATAAGTTTAAAGAGATGCTATATTAAGCTAAAAGCATTCCTATAGACCATCTAATGCCAAGAGACCAAACATCTAATAGAGTGCGAATGAATGGATCCATTTTCTAGTTATACAGATGATTGACATATCGCTAGACCCAGCAATATCCACCCAGACACTTGATATCAGGATAATTTGGGTATTAAAGCTTTGGGCCTTGTTGGGCTCTAGGATATTTACACCATTACACGTGGGTCATATTGGACCGGAAGGTAGAGAAATTGTAAATTTAAAATTTAAAGGTGGGCGGATAGATGGGTAAGAATGGGTAAAGTAGAAAACGGATTAGTCAACCCTGAAATAAGAGCTGGAGTGGTAACACCATGCACACACAATTATGTTAAATATTACGTAGTACTTTACTTATGTTAAATCTGATTTTCATCTATGATACACTTATTATTAGAGTATAATAAATATTAATACAAAACCTTATATTTTATAAAGTTCAAACCAACTGGAATAAGTCAATATAATAGTTTCATACTTTGATGCTACAAATTTTATGTTGCATATATAAGAAAATTTAAAGTAACATCTATAGATGCTGGTTATTATAAAAAATAATCGAAATCAAACAAAAAAAATAAGCGATTTAAAACCCCACACACTTATTCAGCGTTTTTTTAACTGGTCTGTTTTGACCCGAACCCATTTGACCCGTTTTTAAATTTTCCCATTTGACCAGATCCCATTTGGACCTGTTACCCAAACCCGTCCGCCCCGCCTGTTCTGTCACCTCTACATGTGGCATTGGGATGATACTTAGGAATTTTTTAGAAGCATGTAGCGTTTCAAAATCTAAAACAACACTTGATCAATAGTTATATCATGATATGTGTGCTAAACTGCTAATAGCTAATAGTCTGTCCTACGACCTTAAAAATAGAACTACAATACGTTCTTTGATGAGATCAATGTGAAAATATCCACTAGAATTGCAGCTCATCATACAAAAAAGTAGGTCATCATACAAAAAAGTAGGTACATACATGAATCACTTCTAGCTTTTAAGATAATTAGCTAACATGTAAGAGCGTTTTAACTTAAAATACCAAAGTAAATTTTCAATTGACCCGGTTTAGTCATTGTACTTTTTTTTACATGTGAGTTTTTAAATGATTCATACCCAGACACGACACAAATCAATGATTCATACGTGTTACAAAGCCATTAAATAGAGGGAATTGCAAAAATCGTCCCTAAAGTATGGCCAAATTGCACGTTTCGTACCTGAACTTTCGAAAGTGCAAGGATCGTCCCTGTGGGAAACTTTTGGGGCAAAAATCGTCCCTGGCCTACTTCAAATGACTAAAATACCCCTGCCAAACTTTAGGGACGATTTTTGCAATTTCTCTTTTTCAGATTTTTACTCAAATGGTCCCTGTGCTTCGCTGGGCATTACAAATTTAGTCCTAACTTTTTTTTTAATTTATTTATTTAACTATTAATATTAGTATTATTTTTTTTATACGATTTCGTCCGTTTTTGTCCGTTTTCTTTCGTTTTTGTCCGGTTTTCTTACGTTTTTGTCCGTTTTTCTCACGTTTTTTTCGTTTTCATACGTTTTTGTCCGTTTTTTTTACGTTTTTGTCCGTTTTTCTCACGTTTTTTTCGTTTTCATACGTTTTTGTCCGTTTTTCTTTCGTTTTTTTTCCGTTTTTCTTACGTTTTTGTCCGTTTTTCTCACGTTTTTTTCGTTTTCATACGTTTTTGTCCGTTTTTTTTTACGTTTTTGTCCGTTTTTCTCACGTTTTTTTTCGTTTTCATACGTTTTTGTCCGTTTTTCTTTCGTTTTTGTCCGTTTTTCTTACGTTTTTCTCACGTTTTTTTCGTTTTCATACGTTTTTGTCCGTTTTTCTTACGTTTTTGTCCGTTTTTCTCACGTTTTTTTCGTTTTCTTTCGTTTTTGTCCGTTTTTCTTACGTTTTTGTCCGTTTTTCTCATGTTTTTTTCGTTTTCATACGTTTTTGTCCGTTTTTTTTACGTTTTTGTCCGTTTTTCTCACGTTTTTTTTCGTTTTCATACGTTTTTGTCCGTTTTTCTTTCGTTTTTGTCCGTTTTTTCTTACGTTTTTCTCACGTTTTTTTCGTTTTCTTACGTTTTTGTCCGTTTTTCTCACGTTTTTTTTCGTTTTCATACGTTTTTGTCCGTTTTTCTTACGTTTTTGTCCGTTTTTCTCACGTTTTTTTCGTTTTCATACGTTTTTGTCCGTTTTTCTTTCGTTTTTGTCCGTTTTTCTTACGTTTTTCTCACGTTTTTTTCGTTTTCATACGTTTTTGTCCGTTTTTTCTTACGTTTTTGTCCGTTTTTTCTCACGTTTTTTTCGTTTTCTTTCGTTTTTGTCCGTTTTTCTTACGTTTTTGTCCGTTTTTCTCATGTTTTTTTCGTTTTCATACGTTTTTGTCCGTTTTTTTTTACGTTTTTGTCCGTTTTTCTCACGTTTTTTTTCGTTTTCATACGTTTTTGTCCGTTTTTCTTTCGTTTTTGTCCGTTTTTCTTACGTTTTTCTCACGTTTTTTTCGTTTTCTTACGTTTTTGTCCGTTTTTCTCACGTTTTTTTCGTTTTCATACGTTTTTGTCCGTTTTTTCTTACGTTTTTGTCCGTTTTTTCTCACGTTTTTTTTCGTTTTCATACGTTTTTGTCCGTTTTTCTTACGTTTTTTTTCCGTTTCCATATGTTTTTGTTCATTTTTCATACGTTTTTGTCCGTTCTTTTTACGTTTTTTTCTGTTTTGGATGAAGTCTAAAGATTTTTTCTTTAAAAAAATAAAATTCTTTTCGAATTTTTTTTTTCAAAAACTTTTTTTTTCTATTTTAAAAAAAAAAAAAATTTCTACAACTTTTTTTTCGAAATTTTATTTTCTAATTCTTTTTTTCGAAAAAAAAATTTCAAAACATATTTATCGAAAAAATTCTTAAAATATTCGAAAAATAAAAGTATTTTTTCGAGTTTTTTAGAAAAAATTTAAAAAAAGTCTAAAAAATATACTTTTTAAAAAAATCGAATAAATATTTTTTAGAAAAAATATTTTTAAAAACGAAAGAAAAACGGACAAAAACGTATGAAAACGAAAAAAACGTGAGAAAAACGGACAAAAACGTAAAAAAAACTGACAAAAACGTATGAAAACGAAAAAAACGTGAGAAAAACGGACAAAAACGTAAGAAAAACGGACAAAAACGTGAGAAAAACGTAAGAAAAACGGACAAAAACGAAAGAAAAATGGACAAAAACGTATGAAAACGAAAAAAAACGTGAGAAAAACGGACAAAAACGTAAAAAAAACGGACAAAAACGTATGAAAACGAAAAAAACGTAAGAAAAACGGACAAAAACGTAAGAAAAACGGACAAAAACGTATGAAAACGAAAAAAACGTGAGAAAAAACGGACAAAAACGTAAGAAAAAACGGACAAAAACGTATGAAAACGAAAAAAACGTGAGAAAAATGTAAGAAAAACGGACAAAAACGAAAGAAAAAACGGACAAAAACGTATGAAAACGAAAAAAAACGTGAGAAAAAACGGACAAAAACGTAAAAAAAAACGGACAAAAACGTATGAAAACGAAAAAAACGTGAGAAAAACGGACAAAAACGTAAGAAAAACGGACAAAAACGAAAGAAAAACGGACAAAAACGTATGAAAACGAAAAAAACGTGAGAAAAACGGACAAAAACGTAAAAAAAACGGACAAAAACGTATGAAAACGAAAAAAACGTGAGAAAAATGTAAGAAAAACGGACAAAAACGAAAGAAAAACGGACAAAAACGGACGAAATCGTATAAAAAAAATAATACTAATATTAATAGTTAAATAAATAAATTAAAAAAAAAGTTAGGACTAAATTTGTAATGCCCAGCGAAGCACAGGGACCATTTGAGTAAAAATCTGAAAAAGAGAAATTGCAAAAATCGTCCCTAAAGTTTGGCAGGGGTATTTTAGTCATTTGAAGTAGGCCAGGGACGATTTTTGCCCCAAAAGTTTCCCACAGGGACGATCCTTGCACTTTCGAAAGTTCAGGTACGAAACGTGCAATTTGGCCATACTTTAGGGACGATTTTTGCAATTCCCTCCATTAAATATTGACTTGAATGTATAAAAAAAGAGCAATGACTAAAATAAGACACATGAAAAGGCATGTTGGCATTTTATGAAAAAAAAAAAAAAAAAAAAAAAAAAAAAAAAAAAAAAAAAACGCATTTAGTAACAAGATAGCAAAAGTAACATTCCGCTGAAAAACTAAGAAAATAAAAAAAGATCACCTTGCATTGTCTGTCCAATCATTATCAACAACTTCATCCAATCATTTGTTTCCCACCCAACGGAGAGACTAGACTCTCAACATACATGGCCCCAGTAAACGCCTTCCGATAATAATTTTTCATTTCGTCACCAATATGACCAGAACTCCACCCTGGGAGACGAACATGAGCAACGTCTATTTCAGATGATAACTTAATCCAAAGTTCCCCATGCTTTGGCATTACCCATACTTCATCAGATGGTTCGGTGTAATGAATAAAGCATAACTTCTCTTCAAAAACGCCAAATTCAAACTTAGATGAGGGCACTAACCACTGGGGTTTGCAAATCTCTTTGAATGTCTCCTCTGATAAATCAAAATAAACAATGACAAGATCAATTGCTTTATCTTGGCCACAATTTCTAAACATCACCCAGTGTGGAAAACCATCCATAGTTACTCCACAAGCATCCTCAAAAATGACAAATGGGAAATCTTTAATCTTATTCCAAGAGCCGGTCTTGCAATTATACACTATAGCCGTGGTTGCATCATAAAAATTCTTGTCATACAAAGGCGGCCTGAATCCACCCATTTTACGCAAGTGTCCGTTAGCACTAGCCACGCGCACAATTCTTACAACTTTGTATGCCCAAGTTTTTGAGTCATACCCTAGTGCAATGTTCCTATATTCTCCTTGAAATATAAAGCGACCATCAAAAGCACTACAAGCACGGGTTGACGGATTCCAAAGGTAATAGGTACGCAAATTATCGCCTAACAAAATCAACCCGTTGCAAGAGCCTAAAATCTCTACATTGGGTGAAAAAGTTTTTTTGGGGTGAGTATTTTCGTTCCTTGGTTCCTCGCCTTCTAATGTTGTGGATTGGAATTGGATCCTTGGAGCTTCATCAGTCGTTATATACCTTCTCTTGTGACGGTTGTGTACATCATTAGCAAAATCTAGTTGCTTTTTGATAAAATCACGATCTGATACTATACCACGCCATAAGGAACAAACTGACTTCAATTGTAGTAACAATTTTGGAGGGTAACTAATAAGTTTCCAAAGCAGTAGAGAAGATAAGATATGCATTCTGCAAATGGTTGATTCCCTTAAAGATTTCGTCATTTTAAGGTTTGCACAAATTTGATCGACTACTTAAAGATGTCTATCTTGAGATATATTGATATAAAAAACGATCAAAATAGAAAGAATGTAATTTTTGCGAAGAACCCCATACAATGTAGGGAAGAAAGGAGAAGCGGATCAAGTGCCAATGAAATGAGATGAAGAGAAGGCTTGTGAAAAGTAATGAAAATGAGAGAAGTTATAGACGAAATGCTCGAGGTGCGTTAAATGCGTAATATAGTAGATATACAAAATATAATTTTTTAATTACTAATACTGGTTTTAATGCAACTAATAAAATTATTACAACTACATTTGCTCGGGTTTGAAAGTATGATCAAATTTTGTATTTAATATTATTGTTTGAGTAGTTAAATTTTAATACAAGTGTTTATAACGTGGCGTTTACCGAGTCTTTAGTATTTAGTAGAGTTGTTATTGAACACATATAGTAAAAATACTTTTTCAGGTATCTTTACTTAATCTCATAATGAGGAAAAATATGAGTCGTTCGTAACTTTGTATATGTACAATCTCATGTATTTATATACACTAGACGAGTACCCGTGCATAGCAACTGGATTTTATAGCGGCAGATAATTTTAGTGATAAAAAAAAGTTTATGCGTTATAAACGAAAAATAATAAAAGTTTAAGGATTTGGGGATTAAACATAATGTTTTGAAACCCGGTTCGACCCGGTTGGTTAAGCCGGTTGAACCGTTCTGATCGAAAAACGGGTCAACCCAACGTGTTGGGTCGAAAAAAAAGGTCAAATCAAACCGGGTCAACCCGTCGGGTTTGAAGCGTCCCGGGTCGCCGTGGTTTTCGATGTGTATTAATAGTTTCCTTTTGAAGTGTTGCCATAATAAAGATTCAAAATATTCCATTAATATAAAATTTCCTTTATTGTGATGTTTTAAGTTTTCTCTTGCCTAATATAAATTTTTCAACATTTCACATATTGACTTTTTCATTTTTTCACATTTACCATTTTGCTTTTATATGTAGTATGATATCACTGTAACCCATGATTTCATTCTAAAATTTATAATCTCGTGCATAGACATTAATTTAATCTATAATGATAAAAATATTAATAAATAAACACAAATACGAAGTCTAGGGGTATTTAACAAATTTATAAATTTATTAAAAAACATGAAACTCATACATGTAAGTCTATATAATTTATTTTAAATTCAACATCTAAATTTTTATTCATTACCCCTTCTTTTTTTAGTATTTTTTACAAAATTGACACATGTGGTTTTATACATATTTATTATATAATCTATTTAAAACTTAACTAAATTTTTTTTTATTACCCCCTCTTTTTTTAGTTTTTTTAACAAGATCGACACATATTTTTAGCCATTTTACTCAAAAGTCAAAACTGAATTTTAGCATATGCTGACCAAAATTAATTCAATTTTGACTTTTAATCGGCCAATATGAATGTTTTATTTTCAAATGGAGTTCTCATATTGGTCCAATTTCAACTGAATCAACATTCTTTTAACACTTTTTGAGATTGTTAGACAAGTATTAACTATTAACCTAATATTGTCAACAAATATGGCTAACATTGTATCTAAGAGTTTAAATATAATAAAATTGTGTTGTTCTAAGGCTAAATGGAGTGGAGCAAGTGAGTGAGCGTGAGTGACTCACGGTGTGAGTTTCAAAACGGATGCATAAGTCGCTCGTGAGTGGGGCAAAAAAAGTTGGCGAGTCAATCACCAAGCAAGGAACGAATAAAAAGTGGGATTTTTATAATTAAATATTTGGTTTATGAGTGTGTGTGGGGGGTATTTAGTGGGGTATATTTTAATAAAGGTGAGTGGGAGTGACCAAAATGAATGTATGGTGAGTGGGAGTGCGTGGAAATAAGAGGAGAGAGAAAGCTGAGGTAGCGATGAGTGAGTTGCTACCACTACTTCTAGTCTAACCACATTTCCACCTTAGTATTAGGATCCTTACTTGGCCCATATGTCCCACATCCATGTTCCACTCCCAAACCAATAGACAATAATCACGATATAAGAACCCATGAAGTTCCTTATATGTATGCATTTATTTTTTATGTGAAATTGGCATGAACCTAACAATCCTCATTCACACTCCCACTAAACAATACTCTTATTTACTAGTGGGCGATCGTTCAACAATCACTCATTTAACACTGGTTAAAAACGGGTAGCACCACTTGCGTCGCAATCCTTATCAGAACTCAACTCAACCACAACTCTTATACCACTTTGTTAGGATCACTGCTTACTACTTAGCCTACACATATAAGCCCACATAGGTTCCCCTCAATAAAATTTTGCAATAAAGAGTAACCTATCAAGTTTACATGTAGGCATCTATTTTCTCTTTTTCCAATCTGGAATTTGGTTTGCACCTTCGAAGAAAAATTATTATAAATTGTGTAAACTAGCTGAACTAATTTTCCCAACTTAAGCAATTATATAATGCTTATTGCTTTTAAGAATCTGTCCCGCTTGTTTAACGAAGATCTTTAAAAAACCTTTTCACGTTATGATTCTTATCTAAATAAAATCACACTTTCTATAGTGTCATTCTTCCATTTGCACCCATTTTGCTAATCCTATAACAATCAATTCATATGAAAAAATTTAAAATTCCTAGTCAAAGTAGAAGTATGACTTTGTCTCCAATTAACTATGACTAAATTCAAATTGTAATATTAGTTAACACCTGGTTGTTTAGTTCCATTTTTGTAACACCCGGAAACCGGTTTAGTATTAATCTTTTGGTGATCAAATTGAAGTAGAATTAGTATTCTAATTCAAGTAGCGTGTCCCTAGCTTCAATCCCCTCATGTAAGTGTACCTAATTATTGGTTTCATTTCATATTGGGGTTAGGGTTCATGGAGACCAAATTTGGGGGTTTGGGTAAAAAGAGGGCTTTTACATAATTGATGAAGTAATGATAATAAGGCTTAAGTTCCTTTAATGGGTTATGTCTGAATTAGTGATTTTGGAGATTTTCATGATCATATGCATGTTAGAGATAAGATGGGTTATGTTAATTGGTAGTGTTAGACCCGTTATTTTAGTTATGCATTTGATAAATGTTTATGTTTATGATAATTTTTGTTAGGAATCAAGAATGATGGTGTTTAGTCTTGAGGTAGAATAGCTATGGATGTAAGGTAACATGTGTTATAATGATTCTATCATATTATGTGTTTTGTGAATGAAGGTGTAAGGGCATAAGAACCTTGGCTTAGAAAGTATGGCAAATGCTAGAGACTTGACTAGTTAGATATATGTAGTTAAAGTGAGTGTTAGTCTAACGGTCATAGACTAACTTAAGGCATGTGATGGATATTGTTATGTGCTTTATGCATAGTTATAGCATGAAATGGTTTAAGTTATAGTGATTGTTGTTATAGTGCTACTTAGATGGTAATAGTCTTTTGGACTAATTGTAGAAGTTCATGATGCTAGTATGATTGATTGATTTATATATGTGCTATTGTCGGTTACTTACTAAGCGAAAGCTTGTGTATTATAGTTGAAATGTTTTGTAGGTTGTGCGGATGATTTATGGCTTCGGATAAGGGCATTAGGATGTGAAGCATTGTATGGAAGTGCTTGCCTTGTATATAAGCAAGTAGTGATAGAATGCCGTGCTTGAAGCAAGTTAAACCCCCATGTGTCAAAACGTTATGGTCTTTTGAAAAGTAGAGTTTTGTGGAGTCCTTTTTATGTTATATTTGCATAATTGATAGAATGTTAAAGAGCTATGTAAAAGTTGTGTTTAAAGTATATAAGAGGGTGTCTGGCATAACACCCGTAATTTAGTAAAGTGCGCTTATACATGTTGTTGAGGTCAAGTTCGTACATAACGATAAAAAATCTCATTTTTGAAAGTATTCTTCAAAGTTTCAAGGTTTTATCGAGTTGTCTAAGTTGGTTTTCCGGTCATTTGGGTTGGCCGCCGGCTAAACCCCTCAGGTGTAAAAAAACTATCGAGTTTGGTTTGGGGTACTTCAATTTTCACTCATTATGCTAATTCTATAACAATCGGTTCAAACGCAAAAATTAGAATTCCTATTCAAAATAGAATTAAGACTTTGTCCCCAATTAACCATGACTAAATTCAAAGTGTAATTAAAAAGGTTAATCTTAGTAAGCATTACTGGATTTTTTAGTTCACAAGATGTTTTCTAGGGAATTGAACACTAATAAAAAATAAACTAGTTTAAGATAATAACCATACTAAATACAAATATGTAATTACCAATATAAGTGAGTATTTGGAAACTTAATATAATACAAATATAGAATATAATATCAACAACACCCGATAAAAATATATAGTATTAGTAATATTGTATTATTATATTTATATTATACTATAGTTTATGATATGATATAATGTAATACAATGTAATATATGTTATGGATAATTATATATGGATGTCCTTATCTCCTATCATGAGTTAGTGTTTATATCTTAGAAGATATGCATCATTTAGTTTAGTCTTTATATGCTTGTATCTATATATAGACCCATTGGTTGATGACTTTAATAATACATTGATTGTTATCGAGAAAGCCTTTATACCAGAGTAAATTTGGAGGCCTTGGAATACTGCCAACTATTATATTTGTAGCGTAATAAAATTGTTCTAAGCTTAAAATCAGTGTAACTATGATATGCAATATAGGAAGTAGCAATCCCTCAATTTGAGTTCTTATGTTAAACATTAGACAACTGATTTATGTGATAGAACTTAACAACCCCATATATTCTCTAATATGATAATTTCATGTGCTTGTTGCTTAGCATAAATATGATAGTATAGACTTAACCATATTATTTAATTTTAACATAAACTCAAGTGGAATCGAAGCACATGTGATCATAATCTAGCATTTTATGTGCCAAGATTTCACATAAAATCAAGTGCAATTTAAGCACACGTGGCCATAAAGTAAAAAAGTGATGTGCCAAAATATTTTATTAAGTGGCATGACCGGTTGGACCATCCCGGGTCAATGATAATGCGAAATGTATAGAAGAATAAAAGTTTCTTCAAAGATAATTGTTCTCGGTGGAAGTTAATTGTTTATCTATCACCACTAAATTACAGTAAGAGCACGTTTGGTAGAGAGAATTTCAGAGATTAGAAATGAAATGAGAATGAAATTGAGTGAGAAATTTATTAAATTTCTCTAGTAAATTGAAATAAAAAATAATTACAAATTTTTTTTCCCTTAAGAAAACATCTTAATAAAAAAAAGATTTAAGTTTTAAGCACCAAATGGTGCACATAATTTATTTATATAATTCTTTTTAACAAAATTCATTCTTTAATAAAATTATAATTAGAAAAAAAAAAAAAATCAATTTCTTTAATTTCTTTAGCAAAATAATGGAAATGAAGCTACCTAAATTACACAACTCATTTCTTTCCATTTCTCTAACAAAACCTTCTTAATTTTCCACTGGTTTATTTCTCTTTTACCAAACAAGTGAAATTAGTCCAATTCAATTTCTTTTAATTATTCTCTCTCTACAAAACACACCTTCAGGACTTTATCCTATAAAGTTTTGGAAATAATATAGAGGGGATGTATGTAGGTCTATGCATAGTCATGTGGATCATTTTGAGTTTTAAAATCGATGCATCGTCAAAATGATTATCAAAACGTCTTCAGTCAATTGCAAAGCCAATAATTGTGAGAACAAAACTTTTAGTTTATGGAGCATGTTATAACATATGAATTTGCATCTTACCAACAATTTATAATGAATTCTCCCCATTAGAAAGGTTTTTGGTCACAAACCATATTTCCCATGTGAGATTTTGTAATTGTGTGACGTGTTTTATAGTAAATCCATCACAACGTTTAAAATGGAATGTTGAAATTGATAATTCATTAAGGGGGAGATAATAAGCAGCAAGGAATATGGAATGAAGTATGATATAAATGTTGATCCATCACAATGAATTATGATAATTCATTCTATGTAGTTATCCCGGTCAAAAATCAAATATCATTCAAGGTCCGAGAATTAAAATAGCGGTTATCGCAGTGAGATATCGGTTTTTATATTTTTAAAAATTTTATTAATATTTTTATTATTTTTAATTATATATCTTTTTTATATGTTGCAAAATTTATATCATGTGTGACTTTGATTAAGTTTTGGTCTTTTATTAAGACAACTAAATTGTTTGTTGGACCTATTTTATAAGTTTTGGGCTATAAAGTATTATTAGGGTTACATTAATATCAATAACATCCCCCACTTTTCTCTCATCACCCTCCTCTTCAACACCTTCTTCTCTCTCTGTTCAAGAAATAACCTCCAACCCAAATTAAACAAAATCAAGAAAATCAAAATCCTAAAAATGTGTTCCAATTAGTGCTCATTTGAAGTTACAAGTCGCGGAGTGGTAACTTGTGTGAAAAGGGGCAGGAATTTTAAAAACAAACCCTAGATCTGAAGTTAGAGGTGTGTTGACCGTGTTGAGCGGCGTTGACCAACGCCCTGTCCAAAAACACAGAAAAATTATAATTCTTAAAATCTCGCCAAAATCTCGTAAATATCGCCGATTTCAAAATATTGGCCAATCTCGCCGATATTATAGGATCCGAGATTTGGGAGCGATATTTTGATCCGAGATTATTTCTAGGGGCGATATCCGAGATATCGGCGAGATTAACTACATAGAATTCATAGTGATGGATTGATGTACTAAGATCTCAAGTGATGTAGTCATCAGAAGGAGGAGATAATACGCTCTGCACTCTTTTTCCCTTAGCCATAGTTTTGTCCCACTGGTTTGACAAGGTTTTTAATGAGGCACCATTCCAAAAACGTATTAATAATATGGACATCCAAGAGGGAGTGTTATGGATAATTATATGTGGATGTCCTTATCTCTTATCATGAGTTATGTTTATATCTAATTAGAAGATATGCGTTATTTAGTTTAGGGTTTTTTTTTTTTTTTTTAATAAGAGGTAGGAGACTTGTCTTACTGCCTCTTACTTGATAAGAGATTGAAGACTCATGTTAATATAATATATTTGATAGTTTATTAACTATGTTATATTTATGATAAAAAGTCTTGTTTCATATTTATATAAGTTACTTAAATAAATTACAGAAACGATCACTTAAAATCATTCGGACAATTATAGAGAAACAAACAACATTATTTCGTTCAGAGTTAGACTTTCTAGCCACCTCTTACTAGTAAGATGTGGTAGTCAGATTCAGATCTAAAACATTTTAATGAAACAAACACACCCTTACTCTTTATCTTATTGTATCTATATATAGACCCATTGGTTGATGACTTTAATAATACCTTTATTCTCCAAAGCTTGTGTTCACAACAATATATAATAGATTGTATTATCACATTAGGTGTCAATTTTGAACCCATGTTTCCATCCATTTTGCTATGAAATTTGAATTCACTCTTTGTGACGACCGAAAATGGGAGGATTTTAATTCATTTCCATTTTCCAACAAAACAGGGAATGGAATTCGATTCAATTCCATTATATTCCAAGGAATTCAGCAACCAAACAGAGCCTAAAGTAGACATGACTTACATCATCTTACTTCTAAATATATATGAAACTAATTTGTTGCTTATTCTTCCATCATCTATATTTTGTCTATCGATAAACACTGATATACAACTCATGCCTTAAATATGAATCTTGAAGAAATATTTATTTGAAATCATATCTAATATATCATACTTAAGCTATCAAGATCTAGCAGGTCAATATATCAAAACCAGCATTAACTACGGATAGTCAAGGACGTGAGATTTTTTACTGTCACTGCAGAGTTGGCACATAACGTGCCGTGTATTGATACCCATGACAGTATAGAGTTGGCACAATAACGTGCTGTGTATTGATATACATGACAGTATTTGGTAATTTTCACCAACTTTAATTAACAAAAAAAAAAAAAAAAAAAAAAAAAAAAAAAAAAAAAAAAAAAAAAAACTAACTAATCTGACAGGAGAATGTAGTGTAATATGAATTACTACTTACAAAATAATTTACCAATGACTTCATATGAATAACACAAATAACATGTGCACCTTTTGTTAACTGCCTCTGCGTTGTTATATACTTATATACTAGAGTTGAATCAGTTACTAAAAGTAGGGGAAGTGCCCTTCAAAAGTGAAAGTTGTGTACAATAGAAGAATTCACATACCTCTGCAAAAAGCCACAAGAACTGATGAGGAGATGATGAAAGCATTACCAAGGATTCTGTTGAAGACCTTATTATCCTCCATGCATCTAGTAGAGCCAGTAAAAGGTTTAGAAATCACATCAAGTTTAGACCCATGTCATAAGGCCAGCCTTTTTTCATTTTAAACCGCTTCATCCCAAATCAGCCAATGTTAAAAATAAAGTAGAGGAACAATGTGATGACGTAGAACCAAAAGTAAGATTTCAGTTTAAACTACCAGCACACAAAGCTGTCATGAAAAATACTGTGTGACAAAAAAAATTTGAAATTTATCGGGTCTTTTCCCCTGATCTACTCTCAATCGTTCTCAATGAAATATTAAAATCATAGTTATTGCTCCAAACTGTCACAAGGTAGTCACTAATAAGAAATTTGCCATGAATGGCTTACAAAAGGTCAATTTCTCAATTATAGCAGATCAATCAGTGCTAGTAATAAGTCAACCATAATTGTCAACTACCATGGATACAGACATCTCGAATACTTAAGAGATAGTTTACTCTTCATAGCTTTTTATCAAAAATGGAAAACTGACCATCATATTGCATTGAACAACATCAAATGACCTATTACTACAAGCCAACTTCAATGTTTAAATTCAACTTTTATTAAGTACAGTCATTCTCATCAAACCATACTAAATTAGGGAGCTGGTCACGACTCCAAAGGGCATGTTATCTTATGTCATAACGCATCGGCCCTCTCAACATCTCCGGTCATAAACTCATGGTTGCAGCATTTCCCAATACATGTATAGAATGCGGCGATCATCAAGTCAGAAGATATCTCTCGGCATGATACTCTCTCACTCTTTTCGCACAAGATAGCATATTTCGGTACTCCTCCTAAACTTAATATGACATCAAACATGTTAATGTTGGGATTGAAGACCCGAATGATACCTTAATGTTTTTCTAGAACAACAAAAGTGACCTAGTGGTTGATGCTGATAACATATCATATGTTTCCAATAATTCTTAAGGGTGCATCCAGCACATGATTCAAGAGCTTCCCACCCAGAAGCATTGACAGTTTTGTAGATCTCAAAACCATGGTTGAATCCACTTACATAAAGAAAACGTCATATTAAGACTCATGTGGAGGTTCAAACGATAGAACAAAGGAAAAAATGAGTCTCGTATATAGGGAGTAAATGAGAAGGTTATATCATTCGTACATGGAATGCAACCGACACACTCATCCAAATATCTCATGAAAATACTGCCCAAGACATATCAAGAAATCCGTGATTTGACCAAATCCACCATTTCTCGATATGTCTTTGAAAGCTTTACAATAAGATCTTCACACAACTGTTTCGGGTCAGATGCCATGAACAAATCTCTAGATCTTATACATTTTCATCCAACCCCCTCTATCTACTAGCTCTCCACATTATAACTAGTGGCGGAACTTAAACCTTTTTCTTGGGAGGGCCGATATAGCTAGAGAAATAAACGAAAAAAGCGATATACACAAGCTTGAAAGTATTTTTTTTATGTAGTAACATCTAAATGAACAATACCACAAATTACTTTAAAGATCGGCTCAACTACCATCAGCGTTTTTAAATTCATAATTTTGCTATAAACCGCACATGAAAAATATAGTATCGAACTCGCATTAACTACGCACTGTGATTCAAGATCAAACACGTTTACAAGTTATTGAGTAAACTAAAGTCAACAGTGAAATTGGAAGGTCAGGCTACGTGTTTTCAACATTTATACAAAACCATTGTGTTAAGAAACTAAAATTCACCACTGACCATGTATTAATATGTGCTAAAGGCCCAAAAGTTTGGGAGCGCCAAAGCCCTCTCCTGCCCCTTAAAATGTCCATCGTTGATTATAACTAAGAAATCGTTTTCCCCTTCTTTTGAACCTCCACATGAATAGTTGCATGACGTTTTTGTTGCACACAATTTCACAAATACTTAATTTTTCGTATCCTAAAATCACCAATGCTTCTCACGGTGGCAAACTATTGAACCATATCCTAGCTAGCTGAACCTCACGATATTCAAGATGTAAAGATAATCGTCCGATCCCCAGCCCCATCATACATTTCCATATTTGACAACAGATTAAGCTCAAGAGGAAAACCAAACCACGCTATCCTTATAGTAAACATAGTAAGATTAACAAGCTAAGACATATATCTAGACTCGTCGATCGACACATTCCATACCTATACGGAAAGTCCCTGCAAAATCATATGTCCAGAGTTGGCTGTGTTGAAAAATGCGAAACATGAAGTATCATAACATAAGGCCAATTTGTTTTCGGCTTATGTCAGGAGTTGGGTGTTTGTTTAAGCTTATACATGGGCTTACGATCTTATCTGTTTTCGGCTTATGTCAGGAGTTGTGGCATGTCACTAAAGGTCTAGTGGAAGTTCAGGCTATGCTTGAGGTTAATGTGGTATTTCAGCCACATTCCATTGTACTTATCTGATTTTTGGTGTAATATATTTAACCGGGGACTTTTAGTTCCTTTTACCCAAAAAAAAAAAAAAAAAAAAGCCGAAAACATCTATGCTCATAAGCTCATAAATAAGCTTATTACGGTCGAAAAGGTGCGAAAAACCGACATAAATGTCTGTATGTAGCCAAAATTCACAAATGTAGGTCTAATGCTATAATAGTTCACTTATATACAGAAAAGAAAAACTGAAACCCTAATTAAGTGAATGATGATAAAGTAGGAAACTTACATAAGAGAAATTAAGGAACTAATTACTAATTGAACACCAATAGCAACATAAATCAGCAACAATTATATAACAAAATCAAAGTGAAAATGAAAAATATAAGTAACCCCTCGTTTGTATCTATGAAATTGGGGCTTTGAAAGGCGGTTTTTTTATGTGGTAAATAAGAGTGAAGTGAGGTTAGTGTTTAATGGGGCTGTTTGTTTCGGCTTATATAGTCGGCTTATTGCTTATTCGGTTTTGAGTTTATGTTATGGTAAGCTCACTTTTTTGGCTTATTTTGAAACTTTTTTATTTATACAAGCTTATTATGTTACTAGTTGGATACTCGCGTACATCGACGGCGATAAATATAGCAATTATATGACTCTGCAATTCCCTACACGCTTAGTGAATTCGTTTCACAACACTCCGAATGTATATGTGTTACTTGTATGTGTTTGTTTGGGTTTCCCGTAACTTTCCCGTGACATCATTATTCCCGCATATAGAAAGACTTTCACAATCTCTTACCCGTTAAATACTTCCCCCAAAAGTATATAATTTTGACGAATCAAGATTGTGTTTATTGAAATAAATGTAAAAATTTGAATCAAAATAAAATAAACCCACTAAAAATATAAAAACTAAAAACTCATAAAAATATATGAAAATGGACTAGACGAGTACCCGTGCATAGCAACGGATTTTCTAGTGGCAAATAGTTATAGGTGTGATATTATGGTTAAGTATTTTATGTAACGTTTATACATAAAACATAAAACAATAAAAATGATGTGTGGAAAGTTCTCTTTTAGCTAATCGAGAAGATGAAACTGATGGTTGTTCCACAGAATCAGAAGGGGGTGTTGTATTATAAGTTGTTGCAATTGGTATTGATGAAGCACGTGTTACCACATCCTGAAAGACATGGTCAACAACATTGTTTTACCAATGAGATTAGTGAGTAGTGCAGGTAGTATTTGACTTATGACATTTCTGAAAAAATTTTGCATATATGATTTAGAATCAGGCAGGCTTTCTTTTAAACAATATCGCCTTTAAAAAATTGACATGTTATTTTTTTGCAATTCGTTTAATAACATGTCATTTTTTTAAAGGCGACAAATAGTTTATTCATAAAAAGTTTATAGCAACGGGATTTTATAGCGACAAATAGTTTATTCATAAAAAAAAGTTTATAGGTTATTAATGAAAAATAATAAAAGTTTGGAGATTTGGGAATTAAACATAATGTTTTGAAGCCCGGTTCGACCCGGGTGGTTCAACCGGTTGAACCGTTCCGGTCGAAAAATTGGTCGATTTAAACCAGGTCAACTTGCTAGGTTGGGTCGAAAACGGGTCAAATTAAACCGGTTAAACCCGTCGGGTTTGAAGCGTCCCGGGTCAACCCGGTTCGTGATTTGTATTAATTGGCTGTATTTAATTTGGTAGATGTGTTTTTAATTGGTTGTACAATGTGAATAAATCATTGTACTTTTAAGTAATGAGGTGTTTTAATAAGAGTATTAATTAAATTTCATAATTTCCTTTAATAAAATTTTTTCAAGATTTTCACTTTTCAAGATTGACCATTTTTTCAAGATTGACCATTTTTCCATTATAGATAGTATAGATGTTGAATTAAAGAGCACAAACTTTTTAAAAATATGGTGAAATTAAATTATAAAAAAATAAAGAGATAAAAAGATACTTGAATTTGAAAATAAATGTGAATTTTTAGTTGAAAATTGACACATGTCACTCCATGATTGGAGCTCCTTATCTTAATTTTTGATGGAACGCACAACTTAAATGTTTTATATAGTAGTATAGATAAGAAGCTTATATGAGTCAAAAAGTTTCAAAATAAGCCACAAAAAGTAAGTTTATAAAATATAAGTCCAAAATCAAATAAGCCATAAGCCTACTATATAAGCCGAAACAAACACCCCATTAAACACTACAGACCAAAATTTCGTCGTAATTTCACGCATTCGTTGAATTTTATCAAAATGTTCCTCGAACTTGTAACAAAATGTTGAACAATTTTTCGAGAGAACTTGTAACAAAATGTTAGAACATTTTTTAGTTCTACTTAAATGGAATATTGTGAAAAGTACGTTGTTATTTAATGACAAACACTTTTGATGTGTTTTGGTATGGCAATGGGTCGGGTTTGGGGCGGGTTTTAGTGTACCCGTACCCGTACCCGTTTATAATATCCATACTCGTATCCGTCCCATTAACCGCCGGGTACCCGATTAATATTATCCATCGATTTTTCGGGTTTACCCACAGGTTTCGGTTATCCCCAATTGAATAATATATGGACAAAATGACAGTATTAAGATTTAAGTCACACACTAAAATCCACCAAAAAAATAAATGAAAACACCCTAATATATTCATTTTTTATTAAAGTTAAAGAAAATGATTATCGTATCAAACGATTTAATGCTTTTGAATAATTCATGTACAAAATAAAATATATTATGCAATAGAGATACGTATATAAAAAAAAATATAATGGAAGAAATTATATATAATGTATATATATTCTAGTTAAATATAATATCAATAAAGCGGATGTAGATTCGGGTAAACGGATACGGATACGGATACGGGTACGGGTAATCGGGCGGGTATTACCAAAACCCGTACCCGGCTAAAAAATTATATCAATACCCAAACCCGCATCCAAACCCGCCAACCCACCCCCGAACCTGACCCAACCGGTTCGGATTTCGGTTTTCCCCGTCGGTTTCGGGTGCTTTTGCCATTTACTTAGGCTGTTTGTCTTTAGGATTTGCTTCTTTTTTTCTTTTTCTTGTGTTTTTATTTAGGGAGAATTTCATATATATCCCTCCCTAAATAAACAACTTATAAATAAACAATTTATTGATGGTGTTTAAATTTTGTTAATCACATTATCTTAAAATATACTTTGAGAAGCAGATGATTTTTTAGGTAATGTAAGGTTACAAAGTCACTTCTATCCCAAAATAAACATACTGGTAGCTAAGCATAAGCAATAAGCAGTTTGAATTATTATCCAAACATTGAAAGCTACTCGTCTCCTTGAAAATAAGCAGGTACCAAACACGCGCTTAAGTGACTGATAGTAAAAAATTGCTTTGCTTATTTTGCATTGTTAACAAATTAAAAAAGCAAATTATCACTTATCATTGCATATTCGTGCATAACGCAAACTGCGTAAGCTTCTGCTTGTTCTCTTATTTGCTTATCAACAAAAGTCCATCATGGAAAAACTTTTTTTCACAAGACCACAACATATTATCTTGCAGTTCGTTATTCCTCTTCTTTGTTTCTCGTTCTTATTTATATGCATTTCATATGAATGAACAGTGATGTTTCTGCAACGAAGCTTGAGGAATATATTCGGCACTCACAACTGCCTGAAACATCCTTCCAGTTCATTACAGATCCTGTATTGCTGCATGTTCTTATTTCTACTGTCTCGACACTTGTACACTAAATAAGCTGATAATTCTGTAAACATACTTTGCTCAAAGATGTTGGCCAAAAAAGGCACAGTTTAAAAATACTAGAATACAAATCAAAATCTATAACAATACAAAGGTTAAAAAAGAATAAGTTTTTAAACATATCCCTTTTTCCATAAACTACAATCAAATAAACTCGAAACTCATTATTTTTCTAAGCATACACAACATCTTCGCCGTCTTTCTTTTCATACTCCTCACCTTCCACCTCATCGGCATACTCACCTTCATCATATTCATAACCCTCTTCACCATCCATTGGTTCATACTCATACTCTCCCTCCCCGTCATCCTCATACGCTTCAAGCTCCTCATCAAGTGGCGCATCCTCATTAACCAAACCATCTTCTGTTTCTACGTCATTGATATCATTATTTACAGATGTGCCATCCGCTGGCTTATCTTCAACTTTTTCAGGTTCAAAGTCGGCTGGTACAGAATTGTGTTCCTCTTTTGCCTTCTGGTGGTAGTTGTCTTCAGTATTCACAGAAGAAATGTGATCTTCATTATTGGTCTTATTAGTATTGGTATCAGTATTATTATTAGTAATCCCTCTTTTTCGCTTCAAAATTTCACTTAGAGGCATTGGACCTTTGAATGAGGAAGATGAATCTTCCTCGGTCCTTGCGTATTTTCTTTTTCCCAAAGATTGATCCTCGTTTGGCTGATGTTCGATTCTACCACCAGTTTTTATCTCGGACAGTTTTTTTGGTCCAGCAAACTTAGTATCGTTATCACTTATTCTGTCTCTAAACCTGGAAAGATGCTTCCTTTCTGTGTCAATCTCCCTTTCTGTTCGCGGGTTATGTCCGTTAGGAGGAGAGGTTGATCTTCCTGGAAGCTTTATTCGTCCTTGAAGTCGGCTACTGATAGCTTCACGGTCTTGACGGTGGTCTTGCCGGTAATCAGGGCGGTGGTTATCTCTTCTTGGCATCCGATCAGCATATTCGCGGCTGGCAACAGATCTTGACCCATGTTCAGAACCCGAACCGTAAGCCCTTCGTTGGTTCGATATACGTTGGCGTAAATCCGACCTGTTATACTGATCAGGACTATTATTTCTATGATACGGTCTTCTTTCTTGACGGGACTCATCCCATATATATTGACCGTCCCTTTCAGTATAACTGTCAAAATCTCGATGCTCTCGTCCAGTACGATCAACATTATAATCTTGACTTCTTGATTTAGCAAAACTTTCTTCTTTTTCATGATGATATTCACCATCTTCAATTTCATTATCCACAAGTACATCAAAGCCCGGGGACGGTTCTCTTGAATATACATCTGCATCCTTTCCATTCAAGATTCTATCATTATGGAACCCACGGTTAAATTTGTTGGATGGTTGTTCATTCACGACAGGTGATGGAACCGCACGAGCTGGTTTGTACCTAGGAGGCTCCTCAACACTTGTACTAAAAGAGGACACCCTTCTTTCAATAGCACCATTTCTAGCTGAAAAAGGTGTAGCTGAAAAAGGTGTCGTCTTTTGAGTGGTTGCTTGTTGTGGGAACTTTTGCTCTTGAATAGGTTTATTTTGAACAGGATGAGATACCTTAGGAGGTTGGGGAATAGGGTTTGTAGGGCCCGTTTGTGTGGGTTTGTCAATGATTGCATTTGGTGACCCATGTAAGAAAGGACATAAGTGTCCTTTTAAACAGAAACCCTTCTGGAAGAAGATACATGCAACTCCTTGTTTGGGCGCAGCAGCATATGGAGCTGGATGTGCTGGTGGTACAGAAGGACCAATCGGAGTAGAACCATCGGCTCCCACTAATCCATCAAGAGGCTGCAATAAACATAGTAGGAAACTAATAAGTATCCACAACAATAATCAAGTAGTATTCCTAGATGTGGTAAAAGACACCGGGTGTGACAAGTTGAATAAGGGAACAAAATGGGTAGCTTTTGCTAAAGGTTGAAACGGGTCAAGCCATCTTGACCCAAAAACTTTTGCCCCCCAAAAAAATTAGATAATAGATTATTAGTGTAAAATAAACCCATATAACCTCAGTAAGAACACAATTTTTTAATAAAATGACTTCTGAAGTTATAAGTATTAAGAAAAACACTTTGGGCAAGTATATTTTTTGATTAACCCGTTTGACCCATTAAGACAAACACATACCAGTTCTAAGTATTCCCATCGACCAGTAAAAAGAAAAAGGATACTTACAGGATGACGGAAAGCACATTTTGGATTTAAGCAATTCCCACTTAACCAATAATAGCAATCCCTGGGGTTAACCCGCGCAACATCACTATGGCGATACTCACACTCACTTCCCTGTAAGCACAAAAAAAGACAGAAAGTAACAAGATTAGCAATATATAATAGATTAACCATATCATCCACAGAAACCACCCCTCCATATAACAATGCAAAACTTAGCCCTTCCAGCAAGTGACCATGGTCCCTTTAAAATTAATTACCCGATAGACCACAACCCCTTCATGTTGAGTACACGTGTACTTAAATTCAAATAAGTACCCATATATTAAATAACGTCAACTGTATGTTTCAAGATAAGGTACACAACAATGTAAAAGTATACGACAAAGGCATTAATGAATAATGACAAAAGCTGAAACTTACAAGTGAACGCAAAATAAACAAACAAAATTTCCAAAGTAGCCGTTTGCTTTAATATTTGACGAACCCTTATTGTAACCAAGAACACTTTCACAATTCAATGACGAAACAAATCGAAAAAGGAATCACTTCACGTTATCGAACTATCCATAACAAAAATGTACCAAACAAACATAAGCATTAAATAACATCCTTTTATAAAATATAACTACAATGAATCTAATTCGCCAAACAATGTTACTATGCGAAAAAGCTATAAACTTTCTTCAAAACAACCAACCAAACCATATAAAAGATTACTAATTTCCACTTCTTTTAGCCCTTATCCACCAAGATTCAATAAACTTCAATCAAAACTATACAAAAATCACAAAAGACACAAACTTGCTTCAAATTATCAATCAAACCATAAAATTAGATTAAAAATTTAAACTTTCATAGTCCTTATCCACTAATAGCCAACAATATTCAATAAAAATTCAATCTTTATTCAAAATTTCCATCTTTTATCCATTACAATTAACCACATACTAATCATCCCCAAATCAAGATTCAAGAAAACCTAATCACAAGATCCCTAAATCAAAAATACCCAATATCAAATAAAGCATCAAAGATCTAACACAATAAACAAAACCAACAAAAACCCATATCACAAAAAAGCATAAAAACTTATAAAAAGCCATAAAAAAGTTACCTTTTTGCAAGTTAAAGGTGAAGCAAGAAAGTAAACACAATCAGTGTTTCTTTTCAAAGTTTCATCTTCTTCAGTTGTAATTGCCTGAGCTCCTCCTGCTGCTGCTGCTGCTGATGATGGCATACTTATTATCTTTTTATAAAAGTTAATGGATCTTGATGATAATTGGATCTAGGGTATGTTTGAAAAAAAGGGTTTTTGTTATAAAGATTGGATCTTTTTAGGGTTTTGATGTAACCCTTTGAAGAGTTTAAAGAGATAGAAGAAGTGGAGATCAGTTCATGTGATGTTGGTGTGTTCTGATCCTTTTTGTGTTTGTGTTGGTACTTTTGGTTGTGTTTTTTTTAGGATGAGTTTATTGGGTTTTTTTTATTATTGTTCTAGGTTATTGGTTTTGGACTTTTGGTTATTATTGTAGATTGTTTCGCAATTTATAAGAGTAACATGTTATATGTCGGTTTTTTATTTTATTTTAGGTAACATGAGTCCTAGGATTTGGAAATTGTGTTTAGAAATTATCCTAAGGAAAACGAATAATAACCAATCTTGTTAATGTAACGTAATCCTAAAAAGTATGATTAACGATTCCTTTAAGTCAAAACAGAATTAGTAAAGTTAATTGTTACATCAAATGACAAAAGTATATTCAAGCCTATCTAGATTTAAATGACACAATATTTTGCATGTTTTTTTCCTAAACAACTACTGTACTATATATGCGAGAGATTCACGTGACCACTTTAAAGTTTTTTTGTTTGAAGTATGAATTAACAAGAATTGTAAGAGAAGCAAGCAAAGTTACAATAGGTCTAATGGAGGAGACTTTGACCTCAATTAAGAACAATTTGACAACAGTTTTGTTGGAATATGAATCCATTATTTAAACTAAAAGTTGAAGCCACGTGTGACAAAGTAATGGCTAAAAAGCACGAACATAAAGCAATTTTGTGTAACTCCAAACAACTAGTCCTAGATTACGTCCAATTTGAAGCACGTTACAACATCCTCCTTTTAAAATTGCTCTTGTTATCAAGAGCATAAATATACATGGTTGCAACTTTAGGATAGTTTCTGGTGTTCTATCTCCATCTTTTCATCGTCATCACTGAATGCCATTATTGTTTGGATAGCAAATAACTTTTGCACTTATGTCCGAGCGCAAATTGTTCATTTCACCTAAAATACAACCCCAATTTTTTTTTCATTGATTTCATCAATGGCAAGTCGTTTAGTAGGTGACATTGTAGAAATGGTTTGATGCTTTGCTGGTGTGGATTTTTCGATATGTAGTTTTTGTTGTGATTGATTCTGTGACAACTGGCAAATTAGGGAGCCATTTTGAAAACCCGCATTACGTTAAAGTTCGTTTATAAATTTTTATTTAGAATTTTATTCGTAACGAACTTGTAAGACCTATTTTATGATTGATTATATTTAAAATCGTTATGGGATTTGAAATTTATTTAATGATTCGATATGGAATTATACGTGGTGATTTATTTTGAAATTGCTCATTTGGCACTACGTTGACTCCGGCATTAGGATAACCTAACAGAAGTTTTATGTCTTGATTTTACGAGTTCGACAATATATATTTATTTATGGAACGTTTCGCGAGATATTAAATGCTTTGAAATGAGTTTCGGGTTTTGGTCCGTGTAAATTTTTACCTAGCCACTTTACCCTAAATATTAATAATACCCTATTTATTACTAATATTATTAACATTATTATTATTGTTGGTAAAAGAAAGAAAGAAAAGAAAACTTTTTTTTTAGAGTAAGTATACAAAAATCGTCCTTGTGGTTACTTCACCTCACACACAACACAACCCACCTCTCATCCTCACCATCTTTCTTTCTCTCTCTAAAAACCCTAGCCGCCGCCCCTTTTACACCGCCATTACACCGCCACCCTCACCACGAAACTAACACCACCATATTACTCCTCATCTCATCCTCTTTCTTTTGACATATAACACGCACTCTAAAACACCTTTTAACAACACGAAATCCTTAAAAATCCGGTTGGGTATTATTGTTTTCACTAGATCCGTAAGTTTTGGAGGTTCAAGAAGGTGAGTAGACTCGTTTTCGCACCTTGGGTGCCTCGATTTGGTACTAAACCCGTGGGTACACGGAAGATCTTTATGGGTATCGAATTAAAATGGTTGGAAATTAATGTTTTTGATATTGAAATGAGTTTGGTATCCGGGTAATGGTGATTTCTTGGAGGTCGAGTGAACCGTGAGCCTTGGGCTCACGGCTTGATGTGGGTACGAGCCCTATGGCTCGTTATTTTCTTGATGATTGTCCTTGGGTTCTTGGATTTCATGTTTGTTTGCTATGGTGTTTGACTTGACTCGATTGAGTCATGTTTTTTTTTGCCGAGTTGTTGTTGTTGATGTCGCGACCCAAGAGGGTCGTTTGGGCAGTTTTGTAATGCTCATTTGAGCTTATGTTGGAGACCTCATGGTCTTAGTTCGAGTCTTGGAGACTCGTGTGTTATGCCGAGACCCAAGTGGGTCATAAGGCTCGGGTTTGGTTTGGTAAACCAACCCGGAACTAGTCCCTTTGATATTTTTATTTCCTTGTTTTGGTTCATGTTGGCTTTGTATTGTTGTGGCATTTGGATTTGGCCGAATACTTTGGTTGGGTCGAGACCATTGTGGTCTCGAAAATGGATATATTGTGTTTTGAGGAGTTGTTGACGAATGGTAATGTGGGGACCAATTGTGAGACGGTCACTTAGATTGACGGAGATAGGTTAGTCGGGTGCTGTAGTCGGACCCTATTGTTGTAGCACGTGTATTGGGATTGATTTGGACGGAGTTGGATTGTTTACTTATGACTTGATTATATTATCTTTGGACTTGGACAATGAGCCGAGAGTGATGACTCGGACATGTGACCATTTCGTATGACTCGATAATTATTTATAATTAAAACGCGAATAATAAAACTCGTAATAATATTATTGGTAATATAAACGTTTATATAAATATATAGACGTGAATAACGTATATATAAATATATAAATGCGTATATTAATAATAACAAGATCACGAGTAATATTATAACAATAACGCGGCTAAATATATTATGCTACGAGAGTAGAGTAATATTATTGGAAGCGTTATTATGAATAAATATTATAAATGACGGGGAATTCTTGACGTTGAATAAATATTAAATAAAATAATATCTTTTATATAACGAGGAAAACTATCGAGTTATACGGGGTCGTGGTCACTTGAGTCCAAGTGGGTTATTATTTGTGAATTTTGTGTTGTCACGGATATATGACGATTAATATAAACATTTTCTCTAACTAAGTAACTTATTTAATCGACAGGTTAAATCGAGTTATTTGGCTATATAAAATGAGTATATTAATGTGCATCGTATCCCACGACGCCCATAGGTTGTGGTACATGGATTAGGATAATAAATTACTATATATCTCGTGGAATCTGGCCAATTTGACGATGTATATATAGGGAATTTATTGGACTACGATGTGTACCATATAGTATTTTTGTGCTATGTGCTTTAGGTTGGGTGTAATTTTGGAACGGTATATTACGTAAATAAATATGGGGATTACCAAATCGACGGATTTGATAAACTTCGATGATTTATTTAAATAATATATTGGGCTAATATTAGACCTATAGATTATTTATTATTCTTTTGTTGTGGCTTCTTGGTTTGAGTTGTGTCGACCCACCACCCGTATGGATACCAAACGTTAAACTCCAAACTAATACGAGAAATGGATTTTCGGAAAATAAAACGGAATACGTTCGGGTTTGGGAACATTCGATTTTGAGGAAATGATTTCTGAACGAGTTGATATTGTTAGGTCGTGCCGAGTCCGTAGTTGCCGTCTTTTGAGTTACTATATGTCTTACTTCTACCGATTTCTTCTTGCTGATTTCTGGACTTGAGGTGAGTCATAGCCCCACTTTTTACTCTTGAACTATGTTTTCAATACTTGGGGTGAGAAACGTGCAAATTATTTATGTGGACTATTATCGCTTTTATATTCTTTTCAAAACTTGCTATGTGTATAAAACTAGGAAGAGCGAGGCCTAACCTAGAGTTAGGTAAGCTAAACAACGAGGCCTAAACTAGATCTAGGTAAGTTGTACATGTCGTATCCTTACGCATGTTGGGTATGTCATATCCTTACGCATACATATTGATTTGATTTGGTTATTGGACTATAGTGTGCACCTATAGGATTATGATACTTCGGAGGTTATCCGAGTATTTATGATGGAGCGGAGGGTATCTGCAGGTTTATTACGGAGGGTATCCGTGTATTTATGATGGAGCGGAGGGTATCCGCAGGCTGTAGTGAATCCCTAGTATAGCTAGCAAGTGTTTTGCGTATATGTCCACTATATTGAATTATGAATTTAAACCTATGATCTCACCAGCGAAAGCTGACTTTTAGCACATTTTGTCAGGTAATTAAGTGATGATTTGGATGCATGGATTGGAAGGCTCGGCTATGGCACCTAGTTATGGATCTATTTTTCTAACACTCTGATATTAAATTGTGGACCTATGTTTA
Source organism: Artemisia argyi (assembly GCA_030686995.1). Taxonomy (NCBI): domain Eukaryota; kingdom Viridiplantae; phylum Streptophyta; class Magnoliopsida; order Asterales; family Asteraceae; genus Artemisia; species Artemisia argyi. Next base: position 44,150,134 of record CM060683.1, on the reverse strand, counting down.
TTACTTTTGGGCCTGACTCTGAATGATGTTGGGATAAATGTAAACTTTAAAACCCCGTTTTGGTTGTGTTTTTCTTATGTTTATTTTATCTCGTTCTTTTATGTCTTGTGTTGGATACCAATCCCCGTAACACCCCGAAAGCTTGTTGAGTCTTCCGCTGTACCAAATTTTGGGGGTGTTACAGATTGGTATCATAACCAAGGTTATAGAGAACTAGGTAAATAAACACCCAAACTATAACCGATTTTTATAGAAAACGATCCTCGACCATTGCCCGCCAGCCCGCCAAGCCGAAGCATCTTCGATTATTTTGAGGTATTATGAGATAATGATTGAAATGAGATTTTTGGGATGATTGAGAATATGGGATATATTGATTTAGTGATATGATGACGTTTTGAGGAATTATATGGCTTAATGGTTTTATAAATGTTTTAGTAATGCGTTATTTGAAATTCTTTATTGAGATTATATGATTGGGATTTTTATGATGATTTTGATGCGATATTTTGAGTTTCGCGGTTTAGTTGTTTTGAAACACTTGCACCTACCCTACGCTGTTGTCACAAACCATGACCTCCTATCCATACGATGTTATTGAGGATGTTTATGCTGGCACGCGTCTCCCAACACCGATCACTATAGCCCCTGATGACCCATACACGAGATGGTCATGCGTTCAGCCACTACTACGTTATCGTCCCATTGTCGCCCTAAGTCACTGACTTTATCGCCTTGTGGTTCACCTGCTCGGAGATGACGAGTGATGGAGTACCCCTTCGACGAGGAGTACGAGGGTGAGCGGGAGAATGATGACCCTCAGGATGAGGAGGAGAAGGATGATCCTCAGGAGGAGGAGATGCCTGATGATGATGGTTCGCCAGCACATTCAGCTCATGCTGCGGAGCCCGATTCTCCGATACATCCGTTAGAGCCGGTTTCACCTGATCACCCGTTTTTGTTTGATTCACCACCTGGTAGTCCCGTGGCGTCGGACGCGCCATCTGAGATATCTGCTGACCCTGCAGATTTGGGTGAGACTGGTAGGATTTGGAATCGGCTTACTACGCAGGGCGAGAGGATCTCGCAGATGGCTGATCGACTTGAGATGGTTATTGCTGAGTTTATTGCTAAGTTAAGAGTTGATTTGATTACTATCGTGGGCAGGACGACAGCGATTAGGAGAGGTATGATGGAGATACATGAGCGGACAGAGAGTCTGCAAAGAGGTTTCATCACGGCTCGTGAGGCAGATCGCAAGCTGTGGCAGAGAAACACCGAGTTGGAGAAGGAGGTAGAAGACCTCAAGAGAGATAGCGATACTCATAGTGTGGAGTTGGGATCATTGTGAAGAGATTTGGATGGTTTGGATCAGGGTTGAGGAGTCTACGCCAGCATCGTGGCTTAATCGATTTGAATTTGTGTTGTTGTGTTGCTACATAAGTCAGGGAGTACTTGGTTAGGAGAGCTAGTTATTATCTCTTATGTCAAGATATTCGGATTGTACGTTCGTCTCGTATGGAACGATGTATTGATCGCTACTTGTATGGATGATGGTGATTTCGTATGATATTCTATGGTTTTTGGAGTACATGGAGAATTGTGTTTCAAATTGCGCGGTTGATATCGTGTTAGTATTATATTGATCAATGGCCCCACGACGAAACCCTGTTAGAGCTACTAGAACTGGTCCTGCAGTGACTACCCCTGGTCGCCAAGGACGCCGTCCTACTCGAAATGTTGAAACCCCTACTCCTGACAACCTGGACACTACTAACCGCAACAACAGGAATCAAAATGTTGATGTTCAGGGAGACAATGATCATGTTCCACTTAATGCACCTAATGTGGATCAAGCAATGATCAATCAACTTATGGAGCAAAGAGTTGCTGAACTGCTGGCTGAGTCAAATCATTCCAACAATTCTGCTGGAACTTTTCCGCCTGTTCGTGCTAATGGATGTAACTACAAGGAGTTTAAAATTTGTGGACCCATTGAGTTTGGTGGAACTGAATGAGTGGTTTACTTGGTCAGGTGGATAGAGAAGACTGAGTCAGTGTTTAATGTTAGTAGTTGTGCGGAGACTGCGAAGGTAAAGTTTGCTTCTTTTACTTTCAAGGATGAAGCTTTAACTTGGTGGAACAATTACCGAAATTCGGTTGGGAGTGATGTGGCTTATGCTATGACTTGGGAGCAATTTAAGTCTTTGCTGATTCAGACTTATTGCCCAATAAATGAGGTTAAGAAGCTGGAGATTGAGTTTTGGAATCACAAAGTGAAGGGTACTGATATGGCGACTTACAATCGTCGTTACCAGGAGTTGGCCTTGCTTTGCCCAAATATAGTTAGAACTGAGACTCAAAAGATTGAGCGGTATACCGATGGGTTGCCTGTGGCTACAAGGAATGATATGATTGCTGCTAGACCTGCAAACATCCATGAGGTAATCACAATTGCTCAACAACTAATGGATTCGTTAGAATTGGAAGGAGCTGATAAGGATAAGAATGGAAAGAGAAAGAGAGACCAGCACTCTAAGGGTAATGATCACCGAAACAAGCGACAAGCTAAAGCTTATGCTATTGGGGATGGAAATAAGAAGAACTACAATGGTGATGCACCCAAGTGTGGTCGTTGCCACAGGAATCATACAAGACAATGTACTGTGATTTGTCAAAATTGCACAAGGAGAGGACATGTAGCTAGGGATTGTAGAGCACGACCCCTTGCTATGGTTCAAGCTGCTCCTGAAGTGAGAAGTAAGGCAGACATTACTTGTTATGGATGTGGAAAGAAGGGACATTATAGGAATGAGTGTAGGGAATCGTGGTACCGAGGAAATCAAGGATTGGGTGGTAATGGGTACAATCATGGAAACCGTGGAGCTGGAGGAAACCGTGGACGACAAGATAATGGGGACCAACGTGTGGAAGCTGGAGCTGCTCAGGGAAGAGTGTATGCACTGGGGAACGAGAGAGGAGAAGATCCGAACGTTGTTACTGGTACGTTCCTTCTCAATAATCGTTATGCTTCCATACTATTTGATACTGGTGCCGATAGAAGTTTTGTGTCCACTACGTTTGCACCCTTACTAGAGAAACCCCTGATGGCCTTAGGAATTGGGTATGATGTAGAGTTAGCAAATGGAAACATAGAAAGGATTAAGACTATCATTCGCGGTTGCACGTTAAATTTCTTGAATCACCCTTTCAACATAGATCTTCTACCCGTCACGTTAGGAAGTTTCGATGTCATCATTGGTATGGATTGGTTGTCGAAGTATCGTGCTCACATACTTTGCGATGAGAAGATCGTGCGTGTGCCTTACGAAAAGGAGATTCTACATATACTAGGAGATCGAAGAGGTTCGAAGAGCCCATCCCGGTTAGCAGTCATTTCTTGCACTAAGCTACCAAAGCTAATGGAAAAAAGATGTTACCTTTTCTTAGCTCAAATCTCTGAGAAAGGAGGGAAGGAGAAGAAGGAAAGGTGCATTGGAGATGTGCCTATAGTTCGTGATTTTCCTGATGTATTTCCCGATGATTTGCCGGGAATCCCGCCTACTAGACAAGTGGAGTTTCAGATTGAGTTGATACCTGGTGCTGCACCTGTGGCACGAGCGCCTTATCGACTTGCACCCACTGAACTAGAAGAGTTGTCGAAACAATTAGCAGAGTTAGCCGATAAAGGATTTATAAGACCAAGTTCTTCACCTTGGGGAGCCCCGGTCTTATTCATGAAAAAGAAGGATGGATCGTTTCGTATGTGTATTGATTATCGAGAGCTGAACAAGTTAACGGTGAAGAATAGATACCCGTTACCAAGGATCGACGACTTGTTCGATCAGCTCCAAGGATCGAGTGTGTATTCGAAGATCGATCTGAGATCAGGATATCATCAGCTTCGAGTTCGCGAGGAAGATATTCCGAAAACGGCTTTCAGAACCCGTTACGGGCATTACGAGTTTCAGGTGATGCCATTTGGGTTGACTAACGCACCGGCGGTATTCATGGACCTCATGAATCGGGTGTGTAAGCCTTATTTAGATAAGTTTGTGATCGTATTCATTGACGATATTTTAATCTACTCGAAGAGTGAGAAGGAGCATGAGGAGCATCTAAGACTTATTTTAGAATTGCTCAGGAGGGAGAAACTGTATGCCAAGTTCTCCAAATGTGAATTTTGGATTCCGACAGTACAATTTCTGGGTCATGTGATTGATAGTCAAGGAGTTCATGTAGACCCTGCTAAGATTGAAGCGATTAAAGATTGGGCTGCACCGACGACCCCAACAGAAGTTCGTCAATTTTTGGGTTTAGCCGGTTATTACCGAAGATTCATTGAGGGATTTTCAAAGATAGCAAAACCGTTGACCAAATTGACTTAAAAGAGTGTTAAATACGAATGGGGAGATAAGGAAGAGGAAGCATTTCAATTACTTAAGGAGATGTTGTGTAGTGCTTCTATCTTAGCGTTGCCTGAAGGTAATGAGGACTTTGTCGTCTATTGTGACGCTTCGCATAAAGGTTTGGGAGCTGTGTTAATGCAACGAGAGAAGGTATAGCTTATGCTTCCCGACAGCTCAAGAAGCACGAGAAGAACTACACCACCCATGATTTGGAGTTAGGTGTTGTGGTTTTTGCCTTGAGGATATGGAGCTGTGGTTTTTGCCTTGAGGATATGGAGACATTACTTGTATGGAACCAAGTGTGTAGTGTTTACTGACCACAAAAGTCTACAACACATCTTGAATCAAAAAGAGCTCAACATGAGACAACGACGTTGGATTGAGTTGCTAAGCGATTATGATTGCGAAATTCGCTACCATCCTGGTAAAGTAAACGTTGTTGTTGATGCTCTTAGTCGAAAGGAGAGAATACCACCGTTACGAGTTAGGTAATTGGGAATGACTATCGTATCGCCGTTACCGTCTCACATATTTGAAGCTCAAACAGAAGCGTTGAAAGCAGAAAACCGACCTGCTGAGAACATATTTGGGATGGCTGAGAATGAGAAAGGATTTGTTGAGCGTTCTGATGGAGTATTATGTTTTGGAGATCGGATTTGGGTACCATTATATAGAGGAATTCGAGAGTTGATTATGCATGAGTCGCATAAGTCAAGGTACTCTATTCATCCTGGGTCTGACAAGATGTACCAAGATTTGAAAAAGTTATATTGGTGGCCAAACATGAAGGCAGATATAGCGCTGTACGTTAGTAAGTGCTTGACATGTTCTAAGGTTAAAGCCGAACATCAAAGACCGTCAGGATTATTAACGCAACCAGAACTCCCAGTTTGGAAATGGGAACGGATTACAATGGACTTTATTACCAAATTACCAAAGACAGCTAGCGGTTGTGACGCTATCTGGGTAATTGTGGATCGATTGACTAAGTCTGCTCATTTCCTAGCAATTAGTGAAGATGATAGCGTGGATAAACTTGCGAAGTTGTATGTGAAGGAAATTATTTCTCGTCATGGAGTTCCGATATCGATTATTTCTGATCGCGATAGCCGCTTTACGTCAGCTTTGTGGCGATCACTTCAAACCGCTTTGGGGACGAGACTTGATATGAGTACTGCATATCATCCCCAAACCGATGGTCAAAGTGAGAGAACTATTCAGACTTTGGAGGATATGCTTCGTGCATGTATAATAGACTTTGGTAAAGGCTAGGAGAAGTATCTACCCCTTGCGGAATTCTCCTATAACAATAGCTACCACACAAGTCTTAAAGCTGCACCGTTTGAAGCTTTATATGGCCGAAAATGTCGTTCGCCTATTGGTTGGGCTGAAGTTGGAGATAGCCAACTCACAGGCCCCGAACTTATCTTGGAGACTACTGAGAAAGTGACTCAAATTCGTGATCGATTGCAAGCAGCTAGGGATAGACAGAAAAGTTACGCTGATCAGAGACGTAAACCCCTAGAGTTCCAGGTTTGAGACAAAGTGATGCTGAAAGTCTCGCCTTGGAAAGGTGTGATACATTTCGGGAAACGTGGGAAACTCAACCCCCGCTACATTGAACCATTTCTTATTTTGGAAAGAATTGGGCCCGTGGCTTATCGGTTGGAATTACCACATGAACTGAGTAAAGTTCACGATGTGTTTCATGTTAGTAATTTGAAGAAGTGTCTTTCTGATGAGACGCCGGTTATACCGATGAAAGATATTCGTGTTGATGAGAAATTGAACTTTGTGGAAGAACTGATTGAGATATTGGACCGAGAGATTAAACGACTCAAGCGAAGTCGCATTCCGCTCATCAAGGTTCGTTGGAATTCCCGACATGGACCGGAATTTAAGTGGGAACGTGAGGACGAGTTTCGAAAGAGATATCCGAAGCTTTTCACTTCGTAGATGGATTGTTCCGAGAGAAACCCGGGACGGGTTTCTTCTGAGACCGGGAGGATGTGACAACTGGCAAATTAGGGAGCCATTTTGAAAACCCGCATTACGTTAAAGTTCGTTTATAAATTTTTATTTGGAATTTTATTCGTAACGAACTTGTAAGACCTATTTTATGATTGATTATATTTAAAATCGTTATGGGATTTGAGATTTATTTAATGATTCGATATGGAATTATACGTGGTGATTTATTTTGAAATTGCTCATTTGGCACTACGTTGACTCCGGCACTAGGATAACCTAACAGAAGTTTTATGTCTTGATTTTACGAGTTCGACAATATATATTTATTTATGGAACGTTTCGCGAGATATTAAATGCTTTGAAATGAGTTTCGGGTTTTGGTCCGTGTAAATTTTTACCTAGCCACTTTACCCTAAATATTAATAATACCCTATTTATTACTAATATTATTAACATTATTATTATTGTTGGTAAAAGAAAGAAAGAAAAGAAAACTTTTTTTTTAAAGTAAGTATACAAAAATCGTCCTTGTGGTTACTTCACCTCACACACAACACAACCCACCTCTCATCCTCACCATCTTTCTCTCTCTCTCTAAAAACCCTAGCCGCCGCCCCTTTTAGCCGGCCACCACCATCACACCGCCACCCTCACCACGAAACTAACACCACCATATTACTCCTTATCTCATCCTCTTTCTTTTGACATATAACACGCGCTCTAAAACACCTTTTAACACCACGAAATCCTTAAAAATCCGGTCGGGTATTATTGTTTTCACTAGATCTGTAAGTTTTGGAGGTTCAAGAAGGTGAGTAGACTCGTTTTGGCACCTTGGGTGCCTCGATTTGGTACTAAACCCTTGGGTACACGAAAGATCTTTATGGGTATCGAATTAAAATGGTTGGAAATTAATGTTTTTGATATTGAAATGAGTTTGGTATTCGGGTAATGGTGATTTCTTGGAGGTCGCGTGAACCGTGAGCCTTGGGCTCACGGCTTGATGTGGGTACGAGCCCTATGGTTCGTTATTTTCTTGATGATTGTCCTTGGGTTCTTGGATTTCATGTTTGTTTGCTATGGTGTTTGACTTGACTCGATTGAGTCATGTTTTTTTTTGCCGAGTTGTTGTTGTTGATGTCGCGACCCAAGAGGGTCGTTTGGGCAGTTTTGTAATGCTCATTTGAGCTTATGTTGGAGACCTCATGGTCGTAGTTCGAGTCTTGGTGACTCGTGTGTTATGCCGAGACCCAAGTGGGTCATAAGGCTCGTGTGTTATGCCGAGACCCAAGTGTGTAAACCAACCCGGAACTAGTCCCTTTGATATTTTTATTTCCTTGTTTTGGTTCATGTTGGCTTTGTATTGTTGTGGCATTTTTGGATTTGGCCGAATACTTTGGTTGGGTCGAGACCATTGTGGTCTCGACAATGGATATATTGTGTTTTGAGGAGTTGTTGATGAATGGTAATGTGGGGACCGATTGTGAGACGGTCACTTAGATTGACGGAGATAGGTTAGTCGGGTGCCGTAGTCGGACCCTATTGTTGTAGCACGTGTATTGGGATTGATTTGGACGGAGTTGGATTGTTTACTTATGACTTGATTATATTATCTTTGGACTTGGACAATGAGCCGAGAGTGATGACTCGGACATGTGACCATTTCGTATGACTCGATAATTATTTATAATTAAAACGCGAATAATAAAACTCGTAATAATATTATTGGTAATATAAACGTTTATATAAATATATAGACGTGAATAACGTATATATAAATATATAAATGCGTATATTAATAATAACAAGATCACGAGTAATATTATAACAATAACGCGGCTAAATATATTATACTACGAGAGTAGAGTAATATTATTGGAAGCGTTATTATGAATAAATATTATAAATGACGGGGAATTCTTGACGTTGAATAAATATTAAATAAAATAATATCTTTTATATAACGAGGAAAACTATCGAGTTATACGGGGTCGTGGTTACTTGAGTCCAAGTGGGTTACTATTTGTGACTTTTGTGTTGTCACGGATATATGACGATTAATATAAACATTTTCTCTAACTAAGTAACTTATTTAATCGACAGGTTAAATCGAGTTATTTGGCTATATAAAATGAGTATATTAATGTGCATCGTATCCCACGACGCCCATAGGTTGTGGTACATGGATTAGGATAATAAATTACTATATATCTCGTGGAATCTGGCCAATGTGTAACATCTAGTATTTTTGTGCTATGTGCTTTAGGTTGGGTGTAATTTTGGAACGGTATATTACGTAAATAAATATGGGGATTACCAAATCGACGGATTTGATAAACTTCGATGATTTATTTAAATAATATATTGGGCTAATATTAGACCTATAGATGATTTATTATTCTTTTGTTGTGGCTTCTTGGTTTGAGTTGTGTCGACCCACCACCCGTATGGATACCAAACGTCAAACTCCAAACTAATACGAGAAATGGATTTTCGGAAAATAAAACGGAATACGTTCGGGTTTGGGAACATTCGATTTTGAGGAAATGATTTCTGAACGAGTTGATATTGTTAGGTCGTGTCGAGTCCGTAGTTGCCTTCTTTTGAGTTACTATATGTCTTACTTCTACCGATTTCTTCTTGCTGATTTCTGGACTTGAGGTGAGTCATAGCCCCACTTTTTACTCTTGAACTATGTTTTCAATACTTGGGGTGAGAAACGTGCAAATTATTTATGTGGACTATTATGGCTTTTATATTCTTTTCAAAACTTGCTATGCGTATAAAACTAGGAAGAGCGAGGCCTAACCTAGAGTTAGGTAAGCTAAACAACGAGGCCTAGACTAGATCTAGGTAAGTTGTACATGTCGTATCCTTACGCATGTTGGGTATGTCGTATCCTTACGCATACATATTGATTTGATTTGGTTATTGGACTATAGTGTGCACCTATAGGATTATGATACTTCGGAGGTTATCCGAGTATTTATGATGGAGCGGAGGGTATCCGCAGGTTTATTACGGAGGGTATCCGTGTATTTATGATGGAGCGGAGGGTATCCGCAGGCTGTAGTGAATCCCTAGTATAGTTAGCAAGCGTTTTGCGTATATGTCCACTATATTGAATTATGAATTTAAACCTATGATCTCACCAGCGAAAGCTAACTTTTAGCACGTTTTCTCAGGTAATTAAGTGATGATTTGGATGCATGGATTGGAAGGCTCGGCTATGGCACTTGGTTATGGATCTATTTTTCTAAAACTCTGATATTAAATTGTGGACCTATGTTTATTACTTTTGGGCCTGACTCTGAATGATGTTGGGATAAATGTAAACTTTAAAACCCCATTTTGGTTGTGTTTTTCTTATGTTTACTTTATCTCGTTCTTTTATGTCTTGTGTTGGATACCAATCCCCGTAACACCCCGAAAGCTTGTTGAGTCTTCCGCTGTACCAAATTTTGGGGGTGTTACAGATTCTTTGCTTCATAAAGTCGAGCGAAGCTGGTGGTTGTTGAAAGATTGGTAGGACAACTAGCTTGCACCTCTGCACGAATTTTCACTTAATCCACTTACAAAGCAACTAACTTGACGATCAGGTCGCAACTATCCAACCTTAGCAAAAGTCTATTGAATTGAGTCTGATATAACTCAAGAGTACCTTGTTGCCTAAGTTTTGTAAGCTCACCAAAATAGTCGAGAAATTGATAAGGACTATAAGTTGTATAAATACATGTTTTAAATTCGTCCCATATTGCATTTGGCGTCTCTTGTATCAACACTTGAGGCCGGGCATCATCCGCTAAATGAAAAGAGCCAATTGAAACCTATTCCTCCAGAGGAGTAGAATGAAATCGAAAAATGTTCTGCTTGACATACACAAACCCATGGGATCTTCTTTCAAGTTGAACTTTGGGACATCGAACTTCAATGGTTTAACAACGTAGTTTGCATTTGGACCATATCTTGGTCCTCGACTTCGACCGTTGGAGCTTTCACCATCATGCCCTCGTCTGGAAACCTCATCAATGCAAACTTTAATTGATTACCGATGGCTTGTTGCCCCTCCGCGAAAGAACACAGACTACTTTCAATCTTTTCCACTCTTTTCTCCATAGTTTGTGCCAAACGCTGATACCAGTTTAGTATGTACTGTTTTTTAGGCTATATGATGGAGTATGAATTAACAAGATTTGTAAGATAAGCAAGCAAGTTACAGTAGTCTTATGGAGGAGAACTTGACCTCTATAAAAAACAACTTGACAATAGTTTTGTTGGAATAAACATGATATTTTATTTATTCACTGAACCCTTATTAAAACTAAAAGTTGAAGCCATATGTGATAAAGTCATGGCTAAAAAGTAGGAACATTAAAAAAAAAGTATGTGTAACTGCTTTGAAACATATATTAAAAAAAAAAAAAAAAAAAAAAAAAAAAAAAAAAAAAAAAAAATCTAGTCCCTGATTAGGTCTAATTTGAAGCACGATACATTATATCTCGCAGGAGTTGAACCTATAACCTCTTATAGTTTAATGATGATAGTCACTAAGGTTATGTTTTTTTCTTTTTTTTCCACATTAAGTGTTTTATAAATACAAATTCAATGGGAAATAGATCATTTTTCCTCCTTTAGTGATATAAACTAAAGGGTAAATTGCAAATTTAGTCACTAACGTTCTCCAAAAATGCAAAAATGACATCGAGAGAAAAAGGCATGCAAAAACGCAATTAACGTTCCATTTTTTTTACAAAAAAGACACTTAGACCAACTTTTTGCTAACGCCCGTTAGTTATCCCATTAGTCAAGGGTAAATACATATGAAATGACTAATATACCCCTTTATCTTCAGATACAACCCTCATTGGCTCCGCCACTCTAACTCGTTACCACACTAACCAGACCACCTATTCAGATACAATTCTCATTGATGTATAATTTCGGTTATATTACATCGATCGTCCTTGCCTTTGCACAATATTGTAAGAACACAGTGCGTTTTCCTGTTTACTTCAATACTGTTCTTGGTTTTTAAAAAAGAGTATATTTGTTGTTAATGTTATGGATTTATAATTATAGGTGGTCATATGGGAAATGTGAAAGAAGTAGAGGTGGATACTCAAAACAGAAGTAAAGAGTGGCGAGAATGGTTCAGAGGATTTGGATTATAATCCAAATGATGATGAAGTGTTTGATGATGATGATAAGCTAATATTTGAAGATGTTCCCGTAAGTAAGTATGATATGCTATTCACTAAAGAATGTAAAAATCATTCAGTCTTTATGGAACATTATGCACTACTTAGAGAGTATGCCCAAGAGTCGGTTAATCAAAATCCAAGCACCACTATTAGGATTGATGTACAGCTAGAACCAAATCCAGAGAGTTCAACAAGAACTTTTAAAAGGGTGTATGTGTGTTTGGGAGCTCTGAAACAAGGTTTCAAAGCTTGTGGTAGAGAATTCTTAGGATTAGATGGATTCTTCATGTCAGGTCATGTTCCAGGTCAATTACTAACAATAGTTGGGATTGATGCAAACAATGGGATTTATCCATTAGCATATGTTGTAGTTGATGCACTAAATAAGGCAACTTGGTGTTGGTTTTTGAAACTACTAGGAGAGGATCTTGGTATACAAACCAACTGCAAGTTCACTTTCATTTCTGATAGGCAAAAGGTGCACATTTCTATTCTATAATTAATCATGTGTTTTATGCACAATGAGAACATGTAAAGTTTTAACACCATTCATAACCTTAATTGTTCACAGAGATTGATACAAACCGTTGCTAGTGTCTTTCCAAATGCTGAACACAGGTTATGTGTTAAGCATATTCATGAGGACATGAAGCCACATTTTAAAGGAGGTGTTTACAAGGACATGCTTTGGAAGGCAGCTAGAGGCACTACTGTTGTTGAATTCAACAAAGAGATGGATCATGTAATCATGTAAAGTATTACAATTCTGCTGCTTATGATTGATTGATGAAGATTCCAGCTGAACAATGGAGCAGATCACATTTTTCAGGTAATTTATTAAGTTGCAATGCATAAAAGCATACATACTGATAATTGATCATATAATAATATATAATGTGTGATTTGTTTAACAGGCAAAGCCCCATGTAGACTACTCTTAAACAACATATGTGAGGTGTTCAATACACAGCTAAATGATGTCAGAGATGGAACCATCATCACTTGTCTTGAATATATCAGAGACTATTTGATGAAGAGGATTGTCGTAGTTCAGCAACTAATAGAAAAGAATGTTGGACAACTTACTCCTACCATGAAAACCATGTTTGATGTTATAAAAAAAAGCGACTGATTGCGTTGTTGAATGGATTGAAGCTTCTTTATATAAAGTATATGTGCCTTACGAGGATCAGTGTGTTGTTAACATGGATAGAAAGGAGTGTGGTTGTAGGAAGTGGGAGCTGACTGGAATACCATGTAAACATGTTGTGGCTGCAATAAACTACATGAATGAGAATGGAAGAGGAGTTGGTATACCTGAAGAGTGTGTTCATGCTGCTTACAGACTAGAAACGTGGGCACATACATACTCATTCAAGATCAACCCATGTTGTGGCAGCTACTTCTAGCCATTCGTTGAGTCTAAAACAATAATAATACTACCTATTCACAAACCACAAGTTGACAGGCCAACAAAAAAGAAGAAGTCAGTTGATGAGCTTGCAATTCCAAGTTGTTCATATGTTACGCACTGATCTTTGAACAATAGAAATCCTGTTAATGGCCATGTCTTTTGGATTATATGTTTGTACTTTATGTTTGTCTTTAATGTCTTTTGAACAATGTTATATGTCTGTCTTTGTTTGATCATGTTATGTATTGAGAAGTTGGGATGAACCTGTTACATTGAATTCAATTGAAATGAATGGTCAGAAAAAGTATTTTTACTACAATGGGTCAAAATCCAAACTGACCCAAACATTGACATTCTAAGTCAACTGTCATATACTGCATGTTTGCTTACTTTGACATTCTAAATTCAACTGTCATGTAGTGTATTTAATGTCCATATATTGGTAAAGTCAAATGCATTAATCATATGAATGCTACACTATGTTGACTGAAAACGTGTGCGTACTAAATACGCCTCTACCTACCTCACACTTCCTGTTTAGCACATTCAATCATCCCTTAAACACACTCACTCTTAATACAAGCTCAAATTCCCCACTGATATAACCATGAACATGTCTGATATTGACCTCACAACCCTCTGTCACTCCTTTGTTGTAACATAAAGATCCAAAATTAAAACACAAACATAAAAATTGAAACACAAACATAAAAATTAAAACATAAGGTGTTTACAACATTACAAAGTTCCAAAAAAAACTTTCCAAACACACACTTGTTTAGAAGTTTGAACCGCTACCTTCCGCATCACCCTTTTTCTTCCTTTTCTTCATTTCTTTTTCTTTCCTCTCCTTCTTATCCTTGAGATGCTTGAGCACATCTTCAAGATGGGAGATCCTCTGTTCTAACTCATCAAACTGTGGTAAACCGGTATCTACAGTCTCTTGCTTCTCCTTATCCTCCGTATCACCCAAAAGCATCTCATAGTAGCCACCTTGTTTCCTCAGCCAAGTAAGAATCTGTTTTCTCAACTCTTTCTGTATCGTCCTGCAAGAACCATACTCGTCAATTGGTTCAGCGCCATAACCATCAAGAACTAAATCCATTAGATAATAGTTGTTTAAAACTTTTTTCCACTCCTCTTCCTCGGAACCAATGTAGATAGCCATCGTCAGTGGTTTTGTTCTTTGGGTTTATGTGTGTTTTGGTGGAATGTGTGTGTAGTTTGGTGCGTTTAAATAATTGGAATATAGACGAAAATGAATAGTCCCTATGCAATTGTTTTGGTTGCCGTGTTACTTTGGAAGGGAAAGGTCTGACGTTGCAAATTTAGTCGTTGAAAAAAAATCCCGAGACAATCTCTTCGTTTGACACGTGTGTTTTGGCTGCAAACTTGAGTTAAGACTTTGCAAATTTGGTCATTGAAATAAAGTTTGTCTAGTCAAATGCAGGAAACGAGTGAAATGGCGATAATACCATTGACTAACGGGATAACTAACGGGCATTAGTAAAAAGTTGGTTTCAGTGTCTTTTTTTGCAAAAAAATGGAACGTTAATGACGTTTTTGCATGCCTATTTCTCTCGGTGTCATTTTTACCTTTTTGGAGTACGCTAGTGACTAAATTTGCAATTTACCCTAGACTAAATAAGAGGAATAAGGGGTTGTTTATTTTTTTTCCTTAGCTAAGGGTCTATGTGGGTCACACGTCTATATGAGCCTCTTAATTGGTAGGACACTATAATTTAAGTCTTGTGAATATAGACCAACTAAGGAAAATAGTGGGTCCCATTTAAAAAAAAAATTACTATTAAATTAGTGGTTCTACTATTCTTTTCCCATAACTAAAAAAAGAAACACCCCCTAATATTAAATGCTTTTGTGGACACACTTCCTACCATATGGTAAAAAGAAACACGCCCTTAAGTCTTTTGTCACTAGGACACCATTGGTTTATGATTAGAGCTTACTTGTCTTCAAGTTGGGGGGCTTGTTTCTATTTTCATTAGAGTATACAAATAGTGTCATCTGTGTGTTAGTTTTAGTAAGTGAGCTATCATCGAAAAGAGCCTCAAGTCATGTATCTTTGATCATTTGTGAGTTTGTGTCTGACCCTGAATGTGTTGTAATCAGTGAGATGTTCTCACTTGATTGTTCTATCATCATTCGGTTGTGCTTGTTAACGTCTTGTTCATAACTTCATATTGACTACGTTACGTTGGACACCGGAAGAGGAAGTTTTACATACCGTGTGTTGGGTGGCCGTTTCCGAGGATAAGAATGTTGGAGCTTCTCAAAAGGGCATCACTTTTTGGTATCGGGTTATGAACGAGTTCAACCGAAAAAAATTTCAAGTTCGTAACAAAGATATGCTAACAAATAAGTGGCATACGTTGAATGTAAATTGCCAAAAGTTTCTAGCGGTTTACAAACGTGCTATACGTTTGAGAAAAAGTGGTGAAAGTGAAGTGGATGATATGAGGCATACTAGACAAATGTATCATGACGAGCATAAAGGTGTTGCGTTTGCTCAAGAGGAAGCGTGGTTAGTTTTGAAGAAGTGTCCAAAATGGGACGCGCCGGCACCGATTGACTTAACCGGAGACGTCCCCGTCAAAGCAACCAAGAGCATTCGGTGATGATGTACGGCCACGTCCTGCCGGGAAACCAAGAAATTCAAAAAAAAAAACAAAAGTCCGATACATCGACTGACAGTGGTGAAGTGCGTCAAGCAATTTAGAATCTATGACAAACGAGCTTCGACTTAGACGGGAAGCGGCCCAAATGGCGTACGACGTGGCTAGAGTGAAAGACGAGACGCTACGCGTTTGAAAGAATTTAAATTTCTCGGTATGAAAACGAATGAGATGGATCCGGCCGCTACATATTGGATCAAAATGGAAAAACATAGAATCAAAGAAAAATATAATTTGCAAGATCCGCCAACCGACTAGTTTAATTTATCTATTTGTCGTATTTTATTTCGTATGTTTCATTTCGTAGTTTCTTTTGTAATTTCTTTTATGTCGTGTTTTTAATTTTTTTTTTAATTGTAATATTTTTATTTCGTATTGTAATGTTTAGTTTTATTAATAAAATGTTTGAATGTTTAATAAATGAATTTGTTGAGGGTAGAATTTATAAATTTATAAAAAGTGATGTTATCGGGTGTTATAATTTCCCAGTGTTTTTTGGTGGTATGTTATATGACGTGGCGCTGAATTATGTAATACCTCAAGTTATGATTCCTCATGCTCTTACGATATCTTAAGTAATGGATATGATAACAAGTGGCATTGGAAAAGATCATACAACAAGATGAAATTTTTATAAATAACTTTATCTAACAAAAGTTGTTATAGATTACAACAAGCTGATCATCAGATACCAAGTTTACTAACAAATGAATTCAGCTTTAATATTAGAAGCACCAGCAATAGCATGAGAATGAAGATGGTACGCGGCCAGTCTTACGAATATATGCTGCTTGTTCTTCTGCTCTTGCGGCTTCCCGATTTTTCTTTGCTTCTGCAGCAGCACGCTTCTCCTCGGCTTTGAGTCTTGCAGCTGCTAATTTGTTCATTAGACGATCATGCGCTCCACCTCTCATCCGTTCTACCTCTACCTGCAAGCTCATGGTGTTAATATACACAATTTTTGTAAGTTGTGTCCAAAATAATGGTTATAGAAGTGGCGAGATAGGCATATTGGGTAACGGGTCAGAATGGTTTGTGTCAGAACATGTCATTTTTTTATACGGGTCCAAACATGTCATTTTTTATACAGGTCCAAACATGTCATTCTTTAGTACAGTTTGAAACAGGTTGACCCGCAAACACTTTTTGCAATATTAATAAGTAATTGTTGACTTCGACAAAGAAACAATATTATTACGATAAGTGAATACTAATGTAAAGATTTGAATAAAATGATTTAGGACGTTACATGTGTTAACTATAAACATTGGACGACTTTCTGTGTTTGACCCATTTGACATGTTCCTCTTTTAGCCAAACTTTTTAATGCGGCATGTTTAATGTAGAACACAGCCAAATTGACCAAATCATAAGCATATGGGCATGTGCCTACTTTTTCATTGAAATCTGAAGTTTTTGTTGGTAGGAACATATGGACAATTGAACTTTGAACTGATTGGTGTGAGATAAGGTTTCTATGACCTGTTTTAATTGTCTGGGAAAAAGTGGTTGTGATTATGAACATGCATATTTTAATTATTTAGGGTCCCATAAAAAGAATTAGCCGTTGTAAAAGCTGATTATTGAAAATAATGCACAATTACCTAACTACCCTTGACTTCTGATATATAAGTGCAAGAATTAAGTTGATAACAAACATCAACCAAAATGATGAAACTGCCACATACCTCAATTCTCCTCATTTCAGCTTCTGTCTTTGCTTTTTGATGGTTTTCCCATGCCTCTATCTTTATCTCTTCACGTTTGAACCTGATCCAACAAATCAGTTAATCAACACATACTACAATTTGAACAAAGGTACGTATTAATCTTGTGTGTGCTTTGGTTTCATCTATACTCATCAATAACTTATGACCAAGAATATGTTTCAACTTCATTTGCAACATAAATGACATTCATTGTGCACATAAGCCCACAATTCACATGGTGTGTACCTCATAACATCATTTTTAGTAATATATATTTGATCCCATCACAACTCATAAGTGAAACACACAATTTCACTCATCCTTAGAAGTGCCAATCTCGACTCCAATTACTTAAAATGGGTCGATTGGGTTATATTTGATCTCTAATGGGTCAAAGAAAAAATAATAGCCCTTAATAAAATATCATCAAATGTCGCCCAAGGTGTAACTTTAATTCATAAAACCTCATAAACCTTTAGTACATTTTAAATTTTGGATTGACACATTGTTAAAAATTATATATATATATATATATATATATATATATATATATATATATATATATATATATATATATATATATTTTTGTGGATAGAAGTTTTTCGGGTCAACCCAACCCCACCTGCTTTGACATCTACAAATAATTACCCATTTTGACAAGAACTAGATTTGACTAGTTATCCAACCTGCCACTTTGCCACCTCTACGTGTTCCATTTTATATGAAAAACCCTGAATGAAATAACATGGATAGAATAAATTACCGAGCCATATATTTGGCTTTTTCAGCATCCTCCCAAGCAGCTGCACGCATCTCAATAGCACTTTTACCCGTTCTTTCATCTTTACCCGAAGACGATACATCTTTATCTTCATCTTCCTTACTAGCCCATGCAGCAATATTCTTCTTACCCAATTGATTTCCAAGAGCTTTTATCTCTCTTCTAGTTTTTAACTGCAACTCCTTTTCAGATAACTCTTTGTTGTTACCTGATTCCATCCGTTGAGTTGACGATGAAACGGGCCCAGTTCTTTCTGGAGTTGCTGATCTAGAAGTACTTGGACTACGGCTAGGAGTTGTTGCACGTACGGGTGTCCCGGTTCTAGAAGGTTCTTGGCTAGCAATAGGTGTCATTTCAGTGCCCATGTCTCTCATTGATACTGACCTAGCTTCCGAAGGAGGGGGCACAAATGTTGTGTTTTGGATAGATGGTAAAGAATCATGACGACTCAGATTAACTGCAGAGAAAATTACAGAACTACATTAACGTTTTCCTCTAAAGCCAAAATGTTCTGCAAGAACAAAAACCTTTAACAGCAAATGGTTTATTACTGAAAAGAAGAGCACTTGGTTTACTTTTAAGATCTTGCTGATACTATTGTTACATTACTTATGTAGTTGCTCTTTGGATGTGTCATGTACTCATGAGTGTGTTAACTGAATACCAAATTTTGAGGATTAGGAATGATCATGTTGGAAAAAGCAAGAATTTGTATAGAAATGTATTTTGAAATGAATGCATAATTGAAAATTATCCACGCATACAAAGATTTGAGCAACTAAGGGGTGCTTGGATGTATCACCAAAAAGGACAGATCGTGAAATGATACTAAAGATCTTACAAAATAGGTTTTAGTTGCAGCTGATATGAAAGGGTGTTATCCAGTAATCCAGATACTAAAAATCGATTATCCAAACATTACTTGACCACTAACAGATCAGATCATCCGAATAAGAATAAGTTTATCCGAACACAAGAAGCCTTTTTTATGGGGACTGCCAGTCGAAACAAAAGTAAAGTAAAGTAAAGTAACTCCCAATACCGTCTTCCACGGGTTATGGGTCCCAATACCGTCTTCCACGGTGTATGGGGGAGGTTAAGACGTAGACAGCCTTTACCCCTACCTAAGGTAGAGAGGCTGCTTCCGGTTCTACCAAAGGTAGAAAAGGACCTCTGGCCTTGCAAGGATTGAGGATCGAACCCTTGACCTCTGTCTCCAGAGGCAAGGGTGTTACCCAAAGGTAGAAAAGGACCTCCGACCTTGCAAGGGTTGAGGATCGAACCCTTGACCTCTGTCTCCAGAGGCAAGGGTGTTAACGACTTGATCCAACCTTGCTCTTTTTGACTGCCGGTCGAAATAATCAGCGTAAATCCAAAACACTCCCTAACTATATGATTACTCAAGTGAGTCAAGTCGCTATTATCAGTTTCTCAGAAAACATATCCCAAGACTAATGTCTCAACTATACCTACCTTGAATAGTTTTAGATAACAGGCGTGTTGAACTTGATATATGAACTAGTATTTTTATTTATCTATTTATTTGTTGGTAGGGTACCAACGGAGAAGGAAATGTCGAGCCTATATACACGAGGGCCAATATCATCACCTTATTAAGCAATATTGTTCAAAAGCTTCTCAACTCAAATAGCATTAGACATTTTATGCGCCTGAATATCAAGTTCAACACTCAATTAGCGACACCCTATGACAGAACATCTTGGTCTAGAGGTAGCAAAAAGGTTAGATCAGCCAGGTTAGGTAACGGGTCAAATTTAGTTTAGGTCAAAATGGAACGAGACATGTTGGGAACTGACCCAAAATCGGGCATTCGTCTAAATTTGCACTAGGCTTGCTATTTCATGCTAATGTACCTAAAAAGCTACGGTGTGATGCAAATGTCTAATCTGCATGTTTGACCCCTTTCAATTAGCTATCTTTCTAATGTCATACCCAAATAGCCCGTTATCAAACAGAACCCGAATTAGCCATTTCTCATACAAATGAGTTGAAACCTAACCGACATTTAGGACCATAAATAATGAACCAAGCATCTTAAAGTTTTAGGTTACTCAAGGTTCTAAACCATTGCCACGAAACTAGTTTCTAAAAAGTAACAAGAGGGTGTCTGGGATTGCTATTTTAGGCGCTTGTCTGCTTATTCTTAAAGCAGATAAGTACTTTTGAGTCTTTGAATATAACTGCATATCTGCTTAGCAATTAAAAATAAACTGGTTGGCAACTTCCTTATTCACAAGCAGATAAACAATAAGCATTCTCAAACACCCCCCTAAAAAACCATTGTAAGGAATGATAAAAGTAAAAGGATAGAGGTCATACTTTCAGAATTTCCAGAATCACCAATCATCAATATAGACTTGCTATGTGAATCTACCATAGTGGAAGAACCATATTCGCTCTCCCAGTTCACATATTGCCCATTATCATCCTTTATGTGGCTCGAATCAATCTGTTTGGTATCAGGTTCTTCATAAGGAACCAATCTTTGATCAGGAACTTCCACCACCACTTTGGTGATTGGTTGCCGGTTTCCGTAGCTATTTTTCTTCACTGGTTGTTCGGTTTTCACACGGCTAGATGTAGGACTAGCAATCCACTTCTGGGCATCATCCCATTTTGATGGCGCCTGTTTCGAGAATGGAGCCGTAGGTTTTCTATGTGGAGCCCGTTCAGTTTTTTGAAACTCAAAGGGCAATGCACTCACTTTATCAATTGCACTGTCATACTCCTTATCAGGCGTTGCTAATGTTTGGCGTTCGGGAAGTACACTTACAACGTCAACATCTTTGTAATTCTCTATGCATTCACCTAAATCACATAAACTAAACAATCATTACCAGGATTCCAATTCACGAACACAGGATAATTAACTCCATAAAAGAATATATGCTTCCATCTAAACAAGGTCCCATTGATAGTATATGGGTCTAAAATGTCTAATTTAGATTAGTAGCTACATACTCATTATCATGATCAAACAAGCACTTCATGTAGCCACTACTTAACAAGAACCTGATAGCAATCATAGAAATCCATGAACTCGGGTGTTCGGGAGGGATTATTGAACCTGCTTATGTTCTGTTTGCAATAAGCAGAAGCAGATAATTACTTGTAACAAAATGTAATGCAGCATGCAGTGTTTGGATTTGCTTATGCTATACAAAACACAATAATTAGATAATATGTTGCTTTTAGTGCTTGGCAGGTAGCACTTGGTTAAGTATTCAAGAAGTAAAATTATCCAAATCAGTTAAAAATTTTAAATAAGCAACTCCCAAACTGCTTATTAAAAATTGCTTTATTCCACCCTTTAAATAAGCAGTTTGCATTGATCAAAACACTCAAAACTACTGTAAATGCTATATGAGTATATTGCTATAAGCATATGATCAATTTTAAAGGGTGTTTGGGATTCAATATCTTAAGGGCTCATTGGCTTATTGTACTTTCTAATAACAACATTGGTAGAGGCTTATAAGCCATAAGCATAAACAGAAAATAAGCAATCTCAAACACCCCCAAGTCTCAGCAAGTGATTTCCCATCTAAACAAGGTTCCATATATGTTATGTGTGCTTAAAACATCAATAATACAGTAGCAACTTAGATTAATAACTACATAATCAAGATCAAACAAGTACTAAATCAATATCCATACATATATAAATATAAAATTTAAAATACCTGAATCATTCATCTCAGAATCTTGAGATCCCAAACAAAAAGTAGTAGATTCGAATTCATCTTCCTCCCCCTCTTGCTTCTTCTTTTTCTTCAACATACCCCTTAATTTCACAGGTGACAATCCTCCACCCACAATTCCCTATAATCCACCAAATCAAAATCAAACAAAAACCCTTTATCAAAATCACATTTTCACCCCAATGCACTCTTCAAAATCACTACTTTCACAGATCTCGCATAAAAAAGGTTCAAAATTATAAAGATTTCTTAGAGGGCTTATAATGAAACAGTCATTAACATACACCAAATTAACTATGAACAAAAACCCATTATCAAAATCACATTTTTAACACAATGCACACTTCAAATCACTACTTTAACAGATCTCAAGCTAAAAAGATTCAAAGCTTGACCAAAAATATAGCACACTTGAACTTAACTACTTTTACAGATCTTACATATAAAAGTTCATAACTTTAAACATAGTTAATGATGAAATATCAACCAAATCACAGTTAAACAAAAACCCATAATCAAAATCACATTTTTAACACATTGCACACTTGAATAGATCTGACAGATAATTATAACATATGCATAAAGGGTTGATGAAGAAATACAGTAGGATGAATATGAACTGACCTTTGGTGGGTGGGTTTTGTTTTGGTTTATTATCTTTTTGTAATCCATTTGAAGAAGTGGGGTACATTTACATTTAATGGGTATGTGTGATTAATGCATGATTAGCAGAGTGAAGTGTGTTTGAGTGTAGGGGTTATGGTGGACAAAACATCTGAGATAAGTGACTACTGTTGAAAAGAAAGAAAAGTGGTGGATATATCATTTCAGTCACTTTTTGGCTACTAGTGTAACGGCATTTTAAAGTTTAGTATAAAGGTCCCATTGATGTAACTACTGTAGAATATATATTGCACATGGTGGTGGCTTCAATTTTGAGCACAAGACTTTCTGTTCACTACTTGACTTGGGTAGGTTTGAGAATGTCGTTTTGTAAGGCTGGACGCGATGGGGGAATTAATTGGTCGTTCGCCCTACTCGACCGATTTGGAAATCGGTTGTCTCCACTGTGGAGAGTTGGGCACATGTCGGTTGAGCAAAATCAAAAGGCACAATCTGTTGTTTTTTCAACCGATATGCATACACACAACAATTAAATTTTTTTTTTGAAAAGTTACCGCTTGTACAAAAAAAAAAAAAAAAAAAAAAAACTTTACCACTTTACATCCTATAAATATCAATTTCAAACACACTTCTAAACACACAATTTCAAACATAATTCAAACAACAAATCAAACACAAAAATATGGCTTGTAAACTTCCCCACACCGTCGAACAATTGCAAAGGTAATAAAAAAAACAAGCCGACAAAGACGACACGGAACAACAAGCGGCTATTGTTGAAGTTATTAAGAAGTTTGAGCTCGCAAAGGCACTCAAACAACGATTGCGTCAACGATACACAGAGTGCAAATACATCTTTGAAGAACGAAAAGCTGTGATTGATCAATTTTTGTACGATGAATATCGTAAAGACGCTGTCGTTAGTAAGACGTTGTGGTCTTGTGTGAATCAGATACAGACCCAAATCTCCAACAAGATCCGTTGGAGTTTTGACGAAAATGTGGCAGCTGGTTCATTTGATGCACCAAGAGTGCAAGGTGCATCAACTTCATGTGATGCACTAAGAGTTGTTGAGCAACAACAAGAGCAACCTCATATGGATTACTTTCGGCTAGGTTATGAAGAAGATGGGGGCTGGAATGAGAGTAAGGAGCGGGAGCTTAGCAAGTTGGAAGCAGAGAAGTTTGCGAACTACTCTCTATACGACGACGGTTACCGCTCTGACAACTCTCAAACCTGGGATCCCTGGATTACAATTGAATATTTATGTAATGTTTATGTTGTATTTTCTGTAATGTTTTTTATTCCAAGAAATATATACAATGTTTAAATTTGAACGTTTTTATTTTTATAAATTTGTTGTAAAAAAAATGTCGGTCACCACTGTGGCACTTGGGTCATGTCTAGTCGCCGGAGAGACAAAGCTGACGTGGCAGCTGGTGACTAGGGCCACCACTGTGTCCAGCCTAAGAAACGTTTGCCACCATTAGTTCAATAACATTACGTGATTTCGTTAGAGCAAGATATTGGAAGGTATTTGTAAGAAATGTTCGCAACGATTAGTTCAATAACAATACCTAATTTCGTCAGAGCAAGATATGAGAAGGTATAATAAGACTTCGCTAACATAATATGCAGTTATGGTGCAAGAAAAAAACACACGAGTAACCTTTAATAATGTGGAATCCGCGTAGGGTCTCATGCGAAAAAAATATAAAAATTCGAAAACTCTTTAAAAGTGGCACAAAACTTGCAAAACTCTTCATCTTGTGTTTCAAGCCATACATTTCTCTTTGTTTTATATGTAGTTATGGTGCGAGAAACAATCACCCGGGTAACCTTTAATAACATGGTAAGTAGAACTTAAGCTACATAAACTGTTCGCAAGATCCATAAATTAAAACAAAAGTTCATTTATAAGGAGTCAACCCAATTATATGAATTTTATCATTATAGCCGCTCATATATTACAACTATTTTATATGTAGTATGTGTTTGTTTTCATTTATAATAGTTCTTACCAAATTTATATAATAAAAAGCATAGGATAATGATGAGTATAACTTTGTACACGTGTAGATACATTCAATTAAGTAATCAAATAAAAGAAAAGAGTATTACAATATGAATGGGACCAAATAGAAAAAGCAGGTAACTAAGAGCATCAACAATGCAAGGTTTGAGGAAAGACTTTTTGCATTTAATGCCTTAAATGCATTTCATATTTAATGAACAAGGTTTGAGGAAAGACTTTGTGTTTTACAAGTCTTTCTAAAAAGCTTATAAAAAAGCTTTCAACACAATGCATAAAAACCCTTTACAAAGATTTTTTTAAATAGTAAAAAGCTTTTAAAGCTTTTTGCATAACAGATGCTCTAAGTTTCTAGATAAATATACAAATGAAATGTTAGGAATATTGCAAGTTGCTAGAGGGGCCCCACGAGAATATATTCGAATGGAATATATGCTTATTTGATAAAATATCATTCGATTATTATTCGATCTCTAGGCATTATAAATAGGAATGGTAATCTCAGTAAGACACAATCCCTCTGTCTCTCTCTCTATTATACGAAATATAAATCAATCATATTATGATATTTGTTACGCCATCTGACTTGAGCGTCGGAGCTTAATACGGGGAGAAAGTCCCGTCTTACTCCTAACGTTACTTTCTTTCATTGAGTGATGCAGATAAACAGGTCAAGCATTGTGGAAGCGATAGCCCTTCGTAGAAGCCTGTGAATCTACATATCATCATTTGGCGCCATCCGTGGGACCCGAACATAATTCCCACTAACTCTCTAAGCTAGTATATTATGACAGAAGAAAACCCTCTCACCATACCCGCTGATACTCTTGGTGATGAATCCGGTGGGTCTGACCCTAAGGAACCACCAACATGTATAAACATGTCTCACCCTACAATCGAAAATCATACACCCAACCATACTCCCGAAAATGCATCCGTAGGCACTTCCGGGAACCCAATAATGCAGTTTGTGGTCCAAAATTTTGAGCAGGTCATGCTATGTATTCAGCATTTTCTTTAAAAAAGGAAAGAAGCTAACCTTACGTCACACTTCAACAATGATGACCTTTCTGTCATCGAGCCATGGCAAAAGAGCCCGGAGGGTTTACCCAAGGGGATTACTCAACAAACACCGGAAGAAAACGTCCCCCCAGGCAAACCATATAAGAAGAGTAGAACTCTAATTGATAGCTCGAATGGTTTACCTAAGCAAAATCTTGCAACCAACTCAGCTTTCTACAATGAACCATTCACATGTAAAGAAACCAAGAAGAATGTACGCGATTTGGTGGCATCTCCTTTCACGGCAAGGATCAGAGATTATGATATGCCAGATGGGCTCAAAGTTCCTACGAACTTAAGGACATACGACAGTATGTCAGACCCAGATGATTATCTCATGATATTCATGGGGACCATGGATGTCCATAAGCTCCCGGAGCCGGCATGGTGTCATTTCTTTCATATAACTCTGTGTGGGGTGGCCAGGTTTTGGTATGACAATTTATCACCAGGAAGTATAAATGGTTTCCATGAGTTAATAAACAAATTTCGTGTTAACTTCTTGCAACAAAGAAGATCCCAAAAAACTCAGGCTGAAATACTCGGGATTCGACAACGCTCGGACGAGTCGTTAAGAGATTACTTGGAGAGGTTCGGAAAAGAAACTTTACACATGACGGATCGCTCAGATGGGATGATGACATGAGCATTCATCAATGGATTACGCCCATGTAAGTTCTTTAATGACCTCATTGCACGACCACCCGCGTTGATGGAAGACCTGTTCACACATGCACATAATTTCATACGAGTCGATGAACCAAACACAGAAAAGCGACTCCAAGATTCCAAGTGGAGCAGTAGTGACAATAGGCATGGTGTAAACCACAAAGATCTTTCGAGAAGACAGAAGGAAAGATTTTCCTCTCGCCCCAACACAAGACCTAATGACCGTT
Source organism: Artemisia argyi (assembly GCA_030686995.1). Lineage (NCBI taxonomy): Eukaryota > Viridiplantae > Streptophyta > Magnoliopsida > Asterales > Asteraceae > Artemisia > Artemisia argyi. The sequence continues at coordinate 44,123,620 of CM060683.1, read as the reverse complement.
CCAACATCCACAAGCCCTCTTTCACACCCTTAATCAAATCACCAGCTGAAATATATGCTACATCGGAAGGAAAGGCATTTCTCATACCTCCTTCGCGAATGTTCACACCTGGACACCGAAGACATCGCACTAAGTATTGTGATTTTCATACGATCATGGACATGACACAAACGATTGTGTCGACTTACGAAAGGAAATTGAGGCGTGTATCAGAAGAGGTCGATTGAGCCATCTCGCAAAAGGGGCAAAAAACCATAATAGAAACCAAACTCTAAGTTTACTTGCACCACCAGACAAAGGAAAAAAATCAAATCGAATGGAAATGACAAGATGGAGATCATAAAGAAGCAAACGAAATATTAATGACTAACTTGCAGCAGGAACCTATACGCCAACAACCAGAAGCATTGCAACAAGAAACAGAAATCACATTCTCAGGTGATGATCCCGTACCAAGACACTGCACTAGAGAGGACCCACTGGTCATCAAGGCTGACATAGGAGAAAGCATCATACATCGCATCTACGTGGATGGTGGAAGCTCAGCCGAAATAATATACAAGCATTGTTTTCAATAGTTGAGTAAAGAAGAGAAAGAAAGGTTGCAATCACCGGAAATGATGCAGGTTTTACCGACCAGGTTTTAATATTTATAATTACTCGTTTTACCTAAGGTCTACCTATTTGCACTAACGGGCAGAGAATCCGGTCGTGAGTAGAATAGTAATGGTAACTCCGAGGTCGTCCCAAGAGCTATGTGGTGCGGACTATGTCTAAGTCTAATGTCACTAATTAAAAGTAAATTAAAGGAAATGATTGATAGTCGGAAGTGAAATGAAACTACAAAACAAATAGCAGATAAAGTAAAGGTTGTGAGCAGTGGGAGAAAAGTGTACTTGCCTAGTTACTTATCCTATATCATTTCAAGTCGTGTTCCCTATTAAACTAATCTTATGCTTTAGGTGGGGCGGACATATATCACTAGGTGCATATGGTCAAGTTCCCTAGCCTATCTCCCAGAATCCTGTCAGGAACCATAGGCACTACCCTATGCAAGTAAGCCGACGTATGGTATACGGGTTTGAGTCATTAAGTGCCACTACATGCTAGACTTATCTCTAATGGCCCATTGTCACGATCATAGGCCATTTCTCTGACTTCTTAAGTTCATCAAATACGGAAGGTGATCCTATGGTCAATTCGCACACGAGGCAATATGGTCAGTTGTCATCCCTCCCATTTCCTCGCAATCCATCAGGCTAGTGTCCTATGGTCAATTCTTCTAGCCTACTAACTCAATTGGGGTCTTAATTCAATTAAAGCTAGTGTAATGGATACAACCGCAAATCAAAACTATCGAAATAAAAGGTTCTCAAGATAAACTAAGCATGCACACACGTAAAAGCATTGAAGAAAGGTACGGAAACATAATTAAAGCAATAAAGGAATCATAAATAGGCTAGCACCAGAGGTGCTTAGCCAATCATAAAGTAAATTGAACCAACAATGATGAATAAAACTTGGATTGAATTAAACATTATGTTTGATACAAATTACTTGATGTAGAGCTAATGATGATGATGTTTGGTGGTGAATTCTCTCTTGAAATATGGCTTCGAACTGCTGGAAATCGCCCTGGAGTGGTGCCCTAATTGACCCCTAAGAGGGGGTGAGAAGAGATACCCTAAAATGCAGATTTAGGGTTGTATTTATAGGCCCCGATACCGTTACGGCGTAGCTGAAAAGTGAGCTATGCCGTAGCACTTGTTACGAAATCTGCGCATCTTAGAAAAATCATATCTTTTAAACCGTAAGTCGTCACGGGACGCGCTACCCGGCGGTTCGAAGATAATTGAGTCTAGTTTCATTTAAAATTAGTCTCATGGTCTCATTCTCTTGTTATCTTCAGTTCTCAACACTCCTTTGTGCCCACGTAATTAATTACGGCGTAACTAATTCACTATGTTACGCCGTCAGTCAATACTTATCCACTCCGATAATATTTCTACGGCGTAGTCCAATTACTAACTACATCGTAGCCTTCATTACGGCGTAATATTCATCATGGTTACGCCATAATCTCTTCAAAATCTTCTCGGTGTCATAACTACGCCGTAACCTCATGTTATGGTTACGGCGTAACCTTCATAATACTAGATGCTTGGCCTCGATAAGGTAGATACGACGTAGTCCAGAGTACAATTTACGCCGTAACTTGCGATCCGCGTTGACCTTGGTCTTCATGTTTGAATACCTAGCTACGGCGTAGTTGAGAGTAGATGTTACGCCGTAGCTTCTTCCAATATACTCAAATTGTATAACTTTGCATGTTCTTTCCATTTTCCTCGTCTCTTTAGCTCCTATGCTCACTTGTGACCTGGATACAAAATATGAAGTAATAAAAGCATATATCCATAATTATTAATATAAATGAGCATAATAGGGGGAAATTGACAATTAAATATCAGGATTATTTGATGTTATCAAATATCCCCCCACTTGAACTCTACTTGCCCTCAAGTAGACCTTATTAGATGTATTCTCAAAAAGATATCCCCCGATATTACTCGGGAAATATGAATTTAAAAATATTCTATGCTAGAATTTCTCAAAGCCGAACACCTCACGAAAAGGGGAACAAACACTCATTCTCTCTATATTCTAAGTGTTAATTTTCGGGGTGATCACTCATTGCACAGTCATAGTATGTATTCTATCATAGGCTTGGCAGTTATACAAAACTCCCCCACTAGAGCTAAGGTCGGAACAACTCTTGAAGGCAACATTGGGTGAACACATATGAGGTTAAGGGTGTGGTGTCGTTACTAACATGCTACGGTGAAAGCGACAAAGGAAATGATACATGACCGGAAAACCGGGCAAGACACCAAGACCTGCTCGAATCTTTCACCTAAGCATGATTCACGACTATGAGTAGGAATAGACATGGGATTTCACAAAATTGGTGTAACATAAAAAAAATAAGAAGCAAAGAGTCTAAGCCTACAACTAAGTCATCATCATTTACCGTTCACCCAAGGTCTAAAATTTTCGGAACGCAGAAATTAGATCATAGCAAGCAAACGTGCCATTAGAGGACGTCATTATGGGCACAAAACTTGGTCTTCATGTTGGTGCAGAATTATTCACCAACTCTTGTCTTCAAATATGACCGAAGTTGCCTCTTCGATACTAAATCTTTGATAAGCTCTTCATCAAGGTGCTACACATTAGTGCACCTGTTTATTTCAAGTATCTACATATGGAATTTCACTTTTTTTTTTTTTTTTTTTTTTTTTTTTTTTTTTTTTTTTTTTTCAATATACATCCCCCACTTGAGATGAACAATACATGAGAATTTTTGGGGGTCTTCAAATGATCTTCAATGATATGTCTTTGTAGGTGTGATTCCTGAATTCATCCACTTAGACCACGAACTAGGGCAAACAACTTCTCAATCATAAACTAGACTACATGGTAGGCTAAGGTGTAATGGTGTATCGAAACAATATATTTTTGGGTAAGAAATGAAAGGAATGGCTCAAAAGGGTGTACTAGGGGTATCTTGCACTAAAGACAAGTGCAACAAAAGGGTTTACATGGGGGTCGAGAAGTCAATGTGACTAATCGATAAACACACACACATAAGGCTATTTGGTTGATAATCCTAAAACATTTCCTTCTAAAATTGTCCCTTCCAAACGTGTCTAGCACATTACTCGTCTATGGGTTTGAAATGATGTAAAAGACAAGTTCTAAAGTTTACAAAACTACCGGCACACTCAATATTTAGGTGGATTTGGGTAAACATGGTGAAACTAAATAGGCTAATCCTCACCATATTAATTCAAGGGTTAAATGCGCTCAGCTAAGGTCTATTCTAGTTCGGTTAAGAAAAACATGTCAAAAGTTTAAAAATGGCAAAAAATTTCAAAATAAACTAGAAAAATGAGGGCTAATAAAGTTCAAGATAATTCTACTCCCGTCCCCCCACTTGAAATGTACAAAGTCCCTTTTGTACTAAAATTGAAGTAAATGTGAAGAGAAGGTAGAATTAGAGCGAGAACTTCCCTGAAATTTTCTCCAAAATGAAAGAAAGATCACGAGAAATCTTCGTGCTCTCGTCTTGCCTCCATGAGCAAACTTCAAATTCCTGAAATCACTTAAACAACCCAACGCATCATACTGGAAAGACATCAAGCAATGAAAAAGAAAAATGAAAATCCTAACTCATTTTCGTAGGAATCACGGTTGCATTTAGCATATGTAACAAGCCTTTTAAACCACTCGGTGTCCTGAGTGGACGAGTGAAGTCTCGTGAGGGTTTACAGGGAACACACCCACAAAGTTCATTTACTACTAAAGGTATGGAAGATTAAATAAGGATACAGGAAATGTTACGGCGTAACTGAAATTACAAGTTACGCCGTAACTGGTAAAGCCTGAGGGTCTCCAGCTCTCGGAGAGGAGGTTACGGCATAACCATAGAGAGGGGTTACGTCGTAGCCGGTTCACAGAATGAAATCCTAGCCAGGATTCTTCTTAAGTGAGCCATACGTCAAACTCCTTGCTCCAATTCCTGTAAAATAACAAAAACAAACATACCAAGCATAAAATCCTAAAGATTTAAAACAAAAACAAAAAGATAAGCATGGGTTGCCTCCCATGAAGCACTTGTTTTTGTTCGAGTCTCGAGCTTGACTCCACCCTTATTTACTATGTAACAGGGTGTCCATCCACTCACTTGGAATCAAGTGTGGGTGAAAATAGCTATAAACACCGTGAGGGTGTAAATTTGCCATGAGATAGGGAAATGACGAATTATAGTTATATCTTATCGGAGATTTCATTTCCCTTATTACCATACCCGTATTCGTCGATGATTGGCTCATTTCGTGTTGTTGTTGACTAACCGAATTCTTAATATCGGCCATGCTTACTTCTACATCCATAGTGAATGATAAAGGTTCGTCATAAAGCATTGGCTCGAGCTCCACATCCTTAACAGGATCACATCTGGCTTCTTCGTTAATCACGGTAGCATCCAAAAGCTCATCACCGAATACCATTAAAAGCTCGTCCAAAATCGGGTTGGTAGTTGGTGTTTCATAGTTGTCATCGGGGGGTGTGATAGGTGAGGTCAACGGTTGTGCTTCCAATATTGGGTTAGGTTCGTCAAACATGGTGGGTGTTAATATTTCTTCAAGCTTCACATCATCCTCCACCGTGATATCCCAATAAGCATCCAAATCCCATTCCTCACATTCCTCATAGACATCCTCCTCATTACTTGTAGTGTCGAAATCGTCCTCATCAATATCCTGTTCACAAACACTAGCAAAAACGTTAGAAATAAGAGAAATAGGAAAGTTAAGATGGTCCTCACTTTCATGGTTCACATCCCCGAATTCATCATTGTAACACCCAACATCGATCTCCTCCTTGTTGGAATCTGGATCTTCCCCATTTGATCTTGTAGGGAATTCCTCATATATGAATGCATCATCATCAACTTCCATGTCTTCAAGTTGGGGATCAGTTGTGTTTTGAATACATTCACTAAAGTTAGATGCAACCTTGTGATTCAAACTAATCTCCCTTCGAAAATGATTGGCAATGTACCACTCATATTCATGAATGGTCATGTTATACATGTCCATCTCATTGTACACATGAGGAGATACATAATACCTATTAGAGTATCCAACGGGAGATTGATAGACAGGCTTTGGAGGTGGCGGCGCCAAAAACTTGATGTAGGTTTTACCGACCAGGTTTTAATATTTATAATTACTCGTTTTACCTAAGGTCTACCTATTTTCACTAACGGACAGAGAATCCGGTCGTGAGTAGAATAGTAATAGTAACTCCGAGGTCGTCCCAAGAGCTATGTGGTGCGGACTATTGATGAAGCGAAAAGTGTATCGCTTTTGGGGGGTCATTTAAGGCCAAAGTTGAGATTATTTGATCAAATATTGCCCTAAATTGTTCCTTTTGTCATTTTAGGAACTTTTGAGAGGAATTTTACAAAAGGAAGCATTTCGGACGTTTTTGGAGCGAAAAAGTGAAGAAAAAGACAAAGTCTCTAAATCATGCTGGAAATTGCACTTGACGGCGTCACGTCTTGCTAGTGACGGTGTCATGACTTGACAAAGAGGTGGATAAATCAATTACACGTGACGCGCCAGAATGTTTTCTAAAGGGATCGTGATTCGTGACGGCGTCACGTTATAAGTTGTCAAGGCCATCATGAGTAATTGGAAAGAGTGACGGCCCAGAGTCCATAAAGAGTTACGACATCAGAAGTAGATCTAGGCAATACGACTTAATTTTGGCGGCGAGTTGACGGCGTCACACCTATCTCTTGACGCCGTCAGAATACAAAATCTATATATAGTTTTCTAGTTTTCATTCATTGTGTACAACTTTGAAGGGAGTAAACCCTAGACGAAATTTACAGCTATTTTAAGGGTTTCAACCCTTTGTTTCTTCCATGCTTAATTGAAGATAAGTCTTTTATCAAATCATTCAATATGTCTATGTGTTGTTTGATTATATCTTACGCTTGTCTTCTCTTTAACAAGCTAGGCTAGGTTTTCTTTGTGTTTGCTTAGATGTAATGAAACTTAGATATTGATTATGGGTTGGTTTTTTGTTTATAATTGTTGTAGATGAATGAATTCGATGTTAGGCTTAAGAAAACTGGCATACTTCCATTTGGTAACTTGCTTGAACGTCTTAAGAAACATGATCAGAGGTGTACTATGATATTTTGGTTGTATTTAATGCGTATGTAACTACTAATGAGGCCATGTTAGGAGCTAGTAGTCGGCTCGACATAGGAAGAGGTAAAAGCTTATAGAGTTAGGGAAGATCGTACACGGCCCTACGAATGGTATTAAGGAATATAACCCGTCATCCATGCAATTGTAACAAACTAATCAACCTGTAAAAGATCGCTAAGGAGTAGTGAAATCTAAGTAAACACATTTTCTCTCATTATTGTTTCCACCACAATTAGTTTAAGTTTAGTTTATTTTATTTTGATCGCATCTTTAGTTATTTGGGTTAGTTGATTAGCAACTAATTCCGCCTACTCCTTCCAAAACCGAGATTTTACTTGCTTTCATCTAAAACATAAAAATACAAAAAGAATCATCCCTCACCTCTAGACCTAGTTTTAGTGAGTTTTAACCCTAGCGAACACTATTCTTTGAGTTGAACGATCAATCCCCCGGTACTTGTCACTATACTATACTACAACGGTCAGGTACACTGCCTGGTGGGGATTGCAAGCTTCTCAAGATCCCTTGAGAGGTAAAACCTTTTGCGAGGGCGCAATTCCACGCATGAAGTGTTTGGCGCCACAGCCCGGGGAATAGTTATTGTCTAGGTTAAAATTTCTTTTTATTAGGTCTACTTGCTAGATTCCTTTCTAGTAAGATTTTTATTTTATTTTTATAGGTTTCTTTAGTCTATCTTTTTCTTCGTTCCTTTGTTCGTAACCTTTGCCATCCGCCATTATGGAAGGTGGTAATCTCTTTGATCCCATCAACCTACCATAACAAAACCATCCACAAAACCCACCACAAGCAAACCAACCTCCTTGACCACGAACTTTAGGAGAGTACTCCCGCTCTAGCCACCAAGGCTATCGAAACACCATTGAGCTCACTCAAGGTGCCAATGTGTCTCCCTTGCGATTCGACACCATCCGGTTGGTGCAAAGCGGATGTGCATTCCATGGAATTCGTTCAGAAGATCCTAATCAAGATCTTAAGGATTTCCTAAAAATCGTAGATTCAATAGACCTTGATGTTGGAACTCGAGAGACGACCTGATTGCGTCTCTTCCAATTCTCTCTACGTGACCAAGCTAGTCAATGGCTTGAGCGTTTACCCGTGCGATCCATCACCTCTTGGGATGATCTCACCACTCGTTTCCTTGCTCAATTTTTCCCACTGGGAAGAACCACTAAGCTTAGAAATGACATCTTGATGTTCTAACAATGTGAAGGTGAAACTCTTTATGAAGCATGGACTCGTTTTAAGGACTTACTCCAAAAAGTCCCTCATCATGACATAGATCTTTGGCTCCAAGTCCAAATTTTCTATGACCATATCGATCTCTCCACAAGGCGAACCATTGACCAATCGGCCAGTGGCAAGCTTCGTGATCTAAGTGTGGAAGAATCATGGGAACTCATAGAAGATCTTGCTCTCTTTGACAATGAAAGTTGGAATGATCCTCGTGATTTGAACAAAATGGTCAAGGCAATATCTTTGCCTTCGAACAATTCAAGCACTCCCGGCCGTAGGATCATGGAACTTGAAGACCAAGTCAAGTTTCTCATGAAATCCTATGAAGCTCCTAAACCTTCAAGCCAAGTGAACAAAATCACTTCTTCGTGCGAATTATGTAGTGATCCCCACGACACTCGTGATTGCATGGAACTCCCCGAACAAGCTTTCGCGGATTACGTATCCTCGCGTACCGACGGAGCAGGAGACAAGTGGTACACTTTCAAACCCGAGCAAAACCCTTACGGTGATTCATACAACCCCTCTTGGAAAAATCACCCGAACCTTAGGTGGAAACAAAACCAAAACATGCCCCAAAACAATTCTTCCACTCCACCTAATCGTTATCAACCAAACGGTCCACCCTCTAACCGTACTTTCAATAACAATCCTTCCAACAACTATGGTAGTACCAATGATCTTGAAGGATTGATATCCAAATTTATGGCATCTCAAGAAGCCCGCATAGCTAAGTTTGAATCTGAATTCAATCAACAACAAGCAGAGATGACCAATAAAATTGACAACTTGTTGAAAGCTCTCAACAACCAAGTGCTAACTACACCAAAGAAGGACACTAGGGACACTAGTAGCGGAACCCAAATTGAAGACCCCTCATCATCTAAACACGTCCACTTTGTCAATGTAGTTACTATTAAGCCAGTCGATAATAATAGGGAAGAAAGTGATACGAATGAGATTAAGGAAGTTGTAGAGAAAAAGGAAGAGAAAGTTGAGGAAGTAGAAAATGTAGAGGAATACTTTGATAGGTTACCTACCAAGGAAGAACGGGAATACCATAAGGATCTATTCGATGACCCCGAGACACCATACGTCCTTGGTTCACCAATCATCAAATTGGGTGATCCCTCTAACATCAACATACCATGCAACATTGGGCATATGCATGTGTGGAAAGCCTACATCGATCTTAGATCTCCCATAAAAATTATGACTAGGACCCATTACAATTGGGTAATGAAGAAGCAACTTGGATATAGGATGATGCCCAACACGAGTTGGATGAGTAACTTTGTGGGAAGAGTGAAAGGATTGCACGTCTTTGTAGGAAACTTCACTTATGTTACCGATTTTTTGATTATAGAGGATATTCGTCCGGTAATAGATGGTTGCCTAAGTCAAGTAGTGTTCGGAAAGCCATTTTTTGAGGCTTCTAAGATGAATTACGACCAATCTCTAGGGATAGTTAGATTTAAGGATGAGAACGATGAGATCCAAATGCCCTATAAGATTGAACAATTTCGTCTTTTATCAAACATCGAAAAGGAACACAATCAAGCAGTCTATTATAGGAGTGATGAGGATAGACGTAGAGGAGTAGACTATGTCATGAAAAAAATGTTTGGTTTTTACAAGGAATGCTTGCAACTAGGTCCGGAATACAAAACTAAAATCGAGGATGACCTAGGAACCGTGACCAATGACGAGGTCACGTAATAGCCCATGACCTTGAGTCTAGCTACAAGACTCGTAAATAAAGAAAAGCGCTTCTTAGGAGGCAACCCATGTTTTATTTGTTTTGTTTGTTTGTTTGATTTTATTTGTTTTCGTATGCATGCTTTATTTTTATTGTTTGTTGATCATGTTTCATGCTAAATTGTGAAAATGCTTTACCTTGTTGTTTGTCTTAACTTCATAAAAAGGTATTTCGCAAAAGATAAGTGTAAGGGAAACCTAAATTTGTTTTTAAGAACGGGAATTGGACATGAACCACAACAATATTAAATGAACATGTATATTAGTATTTGTTTGAGTCAAATGCTTGTATCGAGTCATAATGATGTTTTGCAGGATTTTCCAGGAATTAAGGCGTGAGTTTTTCCAGAAAGTTTCCGGAAACTTAACATGAGATTTATGTCAGAACAATCTGACGACGTCAGGATCATAACTTGACGGCGTCAGGTGTAAAAATTCTAAAAAATTTTGCAAGTTTTGTTTTTCTAACGGAGTCTTAAAGTTTTTGTTAATTCTTTAGTTTTATAAATTCCAGGAAATCTGCAAACATTCATTCCACAAGCATTATATCCTTATATATATATATATATATATATATATATATATATATATATATATATATATATATATATATATATATATATATATATATATATATAGATTGCCGCCGATTTTACGCGAGGTTGCCATGATTGTTTTCTCAGGTTTAAAAAGTTATATTGGACAAGAAGATGATGTATATTTCTAGAGGGAAGCTTTCAACGTTCATTTTCTTGGAGGAGGATTTAACCTTGTTATCCATTTATCCACAACGAACGAATCAGGGGAGTATTTGTTTTCATTCTTTTACCTTCATTACTTTTACATCTTTTTATTGAACATTGGGGACAATGTTCAGCCTAAGTGTAAGGGGAGGGTAAATGATGATACCTTAGAGAATACAATTACGCTCGAGTTTGTTTGTTTAATAGTAGGTGTGTAATAAAACTAAGAGAAATACTTGTTAGGGCAATTTTAGCGTCAAATTTAAATTTTTTTACAACATTTAGGAGTGAAGCTTTAGCCTAAATGAGCGTCTCATGGATAGGAGTTGTATGACTAGCACAAAAACCGTACCACTCAAAAAAATTTTCCACCCAAATATGTGAGGTTCGCCTTTAGATTTGTTAGGAAAAGCATTTATTATTAGTGCTTATGAGTGTACCGGTAGTACTTAGATTCTAGAACTTGCGTTAGTGATGCATCCCGAGACCGCTAGTGAGACTACATTCGTGTAGTAGGATTTACTACATGATAAGAGGCCTTAGGATCACCCTTGTGTTAAACCCGTATCATAATTACTTGACCAATAAAGTCATAATTACTTGACTAGTAAAGCCAATTAATTTTTCCCACACCTTTGCGTTGTACTCATTTTTAGTACACGATACCCCTAGTACACCCCTCCGAGCCTATCTTTTCGTTTCCAACTTTAAGAATTTTAGTTAAAGGAAGAATTTATTAACAATCCACCCCAAATGTGCAACCAAATCGCCTTAGCCTTCCGTGTATGCACTCATCATTAGTGCATTATTGTTATATATTTAAACCCTTAGTTAATATTCTAATTGATTACATGGTTACTAAGTCGAGTCATATCTTGTACATATTGTTTTGGGACGATTGGGACTCATGGGTAAAGTAATATTGTTATTGTTGGATCGATATACTCTGATCAAACTACTTTGTAGCTTGTAAGGTTTTAACAATCTTGAATAACTCAAAATAATTAATAATGAAACACTGATATTGCTTTGTAAAGTATGTAGAATCTACTAACACAAAGCTAAGAAGAACTTTGAATTTTATTAAAACCAAGTTTTGAACCTGCTTCTCTAAACACAGATTCGCTAACAATCTCTAACTTCTCTAATATTGTTTTCTAGAAATCGTATTGTGAAACTCTAAAATTCATACGTCTAATACCATCCTAAGGCTCCTTTTATAGGCATAAGGAAAACCTTAAGTCGGTTTACAATAATTACTTGAATGACAAGTAAACTATCCCTAAGTAATTCTAGAATATTCTTATAATATTACATAATAATCCTTAAACAATATTGCATATTAGTCCTTGTTAATAAAAGTACTTTGAGTAATCTTCAATCACGAGCAGTACTTTGACTTTGAATAGCACGTTGACTATTGAGCAGTACTTTGACATAGCAGTACTTTGATCTTTACAGAAGTACTTTGATCTTCATATCCCAACAATCCTCCCCTAACTTGAACTCTACTTGCTTGATTTCAAGTTTCTTTGTAATATTTGATCTTCAACATCTTTATCATCAAGGAAAATTGTATCTTTATCTCTTTTCTATCTTGTATGTCAAAGTGCTCTTTATCAGCTTCAGATGATATCTTCTTCAGCAACTTAACAAAATTTTGACAAAGTGTACATCAAATCTTTTAAAGTTTCATACTATTCTCATCACTTCTAAATGTGTAAACTTCTGTGAGGGGTGAGTCATTGAATTTTAATGGATTTTGATGTCTCTTTACCAAAACCATTAACTCTGGAGTAGCCAATGTTTAGGTTAGAACAACCATGGTACATTGATAACCATATGATTTTAGCAAATCATCAGCTATCAACGGATTTGATTAGTCTTTACCAATAGCCATTTGCTTTTGGACTAGTTAGTTCTTTAATTACAACCATGGTGAACTAATTACCATAAAATGGATTTTCCATAGCCTTTACCACAAGCCATTTTCTTGTAGGCTAGTCAACTCTTCACTTTTACAGATATGGTGAGTTGAACACCATACAATTTTTAGTAAATTGTCAACTAAAAACGGATTTGATTATCACATTAGAGCCGTACTCTCATGATGAGTCAAACTCTTTCTTGTCTGTTAGACATGGTGAGTTGATTACCATTTGCTGTGTAGTACAAGTACTAACACCATGTATTAGTCTCAAATCCTTTTATTGATATCATCTTATGCTTCAAAAACTTTTATTTTATTTTACAAAAAGCTTTTACTGGTTTTGTGCAGCAAGCAGTACTTTGATAAAGTACTGTTTGTCTTGCAGTACTTTGAGAAAAGTACTTTCTATTCAAAAAGATTTATATAATTAAGATCGTACCAGTACTTATGCAATATCATTCATCTGAAGTAGTCCATCTTATGAATAGCTTTATCACCATTAATGCTACTTCAGTTTCATTCTCAACCTTTATTCCATGATCCAACATCCTGAGCATAAGATCCCTTATCAGAGGATATCTTCTTTCTGCTAACATATGAATCATGGTACCATCTTCCATCTCAAGTGAATGTACCCCTGATGACTCAAAGAATCTCCATCTTGTTATCTCCCATTTTTCTTGATCATTCCACAGAGTATCATTACTTGTTTCTTTAGTTTCCCAGATGGTTATTAAATCTCCCAGTAAGATTAACCCACTCCTGTTGCTTCAATATTCTTATAGTAAGCCTGTACTTGTAAATACAAATTATATAGATCTTCTCTATCTATCATGTGCAGTACATCCCATAGCATATTGAACACAGTAAAACTTTCATCCTCTATGTGAAAGATAAGGTAATTTCCTTCAATTGATTCAACCACAGAGAATGAGATAATCTTAGACTTCGTTCCATAATCTTCTGTTTTCTTATTTTCAAAATCAACAACTCTGAAATAATTCTTCAGTTCATCAATTGTATCTGATCTGATCATTTTAAGCCTTTTTGACAATTGATCATCCTGAATAGCTTTCTTCCTTTTTAACTTTCTTTTCTCAGCTTGTTCTTTCATCCCATCTTATAACTTCTTTTCTTTTTCAGCATCCATAGGCACAAAGCTATCCAGTTCTCTCTTAATTGATTCTTGAACACTATCCCATAGTGCTTTCACTTCTGGATATCTTAGCCTTTGTAAATTCTTATATCCTCTTCCTTTCAATAAACTTATCATCCAATTTCTTTCTTGAGCTATAGTCATTGGTCTTCTTGTTTCAGCAACTGACTTTCTTGTTTCTCTTAAATACTCAGCATCATAAATAGCTTGTTGCTGTCTAGCAATCTCTTCATTCTTAGTTATTTCAATCTCTCTCAGCTATACAAGAGTGAACTTCTTCTTCTTCTTCTTGGTTTCCTTCATGATCCCTTTTCCTTTATCTTTAGGATCTAAAGCTTCAGGTTCAGAAGAAGATTCAGAGACTTGCTGTGCAGGCTCAGAAATATGTATACCTCTTGGTCTATCCAAATTAAGCATTATCTGAGCTATTGTCTCATTATCACTAGCTGTATGCTCCTTGATTTCTTCTTGCTGAATTGGATTAGAAGGACCAGCTTCATCTTCAAATGTTTTTGTAGAAAGTCCAGCTGTAGAAGGTCCAATTTCATCAACATTCATTGCACCAGTACCTTGATTACCTTGATCCAAAGTACTTTGCATACCGGTATTTTGAACACCAATATTTTGAATGTTGTCACCTTGAACTCTAGTATCTTGCTCATCAACATTCTCTTCTTGAACAATGTTCTCACCATTCTCTTCTTGAACAATGTTCTCAACATTCTCTTCTTGAACAATGTTTTCAGCTTCATCAGTCTGTTTCTCTAGCACAAAATTCAAAGGTTCTTCTGGATAATGCCATAGATGAGCATCTTCTGAATATTGAAACACAACATCATCTTCATTCAAATTATCATCCTGATTCCTTCCGAATTTGAAAGATGATGACTTCTTCTTACTCCTCTTAGATTTAGAGACTTGTTTTGTTGGCTGATGAAACTTAGACTTCTTCTTTTTGGATTTCTTCTGTTCCTTCACATAAAGTCTAAAATTTTGAACAAGAGGCCACACAAATCTCTTCAATCTTCTGAACTTATTCCTTACTCTCTTGATCTCTGCATCCTGTGTAGTAATCACTTTCTTCATCCTTCTGAACTCCATTGTCAAAGCATAGTTATCCAGTGGTCCCTTACCTCCCTCATCTCCTCCAGGTGTTTGAACCCACCTGTGGAAGTATAATCATTGGGAGATAATGGTGTAGTATGCTCTGAAGTAGTACCTTGCAGAGAAGTACCTTCCTTTGAAACAGGATGTGGAGAAGTACTTTCACCAAAAACAGGTCTTTCACTTGAAACATGTACTGAGGTAGTTCTTTCACTTGAATCAACAGGCTGTGGTGAGGCAAGAGGTGGTGTTGGAGTATGTGCTGATGCAGAATGCTCAGAGTGTTCAGATTGTTCAGCATGTTCAGATTGTTCAGAACCACTAACTTCAGCTACTTCATCCCTAACAGCTTGTGCTACTTCCAATATATAAGCATTCAAAGGTGTATTGTGACCAGAAAACTTTACACTCTTGTTAGACATAAAAGTAAACACCTTATGTGGAAGCACAACGGTAGGTATATAATCCTGAGGTTTTGGTGTACCTTCAAGTGGTTTTTCTAGGAAAAGCTGAACAAATCTAGGGTACATCAAGAATGGTGAACAAGCTTTTATGTGTGCAATCATACCATCAAGAATCATATAAAAAAAATTAAATGGTTGATTGGTAACTAAGCCAACTAGAGCAGATGCTATGGCATGTCCAAATTTATCCCAAGCAGTACTTTTGGGACTTAAGCAATGTAGCACCCTTGAGACTTACTTGCTTATAAAAAGAACTTGCATTAACACTTATCTTCATCAGAACTTGGTATCAACATCACAAAAACCCTAACATCATCATGAGCCACTTCCCATTGATATACATGTCATCCGATGACTCCACTGATTCAGAGATCAGTTACTACTCTGATTCTGATGCAGGATGGAGTGGTTATTTTCCTCCTAATGCATCAAGCTCAACCAACCTAAAACCTAACAAGAAAGTTTCAACTCCTGCTCCAGCTCCATCTTTATCCAGTGAATTACCACAAGCCTTGACACAAGCTCTTGAGTCTGCCATAAAGAACATGAAGTGGTCTGCTCAAAAGAAGCCTGCAAGACCCAGAAGACCTCCAAAGTAAGTGCTTGGCCTGGCTTGCCCAAGGAAGCAATTATCTTTTGATGACAAGAGAAAGATTGCTCAGAAGGGAAAGCAGAGCTATCAAGGAAAAGGAAAAAGGCCTATGGAGTAGGGTGTGTAGTATGTAGGTTGGGTAGGGTTGGTGTAGGTTGTTTTGATGATGTCTCTCTGTCTTTATTGTGTCTGTGTCTCTTGAATGTAACCACTTTGAATGATAATGAATAAAATTTACTTTTCTGTTAAATGATATATGTAGCCTCCCCTCGAAACATGACTAACTACTAATGCCTCACCTAAAAAGTAGCTTAATTGTTAATCATTCCAATACTTACTACTAAAAAAGTAAATCTTGAAACATCAAAGCCTTTTGTAAGTAAATCTGCTACATTATCATCTGTATGAACTTTAAACACATTTATGAGTCTATGCTCATAGCAATCTCTGATAAAATGATGACTGATCTGAATGTGCTTTGTCTTGGAGTGATAGACTGGATTCTTCACAATACAAATTGTACTCTCATTATCAATGTTGATAGGAGTGTTCTTGAAGTTGAATCCATAATCCAAGAGCTGATTTTGCAACCAAAGTACTTGTGCACAACAACTTGCAGTAGCCACATATTCTGCTTCTGTGGAAGATGTGGCTGTAATTGTTTGCTTTTTGCATTGCCAAGACACTAATCTACTTCCAAGATATTGGCATCCTCTAGTGGTTGATCTTCTGTCATAGTTGTCACCAGCATAATCACTATCTGAAAAAGCTTCTAGATGAAAAGGGGACTCCCTAGGATACCACAATCCTAGCTTAGTTTGTTGCCTAAGGTACCTAAAAATCCTCTTGACAGCATTCAAATGTGAAATCTTGGGTTTAACTTGATGTCTTGCACATAAACAAACAACAAAAGTAATGTCAGGTCTAGATGCAATCAAGTACATTAGACATCCAATCATAGACCTGTATAGTTTGACATCAACATCTTCTCCATCTTCATCTTTTCCCAAAGGTTTGTTAGCATCAACAGGTGTGGATGCTGGCTTGAAAGTAGTGAAGTTGAATCTCTTAAGAATGTCTGCAACATACTTATCTTGACCTATGAAAATTCCACTGCTTGATTGTTGACCTTGAAGCCCCAAAAAGAATGTTAGTTCACCCATTGAACTCATTTGAAACTCTTTTTGCATAAGATCCTCAAATTCCTTCACCATTGACTGCTTTGTAGCTCCAAAAATAATATCATCCACATACACTTGGACAAACATGATATCCTTTTTATCTCTTTTGATAAACAAGGTCTTGTCAATAGCACCTCTCCTATAACCATGTTGTTATAGAAAAGTAGAGAGTCTTTCATACCATGCTCTAGGGGCTTGATGAAGGCCATACAGAGCCTTAATAACCTTGTAGACTTTGTTTGGATGTGCAGGATCTTCAAAACTAGGAGGTTGTTTAACATAAACTTCCTCTGTGATAGTGCCATATAGAAAAGCACTTTTAACATCCATCTAATATACAGGGAAGCCCATATATGATGCAAAAGCCAAAAACAGCCTTATGGCTTCTATCCTTGCCACAGGAGCAAATACTTCATCATATTCTACCCCTTCTTCTTGTCTATATCCTTGAGCTACTAACCTTGCTTTATTCTTGATGACATTCCCTCTTTCATCTCTTTTAACTCTGAAGACCACTTTGTTCCAATTAGTCTTTTACCATCAGGGTAAATCACATAATACCCATACTTCTTGAAGTTTAAATTGTAAGAGTTCTTCTTGCATAGCTTCAACCCAACTCTCCTTGGCTAATGCTTGTTTTACTGTCTTAGGTTCTTCTTAAGACAGAAAGCAAGCAAATAAGCATAATTGCCGATCCTTGTGATTCACCCTGTTCTGCTTGTAGATAAAGCTAAGTAAAGAAGTATGTTGTTGAGACATATTCTTAGCTTTAGTTCTTGTGAGTACTCCTGAAGTAGAAGGTCTAATTATTTTACTGATAGTATGATCTTTATGAATTCTTAGTGTAGGAGTTGGTGAAACTTCAAGATTATCTTCCAAATTTGTAAAATCAAGGTCTTTATTGGAATTTGAGAAAATGCCTTCTTTTTCCAATTCATCATCAGTATCTTCTAAGGCAGGCATGGTTGGATCAGTTAAATCATCAACATTGATCCAATTTGAAGTATCTAAGACATTAGAAGTACTTTCAAATGGATCAGCAGTACTTTGAGGCAAAGTACTGTCTGTGCCTTTAGCCTTCTTCTTTTCTGCTTCATAAGCTCTCCTTTGATCATCTTCATAGGACTTAGCAAGAGTTTCTTGAAGAAGCATCCTATTAAGTTCATCTTGGATAGCTTGGTCTTCATCAGATACTGTGGTTTTCGGTTGAACAGTACTTTGTGGATCAACGGTACTTTGAGGTTCAATAGTACTTTGAGGTTCAAAAGTACTTTTCTTCTCATCACTGGGTGCTTCATCAGAATCATCTTCAGATCTTATATTGACTCCATGAACAGTGTATTGTGATTCTTCTTCATTGTGAACAACTTGATTTTCTTCCCTTACAGGTACATAGTTCATGGATGAGGCCATTAAATCAAGATCGAACATCCAATCAGGACCTTTACCTTTTTGAGTTTCTTGGTCTTCTAGAAATTCAACATGAAGACATTCTTGAACCTTCTTTGTAGCCCTGTTATACACTCCGAATCCTTTGCTACTGGTACAATAACCCAATAAGTATCCTTCATCTGACTTACCATCAAATTTTCTCAAATTATCAGCAATATTCAAAATAGTCAGGGGACATCCAAAAGGTTTCATAAACTTAATGTTTGGCTTCTTTCCCATGAGTAACTCATAAGGTGTCTTTATCTGAGGTTTTGTCACTGATACTCTATTCAACACATAACAAGCAGCACTTATAGCTTCAGCCCAAAATGGAACAGGTAATTGGGAATCCACAAGCATTGTCCTTGCTGCTTCTATCAAAGTTCTATTCTTCCTTTCTGCAACTCCATTCTGCTGAGGAGTTGTGGCAATACTAAACTCTCTCTTAATTCCTTTCTTGGCACAAAATTCATCCATTAGCTGATTCTTGAATTCAGTCCCATTATCACATCTAATGCCTTTAACCTTGAGTCTTAACTGATTTTCAAGTGCTATTATAAGATCATGAATAGCATCAAAAGTTTCATCTTTAAATCCCAAGAAAAAGACCCAGCTAAATCTGCTACAGTCATCTATTATAACCAAACAGTACTTCTTCTTGTTTAAGCTAACAACTGGAACAGGTCCAAACAGATCCATATGCAGCAATTCCAAAGGCTCTCTAATGGTTCTTTCTTCAACCTTTTTACATAAAGCCATGTGTTGTTTACCCTTCTTGCAAGCCAAACATGAATGATCATGCTTGAATGTTTTAGAAGGTAAACCTCTAACTAAATTTCCTTTGACCAACTTGTTGATGTTCTTGAAATTTACATGCCCTAGTCTTCTGTGCCATTGATGTGCTTCTTCCATTGTTGCCCTTGCTATCAAGCATGTTGCTCTTTCAGTAGAATTTTTGTTCTTCAAGTTTATGCTATACACATCATTGGTTCTTGGTGCTCTCAGCATCACCAGGTTTTCATCTTCTAATCTAAACTCAAGGGAGAGAATAAGACATTCTGTGTCAAGAAATAACACAGGATACTTCTTGTCACAGATCTGAGAGACTGACAAAAGGTTGAATTTAAGCTCCTTCACATATCTAACATTCTCAAAATCAATTGATCCTGCCTTAATGGTTCCTTTGCCAGTGATTCTCCCTTCATCAGGATCATTCCCAAATGCAACTCTTCCTCCAAAATAAGTCTTAAAATCTGACAAGAGCTCCTTTTCTCCTGTCATGCTTCCAGAGCAACCACTATCCGCAATAAGATGATCTTTAAGCTCCTCTGCTGAGTTGCCCTGCATAAAAATGAAAAGGGTTAGTTTCTTTTAGGAACCCAAGCCATTACTGACTTGTGTTCCCCTTGTGGAGTAACATACTGAAATTCTTTGAGTATGTAATCACCACTGTTTTTGAAAGCACTATCAAGAATTAATGTCTTTGATTCCAAAACCTGTGTTGAATTGTTATCAACACTCCCTTTTCACCCTTATTTTCTGAAAGTACTTTGTCACCCTCAGCATTACTTTCTTTTTTAACCCACTTAGTTGTAACTATTGGTGTTGGGGTCTTTGTTCTAGCTACTTTTCTTGAGTTGTAAGGCCTTCTAGGTTTGTTAGAATTGAATCTCCTTGGTCTTACACTTGAGTTTTTGCTAGCAGTACCTTGATTGGGGGTATTCCTAACAGTACTTTGAGAAAGTACTGCTTGAACAGTACTTTGAGAATTATTTTTTGAAGGTACTGTGGGTTTGGAGAATGGTCTTTTCTGATGAGGGTACCTATAGTCTTTTGAGAAATTACTATGGTTAACCCTATTTGAGTAATTCGAAGCTAGTTTATTCTCCCTTGGTTTATTCTCCTTGTGCTTATGGTTTGCAGATGTGGTCTTTGGGTATTTGCTTAAGTACTATGAATGATAATCACAGTCTTTGATCAAATGATGAGGACTATAGCATACAAAGCATAACTTTGGACCTATATTCCCAAATCCATTCCCAAAAGGTTTTCTATAAAAAGCAGCATTTTGAAAAGATTTTCTTGTAGGTACTGCTGAATGATCAATAGTACTTTGAGAAGTTTTTGGAAGTACTGCTTGTTTTGAAAAGCCATGTTCACTCCCAGAACCCTTATTATCATCCCTAGGTGTCTCAACAGATTCTCTTATAGACTCAGGACTAGATTGACTTGAATTAGATTAACCTTTAAGCTTTTTCCTGAATTCTAGATTATCTACTCCAAAACAAGAAACATCTGTCCTAGGTAGTTGAAAACTACCTGTAGGTGGAGGAACTTCATTGTATCCTTTGATTTTCCTTAAATTCAGAAGGTGTTGAAAAAGGTGATTCCTCATTACTAGATGTGTTTTCCTCTAAGCTTATGAATTCTTCATCACTAGTTGAGGTCTCCTGAGAAAGACTTAAGTCTTGGTTCCTAGTTGAAAGTACTTCTGAACTATTATCATAACCTAGGCCAGTTTTAATGTTTGTTGTTATCTGTTTTTCAACAAAACTAACATGTGACAGTCCTGATTCTTTCCAAACAGCAAGTTTTTCTAGCAACTTATCTCTTTCTTTAGTGACCTTTTCTGATTCAGAGACTTTACATCCTAAATTCCACTCACTTAACTTTAATTGATAATATTTTTGCTCATATTTTTCAGCCCAAGCTACTTCATTATTCTCATGAGTGATTATCTTGGCTTCCATTGACTCTAAAGTCAATTGGTAACCAACTATCTCATACCTAGCCCTTCTTTAGTTATCTCTTTCAGTTTCATATTCTTTAAGAATCTTTTGATAAGAGTTACTACATTTGGAACATACCTCAAAGATAGTGGATGAACTTGGTGAAGTAGCCATCATAGCAAGCTGAACAGGTTCTTCTTCACTTTCCATGCTCCAATCAAAGCTTCCTAGACCATCTCTTGACTCCAAAGCTTCATATCCTAGTTCCTCATCAAAAGCTGTGCTCCAATCAACCTCTTCCAATGCAACCATAGAGTAGGTTACTGGTTCATCATCAAATTCATTACTCCAGTCAACTTTTGATAAGTTTTCTTGAGCCACCAAAGCTTGTGACTTTGGCTCAGCAATAGGGACCTTTTTTCTTTCAACCTTGGGTTGTTCAATCATCATGTTTGCTTGATACTTTGCAAACTTGCATTCCCTTGCAAAGTGACCAGTCCTTTGACAATTGAAGCATTCAATCTTAGACTTATAAAATGCTATCCCTTGCTTAACTTTGAAATCAATACCTCTCCCTGTCTTGTTCATAAACTTTTTGATCCTTGCAGTGATCATGGCAACCTGCCATCTTATGTCAATTTCTTCCATATCATTATCATCAATTTGCAAGACATCTTCTTGATAAGTAACAGGTAGAGTGGCTTGTTGAGCAAAGAATGAACATAAAACATCATCTGAATTGGGGGTATGTGACGGTGATGAAGTGGTAGTGACCATGGTTGTACATGGATGCTGTGTCTCTGCAACAATACTTTGAACAGGGTAAGCAGTACTTTTAGTGGAAGTACTGCCTCTGTTTTCAGAAGATACAAAGGCAATACTATGAGAACTTGAGCCTTTGTTACCCTTCATCTCATGCTCATACACCTTTAGATTGTTGTAAAGATCATCAAAGTACATGGTGTCCAAACCAGGTTGTCCTCTAATCATGGTAGCAACCACATGCCATGCAGACGGCAAACTCCTCAAGAACTTCAAGTTTGCATCTTCAACTGATGCCTCTGCTCCATACAATTCTAGCATACTGAGTAGATTTTGATATCTGTCATAGGTAGAATCAAGGCTTTCTCTTTCACCAACAGTGAAGGTTTCAAACTGTTGCTTCAATAGGTTCCTGTGCATCTTCTTGGAAGCATCATTGGTGTGTATTAATTTACACGCCTTTTATAAGACCAAAACCGGACTCAAAAGACCAAAAACTAACCAATTATGCCAAATGTGTCTTGTTTTTGTGTTTGTGATGTGCAGGTACGGATATTACGCAAAATATCGGAAAACAAACGGAAATTAGCAAAAACGAGCACGAGAGTGGGAGGCGGTAAAAAAGTCAAAGCCGGAATCCTAAAGTAAAGAATAGTCCTTCATGAATTCAAGATTTACATGATAAGCCCTTGGATCAAAGTTTACTGAATTGGCAGAAATGGTCCTTAAAGTTTCAATTAATACAAAATTGGTCCTTGAATTGTATTATTACAAATGATAAATCTGGTTTCAAAGCCCACACTCTAATATCCTGAATCCAAAAGCCCAATCCATAATAAAACCCCGAGCCCATTTCCATACCCGGTCCACAATCACACTCGGTCAAACACCACTTATTCCGGTCAACCATTCAATATAACCAAACAATAATAAAAAAATTAACCCCGCGCCCCTTTTCACCTTTTTTCCCAGAAAACACTATTCACTCATGAACCCTAGTTACCCATTCATAAAATTAACTGAGATTAAGGGTATTAATGTCAAATCAATGGTGTTCTAGAAGCTCAGTATGATGTCAGAGAGTGTCAGAGTATCAAAAGAAGCACAAATTTGATACGTGGCAAGGGCTGATTAGTTGAGACACGTCATTATATTTGATCCAAGGGCTATGGATTGATGAGAGATGATTGAAGCTGATCATGTGGTCCTGAGGTGACTTAAACAAACACAACCTCTGATGCATAGGGATTGCACCAGGCTTTACCTCTCAAGGGATCTTGAGAAGCTTACAACCCCTACCAGGCAGTGTACCTGATCGTTGTAGTATAGTATAGTGACAAGTACCGGGGGATTGATCGTTCAGCTAGGAATAGTGTCGCTAGGATTATAAAACCTAAATACTAGTTCTAAAGATGAAGGATGATTATTTTTGTATTTTTATATTTTTTAGAAAGCAAGTAAATATCTCGGGTTTGAAGGATATGGGCGGAATTAGTTGCTAGTCAACTAACCCAATACTAAAGATGCAATCAAAATAAAATACTAGAAATGAAAATAAAACTAAATTAAACTAAGGTTGTGAGCAATAAGTGGAGAAATGTGTTTACTTAGATTTCACTACTCCCTAGATATCTTTTACACGTTAATTACTTGTTATAGTTGCGTTGATGATGGATTGTATTCCTTAATACCATTCATGGGGTGGCGCACTTAACTCCCCAATCCTATGAGTGCCTACTTCACTCCTATGTTGAGCCGGCTAAGAAGCTCCTAACATGGGATCATTAGAATTTACTCATGCATTAAATACAACCAATAAAACCTAGTGCACATCGGTTCATGTTTCCTAAGACGTTCAAGCATGTTATCATTTGGAGATCTGCCAGTTTTCTTAATCCTAACATCGAAATCATTCATCCAATACAACCATAAACAAGTAATCAACACATAATCAACATCTAGGTTTAATTAGATCTAAGCAAACACAAGATAAATCTAGCCTAGCATGGTGGAATTAAGACAAGCACAAGATATAGACAACCAACACATAGACATATTGATTGAATTAGAAGAACACTTATCTCAATTACACATGTAAGGGTTCAAGGGCTGAAAACCCTTGAAAAACCTGTAAAAATCGTATATGGTTCGGCCTTAGGGTTTCTCCAAAACTTGTTCCTCTTAATGAATGAAAATTAGAAAACTATATATAGGAAATTGAGGCTGACGGCGTCAAGACCAAACAGGTGACGCCGTCATCTCGCCGCCAAAAGAATTCTCGGACTGCCTTGATCTACATCTGACGCCGTCACGTTATATATTTTTCCAGGCCGTCACGTATTTATCTCTTGACGCTCTTCCTTGTGACACCTTCATTTCTGTACTGGGTCATCATGAAATTTACTCTTGACGCCGTCAGGATGGTACTCTTGACGCCGTCACCTACTGTTCCCATCTTGGAAAATTAAGTCTTTGGCGTTTTCTTCAATTTTATGCTCCAAAAACGTCCGAATTGCTTCCTTTTCCAGATTTCACTCCCAAAGTACCTAAAATCACAAAATGAACGATTTAGGGCAATATTTGATCAAATAAATTCAATTCCGGGCTTAAATGACCCCCTAAAAGTGGTTCATTTTTCGCCTCATCATATACCCTTACACTTGAGATTTGCTTGTCCTCAAGCAAATGCGCTTTTATTCTAGTCAAAATACGAGTTAGGGTCATTTAACACTAATATAAAAGTAATTACAACAAATAATTGTTCCACTAAAGACCTAAGACAAGCATGGAGGTCATATACTAGCACCTCACAAATAGTGTTTAGATACTCACATCTCTCGGGTGTAATAAAGTATAAATTACAATATGGAAACGGAAGATATCTCTCACTACCTGTCATAGCAAAATAGATTACCATAGGCTTGGGAAAGGATCAAACCTCCACCACATGGCGTAAGCACCTAGGATAAACTATCAAAGAGGTATTTTAAAGGGTTGTAATGTTAGGTGTAGGGATATGAAATACACGGTTTTGTTGGATATAGGCAGTCTTTACTGGTTGCGAGTTAACAATCTTGGTTAATTACATGTACAATGTGGCGTTGCTAAGCCAAGACTAGACTCGACTTAAGCTAATTAAATCAAAAATAACAAAAACATAAAATGAACATAGAATAAAAAGGGATGGTAGTCCGTATGTTTTTTCTCTTTTCTTTTTCTATTTTTTTTTTTTTTTTTTTTTTTTTTTTTTTTTGCATACACTCTTACCCTACCATCCAAAATAATACTTCATAGGGAATGTAAATTCCTCTTACACTTGAATTTTTACATACTTTACAATAAACTAATCTAATGACTCGAATTAAGAAAATCAAAACACTTGGAGTACTTTTTAAGATTAACGTACATATGGGGGTAATAAATGATGTTCTTCCCCATTACTCCATAAAATAAGTACTTTACCCATGAGTCCCAATCGTCCCAAAACAATATGTACAAGGATATGAATCGACTTAGCAACCATGTAATCAATTAGATAGTTAACTTAGGGTTTAACAAATAACAATAATGCACTAAAAATGAGCGCATACACGGAAGGCTAAGGCGATTTGGGTGTACATTTAAGTGGGGTGCAACAAATTCTTCCTTTAAGTAAAATGCTTAAAGTTAGAAACGAAAAGATAGGCTCGGAGGGGTGTACTAGGGGTTTCGTGTACTAAAAATGAGTACAACGCTAAGGGTGTGGGAAAAATTAGTTGACTTAACTAGCCAAGTAATATGACTTTAATGGTCAATTAATTATGATACGGGTTTAACACAAGGGTGATCCTAATGCCTCTTATCATGTAGTAAATCCTACTACACGAATGTAGTCTCACTAGCGGTCTCGGGATGCATCACTAACGCAAGTTCTAGAATCTAAATGCTACCGGTACACTCATAAGCACTAATAGTAAATGCTTTTCCTATCAAATCTAAAGGCGAACCTCACATATTTGGGTGGAAAATTTTTCTGAATGATACGGTTATGTGCTAGTCATACAATCTCCTATCCATGAGACGCTTGCTATGGTTAAAGTTTCACTCCTAAATGTTGTAAAAAAATTTAAATTTGGCGCTAAAATTACACTAACAAGTATTTCTCATAGTTTTATTACACATCTACCATCAAACAAACAAACTCAAGCGAAAGTGTATTTGTTAGGTATCATCATTTTACCCTCCCCTTACACTTAGGATGAACATTGTCCCCAATGTTCAAGTAAAGAATATAAAAGTGAAAAAGTAAAAAGAAGGAAATCAAATACTCCCCTGATTCGCTCGGTATGGATAATAAGGTGGCCAGGTTAGATCTTCCTCCAAGAAAATGAACAATCAAATCTTCCCTTCCAGAATATAAATCATTTTCTAGTCATACGTAACTTGTAAATCCTGAGAAAACAAACAAAGCAACCTCGCATAAAATCGGCGGCAATCTATATAAGTTACTAAATCATAGAAAACAAAATAAGATATAATGCTTGTGGAATGAAGTTTGCAGATTTCCTGGAGATTATAAAACTTAATAATTCAACAAAACCTTAAGACTCTGTTAGAAAAACAAAACTGGTAAAATTTCCAGATTTTTACACGTGACGCCGTCAAGAGTAAACTCGTGACGCCGTCAGAAGTGACCTGCAGAAATTCTTGTGTTAAGTTTCCAAAAAATTTCTGGAAAAACTTGGTCCTACTTCCTGGAAAATCCTGCAAAACTTCATTATGACTCAATACAAGCATTTGACTCTAACAAATACAAATATACATGTCCATTTAATATTGTGGAGAATCATGATCGGTTTGTTTCTTAAAAACATATTTGGGGTTTCCCCTTACACTTATCTTTTGCAAAAATACTTTTAGGTGGAGTTAAGACTAGACCAAAACTACAAAGTAAAGTATTTCCACTATTTAGTTTAGAAACATGATCTACCAACAATAAAAATAAAGCATGCATACGAAAGCAAATAACAAACAAACAAAATAAAATCACACAAAGCATGGGTTGCCTCCCAAGAAGCGCTTTTCTTTGTTTACGAGTCTTGTAGCTAGACTCAAGGTCATGGGTTACGTTTTTCTTTCCCACTTTTGTGCCAACTCGAAACATCTAACCCAATTCTCATCACGCTTATATTCCGGGCCTAGATTCATGCAACCCGAATAGTATGTTCGCCTCCTCTCAGAATAGGCGTCATCAGTAATTCCATCTTCCTTAACCTCATAGGGCCGAATTTTATCAATTTGTAGATTCTCGATGCCCTTTAATTCTTCCTTCATGTGAGGCATCATGAAAGTGATCTTCTCTATCCCATCAGTAAACTGAGCTATCCCCTTCTCATGGTCGTGATACATCTTAGTCTTTTCAACAAAAGGTTGTCCTAAAACTACTTCTCCAAGGTGTGGATCTATAATGCCTCTAACATCTTCTAGGATTACAAAGTCGCATTGATAAGTAAAATTTCCTATAAAGATGTGTACCCCTTTAACTCTCCTGACGAAGTTACATAGCCTATTAGAATTGTAAGGGTCTTTTCTAGGGCTTAACCTTTCGTTCATTATCCAATTGCAACAGAGCCTAGACATGATATTCATGGGTGCTTTTAAGTCAATGTATGTATGCTCTCTAGACATGTACCCAATCATGCAAGGAATTTTTATGTTCGTGAAGTTATGCCTCCTAATCCATGGTGTCTTTCTATATTTTGAGGGGCAAGGATGTTGTAAAAGGAACCTATGGTAACTCAATTCATCCGAGGTAGGAGCGAAGTACGTAAACTCAATTTTGCTTTGGAGAGGCTTAGTGAATTCCTTAAATGTGTTAAGTTCTCTCTTTCTTCTTTTATGCGCTATAAGCCTCTTGCTAACTTCTAAACGGCGACTCTCTAAATCCATGAAGACCAAACTAGTACAAAAAAAAAACACAAAGAAATAAGATAGACTAAAGAAAACCTAAAAATAAAAATAAAATCTTACTAGAAAGGAATCTAGCAAGTAGACCTAATAAAAAGAGATTCTAACCTAGACAATAACTATTCCCCGGTAGCGGCGCCAAAAACTTGGTAGCGTAGGGATTCCACCAGGCTTTACCTCTCAAGGGATCTTGAGAAGCTTACAACCCCCACCAGGCAGTGTACCTGATCATTGTAGTATAGGGGGGCGGTACGGAAGATTGGTCCGCTCCGCAAAGCTTAGCTTTTCGGTTTCCTCCCCCGTAGTATAGTATAGTGACAAGTACCAGGGGATTGATCGTTCAGCTAGGAATAGTGTCGTTAGGATTAGAAAACCTAAATACTAGTTCTAAAGATGAAGGATGATTATTTTTGTATTTTTATATTTTTTAGAAAGCAAGTAAATATCTCGGGTTTGAAGGATATAGGCGGAATTAGTTGCTAGTCAACTAACCCAATACTAAAGATGCAATCAAAATAAAATACTAGAAATGAAAATAAAACTAAATTAAACTAAGGTTGTGAGCAATAAGTGGAGAAATGTGTTTACTTAGATTTCACTACTCCTTAGATATCTTTTACACGTTAATTACTTGTTATAGTTGCGTGGATGACGGATTGTATTCCTTAATACCATTCATGGGGTGGCGCACTTAACTCCCCAATCCTACGAGTGCCTACTTCACTCCTATGTCGAGCCGGCTAAGAAGCTCCTAACATGGGATCATTAGAATTTACTCATGCATTAAATACAACCAATAAAACCTAGTGCACATCGGTTCATGTTTCCTAAGACGTTCAAGCATGTTACAATTTGGAGATCTGCTAGTTTTCTTAAGCCCAACATCGAAATCATTCATCCAATACAACCATAAACAAGTAATCAACACATAATCAACATCTAGGTTTCATTATATCTACGCAAACACAAGATAAATCTGGCCTAGCATGGTGGAATTAAGACAAGCACAAGATATAGACAACCAACACATAGACATATTGATTGAATTAGAAGAACGCTTATCTTAATTACACATGTAAGGGTTCAAGGGCTGAAAACCCTTGAAAAACCTGTAAAAATCGTATATGATTCGGCCTTAGGGTTTTCCAAAACTTGTTCCTCTTAATGAATGAAAATTAGAAAACTATATATAGAAAATTGAGGCTGACGGCGTCAAGACCAAATGGGTGACGCCGTCATCTCGCCACCAAAAGAATTCTCGGACTGCCTTGATCTACATCTGACGCCGTCACGTTATATATTTTTCCAGGCTGTCACGTATTTAACTCTTGACGCTCTTCCTTGTGACGCCTTCATTTCTGTACTGGGTCGTCATTAAATTTACTCTTGAAGCCGTCAGGATGGTACTCTTGACGCCGTCACCTACTGTTCCCAGCTTGGAAAATTAAGTCTTTGGCGTTTTTTTCACTTTTATGCTCCAAAAACGTCCGAATTGCTTCCTTTTCCAGATTTCACTCCCAAAGTACCTAAAATCACAAAAAGAACGATTTAAGGCAATATTTGATCAAATAAATTCAATTCCGGGCTTAAATGACCCCCTAAAAGTGGTTCATTTTTTGCCTCATCAACCTCACACGGATTGCCAACATGGCAATCCGTGTGCTCAACCCTTATCTTCTCCTATAAATAGATAGATTTGTAGCTTAGTTTGTGTGGAGTTTTAGGATAGCAAAACTCTGCCAAAATTTACTTTGAATGTATTTAGAGTAGTTTTATTGTAATTCATTTTAAATTTTCAATGAAATCAGTTTCTTATTAATCTTTACATTTTGTTGTTGTTACTGTCTTTAATCAACTTTTACTTGTTTGTTATTAGCTTATTTCATATATCCTGCAAAATAATTTCAAGAGTTATTTCATTTCAAAGTTGTTATAAAAACAGAAAAAAATAAAAATAAATAGAATCAAATTAGTTTTTATATAGCTTTTGTTAGAATAGATTTCATTTTTACTGTTCAATAGCTTGTTGGTCAAAGTTAGTCAAACTGTGGTGATAATTCATGAATTGTGGGAGATTTGATAGTTCAAACAGAGACAAGGATGTGTTTGAGCCTATCTAAAGATAGGCTAGCTAAGTGAATCACCTCTATTTAGAGCTTAGGTGAAAAAGCTTGTAAGTACTTGTTACTGTTTCATAATGTTACTGCATAATTTTAGTAGATTGATTTGATCTGTCATAAATGGTTGATTTATGTTTTTGTTTTATTGAATGGATTAGAGTAGATGTTATAGTAGTTGTACTTGTTGTTTAAATCTGTTATTTGTTAGAAATAGATTGAGGCCTGTTGATTTTGTCATAGAGATGAATCTGAGTATCTGTTAGATTCTATTAGTTTGATTGATTTCATCACTTTTGATTGCTGATTCTGCTTGTAATAGTTCTGATATAGTTTATTGGATCACTGATTTTGAGTATTTGAGTAGGAATTGTGGTTTCTTAAGAATAATCTGTTTGTAAGGGGTTGTTTGGATTTGACTGTAGTAGATTGAAGTTGTTGTTTGTTCATTTGGTTTATTGCTCATATTGGTTCCTTTAGGTTGATAAATGAGTTCAGCATAATAAATATAGTAAGTCCTTCTTTAAAAAGTCAAAGTAAAATTATTCAATAGCTTAATCAGTTGTGTATTTGAATTCAGTTAAGAGAAATTATAGTAGTAGTTACATAATAGGATAATCTATCCTAATTTAGAGTATTCGTAGCTTATTAGTACATTTAGGAGTAGGTTAGCTTAATTGAATTTGGTAAAAGTCAAATAAGTTGAATCTATCATAAGTCAATTGTGCATCAGATTTGTTGCTCATTGTTGTTGTTTCAGTGTGATTTTAGAGTTCATTTGGTTGTTTTTAGATATAGGATTTTAGTTACTTTGCATCTCAGTCGTATAGAGTTCAATTTTCTCCTCTCATACTTTTAGCTTAAGCTTTTTAGAACAGCTTTTTGAGGCCTGCTTATTATAGGTTTGAGTCTGTTTTCTGAGTTGATGCAATAGGGCTGCTAGTGTTGGTTGATCTTGTACTTATGCTTGTTTGTGTTTTCTGAGTTGACTTGAGATTGTTTGAGCTACTTACATTGTTTCTCAGTCACTGGCTTATTCTTTTTAGTATCTGCTTATTGTTTTAGCTTATTGCTTAGACTGCTTATTGCTTGTTTTTGTTGATTCTGTGCCTTCACTGTTTATATCTGAGTTTATTTGTGCTTATTTTATCATATTGTAACTGTGTTTGAAGTTTGGTTTAGTTTTGTGGCAAGTGCTTATAACTAAGCACTTGCCATAAGCTGTTTTAGCACTGAATAAGCACTTCTGCTTAACTTTTTCATTCCAAAATTTTTCTGCAAGCTCATTATAATATTTTAGATTTTCTGTAACTTTTTCATAATTTTCTGAGTTAATTTGATATTTTTCTTAATTTTTCTTTATTTTTAATCATTTTTAAATCAATTTTAAATAATAAAAATCCATAAAAAAATCAGAAAAAGCTTTGAAAAATACAAAAATAGTTTAGAAAATTCTTTTATAATATTTTAGATTTTTTTTAGAATAGATTCTACAATTTTCCTATTATTTTTCATAATTTCTTTTATTTTTAATTACTTTTTAATTCCAAAAATAGAAAATAAATTCTAGAAAATAAATAAAAACTCAAAAAAATATTTTTCTTTTTCTTAAAATTCTTTTTATTAGTTTAAGATTTTTAGAAAATAATTTCAAGTTTGTAGGATCATTTTTTCAAATACGTTACGTTTTAAATTTTGCGGTTGCATTTCCGTTTTTACGTTTTTAACTTGGTGCATAATTGGCTTGTACTCTTTGCATATTTCATCTTTGTTTGTTATTACTTGAATTATTTGATTTCTATTTTTACTTTCTCACTTTTCAATTCACGGTTTCACGAATCGATATTCTCGATTCCATTCGCCTTCGTTGGGAAACGACTCGGGTGATCCGTATTTTACGCGGATCACTTCGATACTATACTATATATTGTATAATTGGTTTTCACACGAATCAATTTTTGGCACCGCTGTCGGGGAAGGCCGAAGTGAATTTTTGAATATCGTTTTGAAAAATCGTGTTTTGTTAAGCCTTCCTCTACTTTGTATATATATTTCTATAAAAATTGAAAAATTCAAAACACTTTTCCTAAAGTGTTTACAAAATACCAAAAAAATAATAAAATTTACAGCCTCGACTTGACCGAAAGGAAGGGCGTTGTAAACCAAAAAAATCTCACAATATAACGAAAACGTGAAATTAGTTGTTTATCGAATTATTTCAATTACTACAACCGAATAAGCGGGAAATACGGATAGCTAAGACATTAAATTGCTAGCTGAAGAGAGATCCATTCTTCTCTCCCGTCCCGTCACGCGTGGTTTTGAAAGAAACGGTTTTTGATTAACGTTACGTTTTAAGAAAAGAAAAACAAAAGAAATAAAAAGTTTTTGTGGAAAAAAAAAAAAAAAAAAAAAAAAAAAAAAACAAAACAAAACAAAACAAAAAGATTTTCTTTTCTCTTTTCTTTTTCATTTTCTTTTTGATTTTGCTTGTGGTGTATGCACACTCGTTCTTCTTTTGAGAGTCTTACATCTCCGTTCTCTAACCCCGAGCGGGTTTTACGACATACGAGTCGGGTTCATTTCCTTGACGACGAGGAGATGAACCAAAACGAACACAACGGACCCCCGCCGATAGGTGGTCCGCAGCACAATGTTATCCCGCCGATGGGACAACAACCGGCATTTGATCCACGTCCGATGGAAGAACAACTCCAATCACCATTAAATGGTGTAAGAAGAGCTATTGTGATTCCGGACATCAATGCCAATTTTGAGATCAATCATGGATTACTCAATTTGATCACGGGTATATCCTTTCACGGGTTCCATCATGAAGACCCCTATGCTCACATCAGAAATTTCACCGACATAGCTGAGACCATTAGAATGAATCAAGTTCCTCACGATGTGGTGAAATTGAAGTTATTTCCTCCTCCTTAAAAGGAGCAGCCCGGACTTGGCTGGAAAAGGAACCGCCAAACTCGATTCACACTTGGAATGATCTCGCTTCCAAGTTTGTGAATTATTTCTATCCTCCTTCTAAAACTTCTAACCTACATTCTCAAATCTTTCGGTTCCAACAAGCTTTTGATGAGTCGTTTAGTGAAGCTTGGTGATGAGTGTCTAAATACTCATCATTTTATACCAATCTGAGCTGTCAAAACATACAAAAACACTCAAATATGTATCAAAATACTTAAAATATCTTAGAAGTGTGTTTTATATGTTTCAAATGCAAAATATGCAAAAACAGATGAAAAACGTACAAAGTTTGAATAATTGGCAGTTTCAGTCCCTGAACTTTGACAAATTGGCAAAACTAGTCCCTAGTCACTCAAAACTTGTTCAAATATCATAAAAGGTCCTTGGGATTCATAAGTTGTTAGGAAAAGTCCTTTGAAGTTAAAAATTATAAATTTACAACTTTGGTCCCTCAACTTTGGAAAAGTGTCAAAATTAGTCCCTAAGGTTTTAAAAATAAGAAAATAATCAAAATAAACCTTATACTATTCTTAAATGTCATAATTGGTCCTTTGTGTTAACTGTTTGATATTTACAGGTTTAGCCCTTCAAAATCAGAAAATTACATAAAAGGTCCCTGAAGTTTGGTGAATTTACAGAAAAGGTCCCCGGATATAAAAAAAATGGAAATTATCAAAAGTGACCCTTGTACTATTCATGAATGATCAATATGGCCCTTTTGATAACTATGGGAAAGTCACATTTTCAATCCCTATAATTTTCCATAATTACATTTTTGGTCCTTATGTTTTATTACAAATAAACCAAACGGATCCTAATGTTATTATAAACCAAAACCACACACCAACAGCCCACCCACTATCCTAACCCACTTCCCTTGGCCCAACTCCAAGCCCAGTTCACCCTTGGTCAACACCCGGTCAACCAATACCACCCTTCTCCTTTACCCTCCCAATACCACCACCACCACACAGACTCACAAAACCGCCCCTCCACCTTGCCTGTTTCACCACCACCTCATCACCCACCTCTCAACGCAATACCTCCACCTCTCCACAACTTCCAAGGCGCAATAAATGCCCTAAAACCCTCTCCACGCAACCACAGCTACCCCAAGACTTTTTCTCGCCAAAAAGGTTTTTAAACGGCCATGATTCATCAGACCAATCCAATGGTCCTAAAGTGGTGGGAAATGTCACAATGGGTCCCACAAACTCAGAAAAACTCTACAAAAGGGAAAAGAAGCTGTGGTGATGAATTATTAGAGTAGTTTTAGTATAATTTAGTCGTAGTTAGTATAATTCCATTTTCAGTTGTAATCTTTAATTAAAAGCTTGTGTTTTATCATTCTCAGTGTTTTTAAGATCTTTTATAATAATCAATTTCAAATTTTAAGTTTGATTCCAGTTTATGTATTTTCATTAAATTTCCAAAATATCAATTTGTTGAGTTTGTTGTTATTAAGTGTTATAGTGGATTCTCTCAGCTTACATAAGCCTTGACAAAGCTCTTATAAGCTATTGGATGCCCTAAAAGTCAGTTTAGAATAGAAAAGCAAAATTAGAAAAAATAATAAATTAAATAAAGAAAAATAAAAAAATAGAGGGAAGAGAGGAAGAAGGGCTGAGCAAGGTGTGATTTTGATTGTTGTGGTATTAGTTACCTCTTGGGAGGTCATAGGTTATGTTCTGAGTTCATTGGTACCCTAGTCTCAGTCAGGATCATTGTAAGTCACAATCTCAATAATTGTAATTTCTGTTTTCTTATTGTTAATATTGCATTCTACTATTCAATTAGCTTTAAAAATGATATAATAAGATAGTTAGATCAGTAGTTAGGTATTTCAAGGTTTAAATCTAAGATAGTTAGAGTAAACTGTTTTAATAGGGGTGTTTGGATTGTGTGAATTGGCCTAGTCACAGGTTGTCTTTGTTGTTATTTTTAGTTCATACAGTCTTATATAGGTACCTTTAGGTTAGTTTAATCATAAAACACCTAGGTTATATTGATAAAAGTCAAAATCCACATCTTAATTCCCTAACAGTTAACTGTTAGGGATTTATGATCCACAAATCCATAATTCCATACAATAGTTGTTATACTAGTCCCATATAATCTTATTGTAGCCTAATACATCCATATCAGTACCTAGGATCAAGTTAAAGTTCATAAAAGTCAAGATATCAAATTTTCATCAAAAAGTCAAATTTACTTCTCTCAGAATTTTACAAAAGTTCAAGTAATTTTCTAGAATTTAGTGTTTGGATTGGGACCCTAAAACTTGTTCCTAGTTAAAGCCTACCACCTCAATTTCAGAATCCCATCTAGCTTATATTTCTATGAATTTTTTGCTGGGCCCACAAGCTTGGAAACACAGCTGCAGGGCAAGGTATTGCCCTGTGCATCAGACCCAGTCCTACACCACCAACTTTGGTGGTGTGTTGTGACCACCACAGTGGGCCCCACCTTTCATACTTAGGTTCTTACAACCCCCCTCCTACCAGGTATTATAGATTGACCTTTTGTTTGACCTGAATCTCAGTGGACCCCACTTGAAATAAGCCCTCAAGTCTGTCCCCATTCTGAGTTCAAATTGAGTTTTGGAATTGCTTATTTGTGCTTATCAGCTTATCTACTGAGCTTATTTGGCTAAATTTAGCTTTGACAAGTCCAACTCACTTATTAGTACCAGAATAAACCAAGGTGGATCCCACATAAGCTCATTTGAGCTTATTTCCATATTCAGTCAACAAAAGTCAACTGTGGTAGCATTAAGCTTCCGCAGTGCTTAATTTTAGCTTATAAAATAATTGTTTTTATTAAAGTTGT
The DNA here is from genome assembly GCA_030686995.1 of Artemisia argyi. Classification (NCBI taxonomy): domain Eukaryota; kingdom Viridiplantae; phylum Streptophyta; class Magnoliopsida; order Asterales; family Asteraceae; genus Artemisia; species Artemisia argyi. The sequence goes on along the minus strand of CM060683.1, from coordinate 44,087,854 downwards.
CTATTTTTATATATAATATAGTTTTGTAAAATAAAAATCAAGAAAAGACAATATAAAAATAAGTGATAGTTTCTATTTAATTTAATTTAATTTTAATTTTCATTTTTAGATTTTTATTAAGTAAGTTGTAATTTTATATTTTTATTAATTTCCTCTTATATTAAAGTATTTTTAATAATTTTCTCAGATTTTTGTTTTGTCATTTAGTATTAATTAGAATTAATAATAGTTTTATTAATAATTAATTAATAAGTAAGTTATAAATAGCATAATTAATTTTTATAAGGTAATATCTAGTTTTTATATTTTTTATAGCTTTTATAAGTCATAAAATAGTTTTATAAATTTTTTCATAATTTTCTAAGTTAGTTTAGTATTATTTGTAATTTAAAATAGTTTAATTAGTTTAATTAATATAAATAGTTTTTAATTAATAAAAAATTCATAAAAAGACAAAAAGATTTATTTTTATTTTTTATACTTTATTCAAGTTCATTTTAAGTTTTAGAAATTGTGTTTGTAAGTTTTTAGTTTAATTTGTAGTGTTTATTATTTTTAGTTTTTATTTAAGTTAGTTTTAATTAAATAGTTAAATAGTTTTTAATTAAATAATTAATAATAAATAATAAAATAATCTAAAAAAATAGTTTTCTTTTTAATTTAATTTTACTTTAAGTTTAAGTTTATAGAATTTTCATTTTTAACCCCTATAGTTTATTTTTCCTTAAAACTCACATTTTTCTCAGTACGCAGTCGCGTCTGATTTTAATTTGGTGTACGTTTTAAAAGTTTTAGACATCTAGGTTTTTAAGTAATCATTCCAATAGTTTTCTTAAGTCATTTTACTTTATAAACCCTAGTTTAAACACACACACACTTTTATTCATATCCCTGTTCATATTCACTCGATCACAAATTCGTTTATAATAAAACATCGCACACCTCGTTGGGACATTACGACCCGGGGAAACACTGTATTCCACGGAAGCATTTGCCTCAGCTGTTTGACTATTATACTTGACCATTCACAAGTGGTTGACCAATAATTATCTGACCGTTTGAGGCGAATCAAAATTTGGCGCCGCTGCCGGGGAGGTTGTGCGCTTATAATAAACGATTTTGCGTATTAGTGAACCTGAATACACATCTTTTGTATATTTACCATCCTTGTCCATATTTTCATCAAAAACAAAAATCCAAAAATATTTTCTTTCTTATTTTTATAATATATTTATCTAAAAACCACAAAATATCCATCTTTTCCCTCTTACCCTTTTTGATTCTTTAGCTCTTTACCCTCTATCCATTTAATTCTAAACTTCTATATTCTTATGGCATCTATCGAACCCGAATTCTTATTCGCGCTTGAAAAACTTCAAACCTTGTCCAAGATGTCTAGAATTCGTGTTGATTATGATGGACCATCGATTCATGTTCCCTCTCCAGTGAGGGAAATGGAACGAGAAACCGGGGTGACAAAGGACCCTGTACTTTCCTCTGACTATGGAAGTGCTAAATACGTCCAACCTACGGTTGTCCAAGAATCTAAGCTCACAATTGATCCAAACCTTTCACAGTTTACGGTTAAAAGTTTGTCAAGCAAACGTACAGAGCTTAGGGCAGTGACTGAAAAGAACGATTTGCCTAATCTTCACATTTATCAAAAACAAAAACCAGAAACCATAACGGAAGTGGTGGAAATTCCTAGCTCTCAGAGCACACCACTTGTCCCACCTCCAGATTTTGTTCCTTGTGTCGATTGTGGTGAGCCGCTTTTCGGGTTTCCATGTTGTTGGTGTACATGTGAACAATGTGGTAATGATATTCAAGACGGGAGTTGTTTGTTTTGTGGATCGAGTAATTCATTTGCTTATGATCCTAATCAAAGCTCATTCAACGACTCCTCAAATTTTTCCAACTACCCATCACATTCATACGAGCAAGAATCATATTATCCAAATCTCAATGATGCTTTGTATCAAAATACACCAAGCCAGACTCAACAGTTTTACTGTTGTGAGTACTGTGGAGGTCCACACTTTAGCTCTGATTGTCAAACAATGAATCCATTTCCTTGTAACAATTACGACTATTCGTTTCAAGACCTACCTCCACAGTGCCAAATGATTCAAGCAACTCCTCATATCCAACAAGACCCGTATATAGAGGTTCTTGAGAAACTTAAAGATCTTAAGGAGGAGTTGGCTAATATGTCATCTCTCAATGCACCAAGTTTTTCTTGTGTACATTGTGGGGGTCCTCATGATGATTTTCAATGTCAACCGTATTATAAACCTGAACATTGTTCTAGTTCTTATACATTCGGTTTTGACACATCCACACCCCCACAGTCTCCACTCACTCAATATTCTTGTGATAAATCTATCACGGAATTACTTGCTGAAAAACATGCTGCTAGAGACGAAAGAAGCATGGAAGAATTACTAGTCTTAGAACAAGCAGCTATAACACGTACCAAATTTCAAAATGCTGTTTTTCTCGATGAGGATGATGAAAGATATGATACCTCATCAAGTTCATCAGTTGAGACTCCTTCCATGGATATACAGGGAGAAAAGAATATAAATGAATCACTAGCAGTAGAAATAATGGAACTTGTAGAATCCATTACTGCTAGTCCTTCTCAACTCCCTGAGTATGATGTTATCACACCCGAGGTTCCCACTCACTCTCTGAGCATGGGGGACGAGCATCTTGACACAATTCCTGCAAAGGAATCTGACGAATTCTTAAAGTCTAGTGTTGAGAACCTTGTCTCAATCCCAAGTAAGTCACAGGGAATTCTTGATCACATGTGTGATATTCCTCCCCCTATTGTCTTCCCAAATGATCATATTGAGATGTTCTCTGATTCTGATGAGAACTATTCTTTATCTTGTGGAGACATAAGTTATGTGGGGGAATTACCTTATGAGCTTGTCAACTCAGAAGAAGAGAATGAGGAAGAAATAATCCAAGACGAAGCTCTTCGTCTTACATTATTAAATGCTAATCTTCTCATTTCTAGAATCGAGGCTTTCAATGAAAGGCCTGCTACATCTCCTATCCCCGTCAAGGATAGTGAGGATTTGATCAATGATTCTATTCCAGAATTGCAAACGTTCCATTTTGATCAAACGGAAGAGAAGATAAGTGGTATCACCACTTCTCATTCTTATAATTCTCTTCCCGTTTATGAATCATTTACTATTGAGGAGTTCCCCAATGAACTCACTCAAATAAATCCCGAATACGAATCATTCACCTTTGAGGAGTTCTCCTGTGAACTCACTTATATCATATCTCCACCGGAGTATGATACTTTCTATTTTGATCTAGATATACCCATAATATGTCTTGATCAAACGAGCTTAAAAGAGGAGATTCATGAAACAATGAATTCTCCTATTGATGATGAGGAGTTAGTTATCATTTTCATCATGACTTTCTTTCTTTTCTTCATATATTCCGTGGCTTCTCCTGTTCTTCACTCTTTCGGGAGTGAGGACATTATCTTTGACCCCGGCATTCTCATTTATAAATTATGAGCCGGGTGTCAATATATCTCATCGGAGTGGAACTTTCACGTGCTTCAAATGTTTATCCAAATATCTTGAATGAAAGTCCGATGCAGATTGTCTCTTCCACATCATGCTTCCCCATGGACAAATGAATTCGGGGTCGATTCAAGTTAGCGACTCGGTAATAAAAAACAGTAGCATGTACATAGGTTTTCACCCATGTTTCACCCTAAGTGTGGGGGAGATGCCCCACATGTTGTATATATATATATATATCCTCTAAAAAAAATGTAAATATAGTGATAGCTTCTATTTAAGAAGTTTTATCTAAAAAAATAATTGTATGTATATACATCTTAAATAAAGGCTAAGTTATATTTTCTTCTTACGTTCTAAGTGTTGGTTTAACACCCGGTACTTTGAATATTGAGGACAATATTCAGTTCTAAGTGTGGGGGGAGATTCGTTATTCTAACGAATTTAAACACATGTTCCATCAAGAACTCCCATTTTAGCCAAAATTTTAAAATTTTTTCTCACTTAGAACGCAATAAATGGTTATTAATCCGCCATGTCTAACCCACATAAGGATTGGCTAATCCAGGAGCAAACGGTTCTTGGTAAAGATAACTCAAACCCGTTTACGGCTTGCAATTTGCCAAAAATTGTATGGTTCCTCAACTCCCCATATCCCATAAAGCGAATGAGTTGGCTAGCCCGCAAGATTATGGCTTGTGGTAAAGGCCGTGGAAAAACCATAATTGGTAATCAGCTCACCAAGATGTTGACTATTCCATCAAGAGTTGGCTAGTCCAGAAGCAAACGGCTTTTGGTAAAGACAAATCAAATCCGTTGACAGCTGGTGATTTGCTCAAAATCACACGGTTATCAGATGTGCCACAGTTCTTACATCTAGCTACTCCAGAAGTGATGGCTTTTGGTAAAGAGTTTTTCAAATCCATTAAGTTTTTCTCAAAAGATTGCTAGGGACTAGCAATAGTTTAGTGTGGGGGATTGATGAGTGTCTAAATACTCATCATAATACTCATCATTTTATACCAATCTGAGCTGTCAAAACATACAAAAACACTCAAATATGTATCAAAATACTTAAAATATCTTAGAAGTGTATTTTATATGTTTTAAATGCAAAATATGCAAAAACAGATGAAAAACGTACAAAGTTTGCATAATTGGCAGTTTCAGTCCCTGAACTTTGACAAATTGGCAAAACTAGTCCCTAGTCACTCAAAACTTGTTCAAATATCATAAAAGGTCCTTGGGATTCATAAGTTGTTAGGAAAAGTCCTTTGAAGTTAAAAATTATAAATTTACAACTTTGGTCCCTCAACCTTGGAAAAGTGTCAAAATTAGTCCCTAAGGTTTTAAAAATAAGAAAATAATCAAAATAAACCTTATACTATTCTTAAATGACATAATTGGTCCTTTGTGTTAACTGTTTGATATTTACAGGTTTAGCCCTTCAAAATCAGAAAATTACATAAAAGGTCCCTGAAGTTTGGTGAATTTACAGAAAAGGTCCCCGGATATAAAAAAATGGAAATTATCAAAAGTGACCCTTGTACTATTCATGAATGATCAATATGGCCCTTTTGATAACTATGGGAAAGTCACATTTTCAATCCCTATAATTTTCCATAATTACATTTTTGGTCCTTGTGTTTTATTACAAATAAACCAAACGGACCCTAATGTTATTATAAACCAAAACCACACACCAACAGCCCACCCACTATCCTAACCCACTTCCCTTGGCCCAACTCCAAGCCCAGTCCACCCTTGGTCAACACCCGGTCAACCAATACCACCCTTCTCCTTTTCCCTCCCAATACCACCACCACCACACAGACTCACAAAACCGCCCCTCCACCTTGCCTGTTTCACTACCACTTCATCACCCACCTCTCCACGCAATACCTCCACCTCTCCACAACTTCCAAGGCGCAATAAATGCCCTAAAACCCTCTCCACGCAACCACAGCTACCCCAAGACTTTTTCGCGCCAAAAAGGTTTTTAAACGGCCATGATTCATCAGACCAATCCAATGGTCCTAAAGTGGTGGGAAATGTCACAATGGGTCCCACAAACTCAGAAAAACTCTACAAAAGGGAAAAGAAGCTGTGGTGATGAATTATTAGAGTAGTTTTAGTATAATTTAGTCGTAGTTAGTATAATTCCATTTTCAGTTGTAATCTTTAATTAAAAGCTTGTGTTTTATCATTCTCAGTGTTTTTAAGATCTTTTATAATAATCAATTTCAAGTTTTAAGTTTGATTCCAGTTTATGTATTTTCATTAAATTTCCAAAATATCAATTTGTTGAGTTTGTTGTTATTAAGTGTAATAGTGGATTCTCTCAGCTTACATAAGCCTTGACAAAGCTCTTATAAGCTATTGGATGCCCTAAAAGTCAGTTTAGAATAGAAAAGCAAAATTAGCAAAAATAATAAATTAAATAAATAAAAATAAAAAAATAGAGGGAAGAGATGAAGAAGGGCTAAGCAAGGTGTGATTTTGATTGCTGTGGTATTAGTTACCTCTTGGGAGGTCATAGGTTATGTTCTGAGTTCATTGGTACCCTAGTCTCAGTCAGGATCATTGTATTTCTGTTTTCTTATTGTTAATATTGCATTCTACTATTCAATTAGCTTTAAAAATGATATAATAAGATAGTTAGATCAGTAGTTAGGTATTTCAAGGTTTAAATCTAAGATAGTTAGAGTAAACTGTTTTAATAGGGGTGTTTGGATTGTGTGAATTGGCTTAGTCACAGGTTGTCTTTGTTGTTATTTTTAGTTCATACAGTCTTATATAGGTACCTTTAGGTTAGTTTAATCATAAAACACATAGGTTATATTGATAAAAGTCAAAATCCACATCTTAATTCCCTAACAGTTAACTGTTAGGGATTTATGAACCACAAATCCATAATTCCATACAATAGTTGTTATACTAGTCCCATATAATCTTATTGTAGCCTAATACATCCATATCAGTACCTAGGATCAAGTTAAAGTTCATAAAAGTCAAGATATCAAATTTTCATCAAAAAGTCAAATTTACTTCTCTCAGAATTTTACAAAAGTTCAAGTAATTTTCTAGAATTTAGTGTTTGGATTGGGACCCTAAAACTTGTTCATAGTTAAAGCCTACCACCTCAATTTCAGAATCCCATCTAGCTTATATTTCTGTGAATTTTTTGCTGGGCCCCACAAGCTTGGAAACACAGCTGCAGGGCAAGGTATTGCCCTGTGCATCAGACCCAATCCTACACCACCAACTTTGGTGGTGTTTTGTGACCACCACAGTAGGCCCCACCTTTCATACTTAGGTTCTTACAACCCCCCTCCTACCAGGGATTATAGATTGACCTTTTGTTTGACCTGAATCTCAGTGGACCCCACTTGAAATAAGCCCTCAAATCTGTCCCCATTCTGAGTTCAAATTGAGTTTTGGAATTGCTTATTTGTGCTTATCAGCTTATCTACTGAGCTTATTTGGCTAAATTTAGCTTTGACAAATCCAACTCACTTATTAGTACCAGAATAAACCAAGGTGGGTCCCACATAAGCTCATTTGAGCTTATTTCCATATTCAGTCAACAAAAGTCAACTGTGGTAGCATTAAGCTTCCACAGTGCTTAATTTTAGCTTATAAAATAATTGTTTTTATTAAAGTTGTCTATTTTTATATATAATATAGTTTTGTAAAATAAAAATCAAGAAAAGACAATATAAAAATAAGTGATAGTTTCTTTTTAATTTAATTTAATTTTAATTTTCATTTTTAGATTTTTATTAAGTAAGTTGTAATTTTATATTTTTATTAATTTCCTCTTATATTAAAGTATTTTTAATAATTTTCTCAGATTTTTGTTTTGTCATTTAGTATTAACTAGAATTAATAATAATTTTATTAATAATTAATTAATAAGTAAGTTATAAATAGCATAATTAATTTTTATAAGGTAATATCTAGTTTTTATATTTTTATAGCTTTTATAAGTCATAAAATAGTTTTATAAATTTTTTCATAATTTTCTAAGTTAGTTTAGTATTATTTGTAATTTAAAATATTTTAATTAGTTTAAATAATATAAATAGTTTTTAATTAATAAAAAATTCATAAAAAGACAAAAAGATTTATTTTTATTTTTTATACTTTCTTCAAGTTCATTTTAAGTTTTAGAAATTGTTGTTGTAAGTTTTTAGTTTAATTTGTAGTGTTTATTATTTTTAGTTTTTATTTAAGTTAGTTTTAATTAAATAGTTAAATAGTTTTTAATTAAATAATTAATAATAAATAATAAAATAATCTAAAAAAATAGTTTTCTTTTTAATTTAATTTTATTTTAAGTTTAAGTTTATAGAATTTTCATTTTTAACCCCTATAGTTTATTTTTCCTTAAAACTCACATTTTTCTCCGTACGCAGTCGTGTCTGATTTTAATTTGGTATACGTTTTAAAAGTTTTAGATATCTAGGTTTTTAAGTAATCATTCCAATAGTTTTCTTTAGTCATTTTACTTTATAAACCCTAGTTTAAACACACACACACTTTTATTCATATCCCTGTTCATATTCACTCGATCACAAATTCGTTTATAATAAAACATCGCACACCTTGTTGGACATTACGACCCGGGGAAACACTGTATTCCACGGAAGCATTTGCCTCAGCTGTTTGACTATTATACTTGACCATTCACAAGTGGTTGACCAATAATTATCTGACCGTTTGAGGCGAATCACTTGGGACCGATTCAAAGATTTGAAGGAAAAATGTCCGAACCATGGGTTTACCGACCTTCAGCAGATTGACACTTTCTATAATGGGTTATGTCATGCTGACCAAGATTCGCTTAACTCTGCTGCGGGTGGTAACTTGTTGGCTAGGAACACGAATGATGCTTTCATGATAATTGAGAATAAAACTCGTGTAAGAATGTCAAGGAATAAACCTCAAGTGTCTAATAATGGTAAAAATAATGATGAATTAGTAAATATGATTGTGGCTTTAACAAAGAAAGTTGATGCAATGTCTATTGAAAAACCAAACCATCAAGTCAATGTGGTTAGTCACGGTTGTGAGACTTGTGGTGGTCTACATTTGTATTATGAATGTCCGGCCACCGGTGCCTTTTCTCAAGAAAACGCGTATGCTGCAAACGCGGGTAACAACGGTTACCCACAACCTCAAGGAGACCGTAATCTCCTCAGCTACCGTTCACCTCATTTTCTTGGACCACCCATTCTCGAACAATCAAACCAAGTCAATCAAGTCAACCAGAATCATAATGTGCAGAATCATAATAATCAAGAATTCAAAATTAGAGTCAAGCTAATAACGGTTTTCAAAATCATAATCAGGGGTTTAATCAAAACCGGGGTTTTCAAGGTAATTACAATCAAGGCCCGCTGATGAGTGCTCAAACACTCATCATTTTTATCGTATCTGGACTGCCAAAACATCCAAAAACACCCATAAACGCATCAAAATACACAAATTATCCCAAAAGTGTGTTTTATATGTTTTAAATGCAAAATGTTTAAAAACAAATGAAAAACGAACAAATTTTGCACAATTGGCAGTTTCAGTCCCTCAAGTTTCAAAATTTGGCAAAACTAGTCCCTGGAAGTTTAAAACGAAAGAAAAGTCAACCCAAGGTTTTTAAAAGTCAAAAATTATCAAATTTAATCCTTGGGTAAAAAGTTTGAGAAAATTACACAATTGGTCCCTCAAAATCCAAAATTGGCATAAAAGGTCCCTGGAGTTTCAGATTTTGGCAGAATTGGTCCTTGGTGGGATAATTTTGAATGAAAAATCAATTTTGGTCCTTGGGAAGTCACAAAAATCACTTTTAATCCCTGGATGAAAATTTTGAGAAAATTACAAGTTTAGTCCCCGGAGTTTGGAAATTTGCAATTTTAGTCCCCGGGTATTTTAATTTTGGAAAATATAAATCTTTGAACTTGTAATTCTCAAATGTTGTCAAAATAGGTCCTTATGGTTACCTTGGAAAAGTTTCAGTTTGCAGCCCTCAAGTTTAGAAAAGTACATGAATGGTCCTTGTGATTTCTAAACCTTAACAAATAAAACCAAAACCCCACCCTTTGTTACTAACCTGATCCTTTACCTCCCTAGCCCAACTGCTACTCCAGGCCCATCCCCATTTTAGCCCACCACACAAAAAAGATAACACCCCGTCCAAAATAACCTCCCCACATTGACCCGGTCAAACCCTTCTCCTCTACCTCAGCCCCCACTACCTGCAACACTCCAAACCAACACCATCATCACCCCTAAGTCTGTTTCACCCTGCAATACTCAACCCCTCACCTTATCCCTCCAAACGCTACACTCCAAGAACACCTCTGGAATCAATAAAAAAAAAAGGGAATACGCCAAGATGATTTTGGCGGCAAAAAGTTTGAATGGCTAAGATTGATTGCAATTGATCCTATGGTCAAGAAAGAGCTGGGAAAAGTCCAAAGAGGCTCAAAAACCCTAATGAGGAGATATAAAAAGAGAAGAGAAGCTGTGGTGGAAAGGGAGTTGTTTTTATCTTAATTATAATGTATTTTCTTTATGTTTCTAAGTTTAATTTAGTCAATGGAAGTGTTATCTCAGTGTACTGTTGAAGCTTTTTAATCAATGAAATTCAAGTTTTAAGTTAATGTTCAAGTTTGTTTAATTTTCTGCATTTTCAAAATTATAAAAAAAAAGGGAGAAACCATTTGTTGTTTGTAGATGTTCAGTTGTACCTATCTAGGTTCACATAAGCTCACTGAAGCTTGTCTAAGCTTATAGAAACTTTAAATTAAGTTTAGAAGTAAAAAAATCAAAAATAAAAAAAAAATCAGAAAAATAAAAGAAAAATAAAAAAAATATATATATATGAAGATTGAAGAAGAAGATGGTGCACGGTTGAATCAAAAATTGGAATGGGTATTTTAGTACTCCATGGGGAGTGCTAGGGTGTTCATTGGACCTTGGTTCTCTTGGTTGAGTTCAGGAAGCAATTGTGAGTTCAAATCCCATTTCTCAGCTTAATCATTATAGCTAGTTTATTACCTATTCAGTTGTACTAAATCTTTGTCTATTCATGCTTATTTATGCTTATTTTTATTTGCAAATCATGCTTATTTGGTAGCCTAGGTTAACTCAGTTTGAGATTTGCTCATTTTCATTAAAATAAGTTCAAGGTGATTTTTGTATTTATCTTGTTAGAAAGGTGTTCACTTGGTCTTAGTATAGTTTCTCAGTAAGATTGTAACACAACTAGTTCATGTTTTTCAGACAATCTTTGTTCAAACTCAGTTTTCATGTGTAAAAATTTACAACAGATAGTTAAGGGGGTGTTTGGATATAGCTTGATTGGTTCACTTCTGTTGTTGCTATGTTGTTGTTTTGTTATAGATAATCTGTAGTAGGTTAAATTAGGCTTTTAGAGTCATAACACTTGTTCTTACTCAACCAAAAGTCAAAATCTCACCTTAAAACCCATAACAGTCCACTGTTGGAATATTAGGTGTGTTAATCCTTTGATTTCAATATGAAATTAGCTTAGTTTGCTTAATTTAGTTTTCATTAGGTCTAATTAACATGTACTAATCATTTAGAAGCTGTAAAAGTTCATAAAAGTCAACTGAGCTAGTTTTCAATAAAAGTCAATTTGCCCATTTTCAGATTTTTGCAAAAGTTAAGGGAATATTTGTGAATTTTGTAGTGAGTATTAGAGTTTGAGCTTTCTAGGTTTTGTTGTCTACCACCCCAACTATTGATTCCCCCCTTTATCTTATTTTTGTGATTTTATCTGTGGGCCCCACAACCCTCCAAAGAGGGCTGCAGGGCAGCCATACACTCTGTCTCAGCAGATCACCCTCACACCACCACCTTTTGTGGGGGAATGTGGGGTCCACAATGGTTGAATCTGGTTTCTCTGAGTATGAAGATCAATAATAAGCAACTTTTGATTAATTGATTGGCCTGAATAAGCCAAAAAGCTCAAAAATAAGCACAAGTTTATGGTGACTGAGGCAGTTATGGGACAAAGTTAAGGGCCAAAAACAGGTGGGGTCCACTGTCCTAGGGGTCAAACAAAGGGTTCAAAATCACTCCCTGGTAGGAGGGGGGTTGAGGGAAACCAAAAACAAACACTTTGGACCACTGTAGTGGCCACCAACCACCACAAAAGGTGGTGGTGTGAGGGTGATCTGCTGAGACAGAGTGTATGGCTGCCCTGCAGCCCTCTTTGGAGGGTTGTGGGGCCCACAGATAAAATCACAAAAATAAGATAAAGGGGGGAATCAATAGTCGGGGTGGTAGACAACAAAACCTAGAAAGCTCAAACTCTAATACTCACTACAAAATTCACAAATATTCCCTTAACTTTTGGAAAAATCTGAAAATGGGCAAATTGACTTTTATTGAAAACTAGCTCAGTTGACTTTTATGAACTTTTGCAGCTTCTAAATGATTAGTACATGTTAAATTAAGCAAACTAAGCTAATTTCATATTGAAATCAAAGGATTAACACACCTAATATTCCAACAGTGGACTGTTATGGGTTTTAAGGTGAGATTTTGACTTTTGGTTGAGTAAGAACAAGTGTTATGACTCTAAAAGCCTAATTTAACCTACTACAGATTATCTATAACAAAACAACAACATAGCAACAACAGAAGTGAACCAATCAAGCTATATCCAAACACCCCCTTAACTATCTGTTGTAAATTTTTACACATGAAAACTGAGTTTGAACAAAGATTGTCTGAAAAACATGAACTAGTTGTGTTACAATCTTACTGAGAAACTATACTAAGACCAAGTGAACACCTTTCTAACAAGCTAAATACAAAAATCACCTTGAACTTATTTTAATGAAAATGAGCAAATCTCAAACTGAGTTAACCTAGGCTACCAAATAAGCATGATTTGCAAATAAAAATAAGCATAAATAAGCATGAATAGACAAAGATTTAGTACAACTGAATAGGTAATAAACTAGCTATAATGATTAAGCTGAGAAATGGGATTTGAACTCACAATTGCTTCCTGAACTCAACCAAGAGAACCAAGGTCCAATGAACACCCTATCACTCCCCATGGTGCACCATCTTCTTCTTCAATCTTCATATATATATTTTTTTTATTTTTCTTTTATTTTTCTGATTTTTTTTTTATTTTTGATTTTTTTACTTCTAAACTTAATTTAAAGTTTCTATAAGCTTAGACAAGCTTCAGTGAGCTTATGTGAACCTAGATAGGTGCAATTGAACATCTACAAACAACAAATGGTTTCTCCCTTTTTTTTTATAATTTTGAAAATGCAGAAAATTAAACAAACTTGAACATTAACTTAAAACTTGAATTTCATTGATTAAAAAGCTTCAACAGTACACTGAGATTACACTTCCATTGACTAAATTAAACTTAGAAACATAAAGAAAATACATTAAAATTAAGATAAAAACAACTCCCTTTCCACCACAGCTTCTCTTCTCTTTTTATATCTCCTCATTAGGGTTTTTGAGCCTCTTTGGACTTTTCCCAGCTCTTTCTTGACCATAGGATCAATTGCAATCAATCTTAGCCATTCAAACTTTTTGCCGCCAAAATCATCTTGGCGTATTCCCTTTTTTTTATTGATTCCAGAGGTGTTCTTGGAGTGTAGCGTTTGGAGGGATAAAGTGAGGGGTTGAGTATTGCAGGGTGAAACAGACATAGGGGTGACGATGGTGTTGGTCTGGAGTGTTGCAGGTAGTGGGGGCTGAGGTGGAGGAGAAGGGTTTGACCGGGTCAATGTGGGGAGGTTATTTTGGACGGGGTGTTATCTTTTTTGTGTGGTGGGCTAAAATGGGGATGGGCCTGGAGTAGCAGTTGGGCTAGGGAGGTAAAGGATCAGGTTAGTAACAAAGGGTGGGGTTTTGGTTTTATTTGTTAAGGTTTAGAAATCACAAGGACCATTCATGTACTTTTCCAAACTTGAGGGCTGCAAACTGAAACTTTTCCAAGGTAACCATAAGGACCTATTTTGACAACATTTGAGAATTACAAGTTCAAAGATTTATATTTTCCAAAATTAAAATACCCGGGGACTAAAATTGCAAATTTCCAAACTCTGGGGACTAAACTTGTAATTTTCTCAAAATTTTCATCCAGGGATTAAAAGTGATTTTTGGGACTTCCCAAGGACCAAAATTGATTTTTCATTCAAAATTATCCCACCAAGGACCAATTCTGCCAAAATCTGAAACTCCAGGGACCTTTTATGCCAATTTTGGATTTTGAGGGACCAATTGTGTAATTTTCTCAAACTTTTTACCCAAGGATTAAATTTGATAATTTTTGACTTTTAAAAACCTTGGGTTGAGTTTTCTTTCGTTTGAAACTTCCAGGGACTAGTTTTGCCAAATTTTGAAACTTGAGGGACTGAAACTGCCAATTGTGCAAACTTTGTTCGTTTTTCATTTGTTTTTAAACATTTTGCATTTAAAACATATAAAACACACTTTTGGGATAATTTGTGTATTTTGATGCGTTTATGGGTGTTTTTGGATGTTTTGGCAGTCCAGATACGATAAAAATGATGAGTGTTTGAGCACTCATCACCCGCCTCAAGGGAATTTTCAAAACCAACAAAACCATGGAAACCTTGGGAATTTTCAGAACGCTAATCATGGAAATCAAAATCATGGTAATTACCAAAACCGTGGACATAATTTCAACAATAATCAAAATCAAGGTGTTATTCAAAATCCGTTGCCCACGAAAGATTTGATTAAGCAATTGATTCAAAACCAACAATCTTTTATGGCAAAATATGAAGAGTCAACACGGTTGTTTGCAAGTCAAATCAGTGATATTAACAAACGTTTAAATGATCGACCCTCGGGTTCGGGTATTACTTCTTTGCCAAGCAACACGATCGCAAACCCGAAGGGCGAAGTTAAGGCGATCACGACTCGCAGTGGTGCTCAATATGATGGACCCACAGCTCCTACTACCTCTTCTTCTTCGTCTCCGCCTAAGGTAGTGAACTGTGAGACCGAGGCGACAAAGGACCCGGTTCCTCCTGTTAATAATGGAGGAGCTGAAAACGTCCAACCTCTGGTTGTCCAAAAGTCAAAAGATAAAGAAAAAGTCATTTTTGAGAATAATGTGAAATACAAGTCTAACTTGCCTTATTTGCCACGATTTAACGATGAAGAGCTCCGTGCAAAGTCTAAAAAACAAATGGAAAAATTTCTGGATATTTTTCAAAAATTGCACTTTGATATAAGTTTTATGGATGCTCTCGTGCACATGCCGAAATTTGCTTCCACGTTCAAAAACCTCATAAGTAATAAAGAGAAATTGCTTGAATTAGCCGAAATGCCGATAAATGCTCAATGTTCCGCGATTCTTCTCAAGAAGCTTCCCGAAAAGCTTGGTGACTCGGGAAAGTTTCTCATTCCTTGTTCATTGAAATATCAAGACGTTTGCAACGCCCAGGCCGATTCAGGTGCGAGTATTAATCTCATGCCATTATCGATCTATGAACAACTTGGAATGGGGGCTCTTAAACCGACAAGAATGACTTTAGAGCTTGCTAATCGATCGATAACTCATCCAGTTGGAATTGCTGATGACGTTTTTGTTCGTGTGAATTCGTGTACTTTTCCGGCAGATTTTGTTGTTGTCAATTTTGAAGCTGATCCGAGAGTTCCTCTAATACTAGGGCGACCGTTTTTACGAACTGCTAAAGCCCTAGTAGATCATTTTGAGGACACTCTAACTTTACGACATGATGACGATATTATGATTTTTAAAGCCGATGCTTCGAAATTGAAGAAGTACTCCGTCAAAGCATCGATGTTTGTGATTATTCTTTTGATGATTTTGTAAAAACTTTCGTCTCCGACTTTTCCCCATCATTTCCTCCGACTAAGGAATTTGATTCTTTTTGGGAAGAGGTCGATGAATTTCTTGCAATTGAAACGATTCCGATTTATGAGACTGACGAATCTTACTTTGATTCGGAGGGGGATATTATTTTTTTAATAATTTGATGAACGAAGAACCGTCAATCCCTCCAAATAAAGTTAAGACGAAGATTGAGCTTAAAATTGACGATCCTCTTGAGCCCGAGCTCGAGGAATTTTTACCAGACTTTGAGAGTTTTACCTTCCATACGACTGAAGAAATAAGTGGCAATCCCACTTATCGTCCTGATTTTTCTGATACGACGTATGAAGCTTTTCATTTCAATCACTCGGAAGAGACGAGTTGTGGCAGTACCACTTCTCATGCTTTTATCTCTCTTCCGGAGTATGAGTCATTTCGTTTTGATAAATCTGAATGTGAAATTGAAAAGTTTTCTGAACCTGAATATGAAAGTTTCAGTTTTGATCTTGAAGTTGATCATGATCCGGGTGGAGTTCTTAAAAATGAGAGCTTGAATGAAAAGTTTATCCCAACCCTCCCACCCAGAAAGGATTTTAAAAGGAGCTTAAATGATAAAATTCATAATTCCATAATTATGAAATTTTCTTTTGATGATGATGAGTTTTTCAAGATTATTATCATGACTTTCTTGCCATTTGTAACATTTGGTGTGGTTTCTCTTATCCGTCACTCTGTGGGGAGTGAGGATGTTGTATTTGATCCTGGTATCATTTTTCAAATTTTTCAACATTAAAATACCATCAGTTATCTCTTCGGGATGGAACTTTCAAATAAATCATATGTTTTTCAAAATAATTTTGAATGAAAGCTCGAATGAGATTATTTTTCCACAGATTTTTCCCCAAGGACGAATTAATTCGGGGATCGAGTCAAGCTACGTGACTCGGAGATCAAAAACAAAGCGCTTCGTGGGTGGCAACCCATGCTTATCCAATTTCATCTTCTTATTTTCTATTTTCTAACAAATAACGTGAGGAGGGGGTGCCTTTTCTACTCTTGTGTTCCGTGGTTGTTTGTGATGTTTGTTAGGATTGTCCGCAATTTATGATGACTCTCATGCTCGTTATCTTCTCTTCGCTCGAGTTTCATTCATCGGTGCTTATTGGAAATCCTATATCCGTGAATCTTATCGACTAACGTTTTCTTTGGCATAATTAATAAACGGCCTAGAATTTTGTTAGGATTACCTTAACCCGTAAAAACATTGAGGACAATGTTTCATTCTAGTCTGGGGGAGGGTGAATCTTCGATTCGATTTTGACCTTGCATTTTTCACAAATGTCGTGCACTCTTGCAACTCCGTTTTTCCACCAAAAATAAAAATTGAAAAAATTGAAAAATTTCAAAATTTTTTAGAAAAAGTCATGAAAAAGCACAAAAAAAATGAGAAAACGTTGAAAAGTTGTGAAAAAATATAATAAAAGTTTGAATAAGTGTTTTGACACCTTGTTGACTTTCTTGCTGGCGAGAGTAGGAATAAATATTTTTACTTGACCGGGCATGTTGAGCCCTAGCTTGTTCCCTTAACCAATGATAATCACATAAGCTTGTGCTAGTCTTGTACACCAGGAGCTAGAAAATGTGAATTCTTTCTTAAGAATCTGCAAGTTCCCGTACTTGACTTTATACATGCGCAGCTTAAAAGCTTTCGCTAGTCTTTTACATCAGGAGCTAGAAAACGCGAATTCTTCTTCTAGAATTTACAAGTTTCCGTAACTGACTTTATATATGCGTGGCTAATTATCGGCTAAGTATTCGCGGGTTTCATTATTTGGAATCTTAAATTGCGAAGAGCGAGAAATGATAGAGTTTATTTAGAAGTTAGATGCTAAACGTGGAGTAGTGGTTCTCTTTAGAGCTCATAAGAGGTACTTGTGGCTTTTTACTCCCATCAGATACGTCACCAATATATAATAGATGTTCTAGGTTAATTAGTGGTATTTCGGTTTGAATAATATTTAGTTCTTTGTTTTCTTAAGAGAATTTTTGCTTTAAAAGTTGGGTACATATCAAGGAACATAAAAAATAAGAGCAAAAGTGAAAAAAATCAAAAGTTGATTATTTATGTGTTTTTGGAGCTACCCGATAAGCTTCCATTGATGTATTGAGAAAAGTCAAGAAAGAAAGAAAAAAGTGAAAAGTATGAAAAATATGAAAAGTGAAAAAAGTGAAAAGTGAAAAAAGTGAAAGTTGAAAGTTATGTATGAATAAGAGTTTGAATGTATAAATAAGTTGTTGGCGCGTGAGGTGCATGTTTTTGATTAGTAATCAATCACATGAGGTGCACGTGTAGTACTCCGCAACTTATATTTATGATATTGTATGTACCAAAATGAAGTATGGAAAAGTACAAAAAATAGAAAGTGTAAGTGAAATAAAGGAATAAAAGGAAAAATTTTGAAAAATGGAGCGTTTTCGGGAATAAATGATTTTATTATTTCTTTCGAACCTCCTTGCTACTTTTCAAAGTTAGTAGAAAGAGTTTTGAAATTATTTATCCCAAAAGCGTGAATTGATCACATTGTGTGAGGACACGGCAATACCTTAGTCGGGGGGATTTTGGTGTGTATTAATTTACACACCTTTTATAAGACCAAAACCAGACTCAAAAGACCAAAAACTAACCAATTATGCCAAATGTGTCTTGTTTTTGTGTTTGTGATGTGCAGGTACGGATATTACGCAAAATATCATAAAACAAACGGAAATTAGCAAAAACGAGTACGAGAGTGGGAGACGGTAAAAAAGTCAAAGCCGGAATCCTAAAGTAAAGAATAGTCCTTCATGAATTCAATATTTACATGATAAGCCCTTGGATCAAAGTTTACTGAATTGGCAGAAATGGCCCTTAAAGTTTCAATTAATACAAAATTGGTCCTTGATTTGTATTATTACAAATGATAAATCTGGTTTCAAAGCCCATGCTCTAATATCCTAAATCCAAAAGCCCAATCCATAATAAAAACCCCAGCCCATTTCCATACCCGGTCCACAATCACACTCGGTGAAACACCACTTATTCCGGTCAACCATTCAATATACCCAAACAATAATAAAAAAATTAACCCCGCGCCCCTTTTCACCTTTTTTCCCAGAAAACACTATTCACTCATGAACCCTAGTTACCCATTCATAAAATTAACTGAGATTAAGGGTATTAATGTCAAATCAATGGTGTTCTAGAAGCTCAGTATGATGTCAGAGAGTGTCAGAGTATCTAAAGAAGCACAAATTCGATACGTGGCAAGGGCTGATTAGTTGAGACGCGTCATTATATTTGATCCAAGGGCTATGGATTGATGAGAGATGATTGAAGCCGATCATGTGGTCCTGAGGTGACTTAAACAAACACAACCTCACACGGATTGCCAACATGGTAATCCGTGAGCTCAACCCTTATCTTCTCCTATAAATAGATAGATTTGTAGCTTAGTTTGTGTGGAGTTTTAGGATAGCTAAACTCTGCCAAAATTTACTTTGAATGTATTTAGAGTAGTTTTATTGTAATTCATTTTAAATTTTCAATGAAATCAGTTTCTTATTAATCTTTACATTTTGTTGTTGTTACTGTCTTTAATCAACTTTTACTTGTTTGTTATTAGCTTATTTCATATATCCTGCAAAATAATTTCAAGAGTTATTTCATTTCAAAGTTGTTATAAAAATAGAAAATAAAAAAATAATAAATAGAATCAAATTAGTTTTTAGATTTAAAATCAGCTTTTGTTAGAATAAATTTCATTTTTACTGTTCAATAGCTTGTTGGTCAAAGTTAGTCAAACTGTGGTGATAATTCATGAATTGTGGGAGATTTGATAGTTCAAACAGAGACAAGGATGTGTTTGAGCCTATCTAAAGATAGGCTAGCTAAGTGAATCACCTCTATTTAGAGCTGAGGTGAAAAAGCTTGTAAGTACTTGTTACTGTTTCATATTGTTACTGCATAATTTTAGTAAATTGATTTGATCTGTCATAAATGGTTGATTTATGTTTTTGTTTTACTGAATGGATTAGAGTAGATGTTATAGTAGTTGTACTTGTTGTTTAAATCTGTTATTTGTTAGAAATAGATTGAGGCCTGTTGATTCTGTCATAGAGATGAATCTGAGTATCTGTTAGATTCTATTAGTTTGATTGATTTCATCACTTTTGATTGCTGATTCTGCTTGTAATAGTTCTGATATAGTTTATTGGATCACTGATTTTGAGTATTTGAGTAGGAATTGTGGTTTCTTAATAATAATCTGTTTGTAAGGGGTTGTTTGGATTTGACTGTAGTAGATTGAAGTTGTTGTTTGTTCATTTGGTTTATTGCTCATATTGGTTCCTTTAGGTTGATAAATGAGTTCTGCATAATAAATATAGTAAGTCCTTCTTTAAAAAGTCAAAGTAAAATTGTTCATTAGCTTAATCAGTTGTGTATTTGAATTCAGTTAAGAGAAATTATAGTAGTAGTTACATAATAGGATAATCTAGCCTAATTTAGAGTATTCGTAGCTTATTAGTACATTTAGGAGTAGGTTAGCTTAATTGAATTTGGTAAAAGTCAAATAAGTTGAATCTATCATAAGTCAATTGTGCATCAGATTTGTTGCTCATTGTTGTTGTTTCAGTGTGATTTTAGAGTTCATTTGGTTGTTTTTAGATATAGGATTTTAGTTACTTTGCATCTCAGTAGTATAGAGTTCAATTTTCTCCTCTCATACTTTTAGCTTAAGCTTTTTAGAACAGCTTTTTGAGGCCTGCTTATTATAGGTTTGAGTCTGTTTTCTGAGTTGATGCAATAGGGCTGCTAGTGTTGGTTGAGCTTGTACTTATGCTTGTTTGTGTTTTCTGAGTTGACTTGAGATTGTTTGAGCTACTTACATTGTTTCTCAGTCACTGGCTTATTCTTTTTAGTATCTGCTTATTGTTTTAGCTTATTGCTTAGACTGCTTATTGCTTGTTTCTGTTGATTCTGTGCTTTCACTGTTCCTATCTGAGTTTATTTGTGCTTATTTTATCATATTGTAACTGTGTTTGAAGTTTGGTTTAGTTTTGTGGCAAGTGCTTATAATTAAGCACTTGCCATAAGCTGTTTTAGCACTGAATAAGCAATTCTGCTTAACTTTTTCATTCCAAAATTTTTCTGCAAGCTCATTATAATATTTTAGATTTTCTGTAAATTTTTCATAATTTTCTGAGTTGATTTGATATTTTTCTTAATTTTTCTTTATTTTTAATCATTTTTAAATCAATTTTAAATAATAAAAATCCATAAAAAAATCAGAAAAAGCTTTGAAAAATACAAAAATAGTTTAGAAAATTCTTTTATAATATTTTAGATTTTTTTAGAATAGATTCTATAATTTTCCTATTATTTTTCACAATTTCTTTTATTTTTAATTACTTTTTTAATTCCAAAAATAGAAAAATAAATTCTAGAAAATAAACGAAAACTCAAAAAAATATTTTTCTTTTTCTTAAAATTCTTTTTATTAGTTTAAGATTTTTAGAAAATAATTTCAAGTTTGTAGGATCATTTTTTTAAATACTTTACGTTTTAAATTTTGCGGTTGCATTTCCGTTTTTACGTTTTTAACTTTGGTGCATAATTGGCTTGTACTCTTTGCATATTTCATCTTTGTTTGTTATTACTTGAATTATTTGATTTCTATTTTCACTTTCTCACTTTTCAATTCACGGTTTCACGAATCGATATTCTCTATTCCATTCGCCTTCGTTGGGAAACGACTCGGGTGATTCGTATTTTACGCGGATCACTTCGATACTATACTATATATTATATAATTGGTTTTTACACGAATCAATCATTACCTCCAAATCTTGTTTTAATAGCAGCCCATAGTTGTTTTGCATCCTTAGCATCATGAAACTTCAATAGGTGACCATCAGGAATGGCAGAAAGAAGTATGTTGAGAGCCTTATCTTGATTTCTTTTGGTGGCAGTTGGAAAGGATGGCTTAGGTGGTGTTGGTTGTCCTGGGATCTCTATGGGTTCATCAATTACCATATTGCCATTGACAATCACATCCCAAAAAGCATGGTCTGTGATGGCAACGCACTGTCTCATTTTCATGCTCCATAGATCATATTCTCCCTTCTTGACAATAGGAATTTTGACTGCTATGATGAATGGATCAGGTGCAACATCTGTCGACATCTTTAAGGGTTTGTAGTAAAATCGGTTTTAAAGGTTTTCTTCTTAATCAGAGTTTCCACACAAGCTCTGATACCACTTGTTGGATCGATATACTCTGATCAAACTACTTTGTAGCTTGTAAGGTTTTAACAATCTTGAATAACTCAAAATAATTAATAATGAAACACTGATATTACTTTGTAAAGTATGCAGAATCTACTAACACAAAGCTAAGAAGAACTTTGAATTATATTAAAACCAACTTTTGAACCTGCTTCTCTAAACACAGATTCACTAACAATCCCTAACTTCTCTAATATTGTTTTCTAGAAATCGTATTGTGAAACTCTAAAACTCATACGTCTAATACCATCATAAGGCTCCTTTTATAGGCATAAGGAAAACCTTAAGTCGGTTTACAATAATTACTTGAACGACAAGTAAACTATCCCTAACTAATTCTAGAATATTCTTATAATATTACATAATAATCCTTAAACAATATTTCATATTAGTCCTTGTTATTAAAAGTACTTTGAGTAATCTTGAATCACAAGCAGTACTTTGACTTTGAACAGCACGTTGACTATTGAGCAGTACTTTAACATAGCAGTACTTTGATCTTTCCAGAAGTACTTTGATCTTCATATCCCAACAGTTATGGAGTAATGGGGAAGAACATAATATATTACCCCCATATGTGCGTTAATCTTAAAAGGTACTCAAAGTGTTTTGATTATCTTGATTCGAGTCATTAGAATAATTAATTGTAAAGTATGTAAAAGTTCAAGTGTAAGGGGAATGCAAATTCCCTATGATGTATTATTTTGGATGGTAGGGCAAGAGTGTATGCAAAAAAAAAAAAAAAAAAAAAAAAAAAAAAAAAAAAAAAAAAAAGAGAAATCAAGAAAAAAAATAGGAAAAGAAAAAAATATAAAAAACATACGGACTACCATCCCGTTTCCTTTTATGTTTGTTTTATTTTCTTTTTATTAGCTTATGATTAGCTTAAGTCGAGTCGAGTCTTGGCTTAGCAATGCCACATTGTACATGTAATTGACCAAGATGATTAATTCGCCACCAGTAAATATTGCCTTTATCCAACAAAACCGTGTTTATCATATCCCTACACCTCACGTTATAACCCTTTTAAAAGACCTCTTTGATAGTTTATGCTAGGTGCTTACGCCAAGTGGTGGAGGCTTGATCCTTTCCCAAGCCTATGGTAATCTATTTGCTATGACAGGTAGTGAAAGATGTTTTCCATTTCCATATTGTGATATATACTTTATTACACCCGAGAGATGTGAGTATCTAAACACTATTTGCGAGGTGCTAGTGTATAATTTCCGTGCTTGTTTTTGGTTGAAGTGGAATGATTATTTGTTGTAATTACTTTTATATTAGTGTTAAATGACTCCTAACTTGTATTTTGATTAGAATAAAAGCGCATTTGCTTGAGGACAAGCAAATCTAAAGTGTAAGGGTATTTGATGAAGCGAAAAGTGTATCGCTTTTGGAGGTTCATTTAAGGCCAAAGTCGATATTATTTGATCAAATATTGCCCTAAATCGTTTATTTTGTCATTTTAGGTACCTTTGAGAGGAATTTTACAAAAGGAAGCATTTTGGACATTTTTGAAGCGAAAAAGTGAAGAAAACGACAAAGTCTCTAAATCATGCTGGAAATTGCACTTGATGGTGTCACATCTTGCTAGTGACGGCGTCATGACTTGATAAAGAGGTGGATAAATCGATTACACGTGACGCACCAGAATGTTTTCTGAAAGGATCGTGACGGCGTCACGTTATAAGTTGTCAAGGCCATCATGAGTAATTGCAAAGAGTGACGGCGTCAGAAGTAGATCTAGGTAATACGAGTTTATTTTGGCGACGAGTTGACGGCGTCACACCTATCCAGGATACAAAATCTATATATATTTTTCTAGTTTTCATTCATTGTGTGCAACTTTGAAGGGAGTAAACCCTAGACGAAATTTACAGCTATTTTAAGGGTTTCAACCCTTTGTTTCTTCCTTGCTTAATTGAAGATAAGTCTTTTATCAAATAATTCCATATGTCTATGTGTTGTTTGAGTATATCTTCCGCTTGTCTTCTCTTTAACATGCTAGGCTAGGTTTTCTTTGTGTTTGCTTAGATGTAATAAAACTTAGATATTGATTATGGGTTGGTTGTTTGTTTATAATTGTTGTGGATGAATGAATTTGATGTTAGGCTTAAGAAAACTGGCAGACTTCCATTTGGTAACTTGCTTGAACGTCTTAAGAAACATGATCAGAGGTGTACTACGATATTTTGGTTGTATTTAATGCGTAGGTAACTACTAATGAGGCCATGTTAGGAGCTAGCAGTCGGCTCGACATAGGAAGAGGTAGAAGCTTATAGAGTTAGGGAAGATCGTACACGGCCCTACGAATGGTGTTAAGGAATATAACCTGTTAGGTCACGATTTTTACAACATAATCACTTAGAGATCTAGAGAGAGAAAGAGAGTAGAGAGAGAGAGAGTGGAAGGAACTCTTAAGAATGGAATGAAAGAAAATGAAATTACCAAGAGAACCAACCCCTCTCAAAGGAGAGGTTACATAGTATTTATAGGTGAGGACTAGGGCAACACTCCCTTCCTCCCTATCTTGAAAATGAAATGGGCTTAAGGCCCATGGGCTTGCTACATAAGCCTTAAGTTATAATAAACATACAAGCCTTAGCAACCTATTACAAGTAAATGACCGAGACTTGATAAATAGTAAAACTACGTTCCCAACAATCTCCCCCTAAGGGTCGGTCACCAAGGTTGCTTGACGTCTTCGTCTTAATCTTTGACTTTCAATGCTTTAGACGTCTTCTAAATCATTCATCGTTCTTTGTTCTTAGTTGATGTAGTTGTGATCATCTTATTACAAAATGTAATGACCGAGACTTGAATAAATATAAAAGTACGTTCCCAACAATCTCCCCCTAAGGGTCGGTCATCACGGTTGCTTGACGTCTTCTTCTTTGTCTTTGACTTTTGACTCGTATAACTTAAGACGTCTTCAAAAGAGAGTGGGTGTTCTTTTGCTTCATTGTTCATTGTTCGTAATAGATGTGGTAGTGATCATCTTATGAGGTTATCTGCCATGCGTCACTTCTGCGTCTGTGGTGGTCGTCGTCCATTCCAACATGCTCATACACCTTTGAACTTAGACATTCACATGCACGTAGTTCCCTTTCGATCACGTAGATCTTTAGTCCTTAAACTTTGTAGATTCTTCTTTTTGGCATAGAATCTAATTTTGAACATTGTGTTGCATAGATCTTTGAGGGATCTTTCATTTGCTTCAAGATGTATGTATGAGCATGTGGAATCAGTCTCCATGGAGATGATGTCCCTGAAAATAAACAGTTAGCAATAAACAACCGGTACTTACAGATAAGGAATTAAAGCTTGTCAACAGCATATTGTGAAGACTCCTTCTAATCCTTATCCAGGCCGTTCCCATATCAGATACTCCCGAAGGAGCTTACGAGACCTACTAGGTAGCTCAATGACTGGGTGAGTCGCTGGGGATCACTCCACGACTGTAGATCACTAAAGAACCACCACGAACACTAAGCGTAACCCTTGTGGGGTTACCGAAGTGACCTGCTGTCAGGGCTGTTTGATGTTGACCCTGGCAGGAATTTCCGTTCAATCATTGAGAAATACATATGTAATTCTCTCATAAACGTTCTCGGCAGATTGCTAAGATCTGCGAAGGACTCGATAATTTACAGCTGGTGCCCATTGAAGTAGAACACCAGTTGTAGAAATACTAAGTGTTCCTAAGAGATCTTTGATGTATCTCATGGCTCTAGACTCGATAAGTGCTCACTTAGGTTTCCTATTCGGAGATTAGGGAGGGGTCTCCTGCTTCAATATCAACTACCTCTAAGAGATAAGTCGATAGATTACACTGGTTCCCCGTGAGAATGAAACAAGCTCTTTTAAGAGAACTTGAGTGGTTAAGAAGGTTTAGTGCATTGCGTCACTGGGTCCATGATGACTTTATCTTCAATACCGGTGTTGCCTTAGCAACAACCAGTAGCATATGAATTGAACCCGGTGTCTGCCCTAAGGTTGAACCATATGGAGGGCTATTTCTTTTCACCCTTTTCTTTACGTTTCTTTTTAATTCTTCAACCCCTTCTTTCTCCTTTCATTCTTTACTCCTTTTTTCGTATCATACCTAAGGACTTCTAGTTCTAACTATTGGTGGTGTCCTTGGGTAGATCTCTCCGGCTTAGATGGATCATAGGACGGTTATTTCCTAACCTTAGTCACCTTATAACTCCATGACTATCCTATAATTGCCATTGAAACCTTTGAAAAATCTCTCAAAGTGTTTGTGTTTATCAAACATTTTGTTTAACACTTTGAGAGTTTTATGTATTCTTATGAAGGGCTCCCCCTTCACATGTGCTCATATGTATTTTAATAAATTTGCACATGCGGGAGGAGCTAGCACTTTTTGAATTGATCCACTTTCAGTGAACAAGACCGATTCGAGACACGCTTACATCACTAGTTAGACTAGCTTGAAGTTATTACCCGGCCTGGTCAAGTCCACAGAAAGTTTCTCGAAACGGTACATTTCTACTAAGACAAATCCTTTTCGAGACACGCTTACGTGGCTAGTTAAAGAGTTCCATTGTCAGCTTTTAGGTGACAACTAGTTCTAGTAACTAACTTGATGTTATTACCCGTCGAGGAAAAGTCTTTTCGAATTTACTAACTTATATGTTTCGTCAATTCTTGGGTGAATCTGAGTCTAGCTCGCATGAGATTTGACATTTCAACAACTTTTAACTTTCATATTTTAATCACTTTCCTTTTCTCCCCCTCAAAAATAGCATATAAGATGTTGTTTTTGGAGAAACATTTGATTAAAATATGCTTTTTGAGTCTTATGGGGAGATATCAACAAGAACTTTTGTTTTTCCAAAACGATGAGTTTTCAAGTGCTCCCCCTCAACAAGTGAATACTCATTGAGGTGAAATACTTGTCTTTTGAGCAGAATTATGAAAATCAGAAAGTGTTTGATTAATTCTACTCAAAAGTAAGAAGCCTTCGCTCCTTATATAAGGATTGAGGCACTGAAGCGTACCTCAGGGTCCTTTCAATACAAGTGCGGGTTGTACACTGTTATGTGTGCACAAACCATAAAACATGATTTTGACAAAGCATTTTGATTTCAAAATACTCCCCCTCAAAACGAGCATGTGTTTTGACATTTTTAAACTTTGGAGCGAATTGGGGAGTAAAGGTTTGAAAATCTTGAGCAAAATTTTGAAAAGTTTTGAAAAACCTTTTGAAAAATTTTGAATAAATTTTGCTCAAGACTAAGAAGTTTTAGATAAGCTTCGCATGAAAAACTTCTTCTTGTTTTTAAGGATAAGTGCACGTTTGGTTTTAAAGAACGGTTTAGCAAGGCACTTTCCTTTCTCTGAAACCCGAGTTGTACACTGAAATGAGTGCACAAGTCATTGTTTTTATACAAAATTAGTTTTCTATTAAACAAAACACTCCCCCTCAAATAATGAACATTATTCGAGAGATAGTCTTCTTGAGCAGAATTTAGAATCGTATTAAAGAAATACTTTTTGAAAAATTCGAGAGATGATTCTGCTCAAGGTTTTAGAAAACATAATCAAGTATTATACAACAAAGAATGCTTGAAATTCAAAACTCTTTTACTGTTGAAAGTTGTTTGAGACTCGGAGTCTCTCTTTTGAGTTTTTAAAATCTGAAAAAGATTTCCATCTAAAGTTGAACCTCATGGGTTCTTTTTTAAGATTTGTTTTTGTGATGAATGGAAAACTTCCGTTATTTGGGATGTTCAGATCAGAGACATTCTTTTATTGAAGCCAAAGCATTCCAGATTTTGAAAATATGAAAGGTTTTGAATGACTTTGCTTTGGTCTCCACACTTGCTTTACCGGTGTAAAACGCGAGTGTAGAGTTTGGAAAAATTTGTTTCTCACCATTTTGGATCCATTTACCATTTTAGCCTTTAAACACATTTTGCCCTTTGACCTCAAAATATGTTCCAAAAGAAACATTTTGTCGAATGTTGAAATTTTGACTTTCAATGGGATGACATGTACTTGCACACAGAGAAAATGCATCAGGCCCAAATAAGTATAAGATGAATCAAAAATCTCATTCTAAATCAACCTAAGTGCTCAGAATTCTCAGATTAGCACACAAAATCACAGATTAACTCATCCTATCACTCAAGATTTTCCAATTATGATAATGGTTTGGGGTTATGATTTGAGTCTATGCACACATGTTAGCATCAAAATGCAGGAATATTGAACAAACAAATGCCCTAGTAGCAGCAAAGACATCGACATCTAAAACCCTAAATCACATGATTCTAAACCTATGTTGTATCTAATTGAGCAAACACACCAATCGAGCATTCTTTAGTGTTCTCTAAAGCTATATAAACTAGTTAATTAGACAAAACACATAAAATTGACAGCCCTGATTGATAACCCTAGTTTCTGATTATGCCCTTTTGACCGTTGAAAAACACTTGAAACATTTAGGTAATGATTAGACAACAACAATGAAGAAATTAGAAACTCACAATTATGGAAACAATCGAGGATAAAAATTGTTAGCCTGAATTGTTGAGATTTTAATTATGTGTGAAACTTTTGAGAACATTTGTGAAAACATTGATTAGAGCCCGTTTTATTTTCCATGCAAGATCCTTTTTCCTAAGTTTAAGACATTTGTGAATCTTTACTCATTAAAGGTTAATTACTTTTCCATTTGAAGTCCAAACAAGGTCAACTTGGAATCATTGCAAAAAGAATTTCCTTTCTCCCCCTCGAATTAGCATATATTTTGTGAAACCTTTTTGTACATTTTAATTCGAGAGATCATAGAAGTTTTTGAAAATGAGATTTTAATACGAATGATGAAGAAACATTTTATCCTTGAAGAATTATGATGAGGTGTGCAAACTTTATGATAATGTGAAAAGTTTTCTCCCCCTCAAAACATGTTCCATTTTGACAGAGTAAAGCAAAATTTGTTTTAATGAAGGAACATAGTTTTGAAGTTACGAAGTTTGTACACAAAGAAAGAAGATTTTTTTTTTTTTTTTTTTATTATTATTATTATTTTTTTTAATATTTAAAGAAAAAAGTTAGATGTTTGACTCACTTAGTTTTAAAGAAAATTTTGCAAATCATCTGGAGTCAAACACCGCATACCAATATGGTGAACTAAATCAACAAACCTTAATGGAGCTAATTATCTCGCATGTGAGCAGGATCCAAATTACGTGTAGACGACTCAGTAATGTCAGGAATGAGTTGAGCCGGTACAAACGGATTAAAGAACGCCTCAGGGTCATGCTCTGCGGTTTGTGGAACTGATTTAGGTATGGAATCTTCAGCTGATTGTTGTGAGTTGGACCCGGTTTGTTCTGTGGTTGTTGGAGATGCAATTGGAGGACCGTCTCTCCCAACAGTTGTTGTTGTTTGTGAGGTGAATCAGGTACTTGATTGTGATCAAGATGTGCAGCGGAAATTGGTGAGACCTCAGAGGGACGGTTAACAATCGTATCATCAAACAATGGAGCAAACAGGGTTTCCACTTCCTTGCGGGTGAGAGACAATTGTACAGCCGAAGAGTCCGGAAAGTTTAGACGGTTGGATGCGGGTCCTAAGCTGTTGTGCTCAGAAGCCATTGTTGATGTGCTTTTAAACGGTTGGATGCGGGTCCTAAGCTGTTGGGCTCAAAAACCATAACATTAAGCTCGGGTCCGAAACTGATTTGTTCCGAAGCCATTACTGAAGAATCTGCAAAGAAAGAAAGAATAGACAAGAAAAACAGAGAACACGGATACCCAAGAGAAACTGGGTTCCAGATGTTAGAAGCATAAAGATGTAGTGCCAATTATCTTCTTGACACTCGAACACACAATTTCGATGGTTTTCCTTCTTGTCTCAGAGGTAGATGTTGTGGAGATCACATTAGTTTTGGTGCAAATGTCAAACATCTTTCCTGTAGGAATCCACCTAAGACCAATTAATTTGAAAATTCTACCCGTGGGTACCCACCTAGTGTTAGATCTAGGAGAAGTTTTCCTTTTAGATGCAGTTGAATGAATTGTGGGAGCATCACTTCTTTGAGAAAACCTACGTCCTATGTTGATCCACTTCTTAGGTTTCTGACTTATGACTTTTGGTTCAACGGGTTTGTTTGTCTTAGTCGATTGAGCCTTTTCAAGTGAAATTCCCTTTTGAAGATAATTTAAAGCACAGACATCATGATTATTTCCGCAACTACTCTTAGATGCTAGCCAATTCCTATTAGTTTGTTGAGAACTCCTAGGTTTTGGTTTGCTACTACTAGCAGTGTTTTGCACTACATTGGAAGGCTTCACATGAGGTTTTGAACCTAGAATTCCATCCTTTTGAAGTAGCGCCTTTTTCCTAGCCTTTTCTAGATCATAGTTCTTGTACATGTCATATTTGCCATAAAACTCTTTACTTTTAATGCTCATTTTAGACACTGTTTTTGAACTAATCCTAGAAGAGCCAGGTATAATCACGTGTTGAGATTTAGCAGACACAGATGCATTTTCCTTAGGCCAAGAATGTGGAGTGACTGGTTTTGTCGAATTGTTTTTCTCAACAACTTGGGAGGCAAACCGAGGTTTTGAAAATTTAGGTCGTTCAGATTTAAATGCAGTTGGTTGTCGAACCACTGATTGTTTTCTGTATGTTTGAGAAGGTTGTTTCCCCAAGATTGATGGTTTTGCAAACTTAGTATCCACACTCTGGCCAGTCAGTCTTCTTAATTTGTTTTGTAATGCAGCATGTGCAACCACCTTTTCTTGAATTTGACCTTTTAAAAGCTCATTTTCTTTAACTAATGTATCCACACGTTTTCTTTGTTCATTCAAAAATTGACCGTTGTTGCCCGAATTTATAGATTCGTTTTGCATTTGAAGTTCAAGTGAGATGCAATGTGCCTCTAGTTTTGAAAAATTTTTATGACACTGGGCAATGGTCTTTTTGATAAGAAGGTTTTCAGACTCAAGAGTTTGGTATGATGTTTCAGTAATTGGATTATCAGGTAAGGACTCAGACTCAGAATGTATTACTAGACATTGAACAACATCCTGGTCAACCTTTCCTTCATTACTGAAGTTAGGTTGCTCAGATTGTTGTTTCTCATATGCAGGCATAATATGATCAACAGTAGATTGTACCTCAACCATTTGCTCTTTGTCAAAGTTCGGTTCTTTGTCATAGATGGGTATGAAATCTTCCTCATCCATCTGTCCTTTGTCAAGGTTGGGCTCTGAGTCATAGAAGGGTATGATCTCTACACAATATGCATCTTTATCATTCCCCAATCTGCTGTTGTCATCCTGCACTTTTGATTCTGTCCCTTTGCTTTCCATGACAACTACATTAGATTTCAATGAATCATCTTTATGAACTTGCTCTTCTTGAATCTGCAACTTCTGTTCTTTGATAGCACTCAGATGAAGTGATCTTTCATTAAGCATAAATTCTAAGCCGTTTAGGCGTGAAACAAGTTGATCTCTAAAATCTTCAACCTCCATACTTGTGATGTTCTCTCTCCATACAGTGCTTTCATATTTATAGTGTATGAGAGCTTTAAAATGCAATGCCATGAACACTTTGAACTGAGCCTTGAGCGCTCTAAATCCTGCCATGCAATCGCTTCCCTGTTCAATTTGCTTTTCAATTTGAACAATGTTTTCTCGGAGTTTCCTTTGGAAGGTTAGACGATCCATTCCAGTTCCGAAGAATGCATTAAAGGTACCTCCCGTAGGAAACCATGCATCTGAGAGAATCTTGCATTGAGTCTTAACTGATTCAAAATGAGCTAAGTAATTTTCTGTAGAATTGATGGCTCTTTTCTCAGCTTCAGTCATCTTTCTCTCAAATGGGTCTTTAGAGTCATCAGAAGCATATGTGTCGTATACTGGTTCAGTATCATCCATGACACCCGAATTATCTTCCAATATTATAACCTCATTGCCTACGTTAACTACATCTGCAGTATTCTCACCATTCCCAACCATCCTTTGAGTAATACTTCCTTGTATCACAACTGGATCTACAGAATTATCAGACTCACCTTGCTTGACAGCCCGATTTCAGGAATTTTGGGAATTTGATAAAGCCTGACTCGTAAATTGTATGAAGTCTGAGATGATTCTGCTGTGACTTAGTTCATGCCTTTGAGACCTTGATTGATACATTTTCTCTTTGTTTAATCTCACAACTGGATCTACAGAATTAACAGACTCATACTCTGAGCCAGTATTAATCATGTGAAATTCCTACATGTTTGCCATTAACATCACATCTGCAGTATCGATTTCCAAATCTACAGTATTGGATTCCAAATCAGCATATTCATCATCAGATGTAATATCTCCCACAACACTTTGCAAAACCTCATTGAGATTACTCCCTTCAACTTCCATTTGACTAAGTGTGGCATTGTATTCAACATTATTGTCAAAGACTGGAGTTGAATCATAATCCTGAGCTTCCTCATCTGCAATATTTTCTGTATATGCCAAGAATGCCATGCTTGGTTCGATAAGATCTTCTTCATCATCAGTATCTTTCATTGTGTTTAAGCATTCAGAAGTTGAAGTTATATTGCCATTGCCTTTCTTAGAAGATACTTGACTAAGCTTCACTAGATTTTGCAGAAGAGATTGCACATTATTATGTAGTGTTGCAGGATGGTACTGTGGAATGAAGAAAGGCTCAGGTGTATTCGGAGGATTGAAGAAGAGACCATTTGGAGTGTAAATTAAGGATCCATGGTCAACAGCTGGAGCAATGAGAATGGTCTTCAGAGGATTCATGCTTAAACAGGATTCAAGAATTTGCATCATTCTGATGTGATGAAGTTCTTCTGTACGATGCATAGCTTCAAGATATTTCCACATTTCATAAGCACTGGCTTGAAAGTCCATATTCATGTAAATTGAATTGGGAAGGGCTAATGTCATGAACCATACAGCCTGTTGGTCAGCATCGTACTGAGCAAGTTCAGTTGCATTCAAATCTTCATCAGTTTGTATTCTGATTATCCCTGTTGACTCAGCAAGAAATATCATTATGTATGGACCATCTTGAATGGATTTAAGCATGAGATCTGCAGCAGGACGATCTGTGAGCCATTGTAAAAATCTCCGTTTCCAAGCAGTATACGTTCCTGGTAGCAACATCGGAGGCCTTGATTCATTGCCAAAGAGCAGAACATGGCGAATGAGGGAGCTGTGACTTTGTTGTTGATGATATTGTTGCTGATGAGAATATTGGTGAGGAAGGTAGTTGGAAGAAGGTCCTGTTGCTGATGACTGTTGCTGATGATAATATTGGTGAGGAAGATAGTTGGAAGAAGGTCCTGTTGCTGATGACTGTTGCTGATGATAATATTGGTGAGGAAGATAGTTGGAAGAAGGTCCTGTTGCTGATGACTGTTGCTGATGAGAATATTGGTGAGGAAGGTAGTTGGAAGAAGGTGATTGAGACGTTGTAGATGACATTGCTCTCCCCCTTGATTGTTGCGATGTAATCGAAAAAATCAAGCAAAATGTCACACGCAAGGTCGAAATAGTGATTTCTGGTTTGAAAATTATTTGAAAAAAAATTTCTTTCCCAAAATTTGAAAATCACTATGAAATGCAATTATAAGGTTGCAAGAAAAATTTGAGTTTCAAAAATTTTGCCGCCAAATTTCACCGAAAAAATTTGAATTTTGGCCTAAAAATTTGAATTTTGGGCCAAAATTTTCAACGTTATACCAAAATTTAAATTTCGCGTAAAAATTGAACGTTTAGTCTCCTGTAGAAAATAAATTTTACTCAAATTTAAATTTTTTTTTTTTTTTTTTTTTTTTTTTTTTGAAATCAAGAAGAGAGAGATAAGAAGAAGAAACTTAGAAAAGATGAGATGATGTGATTATGTTAAATTTGGATCTTTTAAGGATAAATAAAGGTATAAATTTTAATTTGATTTGAAAATTTTGATATCAAACTTGGTATGTAAAGATGTTGTCTTCAAACTCGGTATGGTCAATTTGTCTTCAAACTTGATAAGTGCACTTAGGGTTTCTAACTTGATAAGTTCAAATATGTTCCTAACTTGATAAGTTCAAATAGGGTTTCTAACTTGACAAGTTCAAATATGTTTCTAACTCGATAAGTGCTTTGCTTCTAACTCGATATGTTAGGTATGTTCCTAACTCGATATGTAGTCTTGATTTGGGCAGAGTATCCCCTTAGTAAGAGTCACAATTGTCCTAACTCGATAAACGATTAGGAATGGAAAGGCTAACTCGCCAAGATATCAAACTTCAAACTCGATAGAAAACTTACTACCTCTAACTCGATAAGTTTGACACCTAACTCGATAAAAGAAACACCTAACTCGAAAAAAATTAAGCACCTAACTCGATAAGTTATGTCACCTAACTCGAAAAAAATTAAGCACCTAACTCGATAAATTTTGTCACCTAACTCGAAAAAAATTAAGCACCTAACTCGATAAGTTTGACACCTAACTCGATAGTCTTTTGGCACCTAACTCGATAGAACCAAAGTGAACCCTAACTCGAAAATGACACGATGAACAGTAGCAGTTTTGTAAGAAAATCACTTTAAAACCAAGTTTTACTACCAAATCAAACCTAAATCAACCTATATTATCCCTTGGCGAATGATACCACTTGTTAGGTCACGATTTTTACAACATAATCACTTAGAGATCTAGAGAGAGAAAGAGAGTAGAGAGAGAGAGTGGAAGGAACTCTTAAGAATGGAATGAAAGAAAATGAAATTACCAAGAGAACCAACCCCTCTCAAAGGAGAGGTTACATAGTATTTATAGGTGAGGACTAGGGCAACACTCCCTTCCTCCCTATCTTGAAAATGAAATGGGCTTAAGGCCCATGGGCTTGCTACATAAGCCTTGAGTTATAATAAACATACAAGCCTTAGCAACCTATTACAAGTAAATGACCGAGACTTGATAAATAGTAAAACTACGTTCCCAACATAACCCGTATTCCATACAATTGTAACAAACTAATCAACCTGTAAAAGATAGCTAAGGAGTAGTGAAATCTAAGTAAACACATTTCTCTCATTATTGTTTCTACCATAATTAGTTTAAGTTTAGTTTATTTGATTTGATTGCATCTTTAGTTATTTGGGTTAGTTGATTAGAAACTAGTTCCGCCTACTCCTTCCAAAACTGAGATTTTACTTGCTTTCATCTAAAATATAAAAATACAAAAAGAATAATCTCTCACCTCTAGACCTAGTTTTAGTGAGTTTTAACCCTAGCGAACACTATTCTTTGAGTTGAATGATCAATCCCCTGATACTTGGCACTATACTATACTACAACGGTCAGGTACACTGTCTGGTGCGGATTGCAAGCTTCTCAAGATCCCTTGAGAGGTAAAACCTTTTGCGAAGGCGCAATTCCACGCATCAACTATGTCTAAGTCTAATGTCATTAATTAAAAGTAAATTAAAGGAAATGATTGATAGTTGGAAGTGAAATGAAACTACAAAACAAATAGCAGATAAAGTAAAAGTTGTGAGCAGTGGGAGAAAAGTGTACTAGCCTAGTTACTCATCCTATATCATTTCAAGTCATGTTCACTATTAAACTGATCTTATGCTTTAGGTGGGGCGGACATATATCACTAGGTGCATATGGTCAAGTTCCCTAGCCTATCTCCCCCGAATCCTGTCAGGAACCATAGGCACTACCCTATGTAAGTAAGCCGACGTATGGTATACGGGTTTGAGTCATTAAGTGCCACTACATGCTAGACTTATCTCTAATGGCCCGTTGTCACGATCATAGGCTATTTCTCTAACTTCTTAAGTTCATCAAATACGGAAGGTGGTCGATGGTCAATTCGCACACGAGGCAATATGGTCAGTTGTCATCCCTCCCATTTCCTCGCAATCCATCAGGCTAGTGTCCTATGGTCAATTCTTCTAGCCTACTAACTTAATTGGGGTCTTAATTCAATTAAAGCTAGCGTAATGGATACAACCGCAAATCAAAACTACCGAAATAAAAGGTTCTCAAGATAAACTAAGCATGCACACACGTAAAAGCATTCAAGAAAGGTACGGAAACATAATTAAAGCAATAAAGAAATCATAAATAGGCTAGCACCATAGGTGCTTAGCCAATCATAAAGTAAATTGAACCAACAATGATGAATAAAACCTGGATTGAATTAAACATAATGTTTGATACAAATTACTTGATGTATAGCTAATGATGATGATATTTGGTGGTGAATTCTCCCTTGAAATATGGCTTGAAACTGCTGGAAATCGACCTGGAGTGGTGCCCTAATCAACCCCTAAGAGGGGGTGAGAAGAGATACCCTAAAATGCAAATTTAGGGCTGTATTTATAGGCCCTGATACCATTACGGCGTAGCTGAAAAGTGAGCTACGCCGTAGCACTTGTTACAAAATCTGCCCATCTTAGAAAAATCATATATTTTAAACCGTAAGTCGTCACGGGACGCGCCACCCGGAGTTTCGAAGATAATTGAGTCTAGTTTCATTAAAAATTAGTCTCATGGTCTCATTCTCTTGTTATCTTCAGTTCTCAACACTCCTTACACTTGAACTTTAACATACTTTACAATTAACTATTCTAATGACTCGAATTAAGATAATCAAAACACTTGGAGTACTTTTTAAGATTAACGCGCATATGGGGGGTAATATATAATGTTCTTCCCCATTACTCCATAACACTAGTACATTACCCATGAGTCCCAATCGTCCCAAAACAATATGTACAAGATATGACTCAACTTAGCAACCATGTAATCAGTTAGATAATTAACTAAGGTTTTAAACAAATAACAATAGTGCACTAAAGATGAGTGCATACAAGGAAGGCTAAGGCGATTTAGGTGTACATTTGGGGTGGATTGTTAACAAATTCTTCCTTTAAGTAAAATGCTTAAAGTTAGAAACGAAAAGATAGGCTCGGAGGGGTGTACTAGGGGTGTCGTGTACTAAAAATGAGTACAATACAAAGGTGTGGAAAATTAATTGACTTTACTAGTCAAGGTAATTGACTTAAATGGTCAAGTAATTATAATATGGGTTTAACAAAAGGGCGATCCTAATGCCTCTTATCATGTAGTAAATCCTAACTACACGAATGTAGTCTCACTAACGGTCTCGGGATGCATCACTAACGCAAGTTCTAGAATCTAAGTACTACCGGTACACTCATAAGCACTAAGGCTTCTCCTAACAAGTCTAGGGGCGAACCTCACTTAGTAGAAGGCCGGTACGAGTCTTTGACGCCTCAACTAACGGATGCTAACTAGTGCACTTCTTGGATCGCTAGCGCGTTACTTGCATAACGGATGGTCACCAAGTCATACACCGCTGGCTAGTTAGCCAATTAATCTAATACTCAGATGGTCACTACCTTTTTTGATAAAAATTTTTGAGTAGTACGGTTTTTTTGCTAGTCATACAACTCCTATCCATGAGACGCTCATTAAGGCTAAACCTTCACTCCTAAATGTTGTAAAAAAAATTTTAATTTGGCACTAAAATTGCCCTAACAAGTATTTCTCTTAATTTATTACACACCTACCATTGAACAAACAAACTCAAGTGCAATTGCATTCTCTAAGGTATCATCATTTACTCTACCCTTACACTTAGGCTGAACATTGTCCCCAATGTTCAATAAAAAGATGTAAAAGTAATAAGGTAAAAGAATGAAAACAAATACTCCCCTGATTCGTTCGGTGTGGATAAATCGTTAACATGGTTAAATCCTCCTCCAAGAAAATGAACGTTGAAAGCTTCCCTTCCGAAATAATAAATCATCTTCTTGTCCAATATAACCTGTTAAACCTGACAAAACAATCATAGCAACCTCGCGTAAAATCGGCGGCAATCTATATATATAAGGATTTAGTGCTTGTGGAATGAATGTTTTCAGATTTCCTGGAATTTATAAAACTAAAGAATTAACAAAAACTTCAAGCCTCCGTTAGAAAAACAAAACTTGCAAAATTTCCAGATTTTTACACCTGACGCCGTCAGGTGTTAATCATGACGTCGTCAGAGTGTTCTAACAGAAATCTCATGTTAAGTTTCCAAAAAAAATCTAGAAAAACTTATGCCTTAATTCCTAGAATTTCCTGCAAAACATCATTATGACTCGATACAAGCATTTGACTCAAACAAATACTAATATACATGTTCATTTAATATTGATGTGGGTCATGTTCAATTCCGTTCTTAAAAACAAATTAAGATTTCCCTTACACTTATCTTTTGTGAAATACCTTTTATGAAGTTAAGACAAACAACAAAGTAAAGCATTTTCACAATTTAGTATGAAACATGATACACAAACAATAAAAATCAAGCATGCATACGGAAACAAATTAGATCAAACAAACAAACAAAACTTGGGTTGCCTCCCAAGAAGCGCTTTTCTTTATTTACGAGTCTTGTAGCTAGACTCAAAGTCATGGGTTATCCTATATGAGTGAGCTCCTCGTCGAGGACATCATTGGGATCAAACTTAGGTTTCAATTTCCTATCGGTTCTCTTGGTGCAGTATGACTTGTCAAATTTTTCTCCATCCGGATCATATAGAATCATCTTCATATGCCATGATCCGTCACCTTCCTTAGGTGGCTTGTCCCAATTCCATTTACATTTATCACCTTCCCTTTTCCACTTGTTCATTCCTAAGTTGATAGGCATCACTCCTAGGAATTCAATCATTTTCCTAAAGACTAAGGGATCCTCAAAGGGGTTTAGTTCTTCATCCCTAGCTATGAGTTGCTCTACCGAATGCGTTTTTTTTATAAACTCCTCCTCTAAATAAAATGGGCGTTGAGGTCCTATGAAATCTCTATTTACCCAAGGTCCGTATCTAGATAGTCTCCTATTCACATCTACCCAATGGGGTGTTGGTTCCTCATTAGTATCATAGGCGTGTTTCTTAACATCATAGACCGACCAAGTTTCTCCTTCTCCTACTGCTATTCTTGATTCTTTACAATCAATCATCGCACTTTCGGAAGCTAAGAATCCTCTTCCTATTAATAACGGGCATGTAGTGTCACTAACCATATCAAGGACGTGGAAATCAGCTAACATTGTCAATCTTCCTATATGCACTAACACATCCTTCACTACCCCAACCGGATATGCTACACTTCCATCCGCAAGCCCTATGATTACCTCTGTTTCATCTAACTTTCCTGGCTTAAGAGTGGTGTATAGAGATAATGGAAGCAAATTTAGGCTTGACCCAAGATCGGCTAGTGTGTCAAAAGCCTCAGAATTTCCGATCTTACAAGGTAACACGAATATGCCCGGATCATCTAATTTCTTAGGCAACTTGTTTTGAACGAAGGCGGTCCCATTCTTACCCAACTTAAGTTTCTCTTCATATTTTTCTAAAAGGGCATTGTAATAGGGAGCACGGGCTAAGACATCAATGACGGGATGCTCAAGGTGAAGTTCCTTGAATTCTTCGCCAAGGTCTTGTGTAGGAAGTGTTTCAACTATGCTATTGACCGAATTGATGTTAGGCGTTACATTCAATTGGTCCTTTTGAAAGATTTCGGTTTGTTTGAAACACGTGCTCATGGCATTTACCGAATAGTATTATGGACAAGAAGTAGGAGACGAAACAGATGATATAGAGTTAACATTTAGTTTCGGATTCTTGACCGTGCTACTTGGGAGTGCTCCCATTTCTCGGTCATTGAGAACTTTCAACAATGTGTCAATCTTATTGGTCATCTCACTTTGCTTTTGTTTGAAATCGGCTTCAAACTTTGCTAAACGAGTTTCTTGAGATGCCATAAATTTCGACATCAATCCTTCAAAATTATTGGTACTACCATAGTTGTTGGAAGGATTGTTGTTGAAAGTATGGCTAGAGGGTGGACCATTTGGTTGATAACG
Source organism: Artemisia argyi (assembly GCA_030686995.1). Taxonomy (NCBI): domain Eukaryota; kingdom Viridiplantae; phylum Streptophyta; class Magnoliopsida; order Asterales; family Asteraceae; genus Artemisia; species Artemisia argyi. Next base: position 44,048,147 of record CM060683.1, on the reverse strand, counting down.
ATTAGGTGGAGTGGAAGAATTCTTTTGGGGCATGTTTTGGTTTTGTTTCCACCTAAGGTTCGGGTGATTTTTCCAAGAGCGGTTGTACGAATCACCGTAAGGGTTTTGCTCAGGTTTGAAAGTGTACCACTTATCTCCCGCTCTGTCAGTACGCGAGGATGCGTAATCCGCGAAAGCTTGTTCGGGGAGTTCCATGCAATCACGAGTGTCGTGGGGACCACTACATAATTCGCACTAAGAAGTGATCTTGTTCACTTGACTTGAAGGTTTAGGAGTGATGTATGCTTATTCACACATCCTTTTTAGCCTTAATTCAGACCAAATACTAACCAAATATGCCAAGAGAATGTATGTTTTTGTATTTGTGTGTGTGCAGGTACGGATATGTGAAAAATGAACAAAAGCAAAGAAAAACCAACAAAAGCGACATGAGATTGGAAAAAGGTCAAAAGCCGGAGCCGGGGAAGCAAAATGATCAATAAAAGCTCAAAATGTCATAAGGAGTCTTCAGAGATTCATTAAAGTTGCATAAAGATCCTTGATCAAAGTTTAGAAAGATTGGAAATTTCAGTCCTTCATCTTTCATAAATTTACAAAAATGGTCCCTTGGAATAATATTCAAAGAAAAGTCAAATATGATCCCTCAACTATCAAAGAATGGCAAGATAAGCCCTTGGAACACAAGTTTGGAAAATTACAGATTTAGTCCCTAGAATTTTTAGTGTTACAAAATTGGTCCTTCAACTAAAATTACAACACTACACCGGATCCTAAAATTTAGCCTAGTCCATCCTACACCCAAGCCCAAAACAATCATAAGCCCACTATCCCTTTTATATTACCCGATCCACACAACTCCACCCCGGTCAAACCTTACCCAACCCGGTCAACAGAAATAATAAAACCACCCAATCCCTTATTCCCGCCCCCCAAATACCTTTGTACCCAGAAAAATTACTATTTACATAAACCCTAGAAAATCACCACACGCCTAATTACCCTGAGTAAGCAATAATTACCAATCATTGGTTAATTCTAGAAGGGCTGCACATGTCAGAGAATGTAAGAGGCACACACGTGGACCAATCACAGCATACACGGAGGATCAATCACATCAATCAATTAATCCAAGGGCTGAGATATATGGATTGGGGACTAAGGCTAATCTTAGGGTTGATATTAGCTCAAAGAAACACAAGTCTCACTGGGATTGATGAGCTGTAATACTAGAAGGATCCAAGGCCTCTCCTCAATCAGCTATAAATACCCTCCTCCTCCTTCAGTAGTTTGTGTAGGTTTTTAATAGTTTTAGTATTCTATTTTCAAGTTTTATTGTAAATTTCAATTCCAAGGTATTGTACTCATTTACTTTTATTAATATAATTCAAGTTTTTTTTTTTTTAAGTTTCAGCTTATTGCTTTAAATTTTAGCTTAATTTACTTCTTATTAGTTTAATCAATAGCAGTAGTTTATTTTAAATTCTGTTTTAAGCTTCTGTTTATGTTTATCACTTATATAGAAAATCCAAAAAAAAATCAAAAAAAAAAAAAAAAAAAAAAAAAATAGTTTCAATTAAAATTTCAAGCCTCAAATAGCTTATTAACTGTTTTATATAAGCTTATATCAGCTTCCTCTTAGTTTTTGTAAGTTTATTCAATCAATTGTATCAAAATCTCAAAAGTCAACCAAAGTCAACTGTGAGCTTATTTCCATTAAGCGATCTTATAATTGGAGTTAGAGGCAGCCATAAGGTGTCCATTGGCCTGTCTAAAAGACAGGCAAGCATAGTGAAACCCCCTTTGTTGTGCTAAGGGGGTATTGGCTTTGTAAGTTCTCATTTAGTTTTATTTGATTCTGCATAAGTAGTTTTATAGTAGTTTAATTCATTTAATACTGCTTATTTCTGTTTATTTTCATATTATATTAGTTTGCGATTGTTTATTTTGTATTTGCTCTTAGTTTGTTTTGATTTGGTGCTTCACTATTTCATTCATCTGTCATATCTGTGGATCTGTGTTGTCTAGGTTCTGAGGTCATTTGATATTTGAAATCTGTGTTTCATTGTTCATTTGGTGTTTTTGAATCATTGTTAACATTGTGGTTAAGTTTGGATTGCTTTGGATTGGATTTGAGCAAGATATATAGTGAGACAGTCAATATTAGGGGTGTTTGGGATAGATTGGTTTGCTGGCAATAGTGTTGTTTCTGAGGTTGTTAATTGGTTTAGACAGTTCACTTAGGTTACATTTAAGTCTAATATTACATAAAATCAGTAGGTCTAATACATCAAAAGTCAATTTAGGTTTTAATAGTTCATAACAGTTAGTAAGTTAGGGGTATTTAGTTGCTTAATCTCTAAGTAGTTGCATAAGCTTGTGTTTTAGTTGATTTCACTCTCACATTAGGACCATATCACATTTTCAGTTAAAATTGAGCAACCATATTTCATTTTGGTCAAAGTTAATCTAAAATTCAAAAGTCAAATCAATTTGAAATCAGAATTTGGTCAAATCTTTGAGAGTCTATGTAGGATTCAAAACTGAGTGGAAATATAATTGAATTGCTGTTTTCTGAATTTGTCAGTTTGTGAAATAGAATCAAAAAGAATTTTCAAAATTTGAGCTTATTTGCTTATTAGAAAAGTGGACTTAAGTTGACTGATTGAACAAAAAGCTCCCCTGCACCACAGGTTTTGTCACACTTTCTAGGAGGTTGGTAAGCAAGCAATTGAGTTTGAAAATCATATCTGTTGGTGTATTTAGCATCTCTGTTGGTTAGTTGATCTTTTGCCCCCCTAAGCTGCCAATTAATAGCTTATTTGCTCAAGCTTATTGGTCTTATAAGTTGGTTACATTGAACATAGGGTCTGCCTATAAGATTAGAGCTGCTATTGCTTATCTTAGATCATATTCTGAGTTTAATTGTTCATTTGAGTTCTATTACACCTAATATTGTTGTCTACGTTGAGTTTTTGGACCACTGCTTATTCTAAGTGCTTATAGCTTTTTCCATAATAGCTTATTCATACCTGTTTGCACCATTACCTGTGTTTCTGAGTTCATTTGGCCTTAATACTATTTGATTAAGCAAATTTGAGTAAAAAAAAATTCAATTGGTTTAAGTTTGGTCAACTCTGGTCAACTGTGCTTATCAATAAGCACTTTTCTTTAAGCTGTTTTCAAAGCAAGTGGTACCTACAGTGCTTATTTTTCACTTTTTATATTTTTCTTAAGTTTAGAATATTATTTTAGAATTTTCCTGAATTTTTCATATTTTTCCAAGTTGATTTGCTATTTTTCTTATTTTATTTTCATTTTTATTAAATTTTTAATACATTTTAATTACCAAAAATTCCAAAAAAATCAGAAAAAGCCTAGAAAAATCCAAAAATATTTTAGAAATTTATTTTTATTTATTTTAGAATTTTAGAAATTTATTTTGCATTTTTCGCATTTATTTTGAATTTTTAATTAGATTTAATAGTTTTTAATTCCCAAAAACTACACAAAAAGCCAAAAAAAAAAATAGTTTTAAGTTTTAAAATTACTTTTTAGTTATTTTATAATTTTCAAAATTTATTTTGTATTTTTTTCTCACCTTATTTGCATTTTCTTTTAATTTTTAATTAGTTAATTAGTTTTTAATTCATAATAATTAAATAAAAAGTCAAAAAAATATTTTTATTTTTCTCAAAAATTTCTTTTATCATTTTTAACTTTTAAAAATTATTTTCAAGTCCGTAGGAATAGTATAGCTTAAAATTCACGTTTTATTTCGTACGGTTACGTTTAGATCATGTTTTAGCTTACGTTTTTAATTCTACGTTTCATTTTAAGTTTCCTTACTTGAAATACGTGCTTAAGTGATTATTTGTGCTTCATTTGTTATTTCATTAGTGTAATCTCATAAAAATCACTTTTTACCACTTTCACGACACATTTCACGAATCGGGAATTCGAAATTCCATTCACCCTTCACACGGACTACGACCTCGGGTTATCCGTATTTCTTTGCGGATCTCTTGAGTAATACTATACTACAATATATTGATTTGATTTTTATCACATCAAGGAGCTTCGTAGGATTTCATGAGAAACTTGACTTGGTCTTCAAGTTCAATGATCCTACGGTCAGGAATGCTTGAATTGTTCGAAGGCAAAGATATTACCTTGACCGTTTTGTTCAAATCACGGGGATCATTCCAAATTTCATTGTCATAGAGAGTAAGATCTTCTATGAGTCCCCATGATTCTTCCGCACTTAGATCACGAAGCTTGCCACCGGCCGATTGGTCAATGGTTCGCCTTGTGGAGAGATCGATACGGTCGTAGAAAATTTGGACTTAGAGCCAAAGATCTATGCCATGATGAGGGAATTTTTAAAGTAAGTCCTTGAAACGAGTCAATGCTTCATAGAGAGTTTCACCTTGACGTTGTTGGAACATCAAGATATCATTTCTAAGCTTAGTAGTTCTCCCCGGTGGGAAAAATTGAGCAAGGAAACGAGTGGCGAGATCATCCCAAGAGGTGATGGATCCTGCGGGTAAATGCTCAAGCCATTGACTAGCTTGGTCACGTAGAGAGAATTGGAAGAGACGCAATCGGGTCGTCTCTCGAGTTCCAACATCAAGGTCTATGGAATCTACTATTTTGAGGAAATCCAAGAGATGTTGATTAGGATCTTCGGAAAGAAGTCCATGGAATGCACATCCGCTTTGCACCAACCGGATGGTGTCGGATCGCAAGGGAGACACATTGGCTCCTTGAGTGAGCTCAATGGTATTTCGATAGCCTTGGTGGCTAGGACTGAGTACTCTTCTAAGGTTCGGGGTCTAGGAGGTTAGTTTGGTAGTGGTGGGTTTTGTGGGTGGTTTTGTGGTGGTGGGTTGATGGGATCAAAGAGATTACCACCTTCTATGATGGCGAATGGCAAAGGTTACGAACAAAGGAACGAATAAAAATATAGACTAAAGAAACCTATAAAAATTAAATAAAAATCTTACTAGAAAGGAGTCTAGCAAGTAGACCTAATAAAAAGAAATTTTAATCTAGACAATAACTATTCCCCGGGCTGAGGCGCCAAAAACTTTATGCATGCAATTGCGCCCTCGCAAAATGTTTTACCTCTCAAGGGATCTTGAGAAGCTTGCAATCCCCACCAGGCAGTGTACCTCACCGTTGTAGTATAGTATAGTGACAAGTACCGGGGGATTGATCGTTCAACTCAAAGAATAGATTAGGGTTAAAACTCACTAAAACTATGTCTAGAGGTGAGGGATGATTCTTTTTGTATTTTTATATTTTAAGGAAAGCAAGTAAAATCTCAGTTTTGGAAGGAGTGGGCGGAATTAGTTGCTAGTCAACTAACCCAATTAACTAAAGATGCAATCAAAATAAAATAAACTAAAATTAAACTAATTTGTGGTGTAAACAATAATGAGAGAAAATTGTGTTTACTTAGATTTCACTACTCCTTAGCTATCTTTTACAGGTTGATTAGTTTGTTACAATTGCATGGATGACAGGTTATATTCCTTAATACCATTTGTAGGGCCGTGTACGATCTTCCCTAACTCTATAAGCTTCTACCTCTTCCTATGTTGAGCCGACTACTAGCTCCTAACATGGCCTCATTAGTAGTTACCTACGCATTAAATACAACCAATATATCGTAGTACACCTCCGATCATGTTTCTTAAGACGTTCAAGCAAGTTACCAAATGGAAGTCTGCCAATTTTCTTAAGCCTAACATCGAATTCATTCATCCACAACAATTATAAACAAACAACCAACCCATAATCAATATCTAAGTTTCATTACATCTAAGCAAACACGAAGAAAACCTAGCCTAGCATGTTAAAGAGAAGACAAGCGTAATATATAATCAAACAACATATACACATATTGAATGATTTGGTAAAGTACTTATCTTCAATTAAGCATGGAAGAAACAAAGGGTCAAAACCCTTGAAAAAGCTGTAAAATTCGTCTAGGGTTTATTCCCTCAAAGTTGCACACAATGAATGAAAACTAGAAAACTATATATAGATTTTGTCTTCTGACGGCGTCAAGAGTAATGTGTGACGCTGTCAACTCGCCGCCAAAACAAACTTGTATTGCCTAGATCTACTTCTGACGCCGTCACTCTTTATGGGTTCTGAGCCATCACTCTTTGCAGTTACTCTTGATGGCCTTGACAATTTTGTACGTGACGCCGTCACGACCCCTTCACGAAACATTCTGGCGCGTCACGTGTAATTGATTTATCCACCCTTTTGTCAACTCATGACGCCGTCACTAGCACCTTGTGACGCCGTCAAGTGCAATTTACAGCATGCTTTTGAGACTTTGTCCTTTTCTTCACTTTTTCGCTCAAAAAACGTCCAAAATGCTTCCTTTTGTAAAATTCCTTTCAAAAGTACCTAAAATGACAAAAGGAACGATTTAGGGCAATATTTGATCAAATAATCTCGACTTTGGCCTTAAATGACCCCCCAAAACCGGTACACTTTTCGCTTCATCAACATGATTTGTAGGAGATAGTCAAAAAAGGTGTTGAGAAAGTTGATGATGAAAGTTCGTTGAATGCCGCCCAAAGGGTGGAATTGCAAAAGGCAAGAAATAAGGATCAAAATGCTCTTACACTCATCTTTCAATGACTTGATGATGCGATGTTTGAGAAAGTTGCAAATGCAACCACTTCTAAGGAAGCGCGAGAGAACCTTCAAAATGCTTTCAAAGGAATTGACAAGGTGAAAAAGGTACGTCTTCAAACTCTTAGAGGAGTTTTCGATAAGCTCAAAATGGAGGAATCCGAAACCATTTCGGATTATTTCACCCGTGTCTTAACCATTTCAAATGAAATGAAGAGAAATTGTGAAAGCTTGAGTGACACAAGGGTGATAGAAAAGATTCTTAGCTCTTTGCCACCAAGCTTAGATGACATTGTCGTGGCCATATAGGAGTCAAAAGACATAGACTCTATGACCATTGATCAACTCATGGGATCTTTACAAGCCCATGAAGAGAAGTTTAAGAAAAGAAGAGGGAAAGAACCCTTAGAACAAGCTTTTTACTCAAAGGTCTCTTTCAAAGAAAGAGAAAAGAGATTTCTACATGGAAACGAGCAAGGACGGGGGCACGGTATTTTTTGAGGTCGTGGAGGTTTCCAAGGCTGAAGACGAGGAAGAGGAAGAGAAGATGTCAACCAAGAAGATGAAAATCAGTGGTCTCCATATCAAAGAGGTGATGGGAGAGGCTTTCAATCTAAAAGAGGAGGTAAGCCCCAAATACAATGTTAAAATTGTCGCAATTATGGTCATTATGCCAGTGAGTGTAGTAGCTCTAGACAAGTGGAAGAAAAGGCTAATCATGTGGAGGCAGAAGACAAAGATGAGCTTACCTTGCTAATGGAAAGACATGACGAACAAGAAGAGACGATAGAGCCATGGCATATAGATTTCGCTGCGAGCAACCATATGATGAGTGAAGAAGACTTGTTCATGGAGATGGAAACAGGTAAAGGTAATGTCACCTTTGGAGATGAATCAAAGGCACCGGTGAAAGGAAAAGGTAAGATACTTATCCAAGCTAAAGATGGAAGTCACCAATATATTTCGGACGTATACAATGTGCCCAACCTTGAAAGTAACATTTTAAGTGTGGGACAACTTTTAGAGAAAAATTACGATATTTATTTCAAGGATCGTAGTACCACAATAAGAAATCCTAAAAAAAGCTCATAGCAAAAGTACCTATGACTAAAAATCGAATGTTCCTTCTAAACATTCAACATGAAGAAGCTAAATGCTTAAAGAGTTGTTTAAAGGATCATTCGTGGCTTTGGCACATGAGGTACGGGCACTTAAACTTTGGTAACTTTGAGTTATTATCCTCGAAGGGAATGGTGACAGGGTTAGATCAAATTGATCATCCCAATCAAGTGTGTGAAGTATGTCTTCTTGGGAAGCATGCTAGAAGTTCGTTCCCGAAAGAAGCGACATCAAGAGCTAAGGAACCTCTACAACTAATTCACACGGATTTGTGCGGTCCCATTACTCCACCCTCTCATGGTAAGAATATTTACCTCATGCTTTTTATTGATGACTTTTCAAGAAAAACTTGGGCATATTTTCTAAAAGAAAAATCCCAAGCTTTTGAAGCTTTTAAGACATTTAAAGCTATGGTAGAAAAGGAGAAAGGTTTAAAAATTAAATCCATGATAACTGATAGAGGTGGAGAATTTTTATTGAAAGAATTTAACAAATTTTGTGAGGGTAATGGGATTCGGAGATTTCTAACGGCTCCTTACTCCCGACAACAAAATGGAGTGGTGGAGAGAAAGAATTGAACCATTCTCAATATGGTCCAAAGCATGTTGAAAAGTAAGAAGATGCCAAAGGAGTTTTATGCCGAAGCGGTTGACTGTGCAGTATATCTATTGAACTGGTGTCCGTCAAAGATTTTAGAGAACAAGACTCCATAAGAAGCATGGAATGGGATACAGCCTACCGTCTCTCACCTAAGGATATCTTTAGTTTTGATTTTTGTGTTTTTACTACTTTCACTATTTTCGTTATTTCTGAAGTCATGAAAAGTATGGGAAAATTATCCAGAATTATCGTCATAAGTGATGTGGTGAAATTTTACACCATCAGTATTAGTTTGAAAAAAAAAAATCGAAAAAAGAGGAAAGAAAAAGAAAGAAGAAGTTGGTAGTTTATTATAAACCAACATGTAAAGTTTTGTATTAAGTGGTTGATATTGCCACTATTATTGTTGTATTATATTTATGGATTGAAAGGGAGTTGCCCGTTATGGGAACACCAACTAAGGATTGTTCTTTATTTATGATTTTATTGAGTATAATTCGTATCTACCTAAAGTGTGAGTTATAAGTTTTAAAGCGTGAGTTATTCAATGATATGATTCTTATTCATGGGATGGTTGGGAAAGTGATTAACCACACATTAGGACTTAATCTATTTGTTTGCTTATATTTTTATTTTACACCAATTTATATTCTAAATGTTATCCATACCCAACCGTATTATTATATTCGTTGTTAGCTTTTGAGCACCCGAATACAGTGATGGCTAAGTAAGAATGTTAATTATATGAATAAGGTAGTGACCATCCGAGTATTAGATTAATTGACTAACGCGCCAACGATCTGGTGTGTGAATTGGTGACCATCCGTTATGTAAATAACGCGCCAGCGATCCAAGAAGCACATTAGTGACCATCCAATAGTTGAAGCTTCGAGGACTCGCGTCAGCGATCTACTAAGTTTGTGCAGGAATGTTTGAACAAAGCTAGGTTAAACCCTTAAGCCTAAAACCCCTTTTTACCGCTTTAGACTTGTCATTCCTTAGCTTTAGTGTTGGAGATGTGTATCCTTGCCAAGCTTATAATAGAATATTTGTCACGACCGAGCAATTGAGCAAATTAGATTAGTTGAGAGAGTGAGAGAAATATTTTATTTCTAGTTCGTTATGTGTTTGGTTGTGTGATTATGATTAAAAGAATAAATGCTTAAATATAAAAATACATCCTAATCTCTTTTAGGATACATTTTCATAATTATAATCTAAGGTTTACTTGGGGACAAGTAAAGTTCAAGTGAGGGATATTTGATGACATCAAATAAGTACATTATATTGTCATCATTTGTCCTATTTAATTGACTTGTTTTATTATATTATGTATGAGAATTAGTGATTAATCGTTTACTTTAGTAATTCTCAGGTAAAAACAAGCAATTGGTGAAACTTGGCGATTTTGGACAAAATATGGAGATAAATGATCAAGATTGAAAAAGTCTGCTCAATAGAAGAGATTAAAGACCATTGCCTGAATTTGAAGCATGCGCATCATCTCATTTTATCATGCGCCGCATATGAAACTTTGGTAAACGAAGAAGAACCAGCTTCTTCTACTCCAGATTCGCCGCATCTCATTATCAACATGCGCCGTATCACTATCAAGATTTCACCAAATACAATCCAAGACGCTGAAGGACATGCGCCGCATAAGATTCAAGATACGTTGCATCTAAAGGCGGTGTACAAATATTCCAGAATATATTAATCTTGGACCCCACGCGAAGTTAAGTATATGCGCCGCATGTACTTAGTTAATGCGCCGCATCTACCCCTCTGACAGAAACTATAAATATCCAAGACCTAGACAAGTTTAAAGTGCAACAAAACCCTAAGGAGACGAATTTAGACGACAAGACAACACAAGACACACCTCCAACGAAAATTTTAGAGCAGTAAGAAGGTCATGCATGTATTTAATTCATTAAGTAGTTTTCTTTTATTCTATTAGTAAACAATAATCCATCAGGATTGATGGGCTTGTGGCCGCCATAATGCTCCCCTTAAAATTGCTTTCCCATCGATTATTAGTTTATATGATATTTTTTTTGTGACTTGTATATGTGCTTTGATAACCTCTGTGTCTAGCTGTGTTTTGCTTGGGCTGCCATACCCTCTCCACACTTACTTATCTAGCGTCTAAAAAGTAAGATAAGCATAAGTGATCATTAAGAGTTTACTCGCCTATATTTAGGATCCAACGAGAGAGAAGAGTTTACGATACTCATCATATAAAACTAGCAATAAAACAAGTGATAAGCTACTTAACAAAAGGACGGGACTTCTATCTGTATCTATTATCTATCTGTGTACGTGTTAGTCTTTCGTTGTTTCATTCTCATTAGTTTTATTAGTTTAATTAAATAACAAAATATATGTTAGTCTCGCAGGCTAAAAACCCCCTTTGCATTAAATTAGATTTTAAAACTAACTTAGTATATTTAAAATACTTATTAGATTAACTAGATATTACGGGCCACTCTAAGTGATTGACACTCTGCTTACCACTATATACATATTGATCGGGTACACTGCTCGTTAGTGTGTGTGTTATAGGATAAGTCGGCTAAACATAAATTTAAAACTTGAATAGACAAAATCACTCTATACTACATGTGACACAACACACATAAGAAAGCATATGAAGAAAGAGTCAAGGAAGAAGATTAAGCAAACGATGCTCAAGAGAATTTGCTACATGCTAGGACTGAATATTCCAACAGGAATAAAGACTCAAGCAGAGGAAGAGGACATGATTCATACTCTCGAGGTCGTGGTCAAGGTAGTGGACGTGGCAACAATCAAAACCAAGGTCAACTTGACTCCTCGAAAAACCATGAAGATAATGAAAAAAGGGGTAAACAACATGAGAAACGTGATCTCTCACATATACAGTGTTACTGTTGTGATGAGTATGGACACTTTGCTTCAAGATGCCCTGAACGAAACCGAAACCATGAAGTTAACCTTAATGAGGCGCAAGAGAAAGATGTGTATCATGAGGAAGGAACGTTCTTTATGATGAACCATATTAAAGAAACACTCCACCAAAGTGCGAGCCAAATACCGATGAAGACGATGTATGGTATTTTGACAATGGTGCAAGTAATCACATGTCAGGTAATTACTCTTACTTTTATGAATTACTCTTACTTTTATGAATTAAATGAAAATATTATTGGACGTGTTAGGTTTGGAGATGGTTCGTGTGTGAGCATAAAGGGAAAAGGCTTGATTTTGTTCCAAGGTAAAAACGGAGAACAAAAATTGTTGAAAGATGTCTATTATATTCCCGCTCTTCGAAGTAATGTGATCAGTCTCGGGCAAGCTACAATATCTAGTTGTGATATTAGTATCCAAGGTGATTTCTTAACCATGCGAGATAGTTGTGGAAGGTTGCTTATAAAGGTTCCGCGTAGTGCAAATCGTCTTTATAAGACTCAACTAAAAGTTGGTAAAGAAGATTCAAACCAAGCTGGAAACGAAAACGAACCAGCAAGCTCGCAAGTTGCTGCAAATGAACAACCCTTTAGTGTTCACGACACCAGCCCTCTACCTCATGTTACTGTTCACGCTATAGTAAATGTTGAACACAAATCAGGTAGTGATGACTTTGATGAAATGTTCGCGCCGGTAGCTCAACTGGAGACCATACGACTCTTGATTGCTCTCGCAGCCGAGAAAGGATGGAAGATTCATCACTTGGATATGAAAACGGCTCTTCTAAATGATGATCGAAAGGCGTTCAATAGTACTTTAAAAGAGATGGGTTTTCTACAATGCGTACACGAAAATGTGATCTATAGAAGGGTGCCCATTGGAGAATTTATCATTGTTGTGGTTAATGTGGATGATTTATTCGTGACTAGGACGAGCTTAGACCTCATAAACAAGTTCAAAAAGAGAATGGTGTCTCAATTTGAAATGCCGGATCTTGGTGAGTTAACTTATTACTTAGGTATCGAAGTCTCACAAGAAAAGGATTGCGTGGAGATCAAGTAAGAGAGATATGCAATGAAGATTTTGAAAGAAGCTGGTATGGAAGATTGCAATGCAACTTTATGTCCGATGGAACCGGGACTCAAGTTGTCAAAAGCTGATAATAAAAACCAGAAGTTGATGCTACACGATATAGAAAGGTAGTAGGTTGCTTGCGTTACCTCTTGCACACTCATCTAGATTTGACTTACCCGGTTGGTGTGGTTAGTCGATATATGCAAAGTCCAAGAAAATCACATGCTCCTGCTATCAAGCAAATCCTACGCTATCTTAAAGGTACGACTTCGTTTGGTATTATTTACAATCGTTGTAATGACATGAGACTAGTGGGATATAGCGGTCATAATGTTGATATTGATGATGGATGAAGCACTACTGGACATGTTTTCTACCTTGATACATCGCCCATTACATGGTGCTCACAAAAGCAAACTACCGTCGCGTTATCTTCGTTTGAAGCTGTGTTAATGGCAGCCACTGCAGCTGCGTGTCAAGCAATTTGGCTAAGGGAGTTATTGGCGGAAGTGACTGAGAACGAGCAAGTAATTGTTGAGCATGTATCTGGAGAGAATCAAAGAGCAGACCCGTTAACGAAGGCCTTGGCGCGTATAAGGTTCAAGGAGATGAGATCGTTACTTGGTGTGCAAGAGTTACCCTTTTCGACTTAGAAATTCAGGGGGTGATTGTTGGAGAACTCTTGAGCTTTGGATATGGCTTGATGCGTGTTGCCAGAGTTATCAGGAAGTCGTCCTAGTTGGAGTAGAAGTCCAACAAGTTTACTTGACGTGCAAGTAATTATCTTCCAGCTTATTAGATAGTTATTAGGTTAAGTAAAGTGTAATCCTAGTTATAGTCTAATACGAATAGATTAGTTTATATCTACCGTGGAGGGTAGGGATTCTCATTGTACCGAATTGGAGTTTTGAGTTAGATTTCTTCAATAAAAGTTTGCGTGTTCCTAGCAGCTTTGTTCTTATTGTTTCCTGTGTCGTGTACCGATTTGTGTTTCTGTGTTGCGTACCTCTGATAACCACATAAGACAATGATATGATACCTTATAGACGGTTCCGATCACCAACGTGGAACAATCTTAATGATGCTGATTAGCCATTCCCTTTTTACTTTCTTAGCAAGTGGTAGGTTCGTTATCCCAAAGTGACAAGCATATTTCACGTAAAAAGATTATCTTTGATGTCTTTAGCTTAGATATAACGAGGTTTTGATCCGCTCGTTGCAGCAGGTACATATTATTCGAGTGGATGGGGCGGGGCGGGATGTTATCCCCCACCCTAACTCGATTAAAATCCCCGTTTAAGTCTCAAACTCGCCCCGTACCTGATAAGCATTCCTCACCCCACCTCCAGTTAGTTCGGGTTTTTAATTTCCCTGTCGGATTCAGATTTTTTTTTTGGCCATCCCTTGATTGGGACATCAAGTACTCGGACATCAAGAAAAATGACAATAAAAGTCACTTGCATTTTCAGAATAAATTGACAAAAGGCGACGTATTTTTTGCTAGTACGGCAAACATTTGATGAACATCGTCTCTTTGGAACTGGTTCGTTTGTGCAAACCTTTAGGTCATGGCTGTTTATAATGGAACTGATTCTCTGAACACAAATGTTTTGAAAAATTACGATACTTGTTATTAAGTTAGCATGAAGATAATGTTTTAATGGAACGTCGTCTCTTCTACGTTTTGAATTTAGGTTTAAAAGATAAAATAGATGTTTATGAAAAAATTTCACAATGAGCATTTTGTTGTTTCATTCATGTGTATGTAGTTTTAAGGGTAATTAACAGTTCACTTCATGGACTATTTGTAGTTTGTACATGAGAAAATAAGAATGGACCTATTTCGGGTTCATGTAACTCACTAGCATAAAACTAAGTGACAACGCGAGGTTTCTATGGGTGAAACAAGTCATTCAAGCGACAAATGTCAATGATGATTCGGCAACGTTATATGATTCGATGTCAACCAAGTAGAAATAACCATAAAAATGTTGAGGTATCTTTTTCTGTTGTTTCATAATATCCATGATGGATAATCCATCTATGTATTGAACTCCAATATGTTGAGCTATCTTTTTCTGCTGTTACTTTCAAAACGCAAGAGTTTACTAGATAGTACACCATGATCTCATTCTCTATAAAATGGCGCATACTTCAAATTATAAAGAGATAGAGAATAAACCCTGTCAAACTAATCAAAAAAAGGATTAAACGTTGTGGCTCTGAACCAAGAGTCTAATCACAGTTTGATGGTCCGTTTGTCTGAAATCACACTCTGATTGCGTTAAGTCGATATCACAAGCAATCAATATCAAATCGCCATCTGCATCTACATATTTGAGTTTAAACCTGCCAAGATCAAGCTGAAACCTTGTTGCAACCAGCTCTTCCAACTTTACCAATCCATCAGAAATCCTGAAACAAAACTTTGCTATAGAGTCTCTATATGTCGCCTCAATTTTCACTGTGTTTGTTGCTGCTGCATTCTCATTATACTGCTCTGTTTGTTCCTGTTGGTGGAGTACAAACGTGGAACTATGTTTAGCATGTTCGGTAAGAGTGGCAAGACCATTTTTCGTACATAATCTTTCACCAAAAGCTGAAGTTGATGCTTCTTCAGATGTATGGATTTCTGTTTGACCCAACTTCCTTCGCGAATCACTCTTATCAGAACCGTTCCTATATGGCCGCCTTAATATACCACGACTCTTGCGAAAGCGCTTCACAAATCTGCTAACTACAACTACACAAATACTATGTAAACAGTAAAGAGGAGAATCTCAGAAAGGAACTAAAGCAAACATATATGGTTGGAGATGACAAAATTGATGATTGGGTGGGTTGGGCAACAATTTAGGTGCCGTTTGGTTTGTAGAGGGGTTTAGGATTAAGATTTGGATTTAGATATAAAGTTAAAGATTAGGATTTGTATTTGGATTTGACTAGGTAAGAGAAAAAATTATATTTAATTAAATATATTATATTTAATTATTTGTAATGGATTAAAATATAAATTTATTATTTTTTTTAATATTGATACATGAGATGAAACAGAGATACAAGTACAAGGGACCCACTTAAAGTGAGATAAACCCACCTCTTATATAAGAATTGTAATAGTGATTGTCAGTGGCATTTAAGCCCAAATATTTACTTTGAAAAAACAACCAAACAATCGTATTTAATCCCAAAGTTACATCCGACCCAAAAAAACGACCAACCAAACTGCACCTTAGTTGTGTTAATGTCTCCTTCAAATCTAAATTTTTTGAGAAAACTTGAGCCTAATCAAATTTTGGTGTTAATCTCATTTTGGATTGACCCTACAAGAAGACTTTCGGTGAGCAACTGTTTTGACTGATCCGATATAGCTACAAATCTGTCAGTTACTCAAAGTAAAAGTTGTAAATATGATTAATTTTTTGTGAAACCGCATTTATATAGGTAAACGGGTCAAAATTGCCATCTACCACTTCTAGATATCATCAACAAGCTATAAACTCACCAACAAGGATATCCAGAAGCTCCTTTGTTGTCTTTCTTCTGTAATGTTTTTTGTTGATTTTCTTTAAACCAACTGAGCTTTCAGTTCTCTTCCTTTTTCTTATTGTTTTTTTCGACTTATCATTATATTCTCTATTCGGCCGCCTTATACCAAGATTCCTACAACAGCGCCTCAACGCGGATCTGCTAACTAGAAATATGCATAGTACAAAGTAAAGATGAGAATCCAAAAATAATCACACGAATATGAACATCACATATTCACATGTGAGTTATGAACTCACCATTAAGGCTAGCCGCAGCAACTCTGATCGGCTTCTCAATATACTTCTCGATTTCCTCCAAACTAATCGAACTTACAGATCTCTTCCTGTTTCTTTGTGTTGTCCCTGGATTATTATCAAAATCTTCGATCCCTACTTCTAAACAAGGCACAACACTTTGTCCTGTTCCTTCAGCAGCAGCAGCAATAGATGGCTTGTTTTGTATTTCATCCAGCTCATGTTGCCTTCTTTCATCTCTAACCTGTTTCTGAAATTTCAAAAATGAACTCACTAGAAATATACATATATAAATATACGTGTGTATTTACACAACTCACATAAAAGTTATGATCCTCGAATACGATGGAAGACCTCAGATTCTCCTCCTGCCATGTAGAGTCAATTTAACAAGTCAATAAAATTGTGGTATGACAACGTTTAAAACTACAAGAATATGGTAGCAACCTTAAGCGCTCTCAAGACTTCGCGAACCTCAGAAGCATAATCAGTGCAATTAGATGATGTTATGAGTTCAAGTACGCCTACACAGCAGCCACTGTCGGATTCAAATACAGGAAAATTGATATATCCATGGATATAGTAACAAGAAGCCAAATCTTGTACATATTGTCTGACTGGTAAGTTATGAATGCCAAAACTCCATTCTGGCAACTTCTGGCAATAAACACGACCAGGTGAACCTAATTCTTCTTTGTGCTCCTCTTCTATAACAAACATACGGAGCTCAGACTCCAACCTATACATGTAAAGGCCTCTATCAACAGCACCAAGACCAAAAGGTTGGTCCAAAGTCGTTAGTGAGCAGCGCTTCTGGACAGTAACAGGTGACCAAAACTGAACAAGCACACGTGGCTCATGGAAACATAAACCGGAAAGTGCAGCCCTGATTTTATCCTTGATCATCTGCGGGTCTACTGTAATATTTAGATCAAGCATCGGCTTAAAGGAACCTAGGAATATAATAGTCACGGTAAACAGATGTTTTAAATTAGCATTGAAAATTAAAGTAGATACAAAATAGAGTGAAAAACATATCTAGGGAGAATTATGTAGAGATACATAATGAGATCAAGAAACTCGTAAATACAAAGTCAACAACTCAACTTACAACTTTACTAAATTTAATGTTTAGATTAAAATATTATTAACACATCAAGCTGAAGTGAGTAATTTGAATTTAATATGCAACACGAGTTCTATAAGCTGAGAGCTAGCATGCACATATCTATCAGACAACGCTATATCACGTATAAAATGTAAGCGAATCTTAATGTGATTTGTCCATGTAAATCAAAGAGACGACAAATAAGAAGCGGGTTGAGTCCAGGTAATCACATCATATAACTGAAATGTAAGAAAAGATTGCCCGTATCTAATAGCCAGATGTCACATCCACAAGACTGCTATTGAGATTACTATGAGAACTAGAGTGCAAAAAGTCAGGAGAATGGCAAGAGATAAAAGGAATAGTTGTTTCGTGAAATTAGATGGTATGGCGACCAGTGTTAACTTGTGTGGTGACAGGATCGTACAAAGGTAACCTTAGTAAATTAGTGCATACACAAGAAAGATGCAATCATAAGATTTGGATGGAATTTTGTCAGAACAAATGTCCATAGAAGAGTAAAGTAATTATTGAAATAACATATAAGAATATAGTAAGGCTTAAAGAGGAAAATAAGTACATAAGGTGACTTGTTATACAAGATTTTGGGAGCGGAAAAGGCCATTTGGTCATATAAGAACAACAAACAAAAGAAACCTTAGAAAATGCAATTGTTGAAATAACATCACTTGGTCGATTTCTTAGTCATGATATTTAATTGAATATGCAAGACAGACAAGATCTAGGTCATCAACTAGCAGCATATAAAAATTGCCAAAGCTATTGATATAATCAGAGAAGTCTGGAATAAACAAATTATTGAAACTGATAATTTCATCCGCGAATAATCAGATAAACAGTATGAATTAGCAAGAAATCCCAAACACAAGTGCGGATTGGCTTACTCAAAAGCTAATAAATTGGAGCTCCAATAAGTCATAAGTGCGGATAAACCCAACATCTAAGCAACCAGTTATTTATTCCCTGTTCCTATGGGGAACGCATTTGCACTTAATATATACTGCAGTTAAATTCCAAAACCAGATAGGAGTTCGTATTAAATAAGAAGAGCTAAATAAAGCAAAAATTTCCTGTTAATATATATAGATGTAAACATATATGCTTGTGTAGTTGAAGAAGTTATGTAAAATAAACTTACTAGCAGCCGGAGGGGAGTGTGGATGAACCTCTCGACTACCAAACACCCAAAGTGGGTGCAAGTGTCTTCGATCATTGTCTAGTCCTCCAGCAGTAGCAAGAGGCAAAGGTTCAGATACGCAAGAATATCTCGATTTCAAAGCACCTAAAACCGCGGAACGACTGTCTCCACCAACTGGATCATCTCTCATCATTGCGGAGGATTCTATACATCATACTACAACTTTCATTTGTTGCACCAAAGGCCAGTTATTTGAAAGGGACGAAATCAAGATTAAAAGTGACACACTGTAGTACAATTTTTTTTATTTTTTATTATTATTATTATTATTATTATTTTTTTTTTTTCTTTCTAAAGTTTATGTATTACGGAAAAGAATCAAACAAAACTGTACAATTTTTGAGTTAATAAAAACTTTTTCACGTATTACAAATGTCTGCTCTGCTAAGGAAAATTTTATCAGGATCCCGTGACACCCCATAAGTCCAGAACCCTCACATATTACAAATATCGCTACTTTCTAATGCTTAGGGAAAGATTTGAAATACATAAACGAGTAAATGACTATTACAGTATATCCTTAGTTCCAGAAATGTGCCGAACAAATAAATTATTTTTGTTTTAAGATAAAAAGTTTTGAGTAGATCCTAGTTAGAGCTTGAAGCATGAGGTACACTTGGTGTCGTTAGAAAATTAATGTCACGTCAGCATCTTTTCCCATAAGACCGGAATCTACCATAACACCAAAAACACCACTCCTCATGTCACACCAAAATTTGTGCCATACCCAATGGCCCACACATAACCCAATGAAATACAAATAAAAAAAATAAGAGAAAAGAAAGAAAGGAAATACAAGCCATTGAGCTGGTGGGGATGGCGCCAAACGGGAAAAACATGAGGGGAGGTGTGGTTGTGGCGCCATCAAGGTGGCGTTTTGGGATGGCGCAGTGTAAACGCACCGTACCCTAGCCTAATAAGAAACCAAAATATAATATATTCAATTATGTACATCATCAAAATAAAACCAGCCACACATATCTTCTATCATTTTATATATACCAATCTTTCAAACATATTGTCCCCTTTCTCACAACATTACCTTACAAATGTTTTCAACTAGACTTGTACACACAAACTCTTCATCTAAGATACCGCTAGGCCAAAAGCCTGGGTTACAACTATAACTTAATAAACTACTCAAACATTCAACAGTACTCGTTTACAACTGTAAGCTTATAACTATTTCAAACACTTGAGGAGTGTTTGCTTAAGATCATTACGAGCTTACGAGCTTATTTGATTTCAGTTTATCTTTTATACGCTCAATAATATTTATAGGCAGATAAAAGCTTAATATATGATTATACCATGATAAACTTAGTTTGAGCATATAAAATTTAAGCTAAAATTAGATAACCTCGTAAGACCGCATTCACAAACAACGTACCTCAATATGTGTTTCGATATAATTGTAAGCTAGCTACCAAGGCTCTTTGGCTAAGTACTACTATTCCGTCATATACTTCATATATGAATGATGATGGCAATCAGCGTAGTGGTAGAATTATGGCTTTTATAGGCCAACTAAGGGTTCTGATCACTGACACGTGGAACAATATGCATCGTTGATCACGGGAGGAAACTTACATTAGCTTACCGAAGCTAGGTGGTTTCATTACGTAGGATAACTATAACTAATACTAGGTTTAGTGTCCAGATAATTGACACGTAATGCATCTTAGCTCATCCATGACAACAAATATTTGATCTAGTACTCAGATCCTGACACATGGAGCAATGAAAATTGTCGCTACATAACAAGTGGGCTAGTGTAGCACAAGTGGGTTGTTGTTGTAAAAGGGCATTTTTTTTATTGCAAGTTGCATGTAAGATAATGAAATGATATGATAGCTTAATGACGGTTTGGGTCACGGACACGTGAGACAATCTTTTTTATGCTGCTGATTAGCCATTCCCTTTTTAGCAAGTTGTGTTCGCGTTTAGTTACCGAACATCGAAGTGTATAACTGAAGTTTGGTTAACTATTTAAATTAGGGCTTAGCCACCCGACAAATCGATCGAAACTGGACTGGACTGAACCGACCTTATTCGGTTCGGTTTCAATTTTGTATATTTATTTTGGTTTTTTTCCGGTTTCGGTTCGAATCAGGTTTTGTCGATTTTTTCGGTTCGAAGCCCGAAAACCGACCCCAACCGATTTATTTAGTTTTGGTTTTGATATTTATTTTTAGGTTCGGTTCTCGGTTTGAGTTTCTCCTTTTTCGATTTTCGGATTAGGTCGGTTTTTGTCGTTTCGGTCCGGGTTTGACCTGATGCTCACCCCTAATTTAAATAGTTACTCCCTCCGTACCATATTAAGTGTGCACAATGGAATCTTTGGATGTCCGTGTCCACTTGTACTTTTCAACCAATAAGATGAGAGTTTAATAGGTAAAAGTAATATTTAATTGGTGGAGAGTTTAGTTAGTGGAATCTTTTAAAACTTTATGCATTATTAAAGTGGACACTTAATATGAGCGGAGATAGTATAAAATAAAAGCATCATAGTTATGCATCGTCATTTCTTTTATCTCTCGCCCTTTTCTCACACATCATCATATAGATTTGCTTACCTTTACTCACAGGGAGAATTGCATATATACCCACTAAAACTCAAAAACTTGCATATTTACTCAAAATACAGGTTTTTAATGCATGATGTATAATGCAAGTTAAGCATGATTTGAGTATATATGCAAATATTCAAGTTTTAGTGGGTATATATGCAATTGCCCCTTACTCACAAAACATACCTTTTTTCTCGCACATCGTCATTTTCAATAAAAATAAAGTTAAATAATGAAAATTAGGTCAGAACAGTAGTTCCTTTTTGCGTAAGTGGGTTTTAAATGAATCCTTCCCTTCTTGTTCTTGAAATGAATGAAAATACTTTTTAATAATAATATTTTATTTACTTTTACATTTAAGGGTGCTTGGTGGGGATTAAGGGGGTGAGGAATGAGTAAGGTATTCAAATGGGCCTAACTTACTTATTTGTTTGTGCTTGGTATGGAGTGTAAAGGGGTAATCAACCATTATTAAATAAATTGGGAGGTAAGGGATTGATTACCAACCTCACTCATTCCTTTGCACCAAGTGAAACTTTAGTTTCAAATCTCTTTCTTTGACCTTTATGTTTTACTCCCTCCATCTTAATATAATTGTCCATATTTTTATTTTTGGATATCTTAAAAAGATTGTTCACTTTCATTTTTAATAAAAATTAGAGAATATATTAAAAGAATATTCTTTTTGAGTGGTTCAGATTTATAAGGGTCTATTTTTATTAAACCTTTTGAGACGGAGGAAGTAATAATATGGAGTATATCTTTGATTTTGTAATAATATTTTACTACGTAATACAATTTAGTATTTATATATTTTTTTAATATATTTTCTCTTTCTAATTTAAATCTTGATCCAAAACTCATCAGCCAACCAAAGGTCGTTAGCTTGATTTTGGTCGTGGTCAGCGTCCTTAAAGTAAGAATATATAATCCAAAAAATGGTTGCCTTTTCCTAGTCAAAAGCACATCCAAATTTATTTATTTAGGTATCAAATTTTATGGTTAATCATATTCTTAAACCCATCAGCTAACGGAAGGGCATTAGATTGATTTTTGTAGTTGTTAGCGTCCTTAAAGAAAGAATTTATAGTCCAAAAAGTCCTGTCTTTTTTTGTTCCAAAGTACATTCAAATTTGTTTATTTGGGTATCAAATTTTATCGTTAAATTCTAAATTTCTTGTGTGATTAAAGCTTTATAATGATTTATATCAAGACTTTATCGGATTAGAAGTGGTATCTCGTGGTTTGATCTCGAGTTATGAGGGATCTTTAGCTTGTTTTTCTTGGTTTAGATCTAAAGATCTCGAAATATTGTTGGTACTTTCTAGTACCGAGCTTATAATTTTAGGCTAAATTTATGGTGACCACCAAGAGACCATTAACACCACTGTCACATCAACTTTGTCTTTGAAGAAGAACTTCATGACCGACGGTCTTAACTGTTCCGAGCCTCGATACATTAGGGCTTCAGTTTCGAGGCTGTATTGAAAAATAGTTACGAGCTAGGCTGTTACAAACCCAAATATGTTCCGAGACACCACGAATCCCCCATATACCACAAGATACCGAAAATCCCCTGGCTTGACCTCTGACTATTATCAGTCTTCATTCGTCTAAAGTCAGAAAAAAGAAAATTCAAACGTAAACATATAACAACCAACATCAAGAAAAATTAATCAATCTATCCATTCCATCAACAAACAACAAGCTACAACAATAAAACAACAACCTAATCTCATTTCCGAACTCGATCACTTAACAACAAATAACAACTTCATCTCCTTTCAGGCAACCAAGTTTGAAGTTAAAAAGAAAATACCACAAAAGATCTCGAGTTATTTAATCATTTCATGAAAAGATCATTTAAGGTCTATACAACAAACCCATCATTGATCTTGGTAACCTTTCTAGATTCGAAAAACAAAAAACAAGAAATAACCCATCAACAACAACCACAAACAACAACAAAGATACGAAAATCAAAAGAAAACCTACGATACCTCCTTAAAGAGACCTTGAAGACGCTGTGCTTCGGCTTTAGATTAAAGACCTTACCCGAGACCTCCTTAAAAAGACTATAAAGTGATGTATTTTTGTGTTTGTGTGTTAGTTTCGGTTGTGAAAGGAAAGAAAGAAGAAGGGTTGGCTGCAAGAGGGAGGCATATGATTGCAAAGAGAGTGTAGGCGTGTGTTGTTGGAGTAAATTTAGAGGTGTGAGAGATATTAGTGGTATTATATATGAATATATCCTTATTATTATTAGGGTTAAGTGATTATGGGCTGGAACTTGAGAGGGCCGAAAACTTTAATAAAGTTTCCAATTGGGCCGAATTTTGTTCAGTATAAGTTTAGTTCAGGTTTTTCTTAGTTCACACTATGATGAGTGGGTTCAATCGACCCACTCAGATATCAAATTTCCTATTTTCCCTTCAATCTATTTAATGCCTATAAATACAAACGCTTAACTAACGTTTCCAACCCATCGATTTTGAACAAAATGAACCCGCTGCTTGATTGTTGAACCATATATAATCGATGGGTGAATATTTGGAATTGAATTCTTAATCCAAATTGAGTTATGCTAATTGTTAAGGTGCAATTAAGCAACTCATTTATATTCTTTTATGATATTGCCTTTCAAGTGTGTGTTGTATTGCCAGAGTGAAAATAAATACATATTAAGCTTATGTTTGTGTAAGCGTTCGAGGCATTGCACATGAAGGTACTTTTCACATACACAAATCAATCCATTTTGATTCTTTTTGTTCATTGTGTATTGAAGCATCTAATAGAACCTGCACAAATCATAGTTAAGTTAAGAAATTCCAATGGCGGGTCAAACCGTTTAAACAAAGGGTGTTTTGCCGGAAAGATGTGTTTCGTCGGAAAAAAATGGTGATTAACCGAAAATCAAGACAGAGGAGTGTGAAATGATGAAACCACCGTTTTTGACCAGTGAAACAAGTTTGGCTGTGTAAAATGAAAACATTGGAAGTGCAGTAAGCACATTTGAGTTATCATGGAGAATACCTAAAGTATATTCAACTTCTACTTTGTTTTCGTTAGGATGAAAGTTAAAGGTTTCTAAATTTTTTATGTGGTGAAACAACTCGTTCAAGTGACAAATGTCATTTAATGATTTGACACATCATATGGTTCGACGTTGACCAGGTAGATAACCAGAAAATTGTTAAGACTTATGAGTAATGATATCCTTCCTTGCTATTTTACTAGTATTACATTATCTATTGAACTTCAATATGGATCAAGAAATAAGCTCCACTATTACTTTCAGAACTCAACACACTCCAAATTTTGATTGACACACTTCAACGTACAAATACTTTAAGCATCTTGTGATACATATACAAATGTTTACTGCAAAGAATGTACCGTGTCAATCAAAACTTGGAGTGTGCAAATCACCTCCCTTCCCTTATTAGATAGTACATCATGATCTCATTCTCTATAAAATGGCTCATACTTCAACTAATAAAGAGAGAAAAAACCCTGTTAAACTAATCAAAATAGGGCAAGAAGTTAGGGCTGATGAACAAAAGGCAAATGTTTATCAGGCAAAACCAAGAGTCTGATCACAGTTTGATGGTCCGTTTGTCTGAATTCACCCACTGATTCCGTTAAGGCTTTGTCACATGAAATCCATATCAAATCGCCATCTGCGTCTACAAATTTGAGTTTAAAGCTTTCAAGACTGAGCTGAAACCTTTTTGCAACCAGCTCTTCCAACTTTACCAATCCATCAGAAATCCTGAAACCAAACTTTGCTATAGACTCTCTGTATGTCGCCTCAATCGTCAAAATTTTAACTGTGTTTGTTGCTGCTGTATTCTCATTATACTGCTCTGTTTGTTCCTGTTGATGGAGTACAAGCATGGAACTATGTTTATCATGTTCGGTAAGAGTGACAAGACCATTTTGTGTACCCAATCTTTCACCAAAAACCGAAGTTGATGCTTCTTCAGATGTATGGATTTCTGTTTGACCCAACTTCCCTCGGGAATCACTCTTATTAGGACCGTTCCTGTATGGCCGCCTTAACATACCACGACTCTTGCGAAAGCGCTTCACAAATTTGCTAACCACAACTACACAAATACAATGTACATATTAAAAAGGAGAATCTTAGAAAGGAACTAAAGCAAACATATATAAACATATATGGCTGGAGATGACAAAATTGACGATTGGGTGGGTTGGGCAACAGTTTAGTTGTGTTCACGGCTCCTTCCAATCTAATTTTTTTGAGAAACCTCGAGCCTAATCATATTTTGGTGTTAATCTCATTTTGGATCAACCCTACAAGAAGACTTTCGGGTGAGTAGCTGTTTTGACTGATTCGATATAGCTACAAATCTGTCTGTTACTCAAAGTAAAAATTGTAAATATGATTAGTTTTTTGTGAAACCGCATAAAATGTATTACTGTGAATTAATATTACAAACCTAGTGAAAATTTAGCCTAAATCCACCCATTTATATAGGTAAACGGGTCAAAAATTGCCATCTACCACTTCTAGATACCATCAACAAGCTATAAACTCACCAACAAGGATATCCAGAAGTTCCTTTGTTGTCTTTCTTCGGTAATGTTTTTTGTTGATTTTCTTTAAACCAACTGACCTTGCAGTTCTCTTCCTTTTTCTTATTGTTTTATTGGACTTATCATTATATTCTCTATTCGGCCACCTTATACCAAGATTCCTACAACAGCGCCTCAACGCAGATCTGCTAACTAGAAATTTGTGGAGTACAAAGTAAAGATGAGAATCCAAAAATAATCACACGAATATGAACATCACATGTGAGTTATGAACTCACCATTAAGGCTAGCTGCAGCTACTCTGATCGGCTTCCCAATATGCTTCTCGATTTCCTCCAAACTAATCGAATTCACAGATCTCTTCCTGTTTTTTTGTGTTGTCCCGGGATTAATATCAAAATCTTTGATCCCTACATCTAAACAAGGCACAACACTTTGTCCTGTTCCTTCAGCAGCAGCAACAATAGATGGCTTGTTTTGTATTTCATCCAGCTCATGTTGCCTTCTTTCATCTCTAACCTGTGTCTGAACTTTCAAACATGAACTCACTAAAAATATACATATATAAACATACATGTATGTACACAACTTACATAAAAGCTATGATCCTTGAATATGTTTGAAGACCTCAGATTCTCTTCCTGCCATTTAGAGTCGATTTAATAAGTCAATAATTTTATGGTATGGGAACTTCTACTGATTAACTAAAAGAATATGGTACCAACCTTAAGCGCTCTCAAGACTTCGTGAACCTCAAAAGCATAATCAATGCAATTAGATGATGTTACGAGTTCAAGTAGGCCTAGACAGCAGCCACTTCCGGGTTCAAATACAGGCAAACTAATATATCCATGAATATTGTAACAAGCAGCCAGATCTTGTACATATTGTCTGACTGGTATGGTGTGAATGCCAAAACTCCATTCTGGCAACTTCTGGCAATAAACACGAGCGGGTGGACCTAATATTTCTTTCTGCTCCTCCTCTAAAACAAACATGCGTTGCTCAGACTCCAGCCTATACATGTAAAGTCCTTCATCAACAGCACCAAGACCAAAAGGTTGGTCCAAAGTCGTTAGTGAGCAGCGTTTCCCGACAGTAACAGGTGACCAAAACTGAACAAGCACACGTGGCTCATGGAAATGTAAACCGGAGAGTACAGCCTTGATTTTATCCTTTATCATATGCGGATCTATACTTATATTCAGATCAAGCATCGGCTTATAGGAACCTATGAATATTTTAGTCACGGTAAAAAACGGATATTTTAAATTATGAGAACAATTTGTTTGACGGCAATGAAAATAATGAGATCAAGAAACTTCTGAATACAAAGTGATCAACTACTCAACGTACAACTTTACTATAATCTAAAATACAGGTCAAAATGTTATCAACACATCAAGCTGAAGCACATTATAAAGGCTTATAACACAAACACCCTTATAAAGGCTAATAACACAACAGTCGGTCCAAAACACCTCGTTATAACTGCAAACAATGTATAACAAGACAGAGCAACAAGTCTAAACTGAGATGAGCTCTTCATGGGGTGTTCGGATTAGCTTTTTTTGGGGGGGCTTATTGGCTTATTGAGATTTCAAAAAGCTAATAAACTATTATATATTTATTTTTGGGTTATCAACTTAATTTTATGAGCTCCAATAAGTTATAAGTGCGGATAAACCCATAAAATAAGACAATCAAAATATTGAAGTACAGTGTATATACCCAACATCTAAGCAACCAGTTATTTATTCCTTTTTCCGATGTGGAACTGCATTTGCACTTAATATATAGTTAAATTCCCAAAAAAAGAAAATAAGAAGAGCTAGATAAAGCAAAATTCCCTGTTAACATATATAGATGTAAACATATATGTTAGTGTAGTAGAAGAAGTTATGTATAAATAAACTTACTAGCAGTCGGAGGGGAGTGTGGATGAACCTCTTGACTACCAAACACCCAAAGTGGGTTCAAGTGTCTTCGATCATTATCTAGTCCTCCAGCAGTAGTAGGAGGCAAAGGTTCAGATAAGCAAGAATATCTCGATTTCAAAGCACCTAAAACGGTGGAACGACTGTCTCCACCAACTGAATCGCCTCTCATCATTTCGGAGGGATTCTATACATCATACTACGACTTTCATTTGTTGCACGATATGCCTGTTATTAGAAAGTGATGAAATCAAGATTTAAAGTGGCACAATCTACTGTTTTTTAAAGTGTAATATAGCGGAAAAGAATTAACAAAAAGGTACGACTTTAAATGAAATGACCAAGTTCACTTTTCCCTTATTAATAGACTAACAAGTAGTAACTACGAAAGAGTATTGATCCGAATTATGTGACATTAGAGGAACCCCTAGTTACGTCGAAGTTATTAGACTAGTGGGATGTTCTTTTTTCCTTTCAAGTCAAGTGTTCAAGCTTTATTTCTTAAAAATAAGTGCTCACTGAACAAGCTTCTGCTTCGGCGTCTAAATGGGTAAACTGGACGAAGTTTTTTCAGGTTACGTGGAAGGGCGAGTTTTTGACTCAAATGTAAGTGACTTAACCGTGTAATCTGTTGACTATTTCCGTCCCTTCCCTAGCCACCCTCAAATGTGCACCTACTTAGTGAGTTTTGAATGGTTGAACTCTTGTGAGGAAGTTCAGTACTTTACCGCATGATGGAGATGAGCAACTATTATTTTTTTGTTAATGCTTAATAATTGATCTGAAATATATAAATGACTATTAGAGTATCCTTAGTTCCAGAAATTGTGTTGAACAAATTAATTGCTACCGTTTTAATATGAAAGTTTTGAACACTCACAATTTAAAATCAAAACAACATAAGAACCCATATAAAATTTGTTAAACCAATCAAATATATTCTTATAAAACCAAAATATTCATTATCAAAAGACTCAAGACCAAACTGACCAGACACAACTTATTATTTTGTGGCCAATTTCTCATAAGAAAAGTGCCCTCTTTTAAAACCCATTGAGTGGCAGTGGCGCCACCCAAATGCCAAACCAATGTTGCACCCTCTTTTGGCTTGAGCCAAAGCCATGTTATTCCCCCACCCCACCCCTTGCCCAAAGTGCAAGTGAAGAATTTGACTTGCGCCAAATGCAGATTTTGTATTTTTTTTTTTAACTGATTGTTTTGTGTTTTAATCGGGTAAGGTGGATCTCAATAGTGTGGTTTTGGCTTGAGTGACTGGAGGGTGTTTTTGAATGTGAGTGAAAGAGAAGTGAAAAGAGAAAATGTTGAGTTGACGCCGGATGCAAAGGTGTTTTGGGTAAAGCCAAACGACTTATGATCGCTTTTTTGAATAACTCTGTTAGGCCGAACTTGCCTTATCCGAGTAAACAACAACGATCTCGCACATATCTTAGTAAAAAAAACTCGCCTTTTTTACGCCTTTTACAACAAAAACCAAATAAAACCTTATTTGTTTAACCCGTTTCCATAACACCCTTTACTACAACTTTTTAAACTACCCAACGACTTTGGAACTATGGGATGTTGTTTAAGAGCTTACAAGCCTATATGATTTGCTTATTTTTCATAAGTTTGAATTTCTGACTTATTTTAAGACATATGAGCTCATATACGCTTCCATACATTAAGCTTATATGAACAACAAGACTTTAAATAAACCGAAAAATTTGAACTTTATGAAAAATATACGGAAAACAAATAAGTCATCAGCCCTTCAACAACCCGTAACCTTGTAACTAATTCAAACACTAAACTATATCACTGTAAGCTACCAAGCCCTCTAAACTAAACACTCCTACTAATAAGCTGTTTGAGAAAGTTTACCTAAAGAATTGAGGATGGCAATCAGCGTAGTGGTAGAATCAAGGCTTTTTATAGGCCAACTAAGGGTTCTGATCACTGACACGTGGAACAACATAAGTCGTCCAGCATGAGGAGAAGGTTCCTCATTTCTTGTAGAACGACTTTCATTTTATGGATAACTATAACACTTGATCTATGGTTCAAATCACTGACACGTTGCGCAATGCATATTGTCGCTAAATAACAAGTGGGTCGTGGATTGTCGGGCGTTTCTTATGCAGCAAGCTGTTAATTTATTTGAGAGTAAATTGCAAAATTCGTCCTTTTAGTTTGCTTAAATTGCAGGTTTTAAAAAGGTGATATTAGGGCTAAAAGTTGTACGAACATTATAAATTACTATATATACTAAAAGCCACTTTTCCAGTTCCGTCCAAAATGTGAGTGCAAAACACTATTTCAACGTTGCTAGAGTGCTTTCTAATGTACAATTAGGGAATGCTAGAGTGCTATCTCAACTTCCCTTCCGTTTTTCACCCGGCATAAGATACCCCCCCCCCCCCCCCCCCCCCCCAAAATTCCAGACCCTTCCTCCTTACCTCATCCCCTAGAAAATTCCAGACCTCTCACTCATCTTCTTTATGACACACAACCGACTCCCATTTGCTAGAACCTTCCTTCCCCATTCATCTTCAAAGAAAAACACACACACACAGACACATCTATCTTCCCACAAAACCCACCACACTGAAAACACATATTGACACAACCTGAAATATTCAAAAATAGTAACGAGAAAAAAAAAAAAAAAAAAAAAAAAAAAAAAAAAAAAAACCACACACACACAATTTTTTATCAGTGTGACAAATCTAAACTTTGTAGAACAAAAACAAAAAATGTAGTACCGGTGGTTTTTAACCAGATCGGGTAGCTATTTGATAGATCTTGCTAATTTATCGAAGATGGTGTGTGAAAGTATGGTTGAGGTATGTATAAACCCTTTACCAAACCTTTTATTTACAGTTTCTATTGCTATTTTTTTTTTATTGAATTGTTGAAGTTGCTTCAACTTATTTAGATTACTAATTACTGTAATAAATTTATGTGTGTTTTTTGGTCAATTGAAGAGCAATTAATTACTATAACAGCCAAATGTTTGGATATGTTAGTGGTAGATGAAGTCTTGGTACATTATGTCATGTATGCAAATTTGGAAACATGGATATAATGATCCAGTAATTTAGAAGTAAAAATATAAAGCGTTCAAGCTTAAAGTGTTAATGTTGTTTCTGTTTGTGGTCACAGGTGATGAGACTTTGAGTTTCAGTATGGCCTATATTACTTGAGGAGGTGTGTTCAGGAGGTGTTTTCAAGGGGTCGGTTCAAGAGGTGGATTCGATGGGATGGTTCGGTAGGTATGTAACATGAGGTGGCATGGGCGCAGCTACATAGGGGCGGGAGGGGGCGCCCGACCCCTCGAAATTTTTTTTGCGATGTAGGGGGTATATAATTTTTGTGTAGAAAAATTTTGGTATATTCAGTTTCGACCCCCCAAAATTTCGGTATTACCCGAAAAATAGCGTTAGGAAAAAAAATTTAGATCCCGACCCCCCACTGAAAATTTTCTAGCTTCGCCACTGGAGGTGGGTTCAGGGGATGTGTTCAGGGAGTAGGATCAGGACGTGGATTCGGCGTGTTTATTCGGTTGATATGACAATATTCAAGACAAAAGGGGCATTTCAATACCAGGCTCATGACGTATATGTTGCTTTCCTAATGTTCTCCATTTCTATGGCTAATGTGGGTATGTTATTGTCACACATGCACAATGTTATTTTCGCACACGCAGACACTTTCAGTTCTGAAATTATGTTATTATCTATTTGAGCGCACACACAGACAGAGACACAGTAAATCTCCAAATGCTGTTAATAACTATAGGTGCAATGCTGATCTTAATGTATGCCTTTTGAAATAACGTATGTTGTTCTATATAGGTTAATCCAAACACTCCTAGGCTTAGGGAGATTATTTATTTTCTAATTAGGCTAAACTAAACACCCTTACACTGTTCTAAATAGGTTAATCCAAAGTTCCAAACATCCATAAGCTGAAGGAAATATTTCTAACTTACGTTAAATGGCGTGGGTGACTAAGAAAACATGAATGTTTGATATGGAGTATGATTTAAAGGGTTTATGATACATTCAACTACTTTTACTATTCTCCGTATTACGCATTTATGTGATTTATATTAGACAGGGATACTTTTGGCCAAATGGACAAAAACGGGTCAATTTGCATTTCCTTTATACATTTGTTGGTTTGTTTGGGTGAAACAGAGATATCCAAATTGGCTGAAATAATGCATAGAAAAAGAAGTAACAATGACATGAAACAATATACGGTAATTAATTGAGAAACATTTAGTTATTGGTGTGGTTAAGAGCTAACCAAGGTTAAGTGTAGAGAGCTAACCATAGTTGAGTTAGAAGAACCATGGTTGGGTTAAGAAAGCATATTCAAGGGTGAATTCCTTTTCTTGGAGAGAAAGGTTTGGGATGTGAAAGGGTGTAAGGAATATAAGGTATGAGTTGGATTGTGTAAGTGTGTAAGGGAAAAAAGGTTGGATAGTGTAAGAGTGTGTAAGAGAATATGTAAGAGTTGGATGTGATGGGGAGCCTAGTGTGTGTAGAAGGTGAAATGGTTGTGAGTAGTGTGTGTAAATTTGAATGAAAAAGTATTGGGAGTGTAAGGGAATGAGTTGGTTGGATATGATGTATGTAAGAATGAGTTGTATGTATAAGGAGTGTGTAAAAATAATTAGATGGGGAGCCTTGTGTGTGTGAAGAGGGGTATGTGAGTGAACTGTGTGTATTTTGAAAATAAAAGTGTGTGTAGAAAAGAGTGTATGTATGAGAAAGTGTGTATGTGTAGAAAAGAGTGTATGTGAAAGGATGTGTGTGTAGAAAAGAGTGTATGTATGTATAGGGAAGAGTATGTATTGGTGTATGAGAAAGGTGTATGGGTATTGTATAAAGTGGGGAATCTTGTGTAGGAGAGTGTGAGTCAAAAGGGTGTAAGAGTATGTAAGAGGTGTAAGGGAATATGTAAGAAGATGTTGGAAAATGATTTTTTAGGAAGGGTTGTGGGAGATTTTGGTGGCTTTGTCTTTTGTGATTAAGAAGAAATTAAGATAATATTAAGAGATAATCTAATTGTCATTATTAAAAAAAGGTTTAGACAATTAAGATTATAAGTTGAGAAAATCATAGGTTACTTATAAGTTCAAGTAACATAACGTCGAGAATCCATAGTTTCATAACTCGTGACTTTCCACGACTCAACGTACTCAACTAACACCTTGGTACAGAACAAGTCAAGTGCTTTGCCTCGATATGCGGGTAAGGATAAAGAGACCTTGGACTTAGTTTGACCAATAAGGGAGTAAACCCGTTACTTGATTAGAGAAGACGTAAGCACGGGATATGAGCATATGGATGCTTTCACGTGATGTTACGTGAAGTATATAAGCTCCCTAAGTTTAGAAAAGCCTTGGCTAGAGGCGAGAGTTAGAAAACAGGAGTTGTTATTTTCCCGTAAGTGGGTGTTTTAAAAGTTGGATCACTCTAATCCCAAAACTCCTTTCGAGTGTTCTCAATTAAGCACATAACATATTCATACCTGTATTGAAAGATCTACATTTGTCGGGTAAGGGGAAAGCCGACTTTCCAAATTCTTCCCGACATTCATAGAACCCTGGCGCGTCACCCATGCGTTGACGTGTGGGTGGCGCGTCAGCAGCAGATATGAATGTTGGGGAATTTTGGCTAACGTTTGTTATTTTATATGTTTCGAAGGTTTATTTCTCATCATTAAAATATTAGGAGATCTTGATCATGTTGCCTCAACACAATCCTTATAAAAAAGACTCATTTTTTTCCATACGTAATCCATGCCCTTTTTTCTGTCCTCCTCATTGATATCCTCAAAAGCACCAATATTATCTTTGTCTAATTGAGATATGTAACGGAACTCCTTCATTCTATTAGGCATCTTGTATGTTATTTTATCATTCTTATTTGAAAACTAAACTGTGCCTTCTAGCCTATTGTATATCAACTTGCAGTTCTCGACAAACGGCTTACCTAGTACAACATGAGATAAGCAACAATGTATAACACTTGATAAATCCTTTAAAATCATAAATTCGGCGACATAAGTAAAATTCCCAATAAAGATATGCACTCCTCTAACTCTCCCAACAAAGTTACAAACTCTGCTGGGATATTTGGGATCTCTCCTAGGCTTAAGTTGTGCATTCAAAAAACTCTTGAGGACATCACGTTGATTGGAGATTCACAGTCAATGTAAGCTTGTTCAATGTACTTGTACCCAATCATACATGGTATTTTCGCATTCCAAGGGTCATCCTTCTTTATTTTTGGATCAATTTTGACAAAGGGTGGTCGAGGGTTATCAACTATATGGTTGTAGTAGGCGACATCTTCCTTAGTGGGGTATAAATTGAAGTATTCATGATCTAATTCCCCATCTCCCTATTCCTCAACAACTTCAACAACCGTAAAATCATCAGGTCCTAAGTCCTCATTTGAATACATGGCGATTGGTAGGTCATTAAGTGCACTGTCAAGCTTAATATCAATCAACCTATTAAGCTCCCTAAGTTCTCTAATTTCGCTTTCAATTTGATCATGCAACACAATTACTTCCTCAGGTGAAAGGGGCGGATTCGCTTTTTCCATAATGGAAACGGAATAGTCAATGAATTTAATTTACTAACAAGGGCACAAAGAAAAGATGGACTAAAGAAAACCTATAAAAATAAAATAAAAATCTCACTAGAAAGGAATCTAGTGAGTAGACCTAATAAAAAGAAATTTCAACCTAAGCAATAACTATTCCCCGACAGCGGGGCCAAAAACTTGATGCGTGGATTACGGTCTATGCAAAAGGTTTTACCTCTCAAGGGATCTTGAGAAGCTTGCAATCCCCACCAGGCAGTGTACCTGACCGATGTAGTATAGTGAGTGGTAAGTACGGGAGATTGATCGTTCTCCACAAGGAATAGTGTTCGTTAGGATTGAAACTAATCTAAATAGATCTAAAGGTGGGGGATGATTCTTTTTGTGTTTTTATATTTTATGGAAAGCAAGTAAAATATCCCGGGTGTTGGAAGAGTTGGCGGAATTAGTTGCCAGTCAACTAACCCAAATAACTACTTAAACAAATAAAAATAAATAACAAGAAAATAAAATAGTGAGAACTTCTAATATAGAGAAAAGCGTGTTTACTTAGATTTCATTACTCCCTAGTTATCTTTCATTGATTAATTGGTTTGTCACAATTGCATGGGTGAAGGGTTGCATTCCTTAATACTATTCGAGAGGCCGCGTACAATCTTCCCTAACTCTATAAGCTTCTATCTCTTCTTATGACGACACGTTTAGTATCCTATCATGGCCTCATTATAGTCATTTATGCATTTAATACAACCAATAAAACCATAGTACACATCCAATTTTGTTTCTTAAGACGTTCAAGAAAATTACCATATAGGAGGTTAGCTAGTTTTCATAAGCCTAACGCTAAAATCAATCACCCACAACAATTAATGACAAACCAACAACCAATAACTAGGTTTCATTAGATCTAAGCAAACACAATTAAATCTAAGCTAGCATGTTAAAAGAAAGAAAAGCATACGATATAATCAAATAACACATGGACATATTGAATGATTAAAGAATAACTTATCTTTAATTGAACATGGAAGAAAAGAGGGTTTGGAACCCTAAAATTGCTGCAAAAATTGACTAGGGTTCGTACCCTAAAGTTCCCTACCAGAAGTCCTCTCTTAATGAATGGAAAATCGAAAATTATATATAGATTTACATTGGTGACGGCGTCCCCTTTTAATGGCTGACGCCGTCATCTCACCGCGGCTAGGGTTTCTTGTCGTCCAATCCAACTTCTTGACGCCATCCCTTTGTAAGACTTCTGGGCCGTCACGCTTGGGAATAATACGTGACGGCCTACTTCTTGTATAACGTGACGTCGTCGTGGGTTAAGCTTCAATTTCTCTTCTGGCGCGTCAAGTGTAAATGTGCCATCCACCTCTTGTCTCATTGAGTGACGTCGTCCTTTTGAAATGCTTGACGCCATCAGGTACATTTTCCAGCTTGGATTCTTGACTTTGTCATTTTCTTCATTTTTTTCTCCAAAAACGTCCAAAATGCTTCCTTATCCAGAATTCTTCTCAAAAGTAACTAAATTGACCAAAAAAACGATTTAAGGTAATAATTGATCATATTATCACGACTTAGGGCTTAAATGACCCCTTAAAAGCGTAACAAATTTCTCCTTATATATATATATATATATATATATATATATATATATATATATATATATATATATATATATATATATATATATATATATAGGGTCCCTTTCTTACGAGAACCAATTTAAGTGCAAGAACTGCGAAAACCACATTTTTACAACTAATAATACACAATGTACATCATTTAATGCTCCATAGCATTTTCTTATTTTTATTTAATTCAAAAGGGTATAATAGTAAAAGACATTTTCAAATTATTTTATATTTTTTTATAATTCCTGTTTTTATAAATCTTAAAACTCAGATTTTTTTTTTTTTTTTTTTTTTTTTTTTTTTTTTTTTTTTTTTTAATGCTAACATGTTTTCAAATCGTAATGGTGCATACATGTTTTTTTTTTTAAGGCAAAAGTGCATACATGTTTTTTTCCTCTAAATAGTCAAGGTGCATACATGTTTTCAATTAGTCAAAGAGCATACATGTTTTTTTTAGCTAACATTTTTTTTTATCAACCTACCAATATTTTTATAAACACAAATTAAAGAACATAAATCATTATAAAAAGAAAAACAATATTGATATACTTAGATGTTACATTTCACTTGATTACAAGTACAAAAACACATGCAATAATAATATATCTCCAAAAGTCGCAAATTATCTTCATGTATATTCGTGTTCATCCACTACTCGTCTTAAATGATATCATCATCTTCATCAATCAATCTGAAACAGTTAAACCATGACCAAATAAATTTGAAACAATCAAAGTTACATAAAACCATAATACATCCGTGTTTTGACCAAAATACATGCATATTTTGAACATAAAACATATATGTTTTTCATTAGTTATACACCCTTGTTTTGAACTAAAATAAACACCCCTGTTTTGAACATAAAACATATATGTTTTTAACATAAAACATATATGTTTTTCATTACTTATGTTCTATAAAAATCATGTTAAAAGCAAATCAGATGCATCGTTATAAACTACATACATTAAAAACTCATTTCATGTTACCACCAATCAGTACCCAAAAACATTCAAAACCGATAACCAAATTTATTTTAATACCCCATAATCGAAAATGTGGAAGAAGGCAGGGGTCTTGTAAATCAAATTGGCCAATGTTAATACGCAATCCCATCTAAACGAAGAGGCTATACCCATTAAATTAAACTTTTTCCGAATTCGAAATAAAGAACCTATAACAAAAGGCTATTAAATATGAAAACAGAAGTTTATCTTCTTCTCCAATATACCACTTGTATTTTTAAACTAAATATATACTAATTATAATCAATGTGATCTAAAAAAAATATCAATTTCACCATGTACATGACAAAAAGGTTTTAACAACCAAACTTTTCAAAACTCTTACATGTGTTATTCTCATGACAAAAGTTTGTATTGGAATGGTTCATTAGTGCATGATAACAATTTCGAAATTCAAACGTACCTGGAAAGTTGAACTAAATACGTAATGAACAACCAAATAAACCAAATGATTCAAAACCCTTCCTCTAGGCTAGATAAGTACGATCAAAACCGAAAACACGAAGATGAATGAACGTACACAAGTGTGAACACGAACACCCAGATTCAACAAGGTACAATCGTAGCCCAAACCCAAACGTACACGATACAGATTCAAAAAGAGAAAAAATTTAGAGTGGCGGCTAGGGTTGTGGAGAAGATGATGAAACGTGAAAACTGATTTGGAAAAAAAAAAAGATATTATCAGATGTTATATTGTAACTGCTCCTTATTTTGTGTGGTTTACTTTTTGATTGAAATCCCATAATTACCCTTTTAACTTTGCAAATATTGTCATAATCTTTCTGTTAATTACATTAATAGCACATTCAATTATAACCAGTGATCAATTAATCCAATGGTTAAAAAAAAAAAAAAAAAAAAAAAAAATTAATCCAATGGTTAAAAAGTGGTTCTCGCAGTTCTTGCAGATAAAAGTGGTTTTCATAAGAAAGTTACACTATATATATATATATATATATATATATATATATATATATATATATATATATATATATTGTTGGATCGTGAACACCTTGAACTTGTGTTGATAATGATACTTTGAGTATTACTATCAAGTATGCGGAATCTACTCAATAGCACTTAGAAGATTGTTTGTGTGTATGACAGTTTGTATATGAACAAGAACAATGTATAAACAAACTTTAAGCTCCAATATTATTAAGAATAATAATACGAGTGATCTATGATATCACTAGGTTTTACAACTTGAAGCTCTAAGAAAAACGTATATCAAAACTATATTCTAGGATCTCCTTTTATAGAACAAGGAGTCCTCTTGTACAAGATAAGTATAATTCTAATAGAATAAGATATACACAATATCTTTTCTATGTTTATCTAAGCGCGTTTCTCTAACAGCTAACAAGTGAGCAGTGGTAATATTTGTTCTTGCAGTGGTAATGAGTTTCCACTGCAAGTACAATCTTCTTGCAGTTGTAACTTCTTCACTAGCCGTGGTAACTGATAGAATAATTCCCAACAATCCTCCCCTAAACTTATGATTGCTTTGTAAATCAATAAGTTTCTTCAAGTATACAATAAACCTGAGGATATGGGAATTCTTCCAAACACTTATCTTGTTCTACTTAATTCTTTATCAACTCTTGCATATTGATCTTTAATCTTCTGAATCAAAGCTCGAACCTTTTCATTATCTGCATAAACTCTTAACTTTAACATGCTGAGAGCAAACCATGCTGAAGACAAACCTCCCCTGAATCTGATCATTATAATCAAAATTTTGTATCCTCCCCTGTTTGGGAGAATCCCCATCAAAAAGCATCATAATCAGACAAAATTCAGAAATCCTTCCATCAATAAGTATCCACCTGTTAAGAGAATGGGGTACACAGTTCCATCAATTCCTTTTGGTAACATACTACCTTCAGCACATCCAGATGTATTACCTTCTGAGAGAGGTGCATCATAAGGCATAGAAACTGCACAACCTATATCTAATTCGTGAGAATCAGACACATGAAGTGTTGCCAAAGAAAAAGTTTACACTGTCAGTGGTAACTATGAACCTGCAGTGGTAAAAATCAAAAGAGTTTTTCAAAGAGCAATGGGAAGTAAAACATGTAAGATTTTATGCTCGAATTATAGTTTTTAGCAAACTATCAGCTATCAACGGATTTGATAAGTCTTTACCATGAGCCGTTTGCTATGGACTAGCCAACTCTTGATCACAAAGATATATGGTGAGCTGATAACCTAGTTTTTGGTAAACTATCAACCATGAACGGATTTGATGTGTCTTTACCTGTAGCCGTTTGCTCAGGACTAGTTGATTCTTATGTGGATTAGACATGGTGAATCAATAACCATTTGTTATGTGTCTAAGTTACACATCTTATAACTCCATGCACATTAAACATCCAAACTTAACCAATATTAAGAAACCCATGTAACTTTTAACCAAGTTACTATTTATACATTAATTGCTCCAAAGTCAACCCGATATCTTCCATAATTACTTCTTCGAACTACCAAAACAGATAGAAGTAAATATTCTTCATTAATTATCCATTGGCCTTGACTTTGCTTATAAATAGAGGTCTCAAAAACACATTAATCAGCATCAACCAAATCATCACAAACCCTAAACTTAAATATGAGTTTCCCAATCGTGTACATCTCCTCTGACAGCTCTTCTAATGAAGAAATCAGCTATGTTGCAGATTCTGAGGAGCATTCTTCTGGATGGAGTGGATACTTTCCACCTAGTGCTTTTCCATCAAGTACTGCATCAGCTCCATCTGTTGATATCGATTCAGAAGAAGAGGATCCAACCTTCAACTTGACTGAGGAACTACCAAAGGCACTGACAACTGCCCTGAAGACTGCCATAAACAACATGAAGTGGCCAGAGTCATCAAAGCCTGCAGAAGATCTGAAACCTCCACCACAAGTGCTTGGGCTTGCTTGTCCAAGAAAACAGCTATCCTTTGACGAGAAGAGGAACAAGCCAGCTAAGAGCAAGCATGCTTATAAGGGCAAAGGAAAGAAGCCTATGTAGTGTCTGAAGATCTTAGGTTATTAGGTTGCGAGTTGTTAACATGTGTTTTGAACTTTTCTTAGTGAAAGAATGTACTCTGCAACCGTATGAAGTGATAAATAAATGATCTTCTCTGTTTCCTTATTACCACTGTGAGAGCAAATCTTTCCACTGTGTGATGCATAGTTTCCACTGAGCTTGTTTCTCCTTCATAAGTGTTAGTGAAAAACCATACAAACATATACAAACAATAATAGTACATTAAAAGCTATCCTGCTACACTAAAAAGTATTAGACATCAAGAGTTTATGGATTAAGCATTCCAATACCTGTTACCAAGTACTGAAACCTACCCACATCAAGCCCTTTTGTTAATAAATCAGCATAATTGTCATCAGTATGAATCTTGACAACATTAATGAGCTTTTTCTCAAAACAATCTCTAATAAAATGATGTCTAATTTCAATATGTTTAGTTTTAGTGTGTTGCACAGGATTCTTAATAATGCAAATTGTACTACTATTATCTATATAGATGATGGTGTTCATGAAATTGTACCCATAATCCAAGAGTTGATTCTGAAGCCAAAGGATCTGAGTACAACAACTAGCAGCTGCAACATATTCTGCTTCAGTAGTTGAAGTAGCAACCATTGTCTGTTTCTTGCACTGCCATGACACCAATCTACATCCAAGGAATTGACATCCTCCTGTGGTTGACCTTCTATCCAAGCTTGCACCAGCATAGTCACTATCTGAGTAGGTAATCAACTCCATAGGAGATTCCCTTGGATACCACAATCCTAGATTAGGATAAGTCTTCAAGTATCTAAAAATCTTTTCCACTGCTGTCATATGAGATGTCTTTGGAGTCACTTGAAATCTTGCACAGGCACACACAGCAAACATAATGTCTGGCCTTGATGAAGTAAGATACATCAAAGAGCCAATCATTGACCTGTAAGTATGTACATCAACATTTACACCACTAGCATTTTTCAATAATAAGTGAGTGGTCTTGTCAGCAGGGGTATTCGAAGATTTTGCATCAGTGAATTTGAACTTCTTAATAATCTCAGCCACATACTTGTCTTGACTAATAAAAATTCCTTCTTTACTCTGTTGAACTTGCAGCCCCAAAAAGAATGTGAGTTCCCCCATAGAACTCATTTGAAATTCATCTTTCATCAGCTTCTCAAACTCTTTACACATCTCTGGTTTAGTAGATCCAAAGATAATATCATCAACATATACTTGAACAAGTAGTATATCACCCTTATCTTTCTTGATAAACAAAGTTTGATCTATCTTGCCCCTATGAAATCCATTATTCATCAAATAAGTAGCTAAGGTTTCATACCACTTCCTTGGAGCCTGATGTAGACCATAAAGAGCCTTGACTACTTTATAAACTTTGTTGGGGTGATGTGGATCTTCAAAGCCTGGAGGTTGAGCAACATATACCTCCTCATCAATAGTACCATAAAGAAAGGCACTCTTAACATCCATTTGATAGACAGTAAAGCCCATAAATGATGCATAAGCTAAAAATAGTCTAATAGCCTCAAGCCTTGCAACAGGAGCAAAAACTTCTTCATAATCAATGCCCTCTTCTTGAGTGTATCCTTGAGCAACTAATCTAGCTTTGTTTCTGATGACAATGCCTCTTTCATCTTTCTTATTTCTGAACACCCATTTAGTACCAATCACTTTCATACCATCAGGTAAGTCACAAAGAACCCAAACCTTTTGAAGCTTAAACTGCAATAGCTCTTCCTGCATAGCTTCAACCCAGCTTGATTCTCCTAAAGCCATAGAAACATTTTTAGGCTCCATTTGTGATAGAAAGCAGAAGAATAAACATTCATTCTTGGTAATATGATTCTTGGACTCATAGACTTCACTTATGAACCCATGAACATCTGTCATCCTTGTTTGCCTTCTTGTTTTCACACCTGAATTAATTTCACCAATTACATTCTTAATTGGATGAGCTTTATGAATTGTAGACTGTGATGTGTTAGGAATATCATAAGATGATGGCATATTTGTGATTTCAACATCATCAATTTGTGTCTCCTGAGCTATATTTTCTACAGCTGGACCTTCAGTGGAAACATCATGTGTTGCAGTGGTAGTAGGATTACCACTGTCTTCAGGAATATCATCATGCAGAACATCAAAATTCACAAATTCATCTTCCTGACTAGTATTCTTTGAAGGTTGTGAAGGTTGTAAGTCTGCATTAGCATCAAAGTCCCAAATTGGCATAACAAATTGATCTTTGTCATCCTCATCATCTTGACAAGATTCATCATCATCAATGAACTCTTCTGAATCTTCAAGATCAACATCACTTGAATCTGAAGCAATAGGAACATAATTCATGGTATTTGACAAAGTTTCAAGATCAAATAGCCATTCAGGTCCTGAACCTGCTATATTAGCTTTATTTTCAAGAAACTGAACATGCAGATTCTCTTCTATCTTTCTTGTTCTTAAATTGTAGACTCTAAAAGCCTTACTAATCATGGAATAGCCAACAAAGAAACCTTCATCTGCCTTTTCTTCAAACTTTCCCAAATGATCAATGGTATTAAGAATTGTGACATGACATCCAAATGGCTTCAAGAAATCCAAAAGAGGGGGTCTTCCTCTGAAAAGCTCATAAGGTGTCTTGTTCTTTGATTTGACCACTAATACCCTGTTTTGTATATAGCAAGCAGTGTTAACTGCCTCAGCCCAAAATGTCACTGGAAGCTTTGAATCAGCTATCATGGTTCTAGCAGCCTCAATTAGTGTTCTATTTCTTCTTTCAGCAACACCATTTTGCTGAGGGGTTCTAGCAACACTAAATTCTCTTTTAATACCTTTGTCTTTGCAGAAGTCATCCATTACTCTATTCTTGAACTCTGTCCCATTATCACATCTGATGATCTTTATCTTCTTTTCAGCTTGATTTTCAACTTCAGTGATGAAAGTCTTGAGAATGTCTGTGGTTTCATCCTTGGTATTCAAGAAGAAAACCCATGTAAATCTGCTAAAATCATCAGTCACAACAAGACAATACTTCTTCAAATTGATGCTGCTGACAGAAGTAGGACCAAACAAGTCCATATGCAGCATGTAGAGTGGATGATCAATAGTATTAACTGCCTTGGTCTTACAAGAAGCCCTGTGTTGCTTACCTTTAAGACAAGCAACACAAGTTTGATCATTTTCAAATCTCTTCTCAGGTAAACCTATGACTAGACCATCTTTTACAATCTTATTGATGGTCTTGAAATTAACATGACCAAGTCTTCTGTGCCAAAGCATAGATTCCTCCAAAGTGGCTTTTGCAAGTAAACAAGTAACATCATCTTTAGCCACTATCTTCTTCATGTCAATGCTATACAGATTACCTTTTCTAGGGATTTTAAGCAAAATGTCTTTTTCATCAGGTAGCTTATAATCCTTAGATAAGATAAAGCATTCATCTTCTGAGAATAGAACTCTGTGTTTCTTGTCACACATTTGTGACACACTGAAGAGGTTGTACTTGAGTTCTGGTACATAGTATACATTCTCAAAGTCCAAGCTTCCAGCCTTGATAGTACCTTTGCCTGAAACTTTTCCACCAATTCCTCCTCCAAAACTGACAGCTTGCCCATCAAGTGATTTGAAATTAGAAAGATAAGCCTTGTTGCCAGTCATATGCCTGGAACATCCACTATCTGAATAACCTTGATCTTCTTTTGTCTTTGAATGTCCCTGCACACAATATAAAGGAATTAGTACCTTTTGGGGACCCAAGCCACAAATGACTTGGATCTGCCTCGTGTATCAATATAATTATATCTATCAAAGGTCATTGATACACCATTGGGATTGTTTGTTGTTCCTTTTGGTTTCCATTCCCAACGAGCTGAGGCCTTAACAGCTTTTCCCAATTTTACCCTTTTTATTTGAACATCAGTGGAAACAATTGGTCTTGCAGTGGTAACTGCATGCCTAGCAGTGGAAACTGCTGGTTTAGAAAAATTTGGTCTCCACATGTGATTCTTGTGATCATTCATTTCAAAATAAGTCTTTTTCCCTGTTTGATAAGATTTAACAAAAGAAGTGACAGGTGACTTAGGATAAACTCTGTTATTACTTCTGGCAGTGGTAACTGCTGGTCTAGCAGTGGAAATTGATTTGATGCCAGTGGTAAGCATAACAGATCTGGGAACCATCTTGCTTAGGAGATTTGGGTGAGTTAATTTATTAACATTTGATCCATTCACCCTTGTAAATACTTCCCTTCTTCCCATGTGGTAGGTACAGTTTTTAGCTAAATGATCAAAGCTACCACATATATGACAAGCCTTATTGTTGAACACAAAGTCACTACCAAACTGTCTAGTTTTAACATGATTCCAACTTCTCATGTTACCTCTAGGAGATTTAGGCCTATCCCTGTACATTTCAGCATACCTAGTAGTAGACCTAGTGAAATTAGATTGTGTTCTAGGCTTCTCTTTGACTTCTTCAGGAATACTT
The DNA here is from genome assembly GCA_030686995.1 of Artemisia argyi. NCBI lineage: Eukaryota > Viridiplantae > Streptophyta > Magnoliopsida > Asterales > Asteraceae > Artemisia > Artemisia argyi. The sequence goes on along the minus strand of CM060683.1, from coordinate 44,003,762 downwards.
TTTCTTTCCTCAACTTTAACATCTTCAGTAACACTAGTTTTAGACTCAACATTTAAACATTCATCTTTAAGAGATGAGTCACTAGCACTATCAAAAGTTTCAACCTCAACCTGAACCTTTTCAGTTTCAACTGGTTTAACAAATTTTGGTCCATAGGTCATGGGTAGATCCTGAAACTCTTCTAAGCCTGTGTGAGCTAGATCAATGCCAGGTGGTGCTGGAACACCTCTTAGAGGTGGTGGAACAGATTTGTATCCAAGACCAGATTTAGCTTTGCTCACAACTTGGGCTTCCCAAATTTTGTCAATGCTCTTGGATTGATGGTCTAGTGTTTTCTTAGTAATCTCAATATTCTCACTAGCCTTTTTAACTTTTTCAATCTCTTCCCTAAGAGCCTCATTTACAGCAATCTTAAAGTCTAAATCACTTTTTAACACAGCAATGTCATCACTAAATTTAGACTCATTTGCCCTATAATGCTCTATTTGTTTTTCTAAAACACCTAGACCTCTCTTATGATTTGCTAAGTTATGATTAGTATGGTGTAACTCTAGCATCAGCTCATCATATTGTTTTTGTAAACTATTATACTCTTTTAAGGCCTTACAGTTTTTAGAACAAGCATTATCAGTATGTACCTCAGAATCTGAGAAAGCCATGAGTGCATGCTCAGTAGCAAGCATTGCATATTCTGAATCATCTTCTCCATTCTGACCCATAAAGCTCCAATCAAAGCTTACTCCATCAATAGCCAATAGCACCTTTGGCTCTTCTGTTGTAGGTTCTTTGGTCTTTTCCTTCTTGTACCAAGTTGACTTATTGTCAGATTTCCTTGGTTTTCTGCATTCTCTTGCAAAGTGCCCCTTCTTGTGACAGTTATAGCACTCCACCTTCTTTTTATCAAAACCTACAGTCTCATCTCCACTTATATGAATCTTTCTCCCTGTCTTCTTCCAGAACTTCTTTGATCTTAAGCTGAGCAATGCTACCTGCCATTTGATGTCCATCTCCTCCATATCATCTTCATCAATTTGATCCAAGTCCTCATGATTGAGGATTGAACCACCCACATGGCTGGATATAAAGGCATAGAAAGTAGCATCACTTAGTCCTGCAATCTGCCTTTTAGAGCTCCTAGTGGAAACATTTCCATTACCAGTGGAAACAATCATGTTACCACTGTCATCATCACTGTCACTTTCATCATCAGAACTGTCATTACCTGATGATGATATGAGTGCAACTCCTGCAGAACTTGTCTTTAACTTGCCAGCTTTCTTAAGTCTTTGTTCAATAACTTTGAAGTTATTGTACACATCATTAAGCTTCATAGTCTCAAGATCTGACTTGTCCTCCCATACAGCAACATTTGTATCAAACTCAGCAGGTAAACTTCTTAGAAATTTAAGATTGAGGTCTTCCTTTTCTACCTCAATTCCAAAAGCAGTCAGCTGAGTTACAATCTTTTGTAGCCTTGTGAATATGCTATCAAGGGATTCATTGCTTGATGAGCCAAAATTCTCATAAGTCTGCTTCAGTAACGTCTTTTGAGTTTTCTTGGTATAGTGATTACCACCAAATACTTCACATATCTCATCAAAGAGGGTCTTTGCATCCTTGTATTTGGTAAAAGCCTGGACTTGATCTCTAGGTAGAGCCATCAATAGCAAACCTCTAGCCTTCAAATCATTCTTAAGTTGGTTTCTTTCATCATTTGTAACTGGACCAGTATTTACTTTTGTTACTGGCTTGTCACCAACTGTCTCAATAGTTGTACCAGGTTTGAATGAATTTCCACACGTTATGATCTCCCATAATGTGTAGTCTTGAACCATAAAGAATTGTTCAATCATAAGCCTCCACATCTCAAAGTCATTAATTTTAAGCTTGGGAAGCTTTGCAGCAATATTAGATTGGCTTGTTTCTGTCTCCATTGTATCTTTTGAATCTGCCATAGGATCTTCTAAATCAAAATATCAAAGCCTTGCTCTGATACCACTTGTTGGATCGTGAACACCTTGAACTTGTGTTGATAATGATACTTTGAGTATTACTATCAAGTATGCGGAATCTACTCAATAGCACTTAGAAGATTGTTTGTGTGTATGACAGTTTGTATATGAACAAGAACAATGTATAAACAAACTTTAAGCTCCAATATTATTAAGAATAATAATACGAGTGATCTATGATATCACTAGGTTTTACAACTTGAAGCTCTAAGAAAAACGTATATCAAAACTATATTCTAGGATCTCCTTTTATAGAACAAGGAGTCCTCTTGTACAAGATAAGTATAATTCTAATAGAATAAGATATACACAATATCTTTTCTATGTTTATCTAAGCGCGTTTCTCTAACAGCTAACAAGTGAGCAGTGGTAATATTTGTTCTTGCAGTGGTAATGAGTTTCCACTGCAAGTACAATCTTCTTGCAGTTGTAACTTCTTCACTAGCCGTGGTAACTGATAGAATAATTCCCAACATATATATATATATATATATATATATATATATATATATATATATGGGCTATCCATTTTCTTAATATCTTTCAAAATTGAATTTTGATTACTACTACAACTTCTCATCTCCTCCTCTTATACGCAAACATCTGTCTGTCTATTGATCGGTTATTAGATCAGGCTGTGGTTATTAGATCAAATCTGAAGGTTTCGAGTGGATTTTGATTTTGTGTGTTTTTTATGTTTGATTGGATTTGGATATCTGGGTTTATCATCTTTTGATGATTTTTTTGAGTGTGACGATTTATGAGTGGAGCGTGCGTGAGGATAGATCTGTAACACCCCCAATTCATGATGCAGCGGAATTCAACTTGGGTGTTACTCGACGGCACAACAGTCATAATAATAGAAAACGATCTCTAACCGAGTTGTAATAAAAAGAGTTGTCATTCATATTATTCAAATGTATCAAAGTTTACATAGTAAGGTCCCAAAATGATCCATTGTTTCAAAACACATCAATATAAAGTCTATGATGTTTTTATTGAATGACATAATAGTTTATAGCCTTCTTCCTTCGGTACGTGCCCTTCCCGCTCCATTCTTGATTATCATGGACCTGAAATACATGCTTAAGAGGTCAACACAAAGGTTGAGTGAAATTCATAGAGTTTGTTTAACGGTTGAACACAATATGTTGGTAGTAAGAGTTAATTAGACTCATACTCATGTTAGAAAACAAAACAGTTATTATTATGTACTAAGCTCATGCAACCAATACGTTAACGGGTACCAATATCAATCGGCGGTTATGTTGCCCCGGTAAGTACTTTGTCGTCATACTTAATGTTTCAAATATAGTGCATTTGTTGAACTAATCTGCTCAAACAAATGGGATTCGTCAATCCCAATAGGCCTATTCACAATACTCGCGCTCACTAGTTCTAGTGATTAAATGGTTCATGATAGGGGCCTAGGATTGGCAAGGTAGGTACTTAGTAATAATAAAACAATCAGGCAGCATACAGTTTCAAAGCATTGTGTTCGGTTTAGAAATAGCATGTATTCCCCCCAAGGGTTTGTAAAACATTGAAATAATGTAAAGTGGGGCTATGAACTCACCTTAAGTACGATAGCAAGTAATGAAGGTGATGGTTTGATCGTGTAGGTTTCTACGAGCAACCTATAATAGAATGTTGCGACTTAGGATTTGTGTAAAGAATATAACGGAGTGCCTATATATATATATATATCTTGCATTATAGTCCATGATGTGGTATGATGTATATTTGTAAGTCTTTGAAAGAAGAATTCATGAAACATGTATGTTTTGGTATATCGTTTACTACCGTTCGGGCCGACATAATTCAGAAGTCATGTTAGTAAGCGTTCGAGGAGCCAGGACACTTTAACTCGTAAATCCACAACTCATCTTGACGGCTTACATAATGAACTCCTCACATGAGGCTCCCTACTATTGTAGTAGTTGATAAAATATATAGATATAGGTTTTGATCCGAAAAGTTACATGTCCGATATTTGTATAAACTTAGGAAAGTTTATTTGTACATGAAGATTGTTATTAGGGGTAGTTTCACAAGTCATGAATGACCATTTTCTCTTGGTAAAATCTCATGGTTTCCTTTCAAGTGAAGTAGATCCAAATTGCTTGTTCAAGTTATCGGCTAATTCATTGTTTCATGTTTACACCTATGTAAGTTGGTATGGTCATTTCGTCATGGCCTAGCCATGACCTTTGGTCCTTGTTCCAAGGTCATGAGACCCACCCTTAGCTCAAGCCATGGTGGTGGTCTTGTTTATAGGTCATAATAACTCTTGTTCCATTGAAAGTATAACAATAGTATAGTGACTTAAAATATGTAAATAGCTGTTAAGAAACTGAGAAATATCTTACTCATAAGGCATTTTCAAGGCTCGAGCCTCTTTGTTCCTGAAGGAAAACGTGATTCCGGACAACTTTCGTGTTTTAACTTTTTCATGAATCGGACCAGAAAGGCCTCTTTTTGCGTGTTTTAGGTTCTGTCACAGAAACTTTTAGGCAGTTTTGCCGGAAATCTTTGGTAACTTCAAATCGCCATAACTTTTGACTCGTTTACTCTTTTTAGGTGGTTCAAATTGCTACGGTTTGCTTGTTAAGTCCTCTACTGTAATATGTAATAATCCAACATCATATTTTTACCATTTTGATCAGGTCTTACCAAGAAATTCACTAGTTTGCTTGTTTTAGTAACTTGTTTCAATAATCCATTATAATAACATCTTTTACTCATTTGTATACATCATGGACATTATACAAGACATAATATAGCAAGAATAACTTGTAAATGATATGAACATGAGAAATTAACAAGAAGCATGTTAGGTTTAGGCTTACAACTTTTGGCTTTCTAATTAAAGAAAGGAGTAACAAGTAAGGAAATGGACTTTGATAGACTTGCTTCAACCCTTTTCACTTCATGCAACCTTTCTACCCTTGGTATTCTTGAAAGATGTAATGAAAGTTGAGGTGAATTTGAGTGGATTTAAACTCAAGAGCAATCACCAAGTATGTTAGGGTTTGGAAGAGTTTTGGTAACCTAAGATCAACTAGGGTTTCTATGCTTGAACTTCACTTGAACCTTGCAAGAACTTGGAAGAAAATAAAGCTAAGGAGAGAGTGTTGTGGGGTGTGTTGATGGCCGGACAAGGAAGGGAGGGGAGGGGGTATATATACTCTCATGAGGAGGTTAGTTTCCTTAGGATATTTTGCCAAAAACTACACATGTATGCATCCTAGACAACAAGCCACAAGATCAAGCCACCCAAGGGTGTGACTCCCCCCCCCCTTTTGGCGGTTCACCAAGGATAAGGGGTGAGTTGGCTTGGTCTTGATAATATCCTAAGATATTAGATGAAACTTGACTCCGGAAAATGCCAACCGTAACTGATTAGGCCTTAAAACGTAAAACCGGGTGTCGTAAAATTATGAAACTTTAAAGTATTGTTAGACATGTCCATATGTCCCATAATAAAATATAAAATGAGTGTTAAGTTCCATTTGGGTGGTAAACCCTGCTAAAAACTGGAAACACAGGTCTAAAACGCGTAATACGTAAAATGTACGAATATTGCGTAAAATTGAGAAAAGTAAAATGTTACTTTTATAATATGATAAAAATGATTTAAAATGATGTATAATGTCTAGACTGGGCTCAGTCTAGTGTCGGTTGGTATTAAATGTCTTTTAGACATCAAACCGTAAGCCTAAAAATCACGAAATGACTTATAACATCAAGGGATGATTTTTGGTCAATGGAGGAGGGAATAATATGTTGACTTATTTTAATAAGTTGAAAGCTCAAATCATCTTAGAAACGCGGTGCAGGTAAAGGCTAGGGTTACGGCTGAGTAAAAACGCTTAAAACTGAAAATTCCAGTTTTTCACGGCCGAAGTTTATTTTGGCCATGATTTTTCTCAGTCATGATTTATTCTCAAATAAATCATGAGTGTGTTAAACATTTTTCTGATGTGGGGTCACCTGACGGGGTCAAATTTCGTTGTGCGTAGAATTTCTGATTGCCGTTTTACCCTAAAACGTGTAATTCTGTGTAATTCCTTAATAACTTTCACGAAAATGATCTGACGAGTGTCAAACATTTAATTTGCCATGGAAATGATTTATCACTCGAGAATATGAAATAAAAATCAACTTTCGGGAAAATTTCAGAAAGAAATGAATAGTAAAAATGAATAGTAACATGAATAGTAAAATTTTCCGGAAATAGAAATTAACCTGAAATTGCGAATTGTTACAAGATCTGTGTATTGTGTTTGTGGCCGGAGATGGTGGTGGTTGGATGGTGGTTATTTTTTGTGTGTTTTCATATCTTTTTAAACTTGTGAAAAAGATTGGAAATTTGAGTTGGATTTTGTGATGGAAATTGATTTGAATCATGTAGTTAGTGGGACTGAAGTTGGTGATGAACTGTGTTGATGCAAATAATGTATAAAAACGTTATTTTCATCTTACGATATCTCTATGTTTTGATGATAATAAAATGTGAAAACATCCTATGACAAAATTAATGTAAACAAGTTTTTAGTCGAAATATCCGACTTCTACGTCAATCACGCTAGGTATGAACAAACAAATTTACAACTTGACAAATGATCAAAGATGTGAATTTGTGTTTTGAACCTTACATTTTTAGTTTGACAAAACTTTCTTTTCAAAAATACATTTTACAAATTATTTTTGAATTATAAAGAAATGATTTATTTAGGAAAAATCATTTCAAAAACATTCCCAACAGCTTGTTTTTTACCCAAACCAGCTCCAAACTCCCCCAAATAAAACTTCACCACTAAAGACAAAAAATGGAGCGTCTTTGTCTGGCACGGTACCACGGTACCACTAAATTTAGTGGTACCGTATGACATTTAGTGGTGACGTCCCTTCATAACGACAAGATTTTTAGATTCTATAAATACCACTTCAATTCCCAGATTTTGGCCATCCTTGCACACATATAACTTTCTGGTTTCCATCCTCCTTTTCTATTTACACTTCTTAGATCATTAGTTAGTTTTCTTTTGTTTAAAGAGTGATTCTTTCATACAACCAAGAAGCATCTACATACCTCTTCTAGTCAAGAGAAGAACACAAAATATCAAGAAGATACAAGGTGTTGGTGTCATAGAGTAGTGCACTTGCATTACAAGTTGTCTACTTGATTGTATCTTGATATACATCAAGTGTATTAGTGTTTCCTAGTTGTTGTGTTGATCATTGTGATCTTGTTGAGATCTTGGGGATCTCTTGAGTGTTGAGTGATATAGTATTGATCAAGTGGATCAAGTATAGATTATGTAAGGATCGTGAAGATCGTGTAGATTGTGTGAGGATCGTGTTGATCATGTGTAAGGATCGTGTAGATTGTGTGAGGATCGTGAAGATTGTGTAGATTGTGTAGATTGTGTGAGGATCGTGTTGATCGTGTGATAAGTTAGGATCGTGTGGATCGTGGTAGATTGGTACTAGCTAAGATTAGTGTTGGAAAATAACGTAAGCGACGTTGTACGGTTTTCTCCGCCTGAAGGGAGTCTTGTTGATATAGTGCTTATAACTCTCGAGTGTGGTACTCGGGGAGTAGAGTAGGGCGAAGAAGAGCTTCGTGACCGAACCAATATAAATCTCGGTGTCTTTGTTTGATCTTTCCATCTCTTCTCTTTACTTACTTATTGCATATTAGTATTAGTATAGTGTTGTGTTCATATTGGTGTTGATTGACTTTACATACAATTGAATCTACGTTTTTCAAAGATAAATTTTTGTAACTAAAGAAAATAAGTCGGTAAACTATTCAACCCCCTTCTAGTTTCCCACAATTGGCATCAGAGCTACGTTAGGCAAGTTTTTAAAGTAAACTGTATTTTAAAACTTGAATCGATCAATGGATTTTGAAAAATATCAAGAAGGGCAATCTATGCAAAGACCACCACTTTTTGAAACCAATTGTTTTATTTATTGGAAAACACGATTCAAAACGTATGTGAAATCAAAAGACATTGATCTTTGGCATGTTATTACTGATGGTGACTTTCAACCTATTGAAAAAGATTCTATTACTAAAAAGGATAAAATTATTCCTTATGATCAACAAAGCGATGATCTTAAAAGAAAACTAGCCAAAAATGATGAGGCTAAAATGGTAATTTATAATGCTTTGACGAAAAAGGAATTTGAAAGAATTTTTATGTGTAATACGGCAAAAGAATTTTGGAAAACTTTGTTGGTCACACATCAAGGTAATAATCAAGTCAAAGAGAACAAGATTGATCTTCCTGTTCAACAATATGAACAATTTTCCATTCCGGAAATGAAACAATAGATAGTGCATTTGCTAGATTTAATACTATTGTTACTAGTTTTAAAGCTCTTGATGATGATTATTCTAGCAAGAACTATGTTAGGAAATTTCTTAAGGCCTTACATCCCAAATGGAGAGCAAAGGTCACCGCCATTGAAGAATCAAAGAACTTGGCGACACTATCACTTGATGAACTAATAGGTAACTTGAAAGTTCATGAAATTATAATCAAGAAGGACTCGGACATAGTCAAGGGTGTAAGTGAGAGAGTTAGGTCTATGGCATTGAAAGCCAAGAAAGAGTCTAGTGATGATGAAAATTCGGATTCCGATAGCCAAAACGAAGAGTATGCACTAGCGGTTAGAAACTTTAAGAGGTTCTTTAGAAGAAAAGGTAGATCTACTAGGCAATCTCGTGACGTGAGAAAGTCATTCTCTAAGAACCAAGATGATAATAGAGGAAAGAGCGATAGGAAGTGTGTTAGATGCGGAGACCCAAACCACCTCATTGGAGAATGTCGTAAGACACAAAGATCAAACAACCAAAGAGCCTTTGTAGGAGGTTCTTGGAGTGATAGTGGTGAAGAAGAAGAGGAGAAGCCTAATGACGAAACATGTCTCATGGCTCAAACTTCTAATGAGGTACATTCCGACTCTTCTTACGATAGTGATAATAATTCGTCAATAGATGATAATAGGCTATGTGATGAATATAATAAATTATGTGAGGTAAGTACTAAAATTATTACTAGGAACAAATCGCTGAAAGCAACATTACATGAACTAGAATTACAAGTCTTAGAACTAAGAGATCAACTTAAAAGAATTGAGAAAAATTAGCAAATAGATGTTGGATGTAAGTCATGTATAGATCTTAAAATAGAAAATGAAAAACTCAAAGAAAACGCCATTAAAATTGTTAAGTTTGAAAAAGGAACACAAGCACTTAATGACATGCTTGAAAACATTAGGTATAGTGAACATGCTGGAGCGGGTCTTGGATTTGACCCAAATAAGGCATCTACTAGTGAAACTAAACAAGTAAAATTTGTAAAACCAGAGGATATTAGTTCAGGGAATGACGGCACAACTAACATTAATGGTACCGTGGATCCGTCACCTGTCAAAGTCATAACAGGGTCAATCTTAAAAAATAACTTAAGTCCTAAGCCAAGTCACATAATAGTCAATAATGTTGAAATACCTGTAGCTAGTATAAAGGATGTAAAAAGGTTCTACAAACCTGTGTCGTCTCCTAAACTTGGTCCTAGTAAAGTTGATCGTAGATCAAACACTCCTCCTCCTCCTAGAAGAACCAATACTCCCAAACCTCGCGATATAACTCCTCTACCGAGAGGCAACTTTAATAGACAAATTTATCCAAGTCACTACCCCGTCACTTGGAACAACTTTCGACAACAAAGTTGTCTACCATGGGAAATTTGTCCTCCATTTCAACATCCAAGCCAAATGTATAAAATGCATGAGATGTTCAACACTAAAAATCTTGGACCCATGAGATATTGGGGATCAAATTTTTGAATCTTAACTTACTAGATAGTTAAGCTTGAGAATCATCTTGAAATCCGACAAAGAATCTATTCTATGGAAGCAATAATGGTGACGGATAATTCAAGCTATATTTCATCTCTCTAAGCATAACAATGAGGATAACATCATTGGCTAAGGTAAGTTTTCTCAAAGCCCCCTCTCTACGTGACTAGTTGTGCATGTAGTTTTCTTGAGATCTTTTCTATGCTAGTATTAGTATAAAGGACATGAAAAGTTTTTGTCTAAATGGTTTCAATCAACAAGGAGATATATGTTGTACAATCTCCAAGACTTGTTGATTTTTAAAACCATATCATGTTTCAAACATGAGTATACCATGAGAATGGTGAATGACACACTTTTCATGAAGAAATAAAATTTACATTACCTCATTGTTCATAATATATGTGGATAACACTATATTAAACTCATCTCGTCCTGAAATGTACAATAATCACCTTAAGATCATGTGTGACGAGATTGAGGAGAACATGATGGGTGAATCTTTCTCTTATAATAGTAAGTGCTAATTGTATTTCCTTGTGTGCGTGTATAGTAACATATATAAATATATATATTTATTTATATATAAAAGTAAAGCTTATCTAAAAATCTTTGCGAAAAAATATTATCCGTGGAGTTGGAGCTCACTAAAGACGTTGATAGTGAGAATGTGGATAATACTTAGATACTAGGATATGATAGATTAATTTATCACTCGGCAAGTATGCCCGAAGTCATGATTAATGCCCGTCTTTAGGCTCGTTTGCAAGAAGATCTCAAAACTTCTTATATTAAAAATGATTGAATACATCATCCGATGTATTCAAAGCATTATACATTTGGGAAGTGCGCGATCCCAAGGAGTTTAGTGTAAAAGATTATTGTCTAAACACTAACTCTGATAGTGCGGGAGATTATGTGGATTGATGATGTACAATTCATGTTTGTACCTTCATAGGTTGTTTCTAAACTTCTTGAATCACCAAGAAACAAACAACATTTACTATCTCCACTACCGAAGCCGACTACACAAGCGCTGGAAAGGCATGAAATTTGGCACTGTAGATGAAACAAGCTCTAATCTCTCAACGATACTTCCATGACGACATTCTCATGACGCGCTACAAGAAGAAGAAATTGACTTGACCTTATACTCCATGATCTGCTCGTGCATCAAACACTTCATGATACGTCATCATCTCTGTCACTATGCTGTTCAATAAGGAAACTTCTCCTTCGACCTGAAATACTCATTGAACAACTTCGTTGACATTCCATTCCTAACCCACTCATGACTATTTATATACTTCATTGGAAATATTTAGGTCATCTTATCCCTATTCATTTTCTTCGGTCTAATCCTTCATCTCATTACCGAAAAACTCCTATGACTATTTACATATTTCACTGGAAATACTAAAAGTCAACTCATCTCGTACATTCTCGTTGTTCTTTCCCGAGAATCACACATGACTGTCAAATTATTTCACTGGAAATATTGAAGTCATTCCGCATATCTTTTCAACTGCTATTTACTCGTCTCCTCATATATCTCAGTATCATCATTCTTAGTTTAGTCTAGTTTCTCTCATCGCAAGAATTTATTAGGTATAAATTCTCTTCTCGAGTCAAAAGGTTTTGCTAAATAAGTAAGATTTTTTCATTAAAAACCAAAACTAGATAGAAAACTGTCTCAGCAAAGCACGACACCACTAAAATTAGTGGTACCATGGTACCGTGTATCTGAGATAGCCCGTTTTTCTTCCTTCATTCCCTCACTATTCACATTCAAAACTCAAATAAAAACCCCTCTTGCTGCCATTACCGAACCCTCAACCCAAAACTCAATTACACACTTGATAATTAAGATCGAGGCATTGCAATTAAGGATAATCATTCACTGCACCATTCTCAACATAATTTGTAAGTCAATTGAACCCAATTTCTTTCATTTTAATTCTAAGGTTTGTTCATAATCACAAAATTCGAATTGGGGCTTTTCAAAATTGATTGAATTTTCATAAAATTAGGAATAGGATTAGACAATGTAGAACAAATATGATTCTCCAAACATAGGATTTGCATGAACCCACTCATAGTACTCACCATAGGTCCGAATTTTACTATCAAAATTCGAAATGGATTAAGAGTTGTTAATAAAATCATGTCTAGGATACTTGAAATTGGATTAGAAGTGATTAGCACTTAAGCTTTTCAACTATAAAAATGTTATGGCGCCAAATTGACACATTTGCCAAACACCCCAATTTCATTATTTTTTGAATAGGTTCACATGACAAGGTTCATGAAATAATTTTTTCTTGCATTGTTGATACAAACTAAAAACGTTTTCGCATGCATACATGATCTCACAAATATGGGTCAAAATATATAGCTAATATGTATCATTCGACATATTTGATTGAGCAAAAGCAAAGTTAAGGAGCGTTTGGGTAATCACATTAGGATTATATTAGAGTCAAGATTACCTCACCTCCACATAGTTTACATATAGGCACACACTAGTCATACATCATGGATCATAAAATTCGTTCATTTATATATATGCATACTTTATTTTATAGGTAACAATGCTTCCTGTTGATTATCAAGATACAAGAGCTTACATTCCAAACCTAATTAATGATCCAAACGTTCCAAACGAACAAAAACCTCATCTCCTTAAAGTCCAACATCGCTCGATTGGATGGCATTCACATATGCTTTCCAACCATCAGTCTTGATTGTTTATACTTAATAAATGATCTAATTTGTCCTCGGTTCATTCTAGAGTTCTATAGTCGTGTCCGTACCTTCACCGATAACGAGGGCAATGTCTTTATAGATTTATGGATTGATAACGAAAACATTATGTTGTCAATCACCGAATTAGGAGATATTCTCGGTGTTCCTTCCTACGGTCAATGTGCCTACACAGAAGACCATTCTTTAGACTCTCTTTACCTTCATCGTGAAAACGAAGGTCCATACCGTACTGAGCTTCCCGATCCTCAAACTATAAAACACTATGTCCAAACCCCTCGAGTCACCAACACGTACCATAAGCGTGATGGTTGATGAGGCGAAAAATGAACCGTTTTTAGGGGGTCATTTAAGCCGGAATTGGAATTTATTTGATAAAATATTGCCCTAAATCGTTCCTTTTGTGATTTTAGGTACTTTGGGAGTGAATTCTGGAAAAGGAAGCATTTTGGACGTTTTTGGAGCATAAAAGTGAAGAAAACAGCAAAGTCTTAATTTTCCTTGCTGGGAACAGTAGATGACGGCGTTAAGAAGAATTTGATGACGGCGTCAAGAGCAAAATGGATGACGAACCATAGAAAATGTGACGGCGTCAGATTAAGGCCGTCAAGAGTAAAAGTGGTGACGGCCCAGAGCAGAAACACACATGACGGCTTCAGCTCTGGATCTAGGCAGTCCGAGAATTTTATTGGCGACGAGATGACGGCGTCAGAACTTTCCTCATGACGCCGTCACCTCGTGAAATATATATATACTTTTCTAATTTTCATTCATTAAGGGGGAACTGGTGTGGAGAATTTTAGGGCTGAACTTTATAATACTAGCTCGTTTGTATCAGTATTTTCAAGGGTTTTCACCCTTTGAAACCCTTCATGTTCAATTAAGATAAGTATCGTTTCAATTCATTCAATATGTCTATGTGTTGTTTGAATATATCTTACGCTTGTCTTGATTTTAACATGCTAGGCTAGATCTATTGTGTGTTTGCTTAGATGTAATGAAACCAAGATGTTGATTATAGGTTGATTGCTTGTTTATAGTTGTAATGGATGAATGATTTCAATGTTAGGCTTAAGAAAACTGGCAGATCTCCATTGTGTAACTTGCTTGAACGTCTTAAGAAACATGAACCGATGTGTACTAGCTTTTTATGGTTGTATTTAATGCATGAGCGAATTCTAGTGATCCCATGTTAGGAGCTTCTTGCAGGCTCGACATAGGAGTGAAGTAGGAGCTTATAGAATTGGGGAAGTAAGTACGCCACCCCATGATTGGTATTAAGGAATATAACCCGTCATCCACGCAACTATAACAAGTAATTAACCTGTAAAAGATATCTAGGGAGTAGTGAAATCTAAGTAAACACAATTCTCCCATATATTGTTCACACCATTAGTAATTTAGTTTATTTTCATTTTTGTTATTTTATTTTGATTGCATCCTAGTTATTGGGTTAGTTGACTAGCAACTAATTCCGCCCATTCTTCCAAAAACCCGAGATTTTTACTTGCTTTTATAAAATATAAAAATACAAAAAGAATCATCCCTCACCTCTAGACCTAGTTTTTAGGTTTTCTATTCCTAGTGACACTATTCCTGAGTTGAACGATCAATCCCCCGGTACTTTGTCACTATACTATACTACAACGATCATGTACACTGCCTGGTGGGGGTTGTAAGCTTCTCGAGATCCCTCGAGAGGTAAAGCCTGGTGCAATTCCCACTCATCAAGTTTTTGGCGTCGCAGCCCGGGGAATAGTTATTGTCTAGGTTAGGATTTCTTTTTATTAGGTCTACTTGCTAGATTCCTTTCTAGTAAGATTTTTATTTTTATTTTTAGGTTTTCTTTAGTCTATCTTATTTCTTCGTGTTTTTGTTCGTAACTCTTTACCATCCGACATCATGGAAGGTGGTAACATCTTTGAACCCATCAACCCACCACAACAAGACCACCCACAAAACCCACCACTAGCTAACCAACCTCTTAGGCCCCGAACCCTAGGAGAGTACTCCCGACCTAGCCACCAAGGCTACCGAAACACCATTGAGCTCAGCCAAGGAGCCAATGTGTCTCCCTTGCGACCCGACACCATCCGGTTGGTGCAAAGCCGATGTGCATTCCATGGACTTCGTTCCGAAGATCCTAATCAACATCTCAAGGACTTCCTAAAATCGTAGATTCTATAGACCTTGATGTTACAACTAGAGAGTCAACCCAATTATGTTTATTCCAATTCTCTCTACGTGATCAAGCTAGTCAATGGCTTTAACGTTTACCCGCGGGATCTATCACCTCATTGGATGATCTCACCACTCGTTTCCTTGCTCAATTTTTCCCACCAGGGAGAACTACCAAGCTTAGAAATGATATCTTGATGTTCCAACAACGTCAAGGTGAAACTCTATATCAAGCATGGACTCGTTTCAAGGACTTACTCCAAAAAGTCCCTCATCATGGCATAGATCTTTGGCTCCAAGTCCAAATCTTCTATGACCATATCGATCTCTCCACAAGGCGAACCATTGACCAATCGGCCGGTGGTAAGCTACGTGATCTAAGTGCGGAAGAATCATGGGAACTCATAGAAGATCTTGCTCTCTATGACAACGAAAGTTGGAATGATCCCCGTGATTTGAACAAAACGGTCAAGGCAATATCTTTGCCTTCGAACAATTCTAGCACTCCAGACCGTAGGATCATGGAACTTGAGGACCAAGTCAAGTTTCTCATGAAATCTTACTAAGCTCCTAAGCCTTCAAGCCAAGTGAATAAAATCACTTCTTCATGCGAATTATTTAGTGGTCCCCATGACACTCGTGATTGCGTGGAACTCCCCGGAACTGCTTTTGCGGATTACGCATCTTTGCAGCGGGAGATAAGTGGTACACTTTCAAACCCGAGCCAAACCCTTACGGTGATTCCTACAACCATTCTTGGAAAAATCACCCAAACCTTAGGTGGAAGCAAAACCAAAACAATTCTTCCAATCCGCCTAATCATTACCAACCAAACGGCCTACCCTTCAACCGTACTTTCAACAACAATCCTTCTAACAACTATGGTAGTACCAACAATCTTGAAGGATTGATGTCCAAGTTTATGGCATCTCAAGAAGCTCGCATATCTAAGTTTGAAACCGAATTCAACCAACAACAAACGAAGATGACCAATAAGATTGATAACTTGTTGAAAGCCCTCAACAACCAAGCATTAACTACACCTAGGAAGGACACTAGGGACGCCAATAGCGGAATCCAAACTAAGGACCCCTCATCATCCAAACACGTCCACTTTGTCAATGTTATCACCATTAAGCCAATAGATAAGGAGATAGAAGAAAGTGACAAGGATGAGGTTGGAGTAGAAACCGAGACTAGGGATGAAATTAAGGAAGTTGAGGTTAATAAGGGAGAAAAGTTAGAGGAAATAGAGACTATAGAAGAGTACTTTGATAAGTTGCCCACCAAGGAAGAACGGGAATATCACAAGGATTTATTTGATGATCCCAAGACACCATATATCCTTGGTTCACCCCTTATCAAAATGGGAGACCCCTCTAACATCAACATACCATGCAACATTGGGCATATGCATGTATGGAAAGCTTATATCGATCCTAGGTCTCCTATAAACATCATGACTAGGACTTATTATAATTGGGTAATGAAGAAACAACTTGGTTATAGGATGATGCCCAGTAAGAATTTGATAAGTAATTTTGTAGGTAGAGTAAAAGGATTGCATGTGATTATCAGAAATTTCACTTATGAGACCGATTTTATGATAGTAGAGGATACTCGTCCGGTGATAGATGCTTGCCTAAGTCAAGTAGTGTTCGGAAAACCATTCGTTGAGGCTACTAATATGAGCTATGATCCGACTCTGGGGATAGTTAGGTTCAAGGAAGAGAATGATGAGATTGCCTACCAAATGCCCTATAAGATTGAACAATACCGCCTCTTATCGAACATAGAAAAGGAACACAAACAAGCGGCTTACTATATGAATGATGAGGATAGACGTAGAGGAGTAGAGTATGTGATGAATAGGATGCTTGGTTTCTACAAAGAATGTTTGCAACTAGGTCCGAATACAAAACTAATATAGGAGATGACCTAGAGAGCGAAACCAACTATGAGGTCACGTTGTATCCCATGACCTTGAGTCTAGCTACAAGACTCGTAAATAAAGAAAAGCGCTTCTTGGGAGGCAACCCATGTTTTGTGTGATTTTAATTTATTTGATTGTTATTTGTTTCCGTATGCATGCTGGAAACCCCAATTATGTTTTTAAGAAACAAAATTGATCATGATTCTCCACAATATTAAGTGAACATGTATATTCGTATTTGTTAGAGTCAAATGCTTGTATCGAGTCATAATGATGTTTTGCAGGATTTTCCAGGAAGTAGGACAAAGTTTTTTCAGAAATTTTCCGGAAACTTAACATAAGGATTTCTGCAGGTCACTTCTGACGGCGTCAGGAAGAAATTCCTGACGGCGCCATGTGTAAAATTCTGGAAATTTTGCTAGTTTTGTTTTTCTAATGGAGTCTTAAAGTTTTTGTTAAATCTTTAGTTTTAAAATCTCCAGGAAATCTGCAAACATCATTCCACAAGCATTATATCTTACTTTGTTTTCTAGGATTTATTATCATATATAGACTTCCGCCGATTTTACGCGAGGTTGCCTTGTTTGTTTTCTCAGGTTTAACAGGTTATGTATGACAAGAAGATGATTTATATTTCTGTAAGGGAAGCTTTGATTGTTCATTTTCTTGGAGGAAGATCTAACCTTGTTTCCATACTATCCATACCGAGCGAATCAAGGGAGTATTTGATTTCATTCTTTTACCTATTTCACTTTTACATTCTTTAATTGAACTTTGGGGACAATGTTCATCCTAAGTGTAAGGGGAGGGTAAAATGATGATACCTCATAGGATACACTTTCGCTTGAGTTTGTTTATTTGATGGTAGGTGTGTAATAAAACTAAGAGAAATACTTGTTAGTGTAACTTTAGCGCTAAATTTAAAATTTTTTACAACATTTAGGAGTGAAACTTTAGCCTTAGCAAGCGTCTCATGGATAGGAGATCGTATGACTAGCACAAAACCGTACCATTCAGAAAAATTTTCCACCCAAATATGTGAGGTTCGCCTTTAGATTTGATAGGAAAAACATTTACTATTAGTGCTTATGAGTGTACCGGTAGCATTTAGATTCTAGAACTTGCGTTAGTGATGCATCCCGAGACCGTAGTGAGACTACATTCGTGTAGTAGGATTTACTACATGATAAGAGGCATTAGGATCACCCTTGTGTTAAACCCGTTTCATAATTTCTTGACCATTTAAGTCATATTACTTGGCTAGCTAAATCAATTAATTTTTCCCACACCTTAGTGTTGTACTCATTTTTAGTACACGAAACCCCTAGTACACCCCTCCGAGCCTATCTTTTCGTTTCTAACTTTAAGCATCTTACTTAAAGGAAGAATTTGTTACACCCCACTTAAATGTACACCCAAATCGCGTTAGCCTTCCGTGTATGCACTCATCTTTAGTGCATTATTGTTATTTGTTTAAACCCTTAGTTAATTATCTAATTGATTACATGATTGCTAAGTCGAGTCATATCCTTGTACATATTGTTTTGGGACGATTGGGACTCATGGGTAAAGTACTAATGTTATGGAGTAATGGGGAAGAACATCATTTATTACCCCCATATGTACGTTAAACTTAAAAGTACTACAAGTGTTTTGATTATCTTAATTCGAGTCATTAGATTAGTTTATTGTAAAGTTTGTAAAAATTCAAGTGTAAGGGGAATGTTCATTCCCTATGATGTATTATTTTGAATGGTAGAGTAAGAGTGTATGCAAAAAAAAAAAAAAAAAAAAAAAAAAAAAAAAAAAAACGGACTACCATCCCTTTTCATTCTATGTTTATTTTATGTTTTTGTTATTTTTCATTTATTAGCTTAAGTCGAGTCTAGTCTTGGCTTAGCAACGCCGTATTGTACATGTAATTAACCAAGATGATTAACTCGCCACCAGTAAATATTGCCTATATCCAACAAAACCGTGTATTTCATATCCCTACACCTAACGTTACAACCCTTTAAAAGTCTTCTTTGATAGTTTATCCTAGGTGCTTACGCCATGTGGTGGAGGTTTGATCCTTTCCCAAGCCTATGGTAATCTATTTTGCTATGACAGGTAGTGAGAGATTTTTCCATTTCCATATCGTGATATATACTTTATTACACCCGAGAGATGTGAGTATCTAAACACTATTTGTGAGGTGCTAGTGTATGACCTCCGTGCTTGTCTTTGGTCTTTAGTGGAACGATTATTTGTTGTAATTACTTTTATCTTAGTGTTAAATGATCCCTAACTTGTATTTTGAGTAGAATAAAAGCGCATTTGCTTGAGGACAAGCAAATCTCAAGTGTAAGGGTATATGATGAGGCGAAAAATGAACCGTTTTTAGGGGGTCATTTAAGCCATAATTGGAATTTATTTGATCAAATATTGCCCTAAATCGTTCCTTTTGTGATTTTAGGTACTTTGGGAGTGAATTCTGGAAAAAAAAACATTTTTGACGTTTTTGGAGCATAAAAGTGAAGAAAACGGCAAGTCTTAATTTTCCTTGCTGGGAACAGTAGATGACGGCGTCAAGAAGAATTTGATGACGGCGTCAAGAGCAAAATGGATGACGACCCAGAGAAAATGTGACGGCGTCACATTAAGGCCGTCAAGAGTAAAAGTGGTGACGGCCCAGAGCAGAAACACACATGACGGCGTCAGCTCTGGATCTAGGCAGTCCGAGAATTTTATTAGCGGCGAGATGACGGCGTCAGAACTTTCCTCTTGACGCCGTCACCTCCTGAAATCTATATATACTTTTCTAATTTTCATTCATTAAGGGGGAACTGGTGTGGAGAATTTTAGGGCCGAACTTTATAAACCCTAGCTCGTTTGTAACAGTATTTTCAAGGGTTTTCACCCCTTGAAACCCTTCATGTTCAATTAAGATAAGTATCGTTTCAATTCATTCAATATGTCTATGTGTTGTTTGAATATGTCTTACGCTTGTCTTGATTTTAACATGCTAGGCTAGATCTATTGTGTGTTTGCTTAGATGTAATGAAACCTAGATGTTGATTATAGGTTGATTGCTTGTTTATAGTTGTAATGGATGAATGTTTTCAATGTTAGGCTTAAGAAAACTGGCAGATCTCCATTGTGTAACTTGCTTGAACGTCTTAAGAAACATGAACCGATGTGTACTAGCTTTTTATGGTTGTATTTAATGCATGAGCGAATTCTAGTGATCCCATGTTAGGAGCTTCTTGCAGGCTCGACATAGGAGTGAAGTAGGAGCTTATAGAATTGGGGAAGTAAGTACGCCACCCCATGATTGGTATTAAGGAATATAACCCGTCATCCACGCAACTATAACAAGTAATTAACCTGTAAAAGATATCTAGGGAGTAGTGAAATCTAAGTAAACACAATTCTCCCATATATTGTTCACACCATTAGTAATTTAGTTTATTTTCGTTTTTGTTATTTTATTTTGATTACATCCTAGTTATTGGGTTAGTTGACTAGCAACTAATTCCGCCCATTCTTCCAAAAACCCGAGATTTTTACTTGCTTTTATAAAATGTAAAAATACAAAAAGAATTATCCCTCACCTCTAGACCTAGTTTTTAGGCTTTCTAATCCTAGCGACACTATTCCTAAGTTGAACGATTAATCCCCCGGTACTTGTCACTATACTATACTACAACGATCAGGTACACTGCCTGGTGGGGGTTGTAAGCTTCTCGAGATCCCTCGAGAGGTAAAGCCTGGTGCAATTCCCATGCATCAATGGTTCCATAGTCACCCTTGACCCACACAAAATCTATCTCAAAGAAATCCTTCCCGACATCAAGAATTGGGAACTACTCCTTCAAGAGAATGTCTTGTCTCTAGCGGGCAACCGGGATCATGTTCCCGCTAGCTTAGCTCACATGCTTTATTGTCTTAGTGTCGAGGAGCCCTATAACCTCGCATACAACATGGCCTAAAGAATGGGCAATATCCATAGTCGATCCGATAAGCTCATGCCTTACGGCATGTTGCTTACTACAATAAAACCTCTATAAATTAATACTTGATAAATTAATAACCTCGATAAAATTAATAATTTGTCCAGTCCCAACTTGGGACAAGTGCAAATTTAGACCCCAATCGATAAAATAATAAGATAATAATTTTTCTGAAACCCCCAGTGTATTTATATTAGTCCCAACAAAACTATAAATTAATAATTACTAAAAAAATCCATATGTATGTATATATGTGTATGTGTGTGAGAGAGATACATTTCAAAATCCTAAGATTATTTAATAAAAAATGAATCCATAGTCACTTGTTTTTTGTTGAACTTCAAATCTATATTGAGTTTATCTTAAAATTTCCTTATTGCACTAAAGAGTTTGCGCGTTGTCTTCTTGTATTGCAACAAAAAGTATTAATTTTATTTTTCATAAAGTGTGAATATGAATTCATAAAATGTACAATTGAAACTTGTTTTTCAAATTTATTTTTCGTCTCAAATGAGTATATATTGTAACTAGATAGTATATTGGACTTGAAAATTTAAAGACCATACGTAAAACCTCTTTAAATTAATAAATTATTAATTTATTGATATAATAATATCTCGTTAAATTAATAAAATATTCCGGTCCCAATACTAATAATTGAGGTTTTACTGTAGTCTTTTTCGTTGGGTCTTGGCCACCTATCCACACCTTGAAAATATCCAATATCCTCTTGTCGACTATGTCATGAAACCTCGTGGACCCAATGTCGCACAAAGCAACGTAAGGACAAAGGGTCCAAACGTGGTCGTAAATCCACTTCCGATGCTACTCTCTCTTCCTCCTCCTTTTCCCTTGAATCATCATCTCAACCTATGGATGATGATGATGATGTTGAGGTAAATGATGAGGGCACCTCCCGTCCACAAACTCCTTCACCCGACACCTATATTCGTGAGCTCGACACAAGAGATTTCACTCCTACAACCGACCTTCCACCTAGCATGACCAATCTTATTGGTGTTATGAGAAGACAAACCGTGATGATGAATCATCAAGTGTCAATGCATGAGCAAACCATCGGAGGATTCAAGTCAATCAGGAAGGCATTCAAGGGAATTAGCAACAAGATCAAGAAGCTAGGTAAATCAAAGAAATGAACAATATATTATTTATTAAGTAGTACTAAGCATAAGTATTATTACTAACTGAGGGTATGGGCTAAGGTCACCTAACAGTAACTATTTTACTTGAATCATTCTTTGGTGCATAGCATTTTGGGTGAGTCTTTCTATTTTACCACCCAAAAGTATTTAATCAAGCTTGATTCCTTGTTAACTTTGATCTCTTGATCTTTGAGTATTTTTATTCTATGTAATATTTGCTTGAATTATTTTATGTGCAAGTATCTAGATGATAAATTGCATGCTTAATAGTAGCCTATTTAGTAGATTTATCACATGATCATATTAGTTGCTAGTTGTGACTTAAATCATGAAATCCATGCTATTGTTCTTTAGTGAGTGGAGTTAACAGGATTTGCTGCAAATAGTGCACATAGGATTACCCATTCAGGTAGCCTAGAACCTGCAAAACTGAGAAAAACATCTCTAGCTAGCCAGGGCACCACTAAATAGGGCACGACACCACTAAATTTAGTGGTACCGTGGGTGATTTAGTGGTACCGTCCTTTGGATAGACGAATTTTACTATTTGTTTTCACTTTTTGACTTTCTTTCCCCTAGAACCTGGAAACATAAGCTGATTCCAATGATCACAACTCTCTAAACTCATCATCCTACACCATGCATGCTTGAAAGATGGCTATTTAAGAACTTCTCATGCACACACATCCTTCACAACCATTCCTCAATCATACTTTGCTCAATCTAGCACCACCATGTCTTCCACCTTTGCCACCATCTCCCACAAAGCCAAGAAACCATGGCTTAACATTAAGCCCGCTAATGAAAGGATCTTCATTGATCTCACCCTTGATGATGATGAGGATATCCAAACACCACCTTCCAACAACTCAACTTCATCCATCTCCACACCATTAGCTCCATCCAAAACCAACTCCACTAGAGCAAACTCATCCTCATCAACCACTATCAAGACAACGTCCTCCTTACCACCTAGTTCTCCTCAACCTTTAGCACTAACATTCTCAACTCCACTAGAACTAGTGTACAACACATCATCACCATCTTTCGTTTTCCATCACCACCATCACAACCTATCATGGGCCATCCAATCCAATACCCAATTCTATCACATACCCTTAGTTGTGCTTGTTGTCATCACAACCACAACCTCATTGCTCACCTAAGAGATGAGATGGCTTACATGTTTAATTACATTGAGCATCTCTTGACACCACCTCAAGGGCCCATCATACCACCTCCTCCACCATCCAATAGCCTACGTAACTAAACTTTTAAGTTTAGCCTTCAACAATAAAAACCTTAGGAACCATTTTGTGCATCTTGAAGCAAGTCTTAGGACCTCCATGTCACTAAAGAATGTTATGTGCTTCTTTATGTAGTTTTATCTTTCTTGTTAGCTAGTCTAGTTTTTGTAATCATACTTCAAGTATGATGTTCTTATTATTAATGAAGGAATGGGCTTATCCTTTGTTTGTGGATGGATTATTTTGTTTTTGCTACTTTTGGTTGGATATTTGTCTTGAATGCTACATGTTAGATATTGTATTTGTGTCATCTAACCTTGTTTTGTAGCATCAACCATTGCTCGATTCCTTAGTATGCACCAAATGAAGGGGAGTATACATCAAGGGGGAGCCTTCATAATCTTTTTGCTTCGACAAAAAGGCGGAGAAGTGGGATATAAACTCACACTAAAACTTGTCGAAACTAGTTTTTCACATAAAATGAGTTTATGTTTTGTCATCATAAAAAAGGGGGAGATTGTTGATGCAAATAATGTCTAAAAACATTATTCTCATCTTACGATATCTTTACGTTTTGATGATAACAAAATGTGAAAACCTCTTATGACAAAATTAACGTAAACAAGTTTTTAGTCGAAATATCCGGCTTCTACGTCAATCACTCTAGGTATGAACAAACAAATTTACAACTTGACAAATGATCAAAGAAGTGAATTTGTGTTTTGAACCTTACATTTTTAGCTTAACAAAAATTTCTTTTCAAAAATACATTTTACAAATTATTTTTGAATTATAAAGAAATGTTTTATTTAGGAAAAATCATTTAAAAAACATTCCCAACAGCTAGTTTTTTACCCAAACCAGCTCCAAAATCCCCCAAATAAAATTTCACTACTAAAGACAAAAATGGAGCGTCTTTGTCTGGCACGGTACAACGGTACCACTAAATTTAGTGGTACCGTGTGACATTTAGTGGTGTCGTCCCTTCATAACCGCCAGATTTTCAGATTCTATAAATACCATTTCAATTCCCAGATTTTGGCCATCATTTCACACATATAACTTTCTGGTTTCCATCATCCTTTTCTCTTTACACTTCTTAGATCATTAGTTAGTTTTCTTTTGTTTAAAGAGTGATTCTTTCATCCAACCAAGAATCATCTACATACCTCTTCTAGTCAAGAGAAGAACACAAAGTATCAAGAAGATACAAGGTGTAGGTGTCATAGAGTAGTGCACTTGCATTACAAGTTGTCTACTTAACTGTATCTTGATATACATCAAGTGTATTAGTGTTTCCTAGTTGTTTTGTTGATCATTATGATCTTGTTGAGATCTTGTGGATCTCTTGAGTGTTGAGTGATATAGTATTGATCAAGTGGATCAAATATAGATTGTGTATTGTGTGAGGATCGTGTAGATTGTGTGAGAATCGTGTTAATCGTGCAGATTGTGTGAGGATCTTGAAGATCATGTAGATTGTGTGAGGATCGTGTTGATCGTGTAATAAGTTAGGATCGTGTGGATCGTGGTAGATTGGTACTAGCTAATATTAGTACTCGACATCTAGCTTAGTGTCGGAAAATAACTTAAGCGACGTTGTACGGTTTTCTCCGCCTAAAGGGAGTCTTGTTGATATAGTGCTTATAACTCTCGAGTGTGGTACTCGTGGAGTGGAGTAGGGCGAAGAAGAGCTTCGTGACCAAACCACTATAAATCTCGGTGTCTTGGTTTGATCTTTCCATCTCTTCTCTTTACTTACTTATTGCATATTAGTATTAGTATAGTGTTGTGTTCATATTGGTGTAGATTGACTTTACATACAATTGAATCTACGTTTTTCAAAGATAAATTTTTATAACTAAAGAAAACAAGTCGGTAAACTATTCAACCCTTCTAGTTTTCCACAAACTGCATAGTGTTGAATCATGTAATGGTTCATCTTTATTAGCTTCTTCAAATTGATCCACTTACTCTTGAAGTTTTGGGTTGTT
Source organism: Artemisia argyi (assembly GCA_030686995.1). Taxonomy (NCBI): domain Eukaryota; kingdom Viridiplantae; phylum Streptophyta; class Magnoliopsida; order Asterales; family Asteraceae; genus Artemisia; species Artemisia argyi. The sequence goes on along the minus strand of CM060683.1, from coordinate 43,978,599 downwards.
ATTTACATGAGAACAATACAATCCAGTATTGGGAAAGTCATTTGAGGTTATTGGAAAATGATTTGAATCATGAAATTCAGAATATACTCGTGAGGAGCTATGAGTCATTGTTGTTTCTGCATATTGCTTTGATGAAAAAGAAAAGGTTAAATCCATATAATAATGGATACTTTTCAAAATGTACAAATATCTTACACGAACTTTGAAAAATACCAATATCGTATATGTACTTTCAAAATTCGTCTCGATATCATACGTGGCATGATTAATCCCTGATTAAATTAAATAGACGACATTGTTAATGATTTTTATTGGTGATGTGAAGATTACTTTAAATGCTTATTATACCTTACTTATATTTTTCGTATATATCGTTACAAACACTTTATATACATAAATATGAATCATAATAATCATAAATCGATGCGATCAAAAAATCGAAGGAGAAAATAATTGATGTTCTTGCTTAATGATTATCCAGTTGTTTGTCATTCACTTGAATAAGTTTAACGACGGAAAAAATTTTCATGTTATTCATTACTATGTAGTAAAACTAAGTTCCAATTCGTTATAAAAAACACACTTTAGGTAAATAAAAAGTGCACTTCGAGTAGCATAAGTAGATGTTGAAACGAATTAAAGAATGTAATTAAATATACACTCTACAAAATTCAACATGGCAATGAATAAATGGCCTATAATGACATGTCAAGTACATATAATGTGGACTTTGACGTATAAAAAATAAGTTTGTCATGATAACAGAACGGATTTTGAAAGTACGTGTATGATATTGTTATTTTTTAAAGTTCAAGTATGATATTTATACATTTTTAAAAGTATCTTGCTATTATATGAATTTAAAAAAAAAAAAAAAAAAAAAAAAAAAAAAAAAAAAAAAAAAAGTGAGATTTGATTTGATGAAGATAAGATTTGTAAATTTATGTGTATTAATTGATTATAAAAAGAGAAGAGAATGTGTTTGACAAAAATGAAATGCCAAGCAAATTACAATGACCAAAAATGTATTTAACCCTATTATTATTTTTTCACAAAAAGACAAAAAAAACAAGTCGACCAAAAAAATGTAGGTCTCAGTCACAAAAAAAGTACCTAGTATAAGTTGTACTATGTAATTACATGGTAGGGCCAACTATAGGAACACTTGGTACTATTTTAGACTAGTTGCCCAATATTTTAGGACGACCATCGCCCATGGGTTATTTGAAGATTTTTTATTTTTATTTATTTTTGTTATTTTATTTTACTTTTGGAAATAAGGGTAAAGAGCTTGTACTTTTAGGAGTATCTCAAGAATTAGCCCTTATTTTACTTTATTTTGTACTAGTTATAATTTTCGTACACGCGCGGGGTTTTTTCTATTATGCTTTATATATAAATAATAACCCTAATACCATTATTTGTATTCTTTAGTAGTCAATATCAGTTCATGCCTTCATGGTTCACCAAATATTCAAGGAAAGTGTTGCAACATCACTTTTTTTGCATTATAATTCTATACTCAATAGTCATAGACTCACATTAGCAACAAAACAATGATACACATAATCATTTACTTTTTAAGAGCAATTCGAAACATTATTTTATAAAATATATATCATAAATGGGGATGCAAGTCATTTAACCATGCATATTGATTTACTAATCGGCCTCAACCTAATAACAAACACGACATAATGATCATTCATTGAATATAAATCAAAGCTAATTATAAATAGAAAAAAGGTAAAGAAGACATACAAAAAAACGCAATATAATGAACACTTACTTCCATTATAGAGTTTCGTTGAGATGAGAATAATTTGTAGTGTGTAGGTAAAGAAGACAGGTCGTCTATTCTAGAGCTTTGTGAAGTTAGGGTTTGTGTTTTTTTGGTGGTTTTTGCGTATCACGTTAGGGAGGGAGGAGAACTGGAAGTTTGAATGCAAAAAACGGGGCCGATTCTTTGTATTCCATTATTCCATGTTATAACCCAAAAGCATAATTATACGGAGTATAACCAAAAAATTGAATCACAAATTGACCCAATTAAAAAATAAAAACTAAACAAAAACCATGCGTCCTCTTGACCTAGATGATATCTTTAAGGGAGAATTGCATATATACCCACTAAAACTCAAAAACTTGCATATATACCCAAAACACAAGTTTTTAATGCATGATGTACAATGTCAATTAAGCATGTTTTGGGTATATATGCAAATATTCAAGTTTTAATGGGTATATATGCAATTGTCCTTATCTTTAAAGACAGATTGATGTTGTATTACTGAAAAAGACATTTTGTGTTAGATCGATAGTTTGGAATGTGGATTGTCAGGATATTTGAGGAAAAAGAATGGTGGAGCATGGATTTTTATTTGCTCATCATGAACAACAGTGCGGGTTTTCTTTTAATTTTTCACTTTGGTCCAAAAGTATCGGTTATAAAATTTCAAGTACATGTGTATTTTATCTTTTTTCATATGTCTGATATATAAAAACGAATTTTTTAATTTTTTTTGCTAAATTTGGGAATATCTAAGATTTTTATATTAAAAATATTATTTCAAATAAATATTAATAATTACATTCTTACTTTATAAGGAAACAATCTTTTTTTTTACCAAAGTCCCCACTAGAGGTTTTGCTTTATTATATAAATTTGGATAAACGGCATTGTCCTTGTTATTGAAAGTTCCTGTTCATTGGCTTTTTTTTCTCCTTTCTTTTTCTTTTTCTTTTTCTTTGTCGTGCAAAGCCATTGAAACGGAAACTTTATACTACTTGAATTATGTCCAAATCAGAATGAACCCTCCTAGTTTCATAATGTTCGACTAAAGTCCCTAAATGATGACTTATAGACATAAGCACGATGATATTGATAAAAACAATTTGATGGTTTATTAATCTTTGTCAAGGTATCCTACCTTTATATCATGCATATGATATTATGTCTAACTTAGTATACTAACTTATCACTTTCTTAATCTAACCGCAGTAGAAGAGCCCAAGTGGCCAAGGCTACAAGCGTAAAGGACGGTACTTTGTTACATCTATCGACAAACGTTTTTCACGTCAATTTTAAACACGTAAAATGCATACTATAATAGAATTCAAAACTTGTAACCCACCACCCCTTTTTTTTTTTTTTTTTTTTTTTTTTTTTTTTTTTTTTTTTACTTTATTTTTTATGTTTATGATTAACTTATAACATGTTCCCAACACTAAATGGTAACATTTGTATTCTATATCAACAATCAATTTATAACATGTTTTCAGCACACTTAATAGTAAAGTTTATTTTCTAATTTACAATTAATTTATAATATGTTATCAACGTTTTTAAGTATTATATTATGTCGTACGCCGTTTAGGGGAATGCTTTTTAGCTTTTAAAGTTTATGTTCCCATCTTCCCAAAACTTAAAAATAATTTGAAGTGACCAAACGAATAGAGACGTATTATTATAGGGATCAAAGTGCAACTAGAATTGAACTCTTGTAGTAGTCTTTGTACAAATAAATAAAGGTGTTTGGCCTCTTTTATGAACTGGATATAAAGAAATGTGCTTCAATCAATTACTAGTATTATTTTACAATGAAAATAATGAAACAAAAGGGCAAACATCGGTCAAAAGAGTTTGTGATATGTACAAAAGTGCCGATTCAACATTCCGCTTACTGAAAACGTCCATTTACGGGCCACGGCCATAAAGGCCTATATGAGATCCTAACAACGTCATGGCATGCTCAATTATCTCTTAACCAATCATTTTAAAGCTAAGGACCATAATCATACATGTAGAAGGTCTTGAAGTTCTATGTGGTCTTGATCGAAATTTTGTTTTGCAAATATTGAGTTTTATAAAGATAATATTATTTTTTTGCAACCGGTCTTGAAAATTGTCTTTAAAAATATCATGATATTTCTTGAATACACTCGGTGTATAATAATAATAATAATAATAATAATAATCTACCTCCTATATAATACAAGGTTGTCCTATTTTTTCTCTCCTAAAAATCTTAATCAATTGATATGTGTAAACTCTTGAACTTTAATAGCCGTAAATTTGCTACAATTGATTTTGGGCGGAACACACTCCCTCACTACTCATTCCATTATTCTCATCCAAAATTCAAAACACACACACAATTAAATCCTCTCATATCATCTTCTACAAACCCTAACCACCAAAAATTCATAACGATTGCTGCTTAATTTGTATCCATTATCTTATTTGTTTCAATTGATTTAATTCTAAACATGATTTCAATCCATTGTCTTTTTTGTTACAATGATTTAACAGATACGGCTATGAGAGGAACCAAAACCTAAACGGTTTGATTGGTATACTGGGAACCCTCCCATGTGTATTAACGAGATGGATTGTTGTCACAAATCATTTGGCATGTTTATCCCTAAAATTAAATTTACATGTTCATCTCTAAAATTGTTTATTGAAATCATTAGATGTTTCTTTAATTCATATTATGTTCATCCAATATATATTGAGCTATTCATCTTCATATATTCAGCTTATGATGTTCATCCCAAATTTAGCTTATGCTGTTCATCCCCATATATTCAGCTTATGATGTTCATCCCAAATTTCAACTTACAAGTGTAGTATATTCAGATTAAATTAAGTTTATGTTAATCCAAATATTGTGTTTAGTTTAATTTGCTTATGAAACATGCTTATTTTGTAGTTTTATTTTATCTATATTTGATAATAAAAAATCATTTGATGTTTGTTAATTCATATTAAGATGATTTACATGTGAGTAATTGCCAATTTTATACAATAGCTTCATGTTATGAGTAATTTAGCTTATGATGTACATCCCCATATACTCAATTTATGATGTTCATCCCAAATTTCAACTTGCAAGTGTAGTATATTCACATTAAAATAAATCTATGTTCATCCAAATATTGTGTTTATATAGGATTTGCTTATGAAACATGTTAATTTGGTCCTTTTAGTTTATTTGTATTTGATCTAAAAAAATATGGTTTCATTGAATAGTCCCTGTTTAGCAACTCTTTTTGATCTTTGTTTCCATGACATTCATTTTTTCATTCATGTTAGTTCAAATAAATACCACATTTTATTTTAAATAATTGATAATTCATATTCTCCCAATGTTTTAGGAAAGTTTGAAAAATATTTTCATAATTGAGGCAATGTTTCATAACAGTATTATAGCATTTATATGATTTAAATGTGAATAACAAATAAACGGATTTCATTAACTACCATCCTGATTTTTTGCTTCATATTTTAAATTTTGAATTTTTGCCTTACTGGAATGCAGAGATTTTATGCATTTAACCTAATTTCTACCACTATATATTTATGTGCATCCTAATCAACTTCTTATTCATCTCATATCACTTCTTCTTTATAAACCAGCTAAAGGTATTTGAAATGCCTTGGCCCTAATCTATCATTTATAAGTTTGTTTTCCTCTTTGTTTTTACTTACAATTATGTCTATATGGTTTAACACTAATGGTTTATCATCTATAGGCAAAAGATGGCAGATCAAGCTTTTACTGATTTGTGTGACGTAGACCCTATGCTCGATGATGCCAAAATTTTGGTGAGGGTGGTACGTGTATGGAAGGCTCATCCTATCACTAGGCCGAATGAAGTATGGAGTTTAGAAGTACTATTCCAAGATGAACAGGTGATTAACATACTCTGTTTATTAAAAGTTAAACATATCTTTTGCACAACTAATTAAAGACGTATTTCAGGGTAACCGTATGCAAGCTTCCATTAAGAAGACATATATGAACAAGTTTCAAGCTATTCTGGATGAAGGCACTTGCTACAAAGTTGGAAGCTTTGGTGTTGGAGAAAACGGAGTGAAGTTCCCACTGCTCAGTCACCGTTACAAGATCGGTTTCTATAACAACACCTCTGTGACAAGAGTAGCTCCCTTTGACCAGAATACCCGTGGTTTTCGATTTGAACCCTTTCTGAACTTTACGAGAAGGCATTTCACGGAGACTGATATTGTTGGTAATATTTATTTGTTTGAAATAATTTTAATTTTCTTATGTATAGTTTAGTTGACTTTCCTTATAAGTAATTATTTCACCATTATTCATAATCTCATACATATATCAATTTTGATAATCTCTTACTTACATATAAATATGAACCCGCAGACGTGATTGGTACTATCATATCCATATCTGAACCAATCCCCTATGAAAGTTATGGTGCTCAAAAAACAAGAAGGATTGTCACCTTGGAAGATGTCGAGTACGAAATATTATTTTATTTTACTCTTTTATATTATGATATAATCTTATATATATATATATATATATATATATATATATATATATATATATATATATATATATATATATATATATATATATATATATATATATATATATAGTTACTAGATAATAATTTTGATACAAATGCTATAGTGGGGTGACATTGGATTGTTGTTTCTTTGACGGTTGGGTTGATCGATTCAACAGTTTGGCACAACAATTGAATTCAATGAAAAATGTTGTAATGATTCTTCAAATTGGAAAAGTGAAATACTTTAATGGTAAGATTATAGTCTCTAAAGTATGAATGTTTAGATTTATGTTTTCTCTAAATAATGTAATAATTGTGCTATTATACTAATGCTGGTAAACCGTCTGTAAGCAATGGGGCATTTGCAACTAAGCTTTATTTAAATGATAACATTCTAGAGATTAATACTTTCAGAAAGATGTAAGTACTTCATATACTCACATAATATTTACAAAATCACCTATAACATTGAATTACAATAATATGTTGTATAGGTACCAAGAAATGGATGGATACGTCGAGAAAAATATTGTGTTGAATATATTTTCTCCATCCAAAAAGGGAATCACTGCAGATGAGTTTTTTGAAAATGCTGTTAGGAAAATGGTTGGATCTATTCGTGAATCTGAATACGTAAGTTTATTTATTATAATTTTTTTTATCCGCTTAAAATATGTTTTCATAGTGTTAATTTTTTTGATTTTTTCCTTATGTTGTTCAATTTGATCATTATACAGCAATTTGAGTGCATTGTGTACGCAAAGATCCACAAAGTACACCGAGAACATGGCTGGTGGTATTGATTCGTCGTGAAAACCAATTATATATATATTATAGTATAGTATCGAAGTGATCCGCATAAAATACGGATCACCCGAGTCGTTTCCCAACGAAGGCGAATGAAATCGAGAATATCGATTCGTGAAATCGTGAGTTGAAAAGTGAGAAAGTGAAAATATAGCAATCAAATAGTTCATGTATTCACAAACAAGTATGAAATATGCAAAGATTACAAGCTAATTATGCACCGAAATGAAAAACGTAAAAACGGAAACGCAACCGTAAAATTTAAATCATAACGTATATCGAAAAATTATTCTACGGACTTGGAAATATTTTCTAAAAATTTTAAACTAATAAAAAGAATTTTAAGAAAAAGAAAAATATTTTTTTGACTTTTTATTTATTTTCTAGAATTTATTTCCTATTTTTGGAATTAAAAATGAATTAAAAATGAGGAAAAATAGAAAAGTAACTTGAAAAAATGAAAATTGAATTCTAAAAATTCTAAAATATTATAAAAGAATTTCTAAAAATATTTTTGTATTTTTCAAAACTTTTTCTGATTTTTTTTATTGATTTTTGGTATTTAAAACTATTTAAAAATTAAATAAAAATCAAAATAAAATAAGAAAAATAGTAAAAAGCCTTGGAAAAATCTGGAAAAATTCCAGAAAATCTAAAATAATAAAAAGAACTTGAATAAAAATTTTGAAATAAAAAATGAAAATGGAAACTGCTTTTTTAAGGAAAGCTGCTTATCTCAAGTGCTTTTTATTAAGCACTTGAGACCCAAACATTATGAAACTTTAACACAACTTGAATATGATGTAATAAACTCAGATAATGCAAGATATGTTCAAATATAAGCTCAGAATACCACAGAATATTCAAATTATAGCAATAAGCTCACTTATAAGCTCACAAATTAAGACATACAATGCACAAACAGAAATAGAAGCTAAGATGTGACAAACAACACTAACAAAACACTAAAACCAAATCAGCACAGCAAACAATAAACTCAATTAAATGAACTAGGAGTTCAAATGCAAGCCTGATCAGTAAACAGTCATTCAGACTCAATTAAGCCACTTAGCAGATGCAATAAGCACTTGTAAAAGCTAATGGCAAATACAGATCCAGAAGTAAAGTAGCATTCACAAAACTATTTCAACTACAAAAGTACTCAAACATTCCAATAGATAACTCAATCAATCAAAAATATGCACCAATAAGTTCAAATAAACAAGCAGGACTCAGTCACCAAAACACAAATAAAACAGAAGCAAATAAGTACTAAACTAAGCTCAATAGCAACAGCTTATGAAGGCAAAGTCTTAACTACAATACTGAGAATCTATGGCAACCAATAGCTATAAAAGAAACAACCTAATTCTACTATAAAATGATGCTAGATCAGCAGCCAATTAGAATGAATAACAAAGATCAGTTGACTATAACTAATACTCCTACTATTTTTATACCACTTGTTCTACTAAAATTACTCCAAGTAATCTACTAATGCAACTAAATATACCAAACTACCTTAACTGCTTAGCAATTTATTTAATTCCAAACACTCTTTATTAGTAACTGATGATGCTACAACTCAATGATTCACTCTCAAATCTCATTCAACTGATCTAAAGAGCTTTCAAATCTAAAACAGAAGCCATTACAACAATCAATCACAACTAAATCCCATAGAAACTCAGCATTACAATTCCATTTATATGACAGATGCAACAAACTACACAGATTCAAATAATCCAAATGATCAAGTCAGAAAATCACTACAACAACTTGTATATCTATTAGATCCAATAGAACAGTGATACAAATGCAACTCAAACACAACTCAGATCCACAATTTGATAGGTACTCAGATACAAGATCTATCACTACCACAACTAAAAGCAACAAGCTAAATGACAGATGATCAAATATCCATTACACTACTCAGGAACTCAATACTCAAACTATCAATATCAATTATGAAATCAACTCAGTAATCAACAAGCTAAACTATTACAGATCTAAACTATAAAATCTATAATCAAGCAACACTAATCTATAATCAAACTAACACAATCTCAGATGAACAATATACTAATACTTCTATAAATTCTAAGCTACTCTTATGCTACAAATGAAAATGAATACAGAAGTTACCACTACTTCTCCCTCAGCTAGAACAGAGGGAGTTCACAGTTGCCTATCTTTAAGATAGGCTGATGTCTTATCTGTCTGTATCAGCTATCAAACCTCCTCAGCATCAATATGAATAAATTGGACACTTCATGAAATGAATGGAACAGTTTACATGAACCTCAAGCTTTCAAAGCTTGTATATGAAATGTATAAGCTGAATTTGAGCTTATTGAAAATTTAGAACTAATTTTGAAACTATTTTTTTATTTTTATTTTTATATTTTTCTAATTTTTTTATTATTTTCTAAACTTGAAGTTATTGTGACAGAAATGAAAATTAAACTTGATTAAGCTAAATTTGGAATCAAATAAGATGTTTAGAAAACAAAATAAGCTGAAACTTAATGAATTTAAGCTAGTAATAAGCTAAGTTTGAAGACAGAAATTGCTATAAAACTTGATTAATAAGCTGAAAATATAACAAGGAAACTCAGAATTTTTATTAAAAGCTAAATGAAAATATTACAAATACTAGTCTAGATACATTTGAGCAGCATAACTCTACCTAAAATTCTACACACTGAAAGCTAAAAAACTACACCTATTTATAGGAAGTGAGGAGTGGAGGTAGTCCCAAATCCAGGTTGGCAATCTGTGCCATATTGTGCTTCTTTGAGTCACCTCTCAGCCTTCAGATCAAAGTTGTGTTTCTTCAAATCAATGCAAGCCCTTAGATCAATATTGATGAGGTGTCTTGTCCAATTAGCATGCGCCATCTGTCCCATTTGAGTGCTAGTACTATCTCTCCGTGTCAGATATGAGTCAGACGCTTCTAGAAGGGTTCCCAATGATTGGTATGACGTGCATCCTCCAATCTCATTGTGCCACGTGACCTCTAATAGATTCTCTTACATTCTCTGACATGTGCAAGGTCACGTGTGGCTTCTAGAAGGATTATTTATTAGCAATTGATTGCTAATTGAGGTGGGTTTGAGCCAATTAATGAAAAGGGTGAGCTAGGGTTCATATGGTTCTGGGTTGGGATGAATTGGGGGTGAAAAAGGCGCGGGGTGTTTTTTTATTTGTTGTTTGACTTTGACCTTGACCCCTTTTATATACTATTGACCGAGTGTGGACTTGGATCGGGTTGTATATATTTGGGCTTGGGTGAATAATATGAAGTGGGCTTTGAGATGATATGTGAATTGTATTTTGGTGATTCATGAACCAGGCCTAAATCTAAATTCCAATTTCAGATTTGATATCAAAAAGAAGTTCAAGGACCATTTGTGTGAACTTTAAAACTTCAGGGGCTGAATGTGACTTTCTTCAAAAATAATTTCAAGGACTAATCTTGCCAAGTCTGAATAGATGAAGGACTGAAGTTGACTCTTGGATCCCCGGCTTTGACTTTTTGACCAACTTCTACTCTCGTGCCCGTTTTCGTTATTTTCTCGTGATTTTTCGTCAATTTGTGTAATAAACGTACCTGCATATTCACAACACAAAAACAAGTGTTTTCTTGGCATTTATTAGCTCAAATAGTCGTTTTGGGTCGATAATTAGCCATAAAATAGTGAGTGAATAAGCACTTTCCAAAATCCCCCCGACTAAGGTATTGCCGTGTCCTCACGCAATGTGATCAATTCACGCTCTTGGGATAAATAATTTCAAAACTCTTTTTACTAACTTTGAAAAGTAGCAAGGAGGTTCGAAAGAAGTAATAAAATCATTTATTCCCGAAAACTCTCCGTTTTCCAAAATTTTTCTTTATTCCTTTATTCCTCTTACACTTTCTATTTTTGTACTTTTCCATACTTCACATTTATGACGGTTTGTTGAACTTTCATTATCTTGCAATAATTATTAGGGTCAACGAGTAGAAACACTTCTATTTAAAAAGTGACCATACGGATAAAAATCGTCATCCTTGATTTTTCACGAGTCCCCAAACTAAGCGTACAAACGAGATCACAGCTTATCTACAAATTAGATGCAAACACTACTCATAACAGTTACTTGTGGAAACTTCTTACTCCCATTTCCTAGGTTTTGTATCTCAATTTTTTTTTTTTTTTTTTTTTTTTTTTTTTTGAGAAATGAATTGCTTCATATTTTCTCGTTTCAATAATTTTTAGTCCGATAGTGATACCTAAGTTAAAACGATAAGTAGTTATTCATTTTCTCTTAAGAACCACTGCAATAGAAATTCGGTCCACATTAAGGAATTTGGGGTACATACAATATCAAAGATATAAGTTGCGGAGTACGATCACGTGCACCTCATGTGACTGATTACTAATCACTTATCACATGCACCTCACGCGCCAACAACTTATTTACATACATAATCTCTTATTCGATACAACTTTAACTTTCACTTTTCTCATATTTTTCATACTTTTCACTTTCTTTCTTGACTTTTTTCAATACATCAATGGAAGCTTATCGGGTAGCTCCAAAACCACATAGATAATCAACTTTTGACTTTTGATTTTTTCACTTTTTGCTCTTATTTTTGATGTTCCTTGATATGTACCCAACTTCTAAAGCAAAAATTCTCTTAAGAAAACAAAGAACTAAATATTATTCAAACCGAAATACCATTAATTAACCTAGAACATCTATTATATATGGGTGACGTTTCTGATGGGAGTAAAAAGCCATAAGTACCTCTCATGAGCTCTAAAGAGAACCACTACTCCACGTTTAGCATCTAACTTCTAAATAAACTCTATCATTTCTCACTCTTCGCAATTTAAGATTCCAAATAATGAAACCAGCGAATACTTAGCCGATAATCAGCCACGCATATATAAAGTCAGTTACGGAAACTTGCAAATTCTTTAAGAAGAATTCGCGTTTTCTAGCTCCTGATGTAAAAGACTAGCGAAAGCTTTTAAGCTGCGCATGTATAACGTCAAGTACGGGAACTTGCAGATTCTTAAGAAAGAATTCACATTTTATAGCTCCTGGTGTACTATACTAGCACAAGCTTATGTGATTATCATTGGTTAAGGGAACAAGCTAGGGCTCAACACGCCCGGTCAAGTCAAAATATTTATTCCTACTCTCGCCAGCAAGAAAGTCAACAAGTTGTCAAAACACTTATTCAAACTTTATTATATTTTTTCACAACTTTTCAACTTTTTCACATTTTTTTTACTTTTTCATGACTTTTTCTTCAAAATTTTTGAAATTTTTCAATTTTTTCAATTTTTTTATTTTTGGTGGAAAAACGGAGTTGCAAGAGTGCACGACATGTGAAAAATGCAAGGTCAAAATCGAATCAAAGATTCACCCTCCCCCCGACTAGAACGAAACATTGTCCTCAATGTTTTACGGGTTAAGGTAATCCTAACAAAATTCTAGGCCGTTTATTAATTATGCCAAAGAAAACGTTAGTCGATAAGATTCATGGATATAAGATTTCCAAAAGCACCGATGAATGAGACTCCAAGTGAAGAGATAACGAGCACGAGAGTCATCATAAATCACAGACAATCCTGAACAATCATCACAAACAACCACGAAACACAAGAGTAGAAGAGGCACCCCCTCCTCACGTTATTTGTTAGAAAATAGAAAATAAGAAGATGAAATTGGATAAGCATGGGTTGCCACCCACGAAGCGCTTGTTTTTGTTCACCGAGTCACATGAGCTTGACTCGATCCCCGAATTAATTCGTCCTTGGGGAAAAACCGTGGAAAAATAATCTCACTCGGGCTTTCATGCAAAATATTTTGAAAAACTCATGACTTATTTGAAAGTTCCATCCCGAAGAAATAACCATTGGTATTTTAAGTATGAAAACTTTGAAAACCGATACTAGGATCAAAAACAACATCCTCACTCCCCACGGAGTGACGGATAAGAGAAACCACACCAAATGTTATAAACGGCAAGAACGTCATGATAACAATCTTGAAAAACTCATCATCTTCAAAAGAAAAGTTCATAATTATGGAATTATGAATTTTATCATTTAAGCTCATTTTAAACTCTTTTCCGGGTGGGAGGGTTGGGAAAAACTTTTCATTAAAACTCTCATTCTTAATAACTCCACCCGGATCATGATCAATTTCAAGATCAAAACTGAAACTTTCATATTCAGGTTTAGAAAACTTTTCAATTTCACATTCAGATTCATCAAAACGAAATGACTCAAACTCCGGAAGAGAGATAAAAGCATGAGAAGTGGTACTGCCACGACTCGTCTCTTCCGAGTGATCGAAATGAAAAGCTTCAAATGTCGGATCAGAAAAATCAGGACGATAAGTGGGATTGCCACTCATCTCCTCAGTCGTATCAAAGGTAAAACTCTCAAAGTCTGGTAAAAATTCCTCGAGCTCGGGCTCAAGAGGATCGTCAATTATAAGCTTAATCTTCGTCTTAATTTTATCCGGAGGGATCGACGGTTCATCGTTTAACAAATTGTTAAGAAAAATAATATCCCCCTCCGAATCAAAGTAAGAATCGTCAGTCTCAGAAATCGGAATCGTTTCAATTGCAAGAAATTCATCGACCTCTACCCAAAGAGAATCATATTCCTTAATCGGAGGAAATGATGGGGAAGAGTCGGAGACGAAAGTTTTAACAAAATCATCAAAGGTATAATCACAAACATCGATGCTTTTGACGGAATACTTCTTCAATTTCGAAGCATCGGCTTTAAAAATCATAATATCGTCATCATGTCGTAAAGTTAGAGTGTCCTCAAAATGATCTACTAGGGCTTTAGCGGTTCGTAAAAATGGTCGCCCTAGTATTAGAGGAACTCTCGGATCAACTTCAAAATTGACAACAACGAAATCTGCCGGAAAAGTACACGAATTCACACGAACAAAAACGTCCTCAGCAATTCCAACTGGATGAGTGATCGATCGATTAGCAAGCTCCAAAGTCATTCTCGTCGGTTTAAAAGCCCCCATTCCAAGTTGTTCGTAGATCGATAATGGCATGAGATTAATACTCGCACCTGAATCAGCCAGGGCGTTACAAACTTCTTGATCTTTCAAAGAACAAGGAATGAGAAACTTTCCCGAGTCACCAAGCTTTTCGGGAAGCTTTTTGAGAAGAATCGCGGAACATTGAGCATTTATCGGCGTTTCCGCTAATTTAAGCAATTTCTCTTTATTTCTTATGAGGTTTTTGAACGTGGAAGCAAATTTCGGCATGTACACGAGAGCATCCATAAAACTTATATCAAAGTGCAACTTTTGAAAAATATCCAGAAATTTTTCCATTTGTATTTTAGACTTTGCACGGAGCTCTTCATCATTAAATCGTGACGGATATGGCAATTTAGACTTGTATTTCACATTATTTTCAAAAACGACTTTTTCTTTATCTTTTGACTTTTGGACAACCGGAGGTTGGACGTTTTCAGCTCCTTCATTATTAATAGGAGGAACCGGGTCCTTTGTCGCATCGGTCTCACAGTCCACTACCTTAGGCGGAGACGAGGAAGAAGAGGTAGTAGGAGCTGTGGGTCCATCATATTGAGCACCACTGCGAGTTATGATCGCCTTTACTTCGCCCCTCGGGTTTGCGATCGTGTTGCTTGGCAAAGAAGTAATACCCGAACCCGAGGGTCGATCATTTAAACGTTTGTTAATATCACTGATTTGATTTGCAAACAACCGTGTTGACTCTTCATATTTTGCCATAAAAGATTGTTGGTTTTGAATCAATTGCTTAATCAAATCTTCCGTGGGCGATGGATTTTGAATAACACCTTGATTTTGATTATTGTTAAAATTCTGCCCACGGTTTTGGAAATTACCATGATTTTGATTTCCATGATTAGCGTTCTGAAAATTCCCGGGGTTTCCATGGTTTTGATGGTTTTGAAAATTGTTCCCTTGAGGCGGGCCTTGATTGTAATTACCTTGAAAACCCCGATTTTGATTAAACCCTTGATTATGATTTTGAAAACCATTATTAGCTCGACTTTGATTTTGATTTCCTTGAATATTACGATTCTGTACATTATGATTCTGATTGACTTGATTGACTTGGTTTGGTTGTTTGAAACCTGGTGGTCCAAGAAAATGAGAAGAACGGTAGCTGAGGAGATTACGGTCTCCTTGAGGTTGTAGGTAACCGTTGTTACCCGCGTTTGCAGCATACGCGTTTTGAGAAAAGGCACCGGTAGCCGGACATTCATAATACACATGTGGACCACCACAAGTCTCACAACCGTGACTAACCACATTGACTTGATGGTTTGGTTTTTCAATAGACATTGCATCAACTTTCTTTGTTAAAGCCACAATCATATTTACCAATTCATCATTATTTTTACCATTATTAGACACTTGAGGTTTATTCCTTGACATTATCACACGAGCTTTATTCTCAATTATCATGAAAGCATCATTCGTGTTCCTAGCCAACAAGTTACCACCCGCAGCAGAGTTAAGCGAATCTTGATCAGCATGACATAACCCATTATAAAACGTATCAATCTGCTGAAGGTCGGTAAACCCGTGGTTCGGACATTTTTCCTTCAAATCTTTGAATCGGTCCCAAGCTTCACTAAACGTTTCATCAAAAGCTTGTTGGAACCGAAAGATTTGAGAACGTAGGTTAGAAGTTTTAGAGGGAGGATAGAAGTAATTCACAAACTTGGAAGCGAGATCATTCCAAGTGTGAATCGAGTTAGGCGGTTCCTTTTCCAGCCAAGTCCGGGCTGCTCCTTTTAAGGAGAAAGGAAATAACTTCAATTTCACCACATCGTGAGGAACTTGGTTCATTCTAATCGTCTCAGCGATGTCGGTGAAATTTCTAATGTGAGCATAGGGGTCTTCATGATCGAACCCGTGAAAGGATATACCCGTGATCAAATTGAGTAATCCGTGATTAATCTCAAAATTGGCATTAATGTCCGAAATCACAATAGCTCTCCTTACACCATTGAATGGTGATTGAAGTTGTTCTTCCATCGGACGTGGATCAAATACCAGTTGTTGTCCCATCGGCGGGATAACATTGTGCTGCGGACCACCCATCGGCGGGGGTCCGTTGTGTTCGTTTTGGTTCATCCCCTCGTCGTCAAGGAAATGAACCCGACTCGTATGTCGTAAAACCCGCTCGGGGTTAGAGAACGGAGACGTAAGACTCTCAAACGAAGATCGGGTGTGCATACACCACGAGAAAAATCAAAAAGAAAATGAAAAAGAAAAGAGAAAAGAAAATCTTTTTGTTTTTTATATTTTTCACAAAAACTTTTTATTTCTTTTGTTTTTCTTTTCTTAAAACGTAATGTTAATCGAAAACCGTTTCTTTCAAAACCACGCGCGACGGGACGGGAGAGAAGAATGGATCTCTCTTCAGCTAGCAATTTAATGTCTTAGCTATCCGTATTTCCAGCTTATTCGGTTGTAGTAATTGAAATAGTCTGATAAACAACTAAATTACGTTTTCGTTATATTGTGAAACTTTTTTTGTTTACAACGCCCTTTCTTTCGATCGAGTAGAGGCTGTAACTTTTATTATTTTTTTGGTATTTTGTAAACACTTTAGGAAAAGTGTTTTTGATTTTTCAATTTTTATAGAGATATATATACAAAGTAGAGGAAGGCTTAACAAAACACGATCTTTCAAAAAGATATTCAAAAATTCACTTCGGCCTTCCCCGACAGCGGCGCCAAAAATTGATTCGTCGTGAAAACCAATTATATATATATATTATAGTATAGTATCGAAGTGATCCGCGTAAAATACGGATCACCCGAGTCGTTTCCCAACGAAGGCGAATGGAATCGAGAATATCGATTCGTGAAATCGTGAGTTGAAAAGTGAGAAAGTGAAAATATAGAAATCAAACAGTTCACGTATTCACAAACAAGTATGAAATATGCAAAGATTACAAGCTAATTATGCACCGAAATGAAAAACGTAAAAACGGAAACGCAACCGTAGAATTTAAAACGTAACGTATATCGAAAAATTATTCTACGGACTTGAAAATATTTTCTAAAAATTTTAAACTAATAAAAAGAATTTTAAGAAAAGAAAAATATTTTTTTGACTTTTTATTTATTTTCTAGAATTTATTTCCTATTTTTGGAATTAAAAATGAGGAAAAATAGAAAAATAACTTGAAAAAATGAAAATTGAATTCTAAAAATTCTAAAATATTATAAAAGAATTTCTAAAAATATTTTTGTATTTTTCAAAACTTTTTCTGATTTTTTTATTGATTTTTGGTATTTAAAACTATTTAAAAATTAAATAAAAATCAAAATAAAATAAGAAAAATAGTAAAAAGCCTTGGAAAAATCTGGAAAAATTCCAGAAAATCTAAAATAATAAAAAGAACTTGAATAAAAATTTTGAAATAAAAAATGAAAATGGAAACTGCTTTTTTAAGGAAAACTGCTTATCTCAAGTGCTTATTATTAAACACTTGAGACCCAAACAATATGAAACTTTAACACAACTTGAATATGATGTAATAAACTCAGATAATGCAAGATATGTTCAAATATAAGCTCAGAATACCACAGAATGTTCAAATTATAGCAATAAGCTCACTTATAAGCTCACAAATTAAGACATACAATGCACAAACAGAAATAGAAGCTAAGATGTGACAAACAACACTAACAAAACACTAAAACCAAATCAGCACAGCAAACAATAAACTCAATTAAATGAACTAGGAGTTCAAATGCAAGCCTGATCAGTAAACAGTCATTCAGACTCAATTAAGCCACTTAGCAGATGCAATAAGCACTTGTAAAAGCTAATGGCAAATACAGATCCAGAAGTAAAGTAGCATTCACAAAACTATTTCAACTACAAAAGTACTCAAACATTCCAATAGATAACTCAATCAATCAAAAATATGCACCAGTAAGTTCAAATGAACAAGTAGGACTCAGTCACCAAAACACAAATAAAACAGAAGCAAATAAGTACTAAACTAAGCTCAATAGCAACAGCTTATGAAGGCAAAGTCTTAACTACAATACTGAGAATCTAAGGCAACCAATAGCTATAAAAGAAACAACCTAATTCTACTATAAAATGATGCTAGATCAGCAGCCAATTAGAATGAATAACAAAGATCAGTTGACTATAACTAATACTCCTACTATTTTTATACCACTTGTTCTACTAAAATTACTCCAAGTAATCTACTAATGCAACTAAATATACCAAACTACCTTAACTGCTTAGCAATTTATTTAATTCCAAACACTCTTTATTAGTAACTGATGATGCTACAACTCAATGATTCACTCTCAAATCTCATTCAACTGATCTAAAGAGCTTTCAAATCTAAAACAGAAGCCATTACAACAATCAATCACAACTAAATCCCATAGAAACTCAGCATTACAATTCCATTTATATGACAGATGCAACAAACTACACAGATTCAAATAATCCAAATGATCAAGTCAGAAAATCACTACAACAACTTGTATATCTATTAGATCCAATAGAACAGTGATACAAATGCAACTCAAACACAACTCAGATCCACAATTTGATAGGTACTCAGATACAAGATCTATCACTACCACAACTAAAAGCAACAAGCTAAATGACAGATGATCAAATATCCATTACACTACTCAGGAACTCAATACTCAAACTATCAATATCAATTATGAAATCAACTCAGTAATCAACAAGCTAAACTATTACAGATCTAAACTATAAAATCTATAATCAAGCAACACTAATCTATAATTAAACTAACACAATCTCAGATGAACAATATACTAATACTTCTATAAATTCTAAGCTACTCTTATGCTACAAATGAAAATGAATACAGAAGTTACCACTACTTCTCCCTCAGCTAGAACAGAGGGAGTTCACAGTTGCCTATCTTTAAGATAGGCTGATGTCTTATCTGTCTGTATCAGCTATCAAACCTCCTCAGCATCAATATGAATAAATTGGACACTTCATGAAATGAATGGAACAGTTTACATGAACCTCAAGCTTTCAAAGCTTGTATATGAAATGTATAAGCTGAATTTGAGCTTATTGAAAATTTAGAACTAATTTTGAAACTATTTTTTTATTTTTATTTTTATATTTTTCTAATTTTTTTATTATTTTCTAAACTTGAAGTTATTGTGACAGAAATGAAAATTAAACTTGATTAAGCTAAATTTGGAATCAAATAAGATGTTTAGAAAACAAAATAAGCTGAAACTTAATGAATTTAAGCTAGTAATAAGCTAAGTTTGAAGACAGAAATTGCTATAAAACTTGATTAATAAGCTGAAAATATAACAAGGAAACTCAGAATTTTTATTAAAAGCTAAATGAAAATATTACAAATACTAGTCTAGATACATTTGAGCAGCATAACTCTACCTAAAATTCTACACACTGAAAGCTAAAAAACTACACCTATTTATAGGAAGTGAGGAGTGGAGGTAGTCCCAAATCCAGGTTGGCAATCTGTGCCATATTGTGCTTCTTTGAGTCACCTCTCAGCCTTCAGATCAAAGTTGTGTTTCTTCAAATCAATGCAAGCCCTTAGATCAATATTGATGAGGTGTCTTGTCCAATTAGCATGCGCCATCTGTCCCATTTGGGTGCTAGTACTATCTCTCCGTGTCAGATATGAGTCAGACGCTTCTAGAAGGGTTCCCAATGATTGGTATGACGTGCATCCTCCAATCTCATTGTGCCACGTGACCTCTAATAGATTCTCTTACATTCTCTAACATGTGCAAGGTCACGTGTGGCTTCTAGAAGGATTATTTATTAGCAATTGATTGCTAATTGAGGTGGGTTTGAGCCAATTAATGAAAAGGGTGAGCTAGGGTTCATATGGTTCTGGGTTGGGATGAATTGGGGGTGAAAAAGGCGCGGGGTGTTTTTTTATTTGTTGTTTGACTTTGACCTTGACCCCTTTTGTATACTATTGACCGAGTATGGACTTGGATCGGGTTGTATATATTTGGGCTTGGGTGAATAATATGAAGTGGGCTTTGAGATGATATGTGAATTGTATTTTGGTGATTCATGAACCAGGCCTAAATCTAAATTCCAATTTCAGATTTGATATCAAAAAGAAGTTCAAGGACCATTTGTGTGAACTTTAAAACTTCAGGGGCTGAATGTGACTTTCTTCAAAAATAATTTCAAGGACTAATCTTGCCAAGTCTGAATAGATGAAGGACTGAAGTTGACTCTTGGATCCCCGGCTTTGACTTTTTGACCAACTTCTACTCTCGTGCCCGTTTTCGTTATTTTCTCGTGATTTTTCGTCAATTTGTGTAATAACCGTACCTGCATATTCACAACACAAAAACAAGTGTTTTCTTGGCATTTGTTAGCTCAAATAGTCGTTTTGGGTCGATAATTAGCCATAAAATAGTGAGTGAATAAGCACTCACCAGGTATCTCGCCTGTAAGAAATGTGGGTGTATTGCCAAAGAGCCAGAAGAACATGGTGTGACATCGTCAAAAAAAAACCTAAAACTAAGGTGTGGTTCTGCAAACAGCACAAAGAAATCACTAATGTTGGCCCAAGGTAACCTTTATTTGCTATTGTACTGTTACCATAACTCACGTACATATTAAGCATTAATTTACATACTTTGATTTCTGCAATTATATGTTGAAATTTAGATACAAAGTAATTGTACGTGTCATTGATGACACCGGCTCGGCATCTCTTTTGCTGTATGAAGATATTAATACTAAGCTGATTGATATCCCATGTCATAAGCTCAAGGCTAAGTATGGAGAGCAGGCTGATGATATATTTCCTGATGAATTGGCACCCATAGTTGGGAGGAAATTGTTGTTTCGCTTTTTATATTCGTCCTATAATATAAACAACAACAATCATGTTTATCAAGTCAAGATGGTCTCAGTTGATGAAAGTATGATCAAGATCTTTAAGCATGGATTCATCAATGAGGTACGCAAATAAAACCTTATGAATATACCACATTTGTTTTATTTTTTAAAATTTTTTGATGTATAATCATTATTTTGATGCATCATCACAGGATAATGAAGGAGAAGTTTAGACACCAATCACCCCTGCTGTTACCACAACCAAAGTAAATTCCCTTGATAACATTCCTTTCAACATTGAAACAACTCCAGAAGTTACAAAGGGAGGGCATAAGGATGGTGGTTCAGGTAGCAGTTCTGGAAAAGCGAAGCGTGATGTGATTGATTTGGATGAAGTCATGCAGAAAGATAATGGTTCAAAGAAATTGAAGAATGCTGAGGAGGTGGAAGTGGTCAATGAAGAGGATGACTGAGTATCATTCTCCTACTCATATCAACATCCCAAATTTCATACTTTATTGGTATTTCCTTTGGTTTATGTTTCTTTAAAGACTATGTTTTAAGTGTTTCAGAATCTTTTGGTTGTTTCTCAGACATTTTTGTTCTGTTTTGTGAGTGTATCACAAAAAATAATTTCATGCTATGGTTTAATAAAAATTGGATGTTGAAATATATTATGTCTTATTTATTTATTTTTATTGAATCCGTTTTATTTTATTAATTTCATGTTACATTGTAGCAATCTATTACCATTTAAAAGATGTTATGTGACATATAAAAATAATTCTACCTGAATAATATTAACTTTCAATTTGAACAATCACATTAAAAAAAGAAACTTCAATGTTATTTCAGCCTCATTTTCAAACTACATAATATGTACACTCAAAAACAATTCGTATGTTAAACATTAATTACAATGTAAAAGGTTTTAATTGTGTGGGAATACATTATAAATATTTATTGGTAATGTAAACTAAAACATAAGTTCATGTCTTTTCAATTGCCTAATCTTACTCTTTATATTCATCTTGATGTATGTATTTTTTTCACATTTCAAAACAAGCAAACTATTCTCATATACTTTTACATACTGCAATTCGAGATTTGTTGTTGATAACTATGTCTTCCCCAACAAAAAGATCAAGGAATGAAGCACATTTGGATAACACTGAAGAAAAACATTCGAAGTAAGCTTACTCATTGATTCGTGAAAAACACAATATCAATATTATAGTATAGATATAAGCTCAAGATATCCGCAAAGAAATACGGATAACTCGAGGTCGTATTCCGTGTGAAGGGTGAATGGAATTCCGAATTTCTGATTCGGAAAACGTGTCGTGAAAAGTGGTAAAAAGTGATGTGAATGAGATTACACTAATGAAATAGTAAATGAAGCACAAATAATCAACTAAACACGTAAATCAAATAAGGCAACTAAAAACGTAACGTAGAATCGAAAACGTAAGCTAAAACGGAAAATAAACGTTAACGAACGAAATAAAACGCGACTTTTAAGCTACGCTACTCCTACGGACTTGGAAATAATTTTCAAAAATTAAAAATGATAAAAGAAAATTTTGAGAAAAAGAAAAATATTTTTTTGACTTTTTATTTATTTATTATGAATTAAAAACTAATTTAACTAATTAAAAATTAAAAGAAAATGCAAATAAATTGAGAAAAATGTAAAATAAATTTCTAAAATTCTAAAATAACTAAAAATAATTTTCTAATATTTTTTTTGGATTTTTCTGGGGTTTTTCTGATTTTTTTGTATTTTTTAGTAATTAAAAAGTAATTAAAATTGATTAAAAATGAAAATAAAATAAGAAAAATAGCAAATGAGCTCAGAAAAATATGAAAATTTCAGGGAAAATCTAAAATAATATTTAAAAGCTAGGAAAAATAGAAAATTTGAAAAATAAGCACTGGAAGTGCTGATTAGACCCAAACTGCTTATTAGAAAGTGCTTATTGATAAGCAAAACTTGACCCAGTTAACCAAAACTTGACCCCAAATGTTTTTATGACTAAAAGAAGCTTGTTGGAACAGAAATTAGACCAGAAATTACTCAGTAGCACAAGTTGAGGCACAATTAGATCAAATAAGCACTATGAGAAAAGGCAATAAGCTAAACAGAATAAGCAATAGACACAAATCAACTGAGAACAATTACTTTATGTACTATGGAGCTCAAATGATCAATAAAACTCAAAGGATGATCAAACTTGCACAATTGCAGCCCTTATATAGAAAACAGAATACTTAGTTCAATGCACTCACTTGATAAGCTAAATAAGCTGAGCAGATGGGCTTAGATACAAAAGCTTGTGGGTTCACTTTACTGAATTACTACCAGAGATTACAAAACAATTAGGATAACTGACCCTAGATCCACCTTGCTAGCCTAATAGGTACCTAGGAAGTTGCTCAAAAACTGAAGAGCAGGGGAAGAATAGTCCAAACAGGCCACTTTCAATGACTTATTAGATAAGCAGATGAAATCAAAACCTCAAAATTCTTTTTGAAACTTGTAAACTTACTACCAAACTCCACAAAAAAGCTTTTCAAAAGTATTTTGAATCACAGATGAGGACTGTGCTTCTCTTTGAAAATCTGACCAAACAGGTAACCAAAAACTTCTTTGACTTTTTATGAACACCAAACTTTGACTAATATGAAATTTTATTGGACTAAATTTAATCTAAGTATAATATTAATCTACTAAATCAACTAATTAAGCTAAATTGAACTGACTTTAACTTGGTTTTGAAATTTTAACTGCTGCAATGCCAAATTCAATACAGAAATTGAGTAAAGACTATGATTTGACTTAATGATCAAAAACCTACTGACTTATACTAAACTCAACCTAAAATTACCTAAATGAGATTTCTAAACAAGCACAATCCTCTGGAACTCAACTTATATTAGCAACTCAGTCAATACCAAACACTCCTACAAATGACTTTCTCAACCTAAATTCCACCACAGATCCAACTAGTATCAATCCAAACCTCAAATCAGAAATAGAACAGATCCAACAGTCCAAATCAACATTAACAAACAGATATCAGATGCAATACAACTCAGATACCACCAAAATCACAGATCCACAGATATGAATGGAATGAAACAGTACACTAGTGAAAATAACAAACTCAGACCAATCAAATATGACAAAACCACAAGTAATAAGCAATATTAAGGACAAAATAAAAACAATAAACAATACTAAACTAACAAATTCAGATCTAATTGATGGAACAGTAAACAAAATAGATTGAACTTACAACAAAAGTCCCCCTCAGCTCAAATAGAGGGGGTTCACTTAGCTAGCCTGTCTCTTAGACAGGCCAAAATGGACACCTTATTGGCTGCCTTGTTCACCAAATAAACTGTGCTTATTCAAATAAGCAATACAGTTGACTATTTGTTGACCTTTTTGATATTTGAGAGATAATGTATTTGGTGCCAAAGTAAGCTTCACAAAAGTTATAAAAAGCTTATATGAAACTCAATAAACAACAATACAAACTTATTGAAGCTTGTTGAATTAAGAACTTTGATATTTTTTTATTTTTTTTATTTTTTAAGTATTTTTCTGATTTTTTTTTTATTTTTTTTTCTTTTTATGTAAAATTTAGAATACAATAAGTAAATAAGCTGATAAGTAGAACTGAATTTAAAAAAGCAATAAGGAAATAGAAACAATAAGCTGAAAACAGTTAATAAACAACAATAAGCAGTAAATAAGGTAAAGGAAATTGCAAGACAAGTAAATAAGAAAGCTTAAATTTCATTAAGTAAAAAATTTGTTACAAGAAAAGAAATTAACAGCATAACAATAAGTAAAAAATGGCACACCATTACAATGAAATGGAGGAGGTATATATAGGAGAGCTGAGGGTTTGGCCTTGGATGTCCAGCTCACCAATCCGTGTGAGGGTGTGCTTGTTTGAGTCCCTTGATAGCCATTAGATCATGTTCTAGATGCATCCAATCATTATCAGCCCTTGATTGATTGATTGATGTGATGTGAATCCTCCGTGTGTATTCTGATAGGTCCACGCGTCTCACAAACATTCCCTGACATCACCCTGAGTCTTCTAGAAGCTCTAATCATAGGTTAATTATTATTACGAGGGGTAATTTGGAGGTGGGGTTTTCTAGGGTTCTTGGTACAGTGATTTTCTGGGTTGTGGTTAAAAAGAGGGGGCGGGTAAAAGGGATTTGGGTGTGTTTTATTTTTTTGTTTGCGTTGACCGTGGGGGTATGGCATTGACCGGGTTATAAGTTATTGGGTGGACTGGGTATAATAAGTTAGGGGGTGGGCTTGTGTATTGGGCTTGGGGTATAAAGGTTTTTAGTAGATCCGGTTTATGGTGTAAGGTTTTATAATTTAGGTGTAGTAATTCTACCAAGGACCAAAAATGCACAATCTTAAAATTAAGGGACCACTTCTGTAAATTTCCAACTTTGTATTCCAAGGGCTAATATTGTCATTCTTTGAATCATGAAGGACCATATTTGACTTTTTCTTCAAATATTCATCAAAGGACCAAATATGTCAATTCTTGAAAGATGAGGGACTAAAGTTGCCATTTCTTCAAACATTGCCCAGGGACCAAATATGTAACTTTGACGATTTTCTGAAGTTGAATTTGACTTTTTAAGCTTGGACTTTGACCATTTGACTTCCCCGGCTCCAGCTTTTGACCTTTTTCCAATCTCGTGCTCGTTTTTGTCGGTTTTGCTTTGTTTTTGTTCATTTTTCTCATATCCATACCTGCACATACACAAATACAAAAACATGCATTCTCTTGGCATTTTTGGTTATTATTTGGTGTTTTTGGTCTGAAATAAAGCCTAAAAAGGATGAGTGATTAAGCACTCATCAAAATCCCCCAGACTAAGGTATTGCCGTGCCCTCACGCAATGTCATCACCTCACGCTTAAAAGATAAATAATTTTCAAAACCTCTCTTTACTGACGTTGTAAAGTAGCAATGATGTTCAAGAGAGATAGTAAAATCATTTATTCTCAAAAATGCTCCGTTTTCCGATTTTCAGGAATACAACTACTACTACTCTTTTTGTATTTTTCATTTATATATGTGACGGTTTGCCTTGACTTTCATTATCAATTCTTATCTGTTGATAACTTTCAGGGTCAACGAGTAGAAACACTTCTCACAGAGAAGAGACCGTACGGATAAAAATCGTCATCCTTGATTTTTCACAAGCTCCCAAACTAAGCGTAGAATCGAGATCATTGTTTCTCCAGAAGTTAGATGCTAACACTGCCCACAAAAGTTACTTGTGTATTACCTCTTGTCCCCAGGTCCTAAGTTGTATCTAAAGATTTTAATTTGTGAGAAATGAATTGCTTCATATTTTCTCGTTTTGATATTTGTTAGTCCGATAAGAGCACAAAATTTGAACGCTAAGTAGTTTTCAAACTTTCCCTCGAAAACCCCTGCGTACAGAAATCGGGTCCACATGAAGGTCTCTGATTTAACACGATTTGTGGTGGCCCCCTTTTTATTTACGACCGAGACATACCATGTTTGATACCCGAAACGGAAGCTTTTTATTAGGGAAACCTCCGGAGTCGAAGCTTGGCATTTTTGCATAATCATAAGCACTTTAATAATACTTTGGTCCTTAGTCCTTTATTCTTTTACAGTCAACGGTTTATGAGCCGCTAAGATGTAAGAGCTTTATTATGACTTTGGATTTCTATCCGCTGCTTTTTTATAGCTTTGGATTCCTCTGCCTTTTTATTTGGCTTTGGACTATTATTATTGATATTCATAATCATATGCCTAACCCCGAGTCCTACGGCCTTTACTAAGATCACAACATCGGCTGCGAACCGGCAAGATGCAATAGTCTATTTCACCGTAACACTGGCAGTACCTCAATGTGTACCAAACCCCCATATGCAGAGATTTTGTTGGGAACGAGAAAAAACTAAGTATAGCCCAAACCGTATACCCTTAATTAATCCTAGACATCTATTTATATATTGGTGACGTTGCTGATGGGAACAAGGAGGCCACAAGTACCTCTCGTGGGTTTTTTAAATCCCAGTAATGCGATCCGTGTATAGCACGAAACTTCCAAATAAACTCTATCATTCCTCGATCTCCGCAAATTTAAAATCCCAAATAATGAGATCCGCGGATGCTTAGCCATAATCTTATGATTATTTTGGTTAAGGGAAACAAGCTAGGGCTCAACACGCCCGGTCAAGTCGGAACATTTATTTCTACTCTCGCCGGTAGGAAAGTCAAAACAAGGTGTCAAAACTTATCATATCATACATATTTTTTTCATTTTTTTTTTTTTTTTTTTTTTTTTTTTTTTTTTTTGCATAATAAAGCGGTGACAAAAATTAAATTTTTTTTTTGTGGAAAACGGAGTTGCGTAAGTTAACAGCTCAGACGATGGTACAGGTCAAATCGAATCGAAGATTCACCCCCCCCAGACTAAAGTGAAACATTGTCCTCAATGTTTTAAGGGTACGGGTAATCCTACGTAAAATCTAAGGCCGTTTATTAAGTATGCCAAGAGATAAACGTTAGTCGATAAGATTTTGGATATGGTGAATTTTCGAAGGAGAAGCGAAGGATGAGACTCGAGTGGAGAGAACGACAAACCACGAGCACGAGAGTCCTCAAACTTCGGGGAAATTCCTGAACATTCATAAACAACAACCACGAAAACACGAGTTTGGAAAGGGTCGCCCCTCTCACGTCACGTTATTAGAAAATAGAAAATATAGAAAATGAAAATGGATAAGCATGGGGTGCCTCCCACGAAGTGCTTGTTTTTGTTAACCGAGTCACATGAGCTTGACTCGATCCCCGAATTTAATCGTCCTTGGGGAAAGTCTGGAGATCCAGGACAACCATGGGTGGTATGTCCCCTTTGAAGTAATGTTTAACACGATGACCATTCACCTTAAAATTGGGACCATTAGGTTGAGCAAGTTCAACGGTTCCATAAGGAAATACTTGGGTAATGGTGAACGGTCCAGACCAATGGGTTTTTAGTTTGCCCGAGAAAATCTTTAACCGAGAATTGAAAAGAAGGACTCGGTCACCAACATTGAAGACGCGATCTTTAATTTTAGCATCGTGAATCCTCTTTGTCTTCTCTTTGTAGATCAAAGAATTCTCATAGGCTTGATCACGAAGCTCGACTAATTCATTCAATTGAACTTTTCGGTGATCACCCGCGGTTTGAAGGTCAAAATTAGAATGTTTCAAGGCCCAGTAGGCCTTGTGCTCAAGTTCAAAGGGCAAATGGCAGGCCTTCCCGTAAACCAGCTTGTAAGGAGTGCACCCAATGGGTGTTTTGTAAGCTGTACGGAAGGCCCAAAGTGCATCATCTAATTTATCGGCCCATGAAGCACGATGTTCACCTATGGTCCTTTCTAAAATACGTTTCAAGCCACGATTGGAGACCTCAACTTGACCACTCGTTTGTGGATGATATGCCGTAGAAAGACGATGTGTGACACCATATTTGAGCATAACTTTAGCGAATTGGTCGTTACAGAAATGGGTCCCACGATCGCTTATAATAGCACGAGGTGCACCAAATCGGGCGAAAAGACTTTTGAGAAATTTCACTACAACTCGGGCGTCATTGGTGGGTAGCGCCTTCGCTTCGACCCATTTAGACAAGTAGTCGACGGCCACGAGTATATATTTATTACCACGAGAAGACGGGAATGGACCCATGAAATCGATACCCCAGACGTCAAAAATTTCACAGACTTGGATGGCATTTTGAGGCATCTCGTCCTTCTGAGTAATTTTTCCTTGACGCTGGCAAGAATCACATGATTTAACCAACTCATGAGCATCCCGGTAAATCGTCGGCCAGTAGAAGCAGGAATCAAAAACTTTCTTAGCGGTGAAGTTAGCACCATGATGTCCCCCCGTGGGTCCATTGTGGCATGCCATAAGTATGTCAGCGGCTTCTTTGCCGTGAACGCACCGCCTGATCACTTGATCCGTACATATCTTAAACAAATAGGGGTCGTCCCAGAAATAATGCTTAACATCTTTGAAGAATTTTTTCTTCTGCTGAAACGACATCCCTTTCCGGATAAAATTCCCCGCATGGTAATTCGCAAAGTCGGCGAACCATGGGGTACTAGAATCACCATGTGATAAACTCCCCAGAGTCTCGAGAGGAAAAGCTTCGTTAATCTCCTTTTTCTCAAAAACACTTTGGTGGGGATTCTCTAAACGTGACAGGTGATCAGCAGCAAGGTTCTCAGCTCCCTTTTTATCTCGAATTTCAACTTTGAATTCTTGAAGGAGGAGAACCCACCGCATCAAGCGTGGCTTAGCGTCTTGCTTTGCCATAAGGTACTTAAGAGCCGAATGATCCGTATACACTATGCATTTCTTCAAAAGCAAATAAGATCGAAACTTTTCAAAAGCGTAAATGACGGCTAACATTTCTTTCTCAGTAGTCGTATAATGGTATTGAGCGTCGGTCATTGTTTTACTAGCATAGTGTATCGGCTGAAAATGCTTAGACTTGCGTTGCCCCAGGACTGCACCAATGGCATAATCACTAGCATCGCACATTAGCTCAAAAGGCAAGTCCCAGTCAGGGGCAATTAAGACGGGAGCCTCCGTTAACTTCTTTTTAAGAACATTAAATGCTTCGATGCATTCATTTGAGAAGATAAACGGAGCATCTTTTTCAAGCAAGTGTGTCAGAGGCCGGGCTATCTTAGAAAAGTCTTGAATGAAACGTCGGTAAAAGCCGGCATGACCGAGAAAACTTCTAATTCCTTTAACGGTCGTGGGATGAGGTAATTTTGCAATCACGTCGACTTTAGCTCTATCGACCTCAATCCCAGATTTCGAAATCTTGTGGCCGAGGACAATGCCCTCTTTGACCATGAAATGGCACTTCTCTCAATTTTGAACCAAGTTGGTGTCTTCACACCGTTTCAGCATATTTTCTAAATGGGAGAGACACGAAGTGAAAGAATCTCCACAGACCGAGAAATCATCCATGAAAACTTCCATGGTTTTCTCGATCATATCCGAGAATATCGACATCATACACCTTTGGAACGTGCCTGGAGCATTGCATAAGCCAAAAGGCATACGACGATAGGCAAATGTTCCATAAGGGCAAGTGAAGGTAGTCTTCTCCTGGTCCGGAGGGTCAATAGGTATTTGAAAATAGCCGGAAAATCCATCAAGAAAACAATAGAACTCATTTCCCGCTAGGTGTTCTAGCATTTGATCCATAAATGGAAGTGGGAAATGGTCCTTACGAGTCGCATCATTCAATTTACGATAATCAATACAAACTCTCCATCCGGTAACAAGACGTGTCGGAATCAATTCATTATCTTCATTTGTAACGACGGTCATTCCACCTTTCTTCGGTACGCAGTGGACCGGGCTAACCCAGGAGCTATCCGAGATTGGATAAATCATTCCGGCATCAAGGAGTTTGATAACTTCCTTTTTTATAACCTCATGAATTTTCGGGTTAACCCGTCGTTGTTGCTGAACGGACGGTTTGAAATTATCTTCAAGTAAGATCTTATGTGTGCAAAAACGAGGGTCGATACCCTTAATATCAGAAATTTGCCAAGCGATGGCACTCTTATGCTTCTTGAGCACATCTAAGAGATGTTTCTTCTCCTCATCTTTGAGATCTTTAGAAATAATGACGGGAAGTTTGTCGGTTCCTTCCAAAAATGCGTATTCGAGATGAGGAGGTAAATCCTTGAGCTCGGGCTCCGGAGGATTCTCAGTAGACGGCTTAACTTCTTTAACGTCGGCCATTTTAAGGTCAAGCGGAGGGAGGGACGGGTTGGGATCTTCGTTTAACAATTTCTCAATCAAAAGTACATCCCCCTCCGGGTCACAATCAGAATGATCAATTTCCGGTGAAATCGAATCATTAGCAAGAAAGGCCTCGATCTCTTCCAAAATGAAATCACTTCCCTCAAACGGAGTAAGGGAAGGGGAAGGATCGGAAATTATCGGTTCAGAAGAATGAGTGGGATTGCCACTCGAAGCATGTTCGGTAAAACCAAGTAACTCTTGAGCGTACTCCTCCGTAACTTCGTCGATAACGTCGATTCGGTTAACGGAATATTTGTCAAACTCGGAGGAGTACCTTGCGGTTTGATCCAAATTAAAAGTTACGGCTTCGGTACCAACGCGTAAGGTAATTTCTTCATCAAAAACATCAATCAAAGCATGGCCAGTCCTTAGGAAACCTCTCCCGAGAATGAGAGGTACCCGCGGATCAGCATCAAAATCAACAACGACAAAATCGGCAGGGAAATGGAATTTTCCCACATTAACAAAGACATCCATGCTATTCCCATCGGGCGGGAAGTAGATCGGTCGGCAAGCTCGAGGGTCATACAAGTCGGAGTCAAATTGGGTAAAGACAACTTCTTCCAAATTGATAACGGCATTAGGTTAATGCTAGCACCGAGATCGGCAAAGGCGAAGCATTGAACCATCCCAGGAAAATTACACGGAATGAGAAATCGACCGGGGTCTTCAAGCTTTTCAGGAAGCTTTTTGAGGATAACCGCCGAACAATTCTCATTCATCTGGGTTCGAGATTTTTCAAACAATTTTTCCTTATTATTCAAAAGACCTTTTAGCATAGAAGCAAATTTAGGCATTAAAAGTATAGCATCCGCGAGAGTTATGTCAAAATGTAGCTCTTGAAAAACTTGGTAAAACTTTTCCATCTGAATTTTATCTCTCTCACGGTGCGTTTGTTCGTTTAAGCGTGACGGACAAGGTAATTTTGTTTTGACGGGTGTTTCTTTCTCAGATTCGTAAACAACTTTATCTTTTCCTTTGGACATCGGGACCACCGGAGGTTGGATGTTCTCGGTCCTTCCATTATTACTAGGAATTTCCGTATCCGTTGTCGCCTCGGTTTCACGGACGACTACCTTAGGAGACGAAGAAGAAGAAGGGGTAGTCGGAGCCGTTGGTCCATCGATTACAACACCACTCCTAGTCGTAATTGCTTTTGCATCACCCCGCGGGTTAGCAATTGTGTTGCTCGGAAGAGAACCAGACGTCGATGCTTGATTCATTTGCATAAAACTGCTCATCATTTGCTTAAGCTCATTCGTTTGACGACTCATGGTTGTGTCGATTTCCTTCTTAAGTTCCACCCTCATATTGTTGATTTGATTTTGCATTGCTCGAAGGTTAACATCGTTCGTTTTGATATAATTAGCAAGCTCAGGAGAAGGTTGCGATGGTTGATAAACTTGTGGTGGTGGAGGGACTTGATAATTGGTTCCACGGTTTTGATTGTAACCTTGGTTTTGATAACCTTGGTTGGTTTGAGGATAACGGTTTTGATTGGTTTGCGCGGGTGGAAACCCAGGTGGACTTGTTTGGTTAGCATGAAAACCTTGGTTTTGATTGTAGTTTACGGCTGCTATGTTAGCATTATAAACTTGGCCATCGGTGGCTTGACAATCATAATACGGATGCGGTCCACCACAAATCACACATTTTTCATTAATTGCTTTAACGGTCTCGGGTTTTTGGTTCTGCAACTTAAACTCTTTCATCATACAACGGATAGCGTCGGTAAGTTCGGCCAATTCCGATGATTGGACCGACGAAGGTGAAGGAGGAGTAAAAGAAGTCACTTTCGAAACATTCGGTTTGTTACGAGAAGTTGGAACCTTAGATTTGTTCTCAATAATCGTCAAAATATCCCTAGGCGTACGATTCAAGATATTGCCACCGGCGGCTGCGTTTAAAGAATCTTGATCGTTTCGCGTCAAAGCATTATAAAACGTGTCGATTTGGTGTAACTCGGAGAAACCATGGTGAGGACATTTTCGAAGAAGATCCTTAAAGCGTTCCCAAGCCTCACCAAAGTTCTCATCAAAACGTTGTTGAAAATTAGTTATATCATTCTTAAGATTAGTCGTTTTGGACGGCGGAAAGAAATGATTAACAAATTTCGAGACGAGTTCTTCCCATGTGAGAATTGATCGAGGGGGTTCTTTTTCGAGCCAAATCCGGGCTGAACCCTCGAGTGAAAATGGGAACAACATCAATTTGATAGCATCGTGAGGGACATCCTTAAATTTCAAAGTCGAAGTTAACTTATTAAACCATCGGATGTGTGCGTGAGGATCGTCCATCTCAAAACCGTGAAATTGTTTTGACGTAACAAGTTGAATCAATCCAGTTTTAAGTTCAAAGTTATCGGAAAGGATTGGTGGTAAAACAATTGCATCCCTGTATCCCTCGGTAGGACACTGGAGCAATTCTTGCATAGTACGTTGATCGTAAACCGGTTGTGGTCCCATTGGCGGGATCACATTGTTTTGGATACCACCCATCGGCGGGGGTCCCAAGTGTTGTTCGTTCGGGTTCATTTCCTCCGTATTAGGAAATAGAACTCGGTGTGTGTGACGAAACAAACTTTCCGGATTTGAAAGTGGTGAAACAAGTCGTTTAGACGTAGAACGTGTGTTCATACACCACAAAAATCAAATTTTTGAAAAATAAAAGGAAAATCAAATTTGAAAAAGAAAATCTTTTTGTATTTTTGTTTTTATAAAGCAAAATTCAAAAACTTATACTTTTGTTTTTTTCTTTTTCTAACGTTACGTTAATTGTAAAACGTTTCCCTTAATCTACTCGCGACGGAACGGGAGAAAAGAATGGATCTCTCTTCAGCTTGCAATTTAATGTCAAAGCTTCCGTATTTTCCGCTTATTCGGTCGTAGAATCAAAGTAATCCGTCTAGCAACTAATTTCACGCGTAGTTATATTGAGAAGCTTATTTGGTTTACAACGCCCTTCCTTTCGGTCGAGTCGAGGCTGTAACTTTATTATTTTTTTGGTGTTTTTGAAAACACTTTAGGAAAAGTGTTTTTGATTTTTCAATTTTTTTTGGTTTTTATAGAAAATATATACAAGGAAGGTTTTCAAAACACAATTTCGAAAATCGAAAACGAAAAATTCACTTTAACCTTCCCCGGCAGCGGCGCCAAAAATTGATTCGTGAAAAACACAATATCAATATTATAGTATAGATATAAGCTCAAGATATCCGCAAAGAAATACGGATAACCCGAGGTCGTATTCCGTGTGAAGGGTGAATGGAATTCCGAATTTCCGATTCGGAAAACGTGTCGTGAAAAGTGGTAAAAAGTGATGTGAATGAGATTACACTAATGAAATAGTAAATGAAGCACAAATAATCAACTAAACACGTAAATCAAATAAGGCAACTAAAAACGTAACGTAGAATAAAAAACGTAAGCTAAAACGGAAAATAAACGTTAACGTACGAAATAAAACGCGACTTTTAAGCTACGCTACTCCTACAGACTTGGAAATAATTTTCAAAAATTAAAAATGATAAAAGAAAATTTTGAGAAAAAGAAAAATATTTTTTTGACTTTTTATTTATTTTTTATGAATTAAAAACTAATTTAACTAATTAAAAATTAAAAGAAAATGCAAATAAATTGAGAAAAATGTAAAATAAATTTCTAAAATTCTAAAATAACTAAAAATAATTTTCTAATATTTTTTTGGATTTTTCTGGGGTTTTTCTGATTTTTTTGGAATTTTTGGTAATTAAAAAGTAATTAAAAATGATTAAAATTGAAAATTAAATAAGAAAAATAGCAAATGAGCTCAGAAAAATATGAAAATTTCAGGGAAATTCTAAAATAATATTTAAAAGCTAGGAAAAATAAAAAATTTGAAAAATAAGCACTGGAAGTGCTGAATAGCTCAAAACAGCTTATTGAAAAGTGCTTATTGATAAGCAAAAGTTGACCAATTGACCTAAAACTTTTTCCCAAATGATTTTTAGACTAAAATGACTTGTTGGAACAGATCTCAAACCAACATTCACTCAGAAGCACAGATATGGAACCAAATAGATCAAAATAAGCTATGTGAAATAAGCAATAAGCTGAACAGAATAAGCAATAGATACAAATCAACTCAGAACAACTACTTAGGGTGAAAATGATCTCAGATAACCCACAAAACTCAGATTATGACCAGAAATAAACAAAGGCAGCCCTGATCTAAATGGCAGACTTAGGGTCCAATGAGCTCAACTGAATAAGCAATTCAGGTGAGCAAATAAGCTGAGACAAGCAAACTTAATGGTCCAAACTATTGACTAGCTACCATAGATCACTAATCAACCTTGAAAACAGACTTCCAATCCAATCTACTAACCTAACAATGCCCAAGAAATAAGTTGAAATCTGAGTGTGCAGGGCACTAGTGTGCTCAAACAGGTCACTTAAGCTAAAATTTCTAATAAGCTAACCAATTCCAAACCACAAAATTCTTTTTGAGACTTGTTATCCTACTGCTAAACTTCACAAAAAAACTTTTCAAAAGTATCTTGAATCAAATTTGAGAACTATGCAAGCTTATGTAAATCTGACCAAAACAGACAACAAAAAAAACTTTTTGACTTTTTGTAAATTGCAAAGCTTTGACTAAAATGAATTTTAAGCAGTTTCAAATGATTAATTAAGTAGTAATAAGCTATTATGCAACTTAAATAAGCTATTTAAACTACTTAGTGACTAACTTAAAGCTAATACCACCTAAAAGCTCTAACAGTTATGCGAATAAATTATGAAACAAATGGTTTTGACTTTAATGTAGCTACTCAACTCAAATGAAGTCTAATACAACCTAGTTAACTAATTAGAAACAAACACAACCTCTGAAAAGGCAATTATACAAGCCAACTATACTTATGCCAAACACCCTAGCAATTTGACTGTTTCAAACAGACTTCTACCACAGACCCTCTAGTATGCAATCCAACAAGCAACCTAGGTGTAAAAGCCGATCCAAACACACTTGTATGGACAATTTAAACCAGATCTCAGATTACAATAGTCACACAACACAGATCCAATGCAAGACAGTCAATGAAACAGTAAGATGACAGGCAATATGAATCTAAAACCAAACAATCTTAGAGAAGCAAGTATGAAATGAACTCAAATATGAAAACAACTATGAATAATAATCAATAAAACAGATCTAAACAACTATAACTCTACTGATGCATTCAAAGAAAAATTTAATCATGAAACTTACAAAGTACCAGCCCCCTCAGCTCAAATAGAAGGGGTTCACTATGCTTGCCTGTCTTTTGACAGGCCAAGTGGACACCTTATTGGCTGCCTTGTTCACCAAATAAGCTGTGCTTATTCAAATAAGCAATACAGTTGACTATTTGTTGACCTTTTTGATATTTGAGAGATAATGTATTTTGGTGCCAAAGTAAGCTTCACAAAAGCTATAAAAAGCTTATATGAAACTCAATAAACAACAATACAAACTTATTGAAGCTTGTTGAATTAAGAACTTTGATATATATATATATATATATATTTTTTTTTTAAGTATTTTTCAGATTTTTTTTTTATTTATTTTTTTTCTTTTTATGTAAACTTTAGAATACAATAAGTAAATAAGCTGATAAGTAGAACTGAATTTAAAAAAGCAATAAGGAAATAGAAACAATAAGCTGAAAACAGTTAATAAACAACAATAAGCAGTAAATAAGGTAAAGGAAATTGCAAGACAAGTAAATAAGAAAGCTTAAATTTCATTAAGTAAAAAATTTGTTACAAGAAAAGAAATTAACAGCATAACAATAAGTAAAAAATGGCACACCATTACAATGAAATGGAGGGGGTATATATAGGAGAGCTGAGGGTTTGGCCTTGGATGTCCAGCTCACCAATCCGTGTGAGGGTGTGCTTGTTTGAGTCCCTTGATAGCCATTAGATCATGTTCTAGATGCATCCAATCATTATCAGCCCTTGATTGATTGATTGATGTGATGTGAATCCTCCGTGTGTATTCTGATAGGTCCACGCGTCTCACAAACATTCCCTGACATCACCCTGAGTCTTCTAGAAGCTCTAATCATAGGTTAATTATTATTACGAGGGGTAATTTGGAGGTGGGGTTTTCTAGGGTTCTTGGTACAGTGATTTTCTGGGTTGTGGTTAAAAAGAGGGGGCGGGTAAAAGGGATTTGGGTGTGTTTTATTTTTTTGTTTGCGTTGACCGTGGGGGTATGGCATTGACCGGGTTATAAGTTATTGGGTGGACTGGGTATAATAAGTTAGGGGGTGGGCTTGTGTATTGGGCTTGGGGTATAAAGGTTTTTAGTAGATCCGGTTTATGGTGTAAGGTTTTATAATTTAGGTGTAGTAATTCTACCAAGGACCAAAAATGCACAATCTTAAAATTAAGGGACCACTTCTGTAAATTTCCAACTTTGTATTCCAAGGGCTAATATTGTCATTCTTTGAATCATGAAGGACCATATTTGACTTTTTCTTCAAATATTCATCAAAGGACCAAATATGTCAATTCTTGAAAGATGAGGGACTAAAGTTGCCATTTCTTCAAACATTGCCCAGGGACCAAATATGTAACTTTGACGATTTTCTGAAGTTGAATTTGACTTTTTAAGCTTGGACTTTGACCATTTGACTTCCCCGGCTCCGGCTTTTGACCTTTTTCCAATCTCGTGCTCGTTTTTGTCGGTTTTGCTTTGTTTTTGTTCATTTTTCTCATATCCGTACCTGCACATACACAAATACAAAAACATGCATTCTCTTGGCATTTTTGGTTATTATTTGGTGTTTTTGGTCTGAAATAAAGCCTAAAAAGGATGAGTGATTAAGCACTCATCACTCATTATATCTTTTACATGTTTAATTTATTGTATATTTGTTACATTATATATAAACTAACTGCTACTATATTTTGTATCATAGCAAAAAACAATGTGTTTAGAAGGAGGCTGACAAAATACCGGAACCAAATAAAGGTATTATTTGTTCTTAAACTTCCAATATACATTACTTAATAATTACTAAAGTTTACATTTGTTAGTAAAAGAGACACAATTTGGAAGGTGTGATTTTTTTCTAACCCTCATTTATGTATGTAACAGGAGTTGAATCCGACAACCTTCAAGTGGCATATGTATGGGAACCTGATGAGTGGTATTATGAAGCAGAGTTGGAGGCTTATAAAGCTGATCTTACTGATAAGAAGGAACGACAAAAACTTGAAGCTGAAAATGAGAAAGAAGCACAACGGAAAAGGCGTTTGCTATTGGCTAAAGATCATGAGAGGCAACTTTCTTCGATGCCGCGTATGAATTTATTTGAAGATGCAAGTGATGATGATTGTGAAAACGTTACTGATGATGAAGACGATGGAAGTTATGATTATGACAATGCACATCTTTTTTTTGCTTACAAGCCGGATCCTAAGTTTAACTTCTAAGTTATTATTTTTAAGTTTATCATGCCTTTTAAATTTTACAGAATTGTAATGCAAATTTTAACTTTATTATGTTTTTAAGTTTTAATTCCAATGTCTATTCAGTTATCCTATATATACTTGCAATTTATAATTTCGTATAATCAAATTCAATAACACACCAATATTCCTTCTAAAACCATTTCATATAAAATTTTAACAAACCTTATGATAGTTTTATTTTTTAAAATATACTAACTACAAATCTACAAAATAAATATACTTTAGTAAGTAAAACAGATTTATGTTACTATAACATAAAATCAGAATTGTCTCTAACTAATTATGAATTTCAATTTTATATGTCATTATGATCATAATATATTTTGTAATTTTATGAAATCAAATCTTTAGTGATATTCATATCCATTTAAATTATTAACTATATCAACTCCTAAAATATATGAGTCAAATGGTTACATCTACTACTATTATACACCATTTGACACACACATCACAAAAGTATACGATTATCAAGTTTTGTTTAGCAACAATGTCTTCACCTCCAAAACAATCCGATATTGATGCAGCCAGTTCTTCTATCACAAATCTGCACAATAAAGATGAAGAAATACTTCTGTTTCAAGGTCCACCAAACAAAAATCCTACGGTTAAATCGACCCGTGCTAAGCATGATCCTGAAGGTATTTTATACTTATCATGTTATATAAAACCAATATTTATAAATATGTATTTTGGGATTCTTATATTTATAATGAACATATTTGTTTTATAACTTTAACAGACAGGTATGTTTGTTGGAATGGAGTTTGGCACAAGATTAAGAAGAGGCATGTTCTTAGTGCTGATTGGAAAAACATGATGGATTGCGTCAAGAAGGCTGATGAAATGATTCAACAACTCCGTGCGGCTGGCAAAAAGATAGGAAATGAGTATATGGTTGATCACAACGTTAGTGACGAAGAATGATAACTCTTGGTCAAGTTTTGATATTATCGATTTCTCCTTATCACAATGTTTTGTTAATTTACTTTTAATGTTTTTTGTTTCGTATGTTTTGAAGTATTTCTTACTTTTATGTTTGTAATAAGTTGGTTTTTGCAATTTTAGCAAGCCATAGTTATCTAAACTATCTTCCTATCATATTAAGTTGTTTTGGTTCATCTTTGTTCATTTCATTTTGTCCGTTACCATATTTTATACATTGAATCCATGTCAAAAATAAAATTTATATATAAAACGGATAAATTTCATTTTATGCTGCAATGCTTTAATATAAAGCAAATGGAAAACCATATACTATTAGGAAACAATTCGTGAAATTTTTCTTAAACAGAAATAAATTTATAAAATAAATGGATAACTTATATTAAAAGGAAGCCCAATGAAAATCATTTTAACACTTTTTATACCATACTTATATGAAAATTAAGCCCAATTAAGTAAAATATCACAAGTTTTATTAAATTTTCAAAACATATTCAAGCCCAATGGTTATAAGTTGTACAATAGCAGACATTTTATGTTAAACATTCACCCAAAACATTAGTGTTTTCCTAATATTACATATTAGTTATAATCTTCAATTTTGTATTTTAAAATTAAACCTCATATCTCATTACTTTTAAAAAAACGAATATTTTCTTAAATTGCAAATAATCACATGTTAACATAAAAATAACAACCATTCAACTTTTGAATGATATGCTCAAATCCAAAATTTAAAAAAATCGTATCTCATTATTTTTAAAAACAGATTATTATCTTAAATTGGCCATAATCACATCTTAAAATAAAAATAACAAACATTCAACTTTTTGATTATATGCTCCAATCCACATTTTATAAATTTTAAAAATCATATCATACCCTAAAATAGTTGTATATCGCCACTCTATAAATACCATAAACTTCATCATCAATTTCATAAACCTTTTTTTGCATCTCATTTAACCGCACCAATGGATCAGCCTAAATCACCTAAGGTAAAATGATTTGTTGATGTATAATGTATATGTTTTTGGTTGTTATTCATATAATCATATAGTTTATCTACATTTATTCCAAATTTTTGGAGCTGTTTTTAGGCTTTCAAGGATGAAGAATATCCAAATGAACCACTAAGTGAATCCATTAAGAACAATGTCATTATCCTTTCTGATGATGATTTGGTATGTGTTACTTATAAGGTTATTTTTATTAAATGTATCTTTATTTCTAACATATTTAAATAACATGCAGGAATTCCCAAAAACAAAAAAACGTGAAAGACAAACCAAAGAAGATAATAAAAATAACAACAATGTTATTAACATTTTTTCTTCTCGTGATGAGAATCAATATTTGTTATCTAATAACAATGACTCTCAAGAGCAAACAAAAAAGAAAGATATTTTGGTATAAACATACCATATAAATTTGAATTCTTTATACTTTATTAATCCATATAACAAATTATCACTATAGTTTAACTTATTACTAATTAATTCTTTTTTGTTTTTATTTCAATAATAATCAAAAATAGGATTCTGAAGATGATGTGCCATTTCGGTGCAAGCGTTCAAAAAGCGCTAAGTCAACTTCCTCCTCAAAAAAGAAAGATATTTTGGTATAAACATACCATATAAATTTTAATTCTTTACACTTTATTAATCGAGATAAGAAGTTATCACTATAATTTTACTTATTAATAATTTTTTTTTTGTTTCTTTTTATTTTTCATCAAACCTAAATTAGGATTCTGAAGATGATGTGCCATATCGGTTTAAACGTTCAAAAAGACACAAGGCAACTTCTTCCTCAAAAAAACCAAAATATCGTCTTGTGGATGAACCAACTGATGATGAAAATGAAGATACCATAAATATGACACAAAATTATGATAACTTAATTGATGATGAGGCAAAAGAAGATTTCAAAGAAAGTGAGGAAGACATGAATGAAAAATATGGTGATCTAATTCATTCAGAAGACTCTATTGACAATGAAGTCTCTGATGAGCAAGCTACGGATGAGTTTGGTAGTTTCATTGATGATGAAAATATTAATGATGCAACTACCGACAAGAGTTCTGATAGCGATGAATGAGAATAAAGATTTATATGTTATTCAAATGTTATGAATCATCCGAATAATTACTATTTATCTCCACATGTTTCCAATTATCTTAATGAACTTATCAATCTTCATCAAGCATATATAATAATACTCTTTTATAGACAAATTTTGATTGCATTTATATTTGTCAAAGTCATTCAACTAATAGCTAGACCTTTTGTGCAGGACTAAAGCTAACGGATAGACAAAAGTACAATATATGTTTAACATATATTGAGGACAAGCTACTCAGTAATGGAAAAAGCCTCAAAAATATTGTCAAAATGCCGTATCCGGAAGAAGAGTTCACAATGGATGGATATAATAGGTTGATTTATGATGAACGTGATTATAATGTTCCTGAATTGATACTCCAACATCAAGCACTATATGGAAGTTTGACAAATGAGCAAAAGGGAATATACGATACGATAATAGACGCTTGTGATAATGACAAAGGAGGTATGTTTTTTGTATATGGTTACGGAGGTACAGGGAAGACATTCCTGTACAAGACATTGACAGCTGCTTTAAGATCCAAATCTCAAATAGTTTTAAACGTAGCGTCGAGTGGTATAGCTGCTCTTTTGCTGGATGGTGGGAGAACAGCCCATTCTCGGTTTGCAATCCCTATAAATGTCGTTGAAAATTCAATGTGTAGTATTAGTGCTGATGGTGATCTTGCTTATTTGATTCGAGAGACAAAGTTAATTATATGGGACGAAGCACCTATGGTTAACAGACTTTGTTTTGAAGCTTTTGACAGAACTTTACGAGATATATCAACAGGTAATTTTGACATTATATGTTTTGCAATTTATTTACATTTGTTTAGTATTACATTCATATTACTTATATCCTTAAAATATAATACAAACTTTATTTACATATTAGCTTCATAAAAAACGCATAATAATGTGACCTTATTAGCTGTGTTTAATTATGTTTTTCTATATTGTGTAGCTTTCAGCCAGTATAAACACAATTCAATGTATCATATGTATATAAACATGTTTAAATTTTTTTTTTTTTTTTTTTTTTTTTTTTTTTTTTTTTTTTTAATAGGAACTTATACGGCAGTTTCAGATAAGGTGTTTGGTGGTAAAGTTGTTGTCTTTGGTGGCGATTTTAGGCAAATACTCCCGGTTAGTCCAAACAGTAGCAGGCAAGACGTCGTACATGCTTCATTAAATCAATCTTATCTATGGAATAGTTGCAAGGTTCTTAAACTTATCGAGAATATGAGGCTTCGTGTTGGCTGCAACCCTGCACATGTAGATCAGATTAAGGATTTTGCTGAATGGATTTTGAGTATTGGTGATGGGACAATAGGTGGAACTAAAGATGGTACTGCTGACATTGTATTCCCAGAAGAAATGCTAATACATGATTCTGATGATCATGTCGGGG
This sequence comes from Artemisia argyi, assembly GCA_030686995.1. NCBI lineage: Eukaryota > Viridiplantae > Streptophyta > Magnoliopsida > Asterales > Asteraceae > Artemisia > Artemisia argyi. The sequence continues at coordinate 43,935,665 of CM060683.1, read as the reverse complement.
CTGTGATACAAGAAACTTATGAGAATTGGGAGGATAATCTTTGGGATCCATATTATTGGAAAGATCGAGCGATTCTGGCACCAACGCATGAGGAAGTAGACAAAGTGAATGACCGGATGCTTTCTAAACTTGAAGGCAGAGGGAAAGAATATTTTAGCATAGATACAGTGTCAGATTTAGACGTGGATTTTAATCATAGCGAGGATATGTACACTACAGATTTTTTGAATACAATCAAAATGTCTGGACTTCCATACCATAAAATAGTTTTGAAGATTGGCACTCCTGTTATGTGTTTACGGAACATTGATCAACGAGGGGGATTGTGTAATGGAACCAGGTTACAAGTATTGAGAATGGGAATCAACAACATCGAGGCAAAAATTATATCCGGTGGTAAAGTAGGTGAGATTCGCTCTATACCGAGAATGATCATAAGTCCATCCGACAAGAAGATGCCTTTTCAACTTAATAGGAGACAATTCCCTATTTCCATTTGTTTTGCCATGACTATAAACAAAAGTCAGGGCCAAACATTGTCTAAAGTTGGTTTATATTGGGAACGGTCTGTTTTTTCTCACGAACAACTTTACGTCGCAGTCTCAAGAGTAAAAAACAAGAGAGGCCTAAAAGTGTTATGTTGTGACAAAGACGGCAACTACACCAATTCTACAACCAACGTTGTATTTATAGAAGTTCTTCATAGATTATAAAAATATGTTATATTATTATTATTTTGTGTTTCAACTTTATTGTTTGTACAACATTATTATTTTGTTAATAATAACATGTTTCTTTTATTGAATTTATGGCACACGTTCATACTTATATTATTATTAATTTCAACGTATAATCAAATTCTTAAAGCTAGCCGCCCCACCGGGGCGGGCCTAAAAAAAAAAAAAAAAAAAAAAAAAAAAAACTGGTTTTGTCTTGAAAATTGTTTGAAAAGATTTGGCGCCAAATCACTCTTAAATTTGAGAGTGCCATTGCTCACGTAATGAGAATTTTAATAAAAGTAACAAACAAATACGAGTATGTGATTTTATCTATAATAGATTAATAGCAGTCAAATTTTCTTCTAAATTCAATTTTAAACATGCTTCATGATTTTCTTCATCCATAACCCTATTTTTCTCAGCAACAACATGATTTTCTCACCTATAAGATTTTCATGCTCCACAACTAACCATTTATTAATTGATAAATTTAGACCTAAAATCAAGCAAAAGAAGATAAATTTGTTTTCCTAATTTTGAAAAATTACGATGATTGCCGAAGAGTTATAATGAAATTGACAATTTTTGAATGTTTTTGGAGTTAATTTGATTATTAATTTCGATTGATGCTAGTGTATGTTTGTGAAAGTCAAATTTTAGTTTTATTGGTGGAGATTGACTTCTTAACCCAATTTGAGTTTTGCTAATTGTTAAGGTGCAATTAGCACATCCTTTTTATTCTTTTATGCTATTGTCTTCCAAGTGTTTGTTGTATTGCCAGAGTAAAATATATAAGCTTATGCTATTTTCTTTGTTTTTTTTGTGCGTGTATGTGTTTAAGGCATTGCAAATGAAGGTTCTTTTCATACACACAAATCAATCGATTTTGGTTCTTTTTGTTTATCGTGTATTGAAGCATCTAATAGAATATGCACAAACTATAGCTCAGTTAAGAAATTTAAATGGCGGGTCAAATCGTTTAAACAAGGGTGTGTTGCCGACTTGCCGGAAAGATGTGTTTCGTCAGGAAAAATGGTAATTGACCGAAAATAATAGATGAACAAGACAGAGGAGTGTGAAAGGACCAAACAACCAATTTTGACCGGTGAAACAAGTTTGGCCGTGTAAAATGACAATATCGATACTGCATTAAGCACATTTGAGTTATTATAAAAAATACATAGAGTATCTTTAACTTTTACCCCTTTTTTTCTCATTCGTTTGGTAAAAGTTAAAGGTTTCTAACTTTTTTATGGGGTGAAACAAGTCGTTCAAGTGACAAATGTCATATTGATGATTTGACCACGTCCTATGGTTCGACGTCGACCGGATAGAAATAACTAGAAATCCTTCCCTGCTGTTTTATTATATACACTAGACGAGTACCTATGCATAGCAACGAGATTTTATAATGACAGATAATTTATTGATTAAAAAAAGTTTATAGGTTATAAAAAAAAATAATAAAAGTTTGAAGATTTGGGAATTAAACATAATGTTTTGAAACCCGGGTGGTTCAACCGGTTGAACCGTTCCGGTAAAAAAATGGGTCGATTTAAACCGGGTCAACTTGCTAGGTTGGGTCGAAAACGGGTCAAATTAAACCGGGTCAACCAGCCGGGTTTGAAGCGTCCCGGATCTACCCGGTTTGTGATTTGTATTAATAGTTACCTTTTAAAATATATGTTTTTAACATTTCCTTTTTTAGTTTCAAATTTTCACATTTCAGTTTTTCCTTCGGGTACCTGTGACGATTAACCGGAGAAATAGATCTCGATGAGGCCTGAATGCCTGATTCACCAGTTTGTATCGGTTTCAACGGGTCCTCTCTGGTTTGTTTTCAGATGGTTTTTATTGGTTAGCCGAACCGGTGGTGACATCGGTTCCCGGTTGAACCCGTTAGTCCCGTCCAGTTTTCAAAACTATATGTACCATCAACTTGTTAGGTTGTATCATGTATGAAGCTTTGTATGTTTTATTAATTTGTATAATAACATGTCCTTTTCATTTTAGGGTGTTTAAAAATAACATTAATTAGCGTGTTTAATTATTTCATATGGATTATGTTGTAGCTTATTTAAATTGTACATTATGAAAATTTTATTGTACTTTTTAGTAAGTGGTATTTTAATTGGTTGTATTTAATTGGGTAGATATGTTTTTAATTGGTTATTCAATGTGAATAAATCATTGTATTTTTAAGTAACACTAGTTTTCTCTCTCATATGACCAAGTGTTGAAAACTCAACTTTTCACTTTGACTATTTTTTCTTTATAAGTAGTATAAATATTGATATATCTATTGAACTTCAATATGGATCAAGAATACGCTCCACTATTACTTTCAGAACGCAACACACTCCAAATTTTGATTGACACCTTTCAACATACAAATACTTTAAGCATCCTCTGATATATATACACCTGTTTAATGCAAAGAATGTATTGTGTCAATCAAAATTTAGAGTGTGCAAATCACCTCCCTTCCCTTACTAGATAGTACACCATGATCTCGGCTCATACTACAAATAATGAAGAGATAAAAAAAACCCTGTTAAACTAATCAAAATAGGGCTAAACGTTATGGCTATGATGAACAGGCAAATGTTCATCAGGCAAAACCAAGAGTCTGATCACATTTTGGTGGTCTGTTTGTCTGAATTCACCCAATGATTCCGTTAAGGCAATGTCACATGCAATCAATATCAAATCACCATCTGCGTCTACATATTTGAGTTTAAAGCTGCCAATATCAAGCAGAAAACTTGTTGCAACCAGCTCTTCCAACTTTACCAATCCATCAGAAATCCTGAAACAAAACTTCGCTATAGACTCTCTGTATGTCGCCTCAATCATCAAAATTTTCACTGTGTTTGATGCTGCTGTATTCTCATTATACTGCTCTGTTGGTTCCTGTTGGTGGAGTACAAGCGTGGAACTATGTTTATCATGTTCGTTAAGAGTGGCAAGACCATTTTTTGTACCCAATCTTTCACCAAAAGCCGAAGTTGATGCTTCGTCAGATGTATGGATTTCTGTTTGACCCAACTTCCTTCGAGAATCATTCTTATCAGGACCGTTCCTATATGGCCGTCTTAATATACCACGACTCTTGCGAAAGCGCTTCACAAATCTGCTAACCACAACTACACAAATACAATGTACATAGTAAAGAGGAGAATCTAGAAAGGAATTAAAGCAAACATATATAAACATATATGGCTGGAGATGACAAAATTGACGATTGTATTAACCCTACAATAGTTCCACCCATTTATCTACAAATCTGTCTGTTACTTGAAGTAAAAATTGTAAATATGATTAATTTTTTGTGAAACCGCATAAAATGTATTACTGTGAATTAACACTACAAAGCTAGTGAAAATTTAGCCTAAATCCACCCATTTATATAGGTAAACGGGTCAAAATTGCCATCTACCACTTCTAGATATCATCAACAAGCTATAAACTCACCAACAAGTATATTCAGAAGTTCCTTGGTTGTCTTTCTTCCATAATGTTTTTGGCTGAATTTCTTGAAACCAACTGAGCTTTCAGTTCTCTTCCTTTTTCTTATTGTTTTATTGGACTTATCATTATATTTTCTATTTGGCCACCTTATACCAAGATTCCTACAGCAGCGCCTCAACGTAGATCTGCTAACTAGAAATATGCAGAGTACAAAGTAAAGATGAGAATCCAAAAATAATCACACGAATATGAGCATCACATGTGAGTTATGAACTCACCATTAAGGCTAGCCGCAGCTACACTGATCGGCTTCCCAACATGCTTCTCGATTTCCTCCAAACTAATCGTACTTTCAGATCTCTTCCTGTTTCTTTGTGTTGTCCTTGGATTACTAACAAAATCTTTGATCCCTACATCTAAACAAGGCACAACACTTTGTCCTGTTCCTTCAGCAGCAGCAACAATAGATGGCTTGTTTTGTATTTCATCCAGCTCATGTTGCCTTCTTTCATGTCTAACCTGTGTCTGAACTTTCAAACATAAACTCACTAGAAATATACATATATAAACATACATGTATGTACACAACTTACATAAAAGCTATGATCCTCAAATATGTTTGAAGACCTCAGATTCTCTTCCTGCCATTAAGAGTCAATTTTTAACAAGTCAATAAAATTGTGGTATGACAATGTTAAAAACTATATATAAGAATATGGTAGCAACCTTAAGCGCTCTCAAGACTTCGCGAACCTCAAAAGCATTATCAATGAAATTAGATGATGTTATGAGTTCAAGTACACCTAAACAGCAGCCACTTCCGGGTTCAAATACAGGCAAAATAATATATCCAGGGATATTGTAACAAGCAGCCAGATCTTGTACATATTGTCTGACTGGTAAGGTGTGAATGCCAAAACTCCATTCTGGCAACTTCTGGCAATAAGCACGAGCAGGTGGACCTAATATTTCTTTGTGCTCCTCCTCTAAAACAAACATACGTTGCTCAGACTCCAGCCTATACATGTAAAGTCCTTCATCAACAGCACCAAGACCAAAAGGTTGGTCCAAAGTCGTTAGTGAGCAGTGTTTCCGGACAGTAACAGGTGACCAAAACTGAACAAGCACACGTGGCTCATGGAAACGTAAACCCGAAAGTACAGCCTTGATTTTATCCTTTATCATATGCGGATCTATAGTAGTATTCAGATCAAGCATCGGCTTATGGGAACCTAGGAATTTTAGTCACGGTAAAGAAATGGTTATTTTAAATTATGAGATCAATTTGCTTGACAGCAATGAAAATAATGAGATCAAGAAATTTCTGAATACCAAGTGAACTACTAAACTTACAACTTTACTATAATCTAAAGTACAGGTCGAAATGTTATCAACACATCAAGCTGAAGCACATTATGAGCTACTTGAATCTAATAATTCTACAAGCTGAGCAATCCCAAACACACAAACACCCTTATAAAGCGTTATAACACAACAGTCGGTCTAAAACACCCCGTTATAACTGCAAACATCGTATAACAAGACAGAGCAACAAGTCTAAACTGAGATGAGCTCTTTATGGGGTGTTTCGATTAGCTTTTTTTGGGGGGCTTATTGGGATTTCAAAAAGCTAATAAACTATTATACCAGTATTTTTTAGCTTATCAACTTAATTTTATGAGCTCCAATAAGTCATAAGTGCGGATTAGCCCATAAAATAAGACAATCAAAACAAGTTATTTATTCCTTTTTCCGATGTGGAACTGCATTTGTACTTACTATTTTACTAATTTAAATTCCCGAACCAAATAGGAGTTCGTATTAAATAAGAAGAGCAGGATAAAGAAAAATTCCCTGTTAATATATATAGATGTAAACATATATGCTTGTGTAGTTGAAGAAGTTATGCATAAATAAACTTACTAGCAGCTGGAGGGGAGTGTGGTTCATCTTCTCGACTACCAAACACCCAAAGTGAGTGCAAGTATCTTTGATCATTATCTAGTCCTCCAGCAGTAGCAGGAGGCAAAGGTTCAGATAAGCAAGAATATCTTGATTTCAAAGCACCTAAAACTGTGGAACGACTGTCTCCACAAACTGAATCGCCTTTCATCGTTTCGGAGGGATTCTTTGCATCAGACTAACACTTTCATTTGTTGCACCATATGCCTGTTAAGGAAAAAGATTTACTCAATTAAAGGTATAATATTAAACAAAATGACTGTCCTTAATAAAAGATTCACAAAGCAATAAATAAAAAGAATACAATGTTTTACAACGAAGTGCATGTCTAATATTTTCTTCCAAAAATTGGCATTACTGATCAAAATTATATTGGTATTTCGTGACAACAAGACCCCAGCTAGTTCTCTGTTAATCAGACTAAGAGGATGTTTTTTATCTTCATGAAAGTGCTGATCATGTGTCTTTGCATATACTTGTAGATAGTCGAGCATCTATTGTTTCTTTTTAAGGATTACACTCTGTTCACGAGGCGTAAAATTAAGAAAAAGAAAAAAAGAAATAAAGAGGGTAAAAACGAGAGAAAAGAAGAGAAGAAGAAAAAAATATTGGTTTTTTGTTTTGTTTTCCCAAGCCGCAGGGAAAAAAATGATTTAACCAAATTAGGCACAAAATCTAGGGCCGTTGCCCTGTGCCGCGGGTAACGATAAGGAAGCCCCAATTTTTGAAGAATTCTAATTTAAAAAACAAAGAATAGTCGACTTTTTCATTTTTAAGCATGCAATCGCCACTTGATGTTTTCTTAATCTTATATTTTAGCTGTGATCACACAGTAGAACTTAACCAACGTCTTAAACTCATGCATATTTAATTTTGACAATATATAAAAGAGAGCCCCATAGAAAAGGTGGTCCTAGCCACCCTACTTGGACAAGGTGTTCACCGCCAATGACAAAATCATCTCAATTTGGAAAGAATATTTGAAAGGAAACTTTGACATAATTTACTTCACTCTTCTCAAAAAAAAAAAAATAAAATAAATAAATAAATAATAAGATTAAAATAATAAATAAATAAATTTGTCATTTCTTCTCCCCTTCTCTTTTTTTCTCTTCAAATAAATAGCGAAATATCTGTTATATATATAAATGACGATGACAATTACAGTATCCTTAGTTCCCGAAACTGTGTTAAACTAATAAATTATTAACATATTTATATGAAAGTTTTGAACTTCACAATCAAAAATCAAAACAATATTAAGAACCCATATAAGATTTGTTTAGCCAATCAAAATATCTTCTATACAAAACCGATATCCATCATCAAAACAATACCCACCAGACACAAGTTATCATTTTTTAGCCGATCTTTCAAAAAAAAAAAAAAAAAAAAAAAAAACCATTAAGTGGCAAGTAAATAGCCACTAAGCAAGTGTATCAAGCTTTTCTAGGGTGTTTTGGGTAGAGCCAAATGACATATGATTATAGGCTTTTTGAATAACCCGTTAGACCGCGTTTATGTGAGTAAACGCTAGCCTTTTTCGAGTAAACAAAAACTATACCGTGTATACATCAAGTAAACAAAAACGAAATAAAACATCGTCATTTACTTGTTTACATGACACCCTTTTACAACTACAACGAGCACATGGTACGCAAGCTTTTAGCCTTGGCGCCATCGCACCAGTCAACCTCTATGGCATGAGACCGGTACTGTGGTGACTAGCCTTCGCGGTGGGTTCTCCTTTTCTTTTTTATCTTTGGTTTTTTGTTGTATTTGTACTTTAGTGAGTTATATGTAGATCAAGGTGTCTTGTGGCACCAGATATGAAAAAAATTGTGTTTTATGTGGTGTGATACTCTGATGTTATAAGAAAAAGCGGTGACATGGCACTTCTTTTTCTCATAACACCGGCTCACGACACCATAGGCTAGTAATGATAACAACCGACTTCACCACCTCACCACGGCCGCAACACCATCTTAATTTCTCTCTCATTCAACATCATCACCATACAGTATAATTATACAACCAACATCATTACAAAAACATAATTTATGAAACACAAGTATATTAAAAAAAAACTAGAAAAATAAAATATCACATACACGATAACAACAAACTCCACAACACTTTTCAAACTAGTCCTACTTAAAACACTTTTGCAACTGTAAGCTTATAAACCAAGTCAAACACCAAATATGTGTTTGATATAATTTAAAGCTACTAACAAAATACTACTCGTACTAATTAGATGTTTGAGAAAGATTACCCAAATAATTGAGGATGGCAATTAGTCAGTGGTAGAAGCAGGCTTTTAAAGGCCAACCAAGGGTTCTGATCACTGACACGTGGAACAACATACATCGTCGATCACGGGAGGAAGCTTCCTTACATATTTCTTGTCGAAGGGGGTTTCATTTCTTAAGGATAAAAACTAATCCTTGGTTTAGTGCCCAGATCATTGACACGTGATGCAATCTCAGCCCATCCACGACAGAAATACTTTGATCTAGGTATTTGGATGATTGGATTACTAACGCGTGGAGCAATGAAATTGTCGCTATATTAAACAAGTGGGTCGTGGATTGTAAGGGCATTTTTTAAACGAGCAAGTTGTATACGAGGGAAAATGATATGATATCTTATCGACGGTTAATATCACCGACACGCGGAACTATCTTAATGCTGCTGATTAGCCTTTTTCTGTTTAGCAAGTGATACTTATCCCAAAATGAATTTCACGCGTTTTGTTACGGAGCTTCAAAGTGTATGATAACTTTAAACTAATGTTTTAAAAACCGGATTCGAATTCGACCCGGCCGAGTAATCAGGTATTGAGTCAATTGGTTTGATCGGTTCGACTGTCGGGTCAACTCAATTTTCAATTTATTATTATTTCTTTTATTTTTTCGACCGGGTCAACTCGATTTGTATTAAAATTTTTTGAAAAAACGAAACCCGGCCGGGTTTCGAGAACCCGGTTGACCCGAGTCACTCATAACCCGACGGGTTTAACCGGTTAATCTGGGTTTTTTTACCTGTTTTTTTGTCAGAACCGGTCGAACCGGTTAACCCTGCCGCGTTGACCCGTGTTTCAAAACACTGATTTAAACTTTAGAGAAATAATTAAAAAGCCTAAACACAGTCTAATTTTATGCTTAAATTTATGTGTTATTTTTTTTACTGATTGTACCTAAAGGATCCACTTCATCATAAACCATTAAGTTAATGCCTTATATTTTTAAGCACAAAAATTATGCATGAGATTAGGCCTCTCAAATATTTCTTTTAGGATTATCAGAAGTTTGGTTAAGTAATTTAACTAGTTATACATGTACGTGCTGAGGTTTTGATATAAATAAAATACACCGTTGGTCCCTAAACTTTTTACAAAACATCGCCATAGACCCTAACTTTCCAAAATCGTTGTGGTGCGTCCAAAAGTTGCGATTTTGAGGCCGATTGTGTCCCTCCCCCCGTAAAAGTTATTGCAACGTCCCGTTATAGTTCCCAAAACCCCGTTACAAGTTTAGTTTGGGGGTATACATGTCTTTTTACCTAGTCGCATTTTTTTCTCGCTCGCTGTACTACCCAGCAGACGTCTAATCCTTTTTCCCGCCATTATGTCTAATATAAGTAGCAGAAGTACTTATTGCTCATCCCCAAACTTGTTTTGGAAGCCTACCAAAAAAACCTTAATGCAATGTCACTCACCAAATTTAATAATTTAAGTAAAAAATCAAGAATATCAAACCTTGGATTTACATTAGGGCAAATCACGGATGCACCTTATTTTGATAACCATGAAGTCGAGAGAAATTGGGCAATGAGACAATATGGTTAATGTTTTTGTTGATAATCGTTTACAAGCATATGTATCTTAGATTGTTTTATGGTATTTCCTTTTTTTTTTGTTAGACAATCGTAACAGTGTTTTGTTTTGTGTTTAAACAGTTGGTCGACCTGGTGATTTTAGCATGAGATTTCACCACAATGGCCTATTCAAAAACTGGCCAGGGAGGATCTACGAAGGAGGTAAGGAATGTCAGGTTGATTATATTGGAATTAATGAGATATCGATTGACAAACTAGATGCTCTGATGACCCAAATCGGTTATGCAGAAGTCGAAACCAATTACTACCATTTTGTTAAACCTGGTAGTACATTGGACGATGACTTATATAGTTTTCGTGAAGCTTTCAATCTTGACCTGTTGAAAGACATTGTGAAAGAACATAAGCTGATAGATGTGTATGTTGATATAGGTAAGACTAGGTTAGAGTTGTCTGAGATCTCCCCACAGTCTATTAAGACTGTATTTTTGGAGATGGATGAACCTAGTAGAAAAATAGCTAGTGCTGCTATTCAATCGTGTTGCAGACGTTAGGTTCTAGATGACATAGATAATGACCCAGTCCTTAACCCATTTATGCAACTTAAGCAACTACCTATGGATGTCTCATATGTTGGGGAATCTAGTGACTTGCCACACATTGAGCCCGGTTTTTCAAGTCTTGACATGTCTTCCTTTGCCAGCCAACCTGTTGATAACAGTGATGGTGCATTAGTCATTATTAATAAGGAAAATAGTTTTCAGGACCTTGATAGTTTTGATGTTAGCCTGTTCAGAGTGACTAAGGATAAGCCATTGGAGAAAGTAGGGATACCACTAGTTGATGGCAATAACACCTTTGAGGAACCTTTTGTGGAAGTCACTCTATTCCAAGTCAATCAGGATAACCAGTTAGAGAATGCAGGAGGAGAACCTGTTAGTGGCAATAACATGGAAGAGGAGGGTGATGTTGATATCACTCTGTTCCAACAGAGTGATACTAGTCACTTAGGCAATGTAGGTGATGACACAATTCAGGCAAATGAAAATAATATTACCGAGGAGAATCATGTACAGGTTGCTTTGGTCCAACAGAGTCAGAGTCATGAGTTAGGCAACGTACGAACATCTACTAATAAAAGTGATGACTTGAATTTGGAAACTCAATTACCTGCGTTGGATAATGATGCATTTTACATTATGCTTCTAACTCAGACATAGGTAACTCTGGGGTGCCAAGGGTTAGGACAGATTCTGTTGATGATGGTGTTGTTGAAACTTTCTTTTATTGTGATCAATCCTTTGATAGTGCAAAATATGTGAAAGAGCGGGTAAGAGAGCATTCCATAGAAACAAGAAGGGAGCTGTTATTTCTAAAGAATGACAAAAAAAGAATAAGAGTCAGATGTGTGGGTTGTGTTCCCCTATCTGGCCCAATTGCTACTGCTGGACTGGGTATAGGCCCAATTAGAGGTCCATTAACAAGAAGGGGTTTAGAAGCATTAATTGGTGGTAAAAATGACCCTTCCCAAATACTCTGCCCATGGCTGTTGCTTGTCAGCAGGGATGGTAGTGAAAAAGGTGCTTAGACAGTGAGAAGATATAATGATCAACACGCATGTCCACAATCAAGGGTGCTCAAACATTTTGACCTTCACTTTATCTCAAATCAAATTAAAGATAAGATTCAAACCAATCCAAGGATTCCGGTCAAGTCACTTCATAATCCACTTACCAACCAATTTGAGCTTGAGGTCTCAATGCAGAAGGTTTTATGAGCAAAAAGAATAGCGGTCAGAGGCATTAGGAGAGAATTCAAGATCCAATTCACCATGTTGAGAGACTATGTTCAAGAGTTGCAGAAGAGGAACCCTAATACAACAGTTGTGATTCATGTGGAACGACCTGCAGAGGATACTCTTCCAACAAGAGAATTCAAGAGACTGTATGTTTGTTTAGGTGCCTTGAAGGAAGTATTTAAAGCCTGTCAGAGACAGTTGTTGGGGATAAATGCTTTTCCAATTGATGGTCCTTTGAAGGGTCAGCTTCTAGTAGTTGTTGAAATTGATAGCAACAATGGTATATACCCATTAGCTTATGCTTTTGCTGAATCAGCAAACACAATAGCTTGGACTAGGTTTCTTCATTGTTTATATGATGATCTTAAACTTGAGCCAAATTCAATCTTCACTTTTGTTACTGGCATGAAAAAGGTACTCCCATAAACTAGAAATGATTTGAATTTCCTATTTTTTAAAATAGACAGTAAATATATCTGTTTTTGTGTAGGATATTATATCAGCATTAAGAGAAGTTTTTCTACATGCGGAGCATAGATTTTGTCTTAGAAGCATTCATGAGCAAATGAAAGTTAATTGGCAAGGTAGGGCCTTCAAAGACCATCTTTGGAGATGTGCAACAGCCTCAACTGTTGTACAGTTTGAGAAATCTATGTATGCTTTAAAGACATTTTGTCAAACTGCCCATGCTTGGTTAAGTCAGATACCACCAATCCATTGGTCAAGGTCATATTTCTCATGTAAGTCATCTAACTGTGTAAATTAAGTGGTATATGGTAAAGTAGTATGAAATGTATAAGTAATACATATGCTAGTGCAAACGTTCCGATGTTTAATCTATACAGTATTTTCATGTTTTAATGATGACAAACACGTAACTTGTAATACATAACGTAAAGTGCACAAGTTACTCGTTCACACAACAACGTCTCTCGACATCACTTCAGGTATGAACAAACACTTTACCAACTTTGTTAAGTGATCAACGAAAATCCTTTTTGTCCTTAAACCTTATATTTTATAAATGTGACAAAACATTTTTACAAAAATAAACTAGACAAATTATTTTTATATTTATAAAAAAATGTTTTAATAAGAAAAATAAATTTGAAATTTGAATTTGAAAATGTCCAAACGGCCTTATTTCCTGCCCAAATCAGATAAAATTTCACCAGGTAACATTTCACCACTAAAGGACAAAAACTGTCAGGGATGTCCCTTATCTATGTGACGTCCCTTATTGATAAAGGACCGTCCAAGGTTTAAGGGACCGTCTTACACTCCTCGAGTTGCCTATAAATACTGACCCATTTTCATCAAAAAACTGATCCTCTCAGCACAAAAATTTCCTGTTCTTTCCTTCTCCATCTTTGATCACTATAACTCTTTGGTATATGTTTATAAGTGATCCCGTCATCCTCTACCTCATGTGCAAGAGAAGAACACTCGAGGTCGTCAATAATCGAAGTGTTATTATGTCTACACACAAATGAAACTAGTGTTATGATTTCCTCTTCATATCAAATTGCAAGAGAAGAACTCTCGATGTAGATGAAGATTCGAGATGTTATAGGTGTCCACACACAAACGTAACAAGTGTTACGGTTATAGGCTTGTAAATATTGTAAATACTTCCAACTTGTGTGTGAGTCAAAGATGGAGTAATGTGTGTGAATTTGGAAGAAGATGAAGATCCAAGAAGTCTTGTAACTAGATTAGTTCATGTATTTGTTGTGAGGAGAGTGATGTCCTAGTGTATAGGTTAGGACTTAGTTGAGTCATTGTGTGAAGGTTTGGATCGGGTGATGATCCAAGTGTGTCTTTGTGTGAAGGCTTAGATTAGGTGAAGATCCAAGTATGTCTTAGTGTGAAGGCTTGAATCGGGTGAAGGTTCAAGTGAACGGGAGTGCTCGTTTGTGTGAAGTCTTGGATCGTGTGTCAATCTAAGTAGGACAAGAGTGCTTGTTCGTGTGGCCACGTGGGCCTTGGTGTAGATTGATTCTAGCTAGGATTAGGACTCGACATTCCGCTTAGTGTCATTAAACTTGGTGTAAGCTTGTGTACGGTTTGTTCCATCATAAAGGAGCGTGTTGATTAGTGAAGTAACTCTCGAGTGTGAGACTCGGGGAGTGGAGTAGGACGAAGAGGTGCTTCGTGCCGAACCACTACAAATCATCGTGTCCGGTTTGCATTTTCTCTTCCCATCTCTTTATTTTCTATACTTGCATTATATTTAGGTTTGTGTGGTTTGTTGTTTGCATGCTTGTGACATTAACTAGTTAACTCAAAAACGCAAACAGATGTAACTCTCGAGTGTGGTACTCGGGGAGTGGAGTAGGACGAAGAGGTGCTTCGTGCCGAACCACTATAAATCATCGTGTCCGGTTTGCATTTTCTCTTCCCATCTCTTTAGTTTCTATACTTGCATTATATTTAGGTTTGTGTGGTTTGTTGTTTGCATGCTTGTGACATTAACTAGTTAACTCAAAAACGCAAACATAAGAAAACTTAATCGGCGGTCCCTTATACAGGGAAGGTCCCCAAACATTTAAGGGACCGTCTGTGTATATAAAGGACCGTCCATAATGGATCTAAAACAAGCTAAATACTTTTGCATCTCGTGTTTTGCTTATGTTTATGTGATTGCTTGTGTACTTGCAATTGAGTGATATATATTTGTTATGAGTGACATAACTACTATTCATATTTAGTCACACTTAATCGAGAATTTAATACGAAACATTTTAAGTTTTAAAGAGGAACGTATTCACCCCCCCTACGTTCTACAATTGGTATCAAAGTAACGTCGATCTAGTTTTCAAAACAAATGGTTTTTAAAATATAGTACGGTCCACGTATCAAATTTCTCATTAAGAGAAATTAAATATGAAAAGTGTTTATGTTGCTAAACTTGTGTTATACTTTGTTGCTTAACTCGTACTAGTTTTGTTGGTTAAATTCACTCCGTTTACTAGTTTGAAGAAAATCAATTTTTACACGAAAAATGTGTTTTTTCTTACTGGGGGCGGTCCCTTATCTCTGGGCGGTTCTTTATCACTAAGGAACTGTCGGGTATTTAAGGGACCTCCACCAGAATAGTGTCAACTTTGAAAATTCATATAAAATCAATCGTAAGTCCGTAGTAGTCGTGCCACCCACCATTTTAAAGGTAATTGAATGTACTTTCATTTAAAAATACTTGCAAGGATTAATTTCAAACTCAATTAAGTCGTAAATTCAAAATACTACATAGTAGTCAAAACCGTATGTCACGTTTTAACATAAAACTTGCATTTTACTCTTACTTTCGAGTCGGACGCTTCTAGTAAATGAATCTTTGAAAAATTGAGTCTTCATCTTTTCAAAATATCAATCTTAACTAATCTTTTAAAAGGGGAGGAAACTATTTTGGTTTAAAAACAAAATCAAGCTATGTATACATTGGTATATCTAACATACAAAATGATTATGAATATCTTTGTGTGTGTTATGCTAAATGATTATGTGTTTTTGGTTGCTTGATTATGTTATAATGTTTTAGTAAATCACTTAGATATGTAGACTAAGTTGAGTAATCATGTATGTCGAAAACAATTATCTTTCCAAAGGTGCAAGTGTTAAAATAAGTCATCCTAAAATATGTAACACTTCTTCAGCATGATTTCTAAAACATTGCATGCACTTATCTTGGTTGTTCATGGGTTGTCTAATCAAGATAAAGGTTTATAATAATACGTTAGTATTTAAGTGAAAGATAATGTATTTTTGAACCTTGCATATATTCGAACATACACTAATTGTTTCAAACAAGTAGTCATAAAACTATTCTTACATAAGTTGTGTATTGTATAAAAATGGTTAGGATAATTATTTTTATACTTATGTAATGTCAAAAACTATGCATATTATACGTAGTAATAAATAGTTTTCACATACAAAATAAATGATAATCTTGAATCATTAAGTTAACATGTCACTATTAGTAACCTCACACATATAACAAGTATTATATTTGATGGAGCACATTCCATAAATCTTTACTTAGTTTCTTTATTAAAAAGAGTGGTTGTGAGGGTCAAGAAAGATTTCGAGCTTATATTGAATCGTTATTCAAAATATGATTGATATTATTATCGAATATAATTGACAAGTTTTTGAGTGTGGACATGAAATTGGAGTCATTATTTGTTTAGCTTCAAGATATAACAAAACATATCATCTTGAACCTACATACTCAATCACACTCGATTGGTATGAAAATAATGATGTCCTTCTCAAGATGAAAGAATATGCATCGGATCATAACTTACACTTGTGTTGATGATGTCATATTGAGTCTTCTTGTCCAAATGTTATGTTTCAAAAATTAAACTAATATATTTAAAAGGTGCTTAAAATACACAACGAAGTAGGATTGATGACTTGGATGTTTCATCCAAAATATTCAAGCAATTTACATTGCAACCAAATTAGTAAATGTGTTATTTTCGAAAACCCAAACGCGAGCAAACAAACAACATATGTAGACTTTGCTAATAAACGAGTCAAGACTCAAAATCACATGTCAAGTAAAAATGCCACACATAAAACATTATTAATCTTCAAGATTATAACATGCATTTCAAAAGGATAATTTATATCCTATGATTTCCACTCCTTTTGTAACATGAATGGTTATGTTACAAGAGAATACATTATAGTGTGTTTAAAAAATATAGAATATTATATTTTGAAAGTAATCGAATACAATGTGTGTCATTGCATAAACAAGTAAAACTCATGCATCAAACTTTACACTAAAATACTTGGTTTCAAAAGAGTAATAACTTTGTTCTTTTAAATAATCATATTTGGTGTAAAATAAAATATGTCTTATCTCAATGACACATCATAATACAATTAAAAGATCTATTAGGGTAAGTAATCTTAATTAGACTCTCTTTCTCAAGATTTACTATGGAGTATTCTTGAAGCAAAAAACATGTTAAAATGAGAACTCAACAAACAAAAATGCTATCATGTAATGCACCGTCTAAACTGTAGAAACGTAGAGGGGGGTGAATACGTTCCTCTTTAAAACTTGAAATGTTTCGTATCAAATTTCCGATCAAGCGTGACTAAATATGAATAGTGATTAAGTCACTCATAACAAGCAATCACATAAGCATGACACAAGGTTTAAACATTTCTAGGCTAATTCTGATTGTACCGGGGACGGTCCTGTAAATAGGTGGACGGTCCTTTATCATTTGAGGGACCGTCGGTCGATAAAGGACCGCCACCAGTAGGTTTGTCAGTTTTATTTCGTGTGATTAAGTTTTCTTGTATTTTGCATTTCTAAGATAACTAGTTGATATTACAAGCACATACACATCAAGCCACAAAAACATAAATGTAATGCAAGTATAGAAAGTAAAGAGCAAGGAAAAGAAAACGCAAACCGGACACGATGATTTATAGTGGTTCGGCACGAAGCACCTCTTCGTCCTACTCCACTCCCCGAGTCTCACACTCGAGAGTTACTTCACTAATCAACACGCTCCTTTATGGTGGAACAAACCGTACACATGCTTACACCAAGTTTAACGACACTAAGCGGCATGTCGTGTCCTAATCCTAGCTAGAACCAATCTACACCAATGCCCACGTGGCCACACGAACAAGCACTCTTGTCCCACTTAGATCGACACACGATCTAAGCCTTCACACGAACAAGCACTCCTGTTCACTTGAACCTTCACCCGATTCAAGCCTTCACATTAAGACACTCTTGGATCTTCACCCAATTCACTTGACACACTTGGATCTTCACTCGAATCAAGCCTTCACACAAGACACACTTAGATCATGACCCGATCCAAGCCTGCACACATCGACTTAACTAAGTCCTAACTTATACACTAGGACACCACACACCATACAATAATTACATGAACTATTCTAGTTACAAGATTTCTTGGATCTACATCACCATCCAAGTTCACACATGTAACCTCATCCTCGACTCACACACAAGTCGGAAATATTACAAGATTTACAAGACCTATAATCGTAACACTTGTTACGTTTGTGTGTGGACACCTATAACATCTTGAATCTTCATCTATGTCGAGAGTTCTTCTCTTACCCATGAGGTAGAGGAAAAAGAGAAAACATAACACTAGTTGCGTTGGTGTGTGGACTCAATAACACTTCGATTCTTGACAACTTCGAGTGTTCTTCTCTTGCACATGATGTAGTGGATGACGGGATCACTTATAAACACATACCAAAGAGTTATAGTGATCAAAGAATGAAAAGGAAAGACCAGAAAATTTTTGTGCAAAGAGGATTAGATTTTCTGATGAAAATGGGACAGTATTTATAGCCAACACGCGAAGCCAGGGACGGTCCCTTAAACCTTGCACGGTCCCTTATCAATAAGGGACCATCACCTATTTAAGGGACATTCCCGACAGTTTTTGTCCTTTTGTGGTGAAATGTTACCTGGTGAAATTTTATCTGATTTGGGCGGGAAATAAGGACGTTTGGACAATTTGAAATTTATTTTTCTTATTAAACATTTCTTTATAAATACAAAAATAATTTGTCTTGTTTATTTTTGTAAAAAAATATTTTGTCACATTTATAAAATGTAAGGTTTAAGGACAAAAATATTTTCTTTGATCACTTAGCAAAGTAGGTAAAGTGTGTTTGTACATACCTGAAGTGATGTTGAGAGACTTTGATGTGTGAACGAGTAACTTGTGCACTTTACGTTATGTATTACAAGTTACGTGTTTGTCATCATTAAAACACAAAGACATTGTATAGATTAAACGTTGTAATGTTTGCACTAACAATCTCCCCCTTTTTGATGATGACAAATATGTAAACCGTAACTCATAGTAAAGTGTAGAAGTTACTAGTTTACACTTCCTCTCTCCCCCTTTTGTCGAAGCAAAAAAGTTTCGCCAATGTTGAGGTTGAACAGGAGAATCTAGTGAAGATAACTTGAGAAGACAATCTTGAGCATATAGAATGAAAGATGATCCCCCAATGTATTAGAAAATCCTGAACCCCATCATTAAAAGAATTGAGCGTGCGTCATCCTAGTGAAGCCTTGCTCCTACCGCCATGATTTAACCAACTCCGAACCATTTACCCAACTACTTCTGAGCTTCCCCTAGCTTATTGCATCCATATTGACTTTAGCATATCCATGAGCTCCCCTAGCTAATTGCATCCTTCTTAACCTACATCAAGGGTTAGTTTCAAGCAAGAAAGTATGTAGATTGAGTTATGGAGTTTTTTTTTTCTAAACGACTTATCTGAAAGAAGGCTTTGCAATCAACGAATTCTTTGATTTGAAAAGCTTCTTTCCTAATCGCCAACACTTGCAAATGCTCCCCTTTGGTGTATGCTCAAAACTAATTTTGGCTACCAAAGAATCGAGCAATGAAGTAATGCTACAAAACAGAGTTAGTAGACAAGTGCACATATGATGATATATATAGGATGACATTATTGAAGATTAATACATGCATGCCTCAATTATGATTATTCTAAAGCATGGCATGAAAGGAATTGAAACTAAACATATAGTAGTTGATAAACACACCATTCTCTAACATCTTCCAAAATAAGTGTCTAGTGTCTAGGTGATATGGGGTGAGGATGATATGATATGAGGCAAAGTTTGGCAAGGATGGTGTGAATTTGGTGGTACAATATAGGCTTATGTTGAAGATGTGTGTAGGGGGATAATGAAAGGAACGTTTGCACTTTCAATAAGTGAGGAAAGGATTCAACGGAATACGAGCATCCTTAAAAGGGCATCGTCGAATATATCGACGGAATAGGAGACATCAAAGATGTAAATGTGACAAATGAAAAGGGATGATACTATGGACTCTTACGAAGGAGTTTTTGAAGGAATTCTTATGGGCGGTACCAATTATATTGGATTCGTCATTAAAGGTGGATATGTTGGTAACAATGAGTGTTCTAGAGGATTGAGGTTAGGATAACGGATGATTGGGAATCATGGAGTTTTAAGGTGTTTTGTTGGTTGACGACCGAAGTTGGATATTTGAAATGAGGTGGTGATGACTCGACAACACTTGAAGCTTGGATATCTTCTTTGTGTTCTTCACTTGCTAGGAAGTGGAAACGACGCATTTCGTAATGAAATTCACTTGGATATGTGAAATGAGGTGGTGATGGCTTGGCAACACTTGAAGCTTGGATATCTTCTTTGTATTCTTCAGTTGCTAGAAAGTGGAAAAGACGCATTTCATAATGAAATTCACTTGACTTTTGATGGAATAGACAAATATGTTAATGAGTGTATGGATATGACGATTGCCCTTTGTTTCAACGAGCAACACAAAGGTGAACATAGGTTTATGTATCATGAAAGGTGGTTAGACCTCATTGGGGTAGGTTGTAGTGGTGATGACACACTTGTTTGGTTACATGGTGGATCTTCTTGTGAAGATGACTCGGTGGAGTAATTGGTGGATGACTCTTGGTTTCTTTGAGGGCATGGAAATGGTGGATGACTTGATATTGGTACAACAATGATAACTCAGTTTCTTATTTCACATTGGTGGTTTAAGGTTTTAGTGATGAAAGGTTATGAGGAAGATGCTTTTTTGCGAGTTTTCGACAAGGCATGATGTAGGATAGTTCAAAGTATTGCAGAAGAGGAAAAACAGTGAACCAGTTCATGACACCTCTACTTGGGACGGTCCTTTAAATCATTGGACGGTCCTTTAAAGATAAGGGACCACCAATGCAATAAGGGACCGCCGTCAGTAGGGTTCAGAGTCTCTTCAGTTTTTGTTTTTCCCAGTTTAAAGGATAGGAATAATCAAATGATTAAGGAATGGTTTAGGTAATAAGGCGGGATTATGACATTAGACGCCTTAAAGGAAGATTATGATCTAGTGTTAGGAGGAATAAGCCTAGTTACCCAAGAATCAGAGATTTAAGCATATAAGTCATTTAAACATGCATCACATAACAATCAAGGACATTAGCATGTAAGAATATATGACATCTATGAGGTATCATTAAAGGCATACCTAGTCCAATATAGCTTAGGTGCACAAATAACATGTAAGTCATGTAAAGAGATACATACAAAACATGGTTACTATGAAGACAAGCATTAAGTAAAACATGTTGACATATAGCACATAAGAGCATGTATCATGGGCATAAAGCAGTATCTTTCTAATGAACATGCATCCAATAATTAAGCAAGCAGGCATTAAGCTTTTAAGAGAGCATCAAGACATTTAAACAAGTTTCACAAGAACAAGTTGGTGTTTTCAAACATCAAGCCCATATGTGCAAGTAATCTAGGTTTGTGAAGGAAAATCCTAATTACTATTTGTTTAAAGTCCAATCCTAATGGGAGACGAAGGTCATCGATGTAAAATGTCTTTAGTCAAATGTAGGAATGGCAATTTTTCATGTTAGAGAATGGATATGAGACTATTACTAGCGGTGCTCAATTAAGGCTAAACACGACCATTTTTACGGGTTTACCACAAACCCAACTTCTCTCCCAGAAGCAATTCAACCGTTAGGTTAAATTGAATTTCTAGTGCAATAGGTTCTCCAGTAGCCATTCTCATATTAGAAAAATTGGAATTCCTATACTTTCCCATCGAGGTTTTCCAAAGATGATATTGGCCAATTCCGCTAGAACATATCCTAATATAACTCAACTATCAATATATTAAAAGTCGGTTAATGAAAATGACATGTCTTACACAACATCCTAACAAAGGCAAGTGTGGTATTTAAATCACGTATTTTGGTTTCAAGAATACTCCATAGTAAATCTTGAGAAAGAGAGTCTAATAAAGATTACTTACCTTAATTGATCTTGCAATCTTTTACTGTATATTATTGAGAGAAAACATATTGTATCATTTGACAAACATGCTTATTTAAGAGAATGACCTTTTCACTCTTATGAGTTACTAATGAAAACAAGTATTTTTAGTTATAATGTGATTTTCAAATTTTACTTGTTTATGCAGTGACACACGTTGTATAAATTATCCTTTTTAGATACATGTTATCTTCTTGAAGATTGATGATGTATTATATGTAATATTTTTACTTGACATGTGATTTTGAGTCTTGACTCATTCATGAGCAAAGGCTACATATGTTGTATGTTTGCTCGTGTTTGGCTTTTTGGAAATGACACATTTACAAATTACGTTGCAATGTAAATTGCTTGAATATTTCGGATGAAATATCCAAGTCGTCAATCCTACTTCGTTGTGTATTTTAAGCACCTTTTTAACATATTAGTTTAATTTTTGAAACACAACCTTTGGAAAAGAAGACTCAATATGACATCATCAGCACAAGTGTGAGTTATGATCCGATGCATATTCTTTTTGTCTTGATAAGGGTGTCATTATTTTCATACCAATCGAGTGTAATTAGTATGTAGGTTAAAGATGATATGTTTTGTTATATCTTGAAGCTAGATAAATAATGATTCCAATTTCATGTCCACACTCAAAAACTTATCAATTAGATTCGATAATGATATCAATCATATTTTGAATAATGAATCGACATAAGCTCAAAATCTTTCTTGACCCTCACTACCATTATTTTTTAATAAAGAAACTAAGTAAAGATTTATGGAATGTGCTCCATCATATATAATACTTATTATATGTGTGAGGTGACTAATAATGACATGTTAACTTAATGATTCAAGATTGCCATTTATTTAGTGTGTGAAAAATATTTATTATTACGTATAATATGAATAGTCTTTGACATTTCACAAGTACAAAAATAATTACCATAACCATTTTTATACAATACATAACTTAGGTAAAATTAGTTTATGACTACATGTTTAAATCAATTAGTGTGTGTGTTCAAATACATGCAAGGTTCAAAGATACATTTTCTTTTACTTAAATAATAATATATTATTGTAAATCTTTCTCTTGATTAGACAATCTATGGCCAATCAAGATAAGTGCATGTAATGTTTTAGAAATCATGTTGAAACAATGTTAAATATTATGTTGAAACAATGTTAAATATTATAAGGTGGCGTATTTTAACACTAGAACCTTTGAAAGGATAATTGTGTAAAACAATTATTTTCGTCACACATGATTAATCAACTTAGTCTACATATCTAAGTGAGTTACTAAAACATTATAACATAAGCAAACAATCAAAAGCAAATAATCATTTAGCATATTACACATAACGATATTCGTAGTTGTTTAGCATGTTAGATACAACACCATATACTTGCTCGATTTTGTTTTTGAAAATAATTTTTCTCCCCAATTCAAGAATTAATTAATATTAAGACAATGAAACTATTTTTCAAAAATTCATTTACTTAAGATATCCGACTCGAGAGTATTGATATAAATAATGCGTAAAAACGTTATTAATATTCTCGATATCCCTATGTTTTGACGATCACAAAATCTTAAATCATTAAACGTAAAATCATTACGTAAACAAGTATTTAGTGACAAAATATCA
The DNA here is from genome assembly GCA_030686995.1 of Artemisia argyi. NCBI lineage: Eukaryota > Viridiplantae > Streptophyta > Magnoliopsida > Asterales > Asteraceae > Artemisia > Artemisia argyi. The sequence continues at coordinate 43,912,340 of CM060683.1, read as the reverse complement.
TTATATCCAACTTAATCACTTAAGATATGAATAAACAATTGCCTAATACATTTTATGATCAAAGGAATGTTTATTTAATCATTACAAATTATATAAAATGGTATAAACATTTCATATATTTAGAAAAACACTTTTGGTAATTAAAGGAAAATGTTTAATTAATAATAAATATATGAACTCAAATTTTTAACCAAAATCAGTTAAATTTTCACCAAATAAACTTTCCCCAGAAAAGGACAAAAATTCTGGCCGTTACAGGAGGGCGGCCCCCTTAATTTTAAGGGGGCCGGCACGCTCCTATGACCAGAATCTTTGTCCTATAAATACAGTTTTAATCATGCATTTTTTCCTCACCTTTTGCACTATAACTTTCTATCCAAATCCTTTCAAATCATCTTCCTAAATCCTTTGATCATAAGATTATAAGTTCTTGTTTCAAGTGATTTAATCCCTCATCATTCAAAGTGCAAGAGAAGAATACTCCTCCAACATCTTGTTAAAAAGTATTGTAGATTTGTGTATATTGTTAGTAGTTGTGTAAATCATTTGTAAAGAAGTAGAGGTTTTGTTATAGATAGATCTAGGTGTGTTAGTAGTGAAAAGAAGTTGTGAATAGAAGTTGTGAATAGAAGTAGTGAAGAAGTAGTAGTGTTGTGAATAAGAAGTAGTGAAGTTGTGAGAAGTTGTGCAGTAGTAGTAGTGTGTATAAGTTGTGAAGAAGGTGTGTAGTGACTAGTGGTGTGAGATTGGTTCAAGCTACTATTAGGACTCGACATCTAGCTTAGTGTTGTAAATTAGTGTAAGCGAAAGTTGTGTAAGGTTTTCTCCGCCATAAGGGAGCTTGTTGACATAGTGAAGAAAACTCTCGAGTTAGGTGCTCGGGGAGTGGAGTAGGATGAAGAGGAGCTTCGTAGCCGAACCACTATAAATCCTTTGTCTTGTGGTGCGATCTTTCCATCTCTATCTCTTTACTTATTTACTTATATTGTTGTCATTTACTTTCGTAGATATTAGTATACATAAGTGTTTTAAACATTAATCTCACATAAAACTAGAATCGAAATTTTTGTTAACTAAACAAAGTTTTATAAATCGAAAAATGACGTAAAACTATTCAACCCCCCCCCCCCTTTCTAGTTTTCCACAATTGGCATCAGAGCTACGTTCAACAAGATTTTTAAAATAAATTGTATTTTAAAACTTGAAATTGATCTATAGAATCGGAAAAATATTTAGAGGGAAACATGACATTTAAACCACCATATTTTGAAAATACAAGTTTTCTTGAATGGAAAAATCGATTCGAAAGTTATGTGAAGTTAATAGATTATGATCTTTGGCATGTCATTTCAATTGGTGATTTTCAACTAACAAAAACCATTGAAAAACAAGATGATTGTTTCAAAATATTGCTTGATAAAAATAATATAGCTAAAATGATTATATACAAAGCTTTACCAAGAATTGAATATGAAAGAATATTTTTTTGTCAAACGGAAAATGATATGTGGAGAAGTCTTTTAAATTTTCATCAAGAGAAATGTCAAGCCAAAGAAAGTTTTGTATACAAATTAGTTGAAAATGAAAGCATAGTAGATAAGTATTTAGTTGAAATGAGTACAAGTGCTACTAGTTCAATTTTTTTGTGTGAAGGTAATGATGGCGAAAATTCCATGAGTCATATCAAGAGCAAACAAGAAGGGTGTATAAAGTTAACAATCGAAAAAGAACTTAGTGATGATGACGATTATAGCTCTGAAAGTGAAGATGAAGAATATGCAAAGGTCGTTAAAGAATTCAAGAATATTATTAAAAAGCGACTAAAAGCACAAGATAAAAGAAAAACCATCCGAAGAAGAAAATCTAGTGACGAAGACGAAACGATGAAACACAAATGTTTCGTAGCTCAAGCACATAATGAAGTATGTCTAGGAGTAGATTTGGAGCCCGATGAATGGATAAAGGATAGTGGATGCTCAAGACACATGACGGGGAATCGCAAGCTATTTTGTACATATAAGGCGTATAACGAAGGTAACGTTGTTTTTGGTAGTGATCGTCGTGGAAAAATCATAGGCAAAGGTACGATCTCTTAAGACTCTCTAACTATTGAAAATGTCAAACATGTAGATAATCTAACTTATAACTTGCTTAGTATAGGTCAAATATGTGATAATAAGTGTAGGGTTACTTTTACCGATAAAGATAGTGAAATAATTAAGTATGAGAAAGTCATAGGTAGAGGAATTAGGAAAGGAGGTATATATGTCATGAAATTAGGAGACAAACCGGAGATAGGATATGCTTAGCAACTATAGATGAAAACTCCACTTTGTGGCATAGGAGATTATGTCACGCTAACATGCAACAATTACAATCTTTATTCTCTAAGGAACTAGTTAGAAACTTGCCTAGTCTAAGATATGATCAACACTTTTGCGACGCTTGTAAAATTTGAAAACAAACACATGCTAGTCACAAAGCTAAAAATATGGTATCCACTACTAGGTGCTTAGAATTACTTCATATGGATCTTTTTGGTCCATCCGCAGTGCAGAGCTACGGTGGCAACCGTTACACCTTAGTTATAGTAGACGATTATTCACGATACACGTGGACTAGGTTCTTAAGTGATAAAACCGAAGCCTTTGAAAAATTTGAGAAATTTAGTAAAATGATTCAAAATAAGTTAGGATGCTCAATAGTTTCAATTAGGACAGATCATGGTAGAGAATTTGACAACGAAGTACAATTCGAAAAATATTGCGATTTAAATGGAATATCTCACAACTTTTCCGCTCCTCGTACTCCTCAATCTAATAGAGTAGTAGAAAGGAAAAATAGGTCTTTACAAGAAATGAGTAGAACAATGTTAAATGAACAATCTATCCCACAAAAATTTTGGTGTCACGCCGTAGATACATCAACATACATACGTAATAGGGTTTCTATTAGACGAATATTAGGAAAAACTCCTTATGAGTTATTAAGAGATAGAAAACCAAATATAGGATACTTTAGAGTTTTCGAAAGTAAATGCTTTGTCCTTAATACAAAAGCTCAAGATGAAAGTAACTTCTTTTGCTTTATATCAACTATAGAACCTAAGAATGTAAATGAAGCCTTAAAGGATGAAAGTTGGATTATGGCTATGCAAGAAGAATTAAATCAATTTAAAACAAATGATGTTTGGGAATTAGTCCCTAATCCTAGGAATGTGACCATAATAGGAACCAAATGGGTATTTAGGAATAAACTAGATGAAAATGGAATAGTAACTAGGAATAAAGCTAGATTAGTAGCCCAACGTTATAATCAACAAGAAGGAATTGATTATGACGAAACCTATGCCCCGGTAGCTAGACTAGAATCTATTAGAATACTCCTAGCTTATGCCTGCCCCCTAGATTTTAAGTTATACCAAATGGATGTGAAGAGTGCATTCCTCAACGGTTTTATCAATGAGGAGGTATATGTGGCACAACCTCCGGGATTCATTGACTTCACAAAACCTGATTATGTTTATAAACTCAATAAGGCTTTATATGGACTCAAACAAGCCCCCAAGGCTTGGTATGATCGATTGAAAGCATTTCTTATTAAACATGATTATTCCATGGGAATGGTAGACAATACTCTCTTCACTAAAAAGAAAAACCCAAATCTCATCATTGTTCAAATATATGTCGATGATATTGTATTTGGATCGACTTGTCAAGAAATGTGTGATGATTTTGCCAAAATCAGGCATGATGAGTTCGAGATGAGTATGATGGGTGTACTAAACTTCTTCCTAGGATTACAAATAAAACAATTAAAAGATGGAATATTTTTTAACCAATCTAAATACATTAAGGAAATGCTTAAGAAATTTGGCCTAGAAGACTCAAAACCCCTAAAGACACCTATGTCTACGGAAGTGAAACTCACAAGAGATGAAGAAGGTGAGTCCGTAGATAACTCTAAGTATAGAGGAATGATAGGTAGTTTACTATACGTAACGGCAAGTAGACCCGATATCATGTTTAGTGTTTGCCTTTGTGCCCGCTTCAAGAGGATCCCAAAACCTCTCACCTAGAAGCGGTTAAGCGTATCTTCCGATACATTAAAGACACTATAGACTTAGGATTATGGTATCCTAAGGGATCCGGCATAGAAACCATTGTCTATGCGGATTCGGATCATGCGGGAGACTACGTGGATCGAAAAAGCACTAGTGGTATTTGCACGTTTACGGGATGTTGCCTAACATCTTGGTTTTCCAAGAAGCAAACCGCTCTTGCTATTTCGACCACCGAAGCTGAATATGTAAGCGCTGGAAAGGCATGTCAACAAGCACTATAGATGAAACAAGCTCTCGTAGACTATGGCATTAGGTTAGAAAACATTCCTATAATGTGCGACAATAAAGGTGCTATAAACTTAAGTAAGAATCCCGTTCAACACTCTAGGACTAAATACATAGAAATACGTCACCACTTCCTTAGGGATAATGTACAAAAAGGAAATATATCTATAGAAAAGGTTGCATCGGAAGATAATATTGCGGATATATTCACTAAACCCCTTAAGCGTGAACTATTTAACCACTTGCGTTTAGGATTAGGAATGATGGAGCAAATTGACTAAATTCTGTTGAATTTTCATTTATTACTTATTGCATAATTTTCTTTTCTTTTCTTCGTTTCTGAGTCTAGGAATCTATTTCGCACAAAATTGAAGATTGGGAATTCTACATTACATAAACATTTTCATAAAAACCAATCTATTTTATCTAAACAATTCTCACTTCTAGGAAACACATGAAAATCATTTCTTTTCTTTCTTGCATTGTTGAATAATGCTAAAAACTTTCTTTAAAATCATTCATGAAATTTCACATGAATTGTCAAAATAATAATCTAATATATATCCTTGGCAATCATGGGTTAAGAAAATTGAATCAAGGAGAATTTGGATTGCTTCTTAGGATATATTTATCTTTGCATTAGGAGTCGAAGCAATCACATCTCCACATTTTTTTACATATAGGCACACAATAGAACAACGTCAAGAATTACTTTGTCACATTTGTTCCATCGCTAGTTTCTCACTCACTAGTTGCCTTTGCCCTTACTCTAAGTTAGTTTCTTAGGAAATATGACTTGCTTATTTGCTCCATTACATTGTTATTTTGCATGCATGCTTAGTTATAATTATATACTTATTTGCCTACATATATACTTTTCATGCATATTTCTTTAAGATAATACATGCATAGTTGCATAAAGAGATGGACTTACCCAATACCAAATCTCAAAACTGAAAAAATTTCTGCCAAAAACCTATTTCTGGCAATATGGGAATCAGGTCTGGGCTGCCCCCATAATTATAAAGGGCGGCCCCCTTAAAATTAAAGGGGTCGGCCATTAATTAAGGGGGCCGGCCATCTGATGGTCGAGGTTCCCTATTTGCTTTCTGCTTTTTAGCCCATTTCACCCTATTTTGATTCCCTACTTCCCTAAATATCCAAACACATTTTGTCTAGAAAATCCACCACATATTATCCTTCCATAAACACATAATCATCACACTAAAAATACCCTTCATCATCACAAATCATTAATCGACCCATCATGTCATCTCCCAACCACCCAAGATCTAAGCCTTCAAGGGTTGCAAGGATCTTCGTCAAACCCGTGTGGAGAAGAAAACTTGATACTTGTCAAAAATCCTCATCAATCAATGATGTTGTCACCAACCAACCAACTACTAAACACCAAACTCACCCAAATGAAACCTCTCATTTACCTCCATATGACAACCTCACTATTTCACTTTCCAACAAAATTCCACATCCATCTCACTCACTTCTACCAAATGACCCCTTTGAAGAACATGCTCAATCCCAAAACAACAATCACCACTCTCATCAAAACATGAATCCAACTCCACCATCATCACCTTCCTCCAAACATAAAAAGTTCGTTGAGGAGCTCATGAGCTTAGTGCTCTTCTTGCCTTACACTTTACTCAACGCAATTTGGATCAACAACCATCCTCCACTCACTCCTCACCACCCAACAATTTGGTCCGACTTGAGAATCATGTTAACAATTGTCCTTGTTGCATTTTTCTCAAAAAACAAACCATTGCTCTCAATGAGCACTTCACTTGGATTGAGTATCTCCTCACAAGGTCTTCTCCACCGCCATCACAAACACCACAATCCATACCTTCCGCTTCAAACTCACCTCCATCAACCACTCCAAACTCTCCAAACAACATTCCCCCAAAAATCTACCTCCACTAAATCCATCCACCATGCTTCCCATCTCCAAGCAAGTCCTAGAGACCTCAAGTTGGCAACTTAGTATTATCCATTGTAGTTTGCTAAGAAAAGCATATATGTATGCTTATGTACTAATGATTATGTTTTCAACATAATCTATTTTAATAATTAATGAATGCTTGTTGAGATTTATTACTTTTGTGCACTTCTCTTAGTTCTCTTGTTATATATTAGTTTCATGCATTATATATATTGTGTGTTCTAAATATATTTGCAAGCATTCCATATCTCGAATTATCTTATAACCTTAAAACCAGGGGGAGTACATGTCGAGGTGGAGCTCTAACATCGTCGGGATAACCTTTTTGATGCTAACAAAAAGGGGGAGAAATGATATAAACTCACTAAATACTTGTATACATATTAATCTTTGATTCAACGAGTTTAGATTTTGTAATCATCAAAAATGGGGAGATTGTTGATATAAATAATGCGTAAAAACGTTATTAATATTTCTAAATATCCCTATGTTTTGACGATCACAAAATCTTAAATCATTAAACGTAAAATCATTACGTAAACAAGTATTTAGTGACAAAATATCATTATATCCAACTTAATCACTTAAGGTATGAATAAACAATTGCCTAATACATTTTATGATCAAAGGAGGTTAATTTAATCATTACCAATTATATAAAATGGTATAAACATTTTATATATTTAGAAAAAAACTTTTGGTAATTAAAGGAAAATGTTTAATTCATAATAAATATATGAATTCAAAATTTTAACCAAAATCAGTTAAATTTTCACCAAATAAACTTTCCCCAGAAAAGGAAAAAATTTTTGGCCGTTACAGGAAGGCGGCCCCCTTAATTTTAAGGGGGCCGACCACCATTTAAGGGGGCCGACACGCTCCTGTGACCAGAATCTTTGTCCTATAAATACAGGTTGAATCCTGCATTTTTTCCTCACCTTTTGCACTATAACTTTCTATCCAAATCCTTTCAAATCATCTTCCTAAATTCTTTGATCATAAGATTATAAATTCTTGTTTCAAGTGATTTAATCCCTCATCATTCAATGTGCAAGAGAAGAATACTCCTCCAAAATCTTGTTAAGAAGTATTGTAGATTTGTGTATATTGTTAGTAGTTGTGTAAATCGTTTGTAAAGAAGTAGAGGTTTTGTTATAGATAGATCTAGGTGTGTTAGTAGTGAAAAGAAGTTGTGAATAGAAGTAGTGAAGAAGTAGTAGTGTTGTGAAGAAGTAGTGAAGTTGAAAGAAGTTGTGTAGTAGTAGTGGTGTGTATAAGTTGTGAAGAAGGTGTGTAGTGACTAGTGGTGTGAGCTTGGTTCTAGCTACTATTAGGACTCGACATCTAGCTTAGTGTCGTAAATTGGTGTAAGCGAAAGTTGTGTAAGGTTTTCTCCGCCATAAGGGAGCTTGTTGACATAGTGAAGAAAACTCTCGAGTTAGGTGCTCGGGGAGTGGAGTTGGACGAAGAGGAGCTTTGTAGCCGAACCACTATAAATCCTTTGTCTTGTGGTGCGATCTTTCCATCTCTATATCTTTACTTATTTACTTATATTGTTGTCATTTACTTTCGTAGATATTAGTATACATAAGTGTTTAAACATTAATCTCACATAAAACTAGAATCAAAATTTTTGTTAACTAAACAAAGTTTTATAAATCTAAAAACGACGTAAAACTATTCAACCCCCTTCTAGTTTTCCGCAGAGAGCTTTAGCAAAAAGCTAGTTTTACGTTAAAACGTGACATACGGTTTTGACTAGTATGAAGTATTCTGCATTAACGACTTAATTAATTTTGGAATCAATCATTTTAATTATTTTTAAATGAAAGTACATTCAATTACCTTTAAAATGGCGGGTGACACGACTCCTATGGAATTACGATTGATTTTATATGAATTTTCAAAGTTTGATACTATTCTGGTGGAGGTCCCTTAAATACCCGACGGTCCCTTAGTGATAAAGGACCGCCCATAGATAAAGGACCGCTACCAATAAGTAAAAACACATTTTTCGTGTAAAAATTCATTTCCTTCAAGCAAGTACACGAAGTGCATTTAACCAACAAAATGAATACGAATTAAGCAACAAAGCACACGTTTAGCAAGTAAACACTTTTCATATTTAATCCCTCTTAATGAGAAATTTGATACGTGGACCGGACTCTATTTTAAAAACCATTTGTTTTGAAAACTAGAGTGACATGGCTCTGATACCAATTGTAAAAACGTAGAAGGGGGGAGGGGTGAATACGTTCCTCTTTAAAACTTGAAATGTTTCGTACCAATTTTCCGATCAAGCGTGACTAAATATGAATAGTGGTTAAGTCACTCATAACTAGCAATCACATAAGCATGACACAAGGTTTAAACGTTTCTAGGCTAATTCTGATTGCACTGGGGACGGTCCTGTAAATAGGTGGACGGTCCTTTATCATTTGAGGGACCGTCGGTCGATAAAGGACCACCACAAGTAGGTTTGTCAGTTTTATTTCGTGTGGTTAAGTTTTCTTGTATTTTGCGTTTCTAAGATAACTAGTTGATATTACAAGCATATACACATCAAGCTACACAAACATAAATGTAATGCAAGTATAGAAAGTAAAGAGCAAGGAAGAGAAAATGCAAACCGAACACGATGATTTATAGTGGTTCGGCATGAAGCACCTCTTCGTCCTACTCCACTCCCCGAGTCTCACACTCGAGAGTTACTTCACTAATCAACACGCTCCTTTATGGTGGAACAAACCGTACACAAGCTTATACCAAGTTTAACGACACTAAGGGGAATGTCAAGTCCTAATGCTAGCTAGAACCAATCTACACCAAGGCCTATGTGGCCACACGAACAAGCACTCTTGTCCCACTTATATCGACACACGATCTAAGCCTTCACACGAACGAGCACTCCCGTTCACTTGAACCTTCACCCGATTCAAGCCTTCACATTAAGACTATAGGATCTACCCTTGGTAGATCTTGAGCCAATGGAATGTAATCACTAGTAAAACTATACGGACAATCTCTGTATGCTTGTATCTATGCGGAATATAAACACAAACAATATACTAAACACTTTGATCCTCTATGGATCAATTAATTATTCACTAAGAATGTTTTTCAATGCGTACATAATACATTGACCTTGGGTTCCTTTTATACTACAAGAAACCTAACCTCTTTTACAAGAAACGAATATTCATTAAACTATAAAAGATATTCTACATATCTTATACTAAAATAACAAACTCTATCTACCGATTATCTATATTCACAGAAACTCTATCATCAGCAAAATCCAGATCATCAACAAAATCCATATGTGCTTCAGCAGAATCCTGTCAGCAGTATCTATATGCTGACTTCAATAATTCCTAACAATCCTCCCATAATCTTGAAGTTGACATGGTTAACTCCAAGATTCTTGATAGATCTTTAAGTCCCATAAGAAGAGGATTGAATGTGAACTTTAGCAGCAAAGAATCTTATCAGCAGCATCTCTATGATCAGCAAAAACTTTAAGTCTCCATTCTTTGCCGAGACAATTGATAAAATGTACATCAAAACATAAGTTTCATACTATTCTCATCACTTCCAGGTGTGTTAACTCCTGTGAGAGGTGAATCATTGAAAATAATGGATTTGATGTCTCTTTACCAATAGCCATCACTATTGGAGTAGCCAAATGTTTCAGTTCACAAACTATGGTAGACTGATAACCATATGATTTTTAGCAAATCATCAGCTATAAACGGATTTAAGATGTCTTTACCTGTAACCGTTTGCTCAGGACTAGTCAATTATTTGGTTGATTAAATAACCTTGGTAAATTGAATACCAAGTATGGTTTTCCACTGCCTTTACCACAAGCCATACACTTGTGGGCTAGCCAATTATTTGGAATCCAAAAGGAAAAATCCATGGTCAATTGAAAACCATCCAACTCTCAGCTGTTAAGCATGGGTGAGTTGAGTACCCTATGGTTTTGAGCAAACCATTATAGCTATCAACATATTTGACTTGTCTTTACCAAAGCTGTACCCTTTGGACTAGCCAACTTTTTGATGGAATAGTCAACATCATGGTAAGTTGATAACCAGATAAGGTGTGGAAATAACCAACACCAAAACCTGCATACAACATACATAAGACTATACAAATCTGTTAGATTTTTTTTTTTTTTTTTTTTTTTTTTTTTTTTTTTTTTTTTATAACATAAGAGAGAAAATAAACATATAGAAATACACAATACCAGTACCCAATCACCTCAAGGAAGTCTCAAGATGAACACCATGCTGAGCCTCCAATTCCATTTTAACAAGAAGACTTCTTCTGATTGCTCTAACAAGTTGTTCAGCATGATGCATATCATTCCCAACTATATCAGGAGGAAAAGTTAACTTCACCTCAAGCATTTGCTTCAAAAATATATTAGTATGTTGTCCCACGATTCCAGGGATATAAAGAATGTAGAAAACAAGCTTATAACGACCAAGATATACATGTCAGATCTGGATCTAGGCAATCCGATATTACTATGGGCGGCGAGTTGACGGCGTCAGACATTTCTTCTTGATGCCGTCACGACGGAAAATCTATATATAGTTTTGCAATTTTCATTCATTAAAAAGAGGACAATTAGAGGGATAACTTGGAGAAACCCTAGCACGATTTTTACTGTTCTTTCAAGGGTTTTTACCCTTTGAAACCTTTCATGTTCAATTAAGATAAGTATCCTTTCAATTCATTCAATATGTCTATGTGTTGTTTGAATATATCTTACGCTTGTCTTGAATTTAACATGCTAGGCTAGATCTCTTGTGTGTTTGCTTAGATGTAGTGAAACCTAGATGTTGATTATGGGTTGATTGCTTGTTTATAGTTGTTACGGATGAATGATTTCGATGTTAGGCTTAAGAAAACTGACAGACTTCCATAGGGTAACATGCTTGAACGTCTTAAGAAACATGAACCAATGCGTACTAGGTTTTTATGGTTGTATTTAATGCATGAGCGAATTCTAATGATCCCATGTTAGGAGCTTCTTGCAGGCTCGACATAGGAGTGAAGTAGGAGCTTATAGAGTTGGGGAAGTACGTACGCCACCCCACGAATGGTATTAAGGAATACAACCCGTCATCCACGCAACTGTAACAAACTATCAACTTGTAAAAGATATATAGGGACTAATGAAATCTAAGTAAACACAATTTTACCCATTATTGTTCACAACGCTAGTTTAATTAGTTTTGTTTTCATTTTTGTTATTTTATTTTGATTGCATCTTTAGTTATTGGGTTAGTTGATTAGCAACTAATTCCGCCCCTCCTTCCAATACGCGAGATTTTTACTTTCTTTTCATAAAATACAAAAAATACAAAAAAAATCATCCCTCACCTCTAGACCTAGTTTTTAGGCTTTCTAATCCTAGCGACACTATTCCTGAGTTGAACGATCAATCCCCCGGTACTTGTCACTATACTATACTACAATGATCAGGTACACTGCCTGGTGGGGGTTGTAAGCTTCTCGAGATCCCTCGAGAGGTAAAACCTGGTGCAATTCCCACGCATCATGTACCCCATTATATTTTGATTGCCTAGAAGCAAATAGTTTGCTAGACAACCTCTTAACAGGTACATGTGTGGAGTCATTGGTCTGAATACCTAAGATAATTTGAAGAAACCTAGGATACATTAAAAAGTTGAGTTTGGTATCCTTAACATTTTGAACCATTTCATCAAATATATACTTAGAGAAATTAAAAGTTCTTCCCTGAGATAAAAACACAATAGCAAGAGCAATAGCTGTGGAGAATTGATCCCAACCTCCAGATTTAGAGCTCATACACTGAAGCAGAGTGTGTGCAAGGAATCTCCACTTAGGGTAAAATTGATTTTTGTGCCAGACCTTCCCATCCCTAGCATATCCAACTGCCTGAAGACCTGCTAGAATATCTTCCTTTGGTGCCTCATACTCACCACCTTCATCATCCAGCTGTAATTGAGCCCTAACCAAGGACTCTGTAACTACATATTCTTCCCCATCAATAGAAGCCACAATCTCCATTTGTCCTTCTTCAATAGACCTTACTCGAACCGTTTCCCAGAATTGTGTCATAACTCGTAATTTCATTTCCTTTTTCAAACGTCAAAATTTCATTTTTATATCAGAAAGTTACTATTCATTTCTACTATTCACTATCACTATTCATTTTCACTATTCATTTCCGAAATCTTTATTTCATATTCTCGTAAGATAAACTATTTTAACGATAATCCGAGAGTTTGACGCTCGTCGGATCATTTATGCAAAAATCACGAAACCATGTCCGAGATTTACTTTTGGGTTTAAACGTCGTTCCAGCATCCCGATATGTCCATAAAACACTATAAACGATAGAAATATGATTCTCTCTCATTTTACGACAATTCTAAAAGTTTTGGAATTTTACGTTTTCCAGTTCAGCGTTTTACGCGAATTACGCGTTTTTAACCCGCGTTTCCAGTTTTAACAGCGTTTATGCAACCCGATTGAACTTACCATTCATTTTATTATAGAGTATTTTGACAAGTTTAGTCATTCTTTCAAGTTTCATATTTTTACAATACCCGGATTTACGTTTCGCGGTTTAACAATTTACGATTAGCGATTAACGGAACCAAAACTGACTCCGCGAACAAGATAATACCAAGCTTCCCACATAATCTTCCTATTTTTACATGTGCCGCCCCCTTGTCTTCCACTTGTTCATTTATTCACCAAAAATACCATTGGATTATATATTTCTTACAAAAACACAAATAACACATTCATATATATTTTCATGAATCAAAATTGAGGTTTTCTCTCTTTTTCTTCCTCCCTAGCCACGACCAAAACAAGAACACCATCAAGGATCCATTATTTTTTCAAGATCAAGACATAATCAAGCTCCATTTACATTCCTTGTTAGGGTTTTGTGATGAAAACCTAGGTTTCTTAATCCATTTCTCATCAAACTCCATATATATCAAGTAAGCTTCTAGTGTATACTTTTTCATCATCTAATACTTTCATTTTACTAGTTACATGATGTATTTCAAGTTATATTGGCAAATCATACAAGTATTTATGTTATTTATACCACTTTTCAAGTATTTCTTAATTATTATGAGATCTATAATTTTTATTAGCAATCTCATGAGATCCACCATTTTTGGTGAATACTAGGAACCCATGACACCTTAAGAATATGTATGGTAGGATTGGGTATTTGTGGAGTTGATTTGAGATAGGTTGGTTAAGTTTTGAACAAGCCTTGAACTAGAAAAGTTGATTTTTCAAACTATATATAAGTTGTTGTCCATTTTTGTAAAATCTGGAAAGATCAGGGGTCTCCGGGTAATTTTGGACTAGCGATTTAGAAAATACTTTCAAAAACGAAGCCGTGAGCAAAAGATCGGATTAAAACGAGTTTATAACGAAGGAGATATGATTTTTGCAATTTTAACGACGAAAACTATTTTCTGAAAATTGTACTTGCTGTCCCACGATTTTCAAGGGCCAATCTGAGGTGTAAAACTTGATCTAGCTATCCCGACTTATCAAAAATATATTAGTATGTTGTCCCACGATTCCGGGGATATAAAGAATGTAGAAAACAAGCTTATAACGACCAAGATATACACGTCAGATCTGGATCTAGGCAATCCGATATTACTATGGGCGGCGAGTTGACGGCGTCAGACATTTCTTCTTGATGCCGTCACGACGGAAAATCTATATATAGTTTTGCAATTTTCATTCATTAAAAAGAGGACAATTAGAGGGATAACTTGGAGAAACCCTAGCACGATTTTTACTGTTCTTTCAAGGGTTTTTACCCTTTGAAACCTTTCATGTTCAATTAAGATAAGTATCCTTTTAATTCATTCAATATGTCTATGTGTTGTTTGAATATATCTTACGCTTGTCTTGAATTTAACATGCTAGGCTAGATCTCTTGTGTGTTTGCTTAGATGTAGTGAAACCTAGATGTTGATTATGGGTTGATTGCTTGTTTATAGTTGTTACGGATGAATGATTTCGATGTTAGGCTTAAGAAAACTGGCAGAATTCCATAGGGTAACATGCTTGAACGTCTTAAGAAACATGAACCAATGCGTACTAGGTTTTTATGGTTGTATTTAATGCATGAGCGAATTCTAATGATCCCATGTTAGGAGCTTCTTGCAGGCTCGACATAGGAGTGAAGTAGGAGCTTATAGAGTTGGGGAAGTACATTCGCCACCCCACGAATGGTATTAAGGAATACAACCCGTCATCCACGCAACTGTAACAAACTATCAACTTGTAAAAGATATATAGGGACTAATGAAATCTAAGTAAACACAATTTTACCCATTATTGTTCACAAGGCTAGTTTAATTAGTTTTGTTTTCATTTTTGTTATTTTATTTTGATTGCATCTTTAGTTATTGGGTTAGTTGATTAGCAACTAATTCCGCCCCTCCTTCCAATACGCGAGATTTTTACTTGCTTTTCATAAAATATAAAAAATACAAAAAGAATCATCCCTCACTTCTAGACCTAGTTTTTAGGCTTTCTAATCCTAGCGACACTATTCCTGTGTTGAACGATCAATCCCCCGGTACTTGTCACTATACTATACTACAATGATCAGGTACACTGCCTGGTGGGCGTTGTAAGCTTCTCGAGATCCCTCGAGAGGTAAAACCTGGTGCAATTCCCACGCATCATGTACCCCATTATATTTTGATTGCCTAGAAGCAAATAGTTTGCTAGACAACCTCTTAACAGGTACATGTGTGGAGTCATTGGTCTGAATACCTAAGATAATTTGAAGAAACCTAGGATACATTAAAAAGTTGAGTTTGGTATCCTTAACATTTTGAACCATTTCATCAAATATATACTTAGAGAAATTAAAAGTTCTTCCCTGAGATAAAAACACAATAGCAAGAGCAATAGCTGTGGAGAATTGATCCCAACCTCCAGATTTAGAGCTCATACACTGAAGCAGAGTGTGTGCAAGGAATCTCCACTTAGGGCAAAATTGATTTTTGTGCCAGACCTTCCCATCCCTAGCATATCCAACTGCCTGAAGACCTGCTAGAATATCTTCCTTTGGTGCCTCATACTCACCACCTTCATCATCCAGCTGTAATTGAGCCCTAACCAAGGACTCTGTAACTACATATTCTTCCCCATCAATAGTAGCCACAATCTCCATTTGTCCTTCTTCAATAGACCTTACTCGAGCCGTTTCCCAGAATTGTGTCACAACTCGTAATTTCATTTCCTTTTTCAAACGTCAAAATTTCATTTTTATATCAGAAAGTTACTATTCATTTCTACTATTCACTATCACTATTCATTTTCACTATTCATTTCCGAAATCTTTATTTCATATTCTCATAAGATAAACTATTTTAACGATAATCCGAGAGTTTGACGCTCGTCGGATCATTTCTGCAAAAATCACGAAACCATGTCCGAGATTTACTTTTGGGTTTAAACGTCGTTCCAGCATCCCGATATGTCCATAAAACACTATAAACGATAGAAATATGATTCTCTCTCATTTTACGACAATTCTAAAAGTTTTGGAATTTTACGTTTTCCAGTTCAGTGTTTTACGCGAATTACGCGTTTTTAACCCGCGTTTCCAGTTTTAACAGCGTTTATGTAACCCGATTGAACTTACCATTCATTTTATATTTTATTATAGAGTATTTTGACAAGTTTAGTCATTCTTTCAAGTTTCATATTTTTACAATACCCGGATTTACGTTTCGCGGTTTAACAATTTACGATTAGCGATTAACGGAACCAAAACTGACTCCGCGAACAAGATAATACCAAGCTTCCCACATACTCTTCCTATTTTTACATGTGCCGCCCCCCTTGTCTTCCACTTGTTCATTTATTTACCAAAATACCATTGGATTACATATTTCTTACAAAAACACAAATAACACATTCATATATATTTTCATGAATCAAAATTGAGGTTTTCTCTCTTTTTCTTCCTCCCTAGCCACGACCAAAACAAGAACACCATCAAGGATCCATTATTTTTTCAAGATCAAGACATAATCAAGCTCCATTTACATTCCTTGTTAGGGTTTTGTGATGAAAACCTAGGTTTCTTAATCCATTTCTCATCAAACTCCATATATATCAAGTAAGCTTCTAGTGTATACTTTTTCATCATCTAATACTTTCATTTCACTAGTTACATGATGTATTTTCAAGTTATATTGGCAAAGCATACAAGTATTTATGTTATTTATACCACTTTTCAAGTATTTCTTAATTATTATGAGATCTATAATTTTTATTAGCAATCTCATGAGATCCACCATTTTTGGTGAATACTAGGAACCCATGACACCTTAAGAATGTGTATGGTAGGATTGGGTACTTGTGGAGTTGATTTGAGATAGTTTGGTTAAGTTTTGAACAAGCCTTGAACTAGAAAAGTTGATTTTTCAAACTATATATAAGTTGCTGTCCATTTTTGTAAAATCTGGAAAGATCAGGGGTCTCCGGGTAATTTTGGGCTTGCGATTTAGAAAATACTTTCAAAAACGAAGCCGTGGGCGAAAGATCGGATTAAAACGAGTTTATAACGAAGGAGATATGATTTTTGCAATTTTAACGACGAAAACTATTTTCTGAAAATTGTACTTGCTGTCCCACGATTTTCAAGGGCCAATCTGAGGTGTAAAACTTGATCTAGCTATCCCGACTTATCAAAAATATATTAGTATGTTGTCCCACGATTCCGGGGATATAAAGAATGTAGAAAACAAGCTTATAACGACCAAGATATACACGTTTTAAAATCGACAAAACTCTATTTATTTCTATCAGCTTTTTAGCAAAATATTATCAAGTATAGAAAACCAGTTTTTGTAATACATAATGTTGAGAGCCATTTATCTTATTGATAAACCAATTTCTGGAAAATTTACATCATTGACAAAAAGTTAGTTCACCTAGCCTAGTTTTCAAGACATCCAACCGTTTGTCAAAAGGATTTATAACGAATAACTTATGGTCTTCCAAACTTTCCCGAAAACTGCCCAGAATTTGCCAAAACAGCCCAAACACCTCACTTCGCGACTATTTATCTTTATGATCGAGACCCGTATGGACAAACTTCAATTCTATGACTTTTTAGATAAGGTGAAAATCATCCTAAAACTACTGAGCTTCTTTCTTAACTCTTAATATTCACTATTTCGCGACTAGTTTTGCGAGACCAGTTTGGACATATTTTCAAGTAATGAAAATGTTATATTTTGCGGCGAAAACCTTATATTTGCCGATAGAACACCAAACGAGGATCGTGGAGTACCGTTTCAACCTATTTACATGGGAAGTGTTTATTAACTTAATGAGACATCAAAAACGTATTTGTCGACGATAAACGTTATTTTCAAAACTAACGAGTGGTATCGATAACATACGTATTTGCATGTGTAGCATCATTTCATTTCTTACATTAGACCATATCATTCATATTAGGTTGCGGTTAGAGATCGTGCCTCATTTCTGTGTATTCACTGTTGTCATCGTAGCTATCGCACCAGGTGAGTCATAGCCCCTACTCTTTTAATTGTTTTATAAACTCTTTGGGGGAGAATACATGCTCGTTTTATTTAAACGCATTACTTGCTTTACATGGTTGATTACTCAAATAGTTCCAGCTTTACCTAAATATATGTTTGATCACCTGTATTTCATTGGTATGTTTGATTACCTGTATTTCTTTGGTATGTTTAATCACCTGCATTTCATTGGTATGCTTGATTACCTGTATTTCATGGGATTGATCATCCTTGTTTATATGACCTCATGGTCACCAATTGTTCCTATATGTTCATTGTAATATTGTGGTATTCCCCACTTGGCTGTGATGTCAAACGTAATATTGTGGTATTCCACACTTGGCTGTGATGGCAAACGTATTGTGGTATTCCCCACTTGGCTATGATGTCAAACGTAATATTGTGGTATTCCCCACTTGACTGTGATGTCAAACGTAATATTGTTGTTTCCTTACTTGACTGATTTACCATATGACCTCATTGTCTGAATTATTTATATAGCCGTTTTGCTATATTTATCTTGGAATTTAAATACAAGTATTACTTTTGTTCACATAGATCATATTTGCCAGTGGGTTGTAAACACACAGGTTACAAGTCTCTTATGGCGGGATTTGTAACTGAGTAGATTTACGATGCCTTTGCTGGGAAATCTTCATTCATATGCATTACATTCTTTTTCACAAGACTCTATGAACTCACCAACCTCGTGTTGACACTTTAGCATGTATTTTCAGGTATTAAGCAATGGGACGCTACAGGATGTTTTAGCAGGGCATGGCATGGTCATAGAAGACTCTGATTATTCATTTGGGGACCGTTTTTAACTATTTTAAAGGCCTACCGCCGCACTACTTTTAACAATGTAAATTCAACATTTTGATTAAACTATTTTATTCTAAATGATTAAAGTGAAAACCATTTTTGAACTAGTGTTGTAATACCAATTGAGTTACACCCTAGCTACATGTATGCTTCCGCTGGACCCAATTCTGGGGGTGTGACAGATTGGCATCAGAGCTTTGGTTATAGCGAACTGAGTGTTTTTAAAACCTAGACTATAGCTACTTTTACGAAAACTTAACCCTATGACCGTCACGTGCCTGCCTGCCAAGCTGAAGCCTCATTTGTGGTTAGTTGCTGACATAGGTGATGAGATTTGTGTCTCATTATCTGATATATTATATTCATTTATTATAGTTGATTACTATAATTGTCTTTCATATAAGCATGTTCACGTATCATATATGTCACCGCATTATGTTTTTCCTTGCGTAGTTTCATCATTTGACCTCGAGTTTGGTCACCTGCTTTAATCTTTCAGAACGTCTTGGTATTTGTGAAGGACATAGTCTTAGTATGACTGAGCTGAGTATTTCAAAATTCATGGAACCTCGGTGGAATATAGACTGGTCATCTATATTCAACCCGGGATAGTGAGATATAGGCTGGCCACCTATGTCTGACTCAGAGATGAATTTTGCAACACTGAGAATAGTTATAATAAAATTTTGTCTGGAATAAATTCTCAACTCATTTTCCAAATGTTTCATTCATTTGTGTATACCCTCGTTGTTAGAACATTCATAATTTTCATCACTTCGTGAACCGCCGCCTGGAAGCACGTCAACTGGTCATTACATCTCATGAATCTTCACCTTTATGCACGATACACTTATATCACAGTATTTTCTTTTATCACAAATCTCGTTTTGTCACAGTTGTCACAGTCTCTTCCCTTCTCGCCATCATTATTATTTCCCTTCCCCATCCCCATATATATAAGGAATTAGCTAACACTCTATGAATTCCGATGTCACTTATCACTCATTGCTCCCTATATTGATAAGTGGATATTATCAATGACCTCCCTAGGAAAGACTTTCCATACCATCTATAAGGAGAATCCCTTGGTATATTAAGACCATTCAAAACTCAACAGAAATCTCAAGATATCACAAAACAATTTGAACCACTATCACTGGCCTGATCGCCAAAATTCCATCATCTGGAAAGTTTTGGCTTGACTGAATTACAGGATTAGTTTCGATACGAGTGCTCACTAAGCAACACCATAGAGATAAATCCAACCTCTTAACAAAGACTATAGATTGAACATGTCCTCACCAATAGACTTTATTCAAACATGTTAGACACCTATGCATTTGTGCAGACATACATACCTGGCTATTTTATCCTCTTAATACTTGCACTTTTAAATGGATTTTTCTCCAAACTACAGTTATACAAAACATATATCTTGTAAGAAATACTTCTCAGAGGCACTTATTTTGATAAGCAAATTCCTTTTGGTTAATCTTTTACAAAACTATTGAATGTTAGGAAATTTTAAACATCGATCTTTGGTAAACCGTATTATCTACCTTATGTTAAAAACTGTCCTATCTTGCATAACTATTAAATTTTGAAACATCAAGAAAAATGTTACTTGGAAAGCCGTTTACTTAAAGTTGTAAATTCATTTATTCAGGGAAGGTTTATGAACAAAACACACAAACTCAAAACAAACGTTGAAAATCAATCACTATATTACATCACTTATACATTTAGGATTTTGTGATTTGATGACATAGAGCTTGGGGAGAATATTAGTAATGGAGACTAAGCGTCGTAGGTGGAGAAAGACTCAATTCATGACATCCTGCGGAGGAATCACAACCTTATCCTAATCTATTATTTTCAACAACACCATTTGACGGACTTAACTTGTAAGTTTTTCCACAAGATTCATGATATCCATTTCAATTATTCCTAATAGAGGAATTTAATTCACCTCAAACTCCTAGCGATTACATTAAGATTACTTTGGAACTACATCACCTATCATCTGCAGACCAATGGTCAGAAATTAGAGAACGATTCAAACATAGGGAGATATGCTCAGAGCATGAGTGATTGACTCTAGAAATAGTTGGGTTAACCATTTGCCATAAATCAGATTCTTTTACAACCATAGTTACCACACTAGCTTAGAGACTACACCATTTGAAGCACTCTATGGTCGAAGTGCCAACATCCATTGACGGATCGAAATTTAGTAAAGCCCAACTCCCTAGTCTAGTAAGAATTCATGAAATAACCAGGAATCCCCCCCCCCCCCCAAATCAAGAATCAGTTACAAGTTCGATAAATTGTAAACCCTTAGAATTTCAAGTTGGTGGCAGGGTTATGTTGAAATTTCTGCCTAGGAAAGGCATGCTACCATCCAGAAAAATTCGAGAAGTTAAACCTGATATACACTGGACCATTTAATATTTCAGACAGAGTAGGCCTAGTGGCCGTCAGACATGAACCTTGTTAGAGCTCAGTAGCTTACACGATAAATATTATCATCTTTTCACACATACCACTTCAGAGACCAACACAAACTGAACTTCGGGATGAAGTTCCTTTTAGAGGGGAAGAATGTCACAACTCGTAATTTCATGTCCTTTTTCAAACGTCGAAATTTCATTTTTATTTCAGAAAGTTACTATTCATTTCTACTATTCACTATTACTATTCATTTTCACTATTCATTTCTGAAATTTTTATTTCATATTCTCGTAAGATAAACTATTTTAACGATAATCCGAGAGTTTGACGCTCGTCGGATCATTTCTGCAAAAATCACGAAGCCGTGTCCAAGATTTACTTTTGGGTTTAAACGTCGTTCCAGCATCCCGATTTGTCCATAAAACACTATAAATGATAGAAATATGATTTTCTCTCATGTTACGACAATTCTAAAAGTTTTGGAATTTTACGTTTTCCAGTTCAGTGTTTTACGCGAATTACGCGTTTTTAACCCGCGTTTCCAGTTTTAACAGCGTTTATGCAACTCGAAGGAAGTTACCATTCATTTTATATTTTATTATGGAGTATTTTAACAAGTTTAGTCATTCTTTCAAGTTTCATATTTTTACGATACCCGGATTTACGTTTCCCGGTTTAACAATTTACGATTAGCGATTAACGGAACCAAAACTGACTCCGCGAACGAGATAATACCAAGCTTCCCACATACTCTTCCTATTTTTATATGTGCCGCCCCCCCTTGTCTTCCACTTGTTCATTTATTTACCAACATGCCATTGGATTAGATATTTCCTACAAAAACACAAATAACACATTCATACTTATTTTCATGAATCAAAAGTGAGGTTTTCTCTCTTTTTCTTCCTCCCTAGCCACGACCAAAACAAGAACACCATCAAGGATCCATTATTTTTTCAAGATCAAGACATAATCAAGCTCCATTTACATTCCTTGTTAGGGTTTTGTGATGAAAACCTAGGTTTCTTAATCCATTTCTCATCAAACTCCATATATATCAAGTAAGCTTCTAGTGTATACTTTTTCATCATCTAATACTTTCATTTCACTAGTTACATGATGTATTTTCAAGTTATATTGGCAAAGCATACAAGTATTTATGTTATTTATACCACTTTTCAAGTATTTCTTAATTATTATGAGATCTATAATTTTTATTAGCAATCTCATGAGATCCACCATTTTTTGGTGAATACTAGGAACCCATGACACCTTAAGAAGGTGTATGGTAGGATTGGGTACTTGTGGAGTTGATTTGAGATAGTTTGGTTAAGTTTTGAACAAGCCTTGAACTAGAAAAGTTGATTTTTCAAACTATATATAAGTTGCTGTCCATTTTTGTAAAATCTGGAAAGATCAGGGGTCTCCGGGTAATTTTGGGCTAGCGATTTAGAAAATACTTTCAAAAAGGAAGCCGTGGGCGAAAGATCGGATTAAAACGAGTTTATAACGAAGGAGATATGATTTTTGCAATTTTAACGACGAAAACTATTTTCTGAAAATTGTACTTGCTGTCCCACGATTTTCAAGGGCCAATCTGAGGTGTAAAACTTGATCTAGCTATCCCGACTTATCAAAAATATATTAGTATGTTGTCCCACGATTCCGGGGATATAAAGAACGTAGAAAACAATCTTATAACGACCAAGATATACACGTTTTAAAATCGACAAAACTCTATTTATTTCTATCAGCTTTTTAGCAAAATATTATCAAGTATAGAAAACCAGTTTTTGTAATACATAATGTTGAGAGCCATTTATCTTATTGATAAACCAATTTCTGGAAAATTTACATCATTGACAAAAAGTTAGTTCACCTAGCCTAGTTTTCAAGACATCCAACCGTTTGTCAAAAGGATTTATAACGAATAACTTATGGTCTTCCAAACTTTCCCGAAAACTGCCCAGAATTTGCCAAAACACCCAAACACCTCACTTCGCGACTATTTATCTTTATGATCGAGACCCGTATGGACAAACTTCAATTCTATGACTTTTTAGATAAGGTGAAAATCATCCTAAAACTACTGAGCTTCTTTCCTAACTCTTAATATTCACTATTTCGCGACTAGTTTTGTGAGACCAGTTTGGACATATTTTCAAGTAATGAAAATGTTATATTTTGCGACGAAAACCTTATATTTGCCGATAGAACACCAAACGAGGATCGTGGAGTACCGTTTCAACCTATTTACATGGGAAGTGTTTATTAACTTAATGAGACGTCAAAAACGTATTTGTCGACGATAAACGTTATTTTCAAAACTAACGAGTGGTATCGATAACATACGTATTTGCATGTGTAGCATCATTTCATTTCTTACATTAGACCATATCATTCATATTAGGTTGCGGTTAGAGATCGTGCCTCATTTCTGTGTATTCACTGTTGTCATCGTAGCTATCGCACCAGGTGAGTCATAGCCCCTACTCTTTTAATTGTTTTATAAACTCTTTGGGGGAGAATACATGCTCGTTTTATTTAAACGCGTTACTTGCTTTACATGGTTGATTACTCAAATAGTTCCAGCTTTACCTAAATATATGTTTGATCACCTGCATTTCATTGGTATGTTTGATTACCTGTATTTCTTTGGTATGTTTAATCACCTGCATTTCATTGGTATGCTTGATTACCTGTATTTCATGGGATTGATCATCCTTGTATATATGACCTCATGGTCACCAATTGTTCCTATATGTTCATTGTAATATTGTGGTATTCCCCACTTGGCTGTGATGTCAAACGTAATATTGTGGTATTCCACACTTGGCTGTGATGGCAAACGTATTGTGGTATTCCCCACTTGGCTGTGATGTCAAACGTAATATTGTGGTATTCCCCACTTGACTGTGATGTCAAACGTAATATTGTTGTTTCCTTACTTAACTGATTTACCATATGACCTCATTTATCTTGGAATTTAAGTACAAGTATTACTTTTGTTCACATAGATCATATTTGCCAGTGGGTTGTAAACACACAGGTTACAAGTCTCTTGGAATTTATTTATATAGCCGTTTTGCTATATTTATCTTGGAATTTAAATACAAGTATTACTTTTGTTCACATAGATCATATTTGCCAGTGGGTTGTAAACACACAGGTTACAAGTCTCTTATGGCGGGATTTGTAACTGTGTAGATTTACGATGCCTTTGCTGGGAAATCTTCATTCATATGCATTACATTCTTTTTCACAAGACTCTATGAACTCACCAACCTCGTGTTGACACTTTAGCATGTATTTTCAGGTATTAAGCAATGGGACGCTACAGGATGTTTTAGCAGGGCATGGCATGGTCATAGAAGACTCTGATTATTCATTTGGGGACCGTTTTTAACTATTTTAAAGGCCTACCGCCGCACTACTTTTAACAATGTAAATTCAACATTTTGATTAAACTATTTTATTCTAAATGATTCAAGTGAAAACCATTTTTGAACTAGTGTTGTAATACCAATTGAGTTACACCCCAGCTACATGTATGCTTCCGCTGGACCCGATTCTGGGGTGTGACAAATTGTGTAACCAAAGATTCATAAACAATGTCAGGATAATGAGTGAGAGCAAAGTGAATCATTGATCTTTGGAGAAACTCCATCATCTGAACCTAATGAGCATCCCTTTTTGCTCTACCTAAGAAAGCTTGTTTATGCGATCTCCTTTGAATAAAAGTTCTGCCATTGAATTGAGAGAGAGAGTTAGTTTTTGATGCTGAGAGGTTTTGAAATGGTTTTTGAGTTTTTAAGGAGAGGAAATCAGTTATTTGTGAGTGGGATTTTTATGAGTGCTCAAACACTCATCATTTTTGGTCAATCTGAACTGCAAAAACATACAAAAACACTCAGAAATGCATCAAAATACTGAAAATATTCTAAAATTGTGTTTTATATGTTTCAGATGCAAAAAGAGTAAAAACAGATGAAAAACGTACAAAGTTTGCATAACTGGCAGTTTCAGTCCCCCAACTTTCAAAAATTGACAAAAATAGTCCCTGAGCACTTATTTTAAAAGAAAAGTCACCAAAGGTCCTTTTGAAATCATAAGTTGTCATATTTAGTCCTTTGGTGAAAAATTCTAAAAGTTTTAAGAAATTTACAAAATTGGTCACTACAGTTTGGAATTTGACAGATTTGGTCCATGGTGTTTTAACTTGGAAAATAAAAATTCAAAAGTCCTTTGGTTACTCATCTTGGCAGGAATGGTCTCTTGGATTAACTTTGGAAGTGTGACAGATTTGGTCCTTTAACTTTCAGCAATTGCATATTTAGTCCTTGTGATTTACTTAATTACATCTAAAGGGGCCTTTGATTAACTTAACCCAAAATCAACACCCCTTTCTTAAAAACCCAACCCACACAACCCCTGAGCCCAAAACAATACCCACAATCCATTTTATTAAAACCTATTAACACAACCTGTGGTCAAACGACAGGTCAACCCACCTCCCAAATACCACTTCACCACCCCGTGACTCCCTGCCATCCCTGCAACACCTGCTACCCCATCATCACCCTCACTACTTTGCACCAACTCCACCACCTCCATCCAAGCACCTTAGTCCAAGGATTAATCACATGCTACAAATCCTCCCCTCACAGTCTCAATATCCATGATACATTTGGCGCCAAAAAGGGAATTAAAGGCTGTGATTGATTAAAAGGTATCCAAGGGTCCAAAAGCAGTCAAAGAAGCACAAGAGAGGAGGAAACCCTAATAATTTTTAGTATAAATAGTTTATTTCTAAGCCAATTGAGGCAGTAGGTAATTTAGTGTAGAAATGTTTTTAGTTTAATTTTTATTAAGTGTTGTAACTCTTAATCTCATTTTGTAATCTCTTTTAAATCAATGAAAGTTTTATTTTCCACAATCAAAATATTACCCTGCTTGTTACCCTGCTTATTATCTGATTATTCTTTTAGCTTATAGACTGGTCCACTATTGCTTGTCCTTGCTTATCATGTCTGATATGTGATACTTATGCTTAGTTAGTAGTTGATGAGGCGAAAAATGATCCGTTTTTAGGTGGTCATTTAAGCCCGAATCCGACTTTATTTGATCAAATATTGCCCTAAATCGTTCCTTTTGTGATTTTAGGTACTTGGAGAGTGAATTCTGGAAAAAAAGCCATTTCGGACGTTTTTGGAGCATAAAAGTGAAGGAAACGGCAAAGTCTCAAATTTCTATGCTGGGAACAGTGCATGAAGGCGTCAAGAGTAATTCTTGACGGCGTCAAAGTCCCAAGAATAAAATACCGTGGTTGATGACGGCGTCACATAGGCCGTCATAAGTAGATCAAGGCCATCCGAGGAAGTGTTTGGCGGCGAGATGACGGTGTCACACCCTTGCTCTTGACGCCGTCACCCCAGTTTTCCTATATATAGTTTTCTAGTTTTTTACATTAAAAAAGAGAGAAGTTTTGGAGAAACCCTAAAGACGAATTTGGTGCAACTTTTACAGGTTTTTCAAGGGTTCCAAACCCTTGATACCTTGCATTGTAATTGAGATAAGTGTTCTTCTAATTCAATCAATATGTCTATGTGTTGGTTGTCTATATCTTGTTCTTGTCTCAATTCCATTATGCTAGGCTAGATCTCCTTTGTGTTTGCTTAGATCTAATGAAACCTAGATGTTGATTATGTGTTGATTACTTGTTTATTCTTGTCTTGGATGAATGATTTTATATGTTAGGCTTAAGAAAACTGGCAGATCTCCAAATGGTAACATGCTTGAACGTCTTAAGAAACATGAACCGAGGCGTACTAGGTCTTTATTGGTTGTATTTAATGCATGAGCCACTGTTTACAATCCCTATAGTTGTGCTGGGTCATGGTGTAGGAGGAGATAAGAGCTCATAGAATTGGGGAGTTATGTATGCCACCCCATGAATGGTATTAAGGAATACAATCCGTCATCCATACAATTATAACAAGTAATTAACGTGTAAAAGATATCTAGGGAGTAGTGAAATCTAAGTAAACACATTTTCTCCAATTACTGCTCACAACCTTAGTTTAATTAGCTTATTTTCATTTTTAGTATTTTATTTTGATTGCATCTTAGTTTTGGGTTAGTTGAATAGCAACTAATTCCGCCCACTCTTCCAAAAACCGATATTTTACTTGCTTTCTAAAAAATATAAAAATACAAAAATAATCATCCCTCACCTTTAGAACTAGTAAATTAGGCTTTCTAATCCTAGCGACACTATTCCTAAGCTGAACGATCAATCCCCCGGTACTTGTCACTATACTATACTACAACGATCAGGTACACTGCCTGGTGGGGGTTGTAAGCTTCTCGAGATCCCTCGAGAGGTAAAGCCTGTTGCGATTCCCACGCATCAAGTTTTTGGCGCCGCAGCCTGGGGAATAGTTATTGTCTAGGTTAGGATTTCTTTTTATTAGGTCTACTTGCTAGATTCCTTTCTAGTAAGATTTTTTATTTTTATTTTTAGGTCTTCTTTAGTCTATCTTATTTCTTTGTGCCTTTGTTCGTAACTCTTTACCATCCGACATCATGGAAGGTGGTAACATCTTTGAACCCGTCATCCCACCACAACAAAACCCACCATTAGAACCCCTTAGGCCTCGAACCTTAGGAGAGTATTCCCGACCTAGCCACCAAGGCTACCGAAACACCATTGAGCTCACCGGAGCCAATGTGACCCCCTTGCGATCCGACACCATCCGATTGGTGCAAAGTGGATGTGCATTCCATGGACTTCGTTTCGAAGATCCAAACCAACACCTTAAGGACTTTCTCAAAATCGTAGATTCCATAGACCTAGGTGTTGAAACTAGAGAGACTACCCGTTTACGCCTATTCCAATTCTCTCTACGGGATCAAGCTAGTCAATGGCTTGAGCGTTTACCCGCGGGATCCATCACCACATGGGATGATCTCACCACTCGTTTCCTTGCTCAATTTTTCCCACCGGGGAGAACTACTAAGCTTAGAAATGACATCTTGATGTTCCAACAACGTCAAAATGAATCTCTTTATGAAGCATGGACTCGTTTCAAGGAATTACTCCAAAAAGTCCCTCATCATGGCATAGATCTTTGGCTCCAAGTCCAAATCTTTTATGACCATATCGACATCTCCACAAGGCGAGCCATTGACCAATCGGCCGGTGGCAAGCTACGTGATCTTAGTGCGGAACAATCATTGGAACTCATAGAAGATCTTGCTCTCTATGACAACGAAAGTTGGAACGATCCCCGTGATTTGAACAAAACGGTCAAGGCAATATCTTTGCCTTCGAACAACTCTAGCACTCCCGACCGTAGGATCATGGAACTTGAAGGTCGAGTCAAGTCTCTCATGAAATCTTACGAAGCTCATAAACCTTCAAGCCAAGTAAGCAGAATTGCTTCTACATGCAAATTATGCAATGGCCCTCATGAGACCCATAACTGCATGGAACTTCCAAAACGTGCTTATAACGAATTCACATCATCACACGTAGGTCAGGGTCCTCGAACTTCTGCTGAAGCCTATGAGGCATGGAAGGATAAACCTAATTTTAGAGGGTATCAAACGCGAAACGTATCCTTCAATGACTCCTCACCACTCACCTGGTCCGAGCATTTTCCATCACAAGGCATTCCTAGGCAAAGCTGTGAAGATACTTTAAAAAAATTCATTCTATCTCAAGAACTACAGCTTGCTACGCTCGAGGCCAAATTTAAACAACAGCAGGCTGATGTAAACAACAAGATTTGTAATCTGTTCACTGCTATCAAAGAGCATATTGATAATAAGCCCATTCACGTTGATGAGGTTAAATCTGCTACCGTCATGAGCCTACCAGCCTCCCCTGTAAAAATAAAAAGCCCTAGCAAGTTATTCAAACATCTATCTCCTAACGGAAAAGAACCTATCAACTCCCCTGGACCAATCCACTTCGTAAACACCATCACCACAATATCTGCTTCAACATCCAACCCAACCCAACAACAAACTAACAAATTCAGTCAGACAGCGAAAGATGAGACCTCAAGGGTTGATCATGCTTCGGCAAGGAAACCTACCGACTCACCCGAGCAATACACCGCGCAAGAATCCGGCAAATTGGATGAAGGGAAAGAGAAATCGGAAGAGCATGAGAGAGATCCAACCATTTTGGGTAAACCGATTATAGAAGAACCCGAGAGAAAAATGAAGGATGTTATGAGTGTGGGTAGCAATCAGACTAAGGAAAGTAACCCTAAAGTTTTCAAGATCCCCTGTACCATTAAGGAAAAGCTCTTAACCGATAGTCATGTAGATCCCAGCTTCCCAACCAACATAATCCCCCTTTCCCTATACCACACAATCTTCCCTGAGCACATTGCGTGCAAGTGAGTAATAGAAAATTTATCAATTAGGATTGGAGAGCTTGTTTACAATACTGACGTCACCGTGGTTGATGACGTGGACCCTCTCACCAATCAAACGTTAACCAACCTTGTCCTTGGGATACCATTTATTAATGAATCGGGAGCAATCCTTGATGAGAAAGATGGTAGTGTTGTACTCACCAATGGTGTTAGGAAGGTAATTTTTCGTAGGGATAGTGAGGAGGTGTACGAGTATCGTCCCTCTCTTGAGGGGAATATATATGGGTCAAAGGATGGAGAGTTGGGGAAGATAAGACGAAGATAAGACAATGTGATCCGAATAACCTCAAAATCCCCTGCATGATCGGTCATAAATACTTCGATAACATATACATCAATGTATTCCTGCCAAAGAATTTTATGTCATTGTTTCATTATAACAATATCTGCAGATGGGGAATGATTTATAAGGGAGAGAAAGTGGTTGGCAAGGATCACGAAATCCAGGTGTTCGTAGGAAATATGACATTCTCTATGGAATTCACGATTGTAGACAACATAGAGGACTATGTCGACCCTAGGTTATCACAAGTCGTCTTTGGAGCACCCTTTTGTGAAATCACTAATTTGATAGTGGATGACTTGAACGGAATCATGACCTTCACTGATAGGATTAGGAGGATTTCATACCAAATGCCATACAAGAGAAAAGACCTTAAGGAAATAGATTGTGACGGGCTTGATATGATGAGCTCCCAACTTATCTTGTGTGATGAAGATGTTAGGAGAGGATGTAGAAATATTTCTGATTTATCATGTGGATTCTTTAAGAATGCTAGTAAGCTTGGTTCTAAGTATCGACAAGATATTTTCGAGTTCGAAGATCCGAAGTACTTGCACTATGAAAGCGATACTAGTTTAGAAGACGACCTAGAGAGTGGAACCAATGATGGAATCACGTAGTAACCCGTAGCCTTGAGTCTAGCTACAAGACTCGTAAATAAAGAAAAGCGCTTCTTGGGAGGCAACCCATGTTTTGTGTGATTTTATTTGTTTGAATGTTATTTGCTTCCGTATGCATGCTTTATTTTTATTGTTGGTTGATCATGTTTCTCAATTAAAATGTGGAAATACTTTACTTTGTTATTTAGCCTAGTCTTAACTCCACCTAGAAGTATTTTTGCAAAAGATAAGTGTAAGGGGAAACCCCAAATATGTTTTTAAGAAACAAACCGATCCTGATTCTCCACAATATTAAATGAGCATGTATATTCGTATTTGTTAGAGTCAAATGCTTGTATTGAGTCATAACGAAGTTTTTGCAGGATTTTCCAGGAAGTAGAACCAAGTTTTTCCAGAAATTTTCCGGAAACTTAACATAAGAATTTCTGCAGGTCCATTCTGACGGCGTCAGGGGTTTACTCCTGACAGCGTCAGGAGTTAAAATCTGGAAATTTTACCGGTTTTGTTTTTCTAACGGAGTCTTATGATTTTTGTGAATTATTAAGTTTTATAATCTCCAGGAAATCTGCAAACTTCATTCCACAAGCATTATATCTTACTTTGTTTTCTAGGATTTAGAAACTTATATAGGATGCCGCCGATTTTACGCGAGGTTGTCTTGTCTATTGTTGTCAGGATTTACAGGTTATGTATGAAAAGAAGATGATTTATATTCTGGAAGGGAAGCTTTGATTGTTCGTTTTCTTGGAGGAAGATTTAACCTGGCCAACCTATAATCCATACCGAGCGAATCAGGGGAGTATTTGATTTCATTCTCTTTACTTTTTCACTTTTACATTCTTTACTTGAACATTGGGGACAATGTTCATCTTAAGTGTAAGGGGAGGGTAAAAAGATGATACCTTACATATGCACTTTCGCTTGAGTTTGTTTGGTTTGATAGTAGATGTGTAATAAAACTATGAGAAATACTTGTTAGTGTAATTTTAGCGCCAAATTTAAAATTTTTTACAACATTTAGGAGTGAAACTTTAGCCATAGCAAGCGTCTCATGGATAGGAGATTGTATAACTAGTACATAACCGTATATTTAGAAAAATTTTCCACCCAAAAATGTGAGGTTCACCTTTAGATTTGATAGGAAAAGCATTCACTATTAGTGCTTATGAGTGTACCGGTAGCATTTAGATTCTAGAACTTGCGTTAGTGATGCATCCCGAGACCGCTAGTGAGACTACATTCGTGTATTAGGATTTACTACATGATAAGAGGCATTAGGATCACCCTTGTGTTAAACCCGTATCATAATTACTTGACCATTTAAGTCATATTACTTGGCTAGTTAAGTCAACTAATTTTCCCACACCCTTTGCGTTGTACTCATTTTTAGTACACGAAACCCCTAGTACACCCCTCCGAGCCTATCTTTTCGTTTCTAACTTTAAGCATCTTACTTAAAGGAAGAATTTGTTACACCCCACTTAAATGTACAACCAAATCGCCTTAGCCTTCCGTGTATGCGCTCATTTTTGGTGCATTATTGTTATTTGTTAAACCCTAAGTTAACTTTCTAATTGATTACATGGTTGCTAAGTCGAGTCATATCCTTGTACATATTGTTTTGGGACGATTGGGACTCATGGGTAAGTACTTATTTTATGGAGAAATGGGGAAGAACATCATTTATTACCCCCATATGTACGTTAATCTTAAAAGTGCTCCAAGTGTTTTGATTTTCTTAATTCAAGTCATTAGAATAGTTTAATGTAAAGTATGTAAAGATTCAAGTGTAAGGGGAATGCTCAATCCCCTATGATGTATTATTTTGGATGGTAGGGTAAGAGTGTATGCAAAAAAAAAAAAAAAAAAAAAAAAAAAAAAAAAATCGAAAAAATCAAGAAAAAGAAAAAAAAAATTAGAAAAAAAATTGAAAAAAAAAGAAGAAAAAAAAAATAGAAAAGAAAAAGAGAAAAAACATACGGACTACCATCCCGTTTCATTCTATGTTTTTTTTTTTTTTTTTTTTTTTTTTTTTTTTTTTTTTTTTTTTTTTCATTTGTTAGCTTAAGTCGAGTCTAGTCTTGGCTTAGCAACGCCATCTTGTACATGTAATTAACCAAGATTGTTAACTCGCCACCAGTAAAACTTCCTTTATCCAACAAAGCCGTGTAATTCATATCCCTATACCTAACGTTACAACCCTTTAAAAGACCTCTTTGATAGTTTATCCTAGGTGCTTACGCCATGTGGTGGAGGTTTGATCCTTTCCCAAGCCTATGGTAATCTATTTTGCTATGACAGGTAGTGAGAGATATCTTCCATTTCCATAATGTTATATTACTTTATTACACCCGAGAGATGTAAGTATCTAAACACTATTTGTGAGGTGCTAGTGTATGACCTCCGTGCTTGTCTATTGGTCTTTAGTGGAACGATTATTTGTTGTAATTACTTTTATATTAGTGTTAAATGACCCCTAACTTGTCTTTTGAGTAGAATAAAAGCGCATTTGCTTGAGGACAAGCAAATCTGAAGTGTAAGGGTATATGATGAGGCGAAAATGATCCGTTTTTAGGGGGTCATTTAAGCCCGAAATTGAATTTATTTGATCAAATATTGCCCTTAATCGTTCCTTTTGTGATTTTAGGTACTTGGAGAGTGAATTCTGGAAAAGAAGCCATTTCGGACGTTTTTGGAGCATAAAAGTGAAGGAAACGGCAAAGTCTCAAATTTCTATGCTGGGAACAGTGCATGAAGGCGTCAAGAGTAATTCTTGACGGCGTCAAAGTCCAAAGAATAAAATACCGTGGTTGATGACGGCGTCACATAGGCCCTCATAAGTAGATCAAGGCCGTCCGAGGAAGTGTTTGGCGGCGAGATGACGGCGTCACATCCTTGCTCTTGACGCCGTCACCCCAGTTTTCCTATATATAGTTTTCTAGTTTTTTACATTAAAAAAGAGAGAAGTTTTGGAGAAACCCTAAAGACGAATTTGGTGCAACTTTTACAGGTTTTTCAAGGGTTCCAAACCCTTGATACCTTGCATTGTAATTGAGATAAGTGTTCTTCTAATTCAATCAATATGTCTATGTGTTGGTTGTCTATATCTTGTTCTTGTCTCAATTCCATTATGCTAGGCTAGATCTCCTTTGTGTTTGCTTAGATCTAATGAAACCTAGATGTTGATTATGTGTTGATTACTTGTTTATTCTTGTCTTGGATGAATGATTTTATATGTTAGGCTTAAGAAAACTGGCAGATCTCCAAATGGTAACATGCTTGAACGTCTTAAGAAACATGAACCGAGGCGTACTAGGTCTTTATTGGTTGTATTTAATGCATGAGCCACTGTTTACAATCCCTATAGTTGTGCTGGGTCATGGTGTAGGAGGAGATAAGAGCTCATAGAATTGGGGAGTTATGTATGCCACCCCATGAATGGTATTAAGGA
Organism: Artemisia argyi; assembly: GCA_030686995.1. Classification (NCBI taxonomy): domain Eukaryota; kingdom Viridiplantae; phylum Streptophyta; class Magnoliopsida; order Asterales; family Asteraceae; genus Artemisia; species Artemisia argyi. The sequence goes on along the minus strand of CM060683.1, from coordinate 43,878,328 downwards.
ATACAATCCGTCATCCATACAATTATAACAAGTAATTAACGTATAAAAGATATCTAGGGAGTAGTGAAATCTAAGTAAACACATTTTCTCCAATTACTGCTCACAACCTTAGTCTAATTAGTTTATTTTCATTTTTAGTATTTTATTTTGATTGCATCTTAGTTTTGGGTTAGTTGAATAGCAACTAATTCCGCCCACTCTTCCAAAAACCGATATTTTACTTGCTTTCTAAAAAATATAAAAATACAAAAATAATCATCCCTCACCTTTAGAACTAGTAAATTAGGCTTTCTAATCCTAGCGACACTATTCCTAAGCTGAACAATCAATCCCCCGGTACTTGTCACTATACTATACTACAACGATCAGGTACACTGCCTGGTGGGGGTTGTAAGCTTCTCGAGATCCCTCGAGAGGTAAAGCCTGTTGCGATTCCCACGCATCAGTAGTTTAAAGTGCATTAGGTTAGATTTGAGTATGGAACTGTCCATTTTAGTTCAACCTAGCTCAATGAGATTAGCTTATTAAAGGGGCTTAAAACCTGGTCATTGCTACTTATTTACACATAATGTAGCTTAATTAGTATCTAACTTATATTTGCAGAAGCTTTCCAAGCCATTTGTGGGGTTAAACAAAAGTCAGTCCCCTGTTAAGGGACTGTTTGGCACAAGCCATTTTGCTGGTCAAAAAAACCATGTTGTCCTATTTTCAAAACTTAAATCAACTTTAATTCTTTGTTGTTAGTAGATTTTAGCCAAGTTCCATCATTTTTAAGTCCATTTAATAGCTTTTGATTAGTTTTTCAACCATTCTCACTATTATAATTATTTCACAAAATTGGCTAGCTTAGATTCTGACTTCAAGGCTTTTAGTTGTTGTATTTAGTTCACATCAGTTCTCATATAGGATAGTATAAATTTAGATATCTAGTACTTAGGCTTTCAAGGTCAAAACACCACAATTGGACCCATTTCAGGGCCTGCACATCAGCAAACAACAAATTGCCCATTTCCCACAGCCTCTTAGTGTAGTATTTTTCATTTCTTCGTTTTGGTCCTCATGACCTGAAAATTGGTTTACTAACAGTTGGTCACCTTGTCTTAATGCCATTATTCTTGTTCCATTTTTATGATTTTTTTTACAGTATGTTTCAGCCACCAAAGTTACCCATCTGTCACGATTTACTGCTCCATCCCCTTTGGTCAGTTCATATGTTTAGTGATTCTAGATTCATGTAGGTTGCTTATTGTCTCTGTCCCTTTAGTGCTTGCTAAGCTCTCTTAGATACTCTAGCTTAAACTTTTTTTTATATAGCTTATTGATAACTTTTAGCCTGCCCTACCCCTCCCTAATGGCCTGCTGTAACAGTCCCTTTTTAATCTCATATTTAGGTTAGTTTACATAAATTTTAGTGTATAATTTTAGTTTTACTAGTCGTTAGTTGTGTGAACTTTAATTACTTAAGCTTGTTGTATATTTTGAAGCTAAGTTGTTGGCTTATTATTGGCCTGCAATTTTGCCCTTTAGGCTGCTGCATCCATCAGTTAAGCTTGTTCCCTAGCAGCCATTAGCTTGTTTGAATTTGATTGTAGCTTGTAGTGTTGCCAATTTGTGCTTGTCCAGCCATAGTGAAGTTCATGTTGAGCCCTTGCACCACATAGCAGCTTGTTGTTGCCCCAATTTCAGCTTATAAGCCCTTGAGTTTGACTGTGAGGGTATCTACATCAGTTTCTCTCAGGCCTAATTCCCAAGCTCATTGAGAGCTATCATGTGGATTCTAAGACCTGAAACTTGGTGCATTTAGGAGCCCACTAGCTTAGCTTTTAGGATCAAGTTCTACTTTGAACTCCCATTCATCCCTGTGGGCCCCACATTGGCCTGCACTTCACCATTTTGGTCTGTTTTGTATGCAGGTTTGGCCTTTGCTTATTTACTTTTTGCAGCTCATTCCTTTTGCTTATTTGTTTGCTTGTGGCTTATTTCTAGTTGTTATTGTCTATTGTTGGTTTATTTAGTGCTATAGGTTAATAGATCAGCTTATTGGTTTAATTAGTTAACTTTTGTAAGTTAAAAGTCCATTTTTCAAGTTTTTGTCAAACTGTGAGATAAATAAGCTCATACAGAGCTTATCTAAGCTTATCACAAAAGTTGTTTTTACAAAAGTTGGTAAATTACAGTAGGTTATTAGTTTTGTAAAAGAAAAACAAGAAAAAAACCAAATATAATTTTTAGTGATAGCTTCTGTTTAAAAAGCTTTAGCTTTTTAATTTATTTTCTAATTTTTCTATTAAGTACTTAGTGGTTTTCATATTTTTCCTAGGTTCCAGATATCAAATAGTATTTGTATAAAAAATTTCATATTTTTCTCTTTTCATTTGGTAATTTTAGTAATTAAAAGTAGTTTAATTAATTTTAACTGAAATATCAAAAATAAAATCATCAGTTGTTATTTGTTAAGTACCAGCACCTTTTTATATTTTTCTTAGGTTTTATTAGTCATAAAGTAATTTTAGAAAATAGTTTCATAATTTCTACTGTTCATTTGGTAATTTTAATAATTAAATTAGATTAATTAGCTTTTAATTAATAATTAAGTAAATTAAATCTAAAAAAGTTTATTTATAAGTTTTAGGATTTTTTGTAATTTTGTAATACTTCTGTAGTTGTTAAATAGTTTTAGAAAAAGTTTGGTAATTTTCTAAATTAGTCTAGTATTTATTTTAATTTAATTTAGTTTAATTAGTAATTAGTAATTAATTAATATTAAATAATTAAAAAGTCTAAAAAATATTTTTCTTTTTCTTAAAATTTTCTTTTGTCATTAGAATCTTAGAAAAGTAATTTTCATATTTGTATGACTTTATTTGCTCACGTTTCACTTTTTATTTTGCGCGATCTCGTTTATTTTAAATTCAAACGCGCGTTTTTAGGTTTAACTTACGTTTTTAGTGTATCTGATCGTCAGTAATTGTTTATATAGTGTTTCTAAGTTATTTTCATTCCTCATATCTTAGTGTAATCATACAAATCACTCAAACCCCTTTTCTGTTCAAATTCACCCGATCACAAATCCGTTTTGATTACCATCACACCTCGTCGGGACATAACGACCCGGGGAAACTGTATACTTCCACGAAGATTGACTCTTTGCTGTTTGACTTAGTTGACCATCCTTTGGTCAATTTAGGTTGACCGTTTGGAGCCAATCAAAATTTGGCGCCGCTCCAGGGGAGGTTGTGCGCGTATTCTAAACGGTTTTACAGATTAGTGAATCTGGATATACACTCATTGTATATTTACCATCCTTTGTTCAAATTTTCTTATTATAAAAACAAAACAGTTCACGAAAACATTTTAAAATCAGTTTTCAACGAACACAAAAAACCCAAAAAGATTTTCTTTCATATTCGTATATAAAATGTTTTCTAAAAACTCCAAAAATATTCACCTTTACCCTCTCACATCTTTGATTCTTCATTCCCACCCCTCTATAAACCTTTGATTCTTTCCTATGTCGTATCCACACCATTTGGGTTGCCAATGGTGTGGTGGCCCTCATGACGGTGGTAATTGCCTCGGCTGTGGCATGGTAGAGTCAGGATACGGGTCTGTCTATAACCAGGATCCCTATTCTCACCATGACACTACTGATTTATTCCACCAGCCACCATACCATGAGATACTGACATATTCGTGTGAGTATTGTGGAGGTCCTCACCAAGGATTTGAGTGTCAATCCGGAAACACGTTTGTCTATTAACAGTTTCCTGATAACACTCAGAATTTTGGAAATGACCAATATCCATGTTACTCACCAAACCAGTCACAACAATCATATTGTTGTGAGTATTGTGGAGGTCCTCACTATAGCTCACATTGTCAAACAGGGAATCCATTTCCTTGTAACAATTACGACTATCCATATCATGACCCACCTCCACAGTACCAAATGATCCAATCAACTCCTCATGATACTGAGCAAGACCTTTTACTAAAGGCTCTTGAGATATTGAAAGAACTTAAGGAGGAGTTGGCTACTACGTCGTTTCAATATTCTCGTGAGAAATCCATGGCAGAATTACTTGCTGAGGAACGAGATGCTAGAAACGAATTGAGAAACGAAGAATTGCTAGTCTTAGAACAAGCAGCTAAAACACGTGCCATATTTCACCATGCTGCTCTTCTCGACGATGATGATGATGATGATGAAGTTACCCTTGATATTTGTCAATTTTGTAAGGGTTCATCAAGTTCATCAGTTGTGATTCCTTCCTCGGAAAATCAGGGAGAAAAGACTATGATAGAATTACTAGCAGATGAACAAATAAAATTTATAAAACCCATGTCTGCTAGTCCTCCTCAACTCCCTCAGTCTGTTGTTATCACACCCGAAGTTCACACTCACTCTCTGAACATGGGGGACGAGCATCTTAGCACTGTTCCTGCAAAGGAATCGGACGAATTCATAAAGTCTAGTGTTGAGAACCTTGTCCCAATCCCAGGAGAGTCACAGGGAACTTCTGATCATATGTGCTATTTATCTTCCCCTCTTGAGTGTCTAAAAGATCAATTTGAGACTTTCTCCGATTGTAGCGAAGATTGTGCATCTTATGGAGACATCGAGTATGTTGAGGCATCAGTTCCACATTCTGATGCTGATCATCTTCTTGAGGAGTTCGCCGATGAACTCACTCACATCAATCCACTTCCAATTAACGGGAAGTGATGATGATCTCTTTAACTTTGAAGCCGATCTTGGAGAAATTGAAAGTCTCTTATATCATGATCCGTCACTCACTTCCTATCCCAACAGTCCACGAGAGAATATTAATCACCTTGTTCCCGAAACATTTAATATGACTTTCACCAACCCTCTATTTGAATTCGAATCAGAATTCACTGTGATTTCTAACAATCCAATCTTTGATAAGGAAGGTGATGAGTCTACAATGGAACAAGAGTTCACAAATTCACACCATGTGAATGTTCTCTTCATGAGGAGTTCTCCGGTGAACTCACTCATAACATGACTCCTCTAGAGTATGATAGCCCGGGGGGAGATGCACTTAATCATGAGGATTTGCAAATTCCCACCCTCCCTCCCGGAATGTTTTCAAACCCAACGAGCTTAACCCTTGAAATCCAAATTCAGGCTAATGAGCCTGCTCGCGAGGAAGAAGATCTTATCATGATTTTCATCATGGTTTTCTTCCTTTTCTTCACCTACCGGGTGACTTCTCTTGTTCTTCACTCCTTCGGGAATGAAGACATTATCTTTGACCCCGACATTTCCATGTATCATTCTTTTGAGCCAGGGTCTGTATATCTCATTGGTGTGGAGCTTTCACGTGCTTCAAATGTTTGTCCAAACATCTTGAATGAAAGTCCGATGGAGATTGTTTCTTCCACATCATGCTTCCCCAAGAACAAATGAATTCGGGGTCGAGTCAAGCTAGCGACTCGGTAAACAAAAATAGTAGCATGCATTTGGGGTTTTCACCCTAAGTTTGGGGGAGTACCCCTGCTGTGGTTACCAATAAAGTGAAAAAATGATGTTTCCACATTTAGCTTGTAATGTTGTCCTTTTACGTTCAAAGAGTCGGCATAATAGTCGGGACTTTGAATATTGAGGACAATATTCAATTCTAAGTGTGGGGGGGAAATTCTAGCGAGTTTTATCACATTTTACCATCTAGTACCCCCGTTTTTGGCAAAAATTTTAAAAATTTTTCACTCGTGCTTCAAAATTTTTGTGGTTATCAGTCCGCCTTGTCTAACCGACAAAAGGACTGGCTAATCCAGGAGCAAACGGCTCTTGATAAAGATATATCAAATCCGTTGATGGCTTGCAATTGGCCCAAAATTGTATGGTATCTCAACTCGCCATATCCTAAAAAGTGAAAGAGTTGGCTAGCCCGCAAGATTATGGCTTGTGGTAAAGGCAGTGGAAAACCATAATTGGTAATCAGCTCACCAAGATGTCGACTATGTCCATCAAGAGTTGGCTAGTCCAGAAGCAAACGGCTTCTGGTAAAGACAAATCAAATCCGTTGACAGCTGGTGGTTTGCTCAAAATCACATGGTTATCAGGTGGACCATAGTTCTTACTTTTGGCTAGTCCAGAAGTAATGGCTTTTGGTAAAGAGATTAAAATCCATTAAATTTTCAAAACAGTTTATTTTCTATATTGCTAGGGACTAGCAATAGTTTAGTGTGGGGGATTGATGAGTGCTCAAACACTCATCATTTTTGGTCAATCTGAACTTCCAAAACATATAATAACACTCAGAAATGCATCAAAATACTGAAAATATTCTAAAATTGTGTTTTATATGTTTCAGATGCAAAAAGAGTAAAAACAGATGAAAAACGTACAAAGTTTGCATAATTGGCAGTTTCAGTTCCCCAACTTTCAAAAATTGGCAAAAATAGTCCCTGAGCACTTATTTTAAAAGAAAAGTCACCAAAGGTCCTTTTGAATTCATAAGTTGTCATATTTAGTCCTTTGGTGAAAAATTCTAAAAGTTTTGAGAAATTTACAAAATTGGTCCCTTCAGTTTGGAATTTGACAGATTTGGTCCCTGGGTGTTTTAACTTGGAAAATAAAACTTCAAAAGTCCTTTGGTTACTCATCTTGGCAGGAATGATCTCTTGGATTAACTTTGGAAGTATGACAGATTTGGTCCTTAAACTTTCAGCTTTTGCATATTTAGACCTTGTGATTTACTTAATTACAACTAAAGGGGCCTTTGTTTAACTTAACCTAAAATCAACACCCCTTTCTTAAAAACCTAACCCACACAACCCCTGAGCCCAAAACAATACCCATAATCCATTTTATTAAAACCTATTAACACAACCTGTGGTCAAACCACAGGTCAACCCACCTCCCAAATACCACTTCACCACCCCGTGACTTCCTGCCATCCCTGCAACACCTGCTACCCCATCATCACCCTCACTACTTTGCACCAACTCCACCACCTCCATCCAAGCACTTCAGTCCAAGGATTAATCACATGCTACAAATCCTCCCCTCACAGTCTCAATATCCATGTCATCAATCCATGATACATTTGGCGCCAAAAAGGGAATTAAAGGCTGTGATTGATTAAAAGGTATCCAAGGGTCCAAAAGCAGTCAAAGAAGCACAAGAGATGAGGAAACCCTAATAATTTTTAGTATAAATAGTTTATTTGTAAGCCAATTGAGGCAGTAGGTAATTTAGTGTAGAAATGTTTTTAGTTTAATTTTTATTAAGTGTTGTAACTCTTAATCTCATTTTGTAATCTCTTTTAAATCAATGAAAGTTTTATTTTCCACAATCAAAATATTACCCTGCTTGTTACCCTGCTTATTATCTGATTATTCTTTTAGCTTATAGACTGGTCCACTATTGCTTGTCCTTGCTTATCATGTCTGATATGTGATACTTATGCTTAGTTAGTAGTTTAAAGTGCATTAGGTTAGATTTGAGTATGGAACTGTCCATTTTAGTTCAACCTGGCTCAATGAGATTAGCTTATTAAAGGGGCTTAAAACCTGGTCATTGCTACTTATTTACACATAATGTAGCTTAATTAGTATCTAACTTATATTTTCAGAAGCTTTCGAAGCCATATGTGGGGTTAAACAAAAGTCAGTCCCCTGTTAAGGAACTGTTTGGCACAAGCCATTTTGCTGGTCAAAAAAACCATGTTGTCCTATTTTCAAAACTTAAATCAACTTTAATTCTTTGTTGTTAGTAGATTTTAGTCAAGTTCCATCATTTTTAAGTCCATTTAATAGCTTTTGGTTAGTTTTTCAACCATTCTCACTATTGTAATTATTTTACAAAATTGGCTAGCTTAGATTCTGACTTCAAGGCTTTTAGTTGTTGTATTTAGTTCACATCAGTTCTCATATAGGATAGTATAAATTTAGATATCTAGTACTTAGGCTTTCAAGGTCAAAACACCACAATTTGACCCATTTCAGGGCCTGCACATCAGCAAACAACAAATTGCCCATTTCCCACAGCCTCTTAGTGTAGTATTTTTCATTTCTTCGTCTTTGGTCCTCATGACCTGAAAATTGGTTTACTAACAGTTGGTCACCTTGTCTTAATGCAATTATTTTTGTTCCATTTTTATGATTTTTTTACAGCATGTTTCAGGCACCAAAGTTACCCATCTGTCATGATTTGCTGCTCCATCCCCTTGGGTCAGTTCATATGTTTAGTGATTCTAGATTCATGTAGGTTGCTTATTGTCTCTGTCCCTTTAGTGCTTGCTAAGCTCTCTTAGATACTCTAGCTTAAACTTTTTTTTATATAGCTTATTGATAACTTTTAGCCTGCCCTACCCCTCCCTAATGGCATGCTGTAACAGTCCCTTTTTAATCTCATATTTAGGTTAGCTTACATAAATTTTAGTGTATAATTTTAGTTTTACTAGTCGTTAGTTGTGTGAACTTTAATTACTTAAGCTTGTTGTATATTTTGAAGCTAAGTTGTTGGCTTATTCTTGGCCTGCAATTTTGTCCTTTAGGCTGCTACATCCATCAGTTAAGCTTGTTCCCTAGCAGCCCTTAGCTTGTTTGAATTTGATTGTAGCTTGTAGTGTTGCCAATTTGTGCTTGTCCAGCCATAGTGAAGTTCATGTTGAGCCCTTGCACCACATTGCAGCTTGTTGTTTCCCCAATTTGAGCTTATAAGCCCTTGAGTTTGACTGTGAGGGTATCCACATCAGTTTCTCTCAGGCCTAATTCCCAAGCTCATTGAGAGCTATCCTGTGGACTCTAAGACCTGAAACTTGGTGCATTTAGAAGCCCACTCGCTCAGCTTTTAGGATCAAGTTCTACTTTGAACTCCCATTCATCCCTGTGGGCCCCACATTGGCCTCCACTTCACCATTTTGGCCTGTTTTGTATGCATGTTTGGCCTTTGCTTATTTACTTTTTGTAGCTCATTCCTTTTGCTTATTTGTTTCCTTGTGGCTTATTTCTAGTTGTTATTGTCTATTGTTGGCTTATTTAGTGCTATAGGTTAATAGATCAGCTTATTAGTTTAATCGGTTAACTTTTGTAAGTTAAAAGTCCATTTTTCAAGTTTTTGTCAAACTGTGAGATAAATAAGCTCATACAGAGCCTATCTAAGCTTATCACACAAGTTGTTTTTACAAAAGTTGGTAAATTACAGTAGGTTATTAGCTTTGTAAAAGAAAAACAAGAAAAAAAACCAAATATAATTTTTAGTGATAGCTTCTATTTAAGAAGCTTTAGCTTTTTAATTTATTTTCTAATTTTTCTATTAAGTACTTAGTGGTTTTCATATTTTTCCTAGGTTCCAGATATCAGATAGTATTTGTATAAAAATTTTCATATTTTTCTCTTTTCATTTGGTAATTTTAGTAATTAAAAGTAGTTTAATTAATTTTAACTGAAAAATCAAAAATAAAGTCATCAGTTGTTATTTTTAAAGTACCGGCGCCTTTTTATATTTTTCTTAGGTTTTATTAGTCATAAAGTAATTTTAGAAAATAGTTTCATAATTTCTACTATTCATTTGGTAATTTTAATAATTAAATTAGATTATTTAGCTTTTAATTAATAATTAAGTAAATTAAATATAAAAACGTTTATTTATAAGTTTTAGGATTTTTTGTAATTTTGTAAGACTTCTGTAGTTGTTAAATAGTTTTAGAAAAAGTTTGGTAATTTTCTATGTTAGTCTAGTATTTATTTTAATTTAAATTAATTTAATTAGTAATTAGTAATTAATTAATATTAAATAATTAAAAAGTCTAAAAAATATTTTTCTTTTTCTTAAAATTTTCTTTTGTTATTAGGATCTTAGAAAAGTAATTTTCATATTTGTAGGACTTTATTTGCTCACGTTTCACTTTTTATTTTGCGCGTTCGCATTTATTTTAAATTCAAACGCGCGTTTTTAGGTTTAACTCACGTTTTTTGTGTATCTGTCATATCTTAGTGTAATCAAACAAATCACTCAAACCCCTTTTTTGTCCAAATTCACCCGATCACAAACCCGTTTTGATTACCATCACACCTCGTCGGGACATAACGACCCGGGGAAACCCTATACTTCCACGGAGATTGACTCTAAGCTGTTTGACTTAGTTGACCATCCTTTGGTCAATTTAGGTTGACCGTTTGGAGCCAATCAGATTTGCACGTCTAGGTTATTTGAAGCAATTTTCCAAATGTGGAGTGTAATTGGCAACAATTGTGGAAACAATCTTTGACCAATATTTGACTTTAATAAAATCCCAAATAAAAAACATAAAACTGACTCGTCAGCAGAAACCAAGTCAATCAGCAGGAATCATATGGTCAAACAGTAGAAACCAACTTAATATTGACTACGGTCAACCATTCCACTCATCAGCAGCAATGATATGTTCCAATCAGCAGAAACATTCCATCATAGGAAACCACACTACAGTAAAGATACTTTCTTGGTCAAACTTTCTAATGACTTGGCTTATAAATAGGATGTAGAAAATCCCCAAATCACAATAATCACAATCCAAATCCCTAATTCACTATCACAATCCACAATCATGAGTTCCAAACCAAATATCATCGAAATCTCATCTGATTCTTCTGAATCACTGTCATCACCACCACCACCCATTCATCATCCTACTAACCCTCCAAATCCAAATGAAGAACCACATTGGTTGTCCTTTTTCCCACCGGAGTATCAGATGCCTTCGTACAATCCAAATGTACCACTTGGTGAATACTTTACTTCCTATCCTCCAAGTGATGGACTTTCACAACCACCAACACAATCATCAGAGGATTCCAATCCATGGATCCCTATTCCACCACCTTCCAGAGAGCTCGTATCACCCTTCCTCTGCACATCCTCAGATGATGATGAACCATAAAGTAATCCTCCTTCAACTCCTGAGAGACCCTAATATTCCTGTCCAAGCACAAGAAAGGGGAAGAAGAAGGTTACAGAGGTGAAAGGAAAGGAAAAAGGGAAGAAGAAGTAGTGGTGTCTAGAATGGTAGGCTTGTGGGTAGGGGAATGGTAGTTAAGTTAGGTTGTAGTTGTGGTTTGTCAGAATCTTTGTAATCTTCAAATCAGATGTAATAAGAAGTATTATCAATAACATTGTGTTTCCCTGTTTATCTTATGATCTTTTTATTCCTCTAATCTTATTCCAAAATCAGACTTCTAATTGGATAAATAGCAACAACACAGAGCTGCAAAACAAACACACACAACACAAACACACAATCCAAACTAAACAGAAAATGGTCAGTCTAAATAAACTTAAATCTGCAAAACAAAGTTAGCAAACATAATCACAATAATATACAAGATTTACAACAACGATATCAATCCTCCCCAAAGGCATATGCCTCCCCTCAGGCTTATACCTCCCCTCAAACAATGCAGTTAAGGGTTAACCATACCAATGTGGACAAATAAGTAGTTAAACCTAGGTCCATCAAAAGCCTTTGTTAATAAATTAGCCACATTATCATCAGTATGAATCTTAAGCACCTGAATTAAATGTTTCTCATTTGCATCTCTGATAAAATGGTGCCTAATTTCAATATGTTTAGTTCTCTGATGAAAGAGTGGATTTTTAACAATTTAGATAGTACTTTGATTATCAATGTAGATTTTAGTGTTCATGAAGTTGAACCCATAATCAAGCATTTGATTTTGAATCCAAAGTACCTGGCCACAACAGTTAGCAGCAGCAACATACTCTGCTTCAGTAGATGAGGTAGCCACAATGGTTTGTTTCTTGCACTTCCAAGAAATTAGCCTTCTGCCAAGGAATTGACAACCTCATGTTGTGGATTTCCTTTCCAAATTAGCTCCAGCATAATCACTGTCACTATATGCTTCCAACATAAATGGTGACTCTCTTGGATACGAAAGACCTAACTTAGGTTGGCCTTTTAGATACTTGAAAATCTTCTTTACTGCATTCAGATGGGAAGTCAATGGAGTGACTTGGTGTCTTAAACAAGCACTGACAGCAAAATTGATGTCAGGTCTTGAGGCTGTTAAGTACATAAGTGAGCCAATCATGGATCTGTATAGATGAACATTCACAGCTTCATTCGTTTCATTCTGATTCTTAGGCTTTGGAGGTTCATAGGGAGTAGTTGCAGTTCTCAAAAGTTCAAAATCAAACTTCTTTAGGATGTCTCTAACATACTTCTCCTGATGGATAAAAATCCCTTCAGGTTGTTGCTTCACTTGTAGCCCCAAGAAAAATGTTAGCTCCCCTATTGCACTTATTTGAAATTCACTCTTCGTTAAATCTTCAAACTCCCTGCACTGGGCTTCCTTAGTAGAACCAAAAATGATATCATCCACATAAACTTGGACAAGAATGATATCCCTGGAATTCTTCTTGATGAAGAGAGTCTTATCAATGGCTCCTCTTCTATAGCCATGCTCCAAAAGGAATGTAGATAACCTTGCATACCAAACTCTTGGTGCCTGATGAAGACCATAGAGTGCTTTGACCACCTTGTACACCATCTTTGGATTCTGTGGGTCTTCAAAACCTTTGGGCTGAGTGACATAAACTTCCTCTTCAATCTTGCCATAGAGAAAGGCACTCTTCACATCGATCTGATACACCACAAAACCCATGTATGAAGCAAAGGCCAAAAATAGCCTAATGGCCTCAACTCTAGCTACAGGTACAAATACTTCATCAAAATCAATCCATTCTTCTTGTCTAAAACCCTGAGCAACCAACCTTGCCTTGTTTCTGACCACAATACCTCTAGCATCCCTCTTACATTTTAGAATTCACTTGGTCCCAATTGCAAATTTTCCTGCAGGAAATTCAACAAGTACCCATACATCTTGATTCTTGAACTGTTGCATTTCCTCCTGCATAGCCTCTACCCAACTAGGATCACTCAAGGCTTGTGTAATACTGGTTGGTTCAACCTGAGATAAAAAAAAGCAAACAAAAAATGTTGTTGATCTGTATGATTGTCCCTCTTCTGATTAGTAACATAAGTGATAAAAGCACATTGACCAAATTGTGTCTTTTTCACTATGCTCCTTGTTTGAACCATGGCACTAGGATCGCCAAGTACATTGGTTAGAGGATGAATGGTATTTATCCTCTTAGTGGGATTAGGGTTAACATCAACAGAAGTTTCAAGATTGGTCAGAGTTGGAGCAAAATCATCATCATAAGAAGCTGATTGGAAAATGCCAGCACTTTGTCTATGATTGCGAAGGTCTGAGGGGCTGGGAAACCTTGTAAAAGGTTCATCTAAGCTTGTGGATGTAGCAGTAGAAACAAGTACAATAGCATAAATACCATCAGTAGTATTGGCATCAACAGCAACAGGGGATCCATCAGCAGAAACCGTGTTTCTACTAGCATCACGAGCAGCTTGTCTCAAGAGTGCCTCAGTATCCTGAGCAAACTCAAGACCAAGCCTCTTAGCTTCTTCATTTGCTGCATGTTCTTGCTTTTTAAGCCTAGCAAGATCTTCTGCATATGTTGAGTTATCCACATCAGCAGCAACTTTGTCATCAGAGGCTACTTTGTTATCAGAACATGCAATATGAATAGGGAGAGAAGAAACAACAATAGTGGGTTCATCACATTCTTTATCATTGTCAGAGTCATATTCCAGGGTACCTGCAATGTTAGTAGGTAACTCTTGTGAACCTGCAGATGGGTTAGTTTTAAATCTAGTATACCCCAAATGATCTGTCAAGTAGTCAAGGTCAAAGTACCATTCATGACCTTTTCCCTGAACATTTTCTTTGTCTTCCAGAAATCTTAGGTTAAGAGTCTCCTCAATCTTCTTAGAAGATAAATTGTATACCCTGTAAGCCTTACTATGAGCTGAGTATCCAACTATATACCCTTCAGCAGCCTTTTCTTCAAACTTTCCTTAGTGATCACTTGTATTCAGGATAGTCACATGACATCCAAAAGGTTTAAAGTACTCAATGGTGGGTATCTTCCCAGTCAAAAGCTCATAGGGTGTTTTGTTATGTGGTCTTGTAAACAGCACCCTATTTAGAACATAACAAGTAGTGCTTACTGCTTCAGTCCAAAACATAGTGGGAAGTTTAGAGTCAGCAAGCATGGATCTTGCAGCCTCTATCAGGGTTCTATTCTTTCTCTCAGCAACTCTATTTTGTTGTGGAGTCCTGGCATTACTATAATCTCTTTTTATACCCTTATTCCCACAGAGTTCAATGAGATTGGCATTTTTGAACTCTGTCCCATTGTCACACCTTATCCCCTTTATCTTCTTGTTGAGTTGGTTTTCAATAAGGGTCATAAATTCCTTTAGTGTCTGAAAAGTTTGGTCTTTAGTGCCCAAAAAGAATACCCAACTAAACCTACTATAAGCATCAGTGATCACTAAACAGAAGTACTTATGGTCAATACTTCTTATGGATGTTGGACCAAAAAGATCCATATGTAGCTGCTGCAAAGGTTTTGAAATGGTGCTCACAGCAGTAATGGCTTTGTAAGAAGCCTTGTGTTGCTTTCCTTTGTTGCATGCAACACAGTTGTGTTCATTAGTGAAGACCTTGGAAGGATGTCCATGAACCAGTCCATTCTTAGCAAGCTTGTTGATAACCTTGAAGTTTACATGTGCCATTCTTCTGTGCCATTTTGTAGATTCATCTAAGGATGCTTTGGCCACCAAGCATGCTAGATCACCTTCAGGTTTTACATCATTCAAGTTGAATGAGTAAAGATTGTGATTCCTTGGAACTCTTAGCAAGACAAGACTCTCATAAGGTATTTTGAAGTCTTTAGAGAGAATTAGGCATCCCTAATCAGTGAATAGAACAAGGAGCTTTTTGTCACAAATTTCTGAAACAGAGAACAAATTAAAGTTTTGTAGCTCCTTCACATAGTAGACATTTTCAAAATCCACCTTTGGAGTCCTGATGGTTCCTTTTCCAGTGATCCTTCCTACTCCACTTCCAAATGTCACTGTGCCTCCATTAATAGGTACAAAATCATGTAGCTTCTCTTGATTCCCAGACATGCTTCTAGAGCAACCACTATCAACTATGCCTAAATCTTTACTTTTGAGAGGATGTGCCTACAACAACAAAATACACAACAACATGAGTGCCATAGAGAGACTCAAGTCATGAATGACTTGAGCCTGCCTTGTGGATCATTAGAGTGAAGCCATGTAGATGAGTTAGATCCACCATTGTTCCTGGAACCCCTGTGTACAAATGGTCTATTATATTTCCAAGAACAATCTGCTGAGGGCTTAACAGCAGAATCCCAATATGCCCCTCCCGAAAACATTGGGTCATAATTACCAGGCCAATAACCATTTTGAAAGTAATTATTGTTATATCTAAAAAATGGTCTAGCTACATGTCTGTTCCTACCAGCAGGAGAATATCTACCAGCAGATATAGACCCACCAGCAGGAACAGACCTATCAGCAGAAACTGAGTTGGTTCTGCTAGTGGTGTGGGTTGCCTGTAGAACACATGAGGGTTTGGCATGAACATTGGTCCACTTTGGTCTAGGTCTATTATGATCAGCAGAAACACCCATCCTTCTTTCATAAAAATCACAATCCTTAATCAAATGCAATTTACTACCACAAATAAAACATTTCTTCTTTCTAGAAGATTTATTCAAACCAAAAGATGTCTTATCAACCACAGAATTATTTAAACAAACACTGGAAATAGAATTGTTTTGTAATGACTGAAAGGAATTGTTTTTCAAAGAAGTACATGACAAGTCTTCAAGAGAAGCTGTCTTTGAAGTAAGATCATCAGCAGGAACTCTAGAGTCAGCAGACTTGAAAGAAGACTTGAAAGAAGACTTTGGTGAGGACTTGGGTGAATCTGACTTGGTCTTGGAATCAAAATTGGCATAACTAGAGGTAGTGGTCTCTAAAGTCTTGTCACTGAAAGAACAAGAGACGCATTCATTAGAATCATTGCTAGAGACACTACTAGAGTTAGGAGTCCTAGTGCCAGTTTTTAATTGTGATTCAACTAAGTCCAATTGGTCTGATGTGGGCATAAAGGTTCCAGTGATGGTGGGAGAGACAGTGTGTATCTCTCTCTCTCTTTTACATACTTTACAGGTGTTTGAAACTATAGGGGTGGTTCAGGATCTAAAGTACTTGATTCATTAGGGTCCTAAACCTCATCTGGCCCTATATAATTTCCAAACCCTAATGCTCTTCTAGTTCTAATGGACTGATAACTATCAATTAGTTTATCAAGGTGCTTAATTCCCTGTTGCCACTTCATACGACCTGCAACTTCATTATCAAACTTAACCTTCAACTCTTGTAATTCTAATTCAAATTTAGCCTTTTCTTTTTCAGAAAATTTTAACTCATTACTAGTCATCTCCAGATCTCTTTTTAACACTCTAATTTTCTCATCATAAGCCAATTGATTTTGTTAAAACCAAACCTTTTGTTTTTCTAATGTTTTAACAGCTTCTTTATAAGCTTGAGCCTGAATAAAACAATCTTTATATTTTGGTTCCAAATCATCATAAGATTCTTTAAGAGCATTATATTTTCTATCACAACCAAAAACACAATCAGATACCTGAGGAGAGATGCCCATTAAGGCAAATTCTTCATCATAACTAGCCAGGTAAGAGAATTGCTGAGAAGTACTGCTTTCAGCATCTTCAGAATCATGTTCCTTCCAATCAATGCAAGCATCTACAGCAGTCACCAAGGCCTTTGAATCTCCAGCTTCCAACTCCTTCTTCTTGTAGGCTGAATACCTTGTATTGTCTTCAGCCTTCTTAGCATTACACTCTCTTGAAAAATGGCCTATCTCTCCACATGAATAGCACTTGACCTTTCTCCTGTTAAATCTAGTTGGATCTCTTCCTCTAAAGTTGAGCTTTCTCCCAGCTTTCTACTCAAACCTTCTGACCTTGACAGTAAGCATTGCCATTTGCCACTTCAAATCCAACTCTTCCAAAGCTAGCTCTTCAATCTGCTCAAAATCTTCATAAGCCAGTTGCTGCTTTTGTTCATAATCAGCAACAAACGAATGAAGTCTATCTTCTATTGGTTATTATGTGTTTGAGTGTTCCCAAAACAGGGTAAAGATAATCAATGAGTACCGGATATTCACTTGAAATCATGTTATCACTTTCCAATAGAAACTATTCAACCCTATGCCTGGGTTACACGAATATCTCTATGGGATAAGACCAAGTGATGTTCTTGTTTTAGGCACAAATCCATAACATAATTGTATTCAAGTGTTTAGGGTTTGTGCTGATAATCGTATGCATGTAGATGTGTTATGACCTCTATTTATAATAGAGAATACTCAAACCCTATCCCATGGAATTATGTATAATTAACGGCCCATTAATTATATCATAATACTTTCCATAATAGTATGAATCAGTGGTTAAAAACGAGTAGCAGAATAAACTGATGCCATCAGCAGAATCATTCTAGCAGCAGATTCTACTAGCATCAGAATTCTACTAGCAGAATCCACCATCAGCAGAATCAGATCAGCAGAAACAGAATCTACTAGCAGAAACAGAATCTACTAGCAGAAACAGATTCATACTAGTATAACCACTATTGAGTCAGGGGATTCAGTGACCAAATGGGTGTACACTCCGTACCTCCAAACCCATTACCAGGTGTGAATTAATCCCTCAAGTGGACTAAATTTTTCAACAATCCTCCCCAAATTTAGTTCACTTCCTTTGCATGAAAAGTTAAACACAAAACAAAATATATGCATAAATGAAAATATCTTGAAGATTGAATTCTCATCTTAGTACATTACACGTTCAAATATTCGAGAATCAGGGTGTTCTAAGAATTGAAACCTTCAACCCATTTGAATACCTGAAGATAAAATACACATACATTTTCAAACACTTAAATAAACCTGACACTATACAAGCCATGTGTCCATATCCAATTCATAAATGTTGTAAAAGCTAAATCAAAAGCTTCCTGAAGCGGCAAAACTTCAACATTCACATAGGTGGTTCCTCTTTATTCATGCTCCTGCTTAGCACTTTTTCAAAGAAAATAACCATTGAGAAGTAGAGACTTCATCCTCCTTTTCCAGCAGGTTCTGAGCACAACCTTGGGATGACAATAAACATGTGCTCCAGTCCACTAAATGTTTAGCTTTCCACATTAAACTCAGTTCCCAAGTTTCCTCAGGAGAGAGTTGGGTGTCTTAGCATTCAGTGACCAAGTTAACTTTCAAACCCATCCCTTTAGCAGACTTTAAAACCAAGTCTCTAGCCAAACCCTTCGTCAAGTGATCAGCTAAGTTTTGTTGAGATCTAACAAACTCTATAGATACCACCCCATTCATGATAAGCTCACGAATCATGCTATACCTGACACCTAAGTGTCTAGACTTCCCATTGTACATCTGGCTATAAGCCTTTGCCAATGTAGCAGCACTATCACAACGGATAGAAATAGGTGCTATAGGTTTAGGCCATAATGGAATCTCAAGAAGCAAGTTTTTCAACCATTCAGCTTCTTTACCAGCAGCTGCTAAAGCCACAAATTCAGATTCCATGGTTGAACTCGTAATGCAAGTTTGTTTCTTGGATGCCCAAGAAATTGCACCTCCACCAAGTAGGAATACCCAGCCACTAGTAGACGAATTGGCTTCAGTGTTACTGATCCAACTTGCATCAGTGTATCCTTCTAATACAGAAGGATAACTAGTATATGAGAGACTATAATCCATAGTTCTCTTCAAATACTTAAAAACCCTCTGAATTGCTTTCCAGTGATGAGCACTAGGATTACTAGTATACCTGCTCAATTTACCCACAGCAAAAGCAATATCAGGTCTTGTACAAGTCATGGCGTACATCAAGCAGCCAATCACCCTAGAATGCTCAAGTTGAGATACAGCTTTGCCAGTATTAGGCATTAGCTTCTCACTTATCCATGGGAGTACTCACTGGAGTACAATCAAAGTAATTAAATTTCCTTAACACCTTCTCAATGTAATGAAACTGAGAGATAGAAATTTTGTTACTTTCATGTTTGATCCTAATACCAAGGATAACATCAGCCTCCCCCATATCCTTCATGGAGAACTTTGATGACAAAAAATGCCTTTGTATGGTTAACTTGATTTTGGTCAGTGCCAAAGATCAACATGTCATCAACATATAGACAAGTGATGACTCCTTTACCAGATTCATCAAATTTTCTATTTACACATTTGTCAGCCTAATTAAGTAAATAACCACTAGACAAAACCACTTCATCAAACTTTTGATGCCATTGCTTAAGTTCCTGTTTTAGTCCATAAAGAGACTTAATGAGTTTACACACCTTGTTTTCATTGCCAGGCATGATGAAGCCCTGAGGTTGGTTCATATAAACTTCCTCATCTAAGTCACCATTCAAGAAATCTGTCTTCACATCCATCTAATGAATAATCAGATTGTGAATTGATGCCAAAGCAATCAGCAATCTTATGGTACTGATACGAGCCATTGGAGCATAAGTATCAAAATAGTCTATTCCTGAGTTTTGTCTAAAGCCCTGAATAACTAGTCTTGCCTTGAACTTTTCAACCGTTCCATATACCTTCATTTTCTTTTTGAAAATCCATTTGCTACCTAGAGGTTTGCAACCAGGTGGTAGATCAGTCAACACATAAGTGTTATTGCCCATGATAGAGTCCATCTTATCATTAATTGCTTCTTTCCAGAAAGCAACATCCTGGGACTTCATTGTTTCTTCAAATGTTTTGGGATCATCCTCAACAATGAAGCAATAAGAGTATTGGTCAGAGACCTCACTCCTTGTACCTTCAATTAAGTATAATTGAAACTCAGGTCCAAATGACTTTGGAGTCCTGACCCTATTGCTCCTTCGGAGCTCAGGTTCAGGTTGTTGTTCCACAACCTCATCAGGGACCTGAGATGATAATTCATCAGGGACCTCTGATACACCAATGTCATCAGTTCCATTTGGAATCCTTTGACTTGTTCTAGGAACTGATGAGAATCTATTCTCATCAAAGAGCGCATCCCTTGATTCAATTATAGAATTAATTGAAACAGATTCATTAGGTTCAATAACATAGAACCTATATGCGTTGGAATGCTCAGCATATCCAACAAAGGTGCATTCAATGCCTCTTTCACCCAAAGTTTTCTGCTTTGGATCAGGGAGTCTTACAACAGCCCTACAACCCCAAACCCTGAGATAATTCGGGTTGGGTTTCTTTTGAGTCCAGAGTTCATAAGGGATAACCTTGTTCCTTTTATTTGGAAACCTATTTAGTAAATAGCAAGCTGTTAACATAGCTTCACCCCAAAACCCTTGACTCAGCCCTGAATAGGACAACATGGAATTAACCATCTCCTTTAGTACCCTATTTTTCCTTTCAGAAATACCATTTTGCTGAGGAGTATAAGGGGCAGTCGTTTCATGGATTATACCAACAGACTGAAAATACAAAGTGTCCATGTACTCACCTCCCCTATCAGTCCCGAATCTTTTGATTAGAGACCCTTGTTGTAATTCAACTTCAGTTTTAAATACTTTAAATTTATCTAATGCTTCATCCTTAGTATGTAATAAATAAACATAACAAAACCTAGAAGCATCATCAATAAAAGTCACAAAGTGTTTCTTGTTACCCAAAGAGGGAGTAGCATGAAGATCACATAGATCACTATGAATCAGCTCCAAAACTTTAGTTTCACGTTTTACACTTTGAAATGGTTTCTTAGTAATTTTGGTCATCATGCAAGTTTTACACTTTTCAGTGTCCATATCAAAGGCTGGAATTAACCCATCTTTAGACATATCTCGCATTCGTTTAAAGTGTACATGGCCAAGTTTTGCATGCCATAGGGTTGAATCATTAAGTTTAGAGGTTGATATAAAAGCAGAATTAACATTGTCATGAACAATATTAAGTCTAAACATTTGAGTACACAAATAGCCAAAACCAATAAACACACCATGTTTAGATAAAACAAACTTATTAGATTCAATAACGTGTTTATAACCACAATTATTCAAAACACTACTAGAAACCAAATTCTTTCTAATATCAGGAACATGTAAAATATTAAACAAAGAAACAATCTTTCCAGAACTAAATATCAAATCAACACTTCCTTTTCCATGCACCATGGCAGTTGACTCGTTTCCCATATGAAGAATAGAACCATCATTCATTGACTCATAAGTCTTGAACCAGCTTCTATCTTTACACACATGAATTGTTGCACCAGAGTCAACCCACCAAGCAACATCATCATCCTGCACAAAATATATTTCAGATATATATGTAACATAATAAATCTCAAAAGACTTATTAAATACATTCTGACCTTTTAGAGAATTGGTGTTACCATTCCCTCCACTTGTGCCTGATCCATTGGTTTTATTGCCAATTTTTACACCTTTACAATCCTTCCTGAAGTGTCCAGTTTTACCACACTTCCAACAAGTCACTTTTGGTTTCTTGTTAATATCAGATTTGGTGTTATCTTGATGCTTACGCTTGCCCTTGTTGTCATTGTTCCTGGAGGAGTTGTTATGCTCCACCATATTGACAACCGATGGACCAGTAGCATTGCTACTCTTTGGCTTGTCAATGTCTTGTGCTTTGAGTGAATCCTTAATACGCAAGTGACTGCCCAACTCAACAAGAGTTAATTCCTCCCTCTTATGTTTCAGCATATGCTTAAAATCTTTCCAAGAAGGAGGTAATTTATCAATGATACAAGAGACTGAAATTGCCTCATCCATGTTCATCTTGTGTTGTGTGAATCGACCAAGTATACTAAGAAGTTCATTGTATTGTTCCATGACAGGTCTAGAATCAACCATTTTGTAATTGTTAAAATTACTTACAAGGAACTTCTTACTTGATGCATCCTCAGCCATATATTTGGCTTCCAAGGAATCCCATAGTTCTTGAGAAGTTTCAACATTCTGATAAATATCAAATAGAGAATCAGACATACCATTAAGAATTAAACCCCTGCATATGTAGTCATCATTTTCCCATTTGCTTCTTGCCCTCATCAGATCCATAGTAGCATCATGATGAGGCGAAAAATGATCCCTTTTTAGGGGGTCATTTAAGCCCGGAATTGAATTTATTTGATCAAATATTGCCCTAAATCGTTCCTTTTGTGATTTTAGGTACTTTTGGAGTGAATTCTGGAAAAGGAAGCATTTTGGATGTTTTTGGAACATAAAAGTGAAGAAAACGGCAAAGTCTTAATTTTCCTTGCTGGGAATAGTACCTGACGGAGTCACCAAATTCTACATGACGGCGTCAAGAGT
Source organism: Artemisia argyi (assembly GCA_030686995.1). Classification (NCBI taxonomy): domain Eukaryota; kingdom Viridiplantae; phylum Streptophyta; class Magnoliopsida; order Asterales; family Asteraceae; genus Artemisia; species Artemisia argyi. Next base: position 43,856,006 of record CM060683.1, on the reverse strand, counting down.
AAAACAAGAGGTGAAGTGGATAGAGTACGTGACGGTCCAGAGAGTTTTTACACTAGGGCATGACGGCGTCACCATAGGCCATCAAGGTCCGTTTACACGTGACGGCCCAGAGGAAAAATGCTCTTGACGGCGTCAGATCTGGATCTAGGCAATCTGATATTATTATGGGCGGCGAGTTGATGGCGTTAGATTTCTCTTCTTGACGCCGTCACGTTGGAAAATCTATATATAGTTTTGTAATTTTCATTCATTAAAAGAGGACAATTGGAGGGATAACTTAGAGAAACCCTAGCACAATTTTATCAGTATTTTCAAGGGTTTTTACCCTTTGAAACCTTTCATGTTCAATTAAGATAAGTGTCCTTTCAATTCATTCGATATGTCTATATGTTGTTTGAATATATCTTACGCTTGTCTTGATTTTAACATGCTAGGCTAGATCTCTTATGTGTTTGCTTAGATTTAGTGATACCTAGATGTTCATTATGGGTTGATTGCTTGTTTATAGTTGTTACGGATGAATGATTTCGATGTTAGGCTTAAGAAAACTGGCAGACTTCCATAGGGTAACTTGCTTGAACGTCTTAAGAAGCATGAACCAATGCGTACTAGGTTTTTATGGTTGTATTTAATGCATGAGCGAATTCTAATGATCCCATGTTAGGAGCTTCTTACAGACTCGACATAGGAGTGAAGTAGGAGCTTATACAGTTGGGGAAGTACGTACGCCACCCCACAATTGGTATTAAGGAATATAACCCGTCATCCACGCAATTGTAATAAACTATCAACCTGTAAAAGATATCTAGGGAGTAATGAAATCTAAGTAAACACAATTTTCTCATTTATTGTTCACACCACTAGTTTAATTAGCTTTATTTACATTTTTGTTATTTTATTTTGATTGCATGTTTAATTATTGGGTTAGTTGATTAGCAACTAATTCCGCCTACTGTTCCAAAACCCGAGATTTTAATTGCTTTTATAAAAATATAAAAATACAAAAAGAATCATCCCTCACCTCTAGACTTAATTTTTAGGCTTTCTAATCCTAGCGACACTATTCCTGTGTTGAACGATCAATCCCCCGGTACTTGTCACTATACTATACTACAACGATCAGGTACACTGCCTGGTGAGGGATGTAAGCTTCTCGAGAGGTAAAGCCTGGTGCAATTCCCACGCATCAAGTTTTTGGCACCGCAGCCCGGGGAATAGTTATTGTCTAGGTTAGGATTTCTTTTCATTTGGTCTACTAGCTAGATTCCTTTCTAGTAAGATTTTATTTTTATTTTTAGGTTTTCTTTAGTCTATGTTATTTCTTCGTGCCTTTGTTTGTAATCTTTACCATCCGACATCATGGAAGGTGGTAACATCTTTGAACCCATCAACCCACCACAACAAAACCCACCACTAGCAAAACAACCTCTTAGGCCCCGAACCCTAGGAAAGTATTCCCGTCCTAGCCACCAAGGCTATCAAAACGCTATTGAGCTCACTCAAGGAGCCAATGTGTCCCCCTTGCGATCCGACACCATCCGGTTGGTGCTAAGCGGATGTGCATTCCATGGACTTCGCTCCGAAGATCCTAACCAACATCTCAAGGACTTCCTTAAAATCGTAGATTCTATAGACCTTGATGTTACAACTAGAGAGTCGACCCAATTACGCCTATTCCAATTCTCTCTACGTGATTAAGCTAGTCAATGGCTTGAACATTCACCCGCGGGATCCATCACCTCATGGGATGGTCTCACCACTCGTTTCCTTGCTCAATTTTTCCCACCGGGGAGAACTACCAAGCTTAGAAATGATATATTGATGTTCCAACAACGTCAAGGTGAAACTCTATATGAAGAATGGACTCGTTTCAAGGACTTACTCCAAAAAGTCCCTCATCGTGGCATAGATCTTTGGCTCCAAGTCCAAATCTTCTATGACCATATCGATCTCTCCACAAGGCGAACCATTGACCAATCGGCCGGTGGTAAGCTACATGATCTAAGTGCGGAAGAATCATGGGAACTCATAGAAGATCTTGCTCTCTATGACAACGAAAGTTGGAATGATCCCCGTGATTTGAACAAAACGGTCAACGCAATATCTTTGCCTTCGAATAATTCTAGCACTCCCGATCATAGGATCATGGAACTTGAAGACCAAGTCAAGTTTCTCATGAAATCTTATGAAGCTCCTAAGCCTTCAAGCCAAGTGAACAAATCACTTCTTCATGCAAATTATGTAGTGGTCCCCATGACACTCGTGATTGCGTGGAACTCCCCGGAACAGCTTTTGTGGACTACGCATCCTCGCGTACCGATGAAGCGGGAAATAAGTGGTACACTTTCAAACCCGAGCCAAACCCTTACGGTGATTCCTACAACCCTTCTTGGAAAAATCACCCGAAACTTAGGTGGAAACAAAACCAAAACAATTCTTCCAATCCGCCTAATCGTTACCAACCAAACGGTCCACCCTCCAACCGCACTTTCAACAACAATCCTTCTAATAACTATGGTAGTACCAACAATCTTGAAGGATGATGTCCAAGTTTATGGCATCTCAAGAAGCTCGCATAGCTAAGTTTGAAACCGAATTCAATCAACAACAAACGGAGATGACCAATAACATTGACAACTTGTTGAAAGCCCTCAACAACCAAGTGCTAACTACACCTAGGAAGGACACTAGGGACGCAAATAGCGGAATCCAAATTAAGGACCCCTCGTCATCTAAACACGTCCACTTTGTCAATGTTGTCACTATTAAGCCAAAAGATAAAGATATAGAAGAAAGTGACAAGGATGAAGTTGGAATAGAAATCGAGAGTAGGGATGAAATCAAGGAAGTTTAGGTTAATAAGGGAGAAAAGTTAGAGGAAGTAGAAAACGTAGAAGTGTACTTTTATAAGTTTCCCACCAAGGAAGAATGGGAATATCACAAGGATTTATTCAATGATCCCGAGATACCATATATCCTTGGTTCACCCCTTATTAAAGTAGGTGATTCCTCTAACATCAACATACCATGCAACATTGGGCATATGCATGTATGGAAAGCTTATATCGATCCTAGGTCTCCTATAAACATCATGACTAGGACTTATTATAATTGGCTGACGAAGAAGCAACTTGGTTATAGGATGATGCCCAACAAGAATTTGATAAGTAATTTTGTAGAAAGAGTGAAAGGATTGCATGTGATTGTTGGAAACTTCACTTATGAGACCGACTTTGTGAGTGGTGGATACTCGTCCGTGATAGATGATTGCCTAAGTCAAGTAGTGTTCGGAAAACCGTTCGTTGAGGCCTCTAAGATGAGTTATGATCCGACTCTAGGGATAGTTAGATTCAAGGAAGAGAATGATGAGATTGCTTACCAAATGCCCTATAAGATTGAACAATACCGCCTCCTACCAAAAATAGAAAAAGAACACAAACAAGCGGTTTACAATAGGAATGATGAGGATAGACGTAGAGGAGTTGAGTATGTTATGAATAGAATACTTGGTTTCTACAAAGAATGCTTGCAACTAGGTCTGGAATACAAAACTAATATAGGAGATGACCTAGAAAGTGAGACCAACGATGAGGTCACGTAATTTCCAATGACCTTGAGTCTAGCTACAAGACTCGTAAATAAAGAAAAGCGCTTCTTGGGAGGCAACCCATGCTTTGTGTGATTTTTATTTGTTTGATTGTTATTTGTTTCCATATGCATGCTTTATTTTTATTGTTGGTAGATCATGTTTCAAAGAAAATAAAATGGTGAAAATACTTTATTTTGTCGTTTGACTTAGTCTTAACTTCATCCAAAGGTATTTCGCAAAAAATAAGTGTAAGTGGAAACCCCAAATTTGTTTTTAAGAAACGAAATTGATCATGATTCTCCACAATAATTAATGGACATGTATATTAGTATTTGTTAGAGTCAAATGCTGGTATCGAGTCATAATGATGTTTTTCGGGATTTTCCAAGAAGTAGGACATAAGTTTTTCTAGAAATTTTCCGGAAACTTAACGTAAGGATTTTTGCAGATCACTTCTGACGGCGTCAGGAATTAATTCCTGACGGCGTCATGTGTAAAATTCTGGAAATTTTGCTAGTTTTGTTTTTCTAACGGAGTCTTAAAGTTTTTGTTAAATCTTTAGTTTTATAAACTCCAGGAAATCTGCAAACATTCATTCCACAAGCATTATATCTTACATTGCTTACTAGGATTTATTAGTATATATAGATTGCCGCCGATTTTACGCGAGGTTGCCTTGTTTGTTTTCTCAGGTTTAACAGGTTATGTATGACAAGAAGATGATTTATATTTCTGGAAGGGAAGCTTTGATTGTTCATTTCCTTGAAGGAAGATCTAACCTTGTTACCGCACTATACGCACCGAACGAATCAGGGGAGTATTAGATTTCATTCTTTTATCTGTTTTACTTTTACATTCTTTAATTGAACATTGGGGACAATGTTCATCCTAAGTGTAAGGGGAGGGTAAATGATGATACCATATAGGATACACTTACACTTGAGTTTGTTTGTTTGATGGTAGGTGTGTAATAAAACTATGAGAAATACTTGTTAGTGTAATTTTAGCGCCAAATTTAAAATTTTATACAACATTTAGGAGAGAAACTTTAGCCTTAGCAAGCGTCTCATGGATAGGAGTCGTATGACTAGCACAAAACCGTACTATTCAGAAAAATTTTCCACCCAAATATGTGAGGTTCGCCTTTAGATTTGATAGGAAAAGTATTTACTATTAGTGCTTATGAGTGTACCGGTAGCATTTAGATTCTAGAACTTGCGTTAGTGATGCATCCCGAGACCGCTAGTGAGACTACATTCGTGTGGTAGGATTTACTACATGATAAGAGGCATTAGGATCACCCTTGTGTTAAACCCATATTATAATTACTTGACCATTTAAGTCATATTACTTGGCTAGTTAAGTCAACTAATTTTTCCCACACCTTAGCGTTGTACTCATTTTTAGTACACGAAACCCCTAGTACACCCCTCTGAGCCTATCTTTTCGTTTCTAACTTTAAGCATCTTACTTAAAGGAAGAATTTGTTACAACCCACTTAAATGTACACCCAAATCGCCTTAGCCTTCCGTGTATGCACTCATCTTTAGTGGATTATTGTTGCATGTATAAACCCTTAGTTAATTATCTAATTGATTACATGGTTGCTAAGTCGATTTATATCCTTGTACATATTGTTTTGGGACAATTGGGACTCATTGGTAAAGTACTTGTGTTATGGAGTAATGGGGAAGAACATCATATTATTACCCCCATATGTACGTTAATCTTAAAAAGTACTCCAAGTGTTTTGATTATCTTAATTCGAATCGTTAGATTAGTTTATTTTAAAGTATGTAAAAATTCAAGTGTAAGGGGAATGTTCATTCCCTATGATGTATTATTTTGGATGGTAGGGTAAGAGTGTATGCAAAAAAAAAAAAAAAAAAAAAAAAAAAAAAAAAAAAAAAAAAAAAAATTAAGAGAAAGAAAAAAAATAGATTAGAAAAAAAAAAGAGAAAAGAGAAAAAACATACGGACTACCGTCCCCGTTTCATTCTATGTTTGTTTTATATTTTTGTTATTTTTGATTTATTAGCTTAAGTCGAGTCTAGTCTTGGCTTAACAACGCCATATTGTACATGTAATTAACCAAGATTATTAACTCGCCACCAGTAAAGATTGCCTTTATCCAACAAAACCGTGTATTCCATTTCCCTACACCTAAAGTTATAACCCTTTGAAAGACCTCTTTGATAGTTTATCATAGGTGCTTACGCCATGTGGTGGAGGTTTGATCCTTTCTCAAGCCTATGGTAATCTATTTTGCTATGACAGGTAGTGAGAGATGTTTCCCATTTCCATATTGTGATATATACTTTATTACACCTAAGAGATGTGAGTATCTAAACACTATTTATGAGGTGCTAGTATATGACCTCCGTGATTGTCTTTGGTCTTTAGTGGAACGATTATTTTTTGTAATTACTTTTATATTAGTGTTAAATGACCCCTAACTTGTATTTTGATTAGAATAAAAACGCATTTGCTTGAGGACAAGCAAATCTCAAGTGTAAGGGTATATGATGAGGCGAAAAATGATCCATTTTTAGGGGGTCATTTAAGCCCGGAATTGAATTTATTTGATCAAATATTGCCCTAAATCGTTCCTTTTGTGATTTTAGGTACTTTTGGAGTGAATTCTGGAAAAGGAAGCATTTTGGACGTTTTTGGAGCATAAAAGTGAAGAAAACGGCAAAGTCTTAATTTTCCTTGCTGGTAACAGTACCTGACGGCGGCACCAAATTCTACATGACGGCGTCAAGAGTAAAACAAGAGGTGAAGTGGATAGAGTACGTGACGGTCCAGAGAGTTTTTACACTAGGGCATGATGGCGTCACCATAGGCCGTCATGGTCCCTTTACACGTGACAGCCCAGAAGAAATTTGCTCTTGACGGCGTCAAATCTGGATCTAGGCAATCCGATATTATTATGGGCGGCGAGTTGACGGCGTCAGATTTCTCTTCTTGACGCCGTCACGTTGGAAAATCTATATATAGTTTTGTAATTTTCATTCATTAAAAGAGGACAATTAGAGGGATAACTTGGAGAAACCCTAGCACGATTTTATCAGTATTTTCAAGGGTTTTTACCCTTTGAAACCTTTCATGTTCAATTAAGATAAGTATCCTTTCAATTCATTCAATATATCTATGTGTTGTTTGAATATATCTTACGCTTGTCTTGATTTTAACATGCTAGGCTAGATCTCTTGTGTGTTTGCTTAAATGTAGTGAAACCTATATGTTGATTATGGGTTGATTGCTTGTTTATAGTTGTTACGGATGAATGATTTCGATGTTAGGCTTAAGAAAACTGGCAGACTTCCACAGGGTAACTTGCTTGAACGTCTTAAGAAGCATGAACCAATGCATACTAGGTTTTTATGGTTGTATTTAATGCATGAGCGAATTCTAATGATCCCATGTTAGGAGCTTCTTACAGGCTCGACATAGGAGTGAAGTAGGAGCTTATAGAGTTGGGGAAGTACGTACGCCACCCTACAATTGGTATTAAGGAATATAACCCGTCATCCACGCAATTGTAACAAACTATCAACCTGTAAAAGATATCTAGGGAGTAATGAAATCTAAGTAAACACAATTTTCTCATTTATTGTTCACACCACTAGTTTAATTAGCTTTATTTACATTTTTGTTATTTTATTTTGATTGCATCTTTAGTTATTGGGTTATTTGATTAGCAACTAATTCCGCCTACTCTTCCAAAACCCGAGATTTTAATTGATTTTATAAAAATATAAAAATACAAAAAGAATAATCCCTCACCTCTAGACTTAATTTTTAGGCTTTCTAATCGTAGCGACATTATTCCTGAGTTGAACGATCAATCCCCCGGTACTTGTCACTATGCTATACTACAACGATCAGCTACAATGCCTGGTGGGGGTTGTAAGCTTCTCGAGATCCCTCGAGAGGTAAAGCCTGGTGCAATTCCCACGCATCACATCATCTCCATAATCTTCAGGAATCTCAGTTGTCAGAACATAAACCACATTCATACTTGACAACAAAAAGTGCATCTTCTTTTGCCATCTTCTGAAATCAACACCTTCAAACTTTTCCAACTTGGAAAAGTTAGCAGCCATTTGTCTCATTGCAGCAGCCATTCATTATCACTAATAGTTTCTATTGATTATTGGCTATTATGTGTTTGAGTGTTCCCAGAACAGGGTAAAGATAATCAATGAGTACCGGATATTCACTTGAAATCGTGTTACCACTTTCCAATAGAAACTATTCGACCCTATGCCTGGGTTACACGAATATCTCTATGGGATAAGACCAAGTGATGTTCTTGTTTTAGGCACAAATCAAGAACAGAATTGTATTCATGTGTTTAGGGTTTTTGTTGATAATCGTATGCATGCAGATGTGTTATGACCTTTATTTATAATAGAGAATACTCAAACCCTAGCCCATGGAATTATGTATAATTAACGGCCCATTAATTATATCATAATACTTTCCATAATCGTAGGAATCTGTGGTTAAAAACGAGCAGCAGAATAAACTGATGCCACCAGCAGAATCATTCTAGCAGCAGATTCTACTAGCATCAGAATTCTACAAGCAAAATCCACCATCAGCAGAATCAGATCAGCAGAAATAGAATCTACTAATCTACTAGCAGAAACAGATTCATACTAGTATAACCACTATTGAGTCAGGGGATTCAGTGACCAAATGGGTGTACACTCCGTACCTCCAAACCCATTACCAGGTGTGAATTAATCCCTCAAGTGCACTAAATTTTCCAACATCTTCTACCACATTGCTATACTGTGGATGAGTCTTCAGACAAGTAGATGTGTAAGATAATGTTGTAGAGGAAGAACTTGGACTTGGAGCATGTGTCACCCTGTTTGAAGTAGTGCTTACAAATGCTGAGTGTGATGCAGTTGCTGTATAAGTCGAGTGTCCTTTGATATCAAGCTCCAGGCTTCTGAGCTTGTTATACAAGTCATCAAAAGAGAGATAGTCCAGACCACCTTTAGTTTTTAGTGAGATACTGACCTGGGACCATGAAGGAGGTAAAGCCCTTAGAAACTTGGAATTAACTTCCTCATTGTCAAGCTTGGCTTGAAGCTGATGCAGCTGACTCAGAATCTTCTGGAATTTATCATAACCCATGTGTATGCCCTCCTCCTTTGATATCCTAAATTCTTGAAATTCCTGCTTAAGCATGGATTTTCTCATTCTCTTAGATTCCTCATTGTCCCCGAACCTTGCTTTTATAGCCAACCAAATGTCTCTAGGATCATCAAGAAAGTGGAAGTCTAACATATGATCATTTGGGATGGCTTGAAGCAAGATGGTTCTTGCTTTGTTTTCTCTTTGTACAGCAATGATTTCTTCAGTAGTAGAAGGAGGATAGATGGTAATATGATCATTAGAGTCTTTTCCTGTCTTCTTAGGACTGTTTCCATTCAAGATCACATTCCATAGGTTGAAGTCAACACTAGCAATCCAATTCTTCATCTTCATAGCCCATATCTCATACTCATCTTTCTTGAGATATGGAAACTTGGCATTACTGTTGGAAAAAGCAACCTGCTGAAGCTGTTGTGTGAGGGTGTTGTTGTTGTTTTGAGTGATTTCTGAAGAGTCTGTATCTGCCATGGTAAGTGAATGAAAAGGTGTTGAAGTTAGGTTTGATTACAGAGATTCTCCTGTAGCTCTGATACCACTTGTAGGATCTACCCTTGATAGATCATGAGCCAATGAATCGATAGCATACTAATGTCATCACTAGCAAAACTATATGGACAATCTCTGTATGCTTGTATATATGCGGAATATAAACACAAACAATATACTAAACACTTGGATCCTCTATGGATCGTTTTATTATTCACTAAGAATGTTTTTCAATGCGTACATAATACATTGACCTTGGGTTCCTTTTATACTATAAGAAACCCTAACTTCTTTTACAAGAAACGAATATTCATTAAACTATAAAAGATATTCTACATATCTTATCCTAAACTAACAAACTCTATCTACGGATTGTCTATATCCGCAGAAACTCTATCATCAGCAGAATCCTGTCAGCAGTATCCATCAGTAGAATCTATATGCTGGCTTCAATAATTCCTAACAAAGACACTCTTGGATCTTCATCCAATCCACTTGACACACTTGGATCTTCACCCGAACCAAGCCTTCACACAAGACACACTTAGATCATCACCCGATCCAAGCCTTCACACACCGTCTCAACTAAGTTCTAATTTACACACTAGGACACCACACACCATACAACAATTACATGACCTATTCTAGTTACAAGATTTCTTGGATATACATCACCATCCAAGTTCACACATATAACCCTATCCTCGACTCACACACAAGTCGGAAATATCACAAGATTTACAAGACCTATAATCGTAACACTTGTTATGTTTGTGTGTGGACACCTATAACATCTCGAATCTTCATCTATGTCGAGAGTTCTTCTCTTACCCATGAGGTAGAGGAAAAAGAGAAAACATAACACTAGTTGCGTTGGTGTGTGGACTCAATAACACTTCGATTCTTGATGACTTTGATTGTCGTTCTCTTGCACATGATGTAGTGGATGACGGGATCACTTATAAACACATACCAAAGAGTTATAGTGATCAAAGAATGAAAAGGAAAGACCAAGAAATTTTTGTGCAAAGAGGATTAGATTTTCTGATCAAAATGGGTCAGTATTTATAACCAACATGAGAAGCCAGGGACGGTCCCTTAAACCTTGCACGGTCCCTTATCAATAAGGGACCGTCACCTATTTAAGGGACCTTCCCGACAGTTTTCGTCCTTTTGTGGTGAAATGTTACCTGGTGAAATTTTATCTGATTTAGGCGGTAAATAAGGATGTTGGACAATTTGAAATTCAAATTTCAAATTTATTTTTCTTATTAAACATTTCTTTATAAATACAAAAATAATTTGTCTAGTTTATTTTTGTAAGAAAATATTTTGTCACATTTATAAAATGTAAGGTTTAAGGACAAAAATATTTTCTTTGGTCACTTAACAAAGTTGGTAAAGTGTGTTTGTACATACCTGAAGTGATGTCGAGAGACGTTGATGTGTAAACGAGTAACTTGTGCACTTTACGTTATGTATTACAAGTTACGTGTTTGTCATCATTAAAACAGAAAGACATTGTATAGATTAAACGTCATAACGTTTGCACTAACATAAACCTAAAAACCTATAAATCTCAAACACATGATTTAAATACCGCACCTGCCTTTGTTAGGATAGTGTGAAAGACATGTCATTTTCATTAACCGACTTTTAAAATATTGATAGTTGAGTCATATTAGGATATGTTCTAGCGGAATTGGCCAATTTCATCTTTGGAAAAACTCGATCGGAAAGTATAGGAATTCCAATCTTTCTGATATGAAAATGGCTACTGGAGAACCTATTGCACTAGAAATTCAATTTAACCTAATGGTTAAATTGCTTCCGGGAGAGAAGTTGGGTTTGTGGTAAACCTGTAAAAATGGTCGTGTTTAGCCTTAATTGAGCACCACTAGTAATAGTCTCATATCCATTCTCTAAATTGAAAAATTTCCATTCCTACATTTGACAAAAGATGTTTTACATCGACGATCTTTGTCTCCCGTTAGAAGTGCACTTTAAACAAGTAGTAATTGGGATTATTCTTGACAAACCTAGATTACTTGCATATGTGTGTTTAATATTTGTAAACAACAACTTGTTCTTGTGCTATATGATTATATATTTTCATGGCTTCTTAAAATGCTCAATGCCTACCTACTTAATTATCGAATGCATGTTCATTAGAAAGATCTTGATTTGAATTAGCTTTTCTAATGTCATATTCTTGATATAAGTCCATGATACATGCTCTTATGTGCTAAATGTCAACATGTTTTACTTAATGCTTGTCTTCATAGTAATCATGTTTTGTATGCATCTCTTTACATGGCTTACATGTTATTTATGCACCTAAACTATGTTGGACTAGGTATGCTTTTCATGATACCTCCAAGATGTCATATAGTCTTACATGCTAATATCCTTGATTATTATGTGATGCATGTTTAAATGTCTTACATGCTTAAATCTTTGATTCTTCTGTAAGTAGGCTTATTCCTCCTCACACTAGATCGAATCTTTGTTAGTCCCTTTTACTTGGTTATCAGTAACTAAGAAGCTAAAGTAACCAAGTTATATGACTTTAAACAAAGATGTAAAAATGATTAACAATAAAGTAACGTAAAAATAGGAGACAATATTTTCCAACGTTTAATTCTTTATTAGAAGTTAATCACAAAGAATCGTACCCAAGTGTTTTTGGAATAACACTTGGGGTTGAAATGACAAGTATTGTATGGACTCCTCACTAAACTCAAACTATGTTGAGTGACAACTTAAATTACCCACTGAGCTATCTCAGGGGCTTGCGTTGTTCTTTGGAGGAGTAAAGTGGTTTGTGAATGCTTTGCACTAATTGCACAAACTTGTCAACTTTTACTCCTCACATTTGCTTCCTATTTATACACAAGTATAGAACAACTAAATATACATTGGACCTAAAGCTTCCTTAACAATATCTTGAAAGATATTATTCTTCTGGCAAGGAACCTTCATTGAGTTAGATCCAAAAGGCACTTTCTGATGACAGAATAGTTTTAACCATTTGGGGAAAGTTTGACATTAAAGTGATAAAGCACTTTAATAAAGCAGCTCAGACTTTCCCGCCCAGTCCCGCCAAAACTTCAGTCTTCTTGTCATCAGTCTTCAGTACATTTAAGTTGTTGAGGAGTCATGGGGTTCAGTGAGTTATTGTCATCCTCACTGAACCCATCACCTTCTTCTTGGCTTAGATCACACTTCACTGAGTTCCGCCTCACTGAATGGAGAACCTTTCTTCTTAGGCTCGGTCTTAGCATCCTGAAGGTGACTCACTGAGTTACTGTTCACTTAGTGACTTGTTTACACTTAGGGGATTTTACGTTCAAATCCTTGTTAGAAGATTTGGGGAATTCAGTGACCCAACAATCTCCCCCTATTTGAACATACAAATAGCCTAAGTGATACTTGATTCAGCATGAGTTGTCAGGGTACATCTTCTCTTGCTGAATGTTTGTTGTAATTGTAAGTAGGACATAACTATTTAAACAAAAACATCAGTTTATTCATAGCTATTACATTTTCCTACAAATTACAAACAAAATAAAGATAGTTGTTGCAGATCAGATGTTCAGATGATAGCCAAGTCCCTCAATCTTAGCTTTCTTTGATCTCAGCAGGTGTTTCTTAGGATGCTTCTCAATCTTGGTCCTAAGGTCCTTACAGAACCTTTGGTTTGCACCACTTTGTATAGGAGAAGCTAACATCAGGTACGATACCATTGCCGTGACCCCTGCCTTATCTATATCAGACCACCTTTGGAAGGCAAGGTCTCCGTATTCATCCGTAAAGCATAGACCTCGTTCAGGGGTTTCAAGCACAGTATTGTTCACGAAGGTGATTCCTTCAGGAATAGACCTATCACAATCCAATCCTGGGACCTTGACCTCAGGCTCGGATTCAATGTGCTTTCTTTTCCTCTTGGTGGCTGTTGATGAAGCAGTTCCTGTTGTTGGAGCAGGAAGAAGGGAGGGAATGTTGAGGGCTTCAGGCATTGCTCTCAGTCTGCCATACCTTTCACTCAGTGACTTGAGAAGTTGATCAACAACGGCACCATTTTTCTTGGCGATGATGGGACGGAGTTCATCAAGTTCAGTGATCCCAAAGTCAGCGAATTTGAATGGGTTATGAGTGTCCATGATTCTTTTATCAGCCCCCCGGAAGACAGTGACCATTGCGGGTTTGGTATTCCTGTGGATTTTGATGTCAGTGATGGTTTCAGGCTTCAATCTTTCCTTCATCACCCAATGATATCTTTCAACCCTGGTCTTTCTGATTTGAGCTTGCCTTATCAGCTTTTCTTCCCTTTCCCTTTTCAGAGCATTCATATGTTCTTCCTGAGCCTTTTTAAAGGCTGCACCAGCTTGTTCAGTAGCTAGTGCCTCAGTATCCAGACCGATCTTTTCAGCCTCCTCATGAACAACCTGTATCAGTTCAGGCTTGCTCAATTTCTCTTCTTCAGCTGCCTTTGTCGCTTTCTCAACTCTTTCCATGTAGTCTTGTATTTGGTCATGGGTGAGTTGATAGACTTTTCCATTAATTTCATACGGGACCCTGATAGGTTCATCAGGGTTAGCTCTGACAATTTTGGAGGCAGGCTGGAGTCTTACTTCAGGTTCTAAGGTGGTGGCTATGCTTTTTCCTCTGTCCTGAAAGAGAGTGGAGGAGACTGGTTCCTCTTGTGGTGGAACTTGAGTGATCGGTGTGGCTTCAGTGACATGCTCCCCCTCAGTTTGAGAGGGCTGTCCAGCTTCTTGTTCATCAGTAATAGGGGTTTCAGGAACATTCTCCCCCTCAACAATTGCCGGAGCTGCAGTGATGGCAAGTGTTGGAGTTACTGAAGATGAAGTAGAGGTACCCTTGAAGGCTTGAAACATTTCTGTCATCATTGACTTGATCTCCGCAGTATCCTGATGAATGAGAGATACCTTGGAGTCAAGTGAAGCTTGAGAATTTTCAAGGGCAGTCATCCTGGATCCCATTGTCCATGCCAGAGATGTGGACTTCAGGGATTGAGCTGTCACTGATGCTTCCAACTGAGTGAAGGAAGACTTGAGGGACTCTATCGTAGAGCTGAGATGCTGAACTTTTGAATCCCTTGTCAAACCAAGTAACTCAGTAAGAGCCGCCGAGTTGACCTGGTACGTCTCAGATGCCTGAAGAATTCTCTTGTTGAGCTCAGGGATCATCCTTGACTGATTCTTGAACTGACTTAACCCCTGTAGCCAGCTCCTTTAGGGATTCCAAAAACTGATTGATGTGCGAAGCCATTTGTGTCAGGGAGTAAGAGACAGTGGAATTTTGATCCCTGACATCATCAGTGTATTCTTCAACAGCATCTTTGAGGAGGTGATAGTGGACTGCTTGCTCAGTATGCAGGTCAAACACCTCTTCAGTGACCCCCTGTACAAAACATTGGTCATTTTCTTGATGAACTTTTTGAAGGCTCTTTCAGTGAGAGGAGTTGAAGCGTCTTCTGAGGTTTCCGGCTCGGAATTTTGTTCATCTTCATCATGGTTAGAGGTTTGAGGAGACTGAGTAACAGGTTCAGGGACTGTCTCCTCATCCTCCATATCATCTCCGGCCGTGAAGACTTCCTTGTCACTGTGAAATTCATCATCAGAAAATAAGAACGCCTGAGCATCAGCCAGGGAGGTAATCTGCAACAAATGGAGGTTAGCCGGCTCCTCTTCATAAGAAGATTTGCCTTCGTTTTAGCCAGGTCCTAACCTCTCAAATCCGGTAGGTTGGGTTTTACCTACCTGGTCTTTAAGGCTAGTTCCCAAGTTTTGCGCACCTCCGGGAGTGGTTATGGGTTCCATATCAGCGGGTGGTTTATATCCCTCTGAATCTTTGTCCCCCGTGACCCCTTCAGACACTGATGGGTGTTTCTCAGTGCCATCACTAGGAGTCGTGAATGTTGTGTCCCTATCAGCGGGTTGTAAGTGTCCCTCTGAGTCTTTGGGATGAGTTTTTGTGCCCTCAGACAAAAGCGTTGTTTTGCGAATGTCCTCATCAGGTAAATGAGTGGTTGAGTCCCCCTTTCCAACAGGCTTGTTCTGGCCTGTCGAAGGTTTAGGAACATGAACTCCCTGATGCTTGGGTTGTGATTTACCCGAGCCTTTAGCAGGATGTGATTGTTTGTGGACCCCCTTCTCAGTGGAGTAGTGGTGCCCCACCGAGGATTTAGGATCCCTTACTCCCTGAGACTCTGGTTGTGATTTGCCAGAGCCTTTAGCAGGATGTGAAGGTTTGGTTTGTTTCGGCTCTATTGTCTTGTTTATGACAGTAGAGTCTTTGGAAACAGGTATGCCCGAGGACACTGAGTGTGATGTCTCAGTGCCCTCCGATGGCTTTTGTTGCAGGCCTAGTGACTGGGTTATTATTCTCAGGGTGTCCGCAGTCAAGGGCTGTTGTGGTTGCCTCATTGTAGGCTTGGGATCAGAGGTCTCAGTGTCGAGTGACTTGGGTTGAGCCACCTTCCTGGACCCCTGTCCCTTCTTCCTCTTCACCTTTTTGGTGGGAGAGGGGACTGGTGAAACTTTATTGTCACCCTGGATAGCAGTACGCATGTACAATGTCAAGGTGACAGGTGTAACCTCAAGAGGGTCACGTGAGTAATTTGCCTTGTGTAGGACGTCAGGCTCAAAACCTGTTGCGTCAGGCCTACCATACTCAGACCCAAGCAAGTCTTGTAGGGCACAAGAAACAAATCTAGGATATGACATATGTTTTTGCCTAGACTTCCCCCCTAACTTTGCTATGAGGTCCCTGAAGATGATTTCTCCAAGGTCTATCATTTTACCCTCAATGAGACAGAACACTATCATTGCCTGAGTAGTGTTCAATTGCTCAGTAGAGGATTTATTTCCCCAGAGAACCTGAATGACAAAAGTCATTAGAATCCTCCAGGGAGCTGGGAACCAGGTCTTAATTATTGGGGCTTTGGATAATAGGGACCCTGGTGTCACCTCAGGGTGATTTTTGTCATAGGGTCCCAATTCCAGTAAGACCTCCTTTACCTCTTTCTCAGAGGGTTGGGCAGTGAAGGTCGTGGTGTAGTCAAGCCCAGTGGCTTTGACAAAAGTTTTATAGTCAAGAGTTAGGGACTTAGTTCCATTCTTGACTGTAAACTTTATTTTGGCCTCTTTTGGCGCATCAGGGTTTTCAACCACCGCTGTGCACCAAAATTCCCTCAAGTAGTCATGATAGATGACTGAGGGGGTCTTTGTGAATGAGGTGGTCAGGAAGCAGTTTCGAAGGAACTTTACTACATCCCTGTATTCAGGGTACCCAGCAGGGTAGGCAAAGTTCCCCACCACATTGTTCTTGGTAAGGTCTACGCTTTCCATTTGGAAATCCACATTGGGTGCGTATTTTACGACCTTAGAAGAAGCCATTTGGTTATATAAAAAAGCCTGGTTTTGAAAAAAGGTATTGGTGAGGGAAACACACGCAGTTTTGAAAACAATTTGCAAGAGTTTAGTTATGATTTTAAAAGCGTGTGTGTTTTTCCCTTTTTGTTGGGGTATTTATAGTGGGAATTAGGGTAGTGATGTTGCGGATATCAAAAACTTATAATATTCAACCGAAACGACATAATAATATAGGTTTGAGATCCGCATTAAATATCACGATTCCCACTACCCCCTTTTCTCTCACCCTTTGGGGTGCCTCTGCAAATAATGCACTTTTGCAGAGGAAAAAATCATCACACTTTTTGTGTATGAGAGAGCATTTAATGCTCAGTGGTGTTAGGTGAAAGAGATGTGGGGGCCCAAGATGTGGATGCCAGTTGTGTAAGTGACATATATTCCTATATTTAATAGGAATCAGTTACCTACCTGGGACATTTACTAACTAAGTATTCGGAACATTTAGTTAGGGTATTGAATGCCATTTTTCATCCACAGCCCCTTGAATGAATTATCATTCAAAAAAAACTTTCAGGAAGAGATGTGATCAGGGACCTAGAGAATATACATCATGTTGGAACACTTTTGATCAGTTCCTTGATTCTATGTCCAACATGCCCAGTTCAGCTTTCAATCTTGTGAAAGTGGGTTCATCCAAAGGTTTAGTGAAGATATCAGCTAGCCGATACTCAGTGGGGATGAAATGTAGTTCAATTTCTCCATTAGAGATATGGTCCCTGATGAAGTGGTATCTGATGTCAACGTGTTTGGTTCTTTGATGAAGTACTGGATTGTTTGAGATGGCTATGGCACTTGTATTATCACAAAAGATAGGTACCATCTTATACTGAATGCCATAATCACTCAGTTGGCTCTTCATCCATAGTACATTTGCACAACATCCTGCAGCAGCCATATATTCAGCTTCAGCTGAGGACATGGCCACTGACTGTTGTTTCTTTGTACTCCAACACATAAGTTTACCACCAAGAAATTGGCAGGATCCTGAAGTACTTTTCCTATCCATGTTACATCCTGCATAGTCAGAGTCAGTGTACCCTTTGAGATCAAATCCTGAACATTTTGGGTAATACAAACCAAGGTTTGGAGTACCCTTCAGGTACCTGATTCTCTTGACAGCAGTGAGATGTGATTCTTTAGGGTCAGCCTGGTATCTGGCACACAGGCAGACTGAGAATTGGATATCAGGCCTTGAGGCAAGTAAGTACATCAGGGAGCCAATCATTCCTCTGTATAGGGTTTGATTCACTGATTTTCCAGTGAGATCAGGGCCAAGGTTGTTTGGAGGAACCATAGGGGTTTTCACTGAAGAGCAGTCAGTGAGCTCATACTTCTTCAGTAGGTTCCTGAGGTATTTTTCTTGGCAAATGGATATTCCTTTATCAGTTTGTTTGATTTGGAGTCCAAGAAAGTATGTGAGTTCACCCATCATGCTCATTTCAAACTTTGTGGTCATCAGTTTCTCAAACTGTTTGCAAAGTTTGTAACTTGTTGAGCCAAAGATGATGTCATCAACATATACTTGGACAAGAATGACATCATCCTTTGTTCTGTAGATGAACAGTGTGTTGTCAATTCTTCCTCTGAAAAACTTGTTTTGGATCAGGAAGGCTGAAAGAGTTTCATACCATGCCCTGGGTGCTTGTTTTAGTCCATAAAGGGCTTTGTTAAGCTTGTAGACATGGTTGGGGTATTCACTACTTTCGAAACCAGGAGGCTGTTGCACATAAACATCTTCTTTGATGTTACCATTCAGGAATGCACTTTTAACATCCATTTGGTAAACTTTAAAGTTCATGTAAGTTGCATAGGCAAGGAAGATCCTGATGGCTTCCATTCTTGCAACAGGTGCAAAGGTTTCCTCATAGTCTATACCTTCCTGTTGATTATATCCTTTGGCAACCAGTCTTGCTTTGTTTTTGATGATTGTGCCATTCTCATCAGTCTTGTTCTTAAAGACCCATTTCATACCAATGATTAAAACACCTTGGGGGCATTCAACAAGGGTCATGACATCATTTCTGTCAAATTGTTCCAATTCATCTCTCATGGCCTGAACCCAGCTTTCATAAGTTAGGGCTTCTTTGACATTTTTAGGCTCAATTTCTGAGAGATAGTCAGCATAAAGACATATATTGGCAGTGGCAGCCTTGAGTTTGGCAGCCTTGCTTCTTGTGAGCATGCCTTCAGTGGGTTCACCAATGATGTTCACAAGCTCAATGATTTTGGATCTAGTCCAGCTATCCTGGGGTTTGGGATAGGAATTTGAGCTTGTAGGAGCCTGATTAGGTTCAGACTCAGGAACATTAGGTAACTCATCAGTATGTACTTCAGTGACAACTGTAGGAACAATTTGTTCTGTGGGTTCCTGAACATTTTGTTCAGTGGTGTCAGTCTCATTTGAGACGGGCTGAGTTTCAATGAACTCACTGATAGGTGGTTGGGTTAGGTTGTGAGGGATGATGTAATAGGAGACATCAGCATCAGCTTGGTATTGAGTCGAGGGATTGTTCTCAGGATGATACTCATCAGGAGGATATCTTGATGAGTCATCAATACCAATCTCTTCTACTGAGGAATTTGAGAACCTGATGGATTCAGTGCTCCCATCAACAGTAATGTGATAAGTTTCCTCAGTTTGTTGTCTCCTTGTGTTGAACACCCTGAAGGCTTTAGAGACCAGGGAATATCCCAGGAAGTATCCATCATCAGCTTTGGCATCAAATTTACCTAAGTGATCCTTGTGGTTATGTATAAACACAGGACACCCAAATACATGAAAGTAGCTGATGTCAGGAATCCTTCCTTTGAATATCTCATAAGGAGTCTTGTTATGCCTTTTCACAATGATTGACCTGTTTTGAGTGTAGCAGGCTGGTTTAACTGCCTCAGTCCAAAAATGTTTTGAGAGGACTGGGCCATTCAGCATTGTTCTTGCTGCCTCAATGAGTGTTCTATTTCTCCTTTCAGCTACTCCATTTTGTTCAGGAGTATAGGGAGAAGTGAAATTTTGAGAAATTCCTTTCTCATCACAAAAACACTCAAGGTCTTGGTTTTTGAATTCAGTGCCATTGTCAGTCCTGATCTGTTTAACTTTGACATCATTTTGATTTTCAATGTTCCTGACAAATGACATGATTGTTTCAGCTGCCTGACTCTTTTTGGTCAGGAAGTAAACCCAAGTATATCTTGAGTATTCATCCACTATGACCAGAGTATACTTCTCATGGTGAATGGACATTGGACTGACAGGTCCAAAAAGGTCCATATGAAAAAGATGTAGGCAGCTTTTGATGGAAAAGGTTTGTTTGGTTTTGAATGATGCCCTGTGGTGTTTTCCTTTTTCACAAGCAGAACAAGGCTTGTCTTTGGTATACACCAGGGATGGAAGGCCCAGAACTTTGTTCTGTTTGGCCAGGTTGTTGATGCTCTTGAAATTGAGATGAGAGAGTCTCCTATGCCATAGCCAGTTGATTGTCTCACTTGCCTTTGAGAATAGGCAAGTCCCATTTTGAGTCAGGGATGACATGTCAAGGACATATACATCATCCCTCCTGGGGGCAATCAACACAACTTCCTTATTGGCATTAAAGATGGTCCCTCTCTTGTCATCAAACTGAACTATGTATTTGGCATCACATAGTTGGGAAACACTTATCAGGTTGTACTTGAGACCATTAACATAAGCTATTCTTGTGAAAACTATACCATTGCAGTTTACTGAACCATAACCTTCAGTGGGAGCTGATGAGTTATCACCAAATACTACTTTGGGTCCTGGTTCTTCCACATATTTATGCAGAAAACTTTTCACACCAGTCATACTTCTGGAGCATCCACTGTCTAGATGCCAGGTAGGATCCTTGATGTGTTTCTGCACAAACAGTAAACTGGGTTAGTTTTGCTTGTTGACCCACCTTCTAGTGGGCTTAGTCCTCAGGGACTTTTTGAACTCAGTTAGTGAATCATGGTCTGAAGTTGTGTGACCTGAGCTTCCACATGTTTTACATTTTGTGGAGGTTGATGCCTCAGGTGACTGAGAAGTGTTGGTTTGGTTTTTCCTTCTGGACTGAATCACTTTGTCATGCCCCCTGGTGTCATAGGAGGGATCTCCACAGATGTCACAGCATTCTTTCATCATACAATCATCAGGAAGATGATCATTGAAACCACAGTGAGGACATGGTGAGAAAGGCTTAGCCTTCAGTCTTTGTTTGGAAGGTGTGGCATACTGATAGCCTTGGGTTTTGTATTTACCCCTTGCCTTTAAGGAGGCAGTGTGGGGGATGTGATCACAAGTTCTGTGGTCCTCTTGTTTGCATATCATACAAAACAGGACTCTTTAGCATTTATCAGTGTTGTGATTTGGATAATTGCACAGTTCACATCTCCCTAAGGGTCTGGGTGTGGTTTTTGGTTTGGAAAAACCTGAGGATACTGAGGGCTTTGTAGATTTAGAGTCAGAGTTTTTCTCAGCAGACTCAATTTTCTCACTCAGCATCCTGACAAGTTCAGCAAGCTGATCAACCTTTGAATCAGTGCTTTCAGGCTTCACTTCAGTAGTTACTGAAGGTTTTTGGTGTTCAGTGGGTGCAGGAGTAGGTCTTTTCAGTATAGTCCTTCCTAACCCTGATTTCTCTTTAGGAGAATGTGGTTGAAAGACTAATGGTGCAAGGTCAGAATTGGGTTCTGCTCCCTGAAGTTGTTTCAGTGGAGGGAGTGGAGAATCAGACTTAGACTCAGTGATGGACTCAGTAGTACTAAGTTCATCAGTGACTCCTAGCAGCTCCTTTATAGCCTGACTTTCAGGCTCCAGGATTCTTCTAGTATTAAAATTTGGCAATTTACTATCAGGATTGTTTCTTTCAATCCAATCACTGGGTTTGGGAGCTAGTTCTTTGCTAGAGAGAATGTTGGTTAATAGAAAAGTTGTAGAATGGCTACTCTCCCCAGAAACTTCAGTGAGTTGGTCATCACCCAGACCAGCCTTTTTGGGGCTGGGTGAGAGACTCAGTGTTTGAAAAAGTTTGGGGTTTTACTGAGTCCATTTCCAAATAGTTTCCTTTTCTTTCTTAAGTTCTTCCTGAAGAGCTTGATTTTGTTTTACAAGTTCAGAGTTTTGAATTTGAAGTGTAACACTTTCAAGCTTGGCTTGTTTTAAGGCAAATAATTCATCTCTACTATGATTTAATTCAAAACTCAGTTTGTTAAATTTTGAAAACAAATTAAGTCTTTGCTCTTCAACAAATTAAGAGCTTGATTTTGTTTTACAAGTTCAGAGTTTTGAATTTGAAGTGTAACACTTTCAAGCTTGGCTTGTTTTAAGGCAAGTAATTCATCTCTACTATGATTTAATTCAAAACTCAGTTTGTTAAATTTTGAAAACAAATTAAGTCTTTGCTCTTCAACATACTTAAGATCAACATTAATATAATCTAAGTAAGATTTCCAATCATCATCATCATCCATAGAAAGTAAAAGATTTACCTTTCTCATAGTGATGTTGACCCATTCACCATTTCTTGCATGACTCTTCCCCACAGCAAGTTTGTTGTCTTCTGACAAAGCCATCGGAGGGCACTGATGTGAACTTCATCATCATCAGAGGACACTTCAACCTCATCCCAGTCATGTGTTTTAGCAACAAGCCCTTTGTTCTTGGCTTGAGTAGGCTTTGGAGCTTGAGGAGGCTGAGACACTGTTGAGGATGATTCAAGAAGGGCAAGCTTAGCTTTTGCCTTTCTGTACTTTGCTTCAAAGTCAATTTGAGGGACTTTTTCAAATCTTTGACTAGACTGAAGCATTTTTGGTTGAAATTTGCTGGGGCCTGAAAATGAGTTATTTCCTGAAAACTTGAAAGATGGTTCTGAGGTTGTTTTTGAAAAACAATCTTTAGCAAAATGCCCCATTTTGCCACATTTAAAGCATTCAGTATTGTCATTTGCTTTAGAAGGAAATTTGTTTTTCTTAAAAAACCTTTTTGAATTAGCAAGGAGTGCTCTTTCATGAAATTCAATTTGAAGATCATTAAGATATTCCTCACTGGTTCTTTGGTCAACCTCATCATCAGATCCATCCTGAAAATCCTGCACAACACCTTTTGAATAGAAAGCAGTTGATATGGGTGTAATTGTCAAGGCCTTTTTGGTCTCCTGAGCTTTACCAGGGTATCTCCTGGTGATAAGATTGTCTTCATAGACAAACTTCCTATAGATGGCAGGGAGCTCAAAGTTCTGAATGTGGTTTGCATTTCTCAATCCCTGAGAGAAGTTTAACCACTTCTCAGGGAGACTGTTGACAAAACCAACATTGATTTCATGTTTTGACAGTATAACACCATCATTGGTCAGCTCATTCAGGAGGGTCTTATACCGAGTATAAGTCTTAGAGAGACTTTCAGAATCCTTGGCCCTGAAGGTATTGAATTCAAGCTTCAGGTCCATGATTCTATTCTCTTTGGTATTAGAAGGCCCTTCATAGCTATGAACCAGGTCAGTCCATGTCTGCTGGGCAGTGGGACAGTTAATCACTGATTCCATTATATCATCAGGAAGGCATGATATAATGATGCTTTTCAGGCGCTGGTCTTGATTGACCACCCTCCTTTCATCTGGGGTCCACTGAGCTTCAGGTTTGATTAAACCTTGGGCAGTTGTTGGGACATATGGACCCTCATTAATCAGTTTGATGTAATAAGGTTCCATCCCAGTTAAGTAGCAAAGCATTCGCTTTTTCCACTTGTTAAATTTTCCAGCTTCAAGTCGAGGGGCAGTTGCTGAATAACTTCCACCCTTTTTATCAACAAGCTGGGGAACATCTATGTCAGTCATAGTGGGATCTTGATTTTAAAAACTTGAGCACTCTTAAGTTTTGAAAACAGGTTTAGGTTTTACAAATCAGAGGCTCTGATACCACTTGTTGGTCCCTTTTACTTGGTTATCAGTAACTAAGAAGCTAAAGTAACCAAGTTATATGACTTTAAACAAAGATGTAAAAATGATTAAAAATAAAGTAACGTAAAAATAGGAGACAATATTTTCCAACGTTTAATTCTTTATTAGAAGTTAATCACAAAGAATCGTACCCAAGTGTTTGCGGAATAACACTTGAGGTTGAAACGACAAGTATTGTATGGACTCCTCACTAAACTCAAACTATGTTGAGTGACAACTTAAATTACCCACTGAGCTATCTCAGGGGCTTGCGTTGTTCTTTGGAGGAGTAAAGTGGTTTGTGAATGCTTTGCATTAATTGCACAAACTTGTCAACTTTTACTCCTCACATTTGCTTCCTATTTATACACAAGTATAGAACAACTAAATATACATTGGACCTAAAGTTTCCTTAACAATATCTTGAAAGATATTATTCTTCTGGCAAGGAACCTTCATTGAGTTAGATCCAAAAGGCACTTTCTGATGACAGACTGGTTTTAACCATTTGGGGAAAGTTTGACATTAAAGTGATAAAGCACTTTAATAAAGCAGCTTAGACTTTCCCGCCCAGTCCCGCCAAAACTTCAGTCTTCTTGTCATCAGTCTTCAGTACATTTAAGTTGTTGAGGAGTCATGGGGTTCAGTGAGTTATTGTCATCCTCACTGAACCCATCACCTTCTTCTTGGCTTAGATCACACTTCACTGAGTTCCGCCTCACTGAATGGAGAACCTTTCTTCTTAGGCTCAGTCTTAGCATCCTGAAGGTGACTCACTGATTTACTGTTCACTCAGTGACTTGTTTACACTTAGGGGATTTTACGTTCAAATCCTTGTTAGAAGATTTTGGGAATTCAGTGACCCAACAATCTTCCTTTAGGGTGTCTAGTGTCACAATCCCGCCTTATTAACTAAACCATTCCTTAATCATTTGATTAATCCTATCCTTTAATCTGGGAAAAACATAAAACTGGAGAGACTCTGCACCTTACTGACGGCGATCCCTTATTGCATTGGCGGTCCCTTATCTTTAAAGGACCGTCAAATGATTTAAAGGACCGTCTGGTGAGTGCTTATTCACTCACCTTTTTTAAGCCAAAATTGGACCAAATAAACCAAAAACTAACCAATAATGCCAAAGAATGTGTGTTTTTGTGTTTGTGAATGTGCAGGAACGGATATTTAAGAAAAGGACGAAAAATCACAAGAAAACGACAAAACGAGCACGAGATTTGGAAAAGTTTCAATAAGCCAGAGCCGGGGAAGCTTAGTGGTCAAAGATAAAGCTCATATGGTCATAACGAGTCCTCTAAGTTTCAGAAATTACAAGAATGGCCCTTGGTCATAAGTTTAAAGAAGTTACATATATGGTCCTTCAACTTTCAAAGTTGTCACTTTTGGTCCTTATGAAGATATTTTGAAGAATTGGCAACTCAGGCCCTCCAAGTATTCATGAAATATCACAAAAGACCCTTGGAATAATATTTGAGAAGATTGGCAGCTTTGGTCCTTGTATTTTCATATTATACAACTTTGGTCCCTTAGTTAAAATAACAAACACAACCGGATGTGTAATCCATTTAACCCAAAACTTATATTACCCACAACACTTACCTAAGCCCAAAAACCAATAACCAGCCCACCACTTAACCCCTACCTGGCCTGATATCAAAACCCGACCCAACCCTTTCTTTATTATATACCCGGTCAACCAAACCCACCCAAAGTCAAAATAGCAATAAAAAATAAGAACGCGCCTTTCTTACTGTGGATCATCTCCCACAACAAAATTACCCACCAATTTTACCTCGTACCTATCCACATCACAACCTCGTACTAGAATCTATCCTAGGATCCTTCTGGAATCTGACAACGTGTCAGATGTGTCATAATTCCTTCCAAGTGTCAGAACAATGATCCCTGATTGGCTATTGATGCGTGGCAAGAAGATAAGGATAGAATCAAACGGATAGATGAGGTGGGATGTCGACATTCTGAGTAGGATTGAAGATATGTGGCCTCCATTTGAGCTCTAGATCTTTCCTAAACCCTAGAACCCCTCACCTTGGGCTCTCCTATATAAACCCCTGCTTTCACCATTTGTAGTGTGTAGTTTTTAGTAAAGAAATGATGCTAGTTTGTTTTCTCAAAATGTAATCAAGTTTTAATTAATAAAAGTTCTCTATTTCATGTTTTAAATTCGAGTTTTAGTTTAATTATTTAAGTTACATTCTAGTTTAAATTCTCTTAATTTAGATTACTTTTTGCTTTAATATCATTAATCAACCTGTTTAAAGCTTTCAGTAGTTAAAACTTTTTATCTTTTAACAACTTTTATAAGAAAACACAAAAAAAAAATAAAAAAGAAAACATAAAAATAAATAAATAAGAAAAATTATAAAGAATGCCAAAAAGATGTTTATGTTTTTGTTAAATATAGCTTCACTTTAAACATTTTCAGCATTTAATAAGTGATGAGTGCTCAAACACTCTTCATTTTTTGTCAAATCTGAACTGCAAAACATACAAAAACACTCAGAAATGCATCAAAATACTGAAAATATTTCAAAATTGTGTTTTACATGTTTTAGATGCAAAAAGAGTAAAACATACGAAAAATGTATAAAGTTTGCAAAATTGGCAGTTTCAGTCCCCCAACTTTCATAAAATTACAAAACTAGTCCCTGGATATTCAAAATATAGAAAATTATCACCAAAGGTCCTTTTGAAAGCATAAGTTGTCATATTTAGCCCTTTGGTG
This sequence comes from Artemisia argyi, assembly GCA_030686995.1. Taxonomy (NCBI): domain Eukaryota; kingdom Viridiplantae; phylum Streptophyta; class Magnoliopsida; order Asterales; family Asteraceae; genus Artemisia; species Artemisia argyi. The sequence goes on along the minus strand of CM060683.1, from coordinate 43,829,602 downwards.
AAAAATTGAAAATTTTTGGAAATTTACAGTTTGGTCCCTGGAGTTTTAGATTTTGGCAGATTTGGTCCCTGGTGGGATATTTTTGGATGGAAAACCATTTTTTATCCTTGGAAGTTTAAAAATATTCAATATGGATCCTTGGATAAAAGTTTTTCAGAAAATGGCAAGAATGGTCCCTTAACTTTGAAAAATGCCATTTTAAGTCCATGGGAAATTTTAAGGTGTAAATTATATTTTGTGGCCCTTGTGTTATTGGAATATGGCAAAAGAGACCCTGTGAATAACTTTAGAAGGATGACATGTTTGGTCCCTGAAATTCAGCATCAATGCAAATTTGGTCCTTGTGCACATTTACTACAAACGGACCCTTAATATCTACATAATCCAAAACCAAACCAATCCCATCCCACTTTTATTTCCCAGTCCACCATATCCCAAGCCCAAATACCATCCAAAGCCCACCATCCCTTTTTGCTAATAAAAATAAAATGGGTCAAAGCTTAGGTCAACCCCAGCTTCCCTCCTTCACGTGTACCCCCTCCTACCTGCAACCCTAGCCTGCCATCTCCAAACACCATCATTCACCCTACCCAATACTCCCCCAACACTCCTCCCCTGTCACTTCTCACTTTCCACCATATACCAACAAACCTTGCCCCCATGCCAAACACTAACTGCCAAGATGTAATACCCTTTTCCCTCCAAGAAAATGAAACAAAGGGCCCTGATCTTCTCAATTCAATCCAAGGGTTGTAAAAGGCTCAAGAAGCTCAGAGGAACAAGACAAAGTGAAGACCTTTTTATTTATTTTTTAGGGTATAAATAGCTAATGAATTGTAGCCTTAAAGGGCATTAGGAAGTAGGTAATTTTTAGGTAGAAGTAGTTTAGTTTAGTTTTAAAGTATTGTTAAGCTTCTAATCTCAGTGCGTACCCTTTTTCTTAAAATTTAATAAAAGTCTAAATCTTTTTATTTATTACTGTATCATCTGCTTATCATTGTACTCCTTGTTTACATTGCTTATTAACTGCTCATTTATGTGTTTTGCTGCTCATTTAGGGTATTTAGTATCTCTTCTGTTTATGGAATATCTCAGATATTCATGGTTTGATAACTTGCCCTTTACTGTCCTCAATTAGCTTGTATTGCTCATTAGTGTTAGCTTATTCTTACTGCTTAATCTGGAGTTCCTACTGCTTATTCATTCATATAATAGCTTAATTAGTGTAGAATCTTCATTTCCCAAAGCTTGAACACTCATTCCATTTGAATTTGACCAAACAGTCACCCTTAAGGGACCGTTTGGCACAAGGGGATATTCTTGAGCTAAAAAGATTTTGACCAAGTTTTTAACTCAACTAGCTTTACTTAAGTAATTTTAGTAGCTTATTGTTAAGGTTTCAAACTTATTACTCCTTTTCAAGTTTCTAAGTAGTATTCTCAAAACTTTTTTTATATATAACTGTTTTTCTAAAAATTGCATAGGTAGGTTTTGTTTTAAGCTTTGTAAGTTACTTTTGTCATCTCAGAATTAGCTCTAATTAAGTTCTTACAAAGGTTCAACCCCTGGTCTTTGAATTTCTGGGTCAAAGTCACTTACTTTTACCCATTTTAGTGAACTGGTTCATTAGCAGTCCCCCCATCCCAAACAGCCCCCTTATCTGATGCTTTTTACTGCCCATATAAGCTCAATTTGGGCTCAGCTTGTCCCTACATGATCATTGGTAGCTTGTCTTTTCAATTTTGCTATTTTGAGTATATGAGCTTATCATTTAGTAGCTTAATTCTTTGCTCAAAGTTACTCCATAAAGGCTGTTTGGATCGGTTTGTTAGCAGTCAAGGTAGAGTCAGAAGTTGTGCTATTTAGCTTATTAAAACTGCTCAATTAGGACAAATCTTACTCACTGAGGTTGCATTTGGTACTTAGAAGCTTATTGAAACATTGCCTTTAGCTTATCATAAGCTTATTTGAGTTTTATTTGACCCATTTCCAGGCGTGCACACCTGCAGCCAGCTATCCCACACAGTGGGTTACACAAGCTCATTTTGAGCTTGTGTCTTGAGCTTATGACTCAATTTCTGTTTCTATTAGAAGCCTGGTGTACTAGCTCACTAAAGTTGTACTGAAAGCTCACTTGTCAGCTTATTATATAAGCTTTTGTTGCCTCATTAGTTGCCCCTGCACCAGGGGAGTTTTGGTCTTCAGCCCTTTTTTCTCTAAGCTTCCTTTTGCTTATTAGTGCATTTTAGCTTGTACTTTTGGATGTTTGGAAAACTTTACAGTATGCTCTTCATTATTATGTGCTTATTTTCTTATTTATTGCTTATTTGTGTACTTAAGTTTGCATCCAAATGTGGTTTCACTGAAAACTTTACACTGAGTCATCAGTGTTGAGACTCAGTTTCATCAGCTCATCGTAAGCTTGTTTGTAGGTCCCAGCTTGAGCTTGTGGACTTTTTGGAAAGCCCACACAGCTGGCTTTTCAAATATAGGCTTAGTTTGTGCTTATGTCTTCTTGCTTAGCTTATTATTGACTGCCAAGTCTGCCCTGCACAACATAGTTCTGTGTCACACAGTCCACTTCATAAGCTCTTTCCAAGCCCATCAGTGGGTCCCACAAGGTCAAACTTGGTTCTTTGGATAGCCCTCCTAGCTGTCTTTTGGAATCCAAGCTTGTTCTGAGCTTATACTCTTTTGCTCCTAGCTTATTTGGGCTCCAATCTAGTTGCAAATCTGTTTTGATCATAGCATTTGGATTTTACTTATTTTCTTGTTATTGCTGATTCTTAGTGCTTATTGGGTTGTTTTGAGTTGTTTTAAGCTCACTTAAGTTACTTGAACCGTATTTGAGCTTTTAGCAACTTTTCTTGCAAAGTGCTTATTTATAAGTGCTTATTTCCTAGTGCTTTTTACCTATTCTGTTTATTTTAACTTCTTTTTCAGTATATTTTATTTTTCTTAAGTTCTTAATTGTATTTTAGAATTTTCCTAAAAATTTCAGATTTTTCTTTGCCTTTTTAGTATTTTTAATAAATCAAAAGTAGTTTTAGCAATTAATAAATAGTAATTAATTAATAATAATTAGATAAAAAGTAGGAAAAATATATTTTTAATTTAAAAATTACTTTTATATTATTTTAGAATTTTTGGAATTAAATTTTCATTTTTCTAGCTTAATTTCATAATTAGTGTAATTTAAATATTATTAATTAGTAATTAAATAGTAATTAATTAATAGTAATTAATTAAATAGTGTAAAAATTATTTTTCTTTTTCTAAAAATTTTCTTTTATCATTAGGTCCGTAAAAATGTAATTTTCGTGTCCGTAGGATTAACGTAGCTTAAATTTCACTTTTTATTTCGCGCACTCGCGTTTATTTTTATTTTAACTCGCGTTTTACTTAAATAACTTTTGTGTTTTTAAATTTAGGTTACGTTTGTAAAAGTAGTTTGTTAAATTAAGAAAAACCAAAAACATAAATAAAGTGATAGCTTCTATTTAAGCCGTTTGGCTTATTTTTCTGCTTACGTATAAGCAATTTCTGATTTTAAGTTTTCAGTTTACGTTTTAGGTTAATTAGGTTTCGCTTTACTGTTAAAATAGTTCGTTTAGATCATTCTCATTCATTTTTCCTTAGCGTAATCATTCTAATCACTCAAAACCTTTTCCCGTCCAGATTCACCCGGTCACAAACCCGTTTTTATAACCATCGCACCTCGCTGGGACATAACGACCCGGGGAAACACTGTACTATCCACGGAGCATTGACTCTAGGCTGTTTGACCTTGTTGACCATCACCTGGTCAATTTAGGTTGACCGTTTGGAGCCAATCAAAATTTTGGCGCCGCTGCCGGGGAGGTCGTGCGCGTTCTTCTAAAACGGTTTTCAGATTAGTGATTTTGGAATTCACTTCTTTGTAAATTTACCATCCTTGTGTATATTTTCATAAAAACGGTTCCCGAAAACATTTTAAAATCAGTTTTCAACGAACACAAAAAACACAAACATTTTCTCTCTTATTTGTACAAAATGTTTATCCAAAAATCCAAAAATAATCACCTTTACCCTCTCACAACTTTGATTCTCCATTTCTTACCCTCTATAAACCTTTGATTCTTGCCTATGTCGTATCCACACCATTGTGGTTGTCAATGGTGTGGTGGTCCTCATAATGGTGGTAATTGCCCCAGTTGTGGCATGGTAGAGTCAGGAAACGGGTCTGTCTATAACCAAGATCCCTATTCCTACCATGACACGACTGATTTATTCCACCAGCTACCACACCATGATACTCAGCAGTTTTACTGTTGTGAGTACTGTGGTGGTTCACACTACAGTTCTGATTGTCAATCGGGAAACACGCTTGTCTATAAACAGTTTCCTGATAACGATTATGACTCTAGGACATACAACCCACAGCCACATCAGTTTTACTGTTGTGATTACTGTGGAGGTCCACACTTCAGTTCGGATTGTCAAACAAGGAATCCATTTCCTTGTAACAATTACGACTATTCGTTTTCAAACCCACCTCCACAGTACCAAATGAACCAAGCAACTCCTCATGACACTGAGCAAGACCTTTTACTAGAGGCTCTTGATATATTGAAAGAACTTAAGGAGGAGTTGGCTACTACATCGTTTCAAAACTCTCGTGAGAAATCCATGGCAGAATTACTTGTTAAAGAACGAGATGCTAGAAACGAATTGAGCAAGGAGGAATTACTTGTCTTAGAACAAGTAGCTAAAACACGTGCCATATTTCGCAATGCTGCTCTTCTCGACGATGATGATGATGATGTTACCCTTGATATTTCTCAATTTTGTGAGGGTTCATCAAGTTCATCTGTTGTGGTTCCTTCCTCGGAAAATCAGGGAGAAAAGACTATGATAGAATTACTAGCAGAAGAACAAATGAAATTTATAAAACCCATGTCTGCTAGTCCTTCTCAACTCCCTCAGTCTATTGATATCACACCCGAAGTTTACACTCACTCTTTGTACATGGGGGATGAGCATCTTGACACTATTCCTGCAAAGGAATCGGACGAATTAATAGAGTCTAGTGTTGAGATCCTTGTCCCAATCCCGAGAGAGTCACAGGGAACTTTAAATCATGTATGTGATATTCCTTCATCTATTGAGTGTCCTAAAGATCAATTTGAGACTTTCTCCGATTGTAGCGATGATTGTACATCTTATGGAGACATCGAGTATGTTGAGGCGTCAGTTCCACATTCTGATGCTGATCATCTTCTTGAGGAGTTCGCTGATGAACTTGCTCACATCAATCCACTTCCAACGGGAAGTGATGATGGTCTCCTTGATTTCCAATCCGATCTGGGAGAAACTGAAAGTCTCCTATATCATGATCCGTCACTCACTTCTTATCCCAGCAGTCCAATAGAGAATATTGATCACTTTGTTCCCGAAACATTCAATACTACTCTCACCAATCCTCTATTTGAATTCGAATCTGAATTCACTTTGATTTCTGATAATCCACTCTTTGATATTCAGAACGAGGATTGTGATGAGTCCACAATGGAACATGAGTTCACAAATTCACATCTTGTGAATAATTCTCTTCATGAGGAGTTCTCCGGTGAACTCACTCATCATATCATGACTCCTCCGGAGTTTGATAGCCCGGGGGGAGATGCTCTCAATCATGAGGATTTGCAAATTCCCACCCACCCTCCCGGGTTGTTTACGAGCTTACCCTTTGAAATCCAAACTCAGGCTATTGAGCCTCCTCTTGAGGAAGAAGATCAACTCATGATTTTCATCATGGTTTTCTTCCTTTTCATCACCTATAAGGTGACTTCTTCTCTTCTTCACTCCTTCGGGAATGAAGACACTATCTTTGATCCCGGCATTTTCATGTATCATTATCTTGAGCCGGATACTTATCTCATCGGTGTGGAACTTTCACGTGCTTCAAATGTTTGTCCAAACATCTTGAATGAAAGTCCGATTGAGATTGTTTCTTCCACGTCATGCTTCCCCAAGGACAAATGAATTCGGGGTCGAGTCAAGCTAGCGACTCGGTAAACAAAAACAGTAGCATGCTTATAGGGTTTTCACCCTAAGTGTGGGGGAGTTACCCCACTGTGGTTACAAATGAAGTGAAAATACAAAATGGTATTTCCACGCTTAGCTTGTAATGTTGCCCTGTTACGTTCAAAATGTCGGCATAATAGCCGGGATTTTGAATATTGAGGACAATATTCATGTTAAGTGTGGGGGGGGATTCGCTATTCTAGCGAATTTTATCACATTTTACTATATAATACCCCCATTTTTAGCCAAAATTCAAAAAAAATTCAAAAATTTTTCACTGGTGCTTCAAAATTTTTGTGGTAATAAGTCCGCCTTGTCTAAACCGACAAAAGGGATTGGCTAGTCCAGGAGCAAATGGCTCTTGGTAAAGACATCTCAAATCCGTTTACGGCTTGCAATTTGCCCAAAATTGTATGGTTCCTCAACTCCCCATCATCCTCAAAAGCTAATGAGTTGGCTAGCCCGCAAGATTATGGCTTGTGGTAAAGGCCGTGGAAAATCCATAATTGGTAATCAGCTCACCAAGATGTTGACTATTCCATCAAGAGCTGGCTAGTCCAGAAGCAAACGGCTTTTGGTAAAGACAAATCAAATCCGTTAACAGCTGGTGGTTTGCTCAAAATCACACGGTTATCAGGTGTGCCACAGTTCTTACACCTGGCTACTCCAGAAGTGATGGCTTTTGGTAAAGAGTTTAAAATCCATCAAGTTTTCAAAACAGTTATTGCTAGGGACTAGCAATAGTTTAGTGTGGGGGATTGATGAGTGCTCAAACACTCATCATTTTTGGTCAAATCTGAACTGCAAAACATACAAAAACACTCAGAAATGCATCAAAATACTGAAAATATTTCAAAATTGTGTTTTATATGTTTTAGATGCAAAAAGAGTAAAAACATACGAAAAACGTACAAAGTTTGCAAAATTGGCAGTTTCAGTCCCCCAACTTTCATAAAATTACAAAACTAGTCCCTGGATATTCAAAATATAGAAAATTATCACCAAAGGTCCTTTTTGAAAGCATAAGTTGTCATATTTAGTCCTTTGGTGAAAAATTGAAAAGTTTTGGAAATTTACAGTTTGGTCCCTGGAGTTTCAGATTTTGGCAGATTTGGTCCCTGGTGGGATATTTTTGGATGGAAAACCATTTTTTATCCTTGGAAGTTTAAAAATATTCAATATGGATCCTTGGATAAAAGTATTTCATAAAATGGCAAGAATGGTCCCTTAACTTTGAAAAATGCCATTTTTAGTCCCTGGGAAATTTTGAGGTGTAAATTATATTTTGTGGCCCTTGTGTTATCGGAATATGGCAAAAGAGACCCTGTGAATAACTTTAGAAGGATGACATGTTTGGTCCCTGAAATTCAGCATCAATGCAAATTTGGTCCTTGTGCACATTTACTACAAACGGACCCTTAATATCTACATAATCCAAAACCAAACCAATCCCATCCCACTTTTATTTCCCAGTCCACCATATCCCAAGCCCAAATACCATCCAAAGCCCACCATCCCTTTTTGCTAATAAAAATAAAATGGGTCAAAGCTTAGGTCAACCCCAGCTTCCCTCCTTCACGTGTACCCCCTCCTACCTGCAACCCTAGCCTGCCATCTCCAAACACCATCATTCACCCTACCCAATACTCCCCCAACACTCCTCCCCTGCCACTTCTCACTTTCCACCATATACCAACAAACCTTGCCCCCATGCCAAACACTAACTGCCAAGATGTAATACCCTTTTCCCTCCAAGAAAATGAAACAAAGGGCCCTGATCTTCTCAATTCAATCCAAGGGTTGTAAAAGGCTCAAGAAGCTCAGAGGAACAAGACAAAGTGAAGACCTTTTTATTTATTTTTTAGGGTATAAATAGCTAATGAATTGTAGCCTTAAAGGGCATTAGGAAGTAGGTAATTTTTAGGTAGAAGTAGTTTAGTTTAGTTTTAAAGTATTGTTAAGCTTCTAATCTCAGTGTGTACCCTTTTTCTTAAAATTTAATAAAAGTCTAAATCTTTTTATTTATTACTGTATCATCTGCTTATCATTGTACTCCTTGTTTACATTGCTTATTAACTGCTCATTTATGTGTTTTGCTGCTCATTTAGGGTATTTAGTATCTCTTCTGTTTATGGAATATCTCAGATATTCATGGTTTGATAACTTGCCCTTTACTGTCCTCAATTAGCTTGTATTACTCATTAGTGTTAGCTTATTCTTACTGCTTAATCTGGAGTTCCTACTGCTTATTCATTCATATAATAGCTTAATTAGTGTAGAATCTTCATTTCCCAAAGCTTGAACACTCATTCCATTTGAATTTGACCAAACAGTCACCCTTAAGGGACTGTTTGGCACAAGGGGATATTCTTGAGCTAAAAAGGTTTTGACCAAGTTTTTTTAACTCAACTAGCTTTACTTAAGTAATTTTAGTAGCTTATTGTTAAGGTTTCAAACTTATTACTCCTTTTCAAGTTTCTAAGTAGTATTCTCAAAACTTTTTTTATATATAACTGTTTTTCTAAAAATTGCATAGGTAGGTTTTGTTTTAAGCTTTGTAAGTTACTTTTGTCATCTCAGAATTAGCTCTAATTAAGTTCTTACAAAGGTTCAACCCCTGGTCTTTGAATTTCTGGGTCAAAGTCACTTACTTTTACCCATTTTAGTGAACTGGTTCATTAGCAGTCCCCCCATCCCAAACAGCCCCCTTATCTGATGCTTTTTACTGCCCATATAAGCTCAATTTGGGCTCAGCTTGTCCCTACATGATCATTGGTAGCTTGTCTTTTCAATTTTGCTATTTTGAGTATATGAGCTTATCATTTAGTAGCTTAATTCTTTGCTCAAAGTTACTCCATAAAGGCTGTTTGGATCGGTTTGTTAGCAGTCAAGGTAGAGTCAGAAGTTGTGCTATTTAGCTTATTAAAACTGCTCAATTAGGACAAATCTTACTCACTGAAGCCTATTGAAACATTGCCTTTAGCTTATCATAAGCTTATTTGAGTTTTATTTGACCCATTTCCAGGCGTGCACACCTGCAGCCAGCTATCCCACACAGTGGGTTACACAAGCTCATTTTGAGCTTGTGTCTTGAGCTTATGACTCAATTTCTGTTTCTATTAGAAGCCTGGTGTACTAGCTCACTAAAGTTGTACTGAAAGCTCACTTGTCAGCTTATTATATAAGCTTTTGTTGCCTCATTAGTTGCCCCTGCACCAGGGGAGTTTTGGTCTTCAGCCCTTTTTTCTCTAAGCTTCCTTTTGCTTATTAGTGCATTTTAGCTTGTACTTTTGGATGTTTGGAAAACTTTACAGTTTGCTCTTCATTATTATGTGCTTATTTTCTTATTTATTGCTTATTTGTGTACTTAAGTTTGCATCCAAATGTGGTTTCACTGAAAACTTTACACTGAGTCATCAGTGTTGAGACTCAGTTTCATCAGCTCATCGTAAGCTTGTTTGTAGGTCCCAGCTTGAGCTTGTGGACTTTTTGGAAAGCCCACACAGCTGGCTTTTCAAATATAGGCTTAGTTTGTGCTTATGTCTTCTTGCTTAGCTTATTATTGACTGCCAAGTCTGCCCTGCACAACATAGTTCTGTGTCACACAGTCCACTTCATAAGCTCTTTCCAAGCCCATCAGTGGGTCCCACAAGGTCAAACTTGGTTCTTTGGATAGCCCTCCTAGCTGTCTTTTGGAATCCAAGCTTGTTCTGAGCTTATACTCTTTTGCTCCTAGCTTATTTGGGCTCCAATCTAGTTGCAAATCTGTTTTGATCATAGCATTTGGATTTTGCTTATTTTCTTGTTATTGCTGATTCTTAGTGCTTATTAGGTTGTTTTGAGTTGTTTTAAGCTCACTTAAGTTACTTGAACCGTATTTGAGCTTTTAGCAACTTTTCTTGCAAAGTGCTTATTTCCTAGTGCTTTTTACCCATTCTGTTTATTTTAACTTCTTTTTCAGTATATTTTATTTTTCTTAAGTTCTTAATTGTATTTTAGAATTTTCCTAAAAATTTCAGATTTTTCTTTGCCTTTTTAGTATTTTTAATAAATCAAAAGTAGTTTTAGCAATTAATAAATAGTAATTAATTAATAATAATTAGATAAAAAGTAGGAAAAATATATTTTTAATTTAAAAATTACTTTTATATTATTTTAGAATTTTTGGAATTAAATTTTCATTTTTCTAGCTTAATTTCATAATTAGTGTAATTTAAATATTATTAATTAGTAATTAAATAGTAATTAATTAATAGTAATTAATTAAATAGTGTAAAAATTATTTTTCTTTTTCTAAAAATTTTCTTTTATCATTAGGTCCGTAAAAATGTAATTTTCGTGTCCGTAGGATTAACGTAGCTTAAATTTCACTTTTTATTTCGCGCACTCGCGTTTATTTTAATTTTAACTCGCGTTTTACTTAAATAACTTTTGTGTTTTTAAATTTAGGTTACGTTTGTAAAAGTAGTTTGTTAAATTAAGAAAAACCAAAAACATAAATAAAGTGATAGCTTCTATTTAAGCCGTTTGGCTTATTTTTCTGCTTACGTATAAGCAATTTCTGATTTTAAGTTTTCAGTTTACGTTTTAGGTTAATTAGGTTTCGCGTTACTGTTAAAATAGTTCGTTTAGATCATTCTCATTCGTTTCTCCTTAGCGTAATCATTCTAATCACTCAAAACATTTTCCCGTCCAGATTCACCCGATCACAAACCCGTTTTTATAACCATCACACCTCGTTGGGACATAACGACCCGGGGAAACACTGTACTATCCACGGAGCATTGACTCTAGGCTGTTTGACCTTGTTGACCATCACCTGGTCAATTTAGGTTGACCGTTTGGAGCCAATCAATAAGCTTATGTTAGTTTTTTAGCTTCTGTAAGCTGATCTTATAGTTTACTTAATAAAAATACTTAAAAACATTTTTTGGTCAACGAAAGTCAACCTGAGCTTATTCAATAAGCTCAGCTTATTGGGGAGTTGTAGGCAGCCAAGAAGGTGTCCACTTGGCCTGTCAAAAGATAGGCAAGCTTAGTGAACCCCCTCTGTTTGAGCTGAGGGGGTTTTGCTTTATAAGTTCCTCAAGTACTGTTCCATCTCTATAGCTTCAATATAATAGTATTAGATCTGATCTTATTGGCTTAGTATTACTTAATATAGCTTATTGTTGTCTGATATTGCATTATGGTTGCTTATTTGTCACTTTGAATAGATTTGGTTTGATTTGCTCTTGCTTCTGCTTCATCTATTCATACATCTGTGATCATTTGGCTTTTGAGTATTTGTGCTTATAGATCTGTGTTTCTGAGTGTTTTCATGTTAGTAGATCATAGTGAGTTGATAAGCTTTGGTTTGGATTCAATTTGATAAGGTATGTGGTGGTTTCCTAGTTGTGACAGGCCCTTAAAGGGGTGTTTGGTTGTGTGCAGTTTGCTGTCACAACACTAGTTTTAGAGGTCAGTAGTGGTTTAGTTAGTTTACTTAGGTTTTATTAAGACTTGGTAAAACATAAAATTAGTAGGATATTCATAAAAAGTCAAAGTTGCATTTTTTTTTCTTCTTTAAATCTGTCATAAAGTAGGAACTGTGGTCATTTTTCATTTCAAATCAGTAGTTAAGTAGTTAAGTAACCTTAAATCAGCTTAATCCTAGTTATTTATAACATATTTAAGCTTTTAGAGTCATTATAATTTGAATTAAGTCAAACTTTCTGTTTTGTCAAAAAGTCAAGGTTTCATACTCAGATTTTGGTCACTATTTTACAAGAGTGTGTAGCCTTCAATATTGTATGGAAATTCTTGTTGTTTGTTGATTTTAGAAGCTTAGTACCTAAATAATAGATTTCAAAAAGAAAATCATACTTTGGAACCAATTTGCTTATCTGAAAAAGCCTTTGAAGTTGGCTTATTGAGACAAAAGGTGCCCTGCACCTCAGTCCTTAACCCCACTTTGTGGGCAATTTGAGGTTAGTAAATTGAATCTAGGACCTGATTTCTTGGTTGTTTTGAGTTCTCATAGTGGTAGTGATATAATTGCCCTCATTTGCTTTGACTTCTGAGCTTATTCCATAGCTTATTTGATCAATCTTTTTGAGTGCTTCTTTTTTATATCTGTTTTCAAAAGTAGGCTGCAATTGCTTATTATTGATCTCACATTGAGTTTGTTGATTGTTCTGAGTTTCATATAGCCTATAGTATCTGTTTCAATTGATAGTTGGTCATTTGCTTAACTATTTAGCTTATTGCTCATTTACATATAGCTTATTGCAACTGATTTGTGCCATACTTGTGTTTCTGTGTGATACTTGGTTATAAATTTGTTCTTCTGAGTTTCTTTTAGTCTTAATATCATCTGTTTCAAGTTTTGGTCAATTTGGTCAACTGTGCTTATCAATAAGCATTTCTAAATAAGCTGTTTTTGCCCATTCAGCACTTCCAGTGCTTATTTTCTACTTTTTATATTTTTCCTAGCTTTAAAATATTATTGTAGGAACCCAACACTCCTTGATCGTTACAGGCTCTAGACTCTATACGTTTAATATTATCTATATCTAGGAACACATAATAACGAAAGCGGAATATTCAAACAATGAATTAACGTTATCATGAACAAGGTTTTTCATTATCATTAACTTTAACAACTACTAACTAACAAACCCTAGACGTTTATAACTTACGTCTAGGTTACACACACACACACACCTTTAGTCGACTACATTATGGAAGACTTAATTAATCTAATGACCCATGTCCTCTTTATATACTAGAGGATTAGGGTTTACAAGATACTACGAAGGACTAATAAATAAAACTTCTTTTGCAAGCAAGTCCTTCCCATCTTTTGTAGAATTCCTTCTTGTCACTTCAAGTCCTTCATGTTTCATTCTTCTTGTTTTGTTTCATCAAATCAATAAATATAATTCCCAACAATCTTCCCCTATTTGATGATGACAAAACATACACGTTCTTGTACGAACTTCCCTAGACGAAGTAGAAAAGTTGAGATAATTAAATCTCGCCATGAATGAAACAATCTTGTCTTCCCCTTAAGCCATGCCATGCCACTCCAAATCTCTTCTAACATCTCTTCCCCTTTTTGTTATCAACAAATAGAGAACATATAAGCAATAGAAACTTCCCCTTGAGTGGTGCATGAACATCAAATGATTAACACACATACGAAGATACTTCCCCTGAAATCAATGTGCTAACCATCTTCATGATTCTTCAAATCTGTAAGCTCCTTGTAATGATCACTGATGAAGAAAATCAAGTATAACAAATTTGATGAAGAAGTAGAATAACCCAAACTTGTGTCTTATATCTTGTACTAACCATGTGACTCCAAACTCATACCAAGGACAAAAAATATGAGTAGACCGCAACCTCTTGACAAAATCCTCAACTAAGATGAGACACTGAGCACTACAATGTAACTCCTTAAAGTGATAGCAAACGTGACTTTAAACACCTTCAGTTTGTAGATAATACACCAATTTGCTAGATTCATCAAGTCTTTGTCACAACAATAAAGCACGAACAAGTTACCTCCTACTATAAGGTATGATAAGAACACGTATCCAAGAAACTCCACTTCACCTTCAAATAAGTGATAAACAATCTTCTTCGTAATCAATTATTCCAATACGAACAAATACGAGCCTTTTGAAACCTTTAAGAACAATAAACTTCTTCTTGTGTGTGTGAACCAAATAATCTTCATGTGTGTGTAATCAAACAAACTAAACAAACTCAGCTAGTCTTCCCCTTACTGCTCGTAAACCATTGCATATATATTGATCCATAAAGCTCTTTGCGTGTCTCCATAAATAATCTTGTAGCAGTACTTTGCAATGAAACACGCAGCAGTACTTTCAAACGAGCAGTAGTACCTTGAGTGAAGCAGTACGTTTCAGCAGTAGAACCAATTCATCAAGCAGTACTTTCAATTCGAGAGAGCAGTACCTTGGATGAGACGTAGCAGTAATTTGCATTCGGCAAGCAGTACGTTGAACGCGATGCAGCAGTACTTTGAAATATACGAGTAGAACCAAGCAGCAGTTTACTAGCAGTACTTTGAAAGATGAGAGTAGTAATATCAAACATGCTAGTATCTAACCTTGAGCAGTAGAATCATACATAACATCCAATATTGACACCAACCCATTAATGTCTTAATTAAAGCCCAGCAGTACTTTTGACTCCACAAATCGACAAAACTTGCTCCCACATACTGCTCTTTAAAATTCATCCTTCAATTGCTACAATTCAACCCCACATGCTATTCGAATATCTGATTGAGCAAAAATTCACCGTCCCTTTAATTAAGAAGACTACAGATCTGGTACGAGGTACTAGAATATATGAAAGACGACAATCTTGGTACATATACTAATTGAGACTCCAAAAGTTGAATCTTAGCCCCACAACCAACAATCAGAGATAAACATGTAAGCTCCATTCTCGAATCAAAAACAACTTCACCGACCCACGATCTAAATTTGTACCAGAATTATCATTAGGATTCGACCAATCAGCAGTAATTTTTATGAACCATTAAATTGTTCAACCAGTACGAGGTAACATATAAACAGCTAATAATTAATGATGAATCAATCATTAATTGATTAAAACCTCAAATACTTGCGTTAACCTTATGTGCAAAATGACAAGCAATTTAAATTGCAAATCCCTTCACCACTTCCTGTCGCCACATATTAGAATTGACCAATAAGATCATGAAGATAACGACAAAACGAGTAAACAAATCTTTACCTCACCGACACATGAATTAAACAAATCATCATTAAATAATTCGTACGAGGCTTCATCTTTGTCGAATGTGAATATATGTAGAAAACGACAAATCTTTACCAAAACAACTTCATCAACAATAAAACCTTTTGTCACCAGCAGCAAAAATCAATCCTTCTCTTTTTCTTCAATAAATCTGACACCAATAACACCTTGTAATCCCAGATATCACGAGCCCCAGGCTCTGATACCACATGTAGGAACCCAACACACCTTGATCGTTACGGGCTCTAGACTCTATACGTCTAATATTATCTATATCTAGGAACACATAATAACGAAAGCGGAATATTCAAACAATGAATTAACGTTATCATGAACAAGGTTTTTCATTATCATTAACTTTAACAACTACTAACTAACAAACCCTAGACGTTTATAACTTACGTCTAGGTTACACACACACCCCTTTAGTCGACTACATTATGGAAGACTTAATTAATCTAATGACCCATGTCCTCTTTATATACTAGAGGATTAGGGTTTACAAGATACTACGAAGGACGAATAAATAAAACTTCTTTTGCAAGCAAGTCCTTCCCATCTTTTGTAGAATTCCTTCTTGTCACTTCAAGTCCTTCATGTTTCATTCTTCTTGTTTTGTATCATCAAATCAATAAATATAATTCCCAACAATTATTTTAGATTTTCCCTGAAATTTTCATATTTTCTAAGTTAATTTGCTATTTTTCCTATTTAATTTTCATTTTTAATCATTTTTAATTACTTTTTAATTACTGAAAAATACAAAAAAATCAGAAAATCCCCAGAAAAATCCAAAAAAAAATATTAGAAAATTATTTTTAGTTATTTTAGAATTTTAGAAATTTAATTTGCATTTTTCTCACTTTATTTACATTTTCTTTTAATTATTAAATAGTTTAATTAGTTTTTAATTCATAAAAAATTATTAAAAAGTCAAAAAAATATTTTTCTTTTTCTCAAAATTTTCTTTTATCATTTTTAACTTTTTAAAATTTTTTACAAGTTCGTAGGATTAGTATAGCTTAAAACTCGCGTTTTATTTCGTACGTTACGTTTTAAAAATCGCGTTTGCATTTCCGTTTTTACGTTTTAGACCTTGGTGCATTACTAGCTTGTACTCTTTGCATGTTTCATAATTGTTAGTTGATAATTGAATTACTTGATCACTATTTGCTTTTTCACCACTTCTCACTACACGATTTACACGAATCGATATTATTGATTCCATTCACAGCTTCACTTGGAAACGACTCGGGTGATCCGTATTTCTTGCGGATCACTTCGATACTATACTACTATTATATATAATTGGTTTTCACGACGAATCAATTTTTGGCGCCGCTGCCAGGAAAGGCTTGAAGTGAATTTTTGAATATTGTTTTGAAAAATCATGTTTTGTTAAGCCTTCCTCTATTTTGTATATATATTTATATAAAAATTGAAAAATTCAAAACACTTTTCCTAAAGTGTTTACAAAATACCAAAAAAAATAATAAAAGTTACAGCCTCGACTCGATCGAAAGAAAGGGCGTTGTAAACCAAATAAGTCTCCCAATATAACGAAAACGTAATTTAGTTGTTTATCGGACTATTTCAATTACTACAACCGATTAAGCGGGAAATACGGAAGCTAAGACATTAAATTGCTAGCTGAAGAGAGATCCATTCTTCTCTCCCGTCCCGTCGATCGTGGTTTTGAAAGAAACGGTTTTCGATTAACGTTACGTTTTAAGAAAAGAAAAAAAAATTGAGAAAAAAAATAAAAAAAATTGAAAAATATATAAAAACAAAAAGATTTTCTTTTCTATTTTCTTTTTCTTTTTAATTTTGGTTTTGGTGTATGCACACCCGTTCTACTTCTGAGAATCTTACTTCTCCGCTCTCAAACCCCGAGCGGGTTTTACGACATACGAGTCGGGTTCATTTCCTTGACGACGAGGAGATGAACCATAACGAACAACACAACGGGCCCCTGCCGATGGGTGGTCCGCAGCACAATGTTATCCCGCCGATGGGACAACAACCAGAATTTGATCCGCGTCCGATGGAAGAACAACTCCAATCACCATTTAACGGTGTGAGGAGAGCTATTGTGATTCCGGACATCAATGCCAACTTTGAAATCAATCACGGATTACTCAATTTAATCACGGGTACATCCTTTCAAGGGTTTGATAACGAAGACCCCTATGCTCACATCCGAAATTTCACCGACATCGCTGAGACTATTAGAATGAATCAAGTTCCTCACGATGTGGTGAAATTGAAGTTGTTTCCTTTCTCCTTAAAAGGAGCAGCCCGGACTTGGCTGGAAAAGGAACCGCCTAACGCGATTCACACTTGGAATGATCTTGCTTCTAAGTTTGTGAATTATTTCTATCCTCCTTCTAAAACTTCTAACTTACGATCCCAAATCTTTCGGTTCCAACAAGCTTTTGATGAGTCGTTTAGTGAAGCTTGGGACCGATTCAAAGATTTGATGGAAAAATGTCCGAACCATGGGTTCACACCCCTTCAGCAGATTGACACTTTCTATAATGGGTTGAGTCATGTTGACCAAGACTCACTCAACTCTGCTGCGGGTGGGAACTTGTTGGCTAGAAATACGAATGATGCTTTCATGATAATTGAGAATAAAGCTCGTGTTAGAATGTCAAGAAATAAACCACAAGTGTCTAATAATGGTAAAAATAATGATGAATTGGTTAATATGATTGTGGCTTTAACTAAGAAAGTTGATGCAATGTCCATTGAAAAACCAAGTCATCAAGTCAATGTTGTGAATCAAGGTTGTGTTACTTGTGGTGGTCCACATCCGTATAACGAGTGTCCGTCAACCGGAGCTTATGCTCAAGAGAACGTGTATGCTGCAAACATGGGTGGCAACGGCTACCCACCTCTTCAAGGAGATCGAAATCTCCTCAGCTACCGTTCAAGCCATTATCTTGGACCACCCGGTTTTCAAAATCAGAATCATAATAACAATGTGCAAAACCGTACACATCAAGTTAATCAAAATCAAAACCGGCAAAATCAAGATTTTCAAAACCAAGGTGTAAACCAAAATCGGAATTTTCAGGGAAATCAAAACCAAGCCCCGCCTCAAGGGAACAATTTTCAAAATAATGGGAATTTTCAGAATAATCAAGGGAATTTTAATAATGCAAATCTGAATCATGGCAACTTTCAAAATCGTGGGCAAAATTTCAATAATCAAAATCAAGCTGTTATTCCAAATCCATCGCCCACGGAAGAGTTGATTAAGCAATTGCTTCAAAACCAACAAGCTTTTATGAAAAAACAAGGGGAAACAACAAGGTTGTTAGCTAATCAAATCAATGATCTCAACAAGCGTTTAAATGATCGACCCTCGGGCTCTAGAACTTTCCCTAGCAACACGATCGCTAACCCGAGGGGCGATGCTAAAGCGATCACGACGAGGAGTGGTGTTTCTTATGATGGACCAACGGCTCTGACTACCTCTTCTTCTCTACCTCCCAAGGTAGTCGCCCGTGAACCCGAGGCGACAACGGATACGGAAATTCCTATTAATAATGGAAGGACCGAAGACATCCAACCTCCGGTGGTCCCGACGTCAAAGGGAAAGGAAAAAGTTGTTTATGAAAAAGATATTCCCGTTAAAACAAAGTTGCCTTATCCGTCACGTTTAAATGAACAAAAGCACCGCGAGAAAGATAAGAACCAAATGGAGAAATTTTATCAGATTTTTCAAGAATTGCATTTTGATATAAGTCTCGCGGATGCTATACTTTTGATGCCTAAATTTGCTTCGATGCTAAAAGGTCTTTTAAATAATAAGGAAAAGCTTTTTGAAATGTCAAAAACCCAAATGAACGAGAATTGCTCAGCGGTTCTTCTTAAAAAGCTACCCGAAAAGCTTGAAGACCCTGGCAAGTTTCTTATACCGTGCAATTTTCCGGGTATGGTTCAATGCTTCGCCTTGGCCGATCTTGGTGCTAGCATTAACCTAATGCCCTTGTCGATTTGGAGAAAGTTGTCTCTCCCTAACTTGACACCGACGCTTATGACCATCGAGCTTGCCGACCGATCTACGTCTTGTCCAATTGGCATAGCCGCGGATATTTTTGTCAATGTTGGGAAATTCCATTTCCCTGCGGATTTTGTGGTTGTTGATTTCGATGCCGATCCACGAGTTCCTCTCATTCTCGGGAGAGGATTCCTACGGACCGGTCGTGCCTTAATTGATGTTTATGACGAGGAGATTACTTTACGTGTTGGAAATGAAGCCGTCACTTTTAACCTTGATCAAACCGCGAGATACTCCTCCGACTACGATGTTGCTTCCGTCAACCGAATCGATGTTATTGACGAAGCCATGGAGGAGTATTCTCAAGAACTTCTTGGTTTTACCGAAAATGCTTCGAGTGGCAATCCCACTCCTTCTTTTGAACCTATCGTGTCCGATTCTTCCCCTTCCCTCACTCGTTTGAGGGAAGTGATCTCGCTTGGGAAGAAATAAATGCTTGTCTTTCAAATGAATCATTTTCACCGGAAATTGATAATAATAACTTTGATCCGGAGGGGGATATTTTTATTAATTGAAAGTTGTTAAATGAAAAACCAATTGTTTCTTCCCCTCCGGTAGACTTAAAAATGGCAGACGTAAAAGAAGTAAAGCCGTCTATTGAGAATCCTCCGGAGCTCGAGCTCAAGGATTTGCCTCCTCATCTCGAATACGCATACTTAGAAAAAAATGATAAATTACCGGTTATAATATCAAAAGGCCTTAAAGATGAGGAGAAGACACGACTCTTAGATGTGCTTCGGAAGCATAAAAGTGCTATTGCTTGGCTGGCAAATATCCGACATTAAGGGAATCGACCCTCAATTTTGTACTCATAAGATTCTGCTTGACGATAATCACAAAGCTTCCGTCCAACAACAACGACGGGTTAACCCACTCATCCACGAAGTGATCAAAAAGGAAGTTATTAAACTCCTTGACGCTGGAATGATTTATCCGATCTCAGATAGTTCATGGGTTAGCCCGATTCATTGTGTTCCAAAGAAGGGCGGAATCACTGTTGTGAAAAATGACGATAATGAGCTTATACCGACTAGACTTGTGACCGGATGGAGAGTTTGTATCGACTACCGCAAGTTGAATGATGCGACACGTAAAGACCATTTCCCACTCCCTTTTATGGACCAAATGCTTGAACGGTTAGCGGGAAATGAGTTCTATTGTTTCTTGGATGGCTTTTCTGGGTACTTTCAAATCCCCATTGATCCCTAGGATCAAGAAAAGACCACTTTTACTTGCCCGTATGGAACGTTTGCCTATCGGAGAATGCCCTTTGGCCTATGTAACGCTCCGGGCACGTTTCAACGGTGTATGATGGCTATTTTCTCGAATATGATCGAAAAAACCATGGAAGTGTTCATGGAAGACTTCTCCGTCTACGGAAATTCTTTCGACTCTTGCCTCTCCCATTTAGAGAAAATGCTGATACAGTGTGAAAACACCAATTTGGTTCTAAATTGGGAGAAGAGCCACTTCATGGTTAAAGAGGGGATAGTCCTCGGCCATAAGATATCCAAATCTGGGATTGAGGTAGATCGTGCAAAAGTCAATGTCATTGCTAAGCTACCTCATCCTACGACCGTCAAAGGAATTCGAAGTTTCCTTGGTCATGCTGGCTTTTACCGACGTTTTATACAAGACTTCTCCAAAATAGCCCGGCCTCTGACCCACCTTTTAGAAAAAGATGCTTCGTTTAACTTCACAAATGAATGCATCGATGCATTTAATGTTTTAAAGAAGAAGTTAACGGAGGCACCAATCTTAGTTGCCCCCGAGTGGAGCTTACCATTTAAGCTAATGTGTGATGCAAGTGATTATGCCATTGGTGCAGTTCTGGGGCAACGTAAGAATAAATACTTTCAACCGATACACTATGCAAGTAAGACTATGACCGAGGCCCAACATCATTACACAACTACCGAAAAGAAAATGTTAGCGGTTGTCTATGCTTTTGAAAAATTTAGGTCTTACTTGCTCCTTAAAAAGTGCATAGTGTATACGGATCATTCGGCCCTAAAATACTTAATGGCAAAGCAAGATGCTAAGCCACGCTTAATGCGGTGGGTTCTTTTGCTCCAAGAATTTAATGTCGAAATACGAGACAAAAAAGGAGCTGAGAATCTTGCTGTTGATCACCTTTCACGACTTGAGAACCCCCATCAAAGTGCTCTCGAGAACAAGGAAATCAACGATGCATTTCCTCTCAAGACACTTGGGAGTGTGTCTAATATTGACCAAAGTACCACATGGTTCGCCGATTTTGCGAATTACCATGCGGGGAATTTCATAAGAAAAGGGTTGTCGTCTCAACAAAAGAAGAAATTCTTTAAAGATGTCCAACATTATTTTTGGGACGACCCCTATTTGTTCAAACTCTGTGCGGATCAAGTGATCCGGTGGTGTGTTCACGGTACGGAAGCCGTTGAAATACTTATGGCATGTCATAGTGGACCCACGGGGGGACATCATGGTGTCAACTTCACCAGAAAGAAAGTGTTCGATTCCGGCTTCTATTGGCCGACGATTTATCGGGATGCCCATGAATTGGTGAAATCATGCGATTCTTGCCAATGTCAAGGGAAAATTTCTCCAAAAGATCAAATGCCACAAAATGCTATTCAAGTTTGTGAAATTTTTGACGTTTGGGGCATCGATTTCATGGGTCCATTCCCGTCATCAAGAGGAAATAAGTATATTCTCGTGGCCGTCGATTATTTGTCCAAATGGGTTGAAGTGAAGGCGCTCCCCACCAATGACGCCCGAGTACTTGTGAAATTCTTAAAAAGTCTCTTTGCCCGATTTGGTGCACCTCGAGCCATCATAAGCGATCGTGGGACCCATTTTTGCAATGACCAATTCGCTAAAGTTATGCTTAAATATGGTGTCACACATCGTCTTTCCACGGCTTATCATCCACAAACGAGTGGTCAAGTGGAGGTGTCCAATCGTGGCTTAAAAAGGATATTAGAAAGGACCGTAGGTGAACACCGTGCCTCATGGGCCGATAAGCTAGACAATGCTTTATGGGCTTTCCGGACCACTAACAAAACACCCATTGGGTGCACTCCATATAAGCTGGTTTACGGGAAAGCTTGTCATTTGCCCATCGAACTTGAGCACAAGGCCTACTGGGCCTTAAAACATGCAAATTTTGACTTAAAAACCGCGGGTGATCACCGTAAAGTTCAATTGAACGAATTAGTCGAACTTCGTGATCAAGCTTACGAGAATTCTTTAATTTATAAAGAGAAAACAAAAAGACTTCATGATGCCAAGATCAAAGACCGCGTTTTCAACGTTGGTGATCAAGTGCTTCTTTTTAACTCTCTTTTTAAAACCCGTTGGTCTGGACCATTCACCATAACACAAGTGTTCCCTTATGGTACCATTGAGTTGGCACAACTTGATGGTCCCAACTTTAAGGTGAATGGTCACCGTTTGAAACACTATTTTGGAGGGGACGTACCAACCATGGTAGTCCCGGATCTCCAAACTTTCCCCAAGGATGAATAAATTCGGGGATCGAGTCAAGCTACGTGACTCGGTAATCAAAAACAAAGCGCTTCGTGGGAGGCAACCCATGCTTATCCAAATCATCTTCTTATTTTTCTTATTTCTAATAAATAACGTGAAGAGGGGGTACTTCTTCCAATCTTGTGTTTCGTGGTTGTTTGTGTATGATTGTCCAGGATTGTCCCCGATTTATGATGACTCTCGTGCTCGTGGTTTTGTCTTTCTCTCCACTCGAGTCTCATTCATCGATGCTTTTGGAAATCCAATATTCATGAAACTTATCGACTAACGTTTTCTTTGGCATACTTAATAAACGGCCCTAGATATTTGTTAGGATTACCTTTGCCCGTAAAACATTGAGGACAATGTTTCATTCTAGTCCGGGGGGGTGAATCTTCGATTCGATTTGACCTTGCATTTTTCACCATGTCGTGTACTCTTGCAACTCCGTTTTTCCACAAAAAATGAAAAAAATTGAAAAAATTGAAAAAAGAAATTCAAAAATTTTGAAGAAAAGTGAATGAAAAAGTCATGAAAAAGCACAAAAAAATGAGAAAAAGTTGAAAAAGTTGTGCAAAAATATAATAAAAGTTTGAATAAGTGATTTGACACCTTGTTGACTTTCTTGCTGGCGAGAGTAGGAATAAATATTTTGACTTGACCGGGCGTGTTGAGCCCTAGCTTGTTCCCTTAACCAATGATAATCATAAAAGTTTGATGCTAAACGTGGAGTAGTGGTTCTCTTTAGAGCTCATAAGAGGTACTCATGGCTTTTTACTCCCATCAGATACGTCACCAATATATAATAGATGTTCTAGGTTAATTAGTGGTATTTCGGTTTGAATAATATTTAGTTATTTGATTTCTTAAGAGAATTTTTTCTTTAGAAGTTGGGTACATATCAAGGAACATCAAAAATAAGAGCAAAAAGCGAAAAAATCAAAAGTCAAAAGTTGATTATCTATGTGGTTTTGGAGCTACCCGATAAGCTTCCATTGATGTTATAAAAAAAAAGAAAAAAAAAAAAAAAACAATCAAGAAAAGTATGAAAAATATGAGAAAAGTGAAAAAAAAAAGTGAAAAATGAAAAAAATTAAAGTTGAAGTATTGTTGAATAAGAGCTATGTATGTATAAATAAGTTGTTGGCGCGTGAGGTGCATATGATAAGTGATTAGTAATCAGTCACATGAGGTGCACGTGATTGTACTCCGCAACTTATATCCTTGATATTGTATGTACCCCAAATTCCTTGATGTGGACCGAATTTCTATTGCAGTGGTTCTTAAGAGAAAATGAATAATTATTTATCGTTTTAACTTAGGTATCACTATCGGACTAAAAAAGGTATCGAAACGAGAAAATATGAAGCGATTCATTTCTCAACAAAGTAAAATATTGAGATACAAAAACTTAGGAAATGGGAGTAAGAAGTTTCCACGAGTAACTTTTATGAGTAGTGATCTCGTTTTTACGCTTAGTTTGGGAGCTCGTGAAAAATCAAGGATGACGATTTTTATCCGTATGGTCACTTCTTAAATAGAAGTGTTTCTACTCGTAGACCCTAAAAATTATTGCAAAAATAATGAAAGTTCAACAAACCGTCACAAGTATGAAGTGTGAAAAGTCCAAAAATAGAATAAAGTGGAATAAAGAAATAAATTTCGAAAAACGGGGCGTTTGCGGGAATAAATGATTTTGCAATCTATTTTGAACCTCCTTGCTACTTTTCAAAGTTAGTAGAAAGAGTTATGAAATTACTTATCTCGTGAGCGTGAATTGACCACATTGCGTGAGGACACGGCAATACTTTAGTCCGGGGGATTTTGGTGAGTGCTTATTCACTCACCTTTTCTAAGCCAAAATTGGACCAAATAAACCAAAAACTAACCAATAATGCCAAAAAATGTGTGTTTTTGTGTTTGTGAATGTGCAGGAATGGATATTTAAGAAAAGGACGAAAAATCACGAGAAAATGACAAAACGAGCACGAGATTTGGAAAAGTTTCAATAAGCCGGAGCCGGGGAAGCTTAGTGGTCAAAGTTAAAGCTCATATGGTCATAAGGAGTCCTCTAAGTTTCAGAAATTACAAGAATGGCCCTTGGTCATAAGTTTGAAGAAGTTACATATATGGTCCTTCAACTTTCAAAGTTGTCACTTTTGGTCCTTATGAAGATATTTTGAAGAAATGGCAACTCAGGCCCTCCAAGTATTCATGAAAAATCACAAAAGATCCTTGGAATAATATTTGAGAAGATTGGCAGCTTCGGTCCTTGTATTTTCAGATTATACAACTTTGGTCCCTTAGTTAAAATAACAAACACAACCGGATGTGTAATCCATTTAACCCAAAACTTATATTACCCACAACACTTACCCAAGCCCCGAAACCAATAACCAGCCCACCACTTAACCCCTACCCGACCTGATATCAAAACCCGACCCAACCCTTTCTTTATTATATACCCGATCAACCAAACCCACCCAAAGTCAAAATAGCAATAAAAAATAAGAACGCGCCTTTCTTACTGTGGATCATCTCCCACAACAAAATTACCCACCAATTTTACCTCGTACCTATCCACATCACAACCTCGTACTAGAATCTATCCTAGGATCCTTCTGGAAGCTGACAACGTGTCAGATGTGTCATAATTCCTTCCAAGTGTTAGAACAATGTTCCCTGATTGGCTATTGATGCGTGGCAAGAAGATAAGGATAGAATCAAACGGATAGATGAGGTGGGATGTAGACATTCTGAGTAGGATTGAAGATATGTAGCCTCCATTTGAGCTGTAGATCTTTCCTAAACCCTAGAACCCCTCACCTTGGGCTCTCCTATATAAACCCCTGCTTTCACCATTTGTAGTGTGTAGTTTTTAGTAAAGAAATGCTGCTAGTTTGTTTTCTCAGAATGTAATCAAGTTTTAATTAATAAAAGTTCTCTATTTCATGTTTTAAATTCGAGTTTTAGTTTAATTATTTAAGTTACATTCTAGTTTAAATTCTCTTAATTTAGATTACTTTTTGCTTTAATATCATTAATCAACCTGTTTAAAGCTTTCAGTAGTTAAAACTTTTATCTTTTAACAACTTTTATAAGAAAACACAAAAAAAAAATTAAAAAAAACATAAAAATAAATAAATAAGAAAAATTATAAAGAATTCCAAAAAGATGTTTCTATTTTTGTTAAATATAGCTTCACTTTAAACATTTTCAGCATTTAATAAGCTTAAGTTAGCTTCTTAGCTTCTGTAAGCTTATCTTATAGTTTACTTAATAAAAATACTTAAAAACATTTTTTGGTCAACGAAAGTCAACCTGAGCTTATTCAATAAGCTCAGCTTATTGGGGAGTTGTAGGCAGCCAAAAAGGTGTCCACTTGGCCTGTCAAAAGACAGGCAAGCTTAGTGAACCCCCTCTGTTTGAGCTGAGGGGGGTTTTGCTTTGTAAGTTCCTCAAGTACTGTTCCATCTCTATAGCTTCAATATAATAGTATTAGATCTGATCTTATTGTCTTAGTATTACTTAATATAGCTTATTGTTGTCTGATATTGCATTATGGTTGCTTATTTGTCACTTTGAATAGATTGGGTTTGATTTGCTCTTGCTTCTGCTTCATCTATTCATACATCTGTGATCATTTGGCTTTTGAGTATTTGTGCTTATAGATCTGTGTTTCTGAGTGTTTTCATGTTAGTAGATCATAGTGAGTTGATAAGCTTTAGTTTGGATTCAATTTGATAAGGTCTGTGGTGGTTTCCTAGTTGTGACAGGCCCTTAAAGGGGTGTTTGGTTGTGTGCAGTTTGCTGTCATAACACTAGTTTTAGAGGTCAGTAGTGGTTTAGTTAGTTTACTTAGGTTTTATTAAGACTTGGTAAAACATAAAATTAGTATGATATTCATAAAAAGTCAAAGTTGCATTTTTTTTCTTCTTTAAATCTGTCATAAAGTAGGAACTGTGGTCATTTTTCATTTCAAATCAGTAGTTTAGTAGTTAAGTAACCTTAAATCAGCTTAATCCTAGTTATTTATAACATATTTAAGCTTTTAGAGTCATTATAATTTGAATTAAGTCAAACTTTCTGTTTTGTCAAAAAGTCAAGTAAGGTTTCATACTCAGATTTTGGTCACTATTTTACAAGAGTGTGTAGCCTTCAATATTGTATGGAAATTCTTGTTGTTTGTTGATTTTAGAAGCTCAGTACCTAAATAATAGATTTCAAAAATAAAATCATACTTTGGAACCAATTTGCTTATCTGAAAAAGCCTTTGAAGTTGGCTTATTGAGACAAAAGGTGCCCTGCATCTCAGTCCTTAACCCCACTTTGTGGGCAATTTGAGGTTAGTAAATTGAATCTAGGACCTGATTTCTTGGTTGTTTTGAGTTCTCATAGTGGTAGTGATATAATTGCCCTCGTTTGCTTTGACTTCTGAGCTTATTGCATAGCTTATTTGATCAATCTTTTTGAGTGCTTCTTTTTATATATGTTTTCAAAAGTAGGCTGCAATTGCTTATTATTTGATCAATCTGTGTGATACTTGGTTATAAATTTGTTCTTTTGAGTTTCTTTTAGTCTTAATATCATCTGTTTCAAGTTTTGGTCAATTTGGTCAACTGTGCTTATCAATAAGCATTTCTAAATAAGTTGTTTTTGCCCATTCAGCACTTTCAGTGCTTATTTTCTACTTTTTATATTTTTCCTAGCTTTAAAATATTATTTTAGATTTTCCCTAAAATTTTCATATTTTTCTGAGTTAATTTGCTATTTTTCCTATTTAATTTTCATTTTTAATCATTTTTAATTACTTTTTAATTACTGAAAAATACAAAAAAATCAGAAAAACGCCAGAAAAATCCAAAAAAATATTAGAAAATTATTTTTAGTTATTTTAGAATTTTAGAAATTTAATTTGCATTTTTCTCACATTATTTACATTTTCTTTTATTATTAAATAGTTTAATTAGTTTTTAATTCATAAAAAATTATTAAAAAGTCAAAAAAATATTTTTCTTTTTCTCAAAATTTTCTTTTATCATTTTTAACTTTTTAAAATTATTTCCAAGTTCGTAGGTAGGGTGTTCATCGGTTTGGTTATCGGTTAATCGGTTTATTCGGTTCGGATTGTTCGGTTAAAAAAAAATTTTGGGTCATAACCGAAAACCGAACCGAACCGAGAATCGAACCAAAGTTCGGTTCGGTTATGGGTCAAAACCGAAAACCGAATTTTTTACTTAAACTACACTATTTATATTTTTTTTGAATTTAATTATATATATTTTTGCCAAAAAAAATATTTCAAGCATAAAAAAGTGTTTTTTTATATTAGTATAAAATTTTAATGGATATTTTTTATATTTAAAATAATATAAATATATAAAAAATATATTTATTTATATAAATTCGGTTTTCGATTCAAATAGCTAAACCCATATCCAAACCGAAAACCGAATTTTTAATTCGGTTCGGTTATATTTTCGGTTCGGTTTTATTTCGGTTCGGTTTTCGGATTCGGTTAATTAACCGAACCGTGAACACCCCTATTCGTAGGATTAGTATAGCTTAAAACTCGCGTTTTATTTCGTACGTTACGTTTTAAAAATCGCATTTGCATTTCCGTTTTTACGTTTTAGACCTTGGTGCATTACTAGCTTGTACTCTTTGCATGTTTCATAATTGTTAGTTGATAATTGAATTACTTGATCACTATTTGCTTTTTCACCACTTCTCACTACACGATTTACACGAATCGATATTATTGATTTCATTCACACCTTCACTTGGAAACGACTCGGGTGATCCGTATTTCTTGCGGATCACTTCGATACTATACTACTATTATACATAATTGGTTTTCATGACGAATCACCGTCCCTAGTATAAGGTGTCATGAATTTGTTCACTGTTTTTCCTCTTCTGCAATACTTTGAACCATCCTACATCATGCCTTGTCAAAAACTCACAAAGAAGTATCTTTCTCATCCTTTCCTTATTTGCTTCACAACCCTAAAATGAGTCTCCACCAACAAAAGTGTCACCACCACCTCCTACCTAAGAAATTCCTTCCTTGACCATTGCTCTCACCAATCTTCACCAATAACTCCACCTAGTCATCTTCACAAGAAGATTCAACCATGTAACCATCCCCTACACTCTACTAAATGTGTCATCACAACTACAACTTAATCCATGAAGATCAAACCATCTTTCATGATACATAAACCTATGTTCACCCTTGTGTCCCTCTTTGATTCAAAGGGAAACGGTCATATCTATACACTCATAAACATATCTGTCTATGTCATCATAGTCAAGTGAATTTCATTATGAAATGCGTCTTTTCCACTTTCTAGCAAGTGAAGAACACAAAGAAGATATCCATGCTTCAAGTGTTGTCGAGTCATCACCACCTCATTTCACATATCCACCTTCGGTCGTCAACCAACAAAACACCTTAAAATTCCATGATTCCCAATCATCCATTAATGATTACTCAAATTTACAAAATGTCTCCTGATACGTGGGAATCGCACCAGGCTTTACCTCTCGAGGGATCTCGAGAAGCTTACAACCCCCACCAGGCAGTGTACCTGATCATTGTAGTAGTATAGTGTAAAAGTACCGGGGGATTGATCGTTCAACTCAGTTTTGGAAGAGTGGACGGAATTAGTTGCTAGTCAACTAACCCAATAACTAAAGCTGCAATCAAAATAAAATGACAGAAATGAAAATAAATCTAATTACTAATGTGGTGTAACAATAATGGGGAAAGTTGTGTTTACTTAGGTTTCATTACTCCCTAGATATCTTTTACAGGTTGATAGTTTGTTACAATTGCATTGATGACGGGTCATATTCCTTAATACTAGTCGTAGGGCCGTGTACAATATTCCCTAACTCTATAGGATCCTACTTTACTCCTATGTCGAGCCGTTAGAAGCTCCTAACATGGGATCATTAGAATTCTCCTACGCATTAAATACAACCAAAAATCATAGTACACCTCTGATCATGTTTCTTAAGACGTTCAAGCATGTTACCAATGGAAGTCTGCCAGTTTTCTTAAGCCTAACATCGAATACAATCATCCGTTACAACTATAAACAAACAATCAACCCATAATTAACATCTAGGTTTCACTACATCTAAGCAAACACAAGAGAGATCTAGCCAAGCATGTTAAATTGAAGATAAGCGTAAGATATATTCAAACAACACATAGACATATTCATTGAATTGAAAGAGTACTTATCTTAATTGAACACGAAAGGTTTCAAAGGGTAAAAACCCTTGAAAGAGCTGTGAAAATCGGACTAGGGTTTTTCTCCAAAGTTACACCCTAAAAGTTACACTCTAATGAAGGAAAATTGCAAAACTATATATAGATTTTACAGGGTGACGGCATCAAGAAGAAAATTCTGACGCCGTCAACTCGCCGCCCATAATGAAATCGAATTACCTAGATCCACTTTTGACGCCGTCATGTGTAAAATAGGTCTGGGCCGTCACTAATATTTGGACCATGACGGCCTATGGTGACGCCGTCATGTCCTTAGTACAAAACTTTCAGGATCGTCATGTGCACCATCCACTTCCACCTCTTGTATTACTCTTGACGCCGTCACTTGGAAACTCTTGACACCGTCAGGTACTGTTCCCAGCAAGAAAAATTAAGGCTTTGCCGTTTTCTTCATTTTTATGCTCCAAAAACGTCCAAAATTCTTCCTTTTCCAGATTTCACTCCAAAAGTACCTAAAATGACAAAAGGAACGATTTAGGGCAATATTTGATCAAATAAATTTGAATCCGGGCATAAATGACCCCCTAAAAACGGTTCATTTTTCGCCTCATCAAATACCCTTACACTTGAGATTTGCTTGTCCTCAAGCAAATGCGCTTTTATTCTAATCAAAATACAAGTTAGGGGTCATTTAACACTAATATAAAAGTAATTACAACAAATAATCGTTCCACTAAAGACCAAAGACAAGCACGGAGGTCATACACTAGCACCTCACAAATAGTGTTTAGAAACTCACATCTCTCGGGTGTAATAAAGTATATATCACAATAAGGAAATGGAAAACATCTCTCACTACCTCTCATAGCAAAATAGATTACCATAGGCTTGGGAAAGGATCAAACCTACACCACTTGGCGTAAGCACCTAGGGTAAACTATCAAAGAGGTCTTTTAAAGGGTTATAACGTTAGGTGTAGGGATATGGAATACACGGTTTTGTTAGATAAAGGCAAAATTTACTGGTGGCAAGTAAATCATCTTGGTTAATTACATGTACAATATGGTGTTGCTAAGCCAAGACTAGACTCGACTTAAGCTAATCAATGAAAAATAACAAAAACATAAACATAGAATGAAACGGGATGGTAGTCCGTATGTTTTTTCTCTTTTCTTTTTTCTATATTTTATTTTCTTTGTCTTTATTTTTCGTTTTTTTTTTTTCATACTCTTACCCTACCATCCAAAATAATACATCATAGGGAATGTACATTCCCCTTACACTTGAAACTTTACATACTTTACAATAAACTAATCTAATGACTCGAATCAAGATAATCAAAACACTTGGAGTACTTTTAAGATTAACGCACATATGGGGGTAATAAATGATGTTCTTCCCCATTACTCCATGACACAAGTACTTTACCCATGAGTCTCAATCGTCCCAAAACAATATGTACAAGATATGACTCGACTTAGCAACCATGTAATCAATTAGATAATTAACTAAGGGTTTAAACATGTAACAATAATGCACTAAAGATGAGTGCATACAAGGAAGGCTAAGGCGATTTGGTTGTACATTTAAGTGGGTTGTAACAAATTCTTCCTTTAAGTAGGATGCTTAAAGTTAGAAACGAAAAGATAGGCTCGGAGGGGTGTACTACGGGTTTCGTGTACTAAAAATGAGTACAACGCTAATGTGTGGGGAAAAATTAATTGGCTTTACTAGCTAAGTAATGTGACTTAAATGGTCAAGTAATTATGATAGGTGTTTAAACACAAGGGTGATCCTAATGCCTCTTATCATGTAGTAAATCCTACTACACGAATGTAGTGTCACTAGCGGTCTCGGGATGCATCACTAACGCAAGTTCTAGAATTTAAATCCTACCGGTACACTCATAAGCACTAATAGTAAATACATTTTCTATCAAATCTAAAGGCGAACCTCACATATTTGGGTGAAAATTTTTTCTGAATAGTACGGTTTTGTACTAGTTATACAACTCCTATCCATGAGAAGCTTGCTAAGGCTAAAGTTTCACTCCTAAATGTTGTAAAAAAATTTAAATTTGGCGCGAAAATTACACTAACAAGTATTTCTCATAGTTTTATTACACACCTACCATCAAATAAACAAACTCAAGTGCAATTGTATCCTATAAGGTATCATCATTTACCCTCCCCTTACAATTAGGATGAACATTGTCCCCAATGTTCAATTAAGAATGTAAAAGTAAAACAGGTAAAAGAATGAAAGCAAATACTCCCCTGATTCGTTCGGTGTGGATAGTATGGTAACAAGGTTAGATCTTCCTCCAAGAAAATGAACATTCAAAGCTTCCCTTCCAGAAAAATAAATCATCTTCTTGTCATACATAACCTGTTAAACCTGAGAAAACAAACAAGGCAACCTCGTGTAAAATCGGCCGGCAATCTATATATACTAACAAATCCTAGAAAGCAATGTAATATATAATGCTTGTGGAATGAATGTTTGCAGATTTCCTGGAGTTTATAAAACTAAAGAATTAACAAAAACTTTAAGACTCCGTTAGAAAAACAAAACTAGCAAAATTTCCAGAATTTTACACATGATGCCGTCAAGAATTAATTCATGACGCCATCAGAAGTGACCTGCAGAAATCTTTACGTTAAGTTTCCGGAAAATTTCTGGAAAAACTTATGTCCTACTTCCTGGAAAATCCTGCAAAACATCATTATGACTCGATACAAGCATTTGACTCTAACAAATACTAATACACATGTTCATTTAATATTGTGGAGAATCATAATCAATTTCGTTCTTAGAAACAAATTTGGGGTTTCCCTTACACTTAGCATTTGCAAAATACCTTTATATGAAGTTAAGACGACAAAATAAAGCATTTTCACAATTTTAGTTTGAAACATGATCTACCAACAATAAAAACAAAGCATGCATACGGAAACAAATAACAATCAAACAAATAAAAATAAAACTGAAAAATTTAACAACCATGAAATTAAAATCCTACATGCATAAAAACGAAAATAAATAAAAAGTATCCAAAGCCAACAGAGGCCACATCTTAAATTATTACAAGAGAAATTGTTTTAGAGCGTACGACCACGAATAAATTGTCCAAAGATCACAAATAACAAGACAAATCACTGGGGTGGGGGACCATAGCGGTAATCATAGCCAAGAGGGAGGTGCCCGGTGTACCCGTAGGGAGGGTAGTCTATCTCGCGACCAGGGAATGGGTCGATCTGCAACTGAAGCTCAATGTGATCACGGGTCAAAAGATGCTGCATCTGGCAGAGGGTGTGATCATACATCCAGTCAAATCTCTGGTCAGTGGTGGTTCCCCATGCATCCACCTGACCCATCCAAGCCCCCTGATGCGCCTGCCAATCTCCCCAACCCATGTGTCGGTAATAATCCGCAGACCAAACCTCATAATCCCCATAATGCGGCTGCTGGGGTACACCTTCATCATCATCCTCATCATCCTTAGCACCCGCCGGTCCTCCCACAACATACCAAGTAAAGGATCCATCCCCCAGCTCCATCACAATACTCATCTGCTTGAGGGACTTGGCCCTCACCACCCTACATGCCCCACAGTCGCTCAGGTACCCCATAACCTCCTGCACAAGGACCCCAGATGAACGAGCCAGGCGGGTCACAAACATCCTTCCGTAAATCTTGTCACCATCCCTCTCCCCCACACTAATCTTCAGATAACTCGCTACCCAGAATGGGATGTTACAGTATACATCCGCTGAAAACATGGTGTACAGGTAGAAAAGGTCTGAAGCAGTGACACGGTGAGTAGTGCCATGGTGTCCCGATAAACTGTAGGTGATGCATCTGTGGGCTAGCCTGATCATAGGGTCCCTAATGGAGGCCGACCCAATGGTCGATGTATATACACCATTCCCAATACTTGGCCAGAACATGGAACACCTCAACTCATTCCTCATTGTCTCCCCATTCATCAGCCTCTGCATAAAACCACCCTGAACAGCCTTCTCCGGAGTATATAAGCCTAATCTCCACCCAAACTCAGTAAGCGAGCACGACCTAAGCTCTCCCCCCAGCCTAAAATAAATGGTGGTACCCCCCATATCTGTCCTAGCTTCAGCCAAATCGAAGTGAAAAGTAGCAAAGAATTCTCTCACCAACTCACTATAGACCATTTCTCTCATCCTAAACAGCCTTTCCCATTGAGGACCCGTAAATGCATCAGTTTGGATCCTCCCAAGGAAGTTACCCTCAAGACCTTGGGACCTCAAAAATTCCCAATCAATCACTGCCCCAGCTGCTTAGCCTGTAGTAGGTATCTGGTCACTGCTTTAGGTATCAGCACTGCATCGATATGGTGATAAAGTAGTTCCGCATATTTGGTTGTAGAAGCGTCATTATCAAACTCACTCCAACTATGGACCAAGTCACCATAGTTCACACGTTGGGACCTTGATGAACTCCCTCAGTGTTTTCGGGTGCGCGTGCTCATTTTCCGAAAAAAAAACAGAATGGAACGGAAATGGTTAGAGTGAGAGTTTTACGAAGTTATGCTGTTAGACACATCTGACGCCGTCAGGAAATAAAACCTGACGCCTTCAGACCCAGCAGAAATTCAACCATGCAATTACGAGGGAAAAATCAATTTTCAAACTCTAAATCCATGACCCAAACACCCCTTTTTGCAGAAAACATGGGTGGGAGATCAAAAAATCCGTGTTGTGAAAGATTTTTCCGCAATTGACTCATGATTCAAATCAACCACAACTGCCTAACGCTTAACTCATGATTACAAAACATCTAAGGAAGAGCATTACAAGTTCTAAAAATGGATCAATGTTAGGGTTTCGGATGATGGGGGTTTTCAAAATTGGTAGGTCCTAAGGATAATTGAATGTATAAGGATGAAGAAAAGTTACTTACCACGTGGAAATCGGTCACGGAAGATGTCGGATTTAACCTTGGAGATTCGGAGGTGGAGTAGCACTTGGGTATAGTTTGTGGGGTATGGGTTGAAAGTGATGGAAATGGGGTTATTATTGCTGAGAATGCGAGGTGACGGCGTCAAGAGTAAAATCTGACGCCGTCAGATGCCAATTTTATGAGTACTTAGTGACAACTTCAAATTCAGTCCTTGCACTATTGTGGAAAGCTAATCAAAGGTATGAACTATGAGTAGCCATTCCCGTTAGTGAAGTCCACTAGGATTAAACATTTTGTTACTATCACGAAGTGAAGTGTGGTTATGAATAGGGCTGGTCAGAATTCCGCTTAGGTCGTGATCTTCATATTGGTAAACGGTGGGTACGGGAAGGATTTGTTCCATAGAGGTTTCTGAAGCTGCGGTGTTTCTGAGGTGCAACCTCTTCACACCGGGTTTAAAACCAAAGGAACGTTCCTTATGCAAATTGGGAAGTGTGACTTCCAAACTCCCAACAAAGATGTTATGAAATTGCAAGTTCTTTTCTTCCTGAGGATGCTCATAGAAGTAAGGGGTAATTGAAGGTGAAGCACTTGGAGATGGTTTTCCATCATCCTCTCCGTCACACACCAAAGGAGTTGGGAGTTCAAAGATTTTTTCGGTTTTCCTTGGTGTGGATTTTTCCCTAATCTTCTCCTTAATTCTTGATATGAATTTATCAGCAAAGTCCATAAAAGCATTACGAGTGCTTTCCATGCGAGTTTCTAAGTGTCAAATCAGTTTCTCCTGATTATTCATGAAGGTTATCATTATCCCTTCAAACTCCTCTTGTCGTGAACGTTTAGGGAAATTGTATTTGCTAATTGCACTCACATGTCTATCAGGACTCATTGTGGTTTTAACTTCAGGCATTTCAACCCTCATCAATTCTTTAACCTGCCTCTCGATATTTTCCAATAATCATTCTTGGGTAGCGTTTACGTAATCAAGACTTCCTTTTCTTGAAAACATCGGATCCTCTGATCCTTCTTCTTCGTATTGTGCTAACCCCTAAAGAACTTCCCAGCATTTATCAATGCTAAGTCTGTTTAGTCTACCATTGGCTGTGTAATCTATGGCCCTTCTCGTTTGATAATTAACTTTATCGTAAAAGATTTGAATTTGGAGCCATGGTTCTATGCCATGATGAGTGACTTTTTGGAGTAGGTCCTTGTATCGAGTCCATGCTTCATATAGAGTTTCACCTTGACGTTGTTGGAACATCAAGATATCATTTCTAAGCTTGGTAGTTCTCCCCGGTGGGAAAAATTGAGCAAGGAAATGAGTGGTGAGATCATCCCATGAGGTGATGGATCCTGCGGGTAAACGTTCAAGCCGTTGACTAGCTTGATCACTTAGAGAGAATTGGAATAGGCGTAATCGGGTCGACTCTCTAGTTATAACATCAAGGTCTATAGAATCTACGATTTTAAGGAAGTCCTTGAGATGTTGATTAGGATCTTCAAAACGAAGTCCATGGAATGCACATCCGCTTTGCACCAACCAGATGGTGTCGGATCGCAAGGGGGACACATTGGCTCCTTGAGTGAGCTCAATAGTGTTTCAATAGCCTTGGTGGCTAGGATGGGAAAACTCTCCTAAGGTTCGGAGCCTAAGAGGTTGGTTTGCTAGTGGTGGGTTTTGTGGGTGGTTTTGTTGTGGTGGGTTGATGGGTTCAAAGATTTTACCACCTTCCATAATGTCGGATGGTAAAGATTACGAACAAAGGCACGAAGAAATAAGATAGACTAAAGAAAAACCTAAAAAATAAAATCTTACTAGAAATGAATCTAGCAAGTAGACCTAATAAAAAGAAATCCTAACCTAGACAATAACTATTCCCCGGGCTGCGGCGCCAAAAACTTGATACGTGGGAATCGCACCAGGCTTTACCTCTCGACGGATCTCGAGAAGCTTACAACCCCCACCAGGAAGTGTACCTGATCGTTGTAGTATAGTATAGTGACAAGTACCGGGGGATTGATCGTTCAACTCAAGAACAGTGTCGCTAGGATTAGAAAGTCTCCTAAATTAAGTCTAAGGGTGAGGGATGATTCTTTTTGTATTTTTATCTTTTATTAGAGCAAGTAAAATCTCAGTTTTGGAAGAGTGGGCCGAATTAGTTGCTAGTCAACTAACCCAATAACTAAAGATGCAATCAAAATAGAATGACAGAAATGAAAATAAATCTAATTACTAATGTGGTGTAACAATAATGGGAAAATTTGTGTTTACTTAGGTTTCATTACTCCCTAGATATCTTTTACAGGTTGAGAGTTTGTTACAATTGCATGGATGACGGGTCATATTCCTTAATACTAGTCGTAGGGCCGTGTACAATATTCCCTAACTCTATAGGATCCTACTTCACTCCTATGTCGAGCCGTTAGAAGCTCCTAACATGGGATCATTAGAATTCTCCTACGCATTAAATACAACCAAAAATCATAGTACACCTCTGATCATGTTTCTTAAGACGTTCAAGCATGTTACCAATGGAAGTCTGCCAGTTTTCTTAAGCCTAACATCGAATACAATCATCTGTAACAACTATAAACAAACAATCAACCCATAATTAACATCTAGGTTTCACTACATCTAAGCAAACACAAGAGAGATCTAGCCAAGCATGTTAAATTGAAGACAAGCGTAAGATATATTCAAACAACACATAAACATATTGATTGAATTGAAAGAGTACTTATCTTAATTGAACATGAAAGGTTTCAAAGATTAAAAACCCTTGAAAGAGCTGTGAAAATCGGACTAGTGTTTTTCTCCAAAGTTACACCCTAAAAGTTACACTCTAATGAAGGAAAATTGCAAAACTATATATAGATTTTACAGGGTGACGGCGTCAAGAAGAAAATTCTGACGCCGTCAACTCGCTGCCCATAATGAAATCGGATTGCCTAGATCCACTTTTGACGCTGTCATGTGTAAAATAGTTCTAGGCTGTCACTAATATTTGGACCATGACGGCCTATGGTGACGCCGTCATGTCCTTAGTACAAAACTTTCTGGATCGTCATGTGCACCATCCACTTCCACCTCTTGTATTACTCTTGACGCCGTCACTTGGAAACTCTTGACGCCGTCAGGTACTGTTCCAGCAAGGAAAATTAAGACTTTGCCGTTTTCTTCACTTTTATGCTCCAAAAACGTCCAAAATGCTTCCTTTTCCAGATTTCACTCCAAAAGTACCTAAAATGACAAAAGGAACGATTTAGGGCAATATTTGATCAAATAAATTCGAATCCAGGCTTAAATGACCCCCTAAAAATGGTTCATTTTTTGCCTCATCATCTCCTAACCTCAATCCTCAAGAACACTCATTATCACCAACATATCCACCTCCAAAGACAAATCCAATACAATTGGTACCACCCATGAGAATTCCTTCAAAAACTCCTTCGTAACAGTCCATAGTATCATCCTTCTTCCTTTGTCACATTTACATCTTCTTGATAAAGTACCCAACAAAACTAAGGGAGCCTGTATTCCGTCGGTTTCTTTCCTTTCTTCCTCACTCATTATAAGTGCAAATGTTCCTTTCATTATCTCCCCACACATATCTACTCTCATCCTCTTCAACATAAGCCTAAATTAAACCATTACCTTTAATTATGAAGTCTCCTATCTTCCCTCTCATCTTCACACCATTCTTGCCAAACTTTAGCTCAAAACATACTCTCTTTATTTTGGTCCATCCTTTCCCACCTCTCCACTATTAGAGAGTCATCTTCATCCATATCTAGGAGCATATCATCCTCATCCCATATCACCTAGATACTTATCTTGAAAGAAGTTAGAGAATGGTGTGTTAATCAACTATTATGTGTTTAGTTTTAATCCCTTTCATGCCATGCTTTAGAATAATCATAATTGAGTCATGCATGCATTAATCCTCGATAATTTCATCCTATATATACCATTATTATTATATATGTGCACTTGTCTACTAACTTTGTTTTGTAGCATTACTTCATTGCACGATTCTTTGGTAGCCAAAACTAGTTTTGAGCATACACCAAGGGGGAGCATTTCCAAGTGTCAAACTAGGGATGCAATGAGCTAGGGGGAGCTCGAAAGTAGGTCGGTACATGGTTCGGAGTTGGTTAATTCATGGCGGTAGGAGCAAGGCTTCACTAGGATGATGCACGCTCAATTCTTTAAATGATGGGGTCGATATAGTCTAATACATTTGGGGATCATCTCTCATTTTATATGCTCAAGATTGTCCAAGTTATCTTCACAAGTTCATGCCGATCTTCTTTCTACCTCAACATTGGCGACACCTTTTTGCTTCGATAAAAGGGGGAGAGAAGGAGTGTAAACTAGTAACTTCTACACTTTACTCGTTCACACATCAACGTCTCTCGACATCACTTCAGGTACGAACAAACACTTTACCAACTTTGTTAAGTGATCAAAGAAAATCCTTTTTGTACTTAAACCTTACATTTTAAAAATGTGACAAAACATCTTTACAAAAATAAACTAGAAAAATTAATTTTGTATTTATAAATAAATGTTTTAATAAGAAAAATAAATTTGAAATTTGAATTTCAGAATGTCCAAACGGGTTTATTTCCTGCCCAAATCAGATAAAATTTCACCAGGTAACATTTCACCACTAAAGGACAAAAATTGTCGGGGAGGTCCCTTATCTATGTGACGGTCCCTTATTGATAAAGGACCGTTCAAGGTTTAATGGCCCGTCCCACGCTCCTCGAGCTGCCTATAAATACTGACCCATTTTCATCAGAAAAACTGATCCTCTCAGCACAAAAAATTCCTGTTCTTTCCTTTTTCATCTTTGATCACTATAACTCTTTGGTATGTGTTATAAGTGACCCCCATCATCCTCTACCTCATGTGCAAGAGAAGAACACTCGAAGTCGTCAAGAATCAAAGTGTTATTATGTCCACACACAAATGAAACTAGTGTTATGATTTCCTCTTCATATCAAAGTGCAAGAGAAGAACTCTCGATGTAGATGAAGATTCAAGATGTTATAGGTGTCCACACACAAATGTAACAAGTGTTATGGTTATAGGTCTTGTAAATATTGTAAATACTTCCGACTTGTGTGTGCGGCGAAAATGGAGTTATGTGTGTGAACTTGGAAGAAGATGAAAATCCAAGAAGTCTTGTAACTAGATTAGTCCATGTATTTGTTGTGAGGGGAGTGATGTCCTAGCGTGTAGGTTAGGACTTAGTTGAGTCATTGTGTGAAGGCTTGGATCGGGTGATGATCCAAGTGTGTCTTTGTGTGAAGGCTTGGATTAGGTGAAGATCCAAGTGTGTCTTAGTGTGAAGGATTGAATCGGGTGAAGGTTCAAGTGAACGGGAGTGCTCATTCGTGTGAAGGCTTGGATCGTGTGTCGATCTAAGTGGGACAAGAGTGCTTGTTCGTGTGGCTACGTGGGCCTTGGTGTAGATTGGTTCTAGCTAGGATTAGGACTCGACATTCCGCTTAGTGTCATTAAACTTGGTGTAAGCTTGTGTACGGTTTGTTCCACCATAAAGGAGCGTGTTGATTAGTGAAGTAACTCTCAAGTGTGGTACTCGGGGAGTGGAGTAGGACGAAGAGGTACTTCGTGCCGAACCACGATAAATCATCGTGTCCGGTTTGCATTTTCTCTTCCCATCTCTTTACTTTCTATACTTGCATTATATTTAGGTTTGTGTGGTTTGTTGTGTGCATGCTTGTGACATTAACTAGTTAACTCAAAAACGCAAACATAAGAAAACTTAATCACTCGTAATAAACTGCCCACTAGTGGTGGTCCCTTATACAGGGACGGTCCCCAAACATTTAAGGGACCGTCTGTGTATATAAAGGACCGTCCACAGTGCATCTGAAACAAGCTAAATACTTTTGCATCTCGTGTATTGCTTATGTTTATGTGATTGCTTGTGTACTTGCAATTGAGTGATATATATTTTTTATGAGTGACGTAACTACTATTCATATTTAGTCAAACTTGATCGGGAATTTGATACGAAACATTTTAAGTTTTAAAGAGGAACGTATTCACCCTCTACGTTTCTACAACATCTTTATTTGTCTTGTTTTAGGGTGACCTCATTCTGATGTGTTACTTAATAACATGTGTCAAGTGTTTCATGAGAAAATAATTGGGGGTGTAAAAAAACCAATTATTACAGCCTTAGAATACATCAGGGAATACTGTATGAAGAGGATAATGCATGTTGCGAAGGTCATTGAGAAGAGTAATGGGCCACTAACACCAACTGCACAACACATGTTAGAAGGTATTAAGAAAGAGGCAGTTAGGTATAATGTTTTATGGAATGGGGGAGATAAGTTTCAGGTAAGTGGTCCATGGAGAGACCAATGTGTAGTTAATGTTGTAGAGAAGTCTTGTACTTGCAGAAGATGGGAGATTACAGGTTTACCATGTAAACATGTTGTTGCTACCAATCGGAATATGGATTTAAATGGACAACAAGTAGGAGCTATTGAAACATGGGCGCATCCTTGTTACTATCTCAACACTTGGGAAGCAACCTACAAACACAATGTCTCCCCCATAACTAGCAATGAGCATTGGGAAAAATCAGCTGTGCCAACAAAAATTGTTCCACCAAAATCTGAAACAAATGCAGGTAAGTCAACTAGTAAGAAGAGAGTACGGTTAGCTCATGAAACTGAAGAGATTGTCAAGAATGGTAAACTGCCTAAGTCTTGGAAGAGTGTAAGGTATAGTATTTGTGGCATTGCTGGACACAACCGAAGAACATATATTGGCTATGGTGGAACCCAAAGTAGTCAAACTGGCGCTAAAAAATAAAATAGTTCAAGTTCTAAGGGAAAAGGTAAACAAGTGCCTCAAAAGGTTGCATCAAAGAAGACACATCCTACAGGGAACAAAGTTGCAGCAGATAAACAAGTTGAAGGTACAGGTCTTGATGAAAGTCAAGATGTTGCAGTTGAAGGAACTTGTGTGCAATCTGGAATTCAAGATCAAGGTAGTCAGGATGTTGCAACAGACAAAGAAGTTGAAATTGCAGGTGTTCAATCTCATAGTCAAGATCAACCTATTGATGAATCCCAGTGTCAATCCCAGCAACAAGATCAATCACAGTCTCAATCTCAGGTCTATTCAAGTAATGTGCAAGCAGTTTCTGTTTCATCCTAGCATACTACCTGAAGAGTGACTAGGTAGCAGGCTTTAATGGATAGAATGATGCCCTCACCATAGGTCACTTATGTTAT
Source organism: Artemisia argyi (assembly GCA_030686995.1). Lineage (NCBI taxonomy): Eukaryota > Viridiplantae > Streptophyta > Magnoliopsida > Asterales > Asteraceae > Artemisia > Artemisia argyi. The sequence goes on along the minus strand of CM060683.1, from coordinate 43,787,690 downwards.
GCTAATGAATTAGACAATATTTATTTATATTAACTATGAACAAGTTATGTACTTTGATTATCATGCTTTGAAAAGTATGAAATTTAATGCATTTGGAATTATATCCAGTTGCATTATCTACAGAACCATATTATGTTTCTGAATTTTTATTGTGTCCAAAATATGTATCTTGTGTGCAACGTATGATATATCAAACTGTATGACTGCATAATATGCTACTGCAAATTGATACAGGCAAAACTAACCAAAACTAAAACTTCAAAAGAATGTTGACTATTAAAAGTCAATTATAACCAAAATTTTAAGCATCTGTATACCCATAACGTAAACTCAGAAAAAGAACTAAACTTCAAATGCTATTGGTGACAATGTTACTACCATTCAATAGAATCTAAACTTAAAACATACTAGTACATACTAGTTTGGGTAAAGGTTTTAACACTACCAAGGTGGCCTAACAAGTAATTACATTTCCACAAAACACGACCATCATACGTTAAAGCTAAAAAGTTAACCAAGTGCATAAACAATCAAGAACAATATCCAACTGAGCACGAGGTAAATCTTCCACTTTCACACATCAGCTTGAGCAACTTCTAATCTTTCATCGAGCTCATTTCTCCCCCTCAAAAGGCCTGGTATGATCATTCTTGAATGAGCACACATTTCAGGATCATATCATCCTATCCACCTACAAGAAGAACCTAATCATTAATATGACATTTCATTAATGAACCACCATTGTTACAATGTACTTTGCTACTTACAAAAGCAAGGTAATACAATCAATCTTAAAACGCACTTACTTCATTAGGACAAGCATAGAATCGACGCCCTGGGTTGGCCGACGTCCACGAAGTGCGTGTTATAGCTTGCTTACCACACTAGCAACGTACCATGTTGAAGGAGGAAAGGTTTTGGAGGAAAGATTAAGGATGATGAGTGACAATACAATTGTGACTCACAGTAATATAGGGAACTGGGACACTCTACAACGGCTAGAAACTAGATCGCCACAGTGAATGGCGATTTTGCCCTCACCAAGAATACCTTGCAGTAACTATTACGGGGCGAGGGACACAATCGGCCTCAAAATCCCAACTTTTGGACGCACCACGACGATTTTGGAAAGCTAGGGTCCATGGCGATGTTTTGTGGAAAGTTTAGGGACCAACGGTGTATTTTTGTCTAAATAATATTTAATGTGTTTTAACATAAATAATATAGTTATGTATTTTAGTTTAATTTATTTGTGTATACAAATTGTATGTTTTCTGATTTTAAAAATACAACTTGTTATGTTCAAAAAATTACAATTTATTCAAAATGTACTTGTAAATTTCCATCTTCACATAATAAAGCATGTCCAGACGCATACATGAAGTTGTTAAATAAGATTTTTTTTATAATACTATGTAAAATATTTTATACTTATATAGGATAACACTCGTGCAGGCGTGAGTTTTTATATAAATTTTTTACTATATATTACTATCGATTAATATTTTATATAGATTTTTTGTCAGATGAAAGATTTGACTTTATTTAATTGACATGATGTTAAAGTTTACTAATTAAAAAATATTATTAAATTTATAAGAGTAAACTGCAAAAAGATGTCCGTGATTAATACCTAATTCGCAAGTTATGCAACTGAAAAGATTTTTTTGGAAATTATGCCATCACTGTTCACATTTACCTGTAAATTTTGTCCATTGGTCGATCATTATTTTCTTCCGCTAGTTTGAGGACCACGTCTAGGTATTTTAGTCATTTCAGTTTACCCGCCTTTATACCCCACCCACTTCGCCTCGGTTACATTCCCCAAAGACCCTTTATTTGAAACAGAACTACACCATACGATTGCAATTTACAGCCTTATGGTTTTTAATCATGTTGATTATGGCTCATATTTGGTTCAATGAATGCAAACAAGTGGCTCTATCATATCTCAACAAAGATATGCAAATTTACAAGTTGGAAGAATATTCTTAATATGCAAGTTGGAGGAGTCAAGTTGCTAGCAAGTTTATCTCATTTGAAGCATATAAATAGAAGGCTTGGTTTTATGTTTCAGGCACACCAAAACACACATACAAGCAATCTTGTAGTGTATTAGCTTTCTTCCTCTCTTTGGTACTAGTAGGTTTCTAGTTTTGTAATATGTTTCTATAAGAAATATAAGAAAATTTGGTGTTACATTCTCTTGCTCCTTTTAATAGTGTATATTTTTCAATAAGCTAGTTTAATTTGGGGTATAGTTGTGGTGTTGAAACATTCACACCCTTTACCTAGTCGGTGGGATATTATCGCGATTATTCCACAAAAAATCAAAGTTCTAAACCATTTAACTCCAACGTGATTATGCCTCCTTCTTGGCAGATACGAGCTTACAGTAAACCCATTGATGATATTGAGGTTATTTATGGTAAGATTTGTAACCCATTGATTTTTATTATATTTTTTCTTTGATTTGGTTGTACTTTGCATGTTGATTATCTTTGTAAAGCTGATGTCATTGATTTTGATTATATTTTTTCATTGATTTGGTTATATTATGGTTGTTTTTTTATTTTAGGTATCTTGATCATTTGTTTTTTCTTCATAGATACCTATACATACCTCTTCACTCTTAAAGTCCACCACTCAGGTGAGTTTTCTAATCCCCTAGTGTAACACCCCAATTTTCACAATAATAATTAATCATTATATTCAAAAGCTTCCTAGTCAAGTTTAGTTGTTATGTTAGATTTTAGTTAGTAAAGAGGACCTCATATGAAAACTAGTTGTAAATCCAAACACTATATCTCAATGTCGCGTTTTGTTACAGCTGATTATCTGATTATACGTTTTCAAAACGCATAATCTATTTTGAATAAGCAATCCCAAAAATCATCTTTGACTCTCATTATCTGATCAAGGAAATTATCTGATCAAGGAAATTGGTTTTGACTTATAAATAGATATTTGTTGGGTTAACGTTTAAGCCTTTAAGGCTTACAATTGAAAACATAAATTAATAAAAAAAACCACTTGACCGATTAACGACTTTTGTATGTACGAAAAAATAATAGCCACAAATCCACAATTAGTTATATTGTCACCAGTGTTCTAAAAGGCTCAAGGCCCACTAAGGCGCAAAGGAGGGCAAAGAGCTTCGAGTCGAGGCGCATTTCAGCGTGCATGATTCATGAATGCGAGGCACACTAAAAACATTAAGTTTTTTTTATGACATATATGACCATTTATGTAGCATAAATAACATAAAATAACGTTAAAATACTTAATGCATAACATATATTGCCATTATAAATATTAAAATGAGTCAGTTGTCGCTTATAAAACAGATCAACTATTTGGCTCAATGACCTATATAGAGATTAAAATTAATATCAGACTAAATATGCTTGTGTCCTACACTTGTAGCTTACATCTAACAAAGCTAACAATTTAACCCAAAATATCAAGCAAGCAAAATATTAATATTCAAAACACAATGCCATATTTTCATGATAATATGTCGTAAAGAAAATACTTAATGAAACAAAGTAATTTCTTAAATAAAATTTCAATAAATAAACTAAACATAAAATTAATTCAAATTTACAAATCATACAAATACTCACATTATGACTTAAAAGGCCTATGTATCTTATCTTAAAAAAAAAAAAAAAAAAAAAAAAAAAAAAAAAAAAAAAAAAAAGTCTTTTAGGGGCAAAAAGCCCCCAAGACGCGCGCTTTTTATGGGATTTATGCATGCCGTGAGCCTCGATCTGAAAAAAGCTCAAAGGCTAGAGCCTTGCGCCTAAGCAAGCCTTAGGCGCGATTTTTTGACAACTATGATTGTCACTTACTGCTTTAGTAAGAGGGCCTAATTTGTGTTAACAGAATAGGGCCTCCGAAATTCATAAGCCGGCCTTAATAACATTAGAACCTTATTGCATTAGAGATATTGGTTGATGTCATAACTATTTTTGCCTGAAATGTGAACCCAAATAAATACTCCATATTGCAGGGTAGTCAATACACCAAGACATATGCTATTCACGACATCCTACCTGTCATGATTTACGATTAATTTTTTCAAATTCTTGGGGTTTTTTGTTCGATCTAGACCAAGAACAATACCATGTGTTTCGTTGAACTAATTCGTAAACAAGTACTAGCATTCTTGTGAAACGTGTAGTGTGAGCATCCCTTAGAGACAACTTACTTTAGTTGTTATAAAGTTTTCCTGAAGATGATCAAGATCCAAGTAGATTCAAGAGGATCACTTATCTTAGTAATTCAAGTGATAAAGGTTAGTACTTTATGTGCTTTTGTGTGTTAATTCATAATCATCAAACTAGATCCTTCCGCTGCGTAATCATGGTAATAAGGGTTATTAGTTTGCTAAATCGCAACAGTAGCATCACGAGTCAATCGTTTGATGTTATGGGTTACACCTTTAAAAAAACGAAAAATTGACCTAAAAACTTGTTATTAAGTTAGCATGAAGATAAGAAAAAATTTAGATTATTGTTAAGGCTTGACAAATGAATAGATCTATGAAGTAGTTTGTGTTCTTATACGTTTTGTATTTAGGTTTAAAACATAAAATAGATTTTTGTGAAAAAAATTCACAGTGAGCATTTTGTTATTTCACTCACGTGTATGGATTTTAAGGGTTAACATGTTCACTTCCTGCTAGGTTCAAATAATCTTGAAGTTGCAAACACCTTGAAGTGGCCACGCCAACTTCCTGTAAACAACCTTAAAGTGGTCACGCCAACCTCCTGAAAAGGGAGGGCTTTACCTGTTTGAGTTTGTGTGGCGGTGGGTTCAAACCCCATGGATTAGTCGGCCAAAAGGTCATGGTTACCCAAAAAGGGTTAACAGGTTCACTTTCATGGACTCTTTGTAGTTTGTACATGAGAAAATAAGAATGGACCTATTTCGGGTTCATGTAACTCACTAACATAAAATTAAGAGACAGCGCGAGGTTTCAATGGGGTGAAACAAGTCGTTCAAGCGACAAATGTCAGATTGATGATTCGGCAACGTCATATGATTCGATCTCAACCAGGTAGAAATAACCATAAAAATGTTGAGATATCTTTTTCTGCTGTTTCATAATATCCATCTATCTATATTCTGTTGAACACCAATATGGATCAAGAAATTTATTCCTCGTGATTACATATTTACACTCCACTATTACTTCAGAACGCAAGAGTTTACTAGATAGTAGATAGTACACCATGATCTCACTCTATAAAATGGCTAATACTTCAAATTATAAAGAGAGAAAAAACCCTGTTAAACTAATCAAAATAGGGTTGCACGTTAGGGCTCTGATGAACAACAGGGCAAAACAGAGAGTCTGATCACAGTTTGATGGTCCGTTTGTATGAAATCTCCCACTGATTCCGTTAAGGCACTGTCACATGCAATCAATATCAAATCGCCATCTGCGTCCACATACTTGAGTTTAAACCTGCCAAGATCAAGCTGAAACCTTGTTGCAACCAGCTCTTCCAACTTTACCAATCCCTCAGAAATCCTGAAACGAAACTTTGCTATAGAGTCTCCATATGTCGCCTCAATTTTCACTGTGTTTGTTGCTGCTGTATTCTCATTATACAGCTCTGTTTGTTCCTGTTGGTGGAGTACAAGCGTGGAACTATGTTTATCATGTTCGGTTAGAGTGGCAAGACCATTTTTTGTACATAATCTTTCACCAAAAACCAAAGTTGATGCTTCTTCAGATGTATGGATTTCTGTTTGACCCAACTTCCTTCGGGAATCACTCTTATCAGGACCGTTACTATATGGCCGCCTTAATATACCACGACTCTTGCGAAAGCGCTTCACAAATCTGTTAACCACAACTACACAAATACAATGTACATAGTAAAGAGGAGAATCTTAGAAAGAGATTAAGCATACATATATATACGTATATGGCTGGAGATGGCAAAATTGACGACTGGGTGGGTTGGGAAACAATTTAGTTGTGTTCACATCTCCTTCAAATCTAATTTTTTTTAGAACCCTAGAAGAAGGCTTTCGGTGAGTTAGCTGTTGTGATACTGATCTGTCTGTTACTCCAAGTAAAAATTGTAAATATGATTATTTTTATTGTGAATCCGCATAAAACATGTTACTGTGAATTAACATTACAAACCTAGTGAAAATATAGCTTAAATCCACCCATTTATATAGGTAAACGGGTCAAAATTGCCATCTGCCACTTCTAGACATCATCAACAGGCTATAAACTCAACAACAAGGATATCCAGAAGCTCCTTCGTTGTCTTTCTTAGATACTGTTTTTTGTTGATTTTCTTGAAACCAACTGAGCTTTCAGTTCTCTTCCTTTTTCTTATTGTTTTATTGGACTTATCATTATATTTTCTATTCGGCCACCTTATACCCAGATTCCTACAACAACGCCTCAACATAGATCTGCTAACTAGAAATACGCAGAGTACAAAGTATGAGAATCCAAAAATAATCACACGAATATGAGCATCACATGTGAGTTATGAACTCACCATTAAGGCTAGCTGCAGCTGCACTGATTGGCTTCCCAACATGCTTCTCGATATCCTCCAAACTAATCGTACTCTCAGATCTCTTCCTGTTTCTTTGTGTTGTCCTTGGATTAACATCAAAATCTTCGATCCCTACATCTAAACCAGGCACAACACTTTGTCCTATTCCTTCAGCAGCAGCAACAATAGATGGCTTGTTTTCTATTTCATCCAGCTCATGTTGCCTTCTTTCATCTCTAACCTGCGTCTGAACTTTCAAACATAAACTCACTAGAAATTAATATACATATATAAACATACATGTATGTACACAACTCACATAAAAGCTATGATCCTCGATTATGTTTGAAGACCTCAGATTCTCTTCCTGCCATTTAGAGTCAATTTAACAAGTCAATAAAATTGTGGTATGACAACCTTAAAAACTATAAGAATATGGTAGCAACCTTAAGTGCTCTCAAGACTTCGCGAACCTCAAAAGCATTATCAATGCAATTAGATGATGTTATGAGTTCAAGTACGCCTAAACAGCAGTCACTTCCGGGTTCAAATACAGGCAAAATAATATATCCATGGATATTGTAGCAAGCAGCCAGATCTTTTACATATTGTCTGACTGGTAAGGCGTGAATGCCAAAACTCCATTCTGGCAACTTTTGGCAATAAACACGAGCGGGTGGACCTAATATTTCTTTGCGCTCCTCCTCTAAAACAAACATACGTTGCTCAGACTCCATCCTATACATGTAAAGTCCTTTATCAACAGCACCAAGAGCAAAAGGTTGGTCCAAAGTCGTTAGTGAGCAGCGCTTCTGGACAGTAACAGGTGACCAAAACTGAACAAGTACACGTGGCTCATGGAAACGTAAACCGGAAAGTACAGCCTTGATTTTATCCTTTATCATATGCGGATCTATAGTAATATTCAGATCAAGCATCGGCTTATAGGAACCTAGGAATATTTTAGTCACGGTAAAGAAACGGATATTTTAAATATGAGATTAATTTGCTTGACAGCAATGAAAAAAATTAGAGATCAATTAAGAAACTTCTGAATACAAAGTCAACTACTCAACTTACAACTTTACTGTATAATCTAAAGTACAAGTCAAAATGTTAACAACACATCAAGCTGAAGCACGTTATGAGCAACTTGAATCTAATAGTTCTACAAGCTGAGAGGTAGCATACACATATCTATAGACAACGCTATATCACGTATAAAATGTCAAACACTCTTAATGTGATCCGTCCATATATAAATGAAAGAGATGATATACAAGGAAGCATGTTGTGGATGACATGGATCAAAGAGACCAGGTGATCGAGTCATATAAACTGAAATGTTGGTGTCCAGGGGCGCAACTAAGTTAAGAGAGGCATTGTGCACAAGTTAATGGATAACTAAATAATACTCCAACTACGCATTGATATTAGAAGATCGCAATATTCTAATGATCTAGCTTCACTTGAAGTAGAGTTTAACCAATATCTAATATCTAGAGTCTGGACCAAATATCATATATCTAACTTGGAGTGTGCTGTTGCACACCCTCCCTCGTATAAGCTCATTGAGTATATGGATGAATAAATGAACTTACTAGCAGCTTGAGGGGAGTCTGGTTCATCATTTCGACTACCAAACACCCAAAGTTGGTGCAAGTATCTTCGATAATTATCTGCTCTTCCAGCAGTAGCAGGTTCAGATAAGCAAGAATATCTCGATTTCAAAGCATCTAAAACCGTGAAACGACTGTCTCCATCAACTGAATCGCCTCTCATCATTTCGAAGGGGTTCTATATATCATGCTACCACTTTAATTTGTCGCACACCATATGTGTTACTCGTATTAGACAGTGACGAAATCCAAAACAAAAGTGACCGGGTGCATATTTCTTTTTTTTAGAAAATGTTAACAAAAAGGTGTGATGCTAGATAAAATGATTGAGCATTAATAAAAAATGAATTTAATTACTTTTCACTTACTAATAACCCAGCTAATCAATGAATGAAAAAAAATGTTTTAAGACCGGGCGCATTTCAGTATATTCTTCACAAAATTAAGCACTACAAAACAAAATTTAACTGATGTCACAAGATGATCTGATGTACATAAAGATCGATAAATAAATTGTGACCGTTGTATTTAAAATGTTTCTTTTACAAACAATAAGAAGCCATATAGTAAAATTTGATCAACCAATCAAATGTACTCTACACAACCAATATACATTATCAAATATCTGATCATATAGCCAACTATAACTTACTAGTAATAAACTACTCAAACATTCAACACTTGTTTACAATTGTAAGCTTATAACTATTTCAAACACACGCGGGGTGTTTGTTTAAGATCATATTAGAAGCTTATTTGATTTCAGTTTATCTTTTATAAATATTTATAGGCACATATAAGCTTATTATATCATGATAAACGTATATAAGTCGTAAGTGTCAAAATAACCAGACAGTTTGAGCTTACAAAATATATATACATCAGAGAGCTGTAGCTAGCATGGCACAAGCCAAAACCCAAAACATGCAACGTCATGCAAAGTGCAAACTCATTAAAACACCCTTTTTAACTCACACATTCATACCTCAATATTTGTTTCGATATTTAGCGGAATGATTATGAGGCGCAAGTTAGGGATAGTTTAGGAGAGGGGTTGTGATACCAGCGTAATGATCATTATGGCTTTTATAGAAAAAGTAATACTCGACTTACGGTTCTGATCATTGACACGTGGAACAACGTAAGTCGTCGATCGCAGGGGTAGAAATTTACAGATTTCTTATTAAACTAATACTAGGTTTAGTGTTCAGATAATTGACACGTGATGCAATCTTAATTAGCTCATCCATGACAACAAATATTTGATCCACTACTCGGTTCACTGTCAGGTGGGGCAATAAAAATTGTCGCTAGCTACATAACAAGTAGTTCCTGGATTGTTAGTAATAGTATTATTTACTGGTGTGGTATAGAGACTAAAACTGTATTTTAGACGTGTCGTCAAATTATTCAAACCACTCAATTGTTGCATTACAACAATCAGGAGGCCGGTCGAGGACACTTTTGGCGGGGACGTCCTTGTCTCTACCGAAAGTCGCTAAACGACAAAAACGGCGCTGAGCTGGCACACAATCTCGCTGACCGTCCACTAAATTTTCAACGCATACTTTTGCCGGGGACATGTCCCCACCGAAAGCATTTTCGATATTTTGCAAGTTTGACCAAAATAGTTGCTCTTAATTGTTCCCGGGTATTTTTCCTGTCGATACTTCCGAAAACCCTTACCAATTTCCCTCCCACTAATAACATAAACTTTCCGGGGTAACACACCAACTTTTGGCGGGGACATGTCACCGCTAAAAGTTTAGGCGCCAATTTTCCCCCAAACTACAACTTTGTTGGCTAAACTTTTAATATATATTATAACATACACATAACACATATTAACTATCGTAAATTCGGCAAAAAATACAAAACACACATAACAATGGATAGTTTAACGCCGGGACAGGAGTGGGCAAAGACTTTATCACACGTGCTCCTGTATAATGAAATTATAAATAATTGAGGCTGGGAAATTTTTGATGAATATGGTTCTTATGCAAACTGTGCACCATGGTAGAGAGACCGGATTCTGGTATGGTTAAGGAAAAAGTCGCACTATAGAGAGTATTTGGAAGAGCTAGATGTTGCTGAAGCTCAAGCTGCTGCTGTTGGAGGTAAAGATGAAGCTGAAAGTACGTTTGACATCAACACCAGAATTGATAATCTGGAAAATATAATAACAGATCTGGAAGCTACGTTTACACATCTCAAGGAAATGAGAGCAAGGAAAGGAAAAGATGGTGCGAGTTCAAGCAAAGCGGGAAGTAGCTGCAAAAACAATAAACGGGTCGTTGTATTGTTTGATCTGTTTCGTTTGGTTGTCGCATTATTTACTTTGAGTTGTTTCATTTGGTTGTCGAGTTGTTTAGTTTGAGTTGTTTCATTTGGTTGTCGAGTTGTTTTGTTTGAGTCTGTATGAAATGTATGTGGTTGAGAACTCTTACATGTTTTAAATAAACGGTTTGCCTTCGTGTGTGTTAATTGTGATATTATATAGTTTACCACGGGAGTAAGATTTAAAATAGAATAACAGATCTCGTAGAATTACGTCTCCTCGTCCACAAGAACAAGCAAAAGCTTCAAATTCCGCCATCTTCATGATAACAGTGTGTGTTTGTGGTTGTGAGTCGCGTGTGTGGTGGAATCGTGACTGGGGTGACCCGATCTACAAGTTGAGGTGATGAAAGGTGGTGGCCGGAAAAAGATTCCGATGGCCGAAAACTGCTGGTGTCGTCAGAAAACTGCTAGAGAGAGAGATAGTGAGATGAGTGTGTGTGTGTGTGTGTGTGTGTGTGTGTGTGTGTGTGTGTGTGTGTGTGTTTATATTAGTGAGATGAGTTTGTGTGTGTGTATTTATATTGTGAGGATAAGCTTTTAGGATAGAGTGTAGATAAGAGCAGATCTGGTGGGAAAATTTGGGTGGGAAATTCTGGCGCCAAGATTTTGGTGGGAAAATTAGGTGGGATAACCATAGCATCTCGTGTATAACCATATCATCTCGACTCATTTGTTTAACTTCGTGTATAACTATATCATCTCGACTCATTCGTTTAACTTCTCGTGTATAACCATATCATCTCGACTCATTCGTTTAACTTCTCGTGTATAACCATATCATCTCGAATCATTCATTTAACATCTCGTGTATAACCACATCATCTCGACTCATTCGTTTAACATGTTATGTATATCTATAAACAGGACATGACAAATGCATTAACCATATCACCTCGTGTATAACCATATCATCTCAACTCATTCGTTTATCGTCTCGTGTATAACCATATCATCTCGACTCATTCGTTTAACTTCTCGTGTATAACCATATCATCTCGACTCGTTCTTTTATCATCTCGTGTATAACCATATCATCTCGGCTCGTTCGTTTAACATCTCTTGTATAACCATATCATCTCGGCTCGTTCGTTTAACATCTCTTGTATAACCATATAATCTCGTGTATAACCATATCATCTCGGCTCGTTTGTTTAACATCTCTTATATAACCATATCATCTCGGCTCGTTCGTTTATCATCTCGTGTATAACCATATCATCTCGGCTCGTTCGTTTAACATCTCTTGTATAACCATATCATCTCGGCTCGTTCGTTTAACATCTCTTGTATAACCATATCATCTCGGCTCGTTCATTTAATATCTCTGGTATAACCATATCATCTCGGCTCATTCGTTTAACATCTCTTGTATAACCATATCATCTCGTGTATAACCATATCATCTCGGCTCGTTCATTTAACATCTCTTGTATAACCATATAATCTCGTGTATAACCATATCATCTCGGCTCGTTTGTTTAACATCTCTTATATAACCATATCATCTCGGCTAGTTTGTTTATTATCTCGTGTATAACCATATCATCTCGGCAAGTTCGTTTAACATCTCTTGTGTAACCATATCATCTCGGCTCGTTCGCTTATCATCTCGTGTATAACCATATCATCTTGGCTCGTTCGTTTAACATCTCTTGTATAACCATATCGTCTCGGCTCATTCGTTTATCATCTCGTGTATAACCATATCATCTCGGCTCGTTCGTTTAACATCTCTTGTATAACCATATCATCTCGGCTTGTTCATTTAACATCTCTTATATAACCATATCATCTCGGCTCGTTCGTTTATTATCTCGTGTATAACCATATCATCCCGGGTTTTTTTGACACGTTTTTTTGGCCGAAACCGGTCGTACCTCTTAACCCAGCCAGAACCGGTCGAACCGATTAACCCGGCCGAAACCGGCCGTACCTGTTAACTTGGCCGGGTCGACCCGGGTTTCAAAACTTAAAAATGATGTAAAAGTTTTTTTTTATTAGTGATTTAAAAGTTTTTTTATTAGTAATTAAAAATAATTACTTAAATTAATAGAAATGATAAAAAGTTATTTTTTTTTGTGAAGTATCTTATAGCGGGAACGTGTCCCAGCTAAAAGTATTTGCATAAAAATTTGTTTTTCCCTCTAAGCATTTACTTTTTCCCGCCAAACTTTTTGGCAAGTAATAAAAACTTTTAGCGGGGACATGTCTCCGCCAAAAGATTAGCTAAAAGACAAAACAAACTTTCAGCGGGGACATGTCCCCGCCAAATGTAAATGCCTTAACACACCTCAATTATTAGCAAAATTGGATCTACACTTAGAAAAAAAAAAATAAAAAAAAAAACCCTCAGCGCTGCACACCCTCTTCTTCTTCCCACCATCTACTACACAACCACAGCACTACCATCTCCACTACCACCACAGCACCACCATCTCCACCACCAACACAACACATCCATCTCCACCACAATACACCCACACTCGCACCACTGTGCATGATGCATCTCCCCTCTCCTTGTTTAATTCTTTCCTAAACCCCTCTCATTGTTTGATTCTATCTATTCTCATCTCCTTTCTTACTCTCGACAGTGGCAACATAAAAACCCAGGTTAATGTTTGTTATTTTTTTTTCAATTTTTGTTAATTTTGATAATTGTTGTTAATTTGTGTTAATTTTGTTGATTGTTATTAATTTATTGTTAATTTGTGTTCATTGTTTTTCGTTTTTGATTTTTATTAATTTTTTTGATTTTTTTCCTTTGGAGACCACATTACAGCCAAGACCAAAGTTCAGCCTAGACCAAGCCGAGACCAATCGAGACCAAGCTGAGACCACAGACGAGAGCCCAAGAGGTATAATAATAATAATAATAATAATAATGATAATAATAGTAATAATAATAATAATAATAATAATAATAATAATAATAATAATAATAATAATAATAATAATAATAATAATAATATTTTTTTTGTTTAAGTGTTAGCGGGGACATCTCGCCGCCAAAAGTTTATATTGATTAATTTGCGTTACTATAACATTTTTCTAGGTGGTATGCTGAAATGTGATACTAATAATGATGTCATGTGGTATGCTAAATGGGTCGTAAGCTTTTACAGTTTGCTAGACTCACGTATCGAGTCTTGTAAAAATGTTAGCAAATTTTAAAAATGTTAGCAAATTGAAACTCTTAAGTTGTGATGAGATACACGAGCTAGGTTGTTTAGAGAATACTTATGAGTTCTTTGAATAAGTATTTGGTGGTTCGAAATTGAATATAGGATGTTTATTCTGGTTCGTTTTTATGGTTCTCGTAAAGTGTTGAATATAGGATTAGAGTTAGTGAATTGGGGGGGGGGGGGGGGAACTGTTGGAACTTGGAACCAAAAAGCATATGCAAGATTGCAATAAGCTAAAAACTACCAAGGGTTAAAATCCTAATCTAATTGAGCTAACCTAAACATAAATTATATAACTAATCTAAGCTGATAAGCAATAAAATCCAAATAAGCAGTAATGAAAAGTTGTACTCCTAACAGGACTAAAGGGGGTACTTATAATTAAGCAAAGATTAAGCTAGGAAAAGGGGAACTTGGACAGAAATAGCAAACATCAGACATAGCAAGACAAATAAATAGGTACATTTAAGCTACGAAATAAGCAAGGAAATGAAAAAGCTAGTGCATAAAAAAGGAAAGCAACCGAAGTAGAGCAACAATAGATTATATATAAGAAATTTGTAAGGAATTTAAACAATAAAAGAAGCTAAAAAGATGACTGTTGCAGCAGGCCTGCATAACTGATGCAGATTTTACCGATCAGGTTTTAATATTTATAGTACTCGTTTTACCTAAGGTCTACCTATATGAACTAACGGATAGAGAATCCGGTCGTGTGTAGGATAGTAATGGTAACTCCGAGGTCGTCCCAAGAGCTATGTGGTGCCGACTATGTCTAAGTCTAATGTCACTAATTAAAAGTAATAAAAAGGAAATGATGATTTAAAGTAGAAAATGAAACTAGAAAACAAAAGCAATTAAAGGTTGTGAGCAGTGGGAGAAAAGTGTACTATCCTAGTTATTCCTCCTACATCGTTTATGGTCATGTTCCCTATTAAACTAATCTTATGCTTTAGGTGGGGCGGTCATATATCACTATGTGCATATGGTCAAGTTCTCTAGCTTATCTCCCCCGAATCTTGTCAGGAACTACAGGTACTACCCCATGCTAGTACGCCAACGTATGGTAGACGGGTTTGAGTCATTAAGTGCCACTACATGCTAGACTTATCTTTAATGGCCCATTGTCACGTTCATAGGCCATTTCTCTAACTTCTTAAGTTCATCAAATACGGAAGGTGATCCTATGGTCAATTCGCATACAAGGCAATATGGTCAGTTGTCATCCCTCCCATTTCCTTGCAATCCATCAAGCTAGTGTCCTATGGTCAATTATTCTAGCCTACTAACTCAATTGGGGTCTTAATTCAATTAAAGCTAGCGTAATGGATACAAACGCAAATCAAAACTACCAAAATAAGAGGTTCTCAAGATAAACTAAGCATGCACACACGTAAAAACATATAAGAAAAGTACGGAAAAATGGTTAAAACAATATAGGAATCATAATTAGGCTAGCACCAGAGGTGCTTAGCCAATCATGTTAAATTCAACACTCGGAATGATGTTTACAAGATCCATGTATTCAAAATGTAAATGAAACAATGAAATGCTAAAACTTATGGTGATTGAAGTGTGGTTTCTCCCTTAGAAAGCCTTCGTATGCTGCTGTAGAAGGGCATCCTAAAAGCTCTTAACGATCTCTGACTTTGTGTGTGAGAAAGTTGTTCTTCAAATGCATAAATTAGTGTTGTATTTATAGGCCCGTCGAGAGTTACGGCGTAACTATGAAATGTTACGCCGTAATAATGATATTAGGGTTTCTTGTCCATCGTAATCTCCAAAAGTGTTACGCCATAGAATATTTATCGGATCTGAGATAACTCTTGTAGTCTTCATTACACTGTAGCCCAAAAGGTGTGTTACGCCGTACGTTGATTCTTGAGCTTGGACTACTTTCGTACTTGTTGCTACGGCGTATACATATTTGTGTTACGGCATAGTCTTCAGGTCTGAGGATTCTTCAAGACTTGTGATTGTTACGGCGTAAACCATGGGATTAGTTACGCCGTAACTCTTGGTCCGTGTTGACTTTGGTCTTTTTAGTAGAAATCCTAGCTACGGCGTAGTTGAGAGGATTAGTTACGCCGTAGCTTCATCCAGCATACTTGAATTTGTCTATCTTTGCACGTTCTTTTCAATTTCCTCGTCTCTTTAGCTCCTATGCTCACTTGTGACCTGGATACAAAATATAAAGGAATAAAAGCATATATCCATATAATTGTTAATATAAATGAGCATAATAGGGGGAAATTGACACTTAAATATCAGGATTATTTGATGTTATCAATAACAGTTGGATGGGGAGGGGGTTTGCAGGCACAATTGAGCAAGGAAATAAGCAACAAAACCTAAACTAAGTTGAGATTTGTGAACCTTCCATTACTGAATTTCCATAAGAGTACGTTTGGTTCTGAACTAAAAGGGTATTTTTTTTTTCTTCATATAGTTTCCCCCAGGAGCTAGCGACTCTGGCGACAACATCAGGATCCCACAAAGCTATAGAAGGTGAGTCTAGAGATACCCGGGAGGGGAGTGGGGGGACTCAGGAGTAGCATATGGGGTTGTTTGAGTTGATTTATATTTGTTTTGGGGTTATGGACTAATGTTTGGATAGTTTCATGGATTATTATGTGTTTATGTAGTTTAACATGTTAGGATTCCCGTTACATTGTTCCCGCGTATAGTTTTGTAGCGTATAGTGGATAGCTAACCTAGGTATAGTTTTGTAGATGATCACGTGATAACGGTTTTTGAACCGTTTTTGGCGAATTTGGATATGTATAATATTATGTTTAGCAAATTTGTGATGTGAGTGTCTTTTCTGGTGTTGTAGCATGATTATATACAGGATGTAATGTTGTGGATTTTTTTAGGAAAAAATCTAGAAATTACCCATTTTGCAGCAATATGCTGCAAAATGGGTCAGATGCTTTTGGCGGGGAAAGTGACAGAGTACTGGTGGTACAGTTTTCTGCGGGGCCATGTCCCCCCCAAAAGTGTGACAGAGTACTGTGGATACACTTTTCTGGAGGGAGATATCCCCGCCAAAAGGGTGTTTAATATTAATTAAATTAGTGTTTAAGGCACTAATTATAGCAGTGTAAACTACTTTTGGCGGGGACATGTCCCCGCCAAAAGTTATGCCACGTTGGTAACGTTTGATCAGACCAAAATGTCCACGCTGGCAGTGTGGGTCCCACATGTCCCCGCCCAAAAACCAAACTGTCCCCGCCGAAAGTTAACAGCGAGGGGGTTTTTGCGGGAGACTTTCGGCGGGGACATGTCCCGCGGAAAGTATTTGGCGGGGAGACGTCCTCGCAGAAAGGGGCAGTTTTGTCCCCGTTTAAAGTGGTCACTGTTGTAGTGTTGGTGATTTTAGTGTCATTGACGGCTATTTAGGTAATGACAATTTCTAGAAGTTAATGAGATTTCATATTCGGTTCGGATACGAGTTAGAAAAGCGTGGAGTATACACTCGTTGAACTAATATGCTTTCGACCATGACAAAAATGCAGGGGTCAAAGGGCAGAGCCCCTTGTTGGGTCTGGGATATATTTGGTGCTCCAAGTATGTTATCTGTTTTTCCCCTCTTATTCCCACTGTTGGAAAAACAGTAATGAAAGTTGGTTTCAACCAACTTCAACTGCATAAATGTCATCTAGAATCTGTTTTGATAAACAGATTAATTAGCCTCATTTAGACATACGAAAAATACACATATAATTCCTTTATTGTTCCTGCTTTGTGATGGTGCCTTGACACAAAGTGTTTCTCTTCTAGAATTATCCCGATAGAGATTTCGTGCAACCCAGACATATATTGGGTCGAAATACTTTATACGAAAAGTGAACTCAACACGATTCTAGTAAAATATCTATGATCATCACATACCCTAAACTATTTTCTAACATCAATCCAATTAATCCATATATTCTTGTGCAAAAAAAAAAAAAAAAAAAAAAAAAAAAAAAAAAACCTTGACCTCATTGAGAAGAATATTTTTATTGTAATTTTTCGGAGAGAACGTAAAGTGATTTATATATCTTCAAAGAAGCCAAAGAGTCGTTTGGACTATAACGTCAAAGAATTTGACGCGAAATGCTTTAACATGACTTTATCCGCCATGTTGATTGCATCTTCGTGTACCATTATTTAATACGCGAAGTGTATCAAGCTTAAAGATTGTTTGTACATGAAGAGTATTATTAGTTATGCATTCATTATCTTTACTTCTATAGCAAAGTTGTATACTCATTTCAGTTAATATCTATGACAATGACAATAAGAAAAAGGGATCGTGTTCTTAGCCTTTTAGACGTTCAACATAAGCCTATAAGAATGTAAGTCAAGCGAGTAGTATTGTTTTTCGCTTCCTATTTTACGTACAATTAACGATGATGACAACCATGTTTACAATAATCATAAAGCCTTAAATGAAAATTGTCCTTGAAAACTGAAAATGAAAAAATACAACTTGTCGGAATATTCATTGAAAAATATGCAATTAACCGGCTTTGAACTTTTTTTTTTTTGAAAGGTGAGTTTCTTTGAAAACTTCGTGTCGTCATTCGACAGCGGAAGGTCTAGCTTACGTTGTTTTAACCGGGCCCGCGCTAGAGAGCTCCCTCGAAGTGAAAGCTTTATTCAAATACCCGATGGGGGGAGAACCCCCTACTAATTCGCCCGAAGGCACAACAATTAATCGAGGTAAACCCTGCCCCCTCAAACTTGACCTGAGTAAACCCAAGCCAAGCCCTCATAGAGGGACTTCCTTATATCTCAAAGATGACCACAGTGGGGTTTGAACTTGAGACCTCTCGGTCAACAAGCCAAGCCCCAACCACTGGACCAACTCATCATTGATAACCGGCTTTGAACTTGATATTTTTTTTTTTCACCAATAAATCAATAATATAATATTGAAAAAAGAGTTGTATAGGATTCAGAGGATGGAACGTGGCCAAAGGCGTTTGCGTGTTAGAGTTTGAAGATTGAAACATCAAAAAAGGGTGCAATTATCAAATATTCTTTACCACTTTTTTGCATCTCCAAAATTTAAAACTTTTGAAAAGCGAAGAAAGAGTATTAATTTATACAACATCTTTCTGAAAAAAGTAAAATGAATGACGGCTCTTTCTAACGAGGGGGTCCTCCTCTATTCAACTTGTGTATTATTTAATTTAATTTCTAAATTTAAAATAAACAAATTGGTTTCAAGTTTCAACTCATCTGATTAGAAATTTAGAATGCATGACTATAATGCTTAAAACAATAATAAACATGGAGCACCTACATTATTATAGGAAGTGCAGAGGGTGTCGCACACCCACGAAACAAAACTTCAACAGTTTACATCAACCTCAATTTAATGAAGACAAACCGACTTTTAATGCATACGACAATTTGGATAATGCATGATAATATAGATATATAATGATGGTGTACCCCATCATGCGACCCGAAGACTAAGTCCAAAGTGCTTATCAGCGTAAAGTCTATTAGGCTACCTTAAAGTAACCAGTCAATATACAAGAGCCCAACCCTCGAAGCCTGAGGCTCCGAAAAGCTTTAGCCTCCGAGAAGATCGAGGCTTCGTTATTAAAAGACAAACAAAATATCTCGTGGGCCCTACACGAATAACGATTGTCCTTTATTCCCCTCGTGCAAACAACTGCACATTGGCACGATCTCGGAGTCTATGCTTGAAGCCTTCCTATTGCCTAAAGAGAATCTGTTCCCTTTCAACAAATCCGGCTGAGACATGTGGCAGACCTAAATTCTTTTTAAGGTTTGCCTATTAATATCACCTCATTTTATCCATTTTTTGTATGTCATCATCTTCTCTCCATACTTTTCTCTCTCTAAATATTACCTCATAAATCCGATGAGTTTTTCTCACGCCGGAGTTGGTACACAAGGTCACACGCACTCCGACTAACTCAAGCATTTTTTTTTTTTTATCTTATTTCAAGTTACCACAAGCTCTTGAAGTATCTGGCTTATGTCACTAAGTAGGCTCTGATCAATAGGTGCAATCCGTTGTACGATCAATAAAGTTGGTTTTTATAGTGATCATTATTATCATCTTCACATCAGCGTCACATCACCACTATCATCTCCTTTCAACTTTTAAGGTCGATCATTACCATTAAAAATACCCACTTAACACAAACACACTTATAAAAAAAATAAAAAAAAGATAAAATAAAAACGATCACCATCACCTCTTTCTCTTTATTTATTTATTTATTTATTTATTTATTATTTTTGCTCGTGCATGACGAAGTAATGTTTTCATGGTGGTAGCACGTCTATAAAAACTAGTCTAAAGCTTTAAGCTTTCTGTATCATTTATACTAGATACACATAGGGGTGAGCAAATGTACCGAGAACCGAACCGGAACTGACTCAACCCAAACCGCATTTTAGAACCGCGGTCCGGTTCTCGGTTCTTAAATATTTCAAATTTCGGTTCTCGGTTCGGTTCGGTCCGGAACCGCGGGTATCGGTTCCGGAACCGAAGAACCGCCCAAATTGGAAGATTTTCAACAAAATATATATGCGAAACTAAACGTAAAACATGTCATTCCTTTTGTTTTCTTCGAAGTGTGATCATACGTTTGTAGCAATAATCAAATTGTGATAATCCGAATCACTTGAAAATTACTAATTTTTTGTGTGATAATCCAAGATATGCGTTTAAGTGATAGTCTGAGACTACAAAATAGTTATAATCAAACTAGTCGAAGTTAAATTTGACAATGTCTTAGAATAAGTTATTCTCATCCATCAGATTGCTCACGTTTCTACAGAGATAATTGATCTTGTCAAACAATTTAGGTACGGAGACAATGGCACATGATGACATCATAAAGATCTGATATTTTTGATACTCTCTCCGTCTCATATTTATTGTCTATATTTTCTTTTGTGGATGTCTTAAATTAGTTATCCACTTTACTTTTAGGTAAAAACTAGAGAATTTAGTGGGAGAATATTCCATTTTGAATTTTGAGACAGAGGGGGTATTTCATTAAACGGGCACAATACACAAATAAAATTTGAAAGCATAACAAGTTAAACATCATATTTAAACCATGAACAAGCTATGTCGTAGTTATGTCAATAGTTCTAAGTATTTTTTTTTTGTCAGTTCTAAAAAATCAAAAAGGTAAACATATACTCAGTGGTATTTTTCAATAGGAGATATAACTTGTTTGAGACCAAACCATTATCTACTTACATCTTTCTGTTGCCACCAATTTACCGAAAAACCAGACATGACACATAAATGCAAATATTAAAAAAAAAAAAAAAAAAAAAAAAGAATTTTTGGGCACTTTTAAAAAATTTCGGTTCCAATCGGGTAGAACCGAAATACCCGAACCGGACCCGAGAACCGAACCGGAAGCAAAACACACTCTTCGGTCCGGTTCTCGGTTCCTAATATATGTATTTTGCGGTTCTCGGTTCTCTCGGTTCCAAGTCGGTTCTTTGCGGTTCTGGAACCGCGCTCACCTCTAGATACACATATATTCATGCAGATATTCACCAAGAGCTTTTGCTAATATTAAACTTTAAATGAAAAGTGGAAGAATACAACTTCACAGTATGGAAATGTACATGGTAAAACCATAAAATTTGTTCGCTGTTAGCTAAGGTTTTTTTATCTATATATAGTTGTGGAATATAACTTCTTCTATGAAATGTTTGACAAAGCAAATCTAAACATAAAACAATTCGATTGACTATTGAACACAAGAAAATATGGACTTAAGCATGATACATAGTTAGACTGAAAGGTTTTGAGCATGGTTGTCAGGATCCCAATCCTGATCTTAGGATCTTACGATTTTACGATACTGCAAAGCAAAAACGATCCGGATCTTACATAGGATCTTTGAAAGCTTAAGATTTTATAAGATGTCGATTTTAACCATAAGATCTTAAGATCTAATCCGATCCGATCCTACTTTTCTCGGATAACAAACTAAAAAACTGCAAATTTCTGAATTATTTTTTTTGTAGAATTTAAAAAACAACATGTTAATCTTATTAAAAATTTCATAATCATAATTTAGGACAACATTTCGATGGAACATTCATATAATTTTGTGTTTATGATATATAATAATTTGTAAATTTGTATAATATTACAAAACTATTAAGAAAATGACATTATAGTAGGATCTTAAGATCCTGATCCGATCTTACGATCACGATCTTACAAAGACGAAAACGATCCTAGGTAGGATCCCGATCTTGAAAACCTTGGTTTTGAGTAATTGTCTTGATCAACAGTTAATCATAGCTTAAAACCACATTCCGCGTTTATATCAGTTTTTGAAGTCATGCGTGCAAGTGAAAAATAAAAAAGAAAGTTTGGGAGGCTAAAAATGTTTTGTGGTGATTAAGAAGTGATGAGAAATTAAAAGGGTTTTAAAGAAAATTAGTAAAAAGAAGTAAGGTTTTTAAGATCGGATCTACTTATCTAGGATCGTTTTTGTTAGACTACATAATTCCCCATAGTTATAATTTTATTAATGACTATTATTTATAATGTTAAAACCCTAATACCCTAAACACACAAACCGGACTTGGGCCTCTTTATCCACTAATACTCTCTCGCAGTCTGAGCGGCAAAATCGCGAATGCTCGAACTGGACTAGCAAACTAGAAAAGAAAAGAAAAACAAAACATTAACGTAATAAAAGCATAACTTTAGTCGACTCGTAACAAAACCGTACCAACGGTCGACTTAAGTCGACTAGTACCAACGGTCGGCTAAGTCGACTGGTAATATAAACATACCAACGGTAAATTTTAGGGACTGATATCAACGATCAACTTTTGTTAACCGGTAACAAAGCCGTACAAACAATCCATTAACAAACAAAAAATGGATTTTTTTTCACCAATAAAACAAAGCTTCTTGTAACCAGAGGCGGAGCCAGTGGGGTGGCAGGCCGGTGCTCAGCCACCCCCAACCGGCCCAACCAGCCTAAGTTTTAGCTACTGGCAAACTTTTTATAAAAATCTTCAACCTATCCCATATCGAAACACACCCTCAGCCTCATTAAGCTCTTTACACAATACTTGTTTGCTGCAATCGCTGCTTTAAGCCACCTTTTTGCTCGTCTTCTTGTTTTCTCAACTTGTGGAGTAAGTTTTTCAGTCGTTTCAAATATATATGGAAAGTTTTACACAATTTTGAAAAATATTTGGGTGTGTGATTGTGTGAAAATGACTTCAAATCATTAATTTGTTTAAAAGGGTAAAAGATAGGATGCAAATTTTGGATGAGGAAGAAGATCGAAAATATTAATATAAAATATTTATTGTGGGTGTAATAGACTAATAGTACTTTCATGCTCTATGTCAACTAACTTTGGACAAAGGGATAGCCTTTATTATTTATTTGCTTCTAATTGTTTAATATTTTAGTTTAGTTTCGGTGTTTTCTTTATTTCTTTGAATAATGATATAAAATTAAAGAAAGATCGAGAACTTGTTAATTTGATACTGTATCATGTTACAAGTAGTGTTTTGTTGATGCTTTAAGATCACAATAACTTAAATTTCATCACTGCCCACCAAAATTCTTTACAATTGGATGAAACAAAAAGTTTGACAATTATTTTAGAAAAGATTATACAGATTATTTACGGCATCAAAGGACATGTGTTCCAATGATACCCTTTGTTATGTGATAAGCTCCCCAACCAAATTTTTTATAATCGGATGAAACAAAAGGTACGTTGACATTTATTTTAGAAAAGATTATACAAATTATTTACGGCATCAAAGGACTAGTAACCCAATAGTACACATTGTTGTGTGAGAAGCTCCTTAACCAAATTGTTGCAGGTTCAAGCCTACTTAAAATATGTGAGATAGGTGTGGCGTATAACTGAGAGATAGTTGGTTGCCGTTTAAAAAAAAAAAAAAAAAAAAAAAAATTACAGCCCCCTTTAACACAAATTCCTGGCTCCGCCCCTTCTTGTAACAAGCACAAGTACAGACAAATCTTCAAATTATTCATCATGCATAACTTGTAGTTGAAATTGTTACAACAAACACTCGGCAACAGCGTTTTTTTCTTTTTCTTTTTCTTTTTCTTTTTCTTTTTTTCTTTTTTCATTGCTTCGATATACAAGCACTCGGTAAACGCTGAGATCTATAATATTCAAAGAATGAATGACAACATAATACTTATGATATTAATTCAAAAGGTTGTGGTGGGTTGGCTAGAATACTATATTGTGGTGGAGTTGACTATAATATGGAAACACTGAATGAAACGAACAGTGTATAGTAATCGGTGTGTGGGATTTAGACGAAAAGAAAAAATATAACGTTTATGGTTAGGAACCTGGCTTTGATATTATCTTAGACTACATAATTCTTCATAGTTATAATTTTATTAATGACTATTATTTATAATGGTGAAATTCTAGACCCATAAATCGGGCTTGGGCCTCTTTATCCACTAATAGTTTTCGTCTTTGTAAGATCGTGATCGTAAGATTGTATCAGGATCTTAAGATCCTACTATAGTATCATTTTCTTAATAAGCGTTTTAAAATTATGCAAATCTACATATTATATATCATATATTATGAAAATATATTTCAAAATTATGATTATGAAGTGTTTAATACAATTAGCCTATTTTTTTCTTCATATTCTAGAAAACTAAATACATTAACTTGTAGTCTTTTAGCTTGTGGTTCGAGAAAAGTAAGATCGGATCAATTGAGATTTAGGATTTTATGGTTAAAATCGAGATCCTATTGAGATCTTATCTCGCAAAGATCCTACGTAAGTGTCACAACTCACCATTTCAGGACATTTCAGGTCATTTCCCGAACTTTGAAAAAACACTATTCATCAAACACTATTCATCAGTTTACTATTCATCATTTTTTGTGTCAGTTTGACATTCCGAGAAGCATTCAGAAATTTTACTATTCACAGAACACTATTCATTGCCGGAAAAGATTTCATCATTCACGTGCATTATTCATTTCATCGTAAATTTAGTTTACGGGTATTAAAATTCGCGTAACCGTATTGGTTCAGGTGCGCATTCATGCATTATCAGTAATGACATTTCATACGGACTGGAGATAGTCTGCATATCATCAGTAGGTCATTTACATGTTATACCACTCTTAGGATTTTCAAATTTATATATTTGATACATTTAACGTTTTCCTTATAATTATTTATAAATAAACGTTAACACCCGGTTTATACGCGACGAATATATCTAAATATTCCCACAATGGTCCCGACATATTTTTATATCCATTATAACATCATAAAAGTTATTACATTCATTTACCCAGTATTTTGGAAATTTATTTTATTTATAACGTGAGCTTATGAATATTATGACGGTTTTCGTGAAAACTAAACAATAATCACCCGAACACTCAGTAATTGTACCCAACATATTTTTAACATTTTTATGACTTTATTAAGTCCCGATTAACTTCGTTAATATTTATTTCTAGCAAACCCGGTACCCGGTTATAACTGATACTTACAGTAAACTACAACTAATAATACACTACATTTCCTAAGTGATCAAAACCGACTTTGCTACTCTTTTATACATTGAAAACCGGCCATGAGCACACCCTAGACCACATGACTTATTTTCTTAATCTCTAGCTTCATGTGCCATTATGTATACATATTATACTATATACTTATACTAGATAATTACATAAACCACCTAAACATAACACTTATACTTTTTGAGAATCAAAAGCTCATTTCTCATCTTCCCCATCATAAAACCCACGACTTTTCCCCAAGATCCATGATCCATCCATTATTTTTCAAAGTACAAAGCATCAAAGTTGTTCATTTTGTTGTCCTAATCAAGAATCATAACACAAAAACACAAGTAATCCAAGGTTTCTAATCATCTCATCACCTATTATTTCAAAGTGAGTATTCAAAATTATTTTCATGTTTTCATCTAATTAACATATGTATCTTATGGTATTCATGCTTAATTTCATGCACAAACTAGCTATACCACTTTATTTTTGTATACTTTTTGAACATACAAACCCTCGATTGTGATTTAGGTGTTCCCTTGTTAAATTAACTTGATTACTAGTCATTAGGAACCCATGGCACCCTAAGAAGGTGTATGGTAAGATTAGTATAGATTTGTGGAGTTTGCAAGAGTTTTGGTTGAAGTTAAAACTAGTTTTAAACATGAAAAATGGATTTAGAACATGTATATAAATCTACTGTCCCATTTTGGTAATCCCAGGAAAATCAGTAAATACAAAGTAAACTTTGGCAAAATTTTTAGAAAATACTTTCAAAAACGAATCCGTAGGCGAAAGAACGGATTAAAAAGAGTTTATAACGAAGAAGTTATGATTTTTGCAAGTTTATTGACGAAAACTATTTTCCGGAAAAATACATGTTGTTGGACGTTTTTCGTCGGACAAAAAGAGGCTTTAGACGTAACTCGGAGGAGCCAAGCTTTCCAAAATATATTACTACATACTAAGACGTAACCGTGGATATAAAGAACAAGTTAAACGGGCTTATAACGACAAAGATATTCACGTTTTCATATCGGCAAAAATCCTCTATAATTGGCAGCTTTTAGAAATAATAATAACTCTACGTACTAAATTCTAGATTTTCTAGAAATATTAACCAAGTACCTAAATTCATAACTAATGACGTATTAGTGAACACAAGTATATTTTCATCACCACAAGGCGTTATTTCAAGGATTTCAAACCGAGGATTTCAACACAAACATTGGTACATACGATATATATATAAGTATATATATTACAACTAGTTTTATTTTTCTAATAGCCATATTTTTCCTAAGTCTTGGAATATATACTTTTGATAACAACAAGTGTTTTTCAAAGAGTAGAGTGGTATAGGAACATGTGCATGGACATTCATAACATCATTTGGTGATCTAAAGTAGATCATTCATCATTCACATTAGGTTGCGGCTAGTGTGCGCGCCTTGTCTTTCAGTTCATTACATGTTCATGGTACCATCATATCAGGTGAGTTTTCATAGCCCCGTTTTCAATTCAACATTTTTGATTGTTTTCAAATCCCACGGGGGGAATACATTGCATCAATCATTTTAGTACGAGTCCAAGTATTCAAACATATGTACATTGCTTAAGTTTCCTTACCAATCAGTTAAAGTCCCCTGTTTATTATCATGGACCGTTAATTTGCCGGTAAGCGAGAGTGAGTGGATAGATCTATCGAGGGTGACGCCTCCATCCGTGGTAGTGATTACCAACCGTAAGCGGATGCATTTCATGTCTTTTACAGTTACGAGTGTTCTGGTAAAACATTCGGGAGGGGCATACATCAGTCATAGCTTCGGGGTCATGAGCTTAAGGTCTATTGTACAATTTTCATGAGATTTTTATCTTGCACTTTTACTTGTGGTGGCCGTACATCATTACATTTTACAAACCTATGGAATTCACCAACATTCGTGTTGACGTTTTAGCAATGTATTTCAGGTTATTAAGGTAGCTCATGTGACATGCATTTGGACCTTCATGGAGTCGCGGGGTCGACGCGTCTCATCATTATTTCATGCACTTATGTAAACGTTTGATCTAGTATGACTTGTTTTTCATAAACATGCAACACATTTTGGGGACCTCATTTTGTAAACTCTGGATTATTTCAATGATCAAATGCAGTATTTTCCAAACGACACTTTAGGTCGTTCAATGTAACTGTAACTGTGGTGCTATGACAGACACCCCCAGGTATTCCATTCCGCTGCAAGTCAGGTAAATTGGGGGTGTGACAGATTGGCATCAGAGCTAAGGTTATAGCGAACTAGGATGTATCTTGGACCCTAGACTATAACCACATCAGCATAGCATCTCATCATTTCATCATAAGTGCATAATCATGATACATGTTGTTTCATACATACCCTGTGCGAGTTATTTATACTCATATCCGTATATGTATATCATTTTATTGACCTGGTTCACAAGTGACATGTCTTCAGATACT
Source organism: Artemisia argyi (assembly GCA_030686995.1). Lineage (NCBI taxonomy): Eukaryota > Viridiplantae > Streptophyta > Magnoliopsida > Asterales > Asteraceae > Artemisia > Artemisia argyi. The sequence goes on along the minus strand of CM060683.1, from coordinate 43,759,952 downwards.
CACCCTGACATCCTTTTATCGGATTCCGACATTGAAGATGCCTTGTCATCTTCCACTACCATTATACCACCAGTTGCACTTACACCACCATTAGTACTATTGATTTGCCATAGGAACAGAGTTTTCCTATCATTCAGCCCGTACATAGAATGCCTTTTGGTAGTGTATTCAGAATTAATCTTAATGGACTTATTAGGATGCTTATTGCAAGGAAGATAGTGTGTTTTTTTTCCATCACTAGTAGGGCACTTACTACTCAGGTACTACCACCACCATCAGTTACTTATTACACTATTGGCCTTCCCACAGTGTGTACTTCAGTTTTACCTTTTGGATGTCGCGAGGTAGCGCGAAAGAGGGTAGTATTTCATTCACTGGTACCATCATTGTCATTTTCCTTTTTCATTCCCACTTGCCATGAACTAGATAACATCTAGTAGATAATATCAATATCACGGACTCAACAGGAACATCCGCAGATTCTTCAGGAATGGTTCAGAACCTACATTATCTAAGATTTGATCGATGCACAACTTCAGACACCACTTCAGGACTATCTCGACCTTATGATGCCACAAACCTGATTTCACACAGAGGGACACCAGGAAGTCCCTAGACCAGATTTATATCCTCACTAGCTTTTACTATTATCCTAGCCACAGAAGGTGTGGGACATAGTCTAAAGAACTTGTTGTCTTTTGATTGTTGTACAAACAAATATATCAAGTGTGACTCTACTATGTAAGAAATGGTTGTGCTATTTGTGATACCGGTTCACGTAGACCGAAATTTTCATGTATTATATTCATGTGTTGTGAATATGATGACTTTGATTACCTATAGATCCTCATGGTCTCTTATGATTTGATGAAGAGAGATTTAAGCAAACCACTCCAAGCATGACGCAAGCTGCTGTTGGACAAGTCATTGCCAAGAACATAGCCACCGCCCTCACTAAGGAACTTACTCACGTGGAATTTATGGGGTGCAATCCTCCCTCCTTTAGCGGAACTAGAAACACAAAGGAATTTCTCAAATGGTTCGAAGACATAGAAACAATATTTCAATGTGGCGACTGTCGTAAGGAATACAAGGTTAAGTTCGCCACATGCACTTTTCAGGATCATGCCCAGGAATGGTGGACCAAACATATTAAGATGGTAGGAGTTGATGCTGCCTACTCACACTCTTGGGAGAAACTAAGAAGGATGACGAGTATAACATTTGGTGTAGGATGTGAATTACGAGCAAAGGAACAGGAAACACTAAACTTTACCATGGTAGGAAATGATGTTGACGAGTACACTACTCATTTTTATGAGTTAACACGACTAGGTTCTGCAATGGATGAACCGGAAAGCAAGAAACTTGAAAGGTACATTGGGGGACTCTCAAAAGAAATTCGTATGTTGGTCATCGCATGGGAACCCGATACCATGTCTGAAGCCATCAAAATGGCGATCGAGGCAAAGGAACTCATAGTTCACGCCGAGACATCAGGAAACAATAATGACAATAAAAGGAAGTGGAACAACAATCTAGGTTGTAATGCTGCTCAACAATCACCCAAGGGACAAGAAGTAAATAGAGCCTTTGCTGCAGAACCGCACACAAAGAGAAGGTATATTGGAAAGTTATCTTACTGCAACCTGTGTAATCAATATCACCGAGGTCATTGCAGTGAACCGTGTGGAGTGTGCAAGAAGCGGGGTCATTGGACCGAAGACTGTAGGAAACTCACAAATCAGAAAACCCCAGGGAGTTGCTTCAAATGTGGAAACTTTGGGCATTTCAAGAATGACTGCCCGGAGCTAAGGAACAAGGAAAATTAGGGACTTGGAATCAAGACTGAATCGCTCGAGGAATAGCGTGAGCTGTTGAAAGAGAACCGTCAGGATATTAGCAACATCAAGGATAACAACAATGCTTCAGCAGGAGGAGCTTTGTTTCAATATATAAACCGTAGTTTGAGCCTTTAGGGTTGTACTTTTCCTTTTGTACTTACCGTTGGTACGATGACATAACCTAGTTGTATTAAGCACTTTCCAGTCCAATGTAGTATCTATCCTTTGTTACCTCTGTGATAATCATAACCATCGTTTACTCCATTTTTCTATCCCAATTGCACAGACTTCAATCGTTACGCAACATTTTAGCATTGTCTTATCAGGGATTAGGTTGATTTCGTATTTGACGAATTAGTAGACTATTACCATTCGACAAGATTCACCCACTTATCCAATACACCATTCAAGCTATTTTACTATCATATGGGAAAATTGTTTTACAGAAAAATTTCTGTAGTAAGCTATTTTATTACCATCCTATAAATTGATTTTTCTGTCATTACACCAAGTATTTACTATTATTACGCGAGGCAATTTTCATGTTATTTGAAAGAAAACATCAGGATACCATTTTAATAACAATGCGTTGAACACCATCTAAAACTTTTGAGAAAAGTTATGATATTTTGACAAAATCTAACATCGCATCATTAGTCCTCAATTGTACATAGCCTGATCACCTATGTAAAATTTAGGAAGGATTATGCCATGAAGGAAGTAATTACCTTTTCAAAGGATTGTTGATAACAATCTTCATCTAAAAGTTTTGTAAACAAAGGAACTTTTCCATAAACATCCTTTTTGCTGAACTATCCCTGGATACTTACCCTACCTGTCACTCACTTAGCCATTAAGTTGGATATTTTCCCATTGACTTCCCTAAGAGAGACTTTCCATATCAATTACATGCAGGATTCCTCAATACAATAAAAGCAATGAAAGGATTTCAGAACTACTAACCAGGACTAGAAGTATATAGTGAGAGAATTCATAACTCAACAACAAATCCTAAGGTACTGCGAGACCATCCGAATCATCATCTCTGACTTAGTTGTCAAATTCTATCGTTTAGGGGTACTAGCTAGACTGAGCTACAGGATTGAACTCAATAAATGTCCGCAGGACAACACAATAGAAATAAACCAAGCTTCTAAATTGAGACTGTAGAGCATTTCATTTAAACATGGCCTCATCCATACATAAACTTTCCTGCAGTAAGTTTTCACAAAGGACAATTGTTTGAATCAAGAATATCGATGTAAATTCCCCTAAGGCATTATGTCTTTAGAAATTTCAGATAACCTCACCTTCATACCAAGAAAGGGATCAAACCAGAACATATCTCCTCATCTACATGGGAAAACAGAATAGACATTCATCGACACAACATCAAGTGATACCTTCGTCTTGCCAATTACAACGATAAACTATTTCAGGACTTAAGTTAGTCTAAATACCTATGCTTGTAGTTATGCCAGATAACCACCAATAGACATTATCCAACCTCAGGAACTAAGTGTTAGGCATCTATGCATTTAAGCGAACATTTCCTATTCTACCATTTTATCCTTGTTAGTGTTTTCACTTTTAAATAAAGTTGATGCGTTTACATAAATCACCTACCTTGTGGAAAAATGATTTCTGAAATTCCTATTTTGAACAAGTACGATCCTTTTTGGTCAATCTTTAGCAACACTATTGTACAATGAGAAATATGCATAGACATCAAACTTTGGTAAGCAGTCTTAAATCACAACATGTTTGAAAACATTTTTTTTATTTCATAACTACTGAAATTTTGAATCATCAAGAAAAATATTACTCAGTAAATCATTTGCTCCAATTTCTAAATTCGTTTATTCAGAAAATGATTTCAACTAAAACTCACAATCGCGAGACAAATTTCCAGAACCAATTTCCCTACAACATCGCTTATGCATTTAGGATTTGTGACTTGACAATAAAGAATATTTGGAATATGTGATGAAGGAATTAGAAAGGACATCACAAATTAATCACGAACTTCAGTAGTGGAGACCAAACCCAATAGACAAAGAAGAACATATGTCTTATCATCCGTTGGAACAAAACACAAGGAATCAAATTGTTACTTATATTCTATCCCTTTCAGATAACGCCAAGTTCGAAGGACCGAATGTTGTGGAATTAGTCACAAAGGTTTATTGTACCCATTTCAGTTTTTCCTGTTAAGGAAACCGATTCAACTTGGACTTCAGGTAATCATTTCAGGATTTCCTTCAGAAACCCATTTAGATGTGAACATCACCTATCACCCTCAGAACGATGGTCAAAACGAGAGAACAATTCAAACATAGGAAGGTATGCTCAGAGCATGAGTGATTGACCCTAGAAATGGTTGGAACAATCATTTAACATAAATCAAATTCATCTACAACAATAGTTATCACACCAACAACGGGAAACTGGCAGAAGTTAGGTTGGTACATAACACACATCATTTGGATTGGATATCCTGAACAACAAACCATCCAGATTCAGGTAGGAGAACAAATTATGTTAAAAGCATTGCCTTGGATTGGCATGATACAAATTGGATAACAAGAAAGGTTGAACCTTTAGCATAATGGACTATTTAAGATAAATTTTAGAATCGACCAACTAGCATACAAACTTGAGTTCTGGAAGAATTCAGCAGTATATATTACCAGTACCACATTTAAAACATTAAGAAGCGCAGACCATCGATTGATGGGCCAAACTCAGAAAAAGCTCAACTCACTAGTTCAGTAGGCATTCATGAGATAACCAGAAGTTTCCTACAAGTCAAGAATCAGTTACAAGTTCAATAAGTTGTAAACCATTAAGAAAACTTGGAAAGTTCTGCAGAGTTATGCAGAAAGTTCTGCCTAGGAAAGGCATGTTATCATTCAGAAAACTTGGAAAGTTACACCAATATACACTGGACCATTTAATATTATGACAGAGAAGGCATAGTGGCCGTCAGATTTGAACATTGCCAGAGAACATCAGGATTACACGAACATATTTCACATTTTCAGATCCCCAGAAATGACTTTCAGATGAGTCACTCATGATTCCATTGGAAGGGATCCAACCCAAATGACAATCTTAGACCTTGTAAGAGAACCAACAGAAACCATGGACCGTGTGGTCAAACAGTTGAATCAGAGTCGAATTCCTATCGTTAGAGTTCGCTGGAATTCTCGAATATCATCACCATTTCACCAATACATTCTCAGATACCAACATAAACTGAACTTCAGGACGAAGTTCCTTTTAGAGGGGAAGACTGTCACAACTCACCATTTCAGGACATTTCAGGTCATTTCCCGAACTTTGGAAAAACACTATTCATCAAACACTATTCATCAAAATACTATTCATCATTTTTGGTGTCAGTTTGACATTCCGAGAAGCATTCAGAAATTTTACTATTCACAGAACACTATTCATTGCCGGAAAAGATTTCATCATTCACGTGCATTATTCATTTCATCGTAAATTTAGTTTACGGGTATTAAAATTCGCGTAACCGTATTGGTTCAGGTGCGCATTCATGCATTATCAGTAATGACATTTCATACGGACTGGAGATAGTCTGCATATCATCAGTAGGTCATTTACATGTTATACCACTCTTAGGATTTTCAAATTTATATATTTGATACATTTAACGTTTTCCTTATAATTATTTATAAATAAACGTTAACACCCGGTTTATACGCGACGAATATATCTAAATATTCCCACAATGGTCCCGACATATTTTTATATCCATTATAACATCATAAAAGTTATTACATTCATTTACCCAGTATTTTGGAAATTTATTTTATTTATAACGTGAGCTTATGAATATTATGACGGTTTTCGTGAAAACTAAACAATAATCACCCGAACACTCAGTAATTGTACCCAACATATTTTTAACATTTTTATGACTTTATTAAGTCCCGATTAACTTCGTTAATATTTATTTCTAGCAAACCCGGTACCCGGTTATAACTGATACTTACAGTAAACTACAACTAATAATACACTACATTTCCTAAGTGATCAAAACCGACTTTGCTACTCTTTTATACATTGAAAACCGGCCATGAGCACACCCTAGACCACATGACTTATTTTCTTAATCTCTAGCTTCATGTGCCATTATGTATACATATTATACTATATACTTATACTAGATAATTACATAAACCACCTAAACATAACACTTATACTTTTTGAGAATCAAAAGCTCATTTCTCATCTTCCCCATCATAAAACCCACGACTTTTCCCCAAGATCCATGATCCATCCATTATTTTTCAAAGTACAAAGCATCAAAGTTGTTCATTTTGTTGTCCTAATCAAGAATCATAACACAAAAACACAAGTAATCCAAGGTTTCTAATCATCTCATCACCTATTATTTCAAAGTGAGTATTCAAAATTATTTTCATGTTTTCATCTAATTAACATATGTATCTTATGGTATTCATGCTTAATTTCATGCACAAACTAGCTATACCACTTTATTTTTGTATACTTTTTGAACATACAAACCCTAGATTGTGATTTAGGTGTTCCCTTGTTAAATTAACTTGATTACTAGTCATTAGGAACCCATGGCACCCTAAGAAGGTGTATGGTAAGATTAGTATAGATTTGTGGAGTTTGCAAGAGTTTTGGTTGAAGTTAAAACTAGTTTTAAACATGAAAAATGGATTTAGAACATGTATATAAACCTACTGTCCCATTTTGGTAATCCCAGGAAAATCAGTAAATACAAAGTAAACTTTGGCAAAATTTTTAGAAAATACTTTCAAAAACGAATCCGTAGGCGAAAGAATGGATTAAAAAGAGTTTATAACGAAGAAGTTATGATTTTTGCAAGTTTATTGACGAAAACTATTTTCCGGAAAAATACATGCTGTTGGACATTTTTCGTCGGACAAAAAGAGGCTTTAGACGTAACTCGGAGGAGCCAAGCTTTCCAAAATATATTACTACATACTAAGACGTAACCGTGGATATAAAGAACAAGTAAAACGGGCTTATAACGACAAAGATATTCACGTTTCCATATCGGCAAAAATCCTTTATAATTGGCAGCTTTTAGAAATAATAATAACTCTACGTACTAAATTCTAGATTTTCTAGAAATATTAACCAAGTACCTAAATTCATAACTAATGACGTATTAGTGAACACAAGTATATTTTCATCACCACAAGGCGTTATTTCAAGGATTTCAAACCGAGGATTTCAACACAAACATTGGTACATACGATATATATATATAAGTATATATATTACAACTAGTTTTATTTTTCTAATAGCCATATTTTTCCTAAGTCTTGGAATATATACTTTTGATAACAACAAGTGTTTTTCAAAGAGTAGAGTGGTATAGGAACATGTGCATGGACATTCATAACATCATTTGGTGATCTAAAGTAGATCGTTCATCATTCACATTAGGTTGCGGCTAGTGTGCGCGCCTTGTCTTTCAGTTCATTACATGTTCATGGTACCATCATATCAGGTGAGTTTTCATAGCCCCGTTTTCAATTCAACATTTTTGATTGTTTTCAAATCCCACGGGGGGAATACATTGCATCAATCATTTTAGTACGAGCCCAAGTATTCAAACATATGTACATTGCTTAAGTTTCCTTACCAATCAGTTAAAGTCCCCTGTTTATTATCATGGACCGTTAATTTGCCGGTAAGCGAGAGTGAGTGGATAGATCTATCGAGGGTGACGCCTCCATCCGTGGTAGTGATTACCAACCGTAAGCGGATGCATTTCATGTCTTTTACAGTTACGAGTGTTCTGGTAAAACATTCGGGAGGGGCATACATCAGTCATAGCTTCGGGGTCATGAGCTTAAGGTCTATTGTACAATTTTCATGAGATTTTTATCTTGCAATTTTACTTGTGGTGGCCGTACATCATTACATTTTACAAACCTATGGAATTCACCAACATTCGTGTTGACGTTTTAGCAATGTATTTCAGGTTATTAAGGTAGCTCATGTGACATGCATTTGGACCTTCATGGAGTCGCGGGGTCGACGCGTCTCATCATTGTTTCATGCACTTATGTAAACGTTTGATCTAGTATGACTTGTTTTTCATAAACATGCAACACATTTTGGGGACCTCATTTTGTAAACTCTGGATTATTTCAATGATCAAATGCAGTATTTTCCAAACGACACTTTAGGTCGTTCAATGTAACTGTAACTGTGGTGCTATGACAGACACCCCCAGGTATTCTATTCCGCTGCAAGTCAGGTAAATTGGGGGTGTGACAGTAAGATCAAGCCGTTTTTATTTTGTAGTATCGTAAAATCATAAAATTCTAAAATCAAAATCGAGGATCTTAACAACCATGAGAAGAAGTTGTCATCATAACAAGAGCTACGTGTAATTTTAGGGAGGCTGCTAATATAAGATGTCAAGTTGCTTTATATATCTAAAAGATTATAGGACAATAATATTGTACAGTAAAAACTTTATAATATAATATACTTGGGACCACCAAAATTTATTAGTTAAAAGAGTTATTAATTAATCGATAAATTAATAATTATTAATTTATATATTAATTAATATTTTATTAATTTATAGTAGAATACTTAGTTTATAAACACCTTTCAAACTTTCACTTAATTATTGTATACAATGCATGTATATTAAATGAACGGCCCAATTTGAAAGAAACCTTCAATCTCCCACCTTATTATGCTTCTTGTGTTCAATGTATCACTTTATGGACATTAAAAATATTTTCTATATAAATACAAGATCAAAATAGGTTAACACAAACAAATCATACACACAACATGGTTTCCCATCTTAAAGGTGTGAAAAAAATAACAATGACAGACGAGATTCGAAGAGCATTATGCAAGCACAACAAGGATAATCCAAGTCTCACTCAAAAGCAATTGCAAGAATGGGTTCATAGTAACTATGGTTCAACAAAAAATAAAAGACAATTGAGTCATTTTTCAAGAAACCTTCATAAATCATTCATGTAATATGCTATATATAAGGAATTATTAATTTATATTTTATATGAGGTCTGAAGAAATTATCAAAAATGTATTATCTTATAATTTTAGCGAATTATTAATTTAGCACCCTATCCCCGAGTCGGGACCGGCAAAAAATATTATCTTAGAGAGTTTATTAAATAATCGAGTGTTAATTTATCGAGTTTCTACTGTATCTAATACCTATAGTTCAGACCATCGGTACGTGGAACAATCTTAATGCTGATTAGTGATTTACAATTTTACATCACTAACCTGATCACCCTATAGCAATTTCTTTTTAGAAAAGCGGTTAAATAACTTTTTTGCCCCGAAAAAGACAAAGCGCATTAGCTTCTCACACTTACCAATAACTATTTTGAACGATGTTTGAATTTATTATAACGAGAAAGGTAGGCGCCAGCGCATTTTTTTTCCCTGTTTTTTGTTAAAGGCATAAGTTTATCGAATGCTTGCTGCGGGGCTTTTTCCTTTATTTGGAAATTGAAGAGTTTCTATTCAAGAAATATATTTTTTTTTTTCGTTTAGTTTTTTTACAGCTTGTAAACATGGAGAATCCCAAAAATAATACAATTTGCCAATAAAAGAACACTTATAAAATATGAACAATAGCACCCTGTGGAAAACTAGAAGGGGGGTTGAATAGTTTTACGTCCTTTTACAAGTTTATTACCAAAATTTTTTGTAGCTTATTAAAAACTTTCGATTCGATCTCAAGTGAATTCAAATGACAACAAATATAAGCAATTCTATTGTAATAATGAAAGTATTAAAATGTAATGAACAAAAGATAGAGTTAGAAAGATCAAACCACAACACGCGAATTTATAGTGGTTCGGCTACAAGGACACCTTCCTTGCCCTACTCCACTCCCCGAGTACCACACTCGAGAGTTTTCTTCACTATGTCAACAAACTCCTTATGGTGGAGAAACCTTACACACCTTGGCTTACACGAGTTAACGACACTAAGCTAAATGTCGAGTTCTAACCGTAGCTAGAACCAATCTCACGACTTCTTGAAGGCTTCACTCCTTCACAACTTCACGACTTGTTCAAGGCTTCACACCTTCACAACTTCACACCTTCTTCTATGCACAACTAATTCACAACTACTAAACTACTTTACAACACACCTATTTTCTACACACAACAAATTTACACAACACTTTTACAAATATCTACCACAACTACAATATGAATCTAGCTATTCACAACACTACTACAATTAGATGGATGTAGAAGAGTGTTCTTCTTCTTGCACTTGAATAGATGAAGCTTTGGATCACTTGGAAACAAAGACTTATGAATTATATGATCAAAGGATTTTAGATCTAGAGAGGGAGGTTGGATCAGAAAGTTTATAGTGCAAAAAGGTGAGAAAAATGTGTAAAATGATCCAATATTTATAGGGCCAGATTTTACTGTTCGGGAGCGTGCCGGTCCCCTTAATTATAGGCCGGTCCCCTTAATCATTAAGGGGTCCGCCTAGTAAAATTAAGGGGGCCGCCCTCCTGAACGTTGGAAAAGTTTTTCTGGATAAAATTTGCCCTTTTTGGTTGGAAATTTGAAATCATATCTTTGTGGTTTAATATAGCATTACCAAAAATGATTTACAAATATATTTAAAATGTTTATATCATTTTAAAATATGTTATGTCTTAAGAGAAAATTTCCTTTAATCATGTAATGCATAAGATGCTTAGTTTATGTATACCTTAAGTGATATTAGATGTAGAAGTAAATATTTGTTACCAAATACTTGTTTACTTCTTAATCTTGACTTAATTTGATTTAAGTTTTTTGATTATCAAAACATAGGTTTATTGAGAGATATTAATAACATTTTCAAGTATTATTTATATCAACATTTCCCTTACTAATATAAGTTGCTGCTCACCGACAATATATATAGCACATCTATAGAAATGCAACTACGATTCTGTAGTCACACGAAATCTCCACGGCCGCAGGTGCAAATAAAGCTACTCTTCCCGTTACTGTATCTTGAGATGAAGATATGTGCATTCATCCAACACCTGAAATAAGCACAAAAAACGGACGAGCCAAGAAGAACAGTAAATAACCGCAAAATTGCAAAGATTATGGTGTTGGTACATACAAACCCTACAAAAGGAAGCAAATCGGGACACCATTGGGCACATTAGATAATCTTTTTTGCCCATTAATCTGAAACCCTTCAAGGACATTAAATAACAAATTGCATCATTGAACTGACCTTGAGCCCATCTTTATAAAGCATTGTGGAGTCGCAAGCCATATGAAATAACGGATGAGCATTGAAATACAACGATGATATGAAGGTAATGACACAACAGAAATTACTCTGCAAGAGAATTACAGCTTATCCCCAAACAGTTATCAAAGTTCGCTCAAATCTTCCTCAGCTACACCGTTTTCATTCCGATGCATTTTTTGTCATCCATTTTGTTTGTCTCATATCACTTGTATTCCAATTCAGGGACGTGAAAGGAAATTTAATAAACCTCCTCACCACCTTCCTTCACAACAACGGTGACATACTTGACGCTACTGAGACAACATATGGAGCATCAACAAATAAAAAGAAAATATTCATATTAAACGTTTGGCCCATACTAATGAGTTAAGTAAAGGAATTCTAGAAAAAAAATGCAAATGAAAGCTTATTTTTCGCAGTTAGAAAATTTTAGCAGAATACGATATAAGGTGTGTATGATTAGTATGAAAAAAAACCTGTAAATATGTGAATGTATTGAAAAAAGGATAATCTGTATGGAAGACTTCGTCAAAGCCATTAACAGTGGCATCAAAGGAACATTCTTCAAGCATGTCTGCTTCGAATAAGTGAAGCCTTTCCTTAGATCCGTCAAGTTTGAGTAAATGCTATGTGCTTGATGGATTTCTTGAAAGAACTGATAAAATTCGACATTAATAGTTAATTGTAACAACCAAAGAAAAAAGATAGCTTTACGAAGGTTAAACATGTACAAATCCATTAGATCCATACATGAACATAACAATAAAACATCATTTTCCCACAACTTTTTTCGATACTTCATGAGTAGATCAGTTAGTATTTGTATCCCTTCACATACAAACTTTCAGAAGCCCAAATGTTAGATAAATACCTCTACAACAAACCCGAAGTTTGATCGCGGAAAAGCTAGATCGCGAGTTGTATCGAGCACAAATAGCAAACACGAGAGACTACAAAAAAAGCCACAAGAATATGCACACGATATACCCTCAACGAACCCTTTATTAAGACCAATAAAGCTTTTACAATTGAGGAAGAAGAATGAATAACTAGCATCCCCTCATCTCTATAGAGATGAGGAGGCGAAAACCTAGCTTGCCTTGCACTCCAAGCTATCTAATCCTAGTTCTAGTCTACCACCTAATCTAATTATAAAGTACAATTAAGCCCCTAAACTATGTTTAAGTTACTACTAATATTTAACAATTTCCACCCTAGGAGTAACACTTAAACATAACCGATACTCAGCATCTTTTCCTCGTGCTGGAACCTCGGACCGGGGACCACCTTGTCGACCAGGCATTGTACTTCAGTAACTTTCCAAGATTAGCTTCCATAGACTCCTTCCCTTTCTTCTTTTCATCAACATTACCCTCTGCACCCTCTTGACCAGGTACTCCGGTTTCCGTAATGTCTGCCCCCACCTTTATACCAAGGTATACATTTTCCTGCTCCTTTACCAAGCAGCCCGTGTTTGTCTTTTCTTCAAGTTGTTTGTCCTCCAACTTTCTTTGAGCCACTGCAGTATCATCGTTACTATCCTGAACAACCTCAGCTTCATGATTTTCCTGAGCTCCCTGCAGTTCCACCTCAAACCAAACACGTTCATCAACTTGTACTCCATAGACTCCTGTTTTAATACCAAGACCAAGTTGTTTGAACCCAACTTGTTTATGACCAAGTTGTTTGAACCCAACTTGTTTAAAACCAAGTTGCTTAAATCCAACTTGCTTTGAACCTCCATGCTTTTGTAAACCAAAAGTCATTACTTTTGCTTCAAGAGTATACACACAGTTCTCTTTCCTGATCCCGGTCATCATAACTTGTCAACCTTTGATCACCTTGACTCTACCCATCTTCATCTTCACAGTATAACCCTCTTTTTCAAGAGTACCCAATGAAATCAAGCTTTTTCTTAACCCTGGAACATACCTTACATCCTCTAGTATAAAGCTTGAACCATCATTAGCTGTATCTTCACTTTTCCTGTCCCTCTGATAGTGCATGTCCTGTTATCATGATTGACGCTAAACCACCAACTTAAATTAACCAAAGAATGGTCAACTAAGTCAAATAGCCTAGATCAATGCTCCGGGTAATATAAGGTATCACCAGGTCGTTAAGTCCCGTTGACGTGTGAATTGTAACTTTAGCGTATTAGTGATCGGGTAATTATTCACAGAAAAGGGGTATGATCAAAGTTATTTGGAAATTATTAACAAAAATAGCTTAGGAAAACTATGTGATTGATTACGGGGATTTCGATTACGAAGATTTGAGCTAAAACCTAAAAACGTACGTTTTGATTAAAAACGTACACAGACAAACAAAACGAAAAATACAACTGATGGACTGGAAGGGTTAAAAGTGTAAATTTGGTATTTTTACAATCCTATTAATTAAAGACAATTTTAAGAAAATTAAAACTATTTTTACACTATTTAATTATTTATTATTAATTAATTACTAATTATCTATTTATTACTAATTAAATTAATTAGAATTACTAAAAATACTAAAAAGGCTTAGAAAATTAAGAAAAATTTTATAAATCTAATTAACCATCATAGGAATCCTAAAAAATTATAAAAAGTTTATTTTATGTATTTTTAAACTAATTCACTAATTATTAACCTAATTACTTATTAATTTCTAATTAAACTAATTATATTATAAAAAATAGAAAATGAACAGTAAAAATTCTAGAAAAATTTATAAAAATGTTTTAACTAAAATAAAAGCTAGAAAAATTATAAAAACTAGGTTATACTATATAAAAACTAATTATGCTATTTAATTGATTAATATTAATTAAAACTAAATTAAACTAAAATTAATTAGAAAAACCACTAAAAGACAAAATAAAAATCTGGAAAAATTTATAAAATTATTTTAACCTAAAATAGAATTTCTAAAAATATAAAAGTGATATATTACTTTTAAATAAGCTAAAATGAAAAATAAAATTGATAAATCCTATTAAATAGAAGCTATCACTAATATTAAAGTTGGTTTTTTGGTTTTTTTCTTTTTCTAAACTGATTATAAACTAAAAATAAGAACTTTTAACAAAAACACTTTTACTACACCCCAAGAAATAAGCACTTGAAGTGCTTATTAATCCCACAGTTGACTTTTGTTGACTGTGGAGGTTTTTTAGCTCAAATGGAAGATGTGGGGTCCACAATGACAAATATTGGTTTCTCTGAGTTTGTTACACTAGAATAAGCAAGAATAAGCCAAATTAGTGGCTTCAATAAGCCAAAAAGCACAAATAAGCTGTTTGCTCAACTTGTTTCTGAGACAGTTATGGGACAAAGTTTTGGGGTCAAACAAAGTGGGGTCCACTGGTCTATAGGTCAAATAAAAGGTCAACCCTTGATCCTGGGTAGGAGGGGGGTTGAATGGTGCCAAGTAGGGCCTGTGGGACCCACTGGGTCAGTCATAAAACACCACCAAAGATGGGGGTGTGAAACAGTCTGCTGAGACAGGGCAAAGTGTTTGCCCTGCAGTCAACTTCAAGGGTCAATTTGGTCCCTAAGAAAAATTCACAAAAATGTAACCAACTTGGAAATCAAAAATACTACTGGTAGAGATAACACACAACAATTTTCAGACCTTAAATCGCAACACAAAATTAAAATCAATTCATGCCATTTTGGCAAAAATCTGCATATGGTACTTTTGACTTTTAGAGAAATTGTAAGATTTGACTTTTGTGAACTTGTGTAGCTGATTTAATGACTTAAAATGATATGTTAAGCTGTATGAAAGATAACTTAAGTAAACAATACACTTTGTGAAATGGTTTGATGGATTTTTCACTTCAAAACTCACCACAGTTGACTGTGGTGAGCATTACCTTGTGATTTTGACTTTGGGTGAGTTTTGGAACAAGTAAAAGGTTTCCCTGAGCTTGTATACACCCACACAACTAGTTTAAGCACAGAATTGCACAAATGCACTAGTAGAACAAAGCAAACACCCTAGAACCAAACACCCCTATAACAGACACATATGATGAAAACTAGGTTCAAACAAGTGTTCCACACAATCTATTGTACACAACTACTATATTAATCAATAATTCAAGTAAATAAAGCAGTAACACACAACCAAACTACATAAGAAAGTAAAAATGAAGAAAAGGGCTCACATAAGCCTTCCAAGCAACTGATAAGGACCAAGGAACCAAGTTAACCAAGCCTAATGCCCTCCCATGAGGTACCTAACCCACATCCATCCTTGATTCACTGTGCTCCATGCTCATTCAGTATGTGATCACCATTTTTTTATTTATTTTTGATTTTTCTTAGTTTTTTTAGTAAATATTTAAAACTTTGTTAAGAGTTGTTCACACAAGTTTGTCAAGGTATTAAAACCTTGTTTCTGAGTTTTTATAGCTTGTGAATACACTAAACTCAAATTAGAAGCTTTTAATTAGAACTTGCAATCTGAAATGGAACTTTGAAAAGTGAAAATGAGAAGTAAACTTTAAACTAGACTTTCATTGATAAAAAGAGTTACAATACATTAAAATTAAACTGAAAATACATAAAAACTAAGAAATTACACACACTAAGCTTTTCTATGCTAAAACTATATATAACGATATAAAAATACACCCTAGGACCTTCCACATAGCTCCAATTTGAAATCTGAGAGCCCCACATGTCTTCTCTTTGACCTCTGACCAAATCCCAGTCGTTTAATTTCCTTGAGATCAATCTACACCCTTGATTACAAAATGGCGCCAAAACTTATACGGGGAAATTCTTAGTGGTACTGGTGGGTGTTGGTGAGAGCATTAATGGTGGTGGGTTTGTTTGGTGAGGGGAATTTATTGTGGGGGGGCTGAGTTGGTGAAAAGGTGAGGAGGGGGGGAAGTATCTCCCTGGTTTTGCGTTGGCTTGTTGGGGGAGAAGACGGGTCAACGCAAAGGTTTGACCGGGGGATTATTTAAAACGGTTAGGAAGTGGGCCGGGTTTACTTGTGGTGGACTGGGCCTAAGGGTGGGTTGGTATTTGGGTTTGGTTTTGGTTTATTATTAACAAAAGGGGTCCGGTTGGTTTGTTTTAGCCATAGGGACCAATTTTGTAATTTTGGAAAAAGTGAGGGACTGAAATGGAATTTTCTCCAAAGTAACCATAAGGACCAATATTGCCAATAACCATAACTCCAAGAATCATTTTTGTAATTTTCCAATTTTCAAAATTCCCAGGGACTTGTTTTGCCAAATTTGAAATCTCAGGGACCAAACTTGTAATTTTGGAAAATTTGCAACCCAAGTGTAATATTTTGATTTTTGACTTTTAAATCCTTGGGTTGACTTTTTATTTCAAAATAAATGCATAGGGACTAAAATTGACAAGTTTTGAAACTTGGGGGACTGAAACTGCCAATACTGCAAACTTTGTACGCTTTTTCTTTGTTTTTGCACATTTTGCTTTTAAAGCACATAAAACACAATCCCTGGGATAATTTAAGTATTTTGATATCTTTTTGATTGTTTTTGTGCGTTTTGGCAGTTTAAATATATCAAAAACGATGAGTGTTTGAGCACTCATCAATCCCCCACACTGAACTATTGCTAGTCCCTAGCAATTTTTTTAGAAAACTTGATGGATTTTAACTCTTTACCAAAAGCCATCACTTCTGGAGTAGCCAGGTGTAAGAACTGTGGCACACCTGATAACCGTGTGATTTTGAGCAAACCACCAGCTTCCAACGGATTTGTTAAGTCTTTACCAAGAGCCGTTTGCTCCTGGACTAGCAAGCATCTTGATGGACCTAGTCAACATCTTGGTGAGCTGATTACCAATTATGGATTTTCCACGGCCTTTACCACAAGCCATAATCTTGCGGGCTAGCCAACTCATTTGTTTTTGGGGAGTTGAGGAACCATACAATTTTGGGCAAATTGCCAGCCGTCAACAGATTTGATTTATCTTTACCAAGAGCCGTTTGCTCCTGGATTAGCCAATCCCTTTTGTCGCTTAGACAAGGCGGACTGATTACCACAAAAATTTTTAAATAAAGTGAAAAAATTTTGAAAATTTTGGCAAAAAACGGGGGTATTTGAAAGATATTTTGATAAAATTCGTTAGAATTTCCCCCCACACCTTAGAAATGAATATTGTCCTCAATATTCAAAGTCCCGGCTATTATGCCGAAGCTATGAACGTAAAAATCCAAGATTCGAATCTAACTGCGGAAATACCAATTTTCACTTTATTTCTATATATACAACTTTTTTTTTCTTTTTTTATTTTTTACTTTATATACATATATACATTTTTTCAAACAGCGGGGGGTTGGCCATTCCCCCACACTCGGTGGTGAAAATAGAAAGAATCAGAGATACGGGTGAAAACCCGTATTGTTGCTAATTTTTGTTCATCGAGTCGCTAGCTTGACTCTATCCCTGAATTCAATTGTCCTTGGGGAAAGTTTGGAGATCTGGGACGACCATGGATGTTACGTCCTCTCCAAAGTAATGTTTCAACCGATTTCCATTCACTTTGAAATTTGGACCGTCATTTTGAGATAATTCGACGGTACCATAAGGATAAACTTTTGCGATAGTGAATGGACCAGTCCATCGGGTTTTGAGCTTTCCCGAGAAGATCTTGAGTCTAGAGTTGAAAAGAAGGACTCGATCACCAACGTTGAAAACGCGGTTTTTGATTTTTGAGTCATGAATCTTCTTTGTCTTTTCTTTATAGATCAAAGAGTTCTCGTAAGCTTGATCACGAAGTTCGTTTAATTCATTTAGTTGAACTTTTCTATGATCACCCGCCGTTTTGAGGTCGAAATTGGCATGCTTGAGAGCCCAATAGGCTTTGTGTTCAAGCTCGATCGGAAGATGGCACGCTTTCCCGTACACAAGTTTATAAGGCGTACACCCAATGGGTGTTTTGTAAGCCGTACGGAAAGCCCAAAGTGCATCATCTAATTTGTCCGACCACGATGCACGATTCTCACCTACAGTTCTTTCCAATATTCTTTTAATGCCCCGATTGGAAATTTCGACTTGTCCACTTGTTTGAGGGTGGTACGCAGTGGAAAGACGGTGAGTTACACCGTACTTTTGCATGACTTTGTCAAATTTGTCATTACAGAAGTGCGTACCACGATCACTAATAATAGCACGTGGAGTTCCGAATCGGGCAAAAAGAGCTTTTAAAAATTTCCCAACTACTCGGGCATCATTTGTGGGTAAAGCTTTTGCTTCAACCCATTTTGACAAATAGTCAACTGCCACGAGTATGTATTTGTTTCCGTGAGAGGATGGAAATGGCCCCATAAAGTCGATGCCCCAGATATCAAAAATTTCACAAACTTGAATTGCATTCTGAGGCATTTCATTCCTTTGTGAAATATTCCCGTGACGCTGACAAGCGTCACAGGACTTGACCAATTCTTGGGCATCCTTGTAGATCGAGGGCCAATAAAAGCCGGAATCAAACACCTTTTTAGCGGTGAAGTTGGGATTGTGGTGGCCCCCCGTGGGACCAGCATGGCAAGCCTTTAAGATTTCAGCGGCTTCCTGACCATACACACACCGCCGGATGACTTGATCCGCGCATATTTTGAACAAGTAGGGGTCGTCCCAAAAGTAATGTTTTACGTCTTTGAAAAAATGATTTTTTTGTTGGGACGACATCCCTTTCACTATGAAGTTACCCGCAAGATAGTTTGCAAAGTCGGCAAACCATGGGGTAATCGAGTCTCCACGAAATGAAACCGCATTGAGGGTTTCGAGAGGAAATGTTTCGTTTATTTCCTTTTTCTCGAAAGCATCTTGGTGGGGGTTTTCAAGACGGGAGAGATGATCAGCAGCTAGGTTCTCAGCTCCTTTTTTATCACGAATAATGATATCAAATTCCTGAAAGAGGAGAACCCAACGAAGAAGTCTCGGCTTTGCATCTTGTTTTGCAAATAGATACTTCAAAGCCGAGTGATCCGTTTACACTATGCTTTTAGTCAGAATCAAGTATGGCAGGAATTTTTCAAAAGCGTACACCACAACTAATAATTCTTTTTCAGTGGTGGTGTAATGACTTTGAGCCTCGGTCATAGTCTTGCTGGCATAGTGTATAGGCTGAAAATGTTTTGTTTTGCGTTGCCCCAAGACTGCCCCTATCGCATAATCACTAGCATCACACATGAGCTCGAAGGGCAAGTCCCAATCGGGGGCAACAAGAATAGGTGCCTCTGTAAGCCTTTTCTTTAATGTTTCAAAGGCTTCGATCACTCAGGGGAGAAGATAAAAGGAGCATCCTTCTCGAGGAGATGGGTCATAGGCCGGGCGATTTTAGAAAAATCTTGAATAAACCTACGGTAAAAACCGGCGTGACCCAAAAAGCTCCTAACACCTTTCACAGTCGTGGGATGAGGCAATTTTGCAATGACGTCCACTTTGGCACGGTCAACCTCAATCCCGTTTTTTGAAATTTTATGGCCGAGGACAATGCCCTCTTTAACCATAAAGTGACTCTTCTCCCAATTTAGACATAACTTTGTGTCTTCACAACGTTTTAGCATGCTGTCTAAATGGGAGAGACATGATTGGAATGAATCCCCAATGACCGAAAAATCGTCCATAAAGACCTCCATAGTTTTTCCGATCATGTCGGAAAAAATGGCCATCATACATCTTTGAAACGTGCCCGGAGCATTACATAGGCCAAATGGCATACGTTTATATGCGAAGGTTCCATAGGGGCACGTAAAAGTGGTCTTTTCTTGGTCTTGCGGGTCAATGGGAATCTGAAAGTAACCCGAGAAACCATCGAGGAAGCAACAGCACTCATTCCCCGCTAATCTCTCGAGCATCTGATCCATAAAGGGCAGAGGAAAATGATCTTTACGGGTGGCGTCATTTAACTTACGATAATCAATGCAGACGCGCCAACCCGTAACCAAACGAGTTGGGATTAACTCATTTTTCTCATTTGTGACAACAGTAATGCCACCCTTTTTTGGAACACAATGAACTGGGCTGACCCAAGGACTGTCCGAGATAGGGTAAATTAATCCGGCATCAAGAAGTTTTAAAACCTCTTGTTTGATAACCTCGTGAATTTTTGGATTCACCCTTCTTTGTTGTTGGACTGCAGGTTTGAAGTCGTCCTCCATTAAAATCTTGTGTGTACAAAATTCAGGGTCAATGCCCTTGATGTCGGAGAGTCGCCAAGCAATTGCTTGTTTATGAGACTTCAAAACCTTTATAAGAGCAGCCTTTTCCTCATCACTTAAGTCTTTGGCAATTATGACGGGTAATTTATCATCACCCTCCAGAAATGCATATTCAAGATGAGGCGGCAAGTCCTTAAGTTCAACCTCGGGGAAGTCATCAGTTTTCTCAACATTTTTGACCTCCTCTTTATGAAGTTGTTGTGGTAGAACAGGAAGATGAGAGGGATCCTCGTTTAACAATTTTTCAAGCAGGAGAATATCCCTCTCGAGGTCGATCTCTTGGTTATCGACTCCATCAGGAATCGAGTCACTTTTGAGAAACGCCTCCATTTCTTCTAAGATGAAGTCACTTCCCTCAAACGGAGTGAGGGAAGGCGAAGAATTGGCAATGATGGGATGAGAAGATTGAGTGAGGTTTTCACTCGAAGAATCATCAATGAAACCCAAAATCTCTTGAGCATACTCCTCAGCAGCAACATCGATGACATCAATTTGATTCACCGACTCACAATCATAATTGGAGGAGTATCTCGAAGTTTGATTTAGGTTGAAGGTTATGGCTTCCGTTCCAACACGTAATGTGATCTCATGCTCAAATACATCGATAAGAGCTCGCCCAGTTCTAAGGAATCCCCGCCCAAGAATGAGAGGGACCCTTGAATCGGCATCAAAGTCAACAATCACAAAATCTGCCGGAAAATGGAACTTCCCCACTTTAACGAATACGTCCTCGGCAATGCCAATGGGATGAGAAATCGAACGATCGGCAAGCTCTAAAGTCATGCACGTGGGGGTAAGTTCGGGAAGAGAGAGTTTCTTCCATACAGAATATGGCATCAGGTTGATGCTAGCACCTACATCGGCCAGGGCGAAGCAATCAACCATACCCGGGAAAGTACAAGGAATGAGAAATTTCCCGGGATCTCCAAGCTTTTCAGGAAGCTTTTTCAAAAGAACCGCAGAGCAGTTCTCATTCAAAGGAGTTCTTGCCATCTCAAATAATTTTTCTTTATTACTCAACAGATTTTTGATTGTCGATGCAAACTTGGGCATCAAGAGAATAGCATCCGCGAAGCTGATATCAAAATGCAAATCTTGGAAGATTTGGAAAAACTTATCCATTTGGTGATTAGCTTTTTCGCGGAGCTTTTGTTCACTGAGACGTGATGGATAGGGAATAGAAGTTTTGGATTTAGGGTTGTCCACTGGAGTTTCTGGTGGTTCAAAGACAACTCCAGGTTTACATCTGGTTTCAGGATTAACCTGAGGTTGGACATGTGCTGTACTTTGTGGGCTAGGAATTTGCACCTTGTCCTTTGTCACCTTAGGCTCACGATTCACTACCTTTGGAGGAGAGGAAGAAGAGGTAGGAATCGCGGGTTCATCATATGAAGCACCACTTCGTGTTGTGATCGCCTTAGCATCGCCCCTCGGGTTAGCGATCGTGTTGCTCGGTAAAGTCGTACCTGAGCCCGAGGGTCGATCATTTAAAGACTTCTTGATGTCAGAAATCTGGCTAACCAACAACTTGTTCAACTCTTCTTGGGACTTTATGAATTGCTTCAACAACTCATCAGATGAAGGCCCGGGTGGAACAATGGCTTGATTCGGATTAGGAATATTTGGGGCTCGATTGTTCGGGTTGGGTCCTTGATTGAAATTTCCTTGGTTTTGATGATGGAAATTCCCTTGATTCTGGTGATTGTTTCCATGAAAGTTCCCGGGGTTGAAATTACCCTGACCTTGGTTCCGGTTAAAGTTTCCTTGATGTTGGAAACCTTGATTTTGAAAACCTTGGTTTTGATTTTGGAAACCGTGACCCTGATTGAAGTTACTTTGGTTTTGATAACCTTGGTTCACTCTATTTTGGTTTTGGCCACGGTTTTGGACATTTTGGTTTTGATTAAAACCGGGAGGTCCAGGATAATGGTGAGGACGATAGTTCGGGTCCATAGGAGGGCGGTATTGATTTCCTCCTTGATTGTGGGACCCGACAATAGCATTAGCTTCATATGGAGTACCATCAGTAGCTGTGCACTTGTAGTAGGCATGCGGCCCACCACAAGTCACACAGACTTCCACTTTTTTAACCTCAGCAGGGGGAGGATGTTGTGGAAATGAGACTTTCTTTGTTTGGGCGAGAACCAAAGCTTGGATCGCTTCAGTGAGCTTGTCAAGCTTAGCATCCGTGCTAGATTGACCCACAGAAGATGAAGTAGAAGGACCCGCATTGATTTGAGAAACAATCGGTTTGCTTCGTGTAGAGCGGACCTTAGACTTGTTTTCAATGATTTGCAAAGCTTCTTTTGTGGTTCTACTCAAAAAATTACCTCCCGCGGAGGCATTGAGAGAATCCTGATCAGCTTGGCTCACGCCATTGTAAAAAGTATCGAGTTGCATCAACTCAGAGAAACCATGATGTGGACACTTGCGAAGTAATTCTTTGAAACGATCCCACGCTTCACCAAAAGATTCATCGTATTTTTGAGTGAACTTGGTGATTTCGTTTTTAAGACTCGTGGTCTTGGAAGGTGGGAAGAATTCATTCACAAACTTTTTGACAAGATCTTCCCAAGTCTCAATAGATCGTGGAGGTTGTTTTTCAAGCCAAATCCGGGCTTGTCCCTCCAGGGAGAATGGGAAGAGAAGGAGTTTGATTGCTTCACACGGGACATTTTTGTACTTGATGGTTGATGTGATTTTATTGAACCATCGAATATGAGCATGAGGATCGTCCCTCTCAAAACCGTAAAATTGACTTGAGGTTACAAGATTGAGTAACCCGGTTTTGAGCTCAAAATTATCAGCCACGATTGCTGGAACAACAATGGCATCTCCGTAACCCTCGATGGGTGCTTGGAGAAGTTCACACATGGGACGGTCTTCCGCCATGGTGACAGTGGGTGTGGCAACAGTACGGATCTCAGATCCGACTGTTGGTGATGAACGTCTACGAGGTCTTCTAGGTTTTCGTACAAGCTCACGTAATGGGCTAGTAGACCTAGAAGAACGAGTGCGCATGCACTAAGGACAAAAAATCAATCAAAACAAAGTCGAGACAAAACCACAGTGAACTTAAACCAATAATCACAAGTGAGTGGCTTCTTTAGAAAAGGTACACCACTCACAAGGATACAAAGGCAAGTTTTAATCTTTTTGGTTTGGGAACTTATTTGTTCACACCCCCAGTTGGCAGGTGTTCTGTCTTGGTTTTCGACGGTTTATTTTTATGTAGAATTATTATTCACAAGAAAGAGACGAATGTTTTTGTGTTTTGTGTATGGGTTTTAAAACTTTTGGAAAATATTTTTGGTATCGTCTCGTTTACCAAAATCGTTTCTCTTTAAGAATTACCTTAAAAGAAAACCGATTCAGAAAACGTTACGATCTGTTTTGTTGTTTTTAATTTTTTTGGTGTTTTAACACTTTAGGAAAAGTGTTAATGACTTTTTTTTTTTTTTTTTTTTTTTTTTTTTTTTTTGTATTTTGATTATGAAAATATACACAAGTGGTGGTATTTGTACAGTGAAAGAGGTGAGATAACACTAATCTCAAATAACGCTATAGATACGCGCACACTTCCCCGGCAGCGGCGCCAAAAATTGATTGACGCTAAACCACCAACTTAAATTAACCAAAGAATGGTCAACTAAGTCAAATAGCCTAGATCAATGCTCCGGGTAATATAAGGTATCACCAGGTCGTTAAGTCCCGTTGAAGTGTGAATTGTAACTTTAGCGTATTAGTGATCGGGTAATTATTCACAGAAAAGGGGTATGATCAAAGTTATTTGGAAATTATTAACAAAAATAGCTTAGGAAAGCTATGTGATTGATTACGGGGATTTGGATTACGAAGATTTGAGCTAAAACCTAAAAACGAACGTTTTGATTAAAAACGTACACAGACAAACAAAATGAAAAATACAACTGATGGACTGGAAGGGTTAAAAGTGTAAATTTGGTATTTTTACAATCCTATTAATTAAAGACAATTTTAAGAAAATTAAAACTATTTTTACACTATTTAATTATTTATTATTAATTAATTACTAATTATCTATTTATTACTAATTAAATTAATTAGAATTACTAAAAATACTAAAAAGGCTTAGAAAATTAAGAAAAATTTTATAAATCTAATTAACCATCATAGGAATCCTAAAAAATTATAAAAAGTTTATTTTATGTATTTTTAAACTAATTCACTAATTATTAACCTAATTACTTATTAATTTCTAATTAAACTAATTATATTATAAAAAATAGAAAATGAACAGTAAAAATTCTAGAAAAATTTATAAAAATGTTTTAACTAAAATAAAATCTAGAAAAATTATAAAAACTAGGTTATACTATATAAAAACTAATTATGCTATTTAATTGATTAATATTAATTAAAACTAAATTAAACTAAAATTAATTAGAAAAACCACTAAAAGACAAAATAAAAATCTGGAAAAATTTATAAAATTATTTTAACCTAAAATAGAATTTCTAAAAATATAAAAGTGATATATTACTTTTAAATAAGCTAAAAAGAAAAAGAAAATTGATAAATCCTATTAAATAGAAGCTATCACTAATATTAAAGTTGGTTTTTTGGTTTTTTTCTTTTTCTAAACTGATTATAAACTAAAAATAAGAACTTTTAACAAAAACACTTTTACTACACCCCAAGAAATAAGCACTTGAAGTGCTTATTAATCCCACAGTTGAGTTTTGTTGACTGTGGAGGTTTTTTAGCTCAAATGGAAGATGTGGGGTCCACAATGACAAATATTGGTTTCTCTGAGTTTGTTACACTAGAATAAGCAAGAATAAGCCAAATTAGTGGCTTCAATAAGCCAAAAAGCACAAATAAGTTGTTTGCTCAACTTGTTTCTGAGACAGTTATGGGATAAACTTTTGGGGTCAAACAAAGTGGGGTCCACTGGTCTATAGGTCAAATAAAAGGTCAACCCTTGATCCTGGGTAGGAGGGGGGTTGAATGGTGCCAAGTAGGGCCTATGGGACCCACTGGGTCAGTCACAAAACACCACCAAAGATGGGGGTGTGAAACAGTCTGCTGAGACAGGGCAAAGTGTTTGCCCTGCAGTCAACTTCAAGGGTCAATTTGGTCCCTAAGAAAAATTCACAAAAATGTAACCAACTTGGAAATCAAAAATACTACTGGTAGAGATAACACACAACAATTTTCAGACCTTAAATCACAACACAAAATTCAAATCAATTCATGCCATTTTGGCAAAAATCTGCATATGGTACTTTTGACTTTTAGAGAAATTGTAAGATTTGACTTTTGTGAACTTGTGTAGCTGATTTAATGACTTAAAATGATATGTTAAGCTGTATGAAAGATAACTTAAGTAAACAATACACTTTGTGAAATGGTTTGATGGATTTTTCACTTCAAAACTCACCACAGTTGACTGTGGTGAGCATTACCTTGTGATTTTGACTTTGGGTGAGTTTTGGAACAAGTAAAAGGTTTCCCTGAGCTTGTATACACCCACACAACTAGTTTAAGCACAGAATTGCACAAATGCACTAGTAGAACAAAGCAAACACCCTAGAACCAAACACCCCTATAACAGACACATATGATGAAAACTAGGTTCAAACAAGTGTTCCACACAATCTATTGTACACAACTACTATATTAATCAATAATTCAAGTAAATAAAGCAGTAACACACAACCAAACTACATAAGAGAGTAAAAATGAAGAAAAGGGCTCACATAAGCCTTCCAAGCAACTGATAAGGACCAAGGAACCAAGTTAACCAAGCCTAATGCCCTCCCATGAGGTACCTAACCCACATCCATCCTTGATTCACTGTGCTCCATGCTCATTCAGTATGTGATCACCATTTTTTTATTTATTTTTGATTTTTCTTAGTTTTTTTAGTAAATATTTAAAACTGAGTTAAGAGTTGTTCACACAAGTTTGTCAAGGTATTAAAACCTTGTTTCTGAGTTTGTTATAGCTTGTGAATACACTAAACTCAAATTAGAAGCTTTTAATTAGAACTTGCAATCTGAAATGGAACTTTGAAAAGTGAAAATGAGAAGTAAACTTTAAACTAGACTTTCATTGATATAAAGAGTTACAATACATTAAAATTAAACTGAAAATACATAAAAACTAAGAAATTACACACACTAAGCTTTTCTATGCTAAAACTATATATAACGATATAAAAATACACCCTAGGACCTTCCACATAGCTCCAATTTGAAATCTGAGAGCCTCACGTGTCTTCTCTTTGACCTCTGACCAAATCCCAGTCGTTTAATTTCCTTGAGATCAATCTACACCCTTGATTACAAAATGGCGCCAAAACTTATACGGGGAAATTCTTAGTGGTACTGGTGGGTGTTGGTGAGAGCATTAATGGTGGTGGGTTTGTTTGGTGAGGGGAATTTATTGTGGGGGGGCTGAGTTGGTGAAAAGGTGAGGAGGGGGGGAAGTATCTCCCTGGTTTTGCGTTGGCTTGTTGGGGGAGAAGACGGGTCAACGCAAAGGTTTGACCGGGGGATTATTTAAAACGGTTAGGAAGTGGGCCGGGTTTACTTGTGGTGGACTGGGCCTAAGGGTGGGTTGGTATTTGGGTTTGGTTTTGGTTTATTATTAACAAAAGGGGTCCGGTTGGTTTGTTTTAGCCATAGGGACCAATTTTGTAATTTTGGAAAAAGTGAGGGACTGAAATGGAATTTTCTCCAAAGTAACCATAAGGACCAATATTGCGAATAACCATAACTCCAAGAATCATTTTTGTAATTTTCCAATTTTCAAAATTCCCAGGGACTTGTTTTGCCAAATTTGAAATCTCAGGGACCAAACTTGTAATTTTGGAAAATTTGCAACCCAAGTGTAATATTTTGATTTTTGACTTTTAAATCCTTGGGTTGACTTTTTATTTCAAAATAAATGCATAGGGACTAAAATTGACAAGTTTTGAAACTTGGGGGACTGAAACTGCCAATATTGCAAACTTTGTACGTTTTTTCTTTGTTTTTGCACATTTTGCTTTTAAAACACATAAAACACAATCCCTGGGATAATTTAAGTATTTTGATATCTTTTTGATTGTTTTTGTGCTTTTTGGCAGTTTGAATATATCAAAAACGATGAGTGTTTGAGCACTCATCATATCACCAAACTGAACCGAACCACCATCAACATCCTTGAAGTCATACAAGAAATACTTCCTAGGTGTCTGTCACCCCTCGCCAAGGCGGAAACGCGAGGGTGTAACTTCATGGATATCATCACAACACATGGTGTCTATATAGAGAATAACTACATGCAATAAAATGGAAAGGTATAGACACAAAGTGTCATAACAATACCCGAAAGAAACAACAAGATAAACTCCAAATGCACAGATAAACCACTTCCAATGCAACTAAGGTCTCGTCTAATCAGTTCCTCCTATCATTGCCTTAGAATGCTCACCTGAAAATGATGCTTAAAACGTCAACATAATGTTGATGAGATTCATAGGTTTAAACACACATAAACTCTCAAGGCAACCAGTTCACTGTGATTATTAAACATAGCTGGACAAATAAATTACAGTTATCATATAGCTACATGTATTTGCAAGTCGATAATCACACACAAAGGCAACAATAGGACGGCTCGTGTCCTCCGATCCCACAATGATTACAACAGGACGGCTCGTGTCCTCCGATCTAACAATGATTACAACAGGACGGCTCGTGTCCTCTGACCCCACAATGATTACAACAGGACGGCTCGTGTCCTCCGATCCCACAATGATTACAACATCAATTAGGTCGCATGCGCGAGCAACAGGATAAGCATCCTCCTAATCGAATCATATATATATCCACACAAGCAAATAATCACACATAACATGCATACAATAACATTATAAGTCCAAGCTCCTTTGACACACACATAATCACAGTAACTTAAACATTTAAGACAAGCATCATTCCCATCCCAAGTTTAAAACAAGTTAAAAATATGGGACTATGAACTCACCTCAAACCTTGCAGCTTCCACAAAACCAAATCACAATCTATAACACACAAAATAAATCCACATTACACATGGTCAAGATAAAAGCTATAACCCATGTAATACTCATATGATTGATGGCTAAGACTCATATGACCCAACATGGATCTCCTAGACACCATACTAACCACTACCATAACCTAACACTCACTAAATCCATTGCACTTTTAAAATCAGAAAACGCAGAATTTTTGGGTACATTCGCCCACATGAAATCACGACAATTAAAGCTCAAAAACTCACACCAAAAATTTACCATGGTCTCTCATAAGCATACAAGCTAATCCCAGAAGGCCATGGACCAATAACACACACAAGTACTCAAAAGAAAATTAAACTTGTCAACTATCCAAATTCGGATCCGAACGCACACCAAAAAGTTTTAATTAACATAATATACTTCTACAAGTTTTTATCGCGAATCCTTTTCGTGGTAGTCTAAGATAACCTAAGACTTAACTATTCTAGAAGGGCTAGTCTAAATAACACTTTTACAACCACAATTCACTATCAAACTTTTACCTAAATTCTGTCCCGGTTTGACAGCTTTGACACCTTAACAAAGAAAAATCAAAAGACCAACTTCCCGACCTTGAAATCAATCGTGGCCAGACTTTTTGGAAAGATATTTAATTATAATTCAATTTAGACCAAAAATTAGTGACCTAACTCCTCACCATCTGTTAATTACACTCACATCTTTATAGCACTACTTTTCTGTCCAAACCCTAACTCAATAACTAGCATGTTTTACGCTCAATTCTCTTAACCAAACATAATACTATTACTAATTATTGATCCCAATATGTTTAATAACATTAATTTACAGAAGTTAATACAAACCATAATCCATCATATAATTATTACATGAATTATATTAATTAATCAAACAATTGAACATGTATTTTAAGAATTTTACCTTGATTTTTGATTATTGCTTCACAATTATAAACCCTAATTTTATCCTCCTTCCTTTGCCTCTCTTAAATGACCAAAAACCAGTAAAAAAACGTTCAAGGGGTGTTTAGGTTGGTATATATATTAATTATGGATAATCCTTGGGCCTAAGAGTCATATTTGGACTCAAATTGGGTTTCTTTTTTCCCCCTTATCCCCTTCTAGCCGAATTTTTATATACTTATATATATTTTTTTATTATTTTTTTTATTAAATTAATTTATTGCACTCAAAACCTCATACTTTTCATATTTTATAAATACTCGTAACTAATCTTAGCGTCTTTCGCGATAAACCTTAACTTTTACGACAACCGGAAAAACAATCATTTTCAAAACAAAGTTTCCAAAAATAATTTTCACTCTTTATAAATGTATAACACATAAAAATAAACTCCTCGTAACTTGCTAACACTCAAATACTTGAACGAAGACTCGTTACGCAGAAACGCAAAAACACCAAAACTACACAAGTCATTTCTACACCACAAAGGCGATCAAAATGAACTTTCCCAAATTTCATACTTTCCAAATCACAATAAAAACCATTTACGCAAAGGGATTTTGCTAAAACTCACTTATATCACTTCAAACACCTAAGACACACCAAACAATCGTCAATCGATTCAAGACTATCAGTCAAACTGACCTGCCAAAACCACGGTTGTTACAGTGTCATATGATAAGACTCGCCTGAATCCATTACCAATTCAGTACTCTCATCATTCCCGACTACCACCAAGGCTTCTCCAAAGTAGGCATTACCCTCCTCATCAGAAGAACCAGAATCCTGATCATGCTTACCCTTCCTGACGGACCCACTTGACTTCTTCATTGGACAGTCTCTCTTCAGATGACCCTCTGAATGACATATGAAGCACTTGAGTTTACCAATTCCACCCCTTGACTTAAACCTTGAACGTCCATCGGAATGAGCTTTCCTTGAATGATCCGACCCTCCCCCTACATATAACCCGTTACAAGTTTCTTCCCTTGTACCTTCAGTTCTTTTCTTTAACTCTCTTGAATTCATAGACGCGAGAACATCTTCCATTGCTAAGGATTCCCCCCCATACAACAATGTTTCCACAAAGCTTTCGTAAGACGATGGCAACGACATAAGTAACATAAGTGCCTGATCCTCATCCTCAATTTTGATATCAATATTCGCTAAATCAAGTATCAACTTATTAAACTCATCTATATGATCACCCAGTTTCGTACCTGGACTCATATAGAATGTGTACAACTTCTTTTTCAGATACAGTCTGTTTGCTAAAGACTTAGTCATATACAGACTAGTCAACTTCGTCCAAATTCCTACAGCAGTTGTTTCCTTGGTGACTTCCCGTAAAACCCGGTCTCCCAAGCATAAAATCAAGGTACTGTATGCCTTCTTCATCAAAGCAGCCTTTTCACATGCTTCCATGTCCGCGGGTAATGTCTCTAATGCAGCATCACATCCGAGCTGTACCATTAAAGCACCCATCTTTATTTGCCATAACCCGAAATCATTCTTCCCATTGAATTTTTCGATGTCAAACCTAGTTATAGAACTAGTCATTCTTCTTTAACCTTGCTAAAAACCTTGTCAAGTTGTTTCTTAACCAACCTTACCGACAAGCCTCGCAAGCCGTGTGCAATATTCCCCCTTGTTGCTATAAACACTTCTTGCAAATCGAATTAATTAGAATAACCCTAAACCCTCAATTTTGAACAAGCAAACCCGACCGTTAACTTGAACTCCAAGCGAACCACGATCGAAATTTGAACCACAAGAAAACCCGCAACAAAAATAATCTTCAAGTTTTATCAAACTAGGTAAAAAAAATCTAGATGAAACCTTTGAATTTATTTTAAACCAAAAAAGATGAACTTGATCTTTTATAATAAAAAACCAAAACACCTTTTTGTTTTCTTGTATTCAACGTGCCAAAGAAAACATAACAATAAAAACGAGCTACTGTGAGCCTTCACGTGGGACAAATAAAAAAAAAGGAGAAAACCCCACCAATTGTCACCAACGCAGTATTTGTTTTCTTCTTCACGTGGGTTTTAAAACCTTAAAACCTTCTTTTCCTCTCGTCACCGACCTCTACTCTAAGAAACGATTCAAAACCCGAAATCGTTTTCTTTGCTCTATCCTCCAAACCACGAACTAGCACTCGAACTTTAAGACCACAATAACCGCAGCTCTTTATACCACTTGTTGGATAAATACCTCTACAAAAAACCCGAAGTTTGATCGCGGAAAAGCTAGATCGCGAGTTGTATCAAGCACAAGTAGCAAACACAAGAGACTACAAAAAAGCGACAACAATATGCACACGATATACCCTCAACGAACCCTTTATTAAGACCAATAAAGCTTTTACAATTGAGGAAGAAGAATGAATAACTAGCATCCCCTCATATCTATTTATAGAGATGAGGAGGCAGAAACCTAACTTGCCTTGCACTCCAAGCTATCTAATCCTAGTTCTAGTCTACCACCTAATCTAATTACAAAGTACACTTAAGCGCCTAAACTATGTTTAAGTTACTACTAATATTTAGGGATAATTATATGACTAGATTGTTGCCTTATAGTTTGTCACTTTGTAGACCAGGAGGTAATTTTAATTCAAAAATAGATCGGGAAACTTGTACAACGGGACACTTGTCAGCTTATGAAATTCGACAAGTGTCCCGTTGTACAAGTTGCCCGGGCAACTGATCTGGTAATTTTCCATAATATTTAACACCAAACACCACCACCAGAACCTCCATATGTCCCGAGAATTGCCTCTGAGTTAGTCTTGCACCTTGCCAAGAATTTGGGTTGTGATGCCACAACATCGGGAAATTGGCAAAAAAAGGCATCATACTTGCCACTTTTTGTCATTGTATGTATCGTACTTTTTTTTTATTATAGCACTAACTTTTCAAATCCGTGCCATTGTGTGGTCTGTGTCACCGCTTCTAGGCGTAGCCAGTTATATCTGTGTTTTTAATACATTTTATAACTTTTTTATGGTTTCCACGTGTGATAATAAAAATCCACGTTGGATAATCGATATAATAAATTGGTCCACTCCCCATTTACTTTATTCTATAAAACACACATTCCCCACACACAGACTTCTTTATTCCTATGGTCCCCAACCCAAACCCTAATTATTAAAACACAAATTGACAGTCGATCCTTAGTGATTTTATAAAATTGATGTGGGAAAAAGGTACATCTGACCTTAATATGTTTGTATTTTTGTGGAATTGTTTTTTATTTATGTCTCCCATAATATACACATGATTTAGGGTTTATATTGATTACGTATTTTGTATTATTTTTTTTTTTTGTTTACAGTATGGTTCCTGGTTTAGACGCGTTGTTATTTGATGTACACTTTGATGGTGTCTTTTATTTCGATCCACTCAGGTATGAAAATGGTGTAGTTTACCATTTAAGGGTTTCTAAGGATAAGAAGTTTGATCATGAGGGTTTGATTGAGTATCTGAAAGAGCAGTTACAGACAAGCTTCTATGCCATGTTTTTTAAGTTACCAGGATGTGAGTTAGAGGTTGGGCTAAAAATAGTTGAGTCTAACGCAGAATTGGATGCAATGTATTCATTTTGTGAGACTTATGGGAAGTTAGAAATGTTTTTAGCCCACATTCCCCAAAATTTGTATGATTATTATTATACAAATTTAGTACCTGATGATTCTGTTAATGAGGAAACTTCAAAACTTAGCATACTAGGGTTTAAGAAGAAGGATGCTGGGAACATGTCATATGATGAATTAGTCTCATGGGCTGAGGAAGAAGCGCAAAAGCTAGTAAACACACCACCTAGGCCTAGAACTGTAAGCAGGAAACATTGGGATAGTGTATCACCACCTAAGATCAGAAAGACATTTAATATAGAGAATGAGGTTGTTGCATCATCTAATGTTGTGAATGATTATGACATTGGGCCATCTGAACCTGTTGATCATGACAAGAGGGTGGTTCTAGTGCAACAGATGTGGGTGGTTCTAGTGCAATTCCATCTAGGCAAACCAATACAAGGGTAAGGTTCACTGATGTGGGTGGTTCTTCTAGTGCAACAGTTGTTGGTGGTTCTAGTGCAACTGCACCTAGGCAAACCAATAAAAGGGTAAGGTTTTCTAATGTGGGTGGTTCTTCTAGTGCACCTAGGCAAACCAATCTCAGGGGAAGAGGTAGAGGAAAAGGAAGAGGTAGAGGAGGAGTGAGTACAGGTCTGGGCAGAGTAGGAAGGTTGGGAAGATGGTTTGGAATTGATGAAAATGAAAGTTCTTCTGCTGAAGAAGATGAGCATGCTGAAGAAATGCCAATTGACAACCAAAATGCACCTCATGACTCAAAAAGCCAGGTGTCACAGAATGCAGCTACTCAAAATTCTCAAGCTATTCCTTCTGAAAACCAAGCTGTACCAGACATTAATGCAGCACAACCAAGAGTTAGAAGACATTTTGTTCAGCCAAGGCAGAGAGGAAGGAGTGAAAGAATCTTGCAGAAAAAATTGGCAAAGCAACAACAAGGAATTGGGAGTTCAAGCTCTAATGCTCTCAATTTGGAATGAAAACAACTCTTTCCTGTTGAAATTAACTTTTTATATGTTGTGTAACCTTAACTTACTCACTGTGCACTTCTTTTGTCCATATATGTTGTGCACTTAGAAACATGTATTTGGTGCTTATGTCATGTAAGTTTACACTATTATGTGATGCTCAGTTTTGTTCATGAATGGGCAGTCACAATTTATGGCATGAACCTTTGTCTATGTTAAATGTGCATGTGTATTATTTGTGTATGATAGAATAACAAAATAACCAAAAGATAACATTGCATTAAACATAAACCAACCCATGACATTGTCATGATACATTACTCCTAACAGATTAACTATGTTAATACATTACTAACATAAACAAACAACATCACAATGACAAACAAACCAAACAACACTACAGCTTTGTCATGTGAATTGATTTTGGCCTTAATCAAACTCAATTCTTCCTTCAACTCAGCCTTCAACTCAACCATTTGCAAATATGTTGCTTCTTCAAAGTTGGAACTTTTTCCTTCAACATACTTTGATCCACCAGCCATGTGCAACTCAGATTTTCCCCTAATCAGCTCATCAACTTTCCACCTCAACATTTTCACTTCTTCATGCTCTTTGAAGAACAGCTCTTTGTAGTATTCACTAGGTAGCTCAGCATCCATAAACCCATAAAACTTGCACTGATTTTCCCTACCCTGTTATAGCAACATATACAAATGAAAACCCACTTCAACCTAGTGTACCAAAAAATTAAATTACATACGAATAATTATCTTACATATTTTGGACAACCCTTGAATCTTCTACCAGGGTTTGTGATGGTCCATGCCACTTGAGGTGAGACGGGTAAATGACAATCACACTCGGTGCGTGCAATTACTTCTTCTTTTGTGTAATAACGTCTGACTGACGTGGATCTTGATCGTGATGTTGATGAGGAAGAGGATCTCATGACTAGGGTTAGGGTTTTGTGTGGTGGGGGATAAAAGTGTATGTGTGTGGATAAAAGGGAAAAGGGGAAGGTGGGGGTAATTAAATAAGATTTTTATAATTAATATAAAAGGATTAAATAATTAAAAAGGAAGAAAACAAGTGAAAAAAATGAATTTTCAGCTTTTACCTACACTACGTAGGACATCCAGTAACAACCGGTGACACAGACCACACAATGGCACGGATTTGAAAAGTTAGTGCTATAATAAAAAAATAAAAAAAATACGATACATACAATGACAAAAAGTGGCAAGTATAATGCCTTTTTTTGCCAATTTTCCCCTCAACATCCTCTACTTTCCCGCCCCATGTTTTGATGGTGGTCTACTGTAGTGCTCGCCCAAATAAAAATGATAATGTATCATCGCGCATAACCCAACTTCATCTCGTTGATCCTTTCTTAAGTATTCTACCAATGATTGCAACTCAACATAATCCAAGTTACCCGTTCATTGCATGTGCATACAACAGCAACGTAATTTGGTTTTATGATGACTGATGAGCCCCTTAATAATAACAAACATTAAGTTGTCGACACTTATGATGTCCTTCCCTGCTGTTTTATTACATAAATCTATCTATTGAACTTCAATATGGATCAAGAAATAAGCTCCATTATTACTTTCAGAACGCAACACACTTCAAATTTTGATTGACATACTTCAACGTACAAATACTTTAAGCATCCAGTGATATATATACAACTAGCTATCTACTGCAAAGAATGTTCTGTGTCATCACCTCCTTTACTAGATAGTACACCATGATCTCATTCTCTATAAAATGGCTCATACTTCAAATAATAAAGAGAGAGAAAAAAACCCTGTTAAACTAATCAAATAGGGCTAAACGTTAGGGCTATGATGAACAATAGGCAAATGTTCATCAGGCAAAACCCGGAGTCTGATCACAGTTTGATGGTCCGTTTGTCTGAATTCACCAACCGATTCCGTTAAGGCAATGTCACATGCAATCCATATCAAATCGCCATCTGCGTCTACATATTTGAGTTTAAAGCTTCCAAGATTGAGCTGAAACCTTGTTGCAACCAGCTCTTCCAACTTCAACAGTCCATCAGAAATCCTGAAACCAAACTTTTCTATTTCCTCTCTGTATGTCGCCTCAATCATCAAAATTTCCACTGTGTTTGTTGCAGCTGTATTTTCATTATACTGCTCTGTTGGTTCCTGTTGGTGGAGTAGAAGCATGGAACTATGTTTATCATGTTCGGTAAGGGTGGCAAGACCATTTTTTGTACATAATCTGATTATAAGCCTTCTTTCATCTCTAACCTGTGTATGTACACAACTCACATAAAAGCTATGATCCAGCTGGAATACGATTGAAGACCTCAGATTCTCTTCCTGTCATTTAGATTCGATTTAACAAGTCAATAAAATTATGGTATGAGAACGTCTAATGATTAAGTATCATAATATGGTAGCAACCTTAAGCGCTCTCAAGACTTCGTGAACCTCAAAAGAATAATCAATGCAATTAGATGATGTTATGAGTTCAAGCACGCCTACACAGCAGCCACTTCCGTGTTCAAATACAGGCAAATTAATATATCGACGGATATCGTAACAAGCAGCCAAATCTTGTACATGTTGTCCGACTGGTAAGGTATGAATGCCAAAACTCCATTCTGGCAACTTCTGGCAATAAACACGACCAGGCGAACCTAAGTCTTCTCTGTGCTCCTCTTCTATAACAAACGTACGTTGCTCAGACTTCAACCTATACATGTAAAGGCCTTCATCAAGAGCACCAAGACCAAAAGGTTGGTCCAGAGTCGTTAGTGAGCAGCACTTCTGGATAATAACAGGTGCCCAAAACTGAACAAGCACATGTGGCTCACGGAAACACAAACCGGAAAGTACAGCAATGATTTTATCCTTTATCACATGCGGGTCTATAGTAACATTTAGATCAAGCATCGGCTTAAAGGAACCTGTGAATATTTATGTCACGGTAAAGAACAAGATGTTTCAGATTAGCACTGAAAGTAGATAGAAAATAGAGAGAAAAATATATCTAGAGAGAATTATGTAGAGAGATAATTTGCTTGATGGCAATGGAAAAATAATGATATCAAGAAACTTTGGAATACAAAGTCAACTACTCAACTTACAACTTTTTACTAAAATCTAAAGTATAGGTCAAACAGTCAAATCGTCATCAACACATCAAGCTGAAGAGCATTAGTGATGAGCAACTTGAATCTAGTATGCAACCCAAGTTCTACAAGCTGAGAGGTATGTAGCGTGTGCACTGATATCCATTACACAATGCTATATCGCATATAAATTGTGAAACATTCTAAATGTGTTATGTCCATATAAATTAGAAAGACGATATATAAGGAAGCGTGTTGCGGATGACATGGATCAAAGAGTCCAGGTGATCGGATCATATAAACTGAAATGTTAGAAAAGATTGTCCGTATCTAACAGCCAGATGTCACATCCACAATAATATGCTAGAGTGCAAAAAGTCAGGAGAATGGCAAGATATAAAAGGAATAGTTGTTTCGTGAAAGATGGCATGGCGACCAGTGTTAACTCGTGTGGTGACAGGATCGTACAAAGATAACCTTTGTAAATTAGTGCATAAACAAGAAAGATGCAAGCATAGAAGAGTATAGTCAAGGCTTAAAGAGGAAATTAATTACATAAGGTGGCTTGTAAACAAGATTTTGTGAGCGGAAAAGCCATCTGGTCATTTAAAAACAAAGGAAACCTCAGAAAATGTAATTATTGAGATAACATTACTTAGTCCACTTCTTAGTCATGATATATATTTGAATAGACAAGACAGACAAGATGTAGGTCATAAACTGCTTTTTAAAATTGCCAAAGCTACTAATATGATTAGAGAAGAGGTCTGGAATAAACAATTTATTGAAACTGATAATTTCTTCCACAAATAATCAGATAAACAGTTTGAATTAGCAAGCAATCCCAAACACACAAACACCCTTATAAACGGTTATAACACAACAGTCGGTCTAAAACACTCCGTTATAACTGCAAACATCGTATAACAAGACAGAGCAACAAGTCTAAATTGAGATGAGCTCTTTATGGGGTGTTCATATTAGCTATTTTTTGGGGGGGCTTATTGTCTTATAGAGGTTTCAAGAAGCTAATAAACTACTGGTATTATATGTATTTTTAGCTTATCAGCTTAATTTTATGAGCTCCAATAAGTAATAAGTGCGGATTAACCCATAAAATAAGACAATCAAAACAGTTTAGTATAGCGTATATACACAACATCTGAGCAACAGGTTATTTATTCCTTTTTCCGATGTGGAACTGCATTTGCACTCAGGCCCGGTTCGTGGCAAGTGCAACCTGTGCAAAGGCACAGCGCCACCAATTATGTAGGGCCACATTTTGTTAAGGTGATCTATTATATTACTAATATATACTCGTATAAGACTAGTAGTATTTGATAAAGATTGTGTATAGTTGAGACACATTGCTTCAACTATGTTACTTAAATCTTTATACGTAGTATCATACTGAACGACACATCTAATTTACAATGTTTACTGTTTTTTTTTTGGTAAGTTTGTTTATGACATTGCCGCCTATTTTTGTGTTCATTGATTTTACATATATGTTTAAGAATTTCATATATAAGCTAAGGGGCCTCATTTTTACTTGTGGGCTGTGGCACAGGACCCGAAAACTACAAGACGCCCTGTTTGCACTTAATATATAGTTAAATTCCCAAACCAGATAGGAGTTCGTATTAAACAATTAAGAAGAGCTAGATAAACATATATGCTTGTGTAGTTGAAGAAGTTATGTATAAATAAACTTACTAGCAGTAGCAGCTGTAGGGGAGTGTGGATGAATCTCTCGACTTCCAAAAACCCAAAGTGGGTGCAAGTTTCTTCGAACATTGTCTAGTCCTCCATCAGTAGCAGGAGGCAAAGGTTCAGATAAGCAAGAATATCTCCATTTCAAAGCATCTAAAACAGTGGAACGACTGCCTCCACCAACTGAATTGCCTCTCATCATTTCTACACATAATCATACCACAACTTTCGTTTACAAATTACAACTGTAAGCTTTTAACTATTTCAAACACTCGAGGGTTGTTTGTTTAAGATCATTGACGAGCTTATTCGATTTCGGTTTTTAATATCTTTTATAAACTCGAAAATATTTATAGGCACGTATAAGCTTATTATTATATCACGATAAATTCGAAAACTAACGTACCTCAAAATGTGTTTGGATATAATTGTAAGCTACCAAGATTTTCGGCTAAATACTACTACACCGAAATATACTTCATACGAATTGA
This sequence comes from Artemisia argyi, assembly GCA_030686995.1. Lineage (NCBI taxonomy): Eukaryota > Viridiplantae > Streptophyta > Magnoliopsida > Asterales > Asteraceae > Artemisia > Artemisia argyi. The sequence continues at coordinate 43,720,695 of CM060683.1, read as the reverse complement.
TGATGATACTGACTGTAATGGTAGTATTAAGCATGGCTTTTTATAGGCGAAGTAATAATCGACACGTGGAACAACGTAAGTCGTCGATCGAAGGTGGGGAGCAATTTACTGGAGTTGTTATTAATGACACGTGATGCAATCTTAATTAGCTCATCCATGACAGTAAATATTTTGATTTAGTATTGGGATCGCTGACACGTGGAGCTATAAAAATTGTCGCTACACAACAAGTGGCTCGTTGCTTGTGGGCGGCCCCCATTTCCATCGTGTTTACATCTCCATACCCGTCCTTAACAGGTTCGTCAGGTAAGGTTTATTTGTTTGGAATGAAAAAAACTATGTAGGTCATGTTTGGAAGCCTTTTTTGGAGGTATTAAGACACACTGATTTCTTTTAAAACGATGGTTTTTAAAAGGCATTATAAGTTGGGTAAGGAATTGTTAAATCATTCTTTGTTTTTGCTTCAAGCTCTGTGATATGATTCTTGAATTTCTGGGTATCTTTAGATCCGCTCGTGTTAAGTTTTTGACGAATCGGATCTTACTCTTTGTTATATTCTTTTCGACGTATTAATCCTACTTATTGTTTATAAGGTGTTTTTCTCCTTTGTAAATATTAATGGAGAATGTTTGCTTGATTTATGCCTTTTGATCTAAAGATTTGCTTTCAAGAAGCAATTTCATATATATATATATATAGAATCCGGATCGATTGAGAAGGTTTTCAAAAACGATATACTTTTAACTTTGATTCATGTTTTCAAGCGTAAAACTCATTTTAATGTGATTAAAATTCAACATGTGTAAAAAAAAATTTCGAATCAATGTTAAAAATCTCTCGATTTTGCAATATATGTAGAATACTGAATCATCTCTACAATATACATATACTAGCAGGGTCCCCGCGCGATACAGCTGCGGGCACCCTGTAATTTAATTTTTTCGGCTAATAATTTATTTTATTTGTACGTTTTTTGGCAATAATTTTACTGATTAATTTTTTATGACAAAAATTTGATGAAATTTTGCTTAGTTTGTATTATTTTATTTATTATTATTATTATTATTATTATTATTATTATTATTATTATTATTATTATTATTATTATTATTATTATTATAGTTTGTTTGGTTTTTACAATATGTGAACATATTTTAGTTTACTATGTTCTTTTTGACAATAAATTTACGGATATCAAAAATTTCGTTTAGCTCGTGTCCGTTCGAGCTCGAGCCTGTTGGCTCGTGTCCGTTCGGGCTCGAGCCCGTTTGACCCGTGCTCGTTCGGGCTCGAGCCCATTGCCCGTTTGGGTTTGAATATTTGTATAATATGCTTTATTATTTGTATTAGTGACATTTAATGCAGGAATTGTATTTAAGTTGGTTGTACAATATGCTTGATAATTTGTATTTCTTATGTAAGGGGTGTTTTAATAAGTGCACTAATTGTATTTATTGATCAGTTAATTAATTGTATTTAATGTAAATAATGATTTATTTATTGTATTTAATGTTCGTATTAATTGTATGCTGGAATTAAATATGAGGGGAATTTCTATAAGTAGCATTTGTGTTTGAATCACTTGTATTTTAAGCTTATTAACTTGTAAGGTTTAATTTTAAGTATTCTAATATTAGGAGGCCTTCCTCTATTATAATATAGTATGATTATTTCGGGCCAAATGATTTGAAAATGATTCAAACTTGTCACCTTTTTTTTTGTATGCATTAAACTTTTTTTTTTTTTTTTTTTTTTTTTTTTAGAAAATTCAACTTTTTTAGTTTTTTCGTTGTACGCATCCAACTTCCTTAATTTTTATATTTGTAGGCATCCAACATCCTTAATATTATTATTGTCACGTCATTTTTTTCTCACTACATGCCTACAATAGAAATTTTTTTTAGATAAATGCTACAATAGGAAAATTAAAAATTTAGTGCATACAAAAAAAAAAAATGTGACAAATTTGATGCATTTTCAGACCATTAGCCCTTTCATTTATTTCATAGTGTTTTGGTTCTTTGGTATGATAATTGATGAAGATGTTCTTTAAAACTCTTTAAAGCTAGTAAGGGCGATATTGTCATTTTTAAGTTACTCACATTTCAACTTTTATCACTTTTGTTCTTCTGATGCAAACCAAAGAGGGTGTGCCATTTTAAATGTTGATATTCTAAATAGTTTATGTTTAGTCGTGTATTAACATGTTTTGGTTGAAATTAGTTAAATTCAAAGAGTAGGTGTTTAAAATTAATGTACAACATGTTAATACATAGATTGATACTTTAAGCACACTAATTTTAGAAGGTCACATAAGAACGACACAGTTTTGAAACTTTGATGATTTTTATGATTAGTATAAAGTTTGAGGTATCAAATTAAAACACTCATGAAACTTGGTTACTAATGAGTGACATACAGTTGTAGCTCAAGGGTAAAGCTACTAAAGTCATTGCTTTAGGCCCCCGAATATTTAAGACCCCCAATTTTATAACACATATTGTAAATATATAGTCGGTCATATATTTCTTGATCATCATCTTGAGGTCTTGATATATAAAAAGCTCTATTAATAAAATTGCTAAAATTATCAAAGATGTTTACTTATTTATTGTTTATTTTTTAAATCCATGATCTTTATTTGAGTTTAAGAAACACAACCAAATCAATCTTTTTATTATTACAAAATGATAAATTAAGCTCATTTAATGTTACAAATTCTGATTACTTTTAGCCGATACTGTAAACAAATTAAAGTTTCAAGAATTACACATGAATAGTGTCTTAATGAACGGACAAGATTAACCTATTTTTCAGTGAACAAACATGAACACCAATATCTGTTTATTTAAGTGTTCATATTAGTTAGTTTGTTCGGTTAACCAAAACTAACAAACACGAACAAGCCTCGTTCGTGTTGGTTCGGTTTTTCGGCTCTACTTATAGGTTATCATAAAGCGAAGTTTGTGTTCTTTGATAATTGGATGTTCTCTAAATCCAATGAATCGAAAAGCTAATAATAATAATAATAATAATAAATGAAAAATTTGAAAGTTAGGATTTCACAAAACTTGAGCCGCGAACATAAACCCTTCTAAATAGATTGAAAGCACACAGTATTTAAAAGCTCATGTTTTGAACTTTGATGAACCATACACGCCCACAAGGATATTTATTATGGCACGTTCTTAATAACTTAGTATTATTATTGATGTATAGTATGGAACAATTTACACGAGTCATCAAGCCACTCAATTTAATTAATCGATATATTCTTGTGCCTATTACTAATCTTATTTTAAAAAGAAAAGCTTGACCTCATTGAAGAAAAGATCTTTATTGTGATTTCTAGGAAGGAACGTGAATTGATTTCTATATCTCCAAAAGAAGCCAGGGAGTCGTTTATCAAAGACTTTATCCGCTAGGTGGATTGCATCTTCGATTCTTCGTGCACCATTATTTAATGCGCGAAAGATATCAAGCTTGAAGATTGTTTGTACACGGAGTATTGGTTATGCATTCATTATCTTTACTTCTATAGCAAGTTATATGCTCATTTCAGTTAGTATCTATGACAATAAAGAAAGCCTTTTAGACATTCCACATAAGCAATGTTTTGAAACCTGTGTTTAAGATCGACCCGGCCGAGTCACCGGGTCACCGGGTCAACCGGTTCGACCGCCGGGTCAACCCGGTTAGACCCGGTTTTATGCACATTTCCAAAAATCCATTTTCTATTGTCCAAAGTTTAATTTCCAAACTCCAAACACTACTCTGTAGTGAAAAAAGAGCAAAGAACCTTACGGTTCAAGCACAGGGGTCCTAAACTCCTAATCATGCTAAGCGCTTTGGATATCAGAACCCGAATTCAATCTAATAAGTGAAAACTAATCACAAATATAAGTGAATATACACCATAAGAAAGTCATATCAAACAAAAATAGCACATTAACAATAAAAAAAAAAATAATAAAAAAAAATAAAGAGTCAAAGAAAAAAAGAAAAGAAAATCCAAACCCGGCCGGGTTTCAAAACCCGGGTTGACCCGGGTCACTCAAAACCCGGCGGGTCTAACCGGTTGACCCGGTTTTAGAAACTCGGGTTATTTGGACCATTTTTTGACCGGGTACCGGTCCAACCGGTTGACCCGGCCGGGTCAACCCGGGTTTGAAAACATTGCACATAAGACGATAAGAATGTAATCAAACAAATACATATTGCTTTTCGCTTCCTATTTTAGGTACAATTAACGATGATGCCAACCATGTTTACGACAATCATAAGAAAATCGTCAAATTTGAAAACTCAAAATGCAAAAGTACAACTTGTCGGGATATTCATTGAAAAATCGTCCATAAGCGGCTTTGAACTCGATAATCTTTTTCACACCAATATAATAATTAAAATTTATTAGGACACTGGCAGTCATGATTTCGAAATCGTTCATACCTCCGAAATCCATCAATAATATCATTCCACCTCATTTCACCTAATTCATACTTTTTTCATACCTCCAACTCATTTTTAGTGGCAACCATGCCTTTCTCATACCTCCCAATAATATCTACTTGCATTTAATGCAACTGTCTTAGTTTGTGTTTGAAACGAGAATGCTTCGGAGGCAATATTTGCCGCTGAGACCTTGCCGTTGATGATGCCGGTGGGGTGGCGGCGGTGTTCACCGCCGGCATCACCTTACCGGTGGGTGACGCCGCCCCCACTGCTACCCTTCTTATGAAAAGATTTGTGTAGGATTGAAGGATGGAATTAACCAAAGGTGTTTGCGTGTGGCAAGGCTGTCAAACTCGCGAGTTTACACGTAAGATCGTACGATCTTACGTGCACACCAACCAAAATCGTGTAGGATCGTGGTAGGATCGCATCTGAGGTAGGATCGTAAGTAAGATCGTAGGATCGCACGTAAGATCGTAAGATCGACACGCGATCCGAGTTCACTTTTTTTTTTTTTTTTTTTTTTTTTTTTTTTTTTTTTTTTTAATCTTTTAAGTCCATCCCACTTGCTTAGGCCATAAAAACAAACGTGTGTTTTATTAATGTCTAATAAGCAAACCACTGTTGTTTCATTTTCTAAAAAGATTATAGTTTATACATAGTTTTCTACTTTTCTAAATAGATTATAGTCTAAAAGTGTTCAATAGTTTAATCTACTTTACTTCACTGTGATTATATGTTTTGGGATGCCACTTATGCAACGTTTGTTTTCTTCAAATCATGTAGATGACTCGTATGTTTTGAGACGTTTAGGGCATGTCATTTAATATTTTTTTTACTAAATCGTTAATGTAACGATTGAAACTTGACTTTTTGTGGTTTACTATTACTTTTGTGTTTGAAATTTGAGCTTTGTAATTTTCAAGCGGATCTTATATGAATTATCTTTGATGTTGAGTAGAAATGCAAAACAGTTTGACTCGTATATCATTTGTTTACAAAATATGACAAATTGGTAGGATCGTAGGATCGCGATCCGATCCTACGATCTCGATCTTGCAAAGAGAAAAACGATCCTGCGTGGGATCGCGATCTTGACAGCCTTGGCGTGTGGAGTTGAAGAGTTAAAGTAGCCAAAGGTGTTTTGTTTTTGTATCTCCAAAATTAAAAACTTTAAAAAACAAACAAATTTATTAATTTATTCAACATCTTTCTGAAGAAATAAATAAATGGCGGCTCTATTTAACGAGGGGTCCTCCTCTTTTCAACTTGTGTATTATTTAATTTAATTACTAAAGTTAAAATAAACAAATTGGTTTGAAGGTTCAACTCATCTAATTAGAATGCATGACTATAATGCGTTCTCAAGTTCGGTTTTGAAAAGAAAGCAAGAGTGGGAACAAAAAGGTCGGAACGTTCTCTAATTTTTTTAACAAAAGAAAGTTAGGTAAAGAGAAGGGAAAGGGTGGGTAATGACTTTTTTATAGGCCCAAATATGGTACGAAAGAGAAAGGAAGAAAGACATTCACATTAAAAAAAAAAAAAAGAAAGAAAAAAAAAGAAAAAAAACTTTTAACAAAAACTAATTACCTAAATAATCCTTTTACATAGTGGTTTTACGAAAGTAAACATTTTTTTCTATGTTTTACACAATGAAATAAATATGTCACATCACATTTTTCAATCGCTCAATCACTTTACTCGCCCAAAAATAAAATGTTCGAATTAATTCTAACAGTTGCTCAGATCTCCTTTACTTGCCCAAATTAAAACTCTCGCCCGAATTAAAACACTCCTACATTATAACACTATCCCAGATTTACCATATTTATATTAAATGACTCATTTGGCGCAACTAAAAAGCAATAAGGCGAATGAAAAGCAAAATAGTCTTCTAAGCATGCTATGACTTATATTTATGGGAATTAATGTGAGAAGTAAAAGCTGATCTCTTAATAATTTTATATAGTCTTTTGATGATCCTTTAGCAATCTAGCAAGAGAAAATAGGTGGCTTTGGACAATACTTAGCATATTAAAAAAATATTCTAAGGTTTGGCTTTTAAGGTCCCTATAGTTTATCCTCTTTCCTCACTACATTCGCCCAAATCTACAACTCGCCTAACACGCCTAACACGTCGCTTGGAACTTGTCAAGCAATGCTTAGAACTCGCCAAGCAATGCTTAGAACTCGCCTAGCACTCGCCTGTTAAATGATCTCGCTTAGAACTCGCTTAGCACTCGCCTATCATTCGCCTGGCTTATTTCATTCGCCTAGCATATCGCCTAGAATTCGCGTTTTTAATTTCAATAAATTCAGTCGCCTAAACTTTCGCATGGAGACACGTGTATGGTTAAAAAGTCATCTAGTAATCAATCTAACGGATAACATTAAAAGTTCATTTTGGAAGAAAAAAATATGCTAGGTCCAATTTCGTAAACTACTAGCAGAAACAGACCATTTAAAAAAATTCCTCCTAAAAAACAAGTATAAAAGAGAGAAATAATATTATATTTCTTTTGCATGTATCGGGAAGTATAGCCAAAAGAGAGAAATACTATTATATTTCTTTTGCATATATTGGGTATGTATTGGTATGTGTGTTTTAGGAGTATTTTTAAATGATAAAAATGATAAAATGTTTAAGGGAAGAGAAAGAATGTGCTGCAAATACTAAGGGAAATGAGAAGGAAAAAAGAATGAAAGTGTTAAATGGTGACATGAAGCTAACGTGGCGAAGGAAAAACCCTAACCACACCTTCCACACTTAAAGAAAATTAGTAAGTGAGGAGGGTGTGTAGCGTGAAAAAGGTAAAAGAATATTGTCATGTCAGCGGGAAAGTGACAGATATCACATAGGATTGCAATCAAGTCAAGCTTTTATCAAGCAACTTGAGCTTGAGCTCAAGCCCAAAAAATAGCTCAAAACATATAACAAGTCAAGCTCAAGCTTTTGATAGCTCGGCTTGAGCTCCTATCAAGCTTTTTCAAGCTTTAATATAAATATATTTTCATTATAAATTTATATAACCAACTAGGGATAATTTGAGTATTAACATAATTATAACGACTTAATTTGTAAATAATTGAACATGTATTGTAGAAGGTCATGTAAACATAATTAATCCAAACCTTTTGTTCCTACTTTATGTATTCTTCACACTTCTTGGGCTGTCGACTGTTATAGAGTTATTATTTGTGTAAAACACTAGTGAGTTTGGCTATTATGGTTTAAGTTTGTTTTACTTTATAGATATATTTTTTGATAAGTTTGGCTATTAGATACAATGTTTTTATATACATTCAAGTTTTTCAAACCAAGCTCAAGCTTTACTAGAATTTTTCAAGCCAAGCTCAAGCCTGGATGATTAAAGCTCGTCAAGCTATCAAGCCAAGCTCAAGCCTAACTTATAAATTTCAAACCAAGCTCAAGTCCTATTAAGCTCGAGCTCGGCTCGACTCGATTACACCCCTAATACCACACCTCACATTGCAGCATAAAAGAATTATTCCTTTTTGCGAGACTTGAGTGTCGAGGTTTGGAGGAGAGAGATTGCATTTTATTGGTTGTGTTTTTTGTTTTAGGGTATTTTTAATAATAGAAAAGTAGAAAAAGTTAGAAGAGAAAAGAAAGAAAATGTTGCAATGTTTGAGAGAAAGTTGAAAAAAAAAATATAAAGAAAGTGTTTTTGATGATGTGAAGCATATGTGGCGAGGGAAAATCCTCAACCGTACCCTCCACTCTAAAAAAAAAGCTGTATATGTGTGATCATAACAAGGGCTATGTGTAATTTTAGGCGGGGTGCTAATATAAGAAGTCAAGTTGCTTATTAATACTAGTATATCTAAAGATTATAGGACAATAATATTGTATTTACAGTTCTGAATATAAGATGTCACCATCAGCACATCCGCACATGGAACAATCTTAGTGCTGATTAGCCCTTTACTGCAATTTACATCACTAACCTCGTCACACTATAGCAATATATTTCTTTTTAGCAAGCGGTTAAATAACTTTTTGCTGTGAAAAAACAAAGCACATTAGCATCCCACAGTTATGAACAATTTTGAACGATGTTTAAATGTATGGATTTGGTCTAAGAATATCAATATATTTTTTCAAATGTACCGATTTGGTACGTGATCTTTTTAAGTTGTAGAAATGTAACGAACTTTTATAAGTTTTAATATGGTACCTGATGATGATGTGTCACATTATAAATGGTGCCACGTGTCATATTTTCAGATATGATACGTCATTGTCACGTACCAAATTGGAACACTTATCAAAGTTCATTACATTTTTACAACTTAAAAAAATCACATACCAGATCGATACATTTGAAAAAAGTACATTGTTATTCTCGACCAAGTCTGTTAAATGTATTATAATAGCGATATTTACCAACACTGGCATAAGTTATGATGCGTGGGAATCAGACCTTGCTTTACCTCTCGAGGGATCTCGAGAAGCTTACAACCCCCACCAGGCAGTGTACCTGATCGTTGTAGTATAGTATAGTGACAAGTACCGGGGGATTGATCGTTCAGCTTAGGAATAGTGTCGCTAGGATTAGAAAACCTAATTAATAGTTCTAGATGTGAGGGATGATTATTTTTGTATTTTTATATTTCTATGAAAGCAAGTAAAATCTCGGGTTTTGGAATAGTGGGCGGAATTAGTTGCTATTCAACTAACCCAAAGCTATTATATAATTAAAATAAAATAATGAAAATGAAAATAAACTAATTATACTAAGGTTGTGAGCAGTAATTGGAGAAATTGTGTTTACTTAGACTTCATTACTCCCTAGATATCTTTTACATGTTAATTACTTGTTACACTTGTATGAATGACGGATTGTATTCCTTAATACCATTCGTGGGGTGACATACATAACTCCCCAACTCTATGAGCTCTTATCTCCTCCTACACCATGATCCATCACAACTATAGGGATTGTAAACAGTGGCTCATGCATTAAATACAACCAATAAAGACCTAGTACGCCTCGGTTCATGTTTCTTAAGACGTTCAAGCATGTTACCATTTGGAGATCTGCCAGTTTTCTTAAGCCTAACATATAAATCATTCATTCAAAACAAGAATAGACAAGTAATCAACACATAATCAACATCTAGGTTTCATTAGATCTAAGCAAACACAAAAGAGATCTAGCCTAGCATAATGGAATTGAGACAAGAACAAGATATAAATAACCAACACATAGACATATTGATTGAATTGAAAGTACACTTATCTCAATTACAATGCAAGGTCTCAAGGGTTTGGAACCCTTGAAAACCTGTAAAAGAGGCACCAAAATCGTCTTTAGGGTTTCACCAAAACTTCTCCTTTTTTTAATGAAAAAACTAGAAAACTATATATAGGAAAAATAGGCTGACGGTGTCAAGAGTTACTTGTGACGCCGTCACCTCGCCGCCATATACTTCCTCGGACGGCCTTGATCCACTTATGACGGCCTATGTGACGCCGTCACCACCCATGGTATTTTATTCTTGCCACTTTGACGCCGTCATGAAGCCTTCTGACGCCGTCACCACCTACGGTGTTTAATTCCTCATGTCTGACGCCGTCACCTTGTATCTTCAGCATGAAAATTTGGTACTTTGCCGTTTTCTTCACTTTTATGCTCCAAAAACGTCCAAAATGGCTTCTTTTCCAGAATTCACTCTCCAAACACCTAAAATCACAAAAGGAACGATTTAGGGCAATATTTGATCAAATAAAGTCGGATTCGGGCTTAAATGACCCCCTAAAAACGGATCATTTTTCGCCTCATCAAGTTACTATGGGCCTTCCGTCGGAGACGTTGACCAGCTGTTAAATCACCCTTCAACCTTCTTTAGCCTTCTTCCTTGCTATTTTCCATAGTTTTGGTGAGTTAATAAAAGAAATATCACGAACTTATATAAATATGATGACAGTGGCGATGCAGCTTGACATAAAAAAAGTTATTTACGAAGTCTTTCCTTGAAAATGTTACAATAGACATAATTAGAAAAGAACTACTCGGGCGTATGATCGTATAACATATGATGATAAAATTTATACTTTGCTAAGTTAAAAATGATTCCACAAATGGCACATGTTACAACTGAAAGGTAACGTTGTTAGTAGGGGTGTCCAACAAAATCAAGGAATCAAAGGAGTTACTACGTTAGAGTGGTGGGTGCAGTTGAGGTATATAAGTTTTATAGATGTTGTCACGTCTCCATTTACCAAATAACACTCTTACATCATAAACACCCTCTTCAATAATACAATAATATTCCTATAGCACACCATAAAAAACCCCTACTCTCTATCTCAAAAAAAAAAAAAAAAAAAAAAAAATACGGATAACACAATGTGAAGCTAACCACATTGATACCTATAACACCAACATACGATGGAGTATAAAACTTATAAGGGTGTTATAAGTATCAAAATGGCACCTATAACGTATTACTCGACATTATAATGTGTCCTCTTAAAATTATCAAAGGTTTGGTTAAGTATTTAATACATCCAAAAACAGATAAAGAGAAAGTAACATTAGAATGTGATAGCTAATAAAGATTAGTGGCTCTGACCACAAAATATACACCAAGCTAAGGACCACTATCAACACATGAGATTAGCTTAATCTAATAAACAATTCTTTCAGGTCACAACGACCTGGGAAGACCTCTCGGGCCGTGTCTATATACGCGCAAACAACTGTTACCCAATGGTTATAGTACGATACCTGACGCGTAACAGTAGGACAAACATAACCAGAATATGGAGCAATCTGAGCCAATGAGAGAAAGTCACATGTCATCCTTATCCACCCATCAGATGATCAATACATGGACTATCCACAATCGTTGATCATCCACATAAGGTTTATCCCAAAACCCTAGATACCTCCCTATTATCACATACAAGAAAATGGATCAACATATTAACATTTTCACACACTTATTCACATACCGTAAATACATACTAGGTTTGTTTAAGTGTTACTCCAGCTTTTGATTCTTCATCATACCTTAGGGTTCTTACCATTCTATACAAGAAACCAAACTACACAACCATAAAATCAACTCATAACCACGTTTTATCATATCATATGCAAACAACTGCTTAATAGTTTAAAGTTTGACACAAAAGCAATATTCATCAACTTTTATACAAAAGAAATATCTAACCACAATATCACAATTATAATTATAACTATTTGCACTTTTAAATTTTCATCGCTATGCATAGTGACTCGTACCGAATGCTAAATTTACCAAGGGTCTGTTTGGTTTTCAGTTTTGGCTTGGGGTTTAGATTTGACATCAAAATTTTGATGTTTTGTATGAAAAAGTGGGGACTAAGATCGAATACTAAATATTCGCTGCGCATTAATCCGGTGCACAAAGGCTCGGTTACAAGTTTTCTTACTGCCATCTTTTGTCAAAAAGAGTGGGCCTCAAATTTATCTCAACCTCTCATTTTAGATTAAACTTATTTTATAATAATAAATTTGATTATTTTTCTTTTATACATTTTTAAATTAATAGTAATATTTATATTTTTATGTATTTTTTTCTCCGACTTTTTCTCTTAAAACTTACACCAAATTTAAGTTTAAGGCTCGTTTGGTTTGTAGATGAGTTTAGATTAGAATTTGGATTTAAATGTAAAGTTGTAAATTATGATTTGGATTAAAAGAGAGAAAATATATTTATTTAATAAATTATATAATAAAATTATTATTAAAAATATTTTTTTTAGAATATAAAACATTATTATATATAGAAAAAGAAAGAAAGAAAAAGAGATAAAAAGTGGTGGGGCCATCTACTTTTCATAAAACCTACCACCCTCTCCTCCTTTTTTCAAAACCCTCATATTTAGCATTTAAAACTTAAATGCGGATACTCAAAAATCAACAAAACAAAAGTTTTCTAATTTTAAATCCTAATCCCACTAAAAAATAGGGGTGTTGATCGGTTCGGTTTTCGGGTTATTCGGTTAATTCGGTTAAAAGTTTTTTAGGGTCAAACCGTGAACCAAACCAAACCGAATTCAAATTTGATTTTTGGTTCGTTTTGGTTGAATTCTAGTTCGGTTCGGTTTTCGGTGTAACCGAATTACACACTTTATTTAAAAAAAAAAAAGAAAAATATACAAATATATTTAGCCAAAAAAGTTATTTCAAACATAAAAAGTATTTTTTTAATATTAGGATAAAATTTTATTGTTATATATATATATATATATATATATAAATATATAAAAAATATATAAATTTATATGAATTTGGTTTTCGGTTTTGATTACCAAAATCATATCCAAACCGAGAACCGAATTAAAAGTTCGGTTTGGTTCGATTTTGGCAAATTCAGTTCGGTTATTAGTTCGGTTCGGTTCAGTTTTGGTTTTCGATTTATTCAGACATTTCGGTTTTTCTGCTTCACCCTACTCAAAAACCATAAACCAAAGTGCACCTTAAATCCAAATCCACAAACCAAACAACAACAACAACATACCCAATCCCGTCAGGGCGGGATATGGGGGAGGTAAGATGTAGACAGATCATACCCCTACCCCAGGATAAACCTAAAGGTAAAGAGACTGCTTCCAGAAAGACCTCCGGCTGGTGACCACACACACACACCCCCCCTCACACCCACACACACACACACATATACACACACACACACACACACACACACACATATATATATATATATATATATATATACACAAAAGAATATAAAAAAGCAAAAAAGAAAAGGCGACGATAATAAAGGAGCAAGATGAAAAAAAAAGCATACAAAACAAAAAATAAATAAATAAAAATAAAAAGCATAAAAGCACGAAAGCAAATAAAGCTACGCAGACAAAAAACAAACGCCACAAGAGACCGACCAAAACAGACCAAAAACGAATGCCACAAGAGGAACCAAAAAGAAAGCAACGCAAAGGGCCTAGAGCTAAGCCAAAGCAAAAAGAGCGAGCAAAAGGGCAAACAAAATGGCCAAAAACCTAAGGGCAAAGCAAAGGACAAGCAAAAGACACAACAAAAACCTAGAGCCACAAGGGCACAAGCTACAGGACCCTAACAATATAAAGCAAGGGCAAGGCAACTAAGAGGCACCTAAAAAGCCTAACACACCACAGCAAACCCGAACCCTACTAACCTATCCCAAAACTAACCAACAACAACAACAACAAATCCACAAACCAAATGGACCCTAAATGTGTGGGCGAATAATACTTTCAAGTGGGCTGATCATCAATACTAGCCTTAAACCCAAAAGCCCAAACCCACAAATAACCGGGTCAAATCGGATCACAAATACTTCACTTCTTCCCCAAGCCACACCCCTTGAACACAATAAAACAATTTGTTCTCTCCGATTCAAACAAAAAAGAGTCTGAAAATTCGACTTAAAAAAATAAAATAAAAAAATGGAGTGTGTATTTGGAATGGTGGGAAAAGGGTTTGCATTAGTGGTGGCAGATACATCTGCAGTCAACAGTATCTTGGTTCACAAGTCTAATGAAGACAAGATCATGGTTCTTGATCAACATAAGCTTATGGGTGCCAGTGGTGAAGCTGGTGATCGGTATAATATGTTTTTATTTATCATGTGTTCAAGATTTAGTTTTGATGTGTGTAATTAGGGCTAATTGTGAAAAAGGTTAATGTTTTAATTAGGGGTTTATTTGAAGTTTGAAATTGAAATATGTATGTTATATGCATTAATGGATTATTGTTACGAGGTTATCTGACTTCGGCTTTTCCAGCTTATTTTGTTTGAAATTTAAGACGGGATCGAATAAACTCATAAGCCCACAAGTAAGCTTAAACAAACAGCCGCTAAGATTGTTTTTAGGTTATGTACGAGTAAGATAGGCCGTAGGCTTTATGGTGCGTATAACTTTTTGGTAAAAAGTGTGTTTTGTGTTTCCAAAACAAGAAGCTTATGGAGTGCTTGTCTTAGCTTATTTTTCCAGCTTATGGGGTTATTGAACTTTTGAAAAGCTTATAAGCCCAAATATTTGAGCATATGAGATTTTCAATAGTTCAATAACCCCATAAGCTGGACAAATAAGCTAAAGAAAACACCCCTTAAGTAGTTTGAAAGTTGGTTATTCTACACTGTTTATTCTAGAAAACAATAAGCAAATAAGCAATTTTTTTTAATAAGCAACCCCAAACACCCTTTAACTGATGTTACAAATAATTTATTTTGCGTGTTGAAGCCACCTAGGATAGCTCTGTGATGAAATAATGGAAGTTAATGTCATAAATATGCTAGAAGAATGATATAGGAAAGGGTCGGAACCGGTCATGGGGATAACCCACTTAGGTCGCATACATCTGGTAACCTAAAGAGTAAAGAGGGAAAACCTCATCCGTTTACCTGTAATGATATATGAAAAGAGTTTGGTACTGTTTTTAAAATATTCTGGTTATGGTATTGTCGGTCTTAAGCTCCTAGTCAGATGTAAAATAGTAATAAGAGACGATTAACACTGGGTTGGTTCGTTTATATGTTGATAATTGATAATGTAGATTGATCAAGTTTTCTTTTAAAAATTTCATAAAACTAGTATGAGTTTATGCTCCAGTTACTACTTCCCTAGCTGAATCTTAGGTATACCATTTACAAATTGAATGGTTTTTAATACTGATTGTCAAGTGCTTAAGTCTATATTCTCTTATATTTGCAAGATTCATTTACTTTGATTAGTTTGTTCACATTTTCCCTGAAGCGAAGGATCTCTACTTGTTTTTCACTCTATTATAACCTAGAAGATTAGTCTAGAATGTGTTACGTACTATGTTACCACAGGTCATCATATTATTATCTCTTGTTTGATTTCTTTCCCTCTTCATTTTTAGAGCTCAGTTTACGGAGTATATACAGAAAAATGTTTCTCTGTATCAATTCCGAAATGGGATTCCATTGACTACCAACGCTGCTGCAAATTTCATGCGCAATGAGCTTGCCACGGCTTTGAGAAAGGTATAAATCTTACCAATTTTTTAAACCAAACAGATTATAGGTTCTTACATGTGTACTTATGTGTTCCTTTATATCCGCTCGCTCAAAGCACTCCAGAATATTAGTCATTTATGGTGTATCTTGCTTTCTTTATATGTTCTTTTTGTACTTGGCTATTCTTTATCAGATATTTGAAGAATCAAATGGTCACTTAAAAGTTAGTTTAGGTATTTGACTCAACATCAACTTAGTCATCTTTTTGTGTTCGCTTGTGAGGATCTGTTGCTTCTCATTGTCCAGCTATATTTTATTTTAAACTTTCAGTTTGCTTATATAAACTACCTAAATACAGGAAGAGATAATACATAAACTTAGTTTGCTCTGGACATCATTATCTTACGATTGTGATGTTTTTAGGTTGCATTTTCTTTTGCTCAATACTTGATACCTGAACTACTGAATATAGTTCACGGAACATATTACTCTTATTTATTTATTTATTTATTTTATTTTTTATTTTTTTTTGAAAGGCCGGAACATATTACTCATTAAACCAAAGTCATTTTCTTTATATTATTTTTCATTTATCAATGCTCAAAAAGCAATTTGTTTCTTTTTCTCGTCCCTTGATATTTTTCTATGCATACATGATCTGCAGTTTGCTGTTGATCTTGCTGGTCTAACATCAAATTGATTTTTTGACCTCTCGGACCATCGGAATACACAACTTATAAGAAAATTGTCAGTGATAATCTGTTGAATATCCAAATTCTTTATCTTACACATCCTTATGATCTTTCTGAGAATTAGTGATAAATTTGAGTTTTGGTTTAGGTTGATCTGATGTTTAAAACAATTCTTATGGTCTTATCACAATAGCATGAAATTTATAAAAACTTCAATATAATTGATATTGGTTGGAATATTGCCTACCCAGTGTGATTACTGTAGGTATTAGGATTTAGGTGTTCTTCTTACTTGAAATCTAGAATGGAGCATGCTCTTGTTATATTTCTTAAAAAAAACACATCTATGACATGTTGTTTCAAACTGTCGGTGATCATAGCTTCCTTCCAGCAATATACTATTACCATGATGTTTAATTGGTTGCAACTAGTGATTTGAATGTCCTTCTCATATCATTTCAAGCCCTTCCTATGTTAATTTTTTGGCATGAGTCTAATTAAGCAAATTTGTATATTTTTTCATGTCCTAATAAGTGATCCGAGCTGCATTTGGTCTTACTCAAACTCAGCCAAAAAGAGATACAAAGTGGCAGGGCTTGGTATTTTTCATGATTATCTGCAACTACACAAAATTTTATACCTCAACAATCTTTCAACTTCTAGAAATATGATGGGCGCTCTAGGAGGCACAAATGATCATCACAAAATAGAATGGTTGGTTGGGGTTTGAGAGTTGAGGTTATTTTCCTAAAATGCTTGATGAATTAGCGCCATTGACCCTTTAGACTAGTTATAGGACAACATGCTTCGTTTCTGAAGTGCCAGTGCTTTTTTAACATTGCTAATGGTAGGTACCAATATTTATGTACCTGAAACATTTGGTTTCTGTGCACCATTCTATGTCGCTAGAACCTGACAGGTAATTTGGGTTACTTTGTTTTATCATGATCCATATGGGTAAACTATACTAACCTTAAATTGGGCTGAACACATTAAAAACTCATTTAAATGCTAGGAATGTACTAGTTTAATGATATTGTTTTTATTCATACTTAATATTAGATATTCTAAACTGTAACTTGATGGACAAAATTTTAGTTGGCCACGTCTAGTGTTGACCATTGTTTCCGAGATATGACAGCTGAGTGATAGAGTGTGAGCATATCTTTTGGTTAATTATTAGACCTGTCTCATATATTAAATTATCTGTGAATGTTTATGGAACTGCATGTATCGTTCTTACTGCTTTTCGTCCTTAAACTTATGCTAATTCAGTTTCGTCCTTAAACCAGTGGGGTATAGTGGTTGTAGGGGAATTTTGAATCCTCCTTAGTCCTTACTGCTAAGTTGATATTATATAATCACATCAGATAATCAGTTGTAATATAACGAACTGTATAAGATAGTATTTGGACAGACCTCTGCTGCCTGAAGTAATAATAAAATATGGAGATGTGATGATCAGACGTTATTGTATGGAAAGTTCTGATTATGTAAGAAATTCAAAGATGTAATGACCAACCAGGACATTTGTGAAATAGACAAATTAAAGTCTCTCAAATTAGGTTAAATGACTTCCTCCTTGATAAATCATCGATGTTGTAGCTGGTATTAACTAATTATATGTCATAGCCTGGGTGTCATAACGCATCCAAACACCCTTGATGAATCAGATACTGACCCATTTAAACTATATTCTTTTTGCAGAATCCTTATCAGGTCAACATTGTGCTAGCCGGTTACGAAAAAGAAACAGGTCCATCCCTATACTTTATCGACTACATTGCAACTCTTCACAAGGTCGACAAGGCAGCTTTTGGCTACGGTTCGTACTTCGCCTTGTCTATGATGGATCGTCACTACCACCCTGACATGACGGTTGATGAAGCCATCAAACTTGCTGATCAGTGCATTGAAGAAATCCGGTCCAGGCTTGTTGTGGCTCCTCAGAATTTTATCATCAAGATTGTGGACCAGGATGGGGCTCGTGAACACTCATGGCGCAGGACCACAAAGGAGTAAAAGATGCTTGTAATATCTTTGAATTATGTCTGGTTTTTTCTTTGTTATGTTATTGGCAAAGAAGATTAGGGACTAAAAGTTGGACCTTGAAAGTTTGATTTGTTATGTGATTGTTAAACTGTCATATGCTGTCGTAATGGGAAAACTTTGTTGTTGAAGATGCCACATTTATGTATCCTTTTTAATTACATTTTGATACCCAAGTAAGCAGTTGTAACAAATGACATCTATAAGGTCTGTCGGGAAGACATGATCAACTCGTTACTCCAATGGTGTTGACCTATCGCGTGGTGGCTATTATTTGGTTCAAATGGCAAGAAGACGATATTTGTTTCCTCATGATTCGAAGTTCAAACAATTGTTTATCGCATTCAGGTTGTTTTCAAAGATGCAAAATTGCATATATATATATATATATATATATATATATATATATATATATATATATATATATATATATATATATATATATATATATATATATATCTTTTGCATGCATAAAAACCATTGTACCATATGCAGCAAAACTTGTACCCCAAATGGAATATCAACATGTTTCATACATCTGTATTTCTCATTAACAACATACGTGGTAGGAAATATACATTCACAACAGACGTGGTTAGAAAATGCCTTTTTTTATAGTAGTTCATAAGAGACTTAAAACATTAAATAATGAAAGTCAGCAATCATTAGATTATTGTAAATAAGTTTTTATGCATAATGTTATAACTATATAATAAATTAACACATTATGAGCTTAGTCGTCTAAACCGCTTAAGTATTTCTGACACAAGAAGCAATCTGATTTCCCGCAAGAGTGGAGCGCAGTAGGCACATTTGACCTTTGTGACGATGTACACCAGCAAAGACTCGTATTATTTGTGGGATGAACTAAACCATTCCCCTGTTTTGCAAGATATAATGTTTCATGTTCTTGCTACTCTCTATGGCTTCGTTGCTGTTGTCGCATTGGTGAGTTTGCATATGTGCTATATGATGGTATAAGTTGTTTGGATGTGAGTTTGCTGTTATTGCATTAGATAGTTTTCGTATAATGGGTGGTTGGATGCGAGTTTTAAGTTAGATATTATTGCCTTTGCAAGTCACAATATCTGGTTTGACCAACTAATTATTTGATACTAATTTGTCAAATCACGATAATATTTACCTGTTGCAGGTACAGCTGATTAGGTTACAACTAAGAGTGCCAGAGTATGTTTGGACAACCCAGAAAACCTTTCATTTGTCCATCTTCTTAGCTAATGCCGGTCTGTATATTTCGGTTAATATAAAATTTCAAAAGTGCATCTAAGAAACCATCATGTCTGATTTTTACTGATTTTAAACGTGTTACTTATGCAGCTAGATGCGTGATATTTATTTTCCGACATGATATCCAAGACTTGACACCTGAGGTTTGTAACGTTCATAAGTTTATCACTTATATGGCTGATTATATATATCTTGTGTGTCGACTCTTATGCTTGGATATGTTTCTTTATCAGATTACCCAACATATCTTGCTTGATCTACCAAGTCTTGTATATTGCTCGACCTATGCTATCTTGGTTTTGTTTTGGTCCGAAATTTACTCCCAGGTTTGATGCGTATTTTCTTTTTGTTACGAGTCTTTTTATTTAGGGGGTGTTTGGATTTTCGTTTTGAAAATGATTATCTGATTATTACAGTCACAATATTTTATGTTTTGATAACAAGATTCAGACCAGAATATTATACTGTAGGTGTTAAAATAAGAAATTTCACTGATTGCTCAAAATCGTAAAAGTATACCTATTTACCATTCTTTTAACAATATTTGAGACCCTTTTTTTTTTGTCATCAAGGCAAAAAATCGCTAAGATCGAACAACTGACCATCTAACAATTACAACTTTTAAGAATAAAAGCGCATCTAAACATTATATTTTACAAGTCGTTATACTAAACAGACTGTCTATCAGCTGGAATTATATAATCAGTCTCAAAACACCTTAATTATTTTTAGTTCTTTTGGTTATAAAGAAAGTTCTATGCTCACTTTATAACGTGGTAAATATTTTATAGATAACGTCGGATTCGGAACCAACTGATAGTCTCCTGAAAGCTTTCTATGCAATCAATATAGCTGTTTACGCTATTGAGGTAAATTTCTTGTTCATAAGTTTTGGAAGTAGAAGAGGAGATAGATAGTTACGCAAACCTCCGCTTAATACATGCTTGTAAATATATTTGACATACATTTAACTTCTTACCGGATTCTAAGCGTATATATTGTCATTTTTATACAGATTGCTTTGTGGTTGATAATGTGGTGGAAGCCTATCCATATGTTGGTGATCATATCCAAGGTTTTTCTTTCAGGGGTGTATTTGCTTGTAGCCTTGGGTTTTCTTAGTTATGGCGGAAGGTACTTCTGATACTTTCTTTCTTGCTGGCCTTATTGGGCCATTTCTCTTATGTCACAAATTTGTGCAGGCTATTTCTAGTGCTGAAAAGGCTTCCTGTGAAATCAAAAAGCCGTGACAAGAAGCTACATGAGGTGTGTATGTGTGAGTGTAGTAGGCAGTTTGTTTACTCTGACCCTTTATATCTAAGTATTAAGGGTGGCAAGATGAGTGCGTTGTGCTGGGCTGGGAAACGGTAGAAAATGTATACGAGTACTATATCTGACACAAAAAAACAGTGGCGGTATAAAAGAAATTACACCAAAATCATTATTTCAATTATCTATGCGGACGAACTTAATTTTATAAATTTAGTCAGGTTGGATTGACCCATAAACTAATAATGGCCCTCTTCTAAGTTTTTTAGTACAGTATATAACTAATGTGTTAGTAATGACTAATGATTATAAAAACGTTATTATTTCAGAAATAACTCAATCCGTGAATGAAACGAATTAGAATGTTGTATGCATACAAAATAGACTTTGCATCTAATATGTTAAATTTGACACATTTAAAAGTATTTAATGAATTACTTTTCTGTGCAGGTTGGCTTAGTGGGAGCAACAAGCTTTGTATGTTTCTTGGTCGGATGTATTGTGGTGAGGCATATATTTATAATTGAGACAATGTTATCGACACATTATTTTATGATCTTAATCTTTATTATGGTGACAATATCAGAAGTTCTTTAATGCATTCAACAAAGCTTCCAACCAAGATGTATCAGAAAATCAAGTTCTAAACTTCATATACTACTTTGTAAGCTTTTTTCCATCTATTTATCTTTGACAGAAAATGGACTAACTTTAAAATGGTATTACACTAAATTTCCACATAAGAAAAGGTTACTGTAACATTTTTTACCGTGTAGCTTGTTGTGTTACCTTGAATCGAAGTTTTCTCTTTTTGTGGTTCTATATAAATTTCTATGAACGTGTGAGTCATTCTTAGCTGCGAAGTCATTCATTACTTCTCTATGCAATTAGTATTATCTGTTATGGGCTCAAATGGTTAAAAGTTTAGTGCGAAAAAATGATCAATCATGGTTTCTGGTTCATATGTTTTTTTTTTTTTTTCCTAAAACTTTTTTGCTGAGTTTCATACTAACTTCTTAATGTAAATCCTTGTAACAGCTGGTGGAGATATTACTCTCTTGTGTAGTTCTCTTTACTTTGAGACAGTTGCCGTCTAAACGAGTTACCAAGCAACAACATGCTGAGTAGATTTCAAAACCTTCTCAACAAGGCTTCTCTCGGTTTGTGGAATATGTACGTACATTGTATCGCTTTGTATTTGCGAAACATACATAATTTTGTGAGATTTTCCGTTATGTTATCTAACTTTTTCACGATTGAAATAAAGATATCGATTAATTTTGGATATTGCAAAATAAATTGGTTGGACAAGTTGTGTACCAAGTTAGAGCGAGTAATTTAAATAGGAATCAAAATGTTGTATGCTTATGGATGTCTAGTGGACAAATGAATTGGCAAGAGGAGAGAGGTTACATAATATAATCAAGATGCAGGCAACATGATCATGTGAAAATAGCCAGTTTTGAATAATCACTTCTAGATCGAGTTGCTTATTCGAACTGAGAGGATATTTTTTTTCTAGTGGGCTTAAATAATCAGGATGGTTAAACACTAATAAAAGAAATTATGTAGTACTACGTACTATACTAGTATGACTTTTATGTTTAGAGGTGTATGTGATACACTCTTTTTATTGCGAAAAGCAGCAGTGTTTCACTAAGATTTCGAATATGGGACCGAATTCAAGTTGATTCTATAATATTGCATCTTCCTCAAATAACGACGATCAAACAATTCCCAATTATGGTCCTTGCGGTCTATGTCCAAAGAGTTACACATAGCATTTTATTAGCATGAACTAAACAACGTTTACTTATAGTTTTCCGCAGCATTCTAAAGGCAAACATGGAATCAATTTCTCTAGCATATGCTAACCTTACTGCGTTGTAAACCGTAAATATGGTCTGGGTTTTCACGTCCCATATAGCCATACAGGAGTGATCAAAAGTCTGGCGAAACCATAATATATACCAACTAATCGTAGAATTACAACTTATATAAATTAAGAAATCAAATGCCAACCTGTTTAAGTATATCTAGGTTTTCACTTTTCATGGGTCATGTACGGGTTGAATACTTAGATGAGATAAGTATTTTCAGCTTAAGATTGAGTTTTTTCTTAAACAAGGGTTTAAATGATACCAAATGCCAACCTGACACAATTTACCACCCTTGATCTGGTCAGCCAGCGTTGCCTAGGTAATTTACCGGGATATGCCTTCCTTGTTGGGTGGGGGGCTCGGTACCAAAAAGGTACACGGACACATTATAACATGCATTTTCTATGTGCCTAGCAAAAACTAAGATAATGAAAAAATAACAAGCTACCAAAAAAATATGCTGTCCATATGTCCAACATCAAATTTCAATAACACTAAATTGAGGTTATAAATCGGTCCCAACCGTCACTAGGTATCCCTGTCACATTCAAATTACCGTCACTTAAGTAGTTAAGTTAAATGAAGATTTTTTATGAGAAGGAAAAAGGAAATGACGTTGAAATTGTTAACGCCATGTCTGAGTGTGGTTCATGTCTAAGTACAGAGCCTTCAAAAAGTAAATACATCAACTGATACATATAAAAATAGTGACAGTTTTTGACATAATAAGGCTCACCTTATGTAGTAAACGAGACCAACCTGCTTACAACCCGCTAACTCATGTAGCCTAACAGTAACAATAATACCATCTCCTTCTCAAACTATATGTACCATTTAAAATTGCACACAATTAATAAAAAACTGAACCGCTACGCTTGCTATACTAAAATTTTGATATTGACCATTAAAAGTCCTTTTTGTTGGGTAAATTTGAATAGAGACACTTAGTTAGAGACATAACAACCTCTAAATTCAGGAACGGAACTAAAGGGTCTTGCGGTGTCATAAGACCCGATAAACTTTTGTTTTGTAATGTTGATTTTCGTAATAAAATTTTGAATTTTCTGCAAATGCGATCTCAATGCATTATATTTTTAATTATTGTTCAGTCAGTATATCAATAGATGAAAAGTGAACTTAATTTACATTTAACTTTATTATTTTAAATGAGAAACGTATTTTTCAAAAAAAAATTCTTATACTAGAGTTAAAAAAACTCCACGCATTGATTTCTTTCTATTTTTAACTGTTTTTTTCCTAAAATAATTGAATTTTACTACTCTATCCGGCCTAAATTATAAACTTGTGGATGATAAAAGGATTCCTAATGTTGAAGAATCAAAACTATAGTTTAAAATATTTATCGGGTCTTTTGACCTTTTACTAAAAAAAAAAAAAAAAAAAAAAAAAAAAAAAAAAAAACTATAGTTTAAAACAACAAACCAACTTCTGTACTGCAAGAAAAAATGGTAAGTAAAATGGAAAACTGAATGACCCATATGAGAATGAGGTATTTGTTAATTATGGAACTTCAAAAAATGAATTTAGTAGTGTTTGGAGGAAAGGATACTGATGTAGTTTGTATATTGTTGTTTTGTCTGAGGCTATGGCTTGTCATTAGCTCTGTTTTGGATGCTTTACTTGTATTTTGGTATTGAGCTAATATATTTGTTCATCTTTGCACAAATAAAAATAAAAATAAAAATAAAAATAAATGACCTAATTAATAAAACAAAAGAGTTATTTATTTATTTTTTTTAGAAGAAAAAAATAAAATAAAAATTAACTATGGTATATTCTAGTCACATTCACATTAACTTGTTACGCTTAGCCGGCGGAATTAAGCCGTTTCTCAACTTCCCATCCCACTTTATGGTATATTCTAGTGTGTTTTCTTCTTTCTCAACATCACCTAATTGCTCCGCTTCTCCTTCTTTCTCAAGCTCCTGCTCTTCTTCTTTTGCAAACTCCATCATATCAACTAAATATGGTGAAATACGATGCGAAACATTGATTGATGGTATCAATGTTTAGGATTAGGCTTATAATATGTGTGTGTGCGTGTGTGTTTAATCAGGCAAGTGTTCTTGCTGGTGGGAAGAGGGTCAGGGTTTGCTTGGAAGGGCCGATGTATGTGTGTGCTCGCAATAAGGCAAATAGTGATGTGTATGTGTTTAAGTGTGTGAGATTTTTTGAAGATTAATTATTAAGTGTGTGTTATGTTTATATAAATTGTATATCTATACTACATATAATACACAAACGACTCTCTCTCCAAAAATTTCAAATGTACAAAAAATTATGCAATATTTACAACACTTTAAAGCAAGGATTTTTCATAAGTACAACAAAGTACAACAAGCAAAGCATTATGTACAACAAAAACAAGCATAACTCGAAATTCAGACCAAAATCTTAGAATTATACATTAAATGCCATTAAAAACACCCCTAAACATAATATTACAATTATTAGAACATAATGTACAACCCTTTATAGATTTCCCAAAATAATAAAACTTCACTGAGTTGACTCGGTGAGTTCGTCTGAGTCGAGGCGAGTCACGAGCAAAGGGGCCCACAAAAAACAAAACAAGCGAATGGGTCACACAAAATAAGCCGGAAAATTTAAGTTGACATAAAACAAGCGAATAGGGGCGCGTGGGGTTGTTTTACCGAGAGAAAAGCAAGGGCGAAGGTGGTGGTGGTCTTCGGTGATGGTGGTGGTCGGCTGTAGTGGCGTGTTGTCACACCCCGCCACGGCGGAAACACGCGGGTGTAACTTCATGGATATCATTACAACACTTGGTGTCTACATAGAGAACAACTACATGCACATAAATAGAGCAATGTACAAACACAAAGTGTTGTAACAATACCCCAAAATAATATAACCAAAACAAAACATAAATCCAAACATAGATGATAAACCACTTCCAATGCAACTAAGGTCTCGTCTATCCACATCCTTCTATCTTATCTTTAGAAAGCTCACCTGAACATGATGCTTAAAACGTCAACATAATGTTGGTGAGATTCATAGGTTTTAGACTCAACACACCAGGCAACCGAATTTACTGTGATTACAAAAATATAGCTGGACAAATAAATTATAGTTATCATATAGCTACATGCATTTGCAAGTTAATATCCACACATAAAGGCAACAACACTCATAAGGCAACCATTAGGACGGCTCGTGTCCTCCGATCCCATAATTAGTACCACATCAGGACGGCTCGTGTCCCCCGACCCCATAATTAGTGCCACATCAACATATCATCAATTAGGTCGCATGCGCGAGCAACAGGGTAAGCACCCTCCCAATTGAATCCCATAAACCAGTAATGAGTAGGAGTATTACTCTCCAATTGGATACTCCCCCCCCCCCCCCCCCCCCCCAATTGGACCACACAGCATTATCATCACATTATCCAATCCACATAATTTGGTACGAGCAGGAGTATTACTCTCCAATTGGATACTCCCCCCCAATTGGACCAAACATATATATCCACACAAGCAAATAATCACACATAGCATACATACGACAACATTATAAGTCCAAGCTCTTTAATACCACTCACATAATCACAGTAAACTAAAACATTTAAGACAAGCATCATTCCCATCCCAAGTTTAAAACAAAGTAAAAATATGGGACTATGAACTCACCTTAAACTCCGCAGCTCAACAAAACAATACACAATCTATAGCACACAAAAATAATCCACATTACATAAGGTCAAGCTAAAAGCTACAACCCATGTAATACACATATGATGGATGTCTAAGACTCATATGACCCACCATGGATCTCCTAGACACCACACTAACCACTACCATAACTTAATACTCACTAAATCCCTTGCACTCTAAAACTCAGAAAACGCAGAATTTTTGAGTACATTCACTCACACGAACTCACGACAAATAAAGCTTAACAACTCACACCAAAAATTTACCATGGTCTCTCATAAGCATAGAAGCTAATCCCAGAAGGCCATGTACCAATAACACACACAAGTATTCATAGAAAATTCAAACTTGTCAACTACTCAAATTCGGATCTGAACGCACACCAAAAAGTTTTGATTTTTAATAATTACTTCCACAAGTTTTTATCGCGAATCCTCTTCGTGGTAGTCTAATATAACCTAAAAATTAACTATTACAGAAGACTAAGTCAAAATACCACTTTTACAACCACATGCCAATCTTAAACTTTTACCCAAAATCTGTCCCGGTTTGACAGCTTTGACACTTTAACAAAGAAAAATGAAAAGACCGACTTACCGACCTCAAAATTGATCGTGGCTGGACTTTTTGGAAAGATCTTTCATTATACTTCAATTTAGACTTAAAATTCGTGACTTAACTCATCACCATCTGTTATATACACTCACATCTTTACAGCCTTACAAATCTGTCCAAACCCTAACACATAATCTAACGCGTTTAACACTCAATTCCCTTAACCATTACCCATAATATTAACATCTAATCATCCTAACATGTTTTAATTCAATAATTTACAGAATTTTACAAACCCTAGATTCCATCATATTAATTATTACATCAATCATAACAATAATTGATTAATTACACATAAGGGTTAAAGATTTTACCTTGATTCTTGATTATTGCTAGACAATTATGAAACCCTAATTTTTCCCTCTTGATTCTCCATGTGTCGACCCATAATTGCAGAAAAAATGTTTTAGGGGTGTTTGGTTTGGTATATATATTAATTAGGGATAATCCTTGGGCCTAAGGGTCATATTTGGACTCAAATTGGGTTTCCTTTTTCCCCCTTATCCCTTAAATCCGAATTTTACATATATAAAAAATTATATTTTTATTTTTTTTATTAAATTTATTTATTACACTCAAAACCTCATACTTTTCATATTTTATAAACTCCCAAAACAAAACCTAACGTCTTACGCGATAAACCTTAATTTTACGATAAACCGGAAAAATATCATTTTCAAAACAAAGTTTCCAAAAATAGAATTTCACACTCTTTTTGAAATATAACTCATAAAAACAAACTCCTCGTAACTTGCTAACACTCAAATACTTGAACGAAAACTCGTTATGCAAAATCACAAAAACACCAAAACTACACAAGTCATTTCTACACTACAAAGGTGATCAAAATGAACTTTCCCAAATTTCAAACTTTCCAAATCACAATAAAACCATTTACGTAAAGGGATTTAGTGCTAAAACTCACCTATATCACACTTATATCACCTCAATCACCTAAGACACACCAAACAAACGTCAACCGAGTCAAGACTATCAGTCAAACTGACCTGCCAAAACCACGTTTGTTACATCATCCCCCACTTAGGGAAATCACGTCCCGAGATTTCAACTACTCGTCTCACCAAAAGCATCAGCAAAAGAAAATTTATGGATATTTAAGCGGAAAAATACTACCCCATAAAATCACAGAGAAAGAATCGCAAAAATGTGAACCGACTAAATACCCGAATTCACACGATAGAAAACATATCGACACTCCAACAATACACGAAAATAGATACACTACATCGATCAATAACACCAAAGATCTGAACGACTTCTCACAGACAGGTACGATACTCTCGAACCAAATGAAAAGCCAAATGGTAACTGCAAGACGCACTCATGAATAACAAATACTCATAAAACAAACATTAATTACCTCTGATTCCTCACGCTCCCAAGTAAACTCAGGACCACGCTTAGAATCCCACCATACCTTTACCAAGGCTATCTCACCACACTTCAAACTCTTAACATCTCATTTCCATAATCTCAACAGGTTTCTCGACAAAACGAAAAGTCTTGTCAACCTTACTCTCATCTAATGGCACATGCAGACTAGCATTCGCCAAACACTTCTTTCAATTAGATACGTGAAACGTATCATGCACTTTACTTCACTCCTCAGACAAATTCAACCGATATGTTTCAAATCCAATCCTTTCCGTAAATCTCAAATGGTCCTATGTATCTCGGTGCTAGCTTGCCTTTCTTACCGAAACGCACAACACCCTTCCAATGAGATACTTTTAACCTCACAATATCACCAACACCAAACTCTAAGGGCTTACGGAAATAATCTGCATAACTCTTTTGGCGATCTCTTGATGCCTTAAATCTTTCCTTAGTCAGAAAACCTTATTCATAGTCTCTCGTTCTAGTTCAGGACCAATTAGTTGGCTTGTTCCAACCTTTGCCCACAGAACAGGTGACCTACATTACCTTCCATACAACTTTTCACACGACACATACTCGATATTGGAATGATAATTGTTGATATAGGAGAACTCAGCTAAGGATAAATGTATACCCCGGCTTTCTCCAAAATCAAACACACCCATGCTCTCAACTCACCATCCAACGCCTGATTTGTACGCTCACTTAGTTCACTCATCTAAGAACGATAAGTCGTACTCATCTTCATGCGCGTTCTCAAGACTCCATAACACGTTTACCACTATCGCGAAGTAAGTATTTCATCATGTTTCTTGATGATCAACGCGACACCCCATGGCTCATTACCAACTCACCGAGCAAAAAGTCTCGCCTACTCCTCCATACATCTCTTGCTAAGGTAATAATACGTCTTATCCATTCTCGGATATATCAAATACCTTTCATGATTGATGTCCTTACGCTTCTTCTCAATGGAACCAATAGCTGGAACGTAAAGTACATTCCTCCATCTTTGTTCCTTTCCATTTACTGATCTAAACAAAGTAATCATTCTTCTTTCATGTTCTCAACCTTGAGCCTCTCTCTCTAGGCTGCCAGTATCATCCACTTAACTCCGAACCGAATTATCATAACCATTGCTCACAAACATCCAAGTTTCACTCGTTCATTCCCGCTCAGTACCCTTACCACGATGTCCTCCCTTATTTGACGATAGCGAATCAGACAATCGTAGTCACTGAGAAACTCCACACCCAACTTCTCTTCAACATATATTAACCTCTTGTCAAATATATGCTAAAGATTCTCATGATCTGGGTAGACCACACTTTCTGCTCCATACAAATATCATCTCCAAGTTCTACTCCCCAACTTTAAATCACGTATCACACAGTTCCTCTTATGGATCTTCCACCTTCGCGGTGCCTACACAATCTATAGAAAGATAGAAATGAATCGTCAATAGTACCTGCCAATCCTGAGGACAATCGTCTCTCAGATGGTGTCTCAGGTACTTTCCACGCTTCACTACTTTCATCTTACTAGTGTCCAAGAACACTCGCTATCGTTGACCACCTTCCTGAAGAACGTACATCTTAAAGCTACACCTCTCACTTGAACAAGTTGGCAAACATCCTCTTCTTCTTCAACGAACAAATTGATAATCAACACGACAATCTATCCTAAGTAAACGACGCGAACCATGAACCCGGTCGAACTAAAACGCATATCAACGAACTCAAAAGGGGTACAAATTACCGACTAACGAAGTAACGAACATCAAAATCAAAGCTAGAAAAACACAATGAGAAATTTTCCCCCAATAAAAATAGACACGGATAAAATGTTCATGAAAACCCATACAAAGAAAATATAAGATACACGCACCCATAAAACATCCACAAGCGTACCTCAACGAAAGAAACACTCAATGAACCAAATACATAACAAGTTTGGTAAATGAGAACCATAGACAGTTCTTATTCCCGTACTCGACATTCCCAAAAACAAATGAATACCGTTTATTTATTTATTTATTTTTTACAAGACATATCTTAAACTTATACTTTTTTTTTTATAAAATATATATAAACCATTTTATGTAAGACATCAACATAACCATTTTTTTTCTTCACACTTCATTTCCCATAAAAATATTAGTTTCCATCAAACGACCTTGAAATACCCAAAACAAATTTGTAAAATGCCATAAAGACTCTATTACAACCTCTTAATCAAACGCAAAAGACATTGAAGAATTTCGAAATCAAAATAATCCTTAAACGAACTCATACCAGTGAACACTCACGCAAAAACATTGCAAACCAAACGATGAACTTACAGACTCATTCGTACAACGATCAAACCAAAATCATAGAAAAACACCGATACTAACAGTGTCACAAAATTTAATTGGTGTGTGTAAATGAGGGATTCAAATATCCACACCAACTCGTCATGAACCAACAATACTTGAAGAATAGCATAACATTCATCCGAAGAATGAATGTATGGAATAACCAAAGAAACGAAACAGTATCCAACAAAAACGAATTCGATTTCCCAACGCCTATCACGACGTCGAATAGAAAGAATATGGCACATGTACCATCATGGTACGAATAGGAATGCCAACCCAAGAATTAGGTATACAAACGGAGTGCTAGCAAACAAATCAACTTAAATACCACAACATAAGTACCCACTGATAATTGAGGTATCAACATATGATAGGTAGGATAAAATCTTACCACCTACATACCCCAACATATAACGACTGCCCAAACAGTTAAGAGAATACTTCTCTAACCATACAACCATCACCAACATGATATCACATACCATATACCACAACATATAACAACAAACATCAATCAATGCAATAATGGTCACAAGTCCACGTGTGTGATACCCTTATAATTATGTTCGCGACCATAGTTATAAGCCTATTCCACACGCATACTTACTTCCAAAACCACACATCTCAATGATAACGCACATATAACACATAGCACCTAATACACCATGTAATCCATGCTATCATACTTGCAAGTCCACTTGTGTTGTGACGCATGTATAATTATGTTGGCCACCATAATTATCTATGCCCCCTTTCATAAGTGTACTCCCTCCTATGACAACACATCATGCAAACAAAAACACAAGACGTCGCAACAATCATCTCACATGGAACAATTCCAACGATAACATAAATTCTATAATCAGAATCACTTGGATAAGGTCGATCCAATTTCCAAGAGTAATTACGCTCCAACATGGCTCCAGACGGCAAAAGACAATATACGAATTCCAAAACATAACACAAAACAAAAGGCATAATGGCTCAAATTCCACTCTCGCACTTATCTCCCTACTCAGATCAATTCAACTTACTACTCGTTGTGGACTCTAGATCCGAATCCACACCATTCCATCCTAACTCCCTTTCATCTTTACTCAACCACCCATTCATGTTTCCTACATGTTGAGGTAGTCGACAACATGCAAAACCATCTCTATTTTTTTTCCAATTCTACATAATTCACAAGCGCATACAAATCACGAGGTTTAGACTAAACCACATCTCCTTCCTATGTGAAGTGAGGACACTACCAAGGGTATTTGGTAATGGCTCCATCTCTAGAAGTTATCGTAGTTCCAAACCTCTTCACTTCTTCTCCACCAACGTTTCCCATAAACGTCCTCTCCTTGTCCGAACATGGATACATGCTATCGGGAACTCGGATTATGCGTTTAGTCTGCTTCATCCTACCACCTCTCTCGCATCCGATAGCGACAACGGTTGTCCATCGAAGCATCTTACGCGCGGAAGACGATATAATAAAGTCGATATATACAATACTACGTATAGGGGATAGAATATACGTCCAAAACTCAATAAAACATCACATAAATATAGGAAAATAGACATATAAAATACTATACTTACACATAGATCCTAATTGCAACTATATGAGGGACTCCTAAGTTATAGTCTAGGTTCAACCACCTACTTCTCTATAACCAAGGCTCTGATACCAATCTGTCACACCCCGCCACGGCGGAAACGCGCGGGTGTAACTTCATGGATATCATCACAACACTTGGTGTCTACATAGAGAACAACTACATGCACATAAATAGAGCAATGTACAAACACAAAGTGTTGTAACAATACCCCAAAATAATATAACCAAAACAAAACATAAATCCAAACATAGATGATAAACCACTTCCAATGCAACTAAGGTCTCGTCTATCCACATCCTTCTATCTTATCCTTAGAAAGCTCACCTGAAAATGATGCTTAAAACGTCAACATAATGTTGGTGAGATTCATAGGTTTTAGACTCAACACACCAGGCAACCGAATTTACTGTGATTACAAAAATATAGCTAGACAAATAAATTATAGTTATCATATAGCTACATGCATTTGCAAGTTAATATCCACACATAAAGGCAACAACACTCATAAGGCAACCATTAGGACGGCTCGTGTCCTCCGATCCCATAATTAGTACCACATCAGGACGGCTCGTGTCCCCCGACCCCATAATTAGTGCCACATCAATATATCATCAATTAGGTCGCATGCGCGAGCAACAGGGTAAGCACCCTCCCAATTGAATCCCATAAACCAGTAATGACTAGGAGTATTACTCTCCAATTGGATACTCCCCCCCCCCCCCAATTGGACCACACAACATTATCATCACATTATCCAATCCACATAATTTGGTACGAGCAGGAGTATTACTCTCCAATTGGATACTCCCCCCCAATTGGACCAAACATATATATCCACACAAGCAAATAATCACACATAGCATACATACGACAACATTATAAGTCCAAGCTCTTTAATACCACTCACATAATCACAGTAAACCAAAACATTTAAGACAAGCATCATTCCCATCCCAAGTTTAAAACAAAGTAAAAATATGGGACTATGAACTCACCTTAAACTCCGCAGCTCAACAAAACAATACACAATCTATAGCACACAAAAATAATCCACATTACATAAGGTCAAGCTAAAAGCTACAACCCATGTAATACACATATGATGGATGTCTAAGACTCATATGACCCACCATGGATCTCCTAGACACCACACTAACCACTACCATAACTTAATACTCACTAAATCCCTTGCACTCTAAAACTCAGAAAACGCAGAATTTTTGAGTACATTCACTCACACGAACTCACGACAAATAAAGCTTAACAACTCACACAAAAAATTTACCATGGTCTCTCATAAGCATAGAAGCTAATCCCAGAAGGCCATGTACCAATAACACACACAAGTATTCATAGAAAATTCAAACTTGTCAACTACTCAAATTCGGATCTGAACGCACACCAAAAAGTTTTGATTTTTAATAATTACTTCCACAAGTTTTTATCGCGAATCCTCTTCGTGGTAGTCTAATATAACCTAAAACTTAACTATTCTAGAAAACTAAGTCAAAATACCACTTTTACAACCACATGCCAACCTCAAACTTTTACCCAAAATCTGTCCCGATTTGACAGCTTTGACACCTTAACAAAGAAAAATCAAAAGACCGACTTCCCACCTCAAAATTGATCATGGCTGGACTTTTTGGAAAGATCTTTCATTATACTTCAATTTAGACTTATAATTCATGACTTAACTCATCACCATCTGTTATATACACTCACATCTTTACAGCCTTACAAATCTGTCCAAACCCTAACACATAATCTAACGCGTTTAACACTCAATTCCCTTAACCATTACCCATAATATTAACATCTAATCATCCTAACATGTTTTACTTCAATAATTTACAGAAGTTTACAAACCCTAGATTCTATCATATTAATTATTACATGAATCATAACAATAATTGATTAATTACACATAAGGGTTAAAGATTTTACCTTGATTCTTGATTATTGCTAGACAATTATGAAACCCTAATTTTTCCCTCTTGATTCTCCATGTGTCGACCCATAATTGCAGAAAAAATGTTTTAAGGGTGTTTGGTTTGGTATATATATTAATTAGGGATAATCTTTGGGCCTAAGAGTCATATTTGGACTCAAATTGGGTTTCCTTTTTCCCCCTTATCCCTTAAATCCGAATTTTACATATATA
Organism: Artemisia argyi; assembly: GCA_030686995.1. NCBI lineage: Eukaryota > Viridiplantae > Streptophyta > Magnoliopsida > Asterales > Asteraceae > Artemisia > Artemisia argyi. The sequence continues at coordinate 43,686,266 of CM060683.1, read as the reverse complement.
AAAAATATTTTTTTTATTTTTTATTAAATTTATTTATTACACTCAAAACCTCATACTTTTCATATTTTATAAACTCCCAAAACAAAACCTAACGTCTTACGCGATAAACCTTAATTTTACGATAAACCGGAAAAATATCATTTTCAAAACAAAGTTTCCAAAAATAGAATTTGACACTCTTTTTGAAATATAACTCATAAAAACAAACTCCTCGTAACTTGCTAACGCTCAAATACTTGAACGAAGACTCGTTATGCAAAATCACAAAAACACCAAAACTACACAAGTCATTTCTACACCACAAACGTGATCAAAATGAACTTTCCCAAATTTCAAACTTTCCAAATCACAATAAAACCATTTACGCAAAGGGATTTAGTGCTAAAACTCACCTATATCACACTTATATCACCTCAATTACCTAAGACACACCAAACAAACGTCAACCGAGTCAAGACTATCAGTCAAACTGACCTGCCAAAACCACGGTTGTTACACGTGTGGGTAGTGCTCCGGTGGTCTACACGAGCTCAAAAGCTCCAGAAATGACAGGAATAAGCCTATCTATCGATTCGGCAAACAAAAGGTTTGGTCGGAAAATTTTCCGGCGACCGGCGCCGGAATCTGCTGGTGTTGGCCGGAATTTATGAAGATCCGGTGAGGGGTGGGAGAGACAGAGAAAAATGAGAGAAAAATAGTGAGAGTATGTGTGTTTTTATGAGAGAGAGAGAGAGAGAGAGAGAGAGAGAGAGAGAGAGAGAGAGAGAGAGAGAGAGAGAGAGAGAGTTGTTTTATAAAATTGGAGGGGCCAAACATGTACAAACAAAAGTGAGGGGGGGGGACGGTGTAACTGTGTGGCGGAGGGGGTGTTAGTGCCAACTAACAATACTTTTCGTCAAAACGGTTCGGGGCTCAAACGACATACCTAACGGACTCGAAATTTAAAGAAACTTGCGCCATTGTTCACGAAATTGTTTTTCCAATAAAACCAGGTATCAACTCATATAACTTTTTCCGAAATCTATATTCCTCAATATATCTGGCAAATGCAATACATCACGTTATCAGAAAATATAGTCACAGGGTACCCGCCGCCGCATCGCGCGGGTGGCGGCGGGTACCCTGCTAGTTTGTCTATTAAAAAATAAGGGGAAAATATGGTTTTGCTAACAACAGCACTAAGGGTTGTCGTTAAGATGTTTTATTTTACTACAATTTTTTGTAATAATATAATTCATCCAAATCACAATCAATTATTAATTGTATATGTAATATTTCTAATATTTTCTCCACTTTTTTCGGGATTATCATCCAATCAGAAACATTCAAAAGAGATATTGTAATAAAAATTATTTGCTTAACGACAACCCTTAGGTCTGTTGTTAGCAAAACTAATAATAATATAAAATATATATATATATATATATATATATATATATATATATATATATATATATTCTTTTACCTACTATTTACTCAAAATATTAAATAAAAGTCGCTTAAAAGTACAAGTCGAACAATGTATTTTTTGATTATTCAAATATTTTTTCTTAATCACTAAAAGACAAAATACAAGTCACTTAATATACAAGTTGCTCAAGAAAACCCAAATCGCCCAAAGTACACCTGGCTTACCCATACTTACACATGTGCTTTTTCAAAATAAAATATGGAACACTTGTCATAATTTTAATGTGGTTGCCCAATAGCTTAATCGCCTTGTGCTATTTTGGGAAATGAAATATTTTTGGGGTAGAAAGTGGATCGACGTTGGGTAGCCGGTACTTTGGGAATTTTCTCTTTAAAACTGTTGTTAGACATTAATAGGGGTATCAGCTATGCTAAGTACAAATCAGTTCACACTTTAACAGCTGTTGGGCAGCGTATATAGCCATGTGGGAATTGCCATTAAGTTGTAGTAAACGAGTTTTTATTTTACGGAGTAATATTATAACCCCAAATGGAATATCAACATGTTTAATACATCTGCATTTCGCATATTTAACTAAGTATATAGCAAATCTACATTAACAACATACGTTGGTTGTTAGAAAATGTCTTTTTTATAGTTCTCCAGAGACTAAAAGCACAAAATAATGAAAGTCAGCCATCATGAGATTATTGTAAATAAGTTTATGTACGATGTTATAACTTTATAATAGATTAACACATTATGAGCTTAGTCGTCGAAACTGCTTAAGTATTTCTGACACAAGAAGCAATCTTATTTCCAGCACGGGTGGAGTGCAGTAGGCACATTTGACCTTTGTGACGATGTACACCAGCAAAGACTCGTATTATTTGTGGGATGAACTAAACCATTCCTCTGGTTTGCAAGATAGAATGTTTCATGTTCTTGCTACTCTCTATGGCTTCGTTGCTGTTGTCTCACTGGTGAGTTTGCATACGTGCTATATGATGGTATAAGTCATTTGGATGTGAGTTTGCTGTTATTGCATTAGTTAGTTTTCTTAAATGGGTGGTTGGATGCGAGTTTAAGTTAGATATTATTGCCTTTGCAAATCACAATATCTGGTTTGACCAACTAATTATCTTATAATTTTGTCTATCATGATAATTTACCTGTTGCAGGTACAGTTGATTAGGATACAACTAAGAGTGCCAGAGTATGGTTGGACAACCCAAAAAGTCTTTCATTTGTCCATCCTCTTAGTTAATGCCGGTCTGTATATTTCGGTTAATATAAAACTTCAAAAGGGCATCTAAGAAACCATCTTGTCGGGATTTTACTGATTTTAAATGTGTTACTTATGCAGCTAGATGCATGATATATATTTTCCGACATGATATCCAAAATTTGACACCTAAGGTTTGTAATGTTCATAAGTTTATCACTTATATGGCTGATTATATATATCGTGTGTGTCGACTCTTATGCTTGGATATGTTTCTTTAACAGATCACCCAACATATCTTGCTTGATCTACCAAGTCTTGTGTATTGCTCAACCTATGCTATCTTGGTTTTGTTTTGGACAGAAATTTACTACCAGGTTTGATGCATATTTTCTTCTTGTGACTAGTCTTTTTATTTAGGGGGTGTTTGGATTTTCGTTTTGAAAATGATTATCTTATTATTACAACTTCTAGCCGCACTATTTTATGTTTTGATAACAAGATTCAGACTCTAATATTATACTGTAGGTGTTAAAATAACAAAGGCCTAAAGGCACGAAAATATAACAACTTGCCATTTTTTGCTTTGTTGTGTACTTGTGTTGTCATCTTTATTTTTTCAATATTTGAGAGCCTTTTTTTCTCATCAAGGCCAAAAATCGCTAAGATCGAACAACTGACTATCTAACAATTACAACTTGTAACAATAAAAGTGCATCTAAACATTATATTTCACAAGTCGTTATGCTAAACAGACTGTCTAATCAGCTGGAATTAAATAATCAGTCTCAAAACACCTTACTTATTTTAGTCCCTTTTTGTTATAAAGAAAGTTGTTTGCTCACTTTATAGTGTGGTAAATATTTTATAGGCAAGGTCGATACCAACTGATAGTCTCCGAAAAGCTTTCTATGCAATCAATATAGCTGTTTACGCTCTTCAGGTAAGTTTCTTGTTCATAAGTTTTGGAAGTAGAAGAGGAGATAGATAGTTACTCAAACCTCCTCTTAATACATGCTTGTAAATATATTTGACATACTTTTAACTTCTTACCTAATTCTAAGTGTATATATTCTTTCATTTTTATACAGATTGCTTTGTGGTTAATAATGTGGCGGAAGCCTATCCATATGTTGGTGATCATCTCCAAGATTTTTCTTGCAGGGGTGTATTTGCTTGTAGCCTTGGGTTTTCTTATTTATGGCAGAAGGTACTTCAAATACTTTCTTTCTTGCTGGCCTTGTTGGGCCATTTCTCTTACGCCGCAAATTTGTGCAGGCTATTTCTAATGCTGAAAAGGTATCCTATACAATCAGAAAGTCATGACAAGAAGATAAACGAGGTGTGTATGTGTGAGTGTAGTAGGCAGTTTGTTTACTCTGACCCCTTTATATCTAAGTATTAAGGGTGGCAAGACGAGTGTGTTATGCTGGACTTGGAAACGGTAGAAAATGCGAGTAATATGTCTGACACAAAAAAACAGTGGCGCTATAAAATAAAGGGATAATTCCTAGTATGCCCCGATTGCCTAATTGATTTTTGCTTTTTTGTCCCATAATTCGGAGTTTCTGTATTTAGACCGGGAAACTTGGCAACTCGACCCATATGACGCCAAGTCTCTGACATGAGGGCCGCCAGTTGCCCAAAAGTACACAAGTTGCCCAAAAAATACACAAGTTGCCCTACCTAGTAATCCGAAAAGTGACACTTGTCACTTGCAGATTTCAATTACCCAAAAACTACATGTTGCCCTGGTCTAAATACAGAAACTCGTTTCTGGGGAAAAAACAAATCAATTGGGCAATCGGGGCATATCAGTAATCATCCCTAAAATAAATTACACCAAAATCATTATTTCAATTATCTATGCGGAGGACCTTAATTTTATAAAATTTGTCAGGTTGGATTGACCACTAAAATAATAATGTCCCTCTTCTAAGTTTTTTAGTATATAACTAATGTGTTAGTAATGATTATAAAAAAAACGTTATTATTTCGAAATAACTCAATCTATGAATGAAATGAAATAGAATGTTGTATGCATACAAAATAGACACTGCATTCTTAATATGTTAAAATTGACACATTTAAAAGTATTTAATGAATTACTTTTCTATGCAGGTTCGTTTTGTCGGAGCAACATGCTTTGTATGTTTCCTGGTCAGATTTATTGTGGTGAGGCATATATTTATAATGGAGACAATATTATCGACACATTATTTTATGATCTTAATCTTTAATATGGTGACTATATCAGATGTGCTTTACTGCATTCAACAAAGCTTCCAACCAAGATGTATCAAAAATTCAAGTTCTAAACTTCATATACTACTTTGTAAGCTTTTTTTTTTCTACATCTCTTTATCTTTGACAGAAAATGGACTGACTTTAAAATGGTACTTATTACACTAAATTTGCACATAAGAAAAAGTTGCTGTAACATTTTTGACCGTGTAGCTGGCTGCGTTACCTTGAATCAAAGTATTTTCTTTTTGAGATTCTTTATAAATTCTTATGAACGTACGTTTGAGCCATTCTTAGCTGCAAAGTCATTTACTACTTCTTTATGCCATTAGTGTTACCTGTTTTGGGATCAAAAGGCTAGAAGTTAAGTGCTAAAAAATGATCAATCATGGTTTCTGCTCCATATGTCGTTTTATATATTTATTTTATTTTATTTTATTTTCATTATTATTTTTTTTCTCCTTAAACTTTTTTGCAGAGTTTCATACTAACTTCTTAATGTTTATCATTATAACAGCTGGTGGAGATATTACTCTCTTGTGTGGTTCTCTTTACTTTGAGAAAGTTGCCGCCTAAACAAGTTAATTACCATGTAACACGTTGATCATGCAGTAGATTTCAAAACCTTCTCAACAGGGGTTCTCTCGGTTGGTATCGATTTGTATTGCTGAAACATGCATAATTTTGTGAGATTTTCCATTATGTTATCTAACTTTTTCACAATTGAAAATAAAGAGATCAATTAATTTGGGATGTTGCAAAATAAATTGGTTGTCAACTTGTGTAACAAGTTAAAGCGAGAAATTTAAATAGGAATCAAAGTGTTGTATGCATGCGTGTCTAGTGGACAAATGAATTGACCCTTGTGGATACATCATCTAAGATTCTAATCAAGATCTAACTAGGCAACCTGATCATGATTATTCTGTGATGATATAAAGGCAAGATTAATTAGTTTTGAATAACCATTTTGAGAGTTGCTTTCAAACTGATAATATAATGAATATTTTAATTCACCACTTCGTAACAAAATATGTATATAATTCACCAAGTTTACCAAATCCATCTACTACTTCAAAACAAAATGTGTATGAAACACGAAGTGTACCTTAATCAACAAATGTTTATGCGGACCGGGGAGTAGGAGGTTGCTCCTTTAATTGTGTCAACGCCTCAACAAGCCTCTCATTTGTTTCTTTCTTCATTTCTTCCTTAAATGTCTCAAATTTTTCTTCATTAAACTTTCTTTGTTGTTCTATAGCTTCCTCAAAAAGCTCCTTGCCTTTTTCTCTCGCTTGCTCCAAGTCCTTGTCTGTCATGTACTTATAGTAAAGAAATTGAAGTGTTTTAGTAAAACTACTTGTCTGTAATGTACTTACAATAGAGTAAACTAGTAAAGAAGCACTAAAAGCTAAGCAAGTTGATACATGCATATTTTAAAGCGAATAAACAGTTTAGATCAAGCAATACCAAACATCCTACAAGTAAAACTAGTTAGTTTTGGAAAAGAAAGGAGAATTGCTATTTGGTTTAGCTATTGATATAGCCATATTAAAAAGAATGATAAGGTAAAAACAGTTTCATTACGTTTCAAAACATATAAATTTATTCATTTCGTCCTCGCTATACATATTTCCGTCATTAGAGACAGAAACTTGTTTGACTTTCATACTTCACAAATCACAATACCAGATTCTATTTTGGAAGTATAAAGCAGTTAGAGAACAATCATTTATATTTTATTGTTGCAGTGGGTGTTTGGAAAAGAAGCTATCAAGAAGTATAAAGCACTTAAATATATATAATTGTTGCAGTAGGTGTTTGGGAAGGAAGTTATTACAATCAATTACTCCATATATCAGTAAAATCCTATTCTAATAAGCTTCTTGGTCTTTTTATTTTCAGTTAACTTAAAAAAAAATAAAAATAAAAATAAAAAAAGTTTTGACCTGTTAACCCACTGTGACAGCAACAGTTTTTCAGGTAAACCGGACATTTTTCGAGCAATTTTACCTAACAAGTTTGCAGTATAAAAAATCTGCACAGTATATAAAATCTGAACTTATATCAACTAGTGTTGGATGCGAACTATATAGTAGTGTATTGGTATGGCTTTTATGTAATAGTGTATACAATAAGACAAGAAACTATGTAGTAGTGTATTGGTATGGCTTTTGTTTAAAAGTGTACTTGATACAAATTTTTTTTATTATGAAAGAAGACATAAAGATGATCAAATTCAAGTTGATTAGATTTTGTCTCTTCATTAAATAAAGACAATTAAAAATTCTAAATCATGGTCTTAGAGTCTATTATGTGTCCAAAGAGTTGCACATAGCATATTCTTTGCAGTTTGCATGAACTAAACAAAATTTACTTATAGTTATGTGCAACATTCTGAAGGCAAACATGGAATCCATTTCTCTAACATAAATGATAACCTTCACTGCATTGTAAACCGTCAATATGGTCTGGGTTTTTACATCCCATATAGGAGTGTTCAAAACTCTAACAAAACCACAATACCAACTAATCGTAGAATTACAACTTATATAAATTAAGAAATCAAATGCCAGCCTGTTTACAAACCACTTAATCTGCAAATCCGATATATCTAGGTTTTCACTTTTCATGGTCATGTACGGATTAAATACTTAGATGAGATAAGTATTTTCAGCTTAAGATTGAGTTTTTGCAACATTACTAAACAGTCACGTTTGGGTTTAGATGATACCAAATGCGAACCTGACACAATTTACCACCCTTGATCTGACCTTCTGATAAAAGAATAGGCTAAGTTCATTGAGCTACTTCTTGAGCATTATAACACGCATTGTCTATTACAATACTTGTAACACCCCAACCCGACAAGGGTCAAAATGTCACATTATAGTGCCAAATCAGAACATACAAACGCAAGCGAAAGACTTATAAACATAAACGTGCCTAACAAAAACTAAGATAATGAAAAAAAAAAATCTTGTCCATATGTCCAACATCAAATTTTAATAACACTAAATTGAGGTTATAAATCAGTCCCAACCATCACTAGGTATCCTGTCGCATTCGAATTCTCCCATATTCACATTCAAATTACCGTCACTTAAGTTAAATGAAGTCATTTTGATGAGAAGGAAAAAGGAAATGACGTTGAAATCGTTAATGTTGTGTTTGAATGTGGTTCATGTCCTCACAACATATTTTAAGTCAAGAGCCTTCAAAAACTAAATACATCAACCGATACATATAAAAAAGAGTGATAATTTATGACATGATAAGGCTAACCTTAAATGTGGTGAACGGGATCAACCGGCTTAGGGTGTTGGCAGTGGTAACGTGATCACACGGGACGTGATCCATCTAGTGCAGGAACACCGCCGCCATTACCTTGATCATGCACGGGATCCATCACCCACGTGAAACTTTCACGCACGTGATGAAGAAAAATTTGACCGTTGGGCATTGAATTTTTGGAACATTGGATGTAGTGAGTGAAGGGATGTAGTGTGTGATCGGATGCCAACAAAAATATAGGTGAGTGATAGAAAAAGTGGGTGAATGATGTGGCATAAGAAAATTGATTGGGAGTGAGTGATGGGATTTTGAGTGAGTAATAGATTGACAACACCCTTACAACCAGCTAACTCATGTAGCCTAACAATAACATAATACCAGATTACCATCTCCTTCTCAAAATATATGTACCATTTCAATTACACATAATTAATAAAAAAAAAAAAAATTGTACCACTACACTTGCTACCAATAAAATTTTGATATTGACCATTAAAAATTCTTTTGGTCGGGTGAATTTGAAAGGAGATGCTTAAGTGATGAAATTAAGGGTCGAGTGGTTTAGTGTTAATTATCGGAAAAATCCTGAATTTTCTTTTAATGCATTGGGTAAGGATCCAGTGAGAAGAAAACTTAAAATGAGAAGGATGAGAAATAATTATAACCACATATTTGAGATGCATCGACTTGATTTAGATGCATCTCTATTCATTTAGATGCATCTCAATTAGTTTCGAAAGTGATTTTGAAGTAAAAACGATGCAAAGTAGTACTAAAAACAAATTTGACCCGCAGAGGACGAAAAATGTATAGGATTCGTCTAACTTGATGAAATGCATCTAATATATGCATATGCATCTAATTTTTTCCTAGAAAATATATTATGGTGCATCTAAAAGACTAGGGATGCATCTAATTCAAGTCGATGCATCTCAAATGTGTAGTTATAATTATTTCTCATCTTTCTCATTTTAAGTTTTCTTCTCATTTGATCATTGGTCTCAATGCATTTGTATTTTTAGTTATTGTTTAGTTAGTCTATCAATAAGAAGTGAAAAGTCAACTTTTTCACTAAAGGCTTGTTTGTTAAAATTTTCTATTAAGTCATTTTAAATTAAGAGATGACTAAGGTGCTGTTTGTGTATTAAGAGTCTCTAAATCTGAATCTGATTCACACATCTGAATTTGAATATGCGGTAGAAAAGTCTGAATCTGATTTCAATCTTAATCTGAATAAGTTGTTGAGAAATCGGAATCTGACTCAAACAAAAGTGTTTGTTTTTGTAAAAATGTCTAGATGTTAAACTATCATTTTTTACAATTTAAATATAAAACGATTGCATTCGCACAATAAATAAACTTTATTAAATATAAATATATTTTTCTTTATTATATAATTAGTTTAAAGTTAAAAGCATTTTAAACAAAACGTGCAATCTAATGTTTATTTGACAAAAATAAACGTGTCAGAATTTAGCTTAAACTTTTTAAAACTATTAACTAAATGGGTTGCGTTATAGTTGAGATATATGCATCGAAAACCGAACCTTTCAATTTGAACAAAATATAAATTGTCGCATGCATTCTTTATCTAATAAAACATATGCAATGGTTTTATTTATTACTTTCCAACACCAAAGAAAAAAGCGAAACAAGACAAAACAAAGAAAGAAATTAAAAAAAATAATAAATAAAAAATAAAAAATTATAACAAAATTAAGACACCCCTACGCATCTAGTTCAACAAGATGTTTTTGGCTTTTTGCCTCTTACTGCCTCTTAATGATCATCAAAAAAAAAAAAAAAAAAAAAAAAAAAAAAAAAACGCTCTTAACACTGGTTAGCTCTTACCACCTCTGAATGACATGGAAAAAACAAACAGTCTTAATGACCCAAATATCTAACCGCGTCTGAATGAGTCTTAATTCTGTATAGAGGCATTTTTTGAAAAACAAACACCTTTAATGCAGATGCTCTCAGTTTTACTACTTAAGATTTTAATTTTTCGCTATTAAGTTACAAACAAATAATTTTTATATAACTTAATGAATTCATTTTTTTCACGTATTAAGTCAAATAATTCGAATTTAAACGTCATCTAACTTTATGATTTTGGGTGAAAATGGTATTTCTTCATACAGTTAAAAAATTATGACCACACATTAATTTCTTCTCAATTTCTATATTTTTTTTCTCTCTAAGTAATTGAATTTTACTACTCTATCCATCCTAAATCATATACGGGTCTTCTAGGTTGTTCTACCACCCCCGACCTAATTCATAAAACAAAAGAGTTATTTAGTTTATTTTTTATTTTTTTGAAGAAAAAAAAGGAGTTAACTACATAAATGGTCCCTGTGGTTTGCCGGGTTTTACAGGTTCAGTCCATATTTTGATTTTGTTACGGGTTCAGTCACTGTGGTTTTGACATGTTACGGATCCAGTCCATTTTGCCCAAATCTGTTAGTTTGACCTTGTTTGACCGTTTAAAGTAAGGGTATATTTGTCTTTTTATTTATTTTAACTACATAAATGGTCCCTATGGTTTGCAGGGTTATACATTTTTCATTCGTTTTTATATGTTTTCGTCCGCTTTATATGTTTTATACGTTTTCATCTGTTTTTTATTCGTTTTCTTATGTTTTTATCCGTTTTATATGTTTTCTTACATTTTTTATAAGTTCTCGTCTGTTTTCTTAAATTATTGTACGTTTTTTACATTTTAATCCGTTTTTATACGTTTTCGTTCATTTTTATACGTTTTCACTAGTTTTCGTCCGTTTTAATACGTTTTCATCTGGTTTTCTACGTTTTCGTCCATTTTTAAACGGTTTCTTACGTTTTTATATGTTTTCTTACGTTTCCATACGTTTTCTTACGTTTTCATTCGTTTGCATACGTTTTCTTATGTTTTTATACGTTTTCGTCCATTTTTTATACGTATAAGAACGGACGAAAATGTGTAAGAATTGACAAAAACATGTAAAAACAGCCGAAAACATATGAAAATGTTTGAGAACAGACGAAAATGTATAAAAACGCACGAAAACTTATACAAACGTATAAAACAGACAAAAACGTATAAAAGTAGACGAAAACGTATAAAAATGGATGAAAACGTATAAAAATGGAAGAAAACGTATACAAACGAATGAAAACTATAAAAACGTAAAAAAAACGTAGAAAACGTATAAAAATGAACAAAAACGTATAAAATTGAACGAAAACTTACGAAAACATAAGATAACATATAAAAACAGGAGAAAACGTATAAAACCGGGATAAAAATGTAAGAAAACATATAAAAACTTAAGAAAACGAATAAAAACGAACGAAAACGTCTAAAAACCTAAGAAAACATATAAAACGTATAAACACAGACGAAAACTTATAAAACGGATGAAAATGTATAACTCGACAAACCACAGGGACCATTTATGTAGTTAACTCTAAATTAAAGAAGATGAAAAGGAGGGTATTTTTGTCTTTTTATTCGACTTAAGAGGAAAAACTAACAGATTTGGGCAAAATGGACTGGATCCGTAACATGCCAAAACCACAGTGACTGAACCCGTAACAAAATCAAAAAATGGACTGAACCCGTAAAACCCGGCAAACCACAGGGACCATTTATGTAGTTAACTCAAAAAAAAGATAAATTAACTGTAGGGTATAATCTAGTCACATTCACATTAACTTTATTGTTTGTTACGCTTAGCCGGCGGCATTAAGCCGTTTCCCAAATTCCCACTTTACGTACCTACACACTTTTCCTTTATATTCTAACTAATAACAAACCAACTGAATTTTGATCATCCGGTTTGTTTTAGAAAGATCTTGCCACGTCACCGTCCCCAAAATGGACGTGGGCCCGTCTGATAACTCAACAACAGTGACGACGATGATGTATGATTTGAAAGATGCGTATACTCTTTGGGATGTTTTGAATGATTCGCCTGTTTGGCAAGATCGGATTTATCATCTTCTTGCTGCCCTTTACGCCCTCGTTTCGCTCGTTGCTATTGTGAGTTATTAATTTATAACTTTATATTACCTTTGTTTGTAATTTATTGTTTTTATTTAATTGAAATTAGTTATGTGTGTAATTTTTTATATAACTGATTATGGAGGTGTTTGGTATCGTGTTTAGGGTTTGAATAATAGTATCTGGGATTATTTAAGATGTTTGGGGTTTCGTTAGTCATTGTGTTAGGGTTCTGAAAAAAAGCCTGGCGTTAAATGTTAGACAAACTTAGGGGGTGTCTGTTTCGGCTTATATGCACTTTTTGTGGCTTATTTAGAAACTTTTTGGCTCATATATATGTATTATGTCATGATAACCTTATATAAGCCACACAAAGTGATAAGCGCAAAACCAAATAAGCTATAAGCCAGGTATATAAGCCGAAACAAACACCCCCTTAATTCGCAAAAGTAAAGGATAATGTGTACATGGCTTATGGCTAACTAATGTTAAGTATACAGCACAGTTTCGGTTTTGCATTCTTCGTATAACTAAAGGTGTTTGGTATTGTGTTTTGAAACTTATTGTCTGTAGTAAACTGATATGATTATCGGATTATTATTCTCTTTTTGTTTGGCTAAAAGGGACTAGCCCTGGCAAATAAGAGTACGCCATCTAAGGTTATCCCATTCGATACAAACAAAACATCTATCATGACGTCGCCACCAAAACCTGAAGAAAATAGTACAACCAGTTCTGATTTTGCCTTTAAACATCATCAAAGAATGTAAGAAATACCACCAAGCTGCCATCTCCTCGCTCCCTCTAAACGAACATCATCATACACTATCTGGACTACTTTATCAATAGATGCGATCCCTTTTTATGGATTCTAGAGTTTCTTTCCTTCCATATATAGTACACCACTGCAGCAAGAGTAAGCTGACCAATAATGCTCCAAACACCATTGTTTTTAGAAATAGGTTGGGGATGGGCCACAATGTCAATACTAATTTCCTGATACACCATCAAAGGAAGCCAAAGATTTTAGTTAAGCCAAATTCGTTTTGGAAAATCATAATCAAAGATTCAAAGAACATATGGTCATGACCACCAGGTTGCACTTTGCAAATTGCGCATATGAGAGTCAACAGATTTCCCCATTGTGTCGGCTTATTTAGGGGTCAAATAGTTAGATTTGGATAATAAGTTTAGAAGTAGCTTTAATGAAACTAATTATGATTATGTAGAGGTATTTGGAAGTGCTCATTATTGATTTTGTATATCAAAACCTTATTGTTCCGTTATAGCTGGTTATTGCATATCATATAAGCAGTTTTTAAAATGCCAAACACCGCTTATTTGATTATTATCATAAGCGGTTTCAAACTGTCTTTTTCTTTAAGTAGGGCTGGCAATTCGTGTCAGGTTTGTGTTTGTGGGTTGCTGTGTTCATATAACACAACCTTAACCTGACTCTATTAGAAGTGTCTTTAACACTTATCCAGACAGTTTTGTTCTACGGGTTAGCCGTGTTCAGTGTCCACCCATTTTGGACCCTATTGTATGACTAGTGTCATTGATATCCTTACTCAACGACAGAAAGACAACAAAAATTAATATATATGATCAAGATCAGCTACTATATATAACTAACTGTAAGATCGAAATTACATGTTTTCAAGTGCCAAACACCCGTTGGTTCCGACTTTCTTGTTGCCATAGGGCTGAAATAATCAGATATGCTGAGAAAACTAATTTTAGGATCAATGCAAAGTTATCTAACTATGCCTTGCTTTGAGCAGGGCTGGCAATTGTGCTGATATTTGCGTGTTCGTATAACCAACCTAAGTAGCTAATGGTTTCAACACTGAACCCCAAACCTAGACACGCCACTAACTGGCTAGCTATATCAACCCGTTTACGAGTTACGACCCTATTTATGACTAGGTCATTGATATCCATAAATCATGTATAGAAAGACAGAAATATAACTAATGTAAGATTAAAATCATCACATGACGAGTTCCCTAATCTATGACAATATATGAAAAACAGAAAAACAGAAAAACACAATATATGAAAAACAATGAAAGAAAAGTATTTAAGACAAAGACACAAGGATAAACTTTTCAACGTATAATTCTTATTTGAATGAATCAACCTATAATTCAACGTGCTTTTGGGGGGGGATTCCTATTCATTACTTGTAATAATCACCTTGAAAACGTACATCCAAACACCCCCTTAATATAATGCAATGAAGTGATTACAGTTTGAGCATAATGGATTAAAGTTCATGATGTCATTTTTTGCATGTTTGCTTACCCAATGACATGTATAATATTTGACTGTCACAGGTACAATTAGTTAGGATACAACAAAGAGTGCCAGAGTATGGTTGGACGACCCAGAAGCTCTTTCATTTCCTCAATTTCTTGGTTAACGGGGGTCTGTACATTTCTTTATAATTCTTTTTTAAAACTGCATTTTTGAACCTTTTTGTTTGATGTGTACTAATTTTAAACGGGTTACTAATGCAGCTAGGTGTGTGATCTTCATTTACCGCCGTGATATCCAACAGTTGTCACCAGAGGTTAGGAATAAGTCAATCAGTTATGTGAGGACAGTTAATGTTTTTTGTGCTGATGCTCTTTATAAAATATGCTGTCATGTCAGATTGCCCAGCATATGCTGCTTGATCTACCGAGTCTTGTATTTTTCACAACCTATGCTCTCTTGGCTCTGTTTTGGGCAGAAATTTATTACCAGGTTTGATAAATCCTCTTCTGCTTGCTTGTTTATGTAAGGCGTGTTTGGATTTGCGGTTTGAAACTGATTATCTAAAAAATAAGATTCAATGTTTGGATAAAGATATTTTGCTTCTGATGATTGTCCTATTATTGAAAGACTTTTACTTTCATCTCACAAGACGCACAAATGTTTTTTTGGGTATTTTATGCTTCAGTTTCAAACTATATAATTATTACAATTTAAAACGACAAGAGGCACCCCGTACAAAAAAAGAAGAAAAACGACAAGAGGCACGCCTAAACACTATTTCCTATAACCCGTATTATTATAGTTGATTCTGGTTACTCAAAATCACATTTAACACTTTCAAAATGCACATCCAAACACTATCTCCGATAAACTATATTGGTTATCTGATTCTGATTATTCAAAATCATATTTTTACAATTATTTAGTAAGAGTGCATATCCAAACACCCTTCTTTATATGTATTTGATAGGCAAGGACGATGTCAACGGATGGTCTTCGACCAGGTTTCTTTGCTATCAATGCAAGTGTTTACATAACTCAGGTAAAGTTTCTTGTTCATGTTTTTGAAGTTAGAGATGATTAATGGATACTTACATGAACCTTAGCTTGTATCATGTTTGTTTTAAATGGGATCAAGGAGGACAATTGAGTGGTTCACTTCTATGTACTATTTATATAATTGATTGATATTGTAAACTTATGAAAGTTAAATATGATTATTTGATTCTGATTATCTGCGTGTTTGGAAGGAGACAATTTGAGGATGATTTTCTGATTATTTGAAGGTCAACTGATCAGTTTCAGAGTTGCTTATTCAAATTGTGAAATTACTGTGGTTTGTTAAGACACGTACAACTGATTACTGTTTTTGTAAAGCTGGTTTATGTGATTCTACTTATTTCAAAAACCATTAGCAGTAATTGAGCAATCCGTACACCTTGTATGTTCTTATGGTAGAAGATCTATGAATGCCATATTAAATCAATCATTATTTGAGAACTGTCATGTATGCTTATATTTATAAGTATCCATGCTAACTTCATAAGTTCTTCTATTTTGCAGATTGCTCTGTGGCTGATAATATGGTGGAGGCCTACCTATATGTTGGTGACCCTCTCCAAGGTTTTCTTTGCAGGGGTCTCTTTTTTTGCAGCATTGGGCTTTCTTCTTTATGGAGGAAGGTATGTAGAATTTTTCTAAATTCTAGACACTCTGGAGAAAATATATAAGAGAAAAACAAATTTTGCAACAATCACTAAAAGAAAAAAAAGGCTTTTACCCTTTGGATTGTTAATTTCAGTGCGCCACAATGAACACCATCAATATAGATGATAATGTCTTTAATTCATGTCTCATACATTACATATCTGTGCAGGCTATTTTTAATGTTGAAACGGTTTCCAGTGGAATCCAAAGGCCGTCGTAAGAAGTTACAGGAGGTATGTTTGGTTTGACTTCCTTTTTTTTAAGTGCTAGAGGTGACATGTTAGGCTGGACGGGTTGTGTGAAAGGTCAAAACAGGTCATATTGACAACAGATTTTTTTGTCCAATCTAAAATCCACTGATGAATAGTCAATGTGTTAACAATCTTATTACAGTAATGTGATCTGAAATAAACGGTTTGGAAGGTTAGTTTGCACTGAAACTAGAACTTACGAACCCTTTTGGACCGTTGGACCCGTTGTCTTTTTAGCTAGTTTTCTTGATTGACCTATTATGGATGAAAACAAAATTCAATTCAACCAGTTTATAAGAGAATCCCTCAGAATTGCGACCCTAAGGATGTGATATATTTTAATTTATTACTACTATAATTTATTTTGTGCAGGTTGGCTACGTGACATCGATCTGCTTTGTATGTTTCCTTCTGAGATGTATAATGGTGAGGCCTTCTTTTCATTAACATTTTGTTAGGTGAGTAAATAATCCATCACAATATTCTAAATCTTATATCTTTCTTTGATGACAATATTAGATGTTCTTCAATGCATTCAACAAAGCTGCTGACCTAGACGTACTAGAACATCCTGTTCTAAACTTCATATACTACTTGGTATGTTTCTTTGCCTCCTTTTATCTTCACTTTTATGCTCTTTAACATTTGTTCGTTTTGTAATGTTTTATTTTTCTTACAACAGCTGGTGGAGATATTACCGTCGTCTCTGGTTCTCTTTATTTTGAGGAAGCTACCACCAAAACGAGGGATCATACAATATCAGGCTATTGGTTGATTAGAATACTTTTAAAGACAGTCTGCCCAGAATAGATCCTTCGACAATATAGCACACGCTCTGTGAAATATGTTCATTTTATTGATTTGTATCTGTGAAATATGTTCTACTTTTAGTTGAACTCTTTTATAGAAAGAAACTGAACCCACCTTAACAAGATGTGGGCTTTGTTGTGTTTCGCTATTAGTGGTGGTTATATGTTTACTGTTTACTGCTCTTGCAACTCGATTAAAGAAATTCAAAAGCATGCCAGTTATAGTAATTGTGGGTTGTTATGTTGCATCTAGGGCTGTAAACGAACCGGGCGAACACGAACGGAGCCCTGTTCATGTTCGTTCAGTTAATTTTAACCGGACAAATAAACGGACACCGACGCTTAAACGGACGAATTTTCTTGTTCATGTTTGTTTATTAAGAAAATGAATTGTTCATGTCCGTTTATGTTTGTTCATTAAGACACTAAACGAACATAAACGATCGAACATAAATGAAAATAGACAAAAAAACATAAACTTTATTAAATTCTTCACAATATATTATTTTATAAGTGTTGTTTTATTTAAACAAACCAATTTTTAAAATTATAAAATTAAAAGATATGATATATGAATATAAATAGATAAATAAACATAAACGAACTTTAACGAACGCCTAATCGGACGTTAACGAACATAAATGAACGAACGAGACTTTTGTTCATGTTTGTTCATTTAACTAAACGAACGTAAAATATTGCTCATGTTCGTTCATTTAATAAACGAACGAACATAAACGAACTTTTTACCGAACGGTTCATGAATTGTTCAGTTCGTTTACAGCCCTAGACTTGCATCATTTGATTTTTTTTTTTTTTTTTTTTTTCTACTTTTATTAACCTCTATAATTTGGCCCTGTTTGTGCTAATTTTGCATATGGTCTTTGATTGAATGAAGTACCAATTACCAAGTATGGGACCATATGTTTGGAAGATTTGTTGGGCTTGTTGGGCCATAAGTAATCTTGGTTAAGGACTTAAGGTTAATTACTCATAATGATCAACTAAAATTTGTCCTTTTATTTGCTATTTTATCACCAAATTTCTTATAAAATTATGAATATTTAATGAAACACTAGATAAAAGCAGCCAAAATAAGAATCAACACAAACTGCAAACAAACAGAACTAGAAACAGCTTAATTGCAAATTGGCAAATTGCACATGCTGTAAAGATTGTTCCTTCAACTAAAAGCCAAAAACATTCATATATAAATTGCAGATCTATTAGACTTGTGAAGATAATATAAACAAGTTTGTATATATCCAAGAGTGATCAAGTGGATGGTCCTAATCTGGTCAGATTGATCACATATCAAATGTGGAGTTAGGTTAGACTGGAACAAGACACGAGAAGGGTTTGGACCCTATTTGACAATACGACGTTCAAACGGATGACCACCACCGAAGTGGCCTAGTGGTTAGACTAATTTCCTCACAAGAGATATTTACCGGGTCTTTTGACCTTTTACCTAAAAAAATTTCCTCACAAGAGTCTATGGTTCAAACCTCACTAGGTACACATTTAAAAGTGGTCAAAGAAAAGGTTGGAAACAGTTACTAAAGTTAAGCCGCGTGTATCTGAGTCAAAGACTTGTCCTCGTTGAATAAATAGAACAGGAAAAACATCATAGACAAAGCCAACATAGTTACTATGTTTATCTCCAAAACCACATGTACCTATTCAAGCTAGAGAAATAACTTTCAAGATGGATCATAGAAAAAACTTTGACTTTGAATGACGAATATTCTTAAGGGTTTTATTGCCTATGAAAGTATTTCAAATCTTGTTGGCTATACTTTATAGACCTTGACCTGGGTCCAATAAATACATGCTTTTGTTCAATCGCCATCCACATAGAATACTTGGCTATAAAACAGGCGACATGTCTTAAAGGCTTATTTGCCTTAGCCAAGATTTTGAACTTTATTAGCAATCCGTTTTGGACCTTGTTATCACACCATACATATTTTGTCCATATATACCTCATTTCTAGTTGTCACCCGAATAGGACTTTAATCAAACAAAAACCAAATCTATATTCTAAGTTTACTGACATACTCACGAAAAACACATTTTAATCATGATCTTTTTTTCTTTCATGCATGCTTTAAGACTTGGCAATATCACGCATACGTGACCCCTACCATCTTTACGTCGATTTTTAAAGGCTGGTTAGGCATGAATGCAACTAACTTGATGTGATCATGCAATGAAAATGATCTTCATGCATGGAACCCACCTGCTGATAGCATAAATGTGCAATCTAGCAGTAGCAAGTAAGACTCGAAATTTTTGGCCCGTCTTCAACTTGTGAATTAGCAAGACACTTAATAACAATGACAAGTGATAGAATAACTTAAACAAGGCATAGGTAGGTCTCATATCCTTATTTTATGTCATTAAATGGCACTAACATAATTAAGAAAAAGTTTATATCTTAATCAAACGTCCAAGCAGATGCCACATCAATTAAACAACGTTTCACCAATTTTAAACTTAAAAGTATTAAGGACATTAGGACAATAACTTGTAATCACAGTCTGCTGAAATATGAAATGGATAACAATACCATTTTGGATATCGATTTTCTTCTATCCAAGCAGAACTCAAGTTTTATGATGGCCCATCCCTTTACGTTATACGGGAGAATTTTATCTATATCGTTGTAAAACCTAGAGATTAACATCATTTATAATGTACAAGAAATTACTTATGAACTAAGTGGCCGTGTATTTCCTATAACATCTCTAACCCTAACTTCTCTAGAATGTCACTTTTACACTGTGTTCTCAAGATTCATTAAGAAGAGAAAGGAAATGATTTGGCAAGAGGTTAAAATTTATTTGTGTTCTTAAGATTTTTTAAAAAGAGAAAAGAAAAGAAGATGGAAAGAACCGGAAAGAAGATCAAGCTTTTTTTTAGTTAAATATTTTCCTCCCAGGAAGAGGAAAGAAGACTCAATCACTTCTCTTCTCTTCTTCTTCATAATAATCGTACGGTGTGTTCTCGAGATTTATTTATCACTACACCACAAAAGACTTTTAGAGACGGACCGATTTGGAGACAGCAGAAAGTTGTCACTAAAGGTTAAGGGGGCCCCACAATATTCAACACTTTTGCAATGCTTTGACCAAATTTTTTTGCGACAAACCTATGTTGTCGCCAAAAGTGATAATACAATTTTTTATTTTTTGCCCAAAAATAAATTGCAGAAAAAAATAAAATAAAAATCTACCACACTTTTTGCGACAACCCAAGTTGTCTCCAAAAGTGAAAGTATATTTTAATTTTTTTTTACCTGAAAATAAAATAGGCCTGAATATTTAAAAAATCCTGCCTTACATTTGGCGACAACATGAGTTGTCTCTAAAAGTTAGTTTACAAAATTTAATAATTTTACTGAAAATAAAATAACCGCGAAATAAAATTAAAAAAATCCAGCAACACTTTTAGCGACAACATCGTCGTTGCTAAAAGTTGAATTCAATTTTTTTTTATATAAAATCATTTATAGTTGTTGAAGTTATTATTTTTTTTAAAATATGTAAACTAGTTTATTCAAAAAATTACTATTTGATTAAGTTATGAAAATTAGATTTGTAGTTGAAGTGTGTTTAAAATTATTTATACTTGTTAAAATTAATTTTTAAGATATATAAATTTGTTTATTCACAAAAATAATATTTTATTAATGTATTAAGTGGATTTCTATTTAAAATTGTTTTTAAAATTTTTCATAGTTACTAAAAAAATAGAAGATATATAAATTAGTCGAGATGATATTGATATATAATGTATGTTAAACGGGTGAGTTAAAATGATATTGATATACATTAAATGTTAAACCGATGATTCGAGATGAAATTGATATACAAGTTATGTTAAACGGATTGGTCGAGATGATACTAAGGCAGTTGTAGGAGAACTCGGATCAGACTGGGGAGTTGGTTCAGACATCGAACATACAAAAACTATCTAGTAGTAGTAAGCTTGGGAGTCTAATCGAAAAGGTTGGCGTAACTATGACGATTGTGACAGAAAGCAAGAGTTATGCACGTTTGGACTTCCTAATGTTTACGATATGCAACTTAAACCCGATTGAATATAAGAAGAATAGTGCTTGGTGGTGTTAATGTTGTAGGCTAGACAACTTTTTGGAAATAATAGGTCAACTCACATTAACATTAACACATTAAACAACAACTACTACTACAACATCAATAACCAGTGTTCTAGCGCGAGGCTTAACCTCGCCGTCATGAAATGGACCTTGGTGTCAGCTTAAGGCGTAAAAAGGCGCGCAAAGGCACGCATATCGTAAGGCATGACGCCATTTTTAGGAGCATTTAAAGGATTGGGAATTTGGGCTTGAATTTGTAGTATTTGGACTATTTTTTTGGGCATAGTAATTTTAAAACTTAATTCATATTTATGTTTTCAATCAATGTAATAGTCTAATATAGTATCTACCACCCATTGACCTTGGCATTATAAACTAATAAAGTGATAAGGTTTCATTTTTTACTTTTTACTTTTTTAGATCTAGGTTTTTTACTCTGAACCCTCAAGTCTCACCTGCAACTTGGAAAGCCTCTCCCCATCATCCCGCCGTCCACAGTCCAACCATCACCACTCATCGGTAAGTTGCCAAGTTCATGGTTGTATATGATTTGGTTGAACTTTCATTGTAGTTATCATTTGTGTTGAATATTAATTTACCATACTACCAGTTGTGTTGCAAACATACACGGAAGAGTATACATTGTGTAGGGTAGATTTTCAAGCGATATGATGAGAATAACCCCATAAAGTATGTGTAGTACAACAATCATGTTTCGTATATGTAAAAGCTACATGCGTTTACACCATCATAGATATATATTATATGCATATACTTTATGATTAACTAAAGGACTTCTCAAGAAACAAGAAGAAAAGTGGGCACAAAATGGTTGTTCAGTTATAACAGATGGGTGGACAGATCGAAAGCGAAGAAGCATAATGAATTTTGGTGTGAACTCCAGGGAAGGTACAACTTTCTTTCTTCGGTTGAATGTTCCCTAAAATCTTATACAGGGGAGTTTAGATTTGATTATGTTGACAAAGGCATTAGGATGTTTGGCCACAAAATGTTGCACAAGTTGTAACCAATGTTTTAAAACCCGGGTTTTTAATTGACCCGGTCGACTCATTGGTTCACCGGGTCACTGGTTCAACCGGTTCAACCGCCGGGTCAAACCGGTTTTATGCCAAAAGATAAAGATACTAGTATTTAGTGTCTTAATAATAAAGGTGTAATACACGTTATGTTTCCAAGATAAGACCAAAACAATATTATACAAAATATGCGAAGTATCCAAAGTTTTTATACATTCAAAGATAATTATGCAAATACTTGTAGTAAAATAATTCATTTTAATAAGCATTATCAAAAAGATTATGTATATGTTATGAAAAGTCAAATAACTAGACCACATGTTGGGTGGCTCTCTTCAAATCCACATAAAGCTTTTGAGTGTTTCATTTTCACTCATTACACACGTTAATATAACAAATTAAAACTCACAAGATACACACTACTCCATTACTCCTCACAAACATAGTCATCGCCATTTTCAGTCGCTACCTCCATCCACCGCATCCTATTACTATAAGCCAACTTACAAGTAATCGAAGCAACCACCGGTCGATCTATAACAAGACTAGAAGGTGTAACAGAATTACATTAATTACACAATCAACATCTCTCTTTACATCCTCTACTAATTACATCAAAGTTTTTTTTTTTTTTTTTTTTTTTTTTTTTTTTTTTTTTTCTATCATGAGGTTGAACCGGCTGGTTTCCGGTTCGGTGGTTCAACCCGAGTCGACCAAAACCCGGCAGTTCAATCCAGTTTGAATTTAAACAAAAACCCAGCATACAATGGTCCGGCCATCACTCCGGTTCTCGGTTCAACCGGCTGGGTCGAACCAGGGTTATAATTAAGTAAAATCTATCTTAATTTATTTAAAAAATGGTAAATAACTTTTTAAAGGGATAATTCCACATTTACCCAATTTAAACATGAAAATGTCATATATACCCAAAATACAAGTTTTGAATGCATGATGTACAATGCAATTAAAGCATGTTTTGGGTATATATGACATTATTTTATTTAAGTTGGGTAAATATGGAATTGCCCTCTTTTTAAAATTATTTTTAATTAAAGATAATTAAATGAAACTATTTATAAAGTTAATAAAATTTTAGTGGGAATTTCATTTCCCTCCAACTTTATGCGCCAAGATAACTGATCCACCTATTTTTAGGATCTGAATTTGCAAGTGTATATATCCTCATCTCCCCACTAACACAACTCATCCACCTAAAAAGTAAAAACCGCCTTCACCTTCAACCCCCCGCCATTGCCAGACCGCCACTGCCGCCCCACCACACTAGCACCTAATTAGAGGTAAATGGTTTTTGTTGGTTTTGCTTTTATTTGATTTGAATTTTAGTTTTAATTTGGTTTTGGTTTTGGTTTATGATTTTGGTTTGGTTTATGATTTTATTTACTCTCTCACAGCCACCGTTGCCGTTCACTGCTGCCGTCGCTGACTCACTGCCGATTGCTGTTGCCGTCGCCGTCTGACACCGCCGAACACCACAGCCACCTCATCTATTTTGTTTAAAGGTTCGTGTTTTGTTTAATGTGTTTTGTTTTATTAATGTTTAATGGGTTTTTTATGTTTTTGTGTTTGATTTGTTAATTTATGTTTGTGTTTGATTTTGGTAGTACCTTTTTTTTAAATGGGAATTAGGATAGTATCTTTGAATTTTGAATTGCAACATGATTGTTCAAAATAGACTTTTCAAATGGGAATTAGGATAGTCTGCTGCAAAGGTACTTTTATTTAAATATGCAGAATACATATTGTGTAATGGGAAGTCAATCATTTTGATAAAATAATATGGGGTATTATAATCTGACATTTTATTTGATTATAAATACTTAATACAGATTCAAGTTACTTGATATTAAGACTTTAAAATATGTCACCAATATGTCTCCAATTGGTGACAATTCCACCTGTCAAATGTGTGCACTTGAACGTCTTTGATGTCTTGGTCCAACTCTTGCCACTAATATATCGATACAGCATAGGTCATGTTTGAAACTCAATTCTGACTTTCAAATATTAGCTTAGCTACTATATAGCACTCTAAAGTAGAAAACTATTAACCATATCACCATATGGAGAACCACATCTATGTGATCTGATTGTATCTCGCATAAATATGTTTTTGGTAAAAGTTAGTAGGCCGGACAAGCAGCTAGAATAACGGGTTAGAGTGTACTGGGCTGGGATGGGTTGGCTCAAAACAGTTTTGTTCAAATTTCTGTAAATTTTTTCACGTACAATTTTAGGTTCACGAGACAGTTTTGTTCAAATTTCTGGGCTGATCCGAAACGAATGAAACAATCAGAGAGGAATTCGAATAACAGATCCAAGAACAAAGTGACGACACACCAAGGATCGATGTCTTTCGCGCGAGGAAGACACAAATTCGTATGGTTCTTTATTATTTTTATTTTCTATATTATTTTAAAGGTGTTTATATTGTTTATATATAGTTTGTTATTAATTGGTTTTATATTGTTTATTTATAGTTCTCAACAAAAAAGAAACACGAGGACTTGGTCGAGACTTGGAGGAAAAATCATACGGACAAAAAGGGCCAGTTCAAGAATGAGGAAAACGAAAGGATATACGTAAGTTCACTATTTATTTATTTATTTATTTACTTATTTTTATTATTATTATTTTTTTGTCTTTGTGATCCAGTGAACTGGTATACATAATTTTTTATACCATTATAGTTTTTGGTTACCCTAGTTTTGCATAATTTTGAGTTTGCTGCTATTAGAGTTGTTTGTGTGTGTTGCATCATATTATTTTAGTTGCAAATCTTGTTGAATTTTCTTAGCGATCGACTGATCATCTAATATTCAGTTGAGGGTTTCAAGTTCTATTTGTGCCGATAGTTTTTAATTTATTCTGTCTTGAGTGATATTAAAAGCCGAGGATGCTCAATCTTTTATACTCAATTACCTGTTATTTCCTACAAAATCTAGTTTTAAACTATTTTTTTTAAAGTTTCATACAGTTTCTATGATGATTTATTGTCTCTAAATGCTTACTTATCTGTTTTGTAATGATACTTGTTTCTGGAACGAATGAAAGTAGAATTTGAAATAGATAGACGATTTATGCGTGAAATGTGGTTCAACCAGCCAACTAGGAAAGAGCTTGTGCCTGTAGACTTAGAAATGCATGATGTGATTCTTAAGACACCTCACTATTATCATGGTGATACTTGTTTGCTACGTTTGTCAGTTTTCAGTTTTTGATGCTCTCTTGGAAATCAAGTATGTTAACTGAATATGATGACCCATTGTTCATTTGTTTATTATGGCTCAATTATCAAAAGCACGCATGTATCATACTCCCAAATTGCCCGGGCCTTAGATCCCTCCCTGCCGCAAATTACCCAGACTTTATTGGTTCAGTTTTGGGTCTAAAAAATGTATGTCTTGGTTTTGGGTTAAAGTCAAAAGAGGCGTTTGGCATTTGGTTGTTTCAATCGCAGAATCCGTATTTGGCTGTTTGTGTTTTGTAGAATCAGTATTTGGTTTAGTACCGTCAAGTTGGCTGTTGTACTGATGTGTGATAGACTACTGCTGCACTAGGAGTGTTTGTAATGAGTTTAGTGGTGCAACCTGTAATGGAACTTATTCAAGTTGGCTGCTGTAATGTTGTAATCGACGTTGTTCCAGTCAATATTTTTAGTGCTAACTGTTGTTAAATTGAGAAATAATCAAGTGGTGATATTTAGTGCTAACTATTAGTACATTGAGAAATAATCAAATGGAAACTATTAGTCAACGCACACCTTGGTAAATGTTGATGTTTAGTGCTAAATGTTGGTAAATGATAATGTTTACTACTTTGCACCCGATAACACCCCTATAATCGCAAATGATCCAACTGTGAATTTAATGATTTGTTCATTATTCTATCTATATTCTAATACAGTGATGTTTGCTTATTTGGTATTATTTGGTATTAATTATTTGTTAATTGACACGAAGAACTTATTCACATATCTGACCGTATTCGTCATTTGTAATATTAACTCTGTTATTTTTGAACTACACAGGGAGAAATGAGGGCGATTCAAGATGCAATCAAACAAAAAAAGATGATCCCAACACAGACCGCCAAATCATCGATTAAGTCCTGCATTCTCAAAATCGGGGACATATTGCGGGTGTAGGCAGGGTGTTACCGGGCACGGGCTCGAGTTCTAGTATCTCACAAGTGGACCAAGGTTTTTGTTCTCGGGAGGAGATTGAAGAGTTGAAGAAGCAGCATGCTATGGAGCTACAAGAGCAAAGAAACTTGCTTAAGAAATTTCTGGATTTCTACAACTGTCAACAAGGTACACCCACTTCACAATTTCAAATGCCCGACTCATGCACTCCTATGTTTCCTGGTTCAACATATGATCGTGGCGGTCCTAGTACTACTAATTCCGACCCTAGTTCTAATCTCGACCTCGATAACTGTTACAAACCGATAAATGTTGATGAAGATGATGATGGTGGGGATGGTATTAGTGGCATGATGTTGGTTATGATGGTAGTAGTAGTGAGTTTGATGACGAGTCTGATGATGCCGAGTAGTGAGTTTGGTGATGATGGGTAGTAGTGAGTTTGGTAGTATTATTTAGTATGATGGATCTTTCTTTTTTAATTTGAATAGTATATTAGAAAAACTATTAGTATTTGTATGGATCTTCTTTTGTAATTCGGCGGTTTTGAATGAATGAATGAATGAAAGCATTTTGCATTATTGATTTGGGTGATTTATGGCATTGTTTTGGTAGATTTTTTCCGGAAAAAATTCCGGAATAAATCTAGAATTGCAGCAATGCTGCTGCTATTTTTTTCCTGCACAACAACGTTTAGCGACCACCTAGCTGTCTCCAAAAGTTGGAACCTGCGTCGCTAAAAGTGACCAAAAAAAACTGGACCAGTTTGACTTTCTGGTTTTTGCGAGAAATGGTGTTGTCGCCAAAGGTTTCACACCTTTTTTAGAATTTTATTTTATTTATTAATATTTATTTAATTAATAATTAATGATAAAAAAATAAATTATGAAAAATGTTTTTGCGACAACTGATGTTGTCACTAAATGATAGGGCCCACTCTGGTCAAAGGATTTTGGCAGAAAATTTGTGGGTCCCACTGTTTGACACCAAAAGTAGAAACATGTTGTCACAAATACTTTCTGTGACGGACTATAGGTGACAACCTATTGGGCGACAACCTTCTGTCGCTAAAAGCATTAGCGACAAAAATTTCCCTCTTTCGGCGACAACTCTTTCTGTTGCTAAAAGTGGTTGATGTTGTAGTGTATGAGAGAAAGGAAAAGAAATGGAAAGAACAAAATTTTTTTTGTGTTCTTAAGATTTTTTTAACAAAAGAAAAGAAAGAAAGGGAAAAAACCGGAAAGAAGATTGAGGCTTTTTTAGTTATAAAATATTCCTCCCACTTTTGGGAGGAAGAGGAAGGAAAAGAAGAGAAGTGAGTTTGGTTCTCTTCCTTTCTTTTATAAAACTAACTCGAGAACAAATTCATATAAACCTCGCTTCAAAGCTATCATGCCTTTACGGGTTTTTTACATAAATTTTACTTAACATAAATATTATAATGTCATATTTCTTCAAAATATATTTATTCAAACTTTAAAAAGGAATTACATGAGTCATTGCTATATGTACAATATCGTATATTTATTTTCATCTCACAATAACTTATAGGGTCGTGTCTTGATTTTGATATTATACTCATGTTAATAATAATTTTATCGGTATTTAATTTTTAAACTCATATATGTGCGGAATACATTAGATAGATATGGCCCAACCATTAGGGTTAGGTCATCTTATGTATTATGCATTATAAATACTTGATAAATAAATATAAGACCTTACAGTGTTTTCATCATCTAACATTGTATTAGAGTGGGTCTGATCCTCAGACCTAGGTGGCTACGTTGAGCAGCATCCTCTATGTCATCCCGTCAAACCCTAGCCGCCATCATTTATCCCTTTTTCACATACAAAAAAAAAAAAAAAATAAAAAAAAAAATAAATAAATATATAAAATAAAAATCTATGATTTACTTAATCTCATAAAGAAGAATAAAATTATTCGTTCGTATATGTAAAATCTTGTGTATTCATTTACAGTAACTTGTGTTTTCATTTTGATTTTTACAATTCCGTGCATATATTAAGGATAAGTTACACCGTTGGTCCCAAGGTCTGGGCGGATTGCAGATATAATCCCAAAATATGGGAACGTGCATCCCCGACATCATGTTTTTCACTCTTTTTAACGATCGTTAAAAACCTCGTTAAATCCATGGGCATTTTTGTCTTTTTAGGCTTTCTTGGCCAAACAACCTAATAACATACATTAAAAACACACACACACACATAAACACATATCTTCTTCAATCTCTTCACCACCACCACTGCCACCACTCTCTTCTTGAGCCTATCCACCACTAATTAATCAATCAAAATAAACACACTTATTTCATCAAATCCAATCCATTCGCTTTGTAACACCCCGAAAATTTGATAAGCAGCGGAAGTTTAATCGGGGTCATTACAGTTTAGTACACAGTCATACTCATAGAAAACAATTCAAACGATAGTCAATATCATTCCATGAAAACTCAAATAGTCAGAGTTACAAACATTTTTCCAAAATGTTAAATGTTTAGCAAAAGAAGTGATGAGTTTGTAGGAAATGATATAATTATTGAAATGAAAAGGGAGGTCCTGTGCCCTTTGCCAGCTCCGTGCCGCCATGCTTGCTAATTTTCTGAGATGAACATGCTTAAAAAGTCAACACAAAGGTTGAGTGAATCCATAGTAGTTTAAATAGTAATAGTGTGAACACAAGTCAAGCGTTTGAAATAAATAAGCCAAGATAGACAGGTCTTGACTAAACTGGTATAATATTGCTCCTAAGCCTCACGAAACGCAAGCCTTAACATCGATTTGACATATCATAAAGATAATAACAATCATCTACACCACAGCGGATGTAAATGACAAGGGGCCCTCGGTGGCAGGAAATGTGTCAAATTTCCATAATACCTCGAATATAGCACACCTCCTGCCAAGTGATCACCTTGACAGAGGCGGGCTGCCATTCCAATAGATCTATCAACTATATTCGTGCTCACTCGCAAGTGATTAAGGTTCGTGATATGAGGGACTTGTAGCACAGGTGTCAACTTAGGCAATATCAGGTGATAACAGCATATAGAAAAATACTTGTGTTCGATTTATAGCATGTATCTCCCCACGGGGTTTAAAAACAATTAAAAATATGGGACCATGAACTCACCTGACAGGTGTGTGTGAATCACAACGGTGCTCAAAAGTGATGGTGTACTGCTACGACTAGCAATGAAATTCCTCCGACTTGCGACCTAAATAATACATTGTAATCGGTGTTTTAGATTCGTGTTGCAAATGACATGTGATATGTCTCGTGTGCGGTGATATCCGTTCGGGTGTCTTAATATATACAAAAATAACTTCACGTAGTTATTTGTATCGTTGTTACGAACCGGTGTTCGATAAATATTAACTTGTTTGTGAAAATAATATTGTTTTAAAAATATTTATGATTAAATATTTTTAGTGAAGTTATATATATATATTTTAAAGTTACAAAAATATATATGTATTTATATAAAAATCAAATTATATGAAATAATTAATTATAAAATACCTTTGTCATATTTAACCTTTAACTTTATAAAATTACACTTTTTACCTTTTGGTTAAAAATAATTACAATTTGGTCCTTTTGTACTTTTTACACTTTATTCCTTTAACTTTGGCCAAATGACAGTTTCTACCCTCAATTTCCAAAAGAAATCGTTAATGTATAATTAGTCCGAAAGTTTTGTGATTTTGACGGTTTTAGTCCCTTAACAGTAACTTTTGCAAAAATAGTCCTTGGTTAGATTTTCGAAAAACAAACTGTTTGTTACAACAAAAATAGTGTTTATAACTTGTAAAAATCTTAAAAATCGGTTTTTATGCCTCACGTTATTTTTCAAGTTTTTAAACAGAAAATCTTATTTGAAGGATTCAATGGGCTCGTTAGCCCATTCTAGGCCCAAATGGTATTTTACTTGCTTGAAAACATAGCTCGACTAGGATTCGGTTTTGGCTTCGTTTACGTAGTACAAGATCGTGTATGGTTTGCATGTTAAGTTGGTTTGGTTAAGCGTGAGTAGAAGAATTTGAGTATCGAAAAATATACATATGTTGTACGTGTAAAAACGAAACGGTGAGCCCTTTCCAAAGGGGGTGTCGGGGCGTGTTAGCACGTATTAGTGTCTCATGTGTTTAATTAGTTTAAGTTTTTAGTCGACATTTGATTAGGTGTTCTCAATGTGACGAGTATAACGTGCAATGCATGATAGATTTAAGTATGAATTGAAACGAGACAAGATACTTACAACACCAAGATGGTGGGGAGGGTTCGTGTGACCAAACAAGAGAAACGAGCAAACTAACACCCTTCGAATAGTGACCCTTGCTCCAATATCTCTTACCCAAAAGCCTTACTCATTCAACCCAAAGCCTTAGCTTGTGTGCTCCTTGGTTCCTCTCGACAGCAACAAGAAAGAAAAAACACTAGAGTGTTTGTGATTTGGAAATTTGGTGGAACTTGAGTGTGTGTGAAAACTAGCATTAAATGTGATTTATATAAGGAGGTCTTGGGTGGTTCGAATGTCCCTAGAGACACAACACCAACTTTGTGGTCTCTCCTTCTCCGACAACCTTGTCTAGCTTCCAAGGGTATTGTCAAATCGGGTTGAAAGAGTTTTAGGTGCTATGGTGTACTTTAAAATTGTTTAGCACAAGTATTAGGGGCATGCTTGAGTACTAAATGAATTGTTTATGTTGTGCTAGTGGTTTATGAAACATTCGATCCAATGGGTATAGAAACTTTGTGTGTATTGTGAATACCCAAGGGGTTGACGGCTCCATGGTGGCTTGATGTCGTATGGATCAAAGTTAATGGGGGGGGGGAGGGTTGTATGTTTGTGTCTTGTGAATAGGAGACATGGACTCAAAACAAAAAGGAACGTGCGTAGTATCGTGAAGTCAAAAGGAGTTGGTTTCTCTTTGTTTTCGTGTGGCATGATACGCAAGGAAAAAAGAAAAACAAACGAGCCATGTGGGCTTGGGGTAATTCGGCCCAAAATGAAACAAGGAAGAAGAAAATGTGTGGGCTTGTGAGGGTGTTTCGGCCCAAGTGTCTCAAGGAAAGAAAAATCCGTGTGGGCTTGTGATCGGCCCAAATATGACAGGGTGTCGGTGATTAGTATAATTGTGACTTTCGTTTCGGTGTTGGTGTCGGTTCGTGAAAACCATAAATATATAAACGGTGTCGTCATACATATATATATATATATATATATATATATATATATATATATATATATATATATATATATATATACTTATATTTACATAGTGATAATAAATTTGTACTAATTAATATATACATATCATTATATATATATATTAATAATATTTCGGTGTCCAAAATAGGGTGTCGGGTCGCAAGTGGGAGTTACAGGTGTTTAACCTCATTGGGTGATATCCAAGAGTGACACTCGGGTGGTATCGGGTGACAAATCATAATCGGGTGTCAAACAAACGGTGATCAAATCAATCGGGTGTTAAACAAACGGTGACAAAATAATTGGGTGTCAAACAAACGGTGTTCAAAACAATCGGGTGTCAAACAGTCGGTGTCTCATATAAAAATTTCAAATTAGCCCGCAAAAATGGCTTAGTTTAAAATAGTGTCGGCAATTAGCATTAATAAATGACTTGGGATTTTACGGTGTATTACACGCTTATAAACATCAATCACCGCAACTACCACTACACGCCACCACTACCTTCTTTTGTAACATATTTTCTAAAAAATAAATCCTATAACACAAATAAATCAAAACCCCTGAAAATACTTATAATATAACACAATCGACCTAATCTTACCAAAATCCAATTATGAATTGTCACACCTCCAAACAATGCACCACCGCACCAAAACCCAATTACATTCCAAAATCGAATCAAAATCCAAAACCTACTCAAAACTCAAATCACAATCGACAACTTAGTAGCAATTTTAAAAAAGAAATCCATCATCACCAACATGACATCATTAAAAATACATATAAAAATACATTACATTAATATATATACATGACATAATACATTATAGAAAATACACATTACACAAATATACAGAGATACATTCATCATATTTTATGCATCCATATGATTTTATTACTCACTTGATCATTTATTTTATCCACCAAAGAAAACAAATCAAAGAAAATTACGTAATCTTTCTTAGCTTCTTTTCTAAAAAAATCCTCAAGAAAATATCATTTGGCATGTGTAACGCCTTTGCATTTTATATATGTTTCAATCATCTCTGTTTTAGCTTTGCATGTGTTTCCAAATATCACAACTGTTTCGATAATCGTTTGCTGATGACGACTATCCTCATCAACTTGTTTCATGACTTCGGTTTTAATTTCCTCGATGATATGTGAAAGAGAACATTCCATAAGAATTGTGTGTGATTATTCGAGAAAGAGAGTAATTATTAAAAATTTAATAACTATATATATATATATATATATATATATATATATATATATATATATATATATATATATATATATATATATATATTACTTACCTTTTCCTTTTTAGCTTTTATTTTACAAAATCAACACGTATGTTTTCATACATATTTTTTTGTTAGTTGAAATTTAGATTGGTTTGACCAAATTGTTTCAATATTGACTTTTTTATTGGCTAATAGGATGACTTCATTTTTTTACGTGACTAAATTGAGTTCTCTTATTAATTCAGTTGAAACATTTTGAAATATTTAATTTCACATTATATATGTTGACAAAAGAGATTTTTTTTTTTTTTTTTTTGAACATAGACAAAAGAGATTTCAACCTAAGAAAAATGTATAATGTCAAGCTCTCTCTTACACTACAAACATATAATGCCATCTCTCGATGATAAGACCATACCGATTGTCAAACATCACTAAAATACAAAAGAAACTAGTCGAAACTTATTTATCATCCCAAAGTTTACGCAAAACATCATCTTAGTCAAAATCTAATATTTAACTTTATTGGGGTACCGAACTTACTGGACTTTTCTAATTGTTGGTAGCCTTTGTAACCAAAAGTCAGCCTTCATCATAACGAAATGACCATTTCATTAGTCCAAAAGACCTACAATGAAATTCCTCCTAATTTCCTCATCTTGAAAAGGAAACTAACATCATTCACACATTATACCATTTCAAAAGTGTGTTTGGTTGTATGTTGATTTCAACCACTTCATTTAGGTGTATAATAAGTTCAAAAAAAAAAAAAAAAAATAGGTGTATAATATTACTCTTTTCTGTCTTAAAATTATACTCTTCATTTCATTTTGGAGTGTTGGAGTAATATTTTTTTGTCAACCAATTAAAAGAGAGTTTAATAAGTGAATGTGATATTTGATCGAATAAATAATGTAGTGGTCATACTCTTCTTAAAACTATGTATTTTTTGTCCGGATACAATAATTTGAAACGAAAAAGTTAATTAACTCTTAAATCCATATCATACCCTTTTATATTCCCCTTTTTATTTTTACCCCACCACCCTTTCGTCACTTACCTTTTCTTTTCTCATATGTTATTTCTTACTATTATACTTTGACTAAACTTTTAAAAATTTCTCACATTCATATTGTATTTTGATAGAGCGTATTTTTATCTGAGATATAAGTGAGATAGTTGATCTTATCAAAACATCACCTTTTAAACCAGTATGTTACGCGACAATTATTTTTACCGCAGATAAAGAAAATATCAAATTACTTAAAACTTAAAAAATAGAGCAAAAGGCACGAAAATATAACCAACTCATCATTTTTTGCTTTGCTGTATAGTCATCTTTATTTTTTCTATTGTATACATCGTACATTTGAATTCCGTCTATTATATGTATTTTACAACAAATTCACCCTTTTTAGCAAAACTCATATTAACTTGTAGGGACAAAATGATTATAAAATACACACAATAGATGGAATTGAAAAGTATACTATATAAAATAAAATAAATAAATATGAATACACAACAAAGTTAAAAATGGTAAGTTAGTTATATTTTCGTGTTTCCCCTTTAGAGCAAGGGATACGAGAGTTGGTTGGCTCGCGCCATTCTACCAGCCAAACCAAACCAACGACGCACCGTACCGGGGCTGACGCCATTCGTGCTCGCGCCGTGATGACCTGCCACCGCTGTTGATTTTTATTATTTTTTATATTATTTTTTTTTTAAAACACGCTAAAGTTATAGTGTTTTGGAAATTGTTTTGTCCAACATCACAACATTTTTTAGTGCCAAAAGTAACGACACAAAATATGATGTCAAATATAATTTAGTAATGCTATTTAGGCCTACAATCAATGCCTAAATACATGTCTAATGCATAAATTACTTGTACAATTGTATTATTCATTTTCTCTCTCCAAATTTTTACCAATCACTTTTTCAAATCCACCAATCAAATCATTAGACATATAAGTAAGCTTGTTAATTAGGCATAAGAATCATTTTTATATAATTTTTCCACAAATAAATACCCACAAGATTTACAGGAAAAAGTTGTTTTGTTTTACGTTTTGTCATTTTGGGCTTTTCTTCCTGTTTGTCGGCTGTTCTTGTTGACCCATAATATTTTTATTTTTTTCATTTACTCCAATTTTTAGGTACATTTATTTCTTTTTCTCACAAGTTAAGATCTTGTTTTCAACAATCATTCATGTAAGTTGTTTTCAATCAAGATCTCTCTTTTGTCTCACATTTTATCAAACACATGGCAGACACCTGATATTTTTCACTTCAATCTCTTCTTGTTTTTGTTTTTGTTTTTTTTATAAACTAGACTCTTGGGTTGTCTTATATCATCATTTCATATCTGGGTTTTGCTTTATATTGATTATATCACTGTTTTCTTCCTTTCAGACAATTTATCAAACACCTGGTGGGCACTTTTGTTGCTGCTTATTGAGGGCTTTATATCAGATTCTGAGAACTGGGTTTTGCTTAGAATAGTTTTGTGATCAAAAGGGTATAATTTTTTTTCGAAGAAAAAATTTTAAAAATTTTGAGGTTTAGAAGGTTGTTGTTATAAGTTATAAGGGATGAAGGGTAAATTTGGGGCATCAGGGACTTATTTCCTGTTAAATACAGGAGCTAAGATTCCAGCCATAGGGCTAGGAACATGGCAAAGTGGTGGAGATTTTTGTGTCGAAGCGGTGAAAACCGCTTTATCGGTTGGATATCGTCATATTGATTGTGCACACTTGTATGGAAATGAAGCTGAAGTTGGTGAAGCTTTATCTGAGTTTTTTAGGGGTTCGGTAAAAAGAGAGGATCTTTTTTTGACTTCTAAGTTATATTGTACCATGAACTCGATTAATAAGATTGAGAATTCTGTTAAGGTTTCGCTTAAGAATCTTGGTGTGTCGTATTTGGATCTTTATTTAATGCATTGGCCTGAGAGTTCGGCTTTTGGTGATGCTACTGATCCTCCTGCGAAGTTAGGTTCTGAGTATAGACAGTTTTTGAGTAAGGTGAAGACAGCGTGGAAAACGATGGAACGGTTGGTTGAGTTAGGTCTTGTCCGGGCTATTGGTGTTAGTAATTTCAATATACAACAGATGAAAGAGTTGCTAAAGTTCGCGAAAATTGTACCTGCAGTCAACCAGGTTCGCTTTGTGTTCTTTGTATACTTATTTTTTGCGTTATTGACATATATAGCAGAAAATTAATTAATTATTGTCTATAGAGCTCGTAAGTATCATAGATTTTAATATATTTGGTAGTTTTGTGATTATAGATGACCCAGTTAGGATACTTAATAAGAGCATGATACAACATTCAATTGTGTTAGTAACTTGCGTTCGTATAATAAGATAAAAGAGCGAACTAGTTTTTAGATGATTTGTTCAAATCGTGTGAAATACATTCCGTTACTGAGAAGATATCTTATGTTTGTATAGTGGATCAGGAAGAAATATAGAAAATCAATTTGATGTATAGTTGAATCTCCATATATTATGATTTATTAGGTTGGGTGTACTGGTGTAGCGGTGGTGATCTGACCACCCCACGTCTGCGTCAGATCACCATCTTTCTCCACCACCACTTTTACCCCTATAGTGGTTACCATCTCTACCACTTTTCTGATACAATGACTTGAGAGTGTTTTTTCTCTCCCTGTCCTGTGGTCTGCACCACATAATCAACACCAAAGTGACTCCACCGCACGTGGTGCTGGTGGAGGTGTGACAGATGACCACTCGTGCTGCACATAGGCTTACCACTCTTGGTCCAAGCCCTTACTATGGGCCGTCTTACTTTGCCTCTCTTAAGTTTTTTCTGTAGTTATTTCGTTAATTGCTTTTTAAAAATTTGGAACCAGATCTAACTTATTTTAGGTACAATTATGACATGTCTGTTAGGTTATATAAAGTATTTAATTAGATAGCAAAAAGTCAAAGAACAATACACCTGACGTGAAATCTAATAATTTAAGAGTTTATTACTTATTTGGGAGTTCTTTTTTGGAGGTAAAAGAACAATACCATGTTTGTCTTAAGTTGTTTTAGGTATATGTTAGGTTTATCAATTAGACATGAAAAAATAAACGAATAATCTGCACGATGTGAAATCTAATTTTGGTGTAATTTGTAACTGGGGTTCTGTAGTCTTTTTTTTTTTCTTCCTTGAGTTCTAGGAACGCATGGGTTTATTTGGATGTGTTTTGAAAGAGATTGTATTTTTGAATAAACTGAGCAACTCTGGTCAAAGGGGTTGCCGAGATGTGTTTAGAAATGCTTTTAATGTCTGAAGCTGTAATAATCAAATAAGTACTGGTTTACGTGTTTGGGAAATTATGATTATTTAAGAAGTTATGACATTAAGTGACTAAAACGGACATTCTTGTGTCAAATGAGAATCATTTTGTGAGATGGGTATAAACGTTTCTTGGATATGTAGGTAATTTTGTGCTCTCCTTTGAAAATCAATTTCGATGCAACTAGTATGAAACTGATTAGTTAATCCCTAAAAAATTGATATAATCTCAAGTAGAGTTGATTTATCCACACATTAACAACTCTAAGTGGCCACGCTAACCTTTCTGAAAAGGGGAGGGCTTTACCCGGTTTGATTTGTGTGGCGGTGGGCTCAAATCCCATGGATTAGTCGGCCAAAAGGTCGGAAACCATGTTTACCCAAAAAATAAAGGTAAATTTTTTTTGCAGGCGGCTCCATAATAATCTGACTTTTTTAACGTTCAGTTCTTGTACAATATTACAACTGACTTCTGTGTGCATTGTCTGTCCAATATATCATCAATGTGACATATATTAAAGTTTGCTTGTAAATTTTGCAGGTAGAGTTGCATCCATTCTGGAGACAAGATGAGCTCGTAAAATTCTGTCAGTCAAAAAATATACATGTATCAGCTCACACACCACTGGGGGTACCAACTTCCGCTCCTAAACCATCTGAAAGTGGATCAAGTGAAGAAGATGAACCTGGAACACCTCGAATATCTTTTAGAAGATCAAGGTCAGTTCATGGGCCAATGCTTAAGCTCTCTGTAGTTGCAGAGATAGCAGACAGACATAAAAAGACTCCTGAACAGGTATAACATTTTTGGGCCTAATCTTTTGAAAGGATATATTTTTTTTTTTTTATATACCTTTAATACTATAATATTTGAAATTTTATAACAATTTATTAAATTCTTAGCTCACGGGCGCTATCCAAAACTCTGTGTTGAACCAACAGTTGAAGGTTACACTTTTAATGAAGGGTATCTAGGAGTATACCTAGTAATAACCATGGTTGTGCTTTCCAAATATGAAAACAAAGTAAAAATTAAAAATTTGACATAAGTTGATTATTAGATTGGTTATCAGGAATCAGGATGTTAAGTTAAAACAGGTAACTTTTTGTTCACCTCTTAGAAGCTTAGTCTTGCATCTTGTAGTCACATATTTTTCCTCGACTTGTAGGTTATTTTGCGATGGGGTCTCCAAAGAGGGACGAGTGTGCTTCCTTGCAGCGTGAAGCCTGAGAGGATAAGGCAAAACATAGACATATTTAGCTGGAGTTTATCAGATGACGAGTATCGTCGGTTGAACCAGATAGAGCCCCAGGTATGTCTGTTTGGAAATGGTCCTTTAGATACCATCTCTGAGGACAATGGTTCGATCTTTGGATGTGGTCCACTTCAAGCGGTTCATGAATCTGAAGATGATGTCGAGTTCAACTCATGATTGCTGGTGTGTAAGCGTGTGTGTTATTTGAATGCTTAAACATTTTCATTTGTTATGTTATTTGTAAGCTTATCATGTCTTCCGGCGATGAACTAATAGGGTCTTGATGTTGATTTGGTGGATTGTTTTTTTCTCTGGATCAAAGTGTTTTTCGAAGACTGTTTTTATGTACAAAAGCTCCCTTGAAATATTGTTATTGGTTTGTATCTTTATCTTATTAACTGATATATTGTTAAATGTCTTGTAAAGTAGATAAAAAGCGTTGAGTAGAAGATGAGTATTGGTTTCGGTATAGCCTGAACCAGGTCCAACTTTAAATGTTTTATGCATCTCTACTGCTATAGCATTAGAAGATGAGTATTGGTTTCGGTGTAGTCTGAACCAGGTCCAACTTTAAGGTGGCGTTTAGTTGGAAAACATTTTCTGTCATTTCCTATTTCTTGTTTTGTAGGAAAATGGAAGGGAGTTTGATTTTCACAAAACAATGAAAAATTTAGAAAACGCGTTTAGTCTAAGGAACATGTGTTTGTGTTTTCCATTTTTCAAAACTAGAAAACATGTTTAAGTGTTGTTGTTTTATATCTTAATTCAATATTCACCTTAGTAATATTATAAAAATATCTTCAAAACAAAAAAAACAAACATTATAAACCAACCAACTAAATTATAAAATAACTAAAAAAATCTAATACGAGAAAATAAAGAAATTAAACAATTAAAATATAATATCAAATAGCGTTTTTGTCCCTTTTTTTACGTTTTCGTCCGATATTTTACGTTTTGTTTGTTTTTTTATGTTTTCGTCTAATTTTTTATGTTTTCGTCAGATTTTTTACGTTTTCATCCGTTTTTTACATTTTTGTCAGCTTTTTACGTTTTCGTCCGGCTTTTTACATTTTCGTCCGTTTTTTATATTTTCGTCCGATTTTTTGGGTTTTCGTTTGTTTTTTACATTTTCGTTCGTTTTTAACGTTTTCGTCAGGTTTTTAAAGTTTTCTTCCGATTTTTTCGTTTTCGTCCGTTTTTTTATGTTTTCGTCTGATTTTTTACGTTTTCGTCCGTTTTTTTATGTTGTCGTCAGATTTTTTTACGTTTTCCTCTTATTTTTTATGTTTTCGTCCATTTCTTTACGTTTTTTTATGTTTTCATCCGATTTTTTATGTTTTTGTCCATTTTTTTACATTTTCGTCCTATTTTTTACGTTTTCGTCCGTTTTTTACGTTTTCAATAGATTTTTTACGTTTTCGTCCGATTTTTATGTTTTCATCCATTTTTATACGTTTTCGTCCAGTTTCTTACGTTTTCGTCCGTTATTTTACTTATTTGTTTGATTTTGTATGTTTCCATCTGTTTGTTTATAACATAAAAAGTCTGGCGAAAAAGTAAAAAATCTGACGAAAACGTAAAAAAAGGGACGAAAATGTAAAAAACCGGGCGAAAACGTAAAAAATCTGACGAAAACGTAAAAAAATGGACGAAAACGTAAAAAATCTGACGAAAACGTAAAAAAAGGGACAAAAACGTAAAAAACCTGACGAAAACGTAAAAAACGGACGAAAATGTAAAAAATCTGACGAAAACGAAAAAAATAGACGAAAACGTAGAAAATCGGACGATAACTTAAGAAGGAGCAAGGCCATACCTGGTTGTTGGATGTCAGAACAAGTGGGCGACACGATCCCTAAAATCCTGGGATTGTGTTATGTCCTCGGTTCACGCCCGTTGAGGCTTTTCCTTCGGCATGTGCCCTTCGGCTCGGTATATATGAGCCGAATGGTTCCCAGCCATTCGGCTACGTACGTCAACATGTCCCCCCCCCCCCCCCCAGTATTGGAGTATCGGTTCTAACCGGTGTTCCAATTCCGTTATGTGTGTGGGTGCCGTTGTTCCCCTTGCCGTTGTGATGCGGATGTTGCGCGTTTTTGTATGAAGTTTATTCACTGCGTTAAAATTACCCTTATACCCCCCCTTTGACAGCTGGTTACCACTTAATTTTTACACAGACATCAAACGGTCACAGCTTAGCCACGTGTCGAGGGCAGTACACGATGCGACGTTTCACGCATCCCCATACCGACTATATATATACTACTTTACTCTTCATTTTTACCTTTTACTGTGTTTTTCCTCAATTCTTCTTCGGTTGCTTCTTGTTATTTTGCAAAGCTATTCCGAGGTGCGTTTCCACCCTTCTTATTTTTGCTACTTCGTATTGTTTTTTACCATGGCCGTAAGTGAACCTGGGGAGATGAACGTTCCGGTTGACCCTCCTTTGTTACTGACAGCCAAACCCCCCGGTAAGTTTGATATGCATATGCACCCGTCTAGGCTTTCCTAGAGAGATTTAGACGATATGATAATAGAATTTAGAATCCCGTTAGATCTTCATCCCATACTTCCCCCCCCCCCCCTCCAGATCTCACCATGAACGAGTTGCCGGGAGACAAAATAGGGGTGTACGTTCAGCTCATGAGGTTAGGGGGCGTTAGGATACCCTTCTCAGCCTTCCTTTTAAGCGTCATAGATCATTTTAACGTACATTTGTCTCAGTTAGTTCCGTTGGGTGTAAATAGGGTGACGTTGTTTGAGGTTCGGTGTTATAGTTTATCGGTTGTGCCCACTGTTTCCCTCTTCCGAGTGTTTTACCGGTTATGTAAGCAGGGACATTGGTTCTCATTTGAACATCGGACGGGTAAACATGCCAAGACGTGTTTTACCGAGATTTTGACAAGTTTGAAACGGTGGAAGGATTTTTTCTTTTTGATTGACCGAAGGGCTATACCGAATGCTATGCCGTGGAGGCATAGGGATTCACAGATAACCGATCGTTTCCCAACCGGTTATTCTCAGCGAGATGCCAACACGCTGGCTCTTCGACCCATAATACTTCGGAAACCCCCGACCAGTCTTCTTTGGGTGTATGGGCTTACCAACACCTTCCGGATATCAGGCCATCATCTTGTTATCAAGAATGTCGGAGGGGAGGGTAAGAAGGGGGTGTTTATTATTATTACTATTTACTTTGTACCACCTCTGCTTGTTTTAATTGCGTGTTTTTCTTTGTAGTGATCACTATGTCCGAGTATCTTGAGCTTCCGGAACTCGAAGGATCAGTTGTGAGCAAGGGAGATCCGTTGCCGGAGAACCAACCTCGTCCAAACAAAACTGCCGAGCCCCTCGCCCCTGACGTTGCCATTCCCGAGAAAACTTATGCGCAATTAACGGTTGAAACGGCCAATTCCGATGTGGTGGCCGCTCGGGAAGAAAAGGAAAGAAAGAAACAGCAAACCCATCCCGTTGGTAAGAAGAGGGCTGCGGCTGGGCCGAGCGGTCAGACTAGAAGGAGGAGAAAACTACAGGTCGAAGAGGAAGTCATTGCATCCGAGGAGCACACAGTGGATGCGAATCCTCTCAACCAGGCCGAGCCGTCGAAAAGGGCCGAGCAGGAGAATGACGGTGGTCAAGGGCCGAATGGTCCAGTTGAGAACGCCGAAGAGGAGCATCATTCCCTGGAAAGATCCAACACTCCTCCTGCTCAAGGTGACGAAGGGTTTCAGAATAATCCCCCTCCGACCCCATCTGATGGTAAGAGCCATCTTCCCTTTCCTCATCTGGTTCTAAGGTATATTTATCTTTACCTGAATGTTTATATCTTCTTATACAGCCCATTCAGAACATCAAGCTTCTAGAGCTCATCTGCAGTCCGGAGAGAACCGACCGCTGTCTGAAGGTGTGTTTACTTATTTATATATATATGTATATATTTTTTCTTTCCCTTCTCTCTTTTTTTTTTTTTTTTTTTTTTTTTTTTTTTTTTTTTTTTTTTTTTTTTTACTTAGTCCTTCGTTACTATTTTCAGGTCACACTGATTTGACCGGAGGTTACTTTATCCCCGGTTGGACTCTCAGGGATGACGTTCGTATGAACTCATTCCGAGCGTGCCGTGAGATGATGTCACATCTTGCCACCCCTGCCGAAGAGGAAGCGCTGGCCGGACTGAATAATAATCAGCTTGTCCGACAGTCATACATAAATTGTGGTTCCGGTGTGGTACTTCAAGCAGAGGTGTTGAAGAGGTTTAGCCAATTGAACCGAGACTACCGAGAGCTAGAGGCTACTCATGGGGAGTGTGAGTCTATTGCCGATGGGTTGAAGGACGAGAGGGATGCCCAAATTGAAAAATTCGAAACCTTGCTGAAAGAGCTCCGTGCGTTGGAGAAAGAACAGCAGGATGAGAGGAGTGCAGCCTCCATCCGGGAAAAGGGGTTGGTTGATCAGCTGGAAGAAATCGAGAAGGAGAAAAATGAGGCAACAAGTTTGACCGCTTCTCAGATTTCTAAAATTGAGGAGCTTGAGAAGAGACTAGCTGAGAAGTCCAAGGAGGCCGAAAGGCTTTCGGCGGAGAACAAGAGTTTGACTGCTCAGTTGGCCGTTGCCGAGGTTGTTCGCCAGAATACCGTTAAGGAACTAATCCCTGCAGCCTTCCGAAGTCTTCTCCAGAGTGATGAATACAAGAAAATTCTTGGAAGGGTCTATAGCTTGTCTTATTCCGGGAGGTTCATAGACGGTGTTCGTACCGAAAGGAAACCGGAGGATGCGGAAAAGGTTTTGCAGAAGATCAAAAGACTTAACATGGAGGCCCCAAAACTCTGGAAGCCGGAATATCATAAGCTCTTCTCAGCTGAATATCCGTATGTTCAGAAGCTTGCGGAATCTTTCCCTCTTCCCCTCGGTGATCAGATGAACCTCCTACCGGAGGAGCCTGTTAAGAAGACAACTACTCCAGCTGTTGCTCCCACTCCCCCATAGGTTGATTAGGATTTTATCCGGGGTGACTGTACCCCTTTTTGTATCTTTATTTGGATTGTAACAAGTATTTTAGCACATTTTGAATTGTACTTGTGTTGCCGAATAACGTTTTTGTTCATATATACATGATCGTTCCGTTCTTATGCGCTCTCTTTTTTTATGAGTTTGTGTAACTTTACATGAGTTTGTGTAAGTCAGTTCTGGATGGAGTGTTTTTGCACGATCCGTATAAGTAGATGGACGGAGTGTTTTTGCACGATCCGTATAGGTAAATGGACGGAGTGTTTTTGCACGATCCGTATAAGTAGATGGACGGAGTGTTTTTGCACGATCCGTATAAGTAATTGGACGGAGTGTTTTTGCTCGATCCGTATAAGTAGATGGACGGAGTGTTTTTGCACGATCCGTATAAGTAATTGGACGGAGTGTTTTTGCACGATCCGTATAAGTAAATGGACGGAGTGTTTTTGCACGATCCGTATAAGTAATTGGACGGAGTGTTTTTGCACGATCCGTATAAGTAAATGGACGGAGTGTTTTTGCACGATCCGTATAAGTAATTGGACGGAGTGTTTTTGCACGATCCGTATAAGTAGATGGACGGAGTGTTTTTGCACGATCCGTATAAGTAATTGGACGGAGTGTTTTTGCACGATCCGTATAAGTAAATGGACGGAGTGTTTTTGCACGATCCGTATAAGTAATTTGCACAATCTTTAGGAAAATTCGCTTCCCGTGACGCGGGGAATACGTAAGCTATCATTAATTGTCACAAACATTTTACATAAAACAGTTTCGTAAGTTGATTGCATGCCAAGTCCGAGGAATTTCCTTGTCGTCCATAACAGCAAGTTTGTATGAACCGTTTTGGTGCGCTTCCACTACCCTGTATGGTCCTTCCCAATTCGGACCCAGT
Organism: Artemisia argyi; assembly: GCA_030686995.1. Taxonomy (NCBI): domain Eukaryota; kingdom Viridiplantae; phylum Streptophyta; class Magnoliopsida; order Asterales; family Asteraceae; genus Artemisia; species Artemisia argyi. Next base: position 43,641,797 of record CM060683.1, on the reverse strand, counting down.
TTTCCCTGATTTTCAACCCGGCTAGCCTCGTTTTTCCGGTAGACAAAGTCCCCAATCTTGAAAGCCATCGGTTTAACTCTTCGGTTATAGTATTGTTCGACCTTCGCTTTATACTTTGCTTCACGAATTGCCGCCATTTCACGCCTTTCTTGCAAAAGATCCAAATTTAGCCGTTGTTGCTCTTCGCTATCCTCCGGGTTGTAGAGCATGGTCCGGTGTGTAGGCATTCCTATTTCCGCCGGTATCACTGCTTCACTGCCGTATGTTAGGCTAAAAGGTGTTTCACCATTGCATGTTTTCATCATGGTTCAGAAGGCCCACAAAACATTCGGCAGTTCATCTGCCCATCCGGCCCTTTCCCTTCCAAGTCTAGTCTTTATGCCATGCATCAAGCTCTTGTTTGCTCTTTCAACTAGTCCGTTTGCCTGTGGATGTGCTACAGCGGTGTTTATTTGCTTTATCTTTAGCTTCTCACACCATCCTTTAAAAGGATCATTAACAAAGTTCGTTCCATTGTCAGTAACTATGATCCCTGGTAGGCCGAATCGACAAATGATATTTTCCCAAACGAATTTCTTCACGTCCTTGCCGGTGGTTTTGACTAACGGTTTGGCTTCTATCCATTTCGTAAAGTAGTCCACCGCTACAATCACATATTTCAACCTTCCGGGTGCTTCTGGAAAGGGACCCAACATATCCATTCCCCATTGATAGAAAGGCTATGGTGCCATTACGGATGTTAAATTGGTTTTGGGCAGCTTTGGTACCGGAGAGTGGATTTGACATGAGTCACATTTCTGAATCTCTTCTCTTGCATCTTTATGCATTGTCGGCCAGTAATACCCCTGCCTTATTAACTTAGCCACTACCGACCTGGGACCGGAGTGCATTCCACACATCCCCTCATGAACCTCTCTAATGATGTAGTTTGCTTGTAGAGGTCCTGCACATCGTAGCATTGGGTTTAAGTAAGACTTCTTGAAGAGCACACCATTTTCCATTACTTACTGTGGAACTTTCATTCGTAAGGTCCTTGTCTCATTGGTATCCGTAGGCCAGACACCTTCGTCCAAACACCGAATGATGGGGGTCATCCAATTGTCTTCTTCTTCTTCGACTATTGCTCCCACCTGTTTCTCTTCGGTTGATGGTTTCCGCAACACTTCAACCAGTATTTCTTTGGTTAGATGGTTGAAAGCTACCGATGCTAGTTTGCTCAATACATCGGCTTTGTGATTCTGGGTTCTTGGTATGTTGTAAATTTTGAACCTTTTGAAGCCCCCAATATACTCTTTTGCTTTTGCTAGGTATTGAATCATACTTTCCTTGGTTGCCATGAAACTTCCGTTTATTTGGCTTGTGACTAATTTAGAGTCAACTCTTACTTCCAACACCTCCGCCTTCATTTTCTTAGCGATTCTTAAGCCGGCTAAGAGCGCTTCGTATTCTGCTTCGTTATTGGTACTTGGGAATTCGAGACGAAGTGCATATGTATGCTCGACCAAATCAGGTCCGATCAGTACCAACCCCGCTCCGGATCCTTTCTTGCTGGAGGCTCCATCTGTGTAAAGAATCCAGTTGCCCGGTTTTGAGACGTCTTGCACCTCTTCCTCTCGGGATCTTTGTTCAGCACCTTCCGGCTCAACAGAGATTTCCGAAATAAAATCCGCGAGAACTTGTCCTTTGATTGCATTCCTCGGAATATAATCTATATCATAAGCTCCCAGCTCAACCGAATATTTGGCCATTCTTCCTGATGCTTCGGCTTTGTTAAGGATTTGTTTTATGGGCTGATCCGTTATGACTTTTATTGGGTGAGCTTCAAAATACCTTCTCAGTCTACGAGACGCGTGTAGCAGAGACAGAGCCAACTTCTGAACCGGAACATAATTCCTCTCGGCTTCTTGCAATGTTCGGCTCACATAATGAACAGGCAGTTGTCTATCCTCCTTCTCGGCCATCAGTACTGCACTAACGGCACCTTTGGCTGCAGCGAGGTACATGTACAAGACTTCCCCCTTCTTGGGGGTGGATAATGTTGGTAGATCTAGTATTAACTTTTTGAGTGACTGAAAAGCAGCCTCGGCCTCTTCCGTCCACTTGTATTCTTCCTTGTTCTATTTGGTTATGTTTTTTAATGTGTCAAAGAATGGGAGTGATCTTTCAGCCGACCGTGAAAGGAATCTGTTCAGTGCGGCTAATTTCCCGCTCAGAGATTGCATTTCTTTTAACGTCTTTGGGGATTGCATTTGTGAAATTGCCTTCGTTTTCTTGGGGTTTGCTCTAATGCCTTCGGAAGTTATCATGTATCCTAGGAACTTTCCTTCTTCTACACCAAATGAGCATTTCTTAGGATTCAACTTCATGTTGATCTTCCTTAGGTTATCAAAGGTCTCGGCAATATCTGCCAACATCTCTTTTTCCCCTTTACTTTTAATCACCATGTCATCCACGTACGCTTCCAAGTTTCTTCCTATTTTTGTCCGGAAGGCCGAATCAACTAGACGTTGGTAAGTCGCCCCTGCGTTTTTCAGGCCAAACGGCATTTTTGTGTAGCAATAAGTTCCTTGCTCTGTGTAGAATGCCGTCTTTTCTTCGTCCTCCTCCGCCATTTGTACTTGATGGTACCCCTTATACGCGTCCAAGAAGCATTTGTACTTGTATCCTACCACCGACTCAATTTTCCAATCAATCTCAGGGAGAGGGTAATAATCCTTCGGACAGGAAGAATTCAAATTTTTGAAATCAATACACATGCGCCAACTTCCGTCACATTTTTTGACCAACACTGGATTGGAGATCCACGTAGGATATCTTACCGGCCTAACGATACCGGCTCTCAGCCACTCCTCCACCTCCTTTAATATCACTTGATTCTTTTCGGCCGAGAGGCTTCTTCTTTTTTGAGCGACCGGAGTGTCTGAAACATTCACGTTCAAGTGATGTTTTATTAATCTCCTAGGAACACCGGTCATGTCCGAGGATTGCCAAGCGAACACATCGTTATTCCTTCTTAGAAATTCGACAAGATACCTCCGACATTCCGTGGAGAACCCAGTACCTATAGCAACCAGTTGGTCCGGATACGCCGGGTTCACAAGCACCCCTTCCGTCGAGATATCCTCCACGGCCTTCTCCTCAGGTATTGCTTTCCCTCGTGGGTTATCCTGTTGGCTTTACTCTATCCTTCGGCACTGCAGAACGGCCGCAGATCTAGCTTTTACGGTGGCCACCCCTCGGGGCGTGGGAAACTTGATCATGGAGTGGATGGTGGATGGAACGACCCTAAGCCCCTTCAACCCCGTCCTACCTAGTATAACATTGTAAGGTGACGGGGATTGTACCACACAGAATTTCATTATGGTCTTTCGGAACAACCCATTATCACCAAATTTTACCTCTAGCTCTATCTTTCCCAACGGCCTGTTTGTTTCTCCAGAGAAACCAATCAACGAAGTATTGGTTTCTTCCAATCTCTCCTTAATGGATGCATCTAAATTACGGAAACAATGCTCATACATTACGTTGACAGAAGACCCTTCGTCTACATATATTCTCCTTACTAGATATCCTTCTACGTCTCCCTATATGATAAGCGGTTCTTCTGACAAATCACTTGTTGATATGGACGGGAATACTATCGGTACTTTCATCCAATCTTCGTCCCAGCCTCCGTACTTTCTTTTCTGGACGATGGAAGAGCTTCGAATCATGTTAATCACCTTATTCTTACCTTTGTCCTCTTTTTTAGGGAAATCCCTATTTCCTCTGGCATCCCTTTGCTTCCAGTCTCTGAGTAGGTGATCGAGTTTCCCTGACTTCAATGCCGTTTCTAATTGCTTTTTGAGTTGGTGACAATCGTTCGTGAGGTGGCCCCTCTCACCGTGGTATTCACAAAACCTATCCATGTTTTCTGCCCTTGGTCTACCAATCATCGGTGGAGGTTGAGGCAGATTCAGCTGACGCTCGGTAGTTAAGATTTCACGCGGAAGTTTGACCAACGAGCCTATGTTCGTACGCTCAACATTGCTCTGAAATGGTTCCGAACGTTGGTAATTACCCCGGCTATTTGCCTCGCTCCGTCCAGGATTGGTTCGAGGAGAAATGTAAGGTTGGAATACATCCCTTCGTCGTTGGTCGTTCTGACGGTCTACCATGAACCTGTTTCCTAAACCTCCTCTGACCATCCGATCTCCCCTGGGAGCGGAGTAATTCCCTCGGCCTGTATCTGTTCCCTTTCCTTTAGGCAGTTCTGTATCCCGGAAAGCTTTTTCAGACCTTATGAAGTCATCCACTCTGGCGAACATCTCGGTTACCGTTCGTGGAACCCTATCTGAGAACTTCTTAGCGAGAGCTGGACATTTATGTGCACCCATGAAGGCCGAAATACGCATGATCTCTGGAACCCCACTGATATAGCTTGCTTCATCTGTCCATCGTTCTTTGAAGTCTGGTAACGATTCATGTGCCCTCCGGACAATTTTGGTTATTTCCGTAGGGTCTTTAGTACACTTCTTCCTTAATGAAAACCGAGTTGAAAATTGCTCCCTTAAACTGTTCCAACTGTCTATACTGCCCGGCTCCAGTCATTCGAACCATCCTCCGGCTGCCCCATCCAAGGTTTGTTGGAACATGAGACACCAAGTTGGCATCGGCCATTGCCCTTGGTTGGCGGCTCCGGTGAACCTGGTAAGGTGGTCATTCGGATCCGACGACCCATCATAAAACTTCATATTCAACGGTATTACATAGTTTTCTCCTGTGAATTCCACTATTCGACGGGTGAACGGAGATCTTAGCACTTCCTTAAAAGGTTTCTTCAGCTCTTCATCGGCCTCTGTCGTTTTCTCTTTTCCCTTATCTTTGTCATTCTCGTCTCCGAAATCCAGACGTATGGGTTGAACTATCCTTCCTCCCTTTGCATTATGCTCCTTAATAAGTTTCGTTAAAGATGCCATCTGACTGAGTATCATCGCCTGAAGGTTGGACGAATCGTTCTCTGAATCATCGTGGTTGTTCGTATTGTCGTTGTTATCCCCACTCCCTCCAACCTGGGGATCAGGTGTGTGGAAGGGGTGGAAAGGAGGTGGTCCCGACATTCGGATTCGATTGGTAGAATGAATAGCGGGTCCCACGGATGGCGCCAATTTGTTGAAGTAATACCTTGTGAATGGGTCCAACCATTAAGCTTGACGTCCGGTCTTGGGTAATACCCTGCACAAGAGTATCACACGTTAGGCTCGCCTTGGGTTTTATCCCAAGACCAACCTCCGGTGTGAGAATGAGAAAGGATGAAGGGTTTGTAATAAATGCTGGTGAGAGTACTGTGTGTGTATTAGTTGAATCATAAATGAAGTGAAGGGTATTTATACTACTCACCTCATTACCTACTCTGCCTTGGGAAGGAGCAAGGCCATACCTGGTTGTTGGATGTCAGAACAAGTGGGCGACACGATGCCTAAAATCCTGGGATTGTGTTATGTCCTCGGTTCACGCCCGTTGAGGCTTTTCCTTCGGCATGTGCCCTTCGGCTCGGTATATATGAGCCGAATGGTTCCCAGCCATTCGGCTACGTACGTCAACATTTTCCATAAAATATTTTGTGGAAAACAAGAGTGTTTTCCCTCAACTAAACGCACCCTAAATGTTTTACGCATCTCTACTGCTTTAGCATAATGCCTCAACTTTGATTGTTTCATACTTCTCACAACAGGGAGCTAGATGATTAAACTTGTTATTATCAAAATGTTTAATCCATCTAATAGGTCTATTTCTTGAATTGTCTATTCCGTCAAATAGATCTCTTTTATGGATTGGTAAGGTTGATGTAATGAGAATACAAACGCGCTGTACATTTTTATCATGTCAAATTAGACAGTAATTTGCGTTGTACATTTTATCATGTCAAATTAGACAGTAAGCTTAGGAAAAGATTTTGCATTCATCATTCTTGATACAATGATCAATATGCAACATTTGATAAAGTATATTCTTGTTTTATGACTAAATGACAGTCGGTGGGGTATGCGATTACACATGACTTTCAAATGTTGGGGACTCTAAATTTAGCAACAACAACAAAGTAGGTTGAAGGCATGATATAGCTGTACTTGGATCAAATTGTTGATGGTGTATGCTTACTGAACACTCAGGAAACTTGGATAAAATAGCAAAAAGGGAACAGTTGTTACTAAAGATAACTTGCATATATCACAACTAATTTACAACAAAGGGTTGTTGGCTTGTTGCTATTATATGATATTTATCCTTGTCAATTTCTTATTTGACATAAACAAATCATAGCAGATGTGATTCATTGACTGCTCAATCAGTCAACACTTTTTAAGGACTTTCTGAAAATGAAACATCATTTTAGGACTTATCTACAACAATCCACAAAAAAGTGTGAATTGGCGGAAACCCCGGATGTCTTTTAGCACCAGTCATTGTCCACCCCACATTGGAGTGAGCACGAGCCGAGATTCGAACCACTGACCTCTTATCCACAAAATCTCTCCAGTGAGCTCATGAGTTTTTCGGAGATGAGTTCCAACTGAGCCAAAGCACTTTGATACTTCTCTACAACAATAATTATGCTAATATTTTTCATATTCATATTTTCCATCTAACCTTCCTCAATTAATTCAAAAAATCATTAAGAACTGTTATTATAGTGATTGATATGTTATTTACTAAATTATGATACTTCTTTTTTCTTGATGTTCCGAATCATCCATATTTTATTAAAGATTTAGATCATCCCATGTTTTATTCAAATATGATGGGTCATGTTATTCACCGGTGCTTAAAATGATGTCAATATATTGTATCCTTATGAATCTAGGATAAAGTGTGAGTATATTATTCACTGATGTCTTTATTCAAAGATGTACAGTAAAATATACTTAGATTATAAAAACCATTATATATTTTACCTTTGAAATATAAAGAATATGAGTATAGGTGAAAACAAGCAACCTAAATTTGAATATGTACCTCGGAGTTTGATTTCAAACTTGAAATTGACAGTATGCATATATTATTGTCTAAAAAAAAAAAAAAAAAAAGTACAAACGATTCGATTGTTGAAAATTTAGTTCAATTGAAGGTTTTAAGTTGCACCTAGTAATGGGCTTGGAGGTACGGAGTGTACACCTATCAAGTCGCTGACCTCCCTAACTTTGATAGTGGTAAAGTGTGATAAAGGTCGCTGATAAAGTTATGGGAGTCTACTCTTCGTTGAGTGTGACGTTGAACAATATCCATCATGAGTTCAACTTCATACTTTTTTAGTAGTAAGCTGAAGGATCTCATTAGGGAGTAGTCTCTTAGAGGATTCATCTCTTTAGCGAGTGAACTTCTCGGTGAGCAAACTCAGTAACAACTGAACAGCTCTGCTCTTTCAGGGAGTATGTTTATCAACGAGCAAACACGTTGGAACTAAATTCAAACTTACTTGTAATGGTTTTACATATTCAAGGACAATTATAACTGCAACTTAATGACCGCGTTTAACGGTCATGTAACCATTATATGATTTATTTCTTATAATAGAGGAACATTACGATGTAATTAATGGGTCGGTTATTATCATAATTTCATTATTGGCTTTGAGTTTTCCTATAATCAGGAACACATATTTGCATGAAAAACATACAAAAACGCAAAAATACTTAAAAGCGAAAGTGTTCTTGCTTTGTGCCTAAACCTCTTGTTCTTATCCCATAGAGATATTCGTTTAACCCAAGCATTAGGGTCGAATAATTTTCTTGAAAATTGATTACACGATTCAAAGTGATATCCGGTACATTGATTATCTATACCTAACCGGTAACCGACATCAATCAAGTTTTATTTTGTGGGTTTTGAACCATAACTGAACATGTTCAACACTTGATTCGTTCTACATCTCTAAAAATATATGTTGCTGGACTTACTTCCATTGTATCAGCTCGTTGATCAGAAGATAAAAATGGCGTGTTCATAAACACGTATCAGTTATAGATAGATCAATGTTTGCAATAAACACAACACCACAAACATGAACAATGTTCTAAATCATCATACACTACAACAACTGACATTGATTACACAATTAGAGATTATAAAGTCTTGCTAGCTTCTTGTTTAAAGAATAAATTAATTCATCACTTTATTCTGCAAAAAGTAAAAAAGAGAAATAACAATGATAATTCTTTTTTAAATTGTAAACTTGTTGTCTGGTGACAATTATTTTTGAGACGGAGGAAGTAACAATTAAGTCGTAAGTCGCCTCGTTCCCATTGCTAGTTCGCTACCCATAGGATTTTCTTGACACGTTATATTAGCTTATATATGGACCGATTCTTCTTCCTCCAAAGAATTCAAAATCAAACCAAGTGACTTTTGTGTCAGCTAATCCCATTTTTATTCTTCTAAAAAATTATTAAAGTCAATATGATCATACATTCACATATACGTATTATATGTGTATGAATTAAGAGTTAAGGAATAATAAGTGTAAAAAACGCGTAAATAATAAGTTTGTTGTTGTGTGAATGATGAATAGGTTGACTGTGACTTCTATTTTTAATACAAGCCACTTGACCCGCCAGCCATAGCCGTTAAGCAACAAACAACGAAGTCGACAATTAATTTAAGGTATGTCTCATATGAATTATAGGTAACTCATGTGACATTTAAGTTTTTGTCAAGTATTAGACATTCTACATTCACACAGATAAAACCAAGATATAGATTGAGCATGTCCATTTAAGGAAAAGTAAACAAGATCGGAAACACTTTATGAAAAATCAAGGTATTTTACAAAAAAATTAACATTGCGACGCAAAAATTAATAGGTGTTTTGAGACCTACTTTGATTCCGTCACTGAATATTAGATATTATATTTTCAAGTATTTTGTTGACATATATAAAGGTGCTTGGGATAATAGGAAAACAAAAAATGGTTACATAACAAAGAAAAAATGACAGTTATACTAAGGGTGTGTTTGTTTTTTTAAAAAAAGTCTTACTAGACCTCTTACTCCCTCTTACTCTTACCAGTAAGAGGTGGGCAGACGTTTTTCTTGTTTGTTTTTTTCTTTTGAGTCAGACCTAGTTAGACATATAACATCTTACTCAGTAAGAGGTGGGAGACTTGTCTTACTGCCTCTTACTCGATAAAAGAGATTGAATACTCGTGTTAATATAATATATTTGATGGTTTATTAACTATGTTATATTTATGATAAACAGTCTTGTTTCATATTTACATAAGTTACTTAAATAATTTGCAAAAACGAGCACTTAAAATCATTTGGACAATTATACAAAAACAAACAACATTATTTCGTTTAGATTTAGACGTTTTAGCCACCTCTTGCTAGTAAGATGTGGTAGTCAGATTCAGACCTAAAACATCTAAATGAAACAAACACACTCTAAGGTTGTTAAATGGTTGAGAGGTTTAAGCAATGTATCTCTTAAGTGTGAGGTCACATGTTCGAAACCATCTCACACCATTTTTTGCGCATGTTTAAATAACAAAAACTAACAGTTTTGGAAGTAACTCCTTGAGTGTTTACTCTCGATTCAATTAGCCTATATGAATGTGTTACGCGACACTCTTAATGATTACTCGTGTATTTGCCAAGCTCTCAGAACCTCTATTCGAGAAGTGCAAGTACTGAAGTACATCATCCGCGGGACTAGTACAAGATACAACTATGGCATGTTTTCTGTGCATCTTCATTTAAAGGATAACCTAACACGCATGATTCCTTCTACGAGGATTGTCGATTCATCTATATCCTAGCAGCCCCAAAAGGGTCGCAAAATTCAACGAGTCTTAAGTATTAGTCACACTCAACGTTTGATTGAATGCAAAATGAGTAATCTTATGTGAGAAGATGTCATACTTGTGGTGCACAAAATAAAGTTGGTGGTACATAACATAGGGAAAAAATGAATCAAATAAATGATAAAGACGCGATCCAACATAGGACTCTATGAACATCTGTTTACGGATTTGATGAAACAAATCGAAACAATAAATGTATTATCATTTGCAAGGTAATATGTACACAAAAAAGATAACTACAGAACAAACAAACAAACCATCTTTTATCTATGAACAGCACTCTGATGAAGCCAGGAAACTAACTCCTGCGTTGAAGGTCTTAACTTCGGCGACTGATTCAGACAAACACAAGCTATCTCAAGAACCCACAACATCTCCTCTGCGTTTTCTTTATTAAAAACCAACGGATCAAAAACCTCGTTTTCTCGTTTCTGCTTTTTCATTTCCATCACCCACGAGATCAAATCCCGTTTACCTTTTGGCTTACACATATCCATTGGTCTCTTACCCGTTAGAAGCTCCAAAAGAACAACCCCAAAACTATATACGTCACCTTTGTACGATGCAACTGACGCTTGACCATACTCAGGAGGAATGTAGCCTAAAGTCCCAACTAAATCAGTCGTTACATGAGTATCGTAAGTTGGTATTAACCTAGCAAGACCAAAATCAGCTAAATGAGCTTCAAAATTCTCGTCTAGAAGGATATTACTCGACTTAATATCCCTATGAAGGATATGTGGGTCGCAAGATTGATGCAAGTAAGCTAGACCTTTGATTGCACCCTGCCCGATTCTTAACCGTGTGTCCCATTTAAGTTTTGAAGGCCCGTCGGATTTTTCATGTAACCAATAATCTAAACTACCATTTTCCATATACGAGTATATTAAAAACCGGTCGTTTTTATATTGACAATAGCCTTGTAAGAGGACGAGATTCGGATGTTGAGCTCTAGATAATGTTTCCACTTCAGCTTGAAACTCACGGTCCACTTGACCAGTGTCTCCTGTTAACCGTTTTATGGCTACATTTTTACCATCTGGAAGTGTGGCTTTGAAGACGAGACCAAACCCACCACAACCGATTATGTTTGCTTGATCAAAACTGTTGGTTGATTTCAATAGATCGTTGAGTGAAAGTTCTTCCTTTGTTTGGAAAAGAATTACTAGTTTTGGCTCGAGTTCTTCCTTACTATCATTATCATCTTCTCTTTCAGGATCGACTTCTTGTTTCATGGTTGCACGAAGTATGATCACAAACATGAGTGCAAGAATAAACACAGATCCGATTCCAATCCCAACAGCCATACCAACAACTGTCACTTTACTTTTCTTTGATCTTGCGGATGAAGGTTCGGAAACAAATCTATGATCCTGACAACCAGGCCCGCATAACTCCTTGTTTCCTTCGAAGCTCGAGTTTGCAAAAGTAGGAAACTGACCACCATTCGGGATCGTCCCACTTAAATTATTATACGCAACACTGAACTTTGACAAGAAACTTAAACGGACCAACTCACTCGGGATCCTTCCCGACAAATTATTATACGACAGATCAAGTGTTTCTATACTCGTCATTCTCGACAACTCACTCGGTATCCCACCCGACAAATTATTATGTTTCAAATCCAAAACATGTAACTGTTTCAAATTCCCAAATTCGCGCCAGATTGACCCGTTTATAAAGTTATGACTGAGATCGATTAATGGAGGGAAACTCATGATCTGATTATACTGCAACGCTGACCCTCGGCCACTCATATTCGCACTCTTGAAAAACGGGAAATCCGGTGAACCTTCTTCTAACGAAACATTCCCAAAACTTAAGCACGGTAACTGAGTAAGACTCTTTGGTATCTCTCCTGATAAGGAATTATTCGATAAATCCAAGTAAAAAAGCGACTTAAAATCACCCAAGTAAGACGGAACAGACCCCGTTAACCTATTCCACGACAAATCCAGCAACTGCAACTGTGCCAACCCATTTAACCATAATGGTATGTTCCCTGTGAGCCCACAGTTCGCAATCACAAGTGCCTTAAGCGCTTTGAAATGAAGTGTACTATCAACAGGAAGCATTTCACCGCGAAAATTCATGGTTAAAACTAAAACAGTCAAATTCGGGACGTGTTGAAGGATCTTAAGGGTAGATTCTAAGTTAGTAAAACTACAATTCGAGAGCGAAAGATATGATAAAGACTTAAACTCCTTAAAACTTTCGGGTATCTCGCCTAGAAACTTATTCCTAGCAAGATTTAAAGCTCTTAACTTATGACAAGACGAAAGATCACTAGGAATAAAACCCGAAAAGTTATTACTACCTAGATCAAGTGAAGTTAAATTAACCATAACCGAACAATTAAACTTTATACCACCACTTAACGAATTATTCCTCAAATTAATCACACTAATAGCCCGAGAATTCGCCAAACTTTTAGGCATCCCACCCGTAAAACCATTCGACCTAGCACAAAAACTCGTCAAATTCGGAAACTTATCAAAAAAATCAGGCAAACTCCCCGAAAAACGATTCAACGAAAAATCTAAACGCGTAACGCCACTAATCAAACTAGTCTCATTTCGTTCAGTGTCATTCAACAAATTATCCTGAAGGTCTAGCACCTTTAAACTAGGCAACTCTAATAAAAACGCGGGGACCACACCCGTGATTTTATTAGATGCCAGACACAAATGCTCTAGGGTCCTACATTCCATTAACTCGCGTGGCAAACTTGCGGTTAAATTATTAACCGCAAGTTTAACCACGCGTAGCCTGGTGGAATTTAAACAGATTCCACCAAGCACCGCCCCTGATATTTTATTAAACGAAATATCCAAAACCCGCAAAAGCGGCAAATCAAATACTTTATTCCCCATCTCCCCATCAAATTCATTACCACTTAAATCCAATATCTCCAAATTTTTTAACATAAATATAGAATCCGGTATGGGACCTTTTAAATAATTTCGTGATAAATTTAGTGTCTGGAGATGGGTCAAGTTTGATATGGATTCGGGTATTTGACCCGTTAAGAGATGATTTGAGAGGGTTAGTGAAATGACCCGACCCGAAATGGGGTGACATTGGATTCCTTGAACTGGGTTGTTTTTTATTTGTTTAATGAAGGGTTTTAAGGAGTTTAAGTCATGTGAATTGCATGTTGTTGAGTTTTGTGAATTTGTGTGAGATAGAAGAGAGAGGAGAACATAGACAAGGAGACATGTTTTTTTGTGTGAGAGTATCATTAGGATTTAGGATTGTGTTTTTTTTAGAGAGAGAAAGTGTTGTGAAGGATTTTGGGAGAGAAAGGGGAGGTGAGGGGGGTTATGAAGAGGGTGAGGGTGGTGGAAGTGGAAACATAGAGAAAATAAAGTGGTAGTAATTGATTTTGATATTTGTAGTTTTAATTGTTACGTTTGCCTTTGAATCTCATAATTGCATAAAAGAAGTCAAACTAACGTTTAAAAGTTCATAATTGAAAAAAAGAAGTCAAAGTAACATTTAAAAGTTAAAAATAGGGGCGAGTATGGTTTAGTTTGGGTCGATTTTTCGCTAAAATTGAAACCAAATCAAAATATTTGCTCAAAATCAAAACTATTTGATTTTTGACGGTTCGGTTTTTGGGGTGTATTATCGTTTTCGGTTCGATTTTTCGTTTATTTCGGTTTTTAACCGTTTATATTTAGTTGTTTGAGCTTCTACAGTTTATTTTATAGATATGTTGTGCTTTCTTCAACCACAACTACAATTTTTTACTGGGGCGTCTTTTGCAGCTGAACATCTGAACAAGGAAAAGATGAAGCATTTTGTGGAAGAACGAAGAAATACAAGGATTATGAAAGTAACTAGAAAAAATGCATGTTAACTGTTGTACTGATTTAGACTTATATGCTTTTGAGTTATTTGAATATATATATATATATATATATATATATATATATATATATATATATATATATATATATATATATATATATATAACTAGAAATAAATGATGTTTACTTTTGGTCATTTTATAATTTTATCACATGTGATATTACTCATTATGTTGAATACCATAATAAGTGTTACATTCTATTGCTTTATCACCTGTAATAATACTCATATGTAGAATAACAGAATTAGTGTTATATTACATTACTTTATCACATGAGATATTACTCTTAAGTAACTAAGAATAATAATTTAAATACTCTTCATCTTCCTTAAAGTGTTATATCACAAGGATAAATAAATGTCACTTACAAATATCAAAATGAATAAAAATGAAACAAACTATGAAAATAGAAATTTGACGTATTCTCAAAATCAAGCAAGTGTTACATTAAATTAGCATTGTTTTTTAGCAAAATAAGAATTTGCCTAAAGAGGCTTTAATGTTTTTATTTATACTAATAGTATAATATCACAAGTGATAGATAACTTTAATTACATTTTTAAAAAATATATGTGCTTATCAATTGCGATTAAAGACACAAAAACCATCTTATAACTCAAAATTATAAAAGTATTCGAAAATACATTGGTGATAATATATAAAAAATATTTAGAGCAATGAAATATCTCAGGTGAATTAAAAGTTAAAAAAGCATACTTGTTATATATCACAGAATATCACTTGTGATACTCTGAATATCATAGAATATCACTAGTGATGTTCAGAAACATACGACAACGTCTGAAAATGACTGAAAACGTAAGAAAACAGACGAATATGTATGAAAATGGACAAAAACGTAAAAACACGTATGAAAACGGGTGAAAATGTATGAAAAACTGACGAAAATGAAAGAAAACGGACAAGAACATATGAAAACGAACGAAAACGTAGGAAAACGGGCGAAAACGTTTGAAAATGGACGAAAATTGGCGAAAACGTAAGAAAACGAACGAAAACGTAAGAAAACAGACAAAAACGTAAGAAAGCTTAAAAGCACGTTTGAAAACGAACAAAACGTATGAAAAATGGACGAAAACGAAAGCAAACGGACGAAAACGAAAAAAAACAGACGAAAACGGGCGAAAACGTATGAAAACGAATAAAAACGTAATAAAACAGATGAAAACGGATGTAAACGTAAGAAAACGGACGAAAACGTATGCAAACATACGAAAACGTATGAAAGCGAAGAAAATAGAACGTGATTGCAAAAAAAATAAATAAATAATAAAAAAACGTAAATTATAAAAAACGAAATTAAAAAATAAATAAATAAATGAAATAAATATGAAAGGCAAAAAAAATAATAATAAATAAAAAAAAAAACATTTGACTTAGGTTTAAATGTTAAAAATTTTAGGTTAATTACCAAACTAAATAGATGTTGGGGATGTGTCCTATGCACCAAAATAATGGTATCCGTGTTAAACATTCTATTTTTTTTTATTATTTTTTTATTTTTTTTATTTATTTAACCGCAAAACACATTGTAATTAACAAAAGGAAAAGAGGAAAATTCAAACAAACTTTTGGTAACTAAAATCAATAATATAATTTTAATTCAATAAAAGTGTTAAAAGAAAGTGTGCGGTTTAGTAGGTTTCGAACATGTGACCTCATGTATAAGAGATACACTACTTAACCAACTCAACCATTCAACCATCTATCATACATGTCAATTACCAAATACATATCTTGATAATCAAGATGTAAGGCAACAAGACACGCAGAAAGTAAATTTGGCTTCGTGACTTTCTTCCAAAATATAGAAAAAGTGTTTTTCTAAAAATAAATGCACCGATTACTTTCCCTTACAACTTTTTATCATTTTGTTTTTGACTTGCTTAATACTTTATCTTTCCATGTAAATCTTTCAATTCACGGTAACTTATCTTTCCATGTACATCTTTACTTGTCCTTTTTATATATCTTATTTATTCATTTTTTTTCTTTTTTTATTTTAATTTATTTTTTTTTTTTTTAACTTCACGTTTTTTTTTTTCCTTTAACTCAAGTTTTTTTTTTTTTTTTTTTTTCCCGTTTTTTTTTTCGTTTTTCATACATATTCGTCGGTTTTTTACGTTTTTGTCAGTTTTCTTACGTTTTCGTTTGTTTTCATACGTTTTCGTATGTTTTCTTACGTTTTTGCTCGTTTTCATACGTTTTCGTCTGTTTTTTTACGTTTTCACCCGTTTTCATACGTTTCGTCCATTTTAATACGTTTTCGTCCATTTTTATACGTTTTCGTCTGTTTTCTTACGTTTTCGGCCGTTTTCATACGTTTTCGTCCGTTTTAATATATATATTCGTCCGTTTTCATCTGTTTTTGAATTTTTTCATACGTTTTCGCCCGTTTTCATACGTTTTTGTCCGTTTTCATATATATTCGTCCGTTTTCTTACGTTTTTGTCCATTTTCATACGTTTTCGTCATTTTTCATATGTTTTCGTCCGTTTTCATACGTTTTCGTCCGTTTTTATACGTTTTCGTCCATTTTATACGTTTTCATATGGTTTCATCTGTTTTCATTCATTTTTGTCCGTTTTCTTACGTTTTCGTTCGTTTTCATACATTTTCATCTGTTTTCATACGTTTTCGTCCGTTTTCACTCATTTTCGTTCATTTTTAAATGTTTGCAGACATTTTCATACCTTTCTGAATATCACAAGTGATATACTGTGATTATCAGAAAATCACTTGTGATATTCAGAATATCGTGAGTGATATTGAATATCACTCGCGATATTCTGAATATCACTCGCGATATTCTGAATATCACAAGTGATTTTTAACATTCTGTAACATGAAAATCACAAGTGATATTCAGAATATCGCAAGTGATATTCAAAATATTGCAAGTGATATCTGAATATCGCAAGTGATATTCTGATTATCACAAGTGATTTTCAACAAATGTTCTGTGACATGAAAATCGCAAGTGATATTCAGAATATCGCAAGTGATATTCTGAAATATCAAAAGTAATATTCTGAATATAAATCACAAGTAATATTCAGAATATTACAAGTGATTTCACGCTTTTTTTTAATTCACGTTTTTTCAAAAGTGATAGTTTGAACATCACAAGTGATATTCTGAATATCACAAGTGATTTTCAACAATTTTTTTGTAACATGAAATTCACAAGTGATATTCAGAAAATCACAATTGATATTCTAAATATTACAAGTGATATTCCGAATATCACAAGTGATTTTCAACTAATATTTTGTAACATGAAAATCACAAGTGATATTCTAAATATCACACGTGATTTTCAACTAACGTTTTGTAACATGAATATCACTTGTAATTTTCTGAATATCACTTGTGATTTTCATGTTACAAAACATTAGTTGAAAATCACTTGTGATATTCAGAAAATCACAAGTGATATTCTGAATATCACAAGTGATATTCCGAATATCACAAGTGATTTTCAACTAATATTTTGTAACATGAAAATCACAAGTGATATTCTAAATATCACACGTGATTTTCAACTAACGTTTTGTAACATGAATATCACTTGTAATTTTTTGAATATCACTTGTGATATTCAGATTATCACTTGTGATTTTCATGTTACAAAATATTAGTTGAACATCACTTGTGATATTCGGATTATCACAAGTGATATTCTAAAACATTAGTTGAAAATCACTTGTGATTGAATATCACAAGTGATATTCTGAATATCACAAGTGATAATCCGAATATCACAAGTGATGTTCAACTAATATTTTGTAACACGAAAATCACAAGTGATATTCTAAATATCAAAAGTGATATTCAGAAAATTACAAGTGTTACTCAGAATATTATAAGTGATTTTCACATTTTTTTTAATTCACGTTTTTTTCACTTTCTTACGTTTTCTTTTGTTTTTGTTCGTTTTCTTTCGTTTTCATACGTTTCTGAATATCACAATTGATATTATTAATATCACAAGTGATATTTTGAATATCAAAGAAAATCACTTGTGATATTAAGAATATCAATTGTGATATTCAGAAACGTATGAAAACGGACGAAAACATATGAAAACGAACGAATACGTATGAAAGCATAAAAACACGCCTGGAAAGGGACAAAAACGTATGAAAAATTGATGAAAACGGACAAAAACGTATAAAACTGCCGAAAAGTATGAAAACAGACGAAAGCGTCTGAAAACAGGCAAAAATACATAAAAATGGACGAAAATGTTTATAAACGTACGAAAACAGATAAAAATGGATGAAAGCATATAAAAACAGACGAAAACGTCTTAAAATGGACGAAAACGTATAAAAACAGACGATAATGTAAAAAATTGATGAAAACGTTTGAAAGCGGATAAAAACGTCTGAAAACGTATAAATACTGCCGAAACGTATGAAAATAGACGAAAACGTTTGAAAACAGACAAAAATGGACGAAAATACACAAAAACGTCTGAGTATCACCGAATAAACGTCTAAAATTGGCCAAAAAATTTTAAAAACGGACGAAAACCTATGAAAATGAACGAAAATGTAAGGAAACAGACGAATATGTAGGAAAAAGGACGAAAACGTCTAAAAACGGATGAAAACATAAAAAAAATGAAAGAAAATGTATGAAATCAGACGGAAACAAATGTAAACATATGAAACCGGACGAAAACGTATAAAAACGGATGAAATCATGTAAAAACGGATGAAAACGTATATAAACGGACGAAAACGTATACAAACGTATGAAAACGGACAAAAACGGATAAAAACGTATAAAAACGGATGAAAACGTATAAAAACGGTATAAAAAACGTCTGAAAACGTATATAATCATGTGAAAACAGACAAAAACGGACGAAAATGTAATAAAGTGAGAAAAAATTCTGAATTTATTTAAAAAAGAAAAGCTTGACTAAAAAAAACGTGAATTAGAAGGAAAAAAAGGAGAATATATATATATATATATATATATATATATATATATATATATATATATATATATATATAACGTTAATTGGAAAAAAAAGCCAAAAAAAAAAAAAAAAAAAAAGAAAAAAAAAAGAAAGAAAGAAATAAAGAAAGTGAATAATAAAAAAGAAATGGACTTAGGTTTTTTATGTTTAATCTTAGGTTAATCCCCACCATTAGATCAAACTAAATGGATGGTGGGGATTTGTCCCTTAGTATGTAACAAAAAACTAGTCCCTAAATGAACTTTTCTCCTCATTTGTAATGTCAGTGATTTAGTAACAAATTGGGTGACATCAAGATAGTTGGGATTTATGATGTTATGTTTTACCATTAAAATTTGTGGTGTTATTATTGGTCAAGGTAGTATAATCAGGGTCAAGGCTGTGAATTTTTGTAGTACAATAATAACATACGGAGTATTACTATATATATAATGTCTCGGCAAAAACGACGCATGTGATGTCGTTTTGGACTTTCACTTTTTGGGCCCGGTCCATTTCTGTTGTCCAGTCTGCTTACCGTGGCCCATTTTAATGTTGCAAAACTTTGCCGACTTCAAAAAGATAATCTTCCTTAACCTCATCGCCTCATTCTTCTCTACTTCCAGTTTCCACTCTTCCAGAAGCAGTCCAATTCACTGTAGAAACACACGAAGAGAATAATCAAATAAATGGTAATGATTTGGGTTTTTGATTTGCAGCAGTAGGGTGTTAATTAACGGTCGTGTTTACCTCTGTAGCTCGGTATGTTATTCTCATCATTTTCGTACATAATAGATACGGTATCTAGAATCACCAGACACTTCACCGCCTCTTTTTCATTCTTATCGGAACCCAGATGCTCAAGAAGATTGGCGGTGCAGTTGAAGAGCGGTGATGGGAAGTGAAGGTTGTGAAAGTACGTGGCTATAATTTCTTCGGCTCTGTTTTGGCCGGCTCCGATTGGGATAAAAGTATCTCCTTCCTTCTTCCACTTTCTACACTCTTGCGGTTCTCTCTTATACCTTAAGAAAAACTCTACAGTGGTAAGATTTCTAATCCTTTTCTAAATTTTAGCTTTTGTTTTTTATATTAGTTTTATTTTGAAGGTTATAATTTTACTTATAATTACTATTGTGTTATGGTCTTTCGTAACAGGAAAGACAATCAGTTCAAAAGGATTTGTTTGTGAATTTTAAACCAAATCTGACAAGGATGTTGCATAAGTTCAAGGTATTTTTTTTGTTTGTAAAGTGATTTAATTGTGTGTTTTTGTATTATTTGAAGCTTTGGAATTAGTCTTATGTTTATCGGATATGAAATTTAGGCTTATGTTTACTGTATAAGATCAGTTAGTCAACAAAATGAGCTATAATATTTTGTTGAACGAATTAAGTGCAATTAGTGCTGCCAAGGTGTTCGATAAAAGTATTGAGGGACCAATTGTTTATTTTTTATACTTTTTATAATTTTTCTATTTGATTTGTGTTGTGACTTATGGAATAGGTTTTCTTTCTGCCTTTGATCCATGGTGTCATATCTGATTTAATATTGTTGCTTCGTGGATTAAAGCAGGGGCAGAGCTATTAAGGGACCGGGAAGGGTCCCGGCCCCCCTAGGCCTAAGCCCGCCAGTCTATTTTTTTCGCGATTTCATGTGTTGTTCGGGAAAAAAAATTGTTTCGGCCCTCCCATTTAATGTTCTTCCGGAACAAAAGTTGTTTCGGCTCTCCCAAATTTTTTTTTCTAACTCCGCCACTGGATTAAAGGTTCGTGCGTTTAAAAGTATAGAGTTTAGTATCTTTTATCTTTTGCCTTTTTAGTGTTGCTTAAATGAACTAGGCTAATTTTTCAGGAATTTAAAAGTCGGGATTCATATTTTGGTAGCAACGATGTCAGGGGATCAGTAATCAAATAAAAATACATGTCATTTATGAGGTTTTATGTATAGGAAAGCAACTTACTTTTTTTTTTTTTTTTTTTTTTTTTGAATTCTATACTCAGATTGTTTAACTACTCCATTTTGAATTACACGGTGTGTGTACTTTTTGCAGGCTATCAACAAGTGACGAAATTGAGAAACTACCAACAAAGGATAATCAGGTACACTTTGCTTCTACCTGACCGTCTTTCACCTATTTTCACTATTTGACGTTTTCATAATTTGGAAGGTGTAAAAAGGCCATTGCAAAATGTATGCAGTACTTCGCGAGGTTATAGCAATCGCACACAACCATCACTTACAGGCAAGTGAACCAATAATTTGAGTCCCTCATGGAATTAACGCAACATCGATATTGATTTTTTCCCTTTTAAACAGTATATAGGTTTTGAAATACTTGCTACTAATTGCTTGATAGTTGTTAACATTTTAGGCGTGAGCGGACAAGTAGAAGCAAATTTTTTGGGTTCACACGAGGGTAATAGACACACGCGCCGAATACCACAAGGTCATTCAATTACTTATTTCTTACATTTTGTATAATGTCTTGCAATTACATTTATTGATTACTGTGTCCTTTTCCCTTTTATATTAATTCATTCGTTCTCGGTTTTTTTGTATCCGTACAGGAACTCCAGAAGAAATGCATAAATAACTCGAGTACATCTCATTTCTAAAGGAGATCGCAGCAAAGGAAGCTGAAGATGTTCATATTCTAATATTTTCGCCCAATTAAAGGCTACTTTGCGATATTGCTTATAAAATAGAAGTTTGCGTCTTTCAGGTTAGCTTTCTTTAATGTTGCAGATTCTGCAGTATTTTTATCATTTAGGTTATAAGACTAAACATTGTCTTAGCTTCCATAAAAGTAAGATTTGACTAAACTGTCATGTAACTGAATGTGTCATTTCTAACTGTGGGTAAATCCATTGGGTTCACATGAATATAGCCTTGCTCAAGGATGTTCACTAATTGAGTTACTGATTTTTTTTAAAAGATATAATGGCAGAGCTGAATTACATGCCAGGTAAACGTATATTGAACGGACGATTTTCGCAATCTTTAATATTTTATTTGGTAATAATATTTGAGGTATAAAAGAGTTATTAATTTCTCAAGTAATTAAATTACTGATAATATATTTTTATTTTCCTCATTTTCAGATGGTAGACTCCTCACAATCTTAGTTGTAAAGTGAAACAATTGCATACAAGATAATGCACGTGATCCCATTGTAAGTGGCATATCTCATGTCCATATTTCTTTTTGTTTGTGACACAAATAAAGTTACTGAATTGGACGGTTCAAATAAACACGAATTAGTGCTTAAAACAATTTCAGATTATGCCAACATATGGAAGGTTTTAGTCAATGCTGCAAAACAAATTGATGAGCAGGTACGTTCCTATAATTGGTGCAAGGATATGGGCATTGATCAACTTTGCTCAATTTATTTTAAAACAAGCATTTAAAAGCCTATTTTAACTACATAAGCACTTTTAATAAGCGATCTTAAACACTCCTTTTTTTTTTTTTTTTGGTGATGTTGTGCTAATTTTTTGTTTGCTTTCCAGTTGCAGTTGCGCATTTCACTTTTCTTGCATTTTTGTAGGAAGCAGTTTCCTAACAACAGCTGGCCATAAGGGTCGAGAATGGATTGTATGATGATGGGCAATGACTTCATTTGAATAAATTCTTATGAAGGTACTCGCTCCAATTTAAGCTTGGCATTTCTATTTTGATTATAGTTTTAAAGGATTTGTGGGTTTCAATCACTTTTTATAATTTACTTACTATGGCTTTCATGAATGTGTTATAGTGTTTAATGTCGATTGATTGTAATTTTTAATGTTTAATCACCGTCAGTGATTTAGATTGCTCTTAAATCGACAGGTAATGAAACTGCAGGATTGTTTAAACATGATTAATGAGTATCAATTATCAAGTGGAAATGCAGCCTATAACAGCCATGAGTGAATTGTTATATCTACATTCTGCTTTATGAAATAGAGTTCATCTTTATGAAATAAAGTTTACTTATTTTGTAACAGGAATTCACCTCTTTATCATTTGGGACAACATAGGCGAACCTGTGACAAGTTGCTGTTTTGAAGACTTTCAAGGTGAATATATGGATGCTAAAAGATGTAGTACTAAAGTTAGTCATATAGAATATAAGGAAACTGGAAAGTGTCGATTTAGGTGTCGTGAAAACAAATCATTTATATTGGTGTTGGGAATAATAGGAATTAGGTTTAAAGTCATTAGCTTAAATAACACATTCAAATATGCAGGCCGTAAAATTTAAATGTTTCACCAAGGTGTATTTTGGAAGGTATTCTGATATTTTGGGGAGTGGGTCTTTGTTCAGGCTAATACATTGTCATAAACTTGAGCCTTCCACTATCAAGGCGGTATGAGATGGTGGAGGTGGATGCATAAGGGGTTAGGTGTGGTTTGGGTTTGTGTGATTCTTTGAAAACCATTAATTAGGTTTCATTGTTGATTAATTTGGTCATGCCATCTTTGATGGTCATCTTCAGTTTCAGGTATGCAGTTTTTTGTGTGTGCGTGTGTTTTGTTTTTGTTTTTTGTTTTTTGTTTTTTGTTTGTTTTTTGTTTTTTTTTAAATTAAATGTGTGGATAAAAAGATTAGATTTTTTTGTTAAAAATTAATCTTTAACATATTGATGTATTTCGAACGTATATTCTAATCATTGTCTTATCCGGTTTTGTAGGGGATAAAGAAAATCATGAAAACGGACCTATTGATTATTATTTTGTTAAAAAGGTTTTCCATATTTTGGAATCAACGTGTCACTAGAGATATAAACTTTGTATGCAATGACCCTTTAAGTTTGCAGCTGATAGTTGTAAAAAAACATGTAGCATGATCTTTTGTATGAATACATGACAAATGTATGAATCATCAACGAACATGTTTATATACGAGAAATGTACTGAAAATTAAAAGTTCTATTTCCTGTGTATGATTGACGACGTGAAACGACGCCCCGCCGCAAAGCGGCGGTTCGTTGCCCACCTCGTTTATTAAAAGCTCAAGTAGAGGCGTGTAAAAGCCACCCAACTATAGTCAAAAGTTATAAATGTAGAGTATAAAATACAGGAGTTATGAGACATCTTTTAAGTTGCGTACATCTAAGTTAAAAACTCGTTCTTCTCTTAATAAGATCGTTTACACGTTTATATAAAACTAGAATCGTCAATCATTCATAAAAATGAGAGAAAAAATACCTGCAAAATAAAGAATGTGACATTTGGAATTCTGATAACACATATTAGTTGTAAGGTTGAATGCAGTGGGACGTAAAACATTGGTTGGGCATGTGGGTCGACCGATTTCCAAATCGGTTGTGCCCGATGTAGAGTACAAAGCAAACCTCGGTCGAGGTATGTAAGAAAACACAATTGGTTAATTTTGCAACCGATGTTATACGCACACAATACACAAAAAAAACACCTTTTTTTTTCTTATATAAAATAAAAAACATGAGTCATTGACTGTGGCACTTGGGTCATGTCTGGTCGTCGGTGAGAGAAAGCTAACGTGCCAGAGATGACATGGGTCACTACTGTGCCCAGCCTAAGAGCACCAGGTATCATCACCAAGGTTAAAATTTCATCTAGTGCCACGTCAGCACCACATAAGCTTTAAACTTTTCGCCTTTAACAAAAAATAATAATAATAATAAAAAAAAAAAAAAAAAAAACTTTTCATAACCAAATTTTAACCAAACAACAATTTATAAAAACACTCATTCATTTAGGAGGCAGAAGTGAAAATTTGAGGAGTGTAGTGAATATTATTTATTTATTTATTATTATTATTTTTAATTACATGTTGCCTTTAACGCAAGGTTAAAGGTTTAACCTTGCGCGTTAATGTGCCTTTAACCAAGGGGGTCGGTATGGTTAACCTGCCTTTAACGAGCAAAGGTGAAGCTTTCACCTCTTGATTTGGTTAGCATGCCCTTTGCTCTAATGAGTTTTAGATGTCGTTTGTTTTTCCCCAATAAGCTCTTTATCCCTTTTTTCAATTCTTTTGTCTGGGGAGAGCAAATGTTTATTTTTGTTTTTTTCAGACATAAGTACTTCTTTTCACTTTTTTTCTGTTATTTCAGACATAATATTTCACTTCTAAGTTCTTACCTCTTCAGACATAATATTTCACTTCTAACATTTCACGCGACCACTATAAACAAAAGGACATGATATTTGGGTTTTGATTACAATTTGACCATGCTCGCTCACATTAATTGAATGATTTCCAAAATTGATCTCAACCACTTTGTATTTGTTTATACATTAGGAACTTTATAAATTGATACTTATGTGATTATTGAAATTTATTAATTAAAAATGTTATTAATTACAGTAATTCATATTAATTTATCTATAGAAATGAAGCAGGACCTGTAAAAGTATTTGTTTATGGAGTTTATTGATTAATCGCGTATTAATTTATTGAGTTTCTACTGTAAATTGCATGTACACGTGACACTCACCTAATCACTTTGTTTAGAGATTTTGCGATGATTTACTAACTTTGTGATTTTAAATATCTACTTTTGAGCTTTGTATAACCAATAAAACATGACATAGACAATATGATCATACGTGAGTGATAAGAAGAACTTTTATAAGATTGATAATGACAATAGAAGATAAAATACAAAAAAAGTGGCGATATGTGGTCCAAAATCTTTAATGGTGGCACAACTTGAAGACGCACAAAACTAATAAAAACACGCATTTGTGGGACCTTTTTATCATGTACAAATGCACTATATTCAAGTGGGAATTCAGTTGACTTTGCTTTCGTCAATAAACACAGTGTGATCTTTGATAACTACACTAACACTAAGAGCTCTCGGTACGCAACGTTTTGATATGTCGTTTTCACCTTAAGGCCACACGAAAGCGTGAGATTCGCACTATTTGTGGTGTTTTCGTGTGTGGAGCCATTTGGGCTGAAGCCCAAATGATTTTTTCTTTCCTCTTTCTTTTGTGCGGTGTATTTTGTGTTTTAATGAGTTATGTGTAGGTCAGATGGTATCCCATGACATTGAAATAAAAAGAATGGTTGTTTTGTGTTTTGTGATAAATTTTGGTATTATGAAAAAAAGTGTTAGAGATAGCAGCACTTTACCTATGACACCACATGATACTTAGTGCTCTAAGTATGTTTGAATTTAATTATTTATCCTGACCAGTTTAAAATTGATCGATCCACATGTCTTGTTTTAAAATACAACAAGAGACTACATTTTGGTTGTCGTTCTTTAAAACTTTTTTTTTTCTCTCTCTCTTTTGAATGTCTGAACCAACTAAGCTACGCGCTTGAAAGCTCGTTCCAAAGCTGTCACTTGTACAGTTTGAACGTCCCTATTAGAGAATCGCAAAACCACCATCAAGTTACACCTTAAGGTTAAGCATGATGGAATTGTATTACTAAAGATAACAATCGAGTGTATCGGGCATATGTGTGTTTTTACAGATTTAAAATCGATTGTTTAATGATAATTTATCTTAGAGAGTACCTTTCTTTGGGCAATTTAGACGTCCATTTCATTATGTGCAAAAACTTACGAGAGAGACAGAAAGAAAAATGAGAACGCGTACACTTGAGCTAGTAGTCATTTTTATGAAATAATATATAAAAAAGAGAATAACTCTATTGACTTAGTAGAGTTTATTATAAAGTTTTATAAAATTTTGACATGTCATAATTTTATATAACGTAACATAGCTATGGATGTAAAAATGCTCTTACACGCTAAATTTTGAGTTACGCGCTTGACCTAGAAAATTTACCTGTCGTGTTTTTTAACAATTTTATTCCAATTATAGTTTTAGCTAAATAAGTTAGCATGACATCCATAAAAAAGAGCTATAGAAAAATTTGATAGAGCAATCTTGACTTGTTCAATTCATTTAAATTGTTTTTCTAGCTACCTTTTCTTCTTTTCATACTATCCACTTGATTTTTAACCATTAAAATAAAACAATTCAAACTGTTTGTTTCCTTTTCTTTTCATTGCAATTTTCAGATGTCCTATGTAATCGAATATTCTATTTCTAAACTATGAGATATTCTTAACTACGGGTGAGCAAAACCGCTCGAGTCTCGACAACCAACCCGATCCTGACATAAACTGATAGTCCCGAAACCGAATAATAGCTTCTCGGGTCGGGAGTTGGGATGGATTTTTAGCATTTTCGGGATTCGAGACGGGTCGGGACGGGCCAAAAATCGACAAAATACAAGTAAAAACCGACTACTTTCGGGACCGGTCGGGACGGGCAAAAAAAACCGACTACCTTCGGGTCGGTATTCGGTTTACGATTTAGATGACTTTTGGGATCGGGATTAGTCGAGATCCGGCCCGATGCTCAGCTCTATTCTTAACACTCTGTTCCCAAGTTTTTGAAATGAAAGAAAGAAAAAGAAGAGTTAAAAATGGGCAAAAGGAAGAGGAGATAATTGAAATTATATTTTTTATAGCATGTTCCCGTGTTAAGAGAAAAAAGTAGATATAACAGATGATTTTACAGTTATACCCTTGGTTATATTTAAAAGTTATATTTTATATTAGGTCATTTAATTAATTTTATTTATTTAAAGCTTTCTAATATAACTTCTATCAAAATCATCTCACTTTTGAGAAGAAAGTTTTGGAGAGAAGTTTAGCCAAAATTGCTCTCCTTTTATTTTCTCTTATCTCCTATAAAATACTCAGCAACACGAATTTATTTTGTTTATTGACCACTTCTTTTTTATTATTTCAAAAATAAAACTCGAAAACGCAGTGTAAGAGAGATGATATGTACATCACAATAAGTGATGTGCACACTACAAATATGCATATACAGTGTTGTATCATGTGCTAATATGATTGTGTGGTGTACACATCACTTGTTGTGATGTGTATATCACCAAACATATATGTTTTAGTTAACATTAAACAACAACATATTTGGTGTACCTAACAATAAGTAACCATTAAAAGTGTTTAATCACGATAATGAGTAATGCACGCGATTTGGTCATTTAGTGTATGTTTGGCGAAATGGGTTCTAGCTGGGGCTGAAGCTGATCTGAAGCTTATATTATAAACCGAAAGCTGGAGCTTATATTTTTATAAATGTTGGAGCTGAATATTATTAATGTAAAATTGCATAAAAATATCACATAAATTCAGATATATTTCAAGCTTTTACGTAATAATTCATTATATTTTGAATGATATTTTATGATTTAAGTAATTTGACTAGCTATAAGCCCTAATAAGCCTCTTTTCTATATGTTTGGCTTATGAAAGCTTATAGCTTATAAAAACTTTTATAAACATGTATGACAAACTATGCTTATTTTATAAGCTAGCTTATTTTAAAAACTTAAACCCTATAATCTTTCTATAAGCTTTGTGCCAAACAACACCATTAGTGGCATGCATATTAGTCTCTAGTTATGGGCCACTAACACACCCAAATATCAATATCTAATTTTTATTACAATATTGATTATTAAACCACCATAAATCTTGTTTCACTCAAATGTTATTGTCATGCATGGACACTTGAACATTCTTTAGCATATTTATGTAGCTATTGTGTTTTATAATGTTATAAAAGCACACTTGATCAACTTAGTCTGAGTGATAAACTTTTAAGGTGTAAAATAATTGGCTGATGATACTATACTATTCAACAGTTATCGGTGATAGCAACTTATTTACAAAATCGACACACGGAATATATTTAACCAATGGCGGACTCAAAACTTTTAAGTCATTAGGCGCATAAATTTCTTTTACGAGTATAAAAAAAAAAAAAAAAGATGTACAAGACATGTATTTCTTTTAACATATTGGTAGACTAACGAAAATTTACACTAGACGGCGAACATTAATCGAGTTCCTGTGAACCCCCAAAAACCCCCTAGCTCCGCCCCTGTCTCTTTAACCGATACTTGAACTCAAAATCTTTAAGTTAGTAATTTTCAAAAAAAAAAAAAATCTTTAAGTTAGTAAGTCGGCATATAATGCTAGCTAGACTAAAGGTCATTTGGTATCATTGGCAGAAACTTATTAGTACGTTGTGAAGAATGGTAAACTAGGATATATAATCAGTGGTCATGAGTATTTCTTTTTTAAAATCTAAATAATGATTATTTCCATAATAACACGTTTTCTAAAGGTTAGTAAGTGGTGGTGAAATGATGGTTTGATTGAATACGTTGGTGAAAATGTCAAATATACATAATTATATCAAGGTAAAAAGTAAAGTAAACGCACATTATAGTGTTACTGTCAAATGAATGAGCTCCTTGATTTGGATTTGATCTCATGTCATCAGTTATCTGATCAAGAAACATGTGAGGAGCTACATAAAGCCAGGAGCGTTCGACTGAACTCACTGAATAAGAAACCATTTTATAAACTTGCGATTTAGCATTAATTTTCGTTTTGAACCCACTTGACAAAAATCAGTAACACTTATTTTACAGCTTATTTTGTTAAAAAAATTATATATAAGATGCACAACATTAAAGAAAAGTAAAACCAAAATTTCTGTTATGCAATTTATATGTTATATTAAGTCATGAGTTACAACTTACAACTGCAAAAGTACCAACTATTATCTCTACAGATGAGATTTTATTTCGACACGAGAGTCTAACACAGCAGATCATAAATTAGGGATGCTAATTTGTATACTCGAGGGTAAGCAGCGACCTAAACATTCTTAACTTTCCAAAAATGGGATGTCTACAGTTTTTCTTTATAATCGGAATTGGACCCGGCCTGAATAGGGGTATACCTTTTAAATTTACAGCAGCTTTAATTCTGTACTTGCAATAAAACGAAAAATCTCCCATCAAAACTGTGGCTCTTGTTTCTTATACATTCCCCTTGATGTCTCGTGCATCATTCTCTGCAAGTATCAAGATACACAGTTAAAACTTAAAACTACTGTCACGAATGCATTTATGGGGATGCAATAGAATGATAGCTTTTTCTCTTTTTGACATTCTTTCACCAATACCTAGCAAACATATGGGGTGTTTGTATAAGATGACATTTTTCTGAAGAGAAAAATACTTTGTGAAATGGACATAAAAGTGTCTAAGATTAGGCCAAAATAGGGGTAGCTATAGTTAAAATCTTATTTATTAGTGCTTGCTATAATTAGATAATAAGTTCCCTAATTGCAAATCCAAACACTTCCTATCTAGAATCTTGCTTTTGAATGCTGTAAAGAGATTGTCATAATAACTCAATCTTTGTTACCTGACTTGTAGTAGGCAAAATATTATGAGCAAGATCCTCGTTTAGCGATACAGGCAATGGCGGCCCAGGTATATGCCTCATGCTGCATATTTATATGGATAAACTGCGCATTAGCAGCGGAAAAATGGATATAATACTAATAAGCTAAGGAGCATTTCCCTTACTCGTTTAAGATGGCATTTATGTTATTCTTCATGTGGCTGAAAAGGTCTAAATTTTCCTGCAGCTGCTCATGACACAAGATTAAATAGCAATGGTTTAGAGTTTAGATAATGTATTCCATATGAAAAAACAATATATATGTTTGTAAATGTTAAAAGAATAACATACTTTCATTGAAGAAATATTAGCTGAGATCTGACCAAGAACTTGGTTATTTTGTTCAAGTATGTGTCGTATTGAGCCATTTAATGCTGCATTAATGAGTCGAATGTATTCATCATGTTAGTGAAGTCCTCAAGACTTACAATTAGAAACTTGACAGTTATGAAAATCTTTAACAAGCACTTGACGTCACCTTAGACATATAGGGTAGAAGTGAGTAAGTGACAATGGTGAGTCAGTTAGTTATGAATGTGTTACGTACAGGCGGGTCAACTGAAAATTTATGCTATAAAGGGAACATGTCGAATAGGTTGAAAGTAGCCCAAAATCTATTTTTCAACGAAGATAACATCCTATATCGTTTTATTCAAATTTTTTGACTTTTAATGTAAAATAAAATAAAATTTGTAATCCTAATAACCAAATTGATTTAAATATCTAACATAAGGCAAAAAATTTGGGTCAGCCCGGACCTGTTTTGACCCTTACCTAGACCCGAGACAGAATGGAAACCTTGCACACAAGAGTATACACTTTCAGATACCAACTTAAAAGATAGGAAATACAAATGTTTCCCCCAACAATATATAAATACAAATTATATACTCAACCCACTGATTATATAGGTATCATAGTCCAAAGCCTTCCATTTCCGTCTAATGACCCATACTTAATAACATCGATAAGAACAAAGCACTGACCTTCAAATGTAGTACCGCCAATCTGGGACTGATTATTCACAGTAACAGAAAACGGGGCAACATTTAATGTTGGGGCTGATGACATACTTGGCTTTGAGAATGACTCCAACAAATCCTGAAATCATATGAGACGTTCAGAACACTGATTTCTTTACAAATAAGGCATCATTACAAGGAAGAAAGAAAACCATATTTGGGTATCCTAAAGGTAGTCGCCCTGGGATTAGTCGGCTACCAATGTCGAGTCGGAAACCTAGGTAACCCCCCCCCCCCCCCCCCCCGAAAAAAAAAAGAAAAAAAAAATAAAACCATACTTGGGTCTGCATCTTTTTTCTAGGTTTTACAATATAGTTAATCCGCTAATTACAGTCATAGGCAGCAAATTGTAAAATAAGAATCTAAATCTTTAAATAAAATGATTCGGAGGTTGTATGCACAAAGAATGGACTTTTAGCCACTTTCAACCTGTTTAGCTAAAAGAAAATTATTTGACTCATCCTACGTAAAGCACACCAGAATAGACCCTATCATAACTCATAAGTATACTGTTCAAAATTGTCCCCACTTTACCTTCTATCCAAAACCTCAAAATCCATGTATTGAAAAATGTCAATAAATTACACTGGAAATTATTTTGTTATATTACTATAAGTGCCTTAACATGAATACATGATGGAGAATTTAGCAATCCGATACATCGCATACAAAATCTGCTTGAAGAGAAACGCTACATCTTTATAAGGCTCTGGTTCTATTTATGACTTATAAATTATAATCGCCAGTGTTGTAAAAATCGGCCATGGCGTCCGTTATGGCGGCGCCATGGCGGTTGGTGGTGGTCCACCGCCACGATATTTCTCAGATCGGTCTAACTTATCGGTTTTGGTCAAAATCTTTCAAAAATCGGTCAAAATAGGAGCTTGGCGGTCAAAATTGGTCAAAAATCGGCCTTGGCGGCGGTCGGTCAACTTCAGATCTAAGGGGTTTTTTTTTTTTTTTTTTTTCTCCTCCCCATATTCACGCCCAATTTTCATAAAAATTATATACTTAGTATATTTTCTACATATACTTAGTATATTTTGTGTTACATATGTAATATGTTACATTTCAAAAATATAAATTAGATTTCTTTATAATTTATGGTCTCCGCCGAGAAACCGATATATCGCCGCCAAGACCGATATTGCGCTTGGCGGGGGTCGACCGCCACGGTACCGCCGAGCGATATTTACAACCTTGATAATCGCTACTACTATAACAAAAAGAAACTTAAACATAAAAAATATATACAACTTTGAATATGAAGTCTTCCATATAACATTTACACAAATTTCAGAGTACGCATTAACTTTACCAATAGAAACACATCTTTTATGTTCTGTTGTCTAAGGCAATGGCATAAATACTAGAAAATGTATAGTGGCATAATAAGTATACCTTCTTGTCTTTCAACTTTTTTCCCATATACGGATCATCCGGTTTCCTTCGTTTACTCTGTCAAGGATCACATCTTGTTAGGTATTCTAACCATAAAGGAAATAAAGAATCCAAAAGCATCACTTTAAACAGGTTTATTTGATTGTAAAGTGTTTTCAAATATCATTGCAAAAAGCTATACGATTACAATAATAAATGAACGTTCGAATAAACTGATTAGGAGTTTGTATTCATAATAGCTAACACTCCAGGAGACTTTGATTAACCCATTTCCTTTTTAGCCAAGAACTTTCATTGGCCAATCAGTGATAATTACTAACAAGAATCGTCATATTATTATATAGGTCAAAATTGCCACCTTTAGGTCACCCATCCAATATGGTCACAAGAACGGGAATTTGGAGGCATTATATATTCTTATTTTAAACTTTTAATCAATGAAAGGCGATGAAGATGCGGTGAAAATAAATAAGAAACTCACCGCCATCCACCTACACCTCAGGGCAACATCACGAACAGTTTTATCACGCAGTGTGGCAGCAATCTTGATGTACCTCATGATACTCGGTTCATCAGAAAACCTACATCATATATAAGTTATTAATTATAAAAATAACATACAAATGCTCATTGGAAAGAAGTTGACATCATTAATACAAATTATGTAATTAGCCCACACTTAAGAACACATACCGTGTATTTGGGGAGGGGAAAAAAAAAAGAGGATATGTGTATTAAGAGTTGATGCTATCTGACTAAAAAGATTGCAACATGAGGATAAGGTTTTGAAGTTCAAGTCTTTTTTCTTCTTTCCATATATGTTTAAGCATCAAGTAATTATAACAGGTACGCAATCAACCTTTTTGTTGTTAAAACTAGATAAACGTGAAACTACTCTCTTTTGGACAATCTTATCCAAATGAAGTTGAACCGGCTGCTATAACATCTATAGACAAACATAGTCTAGATATGCTAGTTA
This sequence comes from Artemisia argyi, assembly GCA_030686995.1. Lineage (NCBI taxonomy): Eukaryota > Viridiplantae > Streptophyta > Magnoliopsida > Asterales > Asteraceae > Artemisia > Artemisia argyi. Next base: position 43,608,392 of record CM060683.1, on the reverse strand, counting down.
GTTTTATTGCCAAAATAAGCAATTACAGTATTTCCATAATCAAAATAAGCAATGATAGATACATTATTAAAATATTAAACAAAAATATTTTCATTTCTAGATAGACCAATGAACAGGGATTGCAACTTTGCAAGATATGGATTAGTACAATTCACTTCATACAGATAACCTACGTCATTTTGGAGAAAAAGTTGCCTCAAAAAAGAATGAGACTCTTACATATTTAACTATTAACTAAGTATCATTTCATTTGTGTCCTATTAGAATCATTAAAAATGTCGTGTTTAGAACATGATCTCTAAACCACATTATGGATGCACATTTATGATCGCTTTACATTGATCAAGATTAATGCGTTAACTTTAAAGCAGTCGTATGACCACAATATCCAAACGCAAATCCCAAGAGCCTGCTATAAAAATTATTAATTTCCTCCCACTAACCTAATTAAATATATGTTGAATATATGCTTATCACTCCTCGACCCAATGGACGGACTAAACTAACAAATAATCGAGTTAAAGACATACCTACAATAAAAAAAATTAAAGCTCGGGAACACGTAAAAAATAAACTTGGAACAAAATACCTACTTGGACAATCCTTCTTCCAACTTATGTTGTTCTTCAACCGACCACTCGACAGCCAACCCTGCATCATGCTTTAACCCCGGAACCGAACCACTCGAATTATTCCCAGATTGCGTAAACCACGAACCACCATTTCCTATACTAGAATTCCCTAAATACCTTGTACTACTTGTTGATGCAGTTGCTGCTGATGCACTAGCATTCATTAAATAATAATCACCCATCATAACCATATCAGATATGCTCTCTCCACCACTCGAATTAAACGAAATAGCGCGCGGATTCACCGCAGAGCTCAAATTTCTATCATACTGAAACCCACTATCCATTTTTCAACAAAAAACCACCAAACTGAAACCCTAACCCTAACCCCAATTTCTCAATTGATAGCATAAGCCCATAATAATCAAATCAAATGATCAATAAATGTAATAATCATCAATCTTAACAATAGCCCTAAATCAATTTTGAAATATACCAACTAATTGAGCTCAATTTGATGCATTGAACAGTTCAAGCCCTAATTTCTAAATTGTTCAAATTGCAGCAAGATTTTATAAAGAATGGTGCAAAATGATCAGAATCCAAAAGGGTGTCTGAAATGTGAAAGCTTTATTGATAAAGATGGGTATAATTGTGTTACCTTTTTGGTTAATCAGTCACTACATAACACAGAGTGTAGGCTGATTGCTTTTTTTTTTTTTTTCCTTTGTGTTTGTTGCTTAGTGAACACTTTTGGAAATGTAGCAAAACCATGTTTGATTTGTATTTGAATAATTTAATTGTTTAAAAATTAAAATAATAAATAAATAAATAATGATTTTTATGCATAAAATGATAGTTGTTGTATTCTGTGTTGTGAATTTGTATATTTAATTTATTGTATTGTAGGAGTAATAAATAAAGGAATTGATTTGCAAATTTTTTAAAATGATTGTGACATTTTATTTGTGTATTAAATATTTGTACAATATTAAGACTGTGTTTTAACTGTTTATACATATGAGTGTTCTAATAATATTTTGGAGTGTGTAAATACCTCTCAATAAATAGAAAAGCATAATTGTTTTATGATTGAGCATGAACATTTAAAAAGTGAAGTTAATTTGAAAACCGGACCGAACCGGTTTGACCTAATCGAACTGAGCAAAGATTGGTCCGGTCATTGGTTTTAATTATTTGTGATTTTCGATTTGGTTTGAACTAAAACCAAAAGAAAAATGATAAATGGGCCTAGGGATGAGGATTTCGAACCGAATCCTGGAACCGAACCGGAACCGTACTGGTACTGTAGCGAAACAGTACCGATTCCCGATATACGGTACGGTATCGGTACTACGAAATAAGGAGGAAAAAAATCAGGACCACTAATTCGATAGACCGGTACCAAATCGGGAAATCTCAAAAAAAAAGGGAAAAACCTGATTTCCAGATACCGATACCAGTACCGGTATCCGAATCCCGTTCGGTACGGTGCTGGTACCACTAATTTATGTTTGAAAAAAAATCGGTACCACTAATTCGGTACGGGGTCGGTACCGTGCTCATCCCTAAATGAGCCTAACTAAAAGGGCCTAAAAGGTAGCCTAATGCATAAATGACTTGTATGGTGACGTCACTGTACAAGTCATTTATGCATTAGGTCACTTTTTATGGTCATTTAGTTAGGTCCCTATATCAATATTCCAACTAAAAATCTATTAAACCGAAGCGAACTGATACAAAACTAAAATTGACTGAGCATATATGTTTTGTTATCGGTTCTTCATTCCATCATGTTTTAGTAATCACTTCGAGCACGGTTGAAATGGTTTAATTGGTTTTGAACTGATAGTTACGGGAATCAAAAAGATACATCACCTTTGTTTTTCAAAAGAAAAGGAAAAAGGAAATCATCTTTAATTTAAAAAAAAAAAAAATGATCAATTAAAATTATTAGTTGACAATTATTTAAAAATATACTAATTTAACAAGGTATACATCTATTAAAACAAAGTAGTTAGAATTGACGGTTTGAATATAAAGAAAGAATGAGTGGAGAAAAAATATATAATATTGTTATGTGTAAAATAAATAATAAAAATATATTATATGAGAATATAGCAATTCTCGTTATTTAGTTATGATTTTGATGTTGAATTCTTCTTCTTTGTTCGTTGGTTGTGTGGATCATGAAAATGAATAATGGTGCAAATCCCAATAAGCATTTAATGTCAATTATTGAATTGTCACCATTCCACCAATGATAACGTGATGACAATGGTGTTTCTCACCAAACGCTCAATCATAAGTTTGTAGCCGTTTGAAGACAAGGTCGTGAACAAAATGTTTTCGTTTTCATATTTAAAGGTAGAAATAATTCATGTGTTGTTATTACCTAAAGTACAAAATAATTTATTTGTCTAAATTATACTTGCGTCCCAGAATTATATTCTACTGTTAACTTTTTAAGTCTTTAGTTTTTAACTTTGATCTTAAATATATTTATTTATGTTATATATTACTTGATGCAAAATATATGAATGAATTGAGTTTTAAATGTATTTTCCATTGATATAATTTTTATCAAGTATTATATAACACAAATAAAAATATATAATGTCAAAATTGCATAACGAAGACTTAAAAAGTCAACAGTGGACTATAATTATGAGACGGATGTAGTAGTTCGTAAAGTACGTGGTTATAAAAAGTTGTAACTAAGAAAAGTAAAAAAATTCCTTTGTTTTGAAACTAAAAAGAAGTCGAGAACCTATGGATGTTGTTATCACCATTAGTAACATCTCCACATTTCATCCTCGTCGTTGTCGTCTACCGCTGCTTAAACATAAAAATCGAGATATATTAAATACCAAACTTTTCTTACATACCAAATGACTCATCCTCACCATCCATCTAAAAAGAAATCTGTTGAGATTAAAAGCATTTTAATATTTCACCCATTTTTTATAATTTAAATATTTATTAAACCATTAATCGTTAAGCGAAAATAATTACACCATCGCGACGAGCATTTAATTATCTTTCTATAGACGGACACTTTGATATACTTTCGACAAAAAAAAATCGTTTTTTTCACGTTTTTTTTTCGCTTCCGAAAAAATCATATATGTTATATCACATGTGATATGTAATATCATATGTGATATTATTGTAATATCACATGTGATATGTAATATCACATGTGATATATCATATGTGATTTTTTGGCTACGGAGAAAAAGTGAAAGAAACAAAAAAAAAATTATCGAAAATATATCAAAGTGCCTATCTATATAAAGATAATTAAATGCTCGTCGTAACGGTATAATTTTTTTCGCTTAACGATTAACGGTTTGAAAGATATTAATATTAGAAAAAAAAAAAATAATGAAAGTGGGTTTTTTTTAATTGTTGGGATTAATCTAATCCATTATATCAAATAAAGATGGAGTGAAGATGGAGGGTGGAGATTAGTCCCTTAGTATTTAAAAAAAGTTTGGTTCTCAAATGATCTTAAATGTAAACATAAATGGAAAAATATAACTCCATATAAATGAGTTTTTAAAATTTTAAACTCTTTTATATAGAAGAAATATCATTCCCTTCTCAAGGAAACTAGAAACCAAAAAACAATAAAATTTCTACAACTAAACATTACCGATGTTTTGTAGTTTCCCTTGTTAAACTAAGAAATGCTATTTTTCTGTTTTGTAGAAAATTTGATGAAAAACATTTAGGGGCCGTTTAGTTGGTGAAATTTTTTTATTTTTTTCCGTTTCTAAATTTCTAGAGAATGAAAAAAGTGAGAAGAGTAGAATGGGCTTTTCAAACCTTTAGTTAAAATTTAGAGAATGAGAATTTCACATTTTTTGAAAATTGTTGAAAAAAAGTTGAACTAAACGGATTTTCAGTTTCTCTCTTTTCATATGAAAAATTTCTTGAAAAAATAGGAAATTTTTTATCAACTAAACGGCCCCAATTCTCTGTTTTCTTTGTTTTATAAAAAACATTTTGTGAAAACAAATGTTTTTCTTTTAACTAAGCGCAACCTATGATTATGAACCCGCTATTGTTCAACCATGGCCGAAAGAGTTATGTCTAAAAGTACATATTAGTATTCATGGTTTATTACATTCTCATTAACATGAAATTCAAGTAGCAACTATTCAAAAAATCTACCGGACCTGTATTGACCCGTAACCAAAAATAGATGCAAGACTTTTGAGTCGTGTTCTTGTGATGCATGAGTATAGATTGTGTAATTATATTCATATAAGCTCGTTATCTTTAACCAAAAAAGACAAACTCATATTTCACTGATCATAGTATGTAGTTTTGGTGTTTTCTTGCGGTGTTTTCTGCCGCCTTAGAGACCTAGTTTGTTTTCTCGGTTCTCCTTATTACGGTTTGAGTTTTTAATAAAATTTTCTGTTCTAAAAAAAAGAGAAAGAACACGATTGTCCAAAAAATAAATAAATAATCCTTTTTAAAGGCTATACAAGTTGAATACGGAGTAGTTTGTTTGTATGAACGAACCAATTATTATTTAATTGTGAATACAATTATTGAGAAGTTTAATAAGCATTTTCTATACTAGAAGGGTACCCGCGCATTGCAGCGGCTGGTACTCTGAAATTAAATTTTTCGGTGAACTATGCATTTTATTTTATTATGTTTTTTTTTTTTTTTTTTGATAATAACTTTACGGATATCAGAATTTCATTTAGCCCGAGCTCGTTCGGGCTCGAGCCCGTTTGGCCTGCACCCGTTCGTGCTCAAGCCCATTTGGCCCGTTACCCTTTCGGACTTGAATAATGTGTTTATTATTTGTATTAGTGACATTTAATGCTGAAATTGTGTTTAATTTGGTTGTACAATATGCTTGATAATTTGTATTTTTTATGTAAGGGGTGTTTTAATAAATGTAAATTGTATTTATTAACTAATTAATTAATTGATTACATTAAATAGCATTAATGTTTTTTTAATGTGTGTATTAAAGTGGTGTACACTATGCTTCTTGTCTTGTAAGTCTGAAAATTATGTGCATTAAAGTGGTGTACACTATGCTTCTTTTTCTTGTAAGTCTTAAAAAATTACAAGCATGTATGCATCTTTCCTATTAAAGAAATATTTTTAGTCTTAAACATTTAAGACTTCTAAATATAAATGTCCTAAATACATTATAAGGTAATATAGATAATTTTTTATATGAACTTTTTATTGTATGTCAGAACCTTTTATGTATTTTTCGCGTTATTTAATTTCATATTGTCATACTTTATTTTTCTGTTTTGATAATAATTAAATAGTTATTAAAGAGAATGCAATAAATCACTCAACTAACTATCGACTGTTTTTCCAATTAAACTTTATGTTCTTCTCTTGGTACGTGTGCGCATGCCAAAAAATCCGTGTAAAACCAATTTTTATCAAAGAACGAATCAAGTAATTTTATCCATTTATTTTTTTATCAAAATAAAAAAATAAATTTTCACTATTTTTTTAAAAATTAAATATCTCGCAAACCGTAAATCGTTACGCGAAAAAAAATACCATCGCGACGAGAATTAAATTATCTTTCTATAGACATGCATTGTTCTATAATTTCGACAAACATTTTTTTTGACAAACTTTTTTTTTTCAAAATTTACGCCCAGAAAAATCATATATGATTTGTAAAAATCATATGAGATTCGTTAAAATCAAATGATATGTGATTTTTACAAATCATAAATGATTCGTAAGAATCATATGTGATTTGTAAAGATCAAATCATATGTGTTTTTTTACGAATCATATATGATTTTTCTGGGCGGAAAAAAAAGAAAGAAATTTGTCGGAAAAAAAAGTTCGTCGAAAGTATATAACAATGCATATCTATAGAAAGATGATTTAATTTTCGTCGCGATTATATTTTTTTTGTAGCTTGAAGATTTACTGTTTACAAAATATGTTGTTTTAAAAAAATGTGAAAAATAAAAATGGATGGCTATGATTGGTTTATTAGTTATATGGCAAATATGAGTTATATATTGATCTCATCTCGTGCTGACATATATGTAGACTGCAAGTGTTCAAACATAATTTCCTATTTATTAAACCAAAATATTTATTTGTTTCCAAATTTTTATTGATAGATAAAAAAAAAAAAAAAAAAAAAAAAAAAAAATGAACAGTTTCAAAAGAGTTCAATTGTTACACGTGCCACGAGTTAAGTTTTATCTTTACACGAGAAATCATGACCCATGCGATGCACGGGCTTTGTTTTACATATTCTTCTATTGTGTGTCTTTATTTCTCGGAATGATCTAGCACTTTTAACAATGTTTAATAACATCTTTAGATAATATCACACGCTTGATGAGGGGTTACAAAAATGATTCGCCCAATGCATTCTCTTTATTTTCGAGGCTTTCAAACTTTCTCTTTTTCATGCCACACATATTTTGTTGGTATTTGCAATAATATATTATGTGTATACTTTTTGATAACGGGAAAAAAAATCTAAACTCTTATAAGATATAAGATATACTTATTAATTAATTGATTTTTGTTATACAAAATTGGAAAGCCCATTCGCTCCCAAGCCAATATACAAAACGCACGAAGAGAATGAAAGGAGCTGGCATTGTATTTAAACTGAATGCAAACATATCATCGGTATTTTCAAAAATATTGTTTCACAAATCAAAGATACAACACAGGTTTTCATTCTATATAATTGGCATGATATTGTTTCAATATATTTTGTTAATATGCCTTTCTAACATAGTTTATATAGGCTTTAGGCTTTTGTCTTCGAAATCATTGGCTTTTAATAATAATGAAAGTAAAATGTTGAATAGTACGTGTCTTATTATTGAATTTGCGTACACCTTTTTATAAAAGGCGAAGCATTAGAAAGAATGAATTATTGCAACTTTTCAAAGACGACTGATAAGGGCCGTCACTTTACTCGTTTAATATGTCAAATACTCAGCTGTTGCATTTTTTTTAAAACATTTAATATTATTAATCCTTCTATCGACACAATTTTTTTTTTCATTTTGTTAATTCGATATTAAATAGTAACTTTAAAAGAGAAGGTTGAATTTCAAACTCCATATTTGCGAAGCCAAGTTTACTGGGTTATATCCCACTAACATCCTATTTTATTGTTCAAGAACATCGATACCTTGAATTTTAAAATGCACTGACAAACTTAATTACAAAGTTTATATTATAAACTTATAACAAAATTTACAAATTAAACTTTATAACAAAATTTACAAAATAGACTACAACAGAATTAAAACAATAAACATTATAACGTTACATAATAAAATTTATACAAATATTAACAACTTTAATAATAAAGCATCAATACGGCAACACGAGCCGTTAGAGTTGCCCGTGGTTACTTTCAGCGATACTGCGGTGGTTAATGGCAGCAGCAGTGGCTATTTTTCCGGTAAGTCACCAGCAACAGTGGTGGCGCTTGTGGCGGCTCGTGGCTAAAAAAGACTCGATGCAAACTCATACATTAAACCTAGGAACCTTTAGAAAAAGACCATAAAAATTTGATAATAATAATGGGCAAATTACCTGAAATGTATGCAACTTGTAACTTTTTTCCATTGTATGTAGCCTTCTTTTTTTTTTCCCAATCTGTCAATGAACTTGCAAAATCCGTTCATTGCGTGTAGCGGTGACTTGTTTGACCTGCTGGAGCAGGTTAAGCTAACGGTCGTTAGGTTTATCATTGCACCGTTAGTCCTTTAGACTAACGATCGTCTATCATGGCTACATACAATGACAAAAAATAACAAGTTAGATGAATTTTATAATTTTTAAAATTCAAGTACGTTTTTTACACGTTTTTGCACACATTTTTATACACGTTTTTATACACACATTTTTATACACGTTTTTATACATGTTTTTATACGGATTTTTATACACACATTTTTATACACGTTTTTATGCACGTTTTTATACACACATTTTTTATACACACGTTTTTATGCACGGTTTTACAAACCTTTTTATACATACATTTACACACGTTTTTATACACACGTCGTTATACAGACATTTTTATATACGTTTTTATACACACAGTTTAAAGTTTTCATCAAATTTTTACATTTTCGTCGGTTTTTTTTACGTTTTCGTCGGTTTTTTACGTTTTCGTCTGTTTTTTTTACGTTTTCGTCCGGTTTTTTCGCGTTTTTGTCTGACTTTTTTACGTTTTCGTCCGGTTTTTCGCGTTTTCGTCCAACATTTTACGTTTTCGTCCGGTTTTTCATGTTTTCGTCTTGTTTTTCACGTTTTCGTCTGTTTTTTACGTTTTGTCGGTTTTTTTACGTTTTCGTCCAGTTTTTCGCGTTTTTGTCCGTTTTTTTATGTTTTCGTCCTATTTTTCAAGTTTTCGTCAGATTTTTCCCGTTTTCTTCTGTATTTTTAACGTTTTTGTCAGTTTTTTACTTTTTTGTCTGAAAGCGTGAAATAAGGGACAAAAATGTAAAAAAAATGACGAAAACGTAAAAAACGGACGAAAATGTAATAAAAACGGATGAAAACGTGAAAAAACTGACGAAAACGTAATAAATCGGACGAAAATGTAAAAAAATAACGAAAATGTTAAAGGACGAACGAAAACGTAAAGAGACGAACGAAAACATAAAAAAACGGGCGAAACATAATATAGTAGTATAGTACCATGATTACAGGTGAATAAAATGTGTGTAAAAATGTGTATAAAAACGTGTGTATAAACGTGAAAAACCGGACGAAAACGTAAAAAAGTCGGACAAAACCGCGAAAAAAACGGACAAAAACGCGAAAAATCGAACGAAAACGTAAAAAACTAACGAAAACGTAAAAAAACCGACAAAACGTAAAAAAAAAAAAAAATAAAAAAAAAAATAAAAAAAAAGAAAAAGAAAATTAAAAGATGAAAACGTAAAAAAAGGGACGAAAACGTGAAAAAACTGACGAAAACGTAAAAAGTCATTTTACTTGTTACTTTTTGTCATTGTATGTAGGCATGATAAACGATCGTTATTCTAAAGGACTAACGGTGCAATGATAAACCTAACGACCGTTAGCTTTACCTGCTCCAGCAGGTCAAACAAGTCATCGCTACACGCAATGAACAAATTTTGCAAGTTCATTGACAGATTGAGAAAAAAAAAAAGAATGCTACATACAATGGGAAAAAGTGGCAAGTTGCATACATTTTCAGGTAATTTGCGACAAAAGAACGCTTTTTACTTTTAAAACTTAAATAAAAGGCGTTTCATCTTCTCTTAACTATTATAACCAAAAAAAAAACGAAAAAAATTCAATATACACTCATATCTAAATATAAATAGTCACAACTCATCTTCATATGGTGTTTCATCTTCTCCCTTGGAGTAAATCTTATGGGCTATTTTTTTTGAAAAAAAAGGAAGCCATACAAAATGCAATAATGCACGACTAAAAATGCCAAACATAATGAATTAAAAGAAACAAAGAATTACCACACCACATACGCTTTTCCAGTTGTTTGTTTATCTAAGCAAACGCAAATTACATTGGCATTTCCACGAACACTTTCCCTGCATCTTAAGAAGTTGTACCTACGACATTCAAAATCTTTATTAGAACATGCAAAAAGTAAGTGGTAATTAAAACACTATTTTCATTCAAGAAATTTATAAAAAACTTACATAAAAATTGCTTTTAATTATTTTTTATTTTTTATTTTTTTTTTCTAATTCACTCATATCATCACGATTTAAAGTGGATTCAAACATTTGGGAAAAGACCACTCTAACAAACTTGGCCCAAAATATCCACACTATAATATAGTTATGAAGTGTACATGTGGGATTTATTTTATTTTATTTTATTTTATTTTAATAACAAAGCTCAATCTAGCATTTTATCTAAACAAATTAACATGTGACAAAATACTCACACATGACTTGGTTAAATGTTTATGTGGATCATAAACTCATTGCATCTGCACAAAGCAAAATAAGAATCCAATCAAATTAAAAAACAAACAAACCTGGCTAAAGATTGTAGATTCAATTGAAACGTGTAACCCTGTGTTTGATTCATGGTTCTTGCGTGATTTTGCTTGTGCGTATAAAATTGTGTGTATGAATGCATTATGTTTATCTGCATAAAATGTGCAACTTTATTTTTATTGATGTGTTATGTTAATTTAAACTCATATACCGATCATGTCTTAGAGAAGGGAAACCTTTTTTTTTTTTTTTTTTTTTTTTTTTTTTTTTTTTTTTTGTGCAAAAGGTGAAAATTTTATATTAAACACTCCAAAATTGGATACAATATATCATATTTAACTGCTTTGGACACACCCCACAAGCAGTGGCTATACAAACTAAAGAAACATCAGTTATTAGACAAGTCCACAACAATGTCTGACAACACTAAAAACTTGAGAAAAGAAATCAAAACAGAGACATCTTATTTGTTCTGCACATTCATCTGTATACATCATGACCTCTTCCATTCATCCATAAGACACCTTTATTCACCTTTCTTGCACCTACCATCTAACTACATTTCCATAACTCTTTCCATCTAGACCGTTCATCCTGACACCACAATAGAGAAGGGAAACCCTTCACTGCAAGAAAAAAAAAAAACAAACATAAAAAATTATTGATGACCATATATAGTTGCAATTAAAATGATGAACCCATAAAAGTACCTAGTTGTGTCATTGGAAAATTTTAGGTGGGCAAGGTTGTTGGAGGTTGAGAGAGCTTGAGTAGGTGATAAGAGATAGACGGTAGAGTGGGTTTTTTATGCATTGGAAGAGAGTAGCAATGATAGGTCAAGAGTTACATTTGCAATTAATTTGAGAAACTGAATGGATGGTAAAACTATTGCATGAATCATTAAGTGCTTTATTACTATAATTTGTTTGAGTTGCTTGAGTTTATATGTACTACTTATTAGTTTAGCTTATTAGCTTATGTCATTAATGCGCCTTGTATATTTATGTATCTTTAAAAGCTCTTAAAAAGATTCAAAATAAGCTTCACATGTACTAAATTCATTAGCTTAAACCACATATTTGAGTTTCTTAGCTTGTGACATTAATGTTCACATTTATTAGGGGAACTCATTCTTTATATATATATATATATATATATATATATATATATATATATATATATATATATATATATATATATATATATAGATTTTAAGAGCTTTTAAAAAAAGTTGAAACTAGAAATGTTGAAAGATATAATGTATAGATGGAGAATAATATTGAAATAGAAAATAAATAAATAAATAAAATAATAATAATTAGTAATCGCAACAAAATATCCTTAATGTGATATTGATCATGAGTTCACTATGAACAATGATGACGTATAGTCTATATTTGGGCCACGAGCTCAAATGATAAACATCACTAAGGCCCAAACCCACCATGAGTGGGCTATTATAACTTGGGCCGCATTATCAAAGGGATTGGGCTCACGGAGACCCAAGCCCAACCAAACTATTTATGGTCTAGATAAGGATCTTCTATCTATGGATAAAGATCCTCGGACCGGATAAGCACCATGCGTGCGAAACGTAAGGAGCACGAAACCTACAAGGGTTCTGCGCCTATAAAAGGAATGACATAATTCTCATTAAATGTACGATTCACAAACCCTAAACTCTTTACGAGAACCCTAAAACCGATTACTTACTCTCACGCCGGAGGATAATCGTGGGAGACAATCCCACGATAAGCTTAAAGGTGTTTGTTTATTTTCTTAGTGCGCAGGTTTCAAGCATTAAGAGCTAATTGGTACGAGAGCAAGAGCCCAAACTAGGAACGCCCAACTTTTGTATCAAAAAGTGGCGCCATCCGTGGGACCAACACTAAAGACTAAAGAACTAGAATGATGAAGAATAAAAACTCAATCCAGCGGACTCCGCAGTTGGAGAAAACACGTGACCCCCAGAGGAAGAATCAACAAGATTCGACCTCTAGGCAGGCTTCTGGGACAACCAGTGCGCCTGGTCACCAAGAAACGGGACCAACCCTACCTCTCCCAGCGGTAGAATTACCCATAAGGACTACCCAAGCCACCACGGTAGTCCCAAGCGTTGAAGAACTTCAGCGCACCCTCTTCAATACTCCCCACCAAACGGCACCCATAGTGGACAACACTATGCCACCTGGCGCACCTAATCGAGATAGGGTGCCCATGCTGAGGCAGATATTCTTGCAGCGGATGAGGACGCACCTGATCTAACATTGAGTAATTTTGTATCCCAAAATTACGAAACTCTAACCGCCCTCATGCAAGAAGAAGCGAGGAGAAGTCAAGTACGAGCCTGCAAGCCCGGCTCAACTTTGGTCCTGAACACGAAGTATCACCACCGCGCCATCAACGAGGAAGACGCGAAAATAACGAAGGACGTACCACTATCCATGATAAGCTGGGTATGATATCTGACTCACAATATTCAGAGGAATATGAAGACGGCGAGAGGCGCACCAATGTTCATTCCAAACTTGGTAGTCGAAGGATACAAGACAAATTAGGACCTCAACATTCACCAAGCGAAGGTTCCTCCAGGTCTGGGAGCAAAAGAATTCACGACAGATTAGGGATGGGAATATCCCCAAGTGAAAACCCCTCAAGCTCTTCCTCTGAAGAAAGCTAGCGCAAGCGCCGCAAAAGAGATTACTCTTCCTCCAGTGACTCCTCGGACAACGAGGATAAGGAAACAAGACACTGGAAGTCTAGAGGAAGACGTCGCGAAGAAGAAGACGAGGACATATCTCTTCCATTGCGTCGCCAGAAAGTTGATGCCTTCACAAGCATCAGCGACTACTCTGATCATAAGAAAAGGCGCATGCCCACTAATGTTAAAACATATGATGGGACGGGTGATCCTGATGATCACCTAAAAATTTTCTAATCCGCCGCTACTATCGAAAATTGGCCACAACCTGTATGGTACCATATGTTTAACTCCACGTTAGTGGGGAATGCGCGCACGTGGTTTAGCAAGCTTCCACGAAGGAGCATTGGTGGGTTTAAAGAGTTGCGAAAAGCATTCCGTTTAAACTTCACCCAAAGAATGAAGTACGCTAAAAACCCTGTAGAACTAGGTAGAGTAAAACAGCGCCAAAGGGAATCAACCAGCGCTTATATGGAACGCTTTAAAGATGAGTGTGTACACGTAAAGGCGTGTCCCGAAGTCCTAAAAATCTCCGGGTTCATGAATGGGATCAATAACCCAGAACTCATAAGGAAGTTAAATGACAAGGTTCCTCAAATCTTCGATGAACTAATGAAGCGCACAAGATCCTTCATCCAAGGAGAAGCAGCTGCTGCGGACAGTAAAAGAGGCTACTCAAATTATAGGCAACAAGAACAGCCTAGGAGACAACCCAATGACCAGAGCAGCAACCGCAACAAGAATTATCGCAGTGGACGAGACAATGACAAGTATACCCCTCTCACAAAGACTCTGAGGGAAATATTAGTAACAGAAGGCACAAACTTCCCAAAACCTCCACCAATGCGCACCACAGAGGACAAGCGTATAGGGAATGGATACTACGAATACCACGGCCAAAAGGGCCATACAACCAACGAGTGTGTCCAGCTACGACAACTAATTGAAAAATTAGTAAAGGAGGGTAGAATGGATCACCTCGTAAAAAACATTAAAGAATGGAAGGACAAGCAAAGGAATGGAGGCAAGAAAGAGCCCCCAAAGACTAAGCGGACATCATCTACATGATACATTCATGGCAACGCAAGACAAAGCAAAAAGTCAGTCAAAAATTCTCTCCAGAAAAGGAGATATCCTTTCCCACTCTAGCTGCGGACAACGCATTAATAGAGCCACTGACCATTGAGATACATACTGGGGACATGACATCCGCCGCATGTATATCGATGGAGGAGCATCCGCAGATATTCTGTACGAACATTGCTTCAAAAGGCTACGACCTGAGATACAAAATCAGTTGATACCAGCCACGACGTCGCTGACTGGGTTCATAGGAGAAAAGATATGGCCTATGGGACACAATTACGTTTACTTGTAGTTGTGGGTGATGAGCAACACTCTACAGCAACGTGGATAAATTTCATGATAATCAAGTCTACTTCACCATACAATGGCATCATTGGGAGACCTGGAATATCATCCATGCGCGTTGTACCATCCACAACACATGTGATGCTCAAATTTCCAGTAGAAGGAGGGATTGTCACCCTCTACAACACCATAGTACCACCTAAAGAATGCAACACAGTAACCAGTAAGGTGGAGAATATTCCAGAACAGCGCGCAGAAAAAATACCAAACTTAAATGTCGCTATTCAACCTGATTACCCAGATCAACAAATATCGATTGGAGGATCTTTATCTGACAAAGGTAAAGCAGCTGTTTGTGCACTCTTGCAAAAGAACCTGAGTATCTTTGCGTGGGAACCAAAGCACATGACCGGAGTGCCACACTCCATTACAGAGCACAAGCTACAAATCCAACAAGGATATCCCCTAATACGACAGAAGAAGCGCGTAAAAAACCCTAATTTTCCCTCAGGGAAATCCGCGATGCACGCGTTGGCCTCCGGTACAACCGGATGCACGTCAAGAGGAATGAAATAATCTGAGGAGAACTGACGCAATTCATCCTTGTCCATTTCAGAAGGAAACTCGTGTAATTGGCGAACCATTTTTAAGAAACTAATAATAAAGCACGTTTTCGCGGATTACCTAATAAAACAGTTTGTTGGGAACGTACTTTTATATTTATTCAAGTCTCGGTCATTACATTTTGTAATAAGATGATCACAACTACATCAACTAAGAACAGAGAATGATGAATGATTTAGAAGACGTCTAAAGCATTGAAAGTCAAAGATTAAGACGAAGACGTCAAGCAACCTTGATGACCGACCCTTAGGGGGAGATTGTTGGGAACGTAGTTTTACTATTTATCAAGTCTCGGTCATTTACTTGTAATAGGTTGCTAAGGCTTGTATGTTTATTATAACTTAAGGCTTATGTAGCAAGCCCATGGGCCTTAAGCCCATTTCATTTTCAAGATAGGGAGGAAGGGAGTGTTGCCCTAGTCCTCACCTATAAATACTATGTAACCTCTCCTTTGAGAGGGGTTGGTTCTCTTGGTAATTTCATTTTCTTTAACTAATGTATCCACACGTTTTCTTTGTTCATTAAAAAATTGACCATTGTTGCCCGAATTTAGAGATTCGTCTTGCAATTGAAGTTCAAGTAAGATGCAATGTGCCTCTAGTTTTGAAAAATCTTTATGACACTGGGCAATGGTCTTTTTGAGAAGAAGGTTTTCAGACTCAAGAGTTTGGTATGATGTTTCAGTAATTGGATTATCAGGTAGGGACTCAGACTCAGAACGTTTGTCAAGACATTAAACAGCATTCTGGTCAACCTCTCCTTCATTACTGAAGTAAGGTTGCTCAGATTGTTGTTTCTCATTAGCAGGCATAATGTGATCAACAGTAGATTGTACCTCATCCATGTGCTCTTTGTCAAAGTAGGGTTCTGTGTCATAGATGGGTATGACATCTTCCTCATCCATCTGTTCTTTGTCAAAGTTGGGTTCTGAGTCATAGGAGGGTCTGATCTCTGCACAGTCTGCATCTGTATCATTCCCTAATCTACTGCTGTCATCCTGCTCTTTTAATTCTGTCCCATTGCTTTCCATGACGACCAAATTAGCATCCAATGCATCAACTTTATGAATTAACTCTTCTTGAATCTGCAACTTCCTCCTTTTTTCACACTCTAGTCTGTGAAGTACTCTTTCAACAATTGACTTTTCAATAGCATCCAGGTGTTGGAGCAATATATCTTTGAAGGTTTGAGCCTCAATTTGAGTGTATTCAAAAAAATACTCGCTTACCACTTCACAGTCATAATTGATGAAATGTTGAAACTGTTTCTTGAGCACTCTGAAGGCGGCATTGGATTCACTCTCGTGAAATTCTTCAGTTTCAAGTTGCTTTTCAAGTTGATTCACGTTGTCGAACATTGTAGTAGTGAAAATATCAAATCTCCAAACAGGTCTGGAAATACCCATTTGAATCCATACTCGGAACGAGTTTCAGCAAAGTCTTTGTTTGAGAGAAGCTTAAGGTGTGAATAAAGTAATCTTAAAGATGCCAGGCGTTTCTCTTGGTTTAATTTCACAAAAGGATCTTCAGAATCATCAGAATCATACTCTGAGCCAGTATTTATCATGTGAAATTCCTGCATGTTTGCCATTAACATCACATCTATTGTATCGGTTTCCAAATCTGCATATTCATCATCAGAAGGAATAACTCCCATGACACTTTGCAAAACTGCATTGAGATTACCCCCTTCAACTTCCATTTGACTAAGTGTGGCATTGTATTCAACATTATCGTCAGAGAGTGAGGTTGAATCATACTCTTGAGCTTCCTCATCTGCAATATATTCCGTATATGCCAAGAATGCCATGCTCGGTTCGATAAGATCTTCTTCATCATCAGTATCTTTCATTGTGTTTAAGCATTCAGAAGTTGAAGTCATAGCGCCATTGCCTTTCTTAGAAGATACTTGACTAAGCTTCACTAGATTTTGCAGAAGAGATTGCACATTATTATGTAGTGTTGCAGGATGGTACTGTGGAATGAAGAAAGGCTCAGGTGCATTTGGAGGAATGAAGAAGAGACCATTTGGAGTGTAGATTAATGATCCATGGTCAACAGCTGGAGATGGTGGAGCAGGGAGAATGGTCTTCAGAGGATTCATGCTTAAACAAGATTCAAGAATTTGCTTCATTCTGATGTGATGAAGTTCTTCGGTACGATGCAAAGCTTCAAGATATTTCCACATTTCATAAGCACTGGCTTGAAAGTCCATATTGATGTAAATTGAGTTGGGAAGGGCGAGTGTCATGAACCATGCAGCTTGTCGATCAGCATCGTACTGAGCAAGTTCAGTAGCATTCAAATCTTCATCAGTTTGTAGTCTGATAATCCCTGTTGAGTCAGCAAGAGATATCATTTTGTATGGACCATCTTCAATGGATTTAAGCATGAGATCTGCAGCAGGACGATCTGTGAGCCATTGTAAAAATCTCCGTTTCCAAACAGTATACGTTCCTGGTAGCAACATCGGAGGCCTTGATTCATTGCCAAAGAGCAGAACATGGCGAATGAGGGAGCTGTGACTTTGTTGTTGATGATATTGTTGCTGATGAGAATATTGGTGAGGAAGGTAGTTGGAAGAAGGTCCTGTTGCTGATGACTGTTGCTGATGATAATATTGGTGAGGAAGGTAGTTGGAAGAAGGTGATTGAGACGTTGTAGATGACATTGCTCTCCCCCTTGATTGTTGCGATGTAATCAAAAAAATCAAGCAAAATGTCACACGCAAGGTCGAAATAGTGAATTCAGATTTTCCCTCCAAAAATTATTTGAAAAAATTTTCTTTCCCAAAATTTGAAAATCACTATGAAATGCAATTATAAGGTTGCAAGAAAAATTTGAGTTTCAAAAATTTTGCCGCCAAATTTCACCGAAAAAATTTGAATTTAGGCCTAAAAATTTGAATTTTGGGTCAAAATTTTCAACGTTATACCAAAATTGAAATTTCGCGTAAAAATTGAACGTTTAGTCTCTGGTAAAAATTAAATTTTACTCAAATTTTCCCTTTCAATACAAGTGCGGGTTGTACACTGTTATGTGTGCACAAACAAAAAAACATGATTTTGACAAAGCATTTTGATTTCAAAAATACTCCCCCTCAAAACGAGCATGTGTTTTGACATTTTTTTTTTTTTTTTTTTTAAACTGTGTATCGAATTGGGGAGTAAAGATTTGAAAAAATCATGTCTAGAGCCATGAGATACAACAAAGATCTCTTAGGAACACTTAGTATTTCTACAACTGGTGTTCTACATCAAAGAGCACCAGCTGTAAATTATCGAGTCCTTCGCAGATCTTAGCAATCTGCCAAGAACGTTTATGAGAGAATTACATATGTATTTCTCAATGATTGAACGGAAATCCTGCCAGGGTCAACATCAAACATCCCTGACAGCAGGTCACTTCGGTAACTCCTTGTGGGTTACGCTTAGTGTTTGCGGTGGTTCTTTAGCGGTCTACAGTCGTGGAGTGATCCCCAGCGACTCACCCAGTCATTGAGCTACCTAGTAGGTCTCGTAAGCTCCTTCGGGAGTATCTGATATGGGAACGGCCTTGATAAGGGTTAGAAGGAGTCTTCACACTATGCTGTTGACGATCTCTAATTTCTTATCTATAAGTACCGGTTGTTTATTGCTAACTGTTTACTTTCAGGGACATACCATCTCCATGCAGACTGATTCCGCATGCTCATACATACATCTTGAAGTCAACAAAAAGCTCCCTCAAAGATCTAAGCAACACAATGTTCAAAATTAGATTCTACGCCAAAAAGAAGAATCTACAAAGTTTAAGGACTAAAGATCTATGTGAATGAAAGGGAACTACGTACATGTGAATGTCTAAGTTCAAAGGTGTATGAGCATGTTGGAATGGACGACGACCACCACAGACGCAGAAGTGACGCATGGCAGATAACTTCATAAGATGATCACTACCACATCTATTACGAACAATGAACAATGAAGCAAAAGAACACCCACTCTCTTTTGAAGACGTCTTAAGTTATACGAGTCAAAAGTCAAAGACAAAGAAGAAGACGTCAAGCAACCGTGATGACCGACCCTTAGGGGGAGATTGTTGGGAACGTACTTTTATATTTATTCAAGTCTCGGTCATTACATTTTGTAATAAGATGATCACAACTACATCAACTAAGAACAAAGAACGATGAATGATTTAGAAGACGTCTAAAGCATTGAAAGTCAAAGATTAAGACGAAGACGTCAAGCAACCTTGATGACCGACCCTTAGGGGGAGATTGTTGGGAATGTAGTTTTACTATTTATCAAGTCTCGGTCATTTACTTGTAATAGGTTGCTAAGGCTTGTATGTTTATTATAACTTAAGGCTTATGTAGCAAGCCCATGGGCCTTAAGCCCATTTCATTTTCAAGATAGGGAGGAAGGGAGTGTTGCCCTAGTCCTCACCTATAAATACTATGTAACCTCTCCTTTGAGAGGGGTTGGTTCTCTTGGTAATTTCATTTTCTTTCATTCCATTCTTAAGAGTTCCTTCCACTCTCTCTCTCTCTCCTTACTTTCTCTCTCTAGATCTCTAAGTGATTGTGTTATAAAAAAATCATGACCTAACACAGTTGCTTTCTTTGAAAACGCTTTGAAGAAATGTAAAAATGGCGGAAGTGTGTTTTTTACTGTGTGTTTTTCAGTAAATGGGAGGCGGTGTTTATATAGGATTACCAAAACCTTAGCATGTTAGCCACGTGGAACCCACTATCCTAATCGTGTGGCTAGAAGACGATCGGGTACATGCACTTTTCCCATTTCCCGATAAACACGTAGACACTCTCCTCATTTCCCTAGGTATTTTTTGATAATATTGGTGACTAGATACATTGTTTACCATATTGGGCGGTAATTTTTCCCGCCACACTTACCGTTGATTCAAGAAGTCTAGTATCCGCGGCTAGAAAGCCGCGCACACTAGACTGGGAGGACATGATGACGTATAGTCTATATTTGTCACACCCCCAAAATACCTGAATGGCAGCGTAATGAAATACCTGGGGGTGACGGTCATAGCACCACAGTTACAGTTATATTGAACGACCTAAAGTGTCGTTTTGAAAATACATCATTTGATTTATTTAAAAGCATTCAGAGTTACAAAACATAGGTCCCAAAGTATTTAAAAATTGAAGGAAATAAGTTTGGCACAATCAAACGATAATATATAAGTGCATGAAATTCCAAACTGAGACGCGTCATCCTTGCTACTCACTAAAATGACTCCATGCATGCCATGAGATATACCTTAGTTACCTGAAAATACATTTCTAAAACGGTCAACATAAAGTTGGTGAATAATCATAGGTTTATGGATTAAATGATGTGTACAATAGCCAAAAGTAAAAAGTAAGGTGACTTGATGTCAAAATGAAGTTACATTGGCTCTTAAGCTCATGACCCCGAAGCTAGACATAATAATAATTTCGCCCCAAATGAGTGGTTACCAAGCACTCTAATAATGTTAGACATGAAATGCATTCGTACCCGTTGGAGCAACCCAAACACGAATGGAGGAGTCACCCTCAATAGATCTATTCACTCACTCTCGCTTAAATGCAAATTAACGGTCCATGATAATATAAAGGGGACTTAATGTGGTATGATAGCAACTTAAGCAATGTATGAAAATTTAGCTACTTTGGCATGTACAAAAATAAGTGATGCAATGTATTCTCCCCCGTGGGATTTGAAATCAAATATTGAATTAAAAACTGGGCTATGAAAACTCACCTTGAAGTGATGATGTTATGAGATGAAATGATAAGGACAACAAGGAACGAAATTAACCGCAACCTATGATGAATGATAATGATCTAATTTAGATCATGAAATGATGTAGAGAATATGCATGCACATGATACCTATACCACTCATAACTTGAAAGTACTAGTTATAGTCATAGTAAAATATATTCCATACTTAAGAAAAATAAGTCTTAACTAGACTTGTAAAAACTTGTCGTAATATATCGTATATAGAATGTTAGTGTTATAATCTTCGCCTTGAAATCCTTGAAATAACGTCTAATAGTCGTATAAATAAGCTTGTAATCATAAGTACTTCATTAGTTATGAATTTGGCACTTTGGTGGTATTTCTAGAAAATCTAGGATTTAGTACGTAGAAGTAGTATTATTATTATTTCTAGTTAAAAAGCTGTCAAAATTATATATAGTTTTGCCGATATTGAAACGTGAATATCTTTGTCGTTATAAGTTCATTTTTCTCGTTCTTTATATCCACGGATTTGTCTTAGTATGTACTAATATATTTTTGATAGCTCGGCTTCTCTAGGTCACATCTAACGCCTCGGTTTTTCCAACGAAAATCGTCCAACAGCATGAAATTTTCAGAAAAATAGTTTTCGTCAATAAACTTGCAAAAATCATATCTCCTTCGTTATAAACCCGTTTTAATCCGTTCTTTCGCCAAAAGTTTCGTTTTTGAAAGTATTTTCTAAATCTTCGGTTGAAAATCTCCCCTGAGTTCCTGAGTTTTCCAGATTTTCCATTTTGGGACAGTAGGTTTGTAAACATGTTTTAAACTCATTTCCAATGTTCCAAACTAGTTTCTAATCCACCCAAATCACTTCCAATCACCACGAATCTAGTCTATTCCTACCATACACCTTCTTAAGATGTCATGGGTTCTTAAACATCATGAATCAAGCAGATCTAACAAGGGTTTCTATTTCTAGGGTTTCAAAGATATAAGTATATATAATGAGTGGTATAAGCTAACATATGCATGAGATCTTGTATGAAAACCATATGATCATAATAAATACTTGAAGAAATGATGAAAATAAATTTGGTAAACTTACTTTGAATGATTACGAAGCTTGGATGATGAAAATCTAAGGATCCTAAAGTTTATATTGCAAAACCCTAACAAGGATAACTATATAAGCTAGATTTGAGTTTGATCTTGGAAAAATTGATGGTTCTTGCTTGTGTTTGTGTTTGGCCGTGGGTTTGGAGAGGAGAGGAAGAGAGAACTTTTTGATTTTGATATAAAATGTATAAGTGTAAAAGGTGTTTTTATGTTTTAGATATTTTATAAGGTGTTTAGATAAGTTAAGGAAAATTTAATGCCAAGGGTTAAGGGGGGGGGGGGGTTGTGGCCGGTTTTTCAAAGGATGAAAAAGGGGAAAAACAAGTTTTGATTTAATTAGGATAGGTAGTGGAGATTTATGTAAGTATTAGTTGTTTAATTTAGGTAGTTTTAGTTAGTTTTAGTTATAATCGGGTGCCGGGTTTGTTAGAAATAAATTTAAACGAAGTTAACCGGGACTTAATAAAGTCATAAAATTGTTAAAAATATGTTGGGTACAAAAATTGAGCGTTTGGATAATTATCGTTTAGTTTTCACGAAAATCGTCGTAATTATATTAAACTTACGTTATAAATTAAATAAATTCTCAAAATACCGGATAAATGAATTTTATAATTTTTATGATGTTGTAAGGAGTTTAAAAATATATTGGAACCATTGTGGGGATTTTTATTTATGTTGGTTATATTTATTAATCATGTGTTAACGTTTAATTAAAATAAATATACGTAAAGCGTTAAATATACCAAAAATATTAATATGAATATTCTACGAGTGGTATAGTTTGCAAATGCTATTATGATGATATGTAGACTATTTCTAGTCTGTATGAAATGTCCCTAATGATAATGTATGAATTCGCACCTGAACCAATACGGTTACGCGAATTTTAATACTCGTAAACTAAATTTGCGATGAAATGAACAATGCACGTGAATAGTATTTTCTTTCCGGAAATGAATAGTGTTTGGTGAACAGAAAATTTTTGAACGCTTATTAGAATATCAAACCGACCTCAAAAATGATGAACAGTAAAATGATGAATAGTGATTTATAAATAGTAAATTGTCGAAGTTTGGAAATGACCTGAAATGGTGAGTTGTGACAGTCGACCCAAAAAGGAATTCAGTCCCTGAATTCAGCTAATGTTGGTCTCGGTAAAAGGTTTGGTGAAAAGATGTGGATACTTGCGTCGCATTTGGTCTTCTCGTTCCCTAGTAAACTCGGGTCCTCTTCGAGAATTCCAGCGAACCTTCACGATCGGAATTAGACTCTGCTTCAACTGTTTGACCTCACGATCCATGATTTCAACTGGTTCTTCCACAAAGTTAAGCTTGTCATCTAGTTGAATTTCTTCTAGTGGTATAACGGAAGACTCGTACGAAAGGCATTTCTTGAGGTTTGAGACATGAAACATGTTATGTACGTTGCTGAGTTCTGATGGAAGTTTAAGCTTGTAAGCTACTAGACCAATCCTTTCCAGTATCTTAAATGGACCAATGTATCTCAGGTTCAACTTTCCGCGTTTCCCGAATCGTATCACGCCCTTCCAAGGCGAGACTTTCAACATGACTTTGTCCCCGACCTGGAATTCCAATGGTTTGCGTCGAACATCTACGTAACTTTTCTGTCTACTTCTAGTTGTTTCAAGTCTTTCTCGAATCTGTATTATCTTTTCTGTTGTTTCTCGAACCATCTCCGGGCCAGTACATTGTACATCACCGACTTCGGCCCAACAAACTGGAGATCGACACTTTCGACCATAAAGTGCCTCGAATGGTGCTTGATTCGTTGTGTTTTGGTGTGTAAACAACAATTTATCAAAATATCAGCAAACGTGAAGTTTAATTTGTCGTGAGACAAATAAACGTGAAGTAATACGAGTAAACCGTTTAGGAAAACGATTACCTCGCAAAATTTGTGAAAGTGATATTCAAATTGTGAGACCGGGAAGTGATTTCCCGGGTCGTACCCCAACGAGGTGTGAATGGAAAGCTTCGAATGATATTTGGATTAAAATCTTGTATGATTGGAAAAGTTATTTGGCTTTGCGTTATTTTAAACTAACGAATTTAAAAATTAACGAACGAAAGTAGAAATAAATTAACCTAAGGCAACTAGTAAACTAAGAAAAACCTAAAACACTACGGGAAATCATAATTAATTATCTGAAATCCTAAAACATTAACTAAATAAAAAACGCGACGTTTATTTAAAAATTATGCGAGTGCGCAAAATAAAACGTGAATTTTGAGTTCCAAACGTCCTACGACTTTACGAATAATTTTCTTGCGTACTAAAAGACAAAAGAAAATTTTAGAAAAAAAGAAAATTAATTTTTCAAGTAAAATTCTATTTATTGTGATTTTAACGCTATTTAACTCTAATTAAATTATATTAAATACTAAAACTATACGGAAAAATCTGAATATTTTTTGGTAATTAAATGAACTAAAAACTAGTCTAGGAAAAATAAAATGAAGGGAATTCAGCTACTGAATAAGCAGAAATAAGCTAGAGATAATCTGACATTACTAATTAAGCAAAGCAGTCAAAACTACTATAAATGACCAACTAAATAACTCCTAACAAATAACATCTATAGAGCAGATGGTAAGTGGTCGTTTGGTGGGTGTCTGTTTGTTGAAAGAGACCCAGGTTCGAACCTGGTCTCACCCTTCTTTTTTGAGAACCATTATTATTATTTTTTTTCTTGGCTTTTCTTATTGGAAATTACGAATCAAATGAAAACAAGAGAATTTTGTAAAAACTATATTTCTAAAAACTCGAAAGTAAACTGTAGATAGCTTATGCAAAGCTTATCAGGTAATTTATCCCATAAAATGCTCAAACAAGTTGAAATATATGAACCAATTGAACTCACATGAGCACTAAACCAAACCAAGGGACAAATCAACACAAGTAAACAACAAGATCAACAGGAACAAAACAAATTTATTACAACAAACTCAGTTAATGACTGAAGCACTCACAAAGAAATAAGCTAAAGAGACTGATGCAACATGTATGAATGGGTGAGATTGGGTGTGCAGGACATAAGGCTGCTGATGTAGCGGGTTCTAGGGAGCTATTTAGTGGAACGCATAAGCTGGGCAGACATAAACTACTGCTACAACAAGTTAAAATTATGAAACTAGACCTAGGATACTACTTATACAAGCAGTGTTGAGTGTTTTTGAGCGATAACTAAGCTAAAGGAATTCCCAGTTAATTCTCCTAGAAATTCATCTAATGAAAACCTAGGAATAAACAGCTTTGGAGAGGGACAAACTTTGGGACTAAAACTAAGCGAAAACAAACTAACTAGCGGGGAACATGCAACAGGGAAATAAGGGGAGTCCTAAAACTATAGTGAAGCAGATAATAAACAATCAAACTTAACTAGAGAAGTACTTAATAAGCTTAACTAAACCTAAACTAAAGCTGCAAAAAAAAAAAAAAAAAAAAAAAAAAAAAAAAAAAAAAAAAAAAACTGATGTACAACCTTTCAAACTAACCATTTCTACTAAATTCAAACTCACATAAGCTTAGCACACTTAACTTATGAAGATTTAAATTAAGCAAGTAAACCATGAATTATAATGACTCAAAGAGAAGTCAGTCGAGCCAAACATTCCTACTGAGCTTATCAGTAAGGATTTCAAAAGAAAAACTTACGCGTACACTTTAATAGTTGACTGCAGAATACAATTAAACTAACTCGAACAGAATTAAGGATAAGTAAAAAAAATCAAGACAGGGAGATAAAGCAACTTTTAACTTTCATTGAATTGAAAAATACAAGATACCTTGAAACATTAAGGAGACTAAAAGCTTTTAATACATAACTGCTAAATAAGAATTCTAATCATTTGATTGCTAACAAAACTTAAGAATTGACTAACTAAAAAAAAGCTATGAATGACTTACTGAAAACCTCAATCGAGACTGACTATAACATACTTTTAAAAAAAACTTGACTACTAAAAAAAAAACTGCTAATAAAAACTTAAAACAAGACTGCCCCGGAGGCTTACACATCTCTAACTATTTATACTACTCATCTTCTAGGGTTTCCACTTGATCCTTCTTTTGTCTTCATCAGTCTTCTGTCTCCATTACAATGAATCCCAGCCGTTGGAATAGCCTACCATTCATCTCATCCCTTCAATCGATTTTTGCCGCCCAAATTAGGTTGTGGATTGCTGACATGGAAGTGTTAGGTAGGGTTTGTGAGGAGGGGGGAAGGATAGTGGGATTGGGGGTTGTGTTTGAGGGTGATAGGAAGATGGGGATGGGGGTTTGGAGTTTTGCAGGTTCACGGGTGAGGTTTGTTATTATTTTTTTTTTACTCAGTTAACTGAGTGGAGAAGGAGGGAGTACGTTAGTTTTAGGGTTAGGGTTTGTGGTGGGTTATTAAACGTAAAACAAAAAATGGGTGGGCTTGGTTATGGGCTTAAGGGGACTTTGGGTAGGCTGATAATTGTTTAATTGGATTTTGGCTTCACAATTTTTCTTAGGCCCAAGCTTTTCTATTTGATCCATATGACTTTTCCACTAAGGACTAAATATGTAGTAACTAAATTTGAGAGGCCTTTTCTGCCATTTTTCCAAACTTCAACAAGGACCCAACTTGCCAATTCCAAAAGTTAACTTCATCATTTTTCTTCTTAAAATAATCCCCGGGAACTATTTTTGATAACTTTGAACGTCCAGGGACTAATTTTGCCAAAGATGAAATTCCAGGGATCAAACTTGCACACTTATGAAAACTTTATCACCCAAAGATCATTTTTGATTTATTTTGACTTTTAAAGATCAAGAGTTGACTTTTCTTTGAAAATAATTGACCAGGGACTAGTTTTGTGAAATTTTGAAAGTCGGGGGACTGAAACTGTCATTTATGTAACTTTTGTTCGTTTTTCGTTTGTTTTTACTCGTTTTGCATAAGAAACATATAAAATACGATCTTTGGGATTTTCTTCGCATTTTGGTGCGTTTTCGAGTATTTTTTATCGTTTTGCAGCTTAGATTTGACTCAAAATGATGAGTATTTACACACTCATCAATCCCCCACACTAAACTATTGCTAGTCCCTAGCAATATTTTTGAGAAAAATTAATGGATTTGAAATCTCTTTACCAAAAGCCATCACTTCTGGAGTAGCCAGGTGTAAGAACTGTGGCACACCTGATAACCGTGTGATTTTGAGCAAACCACCAGCTGTCAACGGATTTGATTAGTCTTTACCAAAAGCCGTTTGCTTCTGGACTAGCCAGCTCTTGATGGAATAGTCAACATCTTGGTGAGCTGATTACCGATTATGGATTTTCCACGGCCTTTACCACAAGCCATAATCTCGTGGGCTAGCCAACTCATTTGCTTTTGAGGATATGGGGAGTTGAGGAACCATACAATTTTTGGCAAATTGCAAGCCATAAACGGATTTGATATATCTTTACCAAGAGCCGTTTGCTCATGGATTAGCCAATCCCTTTTGTCGTTTAGACAAGGCGAATTGATAACCACAAAAATTTTGAAATAAAGTGAAAAATTTTTGAAAAATTTTGGCCAAAAATGGGGGTACTAGACGGTATATTTTGATAAAATTCGCTAGAATTTTCCCCTCCCCCACACTTAGAGTTGAATATTGTCCTCAATATTCAAAGTCCCGGCGATTATGCCGAAATTTTGAATGAAAGACGAGAATATTAAAAGCTTACTGTGGGAATGTCATTTGTATTTTTCACTTTATTTATTCAAACACACACACACATTTTTTTTTTTTTGAAAGATATGTACATCTCAAGTAGCTGCGGGGGGTGGCCACTCCCCCACACTAGGGTGTTAGAAAATAGAAGGAAATCAGATACACGGGTGAAAACCCATGTTTGTTGTTACTTGTTTTTGTTTGTCGAGTCGCTAGCTTGACTCGATCCCCGAATTCATTGGTCATTGGGGAAGCATGATGTGGAAGAAGCAATCTCCATCGGTCTTTCATTTAAGATGTTTGGACAAACATTTGAAGCATGTGAAAGTTCCACACCGATGAGATAAGTACCTGGCTCAAGATAATGGTAAATGAAAATACCGGGATCAAAGATGGTGTCTTCAGTCCCGAAGGAGTGAAGAAGAGAGGACGTCACGAGATAGGTGAAGAAAAGAAAGAAACTCATGATGAAAATCATGATTAACTCGTCATCACCAACGGGAGAATCCATAATTTCTAGATTATGAATCTCATCATTTAATCTTGCTTGATCAAGACATATCCCGGGTGTGTCGTGATCAAAATGGAAGTTATCATACTCCGGTGGAGATATGATATGAGTGAGTTCACCGGAGAACTCCTCGCTAAGAGAATCAATCACAAGATGTAAATCTGTGAACTCATGTTCTGATATAAACTCATCACAATCCTCAATCTGAGTACCAAAGATTGGATTATCAGAAATCAAGGTGAATTCGGATTCGAATTCAAATAGAGGATTGGTGAGAGTTGTTTTGAATGCTTCAGGAACAAAGTGATTAATATTCTCACTTGGACTGCTGGGATAAGAAGTGAGTGACTGATCATGATAGAAGAGACTTTCAATTTCTCCAAGATCGGCTTCAAAGTCAACGAGATCATCGTCACTTCCCGTTGGAAGTGGATTGATGTGAGTGAGTTCATCGGCGAACTCCTCAAGAAGATGATCAGCATCAGAATGTGGAACTGATGCCTCAACATACTCGATGTCTCCATGAGATGTACAATCATCATTAAAATCTGAGAAAGTCTCAAAATGATCGTTCGAACACTCAAGAGGGGAAAGTAAATCACACATATGGTCCAAAGTTCCCTGTGACTCTCTCGGGATTGGGACAAGATTCTCAACACTAGACTTTATGAATTCGTCCGATTCCTTATCAGGAACAGTGCTAAGAAGCTCATCCCCCATATTCAGAGAGTGAGTGTGAACTTCGAGTGTGATACCAATAGGCTGAGGGAGTCGAGAGGTGCTAGCATTCATGGATTGTACAAGTTCCATTTGATCTTCTGCTAGTAATTTCACCGTCACATTATTTTCTCCCTGATTTTTCACGAAAGGAATCACAACTGATGAGTCTGACGAGCCTTGACGAATATCAAGGGTATCTTCATCATCACTATTGTTGTTGTCATCGTCATCGTCATCGTAGATGATAGTTTTACGCATTTGAAGTCTTACTCTAGCTGCTTCTTCAGCTTCTTCGGCTAGTATTTCTTTGTAAGACTTCGGACGAGGTTCTTCCGGAACAGGTTTGTTAACCAAATCCTTAAGAGCATTTAAGACATTTTGCAAAAGTTCTTGAGGAAATGGTTGAGGTTGTGTTTCACAAGTTTGGTATTGTGGAGGTTGATCGTGATAATTGTTGTCAAAAGAAAAAAGATTCGTAGTGTGACAATCGGTGCTAAAATGTGGACCTCCACAATACTCACAACCGTATTGTTGTGAAGTTGGTGCATTTTGAAACGATTCGGCATTGGAATTTTGATAACACGGATTATACTTATATGAAATGAAATTATTTTGTGGCTCATTGCAAAAGCTAGGATTAGAATCGTAAGCGAATGAATTACTCGAACCACAAAACAAACAACTTCCGTTTTGAATATCATTACCACATCGTTCACACGTGCACCAACGACATGGTTGACCGAAAAGTGGCTCACCACAACCGACGCAAGGAATAAACGATTGCCTTAGAGAAGGAATCGGGTCATTCAAAGAATCGACAAAATAATTCAAATGATTATCAAGTCTCGAAGAATATTTTGAAAAATCCGGAGATGGGACAAGTGGTATGCTCTGAGAGCTAGGGATTTCTACCACTTCCGTTATAGTCCCCGGTTTTTGTTCTTGATAAACGTGATGATCAGGCAAGTCGTTTATTTCAGTCACCGTTTTAAGCTCAGTACGTTTACTTGATAAACTTCGAATCGTAAATTGTGAGAGTTGTGGATCGACTCTTGACGGTTTGCCATTCATAGTTCATATTTCGGGATGTGAGGGGAAGTCGGACGAATTTTGAGAATCATTGAAAGCATTCGGATTTGCTTTGCACCATTTATAAAATCCGTCTCTAATATTACTTCCACACCGCTCACACCCACACTTGTAACAACGAAGATCGTCATCCACCGGACCTTTACAATGAAAACAGTGATAGTCGAGTGATGACATAAGAATTAAACATTAACGAGGGATGAGAAGGAAGAATTAAACAGTAGGAGACGAAGATTATTTTTGGGTTTTTTGAAAAGCACAACAATTAAAACAAGACCAACTCATAAAGACAAGGGAACTTAAACCAATAATCACAAACGCAAGGTTAACTTCTAAAGAAAAACTCACAAAGGAGCGGGAGAGAAAAATGGATCTCTCACTGGGCGAAGTTCGTTGGATCGCCACATACCGTTTCGACTCCTCTTAAAGTGTGTTTTTCGTTTAAAAGTTTTCCAAAACGCAAGTGATACAAAGGCAAGTTTTGATCTTTTGTTTGGGAACTTATTATGGTCACACCCCCAGTTGGTAGGTGTTCTGCCTTGGTTTGCGGTGGTAAGATTTTAATGTTGTTCTTATTAAACAAAGAAATGGGAAAATCTTTTTGTATTTTTCTTTAACTTTTATAGATATAATACATATACTAGAAACAAAAGAAAAATATTTTTGGTTTTTTTATACGTTTTATAAAAGCGTAACTTCTTGCGAAGGTTCTACAAGACTAATCGTCTAAACCTGTAACACCCCCAAAATATCGGGTCCAGCGGAAGCATACATGTCACTGGGGTGCTACGAAATTAGTTTCACAACATAAATGCAAAGAATGGTTTTTATTTCAATCATTTAGAATAAAACTCGTTGTCAAAAACATTAAGTTTACATTATGTAAAAGTAGTGCGGAAATAAAGGCCCATATAAGAGTTTAAGCGGTCCCAAATATATGTCAGAGTCATCTATGACCATGCCATGCCATGCCAAAAGCCTTCAACAGTTAGCTATCGCCTTAACCTGAAAATACATGCTAAAAAGTGTCAACACGAGGTTGGTGAGTTCATAGGTTTGTATAAAAGCAATTTAGTATAAAAGAAATGTGAGTTCGATAAAAGTTTTGTGACCATTGTGTCGCTCACAACGTCATGAGAATATAGTTTACTTTCAAGTAAATGTAGTAATGTGGACCACAGGGTTTTCAAGTGTGAATAAATATTCACATACAAATCAAGTTCAGTTCTAGTGACTACTGCTTTACTCACAGTGTCGTGAAAAATATCAGTAAAGTAGGCCATATGAGTTAAGCATAAAGTTGGACCATAGGCAAAGTATGTGATCATTACAACGAATATAATGTCACATAAAAGTAAAAGTCTATTACGCTTGCACTAAGTTCATGCAACCGAAGCTTGACAGTGTGCATGCTCTAGAAGTACGTTAAGTAAAGCCCTTGCAAGTGTCTATCCCATGACACTCGTGTTTTGACATGTTATACGCTCGCGTATGCCTATCCGGCTAAACCGAACGGGGGTGTCAACCCCAATAGATCTATTTATAGCATTCGCGCTTCCCAGCAGGAATTGACGGTTCATGAGTTTGGGCATTGTGGGATTCAGTGTCTTAGGCTAATCCGCGTAATAGTGTAAATACAACATAAGTTTCAGTGTGATCCATAAAAGTGTTTGCATAAAACCAATTGTCATTCAATAGAAGTGTTTGCGTAACAGCAATGATTTGTAAAGTGTTTTGCATATAAGCAATAGTTCATAGAGTGTGTAGCATAAGAGTAATAGTTCATAAAGTGTGTTGCATAAAAGCAATAATTCATAAAGTGTGATGCATGCTCATAAAACTCTTGTGTATGTGAGAAAATAATCAAATATGCGACTAATATACACATAGGTGCATTCGAATAATCATTCAGGTATCCAGAGAAACAATAGTGTTTAAGTAAACAGTTTCGCATTCAATAAAACAAGCATTAAGTTTAGTCAAAAACGAGCATGTATTCTCCCCCAAAAACAGTTATAAAAACAAGTAAAAGTAGGGGGTCATGAACTCACCTCAGCAACTAGCAGTCTAATAGTGAAAGGTATCGAGTAGTGATAGTGAGCGGCACCGACACGCGACCTAGATTAGTATGGCAAGTTTAGTTTAGAGTTTCAAGTTTGAGACTCAATGAAGTTTAAACAAGTTTTAAAGTTTTTGTGTTATTGTTGCTTGTGTGGCAGCATTTAAGTTTAAAACAGTTTTCTAAGCGTTAGCAAGTATTGGCTCTTGGAAGTGTATATAGGTAAACAATAACAATTATGAGAGACGACTAGATCCTTGGTTCGACGATAACCGAAAGGCGAAGTACGGGAAGATCATTGCAAAGGTTGTTAGACGTTGGCGGAAAATAATGACTTTAACGTTAGAAGTATATATATAATTAAGTGATGGTTTTAAAGTACTTATATTTAAAATAAACTAGTAACTATATTCCTTAAAAATGTATGTTTGTTTAAAATGTTTATTGTCCGTTTATTAGAGTTGTTAAAAGTACGCAGGATTTTTATGAAAGTTGGGCGTGACTTGAATATACGTTTAAATAATAAGCCGTAGTACGTTATTTATAGAACTCAAATAGACCTTTATAAGTCGAAATATATTAGATACATTTAGATGTAGACTATTCGTAGTAATGGTAAATTCAAAACTTAAAGTTTGATTTAGTCTCAATTTATAGATTTTAAATGTACATGTATATAGCTTGCTTATAGTAAGTGTTATGAGCTTGTTATAAGTTATGTTGCAAACTCGTGGTCGAGTGATATGAGTTTAGTCATGTCGTATGATTATGCCGTGATTGGATAGTCAAAACATGGAAGAAATGAGTTGCGGGAAAGTAGAAATGACACAAGCAAACCCAAACGCAATGTTGAGGGTAAATGGGCCTTGGCCCTATGCGGACAAACAGACCACACAACACAATTAGATGGGCATTTATTATCAGAAAAAAAAATTATCTGCTCTTTTAGGAATTTACATGACGCAATATTGAGCCACTAATCGACATCAATACTTAGCAACAAAATTTATTTAAAAGGTTGAGTGTTTTGCCACCAAACAGAGTGAGACCCGAACACCTATGACCTCGCGAAATGACTTTACCAAGGTAACCTCGTTGGACTCGTGTTTAGGCTGTTGGTTGGGTTTGACTCGACAGTCACACGTCACATGCAATTACCATTCGAGTGCAAGACCAAGAATCAATCTAAGACATAAGCAATCCCAATCACAACTGAAACCAACTTTATAACGTCAAAACTTAACAAAATTCACCACTGTGGTTCAACCACAGTGGGTTTCGACCCACGTAATGACCTGAACACGAGACTTGCCAAACCATAAGTAACCAATTTTAACTTGTCAACACAAAACCATACTCCACTGTGGTTCAGTCACAGTGGGTTTCGACAACAGATAGCAACAAAAGACCAAACATTCTTTTACCTTGTTTTGAGCATTTCAACTACAAGCTGAGAAACCAAAGATTCAGGTTTAAAAATAAAACTAGTTCAAATTTGAGTGTGGAAAACTTGAAGTTATCAGGACATGAAGGTAAATTGTGGCGTAAAAGAAACAAGATCATAGTCCTTACAGTGGGTTTGACCGCAACTCAAACAATCCAAAACCAACCCACTGTTGTGTTTGACCTCACAACTAAACAAACACAAATCAAAATTGTTAACCAAATAAGCCAAAAAGAAATAAGCTAGGTCATTAATAAGCACTTCCATCTAAGAGCCAATATTCCAGATTTTAGTTGTGAGTTAATATTTTTGCCACACAAAATCAATAACAACAAAGAATTAAAACTCATGTTCAATTAAAAGAAATATAAAGCCGATCAACTCGAGTATGTCAGATCAAGATTTTAACAATAATCGAAGTACCATAATTTTGAGGAACCCTTACAGAGGATGTGATGTCGATTGACGATGACCAAGAGAATACAATGAAATCGATCCAATCCAGCAGGAAGCCACCACAACCTTATTCCTTTTTGATTTTTGATACAAGCTTTTTGAGATGTGATCTTCCTGTGGACCGATCGGTATGAATAAAAAGAAGAAAAAGAAAGAAAAGCTAAATTAACTTTCTTGACATCGATTTGCGGAGGAACTATTTTGAGTAAAGGTCGCTATCCCTCTTCATCTTCAAGGTCCTCTCGTGATTCATCTTGGAAAAGAGAGAAGATTGAGAGTGATATATCATATCTGTGCTTTCTTGTTTGACTTGGTAAAGAGATACTTTTGTGGATATGTGTTAAAAGTTAAAGTGAGGATAATAACAAGGAAAGGAAAATAAAATACTCCGTATAAGTGGGTAGCGGGTGACACTTGTGGTATAGATAAGTTTTATTTATACTTCATGTATTTTGTGTCCCGCTGAGCTAAAGTGTAAATGTGGTACCTCGGTTTATTAAAAATACAAGAAATATGTTTCTAGGAGCTATTGTTATAAAAATGGTATAAAAACGAAATTATCACTCCGGAATGAGTTATAAAATTTAGACAATTACTAATGCGGTGTCGGTACGCGTGCGGTGTCGTTTTTCAGTAAATGTGAGATAGCCTCTCGTTTTGGCGTTTTGATTGTCGGTAAATGTTAGAAAATATAAAATTTGCACTTTCTGATGAAAATAAATATTTTCACTATTAAAATAATAGTACGAAAAATTTACGGGTGGTTACAAAACCTTATCGAGACTTTCGACACACAGCCTCCCCGGTAGCGGCGCCATTTGATTCGTTGTGTTTTGGTGTGTAAACAACAATTTATCAAAATATCAACAAACGTGAAGTTTAATTTGTCGTGAGACAAATAAACGTGAAGTAATACGAGTAAACCGTTTAGGAAAACGATTACCTCGCAAAATTTGTGAAAGTGATATTCAAATTGTGAGACCGGGAAGTGATTTCCCGGGTCGTACCCTAACGAGGTGTGAATGGAAAGCTTCGAATGATATTTGGATTAAAATCTTGTATGATTGGAAAAGTTATTTGGCTTTGCGTTATTTTAAACTAACGAATTTAAAAATTAACGAACGAAAGTAGAAATAAATTAACCTAAGGCAACTAGTAAACTAAGAAAAACCTAAAACACTACGGGAAATCATAATTAGTTATCAGAAATCCTAAAACATTAACTAAATAAAAAACGCGACGTTTATTTAAAAATTACGCGAGTGCGCAAAATAAAACGTGAATTTTGAGTTCCAAACGTCCTACGAGTTTACGAATAATTTTCTTGCGTACTAAAAGACAAAAGAAAATTTTAGAAAAAAAGAAAATTAATTTTTCA
The DNA here is from genome assembly GCA_030686995.1 of Artemisia argyi. NCBI lineage: Eukaryota > Viridiplantae > Streptophyta > Magnoliopsida > Asterales > Asteraceae > Artemisia > Artemisia argyi. Next base: position 43,572,892 of record CM060683.1, on the reverse strand, counting down.
AGTAAACTTCTATTTATTGTGATTTTAACGCTATTTAACTCTAATTAAATTATATTAAATACTAAAACTATAGGGAAAAATCTGAATATTTTTTGGTAATTAAATGAACTAAAAACTAGTCTAGGAAAAATAAAATGAAGGGAATTCAGCTACTGAATAAGCAGAAATAAGCTAGAGATAATCTGACATTACTAATTAGGCAAAGCAGTCAAAACTACTATAAATGACCAACTAAATAACTCCTAACAAATAACATCTATAGAGCAGATGGTAAGTGGTCGTTTGGTGGGTGTCTGTTTGTTGAAAGAGACCCAGGTTCGAACCTGGTCTCACCCTTCTTTTTTGAGAACCATTATTATTATTTTTTTTCTTGGCTTTTCTTATTGGAAATTACGAATCAAATGAAAACAAGAGAATTTTATAAAAACTATATTTCTAAAAACTCGAAAGTAAACTGTAGATAGCTTATACAAAGCTTATCAGGTAATTTATCCCATAAAATGCTCAAACAAGTTGAAATATATGAACCAATTGAACTCACATGAGCACTAAACCAAACCAAGGGACAAATCAACACAAGTAAACAACAAGATCAACAGGAACAAAACAAATTTATTACAACAAACTCAGTTAATGACTGAAGCACTCATAAAGAAATAAGCTAAAGAGACTGATGCAACATGTATGAATGGGTGAGATTGGGTGTGCAGGACATAAGGCTGCTGATGTAGCGGGTTCTAGGGAGCTATTTAGTGGAACGCATAAGCTGGGCAGACATAAACTACTGCTACAACAAGTTAAAATTATGAAACTAGACCTAGGATACTACTTATACAAGCAGTGTTGAGTGTTTTTGAGCGATAACTAAGCTAAAGGAATTCCCAATTAACTCTCCTAGAAATTCATCTAATGAAAACCTAGGAATAAGCAGCTTTGGAGAGGGACAGACTTTGGGACTAAAACTAAGCGAAAACAAACTAACTAGCGGGGAACATGCAACGGGGAAATAAGGGGAGTCCTAAAACTATAGTGAAGCAGATAATAAACAATCAAACTTAACTAGAGAAGTACTTAATAAGCTTAACTAAACCTAAACTAAAGCTGCAAAAAAAAAAAAAAAAAAAAAAAAAAAAAAAAAAACTGATGTACAACCTTTCAAACTAACCATTTCTACTAAATTTAAACTCACATAAGCTTAGCACACTTAACTTATGAAGATTTAAATTAAGCAAGTAAACCATGAATTATAATGACTCAAAGAGAAGTCAGTCGAGCCAAACATTCCTACTGAGCTTATCAGTAAGGATTTCAAAAGAAAAACTTACGCGTACACTTTAATAGTTGACTGCAGAATACAATTAAACTAACTCGAACAGAATTAAGGATAAGTAAAAAAAATCAAGACAGGGAGATAAAGCAACTTTTAACTTTCATTGAATTGAAAAATACAAGATACCTTGAAACATTAAGGAGACTAAAAGCTTTTAATACATAACTGCTAAATAAGAATTCTAATCATTTGATTGCTAACAAAACTTAAGAATTGACTAACTAAAAAAAAAGCTACGAATGACTTACTGAAAACCTCAATCGAGACTGACTATAACATACTTTAAAAAAAAACTTGACTACTAAAAAAAAACTGCTAATAAAAACTTAAAACAAGACTGCCCCGGAGGCTTACACATCTCTAACTATTTATACTACTCATCTTCTAGGGTTTCCACTTGATCCTTCTTTTGTCTTCATCAGTCTTCTGTCTCCATTACAATGAATCCCAGCTGTTGGAATAGCCTACCATTCATCTCATCCCTTCAATCGATTTTTGCCGCCCAAATTAGGTTGTGGATTGCTGACATGGAAGTGTTAGGTAGGGTTTGTGAGGAGGGGGGAAGGATAGTGGGATTGGGGGTTGTGTTTGAGGGTGATAGGAAGATGGGGATGGGGGTTTGGAGTTTTGCAGGTTCACGGGTGAGGTTTGTTATTATTATTTTTTTTACTCAGTTAACTGAGTGGAGAAGGAGGGAGTACGTTAGTTTTAGGGTTAGGGTTTGTGGTCGGTTATTAAACGTAAAACAAAAAAAGGGTGGGCTTGATTATGGGCTTAAGGGGACTTTGGGTAGGCTGATAATTGTTTAATTGGATTTTGGCTTCACAATTTTTCTTGGGCCCAAGCTTTTCTAGTTGATCCATATGACTTTTCCACTAAGGACTAAATATGTAGTAACTAAATTTTGAGAGGCCTTTTCTGCCATTTTTCCAAACTTCAACAAGGACCCAACTTGCCAATTCCAAAAGTTAACTTCATCATTTTTCTTCTTAAAATAATCCCCGGGAACTATTTTTGATAACTTTGAACGTCCAGGGACTAATTTTGCCAAAGATGAAATTCCAGGGATCAAACTTGCACACTTATGAAAACTTTATCACCCAAAGATCATTTTTGATTTATTTTGACTTTTAAAGATCAAGAGTTGACTTTTCTTTGAAAATAATTGACCAGGGACTAGTTTTGTGAAATTTTGAAAGTCGAGGGACTGAAACTGCCATTTATATAACTTTTGTTTGTTTTTCGTTTGTTTTTACTCGTTTTGCATAAGAAACATATAAAATACGATCTTTGGGATTTTCTTCGCATTTTGGTGCGTTTTTGAGTATTTTTGATCGTTTTGCAGCTTAGATTTGACTCAAAATGATGAGTATTTACACACTCATCAGTGCTGCTTTTATGCTTGAATGGTAGATGTTGTTATAAGAAAACTCGATCAATGACAAATGGTTAGCCCAACCATTTCCAAAGTCAATCACACATGCTCGCAGCATGTCTTCAAGTGTTTGAATAGTTCTCTCGCTCTGACCATCGGTCTGAGGATGGTAAGCAGTGCTCATGTCTAACTTGGATCCAAAAGAATCTTGTAATGACTTCCAAAAGTTTGAAGTAAAGCGACTATCTCTGTCAGAAATAATGGAGATTGGTGCTCCATGTCTTGAGACTATTTCCTTGACATAAAGTCTGGCAAGTTGTTCAATGGAATAAGTCTCTCTAATGGGTATAAAATGGGCTGATTTGGTAAGACGATCAACAATTACCCAAATAGCATCGTAACCTCCTGACGTCTTGGGAAGTTTAGTGACAAAGTCCATTGTAATACGCTCCCACTTCCATTGCGGAATTTCTGGTTGTTGAAGTAGTCCTGACGGTTTCTGGTACTCAGCTTTCACTTTAGCACAAGTAAGGCATTTGCTGACATACGTAGCTATTTCTGCTTTCATGTTCGGCCACCAATAAAGCTTTTTGAGATCCTGATACATCTTGTCAGAACCTGGGTGAATAGAGTACTTCGACTTGTGTGATTCATGCATAATCAATTCTCGTACTCCACCATAGAGTGGTATCCAACTTCGGTCCTTGAAGCATAACACTCCATCTGCTCTCTTCACAAAGCCATTTTTGTTCTCTGGCATACCATAAAGTTTCTCCTGTGGTCGATTGTCTTCCTTGAGAGCCTCAATCTGAGCTTCTAGAATTTTTGATGGTAATGGTGAAATGATAGTCATTCCCAATGACCTAACCCTCAAAGGTTTGAGTCGTTCCATTCGGCTAACTGCATCTGCTACAACATTTGCTTTTCCTGGGTGATATCGGATTTCACAATCGTAATCACTCAGCAACTCTAGCCAACGATGTTGTCTCATATTAAGTTCCTTCTGATCAAGTATATGCTGTAAGCTCTTGTGGTCGGTAAAAACTAGACACTTGGTACCATAAAGATAGTGTCTCCAAATCTTGAGTGCAAAAACTATAGCACCCAACTCCAAGTCGTGTGTAGTGTAATTCTTCTCGTGTGTCTTAAGCTGTCTAGATGCATACGCTATCACCTTCTCGTTTTGCATTAGCACAACTCCAAGTCCTTTATGCGAAGCATCGCAATATACCACAAAGTTCTCAACCCCTTCTGGTAGTGACAAAATCAATGCACTATAAAGCTTCTGCTTCAATAACTGAAATGCAGATTCTTGCTTCTCTCCCATTCGTACTTTTGATTCTTTTATGTCAGCTTAGTCAACGACTTCGCTATCTTAGAAAACCCTTCAATGAACCTTCTGTAATATCCTGCAAGTCCTAGGAATTGACGAATTTTCATAGGAGACTTGGGCGTAGCCCAATCCTTCACTGCCTCGATCTTTGCTGGGTCGACTTGTAATCCTTGGCTATCAATGACATGGCCAAGAAATTGAACTCTTTGTATCCAAAAATCACACTTTGAAAATTTGGCATACAATTGCTCCTTCTTGAGTAGTTCCAGAATTGTTCTGAGGTGTTCTTCGTGCTCTTCCTTACTCTTCGAATAAATCAAGATATCGTCAATGAATACGATAACAAATTATCAAGATATGGTTTGCACACTCTATTCATGAGATCCATGAATACCGCAGGTGCGTTGGTTAATTCGAAAGACATTACTTGAAACTCATAACGACCATAACGTGTTCTAAATGTCGTCTTCGGGATATCCTCTTCCTGAACTCTAAGTTGATGGTATCCGGATCTTAAATCAATCTTGGAATAAAAACAGGAACCTTGTAACTGATCGAACAAGTCGTCGATCCTAGGGAGTGGATAACGATTCTTCACCGTTAACTTGTTCAGCTCACGATAGTCGATGCACATTCTGAAAGACCCGTCCTTCTTCTTCACAAACAAAACCGGTGATCCCCAAGGCGAGGAACTCGGTCTAATGAATCCTTTGTCCAAAAGTTCTTGTAATTGGTTCGACAATTCTTGCATTTCAGAAGGTGCAAGTCGATACGGTACTCGCGTAATTGGTGCAGCTCCTAGCACTAATTCAATTTGAAACTCAACTTGGCGTGTAGGAGGAAGTCCTAGCAATTCTTCCGGAAAAACTTCTGGAAATTCCTTAAAAATTGGCACATCTTCAAGTCGTTTCTCATCCGACTTCTTCTCCGTGACGTGAGCCAATAATGCATAACAACCCTTCTTTATGTACTTCTCGGTTTTAATGCATGATATAATACTGAGTCTAGTTCCACTTCGCTCTCCGCGAACAACTAAAGTTTCACCACTGTAAGGAAGATGAACCACTTTCTCATCACAAATAATTCTTGCACAATGTCGAGACAACCAATCCATACTGATAACAACGTCGAAACTTCCAAGTTCTACAGGCATAAGGTCTATATTGAATGGATAGTTTAGGAAATTGATTGTGCAACCACGGACAACGGTGTTGGTGTTAACTAACGACCCATCGGCTAGTTCAACGATATAGGGAATGTCTAATGTGGTTGGTTCTATGTTAAGTAAAGGTGCAAATGCAATAGAAACAAAACTTCTATCCGCTCCTGAATCAAATAAAATGGATGCATAACGATTATTAATGAGGAACGTACCCGCAACAATATTCGGGTCCTCTCGGGCATCTTCTCCTCCCATAACATAAGCTCTTCCTCGAGCCACTCCACCTTGGTTTCCAGTTCCTTGATTCTTCTTCTTTGGGCACTCACTCCTATAGTGTCCAATTTCTCCGCAGCCAAAACATGTTACTGGTGGTTTCTGATTGTCACCCAAGATTGGAAGCCTGCAATCTTTGATATTGTGACCAATCTTCTTGCAGTTACTACATGGGTTTGGGCAACGGCTTGGGTTATGATGTGTTTGGCACTTATCACACTTGGGTAGATTACCCGCATATCCTTTCCCTTCAGTCGGCCCTTGCCACTTCCTGTCTCTTAGGTGCTGGCTGAATAGCATTTCCACCTTGGTTGTAGTCAAACCTCCTCTTGTTGTTGTTGTTGTTATTGTTTGGGTTGTTGTTTCGGTTATTGGGATAGTTGCGATTTCGATTGTTGTTATAGTTGTTGTTGTTTCGAGTGTTATTGTAGTTGGTGTTGTTTGAATGGTTATTGTTGTTGTTGACAGCAGACTTACCCTTTACCACCTGAACCATAAGTTTCTGAGTTATTCGAATAGCTTCTTCCATTGATTGTGGGTCAAAAGACATCACATCCCCTCGGATGCTTTCAGGCAGTCCACCAGTGAAGTTCTCCATCTTTTTCTCATCGTCAGGAACCATAGTTGGACATAGTGCAGCCAACTCCTGAAACCTCCTGATGTAGGTCTCGATGCCATCACCTTTTGTTACCAGCTCATAGAATTCTGTCTCCAATTTCTTCACCTCAGTACGAGGGCAAAACTTCTTAGTCATCAGCTTCTTGAATTGATCCTAAGTGAGCTTGTAGGCGTTCTCCATACCAATAGGCTGAGCATGAGAATTCCACCATGACATAGCTTCATCCAGAAGCATACCTGTAGCAAATTTTACCTTGCTGACATCAGGACAACTACACATGAGAAACACATTCTTAGTCTTTTCAAACCAGCGGATCAAAGCAACCGCTCCCTCAGTGCCCTTAAACTTGACGGGATCACTAATCTTGAAATCCTTCCAAGTGCATTCACGCCTAGTAGTGGGTGGTTCAACCGCCCTAGTATTAGGAGCAATCTCAGCAGCCCTAGCAACAACCTCAGCTCTCTCAGTCTCCAGAGCTTCTGCTATACTATCCCTGACCAACTTGCGGATAGCGGCTTGAGTCATAGCGGGGTGTTTCTGGTGCAGCCTTTCCTTTCCTTGGCGCCATACTTCTGATAAATCATAATGGACAACAATCATGAGAAAATCATAATAGAAATAGTCATCGTACCAAAGGTATACACCCACAACATGTATATATACAACCACAACAAGTATAAATACAACCACGACATGTACGAGTACAACCACAACCTGTATAAATACAACCACGACATGTATAGATACAACCACAACAAGTATAAATACGATAACAATAAAGAGCAACCACGAAACATCATAAATATAATCACAACACATGAATATAATACATGAAAATTTCGGCCTACATGGACCGATATATATATATAGCACAACCATTCCAACATAGTAGAGTCATACTTTATATATTTGTTTGTACAACAACCAAAAGACTACAAGTTCTTGAACTATGTCCCACACCTCGGGACTAGGAAAATAGTAAAAGCTAATACAATACAAGTCTATGCCTAGGCTCCTCCAGGTGCTCTAGATGCTCCAGGTGCTCCAGATCCTCCATGTCCTCCCCTAAGGCGGCGAATCTCACGATCCTTCGCAACAACAATCTCCTCTAAGTGCTCAACTCGAAGCTGGAGGGCAGCCTCCCTGGTCTCTGCAACTGTCATCCTCTCCTGAGCTACTTCCAACTGTCGTGCCTGCACTCCCTGAGTCTCCTGTGTCATCTGGGCTCTATCCCGTATCTCAGGTAGCTCATCCCTAAGCTGATCAATCAGCTCCTGGTGTCCCTCCTGCCGTGCCTCAAGTCCATGATAAGACACGTCAATGCTAACCCTGCCTAAGATCAATCCCTCAACTTGCTCCTCGACCTCCTCAAGTCGAGTAGTGATAATCTCATCTACCCTATAACCTAACCTATCAACCTGCTCCTGTTGAGCCCCTAACTGATCATCTGAAGTAAAAGCTGTAGGCCCTCTAGCAGCAGCTGCTCTCGAACTCTCACCTATGTGATAAAGTGGTGGTGGTGGTGGAAGGTTTGAAGTCTCAGTAGTAGGTGAAGCTGGGGTAGTAAACACTGCACGCTTCCTGAGCGGCAACAGTGAAGTAGATATAGAAGTAGTAGTGGGCATAGCTAGTGGTGTAGGTAATGTAGGAACAGTAGGAATCCTAAAAGTAGAGGTAGCAGTGCTTACGCTCTTTCTAGCACCTATGGTTGTCTTGCTACGAGGGAACATAAGTTTTGGTTCTGAGGAAATAGAAGTAGCAGGAGATGATATATCAGTAGGTTCACGGGTAACATCTAGTGGTGCAATGGGAGAAATATGAGGAGTAGGAGCAATCTCTTCCTCCTCAAAAGGCTCAGTATCCTCACCTGATGCCAAAAGTGGCAACACAGGTACTGGAGGAATGGGTGGTGAAACAGCAGTGGAAGACATAGAGCCCTCAATGTCAGAGTCTGAGACAGAGTAAAGTATGACAATGTTCGGATCTGAAGACATGTCTCTGTGATAATAAAGGTGAAATGAAATGAAATGAATAATCCGTATAGTGAAATCACCTAAAACAATGAATATGCACTTATGATGTAATGATGAGATGCTATGATGATGTGGTTATAGTCTAGGGTCCATGATACATCCTATTTCGCTATAACCTTAGCTCTGATGTCAATCTGTCACACCCCCAAAATACCTGAATGACAGCGGAATGAAATACCTGGGGGTCACGGTCATAGCACCACAGTTACAGTTATATTGAACGACCTAAAGTGTCGTTTTGAAAATACATCGTTTGATTTATTTAAAAGCATTCAGAGTTACAAAACATAGGGCCCAAAGTATTTAAAAGTTGAAGGAAATAAGTTTGGTACAATCAAACGATAATATATAAGTGCATGAAATTCCAAAATGAGACGCGTCATCCTTGCTACTCACTAAAATGACTCCATGCATGCAATGAGATATACCTTAGTTACCTGAAAATACATTGCTAAAACAGTCAACATAAAGTTGGTGAATAATCATAGGTTTAAGGATTAAATGATGTGTACAATAGCCAAAAGTAAAAAGTAAGGTGACTTGATGTCAAAATGAAGTTACATTGGCTCTTAAGCTCATGACCCCGAAGCTAGACATAATAATAATTTCGCCCCAAATGAGTGGTTACCAAGCACTCTAATAATGTTAGACATGAAATGCATTCGTACCCATTGGAGCAACTGATGCGTGGGAATCGCAACAGGTTTTACCTCTCGAGGGATCTCGAGAAGCTTACAACCCCCACCAGGCAGTGTACCTGATCGTTGTAGTATAGTATAGTGACAAGTACCGGGGGATTGATCGTTCAGCTTAGGAATAGTGTCGCTAGGATTAGAAAGCCTAAATACTAGTTCTAAAGGTGAGGGATGATTATTTTTGTGTTTTTATATTTTTTAGAAAGCAAGTAAAAATCTCGGGTTTTGGAAGAGTGGGCGGAATTAGTTGCTATTCAACTAACCCAAAACTAAGATGCAATCAAAATAAAATACTAAAAATGAAAATAAACTAATTATACTAAGGTTGTGAGCAATAATTGGAGAAAATGTGTTTACTTAGATTTCACTACTCCCTAGATATCTTTTACACGTTAATTACTTGTTAGAATTGCATGGATGACGGATTGTATTCCTTAATACTATTCATGGGGTGGCATACATAACTCCCCAATTCTATGAGCTCTTATCTCCTCCTACACCATGCCCAACACAACTATAGGGATTGTAAACAGTGGCTCATGCATTAAATACAACCAATAAAGACCTAGTACGCCTCGGTTCATGTTTCTTAAGACGTTCAAGCATGTTACCATTTGGAGATCTGCCAGTTTTCTTAAGCCTAACATATAAATCATTCATCCAAGACAAGAATAAACAAGCAATCAACACATAATCAATATCTAGGTTTTATTAGATCTAAGCAAACACAAAAGAGATCTAGCCTAGCATAATGGAATTGAGACAAGAACAAGATATAGACAACCAACACATAGACATATTGATTGAATTAGAAGAACACTTATCTCAATTACAATGCAAGGTATCAAGGGTTTGGAACCCTTGAAAAACCTGTAAAAGTTGTACCAAAATCGTACTTAGGGTTTCTCCAAAACTTCTCCTCTTTTAATGTGTAAAAATTAGAAAACTATATATAGAAAAATAGGTCTGACGGCGTCAAGACAAACAATGTGACGCCGTCACCTTGCCGCCAAAACTCTTCTCGGACTGCCTAGATCTACTTCTGACGCCGTCAAGACTTATACATTTCCAGGCCGTCATGACTCTTTTACTCTTGACGCTCTTCCTACGTGACGCCGTCAAATCTGTTCTGGACCGTCATGGGCTCTTGACGCCGTCAAGGTTTTGCTCTTGACGCCGTCACCTACTGTTCCCAGCTTGGAAAATTAAGACTTTGGCGTTTTCTTCACTTTTATGCTCCAAAAACGTCCGAATTGCTTCCTTTTCCAGATTTCACTCCCAAAGTACCTAAAATCACAAAAGGAACGATTTAGGGCAATATTTGATCAAATAAATTCAGATTCGGGCTTAAATGACCCCCTAAAAATGGACCATTTTTCGCCTCATCAGCAACCCAAACACGAATGAAGGAGTCACCCTCAATAGATCTATTCACTCACTCTCGCTTAAAGGCAAATTAACGGTCCATGATAATATAAAGGGGACTTAATGTGGTATGATAGCAACTTAAGCAATGTATGAAAATTTAGCTACTTTGGCATGTACAAAAATAAGTGATGCAATGTATTCTCCCCCGTGGGATTTGAAATCAAATATTGAATTAAAAACGGGGCTATAAAAACTCACCTCGAAGTGATGATGTTATGAGATGAAATGATAAGGACAACAAGGAACGAAATTAACCGCAACCTATGATGAATGATAATGATCTAATTTAGATCGTGAAATGATGTAGAGAATACGCATGCACATGATACCTATACCACTCATAACTTGAAAGTACTAGTTATAGTCATAGTAAATATATTCCATACTTAAGAAAAATAAGTCTTAACTAGACTTGTAAAAACTTGTCGTAATATATCGTATATAGAATGTTAGTGTTATAATCTTCTCCTTGAAATCCTTGAAATAACATCTAATAGTCGTATAAATAAGCTTGTAATCATAAGTACTTCATTAGTTATGAATTTGGCACTTTGGTAGTATTTCTAGAAAATTTATGATTTAGTACGTAGAAGTAGTATTATTATTATTATTTCTAGTTAAAAAGCTGTCAAAATTATATATAGTTTTTCCGATATTGAAACGTGAATATCTTTGTCGTTATAAGTTCATTTTTCTCGTTCTTTATATCCACGGATTTGTCTTAGTATGTACTAATATATTTTTGATAGCTCGGCTTCTCTAGGTCACGTCTAACGCCTCGGTTTGTCCAATGAAAATCGTCCAATAGCATGAAATTTTCAGAAAAATAGTTTTCGTCAATAAACTTGCAAAAATCATATCTCCTTCGTTATAAACCCGTTTTAATCCGTTCTTTCGCCAAAAGTTTCATTTTTGAAAGTATTTTCTAAATCTTTGGTTGAAAATCTCCCCTGAGTTACTAAGTTTTCCAGATTTTCCATTTTGGGACAGTAGGTTTGTAAACATGTTTTAAACTCATTTCCAATGTTCCAAACTAGTTTCTAATCCACCCAAATCACTTCCAATCACCACAAATCTAGTCTATTCCTACCATACACCTTCTTAAGGTGTCATGGGTTCTTAAACATCATGAATCAAGTAGATCTAACAAGGGTTTCCATTTCTAGGGTTTCAAAGACATAAGTATATATAATGAGTGGTATAAGCTAACACATGCATGAGATCTTGTATGAAAACCATATGATCATAATAAATACTTGAAGAAATGATGAAAATAAATTTGGTAAACTTACTTTGAATGATTATGAAGCTTGGATGATGAAAACCTAAGGATCCTTGAGTTATATTGCAAACCCCTAACAAGGATAACTATATAAGCTAGATTTGAGTTTGATCTTGGAAAAATTGATGGTTCTTGCTTGTGTTTGTGTTTGGCCGTGGGTTTGGAGAGGAGAGGAAGAGAGAACTTTTTGATTTTGATATAAAATGTATAAGTGTAAAAGGTGTTTGTATGTTTTAGATATTTTATAAGGTGTTTAGATAAGTTAAGGAAAATTTAATGCCAAGGGTTAAAGGGGGGGGGGGGGGGTTGTGGCCGGTTTTTCAAAGGAAGAAAAAGGGGAAAAACAAGTTTTGATTTAATTAGGATAGGTAGTGGAGATTTATGTAAGTATTAGTTGTTTAATTTAGGTAGTTTTAGTTAGTTTTAGTTATAATCGGGTGCCAGGTTTGTTAGAAATAAATTTTAACGAAGTTAACCGGGACTTAATAAAGTCATAAAAATGTTAAAAATATGTTGGGTACAAAAATTGAGGGTTTGGATAATTATCGTTTAGTTTTCACGAAAACCATCGTAATTATATTAAACTTACGTTATAAATTAAATAAATTCCCAAAATACCGGGTAAATGAATTTTATAATTTTTATGATGTTGTAAGGAGTTTAAAAATATATCGGAACCATTGGGGATTTTTAGTTATGTTGGTTATATTTATTAATCGCGTGTTAACGTTTAATTAAAATAAATATACGTAAAACGTTAAATATACCAAAAATATTAATATGAATATTCTACGAGTGGTATAGTTTGCAAATGCTATTATGATGATATGTAGACTATTTCTAGTCCGTATGAAATGTCCCTAATGATAATGTATGAATTCGCACCTGAACCAATACGGTTACGCGAATTTAAATACTCGTAAACTAAATTTATGATGAAATGAGCAATGCACGTGAATAGTGTTTTCTTTCCGGGAATGAATAGTATTTCATGAATAGTAAAAATTTTGAACGCTTATCAGAATATCAAACTGACATAAAAAATGATGAATAGTGTTTTGATGAATAGTGATTTATGAATAGTAAATTGTCGAAGTTTGGAAATGACCTGAAATGGTGAGTTGTGACAGTATTTGAGCCACGAGCCCAAATGATAAACATCACTAAGGCCCAAACCCACCATGAGTGGGCTATTATAACTTGGGCTGCATTATCAAAGGGATTGGGCTCACGGAGACCCAAGCCCAACCAAACTATTTATGGTTTAGATAAGGATCTTCTATCTATGGATAAAGATCCTCGGACCGGATAAGCACCATGCGTGCGAAACGTAAGGAGTACGAAACCTACAAGGGTTCTGCGCCTATAAAAGGAATGATGTAATTCTCAGTAAAGGTACGATCCACAAACCCTAAACTCTTTACGAGAACCCTAAAACCGATTACTTACTCTCACGTCGGAGGATAATCGTGGGAGACAATCCCACGATAAGCCTAACGGTGTTTGTTTATTTTCTTAGTGCGCAGGTTTCAAGCATTAAGAACTAATTAGAGCAAGAGCCCAAACTAAGAACGCCCAACTTGTGTATCAACAAACAAGTTTTTCACTATGTTTGTATTTTATTTTCTTTATTCATGGCGGACTCTGAATGCAAGATTGATCATGAGTCCTTTTCCTCACCCGTTGTCGGTATTATGCTATTACTCAAAATTGAAGACCATGAGTTTACTTGGACAACTAATTAAAGAGCGATTGAGTTACAAGATTTAAAATCAGAAGCCTTGTTGGTACAATTGATAGTATCCAGAAAATGACACATGCAAGAAACAAGAGATTGTGCATCCTTTTCTGAGTGAGGCCTTGTGGTTTCAATAGGGAATTTTTGAGAGAAGAATCATCCTATCGAAGAAGAGATTGTCTTAGTTGACGTGTCACTTGTTTTCATATGTCATCAATACACCGGTTAAGGGACAAATACGGCGATGAAAGAATATGAAAAGTTTTGTTTTCAAACAACACAAAGACGACACCTCACGAGGTTCAAAAAAGGCTTCAAGGATCGGTAACGTATGGTAAGAAACCTCATTCGAGTTTCTAAGTTTTAATTAATCGACATAAATGAAAGATAAGCTTGGATGGAAACTTATAGCTTACTTACATCAGTTTGATTAGTTTGAGCATATGGAAATTTATAGCTTTTTGAGAGAATTGCAAAAATCGTCCTTAAAGATTGGCCAAATTGCACGTTTCGTTCCTGAAGTTTGGAAAGTGCAAGGATCGTCCCTGTGGGAAACTTATGAGGCAAAAATCGTCCCTGGCCTACTTCAAATGACTAAAATACCCCTGCCAAACTTTAGGGACGATTTTTGCAACTCTCTTTTTCAGATTCTTACTCAAATGGTCCCTGTGCTTCGCTAGGCATTACAAATTTAGTCCTAACATTTTTTTTAATTTATTTATTTAACTATTAATATTAGTATTATTTTTTTTATACGATTTCGTCCGTTTTTGTCCGTTTTTCTTACGTTTTTGTCCGTTTTTCTCACGTTTTTTTCGTTTTCATACGTTTTGTCCGTTTTTCTTACGTTTTTGTTCGTTTTTCTCACGTTTTTTTCGTTTTCATACGTTTTTGTCCGTTTTTCTTACATTTTTTCCGCTTTCATACGTTTTTGTTCGTTTTTCTTACGTTTTTATCCGTTTTTCTCACATTTTTTCCGCTTTCATACGTTTTTGTTTGTTTTTCTTACGTTTTTGTCCGTTTTTCTCACGTTTTATCGTTTTCATACGTTTTTGTCCGTTTTTTCTTTCGTTTTTTTCCGTTTTCATACGTTTTTGTTCGTTTTTCTTACGTTTTTGTCCGTTCTTGTTACGTTTTTTTTTCGTTTTCATACGTTTTTGTCCGTTTTTTCTCACGCTTTTGTCCGTTTTCATATGTTTTTGTCCGTTTTTCTTACGTTTTTATCAGTTCTTCTTACGTTTTTTCCGCTTTCATACATTTTTGTTCGTTTTTCTTACGTTTTCGTCTGTTCTTGTTACATTTTTTTTGTTTTCATACATTTTTGTCCGTTTTTGTCCATTTTACTTACGTTTTTTTCCGTTTTCATACGTTTTTCTCCGTTCTTTTTACGTTTTGGATGAAGTCTAAAGATTTTTTCTTTTAGAAAATAAAATTCTTTTCGATTTTTTTTTTCAAAAACTTTTTTTTTCTTTTTTTTCTTCAAAAAAAAATTTCTACAACTTTTTTAAAAAATCGAATAAATATTTTTTAGAAAAAATATTTTAAAAAAATATTTTTTAGAAGAAATATTTAAAAAAAAAATTTAGAAAAATTTTGGAATTATTTAAATTTTTTTTCGAAAACATGTTTTTTGAAATTTTAAAATTCAAAAACATTTTTTCAAAATTTTTTTCGGAAACCTTTTTTTATTTTATTTTTCTAAATTTTTTTTTTGAAAATTTTTTTTGGAATTTTTTTGTTTGTGATGGACAGTGTAAACACAGACGAAAAAGTGGAAAAATGGAAGCAAAACGTATGAAAACAGAAAAAACGTAAGAAAAACTGATAAAAACGTATGAAAACGAAAAAAATGTGAGAAAAACGGACAAAAACGTAAGAAAAACGAAGAAAAACGTATGAAAACGAAAAAAAAGTGAGAAAAACGGACAAAAACGTATAAAAACGAAACAAACGTAACAAGAACGGACAAAAACGTAAGAAAAACGAACAAAAACGTATGAAAACGGAAAACAAGTGAGAAAAACGGGTAAAAACGTAAGAGAAACGAACAAAAACATATGAAAGCGGAAAAAACGTAAGAAAAACGGACAAAAACGTATGAAAACGAAAAAAATGTGAGAAAAACGGACAAAAAAGTAAGAAAAACGAACAAAAACGTATGAAAACGGAAAAAAACGTGAGAAAAACGGACAAAAACGTAAGAAAAACGGACAAAACGTATGAAAACGAAAAAAACGTGAGAAAAACGGACAAAACGTAAGAAAAACGGACAAAAAAGAAAGAAAAACGGACAAAAACGGACGAAATCGTATAAAAAAATAATACTAATATTAATAGTTAAATAAATTAATTAAAAAAAAAGTTAGGACTAAATTTGTAATGCCCAGCGAAGCACAGGGACAATTTGAGTAAGAATATGAAAAAGAGAGAATTGCAAAAATCGTCCCTAAAGTTTGGCAGGGGTATTTTAGTCATTTGAAGTAGGCCAGGGACGATTTTTGCCCCAAAAGTTTTCCACAGGGACGATCCTTGCACTTTCGAAAGTTCAGGGACGAAACGTGCAATTTGGCCATACTTTAGGGACGATTTTTGCAATTCCCTCTAACTTTTTAATAGCTAATGTAACATTATATGCAAGATTTATTTATTTATTTATTTATTTATTTATTTATCTTAGTTTAAAAATTCAATCTAATAGATTCTCGTAAATTTGTCTACGAACACACCCGTTATTGAGTATTGACTATATATGGCACATTTGCTTTGCTGGAGGTTTATCTAAAAGTAGTTCTTTTATTCATGGGTAAAGATGTGATTGTCTACATCTTATCTTTTTATACTATTCTTTTTAACAGCCGTGGGTTCCACATAGGCCCACCACATCCCTTAACTAACAAAAAAAAAAAAAAAAAAAAAAAAAACACCTCCTTAGTTGACCTATCACAATTTTATGGAAAGGATATAAGTATGAAGTACATTTTTAGGAGATTAAAATAGTAGTAGAATTTAAAATGAAATGAGATTTATATCGTAGTTTAAAATAGGATAGCTGAATAGGTATGGAAAATTAGTGTTGTTTGTGGAGTTTTTTGTCACATCATAGTAGTTTAAAAACATATATACACAAACATTGTACTTTAAAAGTTATTTACATCATAATGTTAATTGCTTTTTTTTTTCTTTTTTTTCGTCAGTTACAATATTTCATCCCCTGGTGATTTTGTTGCCCACCATTAATTTCAAGGCTGCATATATTTCCATTTCACTTTAAAAGCATAACACTTTAACCAATCAATTCAAGCACAGTGCACTTTAGTCATAATATATAAAATCATGCGCTTAAGCTCAGCAAATTCATAACACAATACAACTTCAAAATCAGATAAACATTTAAAATCCATAATAACTTGAATCAAACAAATGTGATTACACAGTTAACAATCCGTTTATTACATATGCCTTGCCAATAAGTGAAAATCAAAAAATACATTCATTCCAACATTGAACACTATAAATTCAAATTATTACATGTCTAGATTGAATAAGCATATATGTTCAACTGATATCTCAATTCAGCAAATTAATCGTTCGGATAATTCGAAGACTGGAACATTGTACCTCCATACGAGCCAAATTGAATAACCTGCATATATAACTAAGAGCTTTAAAAATCAATTGACAATAAATAACAACCGGTGATGCACATCAAAACGTTGATTACCTTGTAACAAGCAAACTTAGGGATCACGGGGCCTTTTTCGAGGCCTAGAAGGACAAGTTTTCTGATTATGACCACCACCTCTACAGATTCCACAGTGGTTTGTCTTTTTTCCTTCTTTAATGTCCATTCCATTCCGTAGCCTAGTTGATCGAGGACAACCTCTTTCTTTGCGTATTGAATCTGAGTTTGGAAGCAATGTGGTAGAACAAGGTGGCCAATATGCTTCATGTGGAAGTGGGGAAAACTCAAATGCCCATGTTGAAGAATACTCTACAATTGAATAATATCTATGAACAAATTGTGAGCTGTTCAAATGAAGATAGGCACATGCACTCAATACATGAGAACATGGAAACTTGTTTATTTCCCACTTACCACATGTGCAAGTTTCTTCCTTAAGATTAACAACCTGCACAATTTTTCCTCTTCGAGTAGTTATCTCAAATACTCCTTTTTCTCGGTTAAACGATTTCAAGCTATGTCCACTAGCTTTTGACATTGAGCCAGCTTGTTTTGCAATAACATGTGGAGTAAACAGATCTCCATTAGCTCGAGCATTATGTCCAAGAGAACGTCTCACATCAAAGTAGTGCACGACCCTATAGAATGTAAGTTGAACACATGCCGTGATAGGTAAGAAACGAGCACCCTTGAGTACACTATTAAAAATCTCAGACATATTCGTAGTCAACATCCCAAAACGCTTCCCACCATCATGTGCAAGTGTCCATCTGCAAAGTGGATGCCTTTCAAGCCACTCACGAGCTTGTGGATTTAGTTCCCCAATTTCGTCCATAATGGAGTTGAACTTACGAATTTGATTTTGACTCCCAGCACGGTAGGCTAAAGCTTTCAAATTTGAGTTGCGGAACTTATCATGAAAGTTGTTAACAAAATGTCGTAAACAGTACCTATATGAAGAAAGTTTATGTCACTTATTAAAGTTGGTAGTAAAAAAGTACAGTAGTTATGCGAGATTTTATAAACATTACCTATGAAAACCACGTGGCTCCAACCAAGGTGATCCCTGCTCATTAACTGCCTTTAGGATTCCCATATGGCGATCGGATAATAAACAAATTCCTTCACGTTCTTTCACCACGTGTTTCTTGACATAATATAGAAACCAAAACCAACTATTATAAGATTCATTTTCAACAATAGCAAATGCAAGTGGCAATATTTGATTGTTACCGTCAACTCCCATTGCAATCATCATCTTACCCTTATACTTGCCATATAAATGAGTGGCATCAATGCTAACAATAGGCCGACAATGCTCAAATCCCTTGATAGATGGAGCAAATGCCCAAAAAACACGTTTAAACTCCACGTCACTCGTATCTGGAAGTCTCTCGGTGTGCCATTCAACTATAGTATCTGGATTAAACAATTTAAGTGCAGCTAGAAACTTGGGTAAAAGAATATAAGATTCTTCCCAATTCCCGAAGATTCTTTCAATTGCTTTTTGCTTTCCTAACCAAACTTTCCTGTATGAAGGAGTATAACCAAATTTATCAATAATTTCAGCTCTCAAAGTAGAAATACTAATAGATGGTTGTTCCTTTATAAGGTGTTGGGTTTCATGAGCGATCAAACCTGAATCTAGGTTTGGATGATCTTGAGTAATCTTGTAATGTAAACAAGTATGCGGACCTGTATACTTTGTGATTTCAAAATATCCACTACGTTTACGTTTACACGCACGTACTTGCCATTTGCAGCCACATTGCGACCATAACTTGCATCTTATTTTCCAAATAGTTGGACATGTTTCTACCACCTCATATTGCCTATGCTTACGAATGGTGTAGAGCTTGATTGCTCTAATAAGCTCATCCTTATCCTTGAAAGAACCTTTTCCTAACTCTTCAGTTAAATCATTCTTACTTTCAGGATGTGCCACCTTCCAGTTGTCAATAGTAGCCATATCTATTCCCTCCAAGCTAGTAAAATTTGAAGGCACTTGAATGTCACAAGTAGAATTTTCTCCATTTTCATATTGTGCTTCAGTTTGATCTTCATCTCCAACTTCATCATCTCGAGGCTCGTACGTTTCATCTTCTGTTTCAAATACGTTGTTCATTTCATTGTTTACAACAGCAATCTTAGAAATCATGTTGAAGTCCTCATTCTGAATCATGTTTGACACAACATTGATGTGTGTTAGACTAGGTAGTTGCTCGTTGTTCCTTTCTTCTACCATCTCACGAGTTAATGAAGTCTCAGTATCTATTGTAATTGGTTCTTTAGTTCTGAAAGTAGTGGAACAGAATAGAATTAGTAGTAAACAATTTAAGTAGCAATGCTACTTGACATGACAGTAAAATCTAAAATAAGTATAATAAGTTAATACCTGGATACCATTCCCGTATGGCGCTTTGGTTCATTAATTTCAACCTCTATGTATAGTTCAATGTTGCTTAGTTCTTGATGTAGACTAAGAGTATCGAACATTATATCAATATCACCATTGTCCGTAATTGGGAGATGAATATATTTCATCATCTTTCCAATGCCTGATGGATATCTACAAATTACTTTTATCCTATTGTGTTCCTTATCAATGGATGTCGCATAATGGATTTGATTAATAAGGTCATTGAATTTTATTCCATGTTGAACCTTGATAGCTTTACTTGGAGGCTTATTATAACTTATACCTTGTGGTCCATCACAAATTTTGCCACCCCAGTAACATAATAGTACAACAAACTTTGATGCCATAGTAGCCTATAAAACCACTAAGCAGTTAAAAAACATTATATCAATATGCAATATATGCATGAACCTTAACTATTAAAAAAATGAATATGCATATGACAAATCAATATGCTTAGGATACCAGAAAGTTTTTGGAAGTTCAAATGTATATGCAGAAGCCATTCAACTAGATAAACATTACAATGAAACATTGACACCATTCAAAAAGTAACAGGTAATTGCAATGTATTATCAAAAAACAAGTCCTTAATTAACCCCTATTGTCAGCGAAAAGAGATCTAGTCCTAACCCCTACTATCAGTCATTTAACAAGATAACTCACCACCTACCATTAACAAATTTAAAACAAAAACTAAAACCAAGTTTAACCTGGCAGCGAAAAGAGATGTAATCAGGCGAGAGTTTGTATCACAAAGACGTCTACATGTGGTGACTGGTGAGATGAGAGCCGACGTGATGGGGATGTGCCTCCAAAAGTGAAGGACGTGAAGTAGGGTTTGGTTTTTTCAATATTAAGCGCTGTGTTTTTTCTTTTTGTTTGCTGATGCGTAAAAAGAAAAAATAGAAAAATAAAATAAATATTTTGTGATGTAATTATTTTTGAAACTACAAGGGTTGTGTATTTTTGTTTTTAAACCACAAGACTCTGACAAAAAACTCGTTGTTTGTGTGCGTTGTTGTGTGCATATTTTGACATTTAATTTTGAAAAAGAGAATCAAGATTAATAGGTTATTTAATATTAACGACATAAACGATAACTCATGTAGTATAGATATAGATTATAGCTATAATTAATGACAGTAGATGAGGTCATGTAAGGAAAACTTGACCCAAACTTAAACACATGTCAAAAGTTAAAAAGATTGAGTGTTTAATATGTTTGTCGAAATATTCAAGCTACCCGTGGTTACAAAAACAACCTACACTAAATGCTATATAAAAAATGAGTAAACTGTAAAAATCATTCTTGTGTGATAAATTTGACACTATCATCTCTTGTCGATACTATTGGTAAATATTATCTTTACGAGGACAATCCTCTGCCAGTTTATATCTCTCGCTAATTAATAAAGGGTAAAATGGTCATTTAAAAATGTTAAGTAATGATGTGGCAATTTTACATTTTGTGATGTGATATTTTTACAAGTTAAAATATGATTGGTAACTATTTATATTTTAATTTATATTAAACATAAAAATACATAATATTCTCTCGTTTTCTAAATATAAATATTTGCTTGTAAAGTTAGAATCTCAAATTCTTGTTTTGCCAGTAACAGCAGGTTGGGGCGGTGACAACGACAACAGATGGTGTTGGTAAAAGTAGTGTGTGTTGAGGAGGAAAAGAAGAAGATGAGTGCACGCATGTATGTTTTGTTATGTGTAGGGATAGCGAGGGTGAGATGAGATGAGATGAGATTAAGAAGGTGAAAGGTGCTTGACAATACTAAAAAAGTTGTGGAGTGTTTGGAATTTTAAACAAGGGTAAAATGGTCATTTAAGATGAAGATGGATGTAATGTGCCAGACGTTTGCCATTTTAAGGATGATATTTGCCAATAACATCAATAAAGGATGATTAGTGACGAATTTGACAAACTACAAGGATGATTTTTGCACTTTACTCTATATAAATAGATATATTTAATATTTTTTATAACAAGAGAAAACTCAAGATTGGTGAATGAACATTTGAAAAATTATCTATTAAACCAATAGAAGAGCTTTATTTCGCTACGTGAAAAAATTCAGCTTATTCAATGGGTAACAATAGTCAAAATTGGAATTTGTTTGGGTAAAGTAATAATAATACATGTAACCTTTGAAGCTTCTTCTGTTTTTTTGGACATAATATTCTGATAGGTTTTTGCATCAAAGGTTCATTGTAATTTTTGTAAATGTTTAATTTGGTATTTTTCCCTTTCTCATTCTCTTCCTTGGGAGAACTTGAGAAGGATGCGGTGACATTACTAAAACGCGTTCGTAGATTCTCGTTGACTCAGGACATTAGAGCACGTGCCGCTGATCATATTTTTAGTAGGATTGGCTTTGCTATTGCTAAAGGAATGAGGGCCCAGCTTGTTTCTTGGCTCCCCTCTAATTTCTTATAAATCCTATGATTTTCTAATGAAGTGATAATAATAATAATAATAATAATAATAATAATAATAATAATAATAATAATAATAATAATTATTATTATTATTATTATTATTATTATTTTGCATATTCTAACCAAACATTTAACATTCTAAAACATTCTAACCAAACATTTAAACAGGCTTAAATTGGTTAATCTAAGGCGATGTTTACATATGTTTTTGGTGGAGTAAAACCAAAAGAACTAATCTCAGTATTGTCTTCATCAAGTCATACTATAAGTTCAGGTGTACAATTATATCACGATACACGTATTTGGCGTTGTGCATAAAAATTGTAAAATATCAAGTTATGATTGTTAAAACTTATAAACAAGCTTGGTTGATTGTAACTAATGTACAAATAAATACAAATTAGAAGTAAATAATATAACTAAGTTTTATAAAAATATATAAATAGAAGTAATAGCAAAAAGAAAATTTTAAAATAAAAAATTGTTACGTGAAAATATAAAATATGATATAAATATATAAATAATTTTATATGTTGCGATGATGTCACACCTTATAAATACAAAAGCTTCGTTTTCACTGCTAAAGCCTGACGCTAGTTCTGTTGGTTATGCCAACACGCGAAGCTTACTATAAAACAAATAAGTACTCATTTGGTGAAAGAACAAATACGGTTTTTATCTTTGTCATCGACCACCCTCCATTTTGAATGGCGATAACTGCTGCAGCTGCTTCTTCCATTTTCACATACAATCATACCCCACCTTCATTAACCTCTTGTTCATTTCTATCTTCTAACTCAAGCCACTTCTCACTCGCTGGAAAATATAATCTTTTTGCACCATCATCCCTTCATAGGAAACAACAGTTTGTTTCAAGGACTTTAGTATGCTCTGGCTCTACTGGAAATTCTCAGCCTATGGTTTCTCCGTACAATGTTTTGATCACTGGTTCCACTAAAGGTTTCTTTTTTCGTTTTTCTTTCTTGTGGGTCTTGTTTTATGGGAAATGGTAATGACAGCCTTGTGAATAAGGGGGTGTTTGTTTAAGCTTATATGTGGGCTTATGAGCTTATTTGTTTTCGGCTTATATTTCATAAGTTCTATTTTTCCGGCTTATTTTGGGACTTACTTATATAAGTTTATCATGATAAACTTATGTAAGCCCAAAAGTCTCAAAATAAGCCATAAAACTGGGCTTATGAAATATAAGCCGAAACACAAATCAGCTCATAAGCCCACACATAAACTTAAAAAACACCCCCTAAGCTTATGAATTTGGGCTTATGCTTATGTTAGCTTATTTATCATGAGCTCATAAGCCCTTGTTAAGTTTGGGGTGTAAATATTAAATGTGTGTATAACAGTTTTTTTGTATATAATATCCTTATGTAAGCCCACCCTTTCTAGATAAGCCACAAGTTTCGGCTTATCAAAATTCCCTTATATAAGCTCGTAAGCCCGCTCATATAAGCTTAGCCAAACACTTAGTTTATAAGCTAATAAGCTCATAAGCTCATCATATAAGCTTAGCCAAACCCCCCCTAAAATAGAGGAGTTTTGCTTTGTTCAAGTTCTTAGGACATGTATTATTAATGGATCCGTTAGGTCCAAATTCGTAAGCCTTCAAAAATTTGTCTGCAAAACCCCTCTATTTTGGACCCTTGCCGTAATTTTCGCATTATTATTTGTACATTTAACAGAAACCACCCACCGCTTGAATTTAACTTCTTTCGACCAACTTTACTACAACTGATAGATACGTAAAATTATTTTTTATTGATAGCACTTAGGGCTATTGTTAGCAAAACCTTATTTTATTAATTTATTTTATTTAGTTCATAGTTTTAAGGTTAAGGGGATGAGATGTGAATTGTGTGGACTGTTAGGAAAATTTGTGTCATGTTAATTTGATTTGATGCGAGTTGTTAGGATGTTCTATATAGTTTCGAACCTCAGTTACTAGGACAATATGTGGAAGGCAACGTTGCAATAGGAGTGTGTCGACCCATACCAAAAAACATGGCTATTTTTGCGAAGTCTTTCCCTTGGAATGATCAAGGGTGGGCCAAAGTTAAATGCCTTGAGGATTAAACTCTAGCCCCTTGGGTTTTGAATTCCATATAGTTGATTATTATGGAGATGCCTTTACTCCTAGTGTCGTGATGTCCTCATAAGAGGTCTTAGGTTCAAACCTCATATGCACATCTTGGAGGTGGGATAGGGAAAGGTTCATAAACGGTCATGGGAATACTCGAGTTAGGCAGTGTACATCTGACTCGCACTCCCCGGGTAACCTAAACACGGAAATCTTATTTGTTAACCCGTTGGTCAAAATCATTAAAAATAATTGAGGAAGGGCTAAAGCCTGATCATTGTTAGGAAAATTGTGGATCACACAGGAACATGGATCAACCACTTTATGATGCAATGTAAAAGAAGCATGAAAAATAGCGAAACCCAAGGTGTTTGGTTAGAAGGGACTTGTTTCTTTAGGGTTTAAAACTAAAAACGAGTTCTGTTTAAAAAAAATGTGGCAGAAATTGTTGGGATCGCTACCATTGAGATCTCACTAAGCACAAGACATAAGCCTACATAGGGTTCCACTTTGTAACAAGTTAGCAATAGAAGGATTAGTCCACCAAGCTTATGTGTTAGCTTAGAGATTTATCTTATTTCAATGTGAGATTGGGTTTGCACTTTGCACCGAACAACAATATCCCATACTCCTGCAATCTACTGACGGCTTGACTGTCTAGGAAATTAATTAGTATCCACACTTAACAATCCTGAAAAGATGTGAGTGTGTGACTTTGTGGTCTAGTGATTATGGTTTTTGGTTGAGATAAATGATATACGAAGTAGGAGGAACCAAAAGAATGACGAAGCTGGTTTTTCTATGCATCACTCATATTTTAATTAGGGATCCAATCCTAGCTGTCTATAATGTATCAAGATAATTAGGGTCATTATCATGAGATGCGACAAATTTATGTAGCACTGACGAGAGGTAAAAATAATAAACAAGGGAAAGTTGCTTTGCAACACCACCACCACACTGAGTCCGATATAAATATTAGGTAAAGAACCACTGCTAGTCATCTCCAAGAAACAGACAAATTGAACATATACGGGAGATTTTGTATATATCCAACATGACTTAATATAGTACTCCCTCCGTCCCTGTAAAACATGTGAAGTGTGACTTGACATTTGTTTCAGTAAAAATGTTTTAATACTGATCAAATGTCTAACATGCCCTTATTTAGGACACAGCAAAGAAAGCTTATGGAGCACAACTGAAGTTACTAATTTAGTAATTTCACGTTATGTTGCCATGTGCCTTTAATTAGGACTACATGAGCTGGTTGGTATGGATGAATTATTCGTTCGACGGCATCTTACATTTTGTTTGGAACTGAGTGGTTAGCTAATGACAATGAATGGCTTTACAATTGAACACTAAAGCAATGTCCTCAATATTCGATATGAAGATGAACATCCTAATGGTCTTTACAGATTTGTTGATTAGTAAGTTCTAGTTATCTTGCTCAATTGCAAATTCTGTTTCCAGGAATAGGTTATGCGTTGGCTAAAGAGTTCTTGAAGGCAGGTGATAATGTTATAATATGCTCAAGGTCTGGTAAGTACAAGCTTGTTTACATGTGAAATATCAGATTCAGATTATCTTTCAAAGATTTAAGAGTCAATTTAAGAACGGGTCAATTCGGTTTAAATTGATAGGTGATGGGTCAAACAGATTAAATGCAAAAAAAAGGTAGCTTAAAGTGAAATGGGTCAAGGGGGTTAAACGGGTCACAAGCATACATGTATGCACATGTTTAGAACGTCCTAAACCGTTTAATTCAAAAGAAGTTATATATTACATTATTTCAGTAATACAAGTTTTCTAATCATACACAATGCATCTTAATTTTACACAGATGAACGAGTTGAATCAGCTCTCCAAAATTTAAGGGCAGAATTTGGTGATCAGCATGTGTGGGTACCTATTGATACTTCCGTCCAGTGTTGAATTATAATATTATAGTTATTGTTATAATATAGTTTCGTAATCATAGCTGTAGCTTTACATTTTCCCTTTTGTGCAGGGTACAAAATGTGACGTTCGGGATGGAAATGATGTGAAAAATCTAGTTAAATATGCACAAGACAACCTCCAATATGTGGATATATGGGTACATAAGGCTTTCATCACCATTTTTGTTCATATCTATATTTATCGATTATTACTATACCTTTATGTGGCTTTCTAAAATCAAATTTTTAACAAATGCAGATCAATAATGCGGGATCAAATGCATATAGCTATAAACCTCTGGCGGAGGCTTCAGATGAGGATCTCATGTGAGCTTCTTTTTAATTTTATATCTATTTCACTGCTACTATGATTATGTTATCACTTTTTTATTCAATAAATAAGTATGAATGGTCTACTCACAGAGAAGTTGTCACTACAAACACGCTTGGTTTGATGATTTGTTGCCGGGAGGTAATTAATTTTGTACAAATGTTGAAATCGCATTGGTCAGACGTTTTCTTATTTGCTTTCATTATAGGCAATGAAAATGATGCTTAACCAGCCTAGAGGTGGTCATATTTTCAATATTGATGGAGCTGGTTCCGATGGAAGACCAACTCCCAGGTGTGCTTTTTAGGTCTTCCTCAATACATTTTTATAGATATTCTGTTTCGATATAGTCAAGTAACGTTATAACACATATTACTTGGTCATCTTCTTAATTAGGTTTGCCGCATATGGAGCAACCAAACGCAGTGTGGTGCATTTGACGAAATCTTTACAGGCAATAACTGCAACCTGTTTTTTTACTGCTGTTGCTAGAAAACCATTTTTTCATGAGTCTTGTTTTAGTTATTGCACTTTTTCTTATGCATATAAGTAGTTAAAAGATGGTTGTGTGTCCCGTTTGGGTCATTTTCTAACCAAAAAAAGATTTAAAACGGCTTTCAGATATAGTAATTTCGTATCAAGATGATAAATTATGTACAAAAATAAAATTACAGATTAAAAAAAATGACCAAAACAGGAGAAAACCATCTTCTAACAACTCAGATGTACTAAAAACTGAAATAGCTAAAACGGGACAAATGAAAAAGTAAGTTGATACTTTATGCAGAAAACCCTATTTATGTTGTTTATTACTTGTATAGTGTTCTCGATCAATTTTCTTATTAGTTTTTTTTTTTTTTTTTTTTTTTTTTTTTTTCTGTAGGCGGAGTTGCAGATGCAAGAAGTAAGAAATGTTGTTGTCCATAACTTGTCGGTATGTTGTGTTGTTCCTTTTTTGCACATATCAACTTCTCAGCATGCATACCTTACATAATACATTATCTGATCCATGTTTCTGGCTAATTGATCTGCTTTGCAGCCTGGAATGGTTACAACTGACCTACTAATGTCGGGTGCCAACACAAAGCAGGTTTGAATTGTACCAACTACCATATCCTTATTCCCTCGTCTACATGTTTCTTATCTTCACAGATGAAAATTCATGTTATTGCAGGCCAAGTTTTTCATTAATGTTTTGGCAGAACCAGCAGATGAGGTAACATTTCATGAAAAATATACAATCTATCTTGTTTTTGTATGCTAGTGTTACTTTTCCAACAGAAGATAAAGTGACTCGACCCATTTGTTCTTACCATAAGGGCATCAAATAATAGTAAATTTTGGCGACTGACTTAATTTTACTTTGATTGTATTTTCATTTACTCCAGTTGCTTCTGAATGACATCTTGAGTATGTGCAGGTTGCAAAGTACCTTGTGCCAAATATCAGGTCCATACCGAGCAGTGGATCAACAAGACCAACTTACATTCGTTTTCTTACGGGATTAAAAGCTTACTCCCAAATATTTTCTGTAAGCACTATCAAGTCACCATTACTTAAATATTGTTTTCACTGTTCCTATCCCACTTTGCTTGATGCTTATCTTGTAAAATGTTTTATGGTCACTCTACAGTTATACACTGCATTTGCTTCATTAGTGTTATTTCCAGTAAAGAACAAACTTTTTCTTTTCTATAGAACCAGCATTAATATAACATTTAGCAGTTGTCTTAATTTTTGTCCGAAGGTAGACTAAAGTGGTTGGACCATGAGGTACACAAGTAGACTACAATAACCAAAATGTATTGTACTCAAACGATTAGTGGTAGTCAAAATGACTTAAATCACAACAGAGCATGAAAGCCGAAATCTTTGGTTTGCGAAATGTTGCTTGAAATATGCATAATGATGCATTTGTGCATATTTTTGGTTTTTGTAGAGACTGGCTTTTGGAGCACGAAGGAATAGATACTTGGTTGAAGAATGAAGATTGATAATCCAATAGCTAGGAAAATTGCAAATATGTATTGTTTACTGCATTTGTTAATGAATGTTCTGTTGTTTGATATAATGCCTATTTTTAAGCAGTATATTTGAAGATATCATTTATGCCGATATAACCACGCAATGGTAGCTTAATGCTGAAGGACATTTAACATTGTTCATAGATTCAATCAGTGTCGCCATGGCCCTTTAATCCAAGTGCTATGTAGCTTACCTCTAACATATTGGTCATGGGACCGCAGGTCGGTTTCTCAATGTAGGTTATAACTTGTAACAGAAATTTATGTGAAGGAAAAATGATCATATTAACACAATCCTAATACCTTTTAATTGCCTTAAGAGAAATCCTAACAAATATTTGTTGCCATGAGATTAGTGATATTTATAGAAAACACAAGTCAAATCTATTCACTAAATATTATCTATCATTACATAACTTTAAGACTTATTGATTCGTGTAACATCAAAGTTATTAGTGGGCATTAGTTGATTTTATAGAAAAAATGAAGGGCACACAGCCACACAGCCCCCCCTACAGCTCATCAAGTTTTAGTGGGTCAAGTTGATTTTTAGGAAAATGTTTACTTTTAAAGTTGTATTTTAGTTGGAAATATTTGAGCTTATGCATAGGCCCTCAACCAATATTATTATGGGTCTAACTTATTGATCTAATTTATTGGATCTATTCAACGGAGGGCAAAGGCCCCCTACCATCCATCAAGTCTTAATTAGACACTCTTTAACATATTTGTTACTGAAATATTATGAGACATCAGGAACATCGACATTTTCGCTTTGTTTTCGTTTGACCACAAACGCTGAAATAAAGAACGCATGCACTGGTAAAGCAAAACAAAAGATGTCATGCTTACATATATACTTGAAAAGAAGATCTATCGTAACAAATAATAGTTCTAACGGAAGCAAATAATACATGGACACATAAGCAAATAAGATTAAATCAGATTAATTATGTCATGCCTAAAAAAAAGATCTTGTTTTCACTACTTATGGTTCTACTGACAAATCAAGTCTCAAACAAAATCATGGATTAAGGACTTGAGCTGATAAACCATTAGATAAAAATATACCATGTTCCGAGAGGCTGGACGTGGTGCATGCTTCACTCACACGTGACGCGTGAGGCACATTTGGTCCTGCGTCACTTGCGTCCTCTCGGGAGGTGACTTTGTTTCAGGTTTAGTGTGTTTGTGTGCGTTTTATATATATTTAAATAAATATTGGGTAATAAGTAATGGTGAAGATAGTTACTGACACGAGTGATGGTAAACGGGAAGGGTGTGATGCGACGCTCAAGTGACAACGAGTAATGAAGTTTTGATGGGTAACGAATACACTCGATCGAATACTAGTAATCACATTGCTTTATATACCAACCAATCACGTCTCTCATAAGACAAAAGGACAAGTGTTGTTAAATTACGTGTAAGCAATAGTTTATGCGACTTTTCGTACCATGAATCCATGATATCGAAAAGATTTGTTAAATCATATATTTGCTAGAAGACCGTGACATAATATTGGATTGGCAGGAGGCTTCTCTTTTAAGCCATAAAAAGATCTTGTAACATGCAAACATGATTAGGGTACCTGGAATTTGAGAAACCCGGTGGCTGGTACATATACACTGTCTCAGATAGATCACCGCTAAATAAAACATTCTTAACGTCAAGCTAATGAATAGGCCAATTACGAGACAATGCAAGGCACAGTGCGAATTGTAGCAGGTTTAACAACGAGACTAAATGTGGCATCACAATCAATACCAATCTGCTGACTGTGCCCATTGGCCACAAGGTGAGCCTTATATCGGCTCAAAGATCCATCTGCATGACACTTATGTCTAAACAACCACATAGACCGAACCACATTAACGTTAGGTGGTTTGGGGACAAGAATCTAAGTACCATTTTTAATTAATGCATTATATTCATCATGCATAGCATCTCGCCAATTAGGGTCGGATAAAGCAATGAAGGGGGACTTAGGAAGAGGAGACACATGAGACATGTGACAATTAAAACATAGGTTAGTGATGTGATCAAATAAGTATTATATTTATGCATCATTTATCCCATATATTTGCTCACTTACTGTAATCTTATATAAGAATCATGTCTTAAAATCGTTTACTTTTGTGATTATTACTATATTTTGGAGCAAAAATGGAAAATAAGCGGAAAACAACATTATTTAGAGCTAAAATGAAAAAAAATGAAGAAGTATGCTGACGAGACTTCCAATACGGTGTATTAATGACAACAAGATACACCGTATCGCCTTACTTAGAATATTTTTGAAGACGTTGCATGACTTGAAAGAATACGACATATCATCTTTGGGTATACGTCGTATATTAAATTGGTCTCACTGAAGAGTACACGTCATCTAAAGAATATGCCGTATCCAATCATGGAGATACGCCGTATAGAAGCCCTATCCTAAGAAGATCTCATGACAGGAACACACCCAATATGACGTATCTATTCTCACTAATACGCCATATCTAATGGCGGCTAGCTATTATTCCAAAATATTTTAAGAGTGGAGCCCACGTATAATATCTCCAATATTCCGTATCGAGGACCCGAATATGACGCATCGGCCCAGTAGGAAACTATAAATAGAGGGCTCATTTACGAATTCAGACATCACCTACCGCTCACCACACTAGTTCTAGGCAAGTTCAAGATCTAAGAAAGGGCAGTTTTCACCACGTTTCACTAGGAGGACATCTCATGTATCGTTTACATTGTTTAGTCATTCGGTTAGCGTATCGTTTTTATCATGAATTCTATTCGTGTATCTTTGATTATTACTTTATATACAGCTACTGAGAACATGGGCTAACACCCTTTGGTGTTAGCCAAGTTTATGACTATCATGTTATTTTGATTCGTTTACTTTGATTATTTTCATTTTCGTTGGATATTATATATGTCTATCATGCTCGATTTGTTTGTTTGCTTGCTTGAAGTATATTGGCTATTGTCTAGATTATAGGTTATTGATTTATTTATGTAATTTATGATCTGTATAATGGTAGTATATGTTACTTGCAATGGATAACTAGATTCACAAAGCGTTACCATTATGACTAGTGGCTGACCGTATCTAACTAGATTCATGAAGCGTTATAATATATGATTAAGGCAAGTAAGTTAGCACGAGAACTCTTATAGATTACCATTCGCGGGAATTTAGGTAGTCTCACTCCATTTGACTACTAAGATATATTATATTTAATAGCTGAAAGACTTTATGGCGTGTTTGATGCTTATTAACACCGTGACCATCGGGTTAAGGGCGGATATGCATAGGGCTAAGTAACGGTGACCATCTAGCCTAGTCTACCATAGATTGGAAATTTACTTACAAGGCCAAATCCATGCTCCTCGAGTCTTAGTTTACGTTTCCTGACTCACCAACGAAAGTAGAACTTAATCATTGCACTTGTAGATGAATCACTATGACTTGATATCATGAACTTGGCTAGCACGTTCTCCTACCATTCGAATACAACCTGACCATTTACCATTCGAACACAACCTTACCATTTCTAGTATTCTATTTCCATTTCTAGTTCTATTGTTAGCAAGTAAATCAAACTGTGCCAATTTCTGAGACTGACCCACCATTCCCTTTATTAGTATAGTAATTAGAATACCTATAGGTTTAGCTTTAGTTCACTCACTCCTAACGACCCGTACTTACCAATCACTAGCTATAACTGATTGGGTACACTGCCCATAAGCGTTAGCCTATAGGTTAGTTCAGCTAATATAAATTTAAAACCTGATAGAAATTGCACATCAAAATCTAACACATTAATTAGGTTTGACAATACTCAGTAGGGTACGTGTGACCATTGGATGAGTTCGAACGGGTGGAGGTACGTCGAGGGCATTGGACCAGTCGATGGTGGTGGGTCAGATGAGGGTGTTGGGTCGCTCGATAAAGGGACGATCGGGCTGATATGTTGGTCCCCGGGTGCGATGACGTACGGGAGTGGGGAGGGTGGTTTTATTGAGCCGGTTAGTGATGATTGGGTTTGGTTTGGTTGGGCTCAGGATGGTGATGATTGGGTTTAGTTTGGTTAGGCTTGGATTGGTGAAGATTGTGGCGGGCATGTTAGGTTGTAGTGGTATGAATTTAGTTACGAGTTATAAGTGATAAGGGATGGTGAGGAGTCTACAAATTTGTAAGAGAGGGTTTGATGGAGGTCTTAAATGTATAATAGTCTCGATTACCTAAGGTCTACCCTAATACACTAACGGACAGTGTATCCGGTCGTGTGTAGACTAGTAAATGGTAAAACCGGGTCGTCCCAAGAGCTATGTATGGTGGATTATTTTTAAGTCTAGGTGTCACGATTTTAACTGGTTTTAAGATTGATGTGATTAATTAAACTAAATAACATAAATAAAATAAAGCTGAAAGTAAATAAAGATGTGAGCAATAGGGAAAAAGTGTACTAGCCTAGCTAATCATCCTATATTGCCATGACTATCTTTTCTATGAAACTATTCGAATGCAACAAGTGGGGCGGACATGTATCACTAGGTTCATTTGGTCTAGTCCTCTAGCCTATCTCCCTAGAATCCTATCGGGAACCAAAGGCCCTTCCCTATGTAAGTAAGCCAGCGTACGGTAGACTAGTTTGAGTCGTTAAGTGCCACTACATGCTAGACTTATCTTTGTATGGTCCAGCCTTTCGGATCTTACACCATACATCTAACTACTTAAGTTTATCCAACCCGGAGGGTGGTCCTGTGGTCAATTTGCACTCAAGGTCAACGACTAGCACTTGCGGTCTGCTTTCCCATTTCCCTTGCAACCCAACTACACTAGGTTGGTTTGGTCTATTTCCCTAGTGTGTCGGGTACAACCGGTTCTTCAAAACTGTCGCAATTAGAGGATCTAACGATATACTAAACATGCACACACTAGAAGCATTATGGAATAGTACGAAAACATAATCATAACAATATAAGATTCATAACTAGGCTAGCACCAATGGTGCTTAGCCGATCATGTTGAAAACTACAACCGAATCAATGTCTTGCGTAAGAAATGAAGAGATAATTTGATAATGTAATTAACACAATGATAACTAAAACTTATGGTGTTTGTGGCATGATCTCTCCCTTAGAAATGCTTCGTATGCTGTTGTGGAATGCCTTGGTAGAACCATCCTTCGTTCTCTGCTTTTTGATGGTGTAGGAGTTGCTTCAAATGTAGAAATTAGGATTGTATTTATAGGCCCGACATTGCTATGGCGTAACTCTAGAAGTTGGTTATGCCGTAGATAATGTAATCGTAAAATGATCTTATCCAATAGCAATAATTACGGCGTAGTTGATATAGTTGATTATGCCGTAACTTCATTTAGGGTTTCATATACGTCGTAGTCTTCAAGTGGGCTACGTCGTAGCTTAACTCTGGATCTTGGATCACTTACAGTGTCATTGCTATGCCGTAACTCCATATAATGGTTACGGCGTAGCCTTCATCACTAGGAATTCTTTTAAGTCTTGAAATAGTTACGGCGTAAGTATGGGTTATGGTTACGCCGTAGTCATTGGTTCGAGTTGACTTTATTCTTCGTATTTGAATTCCAAGCTATGGCGTAATGGAGAGTGTAAGTTACGTGTTGATATAAATAATGCCTAAAAACATTATTAACATATATCGATATCTCTATGTTTTGATAATCACAAAACGTAAACTCATTGAACTACAAATTATGACGTAAACAAGTATTTAGTCGTAAATATTTGCTTTAGCATCCATATCACTTAAGGTATGAATAAACAAAGTGTCTAATGCATTTTATGATCAAAGGAATTTTTATTTTTACAAACCTTACATTTTATTAAAGTGGGACAAACATTTTTAAACTTATACAAACCATTGCATTCAATGAACACTTCACTTGGATTGAATATCTTCTCACTAGATCACATCCAATACCCTCACTTGAACAACATCCAAAACCTTAATCAACCTCTTCCGCTACAAACTCTCCACAACCAAACTCTCTAACATTCATGACCCAAACATATACCTCCATTAATCCAACAACCTCACCCTAACTCAACCATCTTCATTCCAAACACTCCATCATCAACCATCTAAGCATACTATATGCTTATGATTTTCACTTTCAAATACGAATCAACCAACCTTTTGTTACAAGCAAGTCCGATGGCTCTCTTTGGCAAATTAGGATCTTTAACATAATCTCTTTGAATTAATTGTTATGTATCCTTAATATTTGTTTGCTATGCTTGTTATTTGTATATTGCATATTCTTCTATATATGCTTGTGCTTCTAATATTTTTCTTGCGAGCATTTCATATCTCGATCCCTTGGTGCCATCGAACGAGGGGGAGCACACATCAAGGGGGAGCTTTCATCCCGTCTAACTTCATTTATGAAGCTAGTCGGCATAACCTTTTTGATTCTACAAAAAGGGGGAGAAGTGAATATAAACTCACTAAATACATGTTCTAAAAATTAATTTTTAGACTTGATGAGTTTAGGTTTTGTAATCATCAAAAAGGGGGAGATTGTTGATATAAATAATGCCTAAAAACATTATTAACATATATCGATATCTCTATGTTTTGATAATCACAAAACGTAAACTCATTGAACTACAAATTATGACGTAAACAAGTATTTAGTCGTAAATATTTGCTTTAGCATCCATATCACTTAAGGTATGAATAAACAAAGTGTCTAATGCATTTTATGATCAAAGGAATTTTTATTTTTACAAACCTTACATTTTATTAAAGTGGGACAAACATTTTTAAACTTATACAAAATATTTTTGTATTTATAAGAAATGTTTTATTCAAAATAAATATTTTGAATTCAAATTTCAACCCAAAAAACGGCTACATTCTTCAGGAAAAACCTCCCCCACAAAAAGACAAAAAAATCTGAAGAAAAAATATTTTTTATTAGGCGGCCCCCTTAATTATACTAGGCGGTCCCCTTAATTATTAAGGGGACCGGCACCCAATTAAGGGGACCGGCCACGCTCCCAAACAGTATTTTTCTCCCTATAAATACTGGTTCATCCCACAGAATTTTCTTGGTGGATAGGTTGACCCACTGATACCCGCTATGATAGGTGGGATATCCTAAGAAAATACATGGTGTGTGATACGCGAGGTCATGTCTTAAATTTATAGTGCTCGTCTACCTAATGATCTACAAATATAAACAACCTTTTTATGTGATATTTGTATTAACAGATCCCACAGGTCTTTTGCATTACCTGGTGTGGACACCACTTAATCTTGCAACAAATATGAGCATGTGCCAAGGATCCACATTTTAATAAGATCATCGAGTCTACTCCACTCGGGATCAATAGTACTCGTGCTAGTGGATGTGTCCTCTATGTGTTTCTTGAGGCCTAGACTACCTAAGTGTATTTTTAAAAATGAACTCCATGAATTGTAGCTTAACTTTCTAAATTGAGTTTCATGGGAACTTGATTGCTGATACTTGTTACACCGAGTGTGATCAGTTTATCGGGAGAGGATTGAGGTGGAGTTGAAGAGGTGTCATCACCGATCACAGGTGTTGATTTTTAGGGTTAGAAAAATTGCATCCGTGAGATAGAGGGAGAGGGTTTGAGACGAAATTTTAGAGTGTGTTTAGGATATCTATGATTATCATATTGGATTGGCTAAATTGTCTAACATCTCATTCAACTTCAAGTCAACCTATTTTATATAATAAAAAAGAGTTTAAAAAAATATTAGGCCCTAACAAAGTGACACGTGGAAAAGCTATTAAGCGGATTCTAGACACAACCAAACATTTGCATGAAGTGGTCAGAAGCATATCAGTTTTTTCTAAATATACAACAAACATTTTTTCCCTAATATGCAAGGCTATTAATATCAATATAAACATTAGAAATCGTAGTCAACAAACCATTTAAATAAAGCTTGGATTGTGGCATAGTTTTTAGAATAACAGGTTTAATCAATTGATATACGTTTTTTATGGTTTAAAATTAGCAAGACACATCAATTGATTAAGTGATTTAAGCATAATATTAAGGTAACAATACCAATTTTTTATCACGTTACTTTTAAATTATATAAGACAAGACTTTTCTTCTTCTCCATATATGTCAACGATGTATAATGTTAGTTTCTAGCGATTTGGTGTTTAATTAATCCTTTTTTACGATCTTTTGCAGATTGTTACATACTCTCGAATTAATCAACCAGGTTTGACATGTTTATGTATTATCGTTGTTTCTACAATTGCTAAATATTCATTGCTGAATCACTTCTTCACCTTTTATAATCTAAAAATAGAGGTATATAAATTTTTAGGTGTCAAATCATACGTACAGATATTTAATTCTGAAATTCATTTATCAAATTCATGAAACCATGTCTCTCGTGTAAGCTTTGTTTCATTTAACAAGTTCTTATACTTAATGTTTATGTTTGACTATTGAACTTTCTCTCTTGCAATAGTTGGAATTGAAATACCGTAAACTATGCGAGCCAAAGGTTTATCCCAAATATTCCAAGGTTTGGATATATTGTTATTACGGATATGTAGGTTTATTCAATCCTTTATTTTGTATTAAGGTTTTGTGTTATACCAATTATGAATATGATGCTTATGTTTATTTTTATGGTTGCGCAGATGCTTTGCATAACTCAAGGATTCAAACCATTCAAAGTTTTAAAGGTTTATGCTTTAACTTTTATATGTAACTTACGTATAAGGTAAAGTATTCTTCCTTAACTGAAATCGAGGGTCTCCTAAAATAGTTTCAAGGTATTTATTCCTTTATGAATGCTAAGACAATCATGCAAAATAACCGCATGATTGATGGAATTTCTCAATAAAATACCAAAGGTCTTCGGCTTATAAGTATGTAAATGGCCCCATCAACCATAAGGTTTTTGGTTAATGTTTCATTCGCAATATATGTGATATATATTTGAATTGTTACATTTAATTCACCCCAAAGGTATTTATCTTCATTACAAAGATAATATGGCTTCAATTGATTCTTTTTTATGGTTTCACTTAATTGACTATTCTTTGTTAGGTTAGTTTGAGTGAAGTAAACATTACGAGTAAGTTGTAACCATAACATCGGGAATGGATGTTAACCATAATAAAATGATCTTTTAAAGGCAAAAGATTTAAATAGTCAATTCAATCATCACAATTACTACGGGTTGATTCATATTGCTTTTAATTTAAGCAAAGACCAAACTATTGTCGTTATATATATGTTAACAGTTACTATAAAATTCAAATGTTTGTATAGTGTTTGAATAGGCTATTTTCGGAATGAAGTAATAAGTATGATTTCTAAATATATTTTAACAACTATTCATTCCAATACAACGATGCTAGAGATAGTTGTGATTAATATATAGTTCAAGATCAATACTAAAAGACATGACGATTATCTTCTTCAACCGTATTATATAAGCCGTATACATTAGTTCACACATGCACAAGTGTGTACAAGTCAGTAAAGTTGATTTTTCGATATGTTTCACTAACATACTAATTAAATGGGTAATTTTTACATTCTTTTAATAACTAGGCTTTATATACTTAGTTTGATGCATCATTAATTGTATAGTAATTTTATATAATAAAAGAGAGTTTTGAGTCTCTCACTAATTATCATTTTTTTCTAAAATATTAGGCCATAACAAAGCGACACATGGAAAAGCTATTAAATCAATTGTTGACACAACAAAACATTTGCATGAATTAGTCAAAAGCATATTAATTTTTTTTATAAATATACAACAAACACTTTTTCCCTAATATGCAAAGGCTATTAACATCAATATTGAGGGCCCGTTTGGTTTGCAGATGGGTTTAGGATTAGAATTTGGATTTAGATTAAGGGCATGTTTGGCGCACAAACTTATCAGAGCTTATTATTTTTTTAAGAAAAATAAGCTACCATTAAAAATAAGTTTCGTTTGATTGACATAGCTTGAAGGAGCATGTAAAAAAAAATAAGCTACTAAATAGAATGCTAGTTGAAGGAGCATGTAGAAAAAAGCTCCAGCAACCCGCTCCAGCTCCTACTAGTGCCAAACATACCCTAAATGTAGGAGAAATAAAAATAATAAAAAGAAACAAATACTATTTTAAAAGTTATCAAAATTAGCCTACTTGATTATTTTTCATATAAAAATAGGAATAAGACAAAGTACTACATGTTGATTTGTGCTGAATCTATACAAAAACCTCACTTAATAGACTGGATTTTAAGATGCCCGAGTATTTGGGTTTGGTGGGTCCCTTTTAATCCCAACCCTACCAACCAAACATTATATTATAAATCCAATCCTTATTCCTCATATTAAACCTACATACCAAACGCACCCAGTCAACACACCATTTAATTAAGGC
This sequence comes from Artemisia argyi, assembly GCA_030686995.1. Taxonomy (NCBI): domain Eukaryota; kingdom Viridiplantae; phylum Streptophyta; class Magnoliopsida; order Asterales; family Asteraceae; genus Artemisia; species Artemisia argyi. The sequence goes on along the minus strand of CM060683.1, from coordinate 43,534,231 downwards.
TTGATGATGGCATATGTTTTAGAATAACATGTGTAATCAACTGATATACGCAAGTTAGTGTATTTTTTCGCGATTTAATGTGTTAATTTTTTTTCCATCCCGGCCATCTCATCTAATGTTCTTCCCGAAAAAAAAATTGTTTCGGCCCTCCCAAGAAATTTTTTCTAACTCCGCCACTGAATATACGTTTTATATAGATTAAAACTAGCAAGACACATCAATTGATTAAGTGTTTTAAGCATAATATTAAGGTAACAATATCAGTTTTTTACTTTCTTTTTATCATGTTACTTTTAAATTATATAAGACGAGACTCTTCTTCTTCTCCATATACGCCAACGATGTATGATGTTAGTTTATAAGAATTCGGTGTTTAATTAATCCTTTTTTACGATCTTTTGAAAATGGTTACATACTCTCAAATTAATCAAACAGGTTTGATATGTTTATGTATTATCGTTATTTCTACAATTGCTAACTATTCACCATTGAATCACTTCTTCATCTTTTATCATCTACGAATAAAGGTATATAAATTTGTATGTGTCAGATCATACGTACAAATATCTAGTTCTGAAATTCATTTATCAAATTCACGAAACGATGGCTCTCACGTAAGCTTTGTTTCTTTTAGACATGTTCTTATCTGTTCCTCTACTCAATATTTGATTGTTGAACTTTCACTTTAGCATAACTCAATTATATTGAGGCAAAGTTTCTAATAGTTGGAATTGAAATACCGTAAACTAAATGAGCCAAAGGTTTATCGCCCCAATACTCGATATATTGTTATTAAGGATATGTAGGTTTATTTAATCCTTTCTTTTGTGTTGAGGTTTTGCCTTAAACCAATTTTGAGTATGATGCTTATGTTTGTTTTATGATAGTGAAAATGCGTTAAATAACTAAAGGATTCAAATCATTCAAAGTTTTAAAGGTTTATGCTTTAACTTTTATATGTAACTTACTAATAAGGTAAAGCATTCCTCCTTAATTGAAATTTAGGGTCTTCTAAAGTAGTTTCAAGGTCTTTTTTCTTTTATTAATGATAAGAGAATCATGCAAAATAACCGCACGATTGATGAAATTTCTCAATGAAATATGAAAGGTCTTTGGCTTATAATTAGGTAAGTGACCTATTAGCCATAAAGTTTTTGGTTAAAGTTTCGCAATATATGTGAGATATTATTTGAATTGTTACATTTAATTCACCCCCAAAGTATGTAAATCTTCATTGTAAAGATAATATGGTTTTAATTGATTCTTTTTTGTGGTTTCACTTAATTGACTATTCTTTGCTAGGTTACTTTAAGTGAACTAAACATTACAAGTAAGTTGTAACCATAACATCCTTGTAGGGAATGGATGTTAACCATAACAAATGATCTTTTAAAGATAAATGATATAAACGAGCGGGGTACCCGCGCGTTGCTGCGGATATGTTGTGGTTAATATAAACTTGAAATAAAACGTTTGAAAAAAATTATTGCTGAAATGTTGTGGTTAATCTAAACTTGAAATAAAACGATTGAAAAAAATTATTTTTGTTAATAACGACTAAATTTGCAAAAGATCGATATCCGCAGAAGAAGAAAAAAAAAATATTTTTGTTAAATATTTAACTTCATCAAAAAAAAAAAAAAAAAAAAAAAAACTGCAGCTACAGTACCTTTGCTACAGTACCACGACTCACGAAATCACTATTTGTGATCACCGTAACAATCACTGTAGCTACAGTGATTGCTACAGTACGCGTACTGAGTTTTAGTATATACGAGCGGGGGTACCCGCGCGTTGCTGCGGAAATATTGTGATTAATCTAACCTCGAAATAAAACGATTGAAAAAAATTATTTTTGTTATTAAGTACTAAATTTGCAAAAGATCTATAACCGCAAGTACTCTTGAAATTAAAAATTAACCAGAGGTGGTGTAGAAAAAAAAAATAAATAAATAAAAAATTGGTGAACAGTGTTTTTTAACAAATGAACAGTAATTTTTAACGGGATCGATATGTTGCAAAGTTAGTCCTTTAGGATTATCTTTGAAATTATAATTTAACCTGAGGTACTATTTTTGTTAAATATATAACCTCAGGGTCAAAAATTAAAAAAGTAAAAAAAAAAAAAAAAAAAAACGTTGCTACAGTAACAGTGCTACAGTACCGTACTCACATATTTACTGTTTAACCACTGTAGCAAACACTGTTGTTACAGTGTTTGCTACAGTGTTTCTCACTGCCTTTTAGTATATAAGTATAATATATAATAGTCAAGTTTTTTTTTTTTTTTTTGAACAGAATATATAATAGTCAATTCAATCATCACAATTACTACAGTTTGATTCATACTGCTTTTTAATTTAAGGAAGGGCCAAAATTATTGGCGCTTTATATTTGTTAACAGTTACTATAGAATTCTAATGTTTGTATAGTGTTCGAGTAGACTATTTTCGTAATGAAGTAATAAGTATGTTTTCTAAATTTATTTTAACAACTATTCATTCCAATACAACGATGCTAGAGACGGCCGTGATTTTTCGATATGTTTCACTCTTGGCTTATAATGTACTAACTAAATGGGTAATTTTTATATTCTTTAAACAACTAGGCTTATAACGTACTAATTAAATGGTGTGGAGTAAGTGAAAAAAAAAAAGTAGTTTAAATTGTAATTGAGTATTTAAATATTTAATAAATTTAATTGTGTTTTTCATAATCAAAGGGTTTTATTTTATTATTATTATTATTATTATTATTATTTAAGTTTTAAACAATTTTTTTTTCTTTTTCCTTGTATGTAGTATATATATTAGGTCATGTTTGACAACAAGCATTTGTAAGCATTTAGGAGCGATAAGCGGTAAACATTTTAGATGAAAACATTGTTTGGCAACACCTCATCCAAGCGTTTGAATATTATGTTACCGCTCCAATCTAAATGCTTCTTGAATAAGCATTTCAGAACTGCTCCAAGCAGTTGGCTTCTGAAATTACATATGTACCCTTATTTGTTTAATCATTTATTTTATTTTAATTTGTATATGACCTTTTTCGTAATTTTACACTTTATAATTACTGCTACAGCTACGTTATCAAATACATTTTTTAAACAAACAACTATTGCTTATTGCTACTGCTACTGCTACGTGTCGCCAAACATAACCTTAGTCAATACTAAGCAGCAAATAAGAAAGGTAAAACGCCCATTCTTAATGTCTTGGATTTAACCCATCTTTTATATAATAAAAGAATTACATCATGGAGTAATTTTACAAAAAGGTTATTACTCAAAGATGTTACTAAAGTTTCCCAAAAATTTGATTTAAGTTACTATAGTTTTTTTTTTTGTTCAACCACGTTACTCATGTAAACGGGTTCGTTAATTAGGTTACTCATGTAAACGGGTTCGGTTAATTAGGTTACTCCCAGGGTGGGATACCGGGTGTAACGGTTTTCCACTATCTTTAATTTACATTTTTGGTTCCTGAGGCATGGCGGGTATAACGAATTTAGTCCTTAGGAAGTCATTAATGTTTTCAAATTTTGTACTTCGCGGATAATGTATAGAACCCGATATTAGTACTTCGCATATAATGTTTTCAGACTTAGTACTTTGTGGACAATGATTTCAAACTTAGTACTTCACGGATAATGTTTTCAAACTTAGTACTTCGCGGAAAATATTTGTTTTTGGTATGAGGCAATCTTTTTGTTGATACGTATAGTGTATATACTCACACGTTGTTGGTGTGTATGTATTAGTTTTACACAAAATCTTAACCATAGTCTTTGTAAAGCTAAAGACTCGTGATTTAAAAATGTTAAATTTGTATTTTAACCATAAACAACCAACTGATTTAAGTTACATTTATAACCACTAACCATTTTATGTTTGAATTTTTAATAACTAATCACCGTGTATAAAATGGTTTTGCGTATCAAAGACTAACCATTTTTGTTATTATAAAATAGTTTTTCCGTCTCGAATTTATTTTCAAAACGCACACGGTGTTGGAAAAATGATCACCACAATGTGCACTAATATCAAGTTGTGTTTACATTTTTAAAAACATTTCAGGTAGTTGCATTGTCATTGTTTTTAAACAAAACAAAATATAAAAGTTACACATTTCAATGTAAATAATATATTTTTCTTTTTCGAACACAAATTTTGTATTAAAAACACACCAGCAAGAAAGCTAGGAGGAGGGGATGTAATTAAATAGGAATAGAAAGTACGATTTGAGGATTGTTAAACCACTCGATACAAAAACCTGTTACGGGCAAAAACGTGTAAAAACAGATGAAAATGTAAGAAAAACGGGCAAACACATATAAAAACGGATGAAAACGGACAAAAACATATAAAAACGTAAGGAAACCCCATTACGGGTCGCCCACAGGAGAGGATTCAAGAAAAAAAATCAAAGGACTAAATCTGTTAAATCCGACAACCCACAAAGACCATTTAGTAACTTTTTACCTGGTATCATAAGTTGTAATATATGGAGTAATGTAAACAACCGGTCACGCAAACATGAGTAACCTGATTGAACAAAAAAAAACTACAGTAACTTAATTCAAATTTCTGGAAAACTTTAGTAATATCTTTGAGTAATAACCCTTTTGCAAAATCAATCTTAGTGGAAAAAATGGACTAATAGGAAAGATCGATTTTGACATATAGGCGAAATCGAGCAATATGATTGGCCAATAAAAAGTCAAAATTGAATTGATCTTGGTCAAACTTTAATAAATTTGGTGGAGAATTCGATTGAGGAAAACAACACATATAAATATAGGTGTCAAATTTATGAAAATAAAAACTTAAAAAAAGATGGGGTAATTAATAAAATATTAGTGGTTAAATTTTAAAATATATGGAGTTAAGTGTAAAATTATAAATCTTTATGTTTTTTGATAACTTTAGATAATAAAAAAATAACCTCGTACACTTTATACCCTCTATCTTTATGAGGAGAGTTATTTTACATACCAAACTTTTCTTACGTACCAAGGGACTCATGCCTACCATTTATCTAAAAAGAAATCAATGGTTAAGATTAAAAACAATTTAAATATTTCACATATTTTTTATAATTTAAATATCTCTTAAAACGTTAATCGTTAAGCGAAAATAATTACACCATCGCGACGAGCATTTAATTATCTTTCTTTAGACGGACACTTTGATATATTTTCTACAATATATATATATATATATATATATATATATATATATATATATATATATATATATATATATATATATATATATATATATATATATATATATATATATATATATATATATATTCATGTTTTTTTGTTTCGTTATTGAAATTCGCAAGAAAAATTCACATGTGATATTAGGGCTGAGCATCGGGTCGGAACCGACCCGAACCGAAAAAACCGATGTTACACCCTGTGAACGCTTTAACAAAAAATTAAAACTTTTTACGCGGAAACGACTTGACTATAATGGAGCTCCTGTTACTCTTTTATAAACTGGTAGAAATCTATTACAAAACAGCCCTTGAGACCTTTTTTAAAAGATACTAGACTCAAATACCTTTAAAACGACGGGTGGCACATCTTCTAACGATTTACGGTTCATTTTCTACAAAATAAACAAAACCAACAAAATCTCCCAAACCCACATTTATAACAAAGATGAACAAATCATAACCAAGATGAACAAAATCAACTGCACAATCCAGACCCAAGATGCATAATACAATCTCATAACTAAGATGTAGAATTTCACGGGTTATGCAATAAACCCATTATGACCCATTGCACTCCAAACTACTTAATCCACTTTCAATACACCCCATACTTAACCAACATACATTATTTAACATCTTAAATCTGTTTCATAATTACTTGACCCATTAACAACCCAAAATGGGAAACATCATGCTTGTGCCAAACACTCCTTTAACTTGACTCAATAACTCACAAAACATACTTTGACACATCAATTGACTACCAAATCATTACCACATCTTTGACATACACTTTACAAATCGTATAAAGACTCTTGGGGGTACAACCTTGACTTGAGCTCGGTATTCTACCTAGCTCTACAATCTTAACCAAGTCCTTCTACATCGCATATCCAACTTAATCCTTATCCAAGCCATCCATAACAACATGTCAACCTACAAAACGGTTAGACAACTAAACCGTAAGCACAAGGCTTAATAAGTAAAATGATCATAATACAACATTATAACTCAATCACACATTAAGCATCATAATCTACTCATCCCATCACAATATAAACATAACACATACCTTGGCCACTTCAAGCCTTATCATTACATCTCAACCTTTCCTACACACTTACACTAGACCAACTAAACTCTTAATCTTCTTTTTCTAGTTATGCCAAACTAGCCTTACCTCTACTTCTTCCTCACATAATCATTCAAACACTATCAATCATCTCATCATAGCAATCATATAACACATAATGTAAGAAATCATTATAACATCAAATCATAACCGGTTGCTTACCTTGAATCCAAGCTAAGCTAACAATCATTATTTCACCACCATCATCATCATCCTCACTAGTCATCATCATCATCATCATCATCCTTCACCATCATCAACAAAACCTAATAATACATATAACTCAATATCATAAACAAGGGTTTATATAACCCATAACAACTTACCCATCATCCTTCTATATCATCATATGATCATACTTTGATTATATGATGAAAACCTACTTAACCCATTAACCTTAATCACTTAATCATGTATGATAGAGCTACTTACTTGTAGTGATCTTTGCTAGGAAGGACCCTTAGCATAATTTCTTCATCATCTTCTTTCTACCTTTGCAAGCTACTCTTCTCCCTCCCTTTTCTTATCCAGAACCGTACAAACACAAACATACTCTAGGAAGGTGTGGAATATGCTAGAATTATGTGAAGGGATGCTTATATACTTGTACAACTTTGACCATTTGGTATAAATGGTCCTTTGAGTCTTTATCCTTATATTTTGATCACATCACATATATAACACTTTGATACTAGGAAACATTAGCCCCTTAAGTTATGCATCATAACCTCCAAAACTATAATACATTCATTGACCATCACTTTGACTATCGGGTCTGACCACTACACAATATTCGTTGACTAACCAATCACCTAAGGCCCTTATCCCAATACATCTAGGGTGGGGTCCAAGTACTCGGGAAACGGGTCTATCAATTCTATCCCCCTTATTTAGATTTCGTTCTCAAAATCTCTCATCTATAACTATCCAAAACTAAAACGCAACATATACATGTCCTCATGCTTTCAAATCTTTAGTCATTACATTGCCATGATCTAGGTGATCTTGCAATTCTAAGCTTACTACACATAATCATAACTCATAACATACTATAAACAACACTTCTCATCACAAGCTTATCTAAAATTTCCTACAATCGACGACTAGTCATATGGAAAATTTGCTATTTGACTTTATAAAAGTCAAACTTCAACACTGTACCACGTCATATGCCCATGCACTAACATGACCCTAAGTCATGTACCGGTCAATACCGCATTCTACTTAATGCTAAACGCATCTCTACTTTACAACTAGCAATTTATTTCAAATTTATATAAAGTACCACATAAACGGCGCTTTCAAAATCTTTCTCAACTTAAAGCAAAACTCATTCTAGGCGTCTATGTTAAGGTTCACACATAACCTTAACGCCACTATAAATTTTATTCATATCTAATCTCTTGTATTATAACGTCTAACTCGTTTTAGTTTTTCACTTTGTCACTTCTCTACTCTTATTCATGCCATATCGGTTACACATAAGCCCACTCATTTATAACTCTTTACTCACATAAAAGGCGTCCTAATCTATGTAAGTAAGGAATTATAAACTTATGGTTCGGAGATTTAATTTCTTTATTTAAATGAAGAGGCGTCCCAATCCATTTAAATAAAGAGGTTATAAATCATCCTACTCATGTACTTCCGACACAACAATCATACTTACTTTACCTTCCATCTTTTCTAGCCCTGGATCCAATCTCTCTAACTTTCCATCCATGTCCTAAAGACAAGCTGGCTATCCCGAAGGATACCGTAATATCCATGCCCTCGCGGCAAGCTGGGCCACCCCGAAGGATGCCAAATATCCATGCCACCGCGGCAAACTAGGCCACCCCGAAGGATGCCAAAACTATCATCCATGCCATAAAAGGCAAGCTAGGCCATCCCGAAGGATGCCATCGTATCCATGCCCTTGCGGTAAGCTGGGCCATCTAGAAGGATGCCAAACTATCATCCATGCCATAATGTAACACCCCCAAAATACCGCAGCGGAAGACTGTGTCATAGGGGTGCTACTTCATAATACAAAGAACAAGGTATAGAAAACGAACTCTAAATGAGACGTTTTGAAAAGTGACCATTCGATTAATAAATTCCGAAATTCAAACTTGAGTTCCATAATACAATACATAAGAGTTTTAAGACAAATCGAATGGTAAAGATAAAAGCATAAGTCTTCAAAACATGCCAAGCGACTCTATGCTCCATGCAACAGCTATCACCTTATAGACCTGAGATAAACATGCTAAAGTGTCAACACAATGGTTGGTGAGTTCATAGAGTTTGTCTTAAAATAGTTGAAAAGCCTTAAAGAATGTTCACACAGCAAAGGCATTGAGAATCCACTCAGTTGCAGGTCCCGTCATAAGAGACTTGCAACCTGTGTGTTCACAACCCACTGCTAATATATATGGTATAATAAAGACATGTATAAGTTCATCAAAACAGTTTAGCAATTAGTCGTGAGTCTACACTTCATCTCCGAAGACCTCACGTTTATGATGTATCCAACATTCGCAAATGTTAGGATGTATCAATAGCCTCAATGGTCATCCAACAACTTAATGTGGAGCCACCGGAAGTCTCAATGGTCATCCAGCAACTTAATCTGGAGCCACTGGCAGTAACACAATCAAGTATAACGCATTTAAGTATAACATAATCATGTACGTATGAAATCAAGTATAATGCGATCAAGTATAAGACAATCAAGTATAGAACAATCAAGTATAATGCGATCAAGTATTTGTACAAGTAAGCAAGTAGTTGAGCATGTATCCCCCCCCAAGAGTTAAAACAATTATGAAAAGAGTAGGGGCTATGACTCACCTTAAGCTTAAGTGATGTGAAATCAAAGTGGTAGTCGAATCGTGAAAGTCTCTAAGAGCAGCCTATAATAGAACGTTGCGACTTAGGTTTTGAGTACCGTCTAAGAATACGAAGAATTGCCTATATATGTCTTGCATAATGTTCATGATGTAGTACTTAGTATAAAGCGTAAGTCGTTGAATATAAATAGTTTATGAAACATGTATGTTTTGGTATATCGTTTACTACCGTTCGGGCCGACATAATTCAGAAGTCATGGAGTAAACGTTTGAGGAGCCAGGACACTTTAATTCGTAAATCCACAACTCATCTCGACGGCTTACATAATGAACTCCTCACATGAGGCTCCCTACTATTGTAGTAGTTGATGAAATATATAGATATAAGTTTTGATCCGAAAAGTTACATGGCCGATATTTGAATAAACTTAGGAAAGTTTATTAGTACATGAAGATTGTTATTAGGGGTAGTTTCATAAGTCTTGAATGACCATTTTCTTTTGGTAAAATCTCATGGTTCCCTTTTAAGTGAAGTAGATCCAAATTGCTTGTTCAAGTTATTGCCTAATTCATTGTTTCACGTTTACGCCTATGTAAGTTGTTATGGTCATTTCGTCATGGCTTCGCCGTGACCTTGGTCATTTTTCCATGGTCTTGAGACTCAACCTTGGCTTTAGCCATGGTTGTGGTCTCGGCTTTAGGTCATTAGACCTCTTGGTCTTAGTAAATCATAACTATAATATAGTGATTTTGGTCTAAAATGGGCTGTTTAAGATTTTGAAGAATTTTATCACTCGGAAAGCATTTTTAGGTCTCGAGCTTCTTTGTTCCTGAACGAAAACGTCGTTCCGGACAACTTTCGTGTTTTAACTTTTTGATGAATCGGACCAGAAGTGGGACTTTCAAAAGCTAAATTTGATCAGAATGCTATTTAGGCAGTTTTGCCGGAAATCTTTGGTAATTTCAAATCGCCATAACTTTTGACTCGTATACTCGTTTTGGGTGGTTCAAATTGCTATGTTTTCCTTGTTAAGTCTTCTTTAACATTAAGTAAGTGTCAAATATCAAAGTTATACTATTTTGGTCGTGGTTTTCCATAAAAATCACTAGTTTGCATGTTTACTTGTCATAAGTTAACATATGTATACCAATACTTGTTTTATCCATTTTTAAACATCATGAACACAATAACAAGAACATATATAGCATGAAAGGAACACAAAGAGCATGTAAATGATAATTAAGCAAGAAAGTATGTTAGGGTTTGCTTACAACTTTTGGCCTTAATGAAAAAGGGAAACTAGGACAAGAACTAGGACTTTGATTGAATAAGCTTTCCTCCTTTGCAATCTATGATAAACCGAGGTTATTTGAAGATTATAACGACGCCTTCTTGAAGTCCAAAGCTATTTGAAGATTATAACGACGTCTTTTTGGAGACTTTAAAGTTATAACAACTTTTCTTAGAAAATTTCCAAGATTGAAGATCAAACACTAGTTTTCTTTCAAAAACTAGTTAACTTTCTTACAAAATATAAGAAAAGTGCCTTAGGTTTTAGGACTTGAAGGTTATAAGAAGGTGTGGTGCAAGGTTTCTATGTGTTATTAGTTGGCTATTTATAGGATGAGAAAAATAGTTAACCATATATTGGGTTAGAATGTAACCATGGTTAATTTAGACACTTGTAAACATCCTAGGGATCAATGGTCAAGATCAAGCCACAAAATGGTGACTCCCCCCCCTAAATGGCGGTTTCATGGAGATAAGATGACTAGATGATGAGTCTTGGTGTTATCTTGCTTAGTTTGTGCATTTTGACTCCGTAAAAAGCTAACCGTAAATGATTAAGCCTCAAAACGTAAAACCGGGTATCGTAAAAATATGAAACTTGAAAGTATTGTTAAACATGTCAATATAGTCCATAATAAAATATAAAATGAGTGGTAGGATCTATCGGGTGCTAAAACCCTGCTAAAAACTGGAAACACGGGTCTAAAACGCGTAATACGTAAAATGTACGAATATTGCGTAAAATTGAGAAAAGTAAAATGTTACTTTTCTAATGTGATAAAAATGATTTAAAATGACTTATAATGTCTAGACTGGGCTCAGTCTAGTGTCGGTTGGTATTAAATGTCGTTTAGACATCAAACCGTAAGCCTAAAAATCACGAAATGACTTATAACATCAAGGGATGATTTTTGGTCAATGGAGGAGGGAAAGAATATGTTGACTTTTTCTAATAAGTTGAAAACTCAAATAGTCTTAGAAACGCGTTTTGTGGTCTAACGGTTAATCGCCTATACAGTTAAGCGTGCTCATGTGAGATTAGTACAGGCATGGGTGACCTGCTGGGAAGTCTTTGGTCATGTTTTTCTCAGTCACGATTAATTCTCAAATAAATCATGAGTGTGTCAAACATTTTTCTGATGCGAGGTCACTTAACGCGGTCGAGTTTCGTTGTACGTAGAATTTCTGAATGACGTTTTACCCTAAAACGTGTAATTCCTTAATAACTTTCACGAAAATGATCTGACGAATGTCAAACATTTAATTTGCCATGGAAATGATTTATCACTCGAGAATATCAAATAAAAATCAACTTTCGGGAAAGTTTCGGGAAAAATGAATAGTAAAAGTGAATAGTGAAATTTTCCGGGAATAGTAATTAATCTGAAAATGCGAATTGTTACAGTCTCTACCCCTTCAGGAAACTTCGTCCCGAAGTTTAGTGTGTCTAGGTCTCTTATCTTAATAACGGCATAATAAAGCTAGATTTTGAACTAGAATAGAATAATATGGTAGGATAAGGTACGTACCCGTTACGCATTGCGGGTTTCCTTAGCACCCAAATAGTATGCTCGACCCCGAGGTGGACTAACATTGTATCCACGGTTTGGGTTATTTTCTTCAAGCATAACAGCTAAAGTTGGGTTGTCCAGCACTTGTCCCTGTGCCCTATTTAACTTAGGACAAGTATCTCGGAAGTGGTTTGGGCTGTTGCACTCAAAGCATGTCTTTTGGTTGTTTCTTATATTGCCCGCATTCACCGGTGTTACTTGCCTTGCTGTTGCTTTACATTGATTCGTAAAATGGCTCTTTTGATTGCAATTAGTACACATTCGACAGGGCTCAGACCTCTGATGATGATAAGCACATTTATTACACTTAGGATGTGGACCTTCATACTTTCCCTGATCATAAACTGTTGCCGCAAATCCTCTTACTCTCTTATTATCAACCATTGTACCCTTTTGCTCGCTTGATTCACCTGCTCCCTTCCTTTTGTCACTATTCTTCAAAGTTCCATTCCTAACCATCTCATCTGTTAGGGTCCCTGCTCTTAATATTGCACTTTGAATCGTGGGAGGTTCGGTTGTTTTCACCATCCCACGAATCTCGGGAACAAGGCCATAAATGTACCTCTCAATCCTCTTGGATTCAGGGGTAACCAGATGAGGAACTAGTTTAGCTAGTTCATGAAACCGGTCTGTGTAGGTTGCATGACCAGCCCCTACCATAGAGTGATGCCAAAACTCGTCTTCTAGTTTTTGCATCTCATTAACCGGGCAGTATTCTTCCTTCAGTAGTCCCTTAAAGTCGTCCCATGACATGCCTACAGCTGCTTCTCTAGTCCTTGCTTGAATCTGCATGTTCCACCATGTCAATGCCTTTTCTGATAGCAAGCATGCAGAATATTTTACTCTCTGGTGGATTGCACAGTTACTGATGTCAATCACTGACTCCATCTTCTCGACCCATCGTGTATATGCCAATGCACCTCCTTTGCCATTAAACTCAATTGGTTTGCATGACGTAAATTCCTTATACGTACATCCAGTCCTATGGTTGTTGTTGTTGTTGTTGTTGTTGTTGTTGTTGTTGTTATCATTCCTTCCTCCATTATTTGTAGCGTCATTTATGCTTCCGTGGTTTCCCAAATTGTTCATGTGATTGCCAACTTGTGTGACTATGGTGGGAAGTAGATTTTGTAGTTGTTGGGCAATAATGGTGGAGACATCTGGATTTCCACCATCGTTACTAGGGTTACTAGTGTCGTGAGCATCTCCTCTACCTCCACGTCCACCAGTTCTTCCACTATCATTACTAGTGTCGTGAGTAGTTCCTCTACCTCCACGACCATCAGTTCTTCCACCTCTTGGTGTTGCACCACCTCGGCTAGTGCTACGAGTTACTCTCTTTGGTGCCATGATATCTACAAGGAGGGACATTTTGTCGACGTCAAATATGAGGTGATATTCCTAGACTACTTAGTCTTAAATCTTGTCAATTTGAGTCAGTCGTTGATTAATGTAAGCATGGTCACATATGTCTACGTGAGTCGTGACGCATTTATAATTATGTTGGCCACCATAATTATAATTGCTTCCTTTCACACGTATACATATTTACCAGGCACACATAACTCAACAATTTGTACTACATAATTGGGTAGACTTTCTGCTCTTAAGTTGTGAAAGGGTAACGTAGTCTGGGTATCTAGAGAAGGTGATATGACGAAATGGACTAGTCACGCTTGTAGAAAGGTTTGAGTGTCGTACTAGGACATATGAACCACTTCTAGGTTTTAGAATCATATAAAGTAAGTATAAGGCAAATCATCAAATCTCTACAGGAAACTAATAACCTTTATTTAACTTAATCTTATGTCTTATCAAACAAGAACTGTCACAAGATTAAGTTAATTAAACAATTATTACTTAGCTCTAAATTTTTGATGACTTGACTATTGTCTGGGGTTTCTTCTAAACAAACAATTAGCAATAAGCATATGCGCATGAAGTGTGTGTAAGGCAAAATAAAGAGAAGGGTCCTAACGTATATAGCAGTTATAGTCTAGGCACTCAATGCAACCTAGTTCTCTATAACCAAGGCTCTGATACCAATCTGTAACACCCCCAAAATACCGCAGCGGAAGACTGTGTCATAGGGGTGCTACTTCATAATACAAAGAACAAGGTATAGAAAACGAACTCTAAATGAGACGTTTTGAAAAGTGACCATTCGATTAATAAATTCCGAAATTCAAACTTGAGTTCCATAATACAATACATAAGAGTTTTAAGACAAATCGAATGGTAAAGATAAAAGCATAAGTCTTCAAAACATGCCAAGCGACTCTATGCTCCATGCAACAGCTATCACCTTATAGACCTGAGATAAACATGCTAAAGTGTCAACACAATGGTTGGTGAGTTCATAGAGTTTGTCTTAAAATAGTTGAAAAGCCTTAAAGAATGTTCACACAGCAAAGGCATTGAGAATCCACTCAGTTGCAGGTCCCGTCATAAGAGACTTGCAACCTGTGTGTTCACAACCCACTGCTAATATATATGGTATAATAAAGACATGTATAAGTTCATCAAAACAGTTTAGCAATTAGTCGTGAGTCTACACTTCATCTCCGAAGACCTCACGTTTATGATGTATCCAACATTCGCAAATGTTAGGATGTATCAATAGCCTCAATGGTCATCCAACAACTTAATGTGGAGCCACCGGAAGTCTCAATGGTCATCCAGCAACTTAATCTGGAGCCACTGGCAGTAACACAATCAAGTATAACGCAGTTAAGTATAACATAATCATGTACGTATGAAATCAAGTATAATGCGATCAAGTATAAGACAATCAAGTATAGAACAATCAAGTATAATGCGATCAAGTATTTGTACAAGTAATCAAGTAGTTGAGCATGTATCCCCCCCCCCCCCAAGAGTTAAAACAATTATGAAAAGAGTAGGGGCTATGACTCACCTTAAGCTTAAGTGATGTGAAATCAAAGTGGTAGTCGAATCGTGAAAGTCTCTAAGAGCAGCCTATAATAGAACGTTGCGACTTAGGTTTTGAGTACCGTCTAAGAATACGAAGAATTGCCTATATATGTCTTGCATAATGTTCATGATGTAGTACTTAGTATAAAGCGTAAGTCGTTGAATATAAATAGTTTATGAAACATGTATGTTTTGGTATATCGTTTACTACCGTTCAGGCCGACATAATTCAGAATTCATGGAGTAAACATTTGAGGAGCCAGGACACTTTAATTCGTAAATCCACAACTCATCTCGACGGCTTACATAATGAACTCCTCACATGAGGCTCCCTACTATTGTAGTAGTTGATGAAATATATAGATATAAGTTTTGATCCGAAAAGTTACATGGCCGATATTTGAATAAACTTAGGAAAGTTTATTAGTACATGAAGATTGTTATTAGGGGTAGTTTCATAAGTCTTGAATGACCATTTTCTTTTGGTAAAATCTCATGGTTCCCTTTTAAGTGAAGTAGATCCAAATTGCTTGTTCAAGTTATTGCCTAATTCATTGTTTCACGTTTACGCCTATGTAAGTTGTTATGGTCATTTCGTCATGGCTTCGCCGTGACCTTGGTCATTTTTCCATGGTCTTGAGACTCAACCTTGGCTTTAGCCATGGTTGTGGTCTCGGCTTTAGGTCATTAGACCTCTTGGTCTTAGTAAATCATAACTATAATATAGTGACTTTGGTCTAAAATGGGCTGTTTAAGATTTTGAAGAATTTTATCACTCGGAAAGCATTTTTAGGTCTCGAGCTTCTTTGTTCCTGAACGAAAACGTCGTTCCGGACAACTTTCATGTTTTAACTTTTTGATGAATCGGACCAGAAGTGGGACTTTCAAAAGCTAAATTTGATCAGAATGCTATTTAGGCAGTTTTGCCGGAAATCTTTGGTAATTTCAAATCGCCATAACTTTTGACTCGTATACTCGTTTTGGGTGGTTCAAATTGCTATGTTTTCCTTGTTAAGTCTTCTTTAACATTAAGTAAGTGTCAAATATCAAAGTTATACTATTTTGGTCGTGGTTTTCCATAAAAATCACTAGTTTGCATGTTTACTTGTCATAAGTTAACATATGTATACCAATACTTGTTTTATCCATTTTTAAACATCATGAACACAATAACAAGAACATATATAGCATGAAAGGAACACAAAGAGCATGTAAATGATAATTAAGCAAGAAAGTATGTTAGGGTTTGCTTACAACTTTTGGCCTTAATGAAAAAGGGAAACTAGGACAAGAACTAGGACTTTGATTGAATAAGCTTTCCTCCTTTGCAATCTATGATAAACCGAGGTTATTTGAAGATTATAACGACGCCTTCTTGAAGTCCAAAGCTATTTGAAGATTATAACGACGTCTTTTTGGAGACTTTAAAGTTATAACAACTTTTCTTAGAAAATTTCCAAGATTGAAGATCAAACACTAGTTTTCTTTCAAAAACTAGTTAACTTTCTTACAAAATATAAGAAAAGTGCCTTAGGTTTTAGGACTTGAAGGTTATAAGAAGGTGTGGTGCAAGGTTTCTATGTGTTATTAGTTGGCTATTTATAGGATGAGAAAAATAGTTAACCATATATTGGGTTAGAATGTAACCATGGTTAATTTAGACACTTGTAAACATCCTAGGGATCAATGGTCAAGATCAAGCCACAAAATGGTGACTCCCCCCCCCCCTAAATGGCGGTTTCATGGAGATAAGATGACTAGATGATGAGTCTTGGTGTTATCTTGCTTAGTTTGTGCATTTTGACTCCGTAAAAAGCTAACCGTAAATGATTAAGCCTCAAAACGTAAAACCGGGTATCGTAAAAATATGAAACTTGAAAGTATTGTTAAACATGTCAATATAGTCCATAATAAAATATAAAATGAGTGGTAGGATCTATCGGGTGCTAAAACCCTGCTAAAAACTGGAAACACGGGTCTAAAACGCGTAATACGTAAAATGTACGAATATTGCGTAAAATTGAGAAAAGTAAAATGTTACTTTTCTAATGTGATAAAAATGATTTAAAATGACTTATAATGTCTAGACTGGGCTCAGTCTAGTGTCGGTTGGTATTAAATGTCGTTTAGACATCAAACCGTAAGCCTAAAAATCACGAAATGACTTATAACATCAAGGGATGATTTTTGGTCAATGGAGGAGGGAAAGAATATGTTGACTTTTTCTAATAAGTTGAAAACTCAAATAGTCTTAGAAACGCGTTTTGTGGTCTAACGGTTAATCGCCTATACAGTTAAGCGTGCTCATGTGAGATTAGTACAGGCATGGGTGACCTGCTGGGAAGTCTTTGGTCATGTTTTTCTCAGTCACGATTAATTCTCAAATAAATCATGAGTGTGTCAAACATTTTTCTGATGCGAGGTCACTTAACGCGGTCGAGTTTCGTTGTACGTAGAATTTCTGAATGACGTTTTACCCTAAAACGTGTAATTCCTTAATAACTTTCACGAAAATGATCTGACGAATGTCAAACATTTAATTTGCCATGGAAATGATTTATCACTCGAGAATATCAAATAAAAATCAACTTTCGGGAAAGTTTCGGGAAAAATGAATAGTAAAAGTGAATAGTGAAATTTTCCGGGAATAGTAATTAATCTGAAAATGCGAATTGTTACACATAAGGCAAGCTGTACAACCATGCCATGAAAGGCAAGCTAAGCTATCCCGAAGGATACTTCCATTCATGCCAAGGATATAGGCAAACCATACCGGTGAAGGCAAGCTAACAACCATGCCAAAAAGGCAAGCTAGGCCATCCCGAAGGATGCCAAAACTAGAGCATTGGATCCAAGCTATGCTTACTTTAACATCTTTACTCGTTTTATCTTTCACGTACTTTTATCATAAAGTACACACTATCATTTCAACATTTCTCATTGCCTCAAGCAATTTTAACTTTCTCTACCATGTTTACTTTCATCTCTACAAGTTTCTATATAACACTTGCCAATTTTATTGTACTTGCATTTCACAATTCAATTGATGAGTGCTCAAACACTCATCATTTTTGGTCAAATCTGGGCTGCAAAACATTTAAAAACACTCAATAATGCATCAAAATACTGAAAATATCCCAGGGATTGTGTTTTATATGTTTCAGATGCAAAATGAGTAAAAACAGATGAAAAATGATCAAAGTTTGCATAATTGGCAGTTTTAGTCCCCTAAGTTTCAAAACTTGTCAAAATTAGTCCCTAGGTATTTATTTTGAAAGATAAGTCAACCCAAGTATTTTGAAAGTCAAATATTATAAAAAATGATCTTTGGGTAAAAAGTTTCAAATGTTTGCAAGATTGGTCCCTGAAATTTCATAATTGACAAAAAAGGTCCCTAGGAATTTTAAAAATATGGAAAAGTCAATTTTGGTTCTTGGATTATGGAAGCTTGGCATAATTGGTCCTTATGAATACTTTGGGAATATTACAAGTTCAGTCCCTTCACTTTTCAGGAATTACACAATTGGTCCTTATGATATTTAATAAACCAATCGGACCCTTTTTATTAAATCAAACCAAACATAATCCAATCCAACCCCCCTAAGCCCAAACCACCCACGGCCCATCTCCATTTTATTAATAAAACCCCAAGCCAGGGTCAAACCAGTCAACCATGGTCAAAACTGGGTCAAACACCCACCTCCTTCCCCACTTTTCCCCCCAAATCCTGCAACCCTGTCTCCCCGCTCCTCCCTCACCTTTTCACCAACATCACCAACCCTCATTAAGACTCTCACCAACCCAAACCAACCCCCCTCCTCATTAAATGAACTCACCAGCTCCACTAACACTTGCCCAAATTACAAGTACACTATTTTGGCGCCAAATCTCAATCAAGGGCTAGGATGAAGCAATTAGCAAATTAAAGGCTGGGATTTGGTCAGAGGTCAACAAAGAAGCCATTGGAACTCCCAAATTGCTACAGGAAGCCATGTGGAGGCTTGGATTGCTTCTCTTTAATTCGTATTATAAGTAGTAGTGTGTAGAAGCCATATATGGCATGTATTAGTTTTAATTTAGTTGTAGTAGTGTTTAAATTATCATTTGTACTCAGCTTTTAAGTTAATGAAAGTTTATTTCAAGTTTACATCCTGTTTTAAATTCCAAGTCTTATTTAAATATTTCAACTGTTAGTTTAAGGTTAATTAGTGTTCATAAGCCATCTACAAACTCATATAAGCTCAATGTGTTTGCTTTCAGAAGCTTTTTAAGCTTGTGGAATTGTTTTAACCAAGGTTTTATAAAAATAGGCAAAAATATATAAAAAATCAAAATAAAATAAAAAAATTATGTTCAAGGGTTGAAGAAGGCTGGAGCACAGTTAATTATGGATGGATGTGGGTTAGGGGCTTGTGGAAGCCATTAGGTATTGGTACTTGGTCCTTGTTCATTGGCTGCTAAGCTTGGAAGGCTTTTGTAAGGCAATTCCTTCAAATCTGTTTCTGTGTTCAATTGTGTTTATTTGTAGTTTATTTGTACTTACTTTGCTTCTTATTTGCTTATTAGATAAATCTCAACAACAAGATTAAGCTTTAGTTTCTGTTTACTCAAAATTTCATTAAGGGCTGTACATTAAGTGGTGTTTGGAATTAACTGAGTTGTGGTGTTGTAGTTGGATTTAGTGTTCAATTCTTGTTCATTTGACTTACTCAGACCCCTAGTACACCAAATCAAGCAAGTCTTTGTTAGTAACAAGCATAAACGTCAAAATCATCACTAACTTGGTCTAAAATCTGTCTATGTTGGAATTTAAGTAGCATAAGCTTCATTTTAAGTCACAAATTGATAACTTTGCTTATTTTAGTCTTTTTACATCTTAACTAATCACAATGAGTAAAAAAATCAAGCCCAAAGTTCATAAAAGTCAGAGCTTTTAAGAAAGTGAAAAAGTCAAAATTGCAAGTTTAGGCAGAAATCTAAATTTTGCATGAATTGTTTTGATTTTTGAGTTTGGATTCAGGTCTTGTGCTTTTTACATATTGTAGTTTTTCAGCTAATCTTTAAAATTCCACATAGCTATTATTTTTTAGATTTTTCTCAAGTGCTTATTTGTAGGCTCAAAGTGACTTGCAGGGCAAGGGTATGCCCTGCACCATAACTCAGTCCATTGACCCCTTTTTCCTTGGCTTGTCCTGACTGATCTCGTGGGTCCCACCCCCTGTTTCTTGGCTTATTGGAGAGCCAATAAGCCAATCTTTAAGGGCAAAAGCTTATTTTTGGGTTCTTGGCTTATTTACAAGGGCTGCAAGTCCTCTTTAGTTTGTCCAATCCATTACTTAAGCTGAGTCCTCAGGTTTTTGTTATATTTCCAAGAGTGCTTATCTAGCTTATTTGTGAGAGTTAGGATTTGGTTTTTGGCTTATTTTAAAACCATACTGCTTATCTTCTTATTTCAGGTCTAAGTTTGGATCCCTGATCCCTTGTGTGGACCCCACACTGGCTTGTTATTAGGTCATTTGACCTATGCATCTGTGAACTCAGTCCATTTAGCTTATTATATAAGCTCATTGTGAGCTTATTGGTGGGCTTATTGGCCTGTTGCTTGGTTTATTTTGTGGATACCCAGTCCTACTTGAGGGTTCAACCCCAAGTTTGGACCTCTGACCCCCCTTGTGGCCCCCACAGAGGGCTGCAAGTAGGCCTTATTGGCCTGTTTGGCCTGTCAAGAAGCCAAGGGCTTATTTGGCTTTTCTAGCTTATTCTTTGCATATCCCTGGATTATTTGTGCTTATTACTTGTTGTTGTTGATAATTAGTGGTTTATTTTGGTTTGTGATTCAACTGTGTAACTTATTCAAGCTAGCTCAAGTCCTAATAAGCCATTGGCTTAATCTGTCTATCAAATAAGCCCACAAATTGCTTATTTCTGGTTTCCAAACAAACTTGCTTCACAAAAGTTGTCTAAAATCAGTATATAAACAAGTTTGAAAAAGAAAATTCCAAAAAAGCCACACTTAATAGAAGTGATAGCTTCTATTTAAGCTAATTGGCTTATTCTCAGCTTTTTGTAAAAGCAAATTTTCATTTTTACATTTTTCTTAGGTTTCTGATATCATAAAATAATTTTAGTAATTTTTTCAGATTTTTCTCTTTTCATTTACTACTTTTTATAATTTAATTTAGTTTTTAATAATTAATAATTAGTTAATAATTAATAATAACTAATTTAAAAATCAGAAAAATACAAATTTAGTTTTAAAATTAGTTTTTAGATATTTTAGATTTTTCCAAATAATATTTTCAATTTTCTAGTGTAATTTCATAATTAGTTATATTTTAGGTTAATTTAAATAATTAAAAAGTAATTAGAAAATAGTTTTTAATTAATACTCCCTCCGTCCCATTTTTATTGTCCAGTTTGAATTTTCAAAGTCAAACCGGTTCAACTTTGACCATAAATATATATTTTTATTATATAATACTTGATGAAAAAATTATACCATTGAAAAGTACACTTAAAACTCAATCCATTTATATATTTTGCATCAAATATTATATAACACCCACAAAAATATTTAATGTCAAAGTTGAAGAATGAAGACTAAAAAAGTCAATATTGGACAATAAAAATGGGACGGAGGGAGTAATAATTATATAATTAGTATAAAAATTAATTTTCTTTTTCTAAAAATTTTCTTTAATCATTAGGTTTGTAAAAATATCATTTTCATATCCGTAGCCTTTTTATTTATTCAGATTCACTTTTTCTCACGTACGTCAGTACCCGTTTGTAATTTAAACGTACGTTTTTAGGTTTTAGCACATTTCTTCTTCATCTAAATTCACGTAATCAATCATATAGCTTTCCTAAGCTATTTCATTTCATAATTTTTAAATATTTCTCATCATAACCCTTTCCTGTGAAATTCACCCGATCACAAGCACGCTTAAGTACAATTCACACCTTGTCGGGACATAACGACCTGGTGATACCCTATATTACCCGGAAGCATTGACTCTAAGTTATTTGACCTTTTTGACCATTTACTTGGTCAATTTAGGTTGACTATTTAGAGCCAATCACAATGTATCATTTATCCGTCAACCCTAAGTTGACTCACACTTTCACTATATACCATTTTATCACATTGGCCTATTCAACTCTTTCATGCACGTAAATTGTGCATCATACATATTTCAATATTTTAACATGATTCGATTCATGTCTTACAATTCTTTCTAGCACACTTCATATCACTTATGACCTTTAGCGCAATCTATATCTCATTCATCACCTTTACTCATCACGCTTAACTAATTACTTATTAACACATTTTACTTATCATGTTTATTTATAACATGATCTCATTACATCTTAACCATACACTTTAACTTTTCTCATTTTAATTAAGCGTGTAAAATCATGCTTCACTAATCATTTCTTACTTTTCTCAAACCTTTTAAACATCAATGCTCTATCAAACACTTATCATACTTTTTAACTTTTTCGACCCCGACTAGGTCATCACATGCATATGGAAACTTACGTCATTTGGACATAGTCTATGCTTTACACAACTTCTAAAATCAAACATATTCATTCAACAAGCATTCAGACCATAGATCATATCCATTCACTTTCATTATCGTTACTACAACACATGTTCACATAATCACATAATATCCACCGACACTATCAGAGGTGTACGGTGATCTCAACACTTAAACACATTGAGTCTGCCATGGACTTACATCACATAAAGCTTAGACATACAATAACTACTACCATAGACTTAGCGTCACATAAACAATAACATTCAACACTTATCCACAAAGTGTTTAAACATTATAATTATAATCAAATCATATAGTCTATGGCTCATGTCACATTGCACAATCAATCTATGTCTAAGCCTCAACATTCTAACTAGCCGAAAGCACTAGTCTACCTTACAACTAAGGCATCATACAACTTTTAATTCATTTATCAACCCATCTCTAATACCGCTTAGCATTCATACTCGCATTCCATTACTATAACTCTATCATACATTCACATAATCACAATACAATCACTGGCACCAACCGAGGTGCACGGCCAACTAATCATTTAAGTATTTCAAGTCCCCACTCATACACATCAACAATATAACACACATCACCTACTTAACATCATTAATCTCATCTAGCATAAAACATAATCCAGCTCATACTTAACAATTAATTCCCGCATCACTAACACTTACGCTCAACACTTCTACAAGTGGTTTAAGACTAGGAAACCTATAGTGGAAACCTAATTCACTTAAACCGAAGCTCTGATACCAACTTGTTACACCCTGTGAACGCTTTGACCAAAAATTAAAACTTTTTACGCGGAAATGATTTGACTATAATGGAGCTCCTGTTACTCTTTTATAAACTGGTAGAAATCTATTACAAAACAGCCCTTGAGACCATTTTTAAAAGATACTAGACTCAAATACCTTTAAAACGACGGGTGACACATCTTCTAACGATTTACGATTCATTTTCTACAAAATGAACAAAACCAACAAAATCTGCCCAAACCCACATCTATAACAAAGATGAACAAATCATAACCAAGATGAACAAAATCAACTGCACAATCCAGACCCAAGATGCACAGTCTCAGAACCAAGATGTAGAATTTCACGGGTTATGCAATAAACCCATTATGACCCATCACACTCCAAAATACTTAATCCACTTTCATTACACCCCATATTTAACCAACATACATTATTTAACATCTTAAATATGTTTCATAATTACTTGACCCGTTAACAATCCAAAATGGGTAACATCATGCTTGTGCCAAACGCTCCTTTAACTTGACTCAATAACTCACAAAACATACTTTGACACATCAATTGACTACCAAATCATTACCACATCTATGACATACACTTTACAAATCGTAGAAAGACTCTTGGGGGTACAACCTTGACTTGAGCTCGGTATTCTACCTAGCTCTACTATCTTACCCAAGTCCTTCTACATCACATATCCAACTTAATCCTTATCCAAGCCATCCATAACAACATGCCAACCTACAAAACGGTTAGACAACTAAACCGTAAGCACAAGGCTTAGTAAGTAAAACGATCATAATAAAACATTATAACTCAATCACACATTAAGCATCATAATCTACTCATCCCATCACAATATAAACATAACACATATCTTGGCCATTTCAAGCCTTATCATTACATCTCAACCTTTCCTACACACTTACACTAGACCAACTAAACTCTTAATCTTCTTTTGCTAGTTATGCCAAACTAGCCTTACCTCTACTTCTTCCTCACATAATCATTCAAACACTATCAATCATCTCATCATAGCAATCATATAACACATAATGTAAGAAATCATTATACCATCAAATCATAACCGGTTTACCTACCTTGAATCCAAGCTAAGCTAACAATCATTATTTCAACACCATCATCATCATCCTCACTAGTAATCATCATCATCATCATCATCATCAACAAAACCTAATAATACATATAACTCAATATCATAAACAAGGGTTTATATAACCCATAACAACTTACCCATTATCCTTCTATATCATCATATGATCATACTTTGATCATATGATGAAAACCCACTTAACCCATTAACCTTAACCACTTAATCATGTATGATAGAGCTACTTACTTGTAGTGATCTTTGCTAGGAAGGACCCTTAGCATAATTTCTTCATCATCTTCTTTCTACCTTTGCAAGCTACTCTTCTCCCTCCCTTTTCTTATCCAGAACCGTACAAACACAAACATACTCTAAGAAGGTGTGGAATTTGCTAGAATTATGTAGATGGATGCTTATATACTTGTACAACTTTGACCATTTGGCATAAATGGTCCCTTGAGTCTCTATCCTTATATTTTGACCACATCACATATATAACACTTTGATACTAGGCAACATTAGCCCCTTAAGTTATGCATCATAACCTCCAAAACTATATAATACATTCGTTGACCATCACTTTGACTATCGGGTCTGACCACTACACAATATTCGTTGACTAACCAATCACGTAAGGCCCTTATCCCAATACATCTAGGGTGGGGTCCAAGTACTCGAGAAACGGGTCTAACAACCGAGGACCGAATTTCATGAATAACCGGAACCGAAACCGAACCGACGGGCCATCGGTTCGGTTTTGTCGGTCTAAGTGTATTTTGGTATGTTTTTGTCAGTTTTAGGCAGAACCGGACCGAACCGAACCGACCCGAAACCGAAATCATGTAAAACCTGAAACCGAAACCGAACCGACGGGCAGTCGGTCCGATTCGGTTTTTGTCGGTTCGGTCGGTTTCGTCGGTCCGTTTCGGTTTTGAACCTTCGGTGCTCAGGCCTATGTGATATTAGTGTTAAATCATATATAATATGTGATATCACATGTGATATTAGTGTTAAATCACATATGATATGTAATATCACATGTGATATTAGTGTTAAATCATATATAATTTTTTCATGCAAATTTCAAAAAAAAAAAAAAAAAAAACTGTAAAAAAATGAATTTTTTTCGTCGAAAGTATATCAAAGTGCCTATCTATAGAAAGATAATTAAATGTTCGCCGTAATAGTATATTTTTTTCGCTTAACGATTAGCGGTTTATTAATATTTGAAAAAAAAGAGTATGAAAGTGATTTTTTTAATTGTTGGGACTAATCTCATCAATTAGATCAAATAAATATGGATGATGGAGATTTATCCCTTAGTATGTAAAAAAGTTTGTTCCTCAAATGATCTTAAATCATACTTTATAATATGAACTTTGTTTACAATTACATGAGTATTAGTATTAGCTTGAGACTTCAATCCATTAAACTTACAAAATTTTATAAATGTACGAATTAGTTTTAATATACGTTAAATAGTTTTAAAATAAATATTAGTTTTAAAATTTCATCCATGTTTTTTAATAGGGGTAAAACTAAAAATACGCAACATATTTCTACAAATAAACACAAGTACGCAATATACTTAGTGAAGTGTCAAACGTACGCAACATATTTTCTAAAAGTCGTCGATCTACGCAATATGACTTGCTGGCAGCAAGTTACCAGGTCACCAAACTTTAAAAGTTACACCTTTGGTCCCTAAACTGTCTCATATCTCGCGTACATGATCCTATTTTGTTAACGGTCGTTAAAAAAGTTTTTAAAAAAACTTTTTAACATTTTTTTTAAATCGAGAAAAAAAAAAGTTAAAAAAATTTAAAATTAAAAAAAAAGGAAAAAATTAAAAAAAAAATTATTTTTTAAGTTAATATTTAAAAAAAAAAAACAAAATTTAAAAAAAAAATAATATTTGCGAAAAAAAATATAAATACACATTTTAAAAAAAAGGAAAAAAAATTTAAAAATTATTTTTTTTAAAGTTAATATTTAAAAAAAAAATCAAAATTTAAAAAAAAAATAATATTTGCGAAAAAAAATTATTTTTTTTTTATAAATAATAATTAATTTTTTTTAAATGCGTATTTTTTTTTAAATTAATTTTTATAAAAAAAATGCGTAGTTTTAAAAAAAATATTTTTTATAAAAATTAATTTTTTTATAAAAAAAAATTAATTTTTTTTCGCAAATATTAATTTTTTTTTTAAATTATGATTTTTTTTTAAATATTAACTTTAAAAAAAATAATTTTTAAAAAATTTTTCCTTTTTTTTTAAAAATGCGTAATTATAAAAAACAATTTTAATTTTTTTCCGCAAATATTAATTCTTTTGAAAAATTTTGATTTTTTTTTTAATATTAACTTAATAAAAATTATTTTTTTTTTTAATTTTTCCCCCTTTTTTTTAATTGTAACTTTTTTTTTTTTAATTTTAATTTTTTTTATCTCGATTTAGAAAAAATATTAAAAAGTTTTTTTAAAAACTTTTTTAACGACCATTTCTAAAATAGGATTATGTACGCGAGATATGAGACAGTTTATGGACCAAAGATGTAACTTTTAAAGTTAGGTGATCTGGTAACCTGCTGCCAGCAGGTCATATTTTGTAGATCGACGATTTGTTGAAAATATGTTGCGTACGTTTGACACTTTATTAAGTATGTTGCGTACTTGTGTTTATTCGTGGAAATATGTTGCGTATCTTTAGCTTTACCCCTTTTTAATAATTTTAGATAATAAATAAATAACTCCTTGTGCTTTATACCCCTATACTTTATAATATGAAATTTATTTTCAATTACATGAGTATTAGTTTGATATTTCCATCCATTAAACTTATACAATTTTATTAATATACGAATTAGTTTTAATATACATAAAATATTTTTAAAATAAATATTAGTTTTAAACTTTCATCTATTAAAATATTTTTTTACCATGTATGATAAACAAGGACTCATATTATCCTATTTAAAAGTTTAATTTATGCATACACGGATTTAAATATTAAATACGGCTAAATTATTATTAACGGTAATATAAATATCAAATTTTAATCACGAATTACTGTGATATGAAAATAAATATACGCGATTGTACTTATAACAACGACGGCGCTCATGCTACTAAACTCGCACATTTTGTACAACATGATATCAAATATACGCGATTTTACTTATAACAACGACTCATGTAATTATTATTTAAAGTTTATATACGAATATCCGGAAAAACATTTTAAAAAACTTTTCAAAGTATATTTTAACTTCATCAACGCTTATTAGGTGCTACTAAACTCGCATATTTTGTACAACATGATATCAATTATCAATAGTTAAAGTTAAACAACAACAACAACATCAACCTCAACATCTATGTTAGCTAAATGAAGTTAAATCTTTCATCCAACAAATTTTTTTACTAAATATTAATACATAATGACAAACTCATGCATATTTATTAGTTGTACTTATATCACAATTTTTACGAGTAAATTCTTATATATTTACATAGTAAACCAAAACTTTAAATAAATTTGATGTATGTGTAAACCACGTACGTGCACGGGACTTATAACTAGTTATATTAAACAAACACATGATTTATGTAATTATAACATTTGAAAACTATGCACAATTAAAATTATCTATTTAAAGTATAGAGTTAAAAATAAGAACATATTTTATTTATTTATTAATTAGTATTATTATTTTTTTGTTGCAGAAAAATAAGAACAAAAATACTATTGTACGGTCACTACTCACTTGAGAGAAATTTTGAAAAGATTGCGCTCCAACGTTCAAAACGGATACACAGACTTTGTATTACTCGTGAGATAGGCTCATGTGAATTCATTGAAACTCAAGCTCCCCCTCATTTTTCAAACCTTTTTTAACTTTTTAACCCCACTTTTCTCCTTTCTTTCTATTTTATCCCCTCCTAATGTTTCCACTTACGCTTCTCAATAAAACCACAAGCTAGATATAAATAAGCTCAATTTGACCATAACTCGAACCTTTAAAATTGAATTGAGCTTAATGACACATTAATTTGCAAAACAAGGTATTGAAAAGCTCTAGCTTCATTTGACGAAAACTCCAAAGCCTTAAAATCGAAATACTATTACACTTACATGAGAGATATAATATAAACTAGTGTTGCAAAAAAAAAAAAAAAAAAAAAAAAACCCTACAAGGCCGATCAATAGCTGCCTAATCACTAATCAGCCACCAACATTTTCGATTGTGTAAATCGGTCAACTATGGTCAACGGTGGTCAAACTTGTCGAAAACCTACAAATCTTGTTGGAAATACCCAAAACTTGCCGTAAACTTTTTTTAATCACTTATATTTGTTGTTTATACCTACTATAAGGTTGTTTTTTTAAAGAAAAATCTTGCCAGTAATACCAAAAACTTGCCGAAAATACCCAAAACCTACTGGAAATGCCAATCTGTTTAATCATCTTAATTCCGCCTATACCGATTACAAGCTACAAGATGGTCGACTACCCGACTAACGATTCACAATTTTTGCAACCTTGATACTAACTGATACTAGGGGTATTCATCGGTTCGGTTATCGGGTTGTTTAGTTTATTCGGTTTGGTTAGTTCCGTTAAGTTTTTCTGGGTATAACCGAAAAAACGAACAATATAACCCGAATTACATAATTTAATTATTTATTCATTTTTTAAATAGATTTTTAGCAGATAAAAAATATCAAGCTTAGAAAAATATTATATTTATAGTATGAAAGAGTTTTAATATATTTTTTTTATATAAAATATTAAAAATATATATTTATTTGAATTCGGTTTTCGGTTTAGATTGCCAAAACCATAACTGATTTGAAAACCGAAAATTTAATTCGGTTCAGTTCGGTTTTAGCAAATTCGGTTACAAGTTCGGTTCGATTTTGATTTCGATTTCGGTTTATTCAGGTATTACCCAATGAACACCCCTAAAGTCTACTCGACTAGCTATTAAGTAATTTTTGTTTACTGTTTATGGAGTCGTGATCGAAAAGCTCTCAAATGATATCACACCCCTGTACCAAACTGCTGCTAATCAAAATCTAGGTAACATTTGCACATTACAGAAGGTCCACTACATAAGGTCATAAGGACTATTGTGGGCCTTTTGACTGTAAATAGCAAGGACACAAATAAAAGTAACCTAAAGTATGAGGGTGCTAAAAGTAACAATACAAAATTGTGATCCCATACTTCTTCTATGGTCCTGTCCTTATTGCTCCTATAAATAAGGAAACATTCTCCTAAACAATATCATATTGTTCTCATCTGCCACTCTTTTTCTATATATCCCACTAACATTTTCCATCATTATACCTTGTTGTTTAAGTGACCATATACATTTTAAACCCATGTCCGCCTTTTAGCACCTTTTTTCCAATCTTTCAGTTTTATATGACTTTTAAGATTCCAATTCATATCTAGAAGTTCATTTTTTCCAATATCCAAATCAAGCCCATTTCCAAAATGCAGGTTCCTATATGTGTTTTCAAAATCTTGATCATTTTCGTGCTTTATGTCTCGCCGTCTTCTGGCTTGGGCTGTTCCGCGGTTGATAGGGCAGCTCTTCTTGGGTTCAAAGCTAGAATTGTTAAGGACACTACTGATATTATGGCTTCTTGGGTTGGAAAAGATTGTTGCGACGGAAGTTGGGAAGGTGTTCAATGTGATGGTGTCACAGGAAGAGTGACTCAAGTTTTGTTACAAAGGCCTGCTGATAAAGATAGTGCTATTTACATGAAGGGTACGCTTTCGCCTACTTTAGGTGATTTGAAGTTCTTGGAGGCTTTGGTGATCAGTGGGATGAAAAGGCTATCGGGAACTATCCCAATGAGCTTTTCGGGTCTACCACGTCTCACACAACTTGTTTTGGAAGATAATTCACTTCAAGGAACTATCCCTGCCAGTTTAGGCCAGTTGCATTTGCTGCAAACACTTTCATTAAGTGGCAACCGCTTAACTGGCTCAATCCCGCCCACCTTTCAAACCTTGAACAGACTTATCCAACTCAATTTAGCAAGAAACTCGCTCTCAGGTCCCATCCCACTTGGTTTGGGAAACTTAGTCAACTTGCAGTATCTTGACTTAAGTTACAATATGTTAACAGGCTCTATTCCTGTCAATTTGGGCCGATTGTCAAAATTGACTTTTCTTGATTTTTCAAATAACAGGTTGTCGGGTCAGATACCTGGTTCGTTATGCAACTTGGCAAAACTTCTTGACTTGTCCTTGAACAACAATTTGTTGACGGGACAATTGCCGTTAAATATAGGGCAGCTTAAGTCTCTTGCCACCCTTTCGTTAAGTTTCAACCGTCTTGTTGGTCATATCCCAGAATCTATATCACAATTACACAACCTTTGGAACCTTAACTTATCAAGAAACGCCTTTTCTGATCCGTTGCCCAATAATGCCTTATTTGTCGGTCTCACTTCTTTATTGTCCGTGGATTTATCTTACAATAAGTTCAATCTTGGAACCGTTCCAAAGTGGATTACAAGCAAAGAGCTGTCGGATGTCAATTTAGCAGGATGCAACCTCAGAGGGCCCCTACCAATCTTCACAAAACCAGGTTCACTCAGTTCTATAGACCTCTCTGACAACCATTTTACAGGAGGGTTATCAGGTGTGTTTGGGAAGATGTCTAGCTTACAAAAAGCTAAATTGTCAAACAACCAACTCACGGGGAATTTATCAGCTATCAGGCTGCCGAGTGGGCTGGCGTTGCTAGACCTCCACTCAAATAAACTCTCTGGGTCATTGTCGGGTCTGCTGGGATCAGCAGGCCGTTTCTTGGAGAGCATTGACTTGTCAAACAATCAAATCACAGGTACTATTCCTAGTACGATCTCGAAGCTTGCAGGACTCACGAAGCTGGATGTTTCTAGGAACCGTTTAACGGGTACAATTCCACCAAGTTTGGGGAATTTGTCAAAGTTAGGGTGGTTAGATGTATCAATCAACTTGATTGGAGGGAAAATACCGACAAGCTTGTTGATGATTAGACAGTTAAGGCATGTTAATTTCAGGGCGAATAAGTTATGTGGTGAAATCCCACAAGGAAGACCGTTAAATATCTTTCCATCATCTGCCTATGCACACAATCTTTGCTTGTGTGGCAAGCCTCTGCCACCTTGTAAGCAATCCCCTGCCACCTAGGCACCTATGAAGAAAACGACAACCAAGCGGTGGTCTTGGTTGGGCCAGCAGGATGCTGACTCGTATACACGAGAAGTTATGTTCTCTGTTTTGCTTTAAGCTTATTTATTTTAGTAGTTGGATTAGATGTTGTCATCGTTCCTATAGAGAAATAAATCATTATAAAGTTGTAGGCAAATGTTTGCTTAAATCAAAATTTAATTATAACAAAGATCTCTTTGAGTAATGAGTACTATTACTTTGTTTGTTTTTTATCAAAAAATGTCGACAGGAAAGTGTATACAAAAGAAATACAAAACTATGCATTGTCACAATACTACTTCAGCCTTTGCTTTGTTTCTTGAGACTGAAGAAGCTTCATCATCATCACTATTTGATTCTCCATACTGTAAAGCAAGAAGCACAGGTCATAGTCATCAAGTGGTCACTAAAATATAAAATTTTAAAAGGTGGTTTAAAGTTGAGATCATCTTATTTGTAACATTATTTCAATTTTCAGCATCATTAACGGTCACCTTAGACTTCTTAAATATCATATTTATGACTAAAGTTTGAAAAAATAAAATATCATTTTATAGAGCAATGAGCGAAGAAAAGAAACAAACAACGATTTATATATTAGAATGATTTTTAAAGCATTTAAAAAACAACAAGCTAGATAACACAGGACGAGGGACTAAAGCCTACAACTAGCTGAATTTTGAAAATATACCAGCCATAGTTTGCAGAATGATTACCGAGGACATTAGCCATATTCCTTTTATCTAACTTGGGACCAGAGGCCATATCGAATTCCTAGTACCTCATCACTGGCATTCAGATGGTTATCCTCATGATCTCATAGGTCCATAATTTTAAGGATGTTACTCATTGGCCATAGTACGTCAATCAGCATCCATTCCAGCCTTTCAGGTCACAAGTAGCCTTAATCAAGCCAGTCATTGCGCTAACAACCCAATTTTAAAGGATCGACGACAACTTAAACTCCATTCTTTCTTAAACTATAAGGAATTCATTGTGCTACATGATATAAAGAATGCAGTTAACATTTTTTTTCGTTGCCTGTCGTGGTTTCTCTGCAGATAAAAATTTAAAACGAAGGAGTTCAAACTAGTAATATCAAGCCAGACTGATACTAAATAATACGGAGTAGTCATCTTATTTTCCTTTCTTTTTTCAGACATTTAAATTGCTTCCATACACCATATTTATTGACCTTGATCACCAACATACACGCGCAATTGCGAATCCAGAAACAAAGTTCACATGGGCACCGTTACCAGCGACCTCAACAAATGTAATTTCACTGTAGCATCTAGTCGCTTTTATATATGATTATATGTAGACCCACCCGAGGACAGTTTTTCATTCAAGAACACAGTTGGGCACACTGATCAACTCGACAAACTATATCTTAGTTACATAATTCAGTGTACCACACAACTACACAAGAGTGCCAAATTTATATCACTGTCATCGTCATTGAAAAATTGCTAAGACAGTAACCAAAGATCCTGAAATTCAACACTCAGGGACCAAAAAATCAAAAATCCTGTCTAAATCAATAGGGATTCACGGTCAACTTTTGACAATATTAAGATTTACAGTTCATTACTTTGAAAAAGTGAGCGACCGAATTTTTATTTATTATTTATTTATTTATTTTTTGACAAATTTGGAATTCAAAGTTTAGTTTCACAAATTTAGTGTGTGTTTATTGGTAAAAAATATTCAATTTTTCTACGAAATATTTCATTAAAAACTGAAAAAATTATGGTGCGTTAGTCGGTGAAAAATATCTTATTTTTCTGAGAAAATTTTCATTTGAAAATGAAAAAATTAAAAATCCATTTAGTCACATTTTTTCCCAAATTTCAAGAAAAATGAAATCGTCATTTTTTAAATTTTAACGAAATAGAAAAACTCATTCTACCCTTCTCATTTTTTATTTTTTATTATTTTTTTCTTTCTCAATAAAAAGAGACATGATCTAAAAAAACAGATACATCATTTTAACCCTATTCTCTCGTGTCATCCTCCACCGCCCACCGTCGCCGCCACTGTCGCAATTTGAGGTATATCATTTTTTTAAAAAGTAAAATTATAACTCCAACTAAACGGGTTTTCAAAATTCTAACTCTTCTCTAGATAAGAAAAACAATTACATTCAATAAAATTTTTCTACAGCTAAACAACACCTTAAAACCTATTTAGTCACACTTTTTTAAGAAATTTTTATAAAAGAATGAAAATCTCATCTTTCAAACTTTAACTAGAATTTAGAAAAAAACTCTTATTTTTTTTCTTATATTTTTCCCTTCCATTCTTTTTACATCCTCTTGCGTTTTTCAATTTTTATAAAAAATATCATCTAAACACGTTCTCTAAACGTATAGCTCCTTTCTATTGATAAAAACTCTTCCTTTTTTCTAAAGAAATTGAAATATAAATTTTTTTTTTCTACAACTAAACGCACTGCCAAAATGACACAAAAAAAAAGGTAGTCTGTATTAGGGCTAAGCAAAACCAACCGACTCCTGAAAAGTATGACTTGAGTCAATTTTCCATATAAACCCAACTAAACCCGTTTGGGTCTAGATTGACTAGTCTACATAATATATACTTGTATCATCTTTTGGTTCTAAACTTTTTAGCATTTGATATTATTGCTTGTAAATATACATAGGGGTCTCGAATAGGCGTGCAATAGGTGTCGTGCCCATCGCATAGAGCCTCCACTTAAAAAATATCACATTTTTATTAGTTATGCATATAAATACGTATAATATTAAACATATATTATATGAGTCATATAATTCAAGATTATATGCAACTTTTTTTTTTAATTTACAAGTGTAATATGGTCTTTTTGTTATTATTGCCTACATCAAAAATTCCAAAATAACCCAGTAAATATAACTCAGTGAACTACTAACGATTATAGAATGGCAAAAGTAAAAATGGTATATGACATTTCTGTAATTTTGTTTATAAAAAAGTACGTAATTTTGAAGTGCTCTTCCTAAGGTTAAGAAAATGACATCCGCATTACTCATACCCCTTATGTAAGGTACCTCCAAATATCATTATGGTACAAAGTTTGGAGCTGATCCTCTCTTTGTTAAAGTCATGGTTATATGCCATTATCATGCAACTTTGTTTAACGAGCAATCAGGGGCGGCTCAAGACTTGTGAAGGCCTAAAGTTAAATTCAAATATAAAAGGCTTTTCTGATTATTTATTTTCTCTCTTTGCTTAATATTAGCTTTTCAATTCATTGGATTTATAAAACATCCAATTATCAAACGAAGAACACAACGAGAATCTAGGAGTTTATTGAAAATAGAAAAAAATAATATAAGAAAAAGATCATACCAAACTTCGCTTTATGATAACCTATAAGTAGGGCTAAAGAACTGAACCAACACAAACGAGGTTTGTTCGTGTTTGTTAATTTTGGTTAACTGATATGAACATTTAAACAAACAGACATTGGTGTTTATATTTGTTCGTTGAAAAATAGGTTATTTTTGTCCATTCATTAAGACACTGTTTTATAAGTGATTCTTGGAACGTTTAATTTGTTTATAGTATCGACTAAAAGTAATTAGAATTTATAGCACTAAATGAGCTCACTGCATCATTTTGTAACAATAATAAGATGGACCTCGTCGTGAATCTTAAACTCAAATAAGGAATTAATGGTTTGAATTTATAACAAATAAATAGCAAATATCCTTGATAATTTTAGCAGTTTAAGTAATAGATGCATTTTATATATCGAGATCTCAAGATGATGCCTTTTAGAGCATCCACTATGGTGGTTTAAAAATAGGTTCAAGAAATTATGAAGAGGTTCAAATTTTTTTATACCATAGTGGAGAACCATTTTAAGTCTAGGTGGCATGAAAAGGTCTAGGATTTTGAAGAGGTTTATAAATTAATGCATTACATGAATTGACAATTTTACAAA
This sequence comes from Artemisia argyi, assembly GCA_030686995.1. Classification (NCBI taxonomy): domain Eukaryota; kingdom Viridiplantae; phylum Streptophyta; class Magnoliopsida; order Asterales; family Asteraceae; genus Artemisia; species Artemisia argyi. Next base: position 43,498,629 of record CM060683.1, on the reverse strand, counting down.
CCTATTAGAAGTTTTATCTATAGTGGGAATAAGTTTATAGTATGAAAAGGTTTGTAAATTAATGACATTTCATGAAGTGGCAATTTTATAAACCTTTTAGAAGGTTTATCATAGTTGATGCCCTTATAAACAATAAATAACAAATATCCTTGAAAATTGTGTGGTTTAATTAGAATTTATAGCACTAAATGAGCTCACTGCATCATTTTGTAATAATAATAAGATGGACCAAGTTATTATTATTATTATTATTACGAGACAGCATGGCCCGTGCGATGCACGGGCTTTGTTCACCATAAAGAATCATTGGTTTTGCAATGCAAGGGTTCTGCGTATTTTGTTATTATACGCTTAGTTTTGATCGGGGTTACTCAACTGAATAAACGAAGTTTGTTTAAGTAAGCTTTGAGTACGTCTGCGTGTTGCGGCAGGATTTTTGGGTGTTTTCGCAAAAGCACGATATATAGAGCACAATAAGAAGCAATATACGAAAATGGCAAATGTGTCAGATATGGAGGAATTACTCTAAACCTATGTATAACTCAAATCTTATGACTTATGTGCATTAAGAATTTTATGAGATTAATCTCAACATGCCCATACTTCACATTCCTATAGATAGGTAATAAAGATGCATCATATTAATATTCAATATTTTATAACTAAAAAAGAAGCACATTAAACATTGATACAAACATCCTCCAAAAGAAAGTTAAATACCATCTCTCTTTCTCTCTAGTTTCAAATTTGAGGCTTCTTGAAGCAACACTAATCATTTTATGGAGCCTATCAATACCAGTTGTTATATTTGAAGGTAAAGAAACTTGATTTACTTGAATCCCACTTGCTACATAAAGAATCGAGGACACATTGTTGAGATTGTGAACCGCATCATTAGATCGACTCACGACATAGTCCAATGTATTTGTTGTGCTCCCATGGAACTTCCCATGAGCCGTGAACAGAACCACACTTCCGATACTGTGACACATGTTATACCAGCAATTAGTACTTGAAACACACCCACATAAACTAATGAAAAAAAAGTATTGATTATAGATTGTCTTACATAGCGGCAACGGTGAAGATTGACATTTAGTATTTATCATTGTAATCAATTGAGCAGATAACACAAACCTTTTTTTTTGGATAAACTCACTAAGTTGTAGCAAATAAAGAACCAAAAAAACAAAAGGAGAAAAAGAGGGTGGATATACACATACATCCCAAGAAACAAATACATATTATTCTTGCATTGTGAAAATGGGCTTTACATATACATACTATTCTTGCGTTCTGCAAATGGGCTTTACATATATAAGAAAACGTACCTCAATTCAGGTATGTGGTGTTTGGCATTGTGCTTAAAGTCGGCAATAATTAGTTTCTAAATCCTAAACCAGTAGTAATAGGGCCTTTATTTAACACGCATAAAGGTAGCATCCATTATCTTCGAGAATACTAACCTGTTATATCTAACATCAAACGGGAAAAATACTTGATACTTACAGATTTGCTACCGCAATAATAAAGATATGAGCCTTACCACTCGAGGATTTGTTTGAGTGTTTGACACCTACAGAAGTCACCCCAACATAAAAAGCATCCCACGTGCACCAGCCAAATCAATTTAACATCTCAACCATCTAATGAGTTATAATACATAAATTACTATTTTGATATCCATTAAAAAATTAAGTACTTACAAAAGTGTAAATCTCCGAAGATGTCACTCTGCGCTCCTGTAATTTAAACTCATCCTCCAACAACCACAAACACCAAAATGACTCCCCTTCAAAAACTTTCACAACAGAATCTTCTACAAATTAACATAAAGTCATCATATTCATCTACGACCTATTATTGTTTTATGTATCGAGTCTTGCAGCAAGGGTAGGACTGATTACATCTCATTCATACTCATAACACAGCCTGCATACTGGTACCTCTTTAGTCATCTGTGGTCTGCTGGATTGTGATTGAGTTGTTGCAGCTTTCGGTAACTAAGCAGCATCCACCTACATTAAAGAAACATTAAATTGTTCTATAAGAATAAGAAAATAATAGAAACAGGCTCTTACAAAATCATGTGCTTATTGCGGATAAAGTTGAGTTTGTAACCTAAGTTTTAACCTAACTAATATGCACAACTCTGTATATGTCATGTATATAGAAACTTACATATTTTGATATCTCAAAAGTTTAAAAAAATAGTTCAACAATTTTTTTTACCTCATTTTCCTCCAATAAAGCCAAGCTATATGGTGTATGTATCCTAGAGTCACATCCGAAGCAACCCGGCCATCAGAAGAACCGCATCAGCAGTAAGCCACATTAGTAGCAGGCCGTACCAACAGCGACACCAGCAGCAAGTGGCAGGCCGCAACAGCAAGTAGAGTCATGAGCCCGCAACATCATATAATTAAAAGGTAAACAAAACTGTGAATGGAAAATAAGACCATTTAGAACCAAAAAATGACTGTTCTTATTATCATGTATGCAATAAACTTTGGAGCTATACAAAAAAATCTAACTGGTTAGTACTTTATAACATCATAAGCAAATTAAAACTGACACATTGTTCTTCTCCGGTCTATTTCTTATCATTTTTAAATCGGACACATGAGTTAAAAATCTTAGTAACTCACACACTAAACTAAGCAAAAGTTCCACTTAAGTTTATAAAGATGATGGAGATACTTGCTATGATCTTGACTACAAAGATTTTCATACAAAAATTTTGTTAAAATATATTTTATTTGAATTATTAAACTTCTGTTACCACATTTTAGCTCAAAATCTTCATCCATCATATACTCACGTTTTCACCACCTTTAATTCTACAATACATAAACCAACAGATAAGAACAAATTAAATTCTAGAAACCTAAACTAATGAATCTAAATAAAGTAAATTACCTTAACCCATAAATAAATCTACAAATGCTTCACATTTTCCAATGTTCAACTCTCTATCCAAGTTCATAATGATGTTCGTATCTTCATATTAAAGACACTTTAAACAAAACAATAAAAAAAAATCCATTCAAATCATGCTAGATCATTTTCTACATATAATGATAGTTGTGATTAGATCTCAGATTTAGTTACCAAATAGTTAACTTCGCCGACAATCATCTTTCTGTATATTACACCACCATATAATTTTCTGCAAAAAAAGTCAACATATCATTATATATGTTAATAATCAAGATCAAAAACCAAATCATAAATCTATAAAATTAAAAAAAACACGGAAGATATGAACAAATATCTTAGAAAGCAAATTAAAACTGACACATTGTTCTACTATACACTCCTAAAAGGAGGAAGAAAATGAGACCAAAAATAAACCGGAGAAGAAAAATGGTGTGTGGTTGAGAGGATCCCATCCCTAAAATGAAAAGGTTGACTACTTTATTGATATTTTGTGTTTACTAACCCCAAAAATTTTATTCATCAACTGTTGGGGAACAGAAACATTGTTAGTAATAAAATTTCATTAATAACATGACTTTTGGAACTCCTTAGCAAAAACGTTGGAAACTTGTTAATGTAAGAGCAAATTAATGCTTCATAACAATTAGCATAGACATTTCAGCTTAAAAACTCTTAAAAGCATCAAAATAAGCTCCGCATGTAGTAAATTTATTAGCTTAAACTATATATTTGAGTTTCTTAGCTTGTGGCATTAATGCTCACATTCAATAGGGGGAACTCAATTTTTATATATATATAGATTATTATTATTTACTTCCAAACTGTCAAAACATCAAAATTTGAAAATTGTGTGGTTTAATAATCGGTTAATATTTCGACCGACTTGTGTTTTCGAGTGCCCCACGACCGACCATGACCAAAGTACAACAATGGACACGACCGACTAAAATATTGGTCGACCTTGCCCCTTGACCTATCCAGTGTGTCAAGCCTTATATGTTACAATCGTTTTTCTCTCGTTCAAAGAATTTCTTTCTTGTGGGCTACTGGGCGTCCAACTAAATATCGGTTAACATGAAATCATTGGAGTGAGTGTCTTCGTGAAGTAAGACACGGGATTCAATCTCCTCATTTTTTCCTGCTACGTCAGTTTTCTCTCTCCAGCAACCTGCAGGCGATTAGGTGCCCCAGTAAGGGCGACCAAGTTCTTTTTTTTTTTTTTTTTTTTTTTTTTTTTTTTTTTTTTTTTTAACATTTTACTTCAAATTCAAATTCATTAATAATTAAAGGATACATAATAATTCAAATAAAATAAAAACATTACTTATTAAAACATTACAACACTTATTAAAAACTAATAATCTAGGTTGTTGTGTTCCTTGATCGAATCTTTAATTTCCTACATTTTTTGTCGTTGTAATGCGGACAACACTGGGTCGATTGGTGTGAGATAGAATATGAGGTCTTTTTTATATTTCTTTTGTCGCTCAAATTCAAGTTTTTGTTCTTCTATTGCCAATATTCTGTCATCTTGCTCCGCTTTCTATCGCTCCAGCTCCAACTCCTTTTCCCTTTGCTCCAGCTCTTTTTTCTTCAAATCGTAGTATCTGTTTGCAAGCTCCTGCTTCTTACCCAATGCCATTGACTTAATGATTTTCCATTTGTCGGCTACCTCATCCAAATACGAAGACTTGGAAATCTCCGGTGATTTCTTCTTAGTAGCCTTATTTTTCTTAGCGGCATCACGACCAATTGATCGCTCATTTCGAGGCTCTTCATTATCTGGCACATCTGAGCCGGTTTCAGAAATCCTTGGTTTTTTTCGAGCCGCTTCTTGGTTTAAAAAAGCCGGCATCTCATTTCTCTTCCAAGTCTGATGGTCTCTCAAAATTTCCCAACAATGATCCAATACAAAGACATGCTCCATCATTATTTCATATTCTTCACATGCTCGTTTGTAAACAGTGAGATCATTCGCACCACTTCCAAAATTGATAAAACAATTGTCAAAAATGGCACAAAATGCACCAACTCTAGGACGAATCCTATTTTTCCACTTGCTAACAATTGAGTTATACGATCTCCCTTCACCAACCTCTTTTTCAAAATTTCTAATCACTTTCTTCCAAAATCCCTTAGAATTTTGGTTGGTTCCAACTATGCTATCATCCGACAAATCACACCAAGCCATGCACAACGCGATCTCTTCTTTACGTGTCCAAATCGCCGAATAATTTGAGGTTTCTTTCTCAACCTCTTTCGCAACCGCCTTCTTCTTACCCTTTTTAGCACGTTTCTTTGGTTTGACAGGTAACATCTCTTCCGAAAAAGTGTTGCCGTCGTCATTGATGAGGCGAAAAATGAACCGTTTTTAAGGGGTCATTTAAGCCGGAATTGGAATTTATTTGATCAAATATTGCCCTAAATCGTTCCTTTTGTGATTTTAGGTACTTTGGGAGTGAATTCTGGAAAAGGAAGCATTTTGGATGTTTTTGGAGCATAAAAGTGAAGAAAACGGCAAAGACTTAATTTTCCTTGCTGGAAACAGTACCTGACGGCGTCAAGAAGGAAAATATGACGGCGTCAGGAGCAAAATGCATGACGACCCAGAGAAAACGTGACGGCGTCAGAAGTAGGGCGTCAAGAGTAATTTTGGTGACGGCCTGGAAAGAGATTACACATGACGGCGTCAGCTCCAGATCTAGGCAGTCCGAGAACTTTATTGGCGGCGAGATGACGGCGTCAGAATTTTCCTCTTGACGCCGTCACCTCACAAAATCAATATATACTTTTCTATATTTCATTCATTAGGAGAGGAACTTGTGTGGAGAATACTAGGGCCGAACCTAATAAACCCTAGGTCGTTTGTAACAGTATTTTCAAGGGTTTTCACCCCTTGAAACCCTTCATGTTCAATTAAGATAAGTTTTCTTCCAAGTCATTCAATATGTCTATGTGTTGTTTGAATATATCTTATGCTTGTATTGATTTTAACATGCTAGGCTAGATCTCTTGTGTGTTTGCTTAGATGTAATGAAACCTAGATGTTGATTATAGGTTGATTGCTTGTCTATAGTTGTAATGGATGAATGATTTCAATGTTAGGCTTAAGAAAACTGGCAGATCTCCATTGTGTAACATGCTTGAACGTCTTAAGAAACATGAACCGATGTGTACTAGGTTTTTATGGTTGTATTTAATGCATGAGCGAATTCTAGTGATCCCATGTTAGGAGCTTCTTAGCCGGCTCGACATAGGAGTGAAGTAGGAGCTTATAGAATTGGGGAAGTAAGTACGCCACCCCATAAATGGTACTAAGGAATACAACCCGTCATCCACGCAACTGTAACAAGTAATTAACCTGTAAAAGATATCTAGGGAGTAGTGAAATCTAAGTAAACACAATTCTCCCACATATTGCTCACACCACTAGTTAAATTAGTTTATTTTCAATTTTGTTATTTTATTTTGATTGCATCTTTAGTTTTTGGGTTAGTTGACTAGCAACTAATTCCACCCACTCCTCTAAAAACCGAGATTTTACTTGCTTTCATAAAAATATAAAAATACAAAAAGAATCATCCCTCACCTCTAGACATAGTTTTTAGGCTTTCTAATCCTAGCGACACTATTCCTGAGTTGAACGATCAATCCCCCGGTACTTGTCACTATACTATACTACAACGATCAGGTATACTGCCTGGTGGGGGTTGTATGCTTCTCGAGATCCCTCGAGAGGTAAAGCCTGGTGCAATTCCCACGCATCAGTCATCATCAGGAAGATCATAATTTGGAACTGAATCGTGATACGATCCATGACCCGAACCTTGATAACCCGGTGACATCTCATGACACGGATAACCCGAACCGGTTCCAACATAAAAATCAGGATTGTTGCTTAATTGATCCATAAAATCACAAGCATCAAGATTGATGTGGTTAACCGGAGAATAATTTTGATAATTTGAATAAGAAGACATTGATGAGTCCATTGTTGGACGATACACCGATTCGGGGGAGCCATACATAGATTGTTGGCTTCGACGGGAGTGACTTTGTTGTGGTTGTTGGTTGTTTTGATACGGTGGAATAAATTGACGATTAATATTACGATTCATAGCAAATGGATTGAATGTTTGTTGTTGTGGAGGTTGTTGAGATTGATAATCAAGAGTAGCGAGTCGGAAATTGACGTTTGGTGAGACACCGGTTAACCGGAAATTCGAATCCGGTGTTAATTGCGGGATGTTTTGTTGTAATCGAGATTTTCAGCCTTTTAGTTGTGGTGTTTTCTTAGACATTTTGAATAGAGATAATTGTGAGATTTTGTGAATTGGAGTGTGTTTATGTTGTGTATTTATAAGGTAGTTTAAAAGTTTGTTTTATTTTGTTTTTTTTTTTGTTTTGTTTTTTTTTTTTTTTTTTTTTTTTTCACAAACGGCTACAAACCCATTTTTTTCTTCTTTTTTTTAACAGTTATAAACATTTATTCCAACGGTAATATGTATCAAAAAGTAAAAGAAATTGTAAATGGTACTTGATCGTTACCTCGACCTATTTGCTATTTTTTTTCGTCCCGCGACCGACTCACCACAGAAATGATGATCGATTGAAATCGATCGCTATACTCAATCGTGGTTGGTTACTTTAAGTAGCCTAAGACCTTCATACGTAGTTCACATGTTCTCCTCTGTTTGGTGTATTGTTTTGTTTGCTACCTATTATTTGGTTTCTTTTTCGTGTTGGTCTATTTCCAAAGCTTTTCTTGTTGTATTTCATTTGCCTTTGATATATATATATATATATATATATATATATATATATATATATATATATATATATATATATATATATATATATATATATTATTTTATTTTATTTTATTTTATTTTTTTTTAAAGAAAGACTTAAATAGAATTAGAGCATTGTCAAAACCTTTTACAATATTCTTCTACTTGTATACATTTTTTACATGTGTATATCCCCTAATTCTCAATCCTTTTATTCACAAATTATTTTTTCAAGTGTCAAATTATATGAGTAGAAAGATATTGCGAAAACATTTATCATTTTCCATAAAATTAACCTAAAAATGTATCTAATCACTTTGAAGATTTTATCTCTCAAACTTATTAATAAATTCTCATTATTATCTGTTGACGTATATGGTCTGATAGACCTGATCTATCAAGACACCGGCCGAACGGCACAGGAAGATAGGCCGAACGGTACAGGAAGATAGGCCGAATGGTACAGGACGGCACAGGCCGAACGGCACAGGACGCCAGAGGCCGAACGGCACAGGAAGATAGGCCGAACGACATGGACGAAGGTCACGGATGAAGAACGACGCATCGCATCGACCATCAGGTAATATGTTCCCTATTGATGTGACCACACGTGTACCTACTACCCAGGTTTTAAGGGGATGTGTCCCCTACGATGATGTCATCTACAGTAACCAAGGTACTATAAATACTCCACTTTTGTTGGTTATATGCATCATCTGACACCTCCTACCTCTCTCTACTTTCTCTCTCTAGAATTACTCTCAACTAGAGGGTTCACCCCTCCATATTTATATACCTCTATACTTAGAGTAGAGGACTGACTTGACCGTCGGAGGGTGGTCCCGAGGCTCCGGCCTCGGGACTCCTTCTAACGGGTTCTTTCTTGTTTGTAGCATGCTTCAAGGCTCGTGACAAGGATGAATGGCACGCGGGAGCCGTCCATGACGCCTCTATCGGTTTTGTTACGATTTTGTTGTGACCCATCTATGTATTGGTACAAGTGAAATATTTTATTTAACGAGAGAAAGCAAAAAAGCTTTGCAAGCGTAAGGTGATGATTTCGTAAAGCGTGGTCAATGAGGGCGATAAACATCACATGTTTGCTATTTAACACGCATGGGTAACAATTGTTATTAATCGTTTATTATGGTATCCAGTACTTTGTTTTATTCAAGTTCAACGATACTAATAAACATTAGCACCGTTGAACTGGAGGGATAATAGTGGTATGATACCCCCATCAGTTATGTTACGGAATAACGCTATGAGGTTCCACATGCATAACAATTACAAGAATATGGAACGAGTAGTTATCTTACACCGTCATCCAACGGGTCGTTATTTTACACCGTTGGAAATTTACATTAATATCAGACGGGTCGTTATCTTACACCGTCATCCAACGGGTCGTTATTTTACACCGTTGGAAATTTACATTAATATCAGACGGGTCGTTATCTTACACCGTCATCCAACGGGTCGTTATTTTACACCGTTGGAAATTTACATTAATATCAGACGGGTCGTTATCTTACACCGTCATCCAACGGGTCGTTATTTTACACCGTTGGAAATTTACATTAATATCAGACGGGTCGTTACTTTACACCGTCATCCAACGGGTCGTTATTTTACACCGTTGGAAATTTACATTAATATCAGACGGGTCGTTACTTTACACCGTCATCCAACGGGTCGTTATTTTACACCGTTGTGATTAAATTACAAGAATATCAAACGGTTCGTTATCTTACACCGTTATAATTAAATTACGTTAACATCAAACGGGTCGTTATTTTACACCGTTGTGATTAAATTACAAGAATATCAAACGGTTCGTTATCTTACACCGTTATAATTAAATTACGTTAACATCAAACGGGTCGTTATATTACACCGTTGTGATTAAATTACAAGAATATCAAACGGTTCGTTATCTTACACCGTTATAATTAAATTACGTTAACATCAAACGGGTCGTTATATTACACCGTTGTGATTAAATTACAAGAATATCAAACGGATCGTTATCTTACACCGTTATAATTAAATTACATTAATATCAAACGGGTCGTTATCTTATACCGTTACAATTAAATTATGTTAACATCAAAATGGATCGTTATCTTACACCGTCAATCGAACGGGTTGTTATTTTACACCGTTGTGGGGAAACTTGTTAATTTACACCATCACCAGACAGGTCGTTATTTTACACTGTTGTAACAGGGGTCGTTAGTTAAACCGTTGTTAAAAAGTTGCTAATTTGCACCGTCCATCCAACGGGTCGTTAAAATACACCGTCCTTAACATACGAGTCGTGAAATCACCCCGTCCAAATTTTTAAACGGATCGTGCTGAATTATCCCGTCCAATTTTTAAACGGGGAAAGTTATGTTTTATTTATGCAAGAAACAAAGGGATGATGGACAAGACATGTATCCCTTTCCGATCCAACAATGTTTAAGTATAGCATTATTGACTAAAGGTCAACAATCCAATACTGGGGGGACATGATGGCGTATGCGGTCTGATAGACCCATCTCGCCTTATGAAGCACCGGCTTATGGGCCACTGAGCTACTCTAAGACAGTCACTAGATGGAAGGCATGTCCGAATGATAAAGGCTGAAATGCCATAAGGTATTCTTCAAGTATTACATCATCAGTTTTTTTACTAATAATGAAATACTGGGGGGGGGGGGGGGACATGTTGGTGTATATGTCCGAACGACGTGTGCCTAGAGACCATACAGGTATTCTTCAAGTATTACATCATTAGTCTCTTACTAATAATGAAATACTGGGGGGACATGTTGACGTATATGGTCTGATAGACCTGATCTATCAAGACACCGGCCGAACGGCACAGGAAGATAGGCCGAACGGTACAGGAAGATAGGCCGAATGGTACAGGACGGCACAGGCCGAACGGCACAGGACGCCAGAGGCCGAACGGCACAGGAAGATAGGCCGAACGACATGGACGAAGGTCACGGATGAAGAACGACGCATCGCATCGACCATCAGGTAATATGTTCCCTATTGATGTGACCACACGTGTACCTACTACCCAGGTTTTAAGGGGATGTGTCCCCTACGATGATGTCATCTACAGTAACCAAGGTACTATAAATACTCCACTTTTGTTGGTTATATGCATCATCTGACACCTCCTACCTCTCTCTACTTTCTCTCTCTATAATTACTCTCAACTAGAGGGTTCACCCCTCCATATTTATATACCTCTATACTTAGAGTAGAGGACTGACTTGACCGTCGGAGGGTGGTCCCGAGGCTCCGGCCTCGGGACTCCTTCTAACGGGTTCTTTCTTGTTTGTAGCATGCTTCAAGGCTCGTGACAAGGATGAATGGCACGCGGGAGCCGTCCATGACGCCTCTATCGGTTTTGTTACGATTTTGTTGTGACCCATCTATGTATTGGTACAAGTGAAATATTTTATTTAACGAGAGAAAGCAAAAAAGCTTTGCAAGCGTAAGGTGATGATTTCGTAAAGCGTGGTCAATGAGGGCGATAAACATCACATGTTTGCTATTTAACACGCATGGGTAACAATTGTTATTAATCGTTTATTATGGTATCCAGTACTTTGTTTTATTCAAGTTCAACGATACTAATAAACATTAGCACCGTTGAACTGGAGGGATAATAGTGGTATGATACCCCCATCAGTTATGTTACGGAATAACGCTATGAGGTTCCACATGCATAACAATTACAAGAATATGGAACGAGTAGTTATCTTACACCGTCATCCAACGGGTCGTTATTTTACACCGTTGGAAATTTACATTAATATCAGACGGGTCGTTATCTTACACCGTCATCCAACGGGTCGTTATTTTACACCGTTGGAAATTTACATTAATATCAGACGGGTCGTTATCTTACACCGTCATCCAACGGGTCGTTATTTTACACCGTTGGAAATTTACATTAATATCAGACGGGTCGTTATCTTACACCGTCATCCAACGGGTCGTTATTTTACACCGTTGGAAATTTACATTAATATCAGACGGGTCGTTACTTTACACCGTCATCCAACGGGTCGTTATTTTACACCGTTGGAAATTTACATTAATATCAGACGGGTCGTTACTTTACACCGTCATCCAACGGGTCGTTATTTTACACCGTTGTGATTAAATTACAAGAATATCAAACGGTTCGTTATCTTACACCGTTATAATTAAATTACGTTAACATCAAACGGGTCGTTATTTTACACCGTTGTGATTAAATTACAAGAATATCAAACGGTTCGTTATCTTACACCGTTATAATTAAATTACGTTAACATCAAACGGGTCGTTATATTACACCGTTGTGATTAAATTACAAGAATATCAAACGGTTCGTTATCTTACACCGTTATAATTAAATTACGTTAACATCAAACGGGTCGTTATATTACACCGTTGTGATTAAATTACAAGAATATCAAACGGATCGTTATCTTACACCGTTATAATTAAATTACATTAATATCAAACGGGTCGTTATCTTATACCGTTACAATTAAATTATGTTAACATCAAAATGGATCGTTATCTTACACCGTCAATCGAACGGGTTGTTATTTTACACCGTTGTGGGGAAACTTGTTAATTTACACCATCACCAGACAGGTCGTTATTTTACACTGTTGTAACAGGGGTCGTTAGTTAAACCGTTGTTAAAAAGTTGCTAATTTGCACCGTCCATCCAACGGGTCGTTAAAATACACCGTCCTTAACATACGAGTCGTGAAATCACCCCGTCCAAATTTTTAAACGGATCGTGCTGAATTATCCCGTCCAATTTTTAAACGGGGAAAGTTATGTTTTATTTATGCAAGAAACAAAGGGATGATGGACAAGACATGTATCCCTTTCCGATCCAACAATGTTTAAGTATAGCATTATTGACTAAAGGTCAACAATCCAATACTGGGGGGACATGATGGCGTATGCGGTCTGATAGACCCATCTCGCCTTATGAAGCACCGGCTTATGGGCCACTGAGCTACTCTAAGACAGTCACTAGATGGAAGGCATGTCCGAATGATAAAGGCTGAAATGCCATAAGGTATTCTTCAAGTATTACATCATCAGTTTTTTTACTAATAATGAAATACTGGGGGGGGGGGACATGTTGGTGTATATGTCCGAACGACGTGTGCCTAGAGACCATACAGGTATTCTTCAAGTATTACATCATTAGTCTCTTACTAATAATGAAATACTGGGGGGACATGTTGACGTATATGGTCTGATAGACCTGATCTATCAAGACACCGGCCGAACGGCACAGGAAGATAGGCCGAACGGTACAGGAAGATAGGCCGAATGGTACAGGACGGCACAGGCCGAACGGCACAGGACGCCAGAGGCCGAACGGCACAGGAAGATAGGCCGAACGACATGGACGAAGGTCACGGATGAAGAACGACGCATCGCATCGACCATCAGGTAATATGTTCCCTATTGATGTGACCACACGTGTACCTACTACCCAGGTTTTAAGGGGATGTGTCCCCTACGATGATGTCATCTACAGTAACCAAGGTACTATAAATACTCCACTTTTGTTGGTTATATGCATCATCTGACACCTCCTACCTCTCTCTACTTTCTCTCTCTAGAATTACTCTCAACTAGAGGGTTCACCCCTCCATATTTATATACCTCTATACTTAGAGTAGAGGACTGACTTGACCGTCGGAGGGTGGTCCCGAGGCTCCGGCCTCGGGACTCCTTCTAACGGGTTCTTTCTTGTTTGTAGCATGCTTCAAGGCTCGTGACAAGGATGAATGGCACGCGGGAGCCGTCCATGACGCCTCTATCGGTTTTGTTACGATTTTGTTGTGACCCATCTATGTATTGGTACAAGTGAAATATTTTATTTAACGAGAGAAAGCAAAAAAGCTTTGCAAGCGTAAGGTGATGATTTCGTAAAGCGTGGTCAATGAGGGCGATAAACATCACATGTTTGCTATTTAACACGCATGGGTAACAATTGTTATTAATCGTTTATTATGGTATCCAGTACTTTGTTTTATTCAAGTTCAACGATACTAATAAACATTAGCACCGTTGAACTGGAGGGATAATAGTGGTATGATACCCCCATCAGTTATGTTACGGAATAACGCTATGAGGTTCCACATGCATAACAATTACAAGAATATGGAACGAGTAGTTATCTTACACCGTCATCCAACGGGTCGTTATTTTACACCGTTGGAAATTTACATTAATATCAGACGGGTCGTTATCTTACACCGTCATCCAACGGGTCGTTATTTTACACCGTTGGAAATTTACATTAATATCAGACGGGTCGTTATCTTACACCGTCATCCAACGGGTCGTTATTTTACACCGTTGGAAATTTACATTAATATCAGACGGGTCGTTATCTTACACCGTCATCCAACGGGTCGTTATTTTACACCGTTGGAAATTTACATTAATATCAGACGGGTCGTTACTTTACACCGTCATCCAACAGGTCGTTATTTTACACCGTTGGAAATTTACATTAATATCAGACGGGTCGTTACTTTACACCGTCATCCAACGGGTCGTTATTTTACACCGTTGTGATTAAATTACAAGAATATCAAACGGTTCGTTATCTTACACCGTTATAATTAAATTACGTTAACATCAAACGGGTCGTTATTTTACACCGTTGTGATTAAATTACAAGAATATCAAACGGTTCGTTATCTTACACCGTTATAATTAAATTACGTTAACATCAAACGGGTCGTTATATTACACCGTTGTGATTAAATTACAAGAATATCAAACGGTTCGTTATCTTACACCGTTATAATTAAATTACGTTAACATCAAACGGGTCGTTATATTACACCGTTGTGATTAAATTACAAGAATATCAAACGGATCGTTATCTTACACCGTTATAATTAAATTACATTAATATCAAACGGGTCGTTATCTTATACCGTTACAATTAAATTATGTTAACATCAAAATGGATCGTTATCTTACACCGTCAATCGAACGGGTTGTTATTTTACACCGTTGTGGGGAAACTTGTTAATTTACACCATCACCAGACAGGTCGTTATTTTACACTGTTGTAACAGGGGTCGTTAGTTAAACCGTTGTTAAAAAGTTGCTAATTTGCACCGTCCATCCAACGGGTCGTTAAAATACACCGTCCTTAACATACGAGTCGTGAAATCACCCCGTCCAAATTTTTAAACGGATCGTGCTGAATTATCCCGTCCAATTTTTAAACGGGGAAAGTTATGTTTTATTTATGCAAGAAACAAAGGGATGATGGACAAGACATGTATCCCTTTCCGATCCAACAATGTTTAAGTATAGCATTATTGACTAAAGGTCAACAATCCAATACTGGGGGGACATGATGGCGTATGCGGTCTGATAGACCCATCTCGCCTTATGAAGCACCGGCTTATGGGCCACTGAGCTACTCTAAGACAGTCACTAGATGGAAGGCATGTCCGAATGATAAAGGCTGAAATGCCATAAGGTATTCTTCAAGTATTACATCATCAGTTTTTTTACTAATAATGAAATACTGGGGGGGGGACATGTTGGTGTATATGTCCGAACGACGTGTGCCTAGAGACCATACAGGTATTCTTCAAGTATTACATCATTAGTCTCTTACTAATAATGAAATACTGGGGGGACATGTTGACGTATATGGTCTGATAGACCTGATCTATCAAGACACCGGCCGAACGGCACAGGAAGATAGGCCGAACGGTACAGGAAGATAGGCCGAATGGTACAGGACGGCACAGGCCGAACGGCACAGGACGCCAGAGGCCGAACGGCACAGGAAGATAGGCCGAACGACATGGACGAAGGTCACGGATGAAGAACGACGCATCGCATCGACCATCAGGTAATATGTTCCCTATTGATGTGACCACACGTGTACCTACTACCCAGGTTTTAAGGGGATGTGTCCCCTACGATGATGTCATCTACAGTAACCAAGGTACTATAAATACTCCACTTTTGTTGGTTATATGCATCATCTGACACCTCCTACCTCTCTCTACTTTCTCTCTCTAGAATTACTCTCAACTAGAGGGTTCACCCCTCCATATTTATATACCTCTATACTTAGAGTAGAGGACTGACTTGACCGTCGGAGGGTGGTCCCGAGGCTCCGGCCTCGGGACTCCTTCTAACGGGTTCTTTCTTGTTTGTAGCATGCTTCAAGGCTCGTGACAAGGATGAATGGCACGCGGGAGCCGTCCAGACTTGCCTAGCGGAATTATGCTTCGACATTATCATTTAACAGCAAATGGGCTAATGGTAGAACACATGACATCTCACAAATACGTCACACTGTCACAGTTTAAAACATAGTATTATTTACACATTGAGGTGGTCAAAGAACGGTGGTTAGGTCGCCTACGTCTAAATAAAAAAACTCGTAAAAATCTAACATGCTTATCAGTTTTATATCGTTATTTGTATCTATCTTTTTAGAAATATTAAAAATTGAATGAAGCAAATAACAAGGGTTAACAATTGTATTATTTGTAAAATTGCAAAATATTAACAATTTGTACTTCTAGTTAGTACGTTAATAGGAGGATAGGTTATAAAGACTTCCCAAAAATACAAACCCACCATGGTTTTTTCATTTTTTTTTTTTTTTTATAATTTTATTTGTTTTAGAAAATGTAAAACTGAAAGTAATGAATATAAAATATAAAGTTTAATAAGTCAAAGTATTAAACTGACAGAAAATACGAAATAAAACTAATAAAAAATTATATAATAATAATAATAATAATAATAATAATAATAATAATAATAATAATAATAATAATTAATGAATATAAAATATAAAGTTTAATAAGTCAAAGTATTAAACTGACAGAAAATACGAAATAAAACTAATAAAAAATTATATAATAATAATAATAATAATAATAATAATAATAATAATTTGTACTCTATTATACTTTTTTTAAAAGTGTACCAATATACGTCGATTATGCCTCTCATTTGATTCTTGTACTTGGTCTTTTGTGCGACGTGAGGGGAATAGAGTTGCTCATGAGTTAGCTAGAAGAGCGTTATATGATAGTATTGATGAATTGTATGATGGTATTGTGCCTCCTTCGGTTGAGCCATGGGTACAACATGATGTAACTTTTCTAAATGATATTTGAAGTTGTTTCATGATCAAAAAAAAAAAAAAAAAAAAAAAAAAAAAGTGTACCAATAGTTTGACTAGGGTTTTACTTCAAGCAAACCCCTTTCTTTCTCAATAAAAAATGAAACAGAAATAAAATCAAAAATTGAATGAAGCAAACCACTAGAAGGGTTTTACTTCAAACCATTAACACAGCCCGAACCTTCACTCGAACAACACACTCACTCTCACAGGTACATCCACACTGCCTTCATTTTTAATCACACAATCAAGTAAATCACTAACTATTTATTAAGTGTAACGATTTTTCTTTATTTGTAGGCTCAGTTAATGGATCAATCAGCATCTGATCGTTACTGTTACAACCCGACGTTGCATTGGAACCCTCAAGTGGAAGAGTATTTTATTAAAGCTTATGGAGCTGAAGCTTTTAATCGCATTTCTAAAGCCTTAACGTATTTCATCATCCTTTTGTTTTATTTTACGTCTTTTGCTTCATTATTGTGATTGTGAATGTAGTGTAGATCATTAGATGTAACTAGCTAATGTTTGTTAGAATATATATGAATAAAATAAAGATTATAGGTGACCATTTATCGAACAGTCGGCGGGCGTATAAAAGTTATCATTCTAATTTTGTGCATAAATCTACGTGGAAGTATTTTATTGGTTTGTGAATAAGTGGGTCGGTCCCTCATAAGATGTTGCCACATAGGGTAGGCATACAATTTGGCATGCCAATTAGGTATGCCAATCAATGCTCTTTGATTATTACATGTATGGTATCTAGGTTTCGTTAGTGTATTGTTGGAGGTTAGATAGAAGCAAATAAACAAAGCTGAAAGCGCTTAAACTTGCGAAATGAGAAGTGAGTTGGTGTGCGTTATTAATATATCCGCCTATTCTTTGTAAAAGCGATTTGACTGTTAGGTTTATCTAGGTAGTGTTAGGAATTACGAACGTAGCATCATAGATTAGAAACAAATAAACAAAGTTGAAAGTGCTAGGAAACATAAACTGAAAAGTAAGTGTTACATCAAAAACTTGGCGTATTTTTAATCTCTTTTAAAGCGGATGGTATGGGTAATAACGCAAGTAGTTTACACTCCGCGTTGGAAAATGGAAAATATATGTAGTCAGGTCATGTTTAGAGGATGTTATGCCTGCCTTACCTTGCTAGTGAACTTTTCCTTGTATGTCGACAAATTGATAAACAACACATTTCTCCTTTTAATCTCTTTTGAAAAAGAAGTGTTATCAGTTGCAGATACCAGATATTGTATTGTGATGCTACCAAAAGCTGAATTCTTTTAACTTTTAGTATAAATTTTGGTAAATGGTCAGGGATCAATGACATGTTATCAAAGTGATTGTTTTCAAGTTATTTTGGTCATTGTTCATACATGCTTGTGCGTTTAGGCGTTTATGCTTTATGATCGTTGATTTTTTCATGCCTATCACATTTTTTAGCTTGCTCTGCAATGGGCTGTATTATGTCATATTGTTTGATTCTCTTTTCTAAGTTAAGCTTTTACATGTGATGACTAACTAGATCATTAGATTGAATTTATTTCACTCATTTCTTTTACATGCTGAAAATCACTTTGGCATTTTTAACTAACTGCCACGTATGTTTTCAACTTTATATAGTATATAACTTACATGTCCTAAGTAATCGTATGCCTAAGGCCCTTGGCGCATCCAGTTTATTTTAGAGAGGCCCTTTACCTCTATGATTATGATTGCCTTTAGTTTTTAGGCTCTGAATCACCAAAAACTGCAGTCCCAGCCGCTAGAATTGGAATTTGGAAGTGTCATTTACATTGCCTCTTGCAGTGTAAACTTTAACTTTATTTACACAATTCCACTTATGTGATCTTATAATTTGTTAGGTGGCCCTCTTGTTACTCATGTATACGTGTAAATACACTGAAAACAACAACTGAAGCCGTCATTGAGAAGATTCTGGAAATTCAACGTGAGAAGAGGCTGAAGGATACTCTAAAGAATGTGGATACAAATGATGATGTTGATATTCCTGAAAGTGTTAAGAGTCCCACCTCAGAAACAAACCCTGTTTTAAAGTGTCAGATACCTGGTCTAGACTACGTTGTATTTGTGAAGGGTTCCGGGCCCCACGATATCCAGTACGATTATCAGCAAGACAAACCTCCAAAGGAGGTAATAGTTAGCCGTAAGTGTGCAGAGGCAGTTCTTCGGGGTGCTCAAGTAAGCATTAATTGTACAAATTATATTTATTTGGGGAGGTGATTTTTACACAATCAGTTTCATCCAAAGACCACTGAGTTAATGATTTTAACTATTTCACCCATTAAGTAAACACGGACAATGTTCTTTATTATTTTCTTAATGGTCAAAAATCATTAATCTAGTGGTGTATGTATAAAAGTGGCGGTTTACAAAACACTTCCCATTTATTTCTTTGTATTCTGTATTCTCCTTATCCAATAAACAGAATAGCATTTGTAAGCTTTTTTGTTATCCTGACTGCAACTTTAGATAGTGCTACTATGAATTTTTAATTGACGAACTGGGACCATAATATCATGTTTGGTTTTTGTTTGTGTAGGTGTATATTCCAGGTATATTAGCATGCAGCGCTCATGTTGAGAAAGGGGAGAAAATTGCAGTTTCAGTTGGTATCGAACAGCCTGGTCGTGACGGTGGATGGGCTATCGGAATCACACGTGGGATTGTCCTACAAGGACAAAAAACAGGCAAGCAACGAGTTGTCATTATGTTGATAATCATGTATATATTATCTTGTATAAATAGATTCGTTTTTATTTATGTTTTATTATTATTGATATATGCTCGTTCAGTCATAATGCTTATCATCTGTTCTGTGTCTCTTGTAGATCCTCAATATCTTGAACGAGACGGTATGTATATTGGCCAAGGAATCACAAGTATGTCAAGGGCAGGAATATTTCGTGACTTGTCAGGTCTTGGTGTGGATATGACTGACAGAGTGTTTAGATTAGACTCCTTTAATGGTATACATTATTATTATTATTTTCACTAAACAGTGGAATTCTTTTCATGGCATAAATTCTTTTTTTTTTTTTTTTTTTTTTTTTTTTAAATCTTTTTTTGGAAAATTTGCAGATGTGATGAAGGGTGACATATTTCTTCAAAACCTGCCAAGCATCATTGCTGCACATGTATTAGGTACGAGAATTGTTTTTTTTGGATAAAGTTTAGATGGATCTCATATTTGTGATAGAAGGCCTATAAAAATGTGGTTATTTTACCTTTTCTCATGAGGTTTAAAGTACTGGTTTATATTGCAGATCCACAACAGGGCGAAAGAATATTGGACATGTGTGCTGCCCCTGGTGGAAAAACCACCGCAATTGCTTCTCTAATGAAGGATACAGGAGAGGTGATTGCAGTTGATAGGTCTCATAATAAGGTAAAATTTGTGTCCATAGGTTATATACGTCAAGTTTGTAAAATTATATATTTAGATAATATGTTGATAATCAATCTGTTGGTATTTATGTTTATCACTTTTGCAGGTGATTGAGATTCATAATTTGGCTGCAGAACTGGGGTTAAATAACATAAAACCATATAAGCTAGATGCCCTTAAATCTGTTAACAGCAATATAATAAATGGCAATCTGACACAAACTGAGGATATAGGAGGTCTAACCAGTCAAGGGGCCAAGGCGGCAAGTTTTGTTAATGGAAATTTATCATCTCCTACAGCAGAAGAAAAGATTTGTAAATACCTTCTTTTTCAGTAAAATATTTTGTCATCTGTGGCTCATGTGCCCCCACACCCCGCTCTGGTGGGATTGGGTATTGTTGTTGCTGTATCTGTGGCTCTTGTGCCCCCACACCCCGCTCTGGCGGGATTGGGTATTGTTGTTATATCTGTGGCTCATGTGCGTGTTGTTTCCCCTGTAGGTGCATTATCCAGTTCAGACAAAGTTAGTATTCCAAATGATGAGCAAAGGGGAAAAGGTCAATATACAAGTAAACGTGAGGAAAGGAAAGAAACTAGAAGAATGAAAAATGGGCCTGGGAGACATCATTCAACAGGTGGCAGGGTGGATAAATGTGAAGGGTTTCCTCCAAATAGTTTTGACCGAGTACTTCTTGATGCTCCTTGTTCTGCTCTTGGATTGAGACCACGTTTGTTTGCTGGAGAGGTACTACTAGTTTGACAAATTTCTATTGTTGATTAAATATTTTCATAAAATGTGGCAAACTGGTTCGTCAGGTTTTGTAGCTGGTCAAAAAGGGCACAGCAGACCCAAAACATATTCTGTTCGATTTTTATTACAAAATTTATTTAACATGATATAGGAGGTGTTATGCATTATAAAATTACACTGTGGGTTGACTTTCAACCCGTTTTCTCTTAAACTTTTGTAAGAAAATTTCGTTATACCCACTTGAGACTAAACATAACCTGAATCGGCCCATTTATACGTAATCTGAATCAAGGTCTTTATCTGACATTGAAGTTCTCTTTGCCCCATATTTAAGGAAACGGTAGAATCATTGAGAAAACACGGGAAGTATCAGAAACGAATGTTGGATCAGGCTGTTCAGCTAGTTCGCCCAGGTGGCGTTCTTGTATACTCTACGTAAGAAAACATTCTTATTCCCTTTTTGTGCTGTATTTCTGAAAATGTGTGTCCTTTTTTGACATCTGTATTTTAAATTCCAGATGCACAATAAATCCTGGAGAGAACGAGGGATTGGTCCGTTATGCTTTGGACACGTACAAGTTTCTTTCGTTGGCACAACAGGTTAGTAGCATCTTCTATCTATATTTTTGCTTAATGTAGATCATATTATGTTTTTGAGATTCGCGAAATCGTATATAGATAGCATATCATATTTCAAGCTGATCTTTTTGATATTGTGTATATTGAAGCATCCAAGAATCGGGGGTCCTGGCCTGCTTGGTCATTATGAATCATCTGATGGTTATTTTGAGTAAGTTCATTTATCCTGAACTCATAAATTTAATGGCATATTTACATAATGTAATTGTTGATTGTGATGTCATACGATTCATGAATTTTGCAGGGAATGGTTAAGACCTGGTGAGGAAGATCTTGTGCAGAGGTTCGATCCTTCCGGGCCGCACGATACAATTGGATTTTTCATAGCCAAGTTCAATGTTGGACCTAAAGACGCCTAACTTTATTTTGAAAGAGCTTCAGCATTTTATTCTTGTTGTAGAATTTTAGGTTCACCTTGAGGCTAGCTATTTCATAGTGAGCATTCATATAGAGAACAAAGTCATTTTGTATCATATTCTAAAAACTTCAATTTTTTGGTCTTCTATGATGTTATGCTTTCATTATTTTGGTAACAGTTGTACTCCCTACTTTCTGATTTTTTAGTTCATTTTCAAATTGAACGCACTTTAAGAAATTTTCAATAGGTACACTTTCTATCAATCAAATATCATCTCTATCAATTAAAGTCTTTTTTGATTGACTAGAATATCAAAATAAATTGGAACGGACAGAATATGTAACAACCCATCACCATAGAAGTAAAAAAGTGAGACTGTTTTTATAAGCTCAAATTTTGGGTTATTTACAAGTTTCTCATGATTTTATTAATGAGTAAAAATCATTTGAGGATCAAACTTCTTTTACATATCAAGGGACTAATCTCCACCCTTCATTTTTATTTGATCTAATGGATGAGATTAATCCCAACAATTTAAAAAACCCACTTTCATCATTTTTTTTTTCTCCAAATATTAATATCTTTCAAACCGTTAATCGTTAAGTGAAAAAAATTATACCGTTACGACGGGCATTTAATTATCTTTCTATAGATAGACACTTTGACATATTTTTGACAATTTTTTTTTCCGTTTTTTTCACGTTTTTTTTTTCGTGGCCGAAAAAATCATATATGATATTACATATAATATCATATATGATATGTAATATCATATATGATATTACATATCATATATGATTTTTTTTCGGCCACGAAAAAAAACGTGAGAAAAACGATTTTTTTTTCGAAAGTATATCAAAGTGCCCGTCTATAGAAAGATAATTAAATGCCCGTCGCGATAGTGTAATTATTTTCGCTTAACGATTAACAGTTTGAGAGATATTTAAATTATAAAAAATATGTGAAATATTAAAATGTTTTTAATCTCAACCATTGATTTCCTTTTTAGATATATGGTGGAGATGAGTCCCTATGTGATAAATATTTGGTTTGTATAATAACTCAACTCTTTATTTATTTATTTTTTATTTTTTTAATCATGCTTTGATGCTGACATCTAGAAATTATTGAACTGGTATGTTGCTTTGAGCTTTGGTGGTATAGTGAATGGACTTTCGTACCAAACATTATGACACACAAAGTACAATAAGGTCGATAACTTTACAAAAATGGACATGCTAGCTGTTTCGTTGGTGTGTATCTTTTAAGTTTAAAAATTAAAACGCCATCTTCCGTTTATGTGATATACAACTCACGTTTGGGATCAACCACAAGATAAGCAAAACATATTAGTCAAACGTCCCCTATCACATCTCTTTCTTAGTTTTACCATTTTACCCTCTCATTTCCAAAGATATTTTCTTCGTTCACAAAAAATAATCTATACTCCTTTTGGTTCACCAAACAAGTTAGAAAATTTTACTTTATAATTTCATAAACTATGTTACTCCGTATTTTACTTGTATCACAAAACAATTTTCATGATATAAAAATTGAAGTTTTAGTCATTCTTAAGATTTATTTAAGTTTTTGTATTTCTTCATATCTTATCATAATCAGATATACAATTTTTCTGACTATTAACTAGTAAATAATAATCTATTTGTTCAAACTAACTGTCAAGAATGTTGTTTTAGGTTGTTTTAAAATAAATGTTCACTTTAAATTACAATTAATCAAATTGTTTATAAACTGAAAAATATGAAATTTTATTAGTGCATATGTTAAGAGTCTTGATACTCACACCACAACTTTTTATACTTTCATCACGATCCGTGCATTACAGTATTGTACAGTGTGCTGTACAACTTATACAAAGTGGTGTAATTATCAAATAAAATGATGTGGGTATCAACACCCATATGTTAAGGTTCCATTTTTATAAAATTTATGTATTTCGTTAGTGAACAAATATGAGACGGTGCGAACACTAAACTGAAACCAAAATCCTCAATTGAATACCTATTTGATAACATTATCCATCGACGAGCCGGATTACATAACCGTTGCCAATGACACTCGGTTTCGATACTTGTGTTGTTTCAGCAATATCCTCGTCTTCTTCGCTTAAGATTTGACGTTCTTTGGTTAACATCCGTACATACTTGTTTTGACCTTGAGGGAATTTAGATTACATAGCAAGTTAGATGGAAAGTTTTCAATTACGTTATAATTCAGAATTTTATAATTTAAAATATCAATATGTATAAATTATTATTTTTATTATAAAATATTTTTATTTTATAATTCAATAAAAATAATAATATCTTATTTAATATTTTTAATTACTAAAACTCATAAATGATTTTATTTATTATTTAATTTAAACATTTTATGATTATTATTATTGCTATTGTTATTGTTAATTTGAATTATAATTATTGCACATTACAATTCATTTACATTATAACTAATTCAAATTACAATTAAAATTCTTTTGAGATTACAAATTCATCCGCATTATATTGCAATTCTCTTGATAAATTGTAATTTTTCAAAAATATTCTGCAAACTAAACAACACACATTTACATATTTTTTAAAACATGTTTAAATAATATTGTATAATTTGTCATGTGCATTAAAAAAATGGTATTTTAAGAAGATGTACAAAATATATGAGTTTCGAGGGGTGAAAACAAGTCGAGCCGAGGAACCTGTCAGAGCTCGAGCTCGGCTCGCTTATATATATAAAGCTCGAGCTCGGGCTCGAGCCTTATATTTTGAGCTTGAGCTCGGCTCGTGAAAATTTTCGAGCTCGGGCTCGAGCCTTATAATTATTTATACCTATATATTTTAAAGCTTGTTTAGCGTCGCGAGCGTAATCAATTTTTATATATAGGCTCGAACTCACTTAAACTCGGTTCGTTTGAGTTTTTTACTGACGTGATCTCGAGCTTTTCATGAGCGGTTCGATTCGTTTCCGACACTATGAGTTTCTATGTTTGCAAAGAAAAGGCCAAAAGGGGGGCATTTCCGGAAATTCCTAGAGTTGCAAAAGAAAAGGCCAAAAGGAGGGCAGTTCCGGAAATTCCCAGAACTTTCCAACTAGTTACCTTTCATCCATTTCATACGCTTTCTATCATTTCAACCTAAAAAAATCAACAATCTATCATTTCATTTCACCACCTACCAAAACCACCGTATGCAACTGTAAGTCTGTAACCATATTTTCCGGCAACCACAAAATACCCAATCTCACTTATCACCATGTTTCTCGTCGAAAAACCCATCTTATCTTCACCCTTCAAATCCACAACCAAAAATTCACTCCTCAAATCCTACCAACTCGCCGCTATATCACTCGATCAAAAAATCTCCAATCACCTCAAATCCATTGCCCTATCACCTGAGACGTCATCATCAGGACTCAGTTTGACTTATCTATCAAATCTGATATCATTTCTAACATCTCTTCACACAGAATGTGAATCTCAGATCTCGAACGTGAAGGAAACTGGATCTGCTGATGACGAGATGTTAGGTTTGTACATGGAGTACAGTTTGAAGGTTCTGGATCTGTGTAATTTGATGACGTCATCTGTTCAGAAGCTGACGGAGAAACGTATGTTGATTAATTTTGCTGTAAAGTTGTTGATGATGAATTCTAACGGTCAGGTTGTTCAGGTTGACAAGATGAGTAAGGCCAAGGATGTGATTAGTAGAGCGGTCAACGGTTTGACTGAGTCTTCGCCGGAGAAAACTACAGATCTGCCGGAATATTCGCCGGAGAAAGGTAGAAGTGCGAAAAAGTTGATTGATGAGTTGACGGTTATGATCGGAAAGTTACCGGAGATTAAAACTGTGAAAAACGGAAGAGATTTGGTGGCGCGTGCGTTTCACGCGCTCGGTTTGTTGACCGTTGTTATCGGAAACGTTTTGGTGCACGCCTTGTTCGGTGACTCGGACGATTCGGAACGAGTTAAGGTCCGAGTTCCGGCTGAGTTCGTGTGGTGTGACTCAGTCAACGAGTTACAAAAGGCGATATTTGACCGGGTTATAAAGGAGAATAATAAGGTGTTGGAGGTTGATGACGTGGCGAAACAAGCGGTGATTGTGCGTGATCTGATTGATGCGAGAGATGACGCGGAAGGTAGGGTTAAGTTGGTGGAGAGTGTGAAGGATATGGAGATGAAGGTGAAGAGGTTTTCGGATGGCGTTGACGCGTTGAATAGCGGAGTTAACGGATTGTTTCGGACTGTGTTGAAGACACGTAACGGACGTTTAGATGGTAAATGTTAGTCGCTGTGGGTGTGTTGTGGTAATGTAAGTGTGAATATGTTAGATGTAATACGAGTTAACGGTTAGATAATGTACGTAATACAGAATTAGTATCGTATGTTACTGTCATGTTATCGCGTAATCTAATGGTTGCACAAGTTGTGTGGTTTGAGTGTTGGTAATTTGTAAGTGCCGAAATTAGTGTAAGTTTATATACGTTATAAGTATTAATATTGAAACTAGTTGTAATGATCTTGTTTGAGTTTCAAATCTGATCTGGAAACTGAAGAAAACGTTATGAACACAGTTTAACTTACGCAATGTCTTGTTTCCGTTCTACTTGCAAGTCAAGCTAGTTCATGTGATATAGCTCATTGCTGATCTCCAAAGAAGAGTCAAAGTTAAACGAAAATACAGGGTTTGTCGAGAAAAGGGACGCTTACTACACAATACTGAGAATATACAATATATGTCACCAATCTAATACAGTTTTGTTTTGTTAATGTCACCTAATACAAATTGAACTAGCAATTTGCCCCTACTGTGTTTGTTCATCAATTTTCTGCCGGAAGCAGAAGATATCTACAGTAATCATATGCTATTTAGGTAGCGAGTAATTTGGAGCAATCAAATGTAAAATAAAGTCATTCTCAGGATCAACATCACGCCTTTTGGTCCGTCGTTGTCTGATAACTGGCACTGGCAGCAGGGGGAGAATTTGGGATCTTTGTGAAGGAACGGTACTGTAGGCGAACCTTCTCTCCACTTTCACAGATATTTACCAGATACCTGCACCACACAATACCCAAGAATAGCTTTCAATTTCTGCCATTGATTTCAGCAATGCCAACAAAATAACATGAGAACAAGGAAAACTGGAAACATGGCTACACCGACCCTGAAGGTTCCGTGGTATCATATGCATAATCTATGATATAGATTTTTTCGTAATATTTTCAGTGTAGGAGTAATTGTAAGTATACACATTAAAACCTTCAATCCACCACTAACTGGACTCTGGAGGGCTAATATTGAGGATCAATCCGCCACTAACTGGACTCTGGACTCGGGAGGGTGGGAATATGTACTTTATGCAGCTTTTGAGGATTAATATTTGAGATAAAATATACAGAAGTATGCAACTGAACCAAAAGTTTGTATGATATACTGACCAGCCATTAAGAGATTGCGATGTTATAATAGCTTTTTTGCCAACAAATTTATCTGGTGTCCTCCGGTTACCCTGCACAGCATTGCCTTTTAATTGAACATTTCCTATAAACCAGAGAGATGTCTTGGGGCAAAAATTAATTTGGAGGATCATAAATAACTCACCCTAATAAGCACCTTCTCATTTACAGAAAACGGATACTGCACGCATCTTTGGAACCCATTTTCAGAAGAAACATCTCCATTTACCTGCATTGTCCAATGATCATATTCGTAAGGCTCCTAATATAATATCCAACAAGGCACCATTACAATTATTTTACTGAATCTTAATGTTGATTTCTCCAAGTTACCCTATAAAACGCATGACGCTTCAGTGCACATACAACACACTGATTGAACATGATAAGTTGAACTCTTCTTATGTTCACATGTTAATGTAAAAGCCGCATTTTGTTACTTAAGTATAGACTTTTATCTGGGAAGGCATATGTAATTATAGTCTAGTAGCCCAGCATCAGGTTTTAAGTCAATTATGATTCTAACAAGTACTATGTAAAAGTAGACGGAACAAAGCAAGGCGTTCATTTTACCACCTATATTGAGCATATAGATTATATGTATCTATCTGAGACATACCCAGCGGTCACTGACATCTCTTCTTTGTTTCCTCAGAGCAGCGTTGTGAAAAAGCCTTCGATCATCCTCACGTTTAACAGCTCCTGCTGCAGCTCTTAAAGCTGTTGATATAATAAGTAAGAATCAAATCAGATGATAGCAACAAAAGGTAGCAAAAAGTGAATCCATGTTTAATATATGTGTAATATTATTACTATCTTAAGATAACAAAAACTGAAATGTATTATACCATGATTAGGTATTAGTGGTGCTGTGCCGACTTCCGCATCACATATGGTACATCTTCCCTGTGGTGAAAAAATTGTGCTTTGTCATTTTTATATCCTAACTACATGTAAATACAACTTTTTATTACCAAACCTTGCTAAAATTTGTCTTAAATACAACTTTTAAACCCAACCTTGCTAAAAATTGCGCTTCTTGTCCAAAATTACCCATTTCGACACAAGTTTGCTAAAATTACCCATATTGACCCGTTAACCAACCCATCGCACCCGTCCATATTCCCACCTTGTAAAACTGGCACTAGTAATGTATATAAGCTTAAAGCTTTAGCCTTGCAGAAATGTGTGCTTTGGACGGGCCTAAATAATAGGTATCATAATCACAGGTGATAATATCAAAAGGTTGAGTATTTTATAGACAGTCGATGAAGAAAACATCATCCCAGTTCCCAATGCACATTAACTTTTTCTCCTAAAGTATCTGAGATATATAGAACAAAAAATGAAACATATAGGTGATGGCCCAGGTATTCGCTGTTAACACAAATCAATTTTAAGCAATTTGCCTTAACAAAATAGCACTTTGTGAATGTGCTTACAAGCAGAAGAAAAAATACAGGGTGCCTGCTGAGATGAATAACGTGTTCTTTAATATAAATACTTAAATACCACAATGATTATTTATGATAAAAGGTTTATGATCACTCGTTCATTTTCCAGGGAAAGAACTATTCACAACAAACCTTAAGTCCAATTTATTCAGAAGCAAATAGTCAACCATAACCTGAAAGTAGTTCTTTAGTGTTAATATAGAAAGGCTTATTCACCTACCGTCTCTACGACCCTCTTAAGCATCATGCCACCGAATGAATGACCGCACGGAACAAGCATAGCATCTTCGAGAAATGCACCACTAAATCAATACCAATTGCATTAGAATCCATTATAGAATGTAAAACATGTAGTTGGATCAAGCATTTGTTCTAGTATCAGTTGATCATGCATATATTACAATAAAAATTGAAGTAAAGACAACTTTAACTACGTCGATCACCAGTTCTTACAGAATCTCGTAAATGTCGATTTGATACTAAAGCACCATATAGGTTTTGTCAGAATGTGACCACATAGGGTCATTTAAGGAGATAACAGCAGTCTGGGTAGAGACAATGTAGAGTACTGGACTGGATGATGACGTGTCTGACGGTAGTATGGTACTCATGGTTTTACTATTATTTAGTTTAAATGATGGATACTAGTTTATAACTATTGACCTTTGCACTATAAATGCCAAACAGTGTAACAAAGAATTATGTTATTTTTAATAAGATCGATGGGTTCATGCCTGTAGGATTTCATGCTTTTATGCTTTTACGGCTTATGTACATTCGTTTAGCTTTATTTCCTATACGTTTGAATGATTGTATCCCATAGATTATATGGCTTTTATGCTTGTATTATTTTTACACTTGTATGCTCTTGTGCTTTTAATGCTTATATTTGATTGTATTGCTTTATAGTCTTATATGTTGCCACTTTGAAATATGATCTTTATGTGCCCGTAGTGCCATATTTTGAAATATAATCTTTATGCTCTCATGTTTCTATGTCAGTATGCGTTTATGTCTTTGCACACTTGTATGTTTTTGCTATACATGCTTTCTTTTATGTCATTGTCTTTTCCATCCTCACACCCACCACACATAAAGTCTATTTGCTTGCACACACACACACACACACTTGCCGGAGGTCTTTCTGGAATAGTCCTTTTACCCTCGGGTGACTGTCTACATCTCACCTCCCCATACCTCACTCCAGTGGGATTGGGTATTGTTGTGATTATAGAAAAAGTTCATTAAGTGATAAAAACTAACAATACAAATAGAGCTAAAGTAGCAATAAAGCAACAAAGCAGATAATGAAATATGCAATGAATGAACTTACGACAATGAGTCTGAGAGAACACTTCTCAATGACGGTTCTGTATTTGAGCTTTTCCAACCTGCCTGCGATTCAGATCCCACTGTCAGCCTTCGTTTTAGCAGCCACTAATCCAAATTAAAGATAGCTACTAGCTCATACAACAAGAGTTGTCATATATGCATAAAATCAGCATATTAGTTCATTTTCAAGTAAGATTGGCTTACAAAGGCATTATCAGAGCTGTTACAGGTTACATCTTCATCAGCAGAAAGATCATCCATAAACTGGCTTACAGAGATTGGTACATAGCTCTGGGGGGTCACATGACCAGCTGCTCTAATAGGGGAACAGTCTAATATGGCATTGCCTTGTGGCATGAGCCTAAATGCCAATGATGACCTGCAAAACAGAGATATATTTTGAAAGGTTAACTAGCAATTTATACATGATAAGAAAATCAAGTTGAAATAATAATAATATACTATTTTTCAACAATATCTGATCTACCGTCCAGCATTGGTGGTGGCAGAAGTGTAATCAGCTGCAGCTCTATATAAAGCAGCTGACCGAAGCCCAGCAGTAGCATGCCCGAGTGCCTTCCCTGTCAATAGTAAAAGATCCCCAGGAGCTGAACTAAAATCTGCTACGTACCAACGACCATTGGGATCACGAACCTATGGAGAGAATAAAACAACTAATGGAAATGATTCAAAGGATTGCATTTTCGGCAAAGAGGAATGTCTTCCAAATAACGGAACTTTACAAGCTCGGATACAAGTTTATTGCATACTAAACTGAAAAGTCAATTAGGTTTATATACCTGAAGAACAGGTGCGTCAGAACTAACCAAAGTTAACAATCCTTTTTCACTTTCATGATTTGCTGTTATGTTCCCTCCACCAATAGCGCCTTTTCCCTTTTGTGATGATGTTTGCATGTAGGATGCAACAAGTACCGATGATGACACCTCATTAGCAGGTAAAGGATTGTCGTCGAGTAAATGGTTAAAAGCACTGAATTTAGTGCAAGTTTAAACAAATATTAGTGAAATGTACAAACACTAGAAGATAGATCGATAGATGGAGAGAAAGTTAAAGTGCAATCAAAATAAAATGCTTGAACACATGATCATGGTTCTTACTCGCTTCGTAAACGAAGGTGTTTAGCCATTGCACATAAAGCAGCTCGAGCAGCCTTTCCCATGCATCTGTAAACATCTGCCATGCATGGTGGAGATGAATCCATATCTTCTAGAGCCCTGTTACATGACATTCTTACATCATCAAAACATGCCTCACAAATATACATGAATGAGAAAATAGTAGTTTAATACAAAAAGACAAACAGAGGCTAGCTGCCAAGCATTAATGACCGCACAAGCTCAAATAAGCTACAAACAAGCTTCCATACAAGAAAAGGGAAAGGGGTATGAATGAGCATTATTTCCAAAAAGATAATTCATTTTTTAGGTATGAATTATCCCTGCAAAGTCTCATGTTGAATTTGACAATCCATCCTTTTAGAAACAGAACATTATATAATCAAGGTCTCATGTTGATTTTACAATCCTTCCTCCATATAGCACCATGCCACCATCAATGTTAAGCACCAACTCTATGTAGCCAGAATTTCTAGTCTTGTCTGCACTCTTTGTCAAAGTCCATAATTTAACAGTTTGTCCTGTTCTTCTTAGATCTAGTTTTTATTAGTTTAAATAAGAGAGAACATTTATGCCATTGTCTTTGTATCCTATTACGTAAGTTTGTTCAAAGTTTACATCATCTTGACCCATAGTCCACATTTGCACTCTCTATGTTCCTATATTATCTATGAAACAAATGCACTTCATAAATATTTATCTTGCAACATCATGAATCACCTATGCGTCACTAATTTATCAGTTACAATAAAGTCATCAAGCATTTCGCCATTTCCAAATGATACCATAACTGCATAACAAACCAGTGTAAAAGGTATACATTATCTCGCAGAAAGCTAAACTAGAATTAGCAAAATGGCAATGATAACTCAGAACCAGCTCTAAAATCTGAGTGTTGCATGCCACCATAAATAAGTTGGATCCTTAGCTCTCATCGACTATGTTTGGCAAAACCAGCAACAAGCAAGTATTTAAAAGCGTTTGGTAACATAGCCGTAGCTGTATAATTAAGTGTAAAATAACGTCAAAGCTAAACGCTTGCTTTATTAGTGTTTGAAATAAGAGTGTTTAAACAAAATCCAAAACCTAGCAAGTATTTGAAAGCATTTAATTAGTGTCTCAGATAGGAGCGTTTAAACAAATCCAAAAGCTAGACGCTCGTTGCCAAACAATTATTGTATTCTAATGCCAGAAGCTCCTAAACGCTCCAAAAAGCTCGTTACTAAACACAGTCATCATCTATTCACATAACATAATTCTCATACGCAAACTTATTCATTTCTACACAATTACAAGATCAATTTGCAGCAGACAGTTAATGCGCATTATCTAATTCAAACAACATACTAACCGAAAAAACGATAAAAACACGCATATACCTTCCAGCTCTATACTTATAAAAGCCATTACTACTCTGCGGCCTAAGCCGAAAAAACAACCTAGAAGCTTCCAAACCACATCGAATAACGGCAGCATCCTCATTCCCTAACTCAATCACAACCGCATTATTCCGCGTAATCGAATTAGACAACGTCTCCACCGCTCTCAAATAACAATCACTCGGACCTCCATCGTAGGGTAATAAATCACATAGCCTCACTCTGGATAATGAAGGAATGGTCAGCGGTGGTTCTGCGGTTGGATGTGTGGTGGAGATCGGTGTTGCGATTGGAGGTTGATGATTGTGGAGATTGTGTTGTTGCGTGGTGTTGGTGTTAGTTTGTGTTTGTGTGTGTTGGTGGTGGTGCATGGTGGTGGTGATTTTGACCATTAATTTTGGTTGCTAGGGTTTGGGTGTTGTGTGGTGATGATGGAGGTTAACGGTGGGAAATGGTGGTGGTAGACTGGTTGTTGTTGTGTTAAAATTTTATGTGATTTAATTAACGGTTAGGGGATGTAATAACAACAAACTTCACCACCGGCATGGCTGATCAGGTAAAAAACCGGACCGGTCCGAGAAAAATTGGACCGGTTCAAAACCGAGTCGGCCAAAAACACTGGATCAATGACCGAACGAAACATATTGACTGGTTTCGTATGAAACCGGATTGGACCGAAGATCGAATATGACGAAAAGAGTGGACCGAAGTATGTACAACCGGTCCAGTTCAGGTTGGTTTGTCGGTTTTGTCCGATCCATTTGTCTTATCTGAGTGAGTGTCATATCAAAATTCACTCAATCACCAACTTTATAACTAAACACATGTAGTAATGACAACAAAATATATTTAAAGCAGTAGAGAACTTAAGAAATAAATTAAATACAAGACGTAGCTTCTACGGTGTAGAGGCGTTGTTGAAGTAAAAGTTTGCTTCTACTCCGGACAAGCGAGATGAATCCCTCGGACTTTGGATTGGTCCTTCGGATTCGGGGTGATCCTTGTTGGTAGTTGATTGCTTCGGATATCTGCAAAACAGGTACGTCCGTTAGTCTCGCCCCGGGAATGTATCCTAGGACCAACCTCCGACGTGAGAGTAAGTATATGTTCTTAGAGAAAGAAAGTATATGTAAAGTTAGAGAGTGAGAGAATTAGTTAACCTTTAAGTGAAGATTTCCTCTCTATTTATAGGCCTCCAATATGGACTGTCAGGCTGGTTTGTACTTAGTTCCTTAATGTTTGCTAATTTATGCTCCATTACCATATACTTGGCGTACTTGTTTGTACTTTGGTTCATGTACTTATTGGTTTATCCGAACGGTCCTGATCTCCGGAGGGTTGAGGTCATGCGGACATTCCCAACCCTTCGGATATTGGTCTGTCTCGTTTAAATACATTTGTGTATGCCTTGTTTGACATAGAGCCGGAATGTGCTTAATTGTACGGCCAAAATCCGGAAGGTACATACGCCAACAGGCGTAGACATGGAATTGGCTCTACCTCAAACTACATTTTCTTGTTTCGAGTTCGCTTGCCACGCTCCAAGTGCTACATGTACTCCACGATCTTGTCCTCATCCATTAATTAATATTTTGGTTTGTTTTTTGACTCACAAACTCGATGGTCACCGCTTATTTATCATCAAAAAAACCTACCACCACACGTTGTGGCGGTAGTGTAATAGCAAAAGAAAATTGGAAAGGGGGGGGGGGGGGGGGGGATTACTCTTAGATGTTTGACCGACCCTATTCTTGATTTTCAGTGCTCTTAAGTTGTGGTATGATAACACTAGGAGTAAACGCTATAGCTGCTAGTTAATAACAAAGTTAAATCTTGGACTAATCCAAGTTCTAACACATGGTTATGGGAAAAAATCACAGTTAATACCATTTTTTTTAATGGCGGGTACCATTTGTTCCCCATAGTTAGCTAAACACAATTTAAATTGTTTAGGTTTTTTTTCTTTCTTTTTTTTTTTTTTTTTTTTTTTTTTTTTTTTTTTTTTTTTAAAGGAAAATGGTTATATTGCATTTAAATCCTCAATTTCTAATTTTACTTTAATACCATTTTGGTAGTTTGGTTAATTAGAGATTTTATTTCAAAAGTAATTAGGTTTACATTTTCTATTTTTTATTTTATCTATTTATTTTTTTGCAATTTATTTGCAGTTCTAAAAACTTGATCTAAATGATGTGATAGGACATTTATGTTTATCATACAGTGATGATGAACATATATACAATTAGACCACATAAAAAAGTCGTGAGTTCATCAGAAAGAACTAAGCTGGTTATTTAGGTCAACATCCACCCGTTATTCTTCTACTTCTATTTTTTTTTCTTTATTTATTTATTTATAAAGCCTGTAAACAACTCGTAGTTGCATAGTAGCATTAAAGTAATTATTTTTAGCCTGTAAACTACTCGTAGCTGACATAGTCAAGAAATTTTGGCACCAATCTTCTCACACATTCCTTTCATTTTTCAATTCATCTGAAGAGTAATTTAATCTAAGTGACATTAGTAGCATTAAAGTAATTATTTATAAGTATGTAAAGTGCAAACTACTCGTAGTCAAGAAATTCAGGCGCCAATTTTCTTACGCATTCCCTCCATTTTTCAATTCATCTGAAGAGTAATTTAATCTAACTTACATTAGTAGCATTAAAGTAATTATTTATAAGCATGTAAAGTGTAAACTACTCGTAGTCAAGAAATTTAAGCGCCAATTTTCTTACGCATTCCCTTCATTTTTCAATTCATCTGAAGAGTAATTTAATCTAACTTACATTAGTAGCATTAAAGTAATTATTTAAAGTTTAATTTGCATATGATTTTAAGTGTTTACATTAGTTTCATTTTAAAGTACATATAAAACTTTTAAGCCTTATATTTTTTATGTGGGTTTCAATTCACAATATTTTTTACACTTAGACTTGTTTGTCTCAAACTTTAGACTCGTTTGTTTCAAACTTTACTGAATTGATTATGAGAAGCGTATGAGCAACTTGGCTCATCTTGCACCCCTGAATGTAAATACGACTAATTTCTTACCATCACATCATGGTCATTAGATGTTAAGCCAACCATGTAAATTAATACATGGTTTAAGTTTTAGAACGAAATTCTCTTAACTTGAAATGAACATGATACATCCACCCGTCAAGAAATACATAAATTAATATCCTTTCGTCCTAAAATTATAGTTACTCATTTTCATTTTGTGATATCGTAAAAGAATAGCCTTTTTCTTGTCTCGACAAATCAAATAAGAGTTTAGTGAGTGAGGATAATATTTAATTTGTTGAAATATATACTGATCTCATTTTTTTTAAACTATGTAATTTTTTTTTAGGACAATAATTTTAAGTCAGAGCAGTTTTATTTTTCTCATGAAAAATAGGCTCATAAACCGAATTACTAGTATAGTTTATGACGGGCAAGACACATGTTAATATTGCGTGACGCAAGTTTATGGTAAAGCGAAGAAAAAACATTAACGGTCATGATCACTTAATATCTTCACCACATAAAATCATCATTTATATATTATCATACTTGTTCTTCTTCTTTCACTTTACATCCCAATCTTTCCCTCTTTCCATGACCAGCAACACCCTCAATTCCATTCATTTCCATACTCACTATTTTTCACATTAAATATAACCTCATATCTTCATTTCAGGTATTTCTGTTTATATTTTAGTTGTCTAAATATATGTGACATAGTATGTCCTCCTATGTTTCTTTTAAGGAAAATTACAGCATGTTAAGTGAGTTGTGAGTTTGTGACTAGTGTGTAATTATTATAGGAATAACCAAAGGGCTTGTGTCCCAATGGTACTCATTGTTGTGTGAGAAGCTACCCGACCAAATGGTTGCGGGTTCAAGTCCTGTCAAAAAAATAATAAATAAATAAATAAATAAATAAAAATGATTGAATCTTCTACATGATTTATTTATCTAACTAGCATTCAAGAACTTTGAATACCCTTGGTATTTTGTGCCAATGGTGTCTACTAAGGTTTACTAGTGAAGCTGCCAAAATGAGCGGGCAGGGGTTGAGGGGGGCAGCGCTCCGAAATTTAAGCGATTTTTTCATGTATTGGTACCAATGGTTTTACCTGTTTTTCACACCAAAACCCAGCCGACATACCCGTTTTGCCAACACTTATGATTGCCAACCGACATAAGTGTCCACAACAGATTGTTTGGCCTCATTTGCAACTTACGAAAATAACAATTCTATTTGTTTTGCTATGTTTTTCATGCCTAGAAACCGAGTGATTTCATTGTCTTACCCCAATAGAGCTTTCGTGTAACCTAGACAATTAGGGTCGAAATATTTTATTTGGAAAGTGGATTATACATGATTCAATCAATTGTC
This sequence comes from Artemisia argyi, assembly GCA_030686995.1. Taxonomy (NCBI): domain Eukaryota; kingdom Viridiplantae; phylum Streptophyta; class Magnoliopsida; order Asterales; family Asteraceae; genus Artemisia; species Artemisia argyi. The sequence continues at coordinate 43,461,366 of CM060683.1, read as the reverse complement.
TAAGATTATAATCACAACCTAACCCCAATTTCTAACAGTAAGTGTGGCATATTTTGTGTAGGTTTTGGATGTGATAACTGTTAGCTTAATATCCTAGTTGTTGGTGTTTGAAATTGGTTATTAGAACTGCTTATGATTATTAAAAAATTCAAAATGGACAAAAACAAGCTCAAATGTAAGAGATATTGTTTGAGATTGATTATTAGAACCGCATATTATTCTTTCACCGTAATATAGTTAGATAATGATAATCAGTTCACCCTAATATAGCTAGTGATAAAAGGCTTGTGACTATCTTCACTAAAATGTGAAAGGTCTCAAGTTCATATCTTGCTTTGGTGCAAACAAACATGATGTGGCCACGCCAACCTTCCCAAAAGGGGAGGACTTGACCTGTTTGTGTCTGGCGGTGGGCTCAAACCCCGTGGATTAGTCGGTCAAAATGTCGGAAGCCATGGTTACCCAAAAAAAACTGATTATTTGTTGTATACACAAGATGCGCACTTTCAATAACTCAGTGAGAGTTCCAAACAGCAAACACCCTTATGATATAACTCATAAAACTACTTTCGGATTGCATTTTCATGCATAACAGAGTTACCTATGGATGGTCTTCATTTATAGCATGGACTAAATTTCCAAAAGTTTTTTGTAGTCCTGGCCTATGACAAGTCTCGTGTAACCTCCATGTTTGGTTAATAAAAAGCTATCTCTGGTTAAGTACTGTGTTGTAGGAGTGTAGTTGTTCATATGCTGGTCAGGACATGATAGATAATCACAAAAAGAGCACATAGTTTAGAAAGACAAGTCATGGACATCTATCATGAGTCATGACAGCTTAAGAGACCATTGAATAAAGAAAATCTATAAGGAACTTAGCATTCGACTAGAATTCAAGATCGTAAATTCAATTACTACAAACAAAGGTAGCAGCAAAAACAACAACTAATCAGCCCACTGCAGCAACTATATGAAGACTTTGCTTTGTACTTAAAACTTTGATGGGAACTAGGGGATACTATTCAAGTGTTTCCTTTTGGAACCACATAAGTAAGAGTCACAGTTAGAAAATACACTTTAGTATTGGTAATACCAGTGAATTTCGAAAGTTCTAAATTTCCTTGTTCCAACGTATGTAATTAAAGTGATATGAATGCTTATTAACTATAGTTATTCACAAGGTCTTGCTGAATCATTTATGATTGTTTTGCAGAATATGGTGGGTGTTCAAGCCAGCCTTCCTTGTACATGGTCATTAGGAGGTAAAGAACATGTTTTAAGATCAGGATGCCGTAATTTACCATGCTTCAGCGATTCAGGTTTAGGTTCTTCAGGCAGTAAATCGGTATTTTTTCAGAAGCAGTACACTGTACATGGTTCTTGTATGAGTAAACGTTGCCATCCTATTTGTTCTAGTAAGATGGATGACGGTACAAATGAGGACGAGTCTTCTGATAATGAAACTGATTCAGTAAGTAGAGATTTTTTTCTCATACTTTCTAGTTCCAAAGTTATGTGACTTTAGTTACACACTCATACATATCTTAGCGCAAAGATTAACCTTTCGTTTTACAGGCTAAAAATGAAATTCTCAGAGAGAATCTAGAAAGACTTATTGGTGTCGATGATTCTGCTTTCTCCGGGATTGATCTGGCAACGCTTATTAGGAAGAAATATGGACGATCCTATGACGTTCAACTTATAAAGAAGGTAAAAGCTTCATCTTGTTATTTACGGAGTACCACTAAACATTACTTGTAGTCTTTAATGCATCTATCTATAAACATGCCTAAAACTGTAGCAAATTCTGAAGAAAAAAAGTAAAAAAACAAAATATCAGGATAAATTTTCTTATTCTATTACCGCCATATGATCAAATGCCGGCTGTGGATTATCAGACAATTTATTGACACTGCGTATATTTTATTTAATCTTTTGCAGGAATTCATGGGTAAAAATTTTCTTGCAATGAATGTCATGTGGAAGTACATGGAGCAGGTAAGCTACCGCCTATCATTTTTTTCATGCATTGCAAAGGACAGTTTAAATAGTTTTTTACGACTACTAATGCATTTAAGAGACCCAAAGTATTAAGAATTATGGTATTATGGTGTACAATGAAAGCTTGACATCATCTAGTTCTTTTCAGTAGTGGTAATGCTCTGCATTTATCTCAATACAGACTCTTATGTTTAAATATTTAAAGCCTATTTGAGATTAGGTGATAATGGTAAATTCTGCAGTAAAAAAGAAGCTGCCGTCAAAAACAATTTATGATACAAGAGTGTCGTCAATGAACAGCTCCACTATCTGTTGTTACTAGCTGCCTCGTGATATTTTGCTTCTTGATTTGTCTGACAGAGATCTTTTCCTCTGAATGAAGAAGAATACTTGTTGAGGCTTGATGACGTGGCAAATACATTAAAATGCTGGGGAGCTGTATCTCATATTCGGAACAGTCTGGAAAAATTAAAAGAGCGGCCTCGGATCGGAAAGGTATATTCATTTTCTCATCTCAAATTTGAAAAGTTTGGGCACTCTTTACCTCTTAAGTTTGAATTAGGCTTGCCAAGCTCAAGTCATGTTTGTCTCATAAATAGTTTAAGCCCTTAGAACTGTCTTTAATAGAACTTTACAGACTCGTATAGGTGTCTGGAGATAGTGATATGGGTGGGTTCGGTAATGGGTCAAGACATGACATTTTTTATGTGGGTGGGTTAAAATGGGTTTAGGGTGGGGTTGGTTGACCTGACAACAATTTTTTTCCCCCATTTTCATAATTAATAATTGTTATATTACAAAAACTATATTATCTGAAGTACGTTTTTTTTATTTTTAGGATAAGCATTTATAAAGGGAAATTAGTCAAAGTAGCAAAAATTCCTTTTGACTTTGACAAACTAGCCAAGATTTCATATTTTTGCCAAAATAGCCAACAATCTCTCAAGCTCTCTTAGAACCCATCCTCCATACAACCCCTCATCCATCCTCTATACTCCCATCCTTTAAACCTCAGTAGAGTGGGTGTGTGATGATATATTTGCATGATTGTAGATGAGGCTCTAAAGGTACCTTGCGAAACTCTTGGCCATTTTGGCAGAAAACGTGAAAATTTGGCTAGTTTGTCAGTTGTCACTGTGACAGGAAACTTGGGCGGCTTTTACTGCTTAACCCGACCCGGTTCATATAACATGTTCCTTTCCCTATTCAGACCCATTGTCAATTTAATTACTACCTTAATTGACCAGTTTTTAGGTAAATGGGTTGAAAATTCATGTTTTATCTATAACCTTCTTATCAGTGTGGCTCGAACTCAGCTTTATCTATTCATCCATTAAAAGTCATTACAGTGTTTTTGTGAACATTAAGCACCAAGTTTGCTCCATTTTGTACTAAAATTTGATTGTCAATCAGATATTCTTATTAAACTACATGACTAATCAAACATTATGTTTCTTTTGGGGGAGAAAATAAATATAAACTAGTTTTGGATGCTTTTTTGAGTATTATCAAACTAAAAATACTCAGATCGAAAAGTTACAACCATCTAAAAACTATAAATTAAGCTAGGAAGCTTTAACGGGCTTTTTAGTCATGCATAGAAACATAAACCTGTAGATGTATAAACTTAACATGTTATTACATTTTAAAGTGGTCACCACAGTACTAAAACAAGCTATATCATCTCAGGCAGTTAGCATCTTTATAGACATGGATGAATCAGGAGGGCGTACAAATGAATGGATATACAAGTAGATAACATTGTGAATACGCATCAAGTCTTGTCTCGATGCTTGCATACTTCAATCTAGTGATCCCGAAAGCCATCAGTATAAAAAGGTAATGAAGGGATGATGTTTGTATATTTCTCCAGAATCTTGTAGAATTCAAATTCAAGGTAAGAAGCAATGTGATTATATAATATTCTTTGCAAGTAGTATAAGGTCTCTCATATTCAACTAGACCCGTTGAAATGACTAAGAAATTGTGACACGTTTGAGATTTGCTGGTATAAATCTTCTTGCTAAAAGCTTTATGACAGCCATCAACCTTAAGCTATAACTCAGATTCCTTGTTATTATTATTATGCATATTAACTTGTAAGGTAAGGTTTAGATTGGTATTTGACTCGTATATTTTTCGACGACAACAACAGCATACCCAATCCCGCGGAAACGGGGTATGGGGGAGGTATGATGTAGACGGTCACACCCCCTACCCGAGGGTAAATGGACTGTTCAGAAAGACCTCCGGCAAAAGTGATTACCATAGGGGTGCAGATGAGTAGATGCAGCAACACACGTTTTACGGTTAATTTAAGGGTCAAGTCCATCAAATAATATTGCAAGATACTCGAGACAACAAAAAGGGTCCATTCTTATACATAAATGCATATGTCCATCAATCCGTCCATATACATATATGTGCCCATCAAAAGCTACCTTTATTTGATTTTATGTCTTCTAGAAAAGAAAATAAACATATGCAGAATACAGTTTTAGACAAACTATGCCAAAGAAAAGTATTAACCAAAGTAAAGTAGTACTAATATAATAAGTTTTGAACAATGACATATATCAATCTTGACCATATTTTAGGACTGTGTAATCCAGAAATGACGAACGATGTCGCGCGATACTATCATTAGTGTGTCATTTAGAATCAAGTGGAGTAATTTAAGAGTCAAATGCTAATATTGGTGATGCCAGTTCTGGATTTTTAGTGATCTTTAGTTAAAAATGATGCCTCTATGTTGACTGCAACCTTGTTACTATGTGTGAGGAAAGAAGGTATCCGCACATTAGTAGCATATGTTTGTTTGGCACAGTGAGCAAATGTAGTCTTTGACTTAGGATATGGATATCCTTGGAGCATTGGTGATTTAGGTGAAAGCAAAGCTGTCTACAATGGGCTGCTGTTATGGTTCATGGAATTTGCATAGTGGATATAGTTTGAATGCTGTTTTTTTCCTTACTTGTAGTGCTGCAGTTTTAGTAGTGATTGGGACATATTCAAACTTACTAATTTGGCAGTTTGTAGCTTGTATATAGTTTTGGAGATGATATATTCCACCTTTTCAAAAAATAAATAAATAAATAAATAAAATAAAATAAAAAAACAGATTTTTTCTAAAGTGGTCGTGCCAACCTCACTTTATCCGGTTTGTGTATATGTTGCGGTGAGTTTAAACCTCGTGGATTAGTCGGCAAAAGGGTCGGAAACCACGGTTACTAAAAAAAATTGTTCATAGAAGAATCAACTTATTAATATTATCACAACTATTTTATGAGACTAAACATAGAAAACCAATAATTTAACGACCAATACTTAAAAACAATATCTATTAAATGATTATTTATGTTAGAAAGTTTGAAAAGAAGCTTAGACAAATAAAAATTTACTTTCTTCTTGGAATCAAAGAATTAGACCAAGTCGCTTTCTATATTTAAATCAAGGAGTTAGTGGTCTAAAATTCTACTTTGAGTAAGGTCAAACTAAGTTGCCACATGTGTTGTTTCAAATTGTGCATTATAGATTGGGTTATGACATTGACAAATATATAGTCAATAAAAGGGGTATAAAAAAAAAAATACTTGAGTTGGGGGCTAAGTGAGATCATTGTCTTGCAATCAGGCTACACATTGTATATTTCTTTACGTAAAATATACATATACCCTTCAAAACCAATGGATTACGCTCCACAGATTATATTTCCTTTATTTTAAAGACGGATTTTGTTATATCTTCTTATTTAATATGCCTACGTATATGTATATCCATATAAAAACGCAACGTGTGTATTTCACTCATTATCATTCTTCATCTAAACTATCAACTTTGTCACATTTCAAGATCCGGCAAGTAAGAAAATGAATATGAATACAAAGTAAGAAGAAATATAATTTCTTTTAAGACACTTGTGAACAAACAACGACGGAAGTCGAATCAAGAACGTGCACAAAAGAAAAGTATTATTTGTAGCATATGAACAAACAGCGACGTAGAAAAAAACATAAAAGAGGTGAAATAATTGTATGATACCAGAACATAGACATATTTTTCTCAAACTCATTTGACGTATGCATACCATTTTAGATCTCTCATTGGTCGTGACTTGTGACTAGGGGTGTTATCGGGTCGGGTTGACACGCCTACTTGTGACAATTTCTCCACATAATAAACTATTTGTATCAAAGCGAAAACTGGCAACACAATGAACGATTGGCGAGTTGAGTGAAGGTTAATAACTATAGTGTTCAGAATACAATTATGTTAAGGACTTGTGCCTAAATTACTACATCTTAAAACTTAACAAACCTCCTATCACGCCAATAGAATACCAATTGAATCCCATGAATAAATGTAAATAGAAAGAAAACGACCAACCAAATAGACACTTTTCATGTCTAGATTTTATTGATGATGATGTCTAAGTTTTATAAAATTTGCATACTTTTTTCGTGTGAGTTTATGGATTAGTTTGACACTTAGACCACAACTATCAACTAGTATACTTTTAGAAAACATGATCTATACTTGACCAACATATATATACTTTATCCAGTATCAATTATACACTTCAATATTATATTATTTGTCATGCTAATCATGTTGATTTTAAAAGTTTTATGATTATGCGAGTGCTTTCTAAGAAAAAAAAATCAGAATCAACCTTGATTAATAGTCAATAATACAAAAGAAATCTATAGAAACTATTTACCTTGTAAAAGTCATTCTTCAATTAAAAAAACTCAAAACGTGTTTGATCCATATAGAAAGACGGCCCTACATAGGCTTTTCACACAACTTTACCCGAAAATGTTTTACACGTTCAATAAAAAAACAAACAACGAAAGCAAATAAGTTTTACAACTATAGAAACTACTATTCTTACACACAAGTTTTTTATTCGAATTAAACCAACACACAATTTCGAGAGGCAAGGGTGAGGATCAAACCCTTTACTTCTGTCTCTAGAGGCAAGGGTGTTAACCACTTGATCCAACCTTACTTACCTAACAATTTCCAAACCATAACACATGCTCATAAATTCCTCGCAATCTCGAAAAGGTGATATTTAGATTACTCAACTCCATGGGACAAAGCACATGCATCTCGATACATATATAACACACCTATGCATACATACACATATATGTACGTACTTATAGGTACTACAAACTATGCATTTTAAACTTAGGATCAAAGGATAAGTAATTTTAAAATAAGAAAAATGAGAAATAATTATAATTGTACATCCGAGATGCACCGACCTAAATTAGATGCATCCATGTTACTAGTCATTTGGTTTAAGGATTCCGGAAGTACTTTTGTATGTATTATGTACGTATATGTGTATAAACACGAAATACAGATAGCAGTAAGAATATACCTTCTTTTCGTAAAAGCAAACTAACACACCCGTACTACCAATATATCACACACACGTTTGAGACGGGACTTGAGCTCAGAGGCTAAAACCACTTGTAGAGGAGCATCACACCACATGGATACCGCTAGGTTACTAGTCATTTGGTAAGGATTCCGGAAGTACTTTTGTACGTATGTATAAACAGGAAATACGGATAGCAGTAAGAATATTCCTAGCATCAATAAGGGTAGCAGTAAGAATATTCCTAGTAACTACCATTTGGACCAAACTCTCACGTGTTCTAGACTTCTAGAGTCGCCAAAGACGTACATGAAACATATTTTACCTTTGAATCCATGTGCTCCATTTGTTCCCTCCCCCACTCCAACCTCCCCTACCCACCAACCTACCCAAATAAATACTTCATTTTTTGTGTGCATATTAAGCCTCATAAGTCACTCCTCAACAAAAAAAAATCAGACAGAAAGATCAAACAGTTTTAAAAGAAGATAACATCGACGATATGCGATTGGTTTGTGGTTGTATTGAGGAAGCAATAGAGCTCGGGAGACAAGTGGCAAGCGGGACGTGTCCACACTGCCGAGGGAAAGTGGAAGCAGTGGATGTAGAGAGCAAATGGAAGTTTTGTGGCCTGCCCATTTCATACATCAGCAAACGCAAGTATGTCTGCACTTTGTGTTCTCGACGTTTGGTCTTGTATGATCATATTTAACCTTGGCGTTATGAGTCAGGAGGAAAATTCGCTGATTAGAAGATAATAGTTTGAAATTTTAGTATATATGAATTGAGGATCACTTTATTCTTTAGTAGATGATCATACATGATCTGTATGTATGACATCTAGAACTGTTTTAGTTCATACAATGAGTTTGTTTGAACTAACTACTCATCTTAGAAATTAATCAGAGTATTGTATAAATCACAATCATTTCAAGTATGATTCTGAAATGTAATCATCTGTGTATTAGTATGTAATCCTATATGAAACATCCGAACCACCTCATGCATGTATGTAAACGAATACTCCGTATATCAGTTGCTTACTAAATGATAGATTGGTGTATAACAATCATCATGTTTCTGTGTATCAGATGGCTTGTTACCCTTTAGACGTTAACACTAGCAGTCCCATAGCACCTAGTAAAATATACTGCACCATCACATACGCCAACAGAAGCAATAAGTACAAATTCCAATGTAAATAGGTGTACAGTACAAGAACAGATGCAGGTGGTAAAATGGCCATGTCAGGCGAAATGGTTAACAAGTAGAATAGGTTCGGGTCAAAACGGGTTGGGTTGGGTCAACCATCTGCGGTTCTGCACTTGTCTTTATCAAGCTTATTTGAAATTTTATAGATTTGGCTATAAAATTAGATTATTACAATAATAGTCTAACTAATCTAAATGAAGCGATATAGGAGGTGTTATGCATTTGAATAAATGGCTTTTGACCCATTCGATTGGTTTCTTTATTAAATAAATATTTTAGCCAAGTCTATCTGATCCATTAAACATAAAAGAGCTGAAAATGGACTCATTAGCAGGTAAACGGGTCAAAATTGCCACCGCTATACGTACAAATGCATGGGTCTTTTCATGCATAGATAAAGCAAGTGCACTTTTCAAATGTCTGTGATCTTGATCCAGAATGCATCATGGCCCACTCTACTATTACTTTTATTTATATGAACATTCTAATTCATGTTCTAATAAACGTTTACCTACAGCCTAAAGGTCTTACTATTTGGCAAGAAACCGACATTTTCCAATAGATTTATCCTAAAAGAAGACTGACACTGTCTTTTTTTACTGCAGTGCTGTGACAAAAATGACAATGATAGCAAGAATCCAAAGGAGTATTAAAGGCGAACCTTGATGATGGGATTTTCAGTTATTAAAATCGTCACCCAACCAACATAGGGCAAAAACCTGTAAACAGAGAAAAATTATTTGGTTATTTTGACTTGTATGTTGACCAAAAGTCAAGAATCTCTCACGAATGTTAAATATTAGTGATAGTTAACTTACCCAGACGCCCTCCCCGTGATATGATGTTGTTTCAACCACTTCTGACCTCGAGTATACAAAACCGTGTCATCAGCATAATTGTTGTCTCCTAATAACATTCAAATTATTTTAAGAAAAGCCTTGTTGGGATGATCAAGTCACAGATTATGATGAAAATATAATAAAAGGCCAAAGTTTAATAGTGGAGTAGTATATTAGTATCTAAAATTAAACCTTCAATGCAAATCAAATGTTTTGAATTAATCAAGCGGTACCTTTTGTAAGAACATCCACTTCCCCTGTGTCCTGATGCTCGTGAACCTATAATAGAAATAAATTAAAGACGAGATGACCCAATAACCTCTGAAATTAACTTAAAACTAGTGGAAAAGCTATTAGTATCCCACACCTCAAGACTTTATCTATGTGTAGCTCTTATGATGACAAAGTTTTCAACACGATAATACTAAAATAACTCGTTTACACGAAGACAAGTTTTCAACACGGTTAGTAATTTCCTTGTCACTGTGTTACAACCAGAACATATAAGTTGAACAAAAGTATAGAAAAAGTAAAGTAAAGTAACTCCCAATACCGTCTTCCACGGGTTATGGGTCCCAATACCGTCTTCCACGGTGTATGGGGGAGGTTGAGATGTAGACAACCATACCCCTACCTAAGGTAGAGAGGCTGCTTCCGGTTCTACCTAAGGTAGAAAGGACCTCCGGCCTTTTGTAGGGAGTGAGGATCGAACCCTTGACCTCTAAGTTGAACAAAAGTATGTTTTGCTCAAATTTAATCATAATCCACCCCCTTTCTTTCCATCAACAACCATAATCATCCGCTTTTGATGATAAAAATTGGATACAACTGATAAAAAATAACACAAGAGAGAGCACTAGATACCTTAATCACACGATGTACTATTGGAATGGCACGTCCCTGAGTTTAACCAAAAGTTGAGAAGAAATGTACATAAGCAAACTTGTAAAACATCATAAACACATCATTGCCGGTCTATTCCAACTAATATGGAACATCAATTTATTCAAAGTTAAGCAGAATTCACCTCGATCTTAAACGACACAATTTCTCCTACACGAATCGGGTCCTTGCTCAAATGCATAAACAAAATATCACCCTACATCACATTTTTCAGAACAACAAAATTGTGCATATGAATCAGTCATCAAAATGTAAATCACAAGTTCTATAGGTTATATTTTTATATGTAGGCTCTAGCCACTTACTCGCTTAAATCCAGGTTCCATGCTTCCAGAAAGCACAACAACTATAGGTGCCTCGCTACCAGTTATACACATGAACCCTTTCCATATCATCAACGCTACTGTTACAATCATACCTGAAAAACATAATGAATACGCGATTATAATACAATTCAGTGAGCTAATATACAGTCTATCAGTTACATTTAGTACTGTCTTCACTTTGCACAATCAACAATTTAAGTTTGGATTAAACATGTAAAACTACTCCAACCAAGCTACTGATACAGTACTATTGCGTAAAGAAGCTACGAAAGTAATCTCCCTCGCTCAATGGCAACTATTTACTGTCATATGATAGATGCTCAGCTTCGGAGTGTTTGGCATTGAGTTTTGTAAGAGCGTGTCAAATAATCCATTTCTAGAGTATAGGTATACTAGGAACAGGTTAGGCATAATGGTCTCAAAACGTATCCAACTTGAAACTTATTCCTTTAGTGTGTATTAAACCAATTTTTTTCCTATTGTCTGTATCCTTAGAGGTAACATTCGATACGTTTAAATGGATAATCATTTGAATATATATATCCCGCGATGATACATTATTTAAGCAGGAAAAGAAATAGTTGCGTACACAATACACAACAAAGGAACAAGTGTAGAGCTGGTTACATCTTTGGACTATTATCCCCACAACTTTTTATCTGATATATATTTTATACGTAAATCCATAAACGAACAACTTGGAACAGCTATCAAAAGCACATCCAGACACTATCTACACCTCGTTATCGGATATCGACTAAAATACGCAAAAGCACATGCAAACACTATCCAAACACTATCTGCACTTCCTTATCGGATATCGAATTTTGTAACGCCAATCAATTTACGGCGTAAATAATCATCATTTTACGCGAAACAAACAAACAAGTCATTATCACAAGTTGAAAAAAAAAAAAACAAAAGCACATCCAAACACTATCTACACCTGACTAAAAACCGCAGGGCTTTTACAGTACTCATTTCCATGTCATCATTATATAGTAATCGTATTATCAACTACCATTATTAACTTAACTGAAGAAATAAAAACGTATATACAAAATTTGATATAAAAAATGGCGGGAAAAAGAAAAGAAAAGAAAAGAACCTAGGGTTAGGGCTTGAGTTAGAGGTCGTCTGAATTCAATTCTTGTTGATGATCCCATTCTATTGTTTGCTTTCAATTTCCTTTTGGGTTAAATGAATGAAGAGGGATTTGATTATGATGTATCTGTTATTACACTTGCTTACCTGCCTGCCTAATTTTTATTTCTTTATTTGTTTTGAAAAAAGATCAACTATTTTTCCCCTCTTTCTTTTTCGGTTACAAATATTACACTAGTAATTTATTTATTATTATTATTATTATTATTATTATTATTATTATTATTATTATTATTATATATGAGTTTTCGACTTGACATTGCGAGCTGACTAATCGCAGGACGACTACTCTTTTGGATAGCATGCAGTTGGCGCATGTGAACCTCCGTGGCCAATAAAGGATTAATTTTCCCTCCTGGTTCGAACCTAACACCTCTAGGCACTTTCGTCCTAATAAGCTAAGCTCTTACCTCTAAGCCATCTTTCTTTTTATCGACTTACCTAACTAAATACTTACATACTTTACTCTTTTTGGGTTTATTAATTTTGTGGAAGTGACCCCTATTGACATGTATGTTAATAAGACACAATTTTAAACGTACTAATCATTTTTCTCTAACTTTTAAGGTAAAATCGTCAACTTATGATTTCCATTAACTTTAAGAAGAAACGATCACTGCTGCAGCTTCTTTGGCTTCTTTTGGCTATACACCTCTGTCACAAATGATCTTGTATACCCTCAATTCAAATATGAAAAACGGATATGGAAGCAAACATGGATTGGTGGATAGGCTGTCAAATTTGAAAGAAGAAAAAGACGAAAAAGACTGCTCTAGCAATGATCATTTCCCCTGACTTTAAATTGATTGGGACTTTAGCGTTCATTCTACACGTTATTTCTAAAAAAACAAGAGTTTTTCATACACCAAAACAATAATTTCAGTATAAATACTACTAGATTGCCGCTTTAAACCATTGTGTTCACAGCTATTGTTAAAAGTTAAAACTTAAAAAACAACTAAAAAAGAACGCCCACCGTGGGGCTCAAACCCACGACCACAAGGTTAAGAGCCTTGCGCTCTACCAACTGAGCTAGACGGGCTTTTGTTACTTTCCAATTTTTAAGCTATATGATCCAGGTAAAACTGTATATATAAATTACTAACTTGCGCTGTCAAAATGTTAAAACTTACGTGTTGGGTAAAACTTTTGAGTAAAAGTAACCATGGTTTCTGACTATTCGGTAATTTTTTAGACTTGTTACTAACAAATATATCTTAAAAGTTATATGTCTTGTGTTTATAATTTAGCCAACTCATTCAACTAGTACAAAAGGAAATTAGTTATGCAATGCAAGTACTTTTATTGTGGTGCAGAAAAATTACGGTTTTAGGTTTGGTATAAAACTTAAAAGGACAGGAAAATTCATCTTGCATGGTTATGGTTTTGTTTGTCGTTGCAAGTTCCTTTCCCTGCTGCTCAGCTGAGGTTGCTACAATGCGAATGCATTTGCAGTTGTTTGTATTTTGTAGCCAACTCTTTACCATTTTATGTTACAATTCGTGGGTCTTTGAATTCTTTGGTGGGTCTCTAAATTATTTTTGTAAATCCTGAATCATTTCTTATATAATTTTGATAAACATTATTATAGCCAATTAACTACAATAATTACCTCCACCATATCCCATCAAGTTACCTAACTAAATACTTACACAATTTTAATCGTACTAACCATTTTTCTCTAACTTTTTAGGAAAAATCGTCAACTTATGAGTTCCATTACACTTTAACTTTAAAGGAAAATGATCACTGCTACAGTTTCTTTGGGCTTTTTTTGCTATACGCTTCCGCCACAAATGATCTTGTATGATCATTTCCCCTAACCTTAAATTGGATGCGACTTTAGTGTTCATTCTACACATTAGTTCTAGATAAACCAGGGTTTTTCATACACCAAAACAATAATTTCAGTATAAATACTACGAGTAGATTTTTAAACCATTGTGTTCACAGCTATTGTTAAACTTAAAAAACAGCTAAAAAGAACGCCCACCGTGGGGCTCGAACCCACGACCACAAGGTTAAGAGCCTTGCGCTCTACCAACTGAGCTAGACGGGCATTTGTCACTTTCCAATTTTAAAGCTATATGATCCAGATAAAACTGTACATAAATCGCTAGCTTGAGCTGTCAAAAAGTTAAAACTTACTTGTTGGGTAAAACTTTTGAGTAACCATGGTTTTTGACTATTTGGTAAACTGTTCAACAGTTTATATGGTTTACTCGGAGGCAAATTTATTAGGCTATAGCTGAGTGAAGTGCAAATATATCAAGTTAACCACAAATAGTTTAAATATTCTATCAATATTTATACAACAATATATATCTTAAAAGTTATATGTCTTGTGTTTATAATTTAGCCAATTCATTCAACTAGTACAAAAAGAAATTAGTTATGCAATGCAAGTACTTTTCTTGTGGTGCAGAAAATTATGGTTTTAGTTTGGTAAAAACCTTAAAAGGAGAGGAAAATGCATCTTGCATGGTTATGGTTTTGTTTGTCGTTGCAGGTTCCTTTCCCTGCTGCTCGGCTGAGGTTGTGGTTGTTTGTATTTTGTACTATTGCGACATTTGTTCCTACTCTCTTACTATGACGAGTTGGTGCAAACAATATGATACATAAACAATCAAAACGTTTGTTTGCCCACCAGGTCTCGGACAAAATTTTCAAAAGACGAAATACCAAAAACCTCTCAATGGCGAAATTTTATAAAATCAAACACGAAGTTAAAGGCTGCAAACAAAAGAAATGGTAACCATCAAATACAGAAAATTCATCCAACCAACCATAACAAAGAAACATTTAACAGACTAATCGACCATCTGTTCATTCAATCTCAGCATATGGGACATCAACTTGAGCTTGTTCCGCTTCCTGAACCTCCTTTTCAGTCTTCCTACCTTTCTTACACTTGTAATAAACGCTCATAAACGTTCCCACAGCTCCATACTTTTTCCTACACTCTTCATAAAGTCCGGCATCAAACATCCTCCAAAAATTCTTCTCATTTAATTCAGAAACTGCGTATTGTGGCTGGAACCCATGGTTTTCAATCAACCAACTCTCCATTCGACGAACTGCTTCAGCACCATCAAATACCTCACCCCTCAATACGGGGCCCGGTGCATAGTAGACGCCGACATCTGTGTACATTTGAGCGTAAGGTGTGTCACCTTGTCTGCATTGTTGCTCGAAACCTGGCTCAGGGTATACCATGGTTTTAAGGGGGAGCTTGTATAGTCGATGTGGGCAAAGCCAAAGAGGGTATACCTGTAGATTAACCTCAAAACAGTTAATAGGGGTCAAAACTGGTTGGGTCGTATTGACTAGAAAGACCTTTTATCCTATTTATTTTTTTTTTACCTTTCTATAATAATTAGAGCGTTCAATGTTATCATAACTGGTTATTATTTCATTATATACACACTGAAAATACTATTGGTAGTTTGGGACTTGTCCAACCCATTGACTTATAAAGGTAATTTTTTTTACCCGTTTCGCATAGAGGTGGAAAATTGGGAAGCTCGGGTGAGTTTTATACAGGTTAAACGGTAACTTTGATTACAGGTCCAAAATGGGTCGGTAGGGAGCTTCTGGACATTTTTAAAATTTTATCGATAACTAATGAATGTCTTAAATAAGATCAAAACAGTTATCCAACTTTAATAATAAAACGATTTAGGAGGCTGTAAGCATTTGAAAACAATTTGGGTGACTTCCGAGTATTGACAATTTTGACCCGTTATCTAATTCAGCTAAGTTTTATAATTTGACCCGTTTGACCCGTCATAGATTAATACAACCCAAATCAACCCATTGATAAGAAAATGGTTTAAACTATTGCATCTAAACAAAGAATTACGTATTCAAAAGAGCATCATACCTCCATCTCACGATCAACCCATTCCAAAGCATCAGGGACCTTATAAAGCGGAACAAGCATATCTTGAATAACATGCATCTCATGATAATAGTTCCGTATCGCTTCACCTTGTGTAGCTTTAAGCAACGAAACCTTTGGTGGCATCAACCACCCTAGCAAATATCTAAACCACCATTGATCAGCAAACGGCAAAATAAGCTTGCCTTCCCAATACAAACACCGCGTGTGCCTATGGTAATACTCACGCGTCGGTATGTACTCAACAAATTCCCCTTTTGTAAGTGCAGTTTGTGCATGCTGATAAAACCACGGCTTAAACCACCACCCAACACTGTTAATCTTATTCCCTTTTTTCTTAGCTTCCTCTTTCGATGCATATTTTCCCGTCATGCAAACACCTTCGTTAGGATTATAAATCATTGTTTCGACAAAATCAGGTACTATTTCAGGGTCTTCAACACCAAAAGGTGGTGCGAACGAGTTGATATATGCTTGTCCGAGCTCTTTTACACCACCTCGAACAGGTGTGTAGGTTAATTTCATGTATTCTTTAATGGGAATAAGCTTAATTTCCGCGGATACAAGTAACCCTAAAGTACCTTGTGACCATGGAATAGCGTAAAAAAGATCAGAAAATTCATTATCTTTTGTAGCTCGAACTACGCGTCCACCCGAAAGTACAATTTCGTACGCCACAACGGTATCCGAAAATAGGCCATATAAGTGGGAACTACCCTCTATTCCGTACCCGTTTATTAACCCACCAACGGTTAAGTCATCGAGTTCGGCAACGACAGCGAGTGCGAGGTTTAACGGGACGGTAGCTCGAGTTATTTGACCCATGTTGACTAACGGTTCACATTTAGCGATCATTCTCTCTTGGTCAATTTCAAGAATGTTACGAAACGAGGAAAGGTCAACTTCAAAATGACGAGCCCGCTTATAGTCAACATTACGCATTCCAACTGCGATCCAGGGCTTACGAGCTGTGCATACTAGACCGTCTTTGGATGGGTTTCTTTGTTCAAGACGTTTAATTACTTTTTTGACGTTTTCTTCGTGTTCTTTTTGGCGTTTTTCGTAGGACTTCCATTCAGAATTAACGTCACCGAGGTAGGTGAGGAAGTATAAAGTGAAGGAGATTGGAAGTACAACAAATATGACGATAATCCATCTGAATTGGACGAAATAGTCCACCCAAATTTTCTTTCGTTTTGGGCGGACTAGTGGTGCTTCGAGATCCGACATTATGTGAGATGAAGATCTGTTACAAGTGTTTGGATATTATTACAATCAAACAATGTTTGTAGCACATATAAAGTAAACAAAACATGAAATGACTATGAAATGTGCACATATAGAACAGTAAAATCATGCCTATATGTGTTGAAGCAGTGACAGATTCCGGTGATTTTCTCATGATATGTTGTGCCATTTAAATATTTTCGGGTATATACCAGTTATAGTATTATCATAAATACTTTTTTTTTTTTGCGGTACAAAAACGTTTCAGCATATGCATATGCAGGGGCGCAGCTACATAGGGGCGGGGAGGGGCGCCCGACCCCCCGAAATTTTTTTTGTGATGTAGGGGGTATATAATTTTCGTATAGAAAAATATCGGTATATTCGGTTTCGACCCCCCAAAATTTTGGTATTACCCGAAAAATAGCGTTAGGAAAAAAAAATTTAGATCCCGACCCCCCACTGAAAATTTTCTAGCTTCGCCACTGTGCATATGCATCTGCATAGTAGCCTAAACACCCTTTGGGTCCATCCTATAGTGTTCATGATGTGTTTAGCTACTTAATATTTTCTAAGTAAATTAGTGGTTTTTAGTGTTAAGCTGTTTATTTGCTTATATTACTTTAGATTAAGCACTTATAATTAAGTAAGAAACTATTTATTTTTAAGCAATAAGTAGTCCCAAACACCCCTTAATTAACCTTGCTATACTATTTCATTGGCAATCGACCCAAAATGGTAAGAGGGCTCAAGTTTCATTTCGAATTTTCGATGATGAGTGTATTTACATTAAAAAATTATCCCGAAATGGTGAAACCTAAGGAGTTCACCTCTTTCAATTTTATTTGGTTTCATTCTCAACCTAACTTAATTAGTTTGTGGTGGTTGATGTTGTAATATCTGCATTATATCTACAATTCTTCATGTGGACCAAACAAGAATACAACCATATGCAGAAAATAACACAACAATGAATATATGAATTTAATTTTCTATTTAATACTATAAATGAGGGGGAAAAAATGAAAAACAATGGACCACATAAAGACTTTGTTGTCCAATAGCACATGTGAACAGAAACAGTAATTGATTAATTATGCTAGAAAGTAATGTATTAAGTATTATACTACGTATATCTTATGTTCAAAAAAAGTATTATATATCTTGTGCCCACAAGATGTTACTAAAAATAGCTCTAGTCCAATGGTGATAAAAAGAGCTAGAAATAGATTGAGAGACAACAAGTTATGCGGAAAATAAACAGCCTTGTAGGGGTGTTTATTTTCCGCATAACTTAACTCTTTGTTATAACTTTCGATATACCAGATTATTAGAAACAAACTTTTGACAGAGTATACTAATTGAAATAATTAGATGGCAGTTTGGAACAAGCAGCTCAAAAAGTGATTTACTTTTTTTTTTGGAACAGCGAGTTAGTACAATACTATAGTTAGTGATTCGATTCCACAGTACTTGTTGAGATTTTGTAATTCTCACGTGTCTTTTAGGTTTTGAATAATTCTAGTTTGAATAAGTCTGCTATTTACTAGCCAGTAGATGTAGTCCAAGTTGTTGAGCCTTTTTAGGCTTAATCTTATCTTTTTCAGTTCATTAGCCGTTGCTTGTATTGCCTATATAAAGGCCTTGAAACTCTGTGAATAATATCAGCAAATAAACCTTTTCCATTTACTTCCTATTTAGTCTTTCTTATTTGTTAATTACCCAACAAATTGGTATCAGAGCAGGTTCTTTAGCACTGGGAATCTCTCAAAGTTTCAACCCAAATAAGAATGGCCACTAACCTCAGCCTCAATGTTTCTCAACCACAGATTCCATTGTTTAAAGGAGACTCGTATGAATTCTGGAGCATAAAAATGAAAACCTTGTTTCGGTCCCAAGATCTTTGGGATTATGTAGAGACAGGTTATGAAGAAAATGAAGCAGATGAGGCTCGTAGCAAAGAGCATCAGAAACGCGATGCAAAAGCGCTCTTTTTCATTCAGCAAGCAGTAGACGAGTCTATTTTTTCAAGGATAGCAGGTGCCAATACGGCTAAGCAAGCTTGGACCACTCTAAAAACCGAGTACCAAGGCTCCTCCAAAGTAATCACTGTTAAACTACAATCACTAAGGCGGGAATTTGAGACTTCCTCCATGAAGAATAATGAGTCAGTGCAAGAGTTTTTGGCACGAGTTTCATCAGTTGTGGGGCAAATGAGATCTTATGGAGATCATATTACTGATGAAACGGTGGTTGCCAAAGTCCTAAGGAGCCTATCATGCAAATTCGATCATATAGTAGCAGCAATCGAAGAATCAAAGGACTTGTCCACATTCTCTTTTGATGAGCTTATGGGTTCTCTTCAGGCTCATGAGGCACGAATTAATCGATCGGTTATTAAGGAGGAAGAAAAGGCATTTCAGATTAAGGGGGAAGCTGAATCATCGAATCAGTATGGAAGAGGAAGAGGTCAAGCAGGTTATCGAGGAAGAGGTCGCGGTAGAAACAATATTCTAAAATGCTCATATTGCAACAAAGGTGGGCATTCTGAAAAATTTTGTTGGTCAAAACCAAAGGAAGCAAACTATGTCGAGGAAGAAGACGATGACCTGTTGTTTATGACTATGAGTGCAGCTAAAGAGGAGAAAAGCCAAGTCTGGTACATGGACAGTGGTTGCTCAAATCACATGAGTGGAGATCGTTCGAAATTTATAGCAGTTGATGAAACTGTCAAGTCACATGTGCGACTTGGAGATGATAAACAATTAAAAGTTGAAGGCAAAGGAACAGTTGAGATCTCGGTAGGTAGCAGCAAGAAGGTTATTAAAGAAGTCCATTTTACTCCTTCCCTTGCACATAATCTGTTGAGTGTAGGTCAGTTGATGGAGTCTGGTTATGCAATATTATTTGATGATGGAAAATGCACAGTGAAACATAAAAGTACAGGTAGAATTGTTGCTTGTACTTATATGTCATCAAATCGTATGTTTGCTTTTGATCTTACCAAGGAACCCGAAATGGCTATGGTGAGCAAGACTTTAGCAGACAATGAGCTCTGGCATCAACGATACGGGCACCTAAACTTCAAAGGACTTCAATTGCTCAATAATAAGCACATGGTGAGCAATCTTCCGATCATCGAGTCATCAGAAAAGGTTTGTGAAGGTTGTATGGCTGGAAAGCAGACAAGGAAATCATTTCCAGTAGAGAAATCAAAAAGAGCAGAAGATGTTCTAGAACTCATCCATGCCGACTTGTGTGGTCCAATGAAAACAGAATCGTTAGCAGGCAGTAAGTATTTCCTTTTATTTACAGATGATTTTAGCAGGATGAGTTGGGTTTATTTTTTAAAGCAAAAATCTGAAAGCTTGGAATATTTTGTTAAGTTTAAAGCAATGGTGGAAAAACAAAGTGGTAAAGCCTTAAAAACACTTCGTACAGATCGTGGAGGCGAGTTCACCTCTAAAGATTTTGAAGCTTTTTGTGATGAACATGGTATAAAGAGGCAACTCACGGCCCCGTATACACCTGAGCAAAATGGTGTCGCCGAACGAA
The DNA here is from genome assembly GCA_030686995.1 of Artemisia argyi. Taxonomy (NCBI): domain Eukaryota; kingdom Viridiplantae; phylum Streptophyta; class Magnoliopsida; order Asterales; family Asteraceae; genus Artemisia; species Artemisia argyi. The sequence goes on along the minus strand of CM060683.1, from coordinate 43,440,846 downwards.
AGAATCGCACAGTGGTCGAAATGGCCCGATCTATGTTAAAGATGAAAGGAATGCCTGATTCTTTTTGGGCTGAGGCAGTTGCAGTCGCCGTTCACATTCTGAATATATCGCCAACAAAGGCGGTATGGAACAAGACTCCATACGAAGCATGGAATGGAAATAAACCTTCCGTAAGTCATTTACGAATTTTTGGCTGCATATGCCACGTTCTTATCACTTCGCAAAGACACAAACTTGAAGCAAAGTCTCAAAAACGTGTTTTTATTGGTTACTGCTCAAAATCAAAAGCTTATCGTGTTTATGACCCGTTAAGTGGAAATATAACTATAAGTCGTGATGTCGTCTTTGATGAGGCATCAAGCTGGAACTGGGAATCAGAAGAAAGCAATACTATTCCTGGCATTGAAATTGAAGAGCAAGAAATAAGTATCCATGAAACAAATGATGGTGAAGAAGATGCCTGTGCAGGATCACAGAACTCCTCTCTTCAACGATCATATTCAGCTCCTCCATCTCAAGTGTCTTCTCCCACCAGTAGTAATCATCGACACAGAAGTGAGCATCACAACGTTCCTCAGCGGTCAAACTCAGCCCCACCAGCAGATGAGTCCTCTGATGAAGATTTAATTCAGCCACGTAGAAGTGAGCGTGGTCACATTCCTCGACGTCGGTTTGAGATTGAGGGAGGAGATGCATCATCATTGGTGTTATTTGCTGGTGACCCGGTTACTGTTAAAGAGGCCATGGAAAGAGAAGAATGGCGAATCGCAATGGGAGAAGAATTGTCGGCAATCGAAAGAAATCAAACATGGGAGTTGGTCGATCTTCCGGAAGCTCAAGAGCAATGGAAAATATACCAGTTTGACGTCAAGTCCGCCTTCTTGAACGGAGAATTAAAAGAGGAGGTTTATGTTAGTCAACCACCGGGTTTTGAAAGCAATGCCGAACCAAACAAAGTACTTCGTTTAAGAAAAGCACTCTACGGGCTTAAACAAGCGCCACGTGCATGGTATAGCAAGATCGATGAGTTTTTTCACAAGAATGGTTTCGAGAGAAGCCAACACGAGCCAACTCTTTATGTAAAAAGACAAGGTAAGTGCGACTTACTCATAGTAAGTCTTTATGTAGATGATATGATATATACAGGTTCATCTCTACAACTCATACATGAGTTTCAAGCTGCTATGACAAAGATGTTTGATATGACGGACTTGGGAGAGCTTCAATATTTCCTAGGTCTTGAAATCACTCAAAATCAGGAAGGAATATTTATGTCACAAAAGAAATATGTGGAGGATACACTCAAAAAGTTTAATATGCATGGCTGCAAGATTGCTTCCACTCCAATGAATACGAATGAAAAATTCAAAGCTGAGGACGAAACTGGTTTGGCAGATGCACGTATTTACAGAAGTCTAGTTGGAAGGTTGATTTATCTTACTCATTCCCGTCCTGATATTTCTTACGCGGTTGGTGTTGTATCTCGTTTCATGCATCGACCAACAAGGCATCATTTTGGAGCAACAAAAAGAATTCTACATTATTTAGCAGGTACAAAAGACTATGGGATTTGGTTTCGTAGAACAGACGATTTCAAGCTAAAAGGGTTCACTGATAGCGATTGGGCGGGTTGTGTGGATGATATGAGAAGTACCTCTGGAAACTGTTTTATCTTGGGTACAGCCGCCATTTCCTGGAGTTCAAAGAAACAAACTTCGGTAGCTTTATCGTCGACTGAAGCCGAGTATGTAGCAGCTGCAGCAGCAAGTTGTCAAGTTGTATGGCATAGAAGAATTCTAAGTGACTTGGGGCATGAACAAGTCCATCCAACCAGCATCAAATGTGACAACAGGTCAGCAGTCATGTTAGCTAGAAATCCAATACTTCATAATCGAACCAAGCACATCGAGATCAAGCACCATTTCATAAGAGAGCTGATTGCGAAAGAAGAAATGCAGTTGGAAGAATGTCGCAGCAATGAGCAAATTGCAGATGTATTGACTAAGAGTCTTCCTCGCGTTAAACACGAAGAGTTCAGCGCCAAATTGGGAGTTTGCAACGTTCGAATGACGGGGGAGTGTTGAGATTTTGTAATTCTCACGTGTCTTTTAGGTTTTGAATAATTCTAGTTTGAATAAGTCTGCTATTTACTAGCCAGTAGATGTAGTCCAAGTTGTTGAGCCTTTTTAGGCTTAATCTTATCTTTTTCAGTTCATTAGCCGTTGCTTGTATTGCCTATATAAAGGCCTTGAAACTCTGTGAATAATATCAGCAAATAAACCTTTTCCATTTACTTCCTATTTAGTCTTTCTTATTTGTTAATTACCCAACAGTACTTACCCAGAAGGTAGTCCCTGCCAGCCTCAAATCGACACATCTATGGGGCAGAACCACCACAGATCCCACCCAAGAGGAAAACCCTCCATAGAGAGACTCGAACCTGAGACCTCTCGCATTTAGAAATGATTATTCCACTCCTAAATACTTAGATAAGCAGTTTGGGTAAGCAATCCAAATACCCTAGAAACTGTGCATTTGGGTTATTGCATTCTAGTACAACACATTAGATAAGAAGTATTGAAAGTGTTTGAGATTGCTTATCCAAACTTCGTATGTGATTATTTGTAACGTAATAAATAGCTTTGAACAAGCAAAGCTGAAACTACCTATTACAGAAAGCAATTGAGCAGCTAAACAACTTTGGTTAAAGGGGTGTTTGAGATTGCTAATTACAAATTTCTTATTTTTATGTCACTAAAGTAGCATATTAGTAGTTTCATCTCTATTAGAATTCCCAAACACCCTAAAACAACATCAGACAACCACATTTTCATAGGATAGATCTACAAAGCCTTAAAGAATATACAGTAATACATAGCACACAAACATCAAAAAACCATTGCATGCAGCATAAATCTACAAACAAAACACTTACAAGAACATACCCAAAAACACACTATTCATGCACATAGATAATAACACTTCACATGACACAAACATCAAAAACCAACTTCAAAAAATGATCAAACAACATTCTTACTATAAACAATAAATCCCAATATTAATAATGTCAAGTATTTCAATAAAGTCTAGTTTATGAAATGTGCATGTGTTAGAATCTTTGATTAAAAAGCTAATACTTAAATAAAAAGTTATAAGAAATAGAAGATTACCAAATAACAGAACGAAATGGATACAAGAACAGAACCTTAACAGGCCAGAGTGAGAGAGTGAGTGAAGCTTGTGGATGTTGTTTGGTGAAGATGATGACTGTATTTATAGCTAAAAAAGATAAAAAGAATAAGGAATAATTTGCTACATGTATTTTTTTTCATTTTTTTGCTTTTTTAGAGTTGGAGAAATTTATATTTAGTCCCTAGACATTTGTTTCGGGTAATTTGTGACATTCTTATTAGCCCTTTTGGTTATTTATGCTAAGTTTTATTGATATTGTGAGAAGCTATGATGCAAAAAAAGATCTAATTAACTTATACTCTAAGGATAAAATATATGATCATAAAAGAAAAAAGATATCACAAATGACAAAACAGGTATAAAACGATTACAAGTTTGTAACATATAGAATGTAAAAGCATAAACTGAAAGTTGAGCTCATCTTGAAAACGTTTATTAGAAACGGGCAAACAGCTGATTTTTTATTATTATTATTATTATTATTATTATTATTATTATTATTATTATTATTATTATTATTATTATTATTATTACGCTATAATATTTGGAACAAAGTTGTCGGATATGACTGGTCACAAGCGTAAACTTCATTAAAACTGTTCGTATTTTCTTCAAAAAAGTGTTACCGTAACATGGATCTATTATAGAAATGAGGCATTTATTATATACTTGAAAATCAAAATGGTCGTCATTAACAATATTTATGATAACTTAACGGTCGTGATGAAATTGATTAAAAATTGCAACCACAATTATTGATTTTCTAATTGTAACAAATCAAATAACGATTTGCAACTATTGAGTCATATAAAACCTGACTTGTTTGGGTTCAAAATTATGGTTCAACAACAAAACACCTACAAATTCGATGAAATGAAGTTACTTAGACTTGTAGCTTATAGTAAACGTTCAACAATTTCCAACATTCGAACTTTATATAGTTCAAACTTTATATAGTTCATGTAAACCTTGTGAGATAGTACCTTTAAAGTTCTTGTTTTAAAAAATGCTCAATTGCAACTTTATAAAGTTTTTGAAATGAACTTTTACTAAAAGTTGTAGGGTATAAGTTATACATTTTGTAAAAAGGTGTAGGAAAAAACGCAAAAGATAATAGAATCGCCGAGCAGCTTCGAAGTGGGTAGGCCCTCACGTGAAATAGTATACCACGTGATACAACAAATTCTTGTTGGGAGTACATTTTGTAAACAACAAATATTAATTTATTTGCAACAAACAAATTATAATTATAAACTAGCGGGGTAGTCCGCGCTTTGCCGCGGATTTGTTATTTTTTTTATGGTGTTGTATTTTTTTAGTATTTTTGTTTTGTATTGTTTTTTGTTATTTGTTTTTTTTAATCAAAAATGAATAACCGCATAATAAAATATTTTTGTGCAAGTTTTGTATTTTTTTATTTAAGGAAAATTATTCATAGTTACAAAAAAAAAAAAACTACAGTACATCTGCTACAGTATTACTACAGTAACGTACAACATGGGACAGTACAAATGTTACTGTTTAGTCAACTGTGCGGTACAACTCTTTGAAGCACGTGTACTGTAGCAAATCCTGCCTTTTTAATATACTAGCGGGAAAGCCCGCGCGTTGCTGCGGGAACGTGATGCTAAGTCTTATTTGAAAGGATAATAAATTTAAAAAAAAAAAAAAAAAAATTGCTACAGTACATCCGCTACAGTAGTTAACGACCGTTAAAGTTGGCAAAGGACGTAAGCTGCAATGAAAGTTACATGTGAGGGACCATTTTTGCAAAGTACTGTAGCAGATGTACTGTAGCTTTTTTTTTTTTTTTTTTTTTTTTTTGTAACTATGAATAATTTTCCTTTAATAAAAAAAATACAAAACTTGCACAAAAACATTTTATTATGCGGTTATTCATTTTTGTTTAAAAAAAATACAAAAGTTACATGTGAGGGACCATTTTTGCAAAGTACTGTAGCAGATGTACTGTAGTTTTTTTTTTTTTTTTTGTAACTATGAATAATTTTCCTTTAATAAAAAAATACAAAACTTGCACAAAAACATTTTATTATGCGGTTATTCATTTTTGTTTAAAAAAAACAAATAATAAAAACAATACAAAACAAAAATACTAAGAAAAATACAACACCATAAAAAAAATAACAAATCCGCGGCAAAGCGCTGGCTACCCCGCTAGTTTGTTATAAAGCTTGAAGTGTAATTTTTATATGAATTTATTTGTTTATTTGTTGTGTAAATTTGTTTATAATTTTTTTTTTTTTTTTTTTTTTTTTGAAAATTATTCACAGTTTCTGAAAAAAAAAAAAAAAAAAAAAAAAAAAAAAAAAGCTACAGTAAAGTACAACATGGGACAGCACATGATGCACTATTCATTCAACTGTTCCGTACAACTTTTGATGCGTACTGCTACAGTGCTCGGCCCTCTGTTGCTACAGTAATTTTTTTCTTTTTTTGAAAATTATTCACAGTTTCGAGGGAAAAAAAATTGCTACAGTAAAGTACAACATGGGACAGCACATAATGCACTATTCATTCAACTGTTCCGTACAACTTTTGATGCGTACTGCTACAGTGCTCGGCCCCTCTGTTGCTACAGTAACCATCCCACCTTTTTAATATATCAAGCGGGGTAGCCCGCGCTTTGCCGCGGATTTGTTATTTTTTTTATGGTGTTGTATTTTTGTTTTGTATTGTTTTTGTTATTTGTTTTTTTTTAAACAAAAATGAATGACTGCATAATAAAAATTTTTTGTGCAAGTTTTGTATTTTTTTTTATTTAAGGAAAATTATTCATAGTTTCAAAAAAAAAAAAAAAAAAAAAAAAAAAGTGCTACAGTACATATGCTACAGTACGTACAACATAGGACAGCACACATATTACTGTTTAGTCAACTGTGCGATACAACTCTTTGAAGCACAACTGCTACAGGAAAAATCCTGGGTTTTTAATATATTTATAATGTATAATATATTAAAAAGGCAGGATTTTCGTGCATCAAAATGTTGTACGAAACAGTTGAATGAATAGTGCACACTGTGCTGTTCCATGTTGTACATACTGTAGCAGATGTACTGTAGCATTTTTTTTTTTTTTTTTTTGAAACTATAAATAATTTTCCTTAAATAAAAAAAATACAAAACTTGCACAAAAACATTTTATTATGCGGTCATTCATTTTTGTTTAAAAAAAACAAATAACAAAAACAATACAAAACAAAAATACAAAGAAAAATACAACACCATAAAAAAAAATAACAAATCCGCGGCAAAATGCGGGCTACCCCGCTAGTTAAATTTTATTCCTTATTACTCGTCTTATAATAACTATTTATTTAATAATTTACTTTATTCAAAAACCAAAACTAATTTCTAAATCAATACATTAGCAAATTTAAACAAGCTTAGAAAATCAATTTCAACATTAGCAAATTTAAAAAGATTAGGACTTAAATTATACTAGACGATTACCCGTTTATAGCAACAAAATTTTATATCGACAAATGGTTTAGTGATAAAAAAAGTTTAGGGGTTATAAACGAAAAATAATAAAAGTTTAGTAATAAAAACGGATGAAATTAAACCGGGTCAACCCGGTTTTGGTTGTGTATTAATAGTGTGTTAATAGTTTCCAGCTTTGCATATGCTTTCTGGAAATAATATAAAGCAGTGTTGCAAAAAAAAATGTCTATAAGGCCGAGTAATCACCGCCTAGGCGCTACATGGTCACCAACCTTTCCTATTTATGTAATTGTGTCTAACAAAAAGGTCAATCGTGGTCAACGGCGATCAATGGCGGTCAATGGTAGTCAAACTTGCCGGAAATCTAAAAATCTTGCTGGAATTACCCAAAACTCACGGTAAACTTATTTTGTTCACTTATAGTAACTATTTAAATCTATTACATTTTGTTTTTTAGCAAAAATATTGTCGGAAATACCTAAAACTCGCTGAGAATACCAAAAACTTTCCGAAAATACCAAAAATTTGCCAGAAATGCTAATCCGATTAATCCCGTCTAGACCGATTACAAGCTACAAGGTGGTAGACCGCCTCACTGCCGATTTGCGATTTTTGCAACCTTGATATAAAGACTTCCTAAAATAATTTAATTTTCTCTACTATTTTCAATTTTTAACATTTCACATTTGACCATTTTCATTTTATATGTAATATAGATATGTCAGTGTTCAATAAAGATAAGGTGGTGTTTAAATTCGACTTAATTGATTTAATATTTTAAAAAAAATATACTAACTGAACTTATTAAGTCATATAAAAATTGTTTGTTTGTGACTTAATAGAGAAAAATGACTAAAAAAAAAACTTAGAATGTCTACATTAAGTTATCTCTTAAATAAAAATAATAATAATAATAATAATAATAAAAAAAAAAAAAAAAAAAAAAAAAAAAAAACACTACTACTTACATATTTCTCTTTATTACAGCGACTTTGCTTTAATTTTCTTTTTTTTTTTTTTTTGAACGGCAACTTTATTAGAAAAAAAAAAGAAAGAACACTAGCAAGATGCTAGATTACAAAGTGATCAAAAAGGGGTGTTGCAACCAACTATCCCACTTGAATTTAAAACTACCTCTAGCATTACACCAACCAAAAGATCGAAGAACGATATCATCAAAAATGGAGTCTTTGCGAGGCTTCTTACTTGCAAAAAGATATTGATTCCGATATGACCATAAACTCCACCACGTAACGTAAAAGATCCCTTCCAAGATATTCTTCAATTTAGAAACAAGGCGAAGCGTATTGAACCAAACAAGCCATTCAGCATATGAAGTAAAGTTTGGTACTCCCACATTCCACCAACGACAAACTAAACTCGTCACATCTTTAGCCAAAGAGCAATTAAAGAACAAATGTGACAAATCTTCTGCATGAGAATCGCAAATAGGACACGAAATAGAATCAGAAACAACACCTCTTAACGCCAGATTTGCACGGGTAGGTAAGCGATCTAAAGTAAGTTTCCAAGCGAAAATGTTAATTTTGATCGGGACGACATTAACCCACCTCGTAGGAACATTCACTTTGGGAAGAAAAAACTCATCCAACAAATTCCTAATATCCTTAACACGAAAAATTCCGTCTCCATTCAAATCACAAATCCATCTGTCATTTGAAGAAGACAAAATAACAGAATCAAGCATAGAAACTAGTTGCTGGAGTTGGTGATCTTCAACGCCACCTCTAACATATCGGCGGAAAGAAGCTACAATAGATTGAAGTTTAGCAGCCACTGAAATATTGGTATTCGTTTCTAAAGCGAACAATCGTGGAAAAGAATCAGCTAGAGAGCTATTATCAAGCCACCGGTCTTTCCAGAAACTAGTACACAATCCATTACCAATCCTTATTTTACAATGAGAAAAAATGTCAATACCTTGCACCTTGAGCGAATAAAACTCTTTAAGAATAGACTTCCAAATCGAAGGGTACGTCACTTTAGAAGTAGAATGACTAGATCCATGAGTGGCCAAAATAAATTTACGCCAAAGAGAATTATCACCAGAAATAAAACGCCAAACCCATTTTGCAATAAGACCCCTATTAAGAGCAAAAAAAACTCGAAACCCCAAGACCTCCGAATTTCTTAGCTGCTAGAACCTTAAGCCATTTGACCCATACTATCTTACGATCTCCTTCTTGTATACCATTAAAGAAGTTACTACGAAGATTTTCCATCTTGTTGAGAACTGATTTCGGAGCTTTAAACAATGACAAATTATAAATCGGTGTAGAACCAAGCACTGATTTAAGAAGAGTTAAACGCCCACCTATCGAGAGAGTTTTAAGTTTCCAATTGGAAAGCCGTTTCTTGAGCTTATGTACAGTCTCATCCCAGGACTTCACCAAAGACATATTTCCTCCTACCATGATTCCCAAATAATTAAATGGAGTTTTCAACACCGAACAACCAATTTGCGTTGCCGCTTCAGAAATAATTGACTCATGCACCCCTAGACCAAGGATGTGACTTTTTTTGAGGTTGATCGACATCCCTGAAAGTAAAGCAAAACACTTGAGGATATTCAAAATACCTTTTAAGTTTAGATTAGACCAATCTCCCATAAAAATCACATCGTCTGCATAAAAGAGATGAGAAATTGTAAGATCGTCATCTATTTGTAACCCAGAAAAAACACCCACATCAATCGCACGGTTAAGCGAGAGATGTAAAGACTCCATAATCAAAATGAACAAAAATGGGGCAAGAGGATCACCCTGTTTCAATCCCCTATGGAATTGAAACTCTGAGGTAGGACTGCCATTCACTAGAATTGAAGCTTTGCCCGAATTAAGAGTACCTTGAATCCAAGATCTCCAACGAGTCCCAAAACCAAAAGCATTAAGGACATCATCTAGGTAATCCCATCTAACTGAATCGTAAGCTTTAGCAAAATCCACCTTGAGAAACATAGCCTGTTGGTGTTTATGTTTACATCTCGCAAGAATCTCATTCAAAATAAACGGACCATCTAAAATTTGACGGTTGGGAAGGAAAGCTGTTTGCACGTTAGATATAATATCAGAAATAACAAAAGATAGACGTGTAGCAAGAATTTTGGTGATAACCTTATAAAGACTCCCAATAAGACTAATGGGTCTAAAATCGCTGACCAGTTTCGGATCTAAAGATTTAGGGATGAGGGTGACAAAAGACGAATTACAATCTGTTGCAAAAGTCCCATGATCGAAAAACCATTTGACTGCAATACAGAAATCCGGGCCAATAACTCCCCAAAATTTACGAAAAAACTCAAAAGTGAATCCGTCCGGACCTGGCGATTTGTTCTCACCACACCCCCATACAGCTTTACGAATTTCTTCATCTGAAACCGGTGATTCCAAATCAGCGATCTGATCTATAGATAATCGATTTGGGAATCTAAAATTTATACTGCCCCTTCGTGTACCCGGATCATTAAATCTCTCTTTAAAGTGATAACGAAATTCCTCTTTAACGCAAGAGGGATCATCCACCCAAACACCATCAATCATAATACCTTTTACAGAAAGATTAGCACGTTTCCTATTAATGACTCCATGGAAAAACTTAGTGTTCTCATCCCCTTCAATAGCCCAACGAACTTTCGCCTTTTGAACACAATCAATATTATTCGAAGAGTTTAAGTCGTGTAATTGTTTCATATTTTCCATACGAGAAAGTAAAACATCATCAGTAACACCCCCTTGATCTAAGACTTTATCAATATCACACAACTTCTTCTTGATATCCATAATACAACTCGATTGAACACTTTTAAAATCAGCCACCCATTTACGAATCTCCTTTTTTAAACATTGAAGTTTCTTCTTGAATCTAATCATCCCATTACTATCAACAAAATTAAAAGAATTCCAGCTAGAATTAACGAATTGCTCAAATCCAGGAAACGATAACCAAGAATGATAGAAACGAAATGGAGTAGGCCCAAAATCTGTCAACTTCTCCCTAAGAATGATAGGGCGATGATCTGAAAGGTGACGATCTAAACAGACAGCAGATATATCAGGGAAACTTGTAAAAATACCATCAGACACCAAAAAACAGTCGAGTTTACTCATTTTGGATGCCGAAGGATGAGTCCATGTGAAAGAGAAACCTTCTAATTGAACTTCATTCAAACCAGTATTAGAAATAAAAGAATTGAACAACCGAGCACCTTAAGCATGAAAAGTAGTCCCCCATCTCTCCTCTTCACGACGGACTTCATTAAAATCACCAAGAACTATACAATCCCCTCTCCATTGAGAAATAAGTGACGCAATGTAATCCCACAATTGACGTTTAGCAGTGACTGATTGTGGAGCATAAATGGATATAATGAGGATCTGAATCTTCTTAGGAATCCACATACCATACAAAGCCACAAAATTATCAGAAATAATATGATTGTGTTTCTGGAAAGTATTAGGATCCCACACGCACAAAATTCCACCTGACAATCCTAAAGATTCACTCTCGACATACGCAAACTGATAATTACCCCAAACATATTTAATCTCCATATCAGTAAAAGACTCCTTTTTAGTTTCTTGAAGAGACAAAAAACTAATTTTATGCTTATTAGTTAACTCCCGAATCCAATCTTTTTTGGCCTTTGAACCGAGGCCCTGAATATTTAAAGATAAGCAATTCATTGATTACACTCATGTTCTCCATTAGATCTAATGATCTTCTCCATATCATTAGTACATCCATCCATATTAAAACCCATGGCTTGACCTACCTTAATCATATCATCGAGAGCATCCAAAATGGAACCCCCTTCCTTCCTTACTGTTTTCCCTCCACTACCTTCATATTGAACATTAATGTCTGGATTCTCCACTTCCACGAAAACACGTGAGCTACAACTAGCCGACTTATGATGTTCTTGTTGAACCTCCTGTGGTGTATTAGCAAACACTGAAGTTTTGTTCACAACTTCAGGTGTGAAACCAGGTGGGTATGGAATGCTAGACTCTGAATGAACGTCTACCTTACTCCTATTAAGCAACTCATAAATACCGAAAGGATCCTTAGAAACCTCCTTATCATTAACCGACTGAATATTCTCCTTTTCTTTCACTGGAACCTCTTCACTATCCCCGAAAAAAGTATCTGAAACAGCTTCACAATTACTCTCTTCCTCTACATTATCATCAGGGATGTCCTCGAAATCATTAACCGATGTATTCTTAAAAGAATTAACATCAGAACGTTGTGAAACCTCAGGAACATCTTTAAAAGATGAAGACCAAACAAAAAGTTCTTTAGCGCGAATCATGAAGACTTTCCCTTTAATAATGATTTTGAAACTTTCTAGAATATTGTGAACTAGATTAGTCTTAATACACAATCTTTTCCGGGCAAACATAACATCAGTACTATCTTCAACATCCATAACCTCCCCCCATTTTGATCCAATCTTATGAAAAGATTTACGAGACCACGCGTATAATGGAACCCCCTCAATATCGACCCAAACAATGCGCTCTTTAGCAACAAAATCATTATGAGCATTATACAATTTATTGAACCAGGAAGCAACCCCCAAATGTTTCATAAAATTAAGTTTGGCATTGAAAGAACCAAGCTTAATCATCACCCATAAACCACCTAGGTATGTGATCTCTAGATCAGCAAAACCTTCGTTATAGAGCAACATACGAAGATTATTGATAGAAGAGAAATTACGGACCTCCCCCATAACAGAATTATTGAGGTCTCTTTCAACCAGGCACTCTTCATCTAGGACAATAGCAGGTAACGTAGCAGCAAGTAACGGAGTAGACGTACCCTTGACAGCTGACACAAAGGAACTAGAAGACGGCTGAACATCGAATTTCATACCCTTATTAATTTGCTCATCCGAATGGCTTATATTGTCTTTTCTCCCGTCCTTTTCATTAGGGGGGGCCTTACCGTTACCTCCAAAAGAAGGTCTCTGGAATCTTGTGATATTAGCATGGAGACGAAATTTTCCAATCCAAATAGTGCATAAATTACTTATGAGTCTCTCCACATTAAAAACATTTATAAACCTAACGAATCCAAATCGCTTCCCTGTTTTAGACCTCTTAAGAGGAATATATGAATCAACTACGTGCCCGTAGACTTTACACGATTGGAATAGATCTTTAGCAGAGCAAGATTCAGGAAAATTTGTGACATATATCGAAATCGCTACCTTGGCTAAATCGTCTTCATTAGTTCTGTAGCCACGCTTCTTTTTCGTAACCTCATTCCAATCGTTATCACCCATGGATCAAATTAAAAAAACCTTTGGATTGAAGGGAGATCGCGAAACCAACCGCCGAATCAAGAAACAAAATAAAAGGAAATAACAGTTAAATCAAATGTTCTACCTATGTTGTACCACTTCTGTTGTACCGCCTCTGGTGTCCCACCTCTGACGTCCCAACCTTTGTTGTCCCGCCTCTGGTGTCCCACCTATGACGTCCCAACTATAGTGTCCCAACTTTGATATTCCATTCGAATTTAATCAGGGTTAGATGAAAATATATTTTTTTTAAAAGGAATCTATGGGTTAAAAGAGATCTGTATTTTGGTAAATGATTTTGACATGATGTTTGAAAAGAATTGAAGAAAAAAAAAGGGGTATTTTCCGGCGTTTGAACCCGCCGGAGTTACAGATCGGAAATCGCCGTTTGAAAAGGGGTATAGATTAGTAGCTGCTTTAATTTTCTTGACTCGGTCATACAACTCAACTAATTAATCATAAGCTCGATGGCATGTTAGCTAAATTTAACAAAGTTGCTTCTCACATTACAGTTATTACTAAATTAGCCTTCCAAGACATATTGAAAAGATATCAAATTGGAGAAAAGTTCATTTGTTTACTTTTATTTTTATACTTACCATCTATTTAGTTTGATTTAATAGTGAAGATTAATATAAAATTTAACAATTTTATAAACCATTTTACTCTCCTCTATAGTTTTTTTTAATTCTTTTTTTAATATCACATTTATTTTCACACACATAAATATGTTTCTTTCTCAATAACTTCCTAGCTTCTTCATACTTCAAAAAAAAAATAATAATAAAAATAAAAATAAAAATAAAAAAACTTTCTAGCTTCTTCATCACTTACCCCAAAGTTAACAACCGTCAATCACCATCACCATTCCGATCACCATCACCATTTCGATCATCAACATCACCTCCCGATCACCATCACCATTCCGATCATCATCTCATCATCCCCAAAGTTATCATCCTTTTTTATGGCATTCTTTTGATTTAAATGAACCGTTTTGATTTAGAAACTGATTAATTGATATTTTTGCAGTTGATAATGTTGTTGAGTTGGTTGATAATTATGTGGATCAAGTTGTTTAACATTTTTTGTAATCAAGTTAAACAACAAGTATTTGATGAAATGTCTGAGTGAAAAATATTTGATAATCTTGTTATCTGCTCCTGTAATTATGCTTATTAATTAACAAATCTTTTGATCTAAAGATTTGTGTGGTCCAGATTTATCCTTTACTATGTAGGAATTTTTAAGTATGCAAAAGAAAGTATCTCTTCATAATATAATGATTAACTAGTGAAAATATTGTGAAAGTGTTAAAAATCTTTTAACGACCAAGTTTATGATCGAGTTCTTTACCAAAGTTTTTTTTTTTTTTTTTTTTTTTTTTTTTAACTATATTTTCTGATATTTTGCATAAATTTTGTAACTATAGTATAAGATTTTTTTTTTTTTTTTAAAAGACGGTTTTCAGCTACAGTAAAAACTCTATAAATTAATAAACTCGATAAAATTAATAATTTGTCCCGCCCCAACTTGGGATGAGTAAAAATTTGGACCCCAATCGATTAAATAATAAGATAATAATTTTTTTAAAACTCCAGTGTATATATATTGGTCCCAACAAAACTATAAATTAATAATTGCTAAAAAAATTTCATAATATACATGTGATAATTTATTTTTCATCTATAATTAGTATACATTGTAATTTATTTTCATATCTAACTAGTATACACTGTAACTTGTACATATTGAAACTTGTTTTTCTATTTTATTTTTCATCTATTACTAGTATACATTTTAATTTATTTTCATCCCTAACTAGTATATATTGGAATTTTTTTTTTCCCATCTCAAACTAGTATACACTATAACTAGTAGATATTGGATTTGAAAATTAAAAAAGCCATGCTTAAAACCTTTTTTAAATTAATAAATTATTAATTTATCAATATAATAATATTTCCCTAAATTAATAAAATATATTAATTTATAGAGTTTTGACTGTAGAATGATTGAGCTTGGAGAAAACTACATTTATTTTTTCACCTATTGATGCATGATAGCATCAAATAAGTACTATATTCATGTATCATTTATTTCATGTATATTATTCATTTATTATGCTTTTATTTAAGAATTGTTGCTTAATTTCTTAAGTTTACAAGACAGCATGGCCCGTGCGATGCACGGGCTTCGATAACCATGAAGTAGCATTAGTCTGGCAACGGTTAATTAGGTGTGTTAATATTAGTCGTGAAAGTTAAAGTGTTAAACTAAAAAATTCGTTTTATTAAGCTTTTACAAATAGAAATGTTTCATATGAAATATACTCAAAGATATGTTTAAGCATTAGTACATGTGGTTGTAAGTAGTAGTGCACGTTTGATTTGCTTATATAGCTGTTCTTATGCATTTTATACATTTGTCATCAAACAATTCTATTTAAAAGAAGTTAGTTTTCAAGCACCTATTATTCACATCGCATATACCATTTAACAAAAGGTGATCCAAAACAAAAGTATATTTACCAGTTAATCATTAGCAAGTGTATACAATAATTTACAACTAAACTGCTCGGCCAAGTAGTCCACTAACCAAAAGTTCTAGTAAATTAAACAAACCAAGCACCACATTTGCTTTATACAAAGGTCATTTTACCCTAAAACTTCTCACACACAAATAACCTAATCTCACGCCTCCATCCCTAAGATATGCAGTCACCAACTACTCTTCTTACATATCACTTTTGATCATATGGTTAGTTATCAATTCTGTGCATCCAAACTTCTTGTATTTGCACTCCATCTTGATTGATTGAACCGACGTTCTTTGAGATCTAGTAGTTCCTGTAATGAGATGCACATTTTTGGGCTCAAAGTGAAAACTTATGATAAGCTTTGTAGTGTATATTGTGTTTCATGTTTTGTTTAATCGAAAGAAAAAGGAGATGAAAGAAATTTGTTTCAATCTTTCTTTTATATTTTCGGATATTTAAAGAAGCAAAGCTTCAAAAGGGATCGATGATGATTTTATTCTTTCGTTACTTCGTTACTGGACCTTCAAGGTCTGATATTTATGTTGTAGACACGAAAGAAAAACATAGATCTTTAATTATTGCTTTTCAGTTTTTATTAAGTGCTGGGGAGTGAAGGTGAGGGTCTTGGTTGTGCCTAGGTTAGAATTTGGTTAAGGTTTTTGGACTGATTTCATGGTAGTGGTTGATTCAATACACATAAGTCGAGTCTTGTTTATTTGTTTTATTTCATTTGTGCTTTTAACCGATGATGGGTGGGTTATGTTACTGTTGGTTTGTTTGTGGCTTATTGTTTGGGTGTTGACTGAGGTTGAACGGAAATGGAGATAGAGATGGAATGAGATAGGTTGTTATTTATGCTCATCAAAACTCATATGAAAAGTTACATTTATAGACTTGTTGTTAATTATTTGTGAGCAATTGAAAAGATGAGAATTTACACCTATTAGAAGCTTTCAATAACCGAGCCTTTAGACATTCACATGGTTGGTTAATATCTTGCGTTTAATTTAATCATAATAAGTGCTAAAAGAAGCTTTACGAAATTACTACTTGGTTTATGCATTAGTTATCTTTTGCATAATAGAGTTTCTTGCATAATAATAGGGTTTCTTGACTAATGACATTAATGCTCACATTCAATAGGGGGAACTCATTCTTTATATATATATATATATATATATATATATATATATATATATATATATATATATATATATATATATATATATATATATATATATATATATATATATATAGATACTTTCAATATTTATGGAGCAATATTGAAAAAGACATGAAAAATGACGGAACTTGGAGCTAATTAAAAGAACCTGTACAAGTCCGGCAAAAGCATGCGGCGTATCCATAGTCTAAGGATACGTCGTATCAAACACTTAGTAGGATTCATGAAGAATCGTTATTTTGAAGACATACGGCGTATTTAACTTTAGCAATACGCCGCATCTAAGCCTTTGCAGTCAAAACCCAAGTCAACTGAAGAAGGAATATAGCGTATGAAACTTTAGTCATACGCCGTATTGAAGATCTTATCTCTAGTTCAAGTTTATCAAGATGTGAAGGGAAACGAAGTATCCAACTTTGGTAATACGCCTTATTTAAAGAAGGTAGACGAATAAACTTGAATATTCTTTTCTTGGACCCTACTCAAGATATGTATAGATTAGTTGACACCATTTTATACGTGACTGTAACTGGTTAGACTGATAATTTGTTTCATATACGTTGCTGTCATAGAACTAGATAACCATGACCATCTAGCCTAGTTTAATATCGATAGGAAAATGTTGTCTGCATGTTCCTGAAGCCACTAATATAAATCATTATACCATTGCACTTATAAACGGATCAATAAAAATGTAGTAGGACTAATATGGCTAGCACTTTCTTCTTAAATTAATCACAACCATAGTATATCGTGAGAAAAGGGGTTTGAATTTGAGATTAATTATAGGAAATTCACTAGATTAGCTATTAAGTTCATCTACTGCTTGGGAATGACCCGTACTTACCAACTTAGCTATAATTAATCAGGTACGTTGTCCGTTAGTGTTAGTCTAAAAGGATAAGTCGGTAATTATACATTTAAAATTAGACGTAAAATAACACATCAATGTACTAATTAAACAATAACTAGAAAGATAATGCATTAAGACCGAATGAATTTTAAATTTTTCAGTGTGTTGTGAAACAAAAAATTATTGGATATCGTGAAACTACAGGACCATAGTTTGATCCTTGTGTGTATGCTTTTTTGTTTTTGGAGGTGATTGATCCACTCATATTTGTCCCAATCAAAAGTATGAGTATACAAATCATTTCTCTTTTGTTTTAGTCGTCTTAAAAAACCAGTTTTTAACCTTTAAGAGCACACGGTACCATGACCTAGAGTTATTGCTTAACTCTATGCCATGTCAGCGCCACAAAGTTATGTCATAACTCAGCGGTGTGGTCACTCAACAAAGTTATCCCTTAACTCTCAAAAAACTAATCGTTTAAGGGGGCAAAGATGTTTTTTTAATCAACAAGCCTTAACGCTGTGATATGATGATAACTCACCCCATAACTCACTAAGACGGTATGATAACTCTCCCATAACTCAGTCTACGTTAAGCCATAACTCACAAGTTGAGTTATGGCACCGTGTGCTCTAATAAGCAGAAATACATCATTCAACTTTGAGAAATATACACGAATTGACATTTTAATCAAGGCGTGTTTAGTGTGTTTTACAAGCTAATCATCACTATCACTATCACATGTCAACAAAGCATTTAACAATACACTAAAAACAAAAATGTCGATTCTAGCCGGTATTTTATTCTATAACTATATCATTATCAATATATATTAAAACACAAAGAAAACGACGTCGTTTTGCTAAGCAAGTTTCCCGCCAAAAAAATACCATGGCCCAGCCCAAAAACTTCAGCCTGTTTCCTTTGTTTTGATATCTTGCACTGGCCCATATCATTTTTCTATACAAAGTTAAGATAAGATACGCTGTCCACACACACTCCTGAATCTCATACACATACACACACAATCAAAGGAGATAATTAGATGGCACATGCTACGATTTGATTTTTTGGTTTACAACAAATCCTCCATGTCAAAGAACACCTGATCCGATCTACAATTTCAGGTTGAGGTTTTATTTTTTGGTATTGTAGGTTTTCGCCTATATTTATTTGGTGGGTGTTCTTTTGACCTTTTCATTGACATGATCAAAGTCAGATATTTATAGTTGGTTTTTCATGGTATTTTTTTGGTTTTATGTACTAGGTATTTTATTTTCATAAAAATTGTTTCTTGATTGATTTTGTCAATCATTTTGCAGATTTTTTAAGGATCTGATTCAATGTTATACCCTTTTCAGATTAGGTGACGGAATTTTTGTTCCGGCACGACGGTGCAGATGGTGGTGGCCGGCACTCAGATAATCACAAGGAAAAACCAAAGAACTAACTAAGGTAACTATTTTTCCTAACTTTTTTTATTTTTTGGTTACATTGCTTAGATTATACTTTTAAACTAGATGTAGGATGGAAGAGTAGGTATTGTGAAAACCTTATTTGAATCTCATGTTTTTATTTAGTATACACATAAACTATAGTCATGATATCGGATATATATATGCATATATATACAAATGATCAAAATATACACATGTACTAAAAGGTGTTTGACCAATCTTAGTGTGTTTTAATGGTTAAAGTTTATTGCTTTTATTGGTTTCATTTTACAGGTAAAGTTTTCATTTTTATGAGTTTCACTTTCATAACGTTTCGGCTTATTACGTTACACGACAGTTAAAAAGTATATTAGCTTTTCTGCTTAGCCTGAAAAAATAGCTGATAAACAGAAATAGACCAAAAAATACCCCCACACTTCTGTGTAAAATTCTGTTTTTTTATAACGACAATCAATAAAGTTTATTAGTAATTTGGTTCGTTTTTGTAGGTTTAGAGCCGTTGACGAATATATCACGGACGACGTATGGGTTGTTACGCGACTTGGATAAAAGTGCTATCAGTTGAAGCATGTATCAATGGTGAGCAAGCTTGCGTGAGTATACAATATTAAAGATGTAGCAGTCATTATTGTTCACAATAGTAAAATTCTGCTTTTTATAACGACAATCAATAAAGTTTATTAGTAATTTGGTTCGTTTGCGTAGGTTTAGAGCCGTTGGCGAATATATCACGGACGACGTATGGGTTGTTACGCGACTTGGATAAAAGTGCTATCAGTTGAAGCATGTAGCAATGGTGAACAAGCTTGCGTGAGTATACAATATTAAAGATGGAGCAGTCATTATTGTTCACATTATGTAATGTGTGCTTACTATTATAGGTGAAAGTATGTGAATGCTCTTACCAACGGTAGCACGGTACGACATTTGACCTTATTTTTATAGGTATTTTTATGTGCTATACGCTTTTTCATATGCTATACACAAGAAGCATTTTCAATCGTTTATAACCAAGATTCAAATTTTTTATTATTCTTTGGTTGTTGTTCAGGCTCTTGGAAGGTCAACAAATTAATGTTGTTTGTTATTATACTAAAAAGGTATCACTTATTTTATCACTGAGTGGATTAAAGAAGTAGAATGATCAATTGGGTGAGTTTTAATTCACTGTAATATACTGTTCGTTTATATTATATGCTGCAAAATCTGATGTAATATCCACATTTTGTTACAAACTTTTGTTGATCCCTATTTCTTATTCATTCTTTGTATACCAGAGTATAATACTATTCGTCGCTGAAAAGAGGTGTTATTTGATAGCGTTTTCATGGTGTGCGACCGGTGGATTGCATTAGCCAGGTGGCGCTCACCTATGCTTTCGTAAGGTTCATGTAACACCCCCAAAATTTGGTACAGCGGAAGACTCAACAAGCTTTCGGGGTGCTACGGGGGTTGGTATACAACACAAGACATAAAAGAACGAGATAAAGTAAACATAAGAAAAACACAACCAAAACGGGGTTTTAAAGTTTACATTTATCCCAACATTCATTCAGAGTCAGGCCCAAAAGAAATAAACGTAGGTCCATAATTAAATATCAGAGTTTTAGAAAAATAGATCCATAAACCAGGTGCCATAGCCAAGCCTTCCAATCCATGCATCCAAATCATCACTTAATTACCTGAGAAAACGTGCTAAAAGTCAGCTTTCGCTGGTGAGATCATAGTTTTACATTCATAATCAATGTAGTGGACAGATACGCAAAACGCTTGCTAGCTAGACTAGGGATTCACTAAAAACCTGCGGATACCCTCCGCTCCAACATAATACACGGATACCCTCCGTAACAAACCTGCGGATACCCTCCGCTACAACATAGATATTCGGGTACCCCCCGCAATATCATAAATACTCGGATAACCTCCGAAGTATTAATAACCTATAGGTGCACACTATAGTATCTAAATAAGCCAACTTTGAATAGTACACACGAAACTATGTGACCAAAGTTGACAATACATCAATATCTAAATAAGCCAACCTTGAATAGTACACACGAAACTATGTGACTAAAGTTGATAATACATCCTAGTCCATACGCATAGCAAGTTTTAGAAAGAATATAAAAGCGATAATAGTCCACATAAAATAATTTGCACGTTTCTCACCCCAAGTATTGAAAACATAGTTCAAGAGTAAAAAGTGGGGCTATGACTCACCTCAAGTCCAGAAATCAGCAATAAGAAATCGGTAGAAGTAAGACGTATAGTAACTCGAAAGACGGCAATTACGGACTCGGCACGACCTAACAATATCAACTCGTTCAGAAATCATTTCCTCAAAATCAAATATTCCCAAACCCGAACGTATTCCATTTTACTTCCGAAAATCCATTTCTCGTATAAATCTCGTATTAGTTTGGAGTTTGGCGTTTGGTATCCATATGGGTGGTGGGTCGACACAACTCAAACCAATAAGTCACAACAAAAGGATAATAAAATAATCTATAGGTCTAATATTAGTCCAATATATTATTTAAATAAATCATCGAAGTTTATCAAATCCGTCGATTTGGTAATCCCCCATATTTATTTATTTAATATACCATTCTAAGATTATACCCAAATCCTAGGTCACACATTGCACATAAAGTACTATATGGTATATATCAAAGTCTAATAAATTCACTAATTATACCGTTAAGCTTACCAAATTCGTCAATTTGGCAATCTCACGAGATACTTAGTAACTTATTATTCCCGTACCCATACCACAACCTATGGGCGTCATAGGATATGATGCCCATTAATATACTCAATTTAAACAACTAAATAGCTCTTATTTAACCCCGTCGATTAAATAAGTTACGTAGTCATCGAAAGTGAGTGTATTAATTGTCATATATCCGTGACAACACGAACGTCACAAATAATAAACCACTTGGACTCAAGTGACCACGACCCCGTATAACTCGATAGTTTTCCTCGTTATTTAAAAGATATTATTTTATTTAATATTTATTCAACGTCAAGAATTCCTCGTTATTTATAATATTTAATCATAATAACGCTCCCAATAATATTACACTATTCTCGTAGCATAATATTTATAGTCCCGTTATTGTTATAATATTACTTGTGATCTTGTTATTATTAATATACGCATTTATATATTTATATATACGTTATTCACGTCTATATATTTATATAAACGTTTATATTACCAATAATATTATTACGAGTTTTATTATTTGCGTTTAATTATAAATTTTTATCGAGTCATATGAAATGGTCACATGTCCGAGTCATCACTCTCGGCTCATTGTCCAAGTCCAAAAATAGAAATAACCAAATCAAGTCATAAATAAGTAATCTGACTCTGTCCAAATCAATCCCAATATCACGTGCTACAACAATAGGGTCCGACTACGGCACCCTACTAACCTATCTCCGTCATACTAAGTGACCGTCTCACAATCGGTCCCCACATTTCCCATTCGTCAACAACTCCTCAATAATCACAATTGTAACAATATTCCCATTGTCGAGACCACAAGGTCTCGACCCATCAAAACATTCGGCCAAAAATAAAATAAGCCGCAAGAACAAGTAATAAAATAACCATATCACCACATTAGTGAGCACCAAAAATCTGGAAACAAACTTTAACCATTGCCGGATCCAAATGGGTCGCGGCCAACCTTGGTTCAGAAAAGAAAACACCAAGTACGAGTCCAAATGGGTCTCGACTAGTCCTTTCGAATCGCTACGCAAAAGCACGAGACCATAAGGTCTCGGCTTGCGTTCCCATGTGCTCATTTCTTTCATTACTTGCATGTTATATATTGTGTTTATGCATATATCTTTGATCAAACGGAAAGTTTCAAAAAAGATTTTAATCAGTAAAGTATTCAACCCCCTTCTAGTTTTCCACAATTAGCATCAAGAGCTACGTTACTCAAGCTTTTAAAATATATTATGTTTTAAAACTTGAAACGATCCATGGATTTTGAAAATTACAAAGAAGGGCAATCTATGCAAAGACCACCACTCTTTGAAGCAAATAGTTTTATATATTGGAAAAACCGTTTTGAAACTTACGTGAAATCTAAAGATATAGATTTGTGGTATATAATTATTGATGGTGATAACGTAGTTACTAACATCAAAGATGATGATCAAAAGAAATTAATAGGTAAAAATAATGAAACTAAAATGATGCTTTACAACGCTTTGCCTAAGAAAGAATATGAAAGAGTCTTTTTGTGTAAAACCGCCAAAGATATTTGGCAATCTTTAATTGTCACTCATCAAGGAAACTCACAAGTTAAAGATAACAAAATTGATCTTCTTGTTCAACAATATGAACAATTTGTTATTTCCGAAGATGAGATTATTGATAATGCTTTTGCTAGGTTTAATACTATTATTACTTCACTTAAAGCACTTGACGAATCTTTTTGTAGTAAGAACTTTGTCAGGAAATTTCTTAGAGCACTCCATCCGAAGTGGAGAGCAAAAGTGACGGCAATTGAAGAATCCAAAGATCTTTCAAGTATGTCACTTGATGAGCTAATTGGAAACCTCAAAGTTCACGAAATGGTAATGGAAAAAGATTCGGAACTAGTTAGAGGCAAGAAAGAAAAAGTTAAGTCCATTGCCTTGAAAGTTAGAGTCCAATCAAGTGATGATGAAGAATCTACTTCGGATAGTGATGATGAGGAATATGCTATGGCCGTTAGAGACTTCAAGAAGTTCTTTCGTAGAAGAGGAAAGTTTGTAAGGCAACCTAAAGATGACAAGAAAACTTTCCGAAAAGATCGTGATGATAGGAAAGGAAAGGTTGAAAGAAAATGCTATAGGTGTGGAGACACAAGTCATCTTGTAGGAGAATGTCCAAAACCACCCAAGGGCAAACCTCAACAAGCTTTCGTGGGTGGTGCTTGGAGTGACTATGAAGGAGATGACGATGAGCCAAAGAATGACGATATTCCTCTCATGGCTCACAACTCAAATGAGGTATTATCCGACTCATCTTACTCCTCTATTGATGATGACACTTTACAAAAAGAATATAACAAACTTTGTGAATTGAGCTTAAAAATCATAAACAAAAATAAATTTTTAAAAACTAAAAAGGAGTTTTTAGAAAATGAAGTTTATGAGTTAAAAGAAAAGGCTAAAAGATTAGAAAAGAGTAATGGTATTGACACATCTTGCAAATCATGTGAAGAACTTAAACTAGAAGTTGAGAAACTCAAAATTACTCAAAATGATCTAATAAAACAAACCACAAAGTTTAAGAAGTTCGATAAAAGTATTTCTTGTGCGGATGAAATTATGAAACTTCAAAAGTCACCCTTTGATAAAACAGGACTAGGATTTACGAAAATAGAAACTTCAATGGGTCAAATGAAACAAGAAAAGATTGCACAAGAAACAAATAAAATTGCTACAGCAGCCTGCGGATCAGGCGGAACCCAATTTAGGGTTCCGCCCGTTGGCCCCGAAGGTTCCGCCAGACTTGCTGCAGCAGTAACCTCATCCACTTCGGATCGTTCAAAATTTGTTAAAGTTACATACAAAAGTGGAACAAAACTTGTGTTTAAAACTGGAGTAGGATTTAGTAAAAATGAATTTAGAGCTAAAACTACTCAACCAAGACCTAAGACCTCAATTCCCAAACGCCCCTTTCCAAAGAGCAACTTCAACGCTCGACCAAACTACCAACATGTTTGGAACCAAAACACTCCTAGACATTACCAAACTCCAAACCACATGCCATGGAACCCTTATGCTCTATTTTCATACTTGGAACAAATTAATGGCATGCTTAACCAAAATGGACCCATGAGAAATTGGGGACCAAATGTTTGAGTGTTTTTCATAAAATAGGTGTGCCTCAAAGTTTGTTTGGAACCGGATGAATGGATTAAAGATAGCGGTTGTTCAAGGCACATGACAGGTAACAAAAGCCTCTTCACTTCTTATCACAAATGTGACGGAGGTAATGTTACGTTTGGTAGTAATGCTAAGAGCAAAATCATCGGAAATGGTACAATCTCTCATGACTCCCTTTTTATTGATGATGTAGCTCATGTTGATAAGTTAGGTTTTAATCTCCTTAGTATTAGTCAACTTTTTTGTAATAAGTATAATGTTCTTTTTAGTGAAAACGGAAGTAAAATACTTAAAGATGGTATAACCATAGCCAAAGGTGTCCTTAAGAATAACGTATATGTCATGAAAATGGATCCAACATCTAGAGACAAACTTTGTCTTACCTCATTAGATGAATCTTCAACTTTATGGCATAGACGTTTAGGACATGCTAACATGAGACTAATCCATAACCTCTCCTCCAAAGACTTAGTTCGAAACCTACCTAAGTTGAAATATGACCAACACTTTTGTGATGCTTGCAAAGTTGGTAAACAAGTCCATAATAGCCATAAGGCTAAAAACTTGGTTTCTACATTTAGGTGTCTAGAACTTTTGCATATGGATTTATTTGGTCCATCCGCTATACAAAGTTATGGAGGCAAATTCTACACTTTGGTCATAGTTGATGATTACTCAAGATATACTTGGACAAAATTTTTGAAAAGTAAAAATGAAGCTTTTGATAAATTTGAGATTCTAAGTAAGAAAATTCAAAATCAAGTAGGGTCTAATATTGTGTCTATTAGAACGGATCACGGTCGTGAATTTGATAATGAATTTCAATTTGGAAACTTTTGTGATAATAATGGTATAACTCATAACTTTTCGGCTCCTCGTACTCCTCAATCTAATGGTGTAGTAGAACGTAAAAACCGGACATTGCAAGAGATGAGTAGAACAATGCTTAATGAACAAAACATTCCACAAAAGTTTTGGTGTAATGCCGTCGACACTTCAACGTACATTTTAAATCGAGTCCTAACTAGACCATTTTTTAATAAAACCCCTTATGAACTATATAAAGGTAAAAAGCTTACATTAGGATACTTTAGAGTGTTTGGGAGTAAATGTTTCATTATTAACACCAAGGATTATCTCACCAAATTTGACCCAAAGTCTTATGAAGGTGTATTTCTTGGATATTCACAAAATAGTAAAGCATACATTGTTTTGAACAAAGAAACCTTAAGAGTCGAGGAATCGTTGAACGTAACATTTGACGAGAGTCCACCTCCCTCTAAGAGATCACCTTTGGTAGATGATGACTTAGTTGAAAGCCAAGCAATAGAAAATCAAGAAATTTTAAGTGATGACAAAGAAGATGAGCTATTTAACAAAGAAATTGTCAATGTCAAAGAATCTAAAAGTCATCCATTAGATAGTGTCATTGGCAACATTAACGAAAGAACATTAAGGTCAAAAGTTCAAAATGAAAGCAACTACTTTTGTTTCGTGTCAACCATTGAACCTAAAAATATTAATGAAGCAATTAAAGATGAGTCTTGGGTAATTGCAATGCAAGAAGAGTTAAACTAATTTGTTAGGAATGATGTATGGACATTAGTTCCTCAACCAAAGAGTCAAACTATAATTGGAACAAAATGGGTATTTCGAAATAAAATGGATGAAAATGGAATTGTGTCTAGAAACAAAGCTAGGCTAGTTGCACAAGGATATAACCAACAAGAAGGCATTGACTACGATGAAACTTTTGCTCCGGTTGCTAGGCTCGAGTCAATTAGAATCTTACTTGCATATGCATGTGCACACAATTTTAAACTCTTTCAAATGGATGTCAAAAGTGCATTTCTAAATGGAGTCATTAATGAAGAAGTGTATGTTGCTCAACCACCGGGCTTCATCGATTTTGAAAAACCAAATCATGTTTACAAACTTAAAAAGGCTCTTTACGGACTTAAGCAAGCTCCAAAAGCATGGTATGATCGACTTAAAACATTCCTAGTTGACCATAAGTATACCATGAGCTTAGTTGATAATACTCTCTTCACTAAGCAGAAAGACTCACATATTATCATAGTCCAAATCTATGTTGATGACATTATATTCGGATCAACTTGTCAAGAATTATGTGTGGATTTCTCAAAAATCATGCATGACGAGTTTGAAATGAGTATGATGGGAGAACTCAACTTTTTCCTAGGACTCCAAATCAAACAACTAGAAGATGGTATCTTCTTTAACCAATCTAAATATATTAAGGACATGCTTAAGAAATTTGGACTAGAAGATTCGAAACCTATCAAAACTCCCATGTCCACGGAAACTAAACTCACCAAGGATGAGGAAAGTGAATCCATAGATAGTACTAAATATAGAGGTATGATTGGTAGTCTACTTTACCTAACGGCTAGTAGACCCGACATTATGTTTAGTGTTTGTCTATGTGCTCGTTTTCAAGAAGATCCTAAAACTACCCATCTCGAAGCCGTTAAAAGGATTTTCAGGTGTATTAAGGGCACTACACATTTAGGTTTATGGTATCCCAAAGGAACGGGAATAGACACCATAGTGTATGCCGACTCGGATCATGCTGGTGACTATGTCGATAGAAAAAGTACAAGTGGTATTTGTACTTTTGTTGGACATTGTCTCACCTCATGGTTCTCTAAGAAGCAAACGGCTCTTGCTATCTCAACAACGGAAGCCGAATACGTTTCGGCCGGAAAGGCATGTCAACAAGCTCTTGTCGACAACGGAATTCAACTCAACGACATCACAATTCTTTGTGACAACAAATGTGCCATTGATCTTAGCAAAAACCCGGTTCAACATGCTCGTACCAAACATATTGAAATCCGTCATCATTTCCTTTATGACAATGTTCAAAAAGGAAATATCTCAATTGAGAAAGTTTCTTCCGAAGACAACATAGCCGACATTCTCACAAAACCTCTTAAACGTGAACCTTTTAATCTTCTTAGGCTAGGCTTAGGACTCATGGAACCTACATTGTAGTTCTGGACATTAGACAAAAATCACAAAAATCAAAACAAATCCAAAACCATCGTTCTCAGCAGGGTCGGCGGAACCCTCAGCCATAACTGACGGAACCCAACTCAGGGTTCCGCCGTATCCGTCGACCTGCAGAATCATTTTCTTTGTTTATATTAAACCAAACAACCATTATCTTATACCACCACTTCCAAACTGCTACTATTCACTTTACCATCCATCCATACCTACGAATTCTTGGTCCTCCATTCATTTACATTGCAACTAAATCATCATTGTAAGTATTCTAAACATGATTACAATCCTGATCTGAGTCTAGGAATTCTATTTCTTGCACAAAAACAAAAACTTGGGGTTATGCATTAACTTGAAAAACTCATGCATTAGATTAGGTGTTTAATAAAATTAATCATGTTTCCCATATTTAGGAATTGCATCTTTAATTAGTATAAACATGTTTGCCAAAACACCCCATGTCAAATTCTTTCAAAAATTTCTCACAAGTAGGACAAATATTTTTTTTGTCTCACATTGAGAATACAAAATCAAAACGTTATATTTAAAACATCACTTGCATAATGTCTCTTGAATGCTAAAGGGAATACATAACCAATATGTATTTTCGGGTACATTCAAACGAAGCTACATTGAACTAGGAGCGTTTGGGTTATCTTTTGTTTTATAACAAAACTTGCATAAAACGATTTTGAAGCATCAAAATGATTCAAGATAACCGCACCTCCACATTGTTTTCATATAGGCACACACTAGAACTTCCACATAATAATAGTGGTTTACGTAAACTAAAATGTGAAATTTTGTTGTTCTAGGAATCATCATGCCTCCTCTAACCCACTACGACCACAAGGACACCATTAAGTACCTACCAAAACACCACAAAACCAAAGGCCTTACCCCAAACCAAGTAAACGTTTTCAAAGCCCTAGAAAAACATTATGTCCATGAGGGTAGAACCATTGACCCATCCTTCCTAGAAGGCACAAACCTTTACGCCGATTTTGCCACAATCAACTTTGAGTGTCTTTTGAATATCGACGAGCCTATTTGTCCTAGGTTCATTCTAGAGTTCTATGCATCCTTCGTCCTCTCCACGGATGATTATGGTCATATGTCTATCAACTTTAGGGTTAGCGGTCATCAATACTCCTTCACTCTTGAGGAGTTTGCTCAAATCCTAGGTGTTCCAAACCGTGGTACTTGCCTCTATTCCGACTTGCACTCCCTCTCAACTCTTGACAACCTCCAAGACCGTATCCACCCTTATGACACACCCCTTGTCTCAAAAGACGTTCTCCGTGACCACCTCTTTGTTAGGACCACCACCACTAGGAGAACCCGTTCGGGGAATGAGGTCGATAAGGACCCAATGGAATGGAAATGAACGAACTCAAACCCCAATTCAAGAAATTGGAGGAAGTCCTTAGAGCCAATGTCATTAGCACAATAGGGAACCGTGCCCATATCAACCTTTGCCTTTGCTACATGCTCTACTCCTTGTCTGTTAGGCAACCCTTCAACCTTGCCTACTACATGGCCAAGAGAACGACATTCCCGTGCATGGCACAACGGCTATGCCGTATGGAATGCTCTTGACCCGTCTCTTTAGGTTCATCTCACCCATTCCACCAACTCCAAACGGTCTTCAACTTAACTACTCTCTCATCCCACACACCTTTGTCCCACTAAGTGATAAGAGAGTGTACAAAGCCCAAGGAAAACGTCCACCAAACTCTAGGCTCCCTCCTCTAGAATACCTTTCTCAACTTCTGGATATTCCTAATGAGTCGTAGGAGTTCAAGCAAACAAAGGGGATGTTTAAGAATCTTGGAAGGTTCCTTGGAAAGCTCAAGAACAAGATCGACCGTCAATGAGTGCGGGTGTGTAGGAGTGTTTGGCACTAGGTACTATTTGAACAAATTTGGTCGTTTAAACAATATTTGTGATGAATTTGTGTGTTAGTACAATATTTGATACAATTTGGAACATGTAGTATCTAACTTTGATGCAGGTAGACAACTCTTGACAAGTTGTCAAATTTTCAAGTTTATGATATTTTCACTAAGTATAGTGAAATTCTCGACCTCAAGGTCAAAGTCCTATGAAATGCATGTTTACGTGTCTATTTTTTGCATTGCCCAACCAGAAATGCCTTATCTCTTTGATTTTAGGAGTTTTTGAAAATTTTGAAAATCGTCTCGCGGGTCAAAAACGAGGACTGCCAACTTTTTTGGGTCTGGCGGATCTGGCGGTACCCAAAATTGGGTTCCGCCAATGTAAATTCTGGGAATTCCAGAATTGGCCCAACGGACCAGGCGGCACCCTCAAATGGGTTCCGCCAGGAACCTGCAGAAATTTTGTTTTCATTTTCACAAATTCAACATCCAAACACCAAAATCCAATCCTTTTAGGTAGAAACCCATTACTTGCAATGTGTTTAGCAAAATAGGATACTCCTTCTTCCATAAACTTAACCAAAACCAATTCCCGCCAAAATTCAAAATTAGCCATAACAACCTTAAGGACCCCTCAAACATAAAGGAAGGAACCCTTTTAAGGGATCCTTGAAATCCCTGAGATTTATACTACCACACATCCACCAAAACCACTAAGCATTTAGTGCAAAACTTGTCTTCTCACTTCACCATTTTCATTGGATTGACTTCTATGATTTGACAACCCACAATTAGTTCTCCAAATCATTAGAAACCTCCATTTTTGTATGGACTAACATCAAATCCAAACACTCCTTTCCATAATCTTTCAACACTATAAATTAAGTCATTCTAAACACCATCAAATCACACCTTCTTCAACACAATTTCTGAAACTTATAAACACCATTTTTCACCATGACTAAGTCAACAATCACCAACCAACCATCAAGACCCATCCGGAAAACCGCCCGGATTAGTGTTAAACCACTATGGTCTAATCAACCCATCAACCTAAGCTCCTCATCCTCGGATGAATTCACATCACCCATCAAAAGTGAACACTTTTTGAACCTTGCATCTCCATCACCATCACCCAATGAACCAAATGAGCTCACTCCACCACCAACTAAATCACCTATTGACCCAACTCCATCAAGTGCTCCAACTCAACCATCCAAAACTTCATCACCATCACCATTACCCAAAATTGAGCCAATGGAACTATTTGGGTCTCCTCCCACATCACCACACCCTTTTGTTCAAGATCTTAATGATCTCCCACCAAGACCTTCACAACCACCACCTTTTTCACCAAAGTTAATTCTTGACCAAGATAACCTTTTTAACCACATTCAACCTCCACAACAAGTGTACCATCAACCTAAACCATTATTGTTTCACCCCATCTACCATGACATCCATGGTCCTCTATATGGAGAACCAAACTTTGAAAACAATGATCACCCAAATCCACCACATTCTCAAGCCCAAACCTTTGAGACTTTCTTCCCCTCATATGAGGAAATCCAAAGCATGGTTGAGAACCACCTTCATCAAGCAATGAAATTTCAAACCACCTTGCTTGACTCAATACCAAATCCATCCTCCACCCAAGAACCAAAAACCAACCAACCTTCAAACCAAGAAACCAAAACCAACCCATTTCAACCCACTCATCCCCATGCTTGCTCAAATTGTGAGAAAATGGGTGAAACCATCAAAACATTACTTAACCAATTCCAAAATGAAACCCGTTTTGCATTCCAACACGTCATAGAACGTTTGGATGCTCTTTCCTACCCCAACAAATCCTAGACAATCCTTGGAGGCCGTTTGCCCAAATTTAGGAAAGCAGGATTTTATTTTTCTTTCTTGGTTATTTTTTAGTTTTTGTTTAGAAGTAGAAGAATAGTTCTCATTTCTTGTCTTTTGACTTTTAAAAGTCAAAATTTTACTTGGAATGATATTTCTTTCTACTCATTTTAGTACATTGTTGGTTGATCATGTTTGTGTTGTCATTGTGGTTGCAATGTGTGTGGTAACTACATCCTTGACTATATATATATATCCAACTAACAATTTTTTTTTTGTAGGGTCCAAAATCCATGTTTCCCATCTTGGCACTCCATTTAGGGGGAGTAACGACCAAGGGGGAGCATGGGAATTATTCCACTTCGCCACTCTTCTTTTTGTTTTGACAAAAAGGGGGAGAAATATATTAAACTTTCAAAACTTAATATGATTTTCATAACTTAAGTCAAACAAGTTTAATATTAATTTTTTTTAAGTCTTAAAAACCAAGATTTAGTAAGTTACTTAAAAACAATGTTTATGTTTTGTCATCAACAAAAAGGGGGAGATTGTTAATACAAATATCGCCTAAAAACGTTATTTATATTTTACGATCTTCGCTAAGTTTTGTTAATGACAAATGTAAACTTTAGTTTCTAAGTAAAACATAATCTTAGTTTTAAAGACTTGCATAAACTAGACTTTTGCTACATTTTGCATTTCATAAAACACAACATCTTTTATTTTCTAAAAATAGAATTGTCACATCACATTTATGGCAAGTTTTGTCATTATACATTTATGGAAAGAAATGTGTTTGACTTACTTTGATGTTGCTTGCAAGTTTAGTGTTTGACTTGATATTTTGTGATGTGACATTGTTTGGTTTGCAAGAGTAATGAGATGTGACTTTGTTTGGTTTGCAAGATTTATTGCAAAACCAACTGCAAGCCCGGCGGTACCCTGGAGGTACACGGGCGGAACCCTTCTCAGGGGTCCGCCTGATCCGCCAGACCTGCAGAAGGTTTTGGCTATAAATATTGAGCCACAAGTTGAATTTTGGTTCATCACTTGACATTACATTTTACACACACATTCATTCTTTCATCTAACCTCTTAACATTTCATATGTGAAGTTTCTTTTTGTAGCAAAGAGATTCACGAGCTTACTAAAAGTAACAAGTATTCAACACAACGTTGTAAGACTTGTTAGCTTAGCATTGTGTAGACTTGTGTAGCTTACACTTCATTTGATTGTGTATTTTCAGTAGTGATCGGTTAGTATTTTAGTCCTCAAAATACAAAGAGTGTTGGGAGTTGTTGTACCCTAGTAAAAGAACTAACGGGAGTGGTTGTGCCCTTGTAAAAGAACCCGACATTTAGCTTTGTGTCGGTAAAAGTATAAGCGACGTGTAAGGTTTTCTCCGCCGGTGAAAGGAGCTTGTTGACTAGTGAAAGAAACTCTCGAGTTGGATACTCGGGGCGTGGACGTAGGGCAAGGAAAAAGAGTCCTTGTAGCCGAACCACGATAAATACTCGTGTTGTGGTTTGATCGTTTCTTTCATTTACTTGCATGTTATATATTGTGTTTGTGCATATATCTTTGATCAAACGGAAAGTATCAAAGCTAACTTAACAAGTTAAAAAGATTTTAATCGGTAAACTATTCAACCCCCCTTCTAGTTTTCCACATAATCAACCACAATATAGGTCTTACAAGTTCGTTACGAATAAAATTTCAAATATAAATTTATAAATGAACTTTTACGTAATGCGGGTTTTCAAAATGGCTCCCTAATTTGCTAGTTGTCACATCCTCCCAGCCTCAGAAGAAACCTGTCCCGGGTTTCTCTCGGAACAATCCATCTACGAAGTGAAAAGCTTCGGATATCTTTTTCGGAACTCGTCCTCACGTTCCCACGTAAATTCCGGTCCATGTCGGGAATTCCAACGAACCTTGACGAGTGGAATGCGACTTCGCTTGAGTCGCTTAATCTCACGATCCAAAATCTCAATCGGCTCTTCCACAAAATTCAATTTCTCATCAACACAAATATCTTTCATCGGTATAATCGGCGTCTCATCAGAAAGACACTTCTTCAAATTACTAACATGAAACACATCGTGAACTTTACTCAGTTCCTGTGGTAATTCCAACCGATAAGCCACGGGCCCAATTCTCTCCAAAACAAGAAATGGTCCAATGTAGCGGGGGTTGAGTTTTCCACATTTCCCGAAACGTATCACACCTTTCCAAGGCGAGAATTTCAGCATCACTTTGTCTCCAACCTGGAACTCTAGGGGTTTACGTCTCTGATCGGCGTAACTTTTCTGCCTATCTCTAGCTGCTTGTAATCGATCACGAATTTGAGTCACTTTCTCAGTAGTTTCCAAAATAAGCTCAGGGCCAGTGAGTTGGCTATCTACAACTTCAGCCCAACCAATAGGCGAACGGCATTTACGACCATATAAAGCTTCAGATGGTGCAGCTTTAAGACTTGTGTGGTAGCTATTATTGTAAGAAAACTCCGCAAGGGGTAGATACTCCTCCCAGCCTTTACCAAAGTCTATTATACATGCATGAAGCATATCCTCTAAAGTCTGAATAGTCCTTTCACTTTGACCATCGGTTTGGGGATGATATGCAGTACTCATATCAAGTCTCGTCCCCAAAGCGGTTTGGAGTGATCGCCACAAAGCTGACGTGAAGCGGCTGTCGCGATCAGAAATAATCGATATCGGAACTCCATGACGAGAAATAATTTCCTTCACATATAACCTCGCAAGTTTTTCGATACTATCATCTTCACTAATCGCTAGGAAATGAGCAGACTTAGTCAATCGATCCACAATTACCCAGATAGCGTCACAACCGCTAGCTGTCTTAGGTAATTTGGTAATAAAGTCCATTGTAATCCGCTCCCATTTCCAAACTGGGAGTTCTGGCTGCGTCAATAATCCTGACGGTCTTTGGTGTTCAGCTTTAACCTTAGAGCATGTCAAGCACTTACTAACATATAACGCTATATTTGCCTTCATGTTTGGCCACCAATATAGCTTTTTCAAATCCTGGTACATCTTGTCAGACCCAGGATGAATAGAGTACCTTGACTTATGCGACTCATGCATAATCAACTCTCGGATTCCTCCATACAATGGTACCAAAATCCGATCTCCAAAACATAATACTCCATCAGAACGCTTAACAAATCCTTTCTCATTCTCAGCCATCCCAAATATGTTCTCGGCAGGTCAATTTTCTGCTTTCAACGCTTCCGTTTGAGCTTCAAATATTTGAGACGGTAACGACGATACGATAGTCATTCCCAATGACCTAACTCGTAACGGTGGTATCCTCTCCTTTTGACTAAGAGCATCAGCAACAACGTTTGCTTTACCAGGATGGTAGCGAATTTCGCAATCATAATCGCTTAGCAACTCGATCCAACGTCGTTGTCTCATGTTGAGCTCTTTTTGATTCAAGATGTGTTGTAGACTTTTGTGGTCAGTAAATACAACGCACTTGGTTCCGTACAAGTAATGTCTCCATATCCTTAAGGCAAAAACCACAGCACCTAGCTCTAAATCATGGGTGGTGTAGTTCTTCTCGTGCTTCTTGAGCTGTCGGGAAGCATAAGCTATCACTTTCTCTCGTTGCATTAACACGGCTCCCAAACCTTTATGAGAAGCGTCACAATAGACGACAAAGTCCTCACTACCTTCAGGTAACTCCAAGATAGGAGCACTACACAACATCTCCTTAAGTAATTGAAATGCTTCCTCTTCCTTATCTCCCCATTCGTATTTAACACTCTTTTGAGTCAATTTGGTCAACGGTTTTGCTATCTTCGAAAATCCCTCAATGAATCTTCGGTAATAACCGGCTAAACCCAAAAATTGACGAACTTCAGTCGGGGTTGTCGGTGCAGCCCAATCTTTAATAGCTTCAATCTTCGCGGGATCTACATGAACTCCTTGACTATCAATCACATGACCCAAAAATTGTACCGTCGGAATCCAAAATTCACATTTGGAGAACTTGGCATACAACTTCTCCCTCCTGAGCAATTCTAAGATAAGCCTTAGATGCTCCTCATGCTCCTTTTCATTCTTCGAATAGATTAGAATGTCATCAATGAACACAATCACGAACTTATCTAAGTAAGGCTTACACACCCGATTCATGAGATCCATGAATACCGCTGGTGCGTTAGTCAACCCAAATGGCATCACCTGAAACTCGTAATGCCCGTAACGGGTTCTGAAAGCCGTTTTCAGAATATCTTGCTCGCGAACTCGAAGCTGATGATATCCCGATCTCAGATCGATCTTCGATTACACACTCGATCCTTGGAGCTGATCGAATAAGTCGTCGATCCTCGGTAATGGGTATCTATTCTTCACCGTTAACTTGTTCAGCTCTCGATAATCAATACACATACGAAACGATCCATCCTTCTTCTTCACGAATAAGACCGGGGCTCCCCAAGGCGAAGAACTTGGTCTTATAAATCCTTTTTCGGCTAACTCCGCTAATTGTTTTGACAACTCTTCCAGTTCAGTGGGTGCAAGTCGATAACGCGCTCGTGCCACAGGTGCAGCACCAGGTATCAACTCAATCTGAAACTCCACTTGTCTAGTAGGCGGGATTATCGGCAAATCATCGGGAAATACATCAGGAAAATCACGAACTATAGGCACATCTCCAATGCACTTTTCCTTCTTCTCCTTCCCTCATTTCTCAGAGATTTGAGCTAAGAAAAGGCAACATCCTTTTTCCATTAGTTTTGGTAACTTAGTGCAAGAAATGACCGTTAATCGGGATGGGCTCCTCGAACCTTTTCGATCTCCTTGTATATATAGAATCTCCTTTCCGTAAGGCACACGCACGATCTTCTCATCGCAAAGTATGTGAGCACGATACTTCGACAACCAATCCATACCAATGATGACATCGAAACTTCCTAACGTGACGGGTAGAAGATCTATGTTGAAAGGGTGATTCAAGAAATTTAACGTGCAACCGCGAATGATTGTCTTAATCCTTTCTATATTTTCATTAGCTAACTCTACATCATACCCAATTCCTAAGGCCATCGGGGGTTTCTCTAGTAATGGTGCAAACGTAGTGGACACAAAACTTCTATCGGCACCAGTATCAAATAGTATGGAAGCATAACGATTATTGAGAAGGAACGTACCAGTAACGACGTTCGGATCTTCTCCTCTCTCATTCCCGAGTGCATACATTCTTCCATGAGCAGCTCCAGCTTCCACACGTTGGTCCCCATTATCTTGTCATCCACGGTTTCCTCCAGTTCCACGGTTTCCATGATTGTACCCATTACCACCCAATCCTTGATTTCCTCAGTTCCACGATTCTCTACACTAACTCCTATAGTGTCCTTTCTTTCCACACCCAAAACAAGTAACATCTGCCTTACTTCTCACTTCAGGAGTAGCTTGAACCATAGCAAGAGGTCGAGCCCTACAATCCTTAGATGTGTGTCCCTTCTTTGAGCAGATCTGACATATTACACTACACCATCCCGAATGATTCTGGTGGCAACGACCACACTTGGGTGCATCACCGTTTTGGTTCCTTTTATCTCCATTCCCAATAGCATAAGCCTTAGCAACAGCTTGTCGCTTGTTTCGGTGATCTACCCTTAGAGTGACGGTCTCTCTTTCTCTTTCCATTCTTATCCTTATCAGCTCCTTCCAATTCCAACGAATCCATTAATTGTTGAGCAATTGTGATGGCCTCATGGATATTTGCAGGTCTAGCAGCAATCACATCATTCCTTGTAGCCACAGGCAACCCATCGGTATACCGCTCAATCTTTTGAGTCTCAGTTCTAACCATATCTGGGCAAAGCAAGGCCAACTCCTGGTAACGACAATTGTAAGTCGCCATATCAGTACCCTTCACTTTGTGATTCCAAAACTCAATCTCCAGCTTCTTAACCTCATTTCTTGGGCAATAAGTCTGAATCAGCAAAGACTTAAATTGCTCCCAAGTCATAGCATAAGCCACATCACTCCCAACCGAATTACGGTAATTGTTCCACCAAGTTAAAGCTTCATCCTTGAAAGTAAAAGAAGCAAACTTTACCTTCGCATTCTCCGCACAACCACTGACATTAAACACTGACTCAGTCTTCTCTATCCACCTGACCAAGTAGACCACTCCTTCAGTTCCACCAAACTCAATGGGTCCACAAATTTTAAACTCCTTGTAGTTACATCCATTAGCACGAACAGGTGGAAATGTTCCAGCAGAATTGTTGGGATGATTTGACTCAGCTAGTAGTTCAGCAACTCGTTGCTCCACAAGTTGATTGATCATTGCTTGGTCCACAGTAGGTGCATTAAGTGGAACATGATCATTGTCTCCCTGAACATCAACATTTTGATTCCTGTTGTTGCGGTTAGTAGTGTCCAGGTTATCAGGAGTAGGGGTCTCAACATTTCGAGTAGGACGGCGTCCTCGACTACCAGGGGTAGTCGTTGCAGGACCAGTTTTGGTAGCTCTAACAGGGTTTCGTCGTGGGGCCATTGATCTGAAACATCATACAAGTTCATGAGTCTCCGATAGAACTTATCATATGCTCAACAAGAATTAAATCAACGAAGCCAAGTTATGGAAAGAATATCGACAATACATCACAAGACATCAATAAGGCGAATAGGGACTCAATTTCCATAACATCCAAAAACCACATAATACCATATAATAATAACCATCAACCATACAATAAAGATCCAACATTGTTCCAACTACCGAGAAACACAAAAGATAATAATCGTTCCAAACGAGACGAGTAATCAACGGAAAATACATCAAAATACGATAACTAGCTTTTCTAACCGAACACTCCTCGGTGTAGAAAGCAACAAGACAACATAACTCAAACATCTAGCCACGCTGCTGGCGGAAGTTCCTCAACTCCTGCCTCAAGCCATCAAGCTCTCTCCATAGTGATCCTAACTCCACACCATGGGTGTCGCTGTCTCTCTTGAGGTCAGCCACCTCCTTCTCCAGCTTGGCATTCCTCTGCCATAACTTGCGGTCGGCCTCTCGAGCTGTAATAAAACCTCGTTGTAAACCCTCAATATGCTCGTGAATCTCCATCAAAACTCTCCTCATCTCAGTCGTCCTGCTCTCAACCACAGTCATATCAACTCTCAGATCCGCGATAAACTCTCCAATAACCCTCTCAAGTCGATCAGATAACCGCGAGATCCTCTCGCCCTGTGCAGTAATCTGAGCCCACATCCTACCAGTCTCACCTAACTCTGCATGCTCAGCAGAAACCTCAGATGGCACGTCCGACACCACGGGACTACCAGGTGGTGAATCAAACAGAAATGGATGATCAGGTGAAACAGGCTCTATCGGATGTATAGGTGAATCAGGCTCCTCAGCCTGAGCTGGCGGCACTAACAAATCATCATCATCAGGCATCTCCTCCTCCTGAGGATCATCCTCCTCCTCAGGGTCATCATCATCACCCTGCTCAGCCTCCTGAGGGTCATCAGCCTCATCCTCACCCTCGTACTCCTCCTCCTCCTCATCGGAAGAGTACGTCATCAATCGTCGTCTCCTAACCGGTGAACCATGTGGAGATGTGGTAGGTGATCTAGGACGATGACGCAATGATGCAGGTGGGGCATCTGACAGGAGAGTGTGAGCATCCAAATGTAAAGGTGGTGAAATAGGGCGTACCGACATACGTGCCGTAGCTCGGTGGGCAAAACGTGGAGCCACACGAGCCAAACCCTGATGAAGAGTAAGCTGCCTCGATGTACCAGGGAGCCCTAGAGAAGATGAGGGTCCCTGCGTAGATGCAGCAGGCGGTGCAGAAGTAGAAGCTGTCGGTGACATAGTAGCTGAATGCATTGCAACCTTGTAAGGATCATCAGGAGCCATGGTGATCTGTGCTGGGCGTACCGGTGCAGTAAGAATATCCTCAACAACGTCGAACGTACGGGAGGCCATAGTCTGTGACAACGGCGTAGGGTAGGTGTAAGTGTTACAAAACAACTACAGCGCGAACTCAAAATATCGTATCAAAAATCCCCATATAAATTCAATCATATAATCTTAATAAAGAATTTCAAATACCGCATTACTAAAACATTTATAAGACAATTAAACCATATAATTCCTCGAAACGCCATCTTATCACTAAATCAATATATCCCATATTCTCAAATCATCTCAAAAATCTCATTTCAGTCATTATCTCATAATACCTCAAAATAATCGAAGATGCTTCGGCTTGGCGGGCATTGGTCGAGGATCATTTTCTATGAAAATCGGTTATAGTTTAGGTGTTTATTTACCTAGTTCTCTATAACCTTGGCTCTGATACCAATCTGTAACACCCCCAAAATTTGGTACAGCGGAAGACTCAACAAGCTTTCGGGGTGCTACAGGGGTTGGTATCCAACACAAGACATAAAAGAACGAGATAAAGTAAACATAAGAAAAACACAACCAAAACGGGGTTTTAATGTTTACATTTTTCCCAACATTCATTCAGAGTCAGGCCCAAAAGAATTAAACGTAGGTCCACAATTAAATATCAGAGTTTTAGAAAAATAGATCCATAAACCAGGTGCCATAGCCAAGCCTTTCAATCCATGCATCCAAATCATCACTTAATTACCTGAGAAAACGTGCTAAAAGTCAGCTTTCGCTGGTGAGATCATAGGTTTACATTCATAATCAATATAGTGGACATATACGCAAAACGCTTGCTAGCTAGACTAGGGATTCACTAAAAACCTGCGGATACCTCCGCTCCAACATAATACACGGATACCCTCCGTAACAAACCTGCGGATACCCTCCGCTACAACATAGATATTCGGGTACCCCTCGCAATATCATAAATACTCGGATAACCTCCGAAGTATTAATAACCTATAGGTGCACACTATAGTATCTAAATAAGCCAACCTTGAATAGTACACACGAAACTATGTGACTAAATTTGACAATACATCCTAATCCATACGCATAGCAAGTTTTAGAAAGAATATAAAAGCGATAATAGTCCACATAAAATAATTTGCACGTTTCTCACCCCAAGTATTGAAAACATAGTTCAAGAGTAAAAAGTGGGGCTATGACTCACCTCAAGTCCAGAAATCAGCAATAAGAAATCGGTAGAAGTAAGACGTATAGTAACTCGAAAGACGGCAACTACGGACTCGGCACGACCTAACAATATCAACTCGTTCAGAAGTCATTTCCTCAAAATCAAATATCCCCAAACCCGAATGTATTCCATTTTACTTCCGAAAATCCATTTCTCGTATAAATCTCGTATTAGTTTGGAGTTTGGCGTTTGGTATCCATATGGGTGGTGGGTCGACACAATTCAAACCAAGAAGTCACAACAAAAGGATAATAAAATAATCTATAGGTCTAATATTAGTCCAATATATTATTTAAATAAATCATCGAAGTTTATCAAATCCGTCGATTTGGTAATCCCCCATATTTATTTATTTAATATACCATTCTAAGATTATACCCAAATCCTAGGTCACACATTGCACATAAAGTACTATATGGTATATATCAAAGTCTAATAAATTCACTAATTATACCGTTAAGCTTACCAAATTCGTCAATTTGGCAATCTCACGAGATACTTAGTAACTTATTATTCCCGTACACATACCACAACCTATGGGCGTCGTAGGATATGATGCCCATTAATATACTCAATTTAAACAACTAAATAGCTCTTATTTAACCCGTCGATTAAATAAGTTATGTAGTCATCGAAAGTAAGTGTATTAATTGTCATATATCCGTGACAACACGAACGTCACAAATAATAAACCACTTGGACTCAAGTGACCACGACCCCGTATAACTCGATAGTTTTCCTCGTTATTTAAAAGATATTATTTTATTTAATATTTATTCAACGTCAAGAATTCCTCGTTATTTATAATATTTAATCATAATAACGCTCCCAATAATATTACACTACTCTCGTAGCATAATATTTATAGTCCCGTTATTGTTATAATATTACTTGTGATCTTGTTATTATTAATATACGCATTTATATATTTATATATACGTTATTCACGTCTATATATTTATATAAACGTTTATATTACCAATATTATTATTACGGGTTTTATTATTTGCGTTTAATTATAAATTTTTATCGAGTCATACGAAATGGTCACATGTCCGAGTCATCACTCTCGGCTCATTGTCCAAGTCCAAAAATAGAAATAACCAAATCAAGTCATAAATAAGTAATCCGACTCTGTCCAAATCAATCCCAATAT
The DNA here is from genome assembly GCA_030686995.1 of Artemisia argyi. Lineage (NCBI taxonomy): Eukaryota > Viridiplantae > Streptophyta > Magnoliopsida > Asterales > Asteraceae > Artemisia > Artemisia argyi. Next base: position 43,398,841 of record CM060683.1, on the reverse strand, counting down.
CATGTGCTACAACAATAGGGTCCGACTACGGCACCCGACTAACCTATCTCCGTCATACTAAGTGACCGTCTCACAATCGGTCCCCACATTTCCCATTCGTCAACAACTCCTCAATAATCACAATTGTAACAATATTCCCATTGTCGAAACCACAAGGTCTCGACCCATCAAAACATTCGGCCAAAAATAAAATAAGCCGCAAGAACAAGTAATAAAATAACCATATCACCACATTAGTGAGCACCAAAAATCTGGAAACAAACTTTAACCATTTCCGGACCCAAATGGGTCGCGGCCAACCTTGGTTCAGAAAAGAAAACACCAAGCACGAGTCCAAATGGGTCTCGGCTAGTCCTTTCGAATCGCTACGCAAAAGCACGAGACCATAAGGTCTCGGCTTGCGTTCCCATGTGCTCAAAACCGAGCCAACAAGACCCTAGGGGTCGCGACATAACCCAAAAACAACCAAACTTCAAACAAATAATCAATCCAAGCAAGACCCCCAACAAGGATTTATATAAATCCGAATCAAAACCACACCAAAATGGATACCCATTTTATTTTCTTATCAAAATCTTTAAAAGAAATCATATATCTTTAAACCCCATTTCGAGTTAGTCCGAGTTTGACTCGGCTCAGTCAAACCCACGCGTGAAAACGCGTTTTCTCACCTTCTTGAACCTTGGAGCTCGCGGATCTAGTGAAACAACAATAATAGGATCGGATTTATAAAGATTTCGTGGTGTTAAGATGGGTTTTAGGGTGCGTGGTGTATACCAAATGATAGATCGGAAGATGGTGGTGTTAGTTTTGTGGTGAGGGTGGCGGTGCGACGGCGGTGGCCGGTCAAAAGGGGCGGCGGCTAGGGATTGTAGAGAGAGAGAGGGTGAGGGTGATATTATGTTTGTGTGAGTTGTGTTGGCAGTGAACCACAAGGACGATTTTGTAGTTATACTCTAAATTTTTTTTTTCTTTTCTTTCTTTTTATTCAAACAATAATAATAATAATAATAATAATAATAATAATAATAATAATAATAATAATAATAATAATAATAATAATAATAATAATAATAATAATAATAATAATAATAATAAATAGAGTATTATTAATATTAGGGTAAGGTGGCTAGGTGTAATTTTACACGGACCAAAACCCGTAACCCGTTTCAAAACATTTAATATCTCACGAGACGTTCCATAAACAAATATATTGTCGAATTCGTAAACTCGAGACATAAAATTTCTGTTAGGTTATCCTAGTGCCGGAGTCAACGTAGTGCCAATAAAAATCTCGAAATAAATTCTCATCACATCGATAATCCAAATTGATTCCATAAAAATTTTAAATATAATCAACCACAATATAGGTCTTACAAGTTCGTTACGAATAAAATTTCAAATATAAATTTATAAACGAACTTTTACGTAATGCGGGTTTTCAAAAATGGCTCCCTAATTTGCCAGTTGTCACAGTTCAACACTTCCCCCCTTGAATTATATAGTCAAGGATGATCCGGGAACAAAAAGATTTGAAGCTTCAGAACACACTCTTGGACAAAAGCATGACGAGTTGTCTTATAATATGATGAACCGGTCAAATTCCATTTTGAGAAAGTCATTGTGTTTATGAGGTAATGTAACATTTTATACATATAGTATTTTTCTACTGTCAAATTGTCAATTAGTACATTCTATTTCTGCCATTTTCAGCATTACATTTGCGAATCAAAAAACTTCACTATCTCTTCAATTAGCATACGAACGAGTTATATTGATTAACTACTTGAGGCTTGGCGTTCGCCGCCCATAGCATTTAACTGATACCTTATGTTTCAGGAATAAGCTACATTGAATCTACACGACTCGGCGGACATAATTTGCGAACAACCAGAATGCTCAACGTTCATTATCTTCAGGTAAATTGGAATGTTATTATTTTCAATATATTTATAATTTTATTTTTCATTTACACTAAATGCTGAATAAAGATTAAGTATAATCAACATGCTAAATGAATAAAATGATGGGTAGGATGTTAGTCCATTCTGCTTTCGGTTTTGAATTATAGTGGCATAATACTGACACAATAAACCTTTTCTGCGGTTTCAACAAAAGCCAATTTGACCCAAAATGTAGGCTACTTTCTGTGACTGAAGTTACGATATAGGCGGTGAAGTAGTTTGTCCATAAATTCAGGTTAACTATGATAATCTAAACTGCAAGACACTTGCAAGGAAGACGCGACTAAAATTGCTGCAAGCACTGATGACTAAAATGAGTTTTAATTGAACGTATTCTTCAGCAAGGAGAGGTGAAGCAGCTCATGGCTATAGTCTTGCTTCAAGGGTATGTACTAACTCTCTTCATTTAGCTACCTATTAGGCCCATAAAAAGAGTTAGTCTCGGGATGAACAACACTGTAGTTTTCACTTCATAAACTGGTAGTGACTAATTAATACTAAAGCATTACATATAAGAATAACTATGTGCCATATGAAAACCTTCAAACATCTAATTGATTTAGCAGTCATGAAATGAGAAAGTACTTAGGTGAATGGGATAAGCAATAGGTGATATTAATTAGCATTCTTTTGCCTTGCATGTGTTGCAGGTACTTTGCCAAAGCGAGGTCCGAGAAGAAAGTGTATTAATGAGATACCGTGGATTTTTTGCTTTTACAAGTTCCCTTATTAAGGTAAACAATAACTAAACTCGGACGTCCCTTTTTTATATTCTCATACTTTGCATTTTCACATTGGCCATGGGACGACAGCCGGTATCGGACGTACTTTTAGAGTTTTAGGTACAAATGAGAATTGTCACACACCATTTCTATTAAAAGTGTGTTTGGAATTGCGGCTTTTTGCACTTAACTGCTTAGGGGTCTTCGACAACCAGATTTGGACATGCTTATTTCAAAGTGGCTATCTGAGATGTCACAAAAATTATCTATTTACCATAAAATCTAACCTTAAACTGATAACAAATGAATTAACTAAAAAGTTGAAAATATGTTTCATTTATATGTGGGCGAAAAGGATTTGCTGATGGTATTTGGACCATTGAACCATATTTACAGTAGGTTTCCAGAAAATTATGCCAGGTGGTATATTTTAAAACGTACATTACATACATACCAACGCATTATTTATGTGGTTGTGTTGCATTTTTCATCACAGGTTGTTAACTCTCCTAAATTGATTTACAGATGCCACGACGAAAAAATGCATTCTTAGTAGTATCGCCAATGTATTGGATTGATGTTATCGTTGCTTTTTATTGTTGCAGATCGTGTGGATCAGTGGGATGGCGATGAGGAAAGGCGTGACAGATCGAACAGTAGGCTTGGAAAAGCTTTGCGGCAGTTCAAATCACAAATAAAGAAACAGCTATTGATGAGCGAGAGTGCCAATACCAGGTTGTTGAAGATGAAAGAGAAGAACGACAGCAACAAAGTTATAATGACTTTAATGATTGGAGAAATGGAATTCCAGAAGATGTTGGGAAGGAATTGGCAGGGAAACTCAGGTGATGATTGGCCCCATGAAACTTCAATTACAGCTAGAGAAGGTGTGCACGGTTATAAGGCCACACAAATCTCAGGTTAGAGATGCTATGCTCTACAATTGATCATGATATTAACGGAGTTGTTGCATAGCAGATCAATAATTATTTTTTGTCTTAGAAACTCTGATAATGCATTAATACAAGCCTTTTTTTTTCCAGAAAGTGTACCAGATTCTCATGCCTTAATCCAAGATATAAATCAGTAATAGAATCAATGTTTGGTATTCAGTGGTTCAAAGACCTTATCATGTACTCATGACAGTTACTAAAGAAAGAGAACGACAACAGCCAAGAGGTATACACGGGAATACCAGGCAACCACAGCCAACGAATCATGGTAAGTGAAATTGGTAGTTCTTACATAATTAGCTCGCTGCATTTGCATACATGTTTTTGAAAGAGTTATGACCTTCCATAGACATGTTTTGAGTTTATCATTACCTTTATAATACGCAGAAGTTAACCGTTAGTTTTTCTTTGATGTAGATTCATGGTTTGAAGTCGGTTTTGTTCTTACGACTGGTATCAACAATGCTTGGATATTCGGGTGCAGTAATGGTTCCACTTTCTTGGGTAGGTCTGCAATATTGTAAAATCTAATCTTATTTTCTGTTGTAATTATTTTAATCATTAACCTGTTTTGTAGCTGAATATATGGTGTCATATGATCTGTTTGCTTATGTGGTAATGAGCTAAAATAAAACTGTTAGCATTTCTAATTTCCGTGGTTCAGAAACCAAACCATATAATGCCTCAAAATTGGTTTGTTTGTGCTTTTGTGTTATGGTATTATTGATAAGCATATTGCATTGACTTTCTTGAACTGTTTATGAACATGTCGTCACAAACCATTAAATGAAAACAAACTGATAACATTAGTGTTCCCCAACGCTCCCTACAATACTTTCATATGCAAACATCCCACCGCGAAGCACGGATGTTAAAAGGTGGTTTGCCTTAGTAGTATTCGCTTTGCAAATGTGTCAATGACTAAACAGATTAACCTTAACAAAAACTGTTTAAAAATATACTAATTTATCCTATTTCTTTACTAGACACCGTAGCAAAACAAATCCGAGCAAAAAAACCTCGCCAGGCCGCAACGCGGCCGGCCGTTGCTTTCCTTGTTAACTCCAATTATTGATGTGTTGTAGATGCTTTGATTGCTTATCTTTGTGATAATATGATCATACATTCATACCTAATTATTGATGTGTTGTAGATACTTTGATTTCTCATTTTTGTGATAACATGATCATACCTTGCGTGGTACACGTGCATACAAGATTTTAGCCTCGTGATTATAATCTTACTTTGAAACATCTTTTATCTTAAGTCAAAATACAAAAGGTGAAAGAATAAGTAAACATTTAACATCATTTAGGGACCAAGCTTTTTTTACATAGGGATTAATCTCCACATTTCATCTTTATTTGATTTAATCACAACAATTTAAAAAAACTACTTTCATCCATTTTTTTCAAATATTAATATCTTTCAAACCGTTAATCGTTAAGCGAAAAAAAATATACCGTTACGACGAACATTTAATTATCTTTCTATAGATAGGCACTTCGATATACTTTCGACAAAATTATTTTTTTTGTGTTTTTCACGTTTTTTTTACGTTTTTTTTTTTTTCTTTCCCGTTACTGAAATTTGCATGAAAAAACCATATGTGATTTAACGCTAATATCATATGTGATATTACATATCATATGTGATTTAAAACTAATGTCACATGTGATATTACATATTATATGTGATTTAATACTAATATCACATGTGTTTTTTCATGCAAATTTCAATAATGAAAAAAAAAAAAAAAAAAAAAAGTGAAAAACGATTTTTTTTTTTTTTTTTTTTTTTTTTTTTTTTTTTTTTGTCGAAAGTATATCAAAGTGTCCGTCTATAGAAAGATGATTAAATGTTCGTCGCGATGGTGTAATTATTTTCGCTTAACGATTAATGGTTTAAGCGATATTTAAATTATAAAAAATATGTGAAATATTAAAATGCTTTTAATCTCAACCATTAATTAATTTTAAATGGATGATAGTAACGAGTCCTTGGTATGTACAATAAGCCACCTCGTAAGTAAATAACCCTTTGTTCCAAAAAATGAACTAATCCGCACAAGAGATGAGATCAGTAGAGAACTAATATTTGTCATAGAACCAATGAACCAATCATAGCAATCCATTTTTATTTTTCACCTTTTTCTTTAAAACAACATATCTTGCAAACGGTAAATCTTCAAGCTACAAAAAGATACTATCGCGACGAGAATTAAATTATATATATATATATATATATATATATATATATATATATATATATATATATATATATATATATATGCATTGTTATATACTTTCGACGAACATTTTTTTTTTGATAGATTTTTTTTTTTAAATTTTCGCCCAGAAAAATCATATATGATTCTTACGAATCATACATGATTTGTAAAAATCATATATGATTCGTAAAAATCACATATGATTTGATTTTAACGAATCACATATGATTTTTACAAATCATATATGAATTTTTTGTGCGAAAAAAAAAAAAAAAAAAAAAAAAAAAAAAAAAAAAATCGTCAAAAGTATATAACAATGCATATCTATAAAAAGATAATTTAATTCTCGTCGCGATAGTATTTTTTTTTCGCTTAACGATTTACGGTTTGCGAGATATTTAATTTTTTTTAAAAATGGTGAAAGTTTATTCTTTTTATTTTAATAAAAAAAAATGAGTGAATAAAAACAATCCTGAGATTGATTCAATAAAAATATATCGATATGTTTATTGCCACTAATTATATGATTATCACAACTTGATATGTTTATTGCCACTAATTATAAGAGATAAGAGAACAAAATCACAGAGTTACAATTTGTGGCTAAGGATTAATAATCAACATCTTAGCAAATATTCGATAGATTGTTAATGTAACACTCAATCAGACTCAAAAAAATCAAATGGATGCCATGGCTTGAGAGTTATATCAAGATGTTTGGGGGATCAAAAGACTAATAGACAAAAGTAACATTTTTGCATACAGAAAAATGTGGCCGATCCACTCTTAAGCTACAGATTTTGCGACTTCTTTAGCACCATTTGTTGTAATCATTTTATGTGCCTGTGGCTGCAAGTATTTATGTAAAAAGGTAATCAGTAATCTATAAGACTATATAAACGTCTCTTTTTTGTTCAAAAGCAACCATATACCAATTTGAATATAATTTGGTTCGGTACAAAATAATATTCAACTGGTTATGCTTTAAAAAAAAAAAAAAAAATTGACTGGTTAGATTTTATATATACTTGTTTGATCCGTTATAGATAATTTCATATGAAATACCCATTCATATAATTTCATATGAAATACCCGTTCATAATTTGCTGGTAGTTTAGATCATTACCTCGGCTAATTCCTCCTCATGCTTAGGAATGAAGGCAGTATCAACTTTTCCATTTTTAAAGTCCTGCATAAGTTACCCAAATTTAAAGCCATTGCAACATGAAGAACTTAGATTTTTATAAAAGAAGAAAGTGTGACAGGTTACTTACTTCGATGTCAAGGATTAGCTTGTGGTATTCGATCGTTGTTGGAACACCTGAAAAATGTAAAATAAAAATAATGAATTAAATATCTTCCAACAGAACACATAATGGAAATGATATTATAATCATGGAGAAAAAGCTTAAGAAGAAATCAACAGGAAACAAAAACTGCTTAAAAATGACTACTTGTTGAAGTTTTGGTAAAAACTGCATAAATATTTCTTTTTGTATACCTGTAATGATAGTGTCATTAAGAGCCCTTTTCATGCGTTCAATAGCCTTTTCTCTGGTTGGGGCCCATACAATAAGCTAAAAAACAATACCAACAAGTTACGGGTTAGAGGTGAAAGTAATCCAGTATTGAACTTCAAGTAAGAAATAAGAATAAAACTATTTAACTACTCTTGTTTTTTAGTTTCAACAACCAAAGGTGTCTTCATTAGACAGCCATTATACTTTGTCGAAACAATTCACAAAAGCTACAAATTGCAGACCATGGAGTTTTCTTTGTTATTGATTTTTAACAGACATGCTGATCATTTTGCAACGTAATATCAAGTTGAATGGCTAAGTTCACTCAAATATTTATCAATGATAATCAGTATGCACCCCAAGCATAACATAATATCTAATTTGAGGCCATAAGATAACTTTTGGAAAATGAAAAGCTCGTCTAAACCTTGATGAAGTAGAAAAAACTAATGCATCAACTACAGAGGCATCAATTTCAACCCACTTATTTAGTAATGGGTTGGTTTGGCTATGGTTTTATCTCTGATGGGTCAAATTGGTATAACAAAATATATGCTTGGAATGCAAACTGATTAAATGACAGTCACCCAAGTGTATTTTTTAAGCATTTGCATATTTTAACAGCTACTGAAGCCGCTATTGGACTCACTATTGTTTCATGGCGATATTGATGTCGTGCGGATATTCTTGATATGAAGCTAGAAGTGACAACTACCATGAATGCGCTAAACCTCTTATATATAGTTGTATGCAATACATTTTTATTAGATTCGAAACACCACGTATTTATATAATTAGAAATCAGACTCTGGGCAAAAAAAAACTTTCTGTGCTATATTCAAATTGTCAACATCTTGAAAGACAAAGGCAAAACCATGTGGGAGATAATGAAAGCAATATTACAAACCTTTCCAAGTAGAGAATCATAGCTTGGTGGAACAACGTAATCGGTATATACATGACTATCCATTCTCACGAATGGACCTCCAGATGGCAAGTAAGAAGTAATTCTCCCTGATATATATTAGAAAAAGAATGAATAAATAGCTCATCTATTAAGTGAATGAAAAAGCAACCAAGTGTAGCCAATGAGCAAATACAACTATAATACATGCAACCATGACAACTTCTACCTCCACATATAAAATAGTCTATTACATTGCCATGAAAAACTCAATTTCATAACTTTTTGGAACTGTGATGCTTAATTGATATGCCCAACCCAATGAGGGTTAACTCGAATTCTTATTACCTGACTCCAAATACTCGTACAAGATTATGCATATGGTACTATGACTATGTAATTATATCTATCTAATCAAAAGAGTTCGTTCTAACCTTTTCATTTTCAAAAGTATGATGTTTTTGCTATAAATTGAAGAAAACTATTTGTGGGCATAGCTATACCTAGAGCCTTGTACATGCTTGTGTGTAAGTAAAAAGCATGCCTTGAAAACGCGTGAAATTGGATTATGTTTAATCGTTTAAGTATAAAACTACCTTAGCAGATACTATAAAACCTCCTGAATCATCAAAAATCAGCTTCTATTATAAAAACATATATTTTACCATCTTATTTAGCAAACTATATATTTACGAGTATTAAAAGTTCAAAACATACAGACAAAAGTGTTTCAAGGCAATTCGAACCGGCCCATACCAGTGACAAATCATAAGTTAAGTATTGAATCTCGACCCGCTACTCAACCAGTCTATTTTGCCACTTATAAACATAATCAATGATGACATACCTGGTCCAGGTCTGAAATTTTTGAAAGCATCTTCCGCGTTGATACGGCATTCAATTGAATGTCCTCTAAGCACAATTTCATCCTGTGAGGCATTGCAATAATTTAATACATACACATATTTTGATACCTAAAAATGTGACATAAACAATTCGGTACCTGTGTGTAACGTAGCTTCTCACCCATTGCTACCCGAATCTGCTCCTCTATCAAGTCGACGGAAGATATCATTTCGGTCACAGGATGCTCAACCTTTTTAGTAAACAAGAAAACCAAGTGTCACAACATTTACAACAAAATGCACTATAAACTTAGTTCCTCCGAAATTCGAGGAGGAAATTTGACCCATTTACTTATGAATGGTTTGATTGGAAACAGGTGACATGACAGCAGCAATTCGCTTAAAAATACTATATTTCAACAAACTATACTACAATTGAAACAAGATAACAATAATAACTGTATCTGAAACTTTTTATTTATATAGAAACTTGGATACACTGATCTCAAATATGAAAAGCTGGGTAAAATACTGGTTTGACCCGTTACCCAACCTGCCTGACCTGCTTATTTGCATTTTTGCTACCTCTATTTTACATATATAGTTATATACATAGATAATTTAACTGACCTGGATTCTAGTGTTCATTTCCATGAAGTAGAAGCCACCTCTTTCGTCCAAAAGAAACTCAACAGTACCAACACCAATGTAGCCAATTGATGCTGCTGCAGCAGTTGCTGCATCACCCATGGCTTTCCTCAGCTCTGGGGTTAATGCAGGTGATGGTGCTTCTTCAAGCAACTTTTGGTTTCTTCTCTGCAAAAGCAATTAAAGTAGTTTTAAGATTCTTACGACTAAACACCATAGTTTTCTATTTAACTTGTTTATTCTGATGTGCTAGTAGTGCTAGTAGCTGTAGCTCACTTGACTAAGAATTGTTCAAGTTCAGTTAGAATGTAGAATCATGTTTAAAGAGCTGGAACAAGCATATTGAGCTAATGCGTACCTGAATACTGCAGTCACGTTCCCCGAAATGAACAACATTTCCATATTTGTCTGCAAGAACCTAAAGAAGCAAGTAGCATGCAGTTAGAAATCAACAATACTTTTAATATCATTATGTTATGCCAGCATAAAAGAATCTGTACAGTACAGCAAAGAATGTCATAGCAAAATACAATTAACAAGTTAGAACACTTTGTTTTCCCCCATTGCAATGTCGTATTTTTCTGACTTCCAGAGAGTTATTTTTGTCGTTGTAGACAGTAGTTCATAAATGAATCATTTCTATGACTAAAAAACTTATTACCTGGAACTCAATGTGCCTTGGATTTAGAATGGCCTTCTCCAAATACACACCATCATTCCCAAATGCAGCTGCAGCCTCGCTCTGAGCTTGCTGTTAACACGAAAATTCCAAATATTTAAAAAATAAAATTAAGAAGAGCGTTTTGAATATGATAATTACTATTATAAATTTATAATTAGAAGACTAATTTTCTTTTTTCAAGTTGTTGGTGCGAGAAACCAGGAGGGAGAAGCATGCGTAAAGTTCTTTACAAGACTGGTAATACTAAAAAAAAGTTAAAAATATTACGCTAAAAACATATTAAACTTTCAACACTTTTTATGTGATAGCTGACTGGACATAAACTCTATTTGCAATGAATCATATGACACTGAGAGAATCCAATCTAAGTTCCACTAGGACCACTATACAGAAATGTTTTAGATGACTAGAATGCAACATCAATGTTTAGACTTTAAAAACACTCTTCCAAATTATATTAATTAGAGTTGGTTGCAGAATGTAAAACCATACCTGCAACAACTTCACAAACTCACCACGTTCTTTTGCAAGACGCATTCCACGACCACCACCACCTGCTGTCGCCTTCAGAGCATCAAACATTTATTAGTGACCAGCTAAAAGGAGAAGAGGGGGTGGGAGATTTTGTACCATATTTTTCATAACACAGATTCTACCATAAATAAAAAAATTTCTAACATATCTCCTTTGTATGGTACAAGTTTTAAAAGTATAACATCAAAACTGTAATCTATGTTGTATATCTTATAACACAATGTGTATGGTTAATAGATATGCATCTCTGCCGCTACAGTACTATGCTTTAAAAACAAATGATATAGCCTCTATACAAACGGGATTTTGTTTATCAAATATCAATTGAGGGTGGCCAGGTACCATCTAAATTCCCAAAGTGATACGCAATGAGACTATGGTCAGTTAGAATATGGCGATCCAAGTCCGCATAAGGGTGGTTCGATTCTCACTCCCTGCAAAAAGGCTGGAGGTCCTCAGGAAGCAGCCTCTCTACCTTTGGGTAGGGGTAAGGCTGTCTACATCTCACCTCCTCCATACCTCGTGGAAGACGGGATTGGGTAACGTTGATGTACTTTGCCTAAAATGGTTGATCTACGGAATATAATAGAGAGCAATAGCCGGCCATTAAGAGTCATGCATTAAATAGACAGTGGACTACAGAATTGGGAGAAATATGTGCTACATAACAAATTAAATATAAATCTCAAGTGTAACCAAGTCCAAACAATCCCTTTGTCAGGGTGAATTTGGTTTTTCATTTCAACTATCTTATCTCTTATGCTGCTTATGTGAAAATGTAATATGCATCAAGTTGGTATCATGTGTTCCATAACAGCTTTACCTTAATCATCACTGGGAAGCCAATCTCGTCAGCAAGTTTGAGTCCTTCTTCAGTGCTCTATTAAGATGACGAAAATAGAACACTGAAAAGTTTGATCGTTGGCATCAAGATATTCAGTATCATAACATGTAAATGAACATACCGATAAAAGACCCTCGCTTCCTGGTACAGTTGGAACACCAGCATTCTTCATGGTCTCTCGGGCAGTTGCTTTGTCCCCCATAACACGAATGCTGTCAGGCTGCAAAAGGATACATTAAACAATCTGGATATACTGCAAGACTAACATATTCGACATATACAAGGAGAACAACCCAGTCGATTAAATTGCAATATATACAATATTTAAAGAGTATAAGGATTTAATAGAAAAGCTAGCATACGGTTTTTACGTGTCCATATCATACTTATATGATCATAGTGCCCTCCCAACAGTACCTCACTCGTGTTTTATCGACTTTAAAACTTGAAAACATCAATTAAGTAAAAAATAATCTAGTATCATGTATAAATTTCATTGTCAATCAGAATAATCAAATAAATGTCTTTGGAACTGAATATGCACCTTCACGTTCTACTGACATTCACATATTACTTACGTTTGGCCCGATGAAGTTAATTCCATGCTCTCTACACATCTCAACAAAAACAGCGTTCTCAGCAAGGAAACCATAACCAGGGTGCAACATTGTACATCCACGACTGATAGCAGCAGACAAGACATTGGGTATCAACAAATACCTGATGAAGAAAAATGGCCGTTAATTTTGTTCGCATATAAAGGTTAAAGATAACATCATTTCCAGCTTACTCTATTTAAAACCACGTGTATAACCACTAGTTGGAACTTGGAACACGTAATTTGTGAATACAATAATTCAAGAGCCTCACTGTTAGCTTCATTTTATGAATAAAGACTTCCAAGTTTTTTTAAAGATATGGTCAACTTACGATTGACTACTAGGAGCTTCTCCGATGCAAACCGCTTCATCAGCCAGTTTCACATGAAGGGCGTCCTTATCGATAGTGGAGTACACTGCAACGCAGGGGATTCCTAACTCATGAGCAGTTCTAATCACTCGCACTGCAATTTCTCCTCTGTTTGCCACCAGAATTTTTTCTGCGCGGCATGTAACACCAAGTGCTCCTGCTTGTTTCCCTGAGCTACGAGCCTTTTGAGAAGCTTGAACTCGTTGCTTAGGAAAGGTCACCTTACTTCCAGCCAAGAAGTTACACTGGGAACTCTTAAGTCCACTAGACCTCCCGACAAATAAACCCTGGCATATGCATCACAGGCGAATAACACTAATAAGGTAAATATACATACCAGTATAAATCATTAAATATATATTTTACAAAGAAAAACACTGTCACTCAAACATGCATAATACAGAATATCAAGAAAATAATATGATTTGGCAGACCAATAATCGAATCCGGGTACACGCTTCATTAAAGTTTTCATAGAAGATTAAGTTGGTCAGCTGTTACTAATTACTAGCATGCTCAACCAACAAAACTACAGGAGTAGAAAACTGAAACTAAAACCTCCACAATGATGCATTTATCAACAATGCACTTTGTTCCGCAGTTGTTAGCTTTTGGTTTGTCCTGATAACTTACTAAGCAATGTTACATAACTTCTGAGATTATCAGTCAACGGGAACAACTACAATTCTATAATTTTTCGTCATGAAGTGGTGATCCTAGGCCACTTAACTCCCATCACGATGTTATTGAGATTTGAGAATACATTCTTCTAAAAAAGAGGATTCAGCCACATAAATCACTGCTTAAAAATATCAACTTTTCTAAAACGGCCGTACTGCTTGCAACCATCAACCTTTTTGGTCAAACATGTTTATTTAGCAGCAGATGGTAGATCAGTGGGTTTTCTGAAAACTTATCAGTGGACAATTATACATAGCCAGGGGCGGAGGCAATACCAGGACTAGAGGGTGTTGGGTCCCTCCCAACAAACCCATAAACCCAAGTTCTTATGTATAGTTTTGAGAAATTTCAGTAAAAGGTTCAGTGGGGCCCCTCCTAACTTAGTTATATCAATGCTAAACATTTTATTTTGATTCTCTACTCTCTACGTTTTACATCCCACATTCTATTTCTTTCTTGTTTTAAATCTATCCTTTTAGTTTTATTAGTTAAGTAACTAAAACTTTGAGTTAACATCCTTTTAGTCTTATTATGAGTAGCTTGCTAGTTTATATCACAACATATTTTGTTCGCATATATAGTGCCGTTTAGTTGGTGAAAAATTTCCTATTTTTTCAGGAAATTTTTCATATGAAAAGAGAAAAATTGAAAATCTGTTTAGTTAAACTTTTCTCCTAACAATTTTCAAAAAATGTGAAATTCTCATTCTCTAAATTTTAACTAAAGGTTTGAAAAGCCCATTCTACTCTTCTCACTTTTTTCATTCTCTAGGAATTTAGAAACGGAAAAACATGAAAAATTTTCACCAACTAAACGGCCCAATAGTGTTTTGGATTTCTGTTTCATAGTATACTTGGCCCCCCCTAACTTAAAATCCTGTCTCCACCCCTGTACATAGCAAAATGAGATAGAAATTTCAACCTAAATCTCAATACATGTTTCAAATTTGCAGTAGTTAACGAGACAAATTAACATCCGATAACTAAATCCATAGCGAAAACCAATCCTGATTGATTTACACACATTAAATCCTCCAAAATGTAACACAATACTACACATACAGCTGTACACTTATACTAATGTTTCACTACACAAACAAAAACTAAACAAAACAAAAATAGCTACATCAACCGTTATCCTCATCGACTCACACACAGTAAACACTTGAATTAAAATCACGCACACTATAACACCTCGATTTACACACACTAAACTACAGCAGAATTTCACACACACTCTGTAAGGGCTCGATTTACGCAAGCGGTATACTAACGCTCCAATACACATCAAATAGTTAAACATATCAAATAACTAACAGAAAACGGTTACACTTTAACTAAATAAATATGTATATATACCGGAAGAGAGGAGGAAACCGAAGTCGAAATCGGCTTACTGCAGTTCATGACAGCAGCTGAATCCATAGCTCCTTATATCAAAATCTACACAAATTCATAAAAATCACATCAATAAGTATAAACGAATACAGTTAGTTATTTTAAATAAAAAGAGTAAGATCCGAAGTGTTAGTACGGAAAATAGGAAAAATGAAAGATGAATGAATGCTTACTTGAGTGTGAATGTGGGTGCCTAATTGTAAACAAATTAGGTGTAGCAGTTGAGCCAAGAGTGAAATGAAATGTGAAGTGAGGAGATGTAGTAATAATCAAGAGAGGTGTCGATGAAATCTATGCTGCTTTTAGATTGAATTCTCCGCCCAATTTAACTATTTCTATCAACACTAGTGTTTTTGCTAACTAACACTTTTTTATTTTTTCGACTTTTAAATAAAGGGTAAATTACAAAGACTTTGTTTTAAAATATAACATTACCAAACTTTTTTTATATATCAAGCCCTCTATCTTACAATTTAAAAAACCCACTTTCATCCATTTTTTTCAAATATTAATATCTTTCAAACTGTTAATCGTTAAACGAAAAAAAAAATATACCGTTACGATGAGCATTTAATTATCTTTCTATAGATAATCACTTTGATATATTTTCGACAAAATTTTTTTTTTTCGTTTTTTTCACGTTTTTTTTCATTGCCGAAAAAATCACATATGATATATCATATGTGATATGTAATATCATATGATTTTTTCGGCCACGAAAAAAAACGTGAAAAAAATATTTTTTTAAGTATATCAAAGTGCTCGTCTATAGAAAGATAATTAAATGCTCGTCGCGATGGTGTGATTATTTTCGCTTAACGATTAACGGTTTAAAAGATATTTAAATTATAAAAAATGGGTGAAATATTAAAATGCTTTTAATCTCAACCATTGATTTCTTTTTAGATGGATGGTGGAGATGAGTCCCTTGGTATGTAAGAAAAGTTTGGTATTTAATATAACTCTCCTCTTTGTTTAATTACAAAGAATGTCATTGATGTTCACGTTTTATAACAAATAACGTCCTTTTCACTAACACCCGTTAGATTTTTTCGTTAGTGACCCTCACGTGCGTTCCGCGTGAGGGTATTTTCATCATTTTACTATTCACATGGACAAAATTTGCAACCAAACCTTGACTTATATATTAACTACCACACAGTCTAATGAATCTTATTTATCAATCTGATCAAAATACACACACATTTAAGAACATAAGAACAAATACGTTTTACCCGACCGCATTTGTCTAATTTCATTTCGATTATTCTGTAAATATTCTATTTATTTCAATTTATGGAGATTATTGATCTCACTATGGAAGTGGTGAGGAAATTCTTCAAGGACTATGAAAATTTGCATAGTTGGAAGATCATCTCAATGTTGAAGAACATGCCACATCCTCATATGTTCTTGAAAAATCTACTATTGCAAAAAATAAAAATAAAAAAAATAAAAAAAAAATGTAAGAAAGCTAAAACGACAGTTGGAATGAGAGGTTGCATACTTGGACTGAGAGCAATTGAAGAAAGTGGTAATAAATGTAAAAGGATAGTTGGAACTTGTAATGTTGAAGGTAATCTTGTTTCACTTCTAAACTTGTTTTACATCTAAACTTGTATCAGCAGCAGTTTATCAGCAACAATTGCTATCTAATGCCACAGCAAGGACAGTTGGAATGAGATGTTGCATACTTGGACTAAGAGCCGGTGTTGTTGGAATGATAGGTGGCAGACTTTGTTAATACAAATAATATTTAAAAACGTTATTTGTTTTCTCTACGTTTTGATAATAACAAAACATAAAATCATTATACGTAAAAGTTGACGCAAACAAAGTTTTTAGTCGCAAAACTCCATCTCGACATCATAATCACTAAAGATATGAATAATAAGTATTAAATATGGCAATGATCAAAGAAATATTTTTCACAGATGCGAGACAAACATTTTATACAAAGTTAATTTTACAAATTGTTTTCTAGTTTTAACAAAATGTTTTAATCAAAAAATAATAATTTGAATTTCAAAAATCGGTTTTCATCCCCCAAATAACCATTTCACTAGATTTTGACTTCCCCACAAAAGAAAAAAATGGAGCGTGGGACGGTGCCTGGTGCGAGATTTGTAAGACCTCGAAATGAAGCTTTACAATCCTCTAGGCAGTGTACCTAACCGTTGTAGTGTAGTATAGGCAAGTCCGGGGGATTGATCATTCTCTAGGGGAATAGTCTCACAATAGTTGTGAAAATGTCAAGATGTATGACGAATTAAGTCTAGAGATGAGGGACGATTATTTTTTAGTATTTTTATATTTTTTAGGAAGCAAGTAAAGATCTCGGTTTTTGAAAGAGTGAGCGGAATTAGTTGCTAGTCAACTAACCCAAGTCTACTTATAAAACTTAAAATAAAACTAATTAAACTAATTAACAAAGAAAAGTAAATTGGTAAACTTCTTATGGTGGGGAAAACGTATTTACTTAGATAAAATTATTCCCTAGTCATCTCCTATTGATTCGTTGAATTGTCACGTCCTTGTTTTAGTTGAAACGTTGTATTCCTTAATATCGGTCGTGGGGAGGTACCGAAGTCCCCAACTCTATGAATGTTAGTCTCCCCTAAAACCCTTAAAATCTATTAAGTTTTCTAGGATCTACAAGTTGCAATTCATGCAATAAATACAACGAGGAAAACCAATAGTGCACTCTACGGTTGCGTTCTAAGAAGCTCAAGCTAGTTACATATAAGAGGTCAGCCAGTTTTCTTAGCCTAATGCGAAGTAATCAACTAAATAATAGACAACAAATCAATATTCAATAACTAGGTTTCATCAAATCTGAGCAAACACTAATTAACTTAAGCTAGCATGTTAAAGCAAAAAAAAGATAAACAAGTAATCAAACAACATATAGACATATTGAATGATTAAAAGGATAACTTATCTTTAACAAAACATGTGCTTTGAGGGTTGTAGAACCCTTACAAAAGCTGAGAAAATCGTTCTTAAAACCCTACTCTAAGATATCACACGTTACAATGAAAACATACGAAAATATATATAGTTTTACATCTCTGACGGCGTTAGCTTATGGACCCTGACGCCGTCAGCTTGCCGTAGTTACGGTTTCGTCTTGTACAAGTCGTCGTTCTGACGGCGTCACACAGTAAATCCTGACGCCGTCACCTTCTTCTTGACGCCGTCCTTTAGTAGTAGATCTGGGCCGTCTCTTGTTGACTTAAAACGTGACTCCCTACTCCAAAATACATCTGACGCCGTCAGGTGTTAATTTATGAATTATCTCTGAAGCAACGTGTGTAAATCATTATCCAGATCCAACATCAAGTGATGGCGTCACCTTATAGCTTGTGACGCCGTCAGCCTTCCTTTTTTGATGCTGTTAGGCGTGACAAGGACATTCTGAAGGTGAATAGGGTGATGGGGAGATGGAATAATGCTATGACCGGTATTGGTAACGGGAATAGAATTACCGTCATCAATGTGTACAAATGGGAATAAGCGTTTATTAAAAATAGTACTTAAATTACTTGTATTCTCTAGAAATGAGGTGAGAGGAGGCACATGTGTCCATGTTCCATGTCCGGTACAACTCTAGGGCTGGTCCGAGCAAGCTTTGGGATTGAGCACTAGGCTGTTGATATGGAGCTATATAATACACCTACTGTGGTACCTGTTGGCCCATGAACTGCTGTTGGGCCTGATGAACCATACATGGTAACCAATTGGGGTGGGCCTTTTGACATTGATGATATGTACCATGAAGAACCCAACTATTTTGGGTAGAATGTTGATTCGTACTAGATTGAGTCATAGGACTCCACTTACCAACCCCATGAGAATTACCAGTGGATATATCCCTTTATTTCTATCATCCTAGAAAAACTTATATTTATATCCATAACGACACATGCCCTTGAGAGAGTTAGTACATAAGTGTAAAGTATTTTGTTCTTTGTTATTGTTGTTCATATTGGTGACAAGAATAGTGGGAATTTCATTAATCATGGTGAATTAGAATAATGATACGTAATACAAAAGAGAAGAATTAGGGTTTTAGGAGGGATACAAAAACTCATATGTGAGATTGAGAGGGTAAGGGGGTACGAGATTTGTTAGAGACAACATAGGAGAGAATTAATTGGCTCTGATTATCATATTGAAAGGTGATTATTTTCCTTGATTATCATTAAAGCATACAATCAATAAATCGGTTACCGAAGAGTATTCTAGAGCTATGCTAATGGGTTGAGCCTACAATATGTTCCAATTACAGGAATGGGCATAGATCATATATATCGACTATATTTTTAGATAAGCAGTGTACACTTCAAGTTGGTTTCTAAAAAACAAATAAAATTTTCATTTTTAGAAGGCCTGTTTTACAATCACGACATAAGGCCCCCGAAATCTACGAGACGGCCCTGACTAAAAGTAATTTTGGAAAGCTAAATATCCGACTAACATTTGAATATAATAATTTAAATTCACCTTATAAATTTTAGCATAGAAACAAGCTAAATAAAGGAGTACTAGCTAAGTCCATTTGCTCACTTTGGCCCATGTATACCATACCTGTAGTAAGATTTTAAAGTAAATTCTGTATATTTCGAAGACAATCGTGATTAATTTTACGATTTTAATGCCAACATAATCATTCATGATATTTATGAACAAAATAAGAAATGGTGCTTGGTGACAAAAGACAATGATAACAATTTCACATTAAATTTTGAAACTACTAAAAGTTAATGTTCATATCATTATTTACTCGTTCTAGTTTACGCATTATTGAAATTTACTGTTTTGTATAACACTCAATCATTTTTTTTTTTCTTTTGTACATATTTGGATTTGTATTGTGAAACTTATATTGCATGCCTCACCATATCTATTAACCGTACGTCGTCAAATAAATATATAATCTAAGTATAAACATATAAGGTTAAAAAAATGAAAGGTTGTGAAAAAAAAAAAAAAAAAAAAAAAAAAAAAAAAAAAAAAGGCCTTATATGATTGGCCAAAACACATATTAGTACTCTGAACTTGTCAAACTAGATTATCCAGTATCCTAAACTTTTAAGGATGCAGAATGGTACCATAAACTTGACACAATGAAATTTCTACTACCCTATGTTAATTCTCAACAATAAATGTTTTTTCTTTTTCTCTAAATATCAATTTAGTAAAGTCTTTTATAATAAATAATTTATAGTAAAACTTTGGCTAAGTGAATATAGTTTCCCCAAAATTTAATTATTTTTCATTTTTTTAAAATTTAATATAGTATTTTAATTGATCGTTTCAAATAATTTTCAAATCAACTTGTAACTAATTATAAAGGAGATTTTGTAATTTTCAATTTAACATATGCATATGAAAAAATAAATAGTTGAAATGTTATGGTCTCAAAATTATTTGAAACAAACACTTAATTATATAATATGGATATTTATTTATTAAAAGTAGTGCGGTAAATTCACTTTTTATAAAGTATTATTTCAAATATATATTTACGCTCAAAAACTAAATATAGCATTAGTTATAAGAACGAAATTTACTAAATTTTACAATAATATAATTAATTATCCTAAATTTAACTACAAATCATTTATATTACATTAGGTGTTTGTAAATTGGTTTTCTTTTTAGCATAATTAAAAAACAATAAATTATTGATATAATTTAGTGTAGGGAGTAGTAATTTCAATTTACCAAATTCAGGGTACTATACAGTATTTTTAAAAGTTCAGGGTACTGAATGATCTACTTTGCCAAATTGAAGGTATTAATACTCCGTATGTGTTTTGACTTAGATGATTATATCGTACTACTCCTTCCGTCCCAAATTAATTGTCCACTATTGACTTTTTTAGTCTTTCTTTTTCAACTTTGACCTTAAATATTTTGGCGGGTGTTATATAATATTTGATGCAAAATATATAAATGGATTACGTTACAAATGTACTTTTCAAAGGTATAATTTTTCATCAAGTATTATATAATAAAAATATATATTTATGGTCAAAGTTGAACCAGTTTGACTTTGAAAATTCAAACTGGATAATAAATTATTATTTCAAATATATATTAGTAATTTAAGGCAACTTAGATTGTTCACTCAGAATAATTATCAAACAATAATTTTCAAACAGAATCAGTTTCACTCAGCATTTTGGAATCATTCAGCAGTTTTGATTCATTCAGCGTTAAATCATACTTTTTTATCAAACAGCCGCTAACTTATCTAACACTATAGTGCCGGCCACTTTCTTAATAGTCTTTGTAATATTATACAAACCAACATATTAGTATATATCATAAACATAAAATTATATGAATGTTTTGGTCATAAATTATAATTATGAAATATTTAAGAAAATTAACATGTTGTTTTTAAATTCTACAAAACAAAATTCGTAAATTTGTAGTTTTTTATTTTATGGTTCGAGAAAAGTAATATCGAATTAGATTAGATCTTAAGATCGAGATCCTATTAAATCTTTAGCTTGCAAAGATCCTATATAAAATTGTGATCGTTTTTTCCTTACAGTATTATAAAATCATAAAATAATAAGATCAGGATATAGATATTAACAAACATGTCTTGTTTATCATAACTCTATGTCTTTATATATTACTACTTCCGTCCCTAAATAAATGTCCAGTTTGACTTTTCAGAGTCAAACTGGTTCAACATTGACCTTGATTATTTTTTTCGGTGTTATATAATATTTGATGCAAAATATACGAATAAATTTAGTTTTAAGTATATTTTTCAATGGTATAATTTTTTATCATATATTATATAACACAAAAAAAAATATTTAAGGTCAAAGTTAAACCATTTTGACTTTGAAAAGTCAAACTGGACATTTATTTAGGGACGGAGGGAGTATTAATTTACAAATATGTAGTTTGACTTTTATAGTAAAGTAGTAATAACTTGACACGAAATATGATACCGTGTTTTCTGAATTACTTAAAAGGTTGGATTGATATCCTTTTTCATTTATTTCTACAATGAGTATTACACTACAGTATTAATTAATTTTATATCATCTTCAATAGGGCTGAGCAAACGGACCGGATGGACCGGACCGACCGAAAAAACCGACCGGACCGAGACCGACCGGACCGGACCGACCACATTCGGTCCGGTCCTCGGTCTAAGCTTTTTGCCAAATTCGGTCCTCGGTCCGGTCGGTCCGGTCCGGACCGACCAAAAACCCGAAAAAACTTGCCTAATTGGACCGGACCGGACCGGACCGAGACCGGACCGACCATATCCGGTCCGGTCTCGGTCTATGGTTTTTCCGGTTCTCGGTCCTCGGTCCGGTCCGGTCTTAGTCGGTCCGGTCCGGTTTTCGCCCGATGCTCAGCCCTAATCTTCAATACTCTAAAGTTAGCAATAACTTAATGCAAAAATCAGCATTCTTGGAATACTATTATAATATTAATGTACATTTATTCTAACATCAACATAATTACATTATAAATCAATATACATAATTATATAATGTCGGCTTATCTGTCAGTCGTGTTGGGTCTGCCGCTCAGTTGAAAACTATGAAACAAGTTCACAAATAGGTGCATATGCACATAAATACACATACATGCATACATTCATCAATGCATATTTACATAAACATATATACACAATACATCATAACTCTATAAATACATGTATACCTATACATAAACACATGAAGACATACACAAGTACATATAAATTGTTGAGACAAAGCCAAAACCATTGGTTAAACTTGTTTAAAGAACCAGGGAGTAAGCAATCAATGGCATCTTAAATGCATACATAAATAAATCAACCAACCACATACTTCACTTTTTGCGTTAATTTACTATACTACCCATCCCTCTATCTTTCCTTTTGTCTATATAAACCACTACACCATCACTTCAAACTGCACAAACAAAAATGGTGACAAAAACCGAAACCCTAAAATCATGTCTGCTTTTATTATGGGCATTTGCTCTTGGTTTGGCTACTGCTTCTTCAAGCTTTCAAGATGAAAAAAACCCACCCTTTTACTTTTACTTTACTCCTTACCCTAATGCAGGCACTCCTCCCATTGGTAAAATTTACAACCTTTAGATTTTTTTTAGACTTTATGTATAGACTTTTGTTGATTCTTGATATATTGTGTTTTTTTGGTAGTTTCTTATGGTAATCCACCACCTGTTCAAGGAAATGATCCACCCTTTGGTACAAAAGTTTACAGCTTTTGAGTGATAACGTTTTTATGAAATCTGTCTGAATTTTTATATGAAAACTTATGTACTTTTGTGGTTTTATGTAGTTTCTTATCAAAATCCACCACCTGTTGATGCAAATGCTCCACCCGTTGGTAAACTATTCTACCTTTTTTTAAGTGTTTTATTTATAAACTGATTTTGTGTTCTTTATACAAAAATGTGTTACTTATGAAAATTTGTGGTGCAAATTTTGTTGATTTTGGATTTATGGTTGTTTGTTTGTGCAGTTTCGTATCAAAATCCACCTCCAGTTGGTGCTAGTGCTCCCCCCGTTGGTAAAAAACTTCGAACTCATGAGTGACATATTCCTATTAATTTTTTTTTTTTTTTTTTTTTTTTTTTTTCTCCAAATTTTTTTTCTGCCATTGTTCTTTATTTTTGCCTGTTCATGCAAGTTCACCACCAGTTCACCAAGTGGTAAAAGTTTCGAACTTTTTATATAAAACTTATGTTATTTTCTTGATTCTTGATTAATGGTTGTTCTTTGTAGTTTCTGGTCAAACACCGCCTCCTAGTGATTCAGGTGCTCCACCCGTAGGTAAGTTTTCGCGTTTTTGAGTGATAATACTTAAAAAGGGAGGTGATAAATACGACATTTTTTTATTACTGCTTATACCATATCGGGTAAAATATATGTGCACAAATGCACAATTATGCCATATCGGGTAAAATAGAATAAAATGGTATGCATATCACCTCCCATGAAATTTTGTGTTCATATGTTGATTTAATGTAGCCTTTTGCTGATTCTCTATTTACGGTTTTTCTTTTTTAGTTTCTCCACCGCCTGTTCGTGCAAACAATCCACCTGCTGGTAAGAGTACAAAGCTCTTAAGTGATAAATTTTGTAACATTGGTGTCTTATTAATTTATAGATTTCATCGACTAGCATATTCATAATTCATAATTTTTTCTTGTTCAGTTTCTCATCAGAGTCCACCTCCTGTTTACGGAAACGATCCACCGGCTGGTAAATGTTCTTGAATCTTTAATTTTTGTATATGTAGAGTTTGTGTGATTAATGTTACGTTTTTTTACATAATTTGATATGCCCTTGTTGGTTCTATTTGTTTGTAGTTTCATATCATAATCCGCCACCCGTTCATGCGAATACTCCACCTGCTGGTAAAGCTTTGGTCTTTAACTTAGAGTGTGTTCTTGAATGTACATTTTTACTGATTTCGGATTTAATGGTGCGTTGATTGCAGGTTCTTACCATAGTCCACCTCCTACTCATGCAAATAATCCACCCATTGGTAAATATTACACTTCTTTTATGGTAACTAGTTGCAAAACTTTTGTATATTTTTGGTATATTATGCGTGTTATTAGCATTTTCTTTTCGAACTTAATTATCTCTTCAAGTTGGAAAGAAGACAACTAAAGGAAATATTAAATGATAATGTTATTATGTGAAGGGAATAAAATACGGAATAAAATAGTAAATGCAAGGAAACAACTAAAGGAAATTATGGAATAAAATAGTAAATGCAAGGAAATATTGATTTGTCTGTATTTTTAATTTTGAAATGAAGGGGATATAAATAATTATTGTTATATCTACATATATAGTATCTTCGACTTAAATGGCTCATATATTATCCTTTAAGTTATGTGACTCAAATGGTGTTGGACAATACGAAAAGAGTGATATATACTAGTAGTCAATAAGTTGTACATGTACTTGTTACTTTTACGGTGTATGTTGATTTATTGTTCGGAATTTTTTATTTAAAGAAAGACGTATGTAGTTAATACGTGCAAAAGTACATATAAATATATTTTGGGGAAATTTTAAAATTTTCAAAAGTTGAAATATTGATGAGGTTAAGCTTGGAATGTCTGAATCTTAAAATGAGGTTTGAAGTGAAGTTTTCGATGTAGTTGAGAATATGTACACTTTATAGTAATGATGATACGGGAACAAGAAACATAATGCACACGAGGATTTAACATTATTCAATATTAGTAGTAGATAATCTTATTATGTTAATCATATTTAGGTATTGGTCAAAGACTATAAAAAGTATTTACGTATTATTTTCTGTGTTTGTTCATGCAAATGATCCACCCTTAGGTGAATGTTCAAAAGTTTTGAGTGATAAATATATGAAGTTGGTTGTGTGTTTTTCTATTTAATCCGTGTAGCATTCCGTGAAGCATTTTGTTAATTTTACGTTGTTTGTAATGTTTATTTGTAGCTTCAAGTCCACCACCGGCTCATGCAAATGATCCACCGAGAGGTGAAAATACAAAATTTTTAGAGTGATAAATTAGTACTATTATTTTACTATTGTCATTTTTCTTATTCTTGATTTACGGCCTTTTGTTTGCATGCAGCTTCTTACCAATATCCACCACCGGCCAATGCAAATAATCCACCACCAACGCCGATTGAGCGTACACCTCCTCATGGACACGGGCATCATCACCACCATCGTGGACAAAAACCACCTACCAATTGTGGAAGCCCGCCAATAACTGGCCATAACCCTACTCCACCACCTCCTGCCGGATATCATGATCCTCCGAAAAGTGGAGGTGGATGTAGTGGTGCCACACCTGTTGTTGCACCTTCAAGTCCACCTCATGTTAATCCTCCCTCCCCCATCGGACATCACAACCCTTCGCCACCAAAAGGTGGTTGCTCTTGTCCCCCAAGCTCAACTCCCGCTGTGCCGGTTGTAGCACCATCCCCTATTGGACATCATGATCCCTCCCCTACGCCACGACCAGGATATCACAACTATCCCCCACCTTATACCACCACCCCACCATCCACTACCCCTTCCCCGCCCTCTAGCACCCCCTCGATCACCCCACCATCCACTACGCCTTGCCCGCCATCTAGCACCCCTTCGATCACTCCACCAACCACCACCCCATCCACTAACCCACCCTCTACGACCCCCTCGATCACCCCACCATCCGCCACCCCATCCACTAACCCACCACCAAGAACTCCATACACTAACCCACCATCCACTACTCCCTCCACCACCCCACCCTCCGCCACCCCACCATCCGCTACCCCTTCAACAAACCCACCGCCAAGAACTCCATATACTAATCCACCCTCCACCACCCCCTCTATCACCCCACCTTCCGCCACCCCATCCACTAACCCACCACCAAGAACTCCATACACTAACCCACCATCCACCACCCCACCCTCCTCCACCCCCTCCACTAACCCACCACCAAGAACTCCTTACACTAACCCACCATCCACCACTCCCTCGACCACCCCACCCTCCACCACCCCCTCAACTACTCCACCATCCACTTCTCCTTACATCGACCCACCTTCTACGACACCACGATCGCGTACACCCTCTGCCCCACGGTCAAGAACTCCATCTATTACTCCGCCCGAGGCCGGGAGCACATTCCCATCACCTCCAACTTTCCCTGATATCATTGGGGGCACATGCACGTAAGTCATTATAAATGAGTTGATGTTTATAACATTTGTGTATAACTTTATAAAATGATGTTGCTAGAATTGTAAAATATTAATGTTTATTTCATTTTAATACTTCTTACGTCTCAAAATAATTATCCACGACAAAAGCACACCAGTTTAAAATAAATATAGCCATTTTTGTTTTTTGTTTCTTACTTTTTTAAGTGACAGTTTTAACATCAACTAAGTGGTTAATGATTTCTTTAAAAAAAACTTGTAATAATAACTTGTGGATAAATAATTTGAGATGGAAGGAGTATATGTAAGCACATAGGTAGGTCTATATTGAGCATATGCGTATATTTTGGAACCCTTCAACTGTATAGATGTTTTAAGCCGATCATAAGGCCTCATCATACTCAAATATGTAAATCTGTAATGCAGTTTTTGGAGGAATCACCTACGTTTGCTTTCTGATTTATTTGGATGGTGGCGTAACACAATCGGTCGGTCCATGGGCTTAGGGAGCATTCCTGGAATTCAGTCAACCATGAGCTTGCAAGAAGCACTTTCAAACACTAGAAACGATGGTATTGGTGCACTTTACCGTGAAGGTACCGCTTCTTTGCTAAACTCTATGGTCAACAAGAACTTCCCCTTTACAACGAGTCATGTTCGGGACAGTTTTGTGGCTGCACTCTCCTCAAACAATGCAGCCGCAGCACAAGCCGAGGTTTTCAAGCTAGCCAACGAGGGTCGGCTCAAGCCAAGATATTAAAACACTTCATCGTACCGATCCATGTTTATTTATCTAAGTTTAATTATTGTTTGTAATGAGATTTCGTAGCATTTAGAAACTATTATGATATGATGTTCTATACCATGTTAACATGGGTTATGAGAAGTTTTGGGAGTTAAAGAATGAGATTATGAATATGTTTACTTGTAACAATTTGACCATGGTCATACTATAGTCATAGACGGAACTTGGGTGAATTCATTAAGAGGGCCGAATGCTATATTAGTTAATTTGGGAAGGACAAAATTGTATTACACTTAAGCAAACATAAATAGAACCTAAAAGTTTTGGGAGGACAGTGACCCTTCTCGATCTCCACTAAGGTCCGTCCATGACTATAGTCCAAGCCATTATTTTAGGGTTGGTGGAATTGCACTTAAGTTTGTCATAGCAGCTTACATACCACTGTAGCAAACGTTAATGCTTTGTACTATGATGTGAAACAGCAATTTTAACTCACATACCAAATAATTGAAAAAAAATAAAACTGACATAGAGTTTAAATTTTGGGACTTTTGTGTCTCGTTTCCAGGCCGTTTTTAATAGGGTACTGTTAACGGGACGGGGTTGGCCCACCCTGCCCCTTTGACTTTTCTCACTTTCCCCTTTTATTTTCAGTACAACACAATTTTTTGTCAGTTTCTGTTTCGTATTTTTGACAGTTTTAAGCGTTTGATATATTAAATTTTATATTTTATTTTCCGCACTTTCAGGTTTATAGCTTTTTGATATAAACAAAATTAAAAAAAAAAAAAAAAAAAAAAAAAAAAAAAAAAAAAAAACGTCAATATAACAAAAACACCCCGTCCTTATATCCCCTACCTTTTAATAACGTATGAGGTGTGACTGTCATATACATGTTAAATGTTTGAAATCGTACATGGACTTTAAATGTTTACAATCGTACATCGCCACAAATGTTACACGTAGCTATTGTTGGTTCATCATAAAGATGCATGCCACTTTTCAAGTAACAAGTATATACTAGTATCACACTAAGGTTTTTTTGAAGGCTTGAAAAAGATCTTGTCTAATTAATCAATACGATTTATTAATGTTTCTATTGGGCAATTTTGGTTTTTGGTCCTTAGTGTGACTTATTCGTCCTCGCTCGCCCAGTCGCCCATTACATATGGGGTGTGTTTGGTAAAGAGAGTTTGAAGGCAAAGAAATGAAATGATACATTATTATTTCTCTTGTTTGGTTGACCAAAGAAATCAAAAGGCGGAGAAATCTAATATCTCGAGAATTGCTCTCTTTGTAATTTGATTTCCACTCTAATTGGCGCGGAAATTCCATTTCTCCGTCTCCACACATATTTATGCACAAGGTTAAAGCATTAAAAAATAATTACTCCCTTCATCCCATATTAAGTATCTATAATGAAATCTTTTGATGTCCCCACTTGTATTAAAATAAGATTTTAGTTGGTAAAAATAATATTTGATTAGTGGAGAGTTTAATATGAGACGAAGGAAGTAGTATATAACCAAAACTATCACGTGCCACTCACATTTATCCTCCACCCACATTTTATCACCATCTTCAAAACTAGTGAATCCCTACTCATCCATAAATTAGTTCTTCTTGCCTGCCATTTTTTCCCAACATCATCAACAAAATCAATAAACCAAAAATCCCCAATATTGTTACATAAAATATTTATGATCCTTACTTATTTGCTTATCAAATCAAGACTACTGTTAGATTTCTTATTTCAAGAAATTGAAGACCAATTTAAATTGATTTTTTTTTACCAACTTCCAGTTAATTACTAGCGATTTGATATCCATTTCGTGGAATTATCTTTGATTATTGTTGATTTTTAAATTGTGATTGATTTTCTTTAATTTTGGGGTGTTATCTTTCTTATGAACTATTTGGATGTGGTTATCATGTGCGCATATTCATAGCTTTTTGAGTTTTCAGGTTGAGTTTCTTCCTAGCCCGAGCAGGTAAAATGAGTTTGTATCTAATTTGCAGCATTACAGTATGTACTTTCGCATCAAAAATTGATCTTTTATTCGTATCTCAAAGTCAATTCTCTATTTCAACCAAACACAAGATTTTGTAGTAATTTCTTTACCAAGTTCATTTCTCAACATTTCTTTTCCCAACCTCGTTTCATTTCTTTAAATTTCTCTATACACAACGTACGCATATAGTCTAATTCAACTGTACCTTAGTATTTGTGTCATAGCTTTGTTACATTCATGCCTTCTTGGCCGATGGGGAGGGGTTTATTTATTTATTTAAATTGTGTGATTTTAACGAACTTACACAAAACTTAAACCCATGTGCTTTCTCCTGTCTAGGCGATTTTGGCAACTTTCATACAAACCTTAAATACATCCGATACTACTACCTCTTCTCTTATCACTAGCTAGCTAAGATCCCTGTTATTGATCATGATTATCCTCCTCCCCATACGTAACAGGCTCAATGGTTCCATAGGGTTCCAGTTATCTCGTAACCAGTGACGGAGCCAGAGTTTCTCTTTCGGGTAGGCCAAAACAGATACAAAAATGTTCAAGGATATTAGATGTGTAAATCTTAGAAGCCTTACTGTAAACGGGTTTTACTAAAATCATCTACATATAGTCTAAAACTATAAGTGAAGGCAATATCTTTCTCAGTTACTAAATTCCTAAACTGAAGATCACCACTCATTTGTATTTCGATAATAATGAAAAGAATAAAATGGGCTGGTAATTTTGGTTAGTCATTGGCAAATGAACTCACGTAATACAAAACACCACACTTCTTGTTATTTATTTGGATGGCAAGCTTCTCTTTTTTTGTTTACATTTGGGTGGGCCTAAAGGTATTTAGGGTGTTTAACATGTTATAATATAGTGTCATATACGAATGCTATTGGTATCAAATAAATGTTTTGGATGTGCTATGGCATACCCAAACACTCACTTGGCTCCGTCCCTGCTCGTAACGATATCCTCCTCCAAGCATCATAGAAAACCCTTATATCTTTTTCTTCTATCCTCCTCATCTCAACATTGATACCTCCAATAGATACATCCTCAATACTTGGGAAGATGTCAACATTTAAAGGACTTTTATTTTGGGCATTACAGAATCAATATATCAGTTTTTAAAATAAAACATGCACCTGTGTTGTAGCAAATCTTTGACTTATTGGCTGCTGGTTGGGCCTCCAACAAAATTCCCATGATAATAACATCAATGACGATCTGAAAACATGAAAGCATATATAAGAACTAATGCTTACTAAGTTTTAGAACCACGAAGACAATCAAGAAGCTATGTTGAAAGACACATTGTAAAGGATGATAAAGCTCCTACATTCATCTATTCAAACACACGACACACAAAACATATTGAATTGCCAAAATAAGAATCAATAGCCTTTTTAACTAACAACGTAGAACTACATATCAAACTTTATCAAAAAACACTTATTACTACATGTTATATAAAGTATAGAATCAAAGGCATCAACATAAAGCAAAAACCCAAAAGTATTAAAAAAACCATTCATCTCATTTACCTGCTTCTAATTCAAAGTGACCAACTTTACAGACACAATATTCCATTAACGAATTGATTATTATGCATAACGTTTGGCAACATGCACCTATATTGCAACAAATTTTTGACTTGTTGGTTGTTGGTTGTGACTGCGACAAAGTTCCCATGATAACAACATCAATAACGATCTGAGAACATAAAAGCAAGTAAAAGAACTAATCCTTACTAAGTTTTAAAACCACGAAGACAATCAAGAAGCCATATTGAAAGATACAAATTGTCAAGGATGATAAAGCATCTATATTTATCTATTCAAACACATGGCATGTAACACCTTAGGTAAATCCCACATCGGCTGTGGCCTGGAGAAATGCTGGGCTCATAAGATAACATTCGCCTTACAATGACACAACGCGTTTTGTGGTCTACTGCGAGTGGGGTTCTTAGGAACTGGCAGTTAAGCGTACTCATGTGAGAGTAGTACTGGCTTGGGTGACTTGCTGGGAAGTCTCATATGAGGGCCACAAAGCAAAGCCGTGAGCCTGCGGGCAAAGCGGACAATATTGTGCTCTGAGTAAGGCAGGATGTTACATGGCACATAGATAAGAATTAGTAGCCTTTTTAACTAACAACATATGACTATATATCCAAATTTAAAAAAAAAAAAAAAAAAAAAAAAAAAAAAAAAAAAAAAAAAAAAAAACAACACTTATTACCACATGTTATACAAAGTATAGAATCAATGGCGGAACTTGAGCAGTTTCATTGGGAGGGCCGAAACATAAGTCATTACATGTAATATAAAAAACGAGATGACTCCTAAAACACTAAAATCCAACCTAAATTTATAAGTATCAATAGAGCAAAAAGAGATATATCTTAATTCATAACCTAAATTTATAAGAATCAATAGAGCAAAAAGAGATCTATCTTGATTCATAATAACAAAGAAACTTATTAGTTGCTTTGTGGCATAAAAAATCCATTATATATAGTCAAGTAATCAAATATATTTGCATGAATCAAACTTAGGGATATAAGATTGACAACTAACAGTTGTAAAGTTGCTTCAAGATTCTTTTATTTACTCTTTTAAAAGCATGATAAAGAAAACTTCCCAAACCATCCCTAAACTATTAATCTTTTCACACTATCAACCCAAAACTTTTTTTTTTGGAGGGGGGTCGGGACCCTCCCCTGCCTCCATAAAGGTCTGCCTATGTATAGAATCAAAAGGCATGAACACATAGCAAAAACCCAAAGTATCAAAAGACCATTCATCTCATTTATTTACTTCTAAATTCAAAGTGACCAACTTTATGGACACGGTATTCCATTAACGAATTGATTATTATGCATAACTTTTGGCAAAAACAGTCACATGCCTATACGCACAACGACGGCTATTGAATTATCCTATTAGTACAAACTTAAATCAATATCAAAAAATATATGAACGTTGATACCCATAAATCCACTAACATCATACAATAGAAACTAAACAAAGCACAAATTGCTTCATAACGCACTTAACACAGTACCTACAACCACATATCAAACTTTAAAACTTGCATAAAATCAGTACCTATGAACACATATCAACCTTCAAAAGCCACAAACTAACAGCATGGGGTAATCAAAATTAGCAAAACTAAAATACAAATAGAAGGGGCTAATGGTTGGGAAATATAGCTTGATAGGTATAGCCCCTCTCTTAGTGTGAATAGGGGCTATATTCTGCATGATGATGCCTGATCATTCTCAACTCAAATCATTGTGGATGATGGTTGCATGAGTTAAGGTTGATTTGAGTTTCGAAATGTAGTCAAGAGAATATGGTCTTTTGGTGCATTAAAGGTGATTATGTGAGCTGCAGCCGTAAGCTGATGTTTGGCTTAAGTGTCACATATATGAGTATATAGTCTTGTCTGAGATGGATTACTAGTATCTGAGATATCTACTTTTGTTTCTTCATCATGTATCAGTGTGGTAGTAATTTGTCATTGTTTGTTAATATACATTTTCACCTTTTGAAAAAAAAGAAAAAAAAAAAAAGAAAAAAAAAAAAAAAAAGACACAAATTAACCTACATCAATTAACTTTTTATGTAACCGTGATTTTTAACCTTTTGGCCGACTAATCCACGGGGTTTAAACCCACCGCCACACAGACTCAAACCAGGTAAAGCCATCCCTTTTAAGAAATTTGGTGTGGCCACTTAAAATTGTTTGCACCTAGCAGGAATTGAACTTGAGACCTCACACATTTTAGAATGATAGTCACAAGCCATTTTACCATTAGGCCACCCTTAAGTGGTTACCCACATCACTACTTTACTTAACACTTAATTGACATAAACTTACAAAACAAATAACTCCAAACACAAATATTAATCCATGTGACAACCGGCAATTTAGGGAGCCATTTTTGAAAACCCGCATTACGTTAAAGTTCGTTTATAAATTTTATTTGGAATTTTATTCGTAACGAACTTGTAAGACCTATTTTATGATTAATTATGTTTAATATCGTTATGGGATTTGAGATTTATTTAATGATTTCGTTATGGAATTTTATTTGGAGATTTATTTTGAATTCTCACTTGGTACTACGTTGACTCCGGCACTAGGATTACCTAACAGGAATTTTATGACTTGATTTTACGAGTCCGACTATATTTAATTATTTACGGGATGTTTCGTGAGATATTAAACGTTTGAAATAAGTTCGGGTTTCGGACTGTGTGTTTTACACTTACCCATTTTTACCCACTCATAATTATTAGTAATATTATTATTACTATTATTATTATTATTATTATTATTATTAAAAAAAAACTTTTTTTTAAAAAGAGTAATATACAAATTGGTCCTTGTTGGGTCGGCTCACAAACAACACACACAACACCCTCACCTTCCTCACATCTCTCTCTCTTTTTCTTGGCTAACCCTAGCCGCCCCACATCCGGCCACCACCACAGCCACACCGCCGACCACCACTCTACACCGCCACCACCAATCAATTCCCCATCACCTACTCTCTTAGATCTACCACTACACGCGCCCATTTACCCCTTATTTCACCTCGAATCACCACCAAATTCACCACCATTTTCTTGTTTTTCGAAGGTTGTCACGGTTTGAGTATTAAAGATCGAAGGTGAGACGAGTTTCACTCGTATTTTTGATAAAAACGTGACCTAGGGTCACGACTTAAAGCTATTCGGTTGGGATTATGTATAAAAACATGGTTTTCATATGGGTTTTGGTTGAAAACGTGTTTCTCAAAAGGTTTGGTATCCGGGTTTGGTGTATTTCTTGATGGTTCGATCGAACCGTGAGTCTAAGACTCACGGCATGGTGTTAGATCCGAGCTTAGGGCTCGATTTACTTGCTACTCTTGGTCTTGAGTTGTGGTTTCATGTATTGCTTGCGTTGGGATTTTGGTTCGACTCGATGCAGTCACGGCTTGATGGCCTTATATGGTTGATTGTTGCCGAGACCCTTTGTGGTCAAATTGGTAATTTGGGTGTGCTCCTTGGAGCCTTATTTTGTGACCTTTGATTATTGCTTCGAGCCATTGTGGCTCGTGGTTTGTGCCGAGACTCGTATGAGTCGAAAGACTCGGGTTTGGCTTGGTAAACCAACCCGAATATAGACCTTGGTTATATTTATTATTTCTTGTTAAATTGTTGTTATTTGATATTGATTTGGCATTGTTGATCTTTTCGGCCGAATGCTTGTGGTGTCGAGTTCATGTTCGGACTCGACAATGGATTTTTGTATTGAGAAGTTGTTGACAAAAAGTGGTATTGGGGACCGATTGTGAGACGGTCACTTAGATTGACGGAGATAGGTTAGTCGGGTGCCGTAGTCGGACCCTATTGTTGTAGCACGTGGACTGGGATTGATTTGGACGGAGATGTATTGATTATTATGACTTTTACATATTATTTTGGACTTGGACAATGAGCCGAGAGTCATGACTCGGACATGTGACAATTTCGTATGACTCGATAACTATTTACAATTTAAAACACAAATAATAAAACTCGTAATAATATTATTGGTAATATAAATGTTTATATAAATATATAGACGTGAATAACGTATATATAATTGTATAAATGCGTATATTAATAATAACAAAAATCACGAGTTGTATTATATATAATACGACTAAAGATATTATGCTACGAGAGTAGCGTAATATTATTGGAAGTATTATTATAAATAAATATTATAAATATCGAGAAATTCTCGACGATTACTAAATATTAAATGAAACATTATTTTATATAAATAACTTGGAAAGCTATCGAGTTATGCGGAGTCGTGGTCACTTGAGTCCAGGTGAGTTATTGTTTGTGACTTTTGTGTTGTCACGGATATATGACGATTAATATAAACATTTTCTATAACTAAATAACTTACTTAACCGTCAGGTTAAACCGAGTTATTTGTCTATACGAAATGAGTATATTAATGGGCATCGTATCCTACGACGCCCATAGGTTGTGGTATATGTAAAGGATAATAAATTGCTAAATATATATATCGGGAAATCTGACCAATTTGACGATGTATATAAGGAGTTTATTAAACTACGATATATACCATATAGTATTTGTGTGCAATGTGCTTTAGAATTGGGTGTAATCTTGGAACGGTATGTTACGTAAATAAATATGGGGATTATCAAATCGACGGATTTGATAAACTTCGGCGATTTATTTAAATGATATATTGGGCTAATATTAGATCTATAGTTTATTTTATTATTCTTTTGTGTGACCATTTTGGTTTGTTTATGTCGACCCACCACCCGTATGGATACCAAACGTAAATACGCCAAACTAATACGAAATGGATTTCGGAAAATAAAACGGAATACGTCCGGGTTTGGGAATATTTGAAATTGAGGAAATTGTTTCTGAACAAGTTGATATTGTTAGGTCGTGCCGAGTCTGTAGTTGCCGTCTTGTGAGTTATTATACATCTTACTTCTACCGATTTCTTCTTGCTGATTTTTGGACTTGAGGTGAGTCATAGCCACTTTTTACTCTTGAACTATGTTTTCAATACTTGGGGTGAGAAACGTGCAAATTATTTATGTGGACTATTATCGCTTCTATATTCTTTCTAAAACTTGCTATGCGTATGGACTAGGATGTATTGTCAGCTTTAGTCACATATATTTTGTGTGTACTATTCAAGGTTGGCTTATTTGGTTATTGGTGAATTGTCAGCTTTAGTCACACGGTTTCGTGTGTACTATTCAAGGTTGGCTTATTTAGATACTATAGTGTGCACCTATAGGTTATTAATACTTCGGAGGTTATCCGAGTATTTATGATATTGCGGGGGTTACCCGAATATCTATGTTAGAGCGGAGGGTATCCGTGTGTTATGTTGGAGCGGAGGGTATCCGCAGGCTTTTAGTAAATCCTTAGTCTAGCTAGCAAGCGTTTTGCGTATATGTCCATGATTCGCCTCAAACAGTCATCTAAGTTTACCAGGTGATGGTCAACCAAGTCAAACGTCTAAGGCAAATGCTTCCGTGGAATACAGTGTTTCCCCGGGTCGTAATGTCCCAACGAGGTGTGCGATGTTTTATTAAAAACGAATCTGTGATCGAGTGAAAATGAACAGGAAAGTGTATAAGTGTGTGTGTGTGTGTGTGATTACACTAGGGTTTTATAAAATAAAATAGATTAAATAAGCTATTGGAACTGTTACGTGAAACCTAGATATCTAAAACGTATAAACGTAAACTAAATTAAAAATCAGACGCGACTGCGTACTGAGAAAAAGGTGAGTTTTAAGAAAAATAAACTACAGGGGTTAAAAATGAAAATTCTATAAACTTAAACTTAAAATAAAATTAAATTAAAAAGAAAACTATTTTTTAGATTATTTTATTATTTATTATTAATTATTTAATTAAAAACTATTTAACTATTTAATTAAAACTAACTTAAATAAAAACTAAAAATAATAAACACTACAAATTTAACTAAAAACTTATAAAAATAATTTCTAAAACTTAAAATGAACTTGAAGAAAATATAAAAATTAAAAATAAATATTTTTGTCTTTTTATGGATTTTCTATTAATTGAAAACTAATTATCTTAATTATACTAATTAAACTATTTTAAATTACAAATAATACTAAATTAACTTAGAAAATTATGAAAAAATTTATAAAACTATTTTATGACTTATAAAAGCTAGGAAAAATATAAAAACTAGGTATTACCTTATAAAAATTAATTATGCTATTTATAACTTAATTATTGATTAATTATTAATAAAACTATTTTAAATTCTAATAAATACTAAATGATAAATTAAAAATCTGAGAAAATTACTAAAAATACTTTAATATAAAAGGAAATTAATAAAAATATAAAAATACAACTTACTTAATAAAAATCTAAAAATGAAAATTAAAATTAAATTATATTAAATAGAAACTATCACTTATTTTTATATTTGTTTTTTCTGGAATTTTCTTTTACAAAACTAAATTATACCTAAAAATGACTAACTTTTGTAAAAACAATATTTTAAAAACTTAAAATTAAGTTGTGTGGAAGCTTATTACATCCACAGTTGACTAAAGTTGACCAACTAAGCAAATAAGCTCAAATGAGCTTGTGTGGGACCCACTATGGTATATTCTGGTTCTAATAAGTTAAGTAAACATGTTAGGGTAAGAATAAGCAATAATGGTTCACAGAATAAGCTAACAAGCTCAAAATAAGCACTTGGTAATTTGTTACTCAACTGAAAATGGGACAAACTAGATGGCCTGATTCAAGTGGGGTCCACAAGTTCCAAGGTCAAACAAAGGTTCAAAACCCAAATTCTACCAGGAGGGAGTTTGAGAGAACCAACTTGGAGCATGTGGGACCCACTTTGGTGGCCACAATCAACCACCAAAGTGGTGGGTGTGGGTTTGATATCTGCTGCAGCAGGGGGTCTTCCCTGGCCTGCAGTTGTGTTTGATCCAGGGTGGGGCCCACTATAAAAATCACAAAAATGAAACAAGAGTGGGATTTCACAGATGAGGTGGTAGGCTACAATTTATGAAAATCCCAAGGCCTGAATCCAAACTGAAAATTCACAAGTATTCTTGGAAATTTTGGAAAAATCTAACAACTATCAACTTTGACTTTTTGAGATCTTTAGATAAGTTGACTTTATTGAACTTTGGATGATGATTACTGATCAAATATGGTTTAATAGTCCTAAATTAAGTAAAAGAACATGACCCTAACTTATTCTAAGCTACCTTCAAGGATTTGGTGCTTGAAAACACCAACAGTTAATCTGTTGGTGAGATATGGTATACTTTTGACTTTCTGCTTATATAGAAGCAAGTTTATGACCAAATTGACTCTAACTAACCTATTGTAACTTAACACAACCAGAAAGAACTACTCCTTACACCCTGAACTCACACAAACAACATGAGCCAAACACTCCTTTATGCATATGATTTTAAGATTTTCAAGGCATATGGTGTGTTCGAACCATGCAACTGATTTATGATCATCTGTAAAGATAAACTAAACTTAAATGAACACTTAAACATTAAAACTAACAACTCTAATATGAAAATCAATAAGATACTAATTATGGCAGTTAAATAACAATAAAGAGCAAATATAAATTTTATGGAACAAACTTGTAATTTAAAGCAATATCTTAACTAACATATACCAAATAACACTAGAAACACAGAGATATGCAATAATTAAGAGGTGCTACAGTGAGTCACATAAAATTGAGATTATGCTTACAAAGGGCATCAAGCTGAAACACAATGAACCAAGGATCTTTAACTCATTCTACACCTCCCATGAGGTACTACAACCATAAAATTCTTCAATGACCAGGATCCAATGCTTCTTTCTTCTTCAATGGTGAATTTTTATTTTCAAACTAATTTATTCTAATCTTTTGTATTTTCTTATTTTTAACTCTATACTAGTTTTCAAGGTTACTAAAGCTTACAGAAGCTTTTGTCAAGAGCTTATATGAGCTTGAGATTCCAAAACAACAACAGATAACAATGTTATGTGAATTTGTCAATTTCACATAAAATTGCCAAATACGAATTCAATAAACAAGAATGTAATTAAAGGTTTTAGAAAGCTTGTATTACACTAAAAATAACTTAATACAATTGATTAGATTGAAATTACAACTGGAATTGAAAATTACACTACATACGATTTAACTATTCTAAAACTAATCTAATAATCTTTTTCTTCTGCTTCCTTCTCCTTTTTAATGGACTTCTAGGGTTTGTGGGACCCACAGAACCATTTCCCACCACCATTTAGAGCCCTTGGATGTCTGATTAATCTTAGCCGTTTAAAACGCTTTTTCGCGCCAAAAAGTCTTGGGACAGAGGAGGGTAACGTGTGAGGAATTTAAGGGTTTAATGGGGTGTTGGAGTGTTGTGGAGGTGGAGGGAAGTGGGTAAGCAAGTGGTGGGTGAGCTGGTATTGAAACCAGTGAGGCTGTGGTGGTTTTGGTGGTCTGTGAGTGAGGGAGAGGGAGATGGTGGTGTTTGACCGGGGTCAAAATGGTTTTAATACCAGGGGTTGGTTTGGGCTTGGTGGGCTTGGATCACAAAAACAAAGGGTGGGCTGGGGTAATGGTTGTGTTGGGTTTGGATTTGGTTTTATATAATAATAAGGTCCGTTTGGTTTTTTAGAAATTTACACAAGGACCAAAATTGTAATTTGCTGAAAGTTGAGGGTGGGGTTTTAGCAATTTTCCAAGTTTATAAAAAGGACCATTCATGCCATTCTTGAATACCCCGAGGACCATAAATGCATAATTTCCATTTTTAAACTTCCAGGGACCTTTTATGCAAAACTCTCAAACTTCAGGGACCTTTTATGTAAAACTCTCAAACTTCAACCAAGGACCATTCCTGCAAAAGATTATTAGTACAAGGACCAAAATTGATTTTCTCAAAGTTTTTAACATCCCAGGGACCAATTATGTCAATTTCCAAAGTATAGGGACTAAACTTGTAATTTTGTGAAACTTTGCAGCAAAGGACTAAATATGTAACTTTATGATTAAAAAGGACCTTTGGTGACTTTTTCATGTTTTTAGAATAACCAGGGACTAGTTTTGACAACTTTTGAAACTTGAGGGACTGAAACTGCCAATTATGCAAACTTTGTACGTTTTTCATCTGTTTTTGCATATTTTGCATTTGAAACATATAAAACACACTTCTAAGATATTTTCAGTATTTTGATGCATATTTGAGTGTTTTTGGATGTTTTGGCAGCTCAGATTAGTATAAAATGATGAGTATTTAGACACTCATCAGTCCACTATATTAGTGATGAATTTAAACCTATGATCTCACCAGCGAAAGCTGACTTTTAGCACGTTTTCTCAGGTAATTAAGTGATGATTTGGATGCATGGATTGGAAGGCTCGGCTAAGGCACCTGGTTTATGGATCTATTTTTCTAAACTCTGATATTAAATTGTGGACCTACGTTTATTTCTGTTGGGCCTGACTCTTAATGATGTTGGGATAAATGTAAACTTTAAAACCCCGTTTTGGTTGTGTTTTTATTATGTTTACTTTATCTCGTTCTATTATGTCTTGTGTTGGATACCAATCCCCGTAGCACCCCGAAAGCTTGTTGAGTCTTCCGTTGTACCAAATTTTGGGGGTGTTACAGATTGGTATCAGAGCCAAGGTTATAGAGAACTAGGTAAATAATCACCTAAACTATAACCGAATTTTTATAGAAAATGATCCTTGACCATTGCCCGCCAGCCCGCCAAGCCGAAACATCTTCGATTATTTTGAGGTATTATGAGATATTTGAGATGACTTGAGATTATGGAATATATTGATTTAGTGATAAGATGGCGTTTCGAGGAATTATATGGTCTAATTGTTTTATAAATGTTTTAGTAATGCGGTATTTGAAATTCTTTATTAAGATTATATGATTGAAATCATGATGAGGATTTTTGGTATGGTATTTTGAGTTGCGATGTAGTTGTTTTGAAACACTTACACCTACCCTACGCCGTTGTCACAGACTATGGCCTCCCATATGCCCGATGTTGTCGAGGATATTCTTACTGCACCGGTATTCTCAGCACAGTTCACTATGACACCTGATGATCCTTACCAGGTTGCCATGCTTTCAGCTACTGTGTCGCAGACAGCTTCTACTTCAGCACCACCTGCTGCATCTACGCAGGGACCCTCAGCTTCTCTAGGGCTCCCTGGTACATCGAGGCAGCTTACTCTTCATCAGGCTTTGGCTCGTGTGGCTCCACGCTTTGCCCACCGAGCTACGGCACATATGTCGGTACGCCCTACTCCACCACCTTTACAGATAGATGCTCACTCTCTTCTGTCAGAGGCGTCACCCACATCATTGCGTCGTCGTCCTAGATCACCTACCACATCTCCACATGGTTCACCTGTTAGGAGACGACGATTGATGATGTACTCTTCCGAGGAGGAGGAGGAGTACGAGGGTGAGGATGAGGCTGATGACCTTCAGGAGGATGAGCAGGGTGATGATGATGACCCTGAGGAGGAGGAGGATGACCCTCAGGAGGAGGAGATGCCTGATGATGATGATGTGTTAGTGCCGCCAGCTCAGGCTGAGGAGCCTGATTCACCTATACATCCGATTGAGCCTGTTTCACCTGATCATCCATTTTTGTTTGAGTTGCCACCTGGTAGTCCCGTGGCGTCGGACGCGCCATCTGAGATATCTGCTGAGCGTGCAGATTTAGGTGAGACTGGTAGGATGTGGACTCAGATTACTGCACAGGGCGAGAGGATCTCACGGATGTCTGACCGACTTGAGATGGTTATTGCTGAGTTTATGGCTGAGTTGAGAGTTGATTTAACTACTATCGTGGACAGGACGACAGCGATTAGGAGGGGTATGATGGAGATTCATGAGCAGATAGAGAGTCTGCAAAGAGGTTCCATCACAGCTCGCGAGGCAGATCGCAAGCTGTGGCAGAGGAACACGGAGTTAGAGAAGGAGGTTGCAGATCTCAAGAGGGATAGTGATACTCACAGTGTCGAGTTGGAATCGTTATGGAGAGAATTGGATAGTTTGAGATCAGAGTTGAGGAGTCTACGCCAGCATCATGGCTAGATCAATTTGGATTGTGTTGTTGTTGTGTTGCTTCTTAAACCAGGGAGTACTTGGTTAGGAGAGCTGGTCATTCCATCTCTTACGTCATGTTATTCGGATTGTATGTTCGTCTCGTATGGAACGATTAGTATTTATTATGTCTTTCGGTATTTTGGAGC
This sequence comes from Artemisia argyi, assembly GCA_030686995.1. Classification (NCBI taxonomy): domain Eukaryota; kingdom Viridiplantae; phylum Streptophyta; class Magnoliopsida; order Asterales; family Asteraceae; genus Artemisia; species Artemisia argyi. Next base: position 43,356,603 of record CM060683.1, on the reverse strand, counting down.
GAAGTATCGATCGCTACTTGTATGGATGATGGTGATCTCGTATGATATTCTACGGTTTTTGGCGTACATGGAGAATTGTGTTCCTATTTGCGTGGTTGATATTGTGTTGATGTTATATTAACGGCTGTACGACGAAACCCTGTTAGAGCTACCCGAACTGGAACTGCCGCGACTACCCCTGGTCGCCGAGGACGCCGTCCTACTCGAAATGTTGAAACCCCTACTCCTGATAACCTGGACACCACCAACCGCAACAACAAGAATCAAAATGTTGATGTTCAGGGAGACAATGATCATGTTCCACTTAATGCACCTACTGTGGATCAAGCGATGATCGATCAACTTGTGGAGCAACGAGTTGCTGAGCTACTAGCTGAGTCAAATCATTCCAACAACTCTGCTGGAACTTTCCCACCTGTTCGTGCTAGTGGATGTCACTACAAGGAGTTTAATATTTGTGGACCTATTGAGTTTGGTGGAACTGAAGGATTGGTTTACTTGGTCAGGTGGATTGAGAAGACTGAGTCAGTGTTCAATGTCAGTGGTTGTGCGGAGAATGCGAAGGTAAAGTTTGCTTCTTTTACTTTCAAGGATGAAGCTTTAACTTGGTGGAACAATTACCGAAATTCAGTTGGGAGTGATGTGGCTTATGCTATGACTTGGGAGCAATTTAAGTCTCTGCTGATTCAGACTTATTGCCCAAGGAATGAGGTTAAGAAGCTAGAGATTGAGTTTTGGAATCACAAAGTGAAGGGTACTGATATAGCGACTTACAATCGTCGTTACCAGGAGTTGGCCTTGCTTTGCCCAGATATGGTAAAAACTGAGACTCAAAAGATTGAGCGGTATACCGATGGGTTGCCTGTAGCTACAAGGAATGATGTGATTTCTGCTAGGCCTGCAAACATCCACGAGGCAATCACAATTGCTCAACAACTAATGGATTCGTTGGAATTTGAAGGAGCTGATAAGGATAAGAATGGAAAAAGAAAGAGAGACCATCACTCTAAGGGTAATGATCACCGAAATAAGCGACAAGCTAAGGCTTATGCTATTGGGAATAGAGATAAGAAGCACCAGAACAGTGATGCACCCAAGTGTGGTCGTTGCCACCAGAATCATTCTGGATGGTGTAGTGTAAGATGCCAGAACTGCTCAAAGAAAGGACACACATCTAAGGATTGTAGGGCTCGACCTCTTGCTATGGTTCAAGCTGCTCCTGAAATGAGAAATAAGGCAGACGTTACTTGTTATGGGTGTGGAAAAAAGGGACATTATAGGAATGAGTGTAGAGAATCGTGGAACCGAGGAAATCAAGGATCGGGTGGTAATGGGTACAATCATGAAAACCATGGAGTTGGAGGAAACCGTGGACGACAAGATGACGGGGACCAACGTGTGGAAGCTGGAGCTGCTCAGGGAAGAGTGTATGCACTCGGGAACGAGAGAGGAGAAGATCCGGACGTCGTTACTGGTACGTTCCTTCTCAATAATCGTTATGCTTCCATACTATTTGATACTGGTGCCGATAGAAGTTTTGTGTCCACTACGTTTGCACCCTTACTAGAGAAACCCCCGATGGCCTTAGGAATTGGGTATGATATAGAGTTAGAAAATGGGAATATAGAAAGGATTAATACCATCATTCGCGGTTGCACGTTAAATTTCTTGAATCACCCTTTCAACATAGATCTTTTACCCGTCACATTAGGAAGTTTCGATGTCATCATTGGTATGGATTGGTTGTCGAAGTATCGTGCTCACATACTTTGCGACGAGAAGATCGTGCGTGTACCTTACGGAAAGGAAATCCTAAATATATTAGGAGATCGAAAAGATTCAAGGAGCCCATCCCGGTTAGCAGTCATTTCTTGCACTAAGTTACCAAAGCTAATGGAGAAAGGATGTTACCTTTTCTTAGCTCAAATTTCTGAGAAATGAGAGAAGGAGAAGAAGGAAAGGTGCATTGGAGATGTGCCTATAGTTCGTGACTTTTCTGATGTGTTTCCTGATGATTTGCCGGGAATCCCGCCTACTAGACAAGTGGAGTTTCAGATTGAGTTGATACCTGGTACTGCACCTGTAGCACGAGCGCCTTATCGACTTGCACCCACCGAACTAGAAGAGTTGTCAAAACAATTAGCGGAGTTAGCCGAAAAAGGATTCATAAGACCAAGTTCTTCACCTTGGGGAGCCCCAGTCTTATTCGTGAAGAAGAAGGATGGATCGTTTCGTATGTGCATTGATTACCGAGAGCTGAACAAGTTAACGGTGAAGAATAGATACCCGTTACCGAGGATCGACGACTTGTTCGATCAACTTCAAGGATCGAGTGTGTATTCAAAGATCGATTTGAGATCGGGATATCATCAACTTCGAGTTCGCGAGGAAGATATTCCGAAAACGGCTTTCAGAACCCGTTACGGGCATTACGAGTTTCAGGTGATGCCATTTGGGTTGACTAACGCACCGGCGATATTCATGGATCTCATGAATCGGGTGTGTAAGCCTTACTTAGATAAGTTTGTGATCGTATTCATCGACGATATCTTAATTTACTCAAAGAGTGAGAAGGAGCATGAGGAGCATCTAAGACTTATTTTAGAATTGCTCAGGAAGGAGCAACTGTATGCCAAATTCTCCAAATGTGAATTTTGGATTCCGACGGTACAATTTTTGGGTCATGTGATTGATATACAAGGAGTACATGTGGATCCTGCAAAAATTGAGGCAATAAAAGATTGGGCTGCACCTACGACCCCGACAGAAGTTCGTCAATTTTTTGGTTTAGCCAGTTATTACCGAAGATTCATCAAGGGATTTTCGAAGATAGCTAAATCGTTGACCAAATTGACTCAAAAGAGTGTTAAGTATGAATGGGTAGATAAAGAAGAGGAAGCATTTCAATTACTTAAGAAGATGTTGTGTAGCGCTCCTATCTTAGCGTTACCTGAAGGTAATGAGGACTTCGTCGTCTATTGTGACACTTCACATAAAGGTTTGGGAGCCGTGTTAATGCAACGAGAGAAAGTGATAGCTTATGCTTCCCGGCAGCTCAAGAAGCACGAGAAAAACTACACCACCCATGATTTGGAGTTAGGCGCTGTGGTTTTTGCCTTGAGAATATGGAGACATTACTTGTATGGAACAAAGTGTGTTGTGTTTACTGACCACAAAAGCCTACAACACATCTTGAATCAAAAAGAGCTTAACATGAGACAACGACGTTGGATTGAGTTGCTAAGCGATTATGATTGCGAAATTCGCTACCATCCTGGTAAAGCAAACGTTGTTGTTGATGCTCTTACTCGAAAGGAAAGAATACCACCGTTACGAGTTAGGTCACTGGGAATGACTATCGTATCGCCGTTACCGTCTCAAATACTTGAGGCTCAAACGGAAGCGTTGAAAGCAAAAAACCGACCTGCTGAGAACATATTTAGGATGGCTGAGAATGAGAAGGGATTTGTCAAGCGTTCTGATAGATTACTATGTTTTGGAGATCGGATTTGGGTACCTTTATATGGAGGAATTCGAGAGTTGATTATGCATGAGTCGCATAAGTCAAGGTACTCTATTCATCCTGGATCTGACAAGATGTACCAGGATTTGAGAAAGTTATATTGGTGGCCAAATATGAAGGCAGATATAGCATTGTATGTTAGTAAGTGCTTGACATGTTCTAAGGTTAAAGCCGAACATCAAAGACCGTCAGGATTATTGACGCAGCCAGAACTTCTAGTCTGGAAATGGGAGCGGATTACAATGGACTTTATTACCAAATTACCGATGACAGCTAGCGGTTGTGACGCTATCTGGGTAATTGTGGATCGTTTGACTAAGTCTGCTCATTTCCTGGCGATTAGTGAAGATGATAGTGTGGATAAACTTGCGAGGTTATATGTGAAGGAAATTATTTCTCGTCATGGAGTCCCGATATCGATTATTTCTGATCGCGATAGCCGCTTTACGTCAGCTTTGTGGCGATCACTTCAAACGGCTTTGGGGACGAGACTTGATATGAGTACTGCATATCATCCCCAAACCGATGGTCAAAGTGAGAGGACCATTCAGACTTTAGAGGATATGCTTCGTGCATGTATCATAAACTTTGGTAAAGGCTGAGAGAAGTATCTACCTCTTGCGAAATTCTCCTATAATAATAGCTACCACACAAGTCTTAAAGCTGCACCATTTGAAGCTTTATATGGCCGAAAATGTCGTTCGCCTATTGGTTGGGCGGAAGTTAGAGATAGCCAACTCACAGGCCCTGAACTTATCTTGGAGACTACTGAAAAAGTAACTTAGATTCGTGATCGGTTGCAAGCAGCCAGAGATAGACAGAAAAGTTACGCCGATCAGAGACGTAAACCCTTAGAGTTCCAGGTTGGAGACAAAGTGATGCTGAAAGTCTCGCCTTGGAAGGGTGTGATACGTTTCGGGAAACGTGGAAAACTCAACCCACGCTACATTGGACCATTTCTTATTTTAGAAAGAATTGGGCCCGTGGCTTATAGGTTGGAATTACCACATGAACTGAGTAAAGTTCACGATGTGTTTCACGTTAGTAATTTGAAGAAATGTCTTTCTGATGAGATGCCCGTTATTCCGATGAAGGATATTCGTATTGATGAGAAATTAAATTTTGTGGAAGAGCCGATTGAGATTTTAGATCGTGAGGTTAAACGACTCAAGCGAAGTCGTATTCCGCTCGTCAAGGTTCGTTGGAATTCCCGACACGGACCAGAATTTACGTGGGAACGTGAGGACGAATTCCGGAAGAGATATCCGAAGCTTTTCACTTCGTAGATGAATTGTTCCGAGAGAAACCCGGGACGGGTTTCTTCTGAGACTGGGAGGATGTGACAACCGGCAATTTAGGGAGCCATTTTTGAAAACCCGCATTACGTTAAAGTTCGTTTATAAATTTTATTTGGAATTTTATTCGTAACGAACTTGTAAGACCTATTTTTATGATTAATTATGTTTAATATCGTTATGGGATTTGAGATTTATTTAATGATTTCGTTATGGAATTTTATTTGGAGATTTATTTTGAATTCTCACTTGGTACTACGTTGACTCCGGCACTAGGATTACCTAACAGGAATTTTATGACTTGATTTTACGAGTCCGACTATATTTAATTATTTACGGGATGTTTTGTGAGATATTAAATGTTTGAAATAAGTTCGGGTTTCGGACCGTGTGTTTTACACTTACCCATTTTTACCCACTCATAATTATTAGTAATATTATTATTACTATTATTATTATTATTATTAATATTAAAAAAACTTTTTTTAAAAAGAGTAATATACAAATTGGTCCTTGTTGGGTCGGCTCACAAACAACACACACAACACCCTCACCTTCCTCACATCTCTCACTCTTTTTCTTGGCTAACCCTAGCCGCCCCACATCCGGCCACCACCACAGCCACACCGCCAACCACCACCAATCAATTCCCCATCACCTACTCTCTTAGATCTACCACTACACGCGCCCATTTACCCCTTATTTCACCTCGAATCACCACCAAATTCACCACCATTTTCTTGTTTTTCGAAGGTTGTCACGGTTTGAGTATTAAAGATCGAAGGTGAGACGAGTTTCACTCGTTTTTTTGATAAAAATGTGACCTAGGGTCACGACTTAAAGCTATTCGGTTGGGATTATGGATAAAAACATGGTTTTCATATGGGTTTTGGTTGAAAACGTGTTTCTCAAAAGGTTTGGTATCCGGGTTTGGTGTATTTCTTGATGGTTCGATCGAACCGTGAGTCTAAGACTCACGGCATGGTGTTAGATCCGAGCTTAGGGCTCGATTTACTTGCTACTCTTGGTCTTGAGTTGTGGTTTCATGTATTGCTTGCGTTGGGATTTTGGTTCGACTCGATGGAGTCACGGCTTGATGGCCGTATATGGTTGATTGTTGCCGAGACCCTTTGTGGTCAAATTGGTAATTTGGGTGTGCTCCTTGGAGCCTTATTTTGTGACCTTTGATTATTTCTTCGAGCCATTGTGGCTCGTGGTTTGTGCCGAGACTCGTATGAGTCGAAAGACTCGGGTTTGGCTTGGTAAACCAACCCGAATATAGACCTTGGTTATATTTATTATTTCTTGTTAAATTGTTGTTATTTGATATTGATTTGGCATTGTTGATCTTTTCGGCCGAATGCTTGTGGTGTCGAGTTCATGTTCGGACTCGACAATGGATTTTTGTATTGAGAAGTTGTTGACAAAAAGTGGTATTGGGGACCGATTGTGAGACGGTTACTTAGATTGACGGAGATAGGTTAGTCGGGTGCCGTAGTCGGACCCTATTGTTGTAGCACGTGGACTGGGATTGATTTGGACGGAGATGTATTGATTATTATGACTTTTACATATTATTTTAGACTTGGACAATGAGCCGAGAGTCATGACTCGGACATGTGACCATTTCGTATGACTCGATAACTATTTACAATTTAAAACACAAATAATAAAACTCGTAATAATATTATTGGTAATATAAATGTTTATATAAATATATAGACGTGAATAACGTATATATAATTGTATAAATGCGTATATTAATAATAACAAAAATCACGAGTTGTATTATATATAATACGACTAAAGATATTATGCTACGAGAGTAGCGTAATATTATTGGAAGTATTATTATAAATAAATATTATAAATATCGAGAAATTCTCGACGATTACTAAATATTAAATGAAACATTATTTTATATAAATAACGTGGAAAGCTATCGAGTTATGCGGAGTCGTGGTCACTTGAGTCCAGGTGAGTTATTGTTTTGTGACTTTTGTGTTGTCACGGATATATGACGATTAATATAAACATTTTCTATAACTAAATAACTTACTTAACCGTCAGGTTAAACCGAGTTATTTGTCTATACGAAATGAGTATATTAATGGGCATCGTATCCTACGACGCCCATAGGTTGTGGTATATGTAAAGGATAATAAATTGCTAAATATATATATATCGGGAAATCTGACCAATTTGACGATGTATATAAGGAGTTTATTAAACTACGATATATACCATATAGTATTTGTGTGCAATGTGCTTTAGGATTGGGTGTAATCTTGGAACGGTATGTTACGTAAATAAATATGGGGATTATCAAATCGACGGATTTGATAAACTTCGGCGATTTATTTAAATGATATATTGGGCTAATATTATATCTATAGTTTATTTTATTATTCTTTTGTGTGACCATTTTGGTTTGTTTATGTCGACCCACCACCCGTATGGATACCAAACGTAAATACGCCAAACTAATACGAAATGGATTTCGGAAAATAAAACGGAATACGTCCGGGTTTGGGAATATTTGAAATTGAGGAAATTGTTTCTGAACAAGTTGATATTGTTAGGTCGTGCCGAGTCTGTAGTTGCCGTCTTGTGAGTTATTATACATCTTACTTCTACCGATTTCTTCTTGCTGATTTCTGGACTTGAGGTGAGTCATAGCCCCACTTTTTACTCTTGAACTATGTTTTCAATACTTGGGGTGAGAAACGTGCAAATTATTTATGTGGACTATTATCGCTTCTATATTCTTTCTAAAACTTGCTATGCGTATGGACTAGGATGTATTGTCAGCTTTAGTCACATATATTTTGTGTGTATTATTCAAGGTTGGCTTATTTGGTTATTGGTGAATTGTCAGCTTTAGTCACACGGTTTCGTGTGTATTATTCAAGGTTGGCTTATTTAGATACTATAGTGTGCACCTATAGGTTATTAATACTTCGGAGGTTATCCGAGTATTTATGATATTGCAGGGGTTACCCGAATATCTATGTTAGAGCGGAGGGTATCCGTGTGTTATGTTGGAGCGGAGGGTATCCGCAGGCTTTTAGTAAATCCTTAGTCTAGCTAGCAAGCGTTTTGCGTATATGTCCACTATATTGGTGATGAATTTAAACCTATGATCTCACTAGCGAAAGCTGACTTTTAGCACGTTTTCTCAGGTAATTAAGTGATGATTTGGATGCATGGATTGGAAGGCTCGGCTAAGGCACCTGGTTTATGGATCTATTTTTCTACACTCTGATATTAAATTGTGGACCTACGTTTATTTCTGTTGGGCCTGACTCTGAATGATGTTGGGATAAATGTAAACTTTAAAACCCCGTTTTGGTTGTGTTTTTATTATGTTTACTTTATCTCGTTCTATTATGTCTTGTGTTGGATACCAATCCCCGTAACACCCCGAAAGCTTGTTGAGTCTTCCGCTGTACCAAATTTTGGGGGTATTACAATCCACAAACAACAAAATAACATATATCCAAAACTAATCGATATAAACTTACAATTTCGAACAAAGATGAACATGTTATATGCAATTCAAATGCTGATAACATTTATCCAAAACTAATCGACATAAACTCACAATTTCGAACAAAGATGAACATCTTACTGCAATTCAATATTTGAATACAATCTTCATCTACTTTAAATCCTGAAAATCAGCCAATAATCAACATGCGATCGAACCTACAACAAAAAATACAATCTATCACACACACGATCTCACAATCACCCTTTCCCTCACTCTCACACACAGTCTCACTTTGTAGGTACTGATCCGACACATACATGTTATTGAATTGACATGTATCCATCTATTTGAGACAGGTATAAAGGCAACCATAAACGAAAGCGACACCGTTTTTGTCTAAAGTTATAACCAAACATGAAATGGCGCAGTATGGAGGAAAAAGAAAATATAAAAAGAAAAACCCAAAACGACGCCATTTCTGACGGTAAACGTATAGTAGAGTAATAATATTATAGCAAATATTTTTGAAAGAAATAACATATAAATTTGAACATCGGTTCCCAAGTATAAAGCAATTTTAGTTTGAAACCTTTGATGTTTATATATCTTTGTTTAGTTTATCTATCTACTAAATTAAACACATGAATATTAAAATAAAAGAAAGTAAGGTTGTAACAAGTGAGAAGCAACATAAATGACGAACATGCAAAGAACAAAAATCAATTGAGAAGATATTGGGGTACTTTTGTAAGTAGGCATAGTGAAGAAATAGCGTTTCCCAACAGTAAGAGGGTTGGGTATTGTGGCTTCCAAACCCCTACAGTCCTATGTGGACTCAAAACTAGTGCCATAAGTTCCAAGTTACGACATCCACTCTCTCTGCGTGAGTTGCTGAGTGATTTTGGTGGCATGTGTGACGTTTTTTTTTTTTTTTTTTTTTTTTTTTTTATAATGTATTTATAAAATAGTTTTGTGTTTGTGTTTTTTTAGTGTGTATGCGTGTGCACACACTTGCGCGTGCAGATGATGTGATGAAGAAGATGATTATTTTATTTTATTTTTTTAATTAAATTTCATACTTTAAGACTTCTTTTTTAATTGGGTTGGAAATAGGCCGTTAGACCATACAAACTTTAACAAGTTTAACATTTTTTTTCTTTTTTTAATTTTAATTTTGTAACTTTATTTATAATTTTAATTTAATGAATGAAAAATTTTACTTATATATTGCCGGCGCTACAATGAGAAAGAAATGTGACATGACATGCTTTCAAAACCGTACGATCTTTAGTAAAAATAATCTAGGCCATATAAATTAATCCAAAATATCCGGTGTTTGCATGTGACCTTCATTTTACCCACGTTTTTCAAAAGTGAAAGTGAGGATAAGTACAAAAGTTATAGTGACATGACTTATATCCACTTTTAACTAATTTGCATAAAATTTTGGGTACTTCAAATTAAATAAATTAACAAAATGGACTAATTCCTAACCCATTTACAAGAATGAACCAAATTTAAGAAATTTACAAAAACGAACTATCGCGCACACTTCTTATTTGCGCTTGTGCGCTTCATTATTAAAGTAAGAGACACTTGATTTTTCTTATCAAACATCACCATCATCTATTTTTTTATACCTTTTTCTTAAAACCCAAACTAGTATTAAACACAGATACCTCATCATCATTCATCTTTTATTTATTATTTATGTGTCAACATGTAGATATCAAGTTCATCATCCACAGATATCAAGTTCATCATTCACCTCATGTTGTTTCGACACAAGGATGCTCTCCAACACATCACAATGCATAATCTTCACACTCCAACACATCACAATCCAGAACCAATCATTCGGTCTTTTGGAATGCCACACTTCGAATAAACGCGCACACTTCGAATAAACACGCTTGTGCGCTTGGTTTTGGATTTTTGCGGTTATATTCGCATGTTTTGGGCTTCCGAATACTTCGAATAAACGCGCTTGTGTGCTTGGTTTTGGATTTTTGTGGTTATATTCGATGTTTTGGGCTTGCGCACACTTCGTATAAACGCGCTTGTGCGCATAGGTTTGGATTTTTGTGGTTAGAGACTGTAACAATTCGCAATTTCAGGTTAACTTTTATTCCCGAAAATTTCACTATTCACTTTTTACTATTCACTTTTCACTATTCATCTCAAAAATTTTTATTTCATATTCTCGTAAGTTAAACTATTTTAACGATAATCCGAGAATTTCACGCTCGTCGGATCATTTCTGCAAAAATCACAAAGCCGTGTCCGAGATTTACTTTTAGGTTTAAACGTCATTCCAGCATCCCGATATGTCCATAAAACATTATAAACAATAGAAATATGATTTTCTCTCATTTTAGGACAATTCCAAAAGTTTTGGAATTTTACGTTTTCCAGTTCAGCGTTTTGCGCGAATTACGCGTTTTAGACCCGTGTTTCCAGTTTTTAGCAGGGTTTTAGCACCCGATAGATCCTACCACTCATTTTATATTTTATTATGGAGTATATTGACATTTTTAACCATATTTATAAGTTTCATATTTTTAGGATACCCGGTTTTACGTTTTGAGACTTAAAAACTTATGGTTAGCAACTTACGGAGTCAAAACTAGCTACATACTTAGGATAATATCATCCAAAGACCATGACTACTCATCTAGTCACCCTTATCTCTTCCAAACCGAATTAGGAGGGGGGGGGGGAGTCACCATGTGTGGTTAAATCTTGACTTTAGCCATTAGATCATACTTATTTACAACTTTGTCACCAAGTTTAGGCACTTTCCTAACACTTTCCTAACCTCCTCATCCTAGCCTATATAAATGATCACATATGACTTAGAAAAACTCATTCTCCTTTCCTTTCTTCATCATAAAAACGCCACATCTATTATACCTAGCACCATGATCCTTTGATCTTCATTATACAAGTTACACTACAAAGTTCAAGGTCTTAGTATTCTCTACCTAGTTCTTAAGTTTGTTTGGTGATTCCATGGTTGAATTAGGAGCTACACAAGGTTACTAGGGCTGAAGTTAAATGGTTTTCACAAGGGTTAGATCAAGGCTAGCAAGGGTTACAAGAGTTATGGTGAAGGGTTTACAAGATTAGGTTTAGTGTCCTAGTTCTATACTTGACTTCCTTTCTTAAGTGAAAGCCAAAAGTTGTAAGAAACCCTTATACACTTTCTTGCTCAATATCATTTTCATGCTCTTTGTGTTCTTTTCATGCTATATATGTTCTTGTTATTGTGTTCATGATGTTTAAAAATGGATAAAACGAGTATTGGTATACATATGTTATACTTAACTGCGTTATACTTGATTTCATACATACATGACTGTCTTTTATCTTTGGGAAGTGGCTCCCAGTTGTCCTTGGGAATTGGCTCCCAAAGTGAGGTCTTCGGAGATGAAGTAGAGACTCGCTACTAATTGCTTAATTGTCTTGATGAACTTATACATGTCTTTATTATACTATATGTTAGTAGTGGGTTGTGAACACACAGGTTACAAGTCTCTTATGGCGGGAATTGTAACTGAGTGGATTCACAATGCCTTTGCTATGTGAACATTCTTTTAAGGCTTTTTCAACTGTTTTAAGACAAACTCTATGAACTCACCAACCATTGTGTTGACACTTTAGCATGTCTATCTCAGGTTAGTAAGGCGATAGCTAGTGCGTGGAACTTAGAGTCAAGCTGCATATTCTGAAGACTTACGCTTTTATCATTTACCATTCAAAACATTTTGTATACATTTATGTATCATACTTTGGAATCTCATGTTTGTAACTTTGAATTCATTAATCGAATGGTAACTTTTCAAAACGTCTCATTTAGAGTTCGTTTTCTATACCTTGTACTTTGTATTATGAAGTAGCACCCCTGTGACACAGTCTTCCGCTGCGGTATTTTGGGGGTGTTACAGAGCCGTCGAGATGAGTTGTGGATTTACGAATTAAAGTGTCCTGGCTCCTCGAATGTTTACTTCATGACTTCTGAATTATGTCGGCCCGAACGGTAGTAAGAGATATACAACCTATACATGTTTCATAGACCATTTATATTCAAAGACTTACACTATATACTAAGTACTACATCATGAACATTATGCAAGACATATATTGGCAATTCTTCGTATTCTTAGACGTTACTCCAAACCTAAGTCGCAACGTTCTATTATAGGCTGCTCTTAGAGACTTTCGCGATTCGACTACCACTTTAATTTCTCATTACATAAGCTTAAGGTGAGTCATAGCCCCTACTCTTTTTATACTTGTTTTAACTCTTTGGGGGGGGGGGGATACATGCTCAACTACTTGCTTACTTGTACAAATACTCAAAACATTTATACTTGATTGTTTTATACTTGATTGTTTTATTCTTGATTGTCTTATACTTGATCGCATTATACTTGATGTCATATATACATGATTGCATTATACTTGATTGTGAGACTTCCAGTGGCTCCAGATTAAGTTGCTGGATGACCATTGAGACTTCCGGTGGCTCCAAATTAAGTTGTTGGATGACCATTGAGGCTATTGATACATCCTAACATTTGCGAATGTTGGATACATCATAAACGTGAGGTCTTCGGAGATGAAGAGTAGACTCACGACTAATTGCTTAATTGTTTTGATGAACTTATACATGTCTTAATCATACTATATTGTAGCAGTGGGTTGTGAACACACAGGTTACAAGTCTCTTATGGCGGGACTTGTAACTGAGTGGATTCACGATGCCTTTGCTGTGTGAACATTCTTTTAAGACTTTTCAACTGTTTTAAGACAAACTCTATGAACTCACCAACCATTGTGTTGACACTTTAGCATGTTTATCTCAGGTTAGTAAGGCGATAGCTAGTGCGTGGAACTTAGAGTCAAGCTGCATATTCTGAAGACTTACGCTTTTATCATTTACCATTCAAAACTTTGTATACATTTATGTATCATACTTTGGAATCTCATGTTTGTAACTTTGAATTCATTAATCGAATGGTAGCTTTTCAAAACGTCTCATTTAGAGTTTGTTTTCTATAACTTGTACTTTGTATTATGAAGTAGCACCCCTATGACATAGTCTTCCGCTGCGGTATTTTGGGGGTGTTACAGATTGGTACCAGAGCCTTGGTTATAGAGAACTAGGTTGCATTTAGTGCCTAGACTATAACTGCTATATACGTTGGGACCTTCCTCTTTATTTGCCTTACACACAATACATACACATATGCTTTTTGGTTAGAGGTTTGCTTAGTTTCACGCTGTTAGATGATGTGACTTTAGTATTATAAGGAGCCCCAGAGATTAGCCGAGTCATTAAAAACATGGAGCTCAGTAATAACTAATTATTTAACTTGATCTTGTGACAGTTCTTGTTTGATGAGACACAAGATTTGAGTTAAATAATATTATTGCTTAGCTTTAGGGATTTGATGACTTGATTATCTTACTATCGGCCTCAGAAGGCGGATTTTGTGTCGGAAACTCTTAAGTAGGATGATTTAGAATCTCCTTATTTAAATGGATTGGGACGCCTCTTCAGTTAAATAAAGAAATTGTAAATCACCAAACCATAAGTTTATGAGACCTTACTTACATAAATTTGGACGCTTCTTTATGTAAGTAATGTGTTATAAATAAGTGGGCTTAATTGTAGCCGATACGACTCCTTAATCAGAACCTTAGACGAATCAGAGTGAACACCACTATTTTAGAGATCCCGAATTCTCTTAGACACACCGTAAGTAGTTAACATCAACTGAACTTCGGGACGAAGTTCTCCTTAAGGGGTAGAGACTGTAACAATTCGCAATTTCAGGTTAACTTTTATTCCCGAAAATTTCACTATTCACTTTTTACTATTCACTTTTCACTATTCATCTCAAAAATTTTTATTTCATATTCTCGTAAGTTAAACTATTTTAACGATAATCCGAGAATTTCACGCTCGTCGGATCATTTCTGCAAAAATCACAAAGCCGTGTCCAAGATTTACTTTTAGGTTTAAACGTCATTCCAGCATCCCGATATGTCCATAAAACATTATAAACAATAGAAATATGATTTTCTCTCATTTTAGGATAATTCCAAAAGTTTTGGAATTTTACGTTTTCCAGTTCAGCGTTTTGCGCGAATTACGTGTTTTAGACCCGTGTTTCCAGTTTTTAGCAGGGTTTTAGCACCCGATAGATCCTACCACTCATTTTATATTTTATTATGGAGTATATTGACATGTTTAACCATATTTATAAGTTTCATATTTTTAGGATACCCGGTTTTACGTTTTGAGACTTAAAAACTTATGGTTAGCAACTTACGGAGTCAAAACTAGCTACATACTTAGGATAATATCATCCAAAGACCATGACTACTCATCTAGTCACCCTTATCTCTTCCAAACCGACTTAGGAGGGGGGGGGGGAGTCACCATGTGTGGTTAAATCTTGACTTTAGCCATTAGATCATACTTATTTACAACTTTGTCACCAAGTTTAGGCACTTTCCTAACACTTTCCTAACCTCCTCATCCTAGCCTATATAAATGATCACATATGACTTAGAAAAACTCATTCTCCTTTCCTTTCTTCATCATAAAAACGCCACATCTATTATACCTAGCACCATGATCCTTTGATCTTCATTATACAAGTTACACTACAAAGTTCAAGGTCTTAGTATTCTCTACCTAGTTCTTAAGTTTGTTTGGTGATTCCATGGTTGAATTAGGAGCTACACAAGGTTACTAGGGCTGAAGTTAAATGGTTTTCACAAGGGTTAGATCAAGGCTAGCAAGGGTTACAAGAGTTATGGTGAAGGGTTTACAAGATTAGGTTTAGTGTCCTAGTTCTATACTTGACTTCCTTTCTTAAGTGAAAGCCAAAAGTTGTAAGAAACCCTTATACACTTTCTTGCTCAATATCATTTTCATGCTCTTTGTGTTCTTTTCATGCTATATATGTTCTTGTTATTGTGTTCATGATGTTTAAAAATGGATAAAACGAGTATTGGTATACATATGTTAACTTATGACAAGTAAACAAGCAAACTAGTGATTTTTATGGAGAACCACGACCAAAATAGTACAACTATGATATTTGACACTTACTTACTGTTAAATAGGACTTAACAAGGAAAACATAGCAATTTGAATCACCCAAAACGAGTACACGAGTCAAAAGTTATGACCATTTGAAGTTAGCGAAACCAAAACGGCAAAACTGCCTAAATAGCATTCTGATCAAAATTTTATTTTGAAAGTCCCACTTCTGGTCCGATTCATCAAAAAGTTAAAACACGAAAGTTGTCCGGAACGACGTTTTCGTTCAGGAACAAAGAAGCTCGAGCCCTGAAAACGCTTTCCGAGTGATAATTTCTTCAAATTCTTAACAGCCCATTTTTAGACCAAAGTCAGTATATAATAGTTATGTTTTACTAAGACCAAGAGGTCTAATGACCTAAAGCCAAGACCACAACCATGGCTAAAGCCAAGGTTGAGTCTTAAGACCATGGTAACAATGACCAAGGTCACGGCAAAGCCACGGCTAAAGACCATGTAACTTTTAGAATCAAAAGCTTATATATATATGTTATCAAATACTACAATAGTAGGGAGCCTCATGTGAGGAGTTCATTAAGTAAGCCGTCGAGATGAGTTGTGGATTTACGAATTAAAGTGTCCTGGCTCCTCGAACGTTTACTTCATGACTTCTGAATTATGTCGGCCCGAACGGTAGTAAGAGATATACAACCTATACATGTTTCATAGACCATTTATATTCAAAGACTTACACTATATACTAAGTACTACATCATGAACATTATGCAAGACATATATTGGCAATTCTTCGTATTCTTAGACGTTACTCCAAACCTAAGTCACAACGTTCTATTATAGGCTGCTCTTAGAGACTTTCGCGATTCGACTACCACTTTCATTTCTCATTACATAAGCTTAAGGTGAGTCATAGCCCCTACTCTTTTCATACTTGTTTTAACTCTTTGGGGGGGGGGGGGGATACATGCTCAACTACTTGCTTACTTGTACAAATACTCAAAACATTTATACTTGATTGTTTTATACTTGATTGTTTTATTCTTGATTGTCTTATACTTGATCGCATTATACTTGATGTCATATATACATGATTGCATTATACTTGATTGTGAGACTTCCAGTGGCTCCAGATTAAGTTGCTGGATGACCATTGAGACTTCCGGTGGCTCCAAATTAAGTTGTTGGATGACCATTGAGGCTATTGATACATCCTAACATTTGCGAATGTTGGATACATCATAAACGTGAGGTCTTCGGAGATGAAGAGTAGACTCACGACTAATTGCTTAATTGTTTTGATGAACTTATACATGTCTTAATCATACTATATTGTAGCAGTGGGTTGTGAACACACAGGTTACAAGTCTCTTATGGCGGGACTTGTAACTGAGTGGATTCACGATGCCTTTGCTGTGTGAACATTCTTTTAAGACTTTTCAACTGTTTTAAGACAAACTCTATGAACTCACCAACCATTGTGTTGACACTTTAGCATGTTTATCTCAGGTTAGTAAGGCGATAGCTAGTGCGTGGAACTTAGAGTCAAGCTGCATATTCTGAAGACTTACGCTTTTATCATTTACCATTCAAAACTTTGTATACATTTATGTATCATACTTTGGAATCTCATGTTTGTAACTTTGAATTCATTAATCGAATGGTAGCTTTTCAAAACGTCTCATTTAGAGTTCGTTTTCTATAACTTGTACTTTGTATTATGAAGTAGCACCCCTATGACACAGTCTTCCGCTGCGGTATTTTGGGGGTGTTACATATCCCATTTTTTATTCATCCGCATATAAAAGTTCAATAAACATCCAAGTTCAAAAAACATGGTAAACAAGCAAAACCAGGTGATTTGTTCTCCTTATTTCCTTCAATTCTTACTTATATGTATGTTGTGAAAGTTATATTCATTCTTTTACCTTTTCAGGCACTACCTTTCCACATTGATTAGCCTACGGCGGTGAAACAACGCAAACGTGAAAACAACCTGATGAACTCGAAGTGGGATGCTGTCATTGTTATCGAAGATTCAGATGACGAGGTGGTACAAATATTAATCTCGATTATTTACTTTATATCTTAACTTATTGGACAATGATTTGTTTTATATTTTTAGGATCTTTTTGAGTGGGAAGGTGTTTCTCTTTAGGAAGAAGATAACAACAACAATGAGGAAGTTGTTGATGAAGGACCAAATGAAGGACGAAATGCAACACTCCCTATTAGTGTAACATTGCTCCTTCATTTTTTATTTCGTCAATTTTTTTACACTTAATATTTTCCTAACTTATTTCACTTCATATATTAGTTACTGTATTTATGTGGCATGCGGGAAATTCTTGATGAAGAAATTGTTGATGATGATGTGCAAAGACTTCTTTGGAAATGAGTGACCACTCGATCCACTCAATGTACTACTAACATGATACCATATTTGTGAAAGCCTTATTAGGTCACTGTATATGTACTACTAACTTGATCAGTGATGATACATTTTAATCCTCATCTATTTCAATTCCATACAAATATTTTTATATATAGCCAAACATACCAAGTAGACCCACCCAAGCATGCCTTATAACTGTTTATTTGATGGATAGAATCCCTATGCACCATTTATTATATGAGAATGAGATTATGATACTGTTTAATCTAAAAATTATATCAGTTGTAGATAATCATTACAATAAACCGATCTAATGAAAACCAAGATCCAAATAGAGGCACGCCGAATAATACAAATGTATTGTCGTGCTGCATTCCTCTATTACCTTCGACCAATATTTATCTATACAAATTTAAATCTTCCATTGATATTTTAAATTTCTCTTTTTGGCTCTTTTGCTACATAGAATTTGTTCAACGCAAGTGTAAGATATAGTCAAAATCCATATACAACTGATAAACACAAAGAGTTTAGTAGTTTGAACCATGCTTATCAAAAGATTGTGTCATTTCAGTTGATTATGTTTGTTTTCAACTTTTAGATGTTCTAACTCTTTCTAACTTATTGCAAACATCACAAAAAAAAAAAAAAAAAAAAAAAAAAAAAAAAAAAAAAAAAAAAAAGTCGTCTAGCCGTGCAACGCACGAGTATTGTTCTTGTTAGTTATGTTTGCAAAAATACAAAAGAGAAAACATGGTGAGTGGGGCTCTTTTGGCTCAAGCCATGGAGAATGAGGTATTTTGATGTATGTGAGAGTTGAGTAAGGGTGTGTTTATTTTTGACTTATTGTCCTTTTTGGAAATGAATCCTGATTGAAAAAGTTTTTTTGTTTGTTTCTAATTAACTTATTACAAATGTATATCCTAGTTGCATATGGGGGAAAAATGGGCGCCCTTTCCATTCAGGAAATTCAATATATTTTGTCTTTTCTACTTTACCTCTTTCTTACTTTACTCTTTCCATCTTTCATATAAATTATCACACTATCTCCTTCACTTTTTGCTCTTCCATCCATTCCTGCTTGCTCTTCCATCCATTCCTGCTTTGCCCATAAGGTATTTCGATGCTATTTCTTTTAATTTAAAATTCGAATATGTTTCCTTAAATTCACGATTGTGCTGTCAAAACCCACATATAAGATGACATTTGTTTGTCTTGTTTAAATATTAATAACATTGCATTTATGTCCTACCTATGGTGATTGGTGATTGTTTTTTTAAATGCCAAGATGATTTAAACCAAGGGTCTTTATCCTTAGATAATTGTTGAAACTGACTTTGTAATTTTTGGGTTATAGCAGAGCGCATGTAGTTTAATTTGATATGCATGGGTCTCATGTCATATTGGATTCTTGTTATTAAATTATAGTTCAAGTACCTCATGGCTTATGCTATATCACTATGGACGATATTTGGATTCTTACGCAACATACACTAATTAAAGAAATGATGGTAACCTCATTGGACAGTTAAACCAAACCATCTTACCATCACTTTTTTTTTTTGTTTAAATATGTACTTCTAGCTCCCACCATATCCTAGCAACCAACTTCATTCCATTCCATTTTATTTCATTTTTTAAGTACACCATGATAAGGAAAGGAAGTGGTTCATGGTTTACAGCGGTTAAGAGAGCTTTTAGTCCAAATAAGTCCACCAAAACACAAGGTGAAAGTGTTTTTGAATTTGAAAATGAGGTTAACATTGATGATAAATAATGGCTCATGTAGTTATGGAAGACAGTCCAGAAGATAACAGTCAACAAAAGAAACCTAAAAGTAGAGTCAGGTGGAAAAGTATGAGCGTAGTCAAAACATTTATGGAGGCTTGCATTCAGGCAATTGCTCTTGATGGTCGCGAAGGTGTTAGTTTAAAAGTACTCTCATGGAAAAAAGTGGCAAAAGCCCTTAAAGATAACCATAACTTTGAAGCTGACCTGAAGCAAATGCGAAACCATTTTGATTATATGAAGACCAAATATGGAGCGTGGTTGTCTCTAAAAAACAGAACTGGTAACATTTATGACGAGTCGACCAACACGTTTAACTTAACCGATGAGGAATGGGACTTAGAAATTCTGGTTAGTTATTTACTTTTTAATGTTTTTGCTAGCTTTAATTTCTTCATCTAGTTATTGATTATCATGTTCTTTTATACAGAAAAATAAGAATGTCAAACCCTTAAGAAGCACAAGCATACATTTTCCAAAACTTTGTGCACAACTTTTTGATGGTACTATGGCTACGGGCATTAAAAGTGGTGGAACAAGGTCAAATATTCGAGTTGTTGAACCAGTTGATGAACCACAAGTGGTTGAAGATGATTATGATACTGAGGTCCCAAATACCAATACTTCAAAAGCTACTTCCAAAGCTCCTTCAAAAGTTCCTTGTGCACCTAGAAACAAAAGAAAGCGTAGACATTCAACGGATGGAGCTAAAGAAGAAATCTTGAGTGTTCTAAAAGTTATAGCTGATAAGATTCTTGAACCACAGCCACCTCCAAAACCCGAAACACCCACTCTTGAAGATTGCCAAAGTAAGTTGAAAGTTCTTGGATGGCTTGAAGATGACCCTTTATATGATGTTGCAGTTGCTATCTTTTGCGAGCCAAACGATCGCTATAGAGAAGGTTGGATGCAGCTAAAACCAGAGAGGTGTGCTAGTTGGGTAAAAATGATTGGACGTAGCAAAGGGTTCATGTAGCCATTTCATCTTTTCGTTCATAAGTGGTATATTTTTTGTGGCGAACA
The DNA here is from genome assembly GCA_030686995.1 of Artemisia argyi. NCBI lineage: Eukaryota > Viridiplantae > Streptophyta > Magnoliopsida > Asterales > Asteraceae > Artemisia > Artemisia argyi. The sequence goes on along the minus strand of CM060683.1, from coordinate 43,336,011 downwards.
TGACTCTGATCTGATCTTTTTGGTTTAGTTTGGAACCAGTAGCAATGGTTTCAAGTACTTAGAACATGTTTTATTTTGTATGTAATCTTAACCCAATGATGTGATGCTTTTGGAAATTTTGATAAGTAATTTGAACATGTTCTTTTATGTACTCCATCCGTCCCAAATTTATTGTCCTCTATTGACTTTTTCGGTCTTTCTTTATCAACTTTGACTATAAATATTTTTGTTTGTGTTATACAATTTTTGATAAAAATTATACCAATTGAAAATACATTTAAAACTTAATCCGTTCATATATTTTGTATCAAGTATTATGTAATATAAACACAAATACTTAAGGTCAAAGTTGAAAAGTGAAGACCGAAAAAGTCAATAGAGGACAATAATTTTGGAATGGAGGTAGTAAAAGAATCACTTGTACCACTGATGTTATATAATGGGTAAAAAGTTGGTTCATTCAGGACAAAAAAAGAAACATTATTTGATTGAACATCTTATTACAAAGAACCTCCACTTGTCTATACAGGACCTATATCTACACAGGAACAAAAAAGAAACACCACCTAAGTTACTAATGTGTCGCTGAAATGACAAATTGACTTAAGCTAAGTTTAACTTTAAGCCACGGTATCAAGTGCTCTAAGCCCATACCTACTTATGAATTATTGATTTTTCTATCAAATATCATATTTTATTATCCAAACACGATATTTCATTTTCGAAATGAAATAATCAAATAGTCACCTTCACATCTCAACCTCAAACACCCTCGTAACTTAAATGGAAATTAAAAACAAAAAACTTATTGATACGTGCGTCCAAACAACACCACACAACACAATAAACTTGAAACTAAAAAAAAAAAAAAAAAAAAAAAAAAAAATCCAAGAAAAGCAATAAAGAAAAGAAAAAGTCAGAAGCGAATGACTTAACCTATATTTACGCATTTCAATGTCCGAATCACTATCTATCTATCTGGCCTCTTCAATATCAACAAACAACAACAACATTAACTCCAACCTCCTCAACAAAAAAGAACACAAACACACATAGTTAAAAAAAAACACAGGAGGATGGCATCGATGATGACGAGAAGATCAATGTCCATGCTAAAGTCGAGGTCGATGATTCATGGGTCATCACGGTTGATGTCTACATCCTGGTGGAAACACGTGGAACCAGCTCCTAAGGATCCCATACTTGGTGTTACTGAGGCTTTTTTAGCAGATCCTAGTCCCCACAAAGTTAACGTTGGCGTTGTATGTTTTTGTTTCCTTTTATATATATATATATATATATATATATATATATATATATATATATATATATATATATAAAAATTCTATTTTCGCTTACTGTTTTACTCAGAATAGTTATTTTCGGTAATGTAAAATGTTTGTTTTTAGGATATTTTGTTAGATTTTAACAATTTTTTTTCCAGAAGAACATTAGATGGAAGAACATTAGATGGGAGGGCCGAGATGGAAAAAATAAAATTTTAACACATGAAATTGCGAAAAAATACACTAACGGGCTTAGGCCTAGGGGCCGGGACCGGTCCCTTAATAGCCCCGCCCATTCATACATACCCTTTTGCGGTTTATATGAAAAAGTGCATAATGAACTATAGTTAGTTTTTATTTTATTTTATTTTATAGTAGGGAGTGTTTGGGTTAGTTTATTAAAGAGATGTAGTGCTGATTAGCTTATGAGTTTTATTAGAGGAATAGAGGTTGTTTGTTTCAGCTTATATAGCCGGCTTATGGCTTATTTGATTTTGGGCTTATGTTTCATAAGCTCACTTTTTGTGGCTTCTTTTGAATCTTTTCAGCTTATATAATTCTTATGTTATAATAAGCTTATACAAGATAAGCCACAAAAAGTGAGCTTATAAAACATAAGCCCAAAACCAAATAAGCCATAAGCCAGCTATATAAGCCGAAACAAACATCCCTTAGCTCTTTAAAATAAGCACATGTTAATCCATTAAAAGTTTGAATACTCAAAACACCCTTTAATTAAGTGACAATTTATAGCTAGAGAAAATGAGGAGTACCCACATATTTAAAAGTTGGTGTCACGTTATATTTAAAGTATTAGACATCTAGGGGTGTTTGAGATTGCTTATTTTTAAGCAAAAGTATTTTTGTGTTATCGAAACTGCTTTAGCTTGTTTTGAGATAAAATGGGCAGATTCTGATAAGCAGTTAGGGTACCTGCTTTATATCAAGTGTTTATTACATACAATGACATTTTGGTGTAAGTTAGTTATGTTTTGGTGATGAATGAATATCAGGGAGCTTATCGTGATGATAATGGGAAGCCGGTGGTTCTGGATTGTGTTAGAGAAGCAGAGAGACGGGTTGCTGGAAACCTGAACATGTGAGTTATATGATCTGTTTTATATTTTTCTAGTCTCATTGGTTTATTTGTTAATAGAGAGGTTTATGATAGAGATAATTAAACTGGGGTAAAGAATATTGCTATATGGATTTATGCCGCATGTAGAGAAAGTTGTACGGTAAATTTCATCTTGGATGCCTTATAACTTATGGGTAACTGTATCATTAATAGATTTTGCTTAGGGGGTATTTGGCATTCGATTTGATTATGTTATAGGATTAGAAAATAAAGGGGGGTGCAAGAGATGGTGTTTGCATGTGCTTACGCTGTTTGAAGTTGTGATAATTGTATCTGTTTGAGCAAACTTAGGTCTTAGTATCACAAACTAATTATTTGACCCCTTGATAAATAGTAAAAGTTGGTCTCATTTTACCCAAACACTAGGAATAATGCTAATATTGGGCTGCTTGAACATGTTTGACTATGGACCATGGTCATTTCTACTTATCAGTATTATGGTGGTTTTATGCGTGTTATCTTTTTAAATCCCACTGACCATTGTGATTCTTTGCTTGGCCTTTTACCTTTATTCTTTGCTTTTTTTGAGGATAACAATCACTTTATTTTTGTACCATTATTGATTTATTGGTATTCCTTTGTTTGTTCTTGATGGTTGTAAAAGATGTATCGATTTCTAAGTGGGTCTTTTATTTTGCAAACTACTACACCCATATTTCAGTTTTATGGGCCCAGTCACGTGAATATGCCAGACCTACTATATGCATTTTCAAAGCATTTTCCAGCATATTTAGTTAAGTTATTATGTTCCTTTGACATCATGCAACCCTGAATGCATTTGATTCAAAAGATAGTTTGATCGAGACAAGTATCTTATTGAGTTTTTCTTTAATGATGGACAACTGTGCTCAAGGAACGCTGAAGTTGTGTGGTCTGCTTAAAAAATGTGCACATTTGAATTCTATCATTTGTTCTGTGCTCTTTTGTTTAATCATACCTACTCTCAGGGAGTATCTTCCAATGGGGGGAAGCAACACGATGGTTGATGAGACACTAAAGTTAGCATATGGGGAGAATTCTGATTTGATCAAAGATAAGCGAATTGCAGCAATACAAGCTTTGTCTGGCACTGGTGCATGCCGAATTTTTGCTGACTTCCAAAAACGCTTTTCTCCTGATTCTCAGATCTATATTCCAGTCCCAACCTGGTCCAAGTAAGTACATTGATCTCCGCTCAAGTCTCTACTGGAAATATTGTATGCAGGATATGGTTAAAAGCAGAGGTAATGATTTTGAACCATTTACCATTTAGTGGGTTTATTTTGGTTGTCTGACCACAAACGGGTTAAAGGTGAAATAGAAAAATTAGCTAAAAGGTTAATAGGTCGAAATGGGCCAAGTGAGGTAGATTCTCCCAAAGATTTTCTTATAATGCGCACAACCTTGTAAATCGTTTCATTCATATCTTCAGATTATTAATGTTATAAATATATAATATCGTTTTTGCAATCGTAATTGATACATTAGCAACCCGCACTAGAATTTGACCCATTTCTGTTTTGAACCGTTAGCAACCTGCTCCCCTTTCCACCTATAGTTAGAACGTTAAATTTTCAACTTTGACTGGCTATTTTGTTGTTGTGATATGTTTTTCGTGGCTTATGATGTGAAATTACAGTCACCATAACATTTGGAGAGATGCTAATGTACCACAAAGGACGTATCATTATTATCATCCAGAAACAAAAGGTCTTGATTTTGCCTCGCTAATGGATGATGTTAAGGTATAAAAAATACTTTGATGTAAATAATATCTTTGAAGATCCTAGTTTCTCTTTAAATAAATTCTCATTTTTCGCCATTCATATCTCAATTGTTTCTCAGAATGCACCCAATGGCTCATTCTTTATGCTACATGCTTGTGCTCATAACCCCACGGGAGTTGATCCTACAATAGAACAATGGAAAGAAATATCTTACCAGTTTAAGGTCAGTACACTTAGCCACTTAGTATTATTTGATACTTGTATCGTGTTTCTTTAAGCTATCAGTCTTTAATTGTTTACTATTTTCAGGTCAAAGGTCATTTTGCGTTCTTTGACATGGCTTATCAAGGCTTTGCTAGTGGTGATCCAGAGAGAGATGCAAAATCCATTAGGATTTTTCTTGAAGATGGCCATCTAATTGGATGCTCTCAATCATATGCGAAAAATATGGGTCTTTATGGCCAAAGAGTCGGTTGCCTTAGGTGATTCTCTACTATTTTTTTGCTTGGGGGTTTTCTTTTTTGCATAAAATACCTACGTGATTTTTCATTTGTCCTGTTTTAGCCATTGTACTTTTTTTTTTGGCTACAAAATGGCTCAAATGGGACACAAAGCCATCTTAATGACTCAGATGTGCAAACGAAAGTATGATTGACACGTGGAAAAAGAAAACTTAATATTTATGCACAAAAAAAGCCTTTATGTATGCAAGTGCCTATTAATTTGAATCTTTCATATTGTCATTTGGTTACTTCCCTTAAGAAATAAAAGTAATATTCCTTACAAATATAATATCTTCACTAATTGTGTACAAGTTAAGATGTTTTTTGTAATCCTTTTGTTTGATGTCAACTTTGTTTGCAGTTTGGTATGTGAAGATGAAAAACAAGCGGTTGCTGTGAAGAGTCAATTGCAGCAACTTGCTAGACCCATGTACAGTAATCCACCCGTTCATGGTGCACTAATTGTTTCAATTATACTTGGTGATCCTGATCTAAAGCAATTGTGGCTCAAGGAAGTCAAGGTACTTATAAGTTATAATCCTTCTAGTCTTCTATTTTATCGGAAGTCAAGCCATCATGGTTCTCATTGGAGGTGGTTATGTTATATCACAAACTAGTCATGTGGGTACAATAAAAAAGCGGAAAATGCTAAACGGGTCAAATGGGTTGAATTTACTCAAAGTGTTTAGAACTAGGCCTTGTAAACAGAAGAAAAAGCACAATGGGTCGTGCTCCTAAGTTATTTTCAGTAATCTTTTGTTCACTAATCAATAACAAAACCTAGAATGAATAAATGAGTTACGTGAAATATGTAATTAGCTGGTTCATTATAAAGTATTAGTCTGTCCATTGAACCAATAAAATTTTCATTTTGCAGGGTATGGCTGACCGTATTATCGGAATGAGAAGTTCTCTTAGGGAAAATATTGAAAAGTTGGGTTCTCCTCTATCATGGGAACACATAACTAATCAGGTAAATTTACTATTCTATTCTTCAGTCATATCTAGCTTTGTTGACTGTAAACTGTAATAACGTGTTATATGTTACAACAGATTGGCATGTTCTGCTATAGTGGGATGACTCCTGAACAAGTCGATCGCTTGACACAAGAATTTCACATTTACATGACCCGCAATGGTCGTATTAGGTAAGAATACTAATGTCACAATAACAATTATCCAGCTATCTGTTTCACTTGTTTTTTGGGTAAAATTTAATCAATATATACATATATGTATGGTACAGTATGGCCGGGGTTACAAGTGGCAATGTTGAATACTTGGCAAAGGCTATCCATGAAGTTACAAAAGCTGCTTGAGGGCTCAGATTTTTTTTTTGATGTTTGGGTAATATTAGTATTGGGTATTTTTCCCTGAGAATATTCTAAAGAAAATAAAAGTTTAAAGGTACTTGCACCTTGTCATGAGTTTTGATTGCTCGTAGTGGATAGTGATTGTTGTTGTAGAGAACCATCTATTATTGTTTGCAAAGAAGTTCTATACTGGTTAGCCGTTAAAGCTGCCTGCCCACATCATTTGAATAAAACAGATTTGTTTCTTCGAAGTGTCCTTAAAATGCTATAAGTGATATGAAAGTGTATAATTAAGTATAGGTGGCAATATGGCTGGTTGAGTAGTTCAGGTTGAAACCACTTTATGTATGAGCCAGATGTTATGCTCACTGAAGACCACATGAGAGGCATGAGCAAGGTTCAACAAGTACACTCATAAAACTGCTTGTGCCTCTCATGTGATCTTCAACAAGCCTAACACCGGAACAGATGGGTTTACATGCGATCACTGTTGTCATTTTTTTTTTTTTTTTTTTTTTATAAGTGATCATTGCTTTATCAAGTTTATACAGCAATTGTATTTTAACAGATAGGAGGTTTATGCATAAAGAATGGACTTTAGGTAACTTTCTAGTTTCTAACATGTTTCACTTGGTTCTTTTTCTAGCTATTATTATTTTAATTTTGACTCAGCTGGCCCAGTTGAGACAAAACACAACCCATTTGAGTTAAAATTAGCATGTCTATGGAAGTCCATGGTACTAAGAAATAAGTTCAAGCAAGATCTATGGTGCTAGCAGCACATTAGAAATTTTGGTTAGCATGAAAGAGAGAACAAACATATACTAACAACAACAAAACTGAAACTAATGCAAAATTGGTATCCCGGAAAATGTATATTAATCGCAGTATAGAGGTTTCTCCAGCCATAAAACCCAAATCAAAACAAGGGGGTGACATATATGAGTGTACACTTGGGCTGGATAACGGTTATAGTTCATACTCTTGTGCAATGAACGGATGACTCGGCTTTCCCCAATCTCTAAGAACAAGCAGATCCTATGTATTTCCATGTGTCGCTGTACCCGGTACATTTGGCTTCTACAACCTAAGAAAGATTGGAAATATGTTTTCAGTAACTGAGAATAAGCAAAATATAGTTTTTATCATAAAAAATTTTAAGCAATAATATTTTACAATATTTTAGAAAGGAAAGTCGAACAATATTTTACATGATTAACACCGGTGTTATGACAGTGATAAAAGCTGAGAATCATAACAAGTTCCAACAAAAATAACATTTCTAAAAATTATACGTCAAAGATAGTACAACATTAGCGACGGACTATGTTGTCCTGTTTGTGAAATTTTTGCAAAATATTAGTTACAAATTTGGTCGTTTGGTTGCTATTTTTGTATATATGGTGTATGATACCCCACACAAAATTCATGATTAGTAATTTATTAAGATTATAAATCTTACTATTGTGTAATATTATGACAAACCATTCATTAAGGGTTTTCCTCATCATCTGCCTCCTCGAGTATAACGTATTTTGCAGGAACAGCGGTTTGAGATCCTGGCAACTCATCTACACCTAATTTCTCTGTATGTAACTTCTGATACCTGATATTTCACAAAATACATAAGATATATACATAAAAAATGTTCGGCAATGATCATAAAAGACATAACTAGTTGTTTTCAACTATGATAAAAGAGTATCTGTATAGTGATCACGTACTTGTACAGGTTGAATAAACTCACACCAAACATTATTGTGACGAGACCGGCTCCTTTCAGCCATGTAAATTCATCATGAAAGTAAAACACTGCCACCTGAACATGAACAAGAAAATTATCAACAAAATAATAAGATAACTGAAATGCACAATATGCATATCAGCTAGACAAGAATACAGATATTAGAAACGGACGCAAGATATGAACAAAAATTGCGGATGTAGATGACTCAAAATATAAAATCTGCTCCGCATCTTGTACATATAAACAGTGGCAAAATCAACAGGTCAGGCAGGTTGGATCACGGGTCAAAACAAAATCTTGGTTCACGTTGGGTTGGCCATATTTTCTATAAAGAATCACGACTGTAAATATGATTATAACAATGGATAATGTAATAAGAAGACAGCCAAGTAAAGATCTATTTGTGTTATTTCATACCAATATAGTCACAGCTTCCTTTACAACTCCAGCTATGGTCACTGTTACTGCACTTGTCACTGAAACAAGGATGTACTCCGTTAATACCTGCAGTAATTATAAGCGTTATATATTTTTGTAGATAAATCTATTGTGGATCATGAACAAGGAATACATACCATAAAAAAGGCAAGAATTCCCCCAAAAAGCAACAGGAAGCAACTTCGAATGGTATGACCCGAGCTATCAAAATAACTGCTAGTTTTAAATTCCCCCCAGTGTTCAAAAGCTAGAGATAGCAAACCCGTAAACAAGGCCATTACAGGAGTTACATAGCTCATCAAGGTCAGGGGATTTTTCAAACCTGTAAAAAACAATACTGTAAAAAACAATAACCTTTGTGATGAATACTAAAGTTAATATTGAAAATTTTAAGAGACATGAAGTGCTTACCATAAACTTCTTTCTTTAGGTTGGATAGGAATCAATTTGTTGTCCAAGTGCATAGAAAGAAACCCGGTTTAGTAAAATCAGAAATATTGAAGAAATGAATTCAAGCCAAAAGGAAGAAAAAATTAAGCTTCTGTAATTCTTATAGTTAAACACGAGCTGTACCTGAAGAAGTATCTGAGTCATGCACCAACGAAAACCAGACATAACAGCAGAAAGCATAACAAAGATGAAACCCAACAATTCAAACTCGGTCTCTCTTGCAACTGTAATCATGGTATCACAAAGATAGACATTAGGACTGAGATTTAAAAAAAAAAAAAAAAAAAACAAAACAAAACAAAACTTGTGACTAGCATAGACATATATAGTGGCACGCACATAATGAAAGAACTGATTCCCAATACTAAAATTTAGACTTAGAGGACGCAAGAGTGACGTGTTGGGCGCAATTTGTCTATATTCTTTTTATAAAATAATAAATGCCTAAATAATTATATAAATAACATTATCACGTTAATAGTCTAACAATGTCAGTAAATCGATTTAGGAGGTTGTATGCATTAAAACAATCTTTGGGTAGCCTACAACCCATATAACTAGCTGAACCCATTTGACACATTCCGGCCTTTGGCTAACATTTTGTATTCGACCCGTTGGAGACAATCAAAACCCAAGTAAACCCATTTATAAGTCGGTTGAAATTGCCACTGCTAATCACTAGTGAACGAAGAATTATATCATTTCAAATATGTAATCGATAATATATTCTTAAGTTAAATTTACCAGCAGTAGTTAATCATTTATTTGCCTAAAAGCAGCATACCTGTTAATAGGACTCCAGCTGATATAATCAACATGATTCCTAAAAGTTTAAAACTTGGAGACTCCAACCTACACAACAAATAATTTATCTCGTCAGAGGTCAATATTCATTGTATTATGTTGTTAGTACCAGATTTTTGCAACCAGCCAAAAATATTTTTATCAGTATTTACGATAAAGAGAAACTCATTAAAGATTTATAAACAAGATTACCTGAATGCAAAAGCAAATATTAGGAGAAATATAGGACCAGCAGATTTACACTGCAAAACAAAAGAAAATCTAAATAAATTTTTTCCATCATTTCAGATTGAAGTGAAGAGAGAATGATGACCAACCATGGTAGCAAATGTAACCGTGATGAAAACAAGAGACGCGTTGCTCAAGTTAATATCCAGTGCTGTTCCAAGAGCCGTCGGTACAACTGTGAAATGCAAAGTGGATCTGTAGCATTAGTTGTAAGAAAAGTTAACTAAACGTCATCAATTTGGGATATATATAGGTAAAGAAATGAATACAAAATATTGAGTATTGGTTAATTAAGGTGCTTATTGCAATATAAACAACAACTAAAGCGCAAATCAAACTCACAAAAATAGAAACTAAAACTCAAATGCATATATCACAACTGAAACTCGTAACAATCTTCAAAATGCCTTAGAAAAATAGACAAGATTAATTACCTCTCATAAAGTAGTCTTTCCATGACATAGCAACAGTTGGTTGAAATCTTTTGGGCCAAAAATAAATGACCGCATTTGAAAAAACAGCTTGCATTGAAAAATGAATTGTATTCATTAATAGAGGAGCCGGGAATTTCCCCATATCATCTCCCAATAAAGTCTTGTTATACCTATTACCAACAAAAGCACATTATTAGACTACAATTCAAGATGGTATTAGCCTTGCGAAATAAAATAAATTAAGGGGACTTACAATGTCAAGAATGTACTGAATGTATACCAAACAAGTATGAAAAACAGCGTTTTCAGTATGTCAGCAGCGACAACAGGGTTCTTGGAGCTAGCCAAAGCCGCCTTGTTATCAGTATAATCGGTATGTGGATAATTTAACCCTTCATCAGAATCATTTTCAATATCGAAAGAAACACGCTTCTCGTTTATATTTGATCTCCGAGGACTAAGCGTAGAAGCCAACTCGGTACTGCTACTACCATTCATCTTTACACTTTATACCACCAAGTCAAGATCTAAATAATCATTACGGAAAAGAATTTCTTCACTTTTCAATCAAGTTCTTCAATCCCTTCGGTTTCATTACTAAGGTAGAGCTATCAAAGCCCCAACCCCATAATATCTAACCAACTACAAAAATCTTAAACAAACTCAAATCGAGCTCACCAATCCAAGTGATCCAAGTCTTGTAGATGTTACCTGCTTTGACCAATAGCTCAATCAGGAATCCGACAGGAACTCATAATCTTAAAGATTTTTTGCCATAAAATATCAATGAACATTTAGTTCTGCACAGGTTTAGTCATTGTACTCTTTCATTTTACATTTAATCATAAGAAGATGGCTTTGTAATTTTGTATTGAATCATTCAGTAACCGATATTATAAATCAAGTTAAACATATCATTTTTAATAAACAGTGTATCGATTACAAAATGAGCGAGAAGGTACAAGTGTGTCTTCTAATGACTGATATACATATAACACAATGACTAAAACAACACAAACGCGAAAATCAACCACTCAGGGGTGACCTAGTGGTAAAAGACTTGTGACAATCATTGGTAAAATGTGAGAGGTCTCAAGTTCAATTCCCCCTAAACAACCCTGATGTGGCCACACCAACCTTCCCAAAATAGGGGAGGGCTTTACCCGGTTTGTGTCTGTGTCGTGGAGTGGTTGGCACAAACCCGTGGATTAAAAACGCAAAATGTAGTATTTCAAATGGCTAATCTTAAATCTTTGACTGCTATAAAGCCTAAAGTGAACTTAATACATTCTTATTGGACCAATTCAACATAAACAAACACAAAATCAAATCGAACTCACCAATCCAACTACCCCACTGATCTAGTTCTTATAAACATTACGTCATTCAATCAAAATCCAAAAAGCATCTCATACTCATAAATATAAACAACACACAATCAAAAATAAGTTCATACCACAATCAAATGTCCAATCAGAAAATCTAAAATCTTTTCATTAAACTAAACATCAAAATGAAATGGGTATATTCTTAAATTATCAAAAACCCATAAAAGCAACATGAAATAGAATTATATAAGATCAAGAAGCATAAAGATGAATGAAAAAACATACCCAGAATGTAAAATGTAGAAAACAATAAGCAGAAATGTGTAAACCGACAAAAATTGAGGAGATTATAGATCTTAGTGAAAGATGTGTTTCTTGTTGGATATTATTAGGTTTGGTCTCTTGTCTTTTCAATGTTGTTTCTAGTTGTTGGTCTACGTAAAGATATAATGGGCAGACAATAGTAGATGGATGTACTTTTAGTATTTTTTAAGTCAAAGATTCAAGATATTTTTTTTTTCTTCCTTTCTTTTTTTCTAGGGTAATAGGTTTGTGCACGATCACCTATCCTCAGCTTTGGGTGTGTTTGGTTTTAGCATATGAGAATGAAGGAATGAGTATGGAAATGATATATGTTGTTTATAACTACAATGTGAATGCAAGACCAAAAAGTGGGATATATTTGGAGTTCACTCCTTTTATTTTTATCTTTTTGCATGGATTGCAATTTTGATTTGCGCGCATCGTGTATACCGGTTAAAACATGTGTATAAATCAATTCTTATTTATTTGTTGTGTACGTTTGTCAACTATTAGTGTAGTAGGCATGTGTAAAACAACATGTGTTTTGGTTTTTGGCTCCCCATTTTTGCTTTGCCTTAGTTTTAGGCCTTGTGCGTTGCCCCGTTATGCTCTATGTTGCTCCTTTAGGTTTCCCTGCTTTTCTTGGTGCTTTGATTCTTTGTATTGTTTGCGTTTTTGTTTGCTTTTCTGCTTTTGTCTGTGCTCCTTGCATTTTTGCCTTTCGTCGTGTACACCCCGCCACGGCGAAAACGCGCGGGTGTAACTTCATGATATCATCACAACACCTGGTGTCTAAATAGAGAATAACTACATGCACATAAATAGAGCAATGTACCAACACAAAGTGTTGTAACAATACCCCAAGATAAATAAAATAACCAAAACAAAATCCAAATGCATCTTCAATAGATATGAAAGTACCAAACGAAAAACATAAATGCATCACAACCAAATCCAAATAATAGTCAAATCCCAAACATAAATAAAGTCTCCATATGCAACTAAGTCTCGCCTAATTGCTGCTCTCAACTTTGGCCTTAGAATGCTCACCTGAAAATGATGCTTAAAACGTCAACATAATGTTGGTGAGATTCATAGGTTTAGACACACATACACTCACAAGGCAAGCTGGACAAATAATTTATAGTTATCATATAAGCTACATGTATTCGCAAACCAATAACCACACACAAAGGCAACCATCTGGACGGATCGTGTCCACCGACCCTATATTGGCATCAATTAGGTCGCATGTGCGAGCAACAGGATAAGCATCCTCCTAATCGAATCACGTATATATCCACACAACAATTGGCATCAAATGGGTCCCCAAATGAATCATGTATAATCTCACAATCAAATCATCACACATAGCATACATACGATAACATTATAAGTCCAAGCTCTTTGACACACACATAATCACAGTAACCCAACCCATTTAAGACAAGCATCATCCCATCCCAGGTTTAAAACAAAATAAAAATATGGGATTATGAACTCACCTCAAACCTTGCAGCTTCCAGAAAAACAAATCACAATTTATAACACACAAAAATAAATCCACATTACACATGGTCAAGCTAAAAGCTATAACCCATGTAATATACATATGATGGATGTCTAAGACTCATATGACCCACTATGGATCTCCTAGACCCCATACTAACCACCACCATAACCTAACACTCACTAAATCCCTTGCACTTTTAAAATCAGAAAACGCAGAATTTTAGGGTACATTCGCCCACATGAAATCATAACAATTAAAGCTCCACAACTCACACCAAAAATTCACTATGGTCTCTCATAAGCATACAAGCTAATCTCATAAGGCCATGGACTAATAACACACACAAGTACTCATAAAAAAAAAAAAAAAAAAAAAAAAAAAAAAAAAAAAAAAAAAATTCAAACTTGTCAACTATCCAAATTCGGATCTGAACGCACACCAAAAAGTTTTAATTAGAATAAAATACTTCTACAACTTTTTATCGCGAATCATTTACGTGGTAGTATAAGATAACCTAAAACTGAACTATTCCAAAAGGGCTAACCTTAATACCACTTTTTCACCCACAATTCACTATCAAACTTTTACCCAAATTCTGTCCCGATTTAACAGCTTTGATACCTTATCAAAGAAAAATCAAAAGACTAACTTCCCGACCTTGAAATCAATCGTGGCCGGACTTTTTGGAAAGCTCTTTCACTAAACTTCAATTTAGACCAAAAATTCGTGACCTAACTCCTCACCATCTGTTAATTACACTCACATCTTTACAGCCATAGTTTTCTGTCCAAACCCTAACACATAATCTAACGCGTTTTACACTCAATTTCCTTAACCAATTACCATACTATTATCAACTAATGATCCTAACATGTTTTACTTCATTAATTTACAGAAGTATATAAACCCTAGATTCCATCATAATCAATATTACATGAATCATAACAATAATTAATTAATTACATGAAAACTAGTATTAAAAATATACATTGATCTTGATTTTAGCTTCAAAAACAAAACCCTAAATTTTTCTCTTGTTGCTCTCCTCTTGGTCGACCGTATACTCAAAAAAAAAAGGTAGGAAGGTTTTAATTTTATATTTATAATTATATTAGATAACTATTAAGGCTTAAAGTTGTATTTGGTATCAAATTTTATTTCCTTTTTCCCCTCTAATCCCCTAAATCGGCCGCCCCATATATATATATATATATATATATATATATATATATATATATATATATATATATATATATATATATATATATATGTATGTATGTATGTATGTATGTATGTATGTATGTATGTATGTATGTATGTATGTATGTATGTACTATTTATAAAGAGTAAATGGTTAAAAAGTCAAGAAGTGAAAAGTGAAAAACTTAAATTAATGTTTTGCTTAAATTATCCTTAATTAATGCATTTAACACTCCTTAATACATCTCATTTAAAACTTAATCAAAACTTAAATCAAAACATGGAAACTTACATTACACATTCAATTTTTTTGCCAACTTAAAAACATGGAAAGTTAAATGAATAATTAATAAATGAAAACATAAAAATGCAATGTTTTGAAAACTGGGTTCAAAATCGACCCGATCGAGTCACTGGGCACCGGGTCTACCGGTTCGACCGGTCGGACAGCCGGATCAACCCGGTTTTCAATTTATTATTATTTTATTTTTTTGACCGGGTCAACAGGTTCGACCGCCGGGTCAACCGGTTCGACCACCGGGTCAACCCGGGTATTTATTAAATTTTTTTGAAAAAATGAAACCCGGCCGGGTTTCGAGAACCGTGTTGACCCGGGTCACTCAAAACCCGGCGGGTAACACCGGTTAACCCGGTTTTAGAAACCCGGGTTGTTTTGACCCGTTTTTTCGGCCGGAACCGGTCGAACCGGTTAACCCAGCCTGGTCGACCCGGGTTTCAAAACCTTGTAAAAATGTAAAATTGTTTTGTCAACTTATGAATGAATACACACATATATAAAAATAAACTTTTAAATACTAGATGAGTAGCCGTACATAGAAACGGAATTTTATAGCGGCAGATAGTTATAGTGATATTTAGGTTACACATACACAAACCACTTAACCAAAATATCATTATAATTAAATGCCGCTATAAAATCCCGTGGCTATGCACGGGTACTCGTCTAGTATATATATATATTATTTTTTTATTAAATTTATTTATTACACTCAAAACCTCATACTTTTCATAATTTATGTATTCCTATAACGAAACCTAACGTCTTTCGCGATAAACCTTAATTTTATGACAAACCGGAAAATAATCATTTTCAAAATAAAGTTTTCAAAAATAGAATTTCACACACTCTATAAACATATCTCACAAAAACAACCTTCCTATAACTTACTAACGCTCAAATACTTGAACGAAGACTCGTTACGCAAAACCACATAACACCAAATATACATAAGTCATTTCTACACCACAAAGGCGATCAAAATGAACTTTCCCAAAATCAACATTTCCCAAAATCACAATGACTACCATTAACGCAAAGGGATTTAGTGCTAACTCAAATAGTAATCACACAATATCACACAATAACACACATATACCCATATATCCACCCAAACCACACCAAACAAAGTTAGATAACTTAAGGCTATTAGTCTAACTAACCTGCTAAAACCACGGTTGTTACACTTCGGGTCCCTTGTTTTGTTTCTACTCTGTTTGCGTGTTTGCCTGTTTTACCTGCTTTCTTTTGCCCGCTTTCTTTTGCCTGCTTTTTGCTTGTTGTTCTCTGTCTCTTTTGCTTTCCTTTCTTTGCTCTCTCACCCGTATCCTGGGGTAGGGGTAGGATCTGTCTACATTCTACCTCTATCATACCCTACCCCGGTGGGATTGGGTTAGTCGTCGTCGTTGTTGGTAGGAAGGATTTAGGCATGTGAAAATAGTACATGAGTCCTAAATTATTGTCTTGGGTTGTTTTAAATGAATTATTTATTATTAAAGAGTAAAGATTGATAAGAAATTTTGATCAAGTTTGTCATATTGATTGTATTTAAATTATTATTAAAAAATTGAAAAAAAAAATAAAATAGGATTTAATTAGTTAAAAGTAACACTACTATTCTTTAAAAAGTAAGAAAAAATAAACAAGAATGAGTGTAATAATTGTTAGATATATCTACAAGGATCCAAATGAGAAAGATGAGAAATAGCTGTAAATACGTATTTGAGATGCATCGACTCGAATTAAATGCACCTCAATTCATTTAGATGCATCTTAATTAGTTTCGAATGTGATTTTGAAATGAAAACGAATGTGATTTTGAAGTGAAAACGCTGCAGATTAGTACTAGCAACATATTTGACGCGTACAGGACGAAAAATACATATGATACGCATAACTTGATGAAATGCATTCTGATATATGTATATGCATCTAATTTTGAGCTAGAAAATATATTAGAATGCATCTAATTTAAGTTGATGCGTCTTTAATTTGTGGTTATAGTTATTTTAATCCTTCTCATTTGATCCTAACTCTAACCTTATTTGTTTTCGACTCAAATCGAGTAAAACTTCATCATTTATAGAGGTTGATATGACCATCTCTTAGCTTTTTGTTTCTGTCTGTTTTTTATTTTTAATAGTATCCATAATTTTGGTATATTAACAGACTAGTTCACGGTGTTTGTGACAAGCTAAAACCGGGTAATGTCTTCCGCTTTTTTAGAAGGGTTGACGTGGCTAGTACAGTGTTGTTCGTAAAAAATGGGAATTGAACTTTAAACATTTCACATTTTAATGATTATGGTTACTAAGTGTTTGACCACTAGGCCACTCCTCATGTTTGTTTCATCAAATGTTGTTCGAACATGAGACAGTGACAAATAGTGCAAACTCTTTGCCTCACCGATTTAACACATTTTCATATTGTCAAATGGTCGATGACAAATCAATGTGTTGGTGATTTCTAATGCTAGTATCATGAGAGAAATCTGAAGTTTTTTTTGAGAAAAATTGAGAGTTTGATGTCGACAACAAATTTATTATTGGGTTAAATATACAAAGCTTGTCAAGAGCGGGAGGTACGGTTGTGCCAAACTCTCGCGCCAAGCTACTAGCCAAGAAAAGGGAACGGCGCACCATACCGGACCTGGTGCCGTTCTTGCTCGCGCCGTTCCAACCACACGACGCCATTCTATTTTTGTTTTTCTTTTCTTTTTTGGCCAAAAATTCAAATGTTAAGAGATAAAATGAGACGTTTGTGTTTACAAATGTTTATGTGTTTGTGTTTTAATTTATTTTTTGTTATTTTTTTTAAGTTGCAGGTATAAAGCAGAATGTGCTTGTGTAAGCAATGAGGAAGACGTTGACTTTTTATAGTTACATTATTTGCTTTTTCACTTTAAATCCTATTGTTATATAAGTTTACATTATTTGCTTTTGTTAGTGTTTTTCTTGCATCGTTAGTCTTATTTTGTTTACATCGTTAGTCATTATTTATGTCAAGTCTTTTTATTTGATGTCTTTTTTAGTTATATATTGTTTATATTTAAAAATGTAAAAAAAAAAAAAAAAAAAAAAAAAGAACGACACTAGATTTTCTGATGTCAATGGTAACGGCACAAAATGTGATGCTAAAGATTTTCTGGTGTCGTTTTATGTTTTTGCTGATTTCACATTACACACTCCTCCACAAAAGAAACAAATTTGCCGCCAATCAACTACTGTACTATTTATAACGTTTGAAGGTAAGATACATGTGATTCTTCTAAAAAGTAAACAAGTGTAACCCAAGTTGATCATTTTTATATTGACCCGTAGCGCGAAATCACCCATTTTGATTTGTTACCTTTACCCAAACTAACCCGCCGATTTTGCCATTTTTATGTAAATTTGAGAGAAAAAAACTTGAGGCCAGTAGCAAGATTAAACAAAAGCACGATTGTAAACAAGATTAAACTGTAAACCATACTCCCTGAAAATATAATACAAACGCTTAAACTTGTAACTGATATTCAACAACGTTCGACAAGCATAACAAGACATTAGTGTGAACTCGTGTGAACCCCAATATCCTCTATTAAAATACTGTATTCATCGCACATCTAGCTTACCAGAAGGACTAAGATTCCCCATCTTTTCTGTAATTTTATCTAAATTATTCATGCTCCACAAAGATTTAATTACATCTCGTCTTTCAGATTGAACTTCCTGTGTATCCCCACCACCTGGTGTTTCGGTCAAAAACTGTTCCCAAAACACATCATTTGCTCCTGTTTTCACTGGTGCCACATCAGCAGCAGCAACAGGCTCAGCATTTACATCGATACCAGAAGACTTAGTCTTCACCCGCGAATCTTGATTAGTATAGATCAATGAAACAGTAGGGCTATCAGCAAGATCATATTTTTCTTGACCTGATGTTTTAACATCGTCTACAAAATCAGCCCAAAACTTCAACTTTGAGTCCAATTTGTTTATCAACTCATGAATATCCAAAATGTCGTTTTCATCTGCATTGGCTTCATCTTGTAAGTATGTAGATATCATTAACCTCCTCTTTTTGCTGTTTGTTTCCAGTGGAATTTTGGGTTTTTCTAGTAATTGAGCAAGAAACGATATCATTTTCCTTTGCTTTAACTTAATGCTGTGCAGACGTTCGTTTAAAGAAGTTAGCTTTGTTTCGTTTTCTTGATTTTCCCTCTTATAATTTTGCAGTTGAAGTCGAAGGGAGCCTGTTTCATTTTTTAACCTGTTGATATCACCTTCGTATTCCTGTCTTTCTGATGGTGATAGTGCAGTTGATGAGGTTCCTTGAGGTGGTGTTGAGTGGCTATGTATTGGCTTTCGTCGGTGAATATTCTTTAAAAGGTGTCTTTGTCCTCTTAAGAATTCATCGTTTGCAAATTCCCATTGGTCGGGATCTATCTTCCTAAACCCCTGTATTAATTGTTTTCAGTAGATTGTAATATTGTATCACATAAAAAAGTGAATTTGAATGTAAAAACAGTAAAGATATAAACCAAGAGTTTTAAACTAGTGGTTGCGAAATCAGGACTTTGTGTAAATTTTGTCCATATCAAATAAAAAAGGTTTCCACAACTGATATATCTAAGTAATCTTATGCTTTGTGGAATCATTAAAAAAGAGGGACATGTAGAAATCAAACATAGCGTTTAAAGCATACAAGTAGAAGCACTGAGCTTATTTTTCTTAAAACAAGGCAATGTTGACTGACTTGTGACTAGAAGCCACAACAATCACTGTGTCAATATCTGAATAAACAGATTATACTTTCAGGAAATTTTTTTATTTTTATACCCTTCCAGTAACCTAAACTGAGTATTTTTATTCCGCATCACAAATCATCTCAAATTTTCACAAACTATGCTCTTTGGCCTTTTATCTATCAGATTTTAAACACACATTCAGCAATATGATTCTGATTATTATAACTTCAAACTGCGGTCGACATCCAGACATGATCTTCCACTAACCATCTTATTAACTCTGATTAACATATTCTAATTATTGAATATCACATAACGACAAACAAATTCACACCTAACTAATCACTTAAATAGATGGTTCCCTGATAGTGCAATTTTTCTTATTATGCCTTTGAAAATACGATTTTTATCAACTACAAATGTTGATAAGTGTGTCCCAGGTTATCCAGAGAACGCATAGCTACATATTAATTATACAAAACCTTATAATGATGCACTTCAGCGAACATCTAAATCATAAAAACCGATAATTATCAACTACAAGCAATTTTCTTAGACTTTCAGCAACTACACCTCTACAAGCAACTAAGATATGACAAAAATGCCGGTTAAATGATAACATAGTCCTCACAACAGATCTTCTGAATGTTAAAGCTTATAACCACTTAGATGGTCATTTAGGCCTTAACCACCCCTAGTGGCTTCACTGACTAACTAGTTACTAAATTGAGTGTCTCAAACACTAATAGGTGTTTAATATTGCTTATTTTTCTGCTTAGCTGCTTGTTTTTAAGCAGATATGTGATTTACAGTGTTTGGATAAATCAAATTGCTTCTGCATATATGTTTTTTCAAGGAAAAATAAGCAGGTTGGGACCTGCTTATTTCAAAGTACTAATTTAAGATAAAACTGGAATGACCTTTAGAGTTTAGACCCTCCTATCTAACGTAATTTTTTTTAAGTAAACGCAAATGAGCTTTCTTATCATGTCTTTATCAACCTATTGCATTTTTCAACCGTGTTTAAAGCATAAGCAAATCCAAACACTATTTCCTCAAGTGCTTATTTTTATGTTGCTTATGCATTTCTGCTTGTAAGCATAAGCAGAAAATAAGAACTCCCAAACACCGTATGAAGCTAGAGAGCTTTAACAGGTGTAGCAGAAGTAATCAGGTTTACAACATTAATCAGCTTGGTAAGTCCCAAAACAAAAACTAAATCAGCAGAAATTTCAGCCAAACTTGTAGGCATATACCTATATGCACATCTCCCTAACTTTCCAAAAAAAAAAAAAAAAAAAAAAAAAATGGATTTTGATGATTGAAAAATCAGCCTCAATTGAATAACTACAGTTATACGTTAGCAATAATCAAAGAATGGTTGTATCTAAATTGGAATATAAAGTAGCAGTAGCCAAGCAAGAAACTTGGGTTATTTATCTTACTTGAAGTGTATTGTAGTGAGATTTCATTTTCATATAAGTGTATGTTGTTTCTCAGTTTCAATCTTTGTTCACTTGACCATTCTTAATTAAGTAAAAGCTATAAATACTCTTGTACTCACAGTTATAACTCATTATGCTTTCTCTACTTTAGAAAAGCTCATTATATACAACCTTTAAGGGTAATTTGGTAATTTCTTCCATCTTCATCTTCTACATCTCAACCCCGGGCAAGCACAACGAATTCCGGTTAAAAAGGCCAGTTTCTGGCCGATTAACTTAAGAATATAAGTTCCACCGAGCACCATGTTTAAGGGTAAGGGTAATCTATCAATTTGACTCATTAAAAAGCTTCCTTCTCGACTAAATTCCACTACAACAACAACAAACCCAATCCCGCCAGGGCAGGGTATGGGCTCGACTAAATTCCATTATTTACTTAAAAATGTGAAGCACAAATTTATTGACAAAACCTCAGCTTGTAAGTGTAGAAAATTTCGAACCTCTTAACCTCACGCATTTAAATATGAACTTTCCTAATCTTCATTCATTATTCAAAACGTCAGCTTCTAAGTGAAGTCCTCATTGTATTCAAAAAATAAGTATGTGGCTATCCTAATTACTTTTACCCACATAATAGTTTCAACCACTTTCCAAACATATGAAAATGAAAAACTTACTTTTTGATCCTTGCATAAGAATGTGAGGAGCGGATATACATGTATAGAACGAGGACTGTTGATCTTTATGTAACAAAAATAATTCTGGTAGTGGAGTGGTGGTGGTGATTAGTGGTGAAGACGATAAAGGGCATTTAAGTCTTTGTGTATGTGAGAGAGATGATTTAATTAAGCATAATGACACATAAAAATCATACTAACTAGAGAGTAATGAGTTTTAAAGAAGTAGAGAAAGCAAAATGAATTATTGTGGTTAGTAATTTGAGTATCTTTAGCTTTTACCCTTCTTAATTAAACGTGTTTGTAATTTATGGAATGATAGGGAGAAGGCCATGATAACTTGCGTACGCAACCAAACTTGATATTAACAACATCAAAATCTATACCATATAACATCCTTATAAACCTTCTATACAAGAAAGCCATAATAATTGTTTTGTTAGCACATATGTTAGCCTAGAGCACATCAGGCCTATCAACAATTCTTTGTAAAGTTAGCTCCATCTCCTATCTCCTTTAATATACACTAGAAGGGTACCCGCGGAATGCGGCGACAGGTACCCTGTGACAATTTTTATGGACAGTATAAATATTCGAAGGCAGTTACAAGTCGACACTTAAATACATTTAATTTCCGGAATGTTACAAGTCTGAATTTTTAATAGCAAAATTAATACATTTAACTTTGGGTTGAAACCTCTTTATATGTAACTTTCTTTTTGTGGAAATGTTTTTGGTCTTATTTTTTTAAGACCTCTAAATTTAGATGTCCTAAATCTACTAACTATATAAAACAAAGTTTTCCTAAAACTTCTCCTCCCAAAATACTTCAGATAATGACACGTGTAAATTCATCTCATCCAATGCCTGTTATTCATTTTCAGCAAATAAATCAATTTCACACAAAAAAAAAAAATCCGGAATCACCTTACATCATTTCATTTGCTTCAACACTACAAAAAATTAAACACACATATTCTCTCATCAAACATGCCGCCTCATCTACTAACATATTGTCAACCCTAAAACACCATTTGATGATTCAGATCCCTGAAACACCATCATCTACCATCAAAATTAATAACAAAATCATAACAAATCAGATCCCTAAAACATAACATGTAAACACCATCGTCATCCCTAAAACACGATTTGTAACATATCCTGTTTAAATCAATGATTATGCTACGTTATTAATACATATCACCGACCCTTAAATCATTGCGCCTAAATCATGCCGCCTTTGAATCAATGATCATGGTAGGTTTTTAGGGACAATTGAATTCATTATACTTTGATATGTTTTTTTAAATTAACCAATATTAGGTTTAATTAACCAATTTTTTTATTTCAATTTTAGGGTTTTGTGATTTATTGGTTACAACATCCATGGGCGATTCTGGATCACCATCTATACTGGATCACCATCGGGATGGCACTATTATGGTTTGTAACTTATTTTGTAACTTATCTGCTAGACTGCTATAATTTCATTATTTGTTAGCATTTATGTGCCATGAACAGTTACGAATTTCCCTAATTTTTTGGGATAATTAGAGTATCAAATGCCCTCCTAAATTAGTTAAATGTTACAAAAATCCTTGATTTTTGTAAAAATTATAAATGATACCTAACTTTGGTACCCAAGATTAACTATTAAAGTTCTAATATTGTTGTTTTTTGTTTTAAGTGGGTGTT
Organism: Artemisia argyi; assembly: GCA_030686995.1. Lineage (NCBI taxonomy): Eukaryota > Viridiplantae > Streptophyta > Magnoliopsida > Asterales > Asteraceae > Artemisia > Artemisia argyi. Next base: position 43,312,773 of record CM060683.1, on the reverse strand, counting down.
TGGGATAACCTATTTATAAGAACTTATTATCTCTACGATGGATTCTAAAAAGAGCTTAGCTTTGCCTAATAAGTGGGTACATCACAAGATGTTTGGATATTCAAAACAAGTTTATGTGTTTTGAGAATGCAATAAGCTCATATGATGTTTAAATAAGCTTACCCAAACACCCCTAATTAGAATAACAGCTTAATCAAAAAAACAAAAAAAGAGTTGAACAACAAAAGGTTAGAGTCAACATGGTCAAGTTGCGTGACATGTCACCATTTTGATTGGGTAACTGGGCTAGATTACCTTAAATTGAAACTTCTGCAAAATTGTATCTTAAGTAAAAACTTTGCCGACTGTATACTATTGTTTCTGTCACGTAAAATAAATCGTTAACTAAAATAAAAGTTTGACTTAATTGGACTTACTTTTGGTGTGCAATTAAACATTTTTGAGAAACCTTCTTTATGTTTCTTAAAGCTAATTTTGGTTTTTATTGCTTTTTGTATGCAGATGTCTTCGTAATGGTGGTCGAGAGACAAGGAAATATAGATTGTTTAATTTTTTAAGTTGAAACAAGATAGTTTGACTATGCGGTGCAGCCATCGGAGGAATAGTCGTGGGAGTAGTAGCCATGCTGCTGTTAGTTGCAGGAGTGTCACAGCTTCAACTTTAATACTCTCCAAGTTTGTTAGTTTCTGATATATTTTCTTTTCACCTCAACCTAGATGAAGATTGTAAAATCAATAATTGGTAACTGTTAGTTATATTTATGATGCGGTAATAGATTTAGGTGGAATGATGTTCTTGCTGCGCTTGCAGCTCCTACTATCGCCTCATCGGAACATATGAAGGATGAAATTATGATGATCCAGTGTTCTTTGCCTATATATGAGACTTAGTAAAATCAATGATTGGACATATCTAAAGCATGTCAAGCTATTGAATCAAAATAAGTAGTTCCCACAAATGCAGGTTCTTGATATTTTCCTACACCATTGTTTTAAATATTTTCTTCGTTATTACTTTAAGCTATTCCTCATGACAACAGTTGAGGCACTGCAGGAACTTTTGTTCGTGATAAAAAACATATATATAATCAAGCTTTATTCATGGATGAGAGAGTTTCTATTGAAGAGATGTCAAGAAATTCGGAACATGTTTAACACTAGAAAACTACTTGCTCTGGAGCCGAGCTAATATGTGGTACACACCTTAATCATCTTATTATTATTCTTTTATCTAGGTCTTTTATGTTATTGAATATGTATCGTGTTTTGTTTATAGATCAGAAAGTGTGCTTAGCTATGTTAGCTAGAAAGAAACATATCTAAATTTGAGCGTTAGTGTACAAACTTAAACTCTTGCAGGCTTACTTTGTTTTTGTTTTGCGCAGATAAAGCCATGTGTTTAGATACACACCGTGAGTAACGAAGCTAGCTATTATGTGAAAACATATAAAACCCGACATCCGCAATGCCTCCAAACATATCAATGCAACCATTTCTCTTGGTAACTCATCTTACATCTTTGTAACATTCATCTAAAATTTATCGGGAAATAATATGAAAATCTGTTATTCCCTTACAAAATTTGAGGTCTTTTGTAGTTGCTTCACTTAGTGCAATCAAATGTCTGGGATTATGTTTGTAAAACCGATTGTGCATTTGGAAGATGACGTTATGACATAAGTTTCAAATATGTGTTTTTGTCTCTCATAAAACGAAGATAATCACTTTTTTTTTTACTATTGGTTTGGCAAACGTGGTTTTTTGATATTTCAGTAAAACATGCAATCCCAAACACCCCTAAATAAATTATACAATGAATAATATACATGGAAATTCAGTTGAGAGACTAAATAGCTTTCTTTTTTCTTCTAATACAGTAATACCTTAACCCACTTTAAGTAGCTAACAGTTACACCTTCACAATTTGCATATATACCAGAAAGTACTATAACACCTTTTTCAACAAGATCTATATGCTATAAATAAGTTTGGCCTGTTTGGGATTGTTTATTGAGACTGTAGCTTATAAAGGAACTGTTTGGGGATTGCTTACTAAAGCTTCTTATAGGGGCTGTTGGAACTGATTATTAGGTCTGTTTATAGGGATGTTTGGGATTGCTTATCAGTAAAATACAAATCCTAAAAAGCCCCTATAAGAAGCATTAATAAGCAATCCCCAAACAGTTCCTTATGAGCTGCATCCTTAGTAAGCAAGCCCAAAACAGCCCCTTTACAAGCGGCTTTATTTATAATGATCTATACCAAGCGGCACGTCTAGAAGTGTTTGTTATGGGCATGGCTTCCTCCTCTATCCTTATATTTCTTTCATGATAATCTGTTAATTTCTTTGCACTTTTTGGTAAACATGGCCGATGTTCGGTGTTCACTATGCAAACAGGTACAAATTTTATATGATCATTTATTTTTTTAATACCTTTTCACCAATCAAGTTTGGTCAAGAGTTAAAAGAATCTACTTTTACTAAATATACCTGATATGATATACCTCATATAATACAGTATCAATATTGATACCATTATCCTATCGGAAAAAACATAAGGAGTGTTCTTACTATACTAATACTTGGTCCAAAAGTGTATTATTTCTGACAATAAAGGAAATGGTAATTCAAATAACCGAAGCCATATATGTAATAGTTCGTTTGAAGTTGCCTATACTTAATTTCAACTCATCAGCTAAAGTGGGTTAGGATGTTAGATAAATGGAAGCTTTCAAAGAAGATATTCGAAGAACATCAAGCTCTTTATCAACGGTTATCTCATGGCAAAGGACGAGAGCATCTATAGGTCTCAACCTCTCAGGTTGTCATTTCTAATAGTTTTTCTTATGGCAGTTATAAATGGGTGACTATTTGTATTGTAAAACAAACGTTGTCTATAAAGAAGTCCTTCATCGACTATAAGTCTTCTTATTTCTTAGCTACTTTTTGGTTAAACAAAAGGTTATTTAGTTTCTTTGACGATGTTTTGCAAATGACATTTTATCTGAACTTTTTGGTTGTTAATATTACATCGACTAACGTTATTTCTATCAACCATTTTGCTACTTTTATAACGGACTAAATAATTTATAATGAGAAATTTTGTTGCAATTTACAATCTTAATCTATTATCAATCCATTGTACTATTTATTTTTTTATTTTAAAAATAAAATTTTAAAACTAGCCGCCCATCGGGCGGGCCTTGAAGCTAGTACATTATAAGGTAGTAAAGAATACATGAAGCTCAACAAGTTTAACTATTGTAGCATATATAAGATCTTTCAGTTATTCATAAAGAACTAAAGATGTCATCATAGAGCAAGCATTTGTTCTCTACGGTTTCTCTATATTAGCTCCTCATGCGTCGTTCTTTACTTCTATCCGCTTTCCATTTGGCATATCTTAATTCAATGTACATAATAGATATAAATAAGGAACACACACGTACTTGGTATACATACATAAGAAACCACAAACATGAAAACCCCTTAGGGGGTATTTGGACGTGCATTTGAAGTTATCAATTAATCAATGTGCCATGAAGTCACGAAAAAATCACTCTAGTTTGGCATGATATGATTATGATCCTTTAACGTATTTAGGGTCCAAATATTATCACAACATATATAGCATAACCTGACCGCCTCTAACTTGAGGCACGTGATTAACATCAAACTATCTCATCACAACAACTTAAACAAAACATAAAACCATAAAAGATACTCGTACTAAAAGAACATGCTTACATATGTATTAAGCTGGCGAACAAAACTCGAGAAATTGTTATGCTTGAAGTACTTAGGAAGCAACTCACTAGCGAATTGCGGCGGATCCCAAACAACAAAACTAGTCCCAGTATGACTCCAAGAAACAATATGATCAGTTAAAGGATCATCAACCATTTCATACGTTTTCGTCAAAAAAGGCGGTGACGAATTCGAACCCCCTTGTGAACCATCCATCATCACAATCACAATATACTAATAATACTTAAAATAAAAAACTCTAAAAACCACAAAAACACACTTAAAACATCTCCAACAACCTTAACAAACCAACCTGCCAAACAAAATCAAGATTTAGCACTATAACCAACCAACAAACACAAATATAGGATTAGATCAACAAAAGAATATCATTTCCATGTTAAAGATTTTACTTTGACTTTTGAAGATGACGCGTTGACTTTTGAGTTTGACTTTGAACAGCTTTGGTTTGATCGAAATTTATCTTTTTGGGTTTAGAATTTTAGAGCAATTGGTGAAAAGGGTTTGTGATTAAAGAAGATGAAATATGAAATGGGTATGGTTTGGATTTGAATATAAGTTGAAGTGGTGGTTTTTAACAAGCTACCACAGCCGCCATGTGTTTCTTATTTTAGCTGCCATGGATAGACAAAATTTAATGTTTGTAAAAAAGTTAAATCTTTGGTGTAAATTTAAATCGTTCGCCAACCATAGGTAATATAAAAATCAACTTTATTGCACGAGATACGAAGGAGGCGAGATGTAGATACGTTTACTTCTACCCATAGCTAATACGTAGTATGAGTTTTTTTCTTAAAAACTTTTCTATACTAGCAAGTATTCACGAGTTGAGTTGGTAAGTACCTTGAAAAAAAAAACTAGATAGAAATGTTTCACTTTTATGTTTCCTCACACAATAACTTAACGAATGATGGCAATTTTAGGTTTAAATAAAAATAAACGCTATCAAACGAACTCATATAAAAACTGGAGATTACCATCGTGATATTACGGCAATATAGAAGCGGTAGCTAGTAATATTATGGGGGTATGAGGTCAAATTGGCTGACAGTGACATATAATCGTAAGTGGAGTATGAGAAAATACATTTATACGATATAAAAATATATGATAAACCAGTATTTAGCGGACTAGGATAGTTTAACCAAGGAAGGCGAGAGGAACGCCTTCTTATACGTGGAGATGCACAAAGATTTGGACCTGCTAAGAATAATGCACCGTTAGTCTCACCGTGGAGGGGGCCTCCATGGTCAACCTCGGGTGTAAGGATAAGTATTTGCTTTGGAATGAGATTTTAAAAGAGTAAAGAGAGTATGAGTGTATGTTGTGACCTCTGATGGCAAATACTCGAGGCTATTTATAGGTAAATGTGCCTTGGCGTTTACTTGTCATCCATGGATTGACCTTGTACCTTGCTTACATCATGTTGTCAGCGTATCTCTGTCGGGGATAGTGACTTGAGGTCTTAGCTTTTGTCTTTTGCTTCGGCTGATGTAATCAAGGGGTCCACTCTGCTACTTGGGGCGCAAGTTGCGCTTGTCCCTGGTGAGGTTCGTCTGTGTTGGTTTCCCCCAGAGGAGATTCCTTTCCTCTTTGGGCTAATCACGGGTTTGATGACGTGTATCCCACTTCGTGTTATAGGACCGGAGGTCGGAGTAAGTTCCGTCCGCTCTTCGTTATCCCCGGATATTATTGTCGCGGAGTGATTATTATTATGTACATGATCAAGTCCCCCCAGTCTAGAGTAATATGTGGTTCTGGCCGATATTGTTCTAGACTTATGTTGCTATCCGGACTGGGAGGCGTCCATTCTCTTTTCTTTATTTTGAGGCGGCTAACACCGTACACATGATCAAGTCCCCCCCAGTCTAGAGTAATATGAGTCCCTGCAAATATTGCTCTGGACTTATGCTGTTTCCCAAGTGTTTTGCGTTTTTGATACGTCATTATACTTCTTCTGCCGTCTTTGAGAAGTGTGCGTGATGATGGCTTGCACAGTGTCCTGAGATGATTGATGTTTTAATCGTGGCCATCCATTTTCTGACGCGCGCGACTGTTCATCTGTTTTCATCCTCACCGTTGAATTTCAAATAACGCTTCTACGTGTTGTTTTATGACATTTAATCATGTGCGTTGATTTGTTGAGTAGTCCACGTGTCGCGCAACAGATTTATAGACCCTGCCCTCGGGATACTCGAATATCCCTATATAAAGGGTCTTTTTACCCTTTTTTTCTTCATTTTCACCACTGTGTAAAAATTACTTTACTTCTCTCTAGGGTTTTAGGGTTTTTCTTTCCTCTGTTTCTCCGGATTCACCGTGTATATTCTTTGGAAAAAAGGTTTGTCTTTCTTCTTGCTTTATAAAAAATGGATCTAGTTATCAACACTACCCATTCTTCTCTCACTCAACTAGAACTAGATAATTTTTGTAATAATTTTGGTATAACTGAAGAATTTGGGCCTCTCCTCCCTGGTCCTGATGACACCATTCGTGACTTTCCTCCGGGGAAGATTGGTATATATTGTAGGTTTATAGAGTTTGCCAACTTCCGTCTTCCGTTGTCTCGTTTCCTTTTATGTGTTCTTCAGTATTTCCAGATACATATTTCTCAGTTATCTGTTCTTGGTGCTGCCCGAGTGAGTCATTTTGAGTTTATGTGTCGATCTTTTGGGAAGGATCCTTCGGTGGCATTGTTCCGTCGGTTTTATTATTCTGGTAAGGGTGCTGGTGGTTGGTTGACATTTGAGAAAAGGAGGGATAGGAGGAATCACCCTGTTCCTCCTTGCTATGAAGAACCTTTTGATTCCCTTAAAGGTTGGAGAGATCGTTTCTTTTGGGTGAATGCTTCCGTTGCTCCGATTGTTATGCCGTGGTTTGAGGGTGGTAAATTGAATCGGGACCCCCCGCCGCCGGAGGATTCCTTTGATGGTGTTTTGGAGACTCAACTCCACACCAACCCTACAAAGATTCGTAGGATGACAGAGTACTTTCTTTGTGCCGTTGGCCTAAGTCGTTTGTGGGATTATCCCTCTAAGCGACCCATTTTTTACGATATTGAGGGGCGGGGTAGGTTTCTTAGGGTTGTATCTTGCATTATTATTTTTATTCCCTTTTCCACCCCTAAATTTTATCTCTTCTTTTTTGTTTTGTGTGTGCAGAGATGAGGCTCGATAGCTTTGTGAAGCAGCAGGATCCTTTTGCTGTACTGTTTGGCGAACGGGATCTTCGCGAGGGTGAAATCCCCCTGTTGGAAGAGACAGCTGACCGTGTTGTTCAACCGTCTGTACAGCCGATTTCTTTGATTGGGGACGCTATATCTCAAGCTGTTGGGGCGGCCCCTATTCCTCCGTTGCCTGTTAGAGCTGGCTCAGGGCCGGTCCCGGCCGTTTCCCAGAAAAGGGGTGCTTCCGCTACTTCTTCCGCTGATCCTCCTCTTAAGAGAGCCAAGTCATCGGTTGCTACTGGTCCTTCTGCTGTGGCCACCACTGTTACTGTATCGTCATCAGTGGTATCGTCGACTGTACCTCCTTCTTCTGTTAATACTGTGAAGGGGAAAGTCGGGGTTTCTGCTAATGTCCGTAAGCGTGATGCTTCTGGTCGGGTAATTTTGAATAGGCCTGGCTTCAAGAATAAGAGTTTTGATTTGAAACAGAGGGTTCTGGATCCAAGTCCTGTTTCGACAGCACCTCCGGCCAACAAATCTCCGGCTTCTGGTTCTTCTGGTTCAGTGTTTATTGATGTGGAAGATTCACCTCCGACTTCTCCCGTGCGTTCTTTGAATACATCTTCTGGCTTGCCTTCTGTTTCTACTGCTTCGAAGGGGTTCGGTGATGTTTCCCGTCCCCCTCGCAACTTAGGGAAGGAACCGGCGGCTTCCGGGCCGGCCGATGGTCCTGCATCTCCGCAGGACGGGTTTTTTAAGGTTGTCAAGATTCAAAGCTCGCTTGCTAAAGAGTTGTATCAGCCTGAGTGGAATGTCACCAATGATTTCATGTTTGATGATGGGGCTTTATGCGAAGGTGTTGTGGATCATGTTGCCACTCCTGGGTATTTCTCTTCTCTACGTGGTTTGAACAATGCTGACCTTTGTAGTCAAAGCAATGTCTCTGTCGCTCGTAGTGTGGCTTATTTTTCTGAGGTTCGCTTGTGTTTGGAGTATTATCTTCAGCAGAACCAGAAGTTGTCGAAGAGGCTAGAACGTCGGGATGCTTCTATTGAAGCTCGGGATAGAGAGATTGCCAAGCTTAAGGCTCAAATCAGTGGACTACCGACGGGGGATGTTGCCGCTTTGCAAAAGCAGGTTTCTGAGCTGCAAGAAAAGAACAAGCAGCTTACCGCTGGTTTGGCTAAGAGTGAGTTTGCTTTGACCGCAGAGAAAAACCAGGTCGCTGTTCTCAAGAGTAAGATCTCCCAGTATGATTCTGTTATCTCGTCCCTTCGTGATTCTGTTGATGCTCGTGTGAAAGATGTTCTTCATCAGTTGGCTCTGAGGTCTGCCGAGTATAACCAGCGGCTATCCTTTCTTGATGGCCGCGTTAATGAACTTAGTCACGAGATGAAGGATCAGATTGGCCCTGTTTTAAAGGATGCTGTGGAGACCAAACGTTGGGTTGTGTCTAAGGGTTTTCGCTTGCTGTTGGAGAGCTTTCAAGATAGTGAGCTGCTAAACACCCGTTTGGGGGATTGTATATCCGCTGCTATAGCGGAAGGGATGAGGCAAGGGCTTGAGGCTGGTGTGGAGCATGGGGCGAAAAAGACGCCTCTGGGGTCCATTCCGGCCTACAACCCTGGGGCAAAAAAAGAGTACACAGATGCCCTTGGAGCTTTGAATGATGTACCTTTTCCTTTACTTGACCTTATTGAGTCTTGCGCAGAATCTGACGTTGATTATTTGAAGGCGCTACTCGTGAAGGAAAAGGAATTGGTTGCTGAAGACAAGGATGAGGCGGGACCTACCCCTCCGCCGCCATCCGGAGGTGATGCTACTGCTGCCGTCGTGACTGACAGTGTTGTGGTTTCAGTGAGTGCCCCTTATGCCGGGGGGGCTACTGGAGCTTCTTTTAACCCCGTTGGAGCATTAAGCGTTTCTTCCGTTGAGGCGGCTGGTGGGTCCGCAGCTGGAACTGTGTCAACCGCTGCCCTTCGAGCCTTGGATGATCCCCCTGTTATCTCTGCAGCTGATGGTTTGGTTCTGCATGTTGAGCGTTGACCGTGTTGTTTTCCGGTCTTTTAGTATGTTGATTTGGTCGTTCTCTTTGTATCCTGGCGCTATGGCCGCCTGTTTTGTAACCCTCCGGGGTATAATTAATGAATGTATGTTATTTTTATCACGCGTTTTATGAATGTTATTTGGATTAATTAGTAGGTTATTCGTCCTTGCGGTTCCGGATCCGCTTAGAGTGAATTAGTAGGTTACTCAGCCTTCCACTTGAGATTTGCAAGGTCTCATTATGTGGTTAAGTTAATTAGTAGGTTACTTTTCCTTTTGGCGAACACGTAGTTCACGCAGAGTTAATTGGTAGGTTACTCTCTCCTATGCATATGTAATGAATGATGTTTTGGAAAATTGCGGAGTTGATCAGACGTCCGCTATAATATTTCATTAAAATAGTGAAAAACAAATTACATGAAATAAGAAATACCCCCGGCTCCGGTCAAGCTTACACATATTCAAGGGTAATGCTGAAAAAAGAGGAGACCGAGGGGTTACAATTACTTAGCTTTTTTAAACGTAACACTTCTTCAAGTCTGCGACGTTCCAAGTTCTGGGGAGGATTATTCCTTGCTACGTTCGGAGTTTGTATGCTCCGTTTCCCATTGCTTCCATTACTTCATATGGCCCTTCCCATTTGGGGCCTAGCTTGACGGTGTCTTTTGCCAGGCTTGCTTCATTACTGCGGTACACCAGGTCGCCCGGCCTGAACACATTTTTCTTCACTTTGGAGTTGTAGTACTTCTCCATCTGTCTCTTATGCTTTTCTTCTTTGATTGCGGCGAGCTCTCTTTTCTTCCAAGAGGTCCAGGTTCATTAGGAGTCCCTCATTGTTCTTTGTCGTTTCCACGATTGAGCATCTTAAGGAGGGCATACCGATTTCCACCGGGATAACTGCCTCGGTACCGTACACTAGGGAGAAGGGGGTGTGGCCATGGCTTGTTTTAATCATTGTCCTATGGGCCCACAGAACGTGCGGGAGTTCTTCTACCCAGTTTCTGTTGTCTTCTCCTAGACGGGCTTTCATCCCTTCCCCCAAGCTCCTGTTTGCCCTTTCTACCAGACCGTTTGTTTGTGGGTGTTTCACGGAAGCAAAATGTTGTTGTATATTAAGCTTTTCGCACCATTCTTTGAAGGGGTCTTCACAAAATTGCTTTCCGTTGTCTGAAATGATTTCTCCTGGGATACCGAATCTGCAGACTAAGTTGTTCCACACAAACTTCTTCACTTGGTTTCCTGTGATCGATGCCACCGGAGCGGCCTCTATCCATTTTGAGAAGTAGTCTATCGCTACTATCAAGAATTTTACCTTTCCTGCAGCTTCTGGGAAGGGTCCGCAGATATCAATTCCCCACTTGTGGAATGGCCATGGGGCTGTGATGGTCTTTAGCTCCGTGCGGGGAAGACGGGGAACCGGCCTGTGTACTTGCTAATCCGCACACCTTCGGATCAGGTCCCATGCGTCCTGGTGCATAGTAGGCCAGTAGTACCCCATTTGCATGGCTTTTGCTACTACGGATCTAGGGCCGGCGTGCAAACCACATGCTCCTTCATGTATTTCCCTTATCACGTAATTGGCTTGCATTGGTCCCACACACCACAGATAAGGGCCTAGATAGGCTTTCTTGTACAGGACTTCCCCTATCTTTGTGTAGCGACTAGCTTTATCCCTTACCCTTCTCGCATTTCCTTTATCTTGCGGGAGGGTTCCATTTGTCAAGAACTCCATTATTGGTGTCATCCAATTTGCTCCTTCTTCCTCAACTATTGCCATGACCTCCATGCTATCTATGGATTTGCATGGTAGTACTTCCACGAGGATTTGTTTGGTAAGGTGGGCGAAATTGACGGATGCCATTTTACTTAGAGCGTCTGCTTGCTTGTTCTGCCCCCTTGGTATTTGGTTGATGGAAAAAGTTTTGAACTTTCCGGACACTTCTTTGGCTTTTGCTAGGTACTGCTTCATGCTGGTGAGTGCTTATTCACTCACTTTTATAAGACCAAAACCGGACGTAAAAGACCAAAAACTAATCGAATTATGCCAAATTTGTAGTGTTTTTGTGTTTGTGACATGCAGGTACGGATATGATACAAAAATGATGAAAAATCACGAGAAAATAATGAAACCGAGCACGAGAGTGGAAGACGGTCAACTAGTCAATGCGGTGATCTTAAAAGTCAACTTTGGACCCTGAAGAATCTTACTTTGTCAAGATCAGTCCCTATGATATATTTTGAGAAGTGACGGAATCAGCCCTTATAGTTTCATAAATTACACTATTGGTCCTTGTATGTTATTTTACAACAAGCTTAAAATAAAACAAGGCTTGGTCCAAGAGTTGTACAAGTCCACATGATACCAACAGCCTGATCCAAGTCCACCAAAATAAATCCACAAGCCCAATTTTATAAAACCTTTACCCAATACCCATTCCCCTAACCCGGTCCACATACCAAATAAATATAAAAAACCCACCCCGCCTTTATTCACCCCCAAATCTATTTTTTTTTTCAGGTCTCTATGAACCCTAGCCTCACCCAACCATCAATTAACCTCGTATTAAGGGTACGATTGACAATTCTCACACCCCTGACACCCTGTCAGAGTTTGACAGCAAAGGAATGACAAGTGGCTGAAGTGGATTGGTTGGAACACGTCATTGGGAGGATTTGAAGCCTCTGATTGGCCACCGTGTGTCACAAGGGATCAAATGGGGATATTCTTGGAAGATGCTTACCTCTGGAACCTTCTGAAGACGCTCCTCCTCAGGCTATATAAAGACCCTCACTTCTCACATTTTGGAGCTGTTAGATATTAGGAGTAGTGATAAAGTAGTGGTAGGAGTAGGCTAGATTAAGTAGCTTAATAGATGTTAGCTTAATTTTAGCTTATTTCTGATTTCAAAAGTTGTACTCATTTTCAAAGTTTTAATAAAAGTTTCATTTTAGATTCTTTGCAATTTAAATTTCAAGAAATTTTCTGTTTCTCAATCTGTTTCAAATTTACATTTACTGCTTTTATTAGCATTCAAGCTAATTAAAAGTTTGTGGTGAGTTTTGCTTCTTAATTTCTGAACTGAATTTGATGAATCAAAATTTGGTCAACGATAGTCAGAGTTTAATCATGGTGAAGAATCTGGGAAGTTAGATGTTAGATAATTGATCTCTGGGTTACTGATGATAGATGATAGTATCAGTGGGTTAGTGGAGCCTATCTTAAAGATAGGCCTTGTTTTGGTTATTTTCCCTTTGTCAGTAAGGGTTTGGATACTGTAAGTACTCATTTTCAGTTTTAGCTCTTAAGCCATCTACTTAGTTTAAATCTGTATTGCTTAGTAGAACTGTTTGTTTGTTATTATTTGATAATATTCTAGTAATGTTAGTGTTATTTGAGTTTTATTGATCAACTGTGTTATGATATGATTCATGAATCTGTGATACTTATATTCATTTGTGACAGATCTGTGTAAGAGTTCTCTTGTAGTTCTTAGTTGATTGTTACTTGTTGAGTTGGCTTCATATAGCGTTTGAGAATTTGTTTTGAGCCTATAATTAGTTAGGTGTAGCTTGTAGCTCATAGTTGTAGAATTAACTGCTCTATCTAGGGTGTTTGGATCAGGGTTTAAACCTGTGTCCAACTTGTTTTCCTTTTAAATCATTGTTCCTAGTAGTCTTCATTAAGATCATATAGGTAATATTAGATATAAAATCAGTAGGTCTAGTAGTAAAAAAAATCAAAATCTCATTAAATTGGATGTTGTCTGATCATTGGGTAGAATCAGTTTCTGTGATCTTTAGGTTAGGTATTTTGGTATAGCATTGAGCTAAACTAGGTCTTATATTATCACTACATATCATCCAGAGGCTGATTAGAATAGTTAAAATTCAACTCAGTCAAAGTTTAATTGCACACAAAAAGTCAAAGTTGTTAGAATTCAGTTTTTGGTCAGATAGTTGAGAGCACTTGTAGGATTTATTTCTAGTTGGAATTATCTTTAGTTTGTTGATTTGTGTTCTTGAGCAGCTTGTTAATCTTTATCAATAAGTAAACCTGAGTTTGGAACTTATTTGCTTGTTGGATTATTGGTTTGAAGTTGACTGATTGAGCCTAGACTCCCCTGCTTTATCCATTTTAGTCAGTTTTCTTGGCATCATTTAGGGTAGTTGTAGACAGTTTTAGCATGAGATTTTGGCTTTATAGTTTATCAGTTAGGTAGTTAATCATTAGCTCTCTTCAGTTTTCATTTTCCAGCTTATTAAATACTGCTTATTAGGCCTGCATTCAGTAGCTTTAGGCCTGTTTTTCTGAATTAATCACATAGGGCTGCTAGTGATTTTCTGTAATTGTTCTTGTGGTTAGTTGGTATATCTGAGTTGATTTAGCTGATTTGTAGTTGTTTATATCAGATCTTAGCTTCTGGCTTATCATTTTTGAACTGTGCTTATTGCTTAGCTTATAGCTACTGCTTAATTGCTTGCATTCTGTATTTCTGTGTTTGCTTTCATCTTATCTGAGTCTATTTGAGCTTAATATTGTATAATACATTTGTGGTATCAGTTTAGTCAAGTTTTGTGGCAAGTGCTTATTAATAAGCACTTGCCATAAGCTGTTTTGGTCTCTTTAAGCACTTCTGCTTATTCTTTGAATTCCAAAATTTTTCTGTAAGCTCATTAGAATATTTTAGAATTTCTGTAAAATTTTCATAATTTTCTGAGTTCATTTACTATTTTTCTTAATTTCTTTTAGTTTAAAATCATTTTTAAATCAATTTTAAATAACAAAAATCCATAAAAATACAGAAAAAGTCTTGAAAAATACAAAAATAATTTTAGAATTTCTTTTATAATATTTTAGAATTTTTAGAATTTAATTTTCATTTATCCAAGTTATTTTTCTATTTTTCCTTAATTTTTAATTCATTTTTAATTCCAAAATTAGAAAATTAATTCTAGAAAATAAACAAAAAGTCTAAAAAATATTTTTCTTTTTCTTAAAATTCTTTTTATTAGTTTTAGAATTTTAGAAAATATTTCCAAGTTCGTAGGATCATTTTTCGTCATACGTTACGTTTTAATTTTACGGTTGCATTTCCATTTTCGCGTTTTTCACTTCTGTGCATAATCAGCTTGTAATCTTTGCATATTTTATCATTGTTTGTGAATACTTGAAGTATTTGTTTGCTATTTTTACTTTACCACTTTTCACGACTCGATTTCGCGATTCGACTATTCACGATTCCATTCTACCTTCGCTGGGACACGACCCGGGAAATACTTTCGCCGGTATTTCTTCGGAATAATTATATGTACTAAAACGACTTTATCAAAATGGCGCCGCTGCCGGGGAAGGTGGACGTGAGTTTTGAATATTCGTTTTGAAAAATCGTGTTGTGTTTAGTTTTCCACTATCTTGTATATATTTTCTCTAAAAAATATATAAAAATTTGAAAAATCAAAAACAAAAATAATCTTCTTATCCTCTTAAAATTGATTCTTTTTCTCAAACCCTCTCATGTTTAATTCTTATGGATACATTTTATTCTAATTGTGGAGAACCGTTCTTCGGAGGGTTGTGTGTGTGGTGTACGTGCGACGAATGTAGAGATAATATTCGAGATGGCGTTTGTTTGAATTGTAATTCTCATACATATGATCAAAATTCGTTCAACAATTCGTCTAATATTCCCAATTTTTATACACCACCACCACTATCTTGTTGGAGGCCGGGAATTCAAACCTCAAAGCATACTCCACTTCGGAATAATTATATGTACTAAAACGACTTTATCAAAAGTGCTTCATACTCCACTTCATTGTTGGAGGCCGGGAATTCAAACCTCAAAGCATACGTATATTCGACTCCTGCCGGATCGGTAAGTATTAAACCAACCCCAGATCCGTCCACGTTTGAGGATCCGTCAGTGTAAAGCGTCCACACTTGCTTTTTTTGCTCAACGACCTTTCTTTCTTCTGGTGCTGGGCTTGGCACTTCTGCCAGGAAGTCAGCTAGTATTTGCCCCCGGATCGACGTTCTCGGGCGGTACGTGATGTCGTGTTCCCCTAGCTCTATAGCCCACTTTGTTAACCTTCCCGCGTTCTCCGGTTTTGACAAAATTTGTCGTATCGGCTGATCCGTGATGATGGCGACCGGATGGGCTTGAAAATATCTTTTCAATCTTCTAGCGGCGTGAACAAGTGCTAAGACCAACTTTTCCAGCGGAGGGTAGTTAATTTCTGGACCTTGAAGTGCCCGTCCTACAAAGTATACTGGTATCTGCCTTCCATTGCGCTCTGCTATTAAGACAGCGCTAACTGCTTCTTCTGCGGCGGACAGGTACATTAATAATGTTTCTCCCTTTGTAGGGGCAGTTAACGTAGGGAGATTGGCTATCTGTAATTTCATATCTGCCAAAGCTTGTTCTACCTCTGGCGTCCACTTGAAGTCACTTTTCTTTAGGCATTTCTTTAACGTCTTAAAGAACGGGAGTGACTTTTCTGCGGCCTTTGATAGAAACCTGTTGAGACTTGCCAGCTTGCCATTGAGGGACTGTACGTCTTTCATGGTGCGCGGTGAGGGCATATCCATGATTGCCTTTGTTTTTTCCTCGCACGCTTGTATTCCCTCCTTGCTCACGTTATGCCCCAAGAACACTCCCTCCGATGCTCCAAAGGTACATTTTTTCGGATTGAGCTTCATGTTTATTTTCTTCAGATTGCTGAAAGTTTCTTCTATGTCACGGATCATCTCCTCCTCGTTATGACTTTTTATCACCAGGTCGTCTACGTATACTTCTAGATTGCGACCTACCTGTTTCTCAAATGCTTTATCTACTAGCCGCTGGTATGTGGCTCCAGCGTTTTTGAGCCCGAACGGCATCTTAGTATAGCAGAACACACCCTGGCTAGTGTGGAAGGCCGTCTTCTCCTCATCTTCCTTTGCCATCTGGATTTGGTGATATCCCTTGTAGGCGTCCAAAAAACATTTTAAAGGGTAACCACATAAGGACTCCACCTTCCAATCAATCTCCGGGAGGGGGTAGCAGGCTTTGTTAATGTCCGTAAAATCTACCCACATCCTCCAATACCCATCACTTTTCTTGAATAACACCGGATTTGACAACCAGCTGTGGTATGTGACTTCTCTCATGATTCCGGCTTCCACCAGCTTTCCAACTTCCTCATTGATCACCTTATTTCTTTCTGGGGCTTGCCCTCTCTTCTTCTGCCTTACGGGTTCTATTCCTTCCCTAGTCCCTAGCTTATGTTCTGCCAAGGTTCTCGGAACCCCCGTCATGTCCGCCGGTGTCCAGGCGAAGACATCTAAGTTATTCCTGAGGATCTTACACACCGCTTTCCTTGCCTCTTCTGTCAAAGCTCCCCCTATGACTACCGTCTGCTCCGGGAATTCTGGATGTATTGCTACTTTGATTCCTTCTGGCGGAGCGGGTGGTGAGTCTGGCTGCGATACCATTTGCACCTCGAGGGGTTTGACCTTCTCACTTGCTAAGGTAGCTATTCCCGCGTATGTGGGGAACTTCATCAGGCCGTGAGCCGTGGACACAATAGCTTTTAGAGCTCGAATCCCCGGCCTCCCAATTATCCCATTGTATTGAGAAGGTGACCGGACTATCACAAAATTCATCCATGTGGTGGTTTGGTAGGGGAATTGGCCTAGGCTTACCTCCAGCGCTATCTGTCCAAGCGGCCAAGATATCTCTCCTGAAAATCCTACGAGCGGCGTGGTTGCTGGTATGATCTTTTCCCTTACTTCCGGTCTTAACTTCAAAAAACAATGTTTGTACAACACTTCGGATGAGCTTCCCCCATCTACGTACATTCGGTGTACGTCATGTCCTCCAATCTCAGCACATACTATCATTGGACCATCCCCTATGTCGGCGGACACAAGTGGCGGGAAGGTTATATCCTGTTGGGTCGATTGGACTTCGTCTTCCCTGGGTCGGACGTTCCTTTGCCACTGTTGTATCATGAATATAGCTACTCCCTTTTCTTTAGCCGTAGGTTCCTGCTTCCTAGGTGCTTTGTCTGTTCTTGCTTTTTGGTTACCCTACTTGATTTCCTTGACTAAATGGGAAAGGTGTCCCGACTTCACTGCTTCTTCAATTTGCTTTCTCAGATGTATGCAGTCATTTGTGTCGTGGCCCCTATCTCCGTGGAAGTCGCAGTATAGCTTTTTATTCCTTGACTCCGGAGGTCCCATCATCAGAGGCGAGGGAATAAAGTTTCCCTTGGCAGGTTCAGTCGCTAGGATTTCCTTTGGGGTCTTTATCAGGGGTGTGAATTGATTATACCTCCGGCTTTGCCTCCCTTGGCGGCGCTCTTGGTCCCCTCTTCTTTCTTGGTTAGAATCAAAGTGCGCATGCCGGGGGGTTTCGGACGACTTCCAGGCAATTCCCTTTTTTCTGGACTGTGTTTGGATTGCCCTTTCTCCTCGGATGAACGCCTTTGTGACACTCATCATTTCGTCCACGGTTTTGGGGATATTATCGTTCAGTCTTTTGATTAAGCCCGGGTTGGTAATTCCGTGCATGAATCCGGAGATTCGCATGCATTCGAGAGCTCCTTTTATTAGCAGACTTTCCTTGGTGAAGCGTTCCATGAACGCTTCCGTTGATTCCCCTTCTCTTTGCTTTACATGATGGAGCTCGACCGGGTCTTTGGTGCTCCTCTTTTGTGGTAGGTAATAGGCTAAAAATTTTTTCCTCAGGGCTTCAAAGCTGTCAATACTTTCTGGCTCCAAGTCGTCAAACCACAAGCGAGCGGACCCCATTAGGGTGGAGTTAAACATGTGGCACCACGCTGGCATGGACCATCGTTCCACTCTTGCCGCTGTTGAGAAATTTTTGAGGTGGTCTTCCGGATCTCCTGTCTCGTCATAGGTCTTTACGTTTGAGGGCATCCGGATACGCTTGGGAAAAACAAACTCGCTGATGCGTTTAGTAAAGGGGGTGGAGGAATCCTCGATGTATGGTCGGAGGAGATCATTCTCCCCTTCTCCTTCACTTTCCCTTTTGTCCTTCTTTTTCCAATTTCGTCCTCCTGAACTTCCTTCACTGCCGGAGATATCAGACTTACTTGGCTCTTTATCGCCTCCGTATCTTTTTCCGCTTCTCTCTTGGGAACTGGAGGATATTACGTGATCGTTTATGAGCTTCCGCGCTTCTTTTCTCCTATCTTCCTGCCTTTTCGCTCCCAATCGTGAGAAGACACTTTGGGATCGCGGGCGGCTCTTTGATCTATCCTCCCTCTTACTCTGGCTCTTTGCACCTGAGCCTAGTCTGGAGAAAACACTTCGGGATGGCGATATTGACCGGCTCCGTGACCTTCTTTCTACTCCCTTCTTCTTTTTTCTTCTTGACTCTCGTTGGCTCCTTCACGGAGACGTTGTTTCAGTTTCTCGTTCAGTGCTGGCACCGTAACTCAACCTACTCTTAACATCTTTTAGTTTTTCTTTTTGGGCTCTTTCCGCCATAAATGGGAGTAGTTGCTCATAATGCTTCTGGCAGAATTCGCGAACTACTTCTAGCGGAGCGGAGCCAGGCGGAAAGTCACGCTGAGAGGTTCCCCCAAGGGCGGCGGTATTTCTTATTGAGCCGTCGGCATTTTGGGGGGTATTTTCAACAGCAGGGCTTTCGTTCACAGGACATGGTTGTGTCATGGTCCCACGGATGGCGCCACTTGATAAACCAGTATTTAGCGACTAGGATAGTTTAACCAAGGAAGGCGAGAGGAACGCCTTCTTATACGTGGAGATGCACAAAGATTTGGACCTGCTAAGAATAATGCACCGTTAGTCTCACCGTGGAGGGGGCCTCCACGGTCAACCTCGGGTGTAAGGATAAGTATTTGCTTTGGAATGAGATTTTAAAAGAGTAAAGAGAGTATGAGTGTATGTTGTGACCTCTGATGGCAAATACTCGAGGCTATTTATAGGCAAATGTGCCTTGGCGTTTACTTGTCATCCATGGGTTGACCTTGTACCTTGCTTACATCATGTTGTCAGCGTATCTCTGTCGGGGATAGTGACGTGAGGTCTTAGCTTTTGTCTTTTGCTTCGGCTGATGTAATCAAGGGGTCCACTCTGCTACTTGGGGCGCAAGTTGCGCTTGTCCCTGGTGAGGTTCGTCTGTGTTGGTTTCCCCCAGAGGAGATTCCTTTCCTCTTTGGGCTAATCACGGGTTTGATGACGTGTATCCCACTTCGTGTTATAGGACCGGAGGTCGGAGTAAGTTCCGTCCGCTCTTCGTTATCCCCGGATATTATTGTCGCGGAGTGATTATTATTATGTACATGATTAATATACGTCTATTGATCACTAAAAATGATATTTTATTTTAGATTTTGCATCATATCGTTTTAAAAGTAGATTTGCAACATATTTAGAAAAATTAGTTCTACAAATATACATTGTTTAAAGTTTGTTTTCTGTTATAGGAAAAATCCAACTTATACATAACTAGATTTCTCTTTATTTTGTGTCTCCTCTAACAAATTTTACCGCCAAAATTCTTCATTAAAAAATGGCTTTTTTCTTCAATTCCCGCCCAATTTCTACAAATTACAAAAAATATAAACCGACCATTACATTTTGATTGTTCTCTACATTTTGGTATAGATTTCATTAGTTTTTCTCCATTAAGCATCAAATCCTCAATTGGTGATCTCTGTTTTTTTGTGCGGTTTTTGATTTTGTTCATTTTCTTTTAGCTGTTATGAGTATACCAATTGAACATGTTTAATGAGTATTTGTGAAATAGATTCTAAACGAAGATCTTCTAAAAGACAATTAAAGGTGCTGGCGAAGTTTCGAGATCATGTTGTGAATATTGTAAAGCATATGAATGTGGATTGTAGGATACTCATAATGATAAACACGTATGGTTTATGTGATTGTGGTTCGAATTGTGTTAGGAATTCTAGAGAGAAGTTAGAAAGAGAAGTAGAAGATGGGAGCCTTTGAAAGAAACTAGTGAAATGTTTGATTGAAGTGAAAGGTCCAACCCCTTCCAAGCTAGGGAAGGGGTATTTATACTTACAGACAAACGCCCCCTGAAACGGGCTGTGGAGCGAGCTGACAGTGGGTAAAGACCCGACCCGACTCCACAAATACTAACTAATACTAAACTACGTTCTAACTAATATGATAAATACTACGAGCTACAATATGCTAAACTACACTCGGGGTGACCGAGTCTTCATATGAATAAACGTATTCCTAACAATCTCCCCCTAAGGGAGGTCACCCCGGAAAATAAATATTGAATCATAGCATTCAAGTCTTTGAAGACATCTTTGTAGCTCGTAGCCTTTTGATTCTTCATTGTTGAGATCTTTGTGCTTTAAGTGGTAGACTCTAGATAACACCTTCAATGTGATGGATGATCTTTGGAAATAGCTTCAACTTCATCATCCAAATGAATGTCTGAGGGTCATCTTCGGGCAGTAACATCTCCATGTGATATGAACATCTTTGTGTTGGCATGCTCACACTTTTTCAGGATCATGATCTTCTGCATCAGAGTTGTGGAAGCATATATGAGGCCCAATCAATGATCATGATTTCTTATATTGTGATGTTGAAGTGTGAGCATGTGTTGATGGATCAGCATCTTTTCAGCAATCAACCGCAACCGTCAGAAATTCCTGCAAATAGACAGTTAGAAACAAATCATTCGGTACTTATAGGTTTGGAATTAGAGATTGTCAACAGCATAGTGTGAAGACTCCTTCTAATCCTTACCAAGACCGTTCCCAATCGGTAAACCCTGAGAGGATTTACACGAACTACCTAAGTAGATCAACGATTGGGTGAGTCACTGGAGATCACTCCACGACTGTTGACCGTTTGTAACCATCGTGACCACTAAGCGTAATCCACAAGGAATTACCTAAGTGACCTGCATTCAGGGCTGCTTGATGTTGACCCTGGCAGGAATTTCCATTCAATCACTGGGAGTTACAATAGCAATGTCTCTCATAAATGTTCTGGCAGATTGCTAAGATCTGCGTAGGACTCATAAGTTTACTACTGGTGTCCTTAATGTTGAACAACCAGGGTAAAAGTAGCACGTGTTCCTATGAGATCTTTGTGTGCATCTCGAGGCTCTAGACTCGATAAGTGCAAGATTTGGTTTTCCTATACGGAGACTAGGGAGAGGTCTCCTGCTTCAATATCAACCATCTCTAAGAGATAAGTTGATAGATTACACCGGTTCTCCGTGAGAATGAAACAAGCTCTTTTAAGAGAACTTGAGTGGCTAGAAGGTTTAGTGCAATGCGTCACTGGGTCCATGACGTCTTGTCTTCAATACCGATGTCGCCTTAGCAACCATCAGTAGATTATGAATTGAACCCGGTTTTTGCCCTAAGGTTGAATAATTGGAGGGTAATTTCTTTTCACCCTCTCTCATTTCATTTGTTTTTAATTCTTCAACCCCTTCTTTCCCCTTTCTCACATTACTCCTTTTTTCATAATCATACCTAAGGACTTTCTAATACAATCTATTCGGTATTGTCCTTGGGTAGATCCCTCCGGCTCTGGCGGATCATAGGACGGTTTTCCTAACCTTAGCCACCTTATAACTTCATGACTATCCTATGTTGCCATACACCAAATCATTGAAAATTCTCTCAACATGTTTATGATTAAGAGACACATTTTGTTTAACACATTGAGAGTTTTGTCATTTTCAAATGCTCCCCCTTAACATGTGCTCATATGTATTGATTTGAAAAATTTGCACATGTCAGGAAGAGATGCACTTTTTGAATTGATCTACCTTAAGTGAACATGACCGGGCATTCAAGACACGCTTACATCACTAGTTAAACTAGCTTGAAGTTATTACCCAGCCCGATCAGATTCACCCAAGGTTTCTCGAAACGTTACACTCTACTCAGACAAGTCCTCTTCGAGACACGTTACATCACTGGTTAGACCAGCTTGAAATTATTACCCGGCCAAAACTAGTCCTTTCAATTCATGACAATTGTGTTTCGTCAATTCATGAGTCAAGTCTGAGTCTCGAACTCTTAAGATGCAAGGATCCTTTTTCACAAATCATTTGCTCCCCCTCAATATGTGCATTGATATACAAAAGAGTTTGGCACATAGGGAAAAGCATATTTTTGGGTTCAAAACATCACGTTTTAATCAGTTTTTCATATTTAAATCACATCTTCTCCCTCAATCAAAAATTTCAAACCAATTGAGATTTGTGATCCCAAGTGATTTAAATAAGTTTAAAGGTTTTTGGAGAAAGATGTGTCATATTTAAGAATGACTGATTTTGAGACGACTCATTACTCCCCCTCAATCAATGAGGGAGAATGTTAGTGTCAGTTATGATGAGTTTATAAATGATTTAAACTTTAACGAGAAACTCATGAAATAAAAAATCATGTACTCACATAACATTTGATACCACACTACTTATGACGCACAAGATAACTGGTGGTGGTGGTGAAAGAGTTGTTGTCATTGTTGCTGCCGATGTTGTTGTTGTGGTGAAATCAAAGCCAGTCAATGGAGTTTGAACATCTGATCAAATGGTTAGAGCAGGAGCAGGCACATTCACATCAGCCATGGAGTCTGCATAAGAGTATCAACAAAGATATGCATACATACAGATTCACTCTTAATTAACTGCTACCACGTAGCAGCTAGCCTACTCATAATACCATATTCATATCATGATCAAAGAACATTCAAGCAACTCATCAAAATGCTATCTAGCATGAAGAGAAACTAGCAATCATGAACATTCATTGCAAGTTTCTATCAGACATAAACAACAATCACTAACATGGCAATTCACGCATATTTCAACATTCAAATCAGGAGCTTAGGAAAAAGATTCTAACCCGGTAACTACATACCTAAGCAAATCCTGAGAACACGAACACATAATCAACAACAATTAAACAATTATCAGCAAACAGCAAACGAAACACAATCAATCAGATTATACGAATGCCAGAGGAGAGAACAGGAGCATCAAACACAATGGTTTTCTAGCATCATTTAGATTTTGGATTTTAACGTATTTAGAGGATTAAGCGAGGATACCAACGTGAGACAAATGGACCTTCTAGTTACATAAAGCTAGGAAACTATAACAACTAACACATTTGTCCATTTAAGATAAAGCTTGGTAAGTTCCTCTTCAACTAATACCCTCTTAACTATAAAACCTTTTCTAACAATTATGAGACAACCAAGAAATCCGTTTGATGATATAAAATTGGAAACCACTCTCCCCCTCAATTGATGACCCATTGTCATTAATTGAGTGACAAATTTTATGAAGTATCTAAGACTGATTGATTTACAAGCAACACGTTACCACCATGTGTCTCACAATTAATTTTCCGAAGAATCATAGAAAGAAAATTATTTGTTTTGATAAAAAGAAGACTTCTCTTCTTAAACAAGAAATAATGCACTGAACCGTACATTATTCCGAAGAAACATGGATATAAAGTAATTCATGCCCGGGTGAACATCACCCAGTAAAAGGAACTACCGTCTTTTTGGCGACGTGTATTCCTCATTTTGAAGAATGGGTTGCTATCTGAAGTAATAGCAAACCGTAATATAAAATCCGGGTTACAGTCTGAAATAACTGCAAGCCATTTAGGCATGTTTAGAAAAACCTTTTTAACTTCTGTTCGAACTTCATTTAAAGACCCGTGTCATTATTAAATGACATTTCTAGGACCGTAAATGTTATCGATGCCAGAAGACATGCCTAAAAAAAAACCCTATTTTTTGTATTTTCTAATTTTTATAGGTTTTTGTTGGTTTTATATAACTATATACATTTTGGTATAATATATGTACAAAGGATACTATTAAGTTTAAGAAGATGTTGACATGAATACCGAAATGAGGATTTCGTTCAGCTTGTTGTAGAAACGTGTAGTCAACATCTCTTAAACTTTTACCACCAAAGCTTTTGAGGCTCTAGAATAATCGTCTGAGTGTAGAGCCTTCTCGATGTGAACCTTTGGTAGCTTCCCCCCAAACAGACAATCACCAACTTGAGACCACTTCCCCCAAGTCGTTGAAATGATGCAAAAAGTCTCATTGTATGAAGCTCAAAAACCCAAAGAAAACGATAACAATGAAGTAACAGGGTGAACCACGGATCATCTCTGCGGTTATCAATCCTGGAATGTATGATGAAGCCCGATCACATGACCCTGTTGTACGTCCCCAATGTACACATTACTTTGCGGTTTGGAGCAGTTGTCTATTCAGGGGAATAAGATATCAACATCTTCATTTCACCAAATACTTTCCAGTTTTCTTACACATACCAACTCAATCCATATTGTACGCATGTATCAAACACAAGAAGAAACAATGACACCAAAGTAACAGGTTGAAGCACTGATCATCTCTGCAGTTATCAACACCGGAATAGATGATTAAGCCCGATCACGTGAACTTGTTGTGCGCCCCTGATGTACATAAATCTCTCCCCTGATGGTTGCGATCTCATCGGAATCATCATAACAATGTGTACATGAATCATTAACCAGAAGCACTTTACCATAAATCATATCAGCTCATATGAAGACGTCGATAAGCAATATCATCTCACGCTCCAACTGTTCTTCTCATATTTCTTTCCACTAAATGCTGGAGTAATACATACCACAAGTATCAGAAGACCACTTCCCCCACGTAGTTGGAATTATACACCAAACGCCACGAGTTAAGACACTGAGTTTCTCTCCGGTTGTGGCACTCGTCTTCCCGGGATAACTTCAATTAAACTGAAGTATTAAGTTCATCATGTGTACTCGTTATGCATTCAAATGCATGTCTCCTTCCCCTTGCTAGTTTTGAAACCTCAGAATCAGCAACACTTTTAACGCACATATACTTGCATTGTTGAGAAGAACCAAATAAGCAAAAATGTATCTAGTGAGAATCAACTGCTATAGAAACGCTCACTAATCGGGTTAATACTCCCTCCCAATTAGTAAGCCCATAAGTGTACTTGCTCCCTCCCAAACTGACAACCCGTTTGAAATAACCTTGATGCTTGTTGAAGAAGTATCTCTCAATTCTGCCCAAATTGTCTTCAGTCTCTTATCTTGTCATGCACAACGTAATCATAGACTGATAATCTGTAGCTTCTTCACGGGTTTGTTTGGGGAACGTCATGTCGACATTTTCAACTCACGTAGAATGCTTCGAGTTCTTCGTAAATGACCCCAATGTACATAATTCTCCCTCCATGATGATGACGATCACTCGAAATCATCATAACTGTGTGTACATAAACATATCAACTGGAAGCTACATACAAATCACTACCCCATGAGTAGATGTCGATAACAATTCTCTTCAACAATTCTCTGCAGATCAACCCCTAATTAAACCTCTTTTCACTTCCACTGGCTAATAGTAAATGACCACGTATGGAGAAAACCCGATATACCAAACTTGAAACTAAAGTAGAGTTCCCCGCTCTTGTGTCTTAAGCTTGCACTAATGTTGGAAGAACGGTGTAGGGAATTTATGCTCCAAGAAAATCTCTAAGTACTCACTACCCAACCATAACATGAGACATTACCACCTCTTACGATTATCCACAACGACAACGGCGTGTAACACTGAGTACTACAATGTAACACCTTAAAGTGATAGTTAACCAGGTCTTCAACCATCCACCACGACTGCTGGTAACTAGATAAACCAAGTCTTCAACTTAAATCTCAAGCACGAGTAAGTTATCGTTGAAAGTCATACATCCACCCACCCCGACTTCAAGATAAACTAAGATCACGCCTTTGTGAAAGTCAACTTCAATCTCAAATATGTGATACCCAATCAACTCTGTAGTCACAATTAGTCTTCCATAGTTGGTGGAACATTAGGTGTTGGAGGAGAGGAGAGTCATTTCACGCATCAATCAACATGTATTTTATTCACACTTCTCCCCCTCAAATATTGCATATGAGGATGCGATTTTTGATTGAACAAGTGAATAGAAATACATGTAATTTATTCACACTTCTCCCCCTCAAAAATTGCATATTAGGTTGATCCACTATTCACACTTCTCCCCCTCAAAAATTGCATTTGACGATGCCATTTTTGATCGAGTGGATAATAACAAATACAATTCGATGAAGGTAATCCACTTGAAGACTGAACAAGCGTGGAACAAATATGAAGTTTGTTGATGAGAATGGTCAGAAGCAAGAACATTTCACAACTTCCGAAGATAAAGCGTACTCAAGCGTACACTTTTCTTTTCTATGATGAACGGGGCCTGAAGTGTTGTCAGCAGACGCCATAATGATGACATTGAGGACCGAGGCTTGAACTGAGGTGTTCAAACGTCATAGTCGATGAAGAACGAGGCCTGAACTGATGTGAACAGACGTCATTGTTGTGTGCATCAAAGTTGAGCTTCTTTAACCCCTGATTGATGAGATATCATTCTTTTCGGCAGCCAAACTCTAAGTCTTTCCTTAATAGGATTGAACGATGTACCTGCACTTAAGTAAAGACTACCTACACAGACATTGAGAGTTTGTTTGCATTTATATGGGTTAGCGAAATCAGCATCTATACCATTTGGGGTTCCACTTTCAACCTTGGTTTTGCAATCAGTGAACATCTTTCTCATAGGTATCCATCTAAGACCAACAATCTTAAAAATTCTACGCGTCAGTATCCACCTAAGGCAAGTTTTAGGAGTGTTTGGTTTCTCATGTAACGTGGAAGTCATGTTGAGAGAACACCTTTGTCCTAAATCAATCTGCCTACCAGCTTTCTGAGTATGACTCTTTGGTTCTACGGGCTTGTTGTAGTTTCTAGTCTTAGATGGTTGAACCTTAGCATGAGCATTCACTTCCTTCAGGAATTTTGTAACACAATTATCATGATTTGCCTCAAAAACACATTTCAGACAAGTTGAGCAAACAAAGTGTATAGATTCAGAAAAGGATCTAGGATTCTTAGAGTGATCTTCTACGGGAATCGATTTAATCGATACGTAACTACTCTTGGAAACAGGCAAATTCCTAGTCTTTTCAAGTGTGGTTTTCTTAGTATCCTCTAGGTTGTGATTCTGAACACTATTTTTATGTCTAACATGTTCCTTTAGTGTCACAAATGACACATGCTTTGGATTATTCCTAGAAGCACTAGAGGCACTCATATGATGAGGTTTTGCAACAACACATTCTTTATCATTAGGTCTAGACTATGAAGTGACTGGTTTTGACAAAACTTGTATCTCATCAACTTGGGAGGCAACCGCAATTTTGAAAATTTTGGTCGTTCAGATCTAAACGCAGTCGGTTGCCTAACAACACTTTGTTTCCTAAGAGGTTGTGAAAGTGGTTTTCCCAAGATTGATGGTTTTGCAAACTTAGTGTTCACACTAATTCCAGATAATTTTCTTAACTCGTTTTTTAATGCAGCAATTGCAAAACCTTTTTCCTGAAGTTGAGCTTTGAATTCATCATTTTTGGCCATCAAAGAAGTTGTTTGTTCAATAGTCTTACTCTTCTTTTCTTTGATAGAATCATACAGATCTTTGTAATGCTTTTTCAAAGTCTCATTTTCCATAAGTAATTTAGCCACATTACATTCCAATTCAATGTTTCTTGTTTCCATTGCATCAATGTCATGTTTAATTTTGGCATCATCACTTTTCACAAGCATATTAGTTCGAGTTTTCAAGTTGTTGATTGTTGAGTTTTTGGCTTGTAGCTGAGCTTTCAAATTGTTTATTTCAAAAAATTCACGAAATTCAGGAAATTCTGGATTCTTACATGGTTTGATCGTTTGAAGACTTTCTTCCTTTTGTTGTATTGATATTTCAAGTGAAAAACAATGTTTTTCAAGTTGTAAGAATTTGTTAGAAAGTTCATCATAAATTTCTTTTTCAATCATATTATTTGTTTTGAAAAACTCAACCTTAAGCAAAGAACATTTAACTCGATCATGTTCAACATCCTGGTCAATTTCTCCCTCCTTATGACTCATATTTGTTGAATCATGAGTGGTATTGCTATCAACCTTTTCCAACAAATATGTGTCATAAATAGGTTCAGATTGATCAGTATGTTGTCGTTCACTAGCAGGGACATTATGTTGAACAGTTAAGTGTACCTCAACAAATGGCACTTGGTCATTTACTGGTCTGATATCTGCATCCATGCCATGTGTGATGTGAATCACTGAACTGTTGCTTGTATCATGCATATCTGACTTTGTCCCACTGCATTTTGTGGCAACTGAACTAGCATCCAATGCTTTACTCGAATCAACCTTCATTTCCCTTGATTGGATTAGTTGTTCATTCATCATGATGTCATACATTCATTTGTGTTATGCACTTTCATCAATGTACTTCACAACATTACTCATGCGTTGGAGTAGTGTTTCTCTGAACGCATCAACTTCAATTCCAGTTTAATTAGTAAAATACTTATTAGTCATTTGATTCTCAGTGAATTGTGAATCAATGAACATTTAGAGTTGGTTGTTGATCACACAAAAGGCAGCCATGGATCTTTCTTCAGAAAATTTCCTTTGTGAAGTTGTTGTTCAAGTTGGTCTAAATACTGAATCATTTTGACAGTGAAGGTCTGAACATCTTGACCAAAGAGTGATGTGAAAGCACGTTCGTAAGCGAATGCACGTTCGTATCCTATTAAGTATCCAGGTCGTTCAAAGAGAACCTTGAGATGTGAGTGAAGTAGTTGAAAACTTTCAATGCACCTTTCATTTGCATTATCGGCCAATTTTTGCAGGTGATGAAGTTCTCTCTCAGAAATGACAAGGTCTGAAGTAGTAGACATGATGTAAACGTGCACGGGATTTTACAATTCTATGATTTAAACCGAGAAATAAATTATTTCTCAGGATTTTACAAAATCAAGAAGAAACCGTGAAACACCGAATACTGGCGTTGAACTTGATGATCAGTTGATGGACTAAGTTATATGTTGTTTAGTTGTGATCTTGGTTCGGTTGATGCAAGTTGGGCCTCGAAAATTTGGTGAAAATTTTGTCTAAAAACTTGAAACCTCAATAACTTCACTCTGGAGTGATTTTAGGCCTCGAAACTTCGCCTGAATCGATAAATCCATTCAACGTGTCATTCTCCTTTGTCTCACGGTTTCTTTGACAGGTATTTCGCTGAAAACGGAGTTACGGTTCAAGAGTTATGGCCGTTTGAAGTTTTGACGTAAAAAGTCAACATTGGTCAAACTGCAACTATGGCAAATCGCTAAAATTTCAATCCCTGAGTGAGCAACTCGCTGAAATTGACAAATCACAAGATGACCAACTCGCTGAATCACCAACTCGCTAACTGACCAACTCGCTGAATTCACCAACTCGCTAAAACTGCAACTCGCTATATTAATCAACTCACTAGGTTGGCAAATCGCTGAACTCACAACTCGCTAAAATGTCAATTCATTAACTCGCTGGAATCTTAAATGAGCAACTCGCTAACAACAACTCGCTATTGATCAACTCGCTGGAATCATGAAAGAGCAACTCCCTAGTTTGATCAACTCGCTACTTCCACTAGAGGACGAACTCTGACAACTCGCTAGATAATGAGACAAAAGTGTCGTTGTCTTAGCGATTTGTCCGTTTTTCCCAATATAGTAAAAGACAACTCGCTAGTCAGAAAATCACCAACTCGCTACCAAAGATTACCAACTCGCTAGGAAGAAACCACCAACTCGCTAGGAAGAAACCTACTCCAAGGGACAACTCGCTAGATAGAAACAAGCTACAAATTGCTCCAAGAATCAATTCCGTGAATGATACAACTTAACAAATTGAAAGACTACTACCCTAGAACATCATAGAACATGAAAGTACATCAATAACACTAAACAAGTCACAAAATGAGATCAAACTAGAGAAATAGTACATATACTATTCGAACCAAATACAAACACAAAACCACTCCACAAATTCGAGCACCAACAATCCTAGAATGAAACCATGGCTCTTGATACCAATTGTAGGATACTCATAATGATAAACACGTATGGTTTATGCGATTATGGTTCGAATTATGTTAAGAATTCTAGAGAGAAGTAGAAGATGGGAGCCTTTGAAAGAAACTAGTGAAATGTTAGATTGAAGTGAAAGGTCCAACCCCTTCCAAGCTAGGGAAGGGGTATTTATACTTACAGACAAACGCCCCCTGAAACGGGCTGTGGAGCGAGCTGACAGTGGGTAAAGACCCGACCCGACTCCACAAATACTAACTAATACTAAACTATGTTCTAACTAATATGATAAATACTACGAGCTATAATATGCTAAACTACACTCGGGGTGACCGAGTCTTCATATGAATAAACGTATTCCTAACATGGATAAAGATACGAATGAAAATAATAAGGAAATTAGGGCTAGTAATAATGAAGGAAATGTTGAAGATAAAGAGTTTGAAGGAGATATGGTGGATAACAATTGGATGATGGAAAAAGACATGGGTAATGTGCCTGATGTGTTTGGAGATGATGAAAATGGAGAAGTTAGAGGTGTATGTGGTATAGGTGACCAGAACGTAAATTCAAAACTCACTATAAGTGAGCATGTTGTTCATAACATTTGTGATACTATGAGTATTAGAAATGAGGTTAGTAGTGATAAAAATTTGTCTTATGCTTTTGTTGTTGATACCAATGAAAATAAGATAGATAAAGCTTTGTTTATGTGTCTACTGAAATAATTGATGAAGATAGGGAAGTGGTTATATTCAATGAGGAAATTGTTAAAGTTGGAAATGAGAAATGGGAGGACACTCTGTAAGGATATTTGTAGGCGATAAGATGAGTATTAATGAACAGATGTACAATTTGAGAAAAATGTGGTTTAAACATGGACTGAAGGAGGTTGTTCCTTATAATAATGGCTTTGTATTGTTTAAATTACTTGACAATGAAGGAATGCTTAAAGTACTAGAAAATGGGCCTTGGTTAGTTTTTAATAAGCCACTGATAACGCAAATATGGGATCCTAAGGTATATTTGGATAAAGTTGAACTAGAAGTTTTGCCTTTATAGATTAAGCTGCACAACTTACCTGTTGAAGCTTGGTCCACTAAAGGTATCAGTGCCTTAACAAGTATTTTGGGTAAACCATTAATGATGGATGCAATAACAACTAGTGTATGCCAAAATGGGAGAGGTAAATGTTAATAGAAAGTTCATTGATAAATTGAGGTTGTATATAGAGATGTTGAGAACAAGCAAAAAGGAGTTAAGTATGTGTGGAAACCAATGGTGTATGACATTATAAAGTGTTTGGTCACTCAGAAATGATGTGCAAAAAGAAGCCAGTGTCTAATGAGGAAAGGGTGGAAAAGAGTAGTGATATTGATGTTGTTCCAATGAAAAGTGTTGAGAATGAAGGGTTTACAAAAGTGACTTATAGAAGAACAAATGAAAATAGTAAAAAAACAGTGAATGCAAAGTTCAACAATAAAGGTGGTTTGTGGTTAAAAAGTAGATTTGGAAGAGGTCTTTATATTCTAAATAGGGTAATTAAACAAAATCGACAGGGTAAAGAGTTTAGAAAGAAAAATGTGACAATGGCTCAAAAGGATCTTACTACACAGGGAGGTGAACAAGTAAAGAGTTCAACAAAAGACTCATATGTGAATCCAAAGAAAGCTAGTTGGACTGTCAAAAATGATATTTTAGAGGCAATGAAGAGAAGTGCAAATAATTACTCAATGTTAGATGGTTTAAAGAGAGATGAAATACTAGAATTGAATGGGCTAAAGAAAAAAGAGGGGGTGAATTCGTTTTTGAATAAGAAGATTGAACAATCTATTCAAGAATCAAGATTCTGGGATTTCGCTATAATTCCGCTATATATGATAAAATAATTTAAAGATAAGTGGGAAGATATGTATGGGGGAGCTAGAATTAGGTATGAAAATGTTAAGGACATATTGAATGATGATGATGATGATGATGATGATGATGATGATGATGATGATGATGATGGAATTGCTACAACCATGGAGGAAAACCAGATAGAGGGTCTAGTTGAAGATGTTTTGTCTGATTAATCTATGTTATTCAATGGGTGCAATGGAGTATAAAATTGCAACATGGAATGTGAGAGGTTTGGGGAAAGAATTAAGACAAAAAGAGGTGTAGAAGCTAATCAATGAGGAGCATCTTAGTATTTGTGTTGTTCTTGAAACTCATTTGAAAGCAAATAAGCTGAATAAAGTTTGTGATAGAATTTTTGGTACTTGGAATTGGGAATCTAATAGTTCTTAAGTAGAGGTGGCTCGAGGATTATTATTGGATGGAACTTATATGCAGTTAAAGATATGCTAATTCATATGAACAAGCAGTTTATGTTATGTTTAATTGAAGACATTGCGAGTAAAGTAAATATTTTATGCACTTTTGTCTATGCTACAAACAATGGAGTGGATAGAAGGGAGTTATGGAAGGAGCTTATTAGATATAAGCAAATCTTTGATGGCTTGCCTTGGGTGATAATAGAGGATATCAATGTGACTTTAAAATAAGATGAGCATTCTATGGGTGAGTCCACCACACCACATCAATAGACAAACACCCCCTTCCTTCTAACTCCATGTAGATCCATCCATTTTAGTCACCCTCTCCACAACACTCTCTAATCCACACTACACAAAAAAACACTCACTCTACATTTCCACATTTTCCTACAAAACCTCACACATTTTACACATCACCACCTTTCACCAATGTCAATGTCCTTAACCTGTACCCGGACTCGACCTCAAACACGCCGTCACACCACCTGTCCACGTCATCCAAACTCACCAACCACCAGATAATGTGCATTACACCTCACGCCTCACAGATCGTCTCACCACACTAGACTCATTATCATCATCTTTAACCAATAAACATGAATCTGAACATGAAAACATTATTTCATTTTCAATGAGCCGTCACTTCCCCAATACTTGCCAACACCCAACAATCACTTACACCACAACCTTTATCACCAGTTCACCATTGTCGCCCCATCTTCGGCAGCGCCATTGTCACTGCCATGATTTAAGGTGGGTTACAGGTCTCCATTTCCAATTCGAAATCTATTGACAATAGTTTTAGGTTTATGTAAGATATAAATTTGTTTTCTGTCCTTGTGATATGTGGGTCACAGGGTTGTAATGTTTTGTTCATGATTCGAGAGAAACTGGAGGTAAATATATGTTCTTGATTTGAGAGAAACTGAATGCATTTATAGATTTTTGTTGGACATATATTTGGATTTTTCATTAGGTTTGTTGAATGGATATGAGAGGATTTGGTTTGTTGAAGATGTTTATGAAGATCCAAAGGTGTTAGAGATATTATTTTGTAATTGTTTATGATATCTTTGGTGGCTAGTGGTTGGTTGCCCGAAATCTGGGTTGAGTTTGCTAGTGTGTGTTTGAGACTTTGAATATTGGCTATTTTAATGTATATCTAGGTTAACAATGATTAATATTATGAATTTAGTAAAGAGGGTGTTCGGGAATAAGTTTACTAAGATGATGTGGCCAGATTAATGGCTAATTTTTTACTAATCAATGACACGTAGGCATTATTTGCTTAATCATGTCGTTTAGTAGACCCAATAGGATAATTAGCAATATTAGTACATTTAATAAGGAAAAAAAAAAGAATGATACACAACTAAGTAAAAAGTGGCAACTTGAATACATTTTCAATCAATTATCCCTTGAATGAATTTTATATAAAACAATGTATACTTTATTATACAAGAAAACAATGTTAAAGCATACATTAAACTCCTTGAGTTATATCATTTTTAATACATACGACTCTTGCCACTTTCAAGAACACATTTTAAAGAAGTTCAACGTCAAATTGAAAGCTAGAAGAGTCGTATGTACTAAAAATGATATAACTCAAAATATTTAATGTATGCTTTAATATTGTGTTCTTATATAATAAAGTAAACATTATTTTATATAATTCACTCAAATAATAACATCTATAAACCTTAAACACTAAAACCTAAACCATAAACCCTAATGTCAAAACCCTAAACCCTACTCCATTTAATTTCCCAATGTAATCCACCCCATCCCCGCTTCCCCAACCCCACCCCACCCCACAGACAAACGTATTTTCACGTAATATGACACACGGGACTACTCCTCCTTTTTTTCACTTAAGGGGACAAGTTGTCATATGAGGGGACCAATTTATTTTTGTCCGAAAAATTAATAAAAAAGAGGTGACATGTACAATTTTGGTTAGGACAAGTGCATTACGTGACCCCTATATCCTGGGTCACGTAAAGGGTGTGTATTTTGAATAATAAGAAAAATTGTGAACTCTATTTATCATATAAAAATTGCATAGGCATCCATGTAATTTTTGCTTTTTTTCTTTTCTTATATTTTTGATTGATTTGTTCTTAAATTAACTTTTTTATTACTTGTATTACTTTTGAGAAAGTACTAAGAACATTGTATATTGAGTGTAACATTAGTACACCCCTTAACCATTCATATCCCTTTTTTACCCACTTTATTAAAAGAACAAAATTGTTTTTGTTTAATGTTTCCCACTTTTTTATGACAGTTTTATACACTTTATTAACAAGATAAGACGATCTTTTACGGTTTTTATGCTCCGTCATTTTTTTTTCTTTTTCTTTTTATTTTCTTTTTTTGTCTTACATACTACTTGTCAAATTTTATATTTTCTTTTCCGTACTTTCAGTTTTACATTTTTATAATAAAAACAAAATTATAAAAAAAATGAATAAATAAAAAATTGAGGAATGTATTACAATCATTTTAAGGAGTGTACCAATAACTTATGCCTTGTGTATTTGTGAGATTATAATGAAACAACTTAGAGTAATCATTCATTATCTTAGAGGATGTTTTTAAATTAAGTGGTTTGGAGACATACCCATTTTAGCCATTTAATTAAGAGAGAGAAGTTTTTGTGGATCTTCTCAATAATAGGGAAAAAAATTATTAATAAAATTGGCAGTTTAAGTGAGGTTAAAAACTAGTATAATAATGCTTTGCAATTATTGTTAAAAAAATTATTAATAAAACCGGCAGTTTAAATGAGGTTAAAGGCTATAATAAGGTGGGTAAATTATATGGTTAACTTACTATTTATGCATATAAATACAAGTTCTTGGATTTCTTCTGTCTTTTAATTTCTTAGGCTGTAAAAGCAATCTCAAAGAGACCTACACACAATGATGAAGCAAACCAGGTCACATATGACAGGTTTTTATATAAGCCTCTTTGTGTATTAATTTGTCATGCTTGTAAGTTTTTATCCTCTATTTATCTTTTTCTTCATAGTATGTTGTTTTTGTGAATAAAATTCATATATAAGTAACCATTATTTTTATTCACATGTAGCAACAATGAAATCGGCGACATCAAAACAGTTGGGGTGTAGAACCCTCAGCTTGCAACCCACATTGTACATATACAGAAAACCTTAACTGGTGTTGCTATGGCGACCTTCGTAACTCAGACCTTTGCACGATGAACAAAGAATCTTCTGAGCCAAAATGTAAAACCTCCCATAAATGTTGTGCATCGAAAATGTAATTGACGATGTTATCTCATACTTATTCAATGAATAAACAACGTTTGTTGGCTACATATAATTCTTCCATTTGTTAAAGGTAGAATCTTGGTTTGGTTTCTTATAATAGAAAGTTTTAAAACGAATTAAACTTTTGTTTATTTATTATCATTTTGTTTTTAGACATGTTACTTATATGAAATTTATAATGTTTGCTTACATATATTTCATAGTAAAATCACGTATATATTTGTACTCGATCATGAAAAGTTAGTTTTTAAGAGAACAAACAACAATTTGACAATTATGGTAAACACTACCAATAATCTAATATAATAGCAATACTCGTAAAAATATGTGCTATTTATTCACAAACGTATTTAAAAAAATTCAAACATTGTCACCATGTCAATAATTTATCACTCTCAAAGCTTCAAATTGCATTAACTGTGAGATAAAAATGAAGTAAAATAAAAAGATGCAGATTTTTTCGGACCTCGTATTTTTTAACAATTCATAAACCTTTTTTTAATAATTGATAAATTTAATAATTGATTTTTTTGGACCTCACGTGAGTATATATTTGTGAAATTGAATAGATAGTTTTAAGAGATGCTATAAACCTTCTATGGTTCTACATACGAGTTTTGGGCTCATTTGGATGAAGAACAAAGAAAAACGCCAAGTTTCAGAATCGTGACCGGCATCCTGACGACATCACTACAAGTGCCCAGAAAGTGCTATAAAAAATTAGCTTGCGACCACTCAGTGTGTTGAGACGGCCTAGCTAATGGCATCAACTCTTAAAGAGCGACGACGTCAGCCTATGGCGGTGGAAGATTAAACCCAAAATTAATGCCATCACACATTGTTTTCCTATATATGCAAACACATATTTTTCATTATTGTTTGTGAATTTTTTTGTGTAACTTGGAGTCAGAACCCTAATCATTCTGGCAGAGTTTTTAGGCCTTTTTGGCTATTCAATACTCCATGTATTGTTGAGATAAGTTCATATATCAATCATTCAATTATGTTTACCTTTAATTGTTTGATTATGCACGTTTCTTATATCTCCATTAATATGTATGATAGGCTAAATTAATTACTATTTTCTTAGGAATGCATGAAGCCTAGTTGTTAATTACTTGTCTATTGTCTCTTGTTAATGGTTTGCAGTTGAAAAATTGGCTAGGGAAAATTATACTAGCTTGAACGTCCACTAAAACATGACTAGTTAATGCATATGTCTTAGGTTATTGGCTAGGTAAGTATTTTATTGCGCAGATTAGCTATTGGATGAGTTATTGACATTCAGATAGGCGTCACTCACTTAGGCTAGCTTATAGAGGTGGGACTGACCAACCCACAACTGCTAATCAGGAATACGTCACACTACATTAAACAAGGAGTGGCAATTCAATAGACAATGTAAGTAACAAGTAGGGAGTAATGCAAACCTGGGTATATACGTTTTTAACCTTTAAGAGTTTTCACCACTTTTACTCTTCTGTCTTTTTATTTTCTTGCATTTAGGATAGTTTTAGTAGTTAAAATAAACACCCCATATTTTTACTTGATTTCAATAAAACCATAAAATATCAAAAAAGAATCATCTATCAACCTTTTTATTTAGAGCCGAAAACTAATAAAAACTAATAAAAACGAATGAAAATTAACGTATAAACACGGATAAAAAGATATTAAATTAGGGACTTACTTCTAAATAGTGCTACTGGTGGCGGTGGGTATAGTTTTGAAAGAAGACTCGATTATGAAACTAAAGGGACCAAAGCGCAAGTTTTGAAAGTTAGCGGTGGTAGTATAAGTTTAGCCATAAAAGAGAAAAGCCACGAGGGTTATCAGCCGAACGAAATTCGCATATATCGATCAGTTTCATCATCAGTTTCAGGTAATATTGAAACGCCCAGAATTTTTTTTTTTTTTTTTTTTTTTTTTTTTTTTTTTTTTTTTTTTTACCAACTTAATATAACACCAACACTTATATTAACATATGAAATTGTGCATAACATATATCATTCGCCTTGACCCGTACATGATCAAAATGGGTCAATATGGGCAAGAATGGCACTATGCCAAACACCCCTTTTTAAACTATAAAGAAACTACTTAACTACTTGATCATTACATAACCATGAGTTTATATGTTCATACACAAAAGCATACAACCTAGGGCGTTTCTTGGTAAGAGAGCGTGTAGGGAAAAAGGCTCCATACCCAAGTATTTCACCGGGTCTAGTTCTCGGTCTTCGTACCCTTGATTGCACTACCACTAGCTTCACCTATAATAAACATAACGAAGCAACGTAAGCAATAGCTTAGTGAGATAACATATAAAAGATACTAATCATAACATGGCATAATACTATGGTTGCTTCGTGTTGTTATTATATACTAGTCGCCCACTAAGGACGTTGTGAACCCATATTGGTTCAATATAACTGGAAATATTCTAGTCGTCCACTTAGGACGTCTAAGTCATATATTCCATGACTTTGAGCCGCTTATATGTAACACCCCCAATTCATGGTTGCAGCGGAATTCGAACTGGGTGTTACTCGACGGCACAATAGTCACAATAATAGAAAACGAACTCCAATTGAGTCGTTTTAAGAGATGTATCATTCAAATTATATAAATATCAGAGATTTCAAAATGAGGTCCCAATTGGTTCCATGTTTACAATGTATAATAAATGAGTTTTGAATGATAATAGAATTTATAGCCCTCTTGAGTATCCGTGTCCTTCCGTGCCATCCTTGATCGTCATGAACCTGAAATACATGCTTGAGAGGTCAACACAAAGGTTGAGTGATATTCATAGAGTTTGTTAAATCGATTGAACACAATATGTTGGTAGTGTGAGTTATAGGCTCACACCAATGTTTGGAAAACAAAACAGGTAGGCTACGTTATTATACGCCCGGAACATGTATTATACACTAAGCTTATGACACCATAACGTTAACGTGTACCAATATCAATCGGCGGTTTTATCCCGGTAGGTATGTTGCTAACATACCTAAATCTCAAATATTATTGCATTTGTTTGAACTTAGTCAATACAAATGGGATTCGTCAATCCCAATAGGCCTATTAATAATATTCGCGCTCACTATTGCTAGTGACTAAATGGTTCATAATAAAGGATCTCGGTTTAGCAAGGTTGGTACTTAGTGATAATAAAACAATCAGGTAAGCATACAATTTAAAAACATTGTGCTCGGTTATAAATAGCATGTATTCCCCCCAAGGGTTTGTAAAACAATTAAGTAATCGAAAGTGGGGCTATGAACTCACCTTAAGTAAGATAGCAAGTAATGAATGTAACGGTTGAATCGTGAAGGTTTCTACGAGCAACCTATAATAGAATGTTGTGACTTAAGATCGGAGTAAAGAATATGAAGTAGTGCCTATATATATATATATATCTTGCATTTAGTCCATGATGTGGTATGATGTATAGTGTAAGTCTTTGAAAGAGAAGATTCATGAAACATGTATGTTTTGTATATCGTTTACTACCGTTCGGGCCGACATAATTCAGAAGTCATGTTAGTAAGCGTTCGAGGAGCCAGGACACTTTAACTCGTAAATCCACAACTCAACTCGACGGCTTACATAATGAACTCCTCACATGAGGCTCCCTACTATTGTAGTAGTTGATGAAATATATAGATATAAGTTTTGATCCGAAAGGTTACATGTCCGATATTTGAATAAACTTAGGAAAGTTTATTAGTACATGAAGATTGTTATTAGGGTATGTTTCATAAGTTTTGTATGACCATTTTCTCTTGGTAATATCTCATGGTTCCCTTTTAAGTGAAGTAGATCCAAATTGCTTGTTCAAGTTCTCGTCAACTCTTTGTTTCATGTTTACGCCTATGAAAGTTGGTATGGTCATTTCGTCATGGCCTAGCCATGACCTTTGGTCCTTGTTTCAAGGTCATGAGACACAACCTTGGCTCTAGCCATGGTTGTGGTCTTGATTATAGGTCATAATAACTCTTGTTCCTTTTAAAGTATAACCATAACTTAGTGACTTATTATATGTAAATAGCTGTTAAGAAATTGTGAAATATCTTACTCAGAAAGTGTTTTCAAGGCTCGAGCCTCTTTGTTCCTGAACGAAAACGTCGTTCCGGACAACTTTCGTGTTTTAACTTTTTGATGAATCGGACCAGAAGTGGGACTTTCAAAAAGTCAGAATGCGATTCAGGAAGGTTTAGGCAGTTTTGCCGGAAATCTTTGGTAACTTCAAATGGGCGTAACTTTTGACTCGTATACTCGTTTTAGGTGGTTCAAATTGCTATGGTTTCCTTGTTAAGTCCTCTACTGTAATATGTAATGATCCAACATCATATTTTTACCATTTTGATCAGGTCTTACCAAGAAAGTCACTAGTTTACTTGTTTTAGTAACTTGTTGTAACAATCAATAACAATAACTTGTTTTGGTCATTTTTATACATCATGGACATGATAACAAGACAATATATAGCACAAATAATATGTAAATAACATGAACATGATTATTTAACAAGAATCAAGTTAGGGTTTGGCTCACAACTTTTGGCTTTCAAAGATGAAAGGAAGTTAACATGTAAGGATAGGACTTTGATAGACTTGCTTCAACCCTTTTTCACTTCATGCAATCTTTCTACCCTTGGTATTCTTGAAAGATGGATGATGAAGGTTTAGGTGAAATGAGTGGATTTAAACTCAAGAGAAATCACCAAGTATATGAGGTTATGGAAGTGTTTGATGAATGATAACCTATCTAGGGTTTCTACCTTGAAGAATCACTTGAATCATGCATGAAACTTGGAAGAAAATTAGCAAATGGAATGGTGTTGGTGTGTATGGAAGTGGACGGCAACAAGGGAGGGATGGGGGCTTTTATAGGGTCTTAAGGAGGTTACTTGTGTTGACTTGTCAACCCTTGGAGGCCAAGTTCAACACATGTAAGCATCCAAGAGTACAATGCATGAGATCTTTCCACCTAGTGTGAATCCCCCCCCCTTATGGCGGTTTGCAAAGCTTGGAGAGCAAGGGTGTGGACTTTTCTTGGTATTATCCAAGATACTTGGTTAGTTTTGACTCCGGGAAATGCCAATCGTAAGTTGTTACGCCTCAAAACGTAAAACCGGGTGTCGTAAAATTATGAAACTTTAAAGTATTGTTAGACATGTCCCTATAGTCCATAATAAAATATAAAATGAGTGGTAGGTTCCATTTGGGTGTAAAACCCTGCTAAAAACTGGAAACACGGGTCTAAAACGCGTAATACGTAAAACGTACGAATATTGCGTAAAATTGAGAAAAGTAAAATGTTACTTTTCTAATGTGATAAAAATGATTTAAAATGACTTATAATGTCTAGACTGGGCTCAGTCTAGTGTCGGTTGGTATTAAATGTCTTTTAGACATCAAACCGTAAGCCTAAAAATCACGAAATGACTTATAACATCAAGGGATGATTTTTGGTCAATGGAGGAGGGAAAGAATATGTTGACTTTTTCTAATAAGTTGAAAACTCAAATCTTCTTAGAAACGCGTTTTGTGGTCTAACGGTTAATCGCCCAAACGATTAAGCGTGCTTATGCGAGAGTAGTACAGGCTTGGGTGACCTGCCGGGAAGTCTTTGGTCATATTTTTCTCAGTCACAATTAATTCTCAAATAAATCATGAGTGTGTCAAATATTTTTCTGATGCGGGGTCACTTAACGCGGTCGAG
Organism: Artemisia argyi; assembly: GCA_030686995.1. Taxonomy (NCBI): domain Eukaryota; kingdom Viridiplantae; phylum Streptophyta; class Magnoliopsida; order Asterales; family Asteraceae; genus Artemisia; species Artemisia argyi. Next base: position 43,271,408 of record CM060683.1, on the reverse strand, counting down.
TTTCGTTGTACGTAGAATTTCTGAATGACGTTTTACCCTAAAACGTGTAATTCCTTAATAACTTTCACGAAAATGATGTGACGAATGTCAAACATTTAATTTGCCATGGAAATGATTTATCACTCGAGAATATCAAATAAAAATCAACTTTCAGGAAAGTTTCGGGAAAAATGAATAGTAAAAGTGAATAGTGAAATTTTCCGGGAATGGTAATTAACCTGAAATTGCGAATTGTTACAGTCTCTACCCCTTACGGGGAACTTCGTCCCGAAGTTCTTTGTGTGTCATATGTTGGAGTGGTGTCGATAAAGATGTGTGGTTACTTATGAGGACTCGAGTCTTGAATTACCAGTGATATAGTTTGATTTGTCTCAGAATACGGTGTGTCAATAGAAATTGATAACATAGTTGAATATCAATAGAGATTTATATAATAGTCGAATATCAAAGGAAATTGCTATAGCAATCGAGTATTAATAGGAATTGATATAGTAGTTGAATATCAAAATAGAACTTGATATAGTTGTCAAGTATCAATAGCAATTGATATAAGAATCGAATCATGGAATAAGCGTTGAACATGTGGTTGGACCAAGTCCTGTTTGAATTGTACGGCTGCCCATGCATATGGCTACATGGCCCCGTAATGAGTTTGGTACGACTGCACATGCATATGGTTACATGGCCTCGCAATGAGTTTGTTACGACTGCACATGCATATGGGTACATGGCCTCGTAATGAGTTTGTTTGTTATTGCACTATCATTATGAAAACCAAAATGTAAATCTCGTACTAATGGAAATTGGGATAGTTGTTGCAATCATAGCCTAGTAGGTAATCTGTTGTTGTACCTAGTGTTTATGTCATGGTTTGAAGCGATGTCGGTGAAAAGATAGGATTTCTTGTGGCGAATATAATGTAGGTATCATGCCATACCTGAGCAATGTAATGTAGGTTTCATGCCATACCCGAGCAATGTAATGTAGGTATCAAGCCATACCCGAGCAATGTAATGTAGGTATTATGCCATACCCGAGCAATGTAATGTAGGTTGACTTCATACTTATGTTATTTCGGATATAAATAAGCCCACTTGTTTATAATTCTTTATTTACATAGAGAGGCATCCCAAACAATGTAACTAAAGGAATATAAACTTATGGTTCGATGATTTATAATTTCTTTATTTAAATGAAAAGGCATCCCAATCCATTCAAATAAGGACATTATAAATCATCCTACTCAAGAATTCCCGACACAACATTCATACTTAGCCGGTGAGTTACAAGGTAGTGTATTACGAGATGATACTGGTGTTCCAAAAGTACAAGATGAATATTCAAACTTGTAAAGCTGATGAGGATACTTGTGGTGTAACTAAGGATGATTTGAGCTTTAAAAGTGCATCAAAATCTGTTAATGAGCTTGTGGTTCCAACGGTTGTGAAGATAATGTTATGATATGTTGATGAACAAAAGTGTGTAGTGTATGCTTAACATTAATACTCTTAGGTATAGATGTTGAGTTTGCTTTAAAAATCTTAAGAGATTTTAAAAGTTTATGATGGAATGGTATCCTTAGGACCTAAACAGGATAGTACTTCTACAGGATGAAGAGAATAATTGATAACTATCCCAAGATAGTAGTTCGGATTATCTCATAAATGAAAAATTTCAAGAATGAAATTAGGTAACACAAATAAGGTGTTAAGATTTCGCTGAGTGGTAAGACATTATCGTGTCTCTAGATTGTTTTAATGTATTCTGGTGGTTTATCGAGTTCATGTAGGAAATCAACCTAAACATAACCCTAGTACAACTATTCTCAGTATTTGAAAATTCTAAGTCGAATATAGTTAGTCAGACTATATTCCACTGTCCCTAGGTTAAATATAGGTGACTAGTCTATATTTAGCCAAGGTTCGATAAAATTTTCAAATACCTAAACTAGGTATACTTTTGATATGTCCGTTGCTTTCGGGAAACTGTCCACTAAACAAAGGCGATGTCAAACCCTTAAGTTGCAAGTCCCGTCCATACAAGACTTGTAACGTATGTTTTCATATTCCATTGCATAGAAGGTAGTAAGGGTAGATACGTATGGAAAGGAAGTTTTAAGTAGTTCTAAAATAGAACATACTTAGCCAGGATCACGAACTTTTAATAATGAAGGTTTCATAAGAAAACTTTGATGAATGTAGAGAAAGTTCAGCTTTTGTCGATGATGGATTAGTTTGTCCTTTAGAAATCTCATATTTCTTGTTTTGAAATCGATAGATTGTGACGGGTTTTTGATATCATAAGAAATGATATTAATGATGTGATGGAATAATTCTAGAGACCATTTGCACAAAACACAATGTCTCGGAAATAGGTTAGACCATTGTGCAATTCACAATGTCTGGGAAGTAGGTTAGGCCATTGTGTGACTCAAAACATTTGAGAAATGATTAAGACCATTGTATCATACAATGTCTTGGAAAATGAATGAGACCATTGTATCTCACAATGTCTTGGAAAATGAATGAGACCATTGTATCTCACAATGTCTTGAAAAGTGAATGAGACCATTGTATCTCACAATGTCTTGGAAAATGAATGAGACCATTGTATCTCACAATGTCTTGGAAAATGAATGAGACCATTGTATCTCACAATGTCTTGGAAAATGAATGAGACCATTGTATCTCACAATGTCTTGGAAAATGAATGAGACCATTGTATCTCACAATGTCTTGGAAAATGAATGAGACCATTGTAATTAGTTACAATGTCTTGGACATATAATGTTGGAGTAGGAACATGATTGGGAGAGTGTGGCTGTGCCGAAATGCCTTAGAATAGGCATACACAGATATGTTTAGTCCATTGTCTAGATAAATGATTGAAAATAAACCGAGTTTATATATCAATATACTAATATGTTCATGTAGCATAAAATGCCTAGTGTGTATATATCAATATACTTATATGTGTTCATGTAGCATAAAATGCTTAGTGTGTATATATCAATATACTGATATGTGTTCATGTAGCATAAAATGCTTAGTGTGTATATATCAATATACTTATATGTGTTCATGTAGCATAAAATGCTTAGTGTGTATATATCAATATACTGATATGTGTTCATGTAGCATAAAATGCTTAGTGTGTATATATCAATATACTTATATGTGTTCATGTAGCATAAAATGCTTAGTGTGTATATATCAATATACTTATGCTTACGGGGAAATGCTCAATTATGTTTAGGGTACATATATCAATATGCAATTATGTTTGTGTAGCACAAAATGTCTACGGGGAAATACTCAAAATGGGTATATATGAATATACTAATATGTTTGTGTAGCATAACATGCTTACTAAGTCCATAATCGTCTGGAGGATGGAAGACACGGAGAGCGGAAGGCTATAAAAATGGTTTTGCTTGTAGTTGTAGTTATAGTTTAGGTCTCAATTAGACCCGTTTCTCTATAACCATGGCTCTGGTACCAATCTGTAACACCCCCAATTCATGGTTGCAGCGGAATTCGAACTGGGTGTTACTCGACGGCACAATAGTCACAATAATAGAAAACGAACTCCAATTGAGTCGTTTTAAGAGATGTATCATTCAAATTATATAAATATCAGAGATTTCAAAATGAGGTCCCAATTGGTTCCATGTTTACAATGTATAATAAATGAGTTTTGAATGATAATAGAATTTATAGCCCTCTTGAGTATCCGTGTCCTTCCGTGCCATCCTTGATCGTCATGAACCTGAAATACATGCTTGAGAGGTCAACACAAAGGTTGAGTGATATTCATAGAGTTTGTTAAATCGATTGAACACAATATGTTGGTAGTGTGAGTTATAGGCTCACACCAATGTTTGGAAAACAAAACAGGTAGGCTACGTTATTATACGCCCGGAACATGTATTATACACTAAGCTTATGACACCATAACGTTAACGTGTACCAATATCAATCGGCGGTTTTATCCCGGTAGGTATGTTGCTAACATACCTAAATCTCAAATATTATTGCATTTGTTTGAACTTAGTCAATACAAATGGGATTCGTCAATCCCAATAGGCCTATTAATAATATTCGCGCTCACTATTGCTAGTGACTAAATGGTTCATAATAAAGGATCTCGGTTTAGCAAGGTTGGTACTTAGTGATAATAAAACAATCAGGTAAGCATACAATTTAAAAACATTGTGCTCGGTTATAAATAGCATGTATTCCCCCCAAGGGTTTGTAAAACAATTAAGTAATCGAAAGTGGGGCTATGAACTCACCTTAAGTAAGATAGCAAGTAATGAATGTAACGGTTGAATCGTGAAGGTTTCTACGAGCAACCTATAATAGAATGTTGTGACTTAAGATCGGAGTAAAGAATATGAAGTAGTGCCTATATATATATATCTTGCATTTAGTCCATGATGTGGTATGATGTATAGTGTAAGTCTTTGAAAGAGAAGATTCATGAAACATGTATGTTTTGTATATCGTTTACTACCGTTCGGGCCGACATAATTCAGAAGTCATGTTAGTAAGCGTTCGAGGAGCCAGGACACTTTAACTCGTAAATCCACAACTCAACTCGACGGCTTACATAATGAACTCCTCACATGAGGCTCCCTACTATTGTAGTAGTTGATGAAATATATAGATATAAGTTTTGATCCGAAAGGTTACATGTCCGATATTTGAATAAACTTAGGAAAGTTTATTAGTACATGAAGATTGTTATTAGGGTATGTTTCATAAGTTTTGTATGACCATTTTCTCTTGGTAATATCTCATGGTTCCCTTTTAAGTGAAGTAGATCCAAATTGCTTGTTCAAGTTCTCGTCAACTCTTTGTTTCATGTTTACGCCTATGAAAGTTGGTATGGTCATTTCGTCATGGCCTAGCCATGACCTTTGGTCCTTGTTTCAAGGTCATGAGACACAACCTTGGCTCTAGCCATGGTTGTGGTCTTGATTATAGGTCATAATAACTCTTGTTCCTTTTAAAGTATAACCATAACTTAGTGACTTATTATATGTAAATAGCTGTTAAGAAATTGTGAAATATCTTACTCAGAAAGTGTTTTCAAGGCTCGAGCCTCTTTGTTCCTGAACGAAAACGTCGTTCCGGACAACTTTCGTGTTTTAACTTTTTGATGAATCGGACCAGAAGTGGGACTTTCAAAAAGTCAGAATGCGATTCAGGAAGGTTTAGGCAGTTTTGCCGGAAATCTTTGGTAACTTCAAATGGGCGTAACTTTTGACTCGTATACTCGTTTTAGGTGGTTCAAATTGCTATGGTTTCCTTGTTAAGTCCTCTACTGTAATATGTAATGATCCAACATCATATTTTTACCATTTTGATCAGGTCTTACCAAGAAAGTCACTAGTTTACTTGTTTTAGTAACTTGTTGTAACAATCAATAACAATAACTTGTTTTGGTCATTTTTATACATCATGGACATGATAACAAGACAATATATAGCACAAATAATATGTAAATAACATGAACATGATTATTTAACAAGAATCAAGTTAGGGTTTGGCTCACAACTTTTGGCTTTCAAAGATGAAAGGAAGTTAACATGTAAGGATAGGACTTTGATAGACTTGCTTCAACCCTTTTTCACTTCATGCAATCTTTCTACCCTTGGTATTCTTGAAAGATGGATGATGAAGGTTTAGGTGAAATGAGTGGATTTAAACTCAAGAGAAATCACCAAGTATATGAGGTTATGGAAGTGTTTGATGAATGATAACCTATCTAGGGTTTCTACCTTGAAGAATCACTTGAATCATGCATGAAACTTGGAAGAAAATTAGCAAATGGAATGGTGTTGGTGTGTATGGAAGTGGACGGCAACAAGGGAGGGATGGGGGCTTTTATAGGGTCTTAAGGAGGTTACTTGTGTTGACTTGTCAACCCTTGGAGGCCAAGTTCAACACATGTAAGCATCCAAGAGTACAATGCATGAGATCTTTCCACCTAGTGTGAATCCCCCCCCCCTTATGGCGGTTTGCAAAGCTTGGAGAGCAAGGGTGTGGACTTTTCTTGGTATTATCCAAGATACTTGGTTAGTTTTGACTCCGGGAAATGCCAATCGTAAGTTGTTACGCCTCAAAACGTAAAACCGGGTGTCGTAAAATTATGAAACTTTAAAGTATTGTTAGACATGTCCCTATAGTCCATAATAAAATATAAAATGAGTGGTAGGTTCCATTTGGGTGTAAAACCCTGCTAAAAACTGGAAACACGGGTCTAAAACGCGTAATACGTAAAACGTACGAATATTGCGTAAAATTGAGAAAAGTAAAATGTTACTTTTCTAATGTGATAAAAATGATTTAAAATGACTTATAATGTCTAGACTGGGCTCAGTCTAGTGTCGGTTGGTATTAAATGTCTTTTAGACATCAAACCGTAAGCCTAAAAATCACGAAATGACTTATAACATCAAGGGATGATTTTTGGTCAATGGAGGAGGGAAAGAATATGTTGACTTTTTCTAATAAGTTGAAAACTCAAATCTTCTTAGAAACGCGTTTTGTGGTCTAACGGTTAATCGCCCAAACGATTAAGCGTGCTTATGCGAGAGTAGTACAGGCTTGGGTGACCTGCCGGGAAGTCTTTGGTCATATTTTTCTCAGTCACAATTAATTCTCAAATAAATCATGAGTGTGTCAAATATTTTTCTGATGCGGGGTCACTTAACGCGGTCGAGTTTCGTTGTACGTAGAATTTCTGAATGACGTTTTACCCTAAAACGTGTAATTCCTTAATAACTTTCACGAAAATGATGTGACGAATGTCAAACATTTAATTTGCCATGGAAATGATTTATCACTCGAGAATATCAAATAAAAATCAACTTTCAGGAAAGTTTCGGGAAAAATGAATAGTAAAAGTGAATAGTGAAATTTTCCGGGAATGGTAATTAACCTGAAATTGCGAATTGTTACAGTCTCTACCCCTTACGGGGAACTTCGTCCCGAAGTTCTTTGTGTGTCATATGTTGGAGTGGTGTCGATAAAGATGTGTGGTTACTTATGAGGACTCGAGTCTTGAATTACCAGTGATATAGTTTGATTTGTCTCAGAATACGGTGTGTCAATAGAAATTGATAACATAGTTGAATATCAATAGAGATTTATATAATAGTCGAATATCAAAGGAAATTGCTATAGCAATCGAGTATTAATAGGAATTGATATAGTAGTTGAATATCAAAATAGAACTTGATATAGTTGTCAAGTATCAATAGCAATTGATATAAGAATCGAATCATGGAATAAGCGTTGAACATGTGGTTGGACCAAGTCCTGTTTGAATTGTACGGCTGCCCATGCATATGGCTACATGGCCCCGTAATGAGTTTGGTACGACTGCACATGCATATGGTTACATGGCCTCGCAATGAGTTTGTTACGACTGCACATGCATATGGGTACATGGCCTCGTAATGAGTTTGTTTGTTATTGCACTATCATTATGAAAACCAAAATGTAAATCTCGTACTAATGGAAATTGGGATAGTTGTTGCAATCATAGCCTAGTAGGTAATCTGTTGTTGTACCTAGTGTTTATGTCATGGTTTGAAGCGATGTCGGTGAAAAGATAGGATTTCTTGTGGCGAATATAATGTAGGTATCATGCCATACCCGAGCAATGTAATGTAGGTTTCATGCCATACCCGAGCAATGTAATGTAGGTATCAAGCCATACCCGAGCAATGTAATGTAGGTATTATGCCATACCCGAGCAATGTAATGTAGGTTGACTTCATACTTATGTTATTTCGGATATAAATAAGCCCACTTGTTTATAATTCTTTATTTACATAGAGAGGCATCCCAAACAATGTAACTAAAGGAATATAAACTTATGGTTCGATAATTTATAATTTCTTTATTTAAATGAAAAGGCATCCCAATCCATTCAAATAAGGACATTATAAATCATCCTACTCAAGAATTCCCGACACAACATTCATACTTAGCCGGTGAGTTACAAGGTAGTGTATTACGAGATGATACTGGTGTTCCAAAAGTACAAGATGAATATTCAAACTTGTAAAGCTGATGAGGATACTTGTGGTGTAACTAAGGATGATTTGAGCTTTAAAAGTGCATCAAAATCTGTTAATGAGCTTGTGGTTCCAACGGTTGTGAAGATAATGTTATGATATGTTGATGAACAAAAGTGTGTAGTGTATGCTTAACATTAATACTCTTAGGTATAGATGTTGAGTTTGCTTTAAAAATCTTAAGAGATTTTAAAAGTTTATGATGGAATGGTATCCTTAGGACCTAAACAGGATAGTACTTCTACAGGATGAAGAGAATAATTGATAACTATCCCAAGATAGTAGTTCGGATTATCTCATAAATGAAAAATTTCAAGAATGAAATTAGGTAACACAAATAAGGTGTTAAGATTTCGCTGAGTGGTAAGACATTATCGTGTCTCTAGATTGTTTTAATGTATTCTGGTGGTTTATCGAGTTCATGTAGGAAATCAACCTAAACATAACCCTAGTACAACTATTCTCAGTATTTGAAAATTCTAAGTCGAATATAGTTAGTCAGACTATATTCCACTGTCCCTAGGTTAAATATAGGTGACTAGTCTATATTTAGCCAAGGTTCGATAAAATTTTCAAATACCTAAACTAGGTATACTTTTGATATGTCCGTTGCTTTCGGGAAACTGTCCACTAAACAAAAGCGATGTCAAACCCTTAAGTTGCAAGTCCCGTCCATACAAGACTTGTAACGTATGTTTTCATATTCCATTGCATAGAAGGTAGTAAGGGTAGATACGTATGGAAAGGAAGTTTTAAGTAGTTCTAAAATAGAACATACTTAGCCAGGATCACGAACTTTTAATAATGAAGGTTTCATAAGAAAACTTTGATGAATGTAGAGAAAGTTCAGCTTTTGTCGATGATGGATTAGTTTGTCCTTTAGAAATCTCATATTTCTTGTTTTGAAATCGATAGATTGTGACGGGTTTTTGATATCATAAGAAATGATATTAATGATGTGATGGAATAATTCTAGAGACCATTTGCACAAAACACAATGTCTCGGAAATAGGTTAGACCATTGTGCAATTCACAATGTCTGGGAAGTAGGTTAGGCCATTGTGTGACTCAAAACATTTGAGAAATGATTAAGACCATTGTATCATACAATGTCTTGGAAAATGAATGAGACCATTGTATCTCACAATGTCTTGGAAAATGAATGAGACCATTGTATCTCACAATGTCTTGAAAAGTGAATGAGACCATTGTATCTCACAATGTCTTGGAAAATGAATGAGACCATTGTATCTCACAATGTCTTGGAAAATGAATGAGACCATTGTATCTCACAATGTCTTGGAAAATGAATGAGACCATTGTATCTCACAATGTCTTGGAAAATGAATGAGACCATTGTATCTCACAATGTCTTGGAAAATGAATGAGACCATTGTAATTAGTTACAATGTCTTGGACATATAATGTTGGAGTAGGAACATGATTGGGAGAGTGTGGCTGTGCCGAAATGCCTTAGAATAGGCATACACAGATATGTTTAGTCCATTGTCTAGATAAATGATTGAAAATAAACCGAGTTTATATATCAATATACTAATATGTTCATGTAGCATAAAATGCCTAGTGTGTATATATCAATATACTTATATGTGTTCATGTAGCATAAAATGCTTAGTGTGTATATATCAATATACTGATATGTGTTCATGTAGCATAAAATGCTTAGTGTGTATATATCAATATACTTATATGTGTTCATGTAGCATAAAATGCTTAGTGTGTATATATCAATATACTGATATGTGTTCATGTAGCATAAAATGCTTAGTGTGTATATATCAATATACTTATATGTGTTCATGTAGCATAAAATGCTTAGTGTGTATATATCAATATACTTATGCTTACGGGGAAATGCTCAATTATGTTTAGGGTACATATATCAATATGCAATTATGTTTGTGTAGCACAAAATGTCTACGGGGAAATACTCAAAATGGGTATATATGAATATACTAATATGTTTGTGTAGCATAACATGCTTACTAAGTCCATAATCGTCTGGAGGATGGAAGACACGGAGAGCGGAAGGCTATAAAAATGGTTTTGCTTGTAGTTGTAGTTATAGTTTAGGTCTCAATTAGACCCGTTTCTCTATAACCATGGCTCTGGTACCAATCTGTAACACCCCCAATTCATGGTTGCAGCGGAATTCGAACTGGGTGTTACTCGACGGCACAATAGTCACAATAATAGAAAACGAACTCCAATTGAGTCGTTTTAAGAGATGTATCATTCAAATTATATAAATATCAGAGATTTCAAAATGAGGTCCCAATTGGTTCCATGTTTACAATGTATAATAAATGAGTTTTGAATGATAATAGAATTTATAGCCCTCTTGAGTATCCGTGTCCTTCCGTGCCATCCTTGATCGTCATGAACCTGAAATACATGCTTGAGAGGTCAACACAAAGGTTGAGTGATATTCATAGAGTTTGTTAAATCGATTGAACACAATATGTTGGTAGTGTGAGTTATAGGCTCACACCAATGTTTGGAAAACAAAACAGGTAGGCTACGTTATTATACGCCCGGAACATGTATTATACACTAAGCTTATGACACCATAACGTTAACGTGTACCAATATCAATCGGCGGTTTTATCCCGGTAGGTATGTTGCTAACATACCTAAATCTCAAATATTATTGCATTTGTTTGAACTTAGTCAATACAAATGGGATTCGTCAATCCCAATAGGCCTATTAATAATATTCGCGCTCACTATTGCTAGTGACTAAATGGTTCATAATAAAGGATCTCGGTTTAGCAAGGTTGGTACTTAGTGATAATAAAACAATCAGGTAAGCATACAATTTAAAAACATTGTGCTCGGTTATAAATAGCATGTATTCCCCCCAAGGGTTTGTAAAACAATTAAGTAATCGAAAGTGGGGCTATGAACTCACCTTAAGTAAGATAGCAAGTAATGAATGTAACGGTTGAATCGTGAAGGTTTCTACGAGCAACCTATAATAGAATGTTGTGACTTAAGATCGGAGTAAAGAATATGAAGTAGTGCCTATATATATATATATATCTTGCATTTAGTCCATGATGTGGTATGATGTATAGTGTAAGTCTTTGAAAGAGAAGATTCATGAAACATGTATGTTTTGTATATCGTTTACTACCGTTCGGGCCGACATAATTCAGAAGTCATGTTAGTAAGCGTTCGAGGAGCCAGGACACTTTAACTCGTAAATCCACAACTCAACTCGACGGCTTACATAATGAACTCCTCACATGAGGCTCCCTACTATTGTAGTAGTTGATGAAATATATAGATATAAGTTTTGATCCGAAAGGTTACATGTCCGATATTTGAATAAACTTAGGAAAGTTTATTAGTACATGAAGATTGTTATTAGGGTATGTTTCATAAGTTTTGTATGACCATTTTCTCTTGGTAATATCTCATGGTTCCCTTTTAAGTGAAGTAGATCCAAATTGCTTGTTCAAGTTCTCGTCAACTCTTTGTTTCATGTTTACGCCTATGAAAGTTGGTATGGTCATTTCGTCATGGCCTAGCCATGACCTTTGGTCCTTGTTTCAAGGTCATGAGACACAACCTTGGCTCTAGCCATGGTTGTGGTCTTGATTATAGGTCATAATAACTCTTGTTCCTTTTAAAGTATAACCATAACTTAGTGACTTATTATATGTAAATAGCTGTTAAGAAATTGTGAAATATCTTACTCAGAAAGTGTTTTCAAGGCTCGAGCCTCTCTGTTCCTGAACGAAAACGTCGTTCCGGACAACTTTCGTGTTTTAACTTTTTGATGAATCGGACCAGAAGTGGGACTTTCAAAAAGTCAGAATGCGATTCAGGAAGGTTTAGGCAGTTTTGCCGGAAATCTTTGGTAACTTCAAATGGGCGTAACTTTTGACTCGTATACTCGTTTTAGGTGGTTCAAATTGCTATGGTTTCCTTGTTAAGTCCTCTACTGTAATATGTAATGATCCAACATCATATTTTTACCATTTTGATCAGGTCTTACCAAGAAAGTCACTAGTTTACTTGTTTTAGTAACTTGTTGTAACAATCAATAACAATAACTTGTTTTGGTCATTTTTATACATCATGGACATGATAACAAGACAATATATAGCACAAATAATATGTAAATAACATGAACATGATTATTTAACAAGAATCAAGTTAGGGTTTGGCTCACAACTTTTGGCTTTCAAAGATGAAAGGAAGTTAACATGTAAGGATAGGACTTTGATAGACTTGCTTCAACCCTTTTTCACTTCATGCAATCTTTCTACCCTTGGTATTCTTGAAAGATGGATGATGAAGGTTTAGGTGAAATGAGTGGATTTAAACTCAAGAGAAATCACCAAGTATATGAGGTTATGGAAGTGTTTGATGAATGATAACCTATCTAGGGTTTCTACCTTGAAGAATCACTTGAATCATGCATGAAACTTGGAAGAAAATTAGCAAATGGAATGGTGTTGGTGTGTATGGAAGTGGACGGCAACAAGGGAGGGATGGGGGCTTTTATAGGGTCTTAAGGAGGTTACTTGTGTTGACTTGTCAACCCTTGGAGGCCAAGTTCAACACATGTAAGCATCCAAGAGTACAATGCATGAGATCTTTCCACCTAGTGTGAATCCCCCCCCCCTTATGGCGGTTTGCAAAGCTTGGAGAGCAAGGGTGTGGACTTTTCTTGGTATTATCCAAGATACTTGGTTAGTTTTGACTCCGGGAAATGCCAATCGTAAGTTGTTACGCCTCAAAACGTAAAACCGGGTGTCGTAAAATTATGAAACTTTAAAGTATTGTTAGACATGTCCCTATAGTCCATAATAAAATATAAAATGAGTGGTAGGTTCCATTTGGGTGTAAAACCCTGCTAAAAACTGGAAACACGGGTCTAAAACGCGTAATACGTAAAACGTACGAATATTGCGTAAAATTGAGAAAAGTAAAATGTTACTTTTCTAATGTGATAAAAATGATTTAAAATGACTTATAATGTCTAGACTGGGCTCAGTCTAGTGTCGGTTGGTATTAAATGTCTTTTAGACATCAAACCGTAAGCCTAAAAATCACGAAATGACTTATAACATCAAGGGATGATTTTTGGTCAATGGAGGAGGGAAAGAATATGTTGACTTTTTCTAATAAGTTGAAAACTCAAATCTTCTTAGAAACGCGTTTTGTGGTCTAACGGTTAATCGCCCAAACGATTAAGCGTGCTTATGCGAGAGTAGTACAGGCTTGGGTGACCTGCCGGGAAGTCTTTGGTCATATTTTTCTCAGTCACAATTAATTCTCAAATAAATCATGAGTGTGTCAAATATTTTTCTGATGCGGGGTCACTTAACGCGGTCGAGTTTCGTTGTACGTAGAATTTCTGAATGACGTTTTACCCTAAAACGTGTAATTCCTTAATAACTTTCACGAAAATGATCTGACGAATGTCAAACATTTAATTTGCCATGGAAATGATTTATCACTCGAGAATATCAAATAAAAATCAACTTTCGGGAAAGTTTCGGGAAAAATGAATAGTAAAAGTGAATAGTGAAATTTTCCGGGAATGGTAATTAACCTGAAATTGTGAATTGTTACATTATACACACTGATCACCCACAAAGGATGTCTAAGTCCCATTTAACGAGATGAGACACTAATAAAGGCTCGGTCACCCACTAAGGATGTCTAGGCTCCATTTCGGAGCATGTTATGACATAATAACATGTGTCGTCCACTTAGGACGCTATACAAGTAGTATTGTGGAAATAGAGTTAAAATCACATAACTAAACCCAAACGGGTCATTCGGGGCTGTTTTGACCCGTCTAGCATAATTCATGTATAAACATACTACAAGTAACTTATTTAGGCACATAACGTATAATTGTAACACCATGAACTTGTAACTCAAATATAATACATGAACCTTACCATAAATACCACAATTAAAGTGGCACACTAACGGGTTACCAAGGACCCGTTTCTATGCTTAAATATGTTACTCACCTTGTAACGCTTGAATAGAACACGAGCTCCCTTAAACACGTCCCCGGCTAACTCTTATAACCTAGGAACACATAAATGACATGGAGCTTATTTAGAACATAACTAAGCTTATTATAATAAGCACTAAAAGGATAGATAAGTCATAAGGGGGTGTTTGGTTCATGGCTTATATAACTACACCAACATAATTTCTGAAAATTAACACCACAAAATGGTGTTATAGCACCTTAATAAGGTACCCATCACTTTTCTAATCATTTATACATGATAACTAGGGTTCTTGGTGATTTCTCAAAAATCATAATTTCACATAATCATGTGAAATTCTACAATAACCCATAAATAGCATAAAGACTTCATCTTTAAGCATTACCCATAAAAAGGTAGCTCTAAAACATGAAATAAGGATCAAAACATGGTTTATACCTTAAATTAGATGATGGAAACCCTAGCTTATTCGTTTATAAGCTTATGTATAGTAATATCTTGTTCCAAACTTGCACCAAATTGACTTGGAATCAAACCCTAGATCAGAAGAGTGATGTGAGTATTTTAGTCATGAGTTTTGGTGAAGGAGGGAGAGTCCTCTGGAAATTCATTCCTGAGAATGATGTAAATTCATAGTTATCATTATAAGTTTCACCTTTTGGCAACTTTAACCCCTGTAGTAGGAAATTGTTATAAGTTTAGTACCTGAAAAAATTGGGGTGTTACAACTCTCCCCCACTTATTCGGTTTGGGTCCTCACAAACCATTCCTGATAAAAAGCGGGGTAGTATTTGATGAGATCCTCTTCGGGCTCCCATGTGCACTCTGACCCTTTTCTGTGCTTCCATCTCACCTTAAGAAGGAGGACCTCTCTTTTTCTGAGTTTCTTGACCATGGTGTCAAGAATCTCTACTGGTTCTTCAACGTAGCCAAGTTTCTCATCAACTGTTATATCCGCTAGAGGGATATACTGCGCCTCATCTGCAAGACATTTTCGTAACTGAGACACGTGGAAAGTATTGTGAATACTGTTCAACTCTTCTGGTAGCTCAAGTCTGTATGCTACTTTTCCAACCCTATCGATTATTCTGAATGGACCAATGTAACGTGGTCCTAGCTTTCCACGCTTCCTGAATCGGATAACACCTTTCCAGGGAGAAACTTTCAGCATGACACGATCACCAACTTGAAATTCTATAGGTCGTCTCCTTTTGTCTGCATAAGACTTCTGTCGATCCTGGGCCATCTTAAGCCTTTCTCTGATTTGATCAATCTTATCATTCGTTTGTTGAACAACATCTGAACTAGCTAATTCTCTTTGTCCGATTTCACCCCAACATATAGGAGTTCGGCACTTCCTTCCATACAACATCTCATATGGAGGCATCTCAATGCTCGAATGATAACTGTTATTATAAGAGAATTCTGCTAGTGCTAAGTACTTATCCCAGCTACCACCGAAGTCGATAGCACAGGCTCGAAGCATATCTTCGAGTGTCTGAATGGTCCTTTCACTCTGACCATCTGTCTGCGGATGATAAGCTGTGCTAAAATGGACACGAGTACCTAGATTCTCTTGGAATTTCCGCCAGAATCTAGAGGTAAATCTGATATCTCTATCCGATACTATAGAGACTGGTACTCCATGTCTAGCTACTACCTCACGAAGATACAACTCCGCGAGAGCTTCTGAGGACATTGATTCCTTAATAAGAAGGAAAATCGCACTCTTTGTTAAACGATCTACAATTACCCATATTGCATCATGCTGACGCGGTGTCTTGGGTAATTTCGTGATAAGATCCATAGTGATCCTTTCCCATTTCGAGACAGGAATCTCGAGAGGTTGTAGCTTACCATAAGGTTTCTGATGTTCTGTCTTAACTTGAAGGCAAGTAAGACACTGCTCGACATATTTTACAATATCTCTTTTCATACCTGGCCACCAATAATCTGGTTTAAGATCATAATACATTTTGGTGGCACCTGGGTGAATGGAATATTTCGACTTATGAGCCTCGTCGAGCAACAACTTTTTGAGCTCTTTATTATTCGGTATCCATATTCTACCGAAATGTGTTCTGAGTCCTCGTGAGTCCACAACTAAGTTGTGCACCTGACCCACGAGTCGTTCTGAGTTTACATCACCGTTCTCCCATGCTTCTAACTAAACTGTTTTGATGTTCTCATAAAAGTCTGGAGTAATCACCATCTGAAGTGATTTTACTAGTAGAGAATCATGCCTTGTCTTTCGACTTAAGGCATCTGCCACAACGTTGGCCTTACCCGGGTGGTAAAGAATTTCACAATCATAATCTTTGACTAGATCCAACCAACGTCGTTGCCTCATATTGAGGTCACGCTGATCAAAGAAGTATTTGAGACTTTTATGGTCGGTAAAGATCTTGATCTTTACTCCATAAAGATAATGCCTCCACAATTTTAAGGCAAAAACTACTGCTGCTAGCTCTAAATCATGAGTGGGGTAATCTTCCTCATGTTTCTTGAGCTGCCTGGAAGCATAAGCTATGACTCGGCCTCTCTGCATGAGAACACAGCCGAGGCCATTGGCCGATGCATCACAATAAACTTCCAGGTCATCATTGCCTTCTGGCAATACTAAGACTGGAGCCTGACTTAACTTCTGTTTAAGAGTCTGAAAGGCGAGTTCCTGATCTTCATCCCACTCGAATTTTACATTCTTGCGGGTGAGCTCAGTGAGCGAAGAAGCAATCTTTGCAAAATCTTGGATAAAACGGCGGTAGTAACCCGCAAGTCCAAGGAAAGATCTAATTTCTGTGGGAGTTTTTGGTCGCTCCCAATTCATGATGGCACTAATTGTAGCTGGGTCTACTTTAATGCCTTCGCTGTTTACAACATGCCCGAGAAATTGAACTTCTCGGAGCCAGAACTCACACTTCGAGAACTTAGCATAAAGCTTTTCTCGTCTTAACATACTGAGGACTTGGTGCAAGTGAGTTTCATGATCACTAGCTGATTTGGAATAAACCAGGATATCGTCAATGAAAACAATAACTGACTGATCTAACATCGGACGACAGACCCGATTCATCAGGTCCATAAATGCTGCTGGGGCATTCGTCATGCCAAATGGCATAACTGTAAACTCGTAATGCCCATACCTGGTCCGGAAAGCTGTTTTCGGGATGTCCTCTTCCCGAACCTTTAACTGGTGATATCCTGATCTAAGATCTATTTTTGAAAAGAAGCTTGCGCCCTGAAGCTGATCAAATAAATCATCAATCCTAGGAAGAGGATAACGATTTTTGATGGTAACTTTATTGAGCTCTCGGTAGTCGATGCACATTCGCATACTACCGTCTTTCTTTTTGACAAAAAGAACTGGTGCCCCCCACGGGGAACTACTAGGGCGAATGAAGCCCTTGTCTAGCAGTTCTTGTAACTGCTTCATGAGTTCCTGCATTTCTGATGGAGCGAGTCTGTAGGGAGTTTTAGCAATAGGGGTACTCCCTGGAATAAGATCAATGCGGAACTCTACTGGTCTATCAGGCGGTAGACCTGGGAGTTCCTCTGGAAAGACATCAGGAAATTCCTGAACAACTGGGATTTTATTAAAGTTTGGAACGGGTTTCTGAATATCGACAACATGAGCTAAATAGGCTTGACAGCCACGTGCCAAGTGTTTCTTGGTTCTAGCATAAGTACAAATAGCAAGGTTAGCCTTTTTATGCTCACCATAGATAATTGTTTCTCCCCCACTTCGGGTTCTGAGTCGGACTAGCTTATGATGACACAAAATGATGGCTTCATTTGTGCCAAGCCAATCCATACCGATAACTACATCAAGCTCTCCCATAGGGATAGGAATTAGGTCGATCGGATACTTTTCATTATCAATTTCTATTTCACAGTTCTGAAAGACATCAACTACACGTATCACTTTGTTATTAGCTACTTCCACCTCTAGTGGTGGCTTAAGCTGGCTAATCGGAATAGAAAATCTCCGACTGAACCTTTCGGATACAAAAGATCTATCTGCACCAGAATCAAATAACACACGAGCAGGTAATAGATTCACAAAGAAGGTACCTGTCACAACGTCGTATGTTTCCTTAGCTTCATCCACAATCATCTGATGAACATGAGCTGGGGGTCTATGTGGTCTTTGGGTAGTAGGAAAGCCAGGGGCTCCTGAAGGTCTAGAAGTAGATGGCGCCCCTCGCCTGTCTGTATTCCTCCTAGGTTCTTGTTGACGTGGAGGAGGAGGTCTGACATTTGGACAAGACTCAGTCGTGTGATTCGGATCATAGCATTTCCTGCAAACCTGAGCTAGTTTTGGACAATCTTTACTGATGTGACCAGGTTCACCGCAACTGTAGCAGGTCCGGCTACCTGCACGGCATTCCCCCGGGTGATACCTTTTACAATTCGCACACAGTGGAAAACTCCTACCCCCCGTGCTAGGATAAGCCTCACTTGGCTTAACTTTCTTTCGAGACGAACTAGCCTGCTCCATCTTTCTCTTAGGAGGAATCTCTTCCTCTTTCTTTGTTTCCTGTTCTCGCTCTAAAGCTGCATTCATGAGCTGATCCATGTTTTTCCAATCCCTGGCTGAAATAAACTGACGGATATCCTTTCGAAGCATATCCACATAATGTTTCATAAGCAACCTTTCATCATTAGCATATTCAGGCAGAAAATGTGCTCTGTCCAGGAAGGTCATGGAGAAATCATGTACTGACTCTGTGGTCTGGTGAGTACCCAAGAAGTCTCGGCGAATCTTATTAAGTTCCGCCTCTGGAGCAAAGTTCTGAAAGAGTAATTCCTTGAACTGCTTCCAAGTCATACTCCTAGCAATTTCTGGTGTTTTTGATGAAAGGGTCCAATTCCACCATGATTTAGCCCGATCGCGAAGGAGATTAATAACAAAATTAACCCAACGATCCTCAGGGACCTTGCTGGTGGCAAACGCCCCTTCAACATCCTGGATCCATCTGTGGCATTTAAAAGGATCATGTTCTCCCGAGTAAGTCGGGGGCTTACAAGCTGAAAAGTCAGTATAAGTAACTTCCTTAGTTAGACCGACTCGTGCAGCCAGCTTCTGATCAAGTTCTGTTGTGATAGCCTGAGCTATGATCTTACTGAGACGTTCTGTATAATATGGTATAGCTGCTTCCTGTGCCTTGGCTACTTCTTGAGATATCATATCTCTAATCTGTCTAGCCATAGCATCAGAAATAGGAGCATTATCATGCTCATCTGTTTCTGGTGGATCGGGGGTTGGCTCCCGATCATCCTGTTCTGGTATGTCTACATGAGTCGGCCACTCAGAGCTTTCAGGAGGTCTTTCAGCCATATCTACGCTGAAAGTTAAACATATTGCACGATAAGGGAATAATAAGACTCACTGTAAGATTCATAATTCATTCCTTTAGTGTAACATACCACCAGTAAGTTCCCGTTATGTGATGCGATTATTACCACGTTGGCCAGACGTCGTAATAATTCCATCAGATAACCAAGTTCTTACCGTTACCATATTACACTAATAATGCGGAAACGTATGCTAATACTAATACTGATGCTACATAATAATGCGGAAACGTATCTAAAACTATAGGTCCCATAGAGCCTAGGTTTAAGTCTAAGTACCCATCTACAGTGGATACCTAAATCCCTTAAACCACAGCTCTGATGCCAACTTGAAACGCCCAGAATTTTATTTTTATTTTTATTTTATTTTATTTTTTTTTTGACCAACTTAATATAACACCAACACTTATATTAACATATGAAATTGTGCATAACATATATCATTCGCCTTGACCCGTACATGATCAAAATGGGTCAATATGGGCAAGAATGGCACTATGCCAAACACCCCTTTTTAAACTATAAAGAAACTACTTAACTACTTGATCATTACATAACCATGAGTTTATATGTTCATACACAAAAGCATACAACCTAGGGCGTTTCTTGGTAAGAGAGCGTGTAGGGAAAAAGGCTCCATACCCAAGTATTTCACCGGGTCTAGTTCTCGGTCTTCGTACCCTTGATTGCACTACCACTAGCTTCACCTATAATAAACATAACGAAGCAACGTAAGCAATAGCTTAGTGAGATAACATATAAAAGATACTAATCATAACATGGCATAATACTATAGTTGCTTCGTGTTGTTATTATATACTAGTCGCCCACTAAGGACGTTGTGAATCCATATTGGTTCAATATAACTGGAAATATTCTAGTCGTCCACTTAGGACGTCTAAGTCATATATTCCATGACTTTGAGCCGCTTATACACACTGATCACCCACAAAGGATGTCTAAGTCCCATTTAACGAGATGAGACACTAATAAAGGCTCGGTCACCCACTAAGGATGTCTAGGCTCCATTTCGGAGCATGTTATGACATAATAACATGTGTCGTCCACTTAGGACGCTATACAAGTAGTATTGTGGAAATAGAGTTAAAATCACATAACTAAACCCAAACGGGTCATTCGGGGCTGTTTTGACCCGTCTAGCATAATTCATGTATAAACATACTACAAGTAACTCATTTAGGCACATAACGTATAATTGTAACACCATGAACTTGTAACTCAAATATAATACATGAACCTTACCATAAATACCACAATTAAAGTGGCACACTAACGGGTTACCAAGGACCCGTTTCTATGCTTAAATATGTTACTCACCTTGTAACGCTTGAATAGAACACGAGCTCCCTTAAACACGTCCCCGGCTAACTCTTATAACCTAGGAACACATAAATGACATGGAGCTTATTTAGAACATAACTAAGCTTATTATAATAAGCACTAAAAGGATAGATAAGTCATAAGGGGGTGTTTGGTTCATGGCTTATATAACTACACCAACATAATTTCTGAAAATTAACACCACAAAATGGTGTTATAGCACCTTAATAAGGTACCCATCACTTTTCTAATCATTTATACATGATAACTAGGGTTCTTGGTGATTTCTCAAAAATCATAATTTCACATAATCATGTGAAATTCTACAATAACCCATAAATAGCATAAAGACTTCATCTTTAAGCATTACCCATAAAAAGGTAGCTCTAAAACATGAAATAAGGATCAAAACATGGTTTATACCTTAAATTAGATGATGGAAACCCTAGCTTATTCGTTTATAAGCTTATGTATAGTAATATCTTGTTCCAAACTTGCACCAAATTGACTTGGAATCAAACCCTAGATCAGAAGAGTGATGTGAGTATTTTAGTCGTGAGTTTTGGTGAAGGAGGGAGAGTCCTCTGGAAATTCATTCCTGAGAATGATGTAAATTCATAGTTATCATTATAAGTTTCACCTTTTGGCAACTTTAACCCCTGTAGTAGGAAATTGTTATAAGTTTAGTACCTGAAAAGATTGGGGTGTTACAAATATTTATTATTTTATACGTGCAAATTTGTAGAAAATTAATTGTATATTGTCAGTTGATTGATTATTAGTATTATTTGTGAAAAATCAAATCAAATCAGGATGGGTAAAATCATAGAGCGTCATCTACCATACACTCGTCCGAAAACAGAAAGAAAAGAGATGACTTTAGAGCAGAAGAAGGAATTCTACGCTATGCTGCTTGACGTTCAACTTTATAAAAGAGAGGTGTATAACCCACCCCTTGGTGAACCTCAAGTTAAGAAACCCGATGATGAAGACGACATTTGGTTTTCTAAACCACCATGTAAGCTTGTAGCCAGTAAACGACCGAGGCTAAAACGTAAACATCGTGGTTACTTGGATTTTGGCGGAGTGAGAACTGAGGATGAGTTGAGGGAATGGGAAGACTATCTTGAGTCTCTAGCGCCTGAGACCCAAACTTATATCGAATCCATTATAAGCCAAGGTTTGTTATTACTACTACTTTTTAATTTGCTTTTTATTTATTTTACTCCATACTACGTAGTAGTTTCATGTTACAAACCCAAAAAGAGTAAAAGACATGCATGTTTTCCTTTACAAAGAAATATATACCACAAAACATATTATGAGGTTGTTTGTTTAAGCTTATGTGTGGCTTATGTATGAGCTTATTTGTATTTCGGTATGAGCCCCAGATTTTTAGGCTTATATAAGTTTATTAAACTCATATCAGCCCATAGGTTCCAAGAAATTAATATAAGCCGAAATCAAATAAGCTCGTAAGACAAGTAAGCAGTAGCTTGCTATAATTTGGCTCACAATCAGACACCAAACACTATACTCTTCAATTTATAATATTTGTTCCCAACGTCGGTAGTAGATCAACACAACTGCAGTAGTATGCATTAATTGTTAAAAAAAACCTAAACCTTTCTTGACTATAAACCTAATCACTTCAAGCTAAGTCACATAAATGATATAAAAACCTTTTCACGTACTAAAATTTATGTATAAACCATGCAGGAGAAGGAGGAGGGAGAGCGAGGTGGTTAAGTAGAAACAAAAACAAGAAGATGAAGGAGAATATCGCTCACCTTGATGAGGAGTAATCTGAAAAGAAAAGAAACAGCAGATGATCAAGAGTAATAGCTAGTATTTGTTTTTATTTTGAATTGCTTAATTGCCTTTTACATTTAACGCGTTGAACTTAATATATTGTTGTTGAGGAACTACCAAAACAGTTATCATAACTTTTAGTTTGATTCTTTTGTTAAGAAACCCGATGATGAAGAAGACATTTGGTTTTCTAAACCACCATGTGATCTTGTATCCAATACAAGTAAATGAAATAAAGTATGTAGATCTGAATATTGATGATTGATCGTAAGAAGAGGCAAAACAAAATCTTACCGGAAAATAAATTACAGTTGACGGAAGAGAAAGGGAAACAATATTGAAGAAAGGTTAAAATGAAGATAACACACTTTCTCTCTCTTGACTGGTGAGTGGTCACGTGCTACATAGAAATGAGAAAGCAAATGATTTTGTTTTTTTATTTTCTATTTTATTTTTTGTTATGATGTTAGCATTATTCTCTACTTATAAATTTATCTTAAGTTTAGGCATTATAAAGTTATCTTAAGTATATCACTAGATATTACAATGCCAAAACCAAAAAAAAAAAAAAAAAAAAAAATCGAATTACGTACTACTCATCTTTTTTTCCGGTCGCAGTCTAGTCATAAAATCTATAAACCTGTAAAGATATTGAACTTTTAAACTTTACATACTTAATTCTTCTTTTCATAAAAAAAATAACGAGTCTTTCCCAACTTAAATAACATATTTGTGAAATGGAAAATTTCTTCACGCTACCATGTCACCTATCTCACAGTATAAGATTATGGGGCTGAGTTGGCTTAATTTGACGTATTTAATTGTTATCGTTGGCAAGAAAAAATAAATTTAGTGACACTCTTGTATAAGTTTTTTTTTCCTATTATAAGAAGGAAAATTTTTTTTGCCCCCTCTAAAAAAATATTCTGGCTCCGCCCCCTGCTTGAGTCTTTTACAGACATGCTTTACATGTGATGTCTTTCTTTGATTTTGAAAGCATATCAAGTGGTGTTGCATTGTTTTCATTTACCTTAATATTGGGATTAAAACCTTTTTTTTTTTTTTTTTTTTTTTTTTTTTTTTTTTTTAAATCTTGCGCCATGCATCTGTTATGCGCTCAATAATAAAACTATTATTATTTTTTTTGTTGTGAAGCGACTGAGATCTTATATACATGAACGCATAAGAGTATTTGAGACATAAGGCTCACCTCTAAATAGTAAAAATTCGTTGACACACGTAATCACTAAATAAAAACTTTTTCACTTACAAAGATTTATTTATAAACTATGCAGGAGAAGAAGGGGAGGAAGAGAAGAAGGAGAATATATACCGCTGACCTTCATGACGTACGAGGAATCTATAAAAAATAATAATAATAACAATAATAATAATAATAATAATAATAAATTAAAAAAAAAATGATCAAGAGTACACGTATTTGTTTTTATTTTGAATTGCTTAATTGCCTTTTACATTTAGGGTATGTTTGGCGAAATGGGCTGGAGCTAGGGCTGGGTTTGTGGGCTTATATTATAAGCCGAAATTAAAATTTGTATTTTTATAAACTTGTTTGGCAAATGGGCTGGGGCTGAGGCTTTTTATTGCAAAATTACTAAAAAGGGCATAATTCGATGAGTTTTTGTATATGTTAGATATTTTTGAGGGTAAATAAGTAATTTATTCTTCAAAAGCCCCGAGCTAAAGTTTTTAGCCCTTTTATGGGGCTAAAGTTTTTAGCCGACTTATTTTATAAGCCCTTCCATAAGCCCCATGACAAACGAGACTTATTTTATTAGCCGACTTATTTTAAAAGCACAAGCCCCTATAAGCCCTTTGTCAAACACAACCTTAACGTGTTGAGAAACTACAAAAACAGTTATCATAACCTTTAGTTTGATTCTTTTGTTGTTAGCATTTCCCAAAATTACATTAAAATCTTGTCATAACATATCATTATATATTATCTTATTCAAGATAAATCTTTCATAAAATCACATAAAATGTCAAAAAGTGTTGCTCCCAAATGGTAAACTTGTGGTTAAAATTTTTCATATAAACGAATCTCTGTTTTCTCCATAAGCAAACGGTGGTGGCAGTGGATGACGGTGGTGCTTGGTGGTTGTGATTGGTAGTGGTGGTAAGTAGTGGTGGGGTGGGGGTGGTGGTGAGTGGTAGTGGTGGTGGTAAGTGGTGGTGGTAGGTAGCGATGGGTGATGGTGGGGGTGACGGTGGTGAGTGGTGGTGGTGGTAAGTGGTAGGTGGTGATGGTGCGAGGTGGGTGGTGGTGGTAGTGGGTAGTGATTGGTGGTGGTTTATGGTGGTGGTGATTGGTGGTAAGTGGTGGTGGTGGGCGGTGGTTAAGTATTTCAGACTAAATGAGGTTAAGGTGCTTTGTTTTATAAGAGGTTTTGAATCTGAATCTGAATATTAGGCGTAAATGTCTGAATCTAACCGCATCTGAACGGAAAAAAAAACTCATGTTTGAACCGCACATTTGCTTGCTCGTACTATTTTTTTTTTTGGTTATTTTTGTGTCAATAAGAGGCAACAAGAGGCATTCAGACACCCATCTTAATTATAGACCATTAAGATCTTACTGTCTACGACTACGTCTGAATGAAAAAAAAAATGGCTGTTAAAAGCCTTTTTAAAAAAAACAAACACGACCTAAGTTTTGGGGACAAAACAAATGGACTAAAAGTGTTACACCCGGCAAACCACAAGGACCAAAAATGTAGTTAACTCTTAACAAATACAACACTTAACACTAATGATACATACAATAAGAAATATTAAAAGAATGTTATATACAATAAGAAATATTAGAGAGTTTGATACATACAATAAAAAAAAATTAAAAGTTGTGTACATAACAAAAGAAAAAGTGTGAAGTTAGATACGTTTATAGAAAATTAACCCTTTTTCTTTTCTCATAGAGATGTAGAGATATTTGGCCTAATTGACGGATTTGAGACACTCTAAATTATTTTTAGACACTACTTATGAAAGTAAACACATTATTAGTTTGTAGTTTGTAACATCTAATATCAAAACTAAAATACTAAAATTATCATAGCCTGAAAAAATTTATTAGTAGCAAACATGTAATTGTTACTAAAATCACGAAATTACTGTTTAGCAACTTTTTCATTGAATAATTTTTGTGATATCAATTTTTATTTATTTATTTATTTATTTTTGTTATGTTTGGCTCATCGAAGTGATAAAATTTTTGGCTTTGTCACTGTTGTTACATAACTTAAAACATAAGGCTGGCCATAGTAAGGCGACCTAATCCTCTCATTTTTCACTGTCACGCCAGCTTTCTCTCTCCAGCAACCTGCAGGCGATTGGGTGCCCCAGTAAAAGCGACCTACAATACAAAAGCATACCCCACAAATATTCCTTTTTTATTAAATAATACACACACAAAACATATACATACTCGGTCGCAGGCTCGACCATTTTGTGATTTTTTTCGTCCCTCGACCCCTGGCAACCCAATCCCCACAGAAAGGAGACCGAGTAGGACTCGGTCGAGTATATCGGTCGACTACTACTTCTGTGGCCAGCCTAAAATTAACATAATAAGGTAAACATTATTGAATTGTGTATTGATATATAAAATTGTGTAAATTAAACTATCAACTCGTTTTGTTAAAACGAAGCAAAAACAATCTTAAATAGTAGCGGTACAATGGTGAAGCTCATTGTATCACACTAGAACGGTACCCGCGCAATACGGCAGCGGGTACCGTGTGATTATATTTTGCGTTATTTGATTATACGTTTAGTTGTATTCATGTTTTATAAGTAGAGATATAAGAGATTGTTAAACCAAATAAATTTAGTTTGAACAACCAACCGCTACATGAACAAACTTCTTAACCAACTTGCTTACTAAAAAATTAATTTTGAAATATTTCCATAATAAGTAAGAAAAAAGTCTGAATTTTAAATCTTTCTAATTATAAAATAGTCTCAAATGCATTATAATGTAGTATAGATATAAATATGAGGGTATTGTGTTTAAGATTTCTCATGTTACTTGTTCTGTCACGAATGTAAGTTCTTGTTATCAAATTATTATTAGAGTTAATTACATAAATCGGTAAATCACAAGGACAATTTATGTAATTAACTCTTATTATTTTCATAAGACAATTATTTGATTTACAAACAAATTTTTTTAATGTAAGCTAGTACAATGAAGTTATCGACATCAAAGATATTGGGATGTAAGCTAGCAAAAATCACAAGGTATTCAGACACACGATGCTAGCTTTTGGTGGTGTATCTTGACATGAGTGAAGATTACAGGAGTTGTGATATTAGCTTACAAGATTCCGAAGATTATTGTGAAATGTCTAAAAAAGTAAAAAGTGTTGTAGTGTTGTGCTAAATCATCACCAACGTAACTCGTTAGAGGTCTTGGTTTTCTCACAAGAGATTTCATACTCAAAACTCACTAGTTAAATATTTTGGAGGTAGTCTAGAAAGGGTATAGGTTTACTTCAGTTATGTCAAGTCCTAATCAGGACTAATCATCTTTGAATAACTTAAATAGCGAAAACCTTGCATATTTATTCGCGAAAAAAAATATTATGCAAAAAATATGTAATAGACATTATTGTTCAATAAATCTATTTACTATCTTAATAAAACAGGGTTTTAAAAGTTAATCTACCTCTCAAAATACCTTAAAACTTGACACCTGGATATTCATTTTCATCCTACGGCCAGAAATATTTTCCTCTTCTAAGCATTGACTTTGGGAAAAAAAGGGCGGAATCAATGTCTACCTTCTCATTTGATACAACGCACAAAAATAAAACACATACTATCTCTCTCTACAACTCTTTGCTAAACGCAATAGGATCAATTCATATCATTTTCTGTAATCGAATTAAAAGGTACACAATCAATATATTTGGTTCAATTTCTTCACTTTCTTTTCATAAATTAATAGATTCACAATCAACATATTGGTTTCAAAATCATATATTCACAATCGATAATCATGTTTGTAAACAAAAAATTATTATTTTGATAACAATTTTGGGGGAAAATCATTAATCTTAATCCAATTAGGGAGTATCATATCAACAATCTTTAATATTTACCCAATTAGGTATTATCATATGAACCCTAATTTCGCCTATTTTGTTAGACTCAATGATTACAGTTGGACTCAATCATTATCATATGAATCCTGTCTATTCGCCTAAGTTGTTATACTCAATGATACCAGTTCGATTGCGTTTATCTTTGAATATGGAGCAGGAACAATTTTGGTTATCGACACAGGTCCTTTTTATATTTCTGTTATTTATTCTTTCTGTTATTATTCTTTGCATTATGTTTTTCTTTGTTATTCATTGAATTAGGTTTTTCTTGAAGATGTTGCACTCTTCAAGTTTAATGATCCAGGTCCGGTTTTTATGCAATCGTTTGTTATTCCCATTATTTTAGGGTACAAATTATTGATTATCATATGATTCAAAGAAACACCCAATTTATTATTCAGGGAAATTTTTAAATTTACACTCAATGCAGGAAAGTTTGAAACTTAGAATTAGGGATAATCCAGGAAAGTGATAAATTGTCAAAATTAATTAAAAAACGCCCAATAATTATGATCTTTAACAAATTCCCTTGATTTTAGGGATACAATTTTAATTTACAAATTGTTTCCTTAATTATATGTATTGAAACATTTCAAACTCATCTATAAATTGAAACATTTATGCTTTTAAACTGAACTACCCTTATATATGCTCGCTGATTTTTATGTGAAGTATTGGTGGGATTTTGATTAGATTAATGCGTTTGTGAGTTTGATTATGCATGCTAAATGTTTGATGAAAAACTTAAATTAGCGAATGATTTTTGTTTTTTATGTTTCTTCATCTGGATATAAGCTTATGTGATGTGTTTATCAAGATACAGTGATGGAGGTTATTAATGATGGGCACAACTCACCGGTTAACATACAATGAGAAGAAGATCATGAACGATAAATGTGAATACATAATTTTCCCTCTTATTTTGTCTTCTTGAATGAATTGAGATTTATCATTTGTTACTTATTTTCCATTTAAAACATATTTGCAGGTATTGTGGTTTTGGCTTGCATGCATAAATTCCGTATTTGCCTATTTGGGGCATTATCTAACCCTACACTTGCAAAAAAGCATGTTGGTATGTGAAGCCCCAAACCCCCCTTAACAGTTTTAAGTTTGCTAATTTGTACTACTTATATGATAAAAGGGCCACGTTTAGTACTATTAACAAGCAATCTCGATCCCCTTTTGATAATATAATTACGTAATTTACGACTTACAAAGTCAATCTAATTCTTGAAAGTTATAAATTGTGAATGACGTTGCAGAATAACTGTTTTCTTAGATATCATGTACTAAACAACAATGGTTTTACAGGTTGTCTATTTTACAGGTTTTCTTCTGTTAGGAACAATTATTGGGATAGATTGGAACTACTAATTGATTAAACCATAATCTACAATAAACTTGACGTGGCGTCTTTAACCATCTAAGCCAGGCATTCCAATACGGTATCTATGAAAATGATGAGATATAAAAAATTTAATAACACATGATGTTGCTTATTGTAGGTTTAACTTCTTATGTAGGTTTATTGATTATTTACATTTTTGTGTGTGCGAATCATTGAGATTTTGCTTTGTGATGTTTCAGCTGCTTTAAACCATCCAAGGACCCCACCAATGAATCCTACTTTAGATTTCATGTCTGCAGATTGAGATCATATGAGCAAAAGTGGTAAATACACTACAGTTTCTCTCGACATTATTTATATAAGTTTTTGGAATTAAACAATCTAGGATGTTGTAAACGCTTGAGTATGTATTGACCAACTTAAAGATTGTTAGACTGAGTTAGAGTTTACCTCTTTTCATTGTGTTTATGTAGTGCATGGTATTTGATGAACGAAAGCATGGTATCCGACACCTTGATCCCAAAGTAAATAAGCAGGTGGTTATACGAGACAAGGTATGTCAATTCCCATTTCTATTAATTTAATGTTTTTAGATCCTTTTCATCATATGAGGTAACAAATTTGAGCCATTTAGTTAATTAGGTAAGTTTAGGCTGCATTTTATCTCAGATCGGTCAAATAGAAAATTAGCTAAAAGGCTTACAAGTCAGATGGGCCAAAAAGTTTGAAACTTGAAGTCACCTTAAATATATTCCTAATGAATATAAATATTTATTCTATTCTAAGATTTATACTAATATTGTCTTTTTTTAATTGTTCAAAATCATTATGATAAAAATGACCCATTTTAACCAATTATCCAACCTGCCCCTCCTGCTACCTCTAATAAGAGAGTGAAAATTTGATCATGGGACATTCAAGATGGCGAATTGAATATGTAGTATTTGATGTGATTATTCGTAGGCTAAAGTCTAGAAACATATGTCTCAATCACGTTAAGGGAGTAACCTCAATAAAGATCCAAGTATCAAAAGAACATATTCATATGTCTGTGTGCTTCCATTGACAAAAGTAAAGTAGGTTGATCCCATCACAGCAGGCCTGACTTAAATGGCTTGCAGCTACAACTATGGGAAGATATAGCTCGCCAGCTGCTTCAGTAGATCAGAATGCTAACTGAACCAAAAACATCCCGTCAAGCCTCTCTCCCGCTCCCTTCCTCCAAGGTACTGAATTGGATTTGACTTTTTTGTTAGTAGAACAATTTGACATTTTTGTATATAAATTATTTGAAAGTTCCTGCATTGATAATTTTAAATATCCCTTATTTGGCATAACTTTCCTTATGGAGCTCTATTTGTCTTAAAAATTAATTTAGTTCCTTTATGTGGACACTCGAGTGATTAAGAAAATCTATCGACAATCGAGTCATGTGATGAATCATATGTTGCAAGTCAGTTTAGGATGGATGGTATTCTCGTACAAATGTGAGAAATCAAAGTGTGAAACGAAAGTAAGTTAATGATTCGTATGTACCAAAAATTGCAGGTTATTTAAGTTAAGCTACAAATGTCTCTAATGATAATACTGATGCTGATGGGTATTTGGGTAAACATGTTGATGATGATGAAGAAAACAAAGAGGAGGTAGTGGAACAAACTGAGGTCCAAGCTGGTGATACATAAGGTGTTAAGTTTAAGGGAGCGACTGCAAATATCTATTATGGGATACACAATTTACTTACAAATTTTGGTTAATTTTGGTTGTCTTTTCTCTAAAAAATTGTTGACCCATTTACTTAAAGATGATCTTAAATAGGTTACTACTTTGAATGGAAAAATTGTTCTCTTCATTGGTGAGATTCACACAGTAGCAAGTGCAAGTAGGTAACTCATTCTACTGAGCCTGCTTAATTTTTGTGAATAATTTGAAATTTTATGTTTGTCTTAATGTGACGGTTATTTGTGTATACATGAGCTAATGGTGGAGCAATGGATGCTGGTAATCTGTTGAAGCCAATGCTTGGTCAAGGTGAGCTTCAATGCATTGGAGCCATTGCATTAAATGAATACAGAAAATATATCGAGAATGACCTCGATCTTGAATGTAGGTTTCAACATTGTGATCAACCGTCTTTTGAAGACACGATATCCAATATTCATGGACTATGTGAGCAGTATGAACTTCATCACGGGTCAAAAATTTTAATGGTGCCTTTGTTTCCGCAGTTGTACTTTCAGATAGGTACATGACAGAACGATTTTTTCTCACAAAGGTTAGAACATCTTTCTTTCAGTTAGTTGTGTGCAAAATGTGATTGTAATATTTGTACATATTGATGTTTTATTATTGCATCAACGGATTTAGTAGATGAACCTGCTGCAATACTAAAAAATGGAAATTACATCCAAACCCACTGGCACAAGATAGATCGTGTTGTAAAAACTTACTCTTAATTGATCGATTTTTTTCTTTAAATTATAAAGATTGTTGTTTTAAAGGTGTTTTATGCCAAATGCAAGTTAACAACGTTTTCATAGAGTTTCTTTGTGCTCGACATTTACGTCTCTTTGGGGTGCGTTTATCTTTATTTGCTCAAATTCGAAAAAAAAATGTTAAAAGGAGAATGGGTCAACAGGTTAAAAATCGATATACAATATCTAAATCTCTTTATTTAAAGTATTACTATTATTACTATTGGAGCACTTTTTAATCATGATTAACATGGTAATCATCTTTTTGAATCTTTTTTGGAATGAACAAGGACGTGTTTGCAGAGTAACTTAATCTTGCACTAAATTTCAAGTTAATCTTGCACTAAATTTCAATCAGGCAATGCTTATTATATGCCATTTAGTTATACACTACATGCATAAAAATGTTAGCATTTAAAAAGAGGTCTACATGAAGTAGGAAGTATTATAGTAATAACTAATATGGTACATGGATATCTCTGATTACAACCATTGTGTTATTACATTGCTACCAACGGAGGTTATGGTTTAAAATGCAATAACATAGGAACTCATATGTTTAGACACCTGATTCCAGTATGACAAGTTTACTTGATTATTTATAAATGTTTCTAAAAATGTAAGCTATGTTGTGTTATGTGCAGATACGAATCAGGAATAGCTGAAGTTGGTAAGTGATGGAGCAGTTTTTGTTATTAGAACTTCATAGGAAGGCGGCGTGGCTTCTTCCAAGGCTGCTACCTGTTCTCTTTTTATTCCATATAAAGTGATACATTCTTTGATTAGTTTATTGTAGGTTTTTGTCAACATTAAATTTGTTTAACGTTATTCTATCAATATCTTGTCATCAAATTCTAAAAGCTTGCCGCCCATCGGGCGAGCCTTGAGGCTAGTTTTATCTAATAAAATAAGCTTTTGTGCAAGCCCTTCTAAGCACCAAGCATTAAAAATTGGTTTAACGCGTTGATGTGGATTTCTATAAATAGAGAGAATGTACAAGTATCACAATGCATTATTTTTCTTAAAGCCTAATCAACTGAAAACGTATTGCAAAAGAAGTCAGCAATCTATTTTTGTTAAGTTGTAACAGCTTCTTTAATACTCCTTGAAAACACATGCTCCATTATGAATTCAAAAAAATCGGTTACAATAAATCAGTTAGTTATTTTGTAAAATCATTAACACACCCAATCAATTATCTTTGCATCCAGGATTCAAAAAACCTTATACTGAAAAACTCTGAATTCATTTGATTCCATATCACCAATTCAAAAAACTACACATTCAACATCCCTTTAGATTTGAATCATGCAATGATTCGACCGATTTAAAAAGCAACATTCCTTCAAGGTACCGATTTAAATCCCATAATACAACTATTTTGATGTATTGTTTTTTTCTAATCATTAATATAATTGTGTTTTTTAATTTATATTTATATGAATGAAGTGCTTTTATGTTTCATTTGGGATGAAGTTTTGAGTTTGATTTAGAACAAATTAATGAGGCTATTATATGCACACCACGTGTTTGATGAAATGTGTGTAAAGCTAATTTTGCTATTAATTGAGTTTTTAATTGTTTTAGGGTGTCAAGTTCACTTATTGAACCTCATATGAAGCGGTTTTATTTATGAAGCAAACCACAACGTCAATGGCAGGTACTCATTTTTATGATAATAAATTGATTTGTTTATAAACCCAAATTTGTTTTTTTTTTAATGTAAAATGATCCCTATGATGAAGATGGTAACATAAAACCAACCCAATTATTGCCTTGATGACGTTACTGTTATATTTGAATTTCAAATGAATTGAAATTGATCTTTTTGCTTCATTATACTACCATTATCACATTGTTTTTATCTTCCGTCTTTATAGGTCATATATATGAAGCGAGGAGGACAACTCATTTATGCATGTCCACTTGGCCCAAGATCATGCAAACTTGTGGAATATTTTGAGGTTTGGTTGCATACATTAGTATTGATTGTTATGTACTTTCAAATGAAGTTGGAGTTAGTGAGTTACCATAGGTATATATAGTCATTTCAATGAAAAAAATTTTGTGCCGGTTATGGGCAACCAAAGTGCTTTGCTAAGATAGTCTTCCTTTAAGAAAATTAGAGATGATTTATGTGGTTAAAATAAGTAATATCACAGCTTTAAACAAGAGTCTCTTGCAATTTGGTTGACCGGGTGACCAGCTAACCATATGCCGAGAAGTACAACGTTATTGTGTATGTTCTATTCCTCTTATATTTCCTTTGTTCAATCTTATTATTAATTTTCCCATTAACATATACTTTATTTCTTATGCCTTCCAATATGATGTCTCAGCCACAACAGAGATTGGGTCAAAAGACTAAAGAAACCAAGAGTTGATTCAAAAGAATTGCATTTTACAAGAAGGTACTCACGATCATACATGGATCAGTTTGCTACTTTTATTTGGAAGCAATACCTTTCTTATTGGATAAACCCACAATACACTGTAGTTCGTTTTTGCTATACCTCTATTATTTCACTGATGCTTGGAACAATATGTTGGAAATTTGGTTCAAAACGGTGAGTATTTAGTGCATAATTCATATAACCTTGGCGTTTCATTTTAATTAACTCATTTTCTTTTCAATTGTTAAGGATAGTCAACATGATTTGTTTAATGCCATGGGATTAATGTATATAACCGACTATTACAGGATTTACCAATGCTACCACTGACCAACCTATCCTTTATTTGCTCTTAGAAATCATAATGCATAAGTTCCAAGCATGTAGATCAGGTTTCATATTCGCTTTATTTCATTTTGTACATCAAGTTTGATATTTGCTTTTTCTTATTATGTTTTTAACAGAATGCTTCATTCGGTGATGCTACTGTTAATGTGTTTCAAGTAATTAAAGATTATCAGGTACTCATGTGCATTCATAGATTTTGAATTGAAGAATTTTTATATTAGTAGAGCTTTACGTTTTGAACGTTGTTGAGTGTAAGGTGCTCTGCTCTTCAGGTTGAAGATTGTTCTATTTCACTTTGAAAGCTCATTTTGTTTTGCTGATATAAAGGTATTTTCTAATTTTTTTTACTTTGTTGTGAATGCATTATCTTTTGTTTTAAGGTATTTGTTGATATGCCTTTCGTCTACATTCATGCTGTTATGTGCATTCATAGATTTTGTTTTGGTTTTTGTTGAAGATGGAGAAGAGCAATGATTCTGAACCGGTTTCAATATGTTTTGGTTGGTAACGAATCTCTTTAAATGGTTTCAGTTTCGATGCAACATTTTGTATTTTTTTATCTACTATTTGCAGTAACAGAAACTAATTTTCTTGAGGCTATTAAAAGGGTGGATCAGATTTAGGTGTTTGTAGATATAGAGGCAATGGTGGAAATAAACTAATTTGATTGGTTAGTCATTGTGTTTTAGTATTTTGGTTAGTAAATTGAGTGTGTAGTTGTTAGTGTTAACTTGAGGCTATTAACAAAAATGGTATCGTTTTTATTGCATCTCTACAGTTGGTTTCTTTAGTTTTAGGCCGGGTATACTGTTTTGAGTGTTTAGATGAACTGTGCATGTGCTTACGTTAGAGCAAACAACCACTTTAAACTAAGTAGACTGATATGCACTTCAAAATAAGCTTGGCGAGGATGGATATGGACCTATTTCATCAAAGAATTATAACACCAAATACGTTTTCCAGGGTCAATTCAGTGAAGCTACAAAAAACTTTTAATACTATCATCTTTTAATACTTTTTCCAAATAAGCTTGGTGTTACGTTGGTATTAATACTATCATCTTTTAATCTATAAATAAAGCTACACTAAAACAGGAATTTATGTGTTGCTTATTAGTTACCTATCCTGTGGCTAAGCATCATTTGTATTTTTCACCAGGGTGAATTCAGTGAAGCTACAAAAATATTTTCAGAAGAAATAAGCATGATGAGGCTGGATATGGACCATGAAACCGAGGCGTGTACAGACCGCATTTGGGCACCCAAGCACCTTGAAGCCTGTGATAACTGGCAAATTAGGGAGTCATTTTGAAAACCCGCACTACTTTAAAATTTATGATTTTTGGAATTTTGGAAAAGTTTATTTGTGATGAGATTTGTAAACGTTGGAATGTGATTTTAAACCGTACGTTATTTATGGAATTGGAATTTTAATTATTTGGTTTGGTATAATTGTGGTGATTTATTTTTGAGATGATTATTTGGCACTACATTGACTCCGGCACTAGGATAACCTAACAATTTTATTTATTTTAATTACGGATTCGAGTATTTTATATTTTGGAACGTCTCGTGAGAAGTTAAAGAATTGGTAACAATCTCAGTTCAAGAGAGAGTCGGTTATTTAAATAAGTTTCGGGTTTGGTCCGCGTTATTTACCTCGGGTTGCCTCACCCACTCTTTTAATACCACTTAAATTATTATTATTATTATCACTTTTATTATTTTGGGCCTTGGGGCCGGTTTTGGTTCGTTTGGGTATAATCGCCCACGCCCCACACACACAAACACAAAACACAAATACAAACACAACCATCTCTCTCTCTCTAATTCATCTTCATCATTATCATCACCAAAACCCTAGCCGCCCCTTACACGGCTGCCACCACCATCTACCGCCGCCCTCACCAACAAAATAACACCACCAAATTAATCCTTGCATCACGATCTTTCTTTTGGTGTATTTCACGCGCCACGAAACAACCCCTAACCCCTCGTTTCAATCACCACCGCCACTCAACACCACCACCATTAGTAATACTTTGGAGTTTTTACAACCTTTTTAAGTTGGAGTTATTTTCAGGGTAAGTGGCCACGAAATCCATTTCGTGTGGCTTGATTTGGTCTCGAAACCGTGTCCACACGGGTTTTTCTTGTTGGGTTTTGATTAAAACAAGTGGGAAATGATGTTTTGTTAATAAAAATAAAGTTTAGTATCTTGGGTGTTGATTTGATTCGAGTTTGGTGCTTGATTTGTAATGTTTGGGTCGCGTTTGGATTTGGGTTTAGCTCGTTGGAGCTTAACCGAGACCCATGGTCTCGGTGTGATAATATTTTTGACTCGTTTGGGAGTCTAAGGTGACCTTTGGTCCGATTGGTTTGATTCTTGGTTGATTGGGTTACCAAATGGTTGATTGTTGTTGTCTTGGTGTGCCGCGACCTTAAGGGTCCGTTTGGCAGTTTTGGAGCGCTCGTATGAGCTTATGCCGAGACCACATTGGTCTTGGGTTTGAGTCTCTTGACTCGTGGTAATGGCCGAGACCCAAGTGGGTCACTAGGCTCGGGTTTGGCGTGGTAAACCAACCCATATTATATGTATCTTGATTGTTGATATTATTGTTGTTGTGACTTGTGTTTTTGGCCGATGCATTGGATGGGTCGAGACCCTTTGTGGTCTTGACAATGGTATACTTTTGGATTGATTTTGGAGTTGTGTTGTCGAAGAGTATTTGGGAACCGATTGTGAGACGGTTAATTAGATTGACGGAGATAGGTTAGTCGGGTGCCGTAGTCGGACCCTATTGTTGTAGCACGTGGATTGGGATTGATTTTGGACGGAGTTGAATTACCTATTTATGACTTGATTATTTTATTTTTGGACTTGGACAATGAGCCGAGAGTGATGACTCGGACATGTGACCAAATTCTTATGACTCGATAAATATTCAAAATCAAACATTAATAATAATACTCGTAATAATATTATTGATAATATAATCGCTTATATACGTATATAGACGTGATAAACGTATGTATATATATATATATATATATATATATATATATATATATATATATATATATATATATATATATATAAATGCATATATTAATAATAAAACGATCACGAGTAAACGTTATAATTATATAACGATAAATATTGTACTATGCGAATAGTGCAATAAATGTCGGGAGTATTATTATAAATAAATAACTATAAATAATGACGAGAACTAATACGTTGAGTAATTAATAAATGAAAACATGACTTTTATAAATTTGGAAAACTTATCGAGTTATACGGGGTTGTGGTTACTTAAGTCCAAGTGGACTTTATTATGTGACTTTTGTGTTGTCACGGATATATGACGATTAATATATCCATTTTCTATAACTACGTAACTTATTTAATCGACGGGTTAAATCGAGTTTATTTAGCTATATAAAATGAGTATATTAATGGGCATCGTATCCCACGACGCCCATAGGTTATGGTACGTGTATTAGGATAATAAATTACTAAATATCTCGTGGAGTTGGCTAAATTGACGAATTTGGCAAATTTGACGATATATCTAGGGAATTTATTGGACTACGATATTTACCATATAGAATTCTTTGTGCTATGTGATTTAGGTTGGGTATAATCTTAGAATGATGTATTACGTAAATAAATATGGGGGATTACCAAATCGACGGATTTGATAAACTTCGATGATTTATTTAAATAGTATATTGGGCTAATATTAGACCTATAGATGGTTTATTATTTCTTTCGTTGTGGCTTATTGGTTTGTGTTGTGTCGACCCTCGACCCATATGGATACCAAACGTCAAACTTCAAATTAATATGAAGATAATTCGAGAAATGGATATTTTTGGAAAGTTAAATGGAATACGTTCGGGATTGGGAATATTTGATTTTGAGGAAATGATTTCTGAACGGGTTTGATATTGTTAGGAAGTGCCGAGTCTGTAGTTGCCGTTACTTGAGTTTGCTTTACGTCTTTCATCTATCGATTTCTTTTGCGGATTGCTGGACTTGAGGTGAGTCATAGCCCCACTTTTACTCTTGAACTATGTTTTCAATACTTGGGGTGAGAAACGTGCAAATGTTTTATGTGGACTATTATCGCTTTATTTATTTAAAACTTGCTATGCTTATAGAACTAGGTAGTGTAGAGCATGTCGCATCCCTGCGAATGCATATTGATTTGATTTGTTGAGAAGCATGTCTTATCCTTACGAATGCATGAACATGTCGTATCCTTACGAATGTTGGGCATGTCGCATCCTTGCGAATGCATATTGATTGATTTGGATTGGTTATAGAGCGAGGCCTAGACTTGAGCTAGGTAAGCTATCGATTGGATTGATTTGGGCTATAGTGTGCACCTATAGGGTTGATTCATTTTAGTTGGATGATTAAGGCCTAGTCTAGCTAGCAAGTGTTTTGTGTATATATCCACTTGATTTAGTTATGAATTTAAACCTATGATCTCACCAGCGAAAGCTGACTTTTAGCGCGTTTTCTCAGGTAATTAAGTGATGCCCTTGGATGCTTGGATTGGAGGCTTGGCTATGGCACCTGGTTATGGATCTATTTTCTAAAACTCTGATAAATAATTGTGGACCTATATTTATTTCTTTTGGGCCTGACTTTGATTGATTTTGGGATAAATGTAAACTTTAAAACCCCGCGTGGTTGAATTCTTCTCTTGTTTACTTTATCTCGTTCTTTTATGTCTTGTGTTGGATACCAATCCCCGTAGCACCCCGAAAGCTTGTTGAGTCTTCCGCTGTACCAAATTTTGGGGGTGTTACAGATTGGTATCAGAGCCAAGGTTATAGAGAACTAGGTAAATGGACACCTAAACTATAACCGATTTTTATAGAAAACGATCCTCGACCATTGCCCGCCAGCCCGCCAAGCCGAAGCATCATTGTTTATATAGAGGTACATTGAGATGATTATTAGATATGGGATTCTTGAGATGATTTGAGGATTTGAGATTTATTGATTTAGTGATATGATGGCGTTTTGAGGAATTATATGGCTTAATTGTTTTATGAATGATTTTAGTAATGTGGTATTTTAATCTTTCTTGATATATATGATTGGGATTTATATGATGATTTTTGATACGGTATTTTGAGTTCGCGGTTTAGTTGTTTTAAAACACTTACACCTACCCTACACCGTTTTCACAGACTATGGCCTCCCGTACGTTTGACGTTGTTGAGGATATTCTTACTACACCTCTACGCCCAGCACAGATCACCATGGCTCCTGAAGATCCTTACAGGATTTCCATGCATTCAGCTATTGTGTCACCGATAGCTTCTACTTCTGCACCGCCTGCTGCACCTACGCAGGGACCCTCATCTTCTCTAGGGCTCCCTGGTACTTCGAGGCAGCTTACTCTTCATCAGGCTTTGGCTCGTGTGGCTCCACGTTTTGCCCACCGAGCTACAGCACGTATGTCGGTACGCCCTACTTCACCACCTTTACATTTGGATGCTCACACTCTCCTGCCAAATGCACCACCTGCATCATTTCATCGTCGTCCTAGATCACCTACCACATCTCCACATGGTTCACCTGTTAGGAGATGACGATTGATGACGTACTCTTCCGATGAGGAGGAGGAAGAGTACGAGGGTGAGGATGAGGCTGATGACCCTCAGGAGGCTGAGAAGGGTGATGATGACCCTGAGGAGGAGGATGACCCTCAGGAGGAGGAGATGCCTGATGATGATGGTTTGTTAGTACCGCCAGCTCAGGCTGAGGAGCCTGATTTACATATACATCCGATAGAGCCTGTTTCACCTGATCATCCATTTTTGTTTGAGTTGCCACCTGGTAGTCCCGTTGAGTCGGATGCACCTTCTGAGGTTTCTGCTGAGCATGCAGCATTGGGTGAGACTGGTAGGATGTGGGCTCAGATTACTGCTCTAGGTGAGAGGGTTACACGTATGTCTGAGCGGATTGATAGGGTGACCATTGAGTTCATTGGAGAGTTGAGGATTGACATGGTTACGGCTGAGAGGAGAGTTACTGAGATAAGGAGATGAGTGAAGGAGATTCATGAGCATATTGAGAGCTTACAGCGAGGTTTTATCACAACTCGAGAGGCCGACCGCAAGTTATGGCAGAGGAATACTGAGCTAGAGAAGGAGGTGGCAGACCTCAAGAGAAACAGCGACACCCATAGTGTGGAGTTAGGATCATTGTGGAGAGAGCTTGATGGCTTGAGGCAGGAGTTGAGGAGCCTCCGCCAGCAGCGTGGCTAGATGTTCGGGTTATGTTGTCTTGTTGCTTTCTACACCGAGGAGTGTTCGGTTAGAAAAGCTAGTTATCGTATTTTGATGTATTTTCCGTTGACTATTCGTCTCGTTTGGAACGATTATTATATTTTGCGTTTTTCGGTAGTTAGAACGATGTTGGATCTCTATTGTATGGTTGATGGTTATTATATTATGGTATTATGTGGTTTTTGGATATTGTGGAAATTGAGTCCCTGTTCGCCTTATTGAGGTATTGTGGTGTATTGTTGATATTCTTTCTATGACTTGGATTCGTTGACTTAATTCTTGTTGAGTATATGATAAGTTCTATCGGAGACTCATGAACCTTGTATGATGTTTCAGATCAATGGCCCCATGACGAAACCCTGTTAGAGCTACCAGAACTGGTCCTGCAACGGCTACCCCTGGTCGCCGAGGACGCCGCCCTACTCGAAATGTTGAAACCCCTACTCCTGATAACCTGGATGCTACTAATCACATCAACAGGAATCAAAATGTTGAGGTTCAGGGAGACAATGATCATGTTCCACCTAATGCACCTACTGTGGATCAAGCAATGATCAACCAACTTGTGGAGCAACGAGTTGCTGAGCTACTAGCTGAGTCAAATCATTCCAACAATTCTGCTGGAACATTTCCACCTGTTCGTGCTAATGGATGTAACTACAAGGAGTTTCGAATTTTTGGACCTATTGAGTTTGGTGGAACTGAAGGAGTGGTCAACTTGGTCAGGTGGATAGAGAAGACTGAGTCAGTGTTTAATGTCATCAACTGTGCGGAGAATGCAAAGGTAAAGTTTGCTTCTTTTACTTTCAAGGATGAAGCTTTAACTTGGTGGAACAATTACCATAATTCGGTTGGGAGTGATGTGGCTTATGCTATGACTTGGGAGCAATTTAAGTCTTTGCTGATTCAGACTTACTGCCCAAGGAATGAGGTTAAGAAGCTAGAGATTGAGTTCTGGAATCATAAGGTGAAAGGTACCGATATGGCAACTTACAATCGCCGTTATCGAGAGTTAGCCTTGCTTTGCCCCGATATGGTTAGGACTGAGGCTCAAAGGATTGAGCGGTATACCAATGGGTTGCCGGTAGCTACAAGGAACGATGTGATTTCTGCTAAGCCTGCAAACATTCATGAGGCTATCACGATCGCTCAACAATTGATGGACTCGTTGGTATTGGAGGAAGCCGAGAAGGACAGGAATGGAAAGAGGGATAATCACTCTAAGGGTAATGATCATCGAAACAAGCGACAAACAACTACTAGAGCTTATGCTATGGGAGATGGAGATAAGAAGAACTACAATGGAGATGCACCCAAGTGTAGCCGATGTAATAAGAATCATTCTGGACGATGTACTGTGATGTACAAGAATTGCTGTAAGATGGGACACATAGCTAAGGATTGTAGAGCTCGACCACTTGCTATGGTTCAAGCTACTCCTGAAACTATGAGTAAGGCAAATGTTACTTGTTATGGATCTGGAAAGAAGGGACACTATAGGAATGAGTGTAGGGAATCGTGGAACCGAGGAAATCAAGGATCGGGTGGTAATGGGTACAATCATGGAAACCGTGGAGCTGGAGGAAACCGTGGATGACAAGATAATGGGGACCAACGTGTGGAAGCTGGAGCTGCTCATGGAAGAGTGTATGCACTTGGGAACCAGAGAGGAGAAGATCCGAACGTCGTTACTGGTACGTTCCTTCTCAATAATCGTTATGCTTCCATACTATTTGATACTGGTGTCGATAAGAGTTTTGTGTCCACTACGTTTGCACCCTTACTAGAGAAACCCCCGATGGCCTTAGGAATTGGTTATGATGTAGAGTTAGCTAATGGGAACATAGAAAGGATTAGGACTATCATTCGCGGTTGCACGTTAAATTTTCTGAATCGTCCTTTCAACATAGATCTTCTACCCGTCACATTAGGAAGTTTTGATGTCATTATTGGTATGGATTGGCTGTCAAAGTATCGTGCTCATATACTTTGCGATGAGAAGATCGTGCGCGTGCCTTACGGCAGGGAGATTCTAAATATACCAGGATATCGAAAGGAATTGAGAGGCCCATCTAGATTAGCGGTCATATCTTGGACTAAGCTACCGAAGATAATGGAAAAAGGATGTTACATTTTCTTAGCTCAAATCTCTGAGAAAGGAGGGAAGGAGAAGAAGGAAAGATGCATTGAAAATGTGCCTATAGTTCATGATTTTCCTGATGTATTTCCCGATGATTTGCCGGGAATCCCGCCTACTAGACAAGTAGAGTTTCAGATTGAGTTGATACCTGGTGCTGCACCTGTGGCACGAGCGCCTTATCGACTTGCACCCACTGAATTGGAAGAGTTGTCGAAACAATTAGCGGAGTTAGCCGAAAAGGGATTTATAAGACCAAGTTCTTCACCTTGGGGAGCCCCAGTCTTATTCGTGAAGAAGAAGGATGGATCGTTTCATATGTGTATTGATTATCGAGAGCTGAACAAGTTAACGGTGAAGAATAGATACCCGTTACCGAGGATCGACTACTTGTTCGATCAGCTTCAAAGATCGAGTGTGTATTCGAAGATCGATTTGAGATCGGGATATCATCAACTTCGAGTTCGCGAGGATGATATTCCGAAAACGGCTTTCCGAACCTGTTATGGGCATTACGAGTTTCAGGTGATGCCGTTTGGGTTGACTAACGCACCGGCGGTATTCATGGATCTCATGAATCGGGTGTGTAAGCCTTACTTAGATAAGTTCGTGATTGTGTTCATCGATGACATTCTAATTTATTTGAAGAATGAGAAAGAGCATGAGGAGCATCTGAGACTTATCTTAGTATTGCTCAGGAAAGAGAAGTTGTATGCCAAGTTTTCTAAATGTGAATTTTGGATTCCTACGGTACAATTTCTGGGTCATGTGATTGATAGACAAGGAGTTCATGTAGATCCTGCTAAGATTCAAGCGATTAAAGATTGGGCTGCACCAACAACCCCGACTGAAGTTCGTCAATTTCTGGGTTTAGCCGGTTACTACCGAAGATTCATTGAGGGATTTTCGAAGATAGCAAAACCGTTGACCAAATTGACTCAAAAGAGTGTCAAATACGAATGGGGAGATAAGGAAGAGGAAGCATTTCAATTACTTAAGGAGATGTTGTGTAGTGCTCCTATCTTAGCGTTACCTGAAGGTAGTGAGGACTTTGTCGTCTATTGTGACGCTTCTCATAAAGGTTTGGGAGCTGTATTAATGCAACGAGAGAAAGTAATAGCTTATGCTTCCCGACAGCTCAAGAAGCACGAGAAGAACTACACCACCCATGATTTGGAGTTAGGTGCTGTGGTTTTTGCCTTGAGGATATGAAGACATTACTTGTATGGAACCAAGTGTGTAGTGTTTACTGACCACAAAAGTCTACAACACATCTTGAATCAAAAAGAGCTCAACATGAGACAGCGACGTTGGATTGAGTTGTTAAGCGATTATGATTGTGAAATTCGTTATCATCCTGGAAAGCAAACGTTGTTGCTGATGCTCTTAGCCGAAAGGAGAGAATACCACCGTTACGAGTTAGGTCATTGGGAATAACTATCGTATCGCCGTTACCGTCTCAAATATTGGAAGCTCAAACGGAAGCGTTGAAAGCAGAAAATCGACCTGCTGAGAACATATTTGGGATGGCAGAAAATGAAAAAGGATTTGTTAAGCGTTCTGATGGAGTATTGTGTTTTGGAGACCGAAGTTGGGTACCATTGTATGGAGGAATTCGAGAGTTGATTATGCACGAGTCGCATAAGTCAAGATACTCTATTCATCCTGGGTCTGACAAAATGTACCAGGATCTTAAGAGATTATATTGGTGGCCGAATATGAAGGCCGATATAGCATTGTACGTTAGTAAGTG
The DNA here is from genome assembly GCA_030686995.1 of Artemisia argyi. NCBI lineage: Eukaryota > Viridiplantae > Streptophyta > Magnoliopsida > Asterales > Asteraceae > Artemisia > Artemisia argyi. The sequence goes on along the minus strand of CM060683.1, from coordinate 43,226,901 downwards.
TTTGACTTGCTCTAAGGTTAAGGCCGAACATCAAAGACCGTCAGGATTATTGACGCAGCCAGAACTCCCAGTTTGGAAATGGGAGCGGATAACAATGGACTTTATTACCAAATTACCAAAGACAGCTAGCGGATGTGACGCTATCTGGGTAATTGTGGATCATTTGACTAAGTCTGCTCATTTCCTGGCGATTAGTGAAGATGATAGTGTTGATAAACTTGCGAGGTTGTATGTGAAGGAGATTGTTTCTCGTCATGGAGTTCCGATATCGATTATTTCTGATCGCGACAGTCGCTTTACGTCAGCGTTGTGGCGATCACTTCAAACCGCTTTGGGGACGAGACTTGATATGAGTACTGCATGTCACCCCCAAACCGATGGTCAAAGTGAGAGAACTATTCAGACTTTGGAGGATATGCTTCGTGCATGTATAATAGACTTTGGTAAAGGCTGGGAAAAATATCTACCCCTTGCGGAATTCTCCTATAACAATAGCTACCACACAAGTCTTAAAGCTGCACCATTTGAAGCTTTATATGGTCGTAAATGCCGTTCGCCTATTGGTTGGGCTGAAGTTGGAGATAGCCAACTCACAGGCCCTGAGCTTATTCTGGAGACCACTGAGAAAGTGACGCAAATTCGAGATCGATTACAAGCAGCTAGGGATAGACAGAAAAGTTACGCCGATCAGAGACGTAAACCCCTAGAGTTCCAGGTTGGAGACAAAGTGATGCTGAAAGTCTCGCCTTGGAAGGGTGTGATACGTTTCGGGAAACGTGGGAAACTTAACCCCCGCTACATTGAACCATTTCTCATTTTGGAAAGAATTGGGCCCGTGGCTTATCGGTTGAAACTACCACAGGAATTGAGTAAAGTTCATGACGTGTTTCATGTTAGCAATCTGAAGAAGTGTCTCTCGGATGAAACACCGGTTATACCAATTAAGGATATTCATGTGGATGAGAGTTTAAATTTTGTGGAGGAGCCGATTGAGATATTGGATAGAGAGATTAAACGACTTAAGAGAAGTCGTATTCCACTCATCAAAGTTCGTTGGAATTCGCGGCATGGACCGGAATTCACGTGGGAACGTGAGGATGAGTTTCGCAAGAGATATCCGAAGCTTTTTACTTCATAGATGGTTTGTTCCGAGTGAAACCCGGGACGGGTTTCTTCTGAGGCTGGGAGGATGTGACAACTGGCAAATTAGGGAGCCATTTTGAAAACCCGCATTACTTTAAAATTTATGATTTTTGGAATTTTGGAAAAGTTTATTTGTGATGAGATTTGTAAACGTTGGAATGTGATTTTAAACCGTACGTTATTTATGGAATTGGAATTTTAATTATTTGGTTTGGTATAATTGTGGTGATTTATTTTTGATATGATTATTTGTCACTACATTGACTCCGGCACTAGGATAACCTAACAATTTTAGTTATTTTAATTACGGATTCGAGTATTTTGTATTTTGGAACGTCTCGTGAGAAGTTAAAGAATTGGTAACAATCTCGGTTCAAGAGAGAGTCGGTTATTTAAATAAGTTTCGGGTTTGGTCCGCGTTATTTACCTCGGGTTGCCTCACCCACTCTTTTAATACCACTTAAATTATTATTATTATCATTTTTATTATTTTGGGCCTTGGGGCCGGTTTTGGTTCGTTTGGGTATAATCGCCCACGCCCCACACACACAAACACAAAACACAAATACAAACACAACCATCTCTCTCTCTCTAATTCATCTTCATCATTATCATCACCAAAACCCTAGCCGCCCCTTACACGGCTGCCACCACCATCTACCGCCGCCCTCACCAACAAAATAACACCACTAAATTAATCCTTGCATCACGATCTTTCTTTTGGTGTATTTCACGCGCCACGAAACAACCCCTAACCCCTCGTTTTCAATCACCACCGCCGCTCAACACCACCACCATTAGTAATACTTTGGAGTTTTTACAACCTTTTTAAGTTGGAGTTATTTTTAGGGTAAGTGGCCACGAAATCCATTTCGTGTGGCTCGATTTGGTCTCGAAACCGTGTCCACACGGGTTTTTCTTGTTGGGTTTTGATTAAAACAAGTGGGAAATGATGTTTTGTTAATAAAAATGAAGTTTGGTATCTTGGGTGTTGATTTGACTCGAGTTTGGGGCTCGATTTGTAATGTTTGGGTCGCGTTTGGATTTGGGTTTAGCTCGTTGGAGCTTAACCGAGACCCATGGTCTCGGTGTGATAATATTTTTGACTCGTTTAAGAGTCTAAGGTGACCTTTGGTCCGATTGGTTTGATTCTTGGTTGATTGGGTTACCAAATGGTTGATTGTTGTTGTCTTAGTGTGCCACGACCTTAAGGGTCCGTTTGGCAATTTTGGAGCGCTCGTATGAGCTTATGCCGAGACCACATTGGTCTTGGGTTTGAGTCTCTTGACTCGTGGTAATGGCCGAGACCCAAGTGGGTCACTAGGCTCGGGTTTGGCGTGGTAAACCAACCCATATTATATGTATCTTGATTGTTTCTTGTTGTTGATATTATTGTTGTTGTGACTTGTGTTTTTGGCCGATGCATTGGATGGGTCGAGACCCTTTGTGGTCTCGACAATGGTATACTTTTGGATTGATTTTGGAGTTGTGTTGTCGAAGAGTATTTGGGAACCGATTGTGAGACGGTTAATTAGATTGACGAAGATAGGTTAGTCGGGTGCCGTAGTCGGACCCTATTGTTGTAGCACGTGGATTGGGATTGATTTTGGACGGAGTTGGATTATCTATTTATGACTTGATTATTTTATTTTTGGACTTGGACAATGAGCCGAGAGTGATGACTCGGACATGTGACCAAATTCTTATGAGTCGATAAATATTCAAAATCAAACATTAATAATAATACTCGTAATAATATTATTGATAATATAATCGCTTATATACATATATAGACGTGATAAACGTATGTATATATATATATATATATATATATATATATATATATATATATATATATATATATATATATATATATATATGCGTATATTAATAATAAAACGATCACGAGTAAACGTTATAATAATATAACAATAAATATTGTACTATGCGAATAGTGCAATAAATGTCGGGAGTATTATTATAAATAAATAACTATAAATAATGACGAGAACTAATACGTTGAGTAATTAATAAATGAAAACACGACTTTTATAAATTTGGAAAACTTATCGAGTTATACGGGGTTGTGGTTACTTAAGTCCAAGTGGACTTTATTATGTGACTTTTGTGTTGTCACGGATATATGACGATTAATATATCCATTTTCTATAACTACGTAACTTATTTAATCAACGGGTTAAATCGAGTTTATTTAGCTATATAAAATGAGTATATTAATGGGCATCGTATCCCACGACGCCCATAGGTTATGGTACGTGTATTAGGATAATAAATTACTAAATATCTCGTGGAGTTGGCTAAATTGACGAAGTTGGCAAATTTGACGATATATCTAGGGAATTTATTGGACTACAATATTTACCATATAGAATTTTTTGTGCTATGTGATTTAGGTTGGGTATAATCTTAGAATGATGTATTACATAAATAAATATGGGGGATTACCAAATCGACGGATTTGATAAACTTCGATGATTTATTTAAATAGTATATTGGGCTAATATTATACCTATAGATGGTTTATTATTTCTTTCGTTGTGGCTTCTTGGTTTGTGTTGTGTCGACCCTCCAACCATATGGATACCAAACGTCAAACTTCAAATTAATATGAAGATAATTCGAGAAATGGATATTTTTGGAAATTTAAATGGAATACATTCGGGATTGGGAATATTTGATTTTGAGGAAATGATTTCTGAACATGTTTGATATTGTTTGGAAGTGCCGAGTCTGTAGTTGCCATTACTTGAGTTTGCTTTACGTCTTTCATCTATCGATTTCTTTTGCGGATTGCTGGACTTGAGGTGAGTCATAGCCCCACTTTTACTCATGAACTATGTTTTCAATACTTGGGGTGAGAAACGTGCAAATGTTTTATGTGGACTATTATCGCTTTATTTATTTAAAACTTGCTATGCTTATAGAACTAGGTAGTGTAGAGCAAGTCGCATCCCTGTGAATGCATATTGATTTGATTTGTTGAGAAGCATGTCGTATCCTTAAGAATGCATGAACATGTGGTATCCTTACGAATGTTGAGCATGTTGCATCCTTGCGAATGCATATTGATTGATTTGGATTGGTTATAGAGCGAGGCCTAGACTTGAGCTAGGTAAGCTATTGATTGGATTGATTTGGGCTATAGTGTGCACCTATAGGGTTGATTCGTTTTGGTTGGATGATTAAGGCCTAGTCTAGCTAGCAAGCGTTTTGCGTATATGTCCACTTGATTTAGTTTTGAATTTAAACCTATGATCTCACCAACGAAAGCTGACTTTTAGCGCGTTTTCTCAGGTAATTAAGTGATGCCCTTGGATGCTTGGATTGGAGGCTCGGCTATGGCACCTGGTTATGGATCTATTTTCTAAAACTCTGATAAATAATTGTGGACCTATATTTATTTCTTTTGGGCATGACTTTGATTGATTTTGGGATAAATGTAAACTTTAAAACCCCACGTGGTTGAATTCTTCTCTTGTTTACTTTATCTCGTTCTTTTATGTCTTGTGTTGGATACCAATCCCCGTAGCACCCGAAAGCTTGTTGAGTCTTCCGCTGTACCAAATTTTGGGGGTGTTACAAAGCCATTTCTCTTCTTCATTGCAGGTATTGCCTTGATGTAATGTTCACAGTAACCCTCAATTTAGTATTTGCCGCTTTGAGTCAATGAGTTGTGCAGCTTTTATCGTGATTCAACATGTATATATATTGAAAAAAGAAAATACAAATATTATTATTACGAATAAAACTAATTATTATGCCCTTGCATCAATATCAACTGCGCAGTTTCATCATTGTGGGCAGAGATTTGCTACTGTTACATTAGATGGAACAATGTGTACGTGGTGAAGGTATCTCGAACCCTGCTCATTCTGAAGATAAGGTATGTACATCCTGACTTATGGTGGTATGAGTATTAGTATGAGTGTATGATCCTTTTCTACATAAGTTTCCCAACCTGAGACTTCATTAACCTTCCCACCAAACTTTTTGTTTTCAGTCGAACTTAATAGAATTATGAATAACATGATTTAGGAGGGTAAAATTTGACACTTTTTGTTTTCCCCTCAATAATTCAGTGGAACTACTCTTCCATCCGCACATGCAGGACCAAAAACATCTTATATGGATGATCATGTAACCGGTGGGTTAAAGCTTTGCACATCACCTACTCAATGGCTTATGGAGGTCTCTTAAGTCCCTTACATGTAATTTTAGTCTCCCTTCCTGCTACGTGTACATTTGAGTAATTAAATGTCATTTAAACTTCAATTTTTTTTTTTTATGTCCATGATCATTTATGACGATATTACGTTGCTTATGAAAATACGGCATGTTAACTAAGGTAAAGGTAAACATCATTATAAATTTGCTTATCATGTATTTGTAAACCGCGATATGTTAAACGGGTATTATTTGATATCCGAAACCCGATAACCCGATATTGTTATATGGTATGTGTATGATTGAATTATTTATCTCATTTGGTTATCAGGTCTGGTGAGTGCTTATTCACTCACATTTTTTGAGCCAAAATAGGACCAAATAATCCAAAAACTAACTCAAAACGCCAAAGAAAACATGTTTTTGTGATTGTAAATGTGCAGGTACGGATATCTCGTAAAATGACAAAAAACAAACAAAATCCGGCAAAAACGAGCACGAGAGTGGAACGAGTCAAAATGTCAGAGCTGGCAATCCAATTGAGCTCAAAATATCATAAGAGATCCTCAGAGTTTAAAGAATTGCAAGAATGACCATTATTGTGAAAGTTTGAAGAATTGACAAGATTGGTCCCTGAAGTTTCAGTTATGACATATTTCAGTCCCTCAAAGATTTATTTGGAGAAAAAGTCAACTCAATCTTTCATAATTCAGAAAGTGGCAACAAAGGCCCTTGAAATATAATTTTGGAGTTTGACAGAAATAGCCCTTGTAATTTCAGAATTATTCATTTTTGGTCCTTATGTGATGTTGATAAATTTGAAAATACAAGTCCTATATTACTAATCCACAAATAAATTCCAATGGCCCAAATCCAATCAACAAAACCCAAAGTTCAAGCCCAATCCCAAAACCCGATCCACAATACCCCACGGTCAACACCATATCCACGGGTCAAGGTCAAAACGGTCAAACCAATAAAATAACCAAACCTTTACCCGCCCCCCAAATTAACCCCATACCCAGAACTACTGTTTACCCATGAACCCTAGAAATGACTGTACGCCCAATTACAGTGAGTAAGGACAAATTAGTCCAATCATTGGGTTCTAGAAGATTGCCAGAGGTGTCAGAGTGAAGTAACACACGAATGGTATACGTGGCAGCTCTTTATTGGTACAAACACGTCATAATGCTCAATCCAAGGGATGAAAAGAGAGGGGAATGGACTAGATATTGATCAAGGGCTCAGAGAGGCTTCAAAGAAACACAGCTCACATGGATTGCCAGCTTGGTAATCCGTGACCCTCAACCCTCACCTTTGCTATAAATAGAAGCTCTTGTAAGCTTATTTAGAGTGTAGGTTAGATATAGCGAAGCTCTGTCAAATTGATTCTAGAATGTATTTAGATTAGTGATTGTAATGAATTTCTATTAGTTCTAATAAATTTCAGTTTTTCTCAAATTCTTATTAGCTTATTGTTTACTATTTTTAGTTAATCAGCTTTTATATATCTTATATTTAGCTTAATTTCAGTTACTTTTAGTGTTTTCATTTAGCTTAATCACTTTCACTTTGTTAATTCAATTTTCATATTCTTCAAAAACATAAAAAAACATAAAATAATAAAAATATAAAAATATGTTTTCAATTTGTTTAGTTAAGCTTTCAAGTAAGCTTGTTTAGCTTCTATACAGTCTATTTAAGCTTTATAGCTTATTGTAGATCTGTTTTACTTCAAGTCTCATAAGTGGACTTAATCAGTCAACGAAAGTCAAAGGTATTTGATTCATTTGATTCTGTGGTGTATTGGATAAGCTGAGACAGACATGGAAGGTCTCTGCCTATCTTAAAGATAGGCAAGCATAGTGAATCCACCTCTGTTCTTGCTGAGGTGGAAAAGCTTTGTAAGTGTTGTTCAAATTTCTTGTTTCTAGCTTAATCTGTGGTAGTTTGGTTTGGATTTGAGAATTACTGTTTCATTGATTCAAATCTGTTGATGTTGTTGTTATAGTTGCTGAATTTGAGCTTGTTTAATCATTTGACTATTCTGATTGTTAGATCTGTTTTAGATAAGCCATATTAGAGTTTCTGTTTTAGTAGTGGATCTGTGTTTCTTATTAACTGTTGGTTATAATTGTGATTGGTAGTTTAGAATTGTTTCTGTTAGTGAAATCATTGCCTGTGGACTTATTGTTGTTGAAATTTAAGTTAGGACTCATTGATTCATAGTTTGAGAGATTTATATGGGGGGCGTTTGGATCTGACATTTGCTGAGTGATATAGTTGTTGGATTGCTGTTTTTCTATATCATATAGGTTTCATTAGAAATATAATAGAGATTTAAATCTATGAAACAGTAGGTTAGTTTGGAAAAAAAAATCAAAGGTTGAGTTAAAATTCATTAACTGTTAGCTGTAGTGAAAATTAGTTAAGTATAGTTAATTTGACAGTTGCATAGTAGTTAGAGTTAGCTAAAACTAGTATCATTATAGTTTAATATTACAACTTAGGAGTAGAATTCAGCTATTCAATTTGTATTAAGTCAAACTAGTGTTAGACTCATAAAGTCAATTGTCATCAGTTAAGTATGTTCATAGGCCGCTGATCTTTGGTTCTATTAGAGTAGTGATTGTTTATTTTTCATTAGATTTCTGGAATTTTTGGTATCTCAGTTTAGCACATTAGACTTTGCCCCCTTAATTTTGTGCTTCTGAGCTTATTCTGAGAGCTTATTGCCTTAGCAAGTTAGTTCATTAGAAACTGTTAAGCTGAATTGAGCTTAGGCTTGTTTGCACTATTTCAGCTAAATTTCTGAGCTTAATTGTGTTACCTGAGTTCATTGATAGTAGTTTAAGGATTGTATAAGGTTTTTGTATCATCTAGCTTATTTCTGTGGAGTTCTGTTGAAAGTTTGAGCTTATTATCACTACTTATTGTTCTTAACTTGAATCTCTGTGCTTAATCTGATCATATTATAGCATATTTGAGCTTAATTGAACATTTTACTTCCGTGTTTCAAGTTTCATAAAGATTGGACACAAGTGCTTATTTATAAGTACTTGTGATAAGCAGTTTTGGTTTGAATAAGCACTTTCTCAGCTTATTTTGATTTCAAATTTTTTCTCCAAGTTTATTTTAGAAATTCTGATAATTTTTCAGATTTTTCTTAGTTGTTTTGCTATTTTTCTTAATTTTTCTTTGATTTTAATCATTTTTATATACTTTTTAATAAATAAAAATCAATAAAAATTCAGAAAAAGTCATAAAAAATCCAAAAATATTTTAGGAAATTCTTTTATGATATTTTAGATTTTTCAAAATTAAATTTGTATTTTTAACTTTTATTTTTACATTTTCTTTTATTTTTAATTCATTTAAAAATACAAAAATATAAATAAAATCATAGAAAATAAATAAAAAGTCAAAAAAAAATATTTTTCTTTTTCTGAAAATTCTTTTTATTAGTTTAAGATTTTTAGAAAATTGTTTCACATTTGCAGGATCATTTTTCGTTAAAAGTTACGTTTTAAATTTGTACGTTACGTTTTAAAATTCGCGATTGATTTTCCGTTTTTAGATTTTAATCATTAGTGCATACATAGCTTGTACATTTTGCATTAATTGTGATAACTTGTCATAATTTGAGTTCTTATTCACAAAATTTCACATTTACCACTTTTCACTACACGGTTTTCACGAATCGAATTTCTTTAATTCCATTCACACCTTCGCACGGATACGACTCGGTTGATCCGTATTTCTTGCGGATCTCCTCGATACTACTCATATATATATGTATATAATTTATTTTTGAACCAATCAGGGTCAAACATATAAATCAGTATTATGCATATGTGTTTAAATTCTAATTATTGGTTTCGTACAAGATATTAATTCCATGTTTAACAATAACGCAATTTATATTAGTTAACTTTGTTGCATTTTTTATGTCAAGTTCTATCACAATATAGACAATCAAAAGAGTTGACAAGATGGAAGAAAATCAGATGAAGAAGAATAACATATTGAATTTAATGTTGCTGAGATGACAGAACCTGGTCAACAGATAGTAGTTGCTCATGGAAGTGAAGGTGGTTTGGGCAATGTTTCTCTCTAAAATTCATATAAAAAATTGAATCACAAGAAACATGACGAGTAAGAAAAAGTAGATAACACTGAAGTAAAGGAGGACGGGGCTTATAATAATTCTTACTCATAATCGGTTCTTTCGGTTCATAATCATTTCTTATATCAGAACTCAGGAGTATAGCTGATGTTGGTCTTGTGGGGATGCCAAATACTGGTATGAGTATAATGTTTGGGGTAAGGTGTTCTGTGGGCTACATGTTATTTCTAATAGAAAATAGAAACAATACGATGTTTGGAAAGAAAGTTGTAGACTGTATCAGATGCTAAAGAGATTCAATTGAGATGATTTGATTGGTTGAACGGGAGATCTTCAAAAGGAATGATAGTTTGGGAGTAGTGGGTTGAGATACCTTTAGCATAGTGAAGTGTTGTGGCACTGTGGTTGTAAGCATGTAACTAAAATGTATATAGATAATTTCATTGTTAGGGGCTGTCTAATCATATGTATGTAGTTTAAGTTTTTTTGTTTTTTTTTTGGAGCAAATGTTGGTTATGGTGGGAATGATATAAGTTTACTGTACGTTTATTTTTTGTAAATTTGTGATCATGGACAAATTTTGCCTTTTCTGAAAAACGTTACTAACTTAAATTTGTGGCATCTTTGAACTTCTAATTATATACTTGATGAATGAGGAAGCTTTTGGTAGTGTTTATCCTTTATATAACTATATATCCTAATGTTCATGATAATAAATAGTGAAGTGCCATTAACTGACTAATGTAGCTGCAACAAGACTATGGATATACGTAGTTTGTTGAGATAAAAGGTAATGTGCTCCGATTTTGCTGTTATAAGAAGATTTTGACTTCCTTTCTATTCATGGCTATTTTAATTATGTGTATTCTATTATCAGATGGTGGTTACTAAAAGTTTATAAAATATATTGTATGAAATAGTTCATATTGATTTTAAACTTATTCAAAACCTAAGAACTTAAGAAGTTAAAATGTCATACCTTACTCTTCATACAATTTCACAATCACATGTACCCCGGCTTCAATGATAAGATGTTATGTGGAATAGGTTGCTCGGGCTCCAATCAACTTGCTTTTAACAAGAATGGGACTCCCCATTCACAAACACAAATAATTTTGGAGCTTGCTCGGGCTCAAATCAACTCAATCTGAGAAAATGGGTGTTTATAAGGTTGTTTGGCAGTGGCTTACAAGAAAAATATTATGTTATGCTTTGCGAGTATTGTAGCAACCATTTTGTGAATCATGTTCTCCTTTCTTATTGTTAGTTATATTACGAGTATAATTAATTTGGTAAACGAAAATAATATAGAGAGTTGTAAGTTATGATGGTAGAAGAAATATGTTCCGGAACTACCAATATATAAATTCGGTGTAGTGTGGCATTTGTATCTTCGATCGTTCACATGAGTAAAGTTGGTATTTTTGCCTACCTAATATTTCATTTTGTTTGTACAAAAATCTTTAAGTTGCATGCTATTTATAGTTTAATTTAAAATGAATAAATCAAAACAACCCTTTTGCCTCAGCCACGAATCGGTAAGCAAACAAGTTGAGCAGCTTCGAAGATTGGTAACAATGGAATTTTAATGTGCAGATAAATTGGTGAGACTTAAATGCTAAATGCCTAAATCCTTTTTGTATAATTTATAAGAAAAATACTAGATCCACCTACACTTTACAAAAAATTTCTCACACGCTGACGTGGCGGAGTGTTGATTGGTTGGTTTTCTGTGGGCCACAGAAAACCAACCAATCAATACTCCGCCACGTCAGCGTGTGGGAAAATTTTTGTAAAGTGTAGGTGGGTGTAGCACACCTCAATTTATAATTTAATGTTGTTGATTTTTCAGTGGATTTCGGCAAATTAATGTTCAAGCACAGTTGGCCGCTTACAACTTATACTAACTTAATACAAATTGTGTCTTTTTATTTTCTTATTATCATTTGGTTTTCTTTTGGCTTTCGTAAGGATATATGACTATCTAAAAAAAACCATTGTAGTAACTTAAATGCAAAAAAAAGATTAAAAAAAACGATGGCAATTAAACAAGAATGAGAGTTTAGATATATAAACAAATGAAATTGCATTAGTTGATGCTTTGGCTTTGAAGTGATAGAAAAGAAACCAAATTTAGATGGTGCTTCTTACCAAATAGGATACCGAATCTCAAGTTAATTAACATAAATTACACTAATATTGTTACTAATTACTTTTACTCATCCCTTACTGTGATTTGATTAATTTTGCATAATGTTAATATTATCTATGACCTCTGTAATATAAGCTTTTTGAAACAAAGCCTTGGAGAAAAATTTATACCGGTGGACCTTTTTCCTTTTAGCTACATTCTTTATTTGAACCCATTTTAAAATACATATAGACTTAATCACAGGTTGTTAGATTAGTAAGAACTTTTATTGAAGTAAAGATAATTAACGGAACACACTTTGAAAATACGTTAATTTACGGAGGTTGAAATTACTTCGTCTAATAAACACTTACTAGTTAAAGATCGTAAGAAAACAATATTCCATGTTCGTTTCGTTTGCTATGAAAATAAATAAGAGCAAGTGTAAATCACTTTCAAAGTTTGGTTTGTATATGTCACGTCCGGTTTTCACAAATAGATAACTATATGTTGTCGTTTCAAGAGTCAAAAGCAAAAGAGGTTCTTAGATTGTCATTTGTGATGCATATAGTAACATCTCGAAAAGTACTATAAATATTATATACAAAGTAGTACTTTAAGGTTTATGACTAATGTTAAACAAGTACTCTTATCAATAACTTCTAACTTTATAAACCGAATTATGAGCAAAAATATGATCAATATAAAAATGACGTGTTTTATACCATTTTTGTACTTTACATGTACTTCCAAGAAAAGACGATTCTTGCTCCCACAAATGAATTAGTCGACACTATAAATGATCATTTGTTTGCCAAATTTCCAGGAGAAGAAATGGTTTACTTAATTTGCGACAACGTGGATAAAAGTGAATGTGGTGCCGTCATAGATCAGTCCGTTTTCTCGACTGAATTTATCAATGGATTGAAGTTCTCAAGTGTTCCAAACCACATGCTTGCTTTAAAAGTGGGAGTACCGATTATGTTGTTAAGAAATATAGACCAATCAAATGGTTTATGTAATGGGACAAGACTGCAAGTACTTAAATTAACAAGAACCTCTATTCAGGCGCAGATCATTAACGAAACCAACTTTAGGAAAAAAGGTCATTATACCATGGTTGAGGATTACTCCGTCAGATAAACGTTTGCCTCTTAAGATTGTGAGGTATCTTTTGCCATGACAATCAACAAAAGCCAAGGGCAATCGCTTTCTAAAGTTGGTTTGTACTTACCCCGTCCTGTTTTCACACATGGACAATTGTACGTTGTTGTTTCAAGAGTAAAAAGCAAGCAAGGTTTGAAGGTTGTCGTTTGTGATCAGGATGGTAATGTGTCCAAAACTACAACAAATGTCGTGTATAAAGAAGTACTTGAAGGTCTATGAGCAAGTTTGATGTCGTATTATGTATCTATCAATAGTGTAATCACTTTGTATTATGCTATGGTTCATTACCATTTAAAGTTTCAAAAAGAAAGATATTACAATATTTAGCATTTGACCCGGAGAAATCTTCAAAATTTCATTTGTAGCTTTTTATGAATCTTTATTAAATGAAAATGTTTGATTTGAATGGTTTATATCTTATGTTAATGTAAGAAGTTTACATTTGCTTTGAATGTACTATCGAATTACTTGAAAGTCTATCATCACGGCATGTATTAAATGGGCATTCTTCGTTATCAAGATGTAGAGAAGTACTTGAAGTTCAATCATCATGGCATCGATTGGGTTTTTAATCGATAGTCACTCACACACATCATTTTATGTTCGACTCAATCAAAAGATGACAAGTTCTAAATTGTAACAAACTAAATTGCTTATCGTATAATTGACGTATTGTATATTAGGTGTGCACAGCATGGACATTACGTTGTAAATCGATAAGTGCTCACACATATCTTTGGTTACTCAAGTCACTACATTTTGGATAGCCCAAGCTTTGACGTTTATTATCGTAATTATAACAGAAGCAATTTCTAATTTGATAATGGACGCATTGTCTCATTATTTGTTTCATATTTTAAATGGACATTTTTACGTTATTACTTTTCTTATCATCTCTTTTAACCTATTTCTTTAAAAAATTACCCGGGTCAACGGGTCTCTAAGCTAGTATATGATAAAATGGATATAAGTGATTGATCTTTATGCCACAATTTTTTTAACTGCATTATTAATTTAAGTTGTTTTAAATAAACAAATCCAAACACCCGTCAAAGCAAAAACGACCATGATCATAATCTTAGGATCTTACGTTTTTACGATACTACAAAGCAAAAACGTTCCAGATCCTATATAACATAGGATCTTAATAGGATATTATCTCGATCTTGACCATAAGATCTTAAGATCTCGATCCGATCCAATATTAATTTGATCAGCTAAAAAGCTATAAATTTATGGATTACTTTTTATAAAATTTAAAAAACAAGAGGTTAAGCCTTTTATACATTTCATAATCATAATTTAGGTTGACATTTTATTGAAAACATTTAATACTGTGTGAATGGTTTGTAATCCGGATATAAATTTGAATCTTGTAATCACTTTCAGATTAAATTATTTCGACCTTATATGTCTTGGGTTCACGTAATCCTTAATCGGATAAGACAGATTGTGCAATTAAAATAGAAGGCACGAGAACTCAATCAGGAACGTTAGAGTATTATTGTTGTTATATCTTGCAAATGAGACCAGGAATGTGGTTAAATAACCGCCAATCGAAACAGTTATTTTCATTTATTTGCCAACCATTTTGTTGGTTGACAAATGATGTGTCGGTTGGGTTTTGAGCGGGACCCCAACAAGGGGCCCTCCCCTCGGGCGCGACCCCCTTGACCTCAGCATTTTTGTCCCGGCATATCAAGCTAACTTTGACGAGTGTGCACTCCGCACCTCTTAAACCGTCTTGAGCTAAACTTGTATAAGGCTATTCGTCTCATGTAAAACACAACTACATAAAATAAGTTGATAACACTAAGATTACCGACAAACATTCATATAATTTTATGTTTGATTAAAAATAATTTGTAGATTTGCTAATTTGACAACACGAATGACATTATACTAGCATCCAACATTTCCCCCGGCCCGACCTGACCCACACCCGGTGAATATGAGAGGAAGACATGTGACACGTACTTGAATACATATCACCCATAATAGTAGGGGGGGAAAAATCATACTATTTTAGTATCATCAAACTAGAGAACATCAGTGAACCAGAATCACCACTGAAGATGGACACTACTACAGCTACAGCGAGACGAAGAGTTGAGACGACTAGCGCTCACTTCTCTGCGGTCGCAGATAATATATCCGCGACCGCAGTTGCCACTCAAGTTTTCCCTCTGGTAGTCCTATAATATCTTTTTATTAAAATTTAATATTTCGTTTTGAAAGTGATTATTTAATTACTATTACGTAACTTATTCTAGGCTTATGAGCTTATTAGTTTGAGCTTATGGACTTAAGTAAGTCATAAGCTCAAGCTAATAAGGTTGTACGCAGTTAAGAAATGAGCTACATAAGCCAGAAAATAAGCTAATCCAAACACTGATCCCTCGTTGTTTGATTATTTACATATAATAGGAAAAAGTTGTTAAACTGATCAGAATTTGTTGATAATATGATTATCACAACTTTAAACAGAAGCACGTCTAAGCTCTCATATACTCTCCCGGGTAGGGTTGCTTTACATGAGAGCAAAAATTACAGGCTTGACTCTCCGGGGAAAGCCTCGACAGGGTTCTTTCTCTGTTTGTTTTATTTTTTGAACGAGCTGATAAATTCACCTTTTAATGGCTTATGAGCTTATTAGTTTGAGTTTGTGGACGTAAATAAGCCACAAGCTCAAGTTGATAAGCTCGTCGGTAGTTAAAAACTGAGCTTAAGGGCTATTCCTAATTTGAGCAGGCGAGAAAAAGGCTAATCCAAACACTCCCTCATTAATTATCAAAATTTGTCACTCACTTGAATGAATGATTATATGATTATCACAACTCCAAATACGAGCACGTCCAAATGATCATATTGTCATTTTTAAAATGTTGCATAGAGCTATATATCTAGATACGATATTATGTTGTAGCTAGTATATCAGTAAATATGTTTGTGTAGGCTTTGAGGCTGGAATTGAGGCCCCCCTTTAAACCTTTGCAAATTACTCTAATATTTTGCGCATATCATAAACATGAAATAAGTAATGGTTTGTATCGGAAAGTATGTTAAAAGGATATATTTTTTTTAGTACAGTAACGTAATTATGGACATATCCCACTCAGCTTGATCCTTCTTTTGCTGAACTGATATATTTTATATAAAGTTCAATTGTTTAGTATTTTTATTTCCACAGAATTGCAGTGGTGGTTTATCCTCTGTTAACACGAGACGTGATAATAGTATGCATTTTGCCAGACAAGATTTGAGGTCCCAAGGTTTTTTCATGAGGCCAGTTTCAGCTGAGAAGGTTTTATATTTTCCTTACATTAGTGTATAGTAATAAACCTCTTCTTTTGAATTAAGCATCTAACGTTTAATATCGATTCTTCAGGATCCTATCAACCAATCAAACGGGTCATTTAAGTCAACTCGTTCCAACAAACAGGCGTCCTCTGAACTTGTGACCCCCATGTTTTCTCAGCCAGCTAACATTAATTCCAATGTGCCAAAAGTTAGAAACATTCATTATGTTGATGATTACAAGTTACCTTCTTTACAGCCACCTAAGTTTTCCAGAACTACAGAAAAAGTTGTACCAATGGACTGCAGACCCGAGAACAACAAGCATACTACTAAACATATCGGTAATCAGATTTCTCACATGACATATCAGTAGTGTTTACTCAAGTCTTCTTTATAATTTTGAACAGACACTTTATATGATACAGGGCTTGAGAAAAAACGATCCCCGAGGATGGAATTTGCTGAATCTAGAGGAAAGTATCTCCTGCAGATAGAGTTGCCTGGGATTAGCATAGGTGATATACGAGTTGAAGTTGATAATACAACGTAAGATTATTTCTCCAACTACTAATTATTGTTAGTTTGTTACTAGAGCCTGTAGGTGACAGAATGGACCAACCGGATAACAGGTCAAAATGGGTCTTATTAGTAGGGGTGGCAATTTGTACAGGGTTCCAGTTGACAGATAGTATCAGTCAACCCGTATATTCGAGTACGACTCGTTTAGTTAAGAAAATTCAAATCCGAACACGTTTAACCAACATATCAGTCAACGCGCGGGAAAAGGGTTTTGGGGGGGGGGGGGGGGGGGGGGTCTTCCAATACCTATAACTACAGTGAAAGATATAGTATCTAAATCAGTAAATAAAATAAATGGGAATTTAAGAGGCTGTATAAGTTTGTTTGTTTGTTTGTTTTTTTTTTTTTTAACTTTCAACCCTTTCAGCCCGTTCATGTTTTAACTAAATTTCTGTAATTTAAACAGTTAGCGACCCATTTAAAGGCATATAGGACAAACTCGACACTTTTAGTTGTGGCCTGCTACAAGCCATAGATATTTATATCTTTATCTTTTAAATTCCTGATGAATGCTGTCAAATATTTGTTGATAGTCTGACTGTGCGAACAACCAAAGGGAGGACTACAGCCTACTCTTTAAGTGATCGCACCAGCTCGTCATATTACAAAAGTGATGTTCTTGAAGAACCGTTTGAAATCACATGGCCGCTACCCTTCGACGTGAACCCTGATTCTGTTTCAGCTGAATTTTTGTAAGTCAGCACCATCTCAGCATTTGTTCTTGTTCTAATTTCCGCTATTTCTTAAAAATAATTGACTTGCTGCCTGTGATTACAACATGCCTAAATTCAGTGAGATTCTAAGTTTTTTGTAACTGGCCAGGTAAGGGGTCAAAATATGTCGTTTTGGTACGTGTTGGGTTGGCTCGGAACACCTTTTCTCCATATAACATTATAACATACGAAGTACTTTTTTTTGTAGAACAACTAGTGTGTCAAATATGATCAAAACTTGTATCATTATGTTTATGAGTTTAAAATAAACTTTAGACGAATTTTGACCACTTCAAAGGTTTCATTTTATCTTTTTTTATGTTTGACCCGTTAAAGAAACTTGATGCTGATAGAAGCTACTTATGCAGGGATGGGCTTTTACGCATTACCATTACTAAACTTCGAGTTCCAGTCTGGTGAAATGCAGCTTATCGGGTGATTTGTATATATATGTACTTGTATATTTTAGAATCAAACTGAAGTTATATAGATGTACTTAATTATAGTATATAGGCTACTCGACACACAGTATAGAGATTACGTTAATATGTAAGTAATTACCTCAGTATCTGCACATACTCTTATTGTTGTGTTATTATGTTAAAAACTTAGCTGTTATGGGACTAACAGCACAAAAGGGTTGAAACAAGAAGTTTCGAGTCAAAATGGGGTTTTACGTGCGCGGAGTTACATTCCAAAATGGGTTTTAGTCGAAGCATGTAGCATTTTAGCCCAGTCCAAAGCAGTCAGAGGTAACTGCAAACACTATTTTTGTTACAAGCAGTATTCACGTAGAACATTGCGCCACCATACGAACACATCTTCAAGTATTGCTTACTGAGCTATTAGAGATGTATTAATACACATCTCTTATACATTTTTGGAATCATTAAATATAAACGGATGAGGTTTTTCATGCGACTGTTTCCGACTATATCTCCCTCAAATGTGTAACTAGGAAGGTTTGAACCATATATACCTTTTGTGAGGACATCGGTTCACCACTAGGTCACTTGATGATGGTTTTGAAATCTTTGAATAATTTGAAGTCAAAGTCTCTTATAGTGAGTATGTCTCCACAAACTTTAAAATACAAGTTTTTTTTTTTTTTTTTTTTTTTTTTTTTTTTTTTTTTTTTTTTTTTTTGTTGTTGTTGTTGTTGTTGTTGTTGTTGGGTTTTTCTAACTTAGACTCTAGGGCACAAGTTAAACATACCAAAAGTACTATGAGACTCACGAAAAATAACATAGGAATTCACACAAAAATACACTTTTATTTGTGTGAGTCTAAGTACTTTCATACACTTTTTTGTATGTTTAACTTTCATGTACTAATCTGAAAGGTTCATACCCCATTTGCCAAAAATGCTCATTTGAATGATGTCCATTATTTAATGTGTTAGATATTATAAAGTTCAATAATTGAATTGACAATTACCAAACCATCTCTACAATGCAAGTTCGTTTTGAAGACTCGTTGATCATAATTTCATAACATATTTTGTAATACTGACCATTATACATTTTGCTTTGAATATTTTCAAACGGTGTACAATAATATACTGGCCATATTGGTCAACCAAAGCTTCTAATTTTTCGTCACAACTATATAATGGCCATATTGGTCAACCAAATATTTAATGAAAAGGCAAAGGTAGTTCACTGAAAAATCACATTAGTACGTATGTAACATGATCTTCTTTAAAAATCTAAGTTATGCAATTTATCTAACAAATTCATATGTAACATGATCTTCTTTAAAAATCACATTAGTACATATGCGCATCGACGGACCTTAGTAGAGACCAGAGAGGGCCACGGCCCCCTCAAAACTTTGAGGTTTTACTTATATTTGCTTAAAAGAAATACAACTTTGGTCTTTTCAAATTAATTGATATAGCACCCGGCCCTCCCAATAAATTCACTCAAGTTCCGTATATACGTATGCGCACATGCAGTTAACATCCTTATTTCTCTAAAACGTGGTTTTTCTCTTATACAAAACTGATACCAATTATTTTACCATTGACCCTACAATGCTTCGATAAAATTATTTGTAAAAGTTTGCTAATAAATTTTAAGGTAAATTATTAAAAAAAATATTATACTTGCCACTGTTTCATCTTCTAGGTAGCGAACTATTTTTTTTGCTTTTGAATGTAATTTTCTTTCAAATTCATCATCTTTATGGTATTTTGCGAAATTTTTGAACATTTTTGCTCGTCTTAGCCAATACAAAAAAAAAAATTTCTCGAAGGGCAAAAATGTCACATATTACCCTAAAGAGGATGAATTTGAAAGAAAATTACACTCAAAAGTAAAAAAAATAGTTCGCCACCCAGAAGATGAAACTGTAGCAAGTATATATATATATATATATATATATATATATATATATATATATATATATATATATATATATATATATATATATATATATATATATATATATATATATATATATATTTTAATAATTTGCCCTATGATGACGTATAGCCTATAGTTGGGCCACGAGCCCAAATTATAGACATTACTAAAGCTCAAACCCACTACGAGTAGGTTATCATGACAAATGACTTGGGCCATAATTACCAACGGCTTGGGCTCACGAAGCCCAAAGCCCAACCAAAATGCACGGTTAAAGGATAAGGATCTTTTATTTACGGAATAGATATCCTTACCCCGGATAAGCACCACGAGTGCGAAGAGTAAGGAGCAAGATACCTACACGGTTTCTGTGCCCTATATATAGAATGATATATTCTCATGAAAAGGTACGATTTACACAATCCCTAACTCTTCAACTAAACCCTAAAACCGATTACTTACTCTCACGCCGGAGTCTAATCGTGGGAGACAATCCCACGATAAGCCTAACGGTGTTGTTTGTGTTCTTAGTGCGCAGGTTTCACAAGCACTAAGGTTCTAATTGGTACGAGAGTAGGAGTTCAAACAAGGTAAGCCCAACTTTTGTATCAACAAGTGGTGCCATCCGTGGGACCCTACACTAAGAACTCAAGACCAGAATGCCGAAAAATAAGAACTCAGGCCAGCGGACTCCGCAGCCGGAGAAAACACGTGATGATTCACATAGGAAGAAGCATCAAGATTCGACTCCTAAGCCGACTTCTGGAACAACCAGCGCGCCTAATCATCGGGAATCGAATGTAACTCCAATCCCTACCGCGGTAGAATTGCCTTTGGGGACAACCCGAACTACTACCGTAGTCTCAAGCGCTGAGGACATTCAGCGCACTCTCTTTACCACTCCCCACCAGGTGGCATCCATAGTGGACAACACTGTGCTACCAGGAGCGCCTAATAGAGAGAGGGAACCTTATGCGGAGACGGGCATCCTCGCAGTAGAAGAGGATGCACCTGAGGTGACATTGAACGATTTCGTGTCCCAACATTATGAGACTTTAACTAGTCTCATGCAAGAGGAAGCAAGAAGAAGGTCAAGCCGCGATCTACAAAACCGGCTGAACTTTAACCAAGAAAAATCTCCACCGCGCCACTATGAGCGCAGAAACAATAAGAGGCGCACCAATGTTCACGATAGACTTGGTACAACATCTAACTCTCAATACTCAGGGGATTATGAAGACAACGGGCGGCACACTAATGTCCACACTAGGCTTGGCAGCCGCAGGATACAAGATAGACTTGGACGACAACGTTCACCAAGCGTAAGCGTCTCAAGGTCAGGAAGCAGAAGAATCCAAGATAGGCTGGGGAAACACCACTCCCCAAGTGAAAGTCCTTCAAACTCGGACTCTGAGGAAAAACGACGCAAGCGCCATAGAAGGAACAACTCCTCCTCTAGCAGCTCCTCGGACAACGAGGATAGGGAGACGGGACATTGGAAATCTAAAAACCAACGCCGGTACGAGGAGGATGAAGATATTTCCCTTCCCTGGCGTCGCCAGAAGGTTGATGCGTTCACACGACGCATAAGCGATTTCTCAGATGACAAGAAAAGGCGCATGCCTACCAATGTTAAAACATATGATGGAACAGGTGATCCTGATGATCACCTAAAAAATTTCGAGTCAGCGGCTGCTATTGAAAATTGGCCACCACCTGTTTAGTGCCATATGTTCAACTCTACCTTAGTAGGGAATGCGCGAACATGGTTCAGCAAGCTTCCACGACGAAGCATAAATGGGTTTGAAGAGTTGCGGAAAGCATTCCGCCTAAATTTCATGCAACGAAAGAAGTGCGCAAAGAACCCTGTGGAACTAGCCAGAGTGAAACAGCGCCAAGGGGAAACCACAAGCGCTTACATGGAGCGCTTCAAGGATGAATGCATGCAAGTCAAGGCATGCCCCGAGGTATTAAAAATCTCAGGGTTCATGAACGGGATCAATAACCCAGAGCTGATACGGAAGCTAAACGATAAAGTACCCCAAAGCTTTGATGAGCTAACAAAGCGCACCAGATCCTTCATCCAAGGGGAAGCGGCGGCGGCAGACAGCAAAAAAGGTTACTCAACCTTTAAACCACAAGAACAGTCTAGGAGACAATCCAATGACCAAAGTGGCAATCGCAACAGGAACTACCGCAACCGAGGAAGGGATAACGACAAGTATGTCCCACTCACAAAAACCCCTAAGGAAATATTCGCGACAGAAGGAGCAAATTTTCCAAAACCTCCACCCATGAGCACTCCAGAAGAAAAGCGCATCGGAGGAGGATACTGCGAATACCATGGACAGAAGGGTCACACTACTAACGAGTGCGTTCAACTACGTCAGCTAATTGACAAATTAGTAAGAGAAAGGAAGATGGACCACCTCGTTAAAAACATCAAAGAGGGGAAAGATAGACAAAAGAATGGGGCCAAAAAGGAGATACCAAAAAATAAGGCTGATACGATATACATGATACAATCATGGCAACGAAATACGAAACAAAAAGTCAGCCAAAGATTTTCCAAGGGAAACCATATCTCTTTCCCCACTCTCACAGCGGACAACGCAGTAATAGAACCACTCACCATCGAGATACAAGCGGGAGGTCACGAGATCCACCGCATGTATGTCAATGGAGGAGCGTCTGCGGACATCATGTACGAACACTGCTTCAAAAGGCTAAAACCTGAGATACAAAACCAGTTAATTCCGACCACAACGTCGCTAACTGGATTCACAGGCGAAAAGATTTGGCCCATGGGACAATTACGCATACTTGTGGTAATCGGTAATGAATA
The DNA here is from genome assembly GCA_030686995.1 of Artemisia argyi. Classification (NCBI taxonomy): domain Eukaryota; kingdom Viridiplantae; phylum Streptophyta; class Magnoliopsida; order Asterales; family Asteraceae; genus Artemisia; species Artemisia argyi. The sequence goes on along the minus strand of CM060683.1, from coordinate 43,204,343 downwards.
CCATTCCACAACAGCCTGGATGAACTTCATGGTAATCAGGTCCCCCTCGTCGTACAATGACATCATCGGGAGACCGGGGATATCAGCCATGCGCGCAATTCCATCCACAGCACATGGGATGCTTAAGTTCCCAGTGGAAGGAGGAATCGTTACTCTCTACAACACTACCGCATCTCCACGAGAATGCAACATAGTAACAGATGAAGTTCCGCGCGTTCCAGAACAGCACACGACCAAGGTGACAAACCTGAAAGTTGCAATCCACCCAGATTATCCTGACCAAGAGATATCAATTGGGGGATCACTATCTGACAAGGGCAGAGCAGCTGTGTGCGCATTATTGCAAAAGAACCTAAACATCTTTGCATGGGAACCCAAACATATGACCGGAGTGCCAAGAGCCATCACGGAACACAAGCTAGAAATCCGACAAGGATATCCTCCAATACGACAGAAAAAACGTGGCCAAGCTCCAGAACGCGCAAAAGCGATCCTAGAGGAAGTGCACAAGCTCGTGGACGCAGGGATCATGCGAGAAGTCTATTACCATGATTGGCTTTCCAACCCAGTAATGGTAAAGAAAAGTGATGGTAGCTGGAGAATGTGCGTGGACTTCACCGATCTCAACAAAGCATGTCCACAAGACTGCTATCCGCTACCAGAAATTGATTGGAAAGTAGAATCCTTGTGCGGATATCCTTTCAAATGCTTCCTAGACGCATACAAAGGATACCATCAAATTCAAATGGCCAAGGAGGATGAAGAAAAAACAGCCTTCCATACAAGTCAAGGGGTGTATTGCTACACAAAAATGCCCTAAAAAATGTAGGAGCCACATACCAACGGTTAGTGGATAACGCATTTGAGAAGCAAGGGGGCCGCAATTTGGAGGTCTACTGTAACAATTCACATATTTTGATTACTATTCATTTTTACTATTCACTATTACTATTCACTTTCACTATTCACTCCCGAAATTTTTATTTCATATTCTCTTAAGTTAAACTATTTTAATGATAATCCGAGAATTTGACACTCGTCGGATCATTTCTCCAAAAATCACAAAACCGTGTCCGAGATTTACTTTTAGGTTTAAACGTCATTCCAGCATCCCGATATGTCCATAAAATATTATAAACAATAGAAATATGATTTTCTCTCATTTTACGACAATTCCAAAAGTTTTGGAATTTTACGTTTTCCAGTTCAGCATTTTACGCGAATTACGCGTTTTAGACCCGCGTTTCCAGTTTTAGCAGCGTTTAAGCAAACAAATAGAACTTGTCACTCATTAAATATGATAAGATAGGTTATATTGATAAGTTCTAACATATTTATAAGTTTCATATTTTTAGGATACCCGATTTTAAGTTTCATGACTTAACGACTTACCGTTAGCGATTACCGGGACCAAAACACACTCCGTAAGCTAGATAATACCAAGTTGAAGTACCTAGTCACCCTAACCATCTTATGAACGTGTATAAGGGTGATTCACCATGCCATGTGCCTAAGTTATAAGCCTTGATCACTTAAGATTAGAACAAGTGTGCTTTAGGTTGCAAATTTGATAACTACTACCTAAATATCCTAAAATACTTGCACCTCCTTAAGGCAACTTCCTAGCACCTTCCTAGCACCTCCTCAAACTCATATATAAGCCCTCCCCATCCCTCCTAGTCTTTCACAACACAAACACCCTCTCATTTGCTAGTTTACTTCAAGTTATATTCAAGAAATCAAGTGCTATATCAACACATAAACCCTAGTTAAGTTTTGATTCATCAAACTACTTCCAAACCTTAGAAACTTTTGGTGATTCTCTTTAGTTTAGATCCACTCAAGTCACCTAAACCTTCATCACAAATCCTTCAAGAATACAAGGGTAGAAGGGTTGCTAAAGTGGAGAAAAGCTTATTCAATCAAAGTCCTAGTTTCCCTTTTCATTAAGGCCAAAAGTTGTAAGAACCCTATTACACTTTCTTGCTCAATATCATTTCATGCTTATTATGTTTCATTCATGCTATATATGTTCTTGTTATTATGTTCATGATGTATAAAAATTGGTAAAACAAGTTATGGAAACTATATGTTAACTTATATTAAGTAAACAAGTAAACTAGTGACTTATATTGAGAACCACGACCAAAATAGTATAGCTATGATATTTGACACTTACCTACTGTTAAAGAGGACTTAACAAGGAAAACATAGCAATTTGAATCACCTAAAACGAGTACACGAGTCAAAAGTTATGGCTATTAGAAGTTACTAAAATCTTTACGGCAAAACTGTCTCAAACTTTCTGTGATAGAACCTTAAACACGCAAAAAGAGGCCCTTCTGTTCCATTTCATGAAAAAGTTAAAGCACGAAAGTTGTCCGGAATCACGTTTTCTTCAAAAACTCAGGAGCACGTATCCATAAAACCAATAACGAATGAGATTTTCTTCAGTTTCTTAACAGCTATTTTATATAAACCAAAGTCACTATATAATAGTTATGGTTTACTAAGAGCAAGAGGTCTAATGACCTAAAGCCAAGACCACAACCATGGCTAAAGCCAAGGTTGAATCTCAAGACCATGGTAACAATGACCAAGGTCACGGCAAAGCCATGGCTAAAGACCATGTAACTTTTTGAATCAAAAACTTATATATATTTTATCGAATACTACAATAGTAGGGAGCCTCATGTGAGGGGTTCATTAAAGTAAGCCGTCGAGATGAGTTGTGGATTTAAGAATTAAAGTGTCCTGGCTCCTCGAACGTTTACTCCATGACTTCTGAATTATGTCGGCCCGAACGGTAGTAAGAGATATACAACCTATACATGTTTCATAAACCATTTATATTCAAAGACTTCCACTATATACTAAGTATTACATCATGAACATTATGCAAGACATATATAGGCAATTCTTCGTATTCTTAGACGTTACTCCAAACCTAAGTCGCAACGTTCTATTATAGGTTGCTCTTAGAGACTTTCGCGATTCAACTACCACTTTCATTTCTCATTACATAAGTTCAAGGTGAGTCATAGCCCCACTCTTACTCTTTTAGTACTTGTTTTGAACTCTTTGGGGGAGATACATGCTTAAACTACTTGCTTTCACTTTATACTTTTGAACATGATGTGTAGTTTTATTATGATATGTGCCTTAATGTGTTAAACCTATTCTATGCGCTATATTCTTTAACCACTGTTTAACTCCTGGATGGAGCCGATGGAGAGGTATTGATAGTACTATCGGGCTGACGACCCCACCATTGCCATATATTCCTGGCCTTGGGTAAATATAATCCAGCTTTGAAGCATTTGTGCTTATTCTTGTCATGAGGTTCAGTAGGCAGTAATACTTTACATTAAGCGTGCATATATCGTATACACATATATCGAAATCATACTATATGTTAGCAGTGGGTTGTGAACACACAGGTTGCAAGTGTTGTTATGGGCGGGACTTGCAACTGAGTGGATTCACGATGCCTTTGCTGTGCGAATAGTCTTTAAAGACTTTTCAACTATTTTAAGACAAACTCTATGAACTCACCAACCATTGTGTTAACACTTTAGCATGTTTATCTCAGGTTAGTAAGGCGATAGCTAGTGCGTGGAACATAGAGTCAAGCTGCATATTCTGAAGACTTACGTTTTTTATCATTTACCATTCAAAACATTTTGTATACATTTATGTATCATACTTTGGAATTTCATGTTTATAACTTTGAATTCATTAATCGAATGGTAACCTTTCAAATCGTCTCATTTAGAGGTCGTTTTCTATAACTTGTACTTTGTATTATGAAGTAGCACCCCAAGTGACACAGTCTTCCGCTGCGGTATTTTGGGGGTGTTACTGATTGGTATCAGAGCCTTGGTTATAGAGAACTAGGTTGCATTTCGTACCTATACTATAACTGCTATATACGTTAAGACTCTCCTCTTTATTTGCCTTACACACACTACATACGCATATGCTTTTTGTTAGTTATTGGTTTAGTTCCACACTGTTCGATGATATGACTTTAGTATTATAAGGAACCCCAGAATTTAGTCGAGTCATTAAAAACATGGAGCTCAGTAATAACTAATTATTTAACTTGATCTTGTGACAGTTCTTGTTTGATGAGACACGAGATTTGAGTTAAATAATATTATTGCTTAGCTTTAGGGATTTGATGACTTGATTATTTTATTATCTACCTCAGAAATCAAGTTTGTGTCGAAAATTATTAAGTAGGATGATTTAGAATCTCCTTATTTAAATGGATTGGGACGCCTCTTTATTTAAATAAAGAAATTGTAAATCACCGAACCATGAGTTTATGATCCCTTACTTACATAAATTTGGACGCTTCTTTATGTAAGTAAAGAGTTATAAATAAGTGGGCTTATTTGCATCCGATACGACTCCTTAACCACAATCTTAGATGAATCAGAGTAAACAACACTATTTTAGAGATCCTGAAATCCCAAATTCTCTTAGACACACTGTAAGTAGTTAACATCAACTGAACTTCGGGACGAAGTTCTCCATAAGGGGTAGAGACTGTAACAATTCACATTTTTGGATTACTATTCATTTTTAATATTCACTATTACTATTCATTTTTACTATTCACTCCCGAAATTTTTATTTCATATTCTCGTAAGTTAAACTCTTTTAATGATAATCCGAGAATTTGACACTCGCGGATCATTTCTCCAAAAATCACAAAACCGTGTCCGAGATTTACTTTTAGGTTTAAACGTCATTCCAGCATCCCGATATGTCCATAAAACATTATAAACAATAGAAATATGATTTTCTCTCATTTTACGACAATTCCAAAAGTTTTGGAATTTTACGTTTTCCAGTTCAGCATTTTACGCGAATTACGCGTTTTAGACCCGCGTTTCCAGTTTTAGCAGCGTTTAAGCAAACAGATAGAACTTGTCACTCGTTAAATATACTAAGATAGGTTATATTTATAAGTTCTAACATATTTATAAGTTTCATATTTTTAGGATACCCGATTTTAAGTTTCATGACTTAACGACTTACCGTTAGCGATTACCGGGACCAAAACACACTCTGTAAGCGAGATAATACCAAGTTTAAGTACCTAGTCACCCTAACCATCTTATGAACGTGTATAAGGGTGATTCACCATGTCATGTGCCTAAGTTATAAGCCTTGATCACTTAAGATTAGAACAAGTGTGCTTTAGGTTGCAAATTTGATAACTACTACCTAAATATCCTAAAATACTTGCACCTCCTTAAGGCAACTTCCTAGCACCTTCCTAGCACCTCCTCAAACTCATATATAAGCCCTCCCCATCCCACCTAGTCGTTCACAACACAAACACCCTCTCATTTGCTAGTTTTCTTCAAGTTATATTCAAGAAATCAAGTGCTATATCAACACATAAACCCTAGTTAAGTTTTGATTCATCAAACTACTTCCAAACCTTAGAAACTTTTGGTGATTCTCTTGAGTTTAGATCCACTCAAGTCACCTAAACCTTCATCACAAATCCTTCAAGAATACAAGGGTAGAAGGGTTGCTAAAGTGGAGAAAAGCTTATTCAATCAAAGTCCTAGTTCCTAGTTCTTGTCCTAGTTTCCCTTTTCATTAAGGCCAAAAGTTGTAAGAACCCTATTACACTTTCTTGCTCAATATCATTTCATGCTTATTATGTTTCATTCATGCTATATATGTTCTTGTTATTATGTTCATGATGTATAAAAATTGGTAAAACAAGTTATGGAAACTATATGTTAACTTATATTAAGTAAACTAGTGACTTATATTGAGAACCACGACCAAAATAGTATAACTATGATATTTGACACTTACCTACTGTTAAAGAGGACTTAACAAGGAAAACATAGCAATTTGAATCACCTAAAACGAGTACACGAGTCAAAAGTTATGGCTATTAGAAGTTACTAAAATCTTTAAGGCAAAATTGTCTCAAACTTTCTGTGACAGAACCTTAAACATGCAAAAAGAGGCCATTCTGTTCCGTTTCATGAAAAAGTTAAAGCAAGAAAGTTGTCCGAAATCACGTTTTCTTCAAAAACTCAGGAGCACGTATCCATAAAACCAATAACGAATGAGATTTTCTTCAGTTTCTTAACAGCTATTTTATATATACCAAAGTCACTATATAATAGTTATGGTTTACTAAGAGCAAGAGGTCTAATGACCTAATGTAACACCCCCAATTTACCTGAATGGCAGCGGAATGAAATACCTGGGGGTGACGGTCATAGCACCATAGTTACAGTTATATTGAACGACCTAAAGTGTCGTTTAGAAAATACAGCGTTTGATCATTAAAACATTCAGAGTTTACAAAACATAGGTCCCAAAAGATGTTGCCATTTTAGTTAAAATAAGTTCAACAAGATCAAACGTTCATAGGTGCAGAAAATATGGTGAGACGCGTCGACTCCGCGACTCCATGAAGGTCCAAATGTATGCACATGAGCTACCTTAATAACCTGAGAAATACATTGCGAAAAACGGTCAACATAAAGTTGGTGAATAATCATAGGTTTATAAGTAAAATCTAGTGTACAAATGCCATAAGTAATGCCAAGAAATAGGATGTCCGGAAAGTATATACATTGGCTCTTAAGCTCATGACCCCGAAGCTAGACGATACTTGGCCCCAATGAGTGTTTACCAGACACTCTAATAATAAAGACATGAAATGCATTCGTTCCATTTGGAGCAACCCAAACACGAATGGAGGTGTCACCCCCGATAGATCTATCCACTCACTCCCGCTTAGTACCAGAAATTAACGGTCCATGATAATAAAAGGGGACTTTTCAAGACGTGGTAATAAGGAAACTTAAGCAATGTATGAATTTTATACTTAGGCATGTACACAAAAATAAGTAATGCAATGTATTCTCCCCCGTGGGATTTGAAATCAAAATATAGAATTAAAACGGGGCTATGAAACTCACCTGGAGTGATAGTACAAAGATGGTACAACGATGGTAAAGTAATCGGGACAACGAGGCGCGAACAATAGCCGCAACCTAAATGAATAATCGTGATCTAACTTAGATCAAGCCGTGATGAAATGAATGCACATGCACATGATACTCATACCACTCGTAATTTGGAAATACTAGTTATCGTCATGGTAAAATAGTTTCCATACTTAGGAAAAATAGGTCTATTTAGAGAAGTATATAACTTGTCATATTAACTCGTACGAAAAAGTTAGCGTTATAATCCTTGTATCAAAACCTTAGAATGACGTCGTCATGTCGTATAAATCTTCCCTCGGGTCGTACGTATTCGTTTGTTAAGAAAATAGTCATTAGTAACGTTGCTAGAAAATATATCATTTAGTACGTACGTTATTATTTTTATTTGTGACTATATATATATATATATATATATATATATATATATATATATAGTTTTGACAATGTTAAAACGGGTATAACTCGGTCGTTTTAGGTTCGTTTTCCTTGTTCTTTATGCCCACGGATTCGTTTTTGTATATACTAATATATTTTTGATAACTCGGCTCCTCTAGGTTACGTTTAATACCTCTTTTTACCCATTGAAATCTGCCAAACAGCAAGCAGTTTTATAAGAAATAGTTTTCGTCGTTAAATTTGCAAAAATCATATCTCCTTCGTTATAAACTCGTTTTAATCCGTTCTTTCGCCTAAAGTTTCGTTTTTGAAAGTATTTTCTAAATATTTGGTCAAAAATTAGCCATCAACCACTGATTTTCCCACGAAATGAAAATAGGGACAGTAGGTATTTCAAGTGTTTCAAAAACCATTTTCAAGTCTCCAAACTAGTTCCATCATCCATCAAACCACTTTCAAACACCACAAAACTAATCTAATCCTACCATACACCTTCTTAGGGTGTCATGGGTTCCTAATCACCAAAACCAAGTAGATCTAACAAGGATCTAACCAAAAATCACTCTAGGGCTTGTATGATCAAAAGTTTACAAAAATAAAGTGGTATAAGCTAATGCATGTATGAGATCTTGCAAGAAACATGTATAAATATAGTAAGAACTTTGTAAAAATTATGAAATGAGTTTAGTAAACTTACTTGTAAGATTAGGGAAGTTAAAATGATTAAAACCTAATAATCCTTGAGTTTTTATTTCAAAACTCCAACAAGGATACTATAAACACAAGATTTATGCTTTGATCCTTGAAAAATCTTTTGGTCTTGCTTCCTCTTGTTCTTGGCCGTGTATATGAGAAGAGAAAAGAGAGAATATAACTTTTTGATGTAAGAGAGAAATGAGGTGAAAATGATAAAGTTAGTATTATGTATTATTGGTATTAATTATTATATTATAAAATAGAGTTAGTATGAAATATTAATGAGGAAGAAGTGTATGAGTAGTTTTTGTAAGAAAAGTGGCTAGGGGGGGCGGCAAAGTCAAAAGGGGGGGGGGGGATGAATGTAAGATTTTTGGTGTAAAAATGCATTATTGTTGTGTTTTGTGTAGTTTTAAAATGTACCGGGTACCGGATTAACTAAAAATAAATTTTAACGGAGTTAACCGGGTCATAATAAAGTTATAAAAATTATAAAAATAGGTTGGATAAAATTATTGGGTGTTTAGATAATTATAGTTTAATTTCCACGAAAACCGTCGAAGTTTTAGTAAACTTAAGTTAATAATTAAAATAAATATCCAAAATACCGGGTAAATTAATATTATAATTTTTATATTATAAAAATGAATATAAAAATATATTGGGATTATAGTCGGGAGTCTTGGACGTGTTAGTCACATTTATAGTTCGCGTATTAGTGTTTATTTAAAATAAACATACGTAATTCGTTAATTATATTAAAAATATAATTTGAATACCCTACGAGTGGAATAGTATGCAAGTGCCCTAATGATGATATGCTGACTATTTCTAGTCCGTATGAAATGTCCCTGATAATAATGCATGAATTCGCTCCTGAACCAATACGGTTACGCGAATTTGAACACTCGTAAACTAAATTTACGATGACATGAATAATGCACGTGAATAGTGACATTTCTTCCGGAAATGAATAGTGTCAAGTGAATAGTAAAATTTCTGAATATGTCTCGGAATGTCAAATTGACCTCAAAAACGATGAATAGTGATCGATGAATAGTAACTTGTGAATAGTAAATTGTCGAGGTTTGGAAAATGATCGGAAATTACGAGTTGTGACAGTCTTCCCCACTAACAGGAACTTCGTCCCGAAGTTCAGTTTTGGTTGGTCTCTGAAGTATATTTGGTAAAAAGACGTGGGTACTTAAGTTGCATTCGGTCCTCTCGTTCCCAAGTAAATTCGGGTCCTTTTCAAGAATTCCAGCGAACTTTCACGATAGGAATTTGACTTTGCTTCAACCGTTCGACCTCGTGGTCCATGCTTTCTACTGGTTCTCTTACCCAGTTTACGTTTGTCTCAAGGTTGGATTCCCTTCCAAATGGGATTATGATTGACTAATCTGAAAGTCATTTCCTGGATTTGATTAGGTGAAACATAGTTGTGTAATCCGGCTGTTCCTTAATCAAGGCTCAAGTCTGACGGCCACTAGGCCTACTCTGTCTGAACTATTAAGTGTTCCAGTGTATATCGGTTTTAACTTTCCAAATCTTTCCGAATAATATCATGCCTTTCCTAGGCAGAACTTTCAACGTAATCTGGCTGCCAACTTGAGGTTTTAATGGTTTACAACTTGTAGAATTTGTAATTGATTCTTGACTTGTAGGAAATTTCTGGTTATTTCATGAATGCCTACTGGAATAGTGAGTTTGGCTTTTTCCGAGTTTGGTTCGTCAATAGATGATCAGTGCTTCTTCAGGTTTATAATGTAATATGGGTAATATATGTTGCTGAACTATGTCAGAACTCAAATCTTATATGTCGGTTGGTCGATTCTAAAATGAATCTTAAATGGTCCAATATACTAAAGGTTAAATCTCTCGTGTTACCAAAATCGTATCATGCCTCTCCAAGGCAAAGCTTTCAACTTAGTTCGTTCTTTCCCGTGAATCTGGTTAGTTTGCTGTTCAAGGATACCCAATCCGTATAATGTGCGTCATGTACCAACATAACTCCTACCAGTTTCTCGTTGCTTGTAACCGGTTCTTGACTTGTGAAATTTCCTTTGTTGTTCCATGGTTTAGTTCTAGACCAGTGAATTTAACTTTCCGATTTCGGTTGGTAAACGGGTAATTGGTACTTCGACCATAAAGTGCCTCAATTGATGTAGTCTCAATGCTCGCGCGATAACTATGGTTGTAAAAGAATCCGATTTATGGTAAATGGTTAGTCCAACTATTTCTAGAGTCAATCGCTCACTCTTTGAGCACAACCTTCCTATGTTTGAATCGTTCTCTCGTTCTGACCATCGGTCTGAGGATGATAGGTGGTGTTTACATCTTAATGAGGTTCCGAAGGAAATCTTAAAATGATTGTTAGAAGTCTGAGGTGATTCGATCACCTTTATCAGGAACAATTGAAACGGTACAATAAATCTTGTGACTAATTCCACAACGTTACATCTTTCGAACACGGCGTTATACGAAGAAGATAGAATACGGTTAACAACATTTGATTCTTTGGGTTTTGGTCTAATGGATTGCTAAGACATGTGTCATTCTTTGCCTACTGTGCTTGGTCTCCATTACTGACGTTTGTAATCGTTCTATGGTGTTCCTCCTAATTTCCTTCATCACATATTCCAATATTCCTTATTGTCAAATCACAAAGCCCTAAATGCATAAGCGACGTAGCATGGTGATTGGTTTTCAAAATTTATCTCGCGATTTTTGAGTTTTTGGTCGAAATCTTTTTCTGAATAAACGAATTTAGAAAATGGAGCAAATGGTTTACTAAATAATATCTTTCTTGATGATTCAAAATTCAATAGTTAGGAAATGTGACGCGGTTTTCAAATAAGTTGTGAATAGGACTGTTTACCAAAGTTTGATGTTTATAATTTCCCATTGTACAATGGTTTAGCTAAATATTGATTAAAAAGGATCGTATTTATTCAAAATAGGCAATTCAAAAATTATCTTCTACAAGATATGTGTTTTGTATAAACATAATTTTAAATCAACTTCATTTAAAAATAAAAATACTAACAAGGATAAAATAGTAGGATCGGAAATATTCGCATAAATGCATAAGTGTCTAACATTCGGTTCCTGACATTAGAAAATGCCTATTGGCGATTTTTCGACAAAACTACAAGTCTAGGTATCCAACCAACTTAAGTCCTGAGATGGTTTATCGTTGAAATTGTTATCATGTTGGCAATATGAGGGTTTCAATTGATACCATGTCGATGAATTTCCGTATTGTCTTCACATGTAGCTGGGGAGATATTCTTGAGTCTGATGCCTTTCTCGATGTATAGGTGAGGTTATCCAGAAGTTCTAAAGAACATAATGCTTTAGGGGAATCTATATCGATATCCATAATTCGAATCAATCATTCTTGTCGTAAACTCACTGCAGGGAAGTTTGCGTATGGATGAGACCATGTTAACTCAAAACACTTTACAGTATCGGTTAGGAGGCTTGGTTTATTCCCATGATGTTGCTTAGCGTACCTTCACAATGTGTTTGATCCTGTAGATCAGTCTAACTAGTACCTTTGAATAAAAAATTGGACAACTAGGTCAGAGATGGTGAGTCAGATGGTCCAGTGGCATTTTAGAATTGTTGTTGAGTCATAAATTGTCTTGGTGTATACTTCTAGTCTAGGTTAGTAGTTTCGTAACCCTTTTATTGTTTTTCTTGTATCGAGGAATCCTCCTAGTACTTAATATGGGAAGTCTCTCCCAAAGAAGTCAATGGAAAGTTTAACTTAATGACTAAGTGTGTGACAGGTGGGGTAAGTATCCAGAGAAAATTTGTCAGAAAGAAATATTCATAAAAGAGTTTATTTGTTTAAAACGCTTTTGGATGAAGATTGTTATTAACAATACTTTATAAAGTAACTATTTCCTTCATGGCATAATCTTTCCTGAAGTATACATAGGTGATCAGGCTATGTATAGTTGAGGACTAATGATGCGATGCTTGATTTAATCAAAATAATATTATTTTTCTCAAAAGCTTTAGATGGTGTTCAACGTTTTGTTTCAAAGAATGGTATTCTAGTCATTTCCTTTCAAAGTAATATAAAAATTGTTTCGCGTAATAATAGTAAATATTTGGCGTAATATCGGAAAAATTCAGTTTATAGTACGGTAACAAAACGGCTTATTTTAGAAATTCGGTAAAAAAACAATTTCCCCATAAGGTAGTAAAATAGTTTGAAATAAAACTCGTTGAATGGTTTATTGGATACATGGGTAAATACTATGGATTGGTAATAATCTACTAATCCGTCAATTACGAAATCGGTCAAATCCTTAATAAGACAATGGTATAATGTTGCTAAACGATTGAAAATTGCGCAATTGCAATAGAAAATGGAATAAACAAAGGCTACGGTTATCACAGAGGTAACAAAAGATAGTCATTACATTAGATAGGAAAGTGCTTAATACAACTAGGTTACATCCACGTACTTATGGAAAGTACCAAAAGAAAGTACAACCCTAGAGGGCTCAGACTATGGTTTTACAACATGAAATGCCTCCTCCAGTTCCGGTCTCTCAACACCGGGCATTTACTCCTGAAGTGTCCCACTACTCCACATTCACGGCAGATTACCGTGAGTTCCTGATGCTTTGTGAGGGTGGGAGCCTTGCAATCCTTGGCTTTGTGTCCGATCTTCTTACAGTTGCCACATGGTTCCGGGCAACGTCCTTTGTGATGAAACTGACACCTGTTGCACTCGGGTAATTTACCTACATATCCTTTCTTTTGGCTTGACCCAGCAGTAAAGGTCTCCACCACTTGTTGTATCTTAAATGGTCGTTGAGTAGCATTAGCATCCTGTTCCCCGACCCATTTTCTCTTGTTGTTATTATTGTCTCCCGATGTCTTGTCGCGAACTATGAGTTCCTTTGTTTCGATTGCCATCTGGATAGCTTCAGACATGGTATTGGGTTCACATGCGATGACCATCCTACGAATTTCAGGAGAAAGTCCTCCGACGTACCTTTCAAGTCTCTTGCTTTCCGGTTCATCCATTGCAGAGCCTAGTCGAGCAAAATCATAAAAATAAGCAGTATACTTGACAACATCATCTCCTTCCATGGTAAGGTTTAGTGTTTCTTGTTCAATTGCTTGTAATTCGCTTTTCACACAGAACTTCAAACTCATCATCCTTTTTAGTTTCTCCCAAGAGTGTGAGTAAGCAGCATCAACTCCTACTACCTGGACATACTTAGTCCACCATTTCTGGGCATGCTTCTGAAAAGTGCAAGTGGCGAACTTAACTTTGTCTTCCTTACGACAGTCACCACTTTGAAAGATTGTTTCTAATTCTTCGAACCATTCGAGAAATTCTTTTGTGTCTACATTTCCGCTAAAGAAGGAGGGATTACAACCCATAAATTCCACGTGAGTAAGTTCCTTGGTGAGGGCGGTAGTTACATTCCTGACAATGAATTGTCCAACAGCGGCTTGCGTCATGCTTGGAGTGGTTTGCTTAAATCTATTTCCATCAAATCATAAGAGTCCATGAGAATCTATAGGTAATAAGGATCATCATATTCATAACACATGAATATAATACATGAAAGTTTCGGTCAATATGGACCAATATCATAGATAGCACAACCATTCCCCTATAGTAGAGTCAATACTTGGTGATTCTGTTTGTTCATCAATCAAAATACTACAAGTTTCTTCGAACTATGCCACACCTCTCGTGGCTAGGATAATAGCAAAAGCTAGTAAAGATATAAGTCTAGTCTAAAGACTTCCTGTAATCCTTCGAGGTGAAATCAGGTTTATGGCATCATAAGGTCGAGATAGTCCTGAAGTGGTATCTGTAGTTGTGCATCGATCAAGTTCTAGATAGCGTAGGTTCTAAACCATTCTTGAGGAACCTGCGGATGTTCCTGTTGAGTCCGTAATCTTGGTATTATCCACAAGGTGTTATCTAATTCGTGGTAAGTGAAAATGGAAAAGGGAAATTTTCAATGGTGGTATTCTAAAGGATGAGAATAACATTGATGACGATGAAATCCCAGTGATGAGTTAGGAGATAATGGTAATAATAGTGAATGGAATACTACCCTCTTTCGCGCTATCTCGCGACATCTAAGAGGTAAAGCTGAAGTACGCACTATGGGACGACCAATAGTGTAATAAGTAACCAACGGTGGTGGTAGTACCTGAGTAGTAAGCGTCCTACTAGTGGAGGAAAGAAAACATACAATCTCCCTTGTAATAAGCATCCTAATAAGTCCATTAAGTCTGAATACTCTACCAAACGGCATTCTATGTATAGGTTAAATGATAGGAAAACCTTGTTCCTATAACAATTCAATGGTGCTAATGGCGGCGTAAGTGTAACCGGTAGTACAATGGTAGTGGAAGATGACAATGCATCTTCAATGTCGAAATCCGATAAAAGGATAATAGGGTGAGTATCTGAAGACATGTCACTAGTGAACCAGGTCAATATAATCATATATATATATATATATATATATGAGTATGGGTATGAATAACTCGTACGGTGTGTGCGTAAAGCAACATGTATAGTGAATATGCACCTATGATGAAATGATGAGATGCTATGATGATGTGGTTATAGTCTAGGGTCCATGATACATCCTAGTTCGCTATAACCTTAGCTCTGGTACCAATCTGTAACACCCCCAATTTACCTGAATGGCAGCGGAATGAAATACCTGGGGGTGACGGTCATAGCACCATAGTTACAGTTATATTGAACGACCTAAAGTGTCGTTTAGAAAATACAGCGTTTGATCATTAAAACATTCAGAGTTTACAAAACATAGGTCCCAAAAGATGTTGCCATTTTAGTTAAAATAAGTTCAACAAGATCAAACGTTCATAGGTGCAGAAAATATGGTGAGACGCGTCGACTCCGCGACTCCATGAAGGTCCAAATGTATGCACATGAGCTACCTTAATAACCTGAGAAATACATTGCGAAAAACGGTCAACATAAAGTTGGTGAATAATCATAGGTTTATAAGTAAAATCTAGTGTACAAATGCCATAAGTAATGCCAAGAAATAGGATGTCCGGAAAGTATATACATTGGCTCTTAAGCTCATGACCCCGAAGCTAGACGATACTTGGCCCCAATGAGTGTTTACCAGACACTCTAATAATAAAGACATGAAATGCATTCGTTCCATTTGGAGCAACCCAAACACGAATGGAGGTGTCACCCCCGATAGATCTATCCACTCACTCCCGCTTAGTACCAGAAATTAACGGTCCATGATAATAAAAGGGGACTTTTCAAGACGTGGTAATAAGGAAACTTAAGCAATGTATGAATTTTATACTTAGGCATGTACACAAAAATAAGTAATGCAATGTATTCTCCCCCGTGGGATTTGAAATCAAAATATAGAATTAAAACGGGGCTATGAAACTCACCTGGAGTGATAGTACAAAGATGGTACAACGATGGTAAAGTAATCGGGACAACGAGGCGCGAACAATAGCCGCAACCTAAATGAATAATCGTGATCTAACTTAGATCAAGCCGTAATGAAATGAATGCACATGCACATGATACTCATACCACTCGTAATTTGGAAATACTAGTTATCGTCATGGTAAAATAGTTTCCATACTTAGGAAAAATAGGTCTATTTAGAGAAGTATATAACTTGTCATATTAACTCGTACGAAAAAGTTAGCGTTATAATCCTTGTATCAAAACCTTAGAATGACGTCGTCATGTCGTATAAATCTTCCCTCGGGTCGTACGTATTCGTTTGTTAAGAAAATAGTCATTAGTAACGTTGCTAGAAAATATATCATTTAGTACGTACGTTATTATTTTTATTTGTGACTATATATATATATATATATATATATATATATATATATATATATATATATATATATATATATATATATATATATATAGTTTTGACAATGTTAAAACGGGTATAACTCGGTCGTTTTAGGTTCGTTTTCCTTGTTCTTTATGTCCACGGATTCGTTTTTGTATATACTAATATATTTTTGATAACTCGGCTCCTCTAGGTTACGTTTAATACCTCTTTTTACCCATTGAAATCTGCCAAACAGCAAGCAGTTTTATAAGAAATAGTTTTCGTCGTTAAATTTGCAAAAATCATATCTCCTTCGTTATAAACTCGTTTTAATCCGTTCTTTCGCCTAAAGTTTCGTTTTTGAAAGTATTTTCTAAATCTTTGGTCAAAAATTAGCCATCAACCACTGATTTTCCCACGAAATGAAAATAGGGACAGTAGGTATTTCAAGTGTTTCAAACCATTTTCAAGTCTCCAAACTAGTTCCATCATCCATCAAACCACTTTCAAACACCACAAAACTAATCTAATCCTACCATACACCTTCTTAGGGTGTCATGGGTTCCTAATCACCAAAACCAAGTAGATCTAACAAGGATCTAACCAAAAATCACTCTAGGGCTTGTATGATCAAAAGTTTACAAAAATAAAGTGGTATAAGCTAATGCATGTATGAGATCTTGCAAGAAACATGTATAAATATAGTAAGAACTTTGTAAAAATTATGAAATGAGTTTAGTAAACTTACTTGTAAGATTAGGGAAGTTAAAATGATTAAAACCTAATAATCCTTGAGTTTTTATTTCAAAACTCCAACAAGGATACTATAAACACAA
The DNA here is from genome assembly GCA_030686995.1 of Artemisia argyi. NCBI lineage: Eukaryota > Viridiplantae > Streptophyta > Magnoliopsida > Asterales > Asteraceae > Artemisia > Artemisia argyi. The sequence continues at coordinate 43,187,561 of CM060683.1, read as the reverse complement.
GATTTATGCTTTGATCCTTGAAAAATCTTTTGGTCTTGCTTCCTCTTGTTCTTGGCCGTGTATATGAGAAGAGAAAAGAGAGAATATAACTTTTTGATGTAAGAGAGAAATGAGGTGAAAATGATAAAGTTAGTATTATGTATTATTGGTATTAATTATTATATTATAAAATAGAGTTAGTATGAAATATTAATGAGGAAGAAGTGTATGAGTAGTTTTTGTAAGAAAAGTGGCTAGGGGGGGCGGCAAAGTCAAAAGGGGGGGGGGATGAATGTAAGATTTTTGGTGTAAAAATGCATTATTGTTGTGTTTTGTGTAGTTTTAAAATGTACCGGGTACCGGATTAACTAAAAATAAATTTTAACGGAGTTAACCGGGTCATAATAAAGTTATAAAAATTATAAAAATAGGTTGGATAAAATTATTGGGTGTTTAGATAATTATAGTTTAATTTCCACGAAAACCGTCGAAGTTTTAGTAAACTTAAGTTAATAATTAAAATAAATATCCAAAATACCGGGTAAATTAATATTATAATTTTTATATTATAAAAATGAATATAAAAATATATTGGGATTATAGTCGGGAGTCTTGGACGTGTTAGTCACATTTATAGTTCGCGTATTAGTGTTTATTTAAAATAAACATACGTAATTCGTTAATTATATTAAAAATATAATTTGAATACCCTACGAGTGGAATAGTATGCAAGTGCCCTAATGATGATATGCTGACTATTTCTAGTCCATATGAAATGTCCCTGATAATAATGCATGAATTCGCTCCTGAACCAATACGGTTACGCGAATTTGAACACTCGTAAACTAAATTTACGATGACATGAATAATGCACGTGAATAGTGATATTTCTTCCGGAAATGAATAGTGTCAAGTGAATAGTAAAATTTCTGAATATGTCTCGGAATGTCAAATTGACCTCAAAAACGATGAATAGTGATCGATGAATAGTAAATGATGAATAGTAACTTGTGAATAGTAAATTGTCGAGGTTTGGAAAATGATCGGAAATTACGAGTTGTGACACCTAAAGCCAAGACCACAACCATGGCTAAAGCCAAGGTTGAATCTCAAGACCATGGTAACAATGACCAAGGTCACGGCAAAGCCACGGCTAAAGACCATGCAACTTTTTGAATCAAAAATTTATATATATTTTATCGAATACTACAATAGTAGGGAGCCTCATGTGAGGGGTTCATTAAAGTAAGCCGTCGAGATGAGTTGTGGATTTAAGAATTAAAGTGTCCTGGCTCCTCGAACGTTTACTCCATGACTTCTGAATTATGTCGGCCCGAACGGTAGTAAGAGATATACAACCTATACATGTTTCATAAACCATTTATATTCAAAGACTTCCACTATATACTAAGTACTACATCATGAACATTAAGCAAGACATATATAGGCAATTCTTCGTATTCTTAGACGTTACTCCAAACCTAAGTCGCAACGTTTTATTATAGGTTGCTCTTAGAGACTTTCGCGATTCAACTACCACTTTCATTTCTCATTACATAAGTTCAAAGTGAGTCATAGCCCCACTCTTACTCTTTTAGTACTTGTTTTGAACTCTTTGGGGGAGATACATGCTTAAACTACTTGCTTTCACTTTTTACTTTTGAACATGATGTGTAGTTTTATTACGATATGTGCCTTAATGTGTTAAACCTATTCTATGCGCTATATTCTTTAACCACTGTTTAACTCCTGGATGGAGCCGATGGAGAGGTATTGATAGTACTATCGGGCTGACGCCCCCACCATTGCCATATATTCTTGGCCTTGGGTGAATATAATCCAGCTTTGAAGCATTTGTGCTTATTCTTGTCATGAGGTTCAGTAGGCAGTGATACTTTACATTAAGCGTGCATATATCGTATACACATATATCAAAATCATACTATATGTTAGCAGTGGGTTGTGAACACACAGGTTGCAAGTGTTGTTATGGGCGGGACTTGCAACTGAGTGGATTCACGATGCCTTTGCTGTGCGAATATTCTTTAAAGACTTTTCAACTATTTTAAGACAAACTCTATGAACTCACCAACCATTGTGTTGACACTTTAGCATGTTTATCTCAGGTTAGTAAGGCGATAGCTAGTGCGTGGAACTTAGAGTCGAGCTGCATATTCTGAAGACTTACGTTTTTTATCATTTACCATTCAAAACATTTTGTATACATTTATGTATCATACTTTGGAATTTCATGTTTATAACTTTGAATTCATTAATCGAATGGTAACCTTTCAAAACGTCTCATTTAGAGGTCGTTTTCTATAACTTGTACTTTGTATTATGAAGTAGCACCCCAAGTGACACAGTCTTCCGCTGCGGTATTTTGGGGGTGTTACATCTATGTTGATGACCTAGTCATAAAAAGCCACACCGAAGAAGAATTGGTGCGTGACATAGAGGAGACGTTTAAGACATTGGGAAGAATAAATATGAAGTTAAATCCCAAGAAGTGCACTTTTGGGGCAACAGAAGGCATGTTTCTTGGATACCTAATAGAACCCGATGGTATTAAACCGTGCCCAGAAAAAACAAGAGCGGTCATCGAACTACCTTCACCGCGCACACTAAAAGAAGTCCAGTCACTAAACGGCAAATTAGCCGGGCTAAATCGATTCTTGTCCAAATCAGCGGACAAATCACTTCCTTTCTTTAAAACACACACGAAGTGTACGAAGAAGGGAGATTTTCGATGGACTCCAGAAGCGGAAGAAGCTTTCCAGCAGCTAAAACAAAACCTAGCAGAGCTACCAAAGCTTGTCGCACCCCGACAAGGGGAAGAACTGATCATGTATCTTTCAGCGACCCATGGAGCAGTCAGCGCGGTGCTACTGACAGATAGAAACTCTGTTCAAACACCTATATACTTCATAAGCAAAGCTCTCAAGAAGACAGAGACTAACTACACCGCTATGGAGAAACTGGTCCTAGCTTTAGTATTCGCAGCTAAAAGATTGCGCAGGTACTTCCAAGCGCATCCGATAGCTGTAATCACGGACCAACCCATCAAGCAGGTTATCTCTAAACCTGATGCATCAGGGCGGCTTCAAAAGCGGAGTGTGTTATTGAGCGAACATAACATCTCTTATAGACCGCGCACCGCGATCAAGGGACAGATATTGGCTGATTTCATTATCGAGAAGCCAGATGTTGATACTCCATCACCAAAGGTTGAAGTACCATTACAAGAACCATGGGTTCTATTTACGGATGGATCCTCGTGCGCAGAAGGATCAGGCGCATGCCTTATCCTTACCAGCCCAGATGGAATAGAACACACTTACGCACTACGCTTTAAATTCATAGCCACAAACAATGAGGCGGAATACGAAGCATTACTGGCTGGACTCCGCATAGCAAATCAAATGGGTGTACGCAATCTAGAAGCTAATGTGGATTCACGATTAGTAGCTAACCACGTGTTAGGCGAGTATGTGGCTCAAGAAGAACACATGATCCAATACCTCGATAAAGCCAAATCCTTGATCAAGAATTTTGACAAGTTTTCAATTAAACAAATCCCACGAGGAGAAAATAAAAAAGCAGATGCGTTAAGTAAAATCGCATCCACAAGCTTTGCACACCTGTCAAAACAGGTATTGGTGGAAACCTTGAAGAGCAAATCCATCTCTGAGATGGAAGTGTCCACAGTGATAGAGGAAGAACATCCTACATGGATGACACCCATCATGGATTTTATTAGCAAGGGAACACTCCCCCAAGAACAAAAGGACGCTCGACGGATACGGCGCACAACGCAGAGGTTCGAACTTCGAGATGGTATCCTATATCGGCGTTCATTCCTACAACCATGGCTCAGGTGCGTCGGACCTCTTCAGGCAGATTACGTACTCCGGGAAATCCACGCTGGCTCTTGCAGCATGCACTCAGGACCACGGTCTGTTGTAGCGCGCGCTTTGCGATCCGGGTAGGCCTACCATGCACCGCGACAAGCGAGACATGATTAGAAGATGCAACGACTGCCAAGTTCACAGACCAATTCCGCGTCGACCACAACATGAGTTAACACCCATCACCTCACCATGGCCATTCCATAAATGGGGAATTGATATTGCAGGACCCTTTCCAGTCGCGCTAGGAGGACTCAAGTTCCTCATTGTCGCCATTGACTACTTCACCAAATGGATCGAGGCAAAAGCAGTGGCAAGTATCACAGGCAACCAGGTCAAACGATTCGTTTGGGATAACATTGTATGCCGCTTTGGCCTACCTGGAGAGATTATTTCGGACAACGGAAAACAATTCTGTGATAACCCATTCAAAGATTGGTGCGCGCAGTTAAACATCACACAGCACTTCGCGTCAGTTAAACATCCACAAACAAATGGATTAGTAGAACGAGCAAATCGTAGTCTGGGTGAAGGAATTAAAGCGCGCCTAGACAGACATAAAGGAAGATGGGTGGACGAATTATCACATGTTCTGTGGGCCCACCACACAGAAATCAAAGTCAGCAACGGCGATACACCTTTTTCTCTTGTCTACGGGACAGAAGCTGTTATACCAGCAGAAATTGGAATGCCAACAATCCGTACATCGGAAGTTAACATTACAACAAACGATGATGAACGGCGTATTGACTTAGATCTGTTGGAAGAACGACGCGAAAGGGCGGCTATCCGTGAAGCAAAAGCTAAATCAAAGATGAAGAAGTATTATGATGCACGAGTCAAAAACACTTCTTTCAAACCAGGGGACTTTGTATACCGCGCCAACGATGCAAGCCACGCAGAAGACACAGGCAAGCTCGGACCCAAGTGGGAAGGACCTTACGAGGTCACAGAGGCATTAGGCGACGGTGCGTACAGAGTGCGCGACATGAAAGGCCACGAGCTACCACGCACCTGGAACATTTGCAATCTCAAGAGATGCTACCTTTAGGCCACGGCCCACACACTGACACCTCCGCACTTTAGTAAGCGCTCAATAAATGTTGGTGTATTTATTTTTTTTCTCTTTCTTAGGAAATTGTGTTTTTGCACTCGCAACAATTAATAAAACGTTGTGGTTTCTAGCTAACTCCACAACACATTTCAACATTATTGCTTACATTATTCATTTATGTTTCAATTCTGTTTATATTATTGCCTACATGGCGTGCATGCACATATTAAGACCACACGAGGGCAGACAGGATGAGTAAACCTACTAAAGTACTCGTTGAGTAAGAGGGTTGCAAACCCATCAACATCGGGTCACGTATCCCTGTTAAACACCTTACTATCAAGACGTTGGAGTAAGTTAATAAGTACACCTCACGATGGATGCACTTTGTCGCACACTGTGCGCGTTTAACAAAACATGGACTCAAGACAATTGACTCCTACATAGTGGAGTTCACAGTACGCTGCACTCCACCACATGGATTCAAAACAACTGACTCCTAAATTCATACACAAACTAACTAACTTCATACAAGCTTATGAGTTTAGTACGCATCTCACAATGGATGCGCAACAACAAGTTTAAAACGAACTAATAAACCAAGACACTTGGTTACTAAAAATGATAAACGTAGCACGCTACACATTTACTCGCACGTTTGTTACGGTTATGGACCATAAATGTTTCTTAAGTTACGGACTTAATGCACAAATTCTGGGCTCAATACAAGATATTATATGCACATTGTAACTCTAGATAAGTCTTTCACATAATAAAGACAAAACATCTAAGTATAAAACAATATATGTGCACAAAAGAGTTCCATAAATTCATGTACCAAAAAACTACGAGTTTTTTTTACAAAGCTATGACTACGAGTTATACATATCTACACACTATGGATACGTTCAGTGGATTGTTCTGGCGCAGCTGAGCTCCCCGCCTCCTGAAGCTTCTTCAACAACAGCGCATCTTTTGGTGACACGGTCGCCACACTGACTGCAACACCATCCGACCTAGGTAGATGTGCAGCACCCACACCGCAGAGAGTGGCCTTCCCTTTAAGACATTTCTTCTTGGCCGCCCTCTCTACATGACGCTCTAAAACCTCCTTCAGAGGCACCTCTGTCTCAAGAGCGAAGGGGTTAAGGATGTCACGCGGTTGCGCGAACACCGGAACCTGCAATTGAGACTCATCAGGTTTCAAGAAAAAGTCAGCTTCAGCCTCTGCGTTCTCTGCTATGTGCCTCCCAAGAGTTAATCCCTGCATGATCAATCGGATAGGATAATCTTGGTCGCGCACCAGTTGCACAATGTGTGGAAGCTCAAACAGCCTCATTGCCTCCATAGCCTGCACAAGTTCGTCAAAGGCACTAGCATTATAGTCAGGAACCTAAGAGGGGGAAGCCTTCAGCAGTTGCGCCTCAGTCAGCTCTTCCACAGCCTGCGCCTTGCCACGAGCAACGGTGTACTCCACCACCTTCCCAAAGGCACCCAAGACCTCTGGGGACTCCAATGTGCTCATGGCAGCCAGACGCAAGCCATGGCTGATCAACCACCTGCACAAACAGCAACAAACGCATTAGAAGAGAACATAAAAGATTCAAGAATTAAGGAGAAATGTACAACAAGTACCTGCGCTCCGCAATCGTCGACATCAGATGAGGATACAACTCCTCATCATACTCTATGCTCAGCCTGCGCAGCTGATGAGGCGAAAAATGAACCACTTTTAGGGGTCATTTAAGCCCGAATTCGAATTTATTTGATCAAATATTGCCCTAAATCGTTCCTTTTGTGATTTTAGGTACTTTGGGAGAGAAATCTGGAAAAGGAAGCAATTCGGACGTTTTTGGAGCATAAAAGTGAAGAAAACGCCAAAGTCTTAATTTTCCTTGCTGGGAACAGTAGGTGACGACGTCAAGAAGAAAATCTTGACGGCGTCAAGAGTAATTTCCATGACGATCCAGTACAGATTTGACGGCGTCACAAGGTAGGGCGTCAAGAGGAAAATGCATGACGGCCTGGAAACACATAACACTTGACGGTGTCAAAAGTAGATCAAGGCAGTCCGAGGAGTATTTTGGCGGCGAGATGACGGCGTCACAAATTTGTTCTTGACGCCGTCAGACCCTATTTCCTATATATAGTTTTCTAATTTTCACAATAAAAAAAGAGAAGTTTTGGAGAAACCCTAAGTCCGAACTTGGCACGAATTTTATAGGTTTTTCAAGGGTTCTCAGCCCTTGATCCCTTTCATGTGTAATTGAGATAAGTGTTCTTTTAATTCAATCAATATGTCTATGTGTTGGTTGTCTATATCTTGTTCTTGTCTCAATTCCATCATGCTATGCTAGATCTATCTTGTGTTTGCTTGGATCTAATGAAACCTAGATGTTAATTATGTGTTGATTACTTGTTTATGGTTGTATTGGATGAATGATTTCGATGTTAGGCTTAAGAAAACTGGCAGATCTCCAATTGGTAACATGCTTGAACGTCTTAGGAAACATGAACTGACGTGCACTAGGTTTTATTGGTTGTATTTAATGCATGAGTAAATTCTAATGATCCCATGTTAGGAGCTTCTTAGCCGGCTCGACATAGGAGTGAAGTAGGCACTCATAGGATTGGGGAATTAAGTGCGCCACCCCATGAATGGTATTAAGGAATACAATCCGTCATCCACGCAACTATAACAAGTAATTAACGTGTAAAAGATATATAGGGAGTAGTGAAATCTAAGTAAACACAATTTCTCCACTTATTGCTCACAACCTTAGTATAATTTAGTTTATTTTCATTTCTAGTATTTTATTTTGATTGCATCTTTAGTATTGGGTTAGTTGATTAGCAACTAATTCCGCCCAAATCCTTCAAACCCGAGATTTTTACTTGCTTTCTAAAAAACATAAAAATACAAAAATAATCATCCCTCACCTTTAGAACTAGTAATTAGGTTTTCTAATCCTAGCGACACTATTCCTAGCTGAACGATCAATCCCCCGGTACTTGTCACTATACTATACTACAACGATCAGGTACACTGCCTGGTGGGGGTTGTAAGCTTCTCAAGATCCCTTGAGAGGTAAAGCCTGGTGCGATTCCCACGTATCAAGTTTTTGGCACCGTTGCCCGGGGAATAGTTATTGTCTAGGTTAGAATATCTTTTTATTAGGTCTACTTACTAGATTCCTTTCTAGTAAGATTTTATTTTTATTTTTAGGTTTTCTTTAGTCTATCTTATTTCTTTGTGTTTTTGTTCGTAACTCTTCACCTCTTGCCATCATGGCAAACGACGAATCCTTTAACATTAGGATCACTAGGAGTCGTATTTCCACTAGAAACCTTGTCTTGCCTTATGCAGAACCCGAAAGAGAAATGCATAGATTGAGACAATATCGCTCAACTTCTGAACCATCTAGCGTTGCCATCGATTTTGATGCACCCCTTTCCGAAGAAAATTCAGAAAATCATGTTACAACCCCTAGCTCCCAACCCAACGACGAGATGAGTACACCCGCAACTCCCATTCCTAAGCGCCTTAAGGACTACTCCTCCCCAACCCCTCGTGGCTTCTCAAACGCCATTGTCTACCCGAACGAACACACCAACGAGGTCTTGCATGCAAACGATGTTTGGCTTGTCCAAAGTGTGTGTAAGTTTTGTGGGTTAGATGAGGAAGATCCAATTCAACACATTAAAGACTTCTTGAAAATAGTAGACACCCTCCATACGGATGGGGCTACTAGAGACACGTCCCGATTGCAATTCTTTCCTTTCACCCTATATGAAAAAGCCCAAGAATGGTATGATAAACTCCCTTCTGAATCTATTTTCACATAGGAGCAACTCATATCCAAGTTCTATGAGAAGTTCTTTCCACCTGGAAAAATCTCAGCTTTTAGAGATAGGATCCTCCGTTTCTGAAAAGGGAAGGACGAACCCTTCCATAAATCGTGGGTTAGATTCAAAGATTTAATAAGACAAGTTCCCCATCATGGCATTGAGCTCTGGCTCTTGGTCCAAATCTTCTACGACAATGTCTCCTCTAATGATCGAAACGGAATCAACCAATCTAGAAAAGGGAGATTGGCTAATCTTAGTGCCGAAGAAGGATGGGATAGGATTGAAGAATATGCTCAAGACCAGGATGACACTTGGGATGAACCTGAGTCAACTGTCAGCATTTCTGAAATCACTTCAGATCGATTGTGAAAAATTCACAAAAGAGTGGAATACCTAGCTGGGTCGCAGTTACCTAAACAACTTTCGAATCCTTACTTAATCTGCGATTACTGTGGGGGCCCGCATGAGGTAGAAGAATGCGGAGGAGCAACCACAACTGAACATGCATGCTTGTCAGGAGGGGACATCTATGCTGATCCCTCCCTCTGCCTTTTTACCAAAATGACGATTACACCCTCTGGGGAAATCTGGTAAAGAAAAAAAAAAAGGAGAGGAAGGCCCTGAATTCGAAATCAGGAGCACTTTTGAAGATGACCTTGGTCACTTCACTCAAGAGAAAGGCTTGCAAATGAAAGGTCTTAATGAACTTTTCGACGAGCAGCATGATGACATTGGAGAATTTTTCAACAAGCTTAACTCAGCCATAGATAATCTTGAAATGCCACCAGTAAGCAAAAAAGACCCCATGCTCGCGATAACTACTCGAGCTGGAACAACAACCAAGGATCCCCCTTACCCAAGCTCGTCCCCCATCGCCCCCGATCCAAACAAACCTAGCGAGGAGGAGGAGGATGTAGGCAGCAAGACCCCCGACCAACCTCCCTTGACGACCGCTTCCCCATCAACCCTACCTAACCAACCTGTGAGAATCCCGTTCCCATCCCGATTAAGGAACCAGAAAACTGAGAGTGATAATAAAAGATTCTTGTCATACCTAAAAGACTCGGTTGTCACCATACCCCTCCTTGATGCTTGCTACTACATGCCAAAGTATAGTGCATACTTTAAAAAACTACTTGCAAACCGGAAGAAACTCGAGGGTCTTGTGACCCTGGGGGAAGAATGCTCAGTGGTGACCCATCGAGGGCTACCAAAAAAAGGTAGACGATCCAGGCAGCTTCACCCTGCCTTGCTCCATAGGATCTCTATCAATCAAGAATGCTCTTGCCGATTTGGGAGCGAGTATCAATCTCATGCCTCACTCTATGTTCCTCAAACTAGGATACTCTGGATTAAATTATACCCGTATGAACATCCAACTAGCCGATAGATCAGTCAAGTACCCCGTAGGGATATGCGAGAATGTGCTAGTCAAAGTTGGGAAATTCAAATTCTCGGTCGACTTCGTAATCTTGGATATGGAGGAGGATGACTTGGTACCCATCATCTTAGGGAGACCATTTCTTGCTACCGCTCGTGCAGTCATTGATGTTTATGGCGGCAAATTAACCTTACGAGTGGGAACCGATAGCACAACCTTCGACATTAAGGATTCTATGGACCTCTCCCTCGAAGCAGCTAACCGGCTCTATTTCATTGGGGAGGTCGATGAACTCACAGATGTCATTGATAGTTGTGTCGATGAACAGATCGAGGAAGGCTGGCTACGGGACGAGAGTTTTCTGCCTTTGCTAGAGGTGGAAAAGATGGAGGATGTTGGTGCAGTCTCCTTTTACCCCAGACAAGAAGCAACGGAGCATATTGAGCTCCGAAAGCCCGACAACAAGCTTAAACCTTCTATTATCGAGCCTCCTGAGTTAGATCTTAAAGAGCTTCCTAACCATTTAGAGTATGCCTTCCTTCAGGGAAAGGACCAACTGCCAGTTATCATAAATTCCTTGGAACATGAACAAAAAGGTAAACTCTTAGAGGTCCTAAAGAAATATAAGGGAGTGCTCGCGTGGAGTGTAGCCGACATTAAGGGGATTGACTCAACTTTTTGCACACATAAGATTCTCATGGAAGAAGATTATAAACCTACCGTGCAACCCCAAAGGCGGGTGAACCCCAACATTAAAGAAGTAGTAAAGAAAGAAGTCATCAAACTTCTAGATGCAGGATTGATTTACCCAATCTCGGATAGCCCATGGGTCAGTCCTGTACAGGTTGTACCTAAGAAGGGTAGAATGACTGTAGTTAAGAATGACAAGGGTGAGATGGTGCCCCAGAGAATGGTCACTGGATGGCAGGCATGCATTGACTATCGAAAGCTCAATGATGCCACGAGGAAAGATCACTTTCCCTTACCATTCATTGATCAAATGTTAGAGAGATTGTCTGGACACGAATACTATTGCTTCTTGGATGGATTCTATGGGTATTTTCAAATTCCCATAACACCTGAGGACCAAGAAAAGACCACGTTTACTTGCCCTTATGGAACATTTGCCTACAAAAGGATGCCTTTTGGGCTATGTAATGCCCCCGCCACTTTCTAGCGATGCATGACCGCAATCTTTCACGAACTCATGGAAGACAGCATGGAAGTATTCATGGATGACTTTTCGGTCTTTGGGAACTCCTTCGACCGCTGTCTTGCTAATCTAGAAAAGATGCTTAAACGTTGTGAGGAAACCAACTTGGTGTTAAACTGGGAAAAGTGTCATTTCATGGTAAAAGAAGGGATTGTGTTAGGGCATAAGATCTCAGGAAACGGAATAGAGGTGGACCAAGCTAAAGTTGAAGCTATATCTAAGTTACCATACCCCACGACTGTTAAAGCAATACGCAGCTTCTTGGGGCACGCCGGGTTTTATCGGAGATTCATCAAAGACTTCTCCAAAATAGCTCGACCAATGACTCAATTGCTTGTGAAGGATGCTCCGTTCGATTTTTCCCAAGAATGCAAGGATGCATTCGATCTCTTAAAAAAAGAACTCACACAAGCTCCAATCATGATCACACCCAACTGGGAGTTACCGTTTGAAATCATGTGTGACGCTAGCGATTTCGCTGTCGGGGCTGTATTGGGCCAACGGCGTGACAAGCTTTTCCAACCTATTTACTACGCTAGCAAAATCATGAATCCCGCTCAAGAGAATTACTCCACCACCGAAAAAGAATTATTAGCCGTAGTGTTTGCAGTCGACAAATTCCGACAATATCTTGTCCTTTCAAAGACAGTCGTTTTCACTGATCACTCGGCTCTTCGATATCTTTTTGCGAAGCAGGATGCTAAGCCACGACTAATTCGGTGGATCTTGTTGCTACAAGAATTCAATGTTGAGATTCGCGATAAGAGGGGGGCAGAAAATCTGGCCGCAGATCATCTATCTCGTCTTGAAAACCCCTTGGATAAGCACGATAGAAGTGAGATTAGGGATTCATTTCCTGACGAACAACTCATGTTAATGATTGATTCGGAGCCTTGGTACGCCGATTTTGCTAATTATCTCTCAAGTAGAATTGTTCCTGAACACATGACTAGATACGAAAGAAAAAGGTTCTTTTCTCAGCTAAAATACTACTTTTGGGATGAACCATCTTTATTCCGAAGGTGTCCGGACCAAATTATAAGACGCTGTGTTTCGGAAAGTGAGGCAGTAAAGATTATGAGAGAATGTCACTCTGGTCCCTCTGGCGGGCATCATGGGATAAACACCACCGCCCGAAAGATTTTCGATGCGGGATTCTACTGGCCCACAATTTTCCGTGATGTCAAAGAGATGGTGCAGGCATGCGATGCATGTCAACGGGCCGGGAACATATCACATAGGGATGAGGCACCTCAGAACTTTATACAGGTATGTGAGGTCTTCGATGTTTGGGGAATTGACTTCATGGGACCCTTTCCATCTTCAGGGGGGAACGAATACATTTTAGTCGCCATCGATTATGTTTCAAAATGGGTTGAGGCACAAGCCCTTAGGACCAATGATGCCAGAGTAGTTATTCATTTCCTGAAAAAGCTTTTCGCTAGATTCGGGATTCCTAAAGCTCTCATCAGTGATAGGGGGACCCACTTTTGCAATGCACAAATGGAAAAGGTCATGAAGAGGTATGGAGTATCCCATCGGTTCTCCACCGCCTATCATCCACAAACCAATGGCCAAGTCGAAAACACCAATAGGGCTATCAAAAGAATACTTGAAAAGACGGTTAGTCAAAATAGAAAAGACTGGTCATTTAAACTCGATGAAGCCTTATGGGCATTCCGAACTGCCTACAAAACACCTATTGGAATGACCCCGTTTCGCATGGTGTATGGTAAGGCATGTCACTTGCCAGTGGAATTAGAACATAAGGCTTATTGGGCGCTTAAGACATGTAACTTAGATTACACAATTGCTGGAACTAACAGGTTCTTGCAATTACACGAGCTTGATGAGCTTAGGTTAGAAGCCTACGAATCTTCCATCACATATAAGGAGAGAGCAAAAAGATGGCATGACCAGAGAATTAAGAAACCCAAAGAATTTTCAGAAGGAGACAAAGTCCTATTGTACAATTCTTGGTTGAGATTATTTCCGGGAAAACTTAAGTCTAGATGGTATAGACCGTTTACGGTGAAGAATTCCTCTAAAACTGGAGCCGTGGTGTTATTAGACGATGAAGGTAGGGAATTTACTGTTAACATACAACGTGTAAAACATTATCTAGAAAATAACAATGAAATGATTAGTGAGGAGGATGTGACGTTTGACGATGAGGTCATGTAGTAACCCATGACCTTGAGTCTAGCTACAAGACTCGTAAATAAAGAAAAGCGCTTCTTAGGAGGCAACCCATGTTTTGTGTGATTTTATTTTGTTTGCTTGTTATTTGCTTCCGTATGCATGCTTAATTTTTGTTGTTGGTAGATCATGTTTCTCAACTAAATAGTGGAAATACTTTACTTTGTTGTTTTGGCCTAGTCTTAACTCCACCTAAAAGTATTTTTGCAAAAGATAAGTGTAAGGGGAAACCCCAAATATGTTTTTAAGAAACAAACCGATCATGATTCTCAACAATATTAAATGAACACGTATATTCGTATTTGTTATAGTCAAATGCTTGTATTGAGTCATAATGAAGTTTTGCTGGATTTTCCAGGAAGTGAGACCAAGTTTTTCCAGAAATTTTCCGGAAACTTAACATAAGAATTTCTGCAGGTCACTTCTGACGGCGTCATGAGTTAACTCTTGACGGCGTCACGTGTAAAAATCTGGAAATTTTACCGGTTTTGTTTCTCTAACGGAGTCTTATGGTTTTTGTGAATTATTAAGTTTTATAATCTCCAGGAAATCTGCAAACTTCATTCCACAAGCATTATATCTTATCTTGTTTTCTAGGATTTAGTAACTTATATAGGATGCCGCCGATTTTATGCGAGGTTGTTTTGTCTATTTTCTCAGGATTTACAGGTTATGTATGACAAGAAGATGATTTATATTCTGGAATGGAAGCTTTGATTGTTCATTTTCTTAGAGGAAAATTTAACCTGGCCACCTTATTATCCATACCGAGCGAATCAGGGGAGTATTTGATTTCATTCTTTTTACTTTTTCACTTTTACATTCTTTACTTGAACATTGGGGACAATGTTCATCTTAAGTGTAAGGGGAGGGTAAAATGATGATACCTTACATGTACACTTTCGTTTGAGTTTGTTTGTTTGATAGTAGATGTGTAATAAAACTATGAGAAATACTTGTTAGTGCAATTTTAGCGCCAAATTTAAAATTTTTTACAACATTTAGGAGTGAAACTTTAGCCATAGCAAGCGTCTCATGGATAGGAGATTGTATGACTAGCACATAACCGTACTTTCAGAAAATTTTTCCACCCAAATATGTGAGGTTCGCCTTTAGATTTGATAGGAAAAGCATTTACTATTAGTGCTTATGAGTGTACCGGTAGCATTTAGATTCTAGAACTTGCGTTAGTGATGCATCCCAAGACCGCTAGTGAGACTACATTCGTGTAGTAGGATTTACTACATGATAAGAGGCATTAGGATCACCCTTGTGTTAAACCCGTATCATAATTACTTGACCATTTAAGTCATATTACTTGGCTATTTAAGTCAACTAATTTTTCCCACACCCTTAGCGTTGTGCTCATTTTTAGTACACGAAACCCCTAGTACACCCCTCCGAGCCTATCTTTTCGTTTCTAACTTTAAGCATTTTACTTAAAGGAATAATTTGTTACACCCCACTTAAATGTACAACCAAATCGCCTTAGCCTTCCGTGTATGCGCTCATTTTTAGTGCATTATTGTTATTTGTTAAACCCTAAGTTAACTTTCTAATTGATTACATGATTGCTAAGTCGAGTCATATCCTTGTACATATTATTTTGGGACGATTGGGACTCATGGGTAAAGTACTTATTTTATTGAGTAATGGGGAAGAACATCATTTATTACCCCCATATGTGCGTTAATCTTAAAAGTACTCCAAGTGTTTTGATTTTCTTGATCCGAGTCATTAGAATAGTTTATTGTAAAGTATGTAAAGATTCAAGTGTAAGGGAAATTTACATTCCCTATGATGTATTATTTTGGATGGTAGGGTAAGAGTGTATGAAGAAAAAAAATCGAAAAATCAAGAAAAAGAAAAAAAAAATAGAAAAAGAAAAGAGAAAAAACATACGGACTACCATCCCTTTTTATTCTATGTTCATTTTATGTTTTTGTTATTTTTCATTTATTAGCTTAAGTCAAGTCTAGTCTTGGCTTAGCAACGCCATATTGTACATGTAATTAACCAAGATTGTTAACTCGCCACCAGTAAAAACTTCCTTTATCCGACAAAACCGTGTATTTCATATCCCTACACCTAACGTTACAACCCTTTAAAAGACCTCTTTGATAGTTTATCCTATGTGCTTACGCCATGTGGTGGAGGTTTGATCCTTTCCCAAGCCTATGGTAATCTATTTTGCTATGACAGGTAGTGAGAGATGTTTTCCATTTCCATATTGTGATATTACTTTATTACACCCAAGAGATGTGAGTATCTAAACACTATTTGTGAGGTGCTAGTGTATGACCTCCGTGCTTGTCTTTGGTCTTTAGTGGAACGATTATTTGTTGTAATTACTTTTATATTAGTGTTAAATGACCCCTAACTTGTATTTTGAGTAGAATAAAAGCGCATTTGCTTGAGGATAAGCAAATCTCAAGTGTAAGGGTATATGATGAGGCAAAAAATGAACCACTTTTAGGGGGTCATTTAAGCCCGAATTCGAATTTCTTTGATCAAATATTGCCCTAAATCGTTCCTTTTGTGATTTTAGGTACTTTGGGAGAGAAATCTGGAAAAGGAAGCAATTCGGACGTTTTTGGAGCATAAAAGTGAAGAAAACGCCAAAGTCTTAATTTTCCTTGCTGGGAACAGTAGGTGACGGCGTCAAGAAGAAAATCTTGACGGCGTCAAGAGTAATTTCCATGACGATCCAGTACAGATTTGACGGCGTCACAAGGTAGGGCGTCAAGAGGAAAATGCATGACGGCCTGGAAACACATAACACTTGACGGCGTCAAAAGTAGATCAAGGCAGTCCAAGGAGTATTTTGGCGGCGAGATGACGGCGTCACAAATTTGTTCTTGACGCCGTCAGACCCTATTTCGTATATATAGTTTTCTAATTTTCACATTAAAAAAAGAGAAGTTTTGGAGAAACCCTAAGTCCGAACTTGGCACGAATTTTACAGGTTTTTCAAAGGTTCTCAGCCCTTGATCCCTTTCATGTGTAATTGAGATAAGTGTTCTTTTAATTCAATCAATATGTCTATGTGTTGGTTGTCTATATCTTGTTCTTGTCTCAATTCCATCATGCTAGGCTAGATCTATCTTGTGTTTGCTTGGATCTAATGAAACCTAGATGTTAATTATGTGTTGATTACTTGTTTATGGTTGTATTGGATGAATGATTTCGATGTTAGGCTTAAGAAAACTGGCAAATCTCCAATTGGTAACATGCTTGAACGTCTTAGGAAACATGAACTGACGTGCACTAGGTTTTATTGGTTGTATTTAATGCATGAGTAAATTCTAATGATCCCATGTTAGGAGCTTGTTAGCCGGCTCGACATAGGAGTGAAGTAGGCACTCATAGGATTGGGGAATTAAGTGCGCCACCCCATGAATGGTATTAAGGAATACAATCCGTCATCCACGCAACTATAACAAGTAATTAACGTGTAAAAGATATCTAGGGAGTAGTGAAATCTAAGTAAACACAATTTCTCCACTTATTGCTCACAACCTTAGTATAATTTAGTTTATTTTCATTTCTAGTATTTTATTTTGATTGCATCTTTAGTATTGGGTTAGTTGATTAGCAACTAATTCCGCCTAAATCCTTCAAACCCGAGATTTTTACTTGCTTTCTAAAAAACATAAAAATACAAAAATAATCATCCCTCACCTTTAGAACTAGTAATTAGGTTTTCTAATCCTAGCGACACTATTCCTAGCTGAACGATCAATCCCCCGGTACTTGTCACTATACTATACTACAACGATCAGGTACACTGCCTGGTGGGGGTTGTAAGCTTCTCAAGATCCCTTGAGAGGTAAAGCCTGGTGCGATTCCCACGTATCAGCAGCTTCTCTTCCTGCGCCTCCACAGAGTCTTCTAACTTCTTGCCATACTCAGCAAGCTGACCGCAGAGCTCATTCTTCTTCTCTTCCAGGTATTTTACCCCCCAGGCAAGGTCAGCCTTGTATTGCTGCGATTCCCCACGTTCGCGCTGCAGCTCAGCCATAACCACTAGTTTCTCCTCAGTCGCCTTCTTGGCTCGCTCATCGGCAGCCAACACCTCTGCCTGAGCCTCAGCCAACTGCGCTTTGAGCTGCGCAATCTGCTCATCCCTCTGAGCAAGGCTACCTCCCTCAACAACGGTCCGCGCCTTTAGCTGAGTGACCAACTCAGCCTGGCGAGCAGCAACATCAGCAAGCTCCTCCACCAACTCCTGCACAGACATCTGCTCCGCCGCCTTCAGAGGCTCCTCCACATCAGCAGTCTTAGGCTATGCGGCATGATCAGCAAAAGCTGCATCACCCTCTGCAGCATGGTCCCTGTGAAATAAAGAAGATGTAATTAGTACGCAGATACGGCAAATAAAAGAAAATTACAGTCATAAGTACTTACACAAGTGGTGGAGATCTGGCCTGATTCTTCTGCGCGCTAGTAGCAGACATCTCATCTGGCGCATCTGACTCCTCCTCACCAATCAAGCGGCGCCTCCTTTTGGAGGTACCCACAACATAACCACCAGAAGACGCTTCCTTGCGCTTCTCCCTACGAACCTCCGCATGCTCCAAAATCTCCACGCTGTTGGATGCCTCCACATGCGTCTCTTCCTCCACGGGAGACTTCTCCTCAGTAGGAGGGACAACCTGCACTGGCGCAA
Source organism: Artemisia argyi (assembly GCA_030686995.1). Taxonomy (NCBI): domain Eukaryota; kingdom Viridiplantae; phylum Streptophyta; class Magnoliopsida; order Asterales; family Asteraceae; genus Artemisia; species Artemisia argyi. The sequence continues at coordinate 43,169,309 of CM060683.1, read as the reverse complement.
CAAGCGCAGCTGCAGGGGGAGAGTCCTCGCGCTCAACAGGTCCAAAAACTGTCAGGTGCCCCGCCGTGGCCTGCAAAATGGGCTACTCACCCTCCCTCAGGGGACGCACCCCCACCGTCACACGCTTGGGTTATTTCAGCTTCACGACAGCGAACAAATCCATTTCTGCGACAGACAAAAGACAAATAACAAGAGCAAGTTAGTTATTCATGGAAAATAAGAAAAATACTTACATTATAGAGGCAATAAAGGATGAGCACCCACCCTGGCTATTCTCATCGATGAAGGTTGGAACCTCATCCGCACCATCAAAATAATTACGGCTCAGCCCCATATGCACCAAGAACTCCTCAGGATAGGAGTTAATGGGAATGCGGTTACCATCGATTATGTCCGCATCCGCGGCGCTGTAAGAACCAGGGATAGGACGCTCATCCCTCGGAAACGACCCTTGAGTATAGAACTCAAAGCGCGACGGAAATACAACATCATCTACCCAAAAAAAGTACTCTCTCCAATGCCTTAAAGAATCTACTTTTTCGGTGTAGCATTGGAGGCGCCCTGCGCGTTTGGCAAAAGAAACCCATCCATGCGACCACGTTGTGTGGTAAAACGCACGAAATAGGTCAACTGTCGGATTGATAGCAAGTAACCGACAATTTATCTCAAAATTTGATATCTTAGCCGCACCTATACAGTGCAGCTGTGAGATATGGAGTTGGTAATGATTGAGCACGTTGCTCAAAAATACAAAAATAGGTACGCGATAATTCGCGTAATCAAAAAAGCGTGTATATAAACCGATCTTCCCAACGGGGAAATCGGCAATACACGCATCCACATCTGGTGCTTCAGGATGGATGTCGAGAGGAATGAAGTAGTCAGAAGAAAACTGACGTACGTCATCCTCATCCAACCTAGAGCGGAACTCGTGTAACTGAGCAACCATTTTATAAATAAGGTATACTAAATATTGCGCACGCGCAGTTACCTAATGAAAACAGAAGATCGAAGAGAGAAAAAGCTTCAAAAATTTTGCAAATGGTGAAAAACGTTTTGACTGTGTGAATCACAGTGAAAGGGGGCGGTGATTTATATAAGAAGCCAAGAAACCCTAAATGGGATGCCACGTGGATCCCACTAGCAAACGTGTGGCTAGGAGACAGAAGGTACAAGCACTTTTCCCCTTTTCTAGAGGCACACGTGGATAACCTCCCCATTTTTCGAAGCACCCTTTGTGATATTTTGGGACTTGATACATTGTTCCTATCTTTTGGGCGGGAAGTATTTAATTTCTTCCCGCCACGCTTGCCGCTAGTTTCATTAGTCTAGTATCCGCGGCTACGAGCCGCGCACACTAGACTGGGGGGACATGATGACGTATAGCCTATAATTGGGCCACGAGCCCAAATTATAGACATTACTAAAGATCTAACCCACTACGAGTGGGTTATCATGACAAATGACTTGGGCCATAATTACCAACGGCTTGGGCTCACGAAGCCCAAAGCCCAACCAAAATGCACGGTTAAAGGATAAGGATCTTCTATTTACGGAATAGATATCCTTACCCCGGATAAGCACCACGAGTGCGAAGAGTAAGGAGCAAGATACCTACACGGTTTCTGCGCCCTATATATAGAATGATATATTCTCATGAAAAGGTACGATTTACACAATCCCTAACTCTTCAACTAAACCCTAAAACCGATTACTTACTCTCACGCCGGAGTCTAATCGTGGGAGACAATCCCACGATAAGCCTAACGGTGTTGTTTGTTTTCTTAGTGCGCAGGTTTCACAAGCACTAAGGTTCTAATTGGTACGAGAGCAGGAATTCAAACAAGGTAAGCCCAACTTTTGTATCAACACCCTAAGTTTTATTTTAATGAAGTTACATTTGATTGATACAATTGCCAAACCAAAGATATTATATATTAACAAATTTAAATGGGGAATCAAGCCAAAAGTCCATGCAAAGATGATAAAAGTATTATAGTGCGGTCCTATCATTCATCAACTTTCGAACTGATACCCATTTTTTTCTAAGAAAGGCCGAAATTAATTAAATTTAGGGAGCAAAATGGTTAAACAATTTTATTTTCTAACTAGCAGTAGTCTAGCACAATGAACAAGTTAAACTAAAACACATTTTTTTGTAGAGGCCATGGCTACCCATGCACTGTGGATCTTCCGTCCCTGAAAACAAGTATGAAGTGTGGCATAACTTGAACTTCTCGTATTAACAACGGAAGCGGAACTAACTTCTCATCAAAAGCGAGCACCCATCGACGCAGCCCCTTCCCCGCCCATCTCCTGAACTTCGTCACCCCCTTCTCTTTGTTCTTTTTAGACTTTTCCTACTCTATATCAGCATAATTTAACTATTTTATAAAGTTTGCCATCAATTAAATCTACACTAAGGCTAAATGTAGATGTAAAAGGTTTTATCATCGTTAACTTAGTGTCATATCTTTCTTTTATCCCTCCCCCTCCCCTGTAAATACTACATTAGTTCATCACGATTTAACTATCTTTTCACCGGGTATAATCCTTAAAAAAAAAAAAAAAAAAAAAAAAAAAAAAAAAAACTTAGAAGGCACATTTTTTTTTTTCATGCGTAAATCTCCCCGCCCACCACGTGTAATGACCTTAACAGCGTGAACATCAAAATAAAAGGCCAAGGACCTCTCATGCGTGATGACTGATGAGAGGCATCCAGTAAGTCGAGTATTTTCCTCATTGTTAGGAGAAATGGAACCAATAAAATGTTGAACATCTTATTTAGATAATTTTATAGCTACAACGCCACAAGACATGACTTTTAAAGAATACTTATCTTACATTCTTCTTTATCAGCCCAACTTAATAATGAAAATGAAAGGTGAAAGGGCCATGTTGTAGGGTGCTCATTTGTCATTACTCATTAACCAACTATTGTATTTAAGTTATGCAATTATGCTCCACACATAACATGTTAAAACAAGGAAATATGGTAGGGTCTTAATTGGTGAAGCAGAAAACGCGTACGGGTCCACGACATATATAGCAAATCCAAACATTGCCATTGCTAACCGTGTCCTTTGGGCTTTGACTAAATCAAACTGTTCTTTTCATTTCAAATTAAAATCTCAAATTACATGTCTCCTTTTAATTGCACATAGGTTAGAAAGAATGAGACCGTCACATTACATGATGGGTCATGTTCATATGAACATTAGAGGATCCTAGTCCAAACGTCTCGCGCATATGAAATTCCTAGGATTGGTCACGTGGAAATTTTACTGTTTTTAAAGCAATTGAGCAAACATGGTTTTCATGCTTTATTGCTTATGAGGTTCGTACGAAATGCTCCAGTTTTTGTTAGAATGATAGTATTAAGGAATGCAATCCGTCAATCAAACAATTGTAACAAACCAATAAATCAGTAAAAGATAACTAGGATGATAGTATTCTAACTTGAATTCTATTTGGAAGAGAGGGTTTTATGTAAAAGTATCGGTAACAAAATCTTATAGGAGTGCATTATAATTTTATATTCTACTAAACATTTTTAACCATATGATTGATTTGCTATGGGACATCCAATTAGAGGTGAGATACCACTCTTAGCCTTAATGCTCAACTTTAGCTTGGGTAATTTATTTAAGTGTGCGTTTTTAAGTGTTATGTAGGTGAGATACATCTTTTAGTTGGTGTTTCATAGTGACTTAAAAAGTTCTAATTCATAAATAGGTAAATTTATTAAGTCATCAGATAAGTGTGATAAGTGTTTGTTTGATATTTAGAGCATCCATTATGATAAACTTTTAAAAACATTTATAATTATTCCACATCACAAACACATAAACCTTTTAGACTTATAAACTTATTTCTATTTTCCACTATAGATAAACTTGTTAAAGCTTTATAAATATATAACATAACTCAATGCATTAATTGTGAAGAGGTCTAAGATATTGGACCTCTTCATGCCATGTAAGCATGAAATAGATGTCCACTATGGTTAACAATATTATGGATCTCTTCATACTTTTATAAAGATTTTTATAAACCACCATAGTGGATGCTTTTAATTTAAACGAATGACCTACTAGAAAAGCCATGGAAGTGAGGGTTTCTGAATTAAGTTCATCACTTTTATCCTATTTTTATATATTTACCTCCCACTTCTTAACCTCTAATCATACGTAACTTGTTTTTAAGGTATTACAATAATTTTCTCTAATTCAGACTCTTTATTCAGCACACAAAACAAACAACTATTTATTCATCTACAAACAGACAACATATATCCACACATTCACTTTAATTTTACAAGACTTAATAAAAAAAACTAAACAAACATGCCCCTAACCTTTATGTTCAACTTTAGCTTGAGTAGTAAGTGTCGTATGTGTGTGTTTCTCAATAAAGATTTAAATGAATTTAGAGTATAACTAAATGGTGAGAATGTTGGTGATGAGTAAGTGTAAAGTGTGGTGATAATATATCGTTGGTGACATACTCGAGTTGGTAACATTATAAGTGGCAACATGAATGAGTCACGCTGGGTAACGAGTCAAAACAGGTTTTGGGTGTAGAAAGGTCACTTGGTTGCACGAGTCTAAACAGGTACTGGACCGACATGTTTTCGGGTTGGGTTGACCCCCGATTGGCATGGTCATGACCTTTCTCGTTTGGGGAGCACAACCGATTCTAAAGTCCTTTCCTAAACCACTTAGTAAAAAAAAAAAATGAAAAAGAAAATAAAAATGTAAATTTTTTCATTAATCCGTCAGATCCTCCTAATCTGTTAAACCTTAAAAGAATGAAGTTGATATAAGATGATAGAAATTTTATTTAATCAAATTGAGAGCATCATCTGTAGAACCGTAGAGGGGGGGGGGGTGAATACGGTTTCTACGGCTTTTTAGATGTTTAAAAACTTTAAGCCAAGAAGAGCACCAAGTGGTTTAAGCAATAGCAACCACTAAAACAAACACAAGTATATAAAGCAAGTAAAAAGACACCACGATATATACTGGTTTGGGATGGGGATACGTCCAGTTTCGAATCCACGACACGATACTATTCCACTAGTATAATCCTTTCGGTGGACTACAAACCGTTACAATTCACTCTACCGATATTCGCCAATATTGATGCTCACAAAGAAGGAGTTACTCCCACGGTATTCCGCCCTCGAAAACCACCCTAAAGAATCTCGTGATTCGACTTACACTTGGTCACACCACAACCAAAACTTCCACCCGGAAGTATCAAACCCCAACTAGATCCCCAATGATCTAGGCTTGGTCACCAAGACACAAGACTTCCCTTACAAACAATTTGAATGAATGAAAGATTGTTTGTTTAACCAAGTCCTAATCAAACCTAGAGACTCGATTGTAGTAGAAAGGGTAAAGATAAGAAGACCCTCGACACAATCACAAGAGTGGATTAAATTCTTAAGATTCTTCCCTTGCAAGGAGATGTGTTTTTTCAAAAGATATTAGTGTGTTTAACTAAGAACACAAGATAGAATTAGAGGATTAGAGAGAAAGAATGTAGAGAGAAAGAATAATGGCAAGGGGTGAGAAATACAAGAGGCAAGGGGGTATTTATAGGCCAAGACCCAAACTTGGGAAAAATTTACTGAGGCCGGCGCGTTGCCCACGCGTCAACGCGTGGGTGACGCGCCAGAGGCTCTGTAACATTTTTCCCAAATGTTGGGTTTTGGTCTTGTAAATACCTAACCTTGCTAAACCCCCAATTGTACTTCACACCAAATCTTAACATTAATCAATCTAAGGTTTACCAACTCAAATAGCCAATTTGAAAAATATTTTTGTGAAGTGTTTATAAGAAATCAATTATCAAAGATAGAAAGAATAAAAGAGATAATTAAGTAGGGGTAGAATGGGTATTCCTCACATGGCATAAAAGAGAAAAGAGAATATGCCATGGGATATTCCTCTATAGGGAAAAGTGAGTGAGATTAGGTTACAAAGTAACCATGGTTAGGTTTAGAAAGAAGTGTATAGAGATTAAACCGTGGTTAGGTTAGAAGGTGAACCATGTTTAGGTTAAAAGGTGTATTCAAGGGAATGTTCCATCCTTTGTGTGGTTAAGAGTTAACCATAGTTGGGTAAGAATGAAGTAAGTTGGGAACTAACTATAGTTGGGTTAGAAGTGAACTATGGTTGGGATAAGAGAGGATATCTAAGGGAATATTCCTTCCTTGGAGAAGAGGGTGAGTGAAAGGTTGGGATGTGAAAGGGTGCAAGGAATATGTAAGGGAATATTCCTTCCTTGGAGAAGAGGGTGAGTGAAAGGTTGGGTTTTTGTGTGTGTAAGGGAATATGTAAGTATGGATGTGATGGGGAGGAAGGAGAAATGGATGATTGAGATGTATTGTAGAGAAATAAATGGTTGAGATGAAAAGTGTGTAAGGAATATAAGGTATGAGTAGGATTGTGTAAGTGTGTAAGGGAATAAAGGTTGGATAGTGTAAGAGTGAAGAGATTGTTAGAGTTTGACAATCAAAGTACACGTATTGCGGAAGCTAGGATCAAGTAATAACACGTATAAAGATTAACTAAAACATAAATAATAAACGTACCCGATGCACTTCAAATAAACCTTGATTCTTGTACAAATAGATCAATGATAAACCCCTTACCGTTTTGTTTATCGATCTCTTGATAATTACTAAAGTAAGTAATTACCTCGTTCTTGTACACACAAACTACCAACGAATAAAGGTTTGATGCAAGTAAACAAAACACTTAATATTTTGCTTTGGAAAAATCGATCCAAACCCTATGGGGGGGGGGGATGAACCGATCGGCTACAAAAGAAAACACAAGGAGAAAAGATTTAGGGTTAGTGTGTGTGCACAAAAGATGTGAAACCCTAATCCTTGGCCTTGTATATATACTAGGTGAATCTTGGAGCTCAAGTAAAGCATGGGTCGACCCTTTGGGTTGGGTTCGACCGGCCTAGGCACCCAAGAGGGTGTTCTAGATCTTTCTTGACTCCCAAGTTACACTCTAGTCCTTTCCTTTTGTCCCTAATGATAATTAGTCCATACGTTTAATAACTAACGACCATTTAGTCCATTAAGTGTTTATAAATATATATATACGATACATTTAACATATATATATTTATTATACATTATTCTTGTTTGTAAAGTGTGCAATCCCGAGGTCTCGGGTTCGATACTAGACATTTACTTATTAATATTTATACGTAACTTTTAGCAGCTCCCACTCGTATATCTATTAATAGTAAAATGACATTGGTTAGCGTCTTGCAACACTCCAATGCCCCTAGTTCAACCTGAGCTAGGTTTCCTGGAAAACCTTTAATGATTCATCATTATTATTATCCTTTCGCCTCTAATACTACATTAATAAAGATGTGAGGTTCTTTATTAAATTCTGTTTCTCGTCTCTTTATGATTGAATAAAATTACCAAAACATCTGAACGTATTCCAGATAGACTTTGGGCGTGGCCACACAAACATTTTGTCAACCCTACGAGGGGCCCAGCAGTATTAAACTTCTGAACAAATCAGAAGGAACGAATTCTCTCTTGACTACAAGAATAACCCATGAACTTTGCAACATTCCGAAAACAACCCTTATGACGTCCAATTACGGTAAGCGGTAGATTGCTCCACAAAATGCACTACATCCATGACACTTATCTGGTATCTCAAGTCTGAGGATAACTATTAAATATGATTCTCACAATAAATTTAAATCATATTGTTGGGATAAGTCCAATACTCAATTCATTGAATATCATGTGAAATTGGTATGACTACGCATCAATATACTTTCAAGTATATCCTTAACCAATACTCAAAATTGTCTTAGTTTAATGATATTCCCATATCATTAATCGACAACGGACATTTAGAATAATAAATTATTCACGGATCTTAAACATGCAAATATAGGATATATTATTAAGACTTGAATAAATAAACATAACCAATACTTTATTTCATTAAACATTAATAATTGTACATTACATCCTTTATCCAAATACTAATCACAAATGGGCATGAAACTATCAGCTAATTTAAGTCCTATTCCTTCAGCATGCTTGTAAAGCTTGGTGCCAGGTAAAGGCTTTGTAAATTGATCAGCTAAGTTTTCATCTGTGTGAACTTTGAGCATTTCGATTTCACCTATCTCAACTTGTTCTCTGACATAGTGGTGCTTAATCGGGAAATGTCTGGTGCCTTTCATGATTCCAGGTTCATTGGCAAATGTAATTGCAGCTGAGTTGTCACAATACATTTTTATAGGTCGCTGAATCAAAGGCATAACCCCAAGCCCTGAAACAAACTTCCTAATCCAAACAGCTTCCATTGCAGCTTCTGCAGCAGCTATATACTCACTTTCTGTAGCAGACATCGCTAGTACACTCTGCTTTTTGCTCCTCCAATCAATAGCTCCTCCATTGATGACAAAGACATAACCCGTCTGAGAATTCGTATCATCTTTATCACCTTTCCAAGAAACATCGCAGTAACCTGTTATATCAAGTTCTGCAGATGGAGTACCCCCATAAACCAAGAACATCTCTTTAGTAGCCCTAAGGTACTTAAGAATATTCTTAACAGCAGTCCAGTGTTTTTCACCTGGATTCTGCTGATATCGACTGGTTAAATTCTGAGCAAACGCCACATCTGCTCTTGTGCTTTTCACCGCATACATAATAGATCCCACAGCCGAAGCGTAAGGGACTCTCTTCATGCGTTGCACCTCTTCGGGTGTTGAAGCACAAACTTTGTTGCTCAAGCCATGTTGCTCTTGCATCGGCAAATATCCTTTCTTGGAATTTTGCATACTGAATCTCTTCAATATTTTATCAATGTAAGCACTTTGGCTTAATCCAATTAATCGCTGAGATCTATCTCTATATATCTTGATTCCTAGAATAAATGCAGCTTCCCCTAGATCTTTCATAGAAAAACAACTTCCAAGGTATGCCTTAACCTTTTGCAAACTTGGAATGTCCTTCCCCATGATCAATATGTCATCGACATATAATATAAGGAAAATTACATTACTCCCACTAGCTTTGTGATATACACATGGCTCATCAAGATTTTGAGTGAATCCATACTTCTTAATTTCACTATCAAATCTCTTATTCCATTGCCGTGATGCTTGCTTTAATCCATAAATGGATCTTTTAAGCTTGCATACACGATCTGGGAATTCTGGATTCACAAACCCCTCAGGCTGCGCCATATAGATGTCTTCATCTAGGCGACCATTTAAGAAGGCGGTTTTGACATCCATTTGCCAAATCTCATAGTCATAGTAAGCGGCTATGGCTATAAGAATCCTAATTGCCCTTATGTTAGCTACAGGAGAAAAGGTCTCCTCATAGTCAACACCAAAAGTTTGAGTATAGCCTTTAGCTACCAAACGGGCCTTATAGGTGTGTACAATGCCATCCATATCAGTCTTTTTCTTGTAGAGCCATTTACTCCCAACTAGCTTGGCACCCGGAGGTAGGTCTACTTCTTCCCAGACATCATTGTCTTTCATGGATTGCATTTCCCCATTCATAGCTCCCTGCCATTTTTCCTTTTCAGGACTATTCATAGCAGCTTTATAACTTGTAGGTTCATCAAGATCCCCTATCAAGTTATCATCACACTCTACGTTTAGACATAGACGTGTAGGAGCCTTCACAGATCTTGAAGATTTGCGAACGGGAACCACTTCAACTTCAGGTGGAGGACCTAAACTTTCAGGTTCTTCAGGAAGTTGACTAGTGTTTTCAGAAGGTGTTACATCTTCATAATCGTCTTCCAGATCATATACTCTCCCACTGAATTCTTGAGATATGAGCTCCTTTTCTAAGAAGTTTCCATACCTTGCAACAAAAACTTTGTTTTCAGCTAGGTAATAAAAGTAGTAACCCAAAGTTTCCTTAGGGTATCCTACGAAGATGCACTTTACAGATCTTTGTTGGAGTTTTTCTGCTGAGTCACGTTTAACATACGCCTCACAACCCCAGACCTTTAGATAAGACAAGTTTGGAGCTTTTCCAGTCCATACCTCATATGGAGTCTTATCAACCTTCTTTGTTGGAACCATATTTAAAATGCGAACTGCAGATTCCAAGGCATAATCCCAAAACGAGTAAGGAAGAGTTGTTAGATTAAACATAGATCATATCATGTCTTGCAATGTACGATTCCTTCTTTCAGATACACCATTTTGTTGTGGAGTGTATGGAGAAGTAAGGTGCTGGACAATTCCCTCCTTTGCTAAGTAATCTATAAACTCTTGACTTAGGTATTCACCACCTCTATCGGATCGAAGAGCTTTAATCTTCTTTCCTAGTTGCAACTCTACTTCTGCTTTAAACACTTTGAATGTCTCAAACACCTCATGTTTATGTTTAAGTAAATAAACATAACCATAACGGCTGTAGTCATCCGTAAATGTTAAGAAGTAGCTAGCACCTCTCCTTGACACATGTCTAAGTGGTCCACACACATCTGTGTGAATAAGACCAAGTAGATCATTAGCCCTTTCAATCCTATTTTTAAAGGGTTTCTTAGTCATCTTCCCAGCAATGCAAGATTCGCATTTATCAAATGATTCATCATTGATCTTATCCAAAAGCCCATCATGTTGCAGCTTTTTCATGCGATCTTTGCCAATGTGAGCAAGTCGACAATGCCAAAGATAAGATGAATCCAGACCTTTCTTGATTCTCTTATTATTGATGCTATACATTGAATTATTTTTAACAAAAGCATTATCATCATCATTCATATCAATTTCAAAGACACCATTCACAGCAATAGCATTAAAATAAAAAACACCATTTAAAGAAACCGAAATTCCATTGCTAGAAATAGTATGCTCAAAACCAAGGTTCAACAAACATGAAAATGAAATTACACCTCTAACAATTGACGGTGCATAATGACAATTATTTAAAGATAGTACTAAGCCCGAAGGCAACACTAAATCATAAACTCCTATAGCTTCAACTCCTGCATGCGCTCCGTTACCAACGTGCAAGAATTGTTGTCCATAGGCCAGCTTTCTCTCAACTCTAAACCCCTGCAAGGTATTGCAAATATGAATGCCACATCCCGTATCATATACCCATGAATTCAATTTAGGAGTAAGAGTGAATAATTCAATCATAAAGAACGCACCTGATGAGCTGGGGTTACCAGCTTCATTCCCTTGCTTCTTGAGTCGCAAGTCATGAATGTAGAGAGGGCAATTGCGCTTCCAATGACCCTTTTCATGACAATGGTGACATGGCTGATCCTTCTTGTTTGGTGGATTCACCTTTTTCTGCTTAGGCTGATGTTGCTTCATCTTGGGTTCAGGTTGATAGGCCATGACCTGCTTGCCTTTGTTAACCTTCCCTTTGCCTTTGTTCACATGCGATTTCTTCTGGATTCTCCCACCATGAATTGCCAACATTTGCGGGGTAGGAGCCTTGACCTTGGCTGGTATACTTTTCTCATACTCAACAAGCAATGCGAGTAATTCAGATACTGTCTTCCCCGAGCAGTGCATGTTGAAATTCTGCACAAAACCAGCAAAGTCCTTGTTAAGGGACCTGTTGATCAAGTGCACTTGCACATTGTCAGGGTAACCAAATCCAATTCTGTGAAGCTGATCAAAAGATTCCTTCATCTCAGTCACATAATCTTCAACTGGTTTACCATCACCATGCTTGCAGTTATGTAGCTTGTCCAATTCATCATACAATTCAACTGCAGGTGGTTTCTCATAAGATTGCCTAAGTACCTCAAGCATATCTTTAGGGAAAAAGTACTCAAACTTCTTTTGTAACTGAGCACTCATGCTAGTGAGCATTAAACAAGCAACCTCATTGAACTTAGCATGTTCCACCCTCCATGCCGCCTTAACTGCTTCTGGTTCAGTAGTAGCAGGCTCAGCTGGGCATTCATCGGTCAAATAGTCCATCTTACCGGTCGACCTCAAGACAATTCTAAGTGAGCGGTACCAATCATTGAAATTCTTTCCAGTCAGTTTTTCTCTCTCAAGATGACTCTTGAAAGCAGAAATCACAGATGGGGTATCGGGTTGAGCCATATCTACAGATAAAAGTTCAAACATTAGTATTTTCGATAATAAATATCTTCAAGAAAATAAAATACCCAAAGTTATATTCATATAACCACCAAAATTTTCTTGAAAACCTAGGATCTAACTTTACATAGTTCCACCACATCAGTTGATCTGCTAGTGGTGAAAGTACAAAAGATAGTAATCTGTCGAACAATAATTGGCAAACAAGATTTCCAATTCCTAGATCATTATGGGAATTACATCAAATTGATTCATCAATTTGCCTTGTAAGCATGTTTCATCCCATCTCATGCCTTAAGTTCTAGGTCTCACGCACAACTTAATTAAGTCGTCTACCTTAGAAACATGTAAAATTACAATTATGGTCTCACGCGTTAAAATAATTTTACCTTGTTATAGTAATTTAGCCTAGGTCTCACGTTTACTAAATTAAAATTCCAAGTGTTCCTTATAGATAGATGGCATGTAACTTAAATTTTAAGGGTATTTAATTTTGATGTGTAAATCAAAATATGTATAAAGATGCATGCACTCATCTTTATAGCATAAGTTTTCAAAACCTTTTTATTACCAATTCGTGAAATTAATACACAAAGTTTTACTTGAGGTTTAACAAACCCTAAGATGACTTTCTACAATTATGATTTTAAAAGTAATTCATTTAAGACATATTCAAGATTGTGATAACCAAGGCAGACTCTAAGGCTCTTTTCTAAGCCTTCAAATCACGGTTATGAATATCGTCTTAAAGGACTTAATTTTAAAAGCATATTTGTACAAAACATCAATCAAGCAAAAGTTTATGGATTCAATCTCAAAATTATGTAATAAAGTATGAATTTTGCTAGTCTCGCCTGGGAGCTGATTACCGTGCGAATCGGACCACTGTCGGCTCTTAAGACCTTGCAAGATTCTTACTTTATCACTTTAGTTTCACCGTTATTAGTCCATATTATTTTCTTTTATGAAAATCACCCTTTTTATTGCTTACAACAAGTCAAACAATTAAGAAAACAATAAAAACAAGTAATTTAAAGAAAATAAACAACTAATAATAAAACGTGAAACAATTAGCCACATGCAAACCTTGTTAAAAAGATCCTAATAAAATCAATTCTAGGTATAATTATGCATGTAATCACCTAAGGCCTTCCCTTCTTAATGGAAGTGGAGCCACATACATTGACGAATCAATTGCGTAGGCCAAAGATAATATACACACCACATAGCATATAAATTGATTTTAATATATATTGGAGTCTTCCCCAATTTTAGATCTATTTAAAAACATGTGACAATAAATAAACAAACAAGATCCATGACTAACATGCATGTTTCGTCATGGATTAACCTAACAATTAGCACATAGGTCACAAGTACGTTAACAAAAAACGGTTTAAGACCTAGGGTTTCTATATGATTACAATTTAATCAAGAAAACCACAAACCCTAATTAGGGTTTTTAAGTGGAAATCGACCCCCCCCCCCTAAAATTAGGGTTAGGGTTTAAATTTTAAAAAATTTTTAAAGAAAACCCTAGAAAAAACATGTATCTAAAACAATTAAAGATCCGATTTTTATTACGTTTTAGTAATCAATTACATGTTATCCATGGCTCGTGATGCCACTGTTAGAGTTTGACAATCAAAGTACACATATTGCGGAAGCTAGGATCAAGTAATAACACGTATAAAGATTAACTAAAACATAAATAATAAACGTACCCGATGCACTTCAAATAAACCTTGATTCTTGTACAAATAGATCAATGATAAACCCCTTACCGTTTTATTTATCGATCTCTTGATAATTACTAAAGTAAGTAATTACCTCGTTCTTGTACACACAAACTACCAATGAATAAAGGTTTGATGCAAGTAAACAAAACACTTAATATTTTGCTTTGGAAAAATCGATCCAAACCCTATGGGGGGGGGGGATGAACCGATCGGCCACAAAAGAAAACACAAGGAGAAAAGATTTAGGGTTAGTGTGTGTGCACAAAAGATGTGAAATCCTTGGCCTTGTATATATACTAGGTGAATCTTGGAGCTCAAGTAAAGCATGGGTCGACCCTTTGGGTTGGGTTCGACCGACCTAGGCACCCAAGAGGGTGTTCTAGATCTTTCTTGACTCCCAAGTTACACTCTAGTCCTTTCCTTTTGTCCCTAATGATAATTAGTCCATACGTTTAATAACTAACGACCATTTAGTCCATTAAGTGTTTATAAATATATATATACGATACATTTAACATATATATATATATTTATTATACATTATTCTTGTTTGTAAAGTGTGCAATCCCGAGGTCTCGGGTTCGATACTAGACATTTACTTATTAATATTTATACGTAACTTTTAACAGAGATGTGTGTAAGGGAATATGTAAGTGTGGGATGTGATAGGGAGCCTAGTGTGTGTAGAGAATGGGATGGTTGTGAGTAGTGTGTGTAGATTTGAATGTAAAGGTGTTGGGAGTATAAGATATGTGTTGTAAGGATGGGATGTGTATAAGGAGTGAGTTGTATATGTAAGGAATGTGTACGATTGAAGTGATGGGGAGCCTTGTGTGTGTATTTTGAAAATAAAGTTGTGTGTAGAAAAGAGTGTATATGTGTATAGGGAAGTGTATGTATGTGTGTATGAGAAAGGTGTATGGGAAATGTATAAAATGTTGGGAATAGGAGGGAGATATAAAAACTCTCCCTAATTTTATATACTAACACTCCCTACCTAGTAGGGAGGTACTTTCTCTTTTTTTTATTTTATTTTTTTGTCCTTTTTTAAAAAACCGGATACCACCCCACCCATGTGCTCACTATTTCTACCATTCTCATCTATCTCTCTCTCACCTCTTTCTCTCTAACACTTCTCTCCCATCTTGTGATAAAAACCATCTCTTGGTGATCCAATTTTTTTTATGATAAAAAAGATGGTTTGTTTTGTATTTTTATGATAAAAAAGGTTGTTGGTGATCTTGTTGTTTTAGATCGGTGATGTTTTTAGATTTTTGAAAAAGAAACCACTCATGGTTTTAGATCTTTGATAACACGTTTTAGATCTCACCAACATATATGTTTTTTTCATGATGGTGATAAATCTTGTGATGATGATGGTTCTCATTTTGAAAAAGAAACCACTCATGGTGATGATGATGGTTCTCGTGATGGTGATAAATCTCACCAACATATATGTTTTTTTTGATGAGTTTCTTGGTTCTCGTTGACTGTGGTTCTCGTTGTTTCTTGGTTCTCGTTGGTTTTTGGTTTTCGTTGATAGGTAAACGTGATGGTTTATGTGGTGGTTTGAAGGTGTTGGAGTATTGTACAATTTCATGCCTTGGTTAAAAATGTGGTTGTTTTGGATATGTATGAAATGGTTGTACGTTATGCATTGAAGCAATACAATGGTATATTTCTTGTCTGTGACAATGGATATTGATAGGAGAGAAGAAGTTTGTCAATGATGTAAATGCTTTTGTAGAAAAGTACTACATATAAAGACAACTAAACAAGAAGTGTTGTACATTTTTATTTGAGAATTGTGCAAAAAGGACAGGCTATACAGGTAGGGTTTGAGGTAGAGAGGGTTCGGTTAGTGTGTCCCAGGGAATATTGTGTGGGAGTTTGTGAGGAGACAAAAGTACACTTTGTAAGGAGGTATAAGGGAATATGTAAGAGGTTGTTGGAAAAGGATTTTGGAAAGGATTATGGGAGATTTTGGTGGTTTTGTCTTTTGTGAAAATGTGTTTAAGAAAGGATTAAGAAGTAATTTAATTGTCATTAAGAAGAAAATGTTTAGACAATTAAGATTATGAGTTGAGAAAATCATAGGTTACTTATAATTCCAAGTAACACAACATCGAGAATCCATAGTTTCATAACTCGTGACTTTCCACGACTCGACGTACTCAACTAACACCTTGATACAAACAAGCCAAGTGCTTTACAATGATGTAAAGCATACCCCAAGTGGGAAAGGATGTGTTTACGCAAAGTGACCTTTGACTTAATTTGACCAATAAGGGAGTAAACCTGTTACGTGATTAGAGAAGATGTAAGTACGGGATATGAGAATATGGATGATTTCACGTGATGTTGCGTGAAATATATAAGCTCCCTAAGTTTAGAAAAGCCTTGGCTAGAGGCAAGAGTTAGAAAACATGAGCTGGTGTTTTCCCGTAAACGGGTGTTTCAAAAGTTGGATCTCTCTAATCCTAAAACTCGTTTCGAGTGTTCTCAATTAAGCACATAGCATATTCATACATGTATTGAAAGATCCACATTTGTCGGGAAAGGAGAAAGCCGACTTTCAAAATTCGTCCCGAACCATACAGTAGCCTGGCGCGTCAGCCACGCGTCAACGCGTAGGTGACGCGTCAGGAACATGTATGGAGTTCGGGGAGTTTTGGCTACCGTTTGTTATTTTATGTGTTTCGAATGTTTATTTGTTATCATTAAAACATTATGAGATCTTGACAATATTGCCTCAACATCATCCATTACCTTTTACTGTTCAGGTTACTAAAATCAATGCAGTTAATTTAAAAGTAATAAAATACATATTGATCATATAACCAGATTTAAAAAAGTAAAAATGTATCCAAATATATGAAATGATGATATATTCACATAAATTTTACATAAGATTCTTCTTACAAAATGATTTGTCATGCATTCATCGAAATATTCAAAAATAAGAAAAAGAATTAGTTAAGTTATACTCCGTATATTTCATTGGTAACAAGTCATCTTGTAAAAAAAATATGAATGTAGCATTTTCAAAAAGAGAAATGCTCCATTCACAAAATTCACATAAAAAATTCACTCGCTGACATGTTAGCGAGTGATTGGTTTAATAAAAGAAAAGAGACATAAAATATCAGAAAATCACCTATCACCTGCTAACGCATCAGCGAGTAGATTGTTTATGTGAATTTTACAAAGGATCTAGCTCTAGCATTGCTCTTTTCAAAAAAACGTGCGTAAGTCAGTCGACATAGCTCCATTTATATGTTCTTTTGAGTTTTGAGCTAGAAGCCTAGAACCAATGAAGTAACATCACAATAGTAATTACCCTACATGAGCTGGTCAACGGGACCAAACACACTATCAGTCCACCTTTTTCACCCCACTCCCTCTCAAGCACACATATTTCACCATCACCCAATTATTACTATTACTACTACCATTAATTAATTAACTAACTAATTAATTAATCATTCTCTATATAAATATATCTTCAACAAAACATTCCCTCACTTTACACACACACTTAAAAAACATCATGAACTGCGTGTTCTCATTTTCCTTCTTCATCACTTTCGCATCCATTTTTCACTCAAATTTCGCAACCAAACTCGATAAACAAGAGCGTAAGTGTTATTTGCCGTTCTATTACTTTTTTACCGTTGAGTTAGTTAGTTACTGTGTGTGTTTGTTTGGTATATGACAGTGAAGGTGTTGAAGCAAATTGGCGGGAAGCTAGGGTTAGATATGAAGAAGAAATGGAATCTGGATGATAATGATCCCTGTGATTATGAAGGAACTTGGGGGAAGGTTGATTATACGAAAGGCTATAATGTTTCTGTTGAATGTGATTGTACTTTCAGTAATGCCACGTGTCACGTTGTTAGTATGTAAGTCCTTTTTTTTTTTTTTTTTGATGATGATGATGATGATTTCAGATTTTCAGGGGGTGTTTGGATTAGTTTGTGGTTTAATGGATTTGCTAAAATCTGGAAAAGCTGATAAATTTAATTCTTTTTTTTGGTATTGACATATAAATGTTCTGGCTTACAAGTAATTAAAGTGAGTTAATTAGAGTGGATGTTTGTTTAAGCTTATTTGTGCGCTTGCAAGCTTATTTGATTTCGGTTTATATTTCATAATTTCAATTTTTTCAGCATTTTGAGACTTTGAGCCATATATAAGTTTAAGCCTTAATATTTGAGATTTTGAAAATTAAACCGAAATCGAATAAGCTCGCAAATACAAAAAAAGCTTAAACAAACACCGCTTAACTTATAAATGCTATAAGCTCGGGTAAGTTACGGTAAACTCATATTTTTGACGTACGAGTTATTATATTATACGTAAATTAAACTCTCTCCTTCTTAATATTACTGTTTATATTTTTATATTTGGTTGTCTCAAATTAATGTCCACTGCTATAAATGGATAAAAAAGTGTGGTCGAAATTACTATATTACCGTTAATTGAAAATTGTTTTTACTAACTTTTAGTAAACAATAATTAATTAATTAAGAATAAAATTGTCTTTTGTAAAATATAAGAGTGATAAGAGAGAAAAGTATTAATAATTACGTTTTTGTTAAACTGCGTGAGTTTTTGTTGGTGAACAATTATTTTAAGACGGAAGAAGTATACGCTCTGCTCATTGGTAAATAAAAAAATGAGCTTATCATCTTTAAATAACAATAGTGTATTAAGTAACAAATAGTTTTTTATTGTTTGTTAAAAATGATGAATCTAGTGAATAAATCGGTGATCTTGGTGTACTTTTCGAAAAACATGTGATTTGGTAAGTGTATTTGTTTATTCAAAAGATTGACTTTGAAGTGTAGTCAACGGCAGCTTGTTGACTGGCTTATCTGTAATGAGCTGTACTACCACCGCTTACTTGGCAGCTTGTTTATTTTACTAGTATTTGTTATTCGTCACCATTAAAAGGGAATACGACATTACTCCTAGAAGACTAAAACACATATATAAAATTCAACTTATTGTGCTAGACTCATGTTAAAAAATTCTTTTTTGTACTAATGGTTTTGATTTTTCATGATAACATATAATAAAAAAATTGTTTATTGAATTTAAGATTGAAAGTGTTTGACTCAGATGTGCACGGCCTAGCCGGTATCATCATGATCCTTGTATTTTTTACTTTTACCTTGGCCTCCAGATGCGTACCTACCTAGTGAGATTTGAACATGATACTTCTAATTTTAAGCATTAGGTCACCTTAAAGAATTAAGAGCATTAATATATACTGTACATAATATTTTTATTTGGAAATTTATGGTCATTCAATGCAACATTAATATGTGAGAGTGATTATGGTTTGTGAGTTTTTTAGATTTTGTTTTTGTTAAGAAATTTATTACTATTATTGTTATAATAATTTAGTATTTAATCATCTAGAGTTACCATGTATATTTCAAGTAGCAAATAATAAATAAATATGATAGTTCCTAATCATTTTTTTTTTCACTTGCAATAATAACCAACAAGCTCAGTCTATTGTAGTAGTGTCAGTATCTTCTTGATATCAAAATATTTGCCATCAAATTAACTTTTGTTGCAATGCAGACTTTTGAAAAGCCAGAACATCTCAGCTACTCTTCCATCAGAGTTTTCCAAGCTTCGCTACCTTAAAGTTTTGTAAGAAAGATCTATCTGCACAATAAGACAGTAACGCATAATAGTTAAAATGTTAATAGAATGTTAATCCTTCTTTATTTTACTCAATGCAGGGATCTCAGTCGCAACCTTTTGAATGGAACTGTTCCATCAACATGGGCTACCATGCAATTGACCAACATGTATGGATCACCCAACCATTTATCTTTGTCATCTCCAAAAAAACGTTATACTTAATTAATTGACACAATTTTTTCATGAATCAGCATGAATTACATTTTAACTATATGGTCTCATGATTTACCTCCAATGTTGCATATAAATAATGATTGATTGCATATAAAAATTGATCAATTTTGAAGGTGAAGATTATTCTTTTTTCCATGTCACTCGTGTCTTTAAGTCCAAGTACTTTTATCATAACATTATAACAGTCCAATTGGCATGTTTATAATTGCATATTGTGTTAAGTTATTAACTATGTCTATTTGAAATATGCAGCTCTTTCATGGGAAACCGGTTATCCGGACAGTTTCCAAAAGCTCTCACCAGAATGGTCACCCTTATAGATTTGTAAGCTACATCAATCCTTATGCTGATACTAGGGTGTAATATATGCGAAAAAAGGAAGAATGAAAATCATGATGTAGCTATACTTCATTTTGATCTTTGCTTTCTTGGTTAATTATATTGTAGGAGCATCGAAGGAAATCGCTTTTCAGGATCCATACCCCAAGAAATTGGAAACATGAAAAATCTGCAGAAGCTGTACTGACATTTCCCCTTTGACTTATGTTTTACCTAAAAAAGATATATTCATGTAAAATTTGTATTTGCAGCGTTTTAGCTTCAAATTCTTTCACTGGACCGCTGCCTGATGCACTTGAAAAACTTACCAACTTGAAGGATATGTGAGTATAGATATTGTAAACTTGGATGCTTGCATAAAGGTTCACTAAATTTTCCCTAACTTTTGCTACGTTGTTACACTTTTAGGAGGATAAGTGACAATAATTTCACAGGAAAGATACCGAACTTCATTAGCAAGTGGACACAGATTGAGAAATTGTAAGAACCTTTGATGCATGTAGTCGGAAATTTCTAGAAGCGACAATTTCGATCCATTCACTTATGAACGTGCTGACTTGGGCTGTTTTTTAATCTCAAATGGGTCAAAACAGGTCGAGTGGGTCAAATATATACGGAGTACTTTTTTAGCTAAAAATTGAAGAGCTCATATGGGTTGAAAATCGGCCAAAGTTTATTTTTACAGCCTCCTAAATCGTTTTAGACTCTTCTTTTACCAAATGCTTTTTTTAGTCATAATTGATGCATACATTACTTCTTCCAATATTAGATGGAAAAAGTTGTTGCTGGGTCAACCTGGACTGGCCGGTTTGACCCATTAAACTATGCACCCAACCTGGCTATCTATAGTTACAATTGATGTGCTGATCTAAAGATGTCAACATTTGGTTAATGATGCAGGCATATACAAGGTTGTTCTCTTCAGGGGCCGATTCCTTCTAGCATCGCTAATCTAACAAACCTAAATGATTTGTAAGCAATCTTCTAAAGATCTATGTATAACAATGATGATATGAGAATATATACCATAGAAATATGGAGTACTAACAGGCAGAAACATGGAAACAATAAAACTTAAGCATCATACATAACATATTATTTTCTGTGTTACAGGAGGATCAGTGACTTAAAAGGTGGAGGTTCTAGTTTCCCTCCACTGAAGAAGATGGAGGGACTGAATAAATTGTGAGCTTTTGATTTTGGTACTTAGATCACTTCATTTTATTACTCTATTGAAAGATATTGATTACTATCTGGAAATATGCAGGATACTCCGGAATTGTTTGATACATGGGAAAATCCCTGACTATGTTGGGCATATGAGAAAGCTGAAAACTTTGTAAGTAATTCACAATATACTACCTTATAACTAGTTTATGATTGCTAATTTCCGTCGTGTCAGAACTCATTGTCGATTTGTCGATATTCTTTGTATTGATGTAGAGACCTCAGTTTCAACAACTTGACTGGCGAGATTCCATCATCTTTTTCCCAACTAGGAAAAGCAAATTACATGTTAGTAAATTATCTTCAACAATTTTATCTTATCTTCTAATAACTATGATCAATTCTCTAAGGGTAACCACTGTTTTATAGTTATTTGACAGAAAACAACCTTACTGGACCTATACCTGGTTGGGTCTTCTCAAGCACCAAGGCAGTGTAAGTATACTTTACATCATCAAATAATCAGTAAATGATTTTTATTTTAGTCGTGAGTGGTGTTTATATGTGTTTATGCCTTTGCAGGGATGTTTCTTATAACCATTTTACTTGGGGCACATCTAATCCAAATGATTGTCCACGAGGATCTATGTAAATCTCGTTTCCTCTTATTTGCTTTATACCACAGCAAAGGGTCTATAGATCACCGTAGGCAGAGGTGGCAATTTTCGACCCATTTACTTACTATTGGGTCGATTTTGGTTGTGTTTTATGGGAAATTATCATATGGTTTGGAAGCAACCGAAATATACTTGTATGACCTCCTATTTCGTTTTTTAGGGAAAGATGTAGATGATTTATGTAATTTTAGTTAATGCATCAAGTATTATAAATACTTGGCCAAGAAGTGTAAGTGGGTCACCTTAACCTAGCCTAGTAGCCTGGGTCTTTTCCAACAGTACCAAAATTATACCTGTTTTAACCCAAACCTATTACACAACCTGGTCTGCTTGCCACCTCTACTCCCAGGTCATATATCAGCCCAGCTTTTTCTTTTATGTTCTGTGTGTGATTATGCTTAATATAAATAAACTTCTGACTACTTGACACAGAAACACACTGGAGGGCACTTCGTCATCAATACACAAACAGTAAGACTCATGACACTATCCTCATTTTAGGTTACAGAAGTACATGAGTGTTGTAAATCAGCAAAGTTACATGCTGACTTGATTGTCTTGCATTTCTTGTGTAGAGACAATATTCCTCTATGTCTAAGGAAAGATTTTCCTTGCACTAATTCGAAAGAACAACGTAAGTAAAGTATATATGCATCATTAGATACAATCACTCATTAACTTCATCGTAGATTTTAATCTAGTTATCATCCTCTACATCAGAAATCTATTCATTGTACATCAACTGTGGGGGTAAAGAAGTAAACATCAACAACACCAAATACAGGCCTGATAATTCAGAAGCAAAAGGCGCCTCAACATATGACAATGAAGGAAACTGGGCATTTAGCAGTACAGGGAACTTCTTAGATGATGATCGCGATTCTGATACTTATACTATTTCCAACACATCTGGACTGCATAATATATCCTCAGTTGAAACCAAACTATATACATCCGCACGCACCGCTGCTATTTCTCTGACTTATTATGGATTGTGTCTTATGAACGGGAATTATACCGTTAGACTCCACTTTGCAGAGATCGTTTTTACCCAAGACAGCACATTTTACAGCCTAGGGAAGCGTGTATTTGATGTTTATGTGCAGGTAATTTAACTACTAAGTATAGAGGTGGAAAATTAGACCCATTTACTTATAAATGGGTCTATTTGGGATATGTTTTATCTCTAAAGGATAACAGAAAGTGGCATAAAAAGAAAGGACTCGAAATTCTCCCAAAAGTGGAAAATTTGACCCATTTACTTATAATCTTTGTAATCATTATATGAAAATTTATGTTTATTTCAACAATATATTAATTTATGGACAGAAATCTTGTGACTTGTACCGAAAGCACTTGCTTCCAAACTTGTCTCGAATCAGTACCCAACTCACCCATTTTCCACCTGTAATTAAATAATAGTGTATGCAGATGGGTTTTTAAACAGGACTCTTTACATTGTCTACGATATTCTAATGTAGGGGGAGTTAAAACTTAAGGATTTTGATATAGTAAAAGAGGCTGGAGGTGCTGGTAAGCCTGTTGTAAAGAGTTACATGGTTAATGTGACGAGTAACACACTCAAAATTCAACTTTACTGGGCTGGAAAAGGCACTACTGGAATCCCTCTTAGAGGAAGTTATGGTCCTCTTATATCTGCTATATCAGTTGATCCGAGTAAGTCACTCTTCATCTCCCACTTCTGATTTCACTAATTTCTTATCTTTAGGCTTACAGATGGCATATATGTGTTATTTCTGATCCAGTAAAAAAAATTAAGAGGGCCGATATGCCTTTGACTTTGAGTTCAAACTTACTGTTAATTTGATAAAAGTTAAAGGATGGCGACATTTTCATAATCAAAATATTCATTTCCCTCCGATATCCTGGCTCTCGGTTTGAAGATTGCCTAAATGTTTAACATAACTTTGATCCAACAGTAAGACTAAAAGGGTGGCATGCTTTGACTTTTAAAATCCAGGTTGAAATGGATTTGTTAAAAGTACAGAAACACTAATATTTTTCTAACTACAGAACTTATTATAGTCGTCAATCTTATCAAAATAATTAGTGAGATTGATTGAGAGTGTAACTATAATAATTTGTAGTTCTATCCTTTATATGCTGTCCTCAAACTATATACCGGATCAGAATACTTATTACATAATCTGTCATGGAGTTATTCTATCCCCCTCATTAGTAAAGGTTCATTAAACATTATGATTATTGCTGATTTTGTCTGATAATTTTGTTTTGATCTATAAATTTTAATGCATTTTAAAGTCAGCTTATAATGTACTCAATACTAAGTTTGTCACCTTGCCTTTTGCAGACTTTGACCCCCCAGATTTTGGGAAATACAGTGTTGGTTTAATAGCTGGAATTCTTGGCGGAGGACTGTTGTCTGTAGTTTTATTCATTTTTATCTTATGGAGAAAAGGCTACCTTATGGGTAAAAGAGCAGAAGATAAAGGTACAAATCTCATTATTTAACTTTTTTTCCCGTTCCCTATTAGTATCTTCTAAAGGAGGTAATTTCGACCCGTTAACTTCTGAATGGATAGAGTTTTATATCAAATGGGTCAAACCAGTTTGAAGTTGGCCAAAGTCAATTTTAATGCATAGCTTCTTCATTGTTATTATTCAAAAATATAGATTGTTTATGATCTGTCGGGATTTGGTTTGTTGTTGTTGTATAGATTGTTTATGATGCTAGAAAACACATAAGAGTGTCGACCCCTCCCCCGCCTCTATTTTTTATTGCTAACGACTTTGTATCGCGGTAACTAGTTACAATATTTGATACTAGTATATAACCATTTGTATTTGCAGAGCTTAGAGGTCTAGATCTGCAAACAGGAATATTCACCCTAAGACAGATAAAAGCTGCAACCAAAAATTTTGATGTATTAAACAAGCTTGGGGAAGGTGGTTTTGGTGCTGTTTACAAGGTAGGTGTCTTTTGATTAAACCACCAATCCAAAAACACTTTTTTTTTTTTTTTTTTGGGTTACTAATAAACCATATTCTTTGCAGGGTTCATTGTCAGATGGGACAATAATTGCAGTGAAACAGCTATCATCAAAGTCTAGACAAGGAACCCGAGAATTTGTCAATGAAATTGGCATGATTTCAGCTCTACAGCATCCAAATCTTGTCAAACTCTATGGATGTTGCGTTGAAGGGAACCAGTTGTCGTTGGTTTATGAGTACATGGAAAATAACTGCCTATCCAGAGCTCTTTTCGGTGAGCTTAATTATTGATTAGTTTGCAAGTTGGATGGGTCGGATAATAGGTCAAAAATGATTTCTGGTTAAAACATGATTTCTAGTACAGATGAAAACAGGCTGGGTTGATTTGCCCCACACACAGTTCTTAGTTAGATTTTATAGTAATTAAACAACTTATATATGGTTTCAAAAAAATATAATATTACAAAAATAATTCATATTGGATTAAACAATTTGGGAGGCTGTAGACATCAAAAAGAAGATTTTCCAGCCGTTTCACATGTTCAGTCCATACCAAGTTAATGTGTCGAATATGCCACCTTAGAATTTCTGGCATAAGAAACATGTTCACACTAATGTAGAACCAATGGATGTGATTACTTTCTACAGGGCGAGACAAAGTATCCAAACCAAAGCTGACATGGCCTATTAGGTTAAAGATATGCTTAGGGATAGCTCGAGGGTTGGTTTATCTTCATGAAGGGTCACAACTGAGGATAGTACATAGAGACATCAAGACTAGCAATGTGTTGCTTGATAAAAATCTCAATGCAAAGATATCAGATTTTGGTTTGGCAAAGCTTAATGATGATGGAAATACCCACATCAGTACTCGTATTGCAGGAACCATGTACGTTCTCTAATTACTCATATCTAGTCTGGCAATGGGTTGAAACGGGTCATTTTTAGCATGGTTGAAACAAACCGGATTGGATTGGGTTGACCGTCAAATCTTTTTTGGTCAATTTATTGAATGTTCTGAAATTTTATTAGTGTTTTGATTATGATAGTAAAAACAGTGTTATGACAATCATAATCTTGTTCGCATTACAAAGACTTTTGGTGACATTTGACCCGTTTGACCCATTCACTTTTTTATTTTGATCCGTTCAAGATGAAATGCGTCCCACATTGACGCGTTCGTAAGTAGATGGGTTGAAATTGCCACCATCTTTTCCGATTACTTGATAATTACAATTGTGCTTTTGTTCTCAGAGGTTACATGGCTCCAGAGTATGCTATGCGTGGTTACTTGACTGCGAAAGCAGATGTATACAGTTTCGGGATTGTGGCGTTAGAAATCGTTAGTGGAAAAAGCAACACCAACTACAGGCCCAAAGAAGACTTTGTTTACCTTCTTGATTGGGTAAGGAGAATATTCATATTGGTGCACCTACATTTTTAAGTTTGACATTTGGACAAATATAAGACTTCACGTGACTTTGGAAAATTAATATAATTCACCTTTGCACCAAAAAAGACTTCACGTGACGTGAAAAAATGGGGGGTGGGGTGTTGAGTAACCGGTTAAAACAAGATTAGTCAAAATGTGTACTTTTTCTGCAAGTTAACTCAGGTCAGGCCCAAAATCTTTTGATGCCTTAAAAAATGTTTAGTTTTCCAAAAATGATTATAAAAGATTTTATATTTCGGTAAAAATCTAATCTTTAAGAACCTAAATGAATTATGAGGTTTTTTACATTTTAATTACACTCTTGACGATGCTCGACCCGTTTTATTTGAGGTTTTTTTTCTTTTGAATTTACCCATTTAGTTTGTTAGAGATACAACATAACAGAATTGACCCATTCATAAGTAGATGGTGGAATGCCCGCTACAGAAAATAAATAACCTATACGAATCTATAACGTTTTTGAAGGACATTTTTAGAAACTACATTGTAACATTGCATCATATACAAGATTACCACCTATAAAAAACTATAACTGTAAAATTTGTGACAAAGTCCATTCCTGTTAATGTTGGGACTTATCAATTTTGACCCAGAAGATCAGACTGTAACATTTCTTCGTTTTTTATTTCTCAGGCATATGTTTTGCAAGAAAGAGGATGTCTGCTAGAACTAGTTGATCCAGATTTGGGGTCCGAATATTCATCCGAAGAAGCAATGACGATTTTGAATGTGGCCCTTTTATGCACAAATGCATCTCCGACCCTTAGACCAACCATGTCTCAAGCCCTGAACATGCTAGAGGGTCGAACCAATGTTCAAGATTTGTTATCAGACCCTGGGTTTTCGACCATCAATCCTAAGGTCAAAGCCATAAGAAATCACTTCTGGCAGAATCCCAGTGAAACCCTTACCATGAGCAATGATCCGTGTACGGAGTCCTTGCTCTCTGTCACATAGGTAGACAAACAACAAACTGCACTCATATATATGTGAATATCGATTGCGCACATAGACAAAAGGGACACTTAAATTGTAAAGCTACGGATAGTATTAGTATGTAATAAGAGCCAAACTCATCAAAGGATGAGTTTAGCCAGTTTCTAAAACCAAACATCAAAAGTAGCTAGAGGTGGCGTAGTGTGTGACTTAGCTAGGTTTGGTTCACCTATACCAGGTCACCAAAGGTGGCTTGGATGAAGTTTCCATTATACTAGTCGACACGTTTCAGGTGACTCTTTATTATTACAACTCAATAACGAGCTTTGTATAGTCTTTAGTCTTTACTATTTTGATGACTTTGAACTCGTTTAATAAGCATTTTAGTGATTAAATCATTGAGCTCATCAGCTCAACTCGTTTGGCTTGTTAAAATACATATAATCACAGTTGATCATTTGCAGGTATAAAAGTCGACAGTGCCACCTCAAAAAGTAACAATTATAATGTGGTCATTTGTTTGTATAGTGCATAACGCACATTATGATTGAAGTGTTACAAGTGGAACTCCAAACACGATGGGCCCAGAAAGCCGAATGGTTTGTACAATAGGACCATTAACGCACATTATGATTGAAGTGTTACAAGTGGAACTCCAAACTATAAGCATACTCAGATTCTTCGTATCTAATATATTATTACTCTATATTTGCATGAGATCATCAAGCATGAGCATTAGAACTTTTAAGGATCTATGAGGCTAATGGACATTGTAATGCGAGGCCGTTAATCATAAACTACAAAATGTTAATTCCTCGTGCTTACATAGAATGCACATCGGATCATTTACCCACTAATTATAGATATCGTGAGTGCGAGCCTACGAAGTCAGGGATAAGGCTTAAAAATTCCAATAATCGGTAGCAAGATTGAATCTTATTAGCTAATTTCTTCTTGAGATACTCACCTCATTTATGTAATTCACAATCGTTGGGGAGCCACTTGTCCGAGAGTCGTTCTTTTGATCTCCTTGACCCCGATAAAAGCTAGTCATCCATCTCACGTACAATAAAGGTTCACTGGTTTTATCATGTCTTGGACTCATCAGGGGAGCATCCCCAACTGTCTACCAATGTATTGCCATATCGAGTCTTCTACTCGTGGCATGTACTACTAGGGTTGAGCAAACGACCCGAACGGACCTGACCAACCGAGACCGGACCGGACCGGACCGACCACATTCGGTCTGGTTCTCGGTCTTGGCTTTTTTGCTAATTCGGTCCTCGATCCGGTCAGTCCGGTCCGAATCACAAACAGATTATTTGGCCTTGTTGGACCAGACCGACCGAGACCGGACTGGACCGACCACATTCGATCCGGTCCTCGGACTTGGCTTTTTGGCTAATTCGGTCTTCGGTCCGGTCCGGTTCTAGACCGATGCTCACCTCTACGTACTACACCTTTACCATCAGGGATGAACCTACATAGATGATGGGTGTGGTACAGGTTACACCGGATTTTAGGTCACGGTGTGTAAAAAAATATAAAAACTGTCGATTTTCGTTATGGGCAATCCCCTGATAATCTTTTATGCTACTATCATTTTTTTATGATGCAACTTTAGTTAACCCAAATGAAAATTATGCAACACCCACTCGAAAATCCTGGGTCCGCCCCGGCTTACCATTAAAGTACTCAAAGAAGACCAACATAGTAAACAAGGAACCCGCACATTCAACACGACTCTAAGCAGAACCTCACCCTTCATAATTTGGCTCGTGACATTCTTCCGCCACTAATTGCACGACCTCGTGCAACGTCATTCGCCTCAACGAATGACATCCTTGAAATGATTTACCATTCTCCGGCTCCATGGCTTAAAGGGACATTCAAATTTCAAATATTTTGGGCCTTCCTTCTTTGATTAGTCCGTTACTCTTTCTCGCGACTTAAGATCCAGCGCGCAGCAACTATCATCCCCATTTGGATTAGCTCATTACTGTCTTTCATCGAATACGACATTTCTAAACACCACATCATCTTATTCTCTACAACATCTCGAGAGACCTATCTTACCACCATTGCGCAACAACACTTTTAAGAACTTTGGGAGAGCGTCATGAGCAACTCTGCTTCGGTCTGTTTTGGTCCGACTTGGCTCTAATATCACTTGTTACGGGGTCATTCCATCGACCCTGCGTGACATCCTTAAACCAATAAGGACCAGCCATCCGTCCCACATATAATACAACTTCATTGGTTTCGTCCTGCCTTAGATTTATCAGGGGAGCGGCCTCAACTCCCTACCAGTGAAGTGCTATATACACTGCTCTACTCATGGCATGTACTACACCCTTATCATTGGAGTACTAAGAGTAACATGATAAACTATGATGCGTGGTTTTGCAACCTTGCAAAAGGTTTTACTTCTCAAGGGGTCTTGAGAAGCTTGCAATCCCCACCAGGCAGTGTACCTAACCGATGTAGTATAGTGAGTGGCAAGTACCGGGGGATTGATTGTTCTTTAGGGGAATAGCGTCGTTAGGATTGAATACTACGTAAACTAGATATAAAGGTGAGGGATGATTCTTTTTGTATTTTTATATTTTATGAAAGCAAAGTAAAAATCTCGGGTATTGGAAGAGGTGGGCAGAATTAGTTGCTAGTCAACTAACCCAAAATTGCTTAAACAAAATAAATAAAATAACAAGAAAAGTAAATTGGTGAACTTCTTATGATGAGAAAAGCGTGTTTACTTAGATTTCACTACTTCCTAGTTATCATTTACTGATTAATTGACTTGTTACAGTTGATTGGATGAAGGGTTGCATTCCTTAATACCAATCATGGGGTTGTGTACGTCCTTCCCCAACTCTATAAGCTTCTATCTCTTCCTATGACGACACGTTTAGTATCCTATCATGGCCTCCTTAATAATCACTTATGCATTAAATACAACTAATAAAATTATAGTACACATCCGATTACGTTTCTTAAGACGTTCAAGCTTGTTACCGTATAAGAGATTAGCCAGTTTTCTTAAGCCTAACGCGAAATCAATCACCCAAATCAACTAATAACAAGTCAACAAGCAATAATTAACAACTAGGTTTCATTACATCTAAGCAAACACAAAGGGAATTAAGCTAGCATGTTAATATAAAGATAAGATAAACAATCAATCAAACAACACATAGACATATTGAATGATTAAAAGGAAGACTTATCTTCAATTGAACATGAAAGAAAAGAGGGCTTGGAAACCCTAAGTTTGCTGGAAAATTCGTCTAGGGTTTATCTCCCAAAAGTTACACACTAATGAATGAAAAATCCAAAACTATATATATATATATATATATATATATATATATATATATATATATATATATATATATATATATATATATATATATATATACAAGGGTGACGGCGTCAGCTTTTGGATCCTGACGCTGTCAAGTCGCTGTCAATAGGGTTTCTTTCCGCCAAATTAATCATCTTGACGCCGTCTCTCTTTGTTGTCTCTGGGCCGTCTCTCTTTATGGTGATACGTGACGG
The DNA here is from genome assembly GCA_030686995.1 of Artemisia argyi. Taxonomy (NCBI): domain Eukaryota; kingdom Viridiplantae; phylum Streptophyta; class Magnoliopsida; order Asterales; family Asteraceae; genus Artemisia; species Artemisia argyi. Next base: position 43,138,464 of record CM060683.1, on the reverse strand, counting down.
CCTACTCGAAATATAACGTGACGCCGTCACGTTGTAATCATCAATTTCTTCTATGGCGTGTCAAGTGCAAATAGTTATCCTCCTCTTGATTCATCAAATGACGGCGTCACCTTGTGACTCCTGACGCCGTCAGGTACTGTTTCCAGCATGGTTTATTGACTTTGTCGTTTTCTTTACTTTTAACTCAAAAAATGTCCAAAATGCTCCATTTTCAAGAATTCTCGCCCAAAGTACCTAAAATGACAAAAGAAACAATTTGAGGTAATATTTGACCATAATATCACGATTTAGGGCTTAAATGACCCCCTAAAAGCGTAACAAATATTTCCTTATCAAATACCCTTACACTTGAGATTTGCTTGTCCCCAAGTAAATGAGCTTTTATACCAATCAAAATACAAGTTAGGGGTCATTTAACATTAATATAAAAGTAATTACAACAAATGATCGTTCCACCTTAATCAAAATAAGCACGGAAATTATACACTAGCACCTCACATTTAGTGTTTGGATACTCTCATCTCTCGGGTGTTATAAACATATATATCACAAATGGAAATGGAAAAATATCTTTCACTACCTGTCATAGCAAATAGATTACCATAGGCTTGGGAAAGGATTAAAAACCTCCACCACTTGGCGCAAGCACCTAGGATAACTATCAAAGAGGGCTTTTCAAGGGTTATAATGTTGGGAGAATTGCATATATACCCACTAAAATTCAAAAACTTGCATATATACCCAAAACACAAGTTTTTAATGCATGATATACAATGTCAATTAAGCATGTTTTGGGTATATATGCAAATATTCAAGTTTTAATGGGTATATATGCAATTGCCCCTATAATGTTAGGTGTAGGGATATGGAAAACACGGTTTGTTGGATAAGGGATATTTAACTAGTGGCAAGTCAATTGTCTTAGTTAATTACATGTACATTATGGTGTTGCTAAGCCAAGACTCGACTCAACTTGAGCTAACTATAAAATTAAAGGAACGAGATGGTATTCCGTATGTTTTTTCACTTGTCTTTTTCCATTTTTTTTGTTTTTCTTGTTTTTTCGATTTTTTTCCATAAATTCTTGCCCTACCATCCAAAATAATACATCAAGGGGGATCGTTCTCCCCTTACACTTGAACTTTTACATAAATAAAAATAAAGACTCGAATCAAGATAATCGAAACATTAGGAGCACTTTAAAACATTAACACATATATGGGGGTAATAAATGATGTTCTTCCCCATTACTCCATAACACTAGTACTTTACCCATAAGTTCCAATCGTCCCAAAAGAACATGTACAAGATATGACTCGACTTAGCAACCATGTAACCAATTAGACAATTAACAAAGGGTTTAAACAAATAACAATAATGCACTAAAGATGAGTGCATACAAGGTAGGCTAAGGCGATTTGGGTGTACATTTGGGGGTAAATTGTAAACAAATTCTTCCTTTAAGTAAAATGCTTAAAATTAGAAACGAAAAAGGATAGGCTCTGAGGGTTGTATTAGGGGTATCGTGTACTAAAAATGAGTACATCGTGAAGGTGTGGGAGAATTACTTGACCAATGAAGTCAACGTAATTATAAAAAGAAACATGCTTAAAACATGGGTTATCCTAATGCCTCTTATCATATAGTAAATCCTAACTACACGAATGTAGTCTCACTTGTGGTCTCGGGATGCATCGCTAACGCATGTTCTAGAATCTAAATACTACCGGTACTCTCACAAGCACTAATAATGAATGCTTTTCCTAACAAATCTAGCGGCGAACCTCACATATTTGGGGTGGAAATTTTTTTGAGTGGTATGTTTTTGTGCTAGTCATATAACTCATATCCATGAGACACTTATTAAGACTAAAGTTTCACTCCTAAATGTTGCAAAAAAATTTAAATTTTGTGCTAAAATTGCCCTAATAAGTATTTCTCTTAGTTTTATTACACATCTACTATTAAACAAAACAAAAGATCAAGTGCAATTGTAGTTTCTAAGGTATCTTCATTTACCCCCCTTACACTTAAGTTGAACATTGTCCTCAATGTTCTTAAAAAGTAATAAAGTAAAGATAAATGAAAATGAATGAAACAAATGCTCGGTGTGAATGATGTGGTAAAAAGGTTAAATCCTCCTCCAAGAAAATGAGCATGGAAAGCTTCACTCCTGAAATATAATCATCTTCTTGTCTTATATAACCTATTAAATAACTAAGAAAAGCAACACGAAACCTCACATAAAATCGGTGGTAAAATCTATATAATAGTAAATCCTAGAAAACAAGTAAAGATATAATGCTTGTGGAATGAATATTTGCATATTCCTGGACTTTATAAATTATAAATTTTACGAAACTTTACAATTCAAGCAGAAAAACAAAACCTGGAAAATTTTGCAGAAAATAACATCTGACGTCGTCAGGTTATAACCCCTGGCGCCGTCAGAATTGATCTGACAGAATTCTTTATATTTTGTTTCCGGAAAATTTCTAGAAAAACCTATGTTTTAATCCCTAGAATCCTGCAAAAACATTCATTGTGACTCGATACAAGCATTTGACTCAAACAAATACTAGTATGCATGTTTATATCTTATTGTTATCGCTCATGTTCAATTCGTTCTTTAAACGGATTTGAATTTCCCTTACACTTATCTTTTGCAAAATACATTTTTATGTAATTAAGACGAGGTTAAAAACAAAATAAAGCATTTTCACAATTTGTATTTGATACATGAACAACAAACAATAATAATGAAATATGCATACGGAAACAAATAAAAGCAAATAAACAAACAAACAAATAAAAAGCTTGTGTTGCCTCCCAAGAAGCACTTTTCTTTATTTACGAGTCTTGTAGCTAGACTCAAAGTCACACCCTATTATGAGTCTTGTAGCATGGAAAGGGACCCATAAAATCTATTCCCCAAACGTCAAAGATTTCACAAACTTGTATATAATTCTGAGGTGCTTCATCCCTCCTGGAAATATTTCCAGCTCTCTTACATTCGTCACAAGCTTGTATCTTTCCTCTTACATCACGAAATATTGTAGGCCAATAGAACCCTGCGTCAAAAAAAAATTCTGTGCAGTAGTGTTTATCCCATGGTGCCCCTAGACGGACCAGCATGACATTCCTTCATGATCTTGATTGCATCTTTTCTAGAAACACAACGCCTGATTATTTGATCAGGACATCTGCGAAACAAGAAAGGTTCGTCCCATAAATAGTATTTTAACTGACTGAAGAACCTTTTCTCTCTTGTCTATTCATGTATTCTGGAATAACCCTGCTTGTTAGGTAATTGGCGTAGTCCGCGTACCATGGTTCAGAATCATTTATTAGCATGAGTTGTTCATCAGGAAATGAATCCCGAATTTCACCCTTGTCAGACTCACTAAGGTTGAGGTTTTCGACATGAGAAAGATGATCAGCCGCCAGATTCTCAGCTCCCTTTTTGTCACGGATTTCGACATCAAATTCTTGTAATAGCAAAATCCAACGAATTAATCATGGGTTAGCATCTTGCTTTGTGAAAAGATATCGAAGGGCTGAATGATCAGTGAAGACAATGGTTTTTGATAGGACTAGGTATTGGCGAAACTTATCAAAAGCAAACACCACAGCCAAGAGTTCCTTTTCAGTGGTGGTGTAATTTTCCTGAGCAGGATTCATAGTTTTACTAGCATAGTATATAGACTGAAAGTGTTTGTTAAACCTTTGGCCCAACACTGCTCCAACGGTATAATCGCTAGCATCGCACATGATCTTGAATGGTAATTCCCAATTAGGTGTAACCATAATTGGAGCTTGTGTAAGATCTTGCTTCAAACGATCGAATGCATCCTTACATTCTTGTGAAAAATCGAATGGAGCATCATTAACCAGCAACTGAGTCATTAGTCGAGCTATCTTTGAAAAGTCCTTGACGAACCTTCTGTAAAAACCAGCATGACCTAAGAAGCTACGTATTGCCTTGACTATGGTTGGGTAAGGCAACTTGGATATAACTTCAATTTTTGCTCGATCTACCTAAATTCCATTCCATGAAACTTTATGTCGTAGCACGATCCCTTCTTTTACCATAAAATGACATTTTTCCCAATTTAGAACTAAGTTGGTCTCCTCACAACGTTTGAGTACTTTCTCAAGATTAGCAAGACAACAATCGAAATAGTCTCCGAAGACTAAAAAGTCATCCATGAAGACTTCCATACTATCTTCCATTAACTCGTGGAAGATTGTTGTCATACATCGCTGAAAAGTAGCGGGGACATTACATAGTCCAAAGGGCATTCTCTTATAAGCGAATGTTCCATAAGGACATGTAAATGTGGTCTTTTCTTGGTCCTCAGGGGCAATAGGGATTTGAAAATACCCTGAGAACCCGTCTAGAAAGCAGTAATATTCATGCCCGGCGGCTAATCTCTCCAACATTTGATCAATAATTGGTAGTGGGAAGTGATCTTTTCGGGTTGCATCATTCAATTTCCTATAATCGATGCATACACGCCAGTCGGTGACTGTTCTTTGGGGCACCAATTCATCCTTTTCATTTTTTACAACAGTCATCCCTCCTTTCTTTGGTACAACTTGTACCGGACTAACCAAAGGACTGTCGAAAATTGGGTAAATTAGACCGGCATCCAGGAGTTTGATGACCTCCTTCTTCACTACCTCTTTGATATTCGGATTCACTCGTCTTTGAGGTTGGACGGTTGATTTATAATCCTCCTCCATAAGGATTTTGTGTGTGCAAAAGGTTGAGTAGATCCCTTTTATATCATCTACACTTTATGCAATAACTCCTTTATACTTTTTTAAGACAGTTAGGAGTTTATCTTTTTGTCCATCTTCCAAGGAAGAGTTTATGATCACTGGAAGTTGATCCTCTCCCTGGAGGAAGGCATATTCTAAGTGATTTGGAAATTCCTTTAGTTCCAATTTGGGTGGCTCGATGATGGGGGGTTTGAGCTTGTTTTCAGGCTTACGGAGTTCAAGTGGTTCAATGGTTTCTTTTCTAGGATAGAAAGAAACCGCGTTGGCAACCTCTGTCTCTTTCTCTTCGTAGACTGAGGAGATCTTATCGTCTCATAACCATCCTGCTTCTATTTGTTCATCAACACATTTATCAATGATATCGGTGAATTCATAAACCTCTCCAATGAAATATAGTCAGTTATTTATTGTAGGAGAAAGATCCATCGAATCCTTAATGTCAAAGGTTAGGCTATCATTCCCAACTCGTAAAGTCAATTTGCCATCATGAATATCAATGACAGCGCGATCAGTGACTAGAAATGACCTACCTAGGATGATGGGTACCATGTCATCTTCTTCCATTTCCAAAATTACAAAATCAACCAGAAATTTGAACTTCCCTACCTTGACTAGAACATTCTCACATATTCCTAAGGGGTATTTGACTAATCTATTGGCCAGTTAGATGTTTGTGCGTGTTTGTTTCAGCCCTGAATATCCTAATTTGGGGAACATGGAATATGGCATAAGATTGATGCTTTCCCCTAAGTTAGCCAGAGCATTCTTTACCAATAAGGATCCTATGGAGCAAGGTAAGGTGAAACTACGGGGGTCGTCCACCTTTTTTGGTATCCCTCGTTGGGTAACCACAGAGCATTCTTCCCCTAGGGTCACTAGACCCTTTTCTGTTGGAAAGAAGCCTCTTGAAGTATGTACTATATTTAGGCATATGGTAACATGCATCAAGGAGGGGTATGGTGACGACCGAATCCTTTAGGTATGACAAGAATCTCTTATTATCATTCTCAACCTTTTGATTCTTGAGGTGGGATGGATATGGGACTTTTGCAGGTTACTTAGGTAGAGTAGGTAAAGAGGTGGTTACTTGAGAGGGTTGCTCAGGAGTTTCCCCGTTCTCATCACCTTCTTTTTCATAAGAAGTGTTGGGGTCAGTGGTGATGGAGTGTTGAGTTGGGTATGATGGATCCCTAGTTGTAGTCCTAGCATGAGTCGTGATGGCAAACAATGGGTCTTGATTGTGGGTTGGTTTACTTTTGCAATCAAGGGCAGCATGAAGCTCGGAAAATGTGTCACTAATTTCTTTTTGTTGCTCAGTAATGAATCCATCAAGGCCTTTTAGTAACAAGCTCTTTTCATGCGTGAAGTGCCCGAGATCTTCTTCAAAAGTACTTCTGACTTTGAATTCAGGTCCTTCCTCCCCTTCCTTCTTTCTTTCATAGTTACCCCAAGAGGTGTCATTACTAGTTTCATAGTAGACCAGAAGGGAAGGGTCATCGAAGATATCGTGACCTAATAAACAAACATGCTCAGTGGTTGGTTCATTTCCGCATTCTTCGACTTCATGCGGGCCTCCACATTGATCGCAGATTAAATATGGGTTTACTAATTTTTGGGCGTTCTGCGACCTTTTTAGATATGACACTTTTTCTTGTAGTTTTTTCAGCCTGCTTTCATATGAGGGGGTTTGTATTATCTTGGAGATATTCATGACTGAGTTGGGTTCATCCTAAGTATCTTTGATGATATCAAATAAGTACATTATATTGTCATCATTTGTCCTATTTAATTGACTTGTTTTATTATATTTTATATGAGAATTGGTGCTTTAATATTTACTTTAGTAATTCTCAGATAAAAATAGCCAATAGGTGAAACTTGGCGATTTTAGACGAAATATGGAGCAAAATGATCAAGATGGAAAAGTCTTCTGTGTAGAAACTAGAAGGGGGTTGAATAGTTTCACCGTGTCTTTTTAATTTTATAAAGCGTTTCGCCGTTTTAGGTCTGGTTATTTTTCATTTACAAACTTGTTGAATTCTACTAGTTATGTGATATCAATTTAGTTACTAGCATACACAAATAAACAAGTAAAGTAAAGAGTAAAGAAAGAGCACAACCAAGAGACGTGACGATTTATAGTGGTTCGGCACGAAGCTCACTCTCCGTCCTACTCCACTCCCCGAGTACCACACTCGAGAGTTATCAATCACTATATCAACACACTCCTTCAGGAGGAGAAATCCGTACACATGCTTACACAAGGCTTAACGACACGAAGCATAATGTCGAGTTCTAATCATAGCTAGAACCAATCTATTCCAAGGCCCACGTGGCCACACGAACAAGCACTCTTGTCCAACTTGAATCTTCACCTGATCCAAGCCTTCACTTATTTGACATACTTGGCTCTTCACCCGAACCTAGCCTTCACACACACGACTCACTTGATTCTTCACCCGAATCAATCCTTTACACACTTGACACACTTGGATCATCACCCGATCCAAGTATTTACATAATGACTCAACAAGTCCTAACCTACACTTTAGGACATCAATCTCCTCACATCAAATACATGAACTAATCTAGTTACAAGACTTCTTGGATCTACATCACCATCCAAGCTTACACAAATATAATTCTTGGAACTACATCACCATCCAAGTTCACACAAATATCCCCATCCTCGACTCACACACAAGTCAGAAACAATGACATAATATACATAACCTATCACCGTAACACTTGTTATGTTTGTGTGTGGATACCTATAACATCTCGAATCTTCATAGTTGTCGAGAGTTCTTCTCTTGCACTTGACGAAAAAGGAAATCACTTATAAACATATACCGACATATTATAGTGATAAAAGAATAAAATGAACAAAGACCAGAAAGGTTTGTGTATGTGAAAGTCTGTTTTCTGAAGTGTAACAGTTCAGTATTTATAGACGAGAGGAGGGAGAGGGATAGTCCCGTAAATGCCAGACGGTCCTTTATCACTAAGGGACCGTCGGCCTATTTAAGGGACCGCCGCGACAAAACGCTCCCTTTTGTCCTGACATGGTGAAAACTTATCTGGTTCAGGCTGAACTGATTTGGAGGGAAAACTAGCTGTTATAAAGTTTGAATTTGAATTTATTTTTTTAATAAAACATTTCTTTAAAAACACAAAAATACTTTCGTGAAATTTTTTTGTCAAACTTAAAAATGTAAGTTTAGGTGAAAATAAAACTCTTTGATCATACCTGAAGTGATGTTGAAGCAGCTACGTAGAAGAAACAAGTTTCCTCATTTAAAAACTTATAAACCGTAACTTTATGTAACTTGTCTTTATATTTTGTGATTATCAAAACACGAGAAGACCGAATAATGCGAATAATATTTTTGACATTATTTGTTTTAACAATCTCCCCCTTTTTGATGATTACAAAATATAAACTCATTTTAGGTAAAATTATGCGTTCATAAATTTTTATTGAGTTTTCCCGTTACTTCTCCCCCTTTTTATAGAATCAAAAAGGTATGTCGTGGTTGTTGAGGAGAGGAGACACGAGCAACCTTGAAAGAGAATCGTTGGAGTGATCAACGAAATACAAGCTCCCCCTAGCTAAGTGCTCCCCCTTAATGAGGGCACCGGGGAATCGAGATATGGTGATGTGCTATAAAACAGAGTTAGAACAAAGCACATGCATGCATATACATATATATAATAGATGATATGGATGTGAAATCAATTATGTAGTGCATGAATCAGATAGAAAAACATAGAATATAATCTAATTATGAGCACTACTGGGGACGGTCCCTTAAATAGGGGGACGGTCCCTTATTGATTTGGGGACCGCCAGTCCATTTAAAGGACTGCCGGCAGTAGGCGTCCAGATTGGTAGATATGTTGTGATTTAAGTAACTTCCCATTTTTAAGGTTAGATAATTTTAGTTCATTTGCATGTTTAACCTTGACTAATATCACAACAAATTATCATAATTTAAGACATAATCATTCATTCATTTCCTGCAAGAGAAGCATACAATAACAACCATAAAAACTTCATGACGAATACATTATAGAAACAACAATATTAATCATTAACTACTACAATAAGTTATCTCCTATTGCATGTTTGGTCCAAAGCACAATGTCCACTTGATTATTCATGACTAGATTTTTGAGAATATCTAGTCAGAGGGTGGAGTGGATGATGGAGAGGATGAAGGTGGAGCCGAAGGAGTTGCCGATGGTGGCATTTAAGTAAGGGGAGTTGGTTGCACATTTTGTTGAGCAATGAGATACTCAATGTGACCAAACATGATGTGAAGTTCATCTCGAAGAGAGTGAATGATTGAATGATGTGGAAAACTAGAAGGGGGGTTGAATAGTTTTACGTCTTTTTGATGTTATTATGAAAACTTAGTTTAGTTTTAAAACCTTGTTTGCTTTTAAAACTTTGATTCGATCTTATGTGAACTCAAATCTTGAACAATATAAACAACTATATCTAAATATGAACAATAATAATAATGTAAACTAAGTATGTGAAATCAACACATGCATAATATAAATAAGTAAGTAAACATTTATTTTATAATCCTTAGTTATATTTTGTACGAAAACTATACTTGATCGAAATGATCAATTATATGTATGTTACCTTTTTAGTTTGATTGTAAAAACTTTGTTTTGTGAATGAAACTTTTGCTTGATCTTTAAGTAAAATTAATACTAGCACTATATGAGCAACTATATATATATATATATATATATATATATATATATATATATATATATATATATATATATATATATATATATATATATATATATATATATATATACGTCGACGTCTACAAAAGTAATAACGATATAAGCAAGATAATAAGTGAGATATGGAAAGTTCTAACCGCGAGACAAAGGATTTATAATGGTTCGGCTACAAGGACACCTTCCTCGCCCTACTCCACTCCTCGAGTCACCTACTCGAGAGTTTTCTTCACTATGTCAACAAGCTCCCTTATGGCGGAGAAAACCTTACACACCACAACTTCGTCACAACTTATTCACACCTTCTACACAACTTCTTCACACCTAGTCACTACTTAATCACAACACTACTTCTTCACAACTATCTATCTTCACAACTATCTACTTCACAACAATCTTGTAACAACCGTGGTTTTGGCAGGTCAGTTTGACTGATAGTCTTGACTCGGTTGACGTTTGTTTGGTGTGTCCTAGGTGTTTGGAGTGATATAAGTGTGATATAGGTGAGTTTTAGCACTAAATCCCTTTGCGTAAGTGGTTTTATTGTGATTTGAAAAGTTTGGAATTTGGGAAAGTTCATTTTGATCACCTTTGTGGTGTAGAAATGACTTGTGTAGTTTTTGGTGTTTTTGTGTTTTTGCGTAACGAGTCTTCGTTCAAGTATTTGAGCGTTAGCAAGTTACAAGGAGTTTGTTTTTATGAGTTATGTTTCAAAAAGAGTGTGAAATTCTATTTTTGGAAACTTTGTTTTGAAAATGATAATTTTTCCGGTTTGTCGTAAAAACTGAGGTTTATCGCGTAAGACGCTAGGATTAGCTACGGGTGTTTATAAAATATGAAAGGTATGAGGTTTTGAGTGTAATAAATTAATTTAATAAAAAAAATAAAAATATATATATAAGTATATAAAAAAATCGGCTAGAAGGGGATAAGGGGGAAAAAAGAAACCCAATTTAAGTCCAAATATGACTCTTAGGCCCAAGGATTATCCATAATTAATATATATACCAACCCAAACACCCCTTGAACATTTTTTTCTGGTTTTTGGTCATTCAAGAGAGGCAAAGGAAGGAGGATAAAATTAGGGGTTATAATTGTGAAGCAATAATCAAGAATCAAGGTAAAATTCTTAAAATACATGTTCAATTGTTTGAGTAATTAATATAATTCATGTAATAATTGATATGATGGATCTAGGGTTTGTATACTTCTATAAATTAATTAAGTAAAACATGTTAGGATCATTAGATGTTAATAATATGGTAATTGGTTAAGGAAATTGAGTGTAAAACGCATTAGATTACGTGTTAGGGTTTGAACAGAAAACTATGGCTGTAAAGATGTGAGTGTGAATAACAGATGGTGAAGAGTTAAGTCACGGATTTTAGGTCTAAATTGAAGTTTAATGAAAGATCTTTCCAAAAAGGCCAGCCACGATTGATTTCAAGGTCGGGAAGTTGGTCTTTTGATTTTTCTTTGTTAAGGTGTCAAAGCTGTCAAACCGGGACAGAATTTGGGTAAAAGTTTGAGGGTGAGTTGTGGTTATAAAAGTGGTATTTTGACTATCCCTTCTGGAATAGTTAAGTATTAGGTTATATTAGACTACCACGAAAAGGATTCGCGATAAAAACTTGTGGAAGTATTTTATGTTAATTGAAACTTTTTGGTGTGCGTTCAGATCCGAATTTGAGTAGTTGACAAGTTTGATTTTCTTTTAAGTATTTGTGTGTGTTATTGGTCCATGGCCTTCTGGGATTAGCTGATATGCTTATGAGAGACCATGGTAAATTTTTGGTGTGATTTTTTTAGCTTTATTTGTCGTGATTTTATGTGGGCGAATGTACCCAAAAATTTTGCATTTTCTAATTTTAAAGGTGCAAGGGATTTAGTGAGTGTTAGGTCATGGTAGTCGTTAGTATGGTGTCTAGGAGATCCATGGTGGGTCATATGAGTCTTGGACATCCATCATATGTGTATTACATGGGTTGTAGCTTTTAGCTTGACCTTGTGTAATGTGGATTTATTTTGTGTGTTATAGATTGTGATTTGTGTTGTGGAAGCTGCAAGGTTTGAGGTGAGTTCATAGTCCCATATTTTTACTTTGTTTTAAACTTGGGATGGGAATGATGCTTGTCTTAAATGATTTGAATTACTGTGATTATGTGTATATGTGTTAAGAGCTTGGACTTATAATGTTATCGTATTTGTGTTATATGTGAGTGATATTGTTATGTTGTGTGATTGCTGTGTGGTCCAATTGGGAGGGTGCTTACCCTGTTGCTCGTGCATACAACCTAATTGGAGAGTAGCATCCATACTCACTTTTATGCTGTGTGGTCCGATCGGAGGGTATTAATTTACCCATTATTTGGAGCGGGGTCATGTTCCGGCCCGGTATGTTGTGAATTTGGATCGGTGGGCACGTTCCGCCCGATAGTTGCCTTATGTGTGATATTGCCATGTGAACATATGTAGCTTATATGATAACTATAATTATTCCTAGCGTGTATGAGTCTTAAACCTATGAATCTCACCAACGTTATGTTGACATTTTAAGCATCATTTTCAGGTGAGCATTCTAAGGCTATGATAGAAGGAAGTGATTAGACGAGACCTTAGTTGCATTGGAAGTGGTTTATCTATGCGTTTGGAGTTTATCATGTTGTTTCCTTTCGGGTATTGTTATGACACTTTGTGTCTATACTTTGTGTCTATACTTTGCCATTTTTATTGCATGTAGTTATGCTCTATATAGACACCATGTGTTGTGATGATATCCATGAAGTTACACCCTCGCGTTTCCGCCATGGCGGGGTGTGACAGATTGGTATCAGAGCCTTGGTTATAGAGAATTAGGTGGTTGAACCTACACTATAACTTAGGAGTCCCTCATATAGTTGCATTTAGGATCTATGTGTAAGTATAGTATTTTATATGTCTATTTTCCTATATTTATGAGATGTTTTATTGAGTTTCGGATGTCTATTCTATCCCCTATACGTAGTATTGTATATATCGACTTTATTATATCGACTTCCGCGCGTAAGATGCTTCGTTGGACTACCGTTGTCGCTATCGGATGCGAGAGAAGTGGTCGGATGAAACGGATTAACTGCAGTATCCGAGTTCCCGATAGCATGTATCTATGTTCGGACAAGGAGAGGACGTTTATGGGAAACGTTGGTGGAGAAGAAGTGGAGAGGTTTGGAACCACGGTGACTTCTAGAGATGGAGCCATTACCAAATACCCTTGGTAGTGTCCTCACTTCACATAGGAAGGAGATGTGGTTTAGTCTAAACCTCGTGATTTGTATGCGCTTGTGAATCATGTGGAATTGGAAGAAAATAATAGAGATGGTTTTGCATGTTGTCGACTACCTCAACATGTAGGAAACATGAATGGGTGGTTGAGTAAAGATGAATGGGAGTTAGGATGGAATGGTGTGGATTCGGATCTAGAGTCCGCAATGAGTAGTAAGTTGAACCGATTTGAGTGGGGAGATAAGTGCGAGAGTGGAGTTGAGCCATTATGCGACGTCTTTTGTTTTGTGTTATGTTTTGGAATTTGTATATTGTATTTTGCCGTCTGGAGCCATGTTGGAGCGTGATTACTCTTGGATATTGGATCGACCTTATCCAAGTAATTTTAATTATAGAGTTTACGTGATCGTTGGAATTGTTCCATCCGAGATGATTGTTTGCGACGTCTTTTGTTTTTTTTTGCATGTTTGTTTGCATGATGTGTTGTCATAGGAGGGAGTACACTTATGAAAGGGGGCATAGATAATTATGGTGGCCAACATAATTATACATGCGTCGCGACACAAGTTGACTTGCAAGTATGATAGCATGGATTGCATGGTGTATTAGGTGTTATGTGGTATATGTGCGTTATCATTGAGATGTGCGGTTTTGGAAGTAAGTATGCGTGTGGAATAGGCTTATAACTATGGTCGAGAACATAATTATAAGGGTATCACACATGTGGACTTGTGACCATTATTGCATTGATTGATGTTTGTTGTTATATGTTGTGGTAGATGGTATGTGATATCATATTGGTGATGGCTGTATGATTAGAGAAATATTCTCTTAACCATTTGGGCAGTCGTTATACGTTGGGGTGTGTAGGTGGTAAGATTCCATCCTACCTATCATATGTTGATACCTCAATTATCGGTGGGTACTTATGTTATGGTATTTAAGTTGACTTGTTTGCTAGACGCTCCGTTTGTATACCTAATTCTTTTGTGGGCATTCCTATTCGTACCATGATGGTACAGATGCCATATTCTTTCTCTTTGATGTCGTGATAGGTGTTGGGTAATCGAATTCGTTTTCGTTAGATACTGGTTCGTTTCTTTGGTTATTCCTTGCATTCATTCCACGAATGAATATTATATTGTTCTTCGACTATTGTTGGTTCGTGACGAGTTGGTGTGGATATTTGATCCCTCATTTACACACACCAATTGAAGTTCGTGATATGTTTTTTGACCTGTTAGTATCGGTGTTTTCTATGATTTTGGTTTGATCATTGTACGAATGAGTCTGTAAGTTCATCGTTTGGTTTGCAATGCATTTGCGTGAGTGTTCACACGTATAAGATTCATTTGATGATTATGTGATTCTTCTGTGTTTTTTCGTATCCAGTAAAGGGGTTGTGTTGGAGTCCTTATGGTATTTTAAAACTCGTTTTGGGTATTTCAAGGTCATTTGTTAGAAACCATTATTTTTATGGTGAAAATGAAGTGTGGAAAAAAAATTGGTTATGTTGATGTCTTACATGAAATGGTTTATATATATTTTATAAAAATGTATAAGTTTAAGATATGTCTTGTAAAAAAACGGCGTTCATTTGTTTTTGGGAAGGTTGAGTACGGGAATAAGAACAGTCTATGGTTCTTATTTACCAAACTTGTTATGTATTTAGTTCATTGAGTGTTTCTTTCGTTGAGGTACGCTTGTGGATGTTTTATGGGTATGTGTATTTTATATTTTCTTTGTATGGGTTTTCATGAACATTTTATCCATGTCTACTTTTATTGGGAAAATTTTCTCATTGTGTTTTTTCTAGCTTTGATTTTGATGTTAGTTACTTCATTAGTCGGTAATTCGTACCCCTTTTTGAGTTCGTTGATATACGTTTTAGTTCGACCGGTTTCATGGTACGCGTCGTTTACTTAGGATAGATTGTCATTTTGATTATCAATTTGTTCGTTGATGAAGACGAGGGTGTTTTCCAAGTTGTTCAAGTGGGAGGTTTAGTTTCAAGATGTACGTTCTTCGGATTGTGTATGTGATACGTGACTTAGGGTTGGGGAGTAGAACTTGGAGATGATATTTGTATGGAGCAAAAAGTGTTATCTACACAGATCATAAAAATCTTTAGCATATATTTGACAAGAGGCTAATATATGTTGAAGGGAAGTTGGGTGTGGAATTTCTCAGTGGCTGCGATTGTCTGATTCGCCATTGTCAAGGATGGATGGACATCGTGGTAAGAGCGCTGAGCGGGAGTGAACGAGTGAAACTTAGATGTTTGTAAGCAATGATCATGATAATTCAGTTCAGAGTTACGAGGATGATGTTGACAGCCTAGAGAGAGAGGTTCAAGGATGAGAACATGTAAGAAGAATGATTACTTGGTTTAGACCAGTAAATGGAAAAGAATGAAGATGGACGATTGTACTTTGCGGACCCGCTAATGATTTCATGGAGAGGAAGCTTAAGGACATCGATCATGCAAGGTATAAGATACATCCAAGAATAGATAAGACGTATTATTACCTTAGCAAGAAATGTATTGAGGAGCAAGTGTGAAGAGGAATACAGATACCTTAGCAAGTGTTGGAAATGCTGGAAGGTAAAGGTTGTAGTCAACAATCATTAGGGTGTTGCAATAGCCAAAGGTACACGGAGATTTTATTAAGGAGGAGTTGGTGAGACTTTTTGCTCGGTGAGTTGGTAAAGAACCTTGGGGTGTCACGTTGATCATCAAGATACATGATGAAATACTTACTTCGCGATAGTGGTAAACGTGTTATAGAGTCTTGATAACGCGTATATAGAGGAGTACGACTTATCATTCTCTAAGGAGTGAACTAAGTGAGCATACAAATCAGGCGTTGGATAGTGAGCAACAACCTCCCCCTTGGTTCTTTGGACTCACAAGCTGGCTACCTTTCCAGTGGTACCAAGATTTTGAGCTTAAACACCCTTGTGGGCCCCCTAGAGCAGCCACAACTTTGTCCCATTTTCTGTGTGTAATCAAGGAATTCAAGTGCTTATTTTTGCTTATTGGCTTATTCATTGGTACCATTTGGTTGTTTTAGCTTCATATCAGTTCACTTAACTTGTTTGCACTTAAATCCACCCCTGTGGACCCCACAGAGGTTCATTTTCATCAAAAGTCAAAGAAAGTCAAACTGTTAAGCCTTTTAGTGTCCATTTTGCTTATTTTTAAGATTGGGAAAAGGTGTTTTCACAAAAGTTCTTAGTTTTTAGGTATAAAATAGTGTTCCAAAAGAAAATCAAGAAAAAACCAATTTTAAAATAAGTGATTGTTTCTATTTAATGTAATTTAACTTTTTAATTTTCCTTTTTAGATTTTTATTAAGTAACTTACATTTTTATATTTTTCTTAATTTCCTTTTATATTAAAGAATTTTACAAATTTTTCCAGAATTTTATTTTGTCATTTAGTACTTGTTAGATTTAATATTAGTTTTATTAGTAATTAATTAATATGTAAGTTTTAAATAGCATAATTAGTTTTTATTAAGTAAGTCCTAGTTTTTATATTTTCCTAGCTTTTACAAGTTATAAAATAATTTTAGAAATTTTCTTATAATTTTTACTGTTCATTTTCTATTTTTCTTAATTTAATATAGTTTAATTAGGTAATTAATATTTAATAAGTAATTAATTAATAGAAAAATCACAAAAAGACAAAAATACATATTTTTAATTTTAAAACTTATTTTTAGTTATTTTATAATTTTAGGAATTTAATTTTCATTTTTCTAGTGTTTAAATAATATATATTGTATTTAAGTTATTTAAATATTAATAATAAGTATTAAATAGTATTTAATTAATATTAAATAATTGATTAGTGTAAAAATTTATTTTCTTTTTCTAAAAATTTTCTTTTACCCTTAAGTTTGTAAAAAAAGTCATTTTCACCCGCTAGGGGTTTCCAGATTTCAGTTTTCACGTTTTATTTTGTACGTTTACGTTATTTAAAACGTAAACGTACGCGTTTTTAGATTTTAAACGTTTCTGGTTTTTCTGATTTCACAGTCTTGTTCAAATAGCTTATTTAAGCTATTTCCTTGTAGATTCCCTAGTTTAATCACTCACAAACCTTTTCCTGTCCAAATTCACCCGATCACAAACCCGTTTGATTACCATCACACCTCGTCGGGACATAACGACCCGGGGAAACACTATATTCCACGGAGCATTGACTCTAGATAGTTTGACCTAGTTGACCATCCTTTGGTCAATTTAGGTTGACCGTTTGGAGCCAATCATTATCTTAGCTATATTTCCTCACCAAAACCCTAGTACAACTAGTCATAGCTCAGTGCACAAGACCCTTAAGCACTAAACCCTAATTAGGTCATTTAGGTCTCGAAACTAGGTCAAAACCTTCCCAATTCTTTAGTACAAGCTACCACCACCTAGGAGATGATTCCTAAACCTTAATCTCACTTCTAATCACCTTATAAACCTTAATCTACGCATTAAACTATAATCTAGACCCTAATCACACCCTAATCTAGATTAAGCCCTAAACTAATTCTAAGCTAGTCATAACCTAAACCTAAGCACCTCCATGACCCACCACCTTGTCACCACCTCTTTAGCAGCTTATGCACCTCCTTTGCACCCTATGAAAGCACCCTAACACCTCACAAGTAGCTTATAAGTAGGTGATGCACCTATTTGTAAACTACTTGTCACCTAGTAGCTTTACATGGCCAAACCACCACCACACAGCCCCTAAACCGCCTCTAGCCCTCCCCTAGCTTCCATTAATCACCTATAGCAGTCCTTAGTCACCCCCTCCTCCTCTCGACACCCAACCACCCAAAACTTGGCCAATACTCCAAACGAGGGCTATAAATACCCTTGTTACCCCTTCCTTTTCAAACCATCCCACCACACTTCTCCACCTTCAATACTCTAGTTCTAGCAGTAGTATAAGAGTCCTAGGAAGCCAAGAAGTTGAGATAACTATGTCTTGAAGCCTTGTCGAGTTCATTTCTAGTCGAGAAAACCCTAAAAGCTCCTAGGTCCTCGTTAAACCCATTTCAAGTCACGTAAACCTCTAAACTAGTTCCATAAGCTTTACTTCTGTACTAGGATAGTTATTAGATGTATTAGATCACTTAGGAACCCATGCTTAAGCCTTGGTCATTTTCTTTTAATTGTTTTCTTTTTAAAACCCTAATTGGTGTCAAATTGATGTTTACATGTTATAAGCCCTTATCATAAGCTATAAGCTGGTCTAGGTTACTTAAATAAGCTTATATTAGTAATTCATAAGCTTAGAAACTCTTCTGTTTCATAAAAATATAGTTTGCATGGTTTTAGGACTAGTTTTGCAAAGTTTTCCATGCATAGGGGTATATATTGTAACTTTTGGAAAATATTAAGTCTAGGGACTGTTTTTGACATTTCTTAGAAGTTATAAGTATAAGGACCTAGTTTGTAAAGTTATATAGCCTAAGGATTAATTTATTTATAGTTATTCTCATTAAGGACTAGATTCGTATAAGTTATTAAGTTAGGTGTATATATTGTCAAATTGTAAACTTAAGGGTATAACTGAACTATTTTCATATAAAGTTAGAAACTTAACTTTTTACTTAACAACATAACACAATACTACGGAGCTTCATGTGAGGGGTTTCATTTGGGTATTCGTTTTGTCGAGTTTGCTGGGTTTACGAGTTAAAGTGCCCTGGCTCCTCAAACGTTTAATACATGACCTCTGGATTATGATGGCCCGAATGGTGTTATGTTATATCTATAATCTAAGTACTTAACAACGTAACACAATACTAGGGAGCTTCATGTGACGGGTTTTATACCTCTGGATTATGATGGCCCGAACGGTGTTACGTTATATCTAAAATCTAGTACTTAACAACATAACTCAATAATAGGGAGCCTCATGTAAGGGGTTTCATACCTCTGGATTATGATGGCCTGAACGGTGTTATGTTATATCTAAATCTAGTAAACCCTAAGAAATACTTACTTAGGAAACCAGAGTGTTGAAACTTAGACAAACCCACTCAGACTTGACATACACACTACACCAGGTTGCGTGAGTAGGCCATCTAATATCACATTTCCCTAATCCCAGGTGAGTTCATAGCCTCACTTTTTAAATGCTTTACAAACCCTGTGAGAGGGATACATTGTTACACCCCGTGCCCGATTTGACCAAAAACATAAAACTTTTACGCGGAAACGCTTTGACCCGTTACTGACTCCCGTCACTCATTTATAAACTGACTAAAATCAGTTACAAAACAAACATTGAGACTATTTTAGAAGAACTAGACTCCAATACTTTTAAAATGAGTGGTGGCACCCTAAAGTGCACTATGACCCCTAAAGTGCAATGTGACCCCTAAAGTGCACTATTGTCTCAAAATGACCCGTAACACTTTTTAACATAAAATCAACACTTTAAACCTATATTTAAACACATGTAATCCACATTTAATTAAAATATACATTATACCTTGTTTCCCAAAATTCTTGACCCGTTTGACCCAAAACGGGTTAAAATGGACCTTGTCCAAAACACCCTTTTTTCTGCATAACCCTTTAGCGCACTTTTGACTCATTTTCCAGAAAAGCGACTTTTATAACATGACATTACACCAAAACTTCCAGAAATTATTAGGACATTATAAACATCAATTATATGTATAAACTTGGTCATCATGACCTCCGGAAACATGCTTCACAAAGTGACGGGTTTTGTGCCAAAACCCGTTTCGACCCATTTACATAACAAACCATCTACAACACTTCATTTACCCACCAAACTTAACCAACATACTTATTAATACATATTAAACTCGTTCCTTAAACACATGACCCGTTTACAACCCAAAATGGGTAGAAACACGCTTATGCCAAACACTCCTTTAACTTCTACTAATAACTCATAAAACATACTTTGACACATCAATTGACTACTAAATCATCACCACCTCTTTGACATACATTTTACAACACGTAGAAAGACTCTCGGGGGTACAAACTTGACTTGAGCTCGGTATTCTACCTAGCTCTACTATCTTACCCAAGTCCCTCTACATTCGCATGACCAACCTTGATCCTTATTCAAGCCATCCATAAAAGTATACCAACCTATAAAAAGGTTAGACAACTAAACCATAAGCTTTCGCTTAGTAAGTAAAATGATCATAACATACCTGTCACACCCCCAATTTACCTGACTTGCAGCGGAATGGAATACCTGGGGGTGTCTGTCATAGCACCACAGTTACAGTTACATTGAACGACCTAAAGTGTCGTTTGGAAAATACTGCATTTGATCATTGGAATAATCCAGAGTTTACAAAATGAGGTCCCCAAAATATGTTGCATGTTTATGAAAAACAAGTCATACTAGATCAAACGTTTACATAAGTGCATGAAATAATGATGAGACACGTCGACTCTGCGACTCCATGAAGGTCCAAATGCATGTCACATGAGCTACCTTAATAACCTGAAATACATTGCTAAAACGTCAACACGAATGTTGGTGAATTCCATAGGTTTGTAAAATGTAATAATGTACGGCCACCACAAGTAAAAGTGCAAGATAAAAATCTCATGAAAATTGTACAATTGACCTTAAGCTCATGACACCGAAGCTATGACTGATGAAACTATGCCCCTCCTGAATGTTCTGCCGAAACACTCAAATGTAAAAGACATGAAATGCATCCGCTTACTGTTGGTAATCATTACCACGGATGGAGGCGTCACCCTCGATAGATCTATCCACTCACTCTCGCTTACCGGTAAATTAACGGTTCATGATGTTACAGGGGACTTATCACATGGCAAGGTAACTTAAGCAATGTACATATGTTTGAATACTTGGGCTCGTACTAAAATGATTGATGCAATGTATTCCCCCCGTGGGATTTGAAAACAATCAAAAATGTTGAATTGAAAACGGGGCTATGAAAACTCACCTCTAGCTGATGGTACTGTGATGAAGTGAAATGAACAACCATGAACATGTAATGAGCTGAAAAACAAGGCGCGCACACTAGCCGCAACCTAATGTGAATGATGAACGATCTACTTTAGATCACCAAATGATGTTATGAATGTCCATGCACATGTTTCCTATACCACTCTACTCTTTGAAAAATACTTGTTGTTATCAAAAGTATATATTCCAAGACTTAGGAAAAATATGGCTATTAGAAAAATAAACTAGTTGCAATATATATACTTATATATATATCGTATGTACCAATGTTTGTGTTGAAATCCTCGGTTTGAAATCCTTGAAATAACGCCTTGTGGTGATGAAAATATACTTGTGTTCACTAATACGTCATTAGTTATGAATTTAGGTACTTGGTTAATATTTTTAGAAAATCTAGAACTTAGTACGTAGTGTTATTATTATTTCTAAAAGCTGCCAATTATAGAGGATTTTTGCCGATATTGAAACGTGAATATCTTTGTCGTTATAAGCCCGTTTTACTTGTTCTTTATATCCACGGTTACGTCTTAACATGTAGTAATATATTTTAGAAAGCTTGACCCCTCCGGGTTACGTCTAAAGTCTCTTTTTGTCCGACGAAAAATGTCCATCAGCATGTATTTTTCCGGAAAATAGTTTTCGTCAATAAACTTGCAAAAATCATAACTTCTTCGTTATAAACTCTTTTTAATCCGTTCTTTCGCCTACGGATTCGTTTTTGAAAGTATTTTCTAAAAATTTTGCCAAAGTTTCATTTGTGTTTACTGATTTTCCAGATTTTACCAAAATGGGACAGCATGTAAATATACTTGTTAGAAATCCATTTCCAAGGTTCAAAACTAGTTTTTACTTCAACCAAATCTCTTGCAAACTTCACAAAACTATACTAATCTTACCATACACCTTCTTAGGGTGCCATGGGTTCCTAATGACTAGTAATCAAGTTAATTTAACAAAGGAACACCTAAATCACAATCTAGGGTTTGTATGTTCAAAAAGTCTTCAAAAATAAAGTGGTATAACTAGTTTGTGCATGAAATTAAGCATGAATACTATGAGATATAAGTGTTAATTAGATGAAAACATGAAAATAAATTTGAATACTCACTTTGAAATAATAGGTGATTAGATGATGAGAAATCTTGGATTACTTGTGTTTTTGTGTTATGATTCTTGATTAGGATGATGAAATGAACAACTTTGATGCTTTAACTTTTCAAAAACCTTCACTTGATCTTGGATTTGGTTTATGGTCGTGGTTTTGATGGTGAGGAAGAAGATATGACACTTTTTGATTATCTAAAATGTATGTATGTATGTTATAATGGTTTATGTAATTTTGTAACAAGTTATAATGTATAATAATCAAGCATAAATGCACAAGGTTAATAAACTTTGTAAAATTTGCCTAAGAGAGGACTTTAGGGGCTGGTTTTCAAAGAGCAAGGGGGGGGGGGGGTAGGGGTACTTGGGATTTATTTAGAAAACTAGTGAAGAATTTGGTGTAATTTAGTGTTATTAGTTAAAATTGGGTACCGGGTTTAATAGAAATAAATGTTAACAAAGTTAACCGGGACAAAATAAAGTCATAAGAATGATAAAAATATGTTGGGTACAATTACTGAGTGTTCGGGTGATTATTGTTTAGTTTTCACGAAAACCGTCGTTATATTCATAAGCTTACGTTATAAATAAAATAAATTTCCAAAATACTGGGTAAATGAATGTTATAACTTTTATGATGATAAAATGGATATAAAAATATGTCGGGACCATTGTGGGAATATTTAGATATATTCGTCGCGTATAAACCGGGTGTTAACGTTTATTATAAATACCTATAAGAAAACGTTAATTGTATCAAATATATAAATTTGAAAATCCTAAGAGTGGTATAACATGTAAATGACCTACTGATGATATGCAGACTATCTCCAGTCCGTATGAAATGTCTTTACTGATAATGCATGAATTCGCACCTGAACCAATACGGTTACGCGAATTTGAATACCCGTAAACTAAATTTACGATGAAATGAATAATGCACGTGAATGATGAAATCTTTTCCCGCAATGAATAGTGTTTCATGAATAGTAAAATTTCTGAATGCTTCTCGGAATGTCAAACTGACACTAAAAATGATGAATAGTAAACTGATGAATAGTGTTTTGATGAATAGTGTTTGATGGATAGTATTTTTTCCAAATGACCTGAAATGACCTGAAATGGTGAGTTGTGACAGTCTTCCCCTCTAAAAGGAACTTCGTCCCGAAGTTCAGTTTATGTTGGTTTCTGAAAACATATATGTGAAAAGGTGATGATATTCGAGAATTCCAGCGAACTCTAACGATAGGAATTCAACTCTGATTCAACTGTTTGACCACCTGGTCCATGATTTCTGTTGGTTCTCTTACAAGGTCTGAGATTGTCATTTGGGTTGGATCCCTTCCAATGGAATCATGAGTGACTCATCTGAAAGTCATTTCTGGGGATCTGAAAATGTGAAATATGTTCGTGTAATCCTGTTGTTCTCTGGCAATGTTCAAATCTGACGGCCACTATGCCTTCTCTGTCAGAATATTAAATGGTCCAGTGTATAATGGTGTAACTTTCCAAGTTTTCTGAATGATAACATGCCTTTCCTAGGCAGAACTTTCTGCATAACTCTGCTTACCAACTTGAAGTTTTAATGATTTACAACTTATTGAACTTGTAACTGATTCTTGACTTGTAGGAAATTTCTGATTATTTCATGAATGCTTACTGGACTAGTGAGTTGAGCTTTTTCTGAGTTTGGCCCATCAATCGATGGTCTGCGCTTCTTAATGTTGTAAATGTGATACTGGTAATATATACTGCTGAATTCTGCCAGAACTCAAGTTTGTATGCTAGTTGGTCGATTCTAAAATGAATCTTAAATGGCCCAATATGCTAAAGGTTCAACTTCTCTTGTTATCCAATTTGTATCATGCCAATCCAAGGCAATGCTTTTAACTTAGTTTGTTCTCCCACTTGAATCTGGATGGTTTGTTATTCAGGATACCCAATCCAAATGATATGTGTTATGTACCAATCTAACTTCTGCCAGTTTCTTGTTGTTGGTGTGATAACTATTGTTGTAGATGAATTTGATTTATGTTGAGTGATTAGTCCAACCATTTCTAGGGTTAATCACTCATGCTCTGAGTATACTTTCCTATGTTTGAATTGTTCTCTCGCTTTGACCATCGGTCTGAGGATGATAGTGATGTTTACATCTAAATGGGTTTCTGAAGGAAATCCTGAATTGATTACCTGAAGTCCAAGTTGAAACGGTTTCCTTAACAGGAAAAACTGAAATGGGTACAATAAACCTTTGTGACTAATTCCACAACGTTTGGTCCTCCGAACTTGGCGTTATCTGAAGGGATAGAATATAGGTAACAATTTGATTCCTTGTGTTTTGTTCCAACGGATGATAAGACATATGTCCTTCTTTGTCTAGTGGGTTTGGTCTCCACTACTGAAGTTCGCGATTAATTTGTGATGTCCTTCCTAATTCCTTCATCACATATTCCAAATATTCTTTATTGTCAAGTCACAAATCCTAAATGCATAAGCGATGTTGTAGGGAAGTTGGTTCTGGAAATTTGTCTCGCGATTGTGAGTTTTGGTTGAAATCTTTTTCTGAATAAACGAACTTAGAAAAATGGAGCAAATGATTTACTAAGTAATATTTCTCCTGATGATTCAAAATTTCAGTAGTTATGAAGTAGAAAAATGTTTTCAAACATGTTGTGATTAAGACTGCTTACCAAAGTTTGATGTTTATGTATATTTCTCATTGTACAATAGTGTTGCTAAAGTTTGACCAAAAAGGATCGCACTTGTTCAAAATAGGAATTTCAGAAATCATTTTTTTCCACAAGGTATGTGATTTATGTAAACGCATCAACTTTATTTAAAAGTGAAAACACTGAAAAGGATAAAATGGTAGAATAGGAAATGTTCGCTTAAATGCATAGATGTCTAACACTTAGTTCCTGAGGTTGGATAATGTCTATTGATGGTTATCTGGCATAACTACAAGCATAGGTATTTAGACTAACTTAAGTCCTGAAATAGTTTATCGTTGTAATTGGCAAGACGAAGGTATCACTTGATGTTGTGTCGATGAATGTCTATTCTATTTTCCCATGTAGATGAGGAGATATGTTCTGGCTTGATCCCTTGCTTGGTATGAAGGTGAGGTTATCTGAAATTTCTAGACATAATGCCTTAGAGGAATCTACATCGATATTCTTGATTCAAACAATTGTACTTTGTGAAAACTTACTACAGGAAAGTTCATGTATGGATGAGGCCATGTTTAAATGAAATGCTCTACAGTCTCAATTAGAAGCTTGGTTTATTTCTATTGTGTTGTCCTGCGGACATCTATATTGAGTTCAATCCTGTAGCTCAGTCTAGCTAGTACCTTTAAATGATAGAATTTGACAACTAAGTCAGAGATGGTGATTCAGATGGTCTCGCAGTATCTTAGGATTGTTGTTGAGTTATGAATTCTCTCACTATATACTTCTAGTCCTGGTTAGTAGTTCTGTAATCCTTTCGTTGCTTCTATTGTATAGAGGAATCATGCATGTAATTGATATGGAAAGTCTCTTCTAGGGAAGTCAATGGGAAAAATCCAACTTAATGGCTAAGTGAGTGACAGGTAGGATAAGTATCCAGGGATAGTTCAGCAAAATGGATGTTTATGAATGAGTTCCTTTGTTTACAAAACTTTTAAATGAAGATTGTTATTAACAATCCTTTGAAAAAGTAATTATTTCCTTCATGGCATAATCCTTCCTGAATTTTACATAGGTGATCAGGCTATGTATAATTGAGGACTAATGATGCGATGTTGGATTTTGTCAAAATATCATAACTTTTATCAAAAGTTTTAGATGGTGTTCAACGCATTGTTATAAAAATGGTGTCCTGATGTTTTCTTTCAAGTAACATGAAAATTGCTTCGCGTAATAATAGTAAATACTTGGTGTAATGACAGAAAATCAATTTATAGGATGGTAATAAAATAGCTTACTTCAGAAATTTTTCGGTAAAACAGTTTCCCCATATGATAGTAAAATAGCTTGAATGGTGTATTGGATACGTGGGTGAATCTTGTTGAATGGTAATAGTCTACTAATTCGTCAAAAACGAAATCAACCTAATTCCTGATGAGACAATGCTAAAATGTTGCGAAACGATTGAAGTCTGAGCAAATGGGATAGAAAATGGAGTAAACGAAGGTTATAATTATCACCTAGGTAACAAAGGATAGATACTACATTGGATAGGAAAGTGCTTAATACCACTAGGTCATGTCATCGTACCAACGGTAAGTACAAAAGGAAAGATACAACCCTAAAGGGCTCGAACTACGGTTTATATATTGAAACAAAGCTCCTGCTGCTGAAGTATTGTTGTTATCCTTGATGTTGCTAATATCCTGACTGTTCTCTTTCAACAGCTCACGCTATTCCTCAAGCGATTTAGTCTTGATTCCAAGTTCCTGATTTTCCTTGTCCCTTAGCTCCGGGCAGTCATTCTTGAAATGCCCAAAGTTTCCACATTTGAAGCAACTCCCTGGGATTTTCTGATTTGTGAGTTTTCTACAGTCTTCAGTCCCATGACCCCGCTTCTTGCACACTCCACACGGTTCACTGCAATGACCTCGGTGATATTGATTACACAGGTTGTAGTAAGGTAACTTTCCAATATACCTTCTCTTTGTATGCGGTTCTGCAGCAAAGGCTCTATTTACTTCTTGTCCCTTGGGTGATTGTTGAGCAGCATTGCAACCTAGCTTGTTGTTCCACTTCCTTTTATTGTCACTATTGTTTCCTGATGTCTCGGCGTGAACTATGAGTTCCTTTGCTTCGATCGCCATTTTGATAATGTACTTTTCAAGTTTCTTGCTTTCCGGTTCATCCATTGCAGGACCTAGTCATGTTGATTCATAAAAATGAGTAGTGTACTTGTCAACATCATTTCCTACCATGGTAAAGTTTACTGTTTCCTGTTCCTTTGTTCGTAATTCACTTCCTACACAAAATGTTATACCCATCATCCTTCTTAGTTTCTCCCAAGAGTGTGAGTAGGCAGTATCAACTCCTACCATCTTAATAGGTTTGGTCCACCATTCCTGGGCATGATCCTGAAAAGTGCATGTGGCGAACTTAACCTTGTCTTCCTTACGACAGTCGCCACATTGAAATATTGTTTCTATTTCTTCGAACCATTTGAGAAATTTCTTTGTGTTTCTAGTTCCGCTAAAGGAGGGAGGATTGCACCCCATAAATTCCACGTGAGTAAGTTCCTTAGTGAGGGCGGTGGCTATGTTCTTGGCAATGACTTGTCCAACAGCAGCTTGCGTCATGCTTGGAGTGGCTTGCTTAAATCTCTCTTCATCAAATTATAAGAGACCATAAGGATCTATAGGTAATAGAAATTATCATATTCACAACACCTGAATATAATACATGAAAATTTCGGTCTACGTGAACCGGTATCACAAATAGCACAACCATTTCTAACATAGTAGAGTCACACTTGATATATTTGTTTGTACAACAATCAAAAGACAACAAGTTCTTTAGACTATGTCTCACACTTTCTGTGGCTAAGATAATAGTAAAAGCTAGTGAGGATATAAATCTGGTCTAGGGACTTCCTGGTGTCCCTCTGTGTGAAATCAGGTTTGTGGCATCATAAGGTCGAGATAGTCCTGAAGTGGTGTCTGAAGTTGTGCATCTATCAAATCTTAGATAATGTAGGTTCTGAACCATTCCTGAAGAATCTGCGGATGTTTCTGTTGAGTCCGTGTTATTGGTATTATCTACTAGGTGTCATCTAGTTCATGGCAAGTGGGAATGGAAAAGGGAAATGACAATGATGGTACCAGTGAATGAAATACTACCCTCTTTCGTGCTACCTCGCGACATCCAAAAGGTAAAACTAAAGTACACACTGTGGGAAGGCCAATAGTGTAATAAGTAACTGATGGTGGTGATAGTACCTGAGTAGTAAGTGCCCTACTAGTGATGGAAAGAAAACACACTATCTTCCTTGCAATAAGCATACTAATAAGTCCATTAAGATTAATTCTGAATACACTACCAAAAGGCATTCTATGTACGGGCTGAATGATAGGAAAACCCTGTTCCTATGGCAAATCAATAGTACTAATGGTGGTGTAAATGCAACTGGTGGTATAATGGTAGTGTAAAATGACAAGGCATCTTCAATGTCGGAATACGATAAAAGGATGTCAGGGTGAGTATCTGAAGACATGTCACTTGTGAACCAGGTCAATAAAATGATATACATATACGGATATGAGTATAAATAACTCGCACAGGGTATGTATGAAACAACATGTATCATGATTATGCACTTATGATGAAATGATGAGATGCTATGCTGATGTGGTTATAGTCTAGGGTCCAAGATACATCCTAGTTCGCTATAACCTTAGCTCTGATGCCAATCTGTCACACCCCCAATTTACCTGACTTGCAGCGGAATGGAATACCTGGGGGTGTCTGTCATAGCACCACAGTTACAGTTACATTGAACGACCTAAAGTGTCGTTTGGAAAATACTGCATTTGATCATTGGAATAATCCAGAGTTTACAAAATGAGGTCCCCAAAATATGTTGCATGTTTATGAAAAACAAGTCATACTAGATCAAACGTTTACATAAGTGCATGAAATAATGATGAGACACGTCGACTCCGCGACTCCATGAAGGTCCAAATGCATGTCACATGAGCTACCTTAATAACCTGAAATACATTGCTAAAACGTCAACACGAATGTTGGTGAATTCCATAGGTTTGTAAAATGTAATAATGTACGGCCACCACAAGTAAAAGTGCAAGATAAAAATCTCATGAAAATTGTACAATTGACCTTAAGCTCATGACACCGAAGCTATGACTGATGAAACTATGCCCCTCCTGAATGTTCTGCCGAAACACTCAAATGTAAAAAAAATGAAATGCATCCGCTTACTGTTGGTAATCATTACCACGGATGGAGGCGTCACCCTCGATAGATCTATCCACTCACTCTCGCTTACCGGTAAATTAACGGTTCATGATGTTACAGGGGACTTATCACATGGCAAGGTAACTTAAGCAATGTACATATGTTTGAATACTTGGGCTCGTACTAAAATGATTGATGCAATGTATTCCCCCCGTGGGATTTGAAAACAATCAAAAATGTTGAATTGAAAACGGGGCTATGAAAACTCACCTCTAGCTGATGGTACTGTGATGAAGTGAAATGAACAACCATGAACATGTAATGAGCTGAAAAACAAGGCGCGCACACTAGCCGCAACCTAATGTGAATGATGAACGATCTACTTTAGATCACCAAATGATGTTATGAATGTCCATGCACATGTTTCCTATACCACTCTACTCTTTGAAAAACACTTGTTGTTATCAAAAGTATATATTCCAAGACTTAGGAAAAATATGGCTATTAGAAAAATAAACTAGTTGCAATATATATACTTATATATATATCGTATGTACCAATGTTTGTGTTGAAATCCTCGGTTTGAAATCCTTGAAATAACGCCTTGTGGTGATGAAAATATACTTGTGTTCACTAATACGTCATTAGTTATGAATTTAGGTACTTGGTTAATATTTCTAGAAAATCTAGAACTTAGTACGTAGTGTTATTATTATTTCTAATAGCTGCCAATTATAGAGGATTTTTGCCGATATTGAAACGTGAATATATTTGTCGTTATAAGCCCGTTTTACTTGTTCTTTATATCCACGGTTACGTCTTAACATGTAGTAATATATTTTAGAAAGCTTGACCCCTCCGGGTTACATCTAAAGTCTCTTTTTGTCCGACGAAAAACGTCCATCAGCATGTATTTTTCCGGAAAATAGTTTTCGTCAATAAACTTGCAAAAATCATAACTTCTTCGTTATAAACTCTTTTTAATCCGTTCTTTCGCCTACGGATTCGTTTTTGAAAGTATTTTCTAAAAATTTTGCCAAAGTTTCATTTGTGTTTACTGATTTTCCAGATTTTACCAAAATGGGACAGCATGTAAATATACTTGTTAGAAATCCATTTCCAAGGTTCAAAACTAGTTTTTACTTCAACCAAATCTCTTGCAAACTTCACAAAACTATACTAATCTTACCATACACCTTCTTAGGGTGCCATGGGTTCCTAATGACTAGTAATCAAGTTAATTTAACAAAGGAACACCTAAATCACAATCTAGGGTTTGTATGTTCAAAAAGTCTTCAAAAATAAAGTGGTATAACTAGTTTGTGCATGAAATTAAGCATGAATACTATGAGATATAAGTGTTAATTAGATGAAAACATGAAAATAAATTTGAATACTCACTTTGAAATAATAGGTGATTAGATGATGAGAAATCTTGAATTACTTGTGTTTTTGTGTTATGATTCTTGATTAGGATGATGAAATGAACAACTTTGATGCTTTAACTTTTCAAAAACCTTCACTTGATCTTGGATTTGGTTTATGGTCGTGGTTTTGATGGTGAGGAAGAAGATATGACACTTTTTGATTATCTAAAATGTATGTATGTATGTTATAATGGTTTATGTAATTTTGTAACAAGTTATAATGTATAATAATCAAGCATAAATGCACAAGGTTAATAAATTTTGTAAAATTTGCCTAAGAGAGGACTTTAGGGGCTGGTTTTCAAAGAGCAAGGGGGGGTAGGGGTACTTGGGATTTATTTAGAAAACTAGTGAAGAATTTGGTGTAATTTAGTGTTATTAGTTAAAATTGGGTACCGGGTTTAATAGAAATAAATGTTAACAAAGTTAACCGGGACAAAATAAAGTCATAAGAATGATAAAAATATGTTGGGTACAATTACTGAGTGTTCGGGTGATTATTGTTTAGTTTTCACGAAAACCGTCGTTATATTCATAAGCTTACGTTATAAATAAAATAAATTTCCAAAATACTGGGTAAATGAATGTTATAACTTTTATGATGATAAAATGGATATAAAAATATGTCGGGACCATTGTGGGAATATTTAGATATATTCGTCGCGTATAAACCGGGTGTTAACGTTTATTATAAATACCTATAAGAAAACGTTAATTGTATCAAATATATAAATTTGAAAATCCTAAGAGTGGTATAACATGTAAATGACCTACTGATGATATGCAGACTATCTCCAGTCCGTATGAAATGTCTTTACTGATAATGCATGAATTCGCACCTGAACCAATACGGTTACGCGAATTTGAATACCCGTAAACTAAATTTACGATGAAATGAATAATGCACGTGAATGATGAAATCTTTTCCCGCAATGAATAGTGTTTCATGAATAGTAAAATTTCTGAATGCTTCTCGGAATGTCAAACTGACACTAAAAATGATGAATAGTAAACTGATGAATAGTGTTTTGATGAATAGTGTTTGATGGATAGTATTTTTTCCAAATGACCTGAAATGACCTGAAATGGTGAGTTGTGACAGTCTTCCCCTCTAAAAGGAACTTCGTCCCGAAGTTCAGTTTATGTTGGTTTCTGAAAACATATATGTGAAAAGGTGATGATATTCGAGAATTCCAGCGAACTCTAACGATAGGAATTCAACTCTGATTCAACTGTTTGACCACCTGGTCCATGATTTCTGTTGGTTCTCTTACAAGGTCTGAGATTGTCATTTGGGTTGGATCCCTTCCAATGGAATCATGAGTGACTCATCTGAAAGTCATTTCTGGGGATCTGAAAATGTGAAATATGTTCGTGTAATCCTGTTGTTCTCTGGCAATGTTCAAATCTGACGGCCACTATGCCTTCTCTGTCAGAATATTAAATGGTCCAGTGTATAATGGTGTAACTTTCCAAGTTTTCTGAATGATAACATGCCTTTCCTAGGCAGAACTTTCTGCATAACTCTGCTTACCAACTTGAAGTTTTAATGATTTACAACTTATTGAACTTGTAACTGATTCTTGACTTGTAGGAAATTTCTGATTATTTCATGAATGCTTACTGGACTAGTGAGTTGAGCTTTTTCTGAGTTTGGCCCATCAATCGATGGTCTGCGCTTCTTAATGTTGTAAATGTGATACTGGTAATATATACTGCTGAATTCTGCCAGAACTCAAGTTTGTATGCTAGTTGGTCGATTCTAAAATGAATCTTAAATGGCCCAATATGCTAAAGGTTCAACTTCTCTTGTTATCCAATTTGTATCATGCCAATCCAAGGCAATGCTTTTAACTTAGTTTGTTCTCCCACTTGAATCTGGATGGTTTGTTATTCAGGATACCCAATCCAAATGATATGTGTTATGTACCAATCTAACTTCTGCCAGTTTCTTGTTGTTGGTGTGATAACTATTGTTGTAGATGAATTTGATTTATGTTGAGTGATTAGTCCAACCATTTCTAGGGTTAATCACTCATGCTCTGAGTATACTTTCCTATGTTTGAATTGTTCTCTCGCTTTGACCATCGGTCTGAGGATGATAGTGATGTTTACATCTAAATGGGTTTCTGAAGGAAATCCTGAATTGATTACCTGAAGTCCAAGTTGAAACGGTTTCCTTAACAGGAAAAACTGAAATGGGTACAATAAACCTTTGTGACTAATTCCACAACGTTTGGTCCTCCGAACTTGGCGTTATCTGAAGGGATAGAATATAGGTAACAATTTGATTCCTTGTGTTTTGTTCCAACGGATGATAAGACATATGTCCTTCTTTGTCTAGTGGGTTTGGTCTCCACTACTGAAGTTCGCGATTAATTTGTGATGTCCTTCCTAATTCCTTCATCACATATTCCAAATATTCTTTATTGTCAAGTCACAAATCCTAAATGCATAAGCGATGTTGTAGGGAAGTTGGTTCTGGAAATTTGTCTCGCGATTGTGAGTTTTGGTTGAAATCTTTTTCTGAATAAACGAACTTAGAAAAATGGAGCAAATGATTTACTAAGTAATATTTCTCCTGATGATTCAAAATTTCAGTAGTTATGAAGTAGAAAAATGTTTTCAAACATGTTGTGATTAAGACTGCTTACCAAAGTTTGATGTTTATGTATATTTCTCATTGTACAATAGTGTTGCTAAAGTTTGACCAAAAAGGATCGCACTTGTTCAAAATAGGAATTTCAGAAATCATTTTTTTCCACAAGGTATGTGATTTATGTAAACGCATCAACTTTATTTAAAAGTGAAAACACTGAAAAGGATAAAATGGTAGAATAGGAAATGTTCGCTTAAATGCATAGATGTCTAACACTTAGTTCCTGAGGTTGGATAATGTCTATTGATGGTTATCTGGCATAACTACAAGCATAGGTATTTAGACTAACTTAAGTCCTGAAATAGTTTATCGTTGTAATTGGCAAGACGAAGGTATCACTTGATGTTGTGTCGATGAATGTCTATTCTATTTTCCCATGTAGATGAGGAGATATGTTCTGGCTTGATCCCTTGCTTGGTATGAAGGTGAGGTTATCTGAAATTTCTAGACATAATGCCTTAGAGGAATCTACATCGATATTCTTGATTCAAACAATTGTACTTTGTGAAAACTTACTGCAGGAAAGTTCATGTATGGATGAGGCCATGTTTAAATGAAATGCTCTACAGTCTCAATTAGAAGCTTGGTTTATTTCTATTGTGTTGTCCTGCGGACATCTATATTGAGTTCAATCCTGTAGCTCAGTCTAGCTAGTACCTTTAAATGATAGAATTTGACAACTAAGTCAGAGATGGTGATTCAGATGGTCTCGCAGTATCTTAGGATTGTTGTTGAGTTATGAATTCTCTCACTATATACTTCTAGTCCTGGTTAGTAGTTCTGTAATCCTTTCGTTGCTTCTATTGTATAGAGGAATCATGCATGTAATTGATATGGAAAGTCTCTTCTAGGGAAGTCAATGGGAAAAATCCAACTTAATGGCTAAGTGAGTGACAGGTAGGATAAGTATCCAGGGATAGTTCAGCAAAATGGATGTTTATGAATGAGTTCCTTTGTTTACAAAACTTTTAAATGAAGATTGTTATTAACAATCCTTTGAAAAAGTAATTATTTCCTTCATGGCATAATCCTTCCTGAATTTTACATAGGTGATCAGGCTATGTATAATTGAGGACTAATGATGCGATGTTGGATTTTGTCAAAATATCATAACTTTTATCAAAAGTTTTAGATGGTGTTCAACGCATTGTTATAAAAATGGTGTCCTGATGTTTTCTTTCAAGTAACATGAAAATTGCTTCGCGTAATAATAGTAAATACTTGGTGTAATGACAGAAAATCAATTTATAGGATGGTAATAAAATAGCTTACTTCAGAAATTTTTCGGTAAAACAGTTTCCCCATATGATAGTAAAATAGCTTGAATGGTGTATTGGATACGTGGGTGAATCTTGTTGAATGGTAATAGTCTACTAATTCGTCAAAAACGAAATCAACCTAATTCCTGATGAGACAATGCTAAAATGTTGCGAAACGATTGAAGTCTGAGCAAATGGGATAGAAAATGGAGTAAACGAAGGTTATAATTATCACCTAGGTAACAAAGGATAGATACTACATTGGATAGGAAAGTGCTTAATACCACTAGGTCATGTCATCGTACCAACGGTAAGTACAAAAGGAAAGATACAACCCTAAAGGGCTCGAACTACGGTTTATATATTGAAACAAAGCTCCTGCTGCTGAAGTATTGTTGTTATCCTTGATGTTGCTAATATCCTGACTGTTCTCTTTCAACAGCTCACGCTATTCCTCAAGCGATTTAGTCTTGATTCCAAGTTCCTGATTTTCCTTGTCCCTTAGCTCCGGGCAGTCATTCTTGAAATGCCCAAAGTTTCCACATTTGAAGCAACTCCCTGGGATTTTCTGATTTGTGAGTTTTCTACAGTCTTCAGTCCCATGACCCCGCTTCTTGCACACTCCACACGGTTCACTGCAATGACCTCGGTGATATTGATTACACAGGTTGTAGTAAGGTAACTTTCCAATATACCTTCTCTTTGTATGCGGTTCTGCAGCAAAGGCTCTATTTACTTCTTGTCCCTTGGGTGATTGTTGAGCAGCATTGCAACCTAGCTTGTTGTTCCACTTCCTTTTATTGTCACTATTGTTTCCTGATGTCTCGGCGTGAACTATGAGTTCCTTTGCTTCGATCGCCATTTTGATAATGTACTTTTCAAGTTTCTTGCTTTCCGGTTCATCCATTGCAGGACCTAGTCATGTTGATTCATAAAAATGAGTAGTGTACTTGTCAACATCATTTCCTACCATGGTAAAGTTTACTGTTTCCTGTTCCTTTGTTCGTAATTCACTTCCTACACAAAATGTTATACCCATCATCCTTCTTAGTTTCTCCCAAGAGTGTGAGTAGGCAGTATCAACTCCTACCATCTTAATAGGTTTGGTCCACCATTCCTGGGCATGATCCTGAAAAGTGCATGTGGCGAACTTAACCTTGTCTTCCTTACGACAGTCGCCACATTGAAATATTGTTTCTATTTCTTCGAACCATTTGAGAAATTTCTTTGTGTTTCTAGTTCCGCTAAAGGAGGGAGGATTGCACCCCATAAATTCCACGTGAGTAAGTTCCTTAGTGAGGGCGGTGGCTATGTTCTTGGCAATGACTTGTCCAACAGCAGCTTGCGTCATGCTTGGAGTGGCTTGCTTAAATCTCTCTTCATCAAATTATAAGAGACCATAAGGATCTATAGGTAATAGAAATTATCATATTCACAACACCTGAATATAATACATGAAAATTTCGGTCTACGTGAACCGGTATCACAAATAGCACAACCATTTCTAACATAGTAGAGTCACACTTGATATATTTGTTTGTACAACAATCAAAAGACAACAAGTTCTTTAGACTATGTCTCACACTTTCTGTGGCTAAGATAATAGTAAAAGCTAGTGAGGATATAAATCTGGTCTAGGGACTTCCTGGTGTCCCTCTGTGTGAAATCAGGTTTGTGGCATCATAAGGTCGAGATAGTCCTGAAGTGGTGTCTGAAGTTGTGCATCTATCAAATCTTAGATAATGTAGGTTCTGAACCATTCCTGAAGAATCTGCGGATGTTTCTGTTGAGTCCGTGTTATTGGTATTATCTACTAGGTGTCATCTAGTTCATGGCAAGTGGGAATGGAAAAGGGAAATGACAATGATGGTACCAGTGAATGAAATACTACCCTCTTTCGTGCTACCTCGCGACATCCAAAAGGTAAAACTAAAGTACACACTGTGGGAAGGCCAATAGTGTAATAAGTAACTGATGGTGGTGATAGTACCTGAGTAGTAAGTGCCCTACTAGTGATGGAAAGAAAACACACTATCTTCCTTGCAATAAGCATACTAATAAGTCCATTAAGATTAATTCTGAATACACTACCAAAAGGCATTCTATGTACGGGCTGAATGATAGGAAAACCCTGTTCCTATGGCAAATCAATAGTACTAATGGTGGTGTAAATGCAACTGGTGGTATAATGGTAGTGTAAAATGACAAGGCATCTTCAATGTCGGAATACGATAAAAGGATGTCAGGGTGAGTATCTGAAGACATGTCACTTGTGAACCAGGTCAATAAAATGATATACATATACGGATATGAGTATAAATAACTCGCACAGGGTATGTATGAAACAACATGTATCATGATTATGCACTTATGATGAAATGATGAGATGCTATGCTGATGTGGTTATAGTCTAGGGTCCAAGATACATCCTAGTTCGCTATAACCTTAGCTCTGATGCCAATCTGTCACACCCCCAATTTACCTGACTTGCAGCGGAATGGAATACCTGGGGGTGTCTGTCATAGCACCACAGTTACAGTTACATTGAACGACCTAAAGTGTCGTTTGGAAAATACTGCATTTGATCATTGGAATAATCCAGAGTTTACAAAATGAGGTCCCCAAAATATGTTGCATGTTTATGAAAAACAAGTCATACTAGATCAAACGTTTACATAAGTGCATGAAATAATGATGAGACACGTCGACTCCGCGACTCCATGAAGGTCCAAATGCATGTCACATGAGCTACCTTAATAACCTGAAATACATTGCTAAAACGTCAACACGAATGTTGGTGAATTCCATAGGTTTGTAAAATGTAATAATGTACGGCCACCACAAGTAAAAGTGCAAGATAAAAATCTCATGAAAATTGTACAATTGACCTTAAGCTCATGACACCGAAGCTATGACTGATGAAACTATGCCCCTCCTGAATGTTCTGCCGAAACACTCAAATGTAAAAAAAATGAAATGCATCCGCTTACTGTTGGTAATCATTACCACGGATGGAGGCGTCACCCTCGATAGATCTATCCACTCACTCTCGCTTACCGGTAAATTAACGGTTCATGATGTTACAGGGGACTTATCACATGGCAAGGTAACTTAAGCAATGTACATATGTTTGAATACTTGGGCTCGTACTAAAATGATTGATGCAATGTATTCCCCCCGTGGGATTTGAAAACAATCAAAAATGTTGAATTGAAAACGGGGCTATGAAAACTCACCTCTAGCTGATGGTACTGTGATGAAGTGAAATGAACAACCATGAACATGTAATGAGCTGAAAAACAAGGCGCGCACACTAGCCGCAACCTAATGTGAATGATGAACGATCTACTTTAGATCACCAAATGATGTTATGAATGTCCATGCACATGTTTCCTATACCACTCTACTCTTTGAAAAACACTTGTTGTTATCAAAAGTATATATTCCAAGACTTAGGAAAAATATGGCTATTAGAAAAATAAACTAGTTGCAATATATATACTTATATATATATCGTATGTACCAATGTTTGTGTTGAAATCCTCGGTTTGAAATCCTTGAAATAACGCCTTGTGGTGATGAAAATATACTTGTGTTCACTAATACGTCATTAGTTATGAATTTAGGTACTTGGTTAATATTTCTAGAAAATCTAGAACTTAGTACGTAGTGTTATTATTATTTCTAATAGCTGCCAATTATAGAGGATTTTTGCCGATATTGAAACGTGAATATATTTGTCGTTATAAGCCCGTTTTACTTGTTCTTTATATCCACGGTTACGTCTTAACATGTAGTAATATATTTTAGAAAGCTTGACCCCTCCGGGTTACATCTAAAGTCTCTTTTTGTCCGACGAAAAACGTCCATCAGCATGTATTTTTCCGGAAAATAGTTTTCGTCAATAAACTTGCAAAAATCATAACTTCTTCGTTATAAACTCTTTTTAATCCGTTCTTTCGCCTACGGATTCGTTTTTGAAAGTATTTTCTAAAAATTTTGCCAAAGTTTCATTTGTGTTTACTGATTTTCCAGATTTTACCAAAATGGGACAGCATGTAAATATACTTGTTAGAAATCCATTTCCAAGGTTCAAAACTAGTTTTTACTTCAACCAAATCTCTTGCAAACTTCACAAAACTATACTAATCTTACCATACACCTTCTTAGGGTGCCATGGGTTCCTAATGACTAGTAATCAAGTTAATTTAACAAAGGAACACCTAAATCACAATCTAGGGTTTGTATGTTCAAAAAGTCTTCAAAAATAAAGTGGTATAACTAGTTTGTGCATGAAATTAAGCATGAATACTATGAGATATAAGTGTTAATTAGATGAAAACATGAAAATAAATTTGAATACTCACTTTGAAATAATAGGTGATTAGATGATGAGAAATCTTGGATTACTTGTGTTTTTGTGTTATGATTCTTGATTAGGATGATGAAATGAACAACTTTGATGCTTTAACTTTTCAAAAACCTTCACTTGATCTTGGATTTGGTTTATGGTCGTGGTTTTGATGGTGAGGAAGAAGATATGACACTTTTTGATTATCTAAAATGTATGTATGTATGTTATAATGGTTTATGTAATTTTGTAACAAGTTATAATGTATAATAATCAAGCATAAATGCACAAGGTTAATAAACTTTGTAAAATTTGCCTAAGAGAGGACTTTAGGGGCTGGTTTTCAAAGAGCAAGGGGGGGGGGGGGGTAGGGGTACTTGGGATTTATTTAGAAAACTAGTGAAGAATTTGGTGTAATTTAGTGTTATTAGTTAAAATTGGGTACCGGGTTTAATAGAAATAAATGTTAACAAAGTTAACCGGGACAAAATAAAGTCATAAGAATGATAAAAATATGTTGGGTACAATTACTGAGTGTTCGGGTGATTATTGTTTAGTTTTCACGAAAACCGTCGTTATATTCATAAGCTTACGTTATAAATAAAATAAATTTCCAAAATACTGGGTAAATGAATGTTATAACTTTTATGATGATAAAATGGATATAAAAATATGTCGGGACCATTGTGGGAATATTTAGATATATTCGTCGCGTATAAACCGGGTGTTAACGTTTATTATAAATACCTATAAGAAAACGTTAATTGTATCAAATATATAAATTTGAAAATCCTAAGAGTGGTATAACATGTAAATGACCTACTGATGATATGCAGACTATCTCCAGTCCGTATGAAATGTCTTTACTGATAATGCATGAATTCGCACCTGAACCAATACGGTTACGCGAATTTGAATACCCGTAAACTAAATTTACGATGAAATGAATAATGCACGTGAATGATGAAATCTTTTCCCGCAATGAATAGTGTTTCGTGAATAGTAAAATTTCTGAATGCTTCTCGGAATGTCAAACTGACACTAAAAATGATGAATAGTAAACTGATGAATAGTGTTTTGATGAATAGTGTTTGATGAATAGTGTTTTTTTTCCAAAGTTCGGGAAATGACCTGAAATGGTGAGTTGTGACAATACCATTATACTTCAACAAACATATAAGCATCACATACGTCATAACACTTACTTTACGAGCTTACTACTCCATGTCCCACCTTAACACATAACATCATATCATCACTTAGCTTACATACAATACATCACATAAGCATATCTAAGGCCATCTATTACTTAGCACATAACCTTTACAACATACATAACACAAACATGTTAGTAGTCTATATAACACCATGCCATCATCATTTTACTTACCTTAGCTCCAAGCTAAGCACATCAAAGCATCATCATCAACTTCATCATCACCATCCTATGATAAAATCATCATACACACAAATGCTTAACACATAATCAAATAACCATAACAATGGTTTATACCACTATTAACTTACCTTTAACACCTCTAATCATCATATAATCATACATTGATTATATGATGATCAAACCCATAAACTTATTAACTTTAAACCATAATAAATCACCTCATAATTTCTTTAACTTCTTATATAACTCATAACATCATTTACCTATCTTCCCCAAGTTAGGGTTCATAAACCCTAACCCTTAAATCATCACTTAAACTCTAATTAAAATACTTACTTGGATAGAAATCATTACTAGGGCTTCGTCCATTTGATTGGGAATACATATACACCATGGTTAACCATCAAAGCTTGGTCTCCTCTTCTCTCCTTTCTCCACTTCACGACACACACACCTCCACCATAACTTCCTGGAACTCTTATGAATATAAGAGAAGTATCCAGAGAATTGTAGGTGGCAAGTTTGCCTATTTGGCACCTTTGATCCCTTAAGTTTTGTTTCTTCTATTTTAGCCACACTTATCTTTATAACACTTTTACCACTTGACAACTTAAGCCCTTGAAGTCTATTTCCTTCTATTTATGTCACATTATACTTTCCATAACCTTATAATACATTCTTTTACCATAAAGTTGACTATTGGGTTTGACCATTATGCAACATTCATTGACTAACCAATCACGTAAGGCCCTTAGTTCACTTCATCTAAGGTGGGGTCCAAGTACTCGGGAAACGGGTCTAACAATTCTACCCCCTTATTTAGATTTCATCCCCGAAATCTCTTGTCTATACTAACCAAAACTTAGTTCCATCTTACTCCTGTTTTTAGCACTTTCCATTCTTCATCCCTTTTTGGTTGCAACGATCTAAGTGATCTTGCAATTCAAGGTCCACTATACGCACATCATACCCATAACTCATTTTATTTCTCGCTTAGCTTTTCTAATCTTTCATTTCTTCTCAAGCATTATGTCATTCAAGACACAATCCTTACCCCTAATGTATACCGTTAAACCATTTCTACATCTATCACATAACCTACTAACTCGTTGCATTCTAACTTTCCCGTCAAGGACTATGTGTCACTTGAACATTACACACCATCTTAACTTTCATAAGTCAACTATTTATTAACTTTCTACTTTTACCGTAACCTTTTTACTATTCCGTTAGCATTTTACTACACGTTACGTTTGCCCTTACTTCTTTCAATAATTTCCATTCGCATTATGACTACTACGGTCTTTCTTACATTGCAACAAGTCACAAGACATTCGTAACATTGGCTTACATTCCCTTAATCAATTCAACTTTACCCCTTAGGCTCTTAAGTTATAAGTTCTCATGACATCTTCCACCTAAAGTCGATATCTAACTTAGTTTCTATCCACCTATCTTAGTTCCTTACGACTTCTAACATTCCTAGACTCCCATTTCTACCCTACTCATGCCATGTCGGAAACATATAAGCCTACTCATTTACACTTCCTCATTTACATGGAAAGGCGTCCCAATCGATGTAAATCAAGAAACATAAACTCATGGTTCAGTGATTCATAACTTCTTTATTTAAATGCAAAGGCGTCCCAATCCATTTGAATAAAGAAATTATAAAGCATCCTATTTACACACTTCCGGCATAACACATGTACCCTTTTCATTTCATTTTAGCTTTTAACCTCTTCATTCTTTTTACATTTTATGACACCCTTTTTACTTTTTAGACTTGGATCCATTCCGTTACCACATTCGCTTTTGGGACATTTTTATATTCTAAAGATGTAGGCAACCCCATTGCCGATGAAGGCAAAACGTTTCATCCCGAAGGATCATTAACCATTTATCCCGAAGGATCATTAACCATTTATCCCGAAGGATTCTTTAACATTCATTTGCTTGGTCATCCAGGAGGATACCACCTTTAACCTTATACATCTAACTTTGGATCCAAGTCCTTAACATTTAACACACACATCATCTTATCTGTTTTATTTAGTTTAAGCAAGTGTCATAGGGCATATGAAACCTGATTATCATATTCACACATTTCTATATAATTACGCTTCTCACTTTAACATACATTCTTTAACCCACGTTAAACATTTCCAACACCTTTACCGTTAACCCTTTAGTCTACCCGACTCTTTCCATATTTAACCCTACACAGGTTATCAATCATAACATACTCATTACCATCCATTATCCTTCTTTCACGTTTTAAACATTTAAACATTCATTAGCATCGTTCATTTATCTTACACATTTTAAATAGGTTTCATCATTCCAAACTTCCGTTATAACAATAATCACCGCTAATGGGGCACATTAGCCGTGACATAATATTCAAAACAACACCTTAACCTCATACACACGCATCTAATTCTCAGTTACATTCTTAACTTATCGCATTTAACTTTTAACATTTAAACTTTTTCGTTCAATTTCACCCTTTACATACCAACACACTTTATCACTACTTCACGTTCACACTTAAATTTCAAGTACTTTACCTTACCGTTAACCCGTCTCTATACCAATTTAACATTAGTCTTTAGTTACTAAATATAATGAGACCATATGTTGGTTACATTTCATGCCATCATTCCCTAACCTCATTCTTTAACCTTCAAGTCATTAAACACTTAATCATTAGTTCGTTAGTTTCATATTATCTTTTCACGCTATACCTTAGTACGTTTAATATCATTATGATCCACGCTTAAAGCATCATTACTTAATTCACTTGCTAGCCAATCTCTAATACCACTTACCATTCCTACTCATATTCCATTACCGTTACTCTAACATACATTCGTATAATCACAATATAATCACCGGCACCAACCAACGTGCACGGCTAACAAAATCATTTAAACAATTCAAGTCCCCTACGGGCTAACATATCATACACTTCAACACATTCATCACTTATTATCATTAGACTCATCTAACAAAAGACATAATCCACCTCATACTTAACAACTACTTCCCGCATCACTAGCACTTACATTCAACGCTTCTACGAGTGATTTAAGACTAGGCAACCTATAGTGGAAACCTAATTCACT
This sequence comes from Artemisia argyi, assembly GCA_030686995.1. Lineage (NCBI taxonomy): Eukaryota > Viridiplantae > Streptophyta > Magnoliopsida > Asterales > Asteraceae > Artemisia > Artemisia argyi. The sequence goes on along the minus strand of CM060683.1, from coordinate 43,095,399 downwards.
TAAACCGAAGCTCTGATACCAAGTTGTTACACCCCGTGCCTGATTTGACCAAAAACATAAAACTTTTACGGGGAAACGCTTTGACCCGTTACTGACTCCTGTCACTCATTTATAAACTGACTAAAATCAGTTACAAAACAAACACTGAGACTTTTTAGAAGAACTACACTCCAATATTTTTAAAATGAGTGGTGGCACCCTAAAGTGCACTATGACCCCTAAAGTGCATTGTGACCCCTAAAGTGCACTATTGTCTCAAAATGACCTGTAACACTTTTTAACATAAAATCAACACTTTAAACCTATATTTAAATACATGTAATCCACATTTAATTAAAATATAAATTATACCTTGTTTCCCAAAATTCTTGACCCGTTTGACCCAAAAGGGGTTAAAATGGACCTTGTCCCAAACAACCCTTTTTCTGCATAACCCTTTAGTGCACTTTTGACCCATTTTTCGGGAAAGCGACTTTTATAATATGACATTACACCAAAACTTCCAGAAATTATTAGGACATTATAAACATCAATTATATGTATAAACTTGGTCATCATAACCTGCGGAAACATGCTTTACAAAGTGACGGGTTTTGTGCCAAAACCCGTTTCGACCCATTTACATAACAAACCATCTACAACACTTCATTTACCCACCAAAATTAACCAACATCCTTATTAATACATATTAAACTTGTTCCTTAAACACATGACCCGTTTACAACCCAAAATGGGTAGAAACACGCTTATGCCAAACACTCCTTTAACTTCTACTAATAACTCATAAAACATACTTTGACATATCAATTGACTACTTAATCATTACCACCTCTTTGACATACATTTTACAACACGTAGAAAGACTCTCGCGGGTACAACCTTGACTTGAGCTCGGTATTCTACCTAGCTCTACTATCTTACCCAAGTCCTTCTACATTCGCATGACCAACCTTGATCCTTATTCAAGCCATCCATAAAAGCATACCAACCTACAAAAAGGTTAGACAACTAAACCATAAGCTTTCGCTTAGTAAGTAAAACAATCATACCATACCATTATACTTCAACAAACATATAAGCATCACAACGTCATAACACTTACTTTACGAGCTTACTACTCCATGTCCCACCTTAACACATAACATCATATCATCACTTAGCTTACATACAATACATCACATAAGCATATCTAAGACCATCTATTACTTAGCACATAACCTCTACAACATACATAACACAAACATGTAGTAGTCCATATATCACCATGCCATCATCATTTTACTTACCTTAGCTCCAAGCTAAGCACATCAAAGCATTATCATTAACTTCATCATCACCATCCTATGATAAAATCATCATACACACAAATGCTTAACACATAATCAAATAACCATAACAATGGTTTATACCACTATTAGCTTACCTTTCACACCTCTAATCATCATATAATCATACATTGATTATATGATGATCAAACCCATAAACTTATTAACTTTAAACCATAATAAATCACCTCATAATTTCTTTAACTTTTTATATAACTCATAACATCATTTACCCATCTTCCCCAAGTTAGGGTTCATAAACCCTAACCCTTAAATCATCACTTAAACTCTAATTAAAATACTTACTTGGATAGAAATCATTACTAGGGCTTCATCCATTTGATTGGGAATACATATACACCATGGTTAACCATCAAAGCTGGGTCTCCTCTTCCCTCCTTTCTCCACTTCACGACACACACACCTCTACCACAACTTCCTGGAACTCTTATGAAGATAAGAGAAGTATCCAGAGAATTGTAGGTGGCAAGTTTGCCTATTTGGCACCTTTGATCCATTAAGTTTCGTTTCTTCTATTTTAGCCACACTTATCTTTATAACACTTTTACCACTTGACAACTTAAGCCCTTGAAGCCTATTTCCTTCTATTTATGTCACATTATACTTTCTATAACCTTATAATACATTCTTTGACCATAAAGTTGACTATCGGGTTTGACCATTATGCAACATTCATTGACTAACCAATCACGTAAGGCCCTTAGTTCATTTCATCTAAGGTGAGGTCCAAGTACTCGGGAAACGGGGTCTAACATACATGCTTTAAATCGTACAAGTCTTTTTCTCCTAATTCATTATTGCACGAGTACCTTTTGCCACCATTACATAACAAATTTCATGAACCATAATCACTTGCGAGTGAACGCGAGTATAGTGAATAAATCTATTTGGAGTGTGACAACTCCCGTTGGTTTGCCCCTGCCGGGTACCAATAAGCACTTTATTTGAACACACATATAGGTTTAACCTTGGCAAGTTAACCTTATCACCGTTCGTCATGTAAGGGTCTGCAATGCCCCATGACCTGGACATGTTAATGTGAGGTGTCATGAGCTTAGTGTAATAATACTATTTCCCCATGATAATTGTAAATGCATTGCAATTATCACAAACACTATATTTTCCTTGATGGGTGTAACAACTGAACCCAGTGGAACTTGTATTCAACCACTACAAACTAAAACCTATGAATTTCACTTAACCTTTGTGTTAACCCTTTTTAAGCATGCATCCTAGGTAACTGAGCAACTTATGGCATGGAGTGGCACTAGACTTGAAGGACTTTCAAACCTATTATCATTCAAACTCTATGTTTACATAGATTTTGGGACCTCTTTTTATAAAACTTTGATATGATGAGTCGTTTTCTATTACTGTGACTGTGTTCCATGAGGTAATACCCCAGATCTAGCTTTCGTGGCTATCTGTGAAAATGGGGGTGTTACAATGTTAAATGATTGAACCCTGTAGGTTGTTGTCGTTGTTGTTGTTGTTGTCGTCGTCCATACTTTTCGTTGAGGAAATAAATACTTAATGTATGTATAAATCGGTGAGACACCAATTTCAATAATGAAACTATATTCAAACATATAATCATAATTATAAATATAATCTCAATTATAAGCAGCGTTTAAAACTCCTTAATGCAAATGTTAATGGAAATATTGAACACCACAACATAATACACCCAAGATACGGGTGTCCACTTCTAAAGCACCTTAGATACGGGCGTTCTTCATCTATAACCTACAAGTGCCTTTTGCTATGGAAATTGGTACATCCATATACAAGTGCTAATGAAAAATTAGATAACCAATTAAGAGTGAAATGTCATTATGTTGTACATTCAATAAGTATAATTTTTGTTTTCTTTTCATGAAAACATGCACACTTTTACAATAGTGTGTTTCTTGCATGGTTTTGAAAACTTAACCTGACCGATCGGTTAAACCGGAAACCAATTGGTTTATCAATTTTATACCCAGTTAAATCAAAGGAGATCAAATCGATTCGAACTGAAAAAACCTGATGGAATCCGGGTTGTGGAAATCTTACATTGTTGTCCTCTCAGGAGATATTAGGTTCATAAAATAACATTCGTCTTACCATGACTCAATGTGTCTTGGATCAGTCGCGCCCATGGGAACTTTTGCAGTTAAGTGTACTCAAGTGATGGTAGTACGAGGTTGCGTGACTTCTTATGAATTGCTCAAATGGTTGCCAAAACATCTGTGCGACTGCTGGCAAAGCCGACAATAATTACGGTCATTGTAGCCCGTGAGTTACACGAAGTTACTTCCTCGAAACCTCCAACTTGTCATGTGCAACTAGTTGGAACTAGTCAAATTTCTACAGAAGTCTCAAAAATCCAAGCCAAAAACCATTCATTATCCAAAAACCTTTAAATCCTTCTTGAAAGTTGCAAATCTTAGGAAAAACAAACAAAATATTAATTGTCGTTGAACCCTTCTCCAACGATTTGTTAAACTAAAGGCATCTTTAATGCAATGACTGTAGCAAATGACTCAATGCATTCTGTATGTTGTACGATATCGATTCGATTATAAAACACTTTTTTTTCCTTTTTTATATTATTTCCTCCGTCTTAAAATTATAGTTCGTTTCAAAATAATTGTGTACTTTCTCAATCATTTTGAAAAAAGATTTTAATATATAAAAATAATATTTAATTGGTAATTAATTTTTTTTTTTGAGTTAATTGCATTTTTGGTCTTTGTGGTATGATCAAAATGCAGATTTGATCCATAAAACTTTGAAAGTGCACTAGACGTTCCCATTTTCAAGTTTCCGTTGCATGTTTGGTCATTCGTCAAAGTTAAATGACTTAACTACCAATCACAATGGAAACTTGAAAATGGAGACGTCTAGTACACTTTCAAAGTTTTAGAGAAAAAAACTGCAATTTGGCCATACCATAGGGACCAAGAATGCAATTAACTATCTTTTTTAAATGAAAAAAAAAAAAAAAAGTTAATAATACTAATATTATTACTATCACACCCACACCAATACAAAAAACACATACTTTATTCGTACACAATAATTAAACCAATACTATTATTATCTATATATTACATTTAGCGTGGGTTCCCCCAACTTAAAGTAATAATTTCCGCTACAGTACTTTTGTGAGGGGTGAATATTAACTTTTTAAAATAATAATTTCTGCTACATATTTTTATATTAAGGGTACTGCAGCGTTACTGTAGCAATGCTACTGTAGCAACAGTTTTTTTTTTTTTTTTTTTTTTTTTTTTAAATATTTGAAAAAAAAAAAAAAATTGATATTTTGATTATTAAAAATTTTCATGAAGATACATTTTTGACAAGAGTTGAAAAATCCATTAACAAAATTCATTTAGAGTACCACAGTGGAAGCAAGAGTAGTCTTTTGCAATTTAGTCCCTAAGCCCTAAAGTGTGAAAAAAAAAAAAAAAAAAAAATAGCACAGCATTTCCGCAGCAACACGCGGGTTCTCCACTCGTTTTAAACAAAAACCAAATTAAAATACATAAAAAAAACACAAACCTAACAAAACCAGGAGAACAACAGCAACAAAAGTAACGTGAGCCACTTGATCTCTCCCCCTCTGTCTCCCTCTTTATATATACCCACCTAACAACAACCCCAACACACGAAAACACACACACAATCACAGCGAACCAAAATCCGATCGGAAAATCCATTACATATTTACATTACATTTTGACTTGAGGGTTTTTTTAATCAGATCTGAAAATTAAATCAGGGTTTTGACAGATTTATAATACTACGCATGAGCTGGTTAGGTTATAATCCTTCATCATCATCGTCTAATTCTTCTTCAAATCACTTTCTTCTTTTTCTTCCTTTTTTTATAAAACAGTTGTTACCCAATTCTTTTAATTTCCAATTTGATAAACCTTTAGATTATAGAAGTAGTAATAATTTTATTAATAATAATAATAATAGTAATTGTCGGTTAAATATTTAATCATCATGGCTTCAAGACAAGACAAGACTAATCAACAATTGAAACCAGGTAACCTTTCTTTTTTTTCATTGTTATTATTTACTGTCTATTAGTAAATTGTTTTATTTATTACTAGTAGTAGCTAATTATTAGTTTTGTGGATCTTTATGTGTTACAGACTACAGTAGTTGTATTATACAATAATGTAACTTACTTTCGCCTTTTTTGTCATTGTACATAAGAAAAAAAAAAGTTTTTTCCACCATCATATATAACGTACTTTCGATTTTTTACCGTTGTATAAAAGTAACCTTTTACTGTAGGTAAGGTTTTTGATTATATGGCGATGCTGCGCATCGCCGTATTATGTTGTTACCTACTGTAGAAGGTTACTTATATACAACGGTCAAAAATCGAAAGTGTGTTATATACTATGGTAAAAAAACATTTTTTTTTCTAACGTACAATGATGAAAAAGGCGAAAGTAAGTTACATTTAGATAATAGATTAGATTCATTAGATTAGATATTTGTGGTTGTAAGAGACTTAACCTGCGGACTAGTTTTATTTGACAAATTAGCTGTGGCGGAATTAGGATTATAAGTGACCATGTACACATTTTTGATTTCTAAATTGTAGTTTGAGGAAAGATAATGAACAAAAAGTTACGATTTCATAAAAGCAATTGAGATTATTTTTCACTTGTAAATGAACTAACTAAGAAAGTACTACAAACACAAATCCTTTACACCATGTGCATTTGGGAAAATTTGAGGTTTCCTATGAAAATAATGCAAAACAAAATTTCATTGGGGTCCTTTGACACAGCGGCCCCTCCCTAGTTCCTCCACTGAGAATTAGTGGTGTGTGTCGGTACTGTGAATACGTTATACATGTTGGTTGGGTAGTAGAATTTGTGGCATCCCACAAAAATGACAAGTAGTTTTTATAGGTCGTCCATTTGTGCTCTACGTGTCGTTCTGATAAGACAATACGTGTTGTGAATTGAAATTTTGTTAAATTTATTTATTGTGGGATGGACGAGATCACTGCCACCAAGGCACCAAGTATTTATTGATTGCCAACTGGTGGGGACAGCTCTGAATATGTATATTATTGTTCTGATGTGGTCCATAACACATCATTCATGTTATTGGAATAACAAATGTTGATAAATAAAAAGAAGTGTAACTTTTTTTTTTTTTTTTTTTTTTTTTTTTTTTGTATACCTCCCCCCACACACATATATTTGCACATGCGTGTATTTGAGTTACATTTGCCTAAATTATCAGCCTAAAAAATGGCTAATATATTCAGTGTATGACACATATCTTAATCTAGTTAGGCATATTTTTAGGTTGATGTTTTAGGCATCATTATTACTTTCCGTATTATTTTATATTGTTTCAAACATCTAATATGTATTATATTGTAAACCTGCTACGGAGAATCAAGTTCTCTTCAGTTCTAGCCTGAATAGCTGTAAGTAGGCATAATTCTCTTGTCCGACTTAACTGGTCATGACAGAAGATTGTAAGTTTATTGTATATATCAGTTTTTATTATTCGAGTAATTTGACAACGATGTAAAATCATCAATAAAGGTGAATTGTGGTATTGAGAATTTGTAGTTTTGTAAGCCAACAAAACATGACATAATGGTTCCTTTGTAAGGACTAATAACATGTGGAATTTATAGCAATTCCTCTGCATGCATCTAATTCTGTTTTCTTCTTTAAAATATAGTGATTTGCTATTCAAATGTTGAACCAACGCGTTCAGCCTCACCATCTGTTATTGTGATTGGTAGTGGCTTTGCTGGTATATCTGCTGCTCGTGCGCTTCATGATGCTTCATTTCAGGTATTAAAAAGAAGTATTATCTGCTTTAGAAATTCTGATGATAATATCATTTTTGAACATTAGCCTTAATTTCCAATTTTCTTTCAGGTCACAGTACTTGAATCTCGTAACAGAGTTGGTGGTCGGGTTTGTACAGATTACTCATTTGGTTTTCCTGTGGACTTAGGTGCATCATGGTGAGAACTGACAAGACTTGATGATCTTGATTGTCTTATTCATAAATAAAACCATCTTTGATTTTTTCACTAATTGCACGTTACATTAATCTTGCAGGTTGCATGGGGTGTGTAATGAAAATCCCTTGGCACCAGTCATTGGAAGACTTGGATTACCTTTATACCGAACTAGTGGTGATAACTCAGTGTTATATGACCATGATTTGGAGAGGTAGTGGATTTTATATATTCATATGTGATATGTAATGTATGCTTTTAGGTCTATCTAATGTTAGGTATAATAGTAGGAGGTGGGTGTATTGTTGCCACTTTGTATTTTTGATTTCTATAAGCAATGCCAAAAGTGTCTTGTTAGTTCTTATCCTTTTAGCAAATTTGTTATCTTTGCTGGTTCTCTTGTAGAAATGCATATACTTTAGTATGACAATAAGTTCTTGATGTACTTTTAAAGGCTGATTTGCTCAAAAATGTAACTGACTTTCCTGAACAGACCTTTTATTGTATTTTGGGTAACTGGTAAACGTGATGCGTGTAACTAGTAAATTATACGCAGATGGGAAGTTACTATTATGGCACTGATTGACCAAAACTAGAATAACTGAGAAGTTGGTTACCTTAAACTGGAAAACAGTTGAATGTCGGTTATTGGAAATAGTAAAGGTTTAGAGTTTCCTTGCTTCAAATAAGCAAATTTGTGAATTTTTTCCGATGATTTACTTATATACCATGTTTTCTAGAAGAGAAATTTAAGGAAAGTTGATTAAGCAGTTAAACCAAGAAATTCTAAAGTTTGTGAAGTTTCACGTTATTGATGTATTTTCCTTCAATGTTCTTCAGCTATGCATTGTATGAGATGAATGGGAATAAAGTTTGTCAAAAGTTAGTCGCAGAGGTTGGAAAAACATTCGAGGTCATATTGGAAGAGGTACGTCTTCTCTCTTTCTCCTTCGTCAATTATTTGGCTGAAAGTAGCATATAACAGTTTCCTTTATTCATTATTGGTTTCGGTTTGATGTTTTATGAATTGCAGACTAATAAAGTGAGGGATGAGTTCCCTGAAGATATGTCTATACAGCGTGCAATATCAATTGTGTTTGACAGAAACCCAAACCTAAGGTATAACTATCTCTCAGATAATCTCAACTGTTATTCTGTTATAGGAATGAGCCTAGTCACCCGATGTCTGTTTTTGTATGCATACAGCCTCTTATGTAATTAATTCTTAATAAAATTAAATTATTAGTGTACAAAATGATATTTTAGGGTACAATCCAACCCGGCGGCCCTTTTTGACATGAATTAAGGAAATACTTTTTTCAACCTTAATCTGTTATCCGACCCGCTCGACCGCTCATATTATCGGCTCTAAATTGCATTTTTTTTACAGGTTGGAGGGCCTTTCTCACAATGTATTGCAGTGGTACTTGTGTAGAATGGAGGGCTGGTTTGCTGCAGATGCTGAAACCATATCGCTTAAATGCTGGGACAAGGCACATATTTTTTTTTATTTTATTTTTTAAATCATCTCCTTAGCTCTTTCTAGACATAAGTTTATCATTTTAAGATTCCACCATCTTATACCTGATTTATGATGTGCAGGAAGAATTGCTTCCTGGTGGCCATGGACTTATGGTTCGGGGTTATCTTCCAGTTATAAATACACTTGCCAAAGGCCTCGATATCCGATTGGGTCACAGGTAACATCTGATCCAAGTTTAAATGAGTTATATTTATACCATCTGCAACAAATCTGATTATTTTTGGGTAAAATCATTAATTATCTACATGTTCTTCAAATTTGATAGACTACTATTTTATGTCCCAACTTTTTATTACAAAAATGTCCCTTTTGGTAATTTTATCTGCCAATCTTATAAATAACCCAGGATTTTCCAAATACTATGAACATCTGTCTGGTAACTTCATGAAGCAGATGCTCACCCAAACACTATTTTTTACACCCAACTTACAGCTGGTTATGTTACTCTGATTATTCAGTATCACATTATACTGATTGAAGGCAACAACAAATTAACAAAATTTGTTGAAGTATGGTTTTGTGTCGGTCAACTTATATCCTCTTTTTTGTCTTTATTTCGTGATTTCTACAGGGTGACAAGTATAAATAGACGTAAGAATGGTGTAAAGGTAACTGTTGAGAATGGAGCTACGTTTTTTGCTGATGCAGCAGTTATTGCAGTGCCGCTTGGTGTTTTAAAATCAAAAACTATAAAGTTTGAACCAAGACTACCCCAATGGAAAGAGCAAGCCATAGAGGACCTTGGGGTTGGAATCGAGAACAAAATAATATTGCATTTTGACCGAGTTTTTTGGCCAAATGTTGAATTTCTAGGAGTAGTATCAGAAACTTCTTATGGATGTAGCTACTTTCTTAATCTTCACAAAGCCACGGGCCACCCTGTCCTAGTTTATATGCCTGCAGGACAGCTGGCAAAAGACATTGAGAAACTTTCAGATGAGGCTGCTGCTAATTTTGCTTTTATTCATCTCAAAAAGATTCTTCCTAATGCTTCTGCCCCCGTAAGTTGCATGTGTAAATTGTTAAAATTTCAAACTAAATTTATAAATAATCGGCTTGTCAAATATGGCCCGGGTCACGCCGGGTTGACAGATTTAATACTTATTTCTGTTTAACTTTATTAGTATCGATGTATGGCCCATTAGAGAAAAATATACCCCATTAGAGACCAACACTTAATGTCAACTTTGTTTTTTTTATGCAGATTCAGCATCTGGTTTCACGTTGGGGCAGTGACGTAAATACGCTAGGTTCATATAGCTATGATGCAGTAGGAAAACCCCATGATCTGTATGAAAAGCTAAGGAATCCTGTTGATAACTTATTCTTTGCAGGGGAAGCAACAAGTGCCGACTATCCGGGCTCAGTACATGGGGCCTATCACACTGGTCAGATGGCTGCAGAGGACTGCAGAATGCGGGTCCTTGAACGTTATGGCGAGGTTGACCTTTTTCAGCCCGTCATGGGTGAGGACACCCCTGCTTCTATTCCTTTACTGATATCTCGTTATTAAACTCAAATAAGGTTGGTGTAATGGTTAGGGTTCTTGTTTTTGTGAGATTCATTAACATAGAACCATCACAAAGATGAAGGAGCCTTTTAAATCAGTTGATATAGTATGCAGATTGCTCTATGGACTTAAATTATTAAGGTTTATTGAATGATATGATTGTGGACTTCTTTAATTATGGAATGTTGAACTTTGAGGATAACATATGGATTTTATTTTTATTTTTATTTTTATTTTTTAAATTCTTTTTATATGATTTCATCCGACTTGCTGCTCAGTATTTAGGGGAGTGGCCGTGTTATGTTAGCTTGGTATGCTGAATTGATGAACCTGTTTAATAAATTTGATAAATGACAGACTCTAAATGCTATATTATCAAAAGTTAATGTTAATAACTATATATATCAAGGCTGTCAAACTCGCGAGTTTACACGTAAGATCGTACGATCTTACGTGCACACCAGTGAAAATCGTGTAGGATCGTGGTAGGATCGCATCTGAGGTAGGATCGTAGGATCGCACGTAAGATCTTAGGATCGACACGCGATCCGAGTTCACCCTTTTTTTTTTTTTTTTTTTTTTTTTAATCTTTTAAGTCCATCCCACTTGCTTAGGCCAAAAAAACAAATGTGTGTTTTACTAATGTCTAATGAGTAAACCACTATTGTTTCATTTTCTAAATAGATTATAGTTTATACATAGTTTTCTACTTTTCTGAATAGATTATAGTCTAAAAAGTGTTCAATAGTTTAATTTACTTTACTTCACTGTGATTAAACTAATCAAAAGGTATGTTTTGTAATGCCACTTATGAAACGTTTGTTTTCTTGAAATCATGTTGATGGCTCGTATGTTTTGAGACATTTAGGACCTATGTTATGTAATATTATTGCACTAAATCGTTAATGTAACGATTGAAACTTGACTTTTTTGTATTTTACTATTACTTTAGTATTTGAAATTTAAACTTTGTCATTTTCAAGAGGATATTATATGAACTTATCTTTGACGTTGAGTAAAAATATAAAACAGTTTGACTCGTATATCATTTATTTACAAAATATGACAAATTGGTAGGATCGTAGGATCGCGATCCGATCTTACGATCTCGATCTTGCAAAGACAAAAACGATCCTGCGTGGGAGATCTTGAGAGCCTTGATATATATAGTGGACTTTGGTGTACATAGTTTTATTTAATGTTACGTTGTTCTTTGGATGAAAAACGTGTGTAAACACTGATATGAGACATGATGAAAAGGCCAAAATTGGTAAAGTTGGGTATAGGCTTGTATAGAGGCTCATTATACTGGAGTAAGTGAAAGTTGTTCCTTAATTGGTACAATATTCAACCAATTGTTCCATACATAAACACATTGGGTCATCAGTTTACCTTTTGTTTCTGGACAATCGTCTGATTAAATGTTATGACATTTTAAAGCCAATTGATTTCATCACTTACCTTGAAAGCAAACTGTCTATCCATGTCGTTTGGAGTTGATTTCAGGACTTTTTGAATGATTGAGGTAAATAATAATTAGCTACAAAGCCATGATGGGGTTCATATTCAGTTTTTCGACATCCATTCGCTTTTGCTATGTTTCATGTCCAAGGGAGGTCTCAAGTCTTCTAGGAGCACAAGCTCTTCATGTTGGGACATCTCTTCAATTCAATGGGTATACCTATTTAGGGTTTGTGTTAGCTAATTTAAAACAAGTTTATGAAAACAACACAAGTTCTTTTAGATAAGCATTGCCACAAACAACTTGACTGATTGTCAACGCTACACTTTTCAACCAATTAAATATCATCTTTACCCATTATCAATATAGAAAGGCTAGAAGCAATTGATATGTACACATACGAATTTGATTTGTACACATAAAAACATTTGTAAATAGACTATTACGCCCTCCTTTATATTTATTATTGTAACAATTCGCAATTTCAGGTTAACTTTTATTCCCGAAAATTTCACTATTCACTTTTTACTATTCACTTTTACTATTCACTTTTTACTATTCACTTTTCACTATTCATCTCAGAAATTTTTATTTCATATTCTCGTAAGTTAAACTATTTTAACGATAATCCGAGAGTTTGACGCTCGTCGGATCATTTCTGCAAAAATCACAAAGCCGTGTCCGAGATTTACTTTTAGGTTTAAACGTCCTTCTAGCATCCCGATATGTCCATAAAACATTATAAACAATAGAAATATGATTTTCTCTCATTTTAGGACAATTCCAAAAGTTTCGGAATTTTACGTTTTTCAGTTCAGCGTTTTACGCGAATTGCGCGTTTTAGACCCGTGTTTCCAGTTTTTAGCAGGGTTTTCGCACCCGATAGAACCTACCACTCATTTTATATTTTATTATGGACTATATTGACATGTTTAACCATATTTATAAGTTTCATATTTTTAGGATACCCGGTTTTACGTTTCGTGGCCTAAAAACTTACGGTTAGCAATTTACGGGTCCAAAACTAGCTACATACTTAGGATATTATCATCCAAAGACCAAGAGTCATCATCTAGTCACCTTATCCTCATTCAAACCGCCACTAGGGGGGGGGGGGTTCACACTTGTGGTTAAATTTTGACCATTGATTCTTTACTTAATTACAACTTTGGCTCCAAGTTAACCTTGGTCACCAAGTTTGTGTAGTTTCCTAGTAAGCTTCCTAACCTCCTCTTCATGCTATAAATAGAGAGCTCATTCCATCATTTCTTCATAAATAAAACGCCACAACACAATCCCTAGCTCTATGATCCTTTGATCTTCAAACTACAAGTTACACTACAAAGTTCAAGGTCTTAGTATTCTCTACCTAGTTCTTAAGTTTGTTTGGTGATTCCATGGTTGAATTAGGAGCTACACAAGGTGATTAGGGGCTGAAGTTAATGGGTTTTATCAAGGGTTATATCAAGGCTAGCAAGGGTTACAAGAGTTATGGTGAAGGGTTTACAAGCTTAGGTTTAGTGTCCTAGTTCTAAACTTGACTTCCTTTCTTTAGAAAGCCAAAAGTTGTAAGCAAACCCTTATACACTTTCTTGTTCAATATCATTTCATGCTTATTATGTTTCTTTCATGCTATATATGGTCTTTGTATTGTGTTCATGATGTTTAAAAATGGATAAAACGAGTATTGGTATACATATGTTAACTTATGACAAGCAAACAAGCAAACTAGTGATTTTTATGGAAAACCACGACCACAATAGTATAACTTTGATATTTGACACTTACTTACTGTTAAAGAGGACTTAACAAGTAAAACATAGCAATTTGAATCACCCAAAACGAGTACACGAGTCAAAAGTTATGGCCATAAGAAGTTAGCGAAACCAAAACGCCGAAACTGCCAATACCCTCCTGTTTGCATTCTGCCAATTTGAAAGTCCCACTTCTGGTCCGATTCATCAAAAAGTTAAAACACGAAAGTTGTCCGGAACGACGTTTTCGTTCAGGAATAAAGAAGCTCGAGACCTGAAAATGCTTTCTGAGTGATAAATTTCTTCAAATTCTTAACAGCCCATTTTTAGACCAAAGTTACTATATAATGATTATATTTAGATGAGACCAAGAGGTCTAATGACCTAAAGCCAAGACCACAACCATGGCTAAAGCCAAGGTTGAGTCTCAAGACCATGGTAACATGACCAAAGTCACGGCAAAGCCACGGCTAAAGACCATATAACTATTAAAGATCAAAAAGCTTATATATATATATATATATATATATATATATATATATATATATATATATATATATATATATATATATATGTTATCAAATACTACAATAGTAGGGAGCCTCATGTGAGGAGTTCATTGAGTAAGCCGTCGAGACGAGTTGTGGATTTACGAGTTAAAGTGTCCTGGCTCCTCGAACGTTTACTCCATCACTTCTGAATTATGTCGGCCCGAACGGTAGTAAGAGATTTACAACCTATACATGTTTCATAGACCATTTATATTCAAAGACTTACACTATATACTAAGTACTACATCATGAACATTATGCAAGACATATATAGGCAATTCGTCGTATTCTTAGACGTTACTCCAAACCTAAGTCGCAACGTTCTATTATAGGCTGCTCTTAGAGACTTTCGTGATTCGACTACCACTTTCATTTCTCATTACATAGACTTAAGGTGAGTCATAGCCCCTACTCTTTTCGTACTTGTTTTAACTATTGGGGGGGATACATGCTCAACTACTTGTTTACTTGTACAAATACTCAAAACGTCTATACTTGACTGTGTTATACTTGATTGCTTACATACATGACTGCGTTATACTTAATTGCGTTATTCTATTTATTGACTAGAAGTTGTCTTTGGGAATTGACTCCCAGTTGTCTTTGGGAAGTGGCTCCCAGTTGTCTTTGGGAATTGACTCCCAGTTGTCCTTGGGAATTGGCTCCCAAAGTGAGGTCTTCGGAGATGAAGTATAGACTCGCTTCTAATTGCTTAAATTGTCTTGATGAACTTATACATGTCTTTATTATACTATATTTGTAGCAGTGGGTTGTGAACACACAGGTTACAAGTCTCTTATGGCGGGACTTGTAACTGAGTGGATTCACGATGCCTTTGCTGTGTGATCATTCTTTAAGGCTTTTTCAACTGTTTTAAGACAAACTCTATGAACTCACCAACCATTGTGTTGACACTTTAGCATGTTATCTCAGGTCTATAAGGCGATAGCTAGTGCGTGGAACTTAGAGTCAAGCTGCATATTCTGAAGACTTACGCTTTTATCATTTACCATTCAAACATTTTGTATACATTTATGTATCATACTTTGAAATCTCATGTTGGTAACTTTGAATTCATTAATCGAATGGTAACTTTTCAAAACGTCTCATTTAGAGTTCGTTTTCTATAACTTGTACTTTGTATTATGAAGTAGCACCCCTATGACACAGTCTTCCGCTGCGGTATTTTGGGGGTGTTACAGATTGGTACCAGAGCCTTGGTTATAGAGAACTAGGTTGCATTTAGTGCCTAGACTATAACTGCTATATACGTTGGGACCTTCCTCTTTATTTGCCTTACACACAATACATACACATGTGCTTTTTGGTTAGACGTTTGCTTAGTTCCACGCTGTTAGATGATGTGACTTTAGTATTATAAGGAGCCCCAGAGATTCGTCGAGTCATTAAAAACATGGAGCTCAGTAATAACTAATTAGTTAACTTGATCTTGTGACAGTTCTTGTTTGATTAGACACAAGATTTGAGTTAAATAATATTATTGCTTAGCTTTAGGGATTTGATGACTTGATTATCTTACTATCGGCCTCAGAAGGCGGATTTTGTGTCGGAAATTCTTAAGTAGGATGATTTAGAATCTCCTTATTTAAATGGATTGGGACGCCTCTTCAGTTAAATAAAGAAATTGTAAATCACCGAACCATAAGTTTATGAGACCTTACTTACATAAATTTGGACGCTTCTTTATGTAAGTAATGTGTTATAAATAAGTGGGCTTAATTGTAGCCGATACAACTCCTTAACCAGAATCTTAGACGAATCAGAGTGAACACCACTATATTAGAGATCCCGAATTCTCTTAGACACATCGTAAGTAGTTAACATCAACAGAACTTCGGGGCGAAGTTCTCCTTAAGGGGTACAGACTGTAACAATTCGCAATTTCAGGTTAACTTTTATTCCCGAAAATTTCACTATTCACTTTTTACTATTCACTTTTACTATTCACTTTTTACTATTCACTTTTCACTATTCATCTCAGAAATTTTTATTTCATATTCTCGTAAGTTAAACTATTTTAACGATAATCCGAGAGTTTGACGCTCGTCGGATCATTTCTGCAAAAATCACAAAGCCGTGTCCGAGATTTACTTTTAGGTTTAAACGTCCTTCTAGCATCCCGATATGTCCATAAAACATTATAAACAATAGAAATATGATTTTCTCTCATTTTAGGACAATTCCAAAAGTTTCGGAATTTTACGTTTTTCAGTTCAGCGTTTTACGCGAATTGCGCGTTTTAGACCCGTGTTTCCAGTTTTTAGCAGGGTTTTCGCACCCGATAGAACCTACCACTCATTTTATATTTTATTATGGACTATATTGACATGTTTAACCATATTTATAAGTTTCATATTTTTAGGATACCCGGTTTTACGTTTCGTGGCCTAAAAACTTACGGTTAGCAATTTACGGGTCCAAAACTAGCTACATACTTAGGATATTATCATCCAAAGACCAAGAGTCATCATCTAGTCACCTTATCCTCATTCAAACCGCCACTAGGGGGGGGGGTTCACACTTGTGGTTAAATTTTGACCATTGATTCTTTACTTAATTACAACTTTGGCTCCAAGTTAACCTTGGTCACCAAGTTTGTGTAGTTTCCTAGTAAGCTTCCTAACCTCCTCTTCATGCTATAAATAGAGAGCTCATTCCATCATTTCTTCATAAATAAAACGCCACAACACAATCCCTAGCTCTATGATCCTTTGATCTTCAAACTACAAGTTACACTACAAAGTTCAAGGTCTTAGTATTCTCTACCTAGTTCTTAAGTTTGTTTGGTGATTCCATGGTTGAATTAGGAGCTACACAAGGTGATTAGGGGCTGAAGTTAATGGGTTTTATCAAGGGTTATATCAAGGCTAGCAAGGGTTACAAGAGTTATGGTGAAGGGTTTACAAGCTTAGGTTTAGTGTCCTAGTTCTAAACTTGACTTCCTTTCTTTAGAAAGCCAAAAGTTGTAAGCAAACCCTTATACACTTTCTTGTTCAATATCATTTCATGCTTATTATGTTTCTTTCATGCTATATATGGTCTTTGTATTGTGTTCATGATGTTTAAAAATGGATAAAACGAGTATTGGTATACATATGTTAACTTATGACAAGCAAACAAGCAAACTAGTGATTTTTATGGAAAACCACGACCACAATAGTATAACTTTGATATTTGACACTTACTTACTGTTAAAGAGGACTTAACAAGTAAAACATAGCAATTTGAATCACCCAAAACGAGTACACGAGTCAAAAGTTATGGCCATAAGAAGTTAGCGAAACCAAAACGCCGAAACTGCCAATACCCTCCTGTTTGCATTCTGCCAATTTGAAAGTCCCACTTCTGGTCCGATTCATCAAAAAGTTAAAACACGAAAGTTGTCCGGAACGACGTTTTCGTTCAGGAATAAAGAAGCTCGAGACCTGAAAATGCTTTCTGAGTGATAAATTTCTTCAAATTCTTAACAGCCCATTTTTAGACCAAAGTTACTATATAATGATTATATTTAGATGAGACCAAGAGGTCTAATGACCTAAAGCCAAGACCACAACCATGGCTAAAGCCAAGGTTGAGTCTCAAGACCATGGTAACATGACCAAAGTCACGGCAAAGCCACGGCTAAAGACCATATAACTATTAAAGATCAAAAAGCTTATATATATATATATATATATATATATATATATATATATATATATATATATATATATATATATATATATATATATATATATATGTTATCAAATACTACAATAGTAGGGAGCCTCATGTGAGGAGTTCATTGAGTAAGTCGTCGAGACGAGTTGTGGATTTACGAGTTAAAGTGTCCTGGCTCCTCGAACGTTTACTCCATCACTTCTGAATTATGTCGGCCCGAACGGTAGTAAGAGATTTACAACCTATACATGTTTCATAGACCATTTATATTCAAAGACTTACACTATATACTAAGTACTACATCATGAACATTATGCAAGACATATATAGGCAATTCGTCGTATTCTTAGACGTTACTCCAAACCTAAGTCGCAACGTTCTATTATAGGCTGCTCTTAGAGACTTTCGTGATTCGACTACCACTTTCATTTCTCATTACATAGACTTAAGGTGAGTCATAGCCCCTACTCTTTTCGTACTTGTTTTAACTATTGGGGGGGATACATGCTCAACTACTTGTTTACTTGTACAAATACTCAAAACGTCTATACTTGACTGTGTTATACTTGATTGCTTACATACATGACTGCGTTATACTTAATTGCGTTATTCTATTTATTGACTAGAAGTTGTCTTTGGGAATTGACTCCCAGTTGTCTTTGGGAAGTGGCTCCCAGTTGTCTTTGGGAATTGACTCCCAGTTGTCCTTGGGAATTGGCTCCCAAAGTGAGGTCTTCGGAGATGAAGTATAGACTCGCTTCTAATTGCTTAAATTGTCTTGATGAACTTATACATGTCTTTATTATACTATATTTGTAGCAGTGGGTTGTGAACACACAGGTTACAAGTCTCTTATGGCGGGACTTGTAACTGAGTGGATTCACGATGCCTTTGCTGTGTGATCATTCTTTAAGGCTTTTTCAACTGTTTTAAGACAAACTCTATGAACTCACCAACCATTGTGTTGACACTTTAGCATGTTATCTCAGGTCTATAAGGCGATAGCTAGTGCGTGGAACTTAGAGTCAAGCTGCATATTCTGAAGACTTACGCTTTTATCATTTACCATTCAAACATTTTGTATACATTTATGTATCATACTTTGAAATCTCATGTTGGTAACTTTGAATTCATTAATCGAATGGTAACTTTTCAAAACGTCTCATTTAGAGTTCGTTTTCTATAACTTGTACTTTGTATTATGAAGTAGCACCCCTATGACACAGTCTTCCGCTGCGGTATTTTGGGGGTGTTACAATTATTTAGTTTATAACTTAGGGGGATTATAATTTAATCTCCTTCTCAAAACTTGCAGGAAGCCCATCGTTTATGTTTGCCTCCCGTCACCTCCTTCGCCTCAATTTTACGGTCCTTTTATACTTCCAGACTTCCAGTTAGCTGTCACTTCTTTTTAATCGACTCTATTTCACAGCGAAAAGCAAAAAAAAAACATGTCTATATGATTTCAGATACGAACTCGTAAATTGTCATGGTGATTGCATCTGCTTTTGTTTTAGAATCTTTCATCTTTTAGAACAAGTCTAATGCTTTTTGATAAAAGCCATTGTGATTGTAACATGTGATCATTAATGTCCATGATGTTGTTCAATGACTATAAACACGGTCGAAAAGACAGCAGTATACACGTCTCCAGATTTCCATGCATTACAATAAGAGAATTATTCAATACCCAAAATCACCACTTTCAATCTTCTTTACCATTGCAAGACAATAAGCACTATCAATGCCTAACAGTTAAAGAGGTCGTTACCACATGGCAAACATACAAAACTCATTTCATGCTATAAGGTCCTGACCAATTTATTACGATATGAAAACCTGGGTATTAATTCATTTATATATAGACAAACAAGTCAATTGCATACATACCTGTGATGGATTCATGGGCGACGGTTGAGTTGATAGGTAAAGGCGTAAAGAAGAAAAGGTAGAAGCGATAAGTCATAAGGTAGAATAAAGGGAGTTAAAACCCGGGTTGATCTGGCCGGTTGAATAAGTTGAACTGTGAACCGGTAGGGTGGCCGGAAGCCAGTTTTGAGTGAAAACCCTGGCTGAAACCGGTTTTTAAAACGTTGGTTATAAGGGTATAATAGTCAATAGACCTAATTTATGTGTATGAATAAAAAATGCATCAATTACCCTAATTAAATAATCGAAAAATGAGAATTTCTGGAACAAAGTATCAAACACATTCGCGCGATAGATAATGTTGTTCACCGGAGGAATGATGATGCTAACCGGCGGTGCTACGGTGTTTCATCACCGGCCGGCGAGTGTAGTATGCTTAGGTTCTAGAACAACACAGAACAACAACAACAGTGGAGATCAATTAAGAGATCAACTTGATCACCTTCACTTTGAAGCTGATAACGCTAGAGCTAAAGGTATCATCACATTACTAATTAAATATTATTTGGTGGGTGTTTGGTATTTAGCTTTAGGGGCACAAGCTTATCTGTGGGCTTATATAAAAGCCTGGATTTTCTGGCTTATTTTGAGACTTATTGACTTATCTAAGTTTAAAGAATTTTCTGGCTTATTTAATAAATAGTTTATATAAGCCGATAGGTCTCAGAATAAGCCAGAAAATTCGGGTGTATGAAATATAAGCCGAAATCAAATAAGCTTAAGCAAATAAGCTCCTATAAGCTTTTTTATGGAGGCTTACGAGCTTATCTGTTTTCGGTTTGTATTTCATACGCCTGAATTTTCTGGCTTATTTTGAAACTTGTAGGCTTATATAAGTTTGTTATGACATAATAAACTTATATAAGTCCCAAAATAAGCTAAAAAAATGAGGTTTATGAGACATAAGCCGAAAACAGATAAAGCTCATAAGCACATAAATAACCTTAAACAAACACCCCTTTTCGATAGAATAAGGATATAGCTTCGTTTGACTGACAAAGCTTAGGAGAGCGTTTAGAAAAAATAAGCATTTCGTTACGGTATAAGCAACTGCGATTTGTTATAGTTGATTATGTCTTCTCTTTTAAAAAGGTGTAGTAGTTTTAGTTAGTGATTATTAAAATTTGTTATGGGTGTTTGGCATTGCGTTTTGTAAGTGATTTTGGGATTATTGTTTTTTTGAGTTTGTAGAAAAGTAGTTTAGTCGTTGGTTATAGTGAAATTGTTTATGATTGATTACTAGTAAATAGTCAGTTTTGGATAATCAGTTTGGAGTCGCTGCAGCAATATTGTATATAATTTTTGGGTGTCATTGTATGAGTAAATCAACTTCCAACAAGGTGTGGTGTCACAAGAGGTCTAAGGTTCGAACCTCACTTGGTAAACATCTAGGGTGTGGCCAGGAAAAGAGCTGGGAAATGGTCACGGGGATACCACAGTTAGGTTGCGTACGTCTCAGTCAGACTCGCCCTCCCCGCCGCCTCCGTTAACCTGTTTATTTTACATAAAAATCCTTAAAATAGTCAGAATATAAGGAAGCCATTAAACATCAGAACCACATCCAAACACAACTTCATGTAGCACGATGTTTTATTGGTGATTATCTAGCTCAGCATTTGATATCACATAATCACTCTTAAAATGCAATGCCATACACCCCCTATATGAATTCATTCTTATGTGCGAATATGTTAGACACAAAAGAAACGCTAATACAAGTAATACAATACACCTTTTTTTGTGAAAATAAGCATGGTGAGTATGGTTAATGGTTATTTCAGCTAATAAAGCAAGACAGCGATTGTTGCGGTTATCTGAAGCAGCAGAAAAGCTTCAACGACAGGCAGCCGTTTGCGTTCAATCTGGTAAAGAAGATGATGCTAGAGATCTTCTTTATCAAAAGAAGAAGACTATGCAAACTCTAGAGAAGACCAAGAGTCGAATCGAGTTGCTTGATGAACTCTCAACAAAGCTGATCGAGGTTTGTACATCTGTTAGAACTTCCATGTTACCATTCATATGAAATTAATAAGCAGAAGCATCCGCTTATTGGTCATCGATTGAGGTGGGCAAATAGGCAGGTATGGGTAACATGTCAAAGGGCTTAATTTTTGTGCTGGTTAAAATGGGTTAGGTCTGCTTGCAAACATTTTTATGTGTTGACCTTAAAAAAAGTTATTTATCGGTAAATTAAAATGTGTTTAATGAACATATATTGTTACAAGAATCATATAACTTTTTTTAGTAAAGCATTTTAGGAGGTTTGTGGTCATTCAAATACACTTCAAATAATTTTCAAACCCTTCTACCCGTCTTCTATTGGTTTAACTGAACCATTTGACCTGTGCATGACCCAAATCGACCCGTTTATTTGTTAATGCAGATAACGTAGGTAAACTATCCTCTTACTTATTGACATTTACTGACTTGATGTTAGGCAATATCTCTACGAGAAAGGCAACTTGTGGGGACTGTTGCTCTAGATCTCGATACTGAAAAAGAAGAGGTTGATTCACCTGTTCGGGTTGTGTCACCATCTTCTGAAGACCCCCAAAATGACTCGCCAGATACTAGTGATGATCAACAGCTGCAAGATAATACAGACAATATTCCCATAGAACATGAAACAGAAAATCTTGAAGGATCTTTGCAAGTTCCCATAAAACTTTCAACTCATGGCATTCAATCCATTGATAGTAATAATAATCTGGCCAGCAGCTTAACTGGCTTAACATCTTATGAAGACTTTTTAGACCATGTTGATAAAAAACTTAACGAAATTGAAGATGAGGTCTCCACAGCTGTAAAGTTCTCGACCTTGATTCTGGAACACGATGAGCGCCCAAAAAATATGAAAGTGCAACAATTGAAGGAAATTCTTGGCGCTGTCCAACATGTTAGAGAAAGGTAGTGTCTAAACTGTAATCATGATTAGAGGTGGCAAGATGGGCGGGTTGGGCTCTAAACCAGTTCGTCTTGAATCAATCAAACTCAAGTATTTAGTTAGTATGTTAATGTTATTCTGATTACAAAAACAATTTAATTCACAATATTAATCTAAAATCCTTGACTAATACATTTCAGTAAGTTGTAATTACTAGAATTTGAGTTTCGGCAATGCACAGTCAAACTGACTGTTTACCTTTTAGCTATTTTTTTCTTCCATTTGACAAGTTAATAACATACAACCCAAATCGACCCCTTCATAAGTCTATCTGTTGAAATTACCACCTGTACTGATGATGTTGCTTTTGCTGATTCTTTTGTTTATGTGTGCTTGCAGAATTGCTGTCATGATGCCCACAGAAGCAGATATATAAATTAAGGGGTAGTGGTTTCGATGCCCGCAGTTTAGTACATAAATATAAAGCAGCTGGTTAGTACATGATTTTAAAGCTATGATTTTGTAGATGAAATCAAGTCTATGCCATATCCATCACTCGAAACTGAGTCCTCACATTCAACAAATTTTATTGGTTCTTATTTTGATAGTCTCGTCATGACTTGATATTTGAAAATTACGTTGCGCAAATGTTGGTGTCAACTTAAATACGTGAAGGTTTTGTAATTAATCTGTTTTTTTCCCCCCAAATGAAGAGATGATTGTATATCTTGTTGGAAAATTTAGTGCACTTGTGGGATTTGTTCACACCTGGTAATGGGCTTGGAGGTACGGAGTGTACACCCATCAGGTCCCTGAACACCCTGACTCAGATAGTGGTTAAGTGTTTTCAGTGTATGATGAAGTTCAGTGAGTTCACTCTTTCAGGGAGTGATACTCTGGACTGAATGGTATTCATCAGGTTGATGAGTTCAGCTCAGGCTGAAGGATCTCATCAGGGAGTTGATGTCCTCATGGACTAGCTCATCAGTGAGTATAACGAACTCACTGGACTGAATTCTAACTTGATTAGTAACTGCTTTGACCTATTCAAGGAAAAATCTTTTATCTATACTACAGTAAATATAAAGGAAAAATGGTCAATCTTGAAAAAATTGTCAATCTTAAAAAGTGGAAATCTTGAAAAAAATTTATTAAAGGAAATTATGAAATATAATTAATACTCTTATTAAAACACCCCATTACTTAAAAGTACAATGATTTATTCACATTGTACAACCAATTAAAAACATATCTACCAAATTAAATACAACTAATTAATACAAATCACAAACTGAATTGACCCGGGACGCTTCAAACCCGACGGGTTTAACCGGTTTAATATGACCCGTTTTGACCCAACGTAGCAAGTTGACCCGGTTTAAATCGACCAATTTTTCGACCGAAACGGTTCAACCGGTTGAACCACCCGGGTCGAACCGGGTTTCAAAACATTATGTTTAATTCTCAAATCTTAAAACTTTTATTATTTTTCATTTATAACCTATAAACTTTTTTTTATGAATAAACTATTTGTCGCTATAAAATCCCGTTGCTATGCACGGGTACTCGTCTATTCTACCCTTGAACCTTGAAAGCCAAAAGGGCATTTAGGGTGAATAAAAGAAATATTGATCTGGAATGGAACATGCGTAAGATTTTGAATTGATCACTTATTAAGTAAATAAGACTTTTTCTTAAATCTTCTCATGTAAGCCTCATGATACCAGTTGTAACCCACCCCAATTACGCATTAAGAAACGCACCAGGATTTTATTCATGCACAAAGTATCAAACCATCATTCAGAAAACCCTTCATCATCATCATCCAAAAATCGCCACTATTAAGCTTACCTAGGAAGCTTAAAGAAATGTGTTCACTTATTTCTTTGTTTCTACTTTCATATGTTTCTTTCTTATCCAGTTTTTCTTTCTGGATCAGATATTAAGAACCTGGCTGCTTGTGACGAAGGTGCACTTTTATTGTGAACGTTGTTCGACCAAGTTAATCAGAACGATTCGGTAGGTTCTTTTGAGATTAACACCTTAGCTTCTGGATTCATTCAAACTAAAATGTTTTGATGCACCCAAATCGTTTAATAACATGGCATTTTTTAAAGGCGATATTGTCTAAAAGAAAGCCTGATTCTAAATCATATATGCAGAATTTTTTTGGGAAATGCCATAAGTCAAATACTACCTGCACTACTCACTAATCTCATTGGTAAAAAAAATGTTGTTGACCATGTCTTTCAAGATGTGGTAACACGTGCTTCATCAATACCCATTGCAACAACTTATAATACAACACCCCCTTCTGATTTTGTGGAACAACCAGTGTTGCAAAAATCGGTCAACTCGGCCGATTAATCGGCGATTAATCGCTAATCGGCCCTGAAACTTGGAGAGATTTACAAGGTAATCAGCCGATTAATCTGCCGATACAAGGAAATCGGCCGATTAATCGGTTAAAAATCGCTAATCGGCCATAGACCGCCTCAGTACCGATTCACGATTTTTGCAACATTGGGAACAACCATCAGTTTCATCTTCTCGATCAGCTAAAAGAGAAATTTCCACACATCATTTTTATTATTTTATGTTTTATGTATTAACGTTACATAAAATACTTAACCATAATATGACACCTATAACTATTTGTCGCTAGGAAATCCGTTGCTATGCACGGGTACCCGTCTAGTATATAATAAAACAAAACTCTTAGTGGGAACTTTCACATTTAAAAAAAAAGATTATTTCCTTATTAAGTAATATTTTAATTAATTATTATTTTTTAATTTATAAATTCGTTTTGTTGATATACTACACAAGTAGAAGATAAATACAAAAAATATAGATAAAATGCAACTAACAATATGATTAAACTTTTTAAATGATTATCTTTAATAATAAAAACTATAATTAAAAATCATAAATCAAATAAAACAAAGATTAAATTATTTATTTTTTAATAAATAAAAATATGTTAATCAAAAAACTTTAAAAAAACCCGCGCGTGCGCGGGTATTATAACTAGTATAAAGGACAATAATACTCTCACATGGAAGACATATATGACTTTTTTAATTGGTGATCGGTTTAGCTGGTGACCAGTTGCAAAAGTAGCACATATTGCATAGCATTAACGGTTTCAATAAGTTTTATTGGTTATATTAGTATTTAGAAATTTCTAAAAGTGAATTACCTATATGTGTAATTAATCCTAAACTTTAACCAGGTTGGCATTTTAAAAGTTCTCACTAACCCAAAAATCACTACTTGTGACTGGGGAGTAATACCAACAGCAAATGCCCCAATATTAGCGGTCACCCATCTTGTCTACTCTTAAAAACAATAGTGACCACATCCTCCGATTATATGTGATAAACAATATTCCATCATCATAAATTTGTTGGTATCACGATTTGTATAATGTATTGCTCTGAATCAAATAGTTTCTTTAAAACTCCTAGATTTAAAGAAACTTTTCTTCTTTCGTCACCAAATTATGGGAAGTGTGCTTAAGATAAATTTTTGAAAAACAAACTGTTTTATAATACATGTTATGCGTAACAAAGCTCATAAAAGCCTTAAATATTACTAGTAGCTTTTGTAGGGTTTAGAATCAAAAACTACTTTAAGTTGCTTGTAACTCCAACTTCAAATTTATTACGTATTAAGTAGTCTTGCCAAATATACTTTTAAGGGACGTTTGGTTTGCAAATTTGTAACCCGTGAATTTTAAATTACGGTGGTTTTTAAACTTTAGAAGTTTTCAAATCCGGATATTTCATTTCCCGTTCATGTTCGGTTGACAAAAGATGTTTAAGAATATTTATGGTGTGAATTAAGGGGGTGGCAATGGTGTCTAATGATGCCTAAAAAATAATTGTAATTAGCCAATCATATTAAGCCAACTAATTTCATGCCTAATGATGCCTAAGTTCATATGTTTAGTGGCAATGTTGCCTAACCATGCCTAAACATTATTATTATTATTATTATTATTATTATTATTATTATTATTATTATTATTTTGAAAATCCATCATTCAAACGGTAACTTGGTGGTTGTAACGTTCAAAAATCATAAATGCAAAGGTTTTACCGATTCGGTAAACCTTGCCGATCTAAATGCCGATTTGGCCATGCCGATGGAGTGGTTTTGTGTTGCTGATTCATGCCGAGTGTTCCCGATCCAATACCGACTACGATGCCACCCCCCTAATAGATGACAATATTGTCCTAAGATCTTTTCCGTCAATTAGTATCGTGTAATAATGCCTACAAGAACAACAAACAACATAAATATCATAAACAAGAACAATCGGGAGTTAAACAAAGCTCTACAAGAACAATAAACAATAGGAACAACATAAGCATTTAAAAAAAAAAAAAAAAAAATTACAGTTAAGTTCAAAACTTTATAAAATAATCTAATACCTTTATTGTTGTTGTTAAAACAAATAAACGCATAAAAACAAAAACGTTATTTTATATAACGATTTCTTTACGTTTTATTAATGACAAATATAAAAAGTATTAAGTAAAAGTTCAGCCAAACAAGTTTTAGACTTAAGTTTTCATTTGACGAAAATAATTTGAGGTATGAATATGGATCCTTAAAATTTGTTTATTGATAAAAGAAGGTTTTATTATACATAATGCATTAAACACTTGCATCATTTATAAAAACATTGCATATATGTATAACAATTTAAACATTATTAGACTTATTATGGTATTATGTGTTTAACAATTTAAGAACGAATCTTGGCCTTCATTCCTGCACATTTTCATGAATCACAAGAATGGAAATATTTCTAACAAGACATGAATGACCAAAAAAGCCGGCTAGTGAGGGGCTTGCAGGAGAAGGACAGATCCCTCATAAATCATAATAGACTGATCCCTTAAAAGGGACCCGTGGATCCGTTGTAGGTTGTGAAGCCCTCACTTTGCATATTTAAACAAGCCATTTGCATGCCATTTTCTTTACCCTTTACAATCATCTATCTAGCATTCTTTCATATATTCATACACATACTTCTTTAATCATTATCTAGTTTTATATTCATTCAAGTGATCCACAACTAATCCATCATTCTAGCAAGAGAAGAGCACAAAAAGATTTCCAAGTCTTATGTGTTATATGTGTTATAGTTGTTAGCTTTTGTATTTGCAACTTAGTTGTGCTATTATATTTTACTATAATACACCGAAGTTCATAAACACCATCATACACCAAAATAATAGAGTTAGGTTAGTATTTTAGTCCTCAAAATACTTAGTAGGAAAAACCCGGTCCAGAAGCAGTGACAATACGTTTCACTCCTCTAGGTTACAATACACCGAAGTGCCAATCGTCAAAACCCGGTCCAGAAGCAGTGACAATACGTTCCACTCCTCTACATTAAAATACACCGAAGTGCCAATC
Source organism: Artemisia argyi (assembly GCA_030686995.1). Classification (NCBI taxonomy): domain Eukaryota; kingdom Viridiplantae; phylum Streptophyta; class Magnoliopsida; order Asterales; family Asteraceae; genus Artemisia; species Artemisia argyi. The sequence continues at coordinate 43,067,299 of CM060683.1, read as the reverse complement.
GTCAAAACCCGATCCAGAAGCAGTGACAATACGTTCCAGAGAAGAACGAAGTGCCGCATCAAATGAACCCTGAGCACGCTCAAAGACCTGAGGAGAACATGTGCGCATAGAAAAATATAACTTGAAAATACCGGCACAAGCACGAAGGAGCAACAACTCACACTGAGGATTATTAAGCTTAGCAACAACACCCATAAGCTCAATGCTTTTAGCATATTATTAACATATTATTATTATTAATAATTATTAGTTATAAACGAGTGGGTTAGCCCGCGCGTTGCTGCGGGATGCTGTATTGATTTATAGAACAATTGTGTTAATGTTTACTTAGCGTGGTCTCACTATGTGTGAACATTTATATTTGTATAGTTTGGTAGCCCGCACGTTGCCGCGGGATTGTTTTTCACCATATACAACATTAACAATGATCATCATCAACAACAATATAAACTGTGACAATTCAGTAAATACTTTAACTATAAAAAAATTAATTCATTAGCATCAACATACATTTTCCTCATGCGCTCTTTTCTGATTCAAAATTTTATATAGCACCAAAGGTTTATCTTTGATAGTCTTTGAACTACATTTAGAGACACTTTCCAACCTAGCTAATTAACCAAGCAGACGTCAAATCGATTCACACACTAACCTCTTGATTTCAGTCTCTTTCTGCTTATCGCCGTTCTCCACCTGCTCCTTTTCATCATCTTTGAAAAACCTTGGCAACGGAATCTATTCCCTACGTAAGACATTTCATACTTATTAGCTTATAGTTGTTTCCAAAGACAATATATCAGTTTTAAAGTGTGACATGGCAAAACATCAGTAAAGAAGCTGTAAGCTTTCACAATTAGCCATACCAAAAGAGTTTCTCGTTAACGTAAGTTAAATAAGCATGTCGGTGCTTTACTCAAGCACCCAAAAGAGCTCAACAGCATTACAAAGATCCAAAAAAAAAAATTGCATACCCAAACACCCAGATGAGAAAATATTAGGCCAAATATGCTATTATGCCTGATGCTATTCCGATTCACGCTGATATTCAACAGTAAACTCTTTCACCCGAACTGCAAATATCTGGAAAGGAGTCGGTTTCCATAGCTGCAAATTCTGAGCATTTGTCGCCCCCACATACACACCTGCACAAAACATCGATATAAAAGTTTCAGTAAACTTATATTACTCATGTCGTCCTAATAAGATTCTACTGACCTCCTACTAAGCATTCAACCAAAATAACTCCAAAAATTTCTGACAGGCCTACATTATTATTACTCAAAAATAATGCCATGAATCAGAAGTTTAGCATGGCTGCAAATAAATGCAATCTAGGTACCAGGGTAAAATGATATTTGTACATGTATCACTCCGACAAATAGATGTGATCAATATAAAACACAAATTGAAGTAAAGTCAGCAGAGTAAATTCTGTAAGTATAATCCTTCAAATATTTGCAAATGTTTTTGCCCATTTGATTGTTAAAAGCAGCGAACGTGTTTGCAGCAGTAGCAAGTCACGTCCGTAGGAATAAACCGCATAAGCAGTAGCAGTTAGAGGTATAGATAAGGCACGTGTACCTGGCCTATTGTGAGACGCACATTTATTTGCCCATTAAAAAAAAAAAAAAAAAAAAAAAAAAAAAAAAAAAAAAAAAAAAAATTAATGAGTATATATCAAATCGTTAAATCTCTTTTTCATTTAATCATTACAACTGGAAACAACATAAAAGATCATTTTTTAGCCAACCATTACATAGTTAAATGCCCTTTGGTTTGCACTTTTTTTGCAATCATGATGATCGGCATAGGTAGGCAAACAGGCCAATAAAAAGAATATATTTGCCATGGCTGCAAGGTAAGTGAGGCTGCCTCGCCACGATGAAAAAAAAATACAACCAACCAATCCTAAACACCCCTTAAGGCTCAGATTTACGAATACTGTTAGCTGTACCAAAGACTCGCCATGGCTGCAATCGTACGCTTAGTGTGATTGCCTAGCGAAGATACGGGCGTACATAAACTACATACAATAAACACAAAATTATCACCTTTAATGTCCCCCGCCTCTATACTCAAAGTCTCAAACAAAAAAGACTTCACTATAAAAGGCATCGCACGTCCGCAACAACACACTAAACTGCAATCAAGCATCAGTAAACAACTAAACATAATCAACCCATCTAGAAAACCAAACAAAAAAGCACTATAATCACAATAACAATAACAATAATAAAGGCTTTTCAGATGCTGATTTCTAGTTAAAACAAAGCTCAAATTAGTATAATCTTTTAAAATAACCTTACAATAATAATGTTTACGCTAGCATTTCACCCATATCTACAAATTAATAACCCATTATACAATAATCAAAAAACCATTCCCAAACACCCTTAAAGATTTCTAAACCATAATAATCATAAAACAAAATCAACTTTAATATAACAAAACCCTTAATAGTACTTACCAATTAGAATGTTGCTGACTGTAGCTCCATGGGCATGTATGAACACTATTGTTCAACCATGAACCAAGCACACCTTGCACTGCCAAAAGAAAATTAGGTAAATGCCATTTTTTTCTAATAGCAGAACACACAAAGTATGTACCTGATGTTAACAACAATAGAGATGGAAGAAAAATAGGGTGAAAACATTTTCACTTAGTTAATTAATACGTAAGTTCAGGTCATGATGCTCATAAGTTTTCGGATTATATTTTTCAATTAACAAATAGCAGCTATGTACAATCAGTTACATCATTGTACATGCTAGATTATAACCTACTAAACAGATATAAACGTAATAGAGATACATGACAGCAATTGCATAATATACATTCACAACAAACACATCACATATAGCGCATAACCCATTTTCCCTCTTGTTAAACCAATGACTTTTTAACCCAAAAGTAGTATATTGAGACAATGTCAATTACTAAATATTCAAATATTGTGACAATGTCAATTAACTGGTTATCCACATATCAGCTTCCTGCTTTCTTAAGAGAATCCAAAACTTACATTGAATCATCATTTGAAGATCCACATAACTTTTCTGGTCGATCACATCACAACCTTGGTGTCCTCATGGGTACAGATACAAAACCAAGTACACTTCATCGCTGCAACAAAAGTATATCACCAAGCCAAGGTAAGCAGAATTAGTATAACATACATTTTCCCATAAGCAAATTAAAGGCTCACACACCAAACAATAGCCGTTATACAAAACAGCCGTATAAGCCAAAGACTGAAAGACAACCATCAACTCACAATTACCTTTTACAAACAACGACATGATCATTCTCATCTAAGAAACCAAAAGAAAACAGAATCATGTTCAAGTCAATCAAGGCAATAAACCCATAAAAGTACACAAACATTGCAGCATCGCCACAACTTTTTTCAAGTGCAGGTTTATTTTTTCCTTGAGAATGATGATATCGTTTCCTCATAATCAAAAATATGCAGAAGAAGAAGTGATGGGTTAACCTGTCTCAAGATGTAGCTCTGACCTCTAACTTTTTTCAAGCAGCAACAAAATCTTCCAATCGGTGTCTTCCCCAAATGTTAAGCTCTAACAGGAATAGACCCCTTAATATCCTCACCCACCTTATGCCCACATAACTAACAGTCCAAAACCACTATTAAATCACCTTTTTTTTCTGGAAATGAGTGAATCAATTTTTTTCCCATGAATGGATCCGTAAATCGAGCTCATCGATTCAGCAGTTCTGTGAGCCTATGACCAATTTTTTTAAAGTTGTTTGTGCACAATGGATATTAATAATTGATGAATCTTGGGATTTTTTGGGTTTTGTATATGGGTTTGATGAGTGAGAAAGAGCCTCGTGTGTGTGTTTGTGTGATAACGGTTCTCTGGAATTTTCTAGGAAGAGAGGAGGAAGTATAAAGCGTACAATACAGGTTAAGTAGTAGAAAACAGGGCAGAACAGTGTGTTACAGTGCAAAACAGTGCACCCCACTTCGGTTTAGAAGCGTATAATGTGTTGCACTATTCATCGCCACTGTTGGGTTTAAACCATTTATATAAAACGGACCAGTCATAGACTGCCGCATGGCCCATTAGCACTCCAAAGGCCAATAGGAAATCAGCTTATTGCACTAATAACTTGTTAATTAACGTGTCGTGGGTCCCAGCGCCTAACGGGTTTTAATATATACGAGGTTTTTAACCCGCGCGTTGCCGCGGGGTGATTTGAGATTAGGTTGGTGCGACATTGTCTTTGTTGTAGCACTTATATAAATAACTGTATCCATATCAATAACTGTATCCACATGCAACATGAAAACATACATACAAAGGCTTCCTCTAATGTACTAACTAAAAGTTTTTTCATTCTGTGACAAACAGTACTCTTACTCCTCGTATACTTCATCATTGAACCGCCAATCGCACAGTTTTTCCTCATTACAGGACTCTCCATCATCTTTGCCAACAACCCCCCACCCGTAGACCCTTTCACTGCGCTATTAACCACTCCCTCTCTTTCACCTCTGTGTTGTTGACCCAAATCATCTGTAGGCCATAAAAAGTTGTTAAAAAACAACATACAACGCTGCAAAATCTGTCCTAACACCTCTTATTTCCACTGTCCAAATAGCATATAAAAGTTATTAAAAACAGCATACAAATATGTTAAAAGTAGCATTAAAAACAGTTTAAAAATGGTACACAGAGCTATATAATGCGTGTCGAAACACTTCTTTTTTCTACAGTTCAAACAACATATCAATCGTGTAAAATAAGCATGTAAAAGCAGTGTAATAGTGCTTCTTATATCTAACGTGGAAAAGTTTTTATACAACATCTTCAATTGTATAAAGACAATGGTGCAAGTACATTATACATGAAGAAACGCAATAGTTTTCCACCTATTCTGCCTGCAGATGCTCTTTTCGGAAGTCGAGTGGGAAATACCAACATGTTATGAGGGAATAGCTGCATAATCTTGTATGGGAAGTATAAGGCACATGTTTTCGTATATAATCAGTAGATAGACCAAAATGACCACCGTTTTTCTCAAGTATTACCCATAGCATGTTATCATGTGGTAGTTACATAACCTTGTATGACAGAATGTGCATGGCGAGTATTCTGATGGGAGCTCTAACAATCTGGCATTTCTCATGTATTCATACCTACAATGGTAGCAATTGACATTTAGTATAGGCCATTGCAAAGTGAGACCACAATTTCAGAGGACATGGAAAAAGAAAAAAATAACTGTGTTGTTTGATATGTGTTAGTTGATTATTATAAGACACATGTTTTCGTGTCTGACCAATAAATAGACAAAGATTCACGCTTATTTTTTATTTATTTTATTTGTTTTTATTATTATTTTTTTTGAAAATATTATCCATATGACGTTATCAAGTATTAGTTGCATAACCTTGTATGACTGAATATGTGTGGCGAGTATTCTGATGTGGGCTCGGATAAATCAGCATTTGTTGTCTATGTGCACCTACAATGGTAGCAGCCATCAGTGAATTACTATAAGGAATTCGAATGTAGTAATACAATTTAAAAAGACATAATAGTGAATAAATGTAATTGCAACATATTACCCATAATATGTTACAAATCAATAGTCAAATGACCTTGTCTCGTACCTTGTGCGCGGCCATCATTTGAATGTCAACTGGAATAACCCGTTGTTCCTTGTCGTGCGCACCTACAATATCAGCAGCTGCCGGTGGGTTAAAATAAGGCATTCTAAAACAATTGCACTATCTAAAAGAGAAAAAAAAAATTACAGATAAAGCAACATTAACTTAAGAGTAGCGCAAGGTATGTAATCACTTGTCTGTGACTGATGATCGTGTCCAATTATCCTGACTACACAGAAGAACGATTACATTCTGCGTCAATCTATATTTGTCCAACAAAAGTCCTGCACAGGTTAAAAAAAATAATAATAACTATTAAAAAGATGACGAAACGCTATTTCCAAACCGTCGTATAAATTAGCATTTGGATGACCTAGCGTTTCAACATATCTCTTAACATCCTTGCGATGCAACCTTCGTTTTTGCCTCATTATTTTTTGCTGGGAACTTCCTTTTCCGGGTATCTGACTGCTGCAAGCAACCAAATAGCAAATTTAAACACGATTAAGTAAAGCATTGTTTCTCCGCTTTTCAGTTACAGCAATTTGTGCAGATTCTTGTGGTGTAGGGAAAATATAAATTGTTGAAACGGGTGGTTATTGAACTAAAAGTGCAAAAGAGATGTAAAAAATAGAATCTGTTGTTATATTTTTAAGAAATCAACGATGCTTTCTTTTATCTGTGATATTAGTGAAGCCGTTTGGTTTGATATGGTGAGATCATGACATTCTGAAAGCACATCGATAAAAGTTATGGCATATGTGATATAGTTACGCATCCTGGCCTACCTAGTAATACGTATCTGATTCTCTTGAGTTGGTTAATTGGCCTCTCTCTTTTCCATGTTCTGGTACCGTATTTGAAACTTTTCTACGGGTGGTGGTGCCTCCTCTCTAAATGCAGTTTCAACACATCTTTTAGTTTCCGCAATGCTCCGATCAAAATAGGCGTCTGCAATAAAGTGATCCTCCATAAGAAATACAAAATAATTAGATCATGTTACATCGTTCGGGAATACACTTTGAAAGAAGTGCAATAATAATTAAAACAGAATTACAGAAAGCAAGAAAAGTTAATATAAAAGGATTCTAAATTATCAATATTCAGTAATCATGTAAACTCACAATAAAATCTGACGTTTTTACTAATGATAAAACAGTTATGGACTATCTAATATGGAGTATTATGACTTCTCATATACTATTCAATTTTCAGATAGGACCCATGAGCTAGTTAATAGAAGCCACATGCCTTAGGTTTGATGCAGAAATAGGCCTCGTAATCTAGCCCCTGTGGAACGGTTATTTCTAGTCTTTATAGCAATCGATAAAGCGTTCTTTGGAATAAGGATGGTCAGATGGTCCTGTTCTAATGGACTGCAGTTGACTCAACTGAACCTACTTATATTACCCTTAACAATGTTAATTGTCTGAGATACGATTCGAAACACCAAACATATAAGCACATCGTCTACAAACTTCTAGTTATTTCTAAAACGGATGTCTTACAAAGTCGAGGATTTAATAATAGTTGGTAGGAAACAAAGCAAACATTATAAACCTGTAAAATGAAATCATAAACTTCCGATAGTTCTAAAGCTTCGTATCTTACCTAACGGTAACAAATCCAAATATTTCTGAACACTTCCTTTTTTACTGTTAGGTAAGATTCTTGGATTTGTTACTGCTAGGTAAAAAAGAACAATGGTAAGGTTAGTCGTTCTTTTTAAAACACTCAGTATCAAGCCTTGGTACAGTATCAAGCCTAGGTACAGGCTATCTTTTGTTTTTCATATTTATAAAGCAAACAACTTAAAAGAATCCAAAAGAGGTGATAGCTAAAAAGTGGCAACGCATTAAAAAGCACAACATGTCAGTAATGAAACATGAGTGAAAACCAACTATCGAATACAACAACAGATAGGCAACATGAAAAAACGAAAAAACATACAAACAAAAAAAAGAAGATAATAATAATAAATAAAAATAATCCTACCTAATAGCAATTGAGGGAACAACTAAGAAGTACCTAAAGACGCATTGCACAATAAGATCAAATAAAAAAGTTACATACCAGTATCGAAGATGTTTTAATAAATGGTTACAGCAGCCCCTGAACACCCATTTATACCACCCAAAATCCGCTAAAAAAAAATTGGGATACTACTTTGTTGCTATTGTTTTGTAGCAGTTCCAAAAATCACCCAAAATCCTACTAAAAGCCACCCAAACATTTGCTAAAAATGATCCATTTACCTCTTTACTGCTGCTATTTCATACCAGTACCGAACTTATGTTTTGCCTGTTTTCAAAATCGATAGTATTACCTAAAGCCGCGACCATAATAGGTTGCCTCGCCAAGATACGAACAGTCGCATAGCAGCCCATATAATCAAAAATCTGCCATCCATTTTGAGTACACTATATGAGGCTCAGAATGGTTAGTAATCTCAAAAAGCGGATACATCCGGATTAGCTGCAAACTTGATAGTTTGCCACGCCAAGACACGGAGATTCACGGCTTTAATCAAACCCGTTTAAATTCATCATCGCCTCTTATATCCAATATCACCAACAGTTTTGTTTCAGACAAAACAGAAGTGGTACCCGAAACCTGACATGGCTGCAACCATATGTTTACCCTGCCAAGATATGGGCTTCGGCAAGCTACACTTAGCAAGACAAAGCGACATCAATAGCATACAAATGAGGAAGAGCTGTCAAAATGGTACGATCACAACTTTAATCAATCTTGGTGATATTCATCACAGGCCCTTACAATTAACATTACCATTATTTTCGTGTCACCATGGAAGCAGTACCCCAAAACCCGACATGGCTGCAACCATGTGGTTGCCATGCCAACATACAGGGTTTGGCAAACAACACTTACCAAATCACCTTTACTAAACTAACCCAAAGGCATCAAAGCTTCATTACGAAACTTTCAAAAACAAACGATGCCTTTGATTTGGAAGCACGTGTCCAGATAAAAGGGTATGTACCATTCGCAACTTATACCACGGCTCAGAATGAGCACTTATTACCATACTTGTATGACTTAACAAAGTGCAGTAAAGGGCACTATAAGCATAAGCACACCGTCATTCACTGTAACAAAAATTAAATGAATTTTGTTACTAATCATGTTCAACAAAAGATACTGCAAAGTGGTCTGAGTTATGAAAGAAATACAAAAGGTAACAAAAATTTATAAAAGAAAAACAAAGCTAACAAAAAGCCACAAATTATAGAAAACCCTAATCTGTAAAAAAAATAATAATAAAAACCATAAAAATTAAAAACCCTAAATATAAAAACCATAAAATTTAACAAAAATAAACCACCATAGATAAAAATGATACCCTTTTTACGTTGATCGGAAATCATAGATGTGTGTACTTGTGTTATGTAGGTTATGAAGAATCCAGAAGAGGCTACATCTATCTAAACTGATGGATGTGGCTAAAAAAACCAACCACTGTACATTGTACCAAACGCATTGATACAACCACAAAAATAGATGAAACACATTAAAATAATATGGTTCCTGTAGAACCCTCTCACAAAAACACTATAGATGCTCCGATTTGTTATTGGGTAGGTTCGCCGGTCGGGTCGCCGGAGCACCGGTCAATTAGAGAGAAGTGAGAGAGATATGTGAGAGGCGTTGGATCCGGAGCACAACTCAATTTAGGCGGGTGTGGGTTTAGGAAAACCCGTTGGGCCCGAAAGTTCTACAGTAAAGTGAGGGGGAATCCACGCCTATTAGTATATAGATATAATATATGAGGGTGAGCAAACAGACCGGATGGACCGGACCGACCGACAAAACCGACCGGACCGGACCGGACCGACCACATTCGGTCCGGTCCTCGGTCTAGCCTTTTTGGCTAATTCGGTCCTCGGTCCGGTCCGGTCCGGTCCGGACCGACCAAAAAACCGAAAAAACGTGCCAAAATACACCCAATTGGACCGGACCGACCGAAGACCGGACCGGACCGAGACCGGACCGACCACATTCGGTCCGGTCTCGGTCTATGGGTTTTCCGGTTCTCGGTCTTCGGTCCGGTCCGGTCTTGGCCGGTCCGATCCGGTTTTTGGACCATGCTCACCCCTATATATATATATATATATATATATATATATATATATATAATATTTATAATTATTATATATATAACGCAGTGTCAAACTTATAGAAACGTGTAAAAACCAATAAAATAAACTTTGGGCTATCTTTCCTAACGCTAGCCCATTCCGTTCTTTGTGTCTGGCCCAACATGAGTTGCACCATTTTGTAAACACCCCACATGACATTTGCTTTGGACTTCAGGACAGGTAGCTATATCCATAACAACTCGACTAATCCGTTTAACATGTTATGTATATCCATAACACTTCGACTCATCCGTTTAACATGTTATGCATATCCATAGCAATTCGACTCATCCGTTTAACATGCTATGCATATCCATAGCAACTCGACTCATCCGTTTATAGTTCTAATTCGGTGATTATAGTTCTAATCCAGGTCAAATCACTTGATTACCCGGGAAAATTCCGCGCCTAGTAAAAACGTAATTATCCAGCGTGGCATGGTCAAACTATGAGGAATGTCTTTGAGAGGACATGTCCTCGCCAATGAGTGTGAACAGTAACAGCCAGATTACAGCTAGCCAAGGTCAACTTTTTTTTTTGTGTTAATTTTGTCGTGCAGTGGTGTTATTGGCGAGGACATTCATGTCCTCGCTAAAATTCGTAGCCAGTGTTCCCTTTCCTTGTAGTGTATCCATAAGTCAAAAAAATGTTCTTTAGTAATTTTAGAAATCATGGTTCATACATAAGTTTAGTTGAATATGAAACACGTAGGTTTCTTTTGTAATAATTTGAAACTTTACATGGTTATAACTTTTCTGATGACAAGTAATTATGGTAGCTAGCAGTAGACATTACTTATGTGTTTAATGATCAATGGCATTAAACAACGACATGAAACAACGCTCCGCCGCAACGACGCCCATCTTGTTACAGTGTTACACTATATTTTTAACCAACACTACTACAAAAAAAGGCCATAGTGCCCGGTTAAAAATGGTCATAGTGCCCGGTTTTGCATGAGGGCTCAAAAGGGGGGGGGGGGGGGGGGGGGGGGGGGACTCTATTGGAGAAGCAAATAAAGCCCGGTTTAGAAAACGGGCTCTATTACCGCTTATAGAGCCCTGTTTTCAATCAACTAACATGGCTCTATGTGAATTTATAAAAAATTAAAAAAAAAAATAATAATATAGTAAAATCTTCTCATGCTGTAACACGAGGCAATTAAATCAAACTTTTCTTGCAAAAAGAACATTATTCAAACCAAGATGATTCATTGAGTTACAGCTTACTTTGTCTTAATACATTGAGATTAATCTTGTACTCTTGCAATGAAAAAGAAAGTGAAATGTACAGCATTATACATTGCCTTTTCTTGCAAAATGAGCATTATACTTGTTACACATATCCATTTGGAAGATTGGACATTTGTTGTATGTACCTTTCCATCTTCACCAATGATGGAAATTTCTTGCTCGTTTTTACTTCCTTCAGCAAACATACAAAGATCAAGCATGCCTCTTGCCCCGTTGTCAAATTCAACAATAACATATGCATTATCAATGATATCAGGTACCTATTAGACAATACAATAGCACAAGTTGAATTAGAGAGAGCATAATATTCCATTGAATGTTGACTTTAGAGGTCAAACTTGCCAATACTTAAGTTAAACAATGACAAATATTTTAGCTACAAACTTAGCGTTAAAATATTTCACTTCTATAATATAGTTTAAGTTGAATTTGTTAGCTTAATATCTTCAAAATAGATAGAATATAAAGATTAATTTGAGAATAAGTTTAATGACTTTGACCCTTGAGTCAGAATGTGCTACTACTTCTGAATGGTCATTTTAGTAGCAGACTAAAATAGAACGAGCACAATACCTTGCCATCATAAACTTCATTTTTGTGATTTCTATCAATGGCTCCAGAAGCCATTACATGAACTGGATTAGCGCCTACAAACAATCTCATCAGATCAAAAAAATGGCAGCATTTTTCAACAAGAGTACCTCCACTGTTGCAATTAAATCTGTTCCCAGTTGTCCACCTAAAAAAGACGCGAGTAGTCAAGAACATTAATGATTATAAAAATCCAACGCAAATCATATAAAGTAAATAAGTTTAAATAACTACCTTAACCAGAAATGGAAACCGATGTTCCCTAATTGAAACCATCTTAACATGTCCCAATCTTCCACCATTAACAATGTCTATCAGCTTAGCCACTGGAGGCATGTATCTATACTCAAGTCCAACTTGCACCAACCCACTATCCAGCATTTCTTTGTGTCCTGAAAACACCTGTTACAACAATCCGTGTATTCAGTAACAATAGTAAATGCTAGTTGAATCACAAAGTTATGAACTGGTGCTCCTTGTGGCTGCATAGAACCACATTGTTCTGTTAAGAGAGTATAGTGAATTTTTAAACATACCCCAAAGTATTCAAGTGTAAAAAATAAATAGTAACGATACCTCACAGCCTAAGACACGAGATAGAAGCTGTTGCAAAGCTGATAATTGTCCAAACAGCTTGTGACCAAATCAACCATTTATAAAAGATAAGTCCATTTTTGGCCACTTCACAGCCACATAGTCCACACATAGACAAACACAAAAATAAAACACTTTAATTGTCTAAATCAACAATGAAGACATATAAACCCCCAAACCCAAGTTCATTCTATCCATCTATTGAGCACAATAAAGCATATATGCAACAAAATATACATGATGTAGCAGTAGTGTATTTACCTTGGATCCCACAAGCTTCAAGGCTTTAGTATAAATCTAAAACATAATATCAATGGAAGAATGAGTCCCCAAAACCTCAAAGTAACATTTTATCACAGAAAATAGCACGACAAAGCACACCATTTATGACAGCAAAACCAAGTCCTAAACCAAGTCCTGAAACACCTATTTTGGACATCAAATATCAGCTTCAAACTCCCATTTTGTGACAACAAAAAAGTCTTCCCGAAGACCCCATTTATCACAGAAAATTATATTGTTTTAATATGAAACTAAAGATTTGTTCTGGTGTCAAATTATTTAATTCCCCTACATAACTTAAAAAAAAACAATAAATTTCAACAATTTCACTAAAAAACAAGACCTTATTAACTAACAATATGGTATAAACAGACATAAGTAATTCGAGAAACAAATTTAATAACATTAATGAGATATTATAAAGATTAATTGAAGAACGATATCAATTGTAGCAAATTAGTACCTCCTAATTCGAATTAGTCTGTTGTTGGCTTGGATCTGTGACGAAGATGGCTTGTGACGCCAATGGTGTGCGACGGTGATGGTGGTGGTGGTGAAAAGTGAAGGGGGGAAAGAGATTAGGGTTTTGTGTGTACTGAAATTTGGGGAGGGGGAAATAACGCGCCCTTTTGGTTTTAAGATTTTTGGTTAAATTTTGAGAACCACCAACTTTTGGTTTTATGTTTTTGTTGGTGGGCACTCTAATAGAGCGCGGTTACGTGGAAAAAAAAGGGCTCTAATAGTTTTAATCATAAAGTCCGGCTTTATTAAAGAGAACATGTCTCTATACAAAGAATAGAGCCCGGTTTGTAAGCAAAAATCACGGCTCTAAAATTTTTTTTTGCATAGAACCCGGTTCTATCAGAAAAAACACAGCTCTATACCCTTTTCCACAACCCGAAATTCCTTAAGAGCCCGGTTTTCACAAAAAATGGGCTCTCTATGTATTTTTTTGTAGTAGTGCAACCAAACACGTATTTGTGTCATTTTCATTTAGTTGACAATCCCTTTCAAAAAAAAAAATTATCTCCAAAATATCTATGAAACGGAGGAAGCTTTTGACAAAAGTATCTTTCTAGACAAAATCCTGCACTATTTCAGGAACAGAGAGTTCGAATAATTTTCAGGTAAGTTCTTATTCTTCACTTGAAGTCTTGAATACATAAACTTTTAATAAATGTTGGGTTATATATTGTTTAAGTCATATTGTTGATAGATTCTAATTTATGTGTGAAACAAATTGGGTATTCATTCAACCAACTGGATAAAGTAGATGATAGGCCACAAGTCCAAACTTTTATATTCCGCCGCCCCTTCTTAGAGATTTATGTTATATTATAGTATGGAAGTAACTCACCTGAATATTCTACTTTGCATATTTAGTTTTTCGCAAATTTGTTAAAAATAACTATGTACTTCTTAAAAGAAAACTCACAGTTTACAAATTTTCACAGATAAGTTAACAAATTGGCCAATTAGGCGTTTACTTATATAAGAGGTTTTATGTTGATGTGCGGACGCTATTTGGGTAGTTTTTACTGACATTGATTTCTTATTTTTCAAATATGGTTTGTAAAAGAGATTTTCTAACTTGTGCCACGGTGGTATATGTTTTGAAACCCTTAATAAAATATGTCTGATATAGTATTAGAGAATGGGTATATCGATGGTGTCAAATTGCTTCATATTCCTCAGTTTACTCGCTTTGAGATATGGGTTTTTGGGTTGATAAATGTTCATTTATGTAACACTTTGAAGATTTTGGCACTCATCTTTTACAAAGGCTCTTATCTGCCATTAAAACAATGTTATATAGAAACGTTTAATCATATTAATGGATAAATTTTGAACACTCTCTGCCCCTGAGACGGGTGTTTGTGTTTACTTAGGCATGTATTTCGACCCGTTACCTCACTTAGACCATGGTTGGATTTCAATTTCACAAAAAACTAAGAAAACATGGTTGCGGCTTAAAACAATAATCTACATATACATAGTTCTTAGCTCATTAACTTTTAATATCTATGTAGGATCTATTGTAAACACCTATAATGGGGTCTTCGTCAACTTCATCCCTTCACAAGAACTATAAATATGATGTCTTTTTGAGCTTTAGAGGAGAAGATGTCCGTAATACCTTCATTGATCACCTTAATGACGCTCTTCAACGCCAAGGTATTAACACCTACAAGGATGACGAGAGACTCGAGAAAGGAAAAACTATCGACAACGAGCTCCTAAAATCCATCGAAGACTCAAAGTTCCACATCACTGTTTTTTCCAAGAACTACGCATCTTCATCATGGTGCTTAAATGAGCTTGTAAAGATCATGGAGTGCGAGAAGACAAATGAACATACTGCATACCCTGTGTTCTATGATGTTGATGCATCTGAAGTCCGCAAACAATGTGGACCATTTGGAGAAGCTCTTGCCGTACATAAAAATGATTTAGAAGTTCGGAAATGGAGAGAGGCTTTGAAAGATTCTGCTAATTTGTGTGGATGGGATTTGAGGAAGACTGCTGATGGGTAATTCCTTCATCATATCTCTGCAACATTTTTGCATTTAGTTTTTCTAATATGTGTCTTCGTGCGGTATAAATAGGAAATCCTTGAAATCTTATTTAATTTCCAGGCATGAAGCTAAAGTCATCAAATTAATTGTTGAACAAATTTCACTAGAGCTACGTTCGATTCCATCGGATGATGATGAAAATTTAATAGGCATGGAGCATAGAATGCAGGATCTCGAGGCGTATTTAAAAATTGGTTTGAATGATGTTCGCATGGTAGGGATTAAGGGGATGGGAGGTGCGGGGAAGACAACCTTGGCTAGAGCTATTTTTGATAGACTCTCTATTCAGTTTGAAGCTAAAAGCTTTGTTGAGAATGTTAGGGAAGTTTCAAAAGTGTCTGGTTTGATGGTTTTGCAAAGACAAGTACTTTCAGAGTTGCTAAAGAATAAACACTACAACTTAAGTAGTGTTCATGAGGGAAGAAACATGATGAAAAGAAAGTTGGGTGGTAGAAAGGTTCTTGTCGTTCTAGACGATGTGGATCATAGAGACCAGCTAGAGGCTTTAGCTGGTGATCCTAATTGGTTTAGTTTGGGAAGTAGAATTATCATAACAACAAGGGATGAGCAAGTGTTGATATCATGCAAAGTGAAAGGATTCATGATGTCAACCTATTGTCGGATGATGAAGCGATTTGTCTCTTTAGTAGGCATGCATTTGGGAGAAACATTCCATATCAGGATTATGATATGCTATCTCGAAAAGTTGTACATTATGCTGCTGGTCTTCCCTTAACAATCAAAGTTTTGGGTTCGTTTCTTTGTGGTAAAGACAAGTCTGAGTGGATAGACTAGAAAGGCTAAAAACAATTCCATTGAAGGAAGCCTTGGAAAAACTTGAATTAAGCTATGTATCCCTTGAGGATGACTACAAAGAAATATTCCTAGATGTTGCATGCTTTTTGAAGGGGTGGGACAAAGAAAATTCAATCAGAGTACTTGAAAGTTGTGGTTTTCATGCTAGAATTGGTTTAAGAGTTCTTGAGCAAAAATCTCTGATCATAACTACTAAAGCATTTCATGCAGAATTCATAGACATGCATGATCATATAGAAGAAATGGGAAAGAATATTGTTCGTCGTTTACACCCGGATGAGCCCAACAAACATAGCCGATTGTGGGTTCAAGAGGAAATTGAAGATGTACTGGCTAATGACTTGTTAAGGATCTTTACTTGTAAAGTGGAGATCAAACAAACATATCAATTTAAGTCATGTCACAAAGTTTATGGTCACTATTCTTAAATGCAGGGTGATGAAGTGACAAGGTGTATAGATCTGAAACTCACGCCTGAGATAGCTGTGGAAGGCCTTCGAAAGATGAAGAAACTTAGATGCCTTATCGTCGATTATATAAATTACAATAACGATTTTCTTGACCGTGTGAAAATTGATGAAAGTATTCAATACCTGCCAAATACGCTACGATATCTGAATTGGTTCTGTTACCCTCATTGGTGCTTACCCAAAACTTTCCAAGCAAATAATCTTGTTGCACTTGAAATGCATGACGGCAGAACTGAACAGCTCTGGGAAGGAAGAAAGGTAAGATGGTAAATTACATGATTGTTTTGCATAATCCATTATAAAATATTATATACGCATCTTTTTCTTATAATAGAGACTTCATGTCATCACGCTCCTTAATCCCCTCAATAAAGCTGTTCCAAACAAAATAACCAGGGCAAGAGGTCAAAAAACAACATTGTAGATACATTTATTGCTTAGCTATTACTAGTATAACAATTCCAAACACTTTGATGTTCTACTTATGATAGGTTCTTAAGAAGCTTAAATCCCTTGAAGTCTGCCATTCAAAGTTGAGGGCCCTTGACCTTGGGCTGATTCCGAACATCGAGAGGTTAGATCTTCAAGGATGTTATCATCTAGCAGAACTTCATGTCCCGGTTGGATCTCTAAAAAAGCTTGTTTACTTAAATTTACGTTGGTGCATTAGATTGAAATCTGTTTCCTTTATCAAGCAATTGGAATCTCTTGAGTTTCTTAATCTAGGCCATTTGTTGCTGAGCGAGTTATCGGATATAATCCCAGGACACTCCGATGATGTTTTGCTAGAGCTTGATTTTTCATGTAATGATATAGAGGAAATACCCTCATCAATTGGGAATCTGCAGAATCTTGTTACTCTAAAACTCAGTGGTTGCAAAAAACTTAGAAGACTCCCAGAAAGCATTTTTAGTTTGCGACGTTTGAGATATTTTCACCTCAATAACTGTGCAATAGAAGAATTTTCCAAGGACTATGGTCATTTAGAATGTTTAGAAGTGTTAGATTTATCGTATACATGTATTAAATATCTCCCTGATAACATTTCATTGTTAAAACGTCTGAAGACTCTCCTCCTTAATCGTTGTACCTTTCTTGAAAAGTTACCAGATGATCTTGGCCAATTAGAATCTTTGGAGGAATTAGGTCTTTCATGTTGCAAGATAAAAAATATTATTAGCAGCATTTGTAGATTGAAACATCTTAAAACACTCATTTTTGAAGATTATGAAGTTCTCGAGTTACCAGAGGATCTTGTTCAGCTCGAATCTTTGAAAAAACTAAGTCTACGAGGTTCCAAGATAAGATGTATTCCAGACATCATTTGTAAGTTGAAACATCTCAGAGAGCTTGACCTTTACGGATGTTCTGAACTTGAGAAATTGCCTGAGCAACTAGGAGATTTAGAATGCTTAGAGACGTTGGATATACAAGGTACAGGCATAAGTAATCTTCCACATAGCGTTTCATTGTTGAAAAGTCTCATAATCCATGGATTTTGAATCAGAGGATTGTTCTACATAGACTTTGATCTCGTAAATAACCAGGGATATTGCATGCACCTTAAAGCACATGGCAGAATGTTTCTTTCTGACTTAAATTCATAAAGGTATTGTAATTTATTAAGTATTTTTTTCCAAAGGAACAGATGATTGTATATCTTGTATAGTAAGAGTTTAAAGGGGAACTTGTTGTGTAGTCAAATTAGAGTAGTATTTATGTTTCTCCTAAGAATTTTAACTTTTGTCAGGTTTTAATCATTCATGAGGTAGGAAAAACCTGGGGGAAAAAATTGTGACTAGAGAGGGCATTCACAAGTTAGTTTGAATCTGTGTTCCTTGTTTGCAGAACTTTTTATTGATTTTTCAGCTTGTGGATATGGCCGGAGCTCAAAACTTTGTCCTGAATACCACTCAAATAGGTAAATAGGTAAGAGTAGAATGATAAGCCTTTCACTAGATTTATGACCAAAGCTCGATTTGTTAACAAAAAACACCAAGTAAATCTGTGATACTCTAACCACCTCATCATCGCACTTGTATCACTGCTCATTAAGACGCAAATACGTGATATAATGACCAGATTTAAGCATACACGGATGAGTAATCAACCCAAAACCTCAAAATTTGTGGAAATTTCTGATTCGTCACCTTCGTATACAAAGATTCTGTTCTTACATCTTTTTGTTACAACTGATGACGACACATAAGGTGCCATGCCTAAAGATAATGAGAACTGTAGGTATCTGTTTGTCTTTCATGAACTTTTTCTTACTAAAGTGTTCAAAACGTTTCACGTGTAAACATAACACCAAAGAGAGTTTTTCTTATCGACATTTGCTTAACGGATTCGTGCCTTTCTGTGTACAGTTTTGGGAGTAGATTTTTTGGTCAGACCCGAGCTTTCAAGGACCGCATGATCGTGATTGTTGTTACTACTTGTCATCTTATGTTTCTTCACTGGTCAACATGGTTTGAAAACTTTATTTCAATAATTGTCCCGCATAGATAGAAAGTAACAATATTGAGAACTTTATAAGCCCAAACGTAAGTTACTAACAATAACCTAATCATAAGATATCCGATATCCTATAAACAATAGTATGTGGTGTTTCTTATGATTGAGTTTTTAACGTGTAATTTTTTATTTGAATATAAGGTGCAGACTGAAAACCAATTTCTTTCTAGAGACGAGCTGGCCAATAAGTTTAAAAAAGGGTAAATGGCACAAAAAGGTATCAAACTTAGGGTCCATTTTCAATCAAGGTACTCTTCTTTTTTTCTTGCATAAAAAGGTACCCAACAAAAATTTTTGGCGGATTTGGGTTTTTTACTAACGTTCGTTAACTCACTTCGTTAGTAAATTACATGTTTGGTCCTCGAGTATAACACCCATACAGTATAACACCCAAAGATCTGCTACAATCATTGTCTCCTTATCTCTCCAAATACATCCCTGTAACTCCTTCATTTCACATCCTCCTTAGGATTTCAAACCAATCACATATGCAGCTCCCATTTGTAACAAAAGCCTTCCTTATATCTCCATGGGTTCCAACCTTGTAACCCCATCAAAATTAAATTAAATATCCTTCTATTTCCATGAATAATAAGCGCTCCATTATAACACAAAAATAAACCTGCCTTATCACTCAATTCATACGAACACAACCTTGTCACACCAATACAACAAAACACCCTTATTATTCAAATCAATCAGTCAAAACGAAGTACTCAAACACAAACACCGTTGTAGTCTCTTTGTTTATTACGGCTTCAAGATCCAAACCAGGGTCTCGGGTAGGTGATTACTTTTGTATTTAGTATGTTAAAGATCTATGATGAGCTTGCTTTTGATTTGTAAAGGTCTATAAAGATCTTGATATCTCTTGTAAGATACTAAATAAAAAGCAATCTTAGTTCCTCCTTTTTTTTCATATAAATTTGAGCTGAGTTTCATTTGGAGATGGGTTTAGATGTTGACTGTATTGTGTACGTGAGTTGTTAGTATTAGATATTTGGATGAGAAAATGGGATAGTAATAGTTGTTGACTGTCGTTGTCATCTTTGACCTTTTTTTTTTTTCTTTTTTTTCCCCGTAAATATGGACTGTGAGAGTTGTATAATATTTCTTGTTTCGTTTTAAATTGTGGTGGTGGAGTTGGGTGGTGGGGAAGTGGCGGCGGTGGTGGTAGCTGCTGTTGGTGGATGAGAAGGGTGGTGTTGGTGGCGGCAGTGGTGGTAGCTGCTGGTGGTGGTGGTGGACGATGGTGGTAGAGGTGGCAGGTGGTGGTGGTGGCGGTTGGTGGTGATGGTGGATGGTGCATGAAATGCGTATCCAAACTCGAGGACCAAACATGTAATTTACTAACGAAGTGAGTTAACGAACGTTAGTAAAAAACCCAAATCCGCCAAAAAATTTTGTTGGATACCTTTTAATGCAAGAAAAAAAGAAGAATACCTTAATTGAAAATGGACCTTAAGTTTGATACATTTTTCGTGCCATTTGCCCTTTAAAAAAACATAACTTTCTCTTACAACTTTGGTAGCCAAAATCGAGTAAACAAGACTTACATGTTTAGATTAATTTAAATCAAAATTTTAGTTTCTTTCTTAACAAAAATGACAATCCATACCGATTTGTGATTGCCTCGAGTTTTTGGATACAATTCTAAGAAAATGAATGTTTAATAAAAATTACTATCTTTTATAAGATACGAGGCATGCAGAACCCGTGCTACGCACGGGCATTTAATCTAATTGTTAATCGTGTATTATTTATGTGTATTGGCAAGTGTATGCTTATTTATTGTTTAGTATATTGTATGAAACGTTTTTACTTTGTTGTATAAAAATTTAAAAATGTTTGATTTGTTTTGGTTTTGTGTTTTGTATTTTATAAATGGGCTTTTGACTTTCTTTCTTTTGACCTATTATGATAATACGAAGCACACTGGGTCTATCCAATTGATCAGAGTTTAATGTCCGTTAAATATTTTCTTTATTAAGTTTGTAAGTTGTGATTGTAACACATCTTTTGTAAGTACGACATTAGTTGTTTGGGGTAGTGTCTATTTTGTTATTCTCTTAATGTTTTTGTGAACGTAACTTTTTTTATTAATTTATAATTTATTAGGTATTGTATAAAATTTTATTTTAAATTGATACTGGTCATTTTATTTCAGTTTTTAAGATTTTTATATATTTTTTTTAATAATTAAGATGGGGTGAGGTTAATTTATGTTTTGAAATATTTATTTACTTATTATTCTAATATTTTGTGTGATGGTATCACATGCATGTGAGCTTAATTTATGTTGTAAAATATTTTTCTGCCTATTATTATTTCGACCCGTGCGATGCACTGAGATTATATCAAATTGTTTCTTGTGTAATGTTTAGCACTAATTTTCGTCATGTTTGAAACTCAATTTTTTTGGTGATGATTGGATTTTGTTGGTCAATAAATTCTTAAGTTGTGATGTCACCACAACTTTTATTAGCATGACATGAAAATTGTTGGTGCCTTTATTTTGTCACTTTTAATTGAGGTCGAGTCAAATAGTTGTACCATAAGTTATCATCATTTTCTAATATATCTATCTACAATACTATAAGATTGAGACCTCTAATTTAATATTGTTGACACTCAGCTTTTCCAATTGACGAATAATTCACAAATTTTTTGCTTGCTTGATTTTAAGACCTGTATGATGCAATTGACGAAAAATAACCTTCTTTTATAGATAATTGATCCAAAAGGTTTGCGGTTCAACTTAAAAAATGATGTTAAAGTGTTAATAGATCAATGTCAAATGCACTTTACTTAAAGTTGGCAAAGCATCAATTTCACCATGAGCAACTTGCTGGAACAAAATATAGATGATATATTATTTTAGTTTAAAAAGGTTTAGTATAGTTAAGCATGCGAGTAAATTAATAAACTACTCTGTAAAACGTAACTTTTGGAGATGTAATTGTTACCGCCATTAATTGGTATTTGTTGTGACTACGAAAAGGGTCATAGAACACCTCACTTAAAAGTGTACATTTGAGTCAAAAACTCGTCCTTCTTAAATAACTTAAACAAATAACACCTAATCGTTTACTCATACCGATGACATTATAATGACTTGTATATACATGACTAATAATCCAGAGTGAAGCGACATTTGTTTTTTTTATCAATATCATTCATTTTATATTAAGTAGAGATTTTGCTATTCATATACAACATAATTAATATATTTCACACTATACAATACATAGAGTGTAACTACTAATAAAACTTTTGGTCAGGGGATCTAGTTTTTGTTCACCTAATTCTCAAGTAGCCAAGTTGTTTGGTATCCAAAAAGTCTATGTGTATGCTATCATACCTAAAATGCAATAACAGGTACTTTTAATTTATAGACGTACATTTTCTTCTAGACGTTTACAATTGTCGATGGCATGACATAAATATGACCCATTAACAGCCCACTCTAAATCAATTCACCCGGCCCAGCATGGGATAAGCAAAACCTAATCTCATGACCTAATCCCTCAATACTCACGCGTGCATCTATCTCTTTAGTTCATAAGCAGTTATAGATCTAAATACCCATCACAAACAAAAAACCATTCTCAATCTTGTTTCTTGAATCACCAACAAAGAACTTTACTCTTATTCTTTTCCTTAGATTCGAAATATGAGAAAGAGATCAGGACCTTTGGTTCTTTGTTATTTCTTCAATAAAACCAATAAATAAGCACAATCATTTTCCTTTTATTACCCTCAAAGACGAATCACAAACACAACCACTTATTTTTTTGTTTTTGTTCGAACGAAGACACAACTTTAAAGACTCGGCTCCAAGATCGTGTTAACGGTCTCGGGTAAGGTTTCTTTTTGTGTTGTTTTCTTTAAACGAAACAAAGAAGGAATTAAACAATATTGGTTTACTTCTTTCTTTAAAATTTCGAATAACACACATATCTATGATGGATATTGGTTAAGATCTTTTATCATGAAAAGCCAAATCTGAGATCTTCTATTTGCTTTTTCGTTTCGAGTCTCAGCTTAGGTAGTGGATGGGATTGTTGTATTGTTGTAGGCTGTTGTATTGTGTGAAGGTGTGTAATTTCGGATAGTTGTGTTGTTGTTATTCTTTTTCATTACGTTGACCATCAATTTTGTTTGTTGTTGATGTTTGTTGTTCGAATATGGTTGTTAGATCACCATCGGAACTGCTAAAACAACAACGAAACTACCCAAGCTCGAAACACCACCTCTTAAATTAAGATTCGGTGGTGTCGGCGGCAGCAATAGTTGATGTTGGTCGTGGTTCCGGTGGCAGTGGCGGTGTAAGAATCTGCTGTGAGCCTTCTCAATTGTGCTATTTATATTCAATGGAGTTGAAAAGGTTAAACAATACTCTAATTAACTGTAGGACTGTTGATATGCTAGAAATTAATTTGGCCTAACACTAAAGGACTAAACACATGTTTTTAACTCAAAAACCTTAATCTTCATTACTCCACATTAAATTTTGGGACTCAATCTTATAGTATTACAAGATGTACATACTAAATGTGATTTTGGCCGGTTTATATATGCATGAATTAGGTTAAATCATTAATTATTCTTGCAATCTTTTCAACTTCATCTCAATCCATAACCGTCTTTTAATTCTTTACTAAATACGTGATTAATTTCTGCAACCCTTACACTTCCATCTCGATGTTGTATATACTTCACACTAAATTATGGGACTCCATCTTTAGTATCTTATTTACTCCACATTAAATTAAGGGACTCAGTTGAAAATTAACATTGAAGTCTAACTAATATTAATAAATTTAATTAATAAACTCAATTCTAAATAGCTAACCATATGAATATTAATTAACATACTATTAATAATTCCTAAAACCTTTGAACTCCACTATTATGTCTTAAACGTTATTTTTTATTTATTATTATAATTTACAAATGAGTTCGAGCAAAAATTATGTACTTTATCATTTAACCATTTAAATGTTGCTTACAACATGTACATACTAAATGTGATTTTGGCCAGTTTATATAGGCATGAATTAGGTTAAATCATTAATTATTCTTGCAACCTTTCAACTTCTTTTCAATCCATAACCGTATTTTAATTCTATACTAAGTACGTGATCAATTTCGGCAACCCTTGCACTTCCATCTCGATATTGTATATACTTCACATTAAATTATGGGACTCTATCTTGAGTATCTTGATTACTCCGCATTATATTAAGGGACTCAATCTTATAGTATTATAAAGTTTGTGTAATCATGTATATATAATAATGCCACATAGACTATATAAAAATCGTTACAAACCTTTTTGGTTCCATCTCATTTTACTGTACAACTAATTTCATTGAAAATTAACATTGAATTTTAACTAATATTAATAAATTTTATCAATAAACTCAATTCTAAATAATTAACCAAATGAATATTAATTAACACACTATTAATAATTTCTAAAACCTTTGGACTCCACTCTTATGTTTTAAACATTATTTTTTTTAATTATTATTATAATTTACAAATGAGTTTGAGTAAAAAGTATGTATTTTATCATTTAACTATTTAAATGTTGCTTTACATACATGCTTGTCCATAACCGTCTTTTAATTCTATACTAAATACGTGATCAATTTCAGCAACCCTTGCACTTTCATGTCGATGTTGTATATATGCTCGTGCACATTTTCTTGAATCAATTCGCACATGTGAGCTACATCATAAATTAATCACGCCAAAAATTACATTTAACCATTTAAATGTTGCTTTACATACATGCTCGTGCACATTTTCTTGAATCAATTCGCACATGTGAGCTACATTAATAGAAATCGTACATAAATTACTTGTATATGAAAGTGTATTAACATAATACATATATCTATATATATGCTTACTTATAAGAATCACCTAAATATGTAAGAAACAAATAAAATAGTTGGTATCCCAATCTTTGGTTCCATTTATCTGAGCATGCATGATCTTGTTTGATTTTCATGGTACCTACGTATGATAACAAAATTAAGAAAAAAAGAAGACCAAGTTAATTACAAATATCTAAAAGATGTGTGAATCATCTCCAAAATGTTGCAAAATAGAATTTACATACCGCTACCAACAATCAAAGATCTAAAAGATGTGTGAGTCATCTTCAAATGTACATACTAAATATGATTTTGACCGGTTTATATAGGCATGAATTAGGTTAAATCATTAATTATTCTTTCAATCTTTCGCAACCCTTGCACTTCATCTAACCGACTTTTAATTCTATACTCAATGCTATGTGATCAATTCGGGCAACCCTTGCACTTCATCTCTTTTCATGATTATATAGTTATTATGAGGCTGCATTGAATTCCGAGCATTAGCAATTTGTACTATATGCAATCTTGACGCCTCCACATTAAATTTTAGGACTCAATCTTATATGTTTATAGATAGATGATCCAAATTAACTATTGATGCGTGGGAATTGCACCAGGCTTTACCTCTCGAGGGATCTCGAGAAGCTTACAACCCCCACCAGGCAGTGTACCTGATCGTTGTAGTATAGTATAGTGACAAGTACCGGGGGATTGATCGTTCAGCTAGGAATAGTGTCGTTAGGATTGAAATTAATCTGACTAGGTCTAAAGATGAAGAATGATTCTTTTTGTATTTTTATATTTTATGAAAAGCAAGTAAAAATCTCGGGTATTGGGAGAGTGGGCGGAATTAGTTGCTAATCAACTAACCCAAAAGCTACTAATTAAACTAATTAACAAGAAAACTGAACTAAGGTTCTACAAGATAAGTGAAGCATGTCTACCTATGATATGTTATTCCTTACTAGCTATCCAATTCTACCTATTGAATTGTAACCTTGTTTTAATTGACGGGTTGTATTCCTTAATACCATTCATGGGGTGGCACACATAACTCCCCAATTCTATGAGCTCTTATCTCTTCCTACACCATGCCCAACACAATTATAGGGATTGTAAACAGTGGCTCATGCATTAAATACAACCAATAAAGACCTAGTGCGCCTCGGTTCATGTTTCTTAAGACGTTCAAGCATGTTACCATTTGGAGATCTGCCAGTTTTCTTAAGCCTAACATATAAATTCATTCAATCAAAACAAGAATCAATAGGAAACAAGAATTATAAACTAAACCAACTAGATCTATTGAAGTTGTCACGCCTTAATTGATGGAGATAGACACACACATCAACAAGTCCCTCATTGATGAAGATAGACACAACATCAACAAGAAATCAATGAGATCTAATCAATTATATACAAGTTTCACATAATCATAAGTAGACACAAGGTGAATTAGCAAAACATAATCAAAGAAAGACAATCAACAAGAATAATGAAAGACATAGTTGAGATAGAATTATCAAACCAATACATGATGTTTATGGAGTGATTGAAACCCTCTAAGTTGCTGGAAAAACACCCACCTAAACCCAGGAATCGACTTTAAGGTTTAGGGCTTACAAAAAGTGAAGTTATGATGTTATATTTATAGGCATGTTTTCTGTTGGCAAGGCTTGACGGCGTTAGCTCGTTCTCTTGACGCCGTCATGACCATTTTTTCACCAAATTGTAGATCTCTTCGTCCTCTTCGCGTGGGCTTTTGAATCACCTAAATCCGAGTTCGTATGCAAAAGTTATGACCAAAACAATATCAGCTACTCCGCGCGCAAGTTTCGACAAGTTAACAGGTGACGGCCTTGGGTGACGCCGTCATCAACTACGAATTTTAATTCTTGAGGTTTGACGCCGTCAGGAAATTACTCTTGACGCCGTCACCTACTGTTCCCAACATGGAAAATTGAGACTTTGCCGTTTTCTTCACTTTTATGCTCCAAAAACGTCCAAAATGGCTCCTTTTCCAGAATTCACTCTCCAAGTACCTAAAATCATAAAAGGAACGATTTAGGGCAATATTTGATCAAATAAATTTGAATTCGAGCTTAAATGACCCCCTAAAAATGGCTCATTTTTCGCCATATCATATATCCCTACACTTGGGATTTGCTTGTCCTCAAGCAAATGAGCTTTTCCACCAATCAAAATACAAGTTAGGGGTCATTTTAACACTAATATAAAAGTAATTACAACAAATGATCGTTGCACCTTAGTCAAAACAAGCACGGAAATTATACACTAGCACCTCACATTAAGTATTTGGATACTCTCATCTCTCGGGTGTTGTAAATTTATATGTCATAATTGGAAATGGAGAAATATCACTCTCTACCTGTCATAGCAAATAGATTACCATAGGCTTGGGAAAGGATCAAACCTCCACCACTTGGCGTAAGCACCTAGGATAAACTATCAAAGAGGTCTTTTAAAGGGTTATAACGTTAGGTGTAGGGAATATGGAAAACACGGTTTTGTTGTATAAACGGATATTTTACTGGTGGCAAGTCAATTGTCTTAGTTAACTACATGTACAATGAGGCGTTGCTAAGCCAAGACTCGACTCAACTTAAACTAACCACAACTCTTTTTGGATTTTCAAGACACTATTTGACTTAAACATAAATAAAAGAAATGGATGGTAGCCCGTATGTTTTTTTTTTTTTTTTTTTTTTTTTTTTTTTTTTTTTTTTTTGCATACACTCTTACTCTACCATCCAAAACAATACATCAAAGGGAGCTCGTTTCCTCCCTACACTTGAGCTTTTACATACTTTACAATCAACTATTCTAATGACTCGAATCAAGATAATCAAAACACTTGGAGTACTTTTAAATATTAACGCACATATGGGGGTAATATATGATGTTCTTCCCCATTACTCCATAACACAAGTACTTTACCCATGAGTCCCAATTGTCCCAAAACAATATGTACAAGATATGACTCGACTTAGCAACCATGTAATCAATTAGACAACTAACAAAGGGTTTAAACAATTAACAATAATGCACTAAAGATGAGCGCATACAAGGAAGGCTAAGGCCATTTGGTTGCACATTTGGGGTGGATTGTAAACAAATTCTTCCTTTAAGTAAAATGCTTAAAGTTAGAAACGAAAAGATAGGCTCGGAAGGGTGTACTAGGGGTATCGTGTACTAAAAATGAGTACAACGCAAAGGTGTGGGAGAATTACTTGACCTATGAAGTCAATGTAATTATATTATAGGTGTAGAACAAGGGTTATCCTAATGCCTCTTATCATGTAGTAAATCCTAACTACACGAATGTAGTCTCACTAGCGGTCTCGAGATGCATCGCTATCACAAGTTCTAGAATCTAAATACTACCGGTACACTCATAAGCACCAACAATGAATGCTTTTTCCTAAAGATCTAAGGGCGAGCCTCACATATTTGGGGTGGAAATTTTTGAGTGGTATGGTTTTTGTGCTAGTCATACAACTCCTATCCATGAGACGTTTATTAAGACTAAAGTTTCACTCCTACATGTTGCAAAAAATTTTAAATTTGGTGCTAAAATTGCCCTAACAAATATTTCTCTCAGTTTTATTACACATACACTATTAAACAAAACAAAAACCAAGTGGAGTAATAGTTTCTACTATACCCTCCCTACACTTAAACCGAACATTGTCCCCAATGTTCTAGATAAAAGATGTAAAAGTAAATAAATAAGAATGAAAGAAACTAATACTCCCCTGATTCGTTCACCGTGGATAATGTGACAACATGGTTAAATCTACCTCCAAGAAGACGAACGTTGAAAGCTTCCCTCCAGAAATATAAATCATCTTCTTGTCCTGTAATCAACAAACACAAAAACCAAAGCATCAAACCGAACAAAAATCACAACTAGATGTAATTCCAGACTTAGAAATAGAAACAAGACAAAGCAACAAAAGGATAGAATACTTGTGGAATGAATTACAAGTAGGAACTCATAAAACATATCCACAATTATTGACACACAAACAAGATAAAATATATGCTAATCATGAATTGTGAAGTTTTCATGTTCGAA
This sequence comes from Artemisia argyi, assembly GCA_030686995.1. NCBI lineage: Eukaryota > Viridiplantae > Streptophyta > Magnoliopsida > Asterales > Asteraceae > Artemisia > Artemisia argyi. Next base: position 43,038,409 of record CM060683.1, on the reverse strand, counting down.
TTTAGTTCTTTTTAACAAGATATAAATTTCCTTTCACTTATCTTTTTGTAAAATACCTTTATATGCAATTAAGGCGAGGTTAAAAACAAAATAAAGCATTTTCACAAATTATTCGAAACATGAAAATTAAACAACTATGATTAAGCATATATGACACAAACAAACAAATAAAATGAAAACATCAAACAATTAAAAACATGGGTTGGGTTGCCTCCCAACAAGCGCTTGTTTTTGTTCGAGTCACGAGCCTGACTCTACCCTTATTTACCAGAAATAGGGGAGGTTTTCCCTACACTTAGGATTAAGTGTGGGTGAAAGTAGCGATACACACCCTTAGGGTGTGAATATGCCACGTGAGGTGAAGGGGGTGAGTAAATGGTTTCCTTCATCCTAAAACTACCCGGATAATATTGGTTGATGGGTGGGTCGGTTCCTCTTTTGTCTCTTAGAAATAAATCTAAGGATGGGAAGTTGTGTAAAGGTTGAGGTTCCGGTTCATCAACATTAGGAAATTCCCTAAAACTAATAGTAAGGTTATTACTACAAGTATTCAAACCTATATCCTCTAGTGGTGCTTGGTCCAAGGGTTCTACCTCAATTGGGGTTCCTATAGTCTCATCTACTTCTTCCGGGTAAGTCACGGTCGGTGTATGTGCCTCAAATGATGGTAGGACTTGTGGGGTACTTTGTGGGCTTGGATTGTCCACCTCATCCTCCATTGTACCTAGATTACCTATGTGTTTGTTTTGTACTATGATTTTCGGTGACATCCACGCAGGTATCCCTAAGTAATCATCCCAGACAAACTTCCTGTTTGCTCCTTCAAACTTGTTATTGATTGATTTGTGATGTTGTTTGTCGGGTTGTCTACTCTATAATAATATTGGGCACAATCTTCTATTGCATCCCATGCTTCTTCAGCATTTAATTCCCTAAGGTCCCCGTTGGTAAAATCATCAATGTACCTTTGGTCATACGGGTGGACACTATAGTAAAAGATATGAGTTAGGTACCATAGATCGAAACCATGATGAGGGACTATTCATAGTAAATTTTTAAAATGAGTCCATGCATCATAAATAGGTTCATCTCGATATTGTTTGAACATCAAGATGTCATTAGGAGTGAATGGGTTTCGTGGTCGGTAGTATGGTGGATTCGCATTCTCCATAGTGGTGAACGGAAGAGTCAATGGAAAGGTTTCTACGAACAAATACACAAAGAAAAGATAGACTACGAGAAAGCTAATAAAAAGAAAATAAAAATCTCACTAAAACGGAATCTAATGAGTAGACCTAATCAAAATAAATTTCAACCTAAACAATAACTATTCCCCGGCAACGGCGCCAAAAACTTGATGCGTGGGAATTGCACCAGGCTTTACCTCTCGAGGGATCTCGAGAAGCTTACAACCCCCACCAGGCAGTGTACCTGATCGTTGTAGTATAGTATAGTGACAAGTACCGGGGGATTGATCGTTCAGCTAGGAATAGTGTCGTTAGGATTGAAATTAATCTGACTAGGTCTAAAGATGAAGGATGATTCTTTTTGTATTTTTATATTTTATGAAAAGCAAGTAAAAATCTCGGGTATTGGGAGAGTGGGCGGAATTAGTTGCTAATCAACTAACCCAAAAGCTACTAATTAAACTAATTAACAAGAAAACTGAACTAAGGTTCTACAAGATAAGTGAAGCATGTCTACCTATGATATGTTATTCCTTACTAGCTATCCAATTCTACCTATTGAATTGTAACCTTGTTTTAATTGACGGGTTGTATTCCTTAATACCATTCATGGGGTGGCACACATAACTCCCCAATTCTATGAGCTCTTATCTCCTCCTACACCATGCCCAGCACAACTATAGGGATTGTAAACAGTGGCTCATGCATTAAATACAACCAATAAAGACCTAGTGCGCCTCGGTTCATGTTTCTTAAGACGTTCAAGCATGTTACCATTTGGAGATCTGCCAGTTTTCTTAAGCCTAACATATAAATTCATTCAATCAAAACAAGAATCAATAGGAAACAAGAATTATAAACTAAACCAACTAGATCTATTGAAGTTGTCACGCCTTAATTGATGGAGATAGACACACACATCAACAAGTCCCTCATTGATGAAGATAGACACAACATCAACAAGAAATCAATGAGATCTAATCAATTATATACAAGTTTCACATAATCATAAGTAGACACAAGGTGAATTAGCAAAACATAATCAAAGAAAGACAATCAACAAGAATAATGAAAGACATAGTTGAGATAGAATTATCAAACCAATACATGATGTTTATGGAGTGATTGAAACCCTCTAAGTTGCTGGAAAAACACCCACCTAAACCCAGGAATCGACTTTAGGGTTTAGGGCTTACAAAAAGTGAAGTTATGATGTTATATTTATAGGCATGTTTTCTGTCGGCAAGGCTTGACGGCGTCAGCTCGTTCTCTTGACGCCGTCACGACCATTTTTTCACCAAATTGTAGATCTCTTCGTCCTCTTCGCGTGGGCTTTTGAATCACCTAAATCCGAGTTCGTATGCAAAAGTTATGACCAAAACAATATCAGCTACTCCGCGCGCAAGTTTCGACAAGTTAACAGGTGACGGCCTTGGGTGACGCCGTCATCAACTACGGATTTTAATTCTTGGGGTTTGACGCCGTCAGGAAATTACTCTTGACGCCGTCACCTACTGTTCCCAGCATGGAAAATTGAGACTTTGCCGTTTTCTTCACTTTTATGCTCCAAAAACGTCCAAAATGGCTCCTTTTCCAGAATTCACTCTCCAAGTACCTAAAATCATAAAAGGAATGATTTAGGGCAATATTTGATCAAATAAATTCGAATTCGAGCTTAAATGACCCCCTAAAAACGGTTCATTTTTCGCCTTATCAACTATGTAAAACAAAATTTTTGAGGCGTTAAATTTTGAAGTCTTGAGGAGTTACTCACTTCGTTCACTCTCAAAGACAACATTGACCATATCGTCCGTTTTTATGTGAGAAAAGGATGGAAACTCCATCATCAAGAACCTGATCGTGTAGTAATTAACTTTTATTATATATTTTTTTGGACGACAAAAAGATATATATAAAACAAAGCTTCTAGCAAGAAGCTAGAATGATAACTACAACGTTTTTTTTAGCCAATCATGCCAAGCTAAACAATTAGAACTTCTATTATTTAATTAAGTAAGTGAAAAAAGTCGAATACTACCATAAATGTAACACTTCCTCAAGTTTTGAGACTTAAATGTAACGGAATTGCAATAGTTCCAAAGACACCAGCAAATGGTAACAACAATCACGATCATGCGATCCTTGAAGCATTTGGAATCCAAAGATTCTCAATCCAATCCAGCCAATCCGGGTGAGAGTTTAATATCAGGATGGACATGTCGCACCAAATACGAATCAATCTCCATATGTTAAAAGTCACTTCACGATAGAAGAAAAGATGCTCATTTGATTCCACCCCATTCGAGCAAACTGGACACATAATCGACGAAATATCTAACCCTCTTCGAGACAAATTCAAGTGATGAGGAAGCCGATCGAGTCTCAATCTCTAAAAGAAAATATTTAATTACCTTTTTAGGGAAAATTTTGTATCACCGTGTTTGAATATCCATTGTTGGAAGCACGAGATCGTCAATGTGATTTCTTGTATTTCCAACCGTAAACAATCCAATGTTGCCAATGTTCCAACGAAATGTGTCATTGCCTTCAAGTCTCGTAATCTCATTCAATTCATCCGTTAAACGAGCCAAAAGATCATTACTCAGGCCTGCAACTTCTCGCCGCCACTGAAAAGACCAGACCCCGCCTACGAAACAATCGCGAACCAAACAATAGGGTTGCAAATCCAACCTAAACAGTCTATTGTACCGGTGGCATAAAGGACTTTCACCAATCCAAAACCTCACACACAAACCACAATCTACTTTAATTCTTAACGTCTCTTTTGGAACAATGCCACTAGAATGTAAATAATTTATAGACCCAATGACTTTTGCTCATAAGCCATTAGTGTTACAACCTTTATTTATTTATTTATTTATTTTTTCATCATCTAAAACTGCGTCCTCTCCGTGTATAGCTTTGATGACTCGAACCCATAACAATTCGGATTACAAACCATCTTCCACTTCCGTTTTTGAAGGAGAGCAAGATTGAAAGCTTTCAAACTTCCAATACCCAAACCTCCTTTTTCAGGAGATGCCAAAATGTTTTCCCATTTAATCCAAGCCAATTTTCTTGAATTTTCATCTCCTCCCCAAAAACATTTAGCCCTCAACCTTCTAATAAATTAAGAATGGTTTTTGGCACTCTAAATATCAATATAAAGTATATACCAACACTTCCCAACACCGCCTTTATTAATGTCAAACAACCTCCAATAGAAAGAAGTCTTGCCTTCCATGTAGATAATCTATTATTGAAATTTTCGAGCACCCCTTGCTAATGAGCTACCATCATATTTGAACCGATTGGAAGCACAAGATAAGTGAAAGGTAACGAACACGACGAACACCCTGTGACACGAGACATATCTTCTATCTCTTCTGTTGATATATCGATTCCAAAGACATTAGATTTGTTGATGTTTATTTGTAAACCCAAGGCTAAGAAAAACACATTTAGTAACCGAATAATATTATCCATATCTACTTTGTTCCACTTCAGATCATAATGGCATCATCAACATAAAAAAAAGGGACAACTGTAACCCCGACTTACCTTAACTCCTCTTATTAAGCTTGCTTGAACCGCATCCTTGATGGCGATGTGAAGACCCTCCATAATAAGAATAAACAGGAACGAAGATAACAGATCTCTTTGTCTTAATCATCTTTTAATAGAGAATTATGATGTTGGACTACCATTAACGAGAATAGATGTGCGTGCCGATTGCAAACATTCCTTAATCCACCCTCCAAACTTTTATTATATATCGGTTAAAATCATATACTAATATTTTTGAAACTCCTAGATTTGGTGGCCTTGGTCTTCAAAATTATTGGAAGTGTGCTTAAGATTATATTTTGATTAAAAAAAAGTTATTCTAAAATATAAGTTTGTTCATAAGAAGTCTTAAAAAGTAGCATCTAATCATCTATAATTAAAAAACACTTTAAAGTTCAATAAATAAATAAATAACCACTTTAAGTAGCTATAGCTTATAATAATAAATTTGAGCTAGGTTTCAACTTTAGTTTCATTAAGAGCATAAAGTATCGTATGGTGCCGTGTCAAAAATGATGTGATCTCAACAATTTTTTTTATAACACCAAAATTACGACAAAACACCCCTCCCTCCTATAACGCTATTTCTTATGCCATAAGACAATCATGGATCTCACATTTTTTTCGTTTATTCAAATAAAACAAGGCATTAAACTAAAATAAAAATTCCATTAATAAAAAAATACATAAAATAAAAAAGGCATAAAAATAAAAACAACACATAAACATAAAAGTAAATAAATTAAACTAGTTAGGAGATAATATTTGGCCCGAATTTCTTTTCTAAGCTCCTCGATGATAGTTTCGTCCACCGGATCTATCCCGACGGTTGAAATGGCAAGCCTCCTCAAGTCCTCGTTCCTTTTTTCAGCATTGAGAAATCCCACTCTTGCCATAGTACCACACAATCATTCCATATTCGGTTCACGATCTAAAGTGAATTGTTGTAGCATCAATTCCTGAAACATTTCTTGTTGTGAACCAGAAGTTGCGGATGAGTTCGAAGATCTTTGACTTTTAGAGGGTGCTTGGTTCGTTGTAATTGAATTTAATCTGATGTAATTGTAATCAGAATTACATCTTAATCCAGTTTGGTTAGCAGAAAGGTTGTGATAGTAATTCAAATTACATTACGTAGATTGTTTCGTTTGCTTTGGAAAGGGAATAAAATTCCCCCAATTACACCCGATATTTTAATTCAGATTACATAGCAATATGAATGAAAAGTTTTTAATTAAATTGTAATTTATATTTTACAGTGAAAAAATCAATCAAAATATTATTATTATTATTATTATTATTATTATTATTATTATTATTATTATTATTATTATTATTATTATTATTATTATTATTATTATTATTAAGTTTTTAATGTTATTATTATCAAATTATACTTTAACTTATTTATTAATGTTTTTATGAATTACATTACGTTGCAAATTAATCAAATGCAATGATAGATTTCATCAATTACAATTTCAACACATTTCAATTCTTTGAATTACAATTTCTTCAAAAATATTTTGCGAACCAAACACCCCCTTAGACTTTCGTTCTTTACGGGGTGGATGCGACAATGCATCATCTCTAAAATGCTCGGGTTTTTTTCGGTTGGCCGTCCTCGATTTTCTCTTATTTGTGTCGAATCAAGATTTTTGCATATATGGATGTCTTTCAAAAAAGTCCAAGCGCTTTTGTGAGTAAAACTTTTCCCTCGTTTCATTATACAATATTTCAACCCGGGTCATCAAATCTCCATCATTCTCGCAGCTAAGAGCCACGGTTTGTTCAACAAACGGGCTAAACTTCCTGACTTCTCGGTTCATCGGAGTCCACTTTCCCGTCAGCATGTTCTGAGTACGCTCTTTGAAATTATTAAGCTTGACTTGCTCATTGTATTGGTCGAGAACTTTGTACAAAAACATGTCATTGTTTTGGTCTTTCCCGACTTTCGGATCTCGGATATTTGTATTTAAAATTATCTTCTCTTTGGCTCCAAAATGTACGAGATCCTTTGGTTTTCTTTTCTCGGAGTTTATTGGCTTTGCTCTTGCAATGTTTTTGGGTGACGACGGCCCTGCGGCTTTGGATTGTTGGGGTTGTGGGGATTGTTGTTGGGAAAAGTGGGGTTAGTATAATGTTTGTTGTTGGGAAATTTAAGTTTGTTTGAAGTTGAAATTATTGCTATAGTTGGAATTAGGCATGTGTAAATTAGTTGCCAAATGGGTTAAAGTTAGGGAATTGGTTTGTGATATGGTATGTCGAGCCGAATGATGGAAGTTGGTTGGTGTTTGAGGTGATGGAATTTGCCAATGATAGTGTGTTTGGATTAAAAGATGATGAGGATTTCGATATTTGGTTTTGAGGTCGACAAGCATGGAGTTGATCCATTATCTGGGATTCATTTTATAAGAGAGTTGTTGTTGAGTTTAGATGTAAAAATAAAAGTGGAAGTGTGTGTAAAATTTGAAACATTAGTGGTTTATTATAGGATTTTTAAAATGTAAAAAATTAAGAAAAAATAGGATTTAGTGCAAAAAAAAGGGGCTAGTATTTGGACATGACGTCCATATTTATTTATTTATTCCCATTACCTAATGTTCGAAAAAAGAAAAAAAAAAATCGACTTTGTGCACCGGTCACCACGACGTGAAGGCCGATGGCACCAGGCACGGTATCCTCTTACGCTATGTTTATCCATTAGGTTGCCAACCCAAATAGTACACTATTCATATAAAATAATATTTTTTAATACTCTCATCCAAACTTTTCTTTCAACCTAAGTCGTATGCCAACTCAAGATTACAACCCCAATCTGCCACATGTTTTTATTTTAATGGCTATTTATTTATTTATTTTTTCTTTACTTTTTCTTTTTTCTTTTTACTACTTATATTATTTCTTAAGTTGAGTTGTTGATAAATGATATATATTGATTGTATGTATTTTGTATATGTGGAGGGAAGATAAAATAATATTTTAATAAAGGATAGGGTTGAGTTGGGTTGGGTTTTTGATAAACATAGTCTTAACGTCATGGGAGTCGTGTATCACGTGTTAATTTTTCTTCATCTCGGCCCTCTTATCTAATGCTTTTTCAGAATTTCTTTTTGTTTCACCCTTTCCACAAAATTTTTCCTTGTTCAATCACTGCCGTTACCTAATGTTTGTAAAAAGGACAAAAAAAAAAAATATCAACCTTATAGGTTTGTCACCACGGCGCGAGGACCGACGCCAGCCACGATATCATCTTAAGGTCTTAACGCCATGGGAGTCGTGTACCATGTGCTCTGACAAACTAATTCATCAAAAATATCTTTATAAACGTGTAGCTAAAAAAAAGGTCCTACATACGTCAGAGTTTGCCGAAAGCCCAAAAATAAATCATGCTAGTAAATATTTTCAACTTCTGTTCAAAAAAAAAAAAAAAAAACAACAACTTATATTGCGTAACCAACCCAAATATTAACTCCAACTTTAATAATTTCACAATATATATAAAAGATTTTTTATTATATAAATATAAAAAGGGATCCACCGCCTCTTTCATAATTTCGCCCCCAAAAACATTTCATTCATTCATTAGGGTTTTATAATAATAAATCCAAAAACCAACCAGAATTAGGGTTCATCAGTTCTACTGGTATCTTTCTTCTTTAATTTCTTTTTCATCATTTACCATCAATTACCGTTCTTTTGTTGCCTATTTATTGTAACTGTAAATTTAAGAATTTTAATTAAGGCTAGTATTGCACGGTTATTTAATTTTTATACTGTGTTTATATTTAGTAGTGGACAATTAGGTAGCGGTGATTCTTTGAGAAAGGGAATGGTTTTTCGAGTTGAGAATTTTGAAAACCCGTTTAAATGGAGTTATATTTTTCTTTTTTTAAAAAGATGAAAAGATTCGACGGCGAGGATGGAAGGTGGAGATGTTGCGAATGGTGATTAGGGTAGATTGGGTAAATTGAGAAAGAAGTGGAGAAGGGTAGATTGTTGTTTTCATTTTTCTAGTTAAAATTCGGAAAGTGAGAATTTGAGGGGCCGTTTAGTTGGTGAAATTTTATCCTGTTTTTCCGTTTCTAAATTCCTAGAGAATGAAAAAAGTGAGAAGAGTAGAATGGGCTTTTCAAACCTTTAGTTAAAATTTAGAGAATGAGAATTTCACATAGTTCGAAAATTGTTGGAAAAAAGTTTAACTAAACGGATTTTCAATTTTTCTCTTTTCATATGAAAAATTTCCTGAAAAAATAAGAAATTTTCACCAACTAAAGGCCCCTCACTTCTTTTTGAAAATTGTTGGAAAAAAGTGTGACTAAACGGGTTCTCAGTTTTTTCATTTTCCTATGAAAAAATTCTTGAAATGGGATGTTTTTCACTAACTAAACACACCCTTAATTTTGGAGCCGTACTAAAATAGTACGAGTTGTGCCTCCGGCGTAGAATTAGATGCCCACTTTTATATTTCGGTATGTCCCACAAAATAGTTGTTCGCTTTTTAAAATGGTATAAATAAGATTTTATTGGATACGGAGTGTATTGATTGCACTTTTCTTAAACTGTGTTTTTTTGGGTCTATGGACAATAATATTGGCACATCCTGATGTCCTCATAAGAGGTATCGAGTTTTACCTCACTAGGTAAACATCTTGGAGTGGTCAAGAAAAGGGTTCAGAAAGAAATACCCTAATAGGGAAACCTCATCAGTTTACCCGTTTATAATTATTTTGGATGGAGCGAGCGTTTTTTACTTGAGCGTTTTTGACTTACCTTGTGGGCTTGTCACTACGGCGCGAGGGCCGATGGTGCCAACCACGATATCCTCTTAACGCCATAGGAGTCGTTTACCATGTGCTCTGACAGACTAATTTATCAAAAATATCTTTATAAACGTGTAGCTAAAAAAAGGTCCTACATACGTCAGAGTTTGCCGAAAGCCCAAAAATAAATCATGCTAGTGTAAATATTTTCAACTTATGCTAAAAAAAAGAAAAAAAAAAAATTATATTGCGTAACCAACCCAAATATTAACCCTTTCACAATATATATATATATAAAGATTTATTTATTGAAGTATATAAAAACGGATCCACCGCCTCTTTCATAATTTCACCCCCAAAAACATTTCATTCATTCGTATTAGGGTTATAATAATAAATCCAAAAACCAGAATTAGGGTTCATCAGTTCTACTGGTATACTTTCTTCTTTCATTTCATTTTCATCATTTACTATCAATTTATTGTAACTGTAAACTTTAGAATTTTAATAAAGGCTAGTATTGGAAGGTTATTTAATTATATTTAGTAGTGGGCAATTAGGTAGCGGTTAGTTGTAGAAAAATTTTCTTGTTTTTCCGTTTCTTGATTCTTTGAGGAGGGAATGGTTTTTCGAATTGAGAATTTTGAAAACCTGTTTAGATGGAGTTATATTTTTCCTTCTTTAAAAAGATGAAAAGATTCGACGGCGAGGATGGAAGGTGGAGATGTTACCAATGGTGATTAGGGTAGATTGGGTATCTTTTTTTTAGTTAGAGAGAAAAAAGTGGAGAATCGTAGATTTTGGTTTTCATTTTTCTAGTTAAAATTTGGAAAGCAAGAATTTCACTTTTTTAAAAAGATGAAAAGATTCGACGGCGAGGATGGAAGGTGGAGATGTTGGGAATAGTGATTAGGGTAGATTGGGTAAATCCCATATATTTTTATTTTTTTGTTAGAGAAAAAAGTGGAGAAGGGTAGATTGTGGTTTTCATTTTTCTAGTTAAAATTCGGAAAGTGAGAATTCACACTTTTTCTTGAAAATTGTTGGAAAAAAGTGTGACTAAACGGGTTCTCAGTTTTTTCATTTTCCTATGAAAAAATTCTTGAACAAATGGGATGTTTTTCAATAACTAAACACACCCTTAATTTTGGAGTCGTACTAAAATAGTACGAGTTGTGCCTCCGGCGTAGAATTAGATGTCCACTTTTTATTTCGGTATGTCGCACAAAATAGTTGTTCGCTTTTTAAAATGGTACAAATAAGATTTTATTGGATACGGAGTGTATTGATTGCACTTTTCTTAAACTGTGTTTTTTTTGGTCTATGGACAATAATATTGGCACGTCCTGATGTCCTCATAAGAGGTATCGAGTTTTACCTCACTAGGTAAACATCTTGGAGTGGTCAAGAAAAGGGTTCAGAAAGAAATACCCTAATAGGGAAAACCTCATCAGTTTACCCGTTTATAATTATTTTGGGATGGAGCTTGAATTTGTTTGTATTGTATTTTATCTTTGTTTTGATGGCTTTAATAAATATGTTATATTGACTTACTTTTTTTTTTATGATCAGCAGGGTTTGGTGTTTTCTTTTACAAGAAGTGAAATCGTTGTTAGCTATTGAGGTTAGAAGTAGTTTATGGAAGCTTGTTGACTGTGATGGTCGTGAATTAGAGTGCGTTGGTTTTTGATTAGTGGTTTTTTTTTATAAAGTTGGAATTAGGTATAGTAAGTGATTGACGATGGTTGAAGAAACAAAAGAGTCTGTTTGGACTAGAGAGCAGGATGTTGCGTTTGAAGAGGCAATAGTTACTTATCCTGACGAGGATGATGAGGAGAGGTGGGACAAAATTGCTGCTGAGGTACCCGGGGAGAAATCGGCTGAAGAGATAAAGAATCATTATGAGTTGTTAGTTGAAGATGTTGAGCGGATTGATTCTGGTGTTGTTCCTTTGCCTGTGTATAGTTCATCTATGGATGACTCGGAAAGCCAAGCTGGTGAGGGCGGGACTGGTAAGAAACGTGGTCAGAATGGCAGTGAGTCGAATCATGGAAAAGCGTCGAAGTCGGAGCAAGAACGTCGGAAAGGGATTGCTTGGACTGAGGAGGAACACAGGTTCGTTATTGAATCTCTTTTATGTTTATATGTTAAGTTATATGTGAGTGTGCCAATCTTTTTCTAATTAATTTTTTGTTGATCCTTATGTCCGTTTACGCTATGATGGTGTCACTAAATGGCGCTTTTAGTTGTTTAGAATTTGTTCCTATTGCCTATGATGAACTTAAAAGTTGATTATTCTTATAGGATTAGGAACATGTTAGGTCCTACTATACAGTCTACATGATACGTCTAATGCCATGAGAATTCTAGAGGATTCCTATATTATAAAGGTTGCAAAAATCGCTAGGCGGTAGCTAGGCGGCCGGGTACCGTCTAGCGATTAATCGGTTAGGCAGGGATTAATCGGGGATTAATCAGATTGGATTATATATAATATAAAATTATAAAGTTTTGAAACTATATGCTCAATTTGGCCGATCTAGCCGACTTTATTCAGATTTGGCCGATTTATTCCCGATTAGGCCGATTTCTATCCGTAACCGAGTTGGCTGAGTTATCCGATTTGGCTGATTTATACCCGATTTGACCGATTTTTACCCAATTTGGCTGATTTATGCACGATTTTGTTACCATTTTTGACCAAACCGATTAATGAAAATCGGGAGGTTAACCACTTAACCCTAGCCTAGCGATTAATCGGCCGCCTTGGCTGATTTTTCCAACAGAGATTATAGAATGTGAGGGCATCTTTTTAAGGAAATGCAAGCAATGAGGTTGTGCATGAGATGACCTTAGTGTGTAGCGAGTAGCGAAATATAACCTTCTTTTTATAGTAGATTTGAAAGTTACATTTTGTTGCGCTTGTTGCATTTACCGTGTCTCTCACACATAAGTTTAGACATGCTATATTTCTTTAGGCATTTGCATTATTCTTACTTCTGGATAGTGATTTTGGTAGATCCATATAAGACTAGGTAAAGTCTCACAAGATTTATGCTAGTTTGGCATGGATGTTAGAAAATCCTGTTACGTTTTCTCCATATTAGCCTTTGTTATTGCATACGTTAAGCTTCTCGTATCTATCTTGCAAGACATTGGAATTTCTGTGCCACTCTTTATTTGATCTAAGAACAATGATAGCAGAGACCTACATGTTACTCGATGCATGGCCCTCCTTTTTCTTGCTTCATTAGTACTTATTTGTTCACACAAGACTCATGAAGCTTGCTATCAGCATCCAGACCTTGACTAACATCGGTAATCGTAACCATCTTTCTATGGAACTGTTCCAACATAACTATATAGATCATCATGAACAACTACATTTTGAGGTTATGTGTTCTTGGTACACGGTATGTCCTGATTAATATAAGGAGCAGGGCACTACCTGCTAGCCAGTGCATCGTATTTAGCTAGTCCAATGAAAATCAAACGAAGTGAAATGTATGGTGAATGATGGTGCTGAAGTTATCCATTTAGTTTTGATCCCAAGTTATTCTTATCATAGTGAATGAAATGTTGAGGAGCAATAGAAGGATGCAAAACTAAGGTATCACTGTGGATTTAGATCTTCGAAAGACAGAAGGTGCTAAACAGAAAGAACACCAAAATGTAGGCGAAAAGAATAAGAACTGCCATTTCTAATATTATAGGAAGCAAATCACTAGAAACTTTATAGGTTCTGTTTTGCCAACCTATGATTGTGATAAGCTGACCTGCTGATCCCATATGATCTGATGGTCTTGAAGCAATGCTGCAAGGATATAAAGGGGTGTTATAGAAGATGTGATGCCCGCATAGCAAAGGGCAATCTTGGAAGCATTGCTAGCTATGTAAAGCACCAATCTTCTTGTAAATCCTTACCGCTCCCTTGGAGGCAGAATGATTAGTTGGGTTGTATAATGTTTTATGTAACTTTGGTAACTCACAAGTCAGCTTTGTGTGCCTAAAATTTATTTGTCTTCTGCAAATATCATATACCATAGGTCTATTACTAATTCATAAACCAAACAAAACTGTAAGTAGCCACCTAGTGTGGTCCCGAGACGTCACCATACCAGTGTAGTTGGGTATCATTGAACCATAGCATAGCACAAGTGACTGTTGTGAAATAACCTAACAGTAGCACTAATAGTCAATTTGATCAACAGAGAGGAAGGTGATGCTTGAGATGTTTGGGTTGAATGGTGATTAAATTAAGTACATTGGCCACTATGGACAGTCACATTTGTACAGTGGAATTGATGAGAGGCTAAAGGGCGTCATGAAATATGGATATAAAATGTGAAATAAAAAATGGGCTAGGAATGCATGAAGTTAAACCTATGAAAGCCAAATATATGTGGATATATTAGCAGTGAAACAGAAGTAAGAATGTATGAAATGCCTTTCAAGTTGGTTCATTTAACCATATAAGTGCCCATGTCGAGGCACTTGTGCCTTCGGACTCGTGCAGGGGAATGGGGGCCAAATCAGACTCCAAAACTCAACATTGTATGTGTTGAACGGGTCTGACAGGTTGAAAGTTACTCGCACCCAAGCCGCTCCCTTTGTCACTTCTAATACCGAGAAAGCAAACAATCTAGATTCTGCTTAGGTCTGAAACAAAAGGCTGTTATGTTTGTAGACATCCCTCTAGCATATAATCTTAAGCTCTTAGATCACATATCACACAAGAGTGAGTCGGCGAGTGGTTATTATATAGTTTGGTTGTACAGGTTAAATCTTATAACCTGGTGCCAGTTGGATGTATGTCGTTGAGTTTCTGGAAGACTAATACAAGTAGAACCGCATCTCTTGACAGAAAAGACTGAAGTTCAATATTTATACATGGTGTTATGCGCCATATAGTTTATAGTTAATTTTGACAACACTTTTGGTTCTCTTTTTAGGCTTTAACCGGGTATTCACTGTTCCTTTATTATCAATGCAGATTATTTCTTCTTGGTTTGGAAAAATACGGGAAAGGTGATTGGCGAAGTATATCCAGAAATTATGTGGTGACTCGCACACCGACTCAAGTTGCAAGCCATGCGCAGAAGTATTTCATTCGTTTGAACTCCATAAACAACAAAGATAGAAGACGATCAAGCATCCATGACATCACCAGTGTCAACAATGGGGATGTGTCAGTTCCTCAACCACCAACAAACGATTCTCCAGGCAAATCAACCAAACAACCACCCATATATGGTGGTCAGCCAGTTGTAGGAACGCCGGTTAATCTTGCACCGGGTTTTAGTGTTGGGACCCCAGTTGGTGTACCACCAAATATTGACCCCAGGGGATCTCGTCACAGGTGATGAAGTTGGAAGATTGTACAAACGGTAGCTAGAGTTTTATATTTCGTGGTTGATGGTAAAGTAGAACTGATTTTTCAGAAGTTTTATGAGATTAGTTTATTTTTATTTTTGGTTTATGTTTAATATAAGACATAGGGGAAGGAATGTTTTGGTTATATTCATGTTTATGCATAGTTAAGCAATGACCCTCAACAATGAGGGTATTGTGTTTAGTGAAATGTTTTGGCGTTATAAAGTCGACATTATGATGTTAATCAATAACTCTCTATATCATATCACCATTTCAGAAACACATGTATCATGAAATATAGAGAGAAAGAAGAGTGAAAACATAAGACGATATGATTAATGCAACTCGCTTACCCCATGTGTCTGCGGGATTTTGTTTGTAGTTATAATCTAAATTAGCATACGTGCATATCTGCTACTATATGTTTGACAAGTGAGGCGGACATGCATGTATGCTAATGTAGATTATTTTGCAGGCATGCAGATATCTCTTTGATCATATAATGGTCAATTACTACAAACAAAATATCGCAGACACATGTGGTAACTGAGTTGCGTTAATCATATCGTCTTATCTTTTCACTCTATATTTCTTTGATACATGTGTTTGTAACAAAAATGATAGATGGGCCTAATAAATAGGCTTAAAAATGAACCTAATGCATTAATTACTTGTACATTTCTCTTATTAGAATACAAATTATATGGTCATTGCTGAAACTTGTAGCAAGGCAAAAACATATTATGGATTCTTTGTCTCAATCAGTGTAATCTATCGTGACTCCTAGTTTCCTACACAATTATACAAATACAATTAAAGGAGTAACAATCGGTCTGAACCACTAACAATTAATAAGCCGTTCAAAAAAAAAAAAAAAAAATACATACATACACAAGTATACTTCAAATTATCCAAATAAGTGTCATATGAAAAACAAATGATACAAAACCTTGAAAAAAGTTAGTTTACATCCAACTATACGCAGAACTTATTATACGTGTATTCAAGGAACAAGAAACCTGCATAATTCTTAGCCAAATACTTATATGTTACATATCGAAAACTTCATGTATCTGAACACACGAAAGATCACTATCTTTAATAAACATACTAGGAGTATACATCATTAAGAACTAGCATGTAAATTTGTACAGCATATGAGATTCACAATGAATGAAAGGTATTAAGCATTTTCATAATATACGAGTAAAACCAAAATTATGGTCATTTAAGCAGATTCAGTCTTGTCTTTCTTTCCAGCAAGGATCATTGAGATTTGTAGACCTCTGCTGAACGCTTGATTAAACAGAAGTCTCGTCTGGAACTCTGATACAAATGGGAACCACGAAAGTGTAACGATTGGCATGAATATTATCATTCCCATCACGCACTCGTATGCACGTCCCAACTCCATTATTGAATCCCAAAATCCTATTGCTTCTACACAAGGTCTACATGCTTGACCAATCTTCACAAAAAACAATAGGCCAACATTAGCAAACAGTTGAGCAAAAATATGGTCTTGTACTAAAGGTGTCAACTTGGGCGGATTGGAAAAATGGGTCAAATAGGATGCAAGTCGAAACAACACAGGTCAGGTTGGGATGACTGGGTACCTTTATTCTCCACTTTCGTATTTGTTCAAAAAAAGTTAAGGGCTAATTGCATCAAAGATAACAAACTTTACTCCAATTTACCTATAGGATCGGACGAGAAAACATAAAATTTACCTGGAGAAATGCCCAACCGGTTGGCATGAAGGCAAGAAAAGCAGCAAATATGTCACTCAAAGTGAGGCTACACACAACAAATAAGACCATCACGATTGATAGGAACCCAATGAAAAGAAGAGCCTTTAAGATCCTAAACGTGAGTTGAAAATCAGTCCCAAATCTTCTTCTGCCCATTGAGACCATCTGGTATACAGAGATACCGTACAGTTAGATTATAATCAACAAATACATAAGTTGAAAAACAACTGCCTTAACCCATTAATGCATTAAGATTGGACATTCTTGAGAATAATACGACCATGTGTTTTGAAGATTAAAAACTATATACTATTGGTAGTAGTTTCTTCGTATTTCAAATATGGGGTGTTCGGACGTGCGTTGTGTAAGTGATTATGTGATACTGATATTCAGAATAATATAATCAACTGCAATAAAACAAACCGGCAAAAAAAGGCATTTGGGTGTTATTTTGCTCTTTGAACTTGTGATAATCAGATAATCACATGTTTGACTTTCGGCAAATTATGACTGTTAGAAACTTCTTTTTTTAACCAAATACTGTGCGTTTCGTACCTTCAATCCAAGAATAGCAGTTATCATGACTAACCAAGAGAGTCCATAAACCTGTCAATGAAAATATATTAGTAAAAAGCTGAACAAACACAAGGGCATTATGGGCGTAATAAAATAACATTTACCAGTATACTTCTGCTGCCACTAGCTATGTTAAGGTGATACACAAGCCCATACTGATAAATAAAGAACCGAAAAGCAAGTACAATCTCCGCAATCCTCCCCCTTATATTCGTGTTTTTCAAATGCTCTTGTTCTTTATCCCACCATGATTCCCAACTTTTATCTTGATCAATTCCGATCCCGCCCCTATTCCCCATCCATCTTTTCCAGTCCGTCCAATCTTCAACCGTCTTTTGCCAATCAAATCCAGAAGGATTGAATACAAAAGGAGCAAACAACCATGACGATACCAAAAACCATATTGAAAAAGTAATAAACATGTATAAATTTGAACTCCGATATGAGTTTCCATAAACTTGATAGATAACCAATAGCATTCCCAACTCGATCCCTTTCACAAAATGACTTCGCGAATATAACCTATAGTTATCTGCAAATTTTGCATGGAATACAACAAATCCACGACCTGTAGCTCTATACTTTGAACCTCCATGTAATATTGTTTTTCCGTAATAATGCACTTTTGTTCCAAGTTGGAAAGTGAAAAATACCGAGGCTAGTTGAAGTTGCATTATGATAAAATCACCAAGGGCTCGACGAAAACCACTTTCTAAACCTACTTCCATTGCCATTGGGAGTACTAGAATTAATCCCAACTGAAAAACTGATTGTGTTGCTAAAGTCTCTTCTAGAGCTCGGTTGCTATTTATAGTTGCATCTTCCATAATCTTTTTTTCAAGTCCACTTAGTACCAAATACATTCTTCCATATAAGAAGACGTAAACCACAAGCACAGTAACCTGAAACACGAATATGAGAACATGTAACAATCAGTTTCAAGTAATAACATAAAGCTACAAGTAAATAAACATCGTGATAGTATATACAAGGAGGTCAACGAAGTTTGCAACAAGTTTCATATAGGCTACTGAACTAGTAAAAGGTTAAAGGAGGAACCCAACTTTCAGATTAGTGTCGTTTTATACTGAATCATGCAAAAATGACCAAAATACCCCTGGTTGCAAAGCCATTGGGTAAGATGGTCGTTAGCCATGGATTTGGTGTAATTGTACTGATTTTTAGGTTTGGCGGCCTATATGAAACTTTTTACATATTTCGATGGCATTGTACATTATCACATAAAAATACTTGATCGACTTCTTCACTATACCAGGCTGCTAAAGTAGAAACCAACTGTGGTGAAGTAGAATGAAAACATTCTAAAAAAGTCAAACCGTCTGCCAAGTCTGTAAACGTCCCTACTTAGTGTTTGTTCGCCGTTTCCATTTGCAACTTTGGCCTCAAATAATGATATTTGATTCATACCAACATCTCGACCCTTGCCTACTTGGATATATTCATGATGTGTCACATACCCCCCACGCAGAGTTGAATTGTAACCCGAAAATATGTCCTCACTTAAGTTGATAATCTTAGAAGCTTTACTTATGCCACCCCTTGTTATGTGGAAGATTCTGTCAAATATATCAGGGTGACCATAATGGAACCGCACCCTGTGAAATAACAAGATTAAAATCTCGTAAAATTCTATTCCTAATAATTAAACTGTATGTTGCTGAATAAGACACAACTGATATCATACCTCAGAGGGTCTGCCAAAATCCTTTGACCAATTGTTACAAAACTTTTCTCTTGATTGGACATGAACCATGCGAGTGATGAGACACTGTAAATAATAAAAGAGACTGAGTATGCAAGTATATCAGTATAAGTATGTAGTGACGGGTATACTAACCCTCCTGTAAAAATGTGTTCCCTCAATCCGAGTATTGTTGGTCTACGGTCGCCATGATGATCTTTATGGAATTCCTCCAACACGTTTCGCATTTTGAATGCTTCCTCAAAGTAATTGTCCTAAAAAATAAGAGGACCGATAGTTACATATTATTATTGTAATTTGAAGAACAGAAGCCAAGGGGTAGTTTTGGAATTACCTGATTCATGTCAATTGTCTGCAAGGCTTCTCCACGAGTGAAAATAATTGCATGGTTTTGGTTTTCAGGTTTCCCTTCACCGATGTATGTAGGCGGCCCAGGAAGCTTGATACGATAAATTTCCTAATTACCAATGCGACACAATAGTTATCCTTATTTTTTTATTTTAAACAAGACATTATAGTTATCAAGCTTCATTTCATCAAATTTTCATCATATATAACAGTAGTTACCTCATCTAGTGTATCCCCACCCTTGACCAAAACTGAGTAGTAAACCTTGTCAGGTTTCCCATTGATCGTATCCTCTCTCTCGTCTATATACGCCACACGTAAAGATGGATATCTGAAATACAACAAAAATAACAGTTGCAACAACGATAACAATAACAACAATATGAAAAAGGTATTAGAACTTACGTTAGCATCAAATTCAGTATGTTATGATAACAACTTTTATCTCTATGATTGCTGGATTTCTTCTGAGCACCATAAATTTGACAAGAAACAATGTAAGTGAACTTTAAATCCACCAATGCTTGTGCACGTTCTTTAAGAGCCCGGTGGTCTTTATTCATATTAACTGTTCGGTAGCCAGTAAAAATCTCTGCAAATGAAAGGAAAGTAGTTAGCTGTAGTTCCCAGGGGCCGTTTCACATATTCAAAAACTTTGAACGTTTTTTTTGTGACTTCGGAAAACTTCAAGAGGTTTACTTTTTGAAAGACTCTTGTCAGACTATACTACTAACCATTGTCCTTGGCAGAGTCTAGGAAGCACTGAAGTTCAAGAGCTTCTTTATAGTACATCATCCCCCTCACTGAAAAAAGAGCATTTTATAAATACATATTAAAATTGATTAGTTTCGCGTAAAGAACTTTATGCAACTGATTAAACCTGTTCTTGAAAGTGTTTGCCCCCTATAGGATACCCACTGACGTGTAGCCTCCGTTCTGTCCTGTTGAGTAGCATTTAGCTTTGGATCTCTCATCCGCTCTTCGAAGTTTCTCCATTCATCTGATTTCATATACATGTAAAAATCAACAATTAGTAAGTCATGCATCATAGTATATCAAATATCTCAGTCAAATGGAGGTATAGAGTCACCTGGATATATTTTTTGAAGATAAAACAAGATCGAAATTCCGTCCTCATTTTCCGAATGAAGTTCCTCTTCAGAATATAGAACATCTTCATTATAATAAGGAGTCAATACACTGTTTTTAATCAAGTGAAACAATGTGAGTTTCAATAAGTAAGTATGTAGATGTGCTCAATGGAATCAAACTATATATTATGTGACACCAATTACGAACCTAAAAGATAGCATTTTGCGAACTTTTGGAGCGTTTGGCATTTTCATATACAACGAGTTTGTAAAGAAAGTGACACGCCTACGAGCGTCCAAATTCATAGGCACGTTAATTGCAGATTCCTTAACAGTGAGAAGCAAATGAAGCCTCACCACCTATTTAAAAAAAAGTGAGTAGATATACAAAAAGTGGTGTTAAGTTTGAAATATAAAGCCGATGATACCATTTCCTTCCAAGCTTTAACTTTAGTGAGCCGGATGTTAATCCGTTCAAATCTCTCTTTTTTGTCATTGCCCTTTTGACGAGAATGAGCAGTTTCAAATCTACAAAAAATGGAGAATGCAGAAATCTCATGATATAAGTGAAGTCTTTAGAAAAATACTTGTGATATGAAGGCATGCCAAAAACTTACTCATCCCCGTAA
Organism: Artemisia argyi; assembly: GCA_030686995.1. Taxonomy (NCBI): domain Eukaryota; kingdom Viridiplantae; phylum Streptophyta; class Magnoliopsida; order Asterales; family Asteraceae; genus Artemisia; species Artemisia argyi. The sequence goes on along the minus strand of CM060683.1, from coordinate 43,017,401 downwards.
ATCATAACATCTTTTGTGATAATCTCTATAAGATCTTGAAGAAAGTTAATAATTTGGGATGTGTACTTCTCTGTCTTCTCATCATTATCATTATCATAATCTGTTAGCTGAAATTCACAAGCGAGTGCTAAATAATTAGTATCAAACTTTTAAATTGGGGAATATTATATACAAAAATATACAATGCTTACCAGATGGCTTAAGAATTTCTCCAGCTTATCATTAAGTAAAGGCAATCCTTTCATACGAAATTTAGTTAGAAACGATCCATCATCAATGCTGGAATCTATTTCTTGAAATATATGTTGTACGATCCTATATTAATAAGAAAACAAAATGTTAATATATAAGTTCCGTAACAAAAGACCATATAAATAGTGGTCTTACATTTGATCCCCTTCATCCTCAAGTAGACCAAATAATATCCCTTTAAGTGTTTGGTAGCACTCGACAATCGCAGAGTACATATAGTCATCATTGTTGATCTTTTTAAAAAGTTCAGCGTCATCCTTGCCTTTGAAACCTTTGGCCATGTCTAACGCAATCGGTATCTTGAATTTATAAATAAAAAGTGGTCAATACATTATCCAAATTGGACTTAGAATATTAATAGAAATTCAATAACTGTAAATAAGTTCAACCTTGCTAGCAAGAAGGAAAGGTGGCCACTGGATAACCGGGACAATGCTTGTCGTGTATGGTACAAGGAGTAGATCTCTCTCACTAAAAAGAAGGGCGTGTCAGTAAAATCTTAAGTGTTAATTATAATGCAATAATAAGTAGCAAAAAAATTGTCTATGAAATAAATATAAGGTAGCTTCAACCTGTTGCTGATTAAGTCCTCCATCCGCATGGAATATATGAACTCATTCCACACTTGTGAAAATTTTGCTATGTCCTTTCTCACCAATGAATCATCCTCCTAGACACCATAATTTATTAAGAAAATGTAAGATGAAACTATGTTGAATGAAAAATAAAAGATCTCTAACTAGTAACTACAATGACAAACTTAGACCCATTTACTTGTGAATGGGTCAATTCAGGTTATTTTTTTCCTTTTAATGGGTCAAAAGTATATTAAAGTGTGTTTATAATGCATACAACCTCCTTAATCATTTTAAATTTTTATTCAAGAAAATTACATTATGAATGAAAATTAGTTATGATACCATATTTAATCACAAATATTAATATGAGGATTTTGAGCAAAAAGTGCTTAGTTTAACCCGGCCAAACCCATTTCACTTTGCCAAAATTGCCTATTTGGGCCCGTGCCGGTTTTCAAATGTTACCTACCCACTCGACCCATTCATTTTTGCCACATTTAAGGAGATGAATGAGACTAAAAATAAACATGTAGCAGTAATACCATGGGGTCTCTTATAAGTTCATCTTTATGCATAGGTACAAGGCGTTCACGGAAGGCTGTAGGAACTGAATCAAAACGGGAACGCAGCATGCCAAGTGTCCGAATCTGATAAACAATTGACAGAAAAGAATATCAAGCCAAAACAATTGTGCTAAAAAAACAAAGGGTTTGCATGTTCCTTTTTTCAGACAATAAAAATACTGGACTTTATGTTCTAACCTCGCCCAAGTGGCTGAAGGCTCCTTTAATTCCACCAATAATGGTAGCAAATATCGCATACCAGATTTGTGCATCCATGAAATAGACCTAAAAAAAGTTACAGATTTTCAGTTATTTTCATAAATAAATAAAAAAAAAAAAAAAAAAAAAAAAAAAAAAAAAAAAAACCAATATGATTCCAAGGAACTTACCATGACTATCGGAGCCCAAATAGCGATGATAACACCAATATTATGATTCACTACAAATTACTTACAAGAATCAGATTCTAATTCAAAAAGTAATCACAAAAATGAATATTTTTTAGCATTTAATATTACCATTTGGAAAGAACTCGTGCCAGTCATATTTGCTAACTCTTATATCCATGATATATTTCGTGGGTGCAACCAGCGGCAATATCTATCACCAAATTAGGAAAAGTGAGCATAAAAAATACTAATTAAAAATATATCAATTTTTCAACGTATAAAAATTGCCCCAAAAATAACCTCAACATAGTAGCTGAATGCGAACTTGCTTAACAGCAGCATCACCCAATATAGTGTATACCTAAAGATCAAGTATCAAATGGTTATAGGAGAAATAAATAAATGAATTAAAAATATATATATAAACATCAAGTAATTGAGCATCCTTACTTAAAAAGGGAAAACATGTCTTCATGCATGCCTCTTCCAACATAGAGTTTTGGCTGACAAACGTCAACAACTTTAAAGTCAGTAAGAAGAAAGGAAAGTCAAACTGTCAGATCAAACATATGTAACAAATTCCTGCATTTCTCTTGAATTGTCATTTGTCAATATGGTTATTTATTTATTTTTTTACTTACTGGCGTCAAAGGAGTAATACAAATAAATCATTCATAGTAACAGAAAAAGGGTCAAATGGGTCGAAAGTCGCTTAAGATATATTTTTAATGCGTATAACCTCTTATAATATCTTAATGAAAAAAGTACATTACTACTGTAAATTTATAATTTTAGTTATCATATTTGACGGACCAATTATTCATATAAAATATTTAGAAGTTCTGGACAAAAGTGTTTTGGGTCAACCCGACATGTACACAAACTCATTTCTGACCTATTACCCAACCCGTCCGACGCACCATTTTCCCATCTAAGTTCTGGATATATTATAAGTTTCTTTTTACATATAGAAACAAATTGTTGTAAACTAACCTGCGCCCACCACATTAGAAACACTATTACACGCCAATTTGAACGTTCCATGTATCTCCTCAAGGGCGGGAGCATAAATAGCAAGGCAGATAATATATTGGGTGTTAGATAAATTGCAACAAGATAGTTATAAAGTGATTGATCCTTAGAACTTCCTCCTAAATCTCTAAAAAACTTCACCACTCCTGTTGGGTTTGAAACGGATCTCGAATAACCAATGGGTAGCATCACTACCCAAAACGCCGAAATGGCAATTTTAAGAACATAGCGAAGTATTTGAGTCGGTTTTATGCTCCTCCAAGCGTTAAAGCTAAGGATTATGTCTAAAGAAGCTGCAAAATAAAATTAACGAAAAAAATAGAAAAACTTAGATACCAAAAGACATAGTTAAATGCATTTTACCAGGGTAAAGCCCTTTTACCCAAAAAAAAAAAAAAAAGACATAGTTAACAAATGGAAATTAAAAAAATAAAATAAAAATAAAGAACCTAATAACGCAGAAAAAAATACCTTGGAAAAAGTTAAGGACAGCAGAAGTAATGAATATGCTCAAAATACTCTCAAAGACACCATCATCAAACATTCCAAAAATTGATCCATCCCCATGCCACGCTATAATGACCATAGCCTGAAAAAGTTACAAATAAATCGATATAAGATTATTCTGAAATGGAACATTAATACAAAAACATGTTTGGTTACTATGTACCTGAAAAGCTATTATAAGAAACATCCACATTCGATCAAAACTTCTGTAAACGTGCAAAAATGTCCGCACTTCAACAAAGTTTGTTTTAGGCTTCCTTTTTCCAGGTATAACATGTTTGTGCTCCTACAGTTACATGACAAAATCTTTATATTAACCAACACTATCAAATCGTGTGTGAAAACAAAGGCACTGCTTATATAAGCATTTCCAGTGATATACTAATACAGTAATATTAGTATGGAATACAAAGTTATTAGATATTGCAAAGTGTCAAGTTGAATTGATACCACATTTGTTTGTGATTCATCGTCAGAGTTGACAAAAAAGTCAGAATTGCGGTCCATTGGCCATCCTAATTTAAAGCATCTATCCGACCTGAAAAAAAAAAAAAAAAAAAAAAAAAATGTGAAGTTGCTATTAGAAATTTACAAAATATATTAGTAGAGGTGACAATTTTGCCACATTTAGTTATCATTGGATCGTTTTGATGCATACAACCTACTAGCTAGCTTTCTTGAAAAACTAAGGAGCGTTCACGTCAGCCCAACCTGACCCATTTTAACCCATTCAATAACTACCCATATTGACCCATACAAAAGTACCCGTTTGCATAAATATATATTAAGAACGGTTGCATTACCAAAAGTATTCGTTAAGATCATCATAGTTTCTCCATGAAGAATGACTTGCTTTGCCACCTCGATTTCTTTTCGCTTCCTATTACCATGTAAGAACAAGACGTTAAAAAACTCGCCAAATCTGCATAAATATTTGATACAGTAAAGTGGAGTCGAATCTCAATACCTTGCGCATAACCTCATAAATAGGTGACACAACATCTTGCAAAAATGATTCTTCATCAACTGCTTCAGCTTGGTATGTTCCCACACTCACAGATTCGACATTGGCAAATAAAATTCCATGAACTTCATTTGCCATCTTTATCATTCATTAAAAAAAGTAGTATCATCTTAACAATTATGCCTAGATAATAGATTGTTATGCACTTATGTGGCATTTTAAGCTGTGGATGATAAAGATGTAGTAATGATTTAATATTATGTTTTATGATTTGTTTAGCACGGAGTATATTTTTATTTGAGCCACGTTAACCCGGCCTTATATTCTATATACTCCAAAGTGGGTATTATTCAAACTTTTAAAGTATAAGGAAAGTGCATAAGTGTTGTAACTATGAGATAATAAAACATACCTTATGAAAAATATAGCAAAGACATTCGGGCATAAAGCGGATATTTGAAGCTTCGCCCCATATAAGCAGATAGAGTCCAATGTAGATGAGTTCTAACTGCTGTCTATCGCAATCAGGTTCAAACCTATACAATTGTACAATACAAAAGCCATTAAAGTGAAGCAACAAATATTAAATTTTCAAGAACAATAACAGTGCTACTCAGTATTGATAATAACTTACTTGAGGTTTGATGGGGAGTGCAAATACTCACACCACGAGCTATAGTTCTTGAACGTTTTATCCATTAATTGATCTACCGTGTAGCTATCCAACTATCATAATTACAGTTAAGAAATTTAAATATATAAAAACATAAAAAAATAAATAAATAAATAAAAAATATATGTTACCTCCTCATATTCTCCAACACTCTTTGACCTTGTATCAATGTTTGCAAGTAATAAGATTAAATGCTCTCGCTGATTTGCAACATTTCCTTTCTACATGATAGCAGATATAATATTAACTCGTTAGATAATATAACATTTGGTGTAAAATGTATGTAATAGAAGATATTTTACCTGAAATCCGAAAATTGATGATAGCCACTCGAGTATATCATTATCAGATTTATCTTTGTCATCTCGCTTTTTGAGAAGTGGAAGATTATCCACATTTCGAAGAGCCCGAAGAGCTGCCTTAATCTATTTAATTAAAATATAAACAAATTATTATAAAGGATGGACAAAGGGGGAAAAAAATTACAATATTGTTATCCAAATAAGCACAACCTTGGGTAGTTCCATGATTGCCGGTTTAACCCCAACGGCAGATAAAGGAAGAATGTTATAATGTTCATATTGTTCTTTTTTCGCCTCTACATCTTTAGCATATCTTATTGTCTGCATTCAGAAAAAAAAATAAGACCATTAACATCATATTTTAGTATACAAAATTTAATAGTAACTTGAATAGACCATGTTTACCTTGGCTTCAATTTTTGAAGGAGGTACCACTGTCTTCAAGACCTCATACAAAACCGTTGCAATCTGGCAATACTTCACCATCTCTCCACTTCAAAAGATAATTAAAAGTAACGAGTTAAGGCAGAGTTTATTGAAGAAAACGAAATGCCATTAACCTAAGGGAACAAAAGGCTCACGGTTTCTTTGTATATTGACCCTCTTCGATATTTTTTTCATAAAAAATTTGGTAGTATTTCTGGATTTCCCTAGGATCACTCTTTGCTAATCGATTTTTTGTCTCTACCTCTTCCTGTGAAAGTTACAAATATTATCAAAATTCGATAAGTTTCACTAAGCAAAGACACTTGCAAATATAAAACATATAGAAATTTTTATGTGTACCTTCTGAAGTCTATGGAGTAGGTATGTTTTGAATTGACGAACACCACGTCCAGTGGATTTGGGGTCCATCCTGTGTGCATTCTCGAATGCATGAAACCGGCCTAATCCAACAAAGTCAAACAAATTTTATTACATTGTATGCAAAGTCAGATGCTGCAGTTTTGGAGGACAGAGGGATTATTGTTTTTCTCACATTCCTCAATTTAAAATAAAATTGCTACAACTATTTTCAATTATTTACACAAGTTCCTAGTGATTGTTTTGATTGCTACAACTATTTTGAATTTAAAATAAAATAGCTCTGTATTCCTCTAAATAAGTGAATCTCCAAATCTGAAAATTCATAATTCGACACATTCTATAGGCTAATTGGAACCACTATTTACCAAAGGACAGTTTAATTTGCAAACCGCTGCGTAGAACGAAAGCATAAGCACTATATACATTCTAGCAGAAGTTTGAATGTTTGATGAACACCAAAACCAAGAGAATGTTTATAATATACGATACTTAATATCTTAGAAGTCACAGATTAGTCCTATATATAACTACACTTATTTGTGTAGGTTATGCGGTATAGTAAATTTGCTTATTATTGCTTTCTGAAATAAGCAGTTTTGTATGAGCAAGTTCATACTACTTGTTCAAAAGTCTTGCTATTTAAGAAAGCAATAAGCAGATTAATAGTTTCAATAAGCATCCCTAGACATTCCTTAAAGTTAAAAGGCAATTCAAAAAAACTATGAACAGTTTATATTGCAATCAACAATCACCAAAAACTAATCTTAAAAAACTCCTGATTATTTTTCTAGTTTACAAGTTCAACATCAAAACTCATAAAACATATGAAACAAAAACAGCTAATAGGCTTTTCAAGTTCGAAACATACACAAATAAGCAACTCTAGGATTATCCTTCTCGACCTCATTAGCAACACGAAGAATAGGAGCAACAGAAGCAAGTAAAGACGGAACAATCTCACTATCAACGGTTGCATTATCATCTTCATACGGATCAATCATAGGCGGACTCCTTACATCTTTCGTTCCACTAGTACTCGCCATCTCCAACAGCCTCTAACAACAACCACCTCCAAAACCACAACACTACTAGCAAACTAATACTATAATTCCCGCCAAAATCAGTTACATGCAAGATTTTGTTGTTTTTAAGATTGAAACAACATAAGTGCAAGTGAGATTCAGTTATGTTGTGTTGTTTAATGTTTGTGAAGTTGGTATATATGAGAATATTATTGAATGTGCATGTTTTCTCCTTTTTGAATGTGTAGTAGTGATTTTGCTTTTGCTTTTTTGGTAACACTTTTGTGGTCTTTGAAAAATGATTGATAACAATAATAAATAACTAGTAAAAAAGAGTTTGCCTATGCGATTAAGGCATAGCTTTTTGTGAAAGTGAAGTCATGACACGTTTACCATTATCTTTTCTTTCCGCTATTTCCCGCCTTTTTTATGTTGCAAATACTATATTTAGGCTTAAAACATTGAATATGGAACTTTATACTTTATAGCATTGGTGGCTTGGTTTTGTACGGGTTTGGAACACATAAAGTCTTAAACATGAAATTCTAAAGAAGCAAACTTTAAGTCGTGGATATACATCCTCAAGTAAGCAATATCATTTAATTTTTAAAAAGAAAAAGAAAATTGGTACTAGAGAAACCACACGAGCCATCTTTGATGATGACAAATCTGGATTTCACAAACCACCCCACAAGAGCCAAAGAATAAGAAATAGGTTTGGACCAGTAGAGTTAGGATCAAAAAAGAAGAAATATTAAAATAAGACAATCACACATTTGAGATGCATTTACAAAAATAGATGCATATCTCCTTAAAATTCTCCCTCCTATTTAAAATGTGTGGCTAGAAATCCTTTTTATTTTTCTCATTTTAGTTTACCAGTATACTAAAATCATGCATTTTTTTTCCTTATTAATTATTATTGAATTCTAAGTAAAAAATCAACATTATCTAATCCCGTCTTGCATGGGGTAACATAGGAGGTTAGATGTATACAGCCTTACCCTTACTCCAAGGTAGAAATGCTCCTTCCAAACGACCTGAATTTTAAGTATTTTATCGAAATGCTTTATATATAATAAAGCTAAAATAAGATTATGAAAGTTCAAATCTAAATTTTATAAGTGCCTTTTCGCCAAACATATATAGCTAGTTATGCAACGTGAAATGCTAATCAAATTCTTATAATGTCAAAACAAGAAAGATAATGAAGATTACTGAACATGTTCAAGCCAATTATTTAAAATATCAAAAGTTTGAACACAAAAAAAAAATTAAAAAAAAAAATAATAATAATAATAATAATAATAATAATAATAATAATAATAATAAAAATTAAACTTGACTTTTTAAGTTTTTCATTACCAATTTTGAGCTTAAATATTTTTATTACAATATATAATATTTGATGAAAATCATACCAATGAAAATACATTTAAATCCCAATCTATTCATATATTTTTCATGAAATGTAGTATAATGTAAACATAAATATTTAAGATCAAATGTGAAAATGAAAAATTTTAAAAGTCAAAGTGTAAGATGGTATGATGTTTGAAATTGAAGAACACATGCAAGCTCTAAGTGAATAGAAATGGATCAAAGAATAGTGTTGAGGATGTATGTATGCCAACGAGGATATATGACCTCCACGCATTGCATCTAGGGGTGTTATCGGGTCGGGTTGTCGGGTTATCGGGTGTATCGGGTCGGGTTGAAACGGGTTTTGGACTAAAAAAATATGACCCGCAAACCGACCCTATAAGGATTCGAGTTATCGGGTTCGGGTTATATCGGGTTAGGTTATGAGGTCAATTCACGTTGGCATAATTTTTATACAAAGAAAAAATATCAAGCCATTTTAGTTGCGTATAGTTTGATGGAGAAACAAAATAAATAATGAAAAGACAGAATGCATTACGTAGACCACAAACTAGAACAAACAACAATGACCATATGGAGGAACTTGCATAAGACTTGCAATATACACACTAGAACAAACAACAATATCACAAACTAGAACAAACAAAAATATCATTACGTAGACCACAAACTAGAACACAATATCATTACGAAGACCACACTAGAACTTGCATAAGACAGAATGCATAAGACAGACATGTATGGTAAAATATCATTACGTAGACCACATAGGCGCATGCCGAATATGACAATTGACAATAGTTTGTTCAATCCTAATTCATACTGCATAGGCGCATACCAGTTAAACTAACAAAATGATGCACATTTGGCATTTAAACAAAGGTTTTAGTAGCTAGCCAAGCCAAATACCAAAACTAAAGTAACCAATCCAGTTAATCTTCAAACATACAGATATAACTTCTTTTTGCAAAAGCCAATTTAATCTTCAAACTTAATTCTTCAAGCTTCAAACATCATTCTTCAATCTTGTTTAGAAGTGGTACCTTCTTCCTCCATCAACGCTACATAGAGATAAAATAATTAGCAAGAGATAAAGTCTCTATAGTTTACAAGTTAAAAATAAATGAACGTACCTTTCTTTATTTGTGCTATTGTGTCCAAGTCTTCATCTTTTTCTGGATTTAAGTCTACGCGAAGCCAATCTTGAGTACAAATTAGGCATTCAATCGTCTTATCACCTAAAGAACTCCTATACGAATCTAAGACTCGGCCACTTGTGCTAAATACCGACTCGGAAGCCACTGTTGAGATGGGAATAGCTAACACATCTCTAGCCATTAATGAAAGTATGGGAAATCTTTGGCTATTTACCTTCCACCATTGCAAAATATCAAAATGCACACTCTTATCAAATGGTTCGCAAATTTCACCAACATACTTATCCAATTCACTAGTCGATGAATCAGATGATTGACCCCTTTTCATCCTACTTCTCAACATGTCTCCGTGATCCGGTTCTTCACTAGTTTCGGTGGTCCTTTGCCTTTTACCTAAGCTTGCAGAAATAGTATAAAATGGAGCATGAATACGCACGTAGGGGCGATTTCCGGCCACCCCTCCTCCTCCTCTGATCTGATTAAACAATCATCAATACCGCCTCTCTATTATTCAAATAATATGCAATCGGTGTTTGATTGATGCTAGTATCTGGGGAGGGGTGTGTCTCGCTTATTTTTTCACACATATATTAAAAATCGCTGCCTATCTTGAAACCCTAATCGATCCTAAATCTGGTTCTTTTGAATCGTTTTTTATTAGGGTTTCGAATTTAAGATTATCTACAAACCCTAAATCCCTAGTTCGTTTTTCTTTTTGGGAAATCGTTTAGGGATATGATCTTTAATCCTAACCGACTTAGTTTCTAATCGGTTGTTATTTTTATGTTAGGGTTTCGATTGTCTCTTTTATGGGTTTTTCCTCTAACCGACCCTTACTTTGCATATTTAATGTCGATTAGAGGCCTGTGCGTTATTGCTCTATCTCTTGATCATGTTGGGGTTTGGATTGATTGGTTTCTGCTGAACGATTATAAAACCTTGTGGTTTTTACATTCTCCTTGTTTGGTGCTTTATGCTGGATGTTATCTACTGGTACGTACTTGGGTTGTTCATGTGTAAGTTCCATTAGGATGTTTGTGGTTATGGTCGTGGTTATGGGAGAGTGGATGTATTATTGGACGTTAGGGTTTTGAAAACCCTATGCAACGACCTGGTTATTGAATTCTTCTATGTAGCATGTGGTCGTTGTTTTGTGATGATTTGTCAAGTGCTATTCGAACCATCATGGACATGTTTGCTGATTCTACTTGGGTCTTTGGTTCGTATTTGCTGGAAGTTTTTGCGGTGTTAATCTATTGATTGTTTTTTAGTTCGTATGCCATGAAGACCTGTTGATTATGAGTTTTATTTGTGGTGTTTGGTCTGGTTTACGATGGGGATTAGAAGTGGGTGCTTTTGCTGATGGTTGGCTATGGTGTTTGATTATTACATGATTCGGCTTAGGAGCACTCTGGGTGTTATGTTGGTCAGATTTACACTTGTTCTTCTTGTGTTTTGCTGTTCCAACTCAATGCAAGTTAGGGTTTCAATCACCCTACTGTTTGTATGGCAGATTGTGTTATACTTGGTTTCATTCATGGTATGCATATTGCAACTTATGGTTAACAGGATCGTGCCATGGTCTATATTCTTGGATGTTATGCTTCTTTTCAGCTGGTTTGTGTTGCATGCTTATGGGTGATGGATTGCAGCTGTGTTTGGAAGTTTACAAGTCCAAGATGCCATATGTTGGAAGTTGGGTCGTTTATACCCTTGTTTATGTTGTCAAATTTGATTTGCTAGGTTTTGCACTCTTATCAGCTTATTAGATTATGCTTCGTGCATATTACTAATAGAAGTAGCAAATGGATTTGATTGGGCAAGTTGGAGATTTCTTCATGGAAGTAGATGGACCGCTATTGTCATTTAGAAGGCTCAAGTAATTTTCTTGAGTAGTATTGTAATGGTTTATTTATTTTTGTCATTATTGGTGGGTTCATTTTGTAAGTTATAAGAATGGTGTGTCATTCTTATATGAGAGTCTGTAAGTGTCCTAAGGGACTTAGATGAGGGACGTCACCCTCATCCATTGTACTTCAACGTTTTTTTGGTTAATGTATTTTACCGGGGTACAGGATTATTCCCCTTTACCCAAAAATGAATACGCACGTAATCTTCATAAAAAAGTTTCAGTTCATGTTTAATATAATTATTCTTTTTTGTCACAACCGATAAACCTTCTCTTCCATAATGGTCTTCCACAATGACATCCAAAAAGTCATACTTGTTCCTTGGATCAAGTATGAATGCAAAATGCACCAACAAGTTCATATTTTCCACCTCACAATAATATTTGTCAAATTTTGACTGCATCACCTTTGCAATATCATAAAGATGTTCATCCGCAGGCAGTTCATCCAGAAGATCACAATCAAGTTGTTTCCTTAATAGAGCACGGATCGTGGCTAATTCATTGACAAGTGTATGTGATGTCACATACTTTGTCCCAGAAATTCTCAAAGTAATCTCATAAAAAGCTTTCAGAAAATGACACAACTTTTTCGCTTTAGTCCAATCATCTGATGTTGGAATGGAATGACCTTTGCTCCTAATATGATTGCCAAACTCCACGTCTTCTAGATAATACCTAGCAAAAGCATCTTCATATACATGTGCCACTTCCAACATAGTGTATGTCGTGTTCCACCTAGTAGGACAATCAAGCACCAAACTCTTAGTGCTATCACATCTAGCACTTTGGGCACATTTAGTGAACGTTTCAATTCTAGAACCCAACTTCTGTATCCACTTAACCACACATCTAATACCTTCAATCGATTTATCAACTTTTTTCATACCATCTTGAACAATAAGATTGATTACATGAGCTGCACATCTAATATGCATCCATTTCCCTTTTAACAAACAATTATAGTTTTTCACAAGTATCATTTTCATAAATTTAATAGCACTATCATTCGCGCTTGCATTATCAACTGAGAAAGACAAAATATTATCAAAACCCCACTCATTTAAACAACTTTCAACCCCTTTTCCTATGTCTATCCCTCGATGACCATCAAGTTCATGAAAATTCAACACTTTTTTTTACCAAGTTCCATTCGTTATCTATAAGTGAGCCGTAAGAGCCACGTAGCTCTTTTTCTTAATGGATGTCCATCCATCAGTATTAAACTAACCCTACCAATGTTCTTTTGGAATGTTTCACGAAGCTTGTTTTTTTCTTCTCGATACATTGTCAGTGGTTATGGTAAGTGATAGGTTTTAGTAGAATACATAGCGTCAATGGTAATTTTTTTGGTTTAATATTCATATTGGGCTAACACTAATGATATATCAGGTAGGGGTTTAAAATAAATTGTTATTGGGCTTAAACTGAAAAAAAAATAACAAGGAATGCATTACATTTTAACGGGTTATCGGGTTGAACCCGAACCCGATAGAGTATGAAAAATATAACCCTAACCCGACCCTATAAAGCTATTGGGTTGGTCGGGTTGACCCGATAGACCCGATAAGTCGAGTTGAACTCGAATGAACCCGACCCTATAAGGTTTTATCGGGTTCGGGTTCGGGTCGGGTCGACTGATTGACTTGAAACGGTCAGATAATTATTAGTCAACCACTTGTGAATGGTCAACTATAATAGTCAAACAGCTTAGGCCAATGCTTCCGTGGAATACAGTGTTTCCCCGGGTCGTAATGTCCCAACGAGGTTGTGATGGTATAAAAAACGAATCTGTGATCGGTGAATATGAACAGGAAAGGGTATAAGTGTGTGTGTGTGAGTTATTACACTAGGGTTTATAAAACAAAATAGCTTAAATAAGCTATAAGAGTGATTACGTAAACCTAAATAACTTAGAACGTTTAAAACCTAGAAACAAGTACGTTTAATTTAATTCTACGTAAACGTACGAAACAAAAATGATTTTAACTAAAGTAGTAATTTATATGCCTTAGGGGCTTAAATGCAAATTCAATAAATTAAAAATATTTATTTTATAATTACTAAATATGTAATTAATTATTATTATTTAATAACTATTTATAATTATCTAATAATTCACTAATAAATAAGAAAATTTAAAATAAGTCTAGAAATATAAAATTAAAATTTCAAAAAGTCTAAAATATTATAAAACTTATTTTAAAAATAAAATTATATTTTTCTTACTATTTATCTAATTATTATTAATTAATTACTATTTAATTATTATTTAACTATTTATATGATTTAAATTATTATAAATACTAAAAAGTCTAAGATAATTAAGAAGATTTTTATAAATCTAATTAACCATCACAGGAATCCTAAAAAATTATAAAAAGTTTATTTTATCTATTTTTAAACTAGTTTACTAATTATTATTCTAATTATTAATTAATTACCAATTAAACTATTTAAATTAATAAAACAAGTAAATTAACAGTATAAATTACAAGAAAATTTCCAAAATTATTTTATGACTTATAAAAGCTAGGAAAAATATAAAATCTAGGTTTTGCTTTATAAAAACTAATTATGCTATTTAAAACTTAATTATTAATTAATTACTAATAAAACTAATATTAATTCTAATAAATACTAAATAACAAAATAAAAATCTGAGAAAATTATTAAAATTAATTTAACATAAAAGGTAATTAATAAAAATATAAAAAGGTAGGTTACTTAATAAAAATCTAAAAATGAAAATGAAAATTTAAATTATATTAAATAGAAACTATCACTTATTATTATATTTGTTTTTCTGGATTTTTCTTTAACAAATCTATTTTATACCTAAAAATAACTAACTTTTGTTAAAACAATTATTTTATAGCTTAAAAATAAGCGTTGTGGAAGCTTAATAGCTCCACAGTTGACTTTTGTTGACCAACTAGGAAAATAAGCTCAAATGAGCTTGTGTGGGACCCACTATAGATTATTCTGATTCTAATAAGTTAAGTAAACAAGTTTGAGCTAGATTTGGCCAGATAAGCCCTTGGAATAAGCTAATAAGCAATTAATAAGCCCTTGGTTATTTGTTACTCAACTGAAAATGGGACAGACTAAAGAGCTTATATCAAGTGGGGTCCACTGAGTTTCAGGTCAAACAAAGGGTCAAAACTAAGAGCCTGGTAGGAGGGGGGTTGGGAGAAACCAAAGTTATGGTGTGGGACCCACTAAGATTGCCAGAAAACACCACCAAAGTTGGTGTTGTGGGACTGTGGTGGCTGCAGCAGGGCAATACCTTTCCCTGTAGTTGTGTTTGGATGGATGGTGGGACCCACATAAAATTCACAAAAATAAGATGGTACTGAGACCTTGGAGTTGAGGTGGAATACTACTAATTGTGAAAGTTTCAATGCCTAACTCTTAGTACAAAATTCTATAAAAATCCTACAAGTTTTGGTATTTTCTGAGAATGGAAATTTTGACTTTTTATGAAACTAACCTAGGTTGACTATTATGAATTTAGATCTTGATTTTATGATTGATTATGACTATTTAAGCTATAACTAAACTAAAATAAGCTAACTTACTTACTTGTGATGTGAATTGAAGGTTTATGGAATCCAATTCCCTCACAGTTAACTGTGAGGGTAGATCAAATGGTTCTTTGACTTTTTTCTTGTTAACCTACTATTTTGATGCATGAAATAGTCTATCCTACCCCATAGTGATATACAACAACAAAGGTAAACATCAATAACAACTAGAACCTAGTTGATCAATCTAAACTAAACACCCCCTTAACAGATTGTCATGGTGAGTTTCAAAGCAAATCAGTGTTTTAAACCTCAACTCTGTATCAGAACTTTATATTATCTTTAAAATAAGACCTAATTAGCAGAAAACAACAACAATAACAGCTTGAAATTAAGAAATGATAAAAAGACCTATTTGACTGTTTTTACTAAGTTTTTATAGCAACTATGAAAACTAATAAACAAGCTATATATTTTATGCTAGATAATGATTAACCAATACAAAATAAGTATTCTAGAATAAGATTTAACAGTTAAACAATAATGAAACAGTAAGTTGCAAAAATGATGGATTAAGCTTACAAATGGAATTGACTGAGAAACAGTGAACCATGGATCATTCTCACTTCCTAAAGCCTCCCATAAGGCACTAGTACCAAGATCATCCAAAATGTATCCTGCTCCTTGCTTCTTACCCCTCAGAAACTGATTTTTTTTATTTATTTGATATTTTTGGAATTTTTGCTATTGTGAGCTAAACTGATATAAAGGTTTTGTAAACTTATAAAAACTTATTAAGGAACTTGAATTGAACTAAATGGGACAGTAAAACAACATTCTAACAAGGTTAAGTAAATTTGTCAATTTTACCCAAAAATGTCAAAACTAAATTTAGGACAAGGAACTTGAAATTAATGACAAAGATAGCTTATATTGCATGAATTAAACTGAGTACAAGTGTTTTAAACTGAAAATTACAACTGAATGAGAAAATACACTACTTACGATTACATTAAACTAAAGCTACACTAATACTCCTTCACCACTGCTTCTTTCCTTCTTTATAGAGACTTTTGTGGTTTGTGGGACCCACTGTGACATTTCCCACCACCAATTTAAGCCCTTGGATGTCTGATGAATCCTAGCCGTTTAAAATGGCTTTTTGCGCCAAAAAAGTCTTGGTTACTTGGGGGCAATGTTTAGGGACAATAAATGAGGTTTGGATGTTTGTGGAGGTGGAGAAGAGTGGGTATACAGCTGGGGAGGTGAGGTGGAGGTGGAATACCAGGGTGGTTTCATGGATGCAGGGGTAAGAGTGGAGATGAACAGTAACCATGGTTTGCGTGTTTTATTATTTAAACAAAAGGGAGGTATGGGCTTTTGGAACTTGGGCCAGGGAAAAGAAAAGGGTGGGCTTGGTTGTGTGATATGTTTGAATTGGATTTGGTGGTTTTATATTTAATAAGGATCCGTTTGGTTTGTTTATTTAAAAACCACAAGGACTAAATATGTAAATTGTAGAATTTTGAGGGGCTGGTTTTGTAAGTTTACCAAAGCATACACAAAGACCAAAATTGACAAGGATGAATAGCACAAGGTCCATTTTGATATTTTCCAATTTTTGAATTTTAGGGACTAATATTGCCAAATGTGAAACTTCAGGGACCAAATGTGTAACTTCTTCAAAACTTTTACCCAGGGATCAAATTTGACAACTTGTGACTTTCCAAGGACCAAAGTTGACTTTTTATCCAAAATATTTCACCAGGGACCAATTCTGCCATTATTTGAAAGTCCAGGGACCAAACATGTAATTTTGTGAAACTTTATACCAATCCTGTAATTTCTCCAAACTTTTCACACAAGGACCATTCCTGCAAAAGATTAGTAGCACAAGGACCAAAATTGATTTTCTCAAAGTTTTTAACATCCTAGGGACCATTTATGTCAATTTTGCAAAGTACAGGGACTAAACTTGTAATTTTGTGAAACTTTACACCAAAGGACTAAATATGTAATTTGTGATTCAAAAAGGACCTTTGGTGACTTTTTCATGTTTTTAGAATAACCAGGGACTAGTTTTGACAACTTTTGAAACTTGAGGGACTGAAACTGCCAATTATGCAAACTTTGTACGTTTTTCATCTGTTTTTGATTATTTTCTATTTGAAACATATAAAACACACTTCTAAGATATTTTCAGTATTTTGATGCATATTTGAGTGTTTTTGGATGTTTTGGCAGCTCAAATTAGTATAAAATGATGAGTATTTAGACACTCATCAATCCCCCACACTAAAACATTGCTAGTCCCTAGCAATCTTTTGAGAAAAACTTAATGGATTTGAAAAACTCTTTACCAAAATCATCACTTCTGGAGTAGCCAGATGTATCGATTCAAGTAAGAACTATGGTCCACCTGATAACCATGTGATTTTGAGCAAACCACCAGCTGTCAACGGATTTGATTTGTCTTTACCAAAAGCCGTTTGCTTCTGGACTAGCCAACTCTTGATGGAATAGTCAACATCTTGGTGAGCTGATTACCAATTATGGTTTTTCCACGGCCTTTACCACAAGCCATAATCTTGCGGGCTAGCCAACTCATTCGCTTTATGGGATATGACGAGTTGAGGTACCATACAATTTTGGGCAAATTGAAAGCCATAAACGGATTTGAGATATCTTTACCAAGAACCGTTTGCTCCTGGATTAGCCAATCCTTATGTGGGTTAGACATGGCGGACTGATAACCATTTATTGCGTTCTAAGTGAGAAATTTTTTTAAAATTTGGGCTAAAATGGGGGTTCTTGATGGAACATGTGTTTAAATTCGTTAGAATAACGAATCTCCCCCCACACTTAGAACTGAATATTGTCCTCAATATTCAAAGTACCGGGTGTTAAACCAACACTTAGAACATAAGAAAGAAAATATTCCATAGCCTTTATTTAAGTTTATGTACATTTTTTTTTTCAAAAGGAAATTTACATATATACAATCTTGTGGGTTAGTATCTCCCCCACACTTAGGGTGAAAACCCCGTATGCATGCTACTGTTTTTGATTACCGAGTCGCTAGCTTGACTCGACCCCGAATTTATTTGTCCATGGGGAAGCATGATGTGGAAGGAACAATCTCCATCGGACTTTCATTCAAGATGTTTGGATAAACATTTGAAGCACGTGAAAGTTCCACACCGATGAGATATACAGAGAGACCCTGGCTCATAATTTATAAATGAGAATGCCGAGGTCAAAGATAATGTCCTCACTCCCGAAAGAGTGAAGAACAGGAGAAGCCACGGGATATATGAAGAAAATAAAGAAAGTCATGATGAAAATCATAACTAACTCATCATCTTCAATAGGAGAATTCATTGTTTCATGAATCTCCTCTTTTAAGCTCGTTTGATCAAGACATATTATGGGTATGTCTAGATCAAAATAAAAGTTATCATACTCCGGTGGAGATATGATATGAGTGAGTTCACCGGAGAACTCCTCAAAGGTGAATGATTCGTATTCGGGATTGATTTGAGTGAGTTCACTGGGGAACTCCTCAAAAGTAAATGATTCATAAACGGGAAGAGAATTATAAGAATGAGAAGTGGTGATACCACTTATCTTCTCTCCCGTATGATCAAAATGGAACGTTTGCAATTCCGGAATAGAATCATTGATCAAAACCTCACTATCCTTGACGGGGATAGGAGATGAAATAGGCTTTTCATTAAAAGCCTCGATTCTAGAAATGAGAAGATTAACATTTAATAATGTAAGACGGAGAGCTTCTTCTTGGATTATTTCTTCATCATTCTCTTCTTCTGAGTTGACAAGCTCAGAAGGTAATTCCCCCACATAACTTATGTCTCCACAAGATAAAGAATATTCCTCGTCAGAATCAGAGAACATTTCAGTATGACCAATTGGGAAGACAAGAGGGGGATGGATATCACAAATATGATCAAGAATTCCCTGTGACTCACTTGGGATTGAGACAAGGTTCTCAACACTAGACTTTATGAATTCGTCCGATTCCTTTTTAGGAACAGTGTCAAGATGCTCGTCCCCCATGCTCAGAGAGTGAGTGGGAACCTCGGGTGTGATAACAGCAGACTCAGGGAGTTGAGAAGGTCTAGCAGTTATGGTTTCTACAAGTTCCATAATTTCTACTGCTAGTGATTCAGTCATATCCTTTTCTCCCTGTATTTCCATGGAAGGAGTCTCAACTGATGAACTTGATGAGGTATCATCACTTTCATCATCTTCATCGAGAAGAGCAGCATTTTGAACTTTGGCACGTGTTATAGCTGCTTGTTCTAAGACTAGTCATTCTTCCATGCTTCTTTCGTCTCTAGCTGCATGTTCTTCTGCAAGTAATTCCGCGATAGATTTATCACGAGAATATGGAATGAGTGGAGACTGTGGGGGTGTGGATGTGTCAAAACCGGATGTATCAGAATTAGAACAATGTTCAGGTTTATAATACGGTTGACATTGGAAATCATCACGAGGACCCCCACAATGTACACAAGAAAAACTTGGTGCATTGTGAAACGAAATATTAGTCAACTCCTCCTTAAGGTCTTAAAGTTTCTCAAGAACCTCTAGACAAAGGTCTTGCAGGTATTGAGGAGTTGCTTGGATCATTTGGCACTCTGGAGGTGGGTCTTGAAACGAATAGTCGTAATTGTTGCAAGGAAATGGATTCCCTGTTTGACAATCCGAACTAAAGTGAGGACCTACATAGTACTCACAACAGTTGAACTGATGTGACTGTGAGTCATATGTGTTTGAGTCATAATTGTTATCAGGAACCTGCTCATAGACAAGCGTGCTTCCTGATTGACAATCAGAACTGTAGTGTGAACCACCACAATACTCACAACAGTTAAACTGCTGAGTCTCATGGTGTGGAAGCTGATGGAATGAATCAGTCATGTCAGGGTAGGAGTAGGGATTCTGGTTATAGACAGACCCGTTTCCTAACTCTACCATGCCACAACCGGGGTAATTACCACCATTATAAGAACTACCACACCATTGACAGACAAGAGGGTGAGAATAAGACATAGAAAGAATCAAAGGGTTTAGGGGGTGAGAAATGAAGAATCAAATAAGTAGGAGGGTACAGGTGAATATTTTTGGTGTTTTTGAAAATTTTTGTAGTAATAATAAGAAGGAAAATATTTTTGGGTTTTTGTGTTCGTTGAAAACTAGTTTTAAAATGTTTTCGGGAACTGTTTTGATTTTATATGATAATAATATGAACAAGGATGGATAAATATACAATGAGCGTGTATTCAGATTCACTAATACGCAAAATCGTTTAGAATAAGCGCACAACCTCCCCGGCAGCGACGCTAAATTTTGATTGGCTTGAAACGGTCAGATAATTATTGGTCAACCACTTGTGAATGGTCAACTATAATAGTGAAACAGCTTAGGTCAATGCTTCCGTGGAATACAGTGTTTCCCCGGGTCGTAATGTCCCAACGAGGTTGTGATGGTATAAAAAACGAATCTGTGATCGGTGAATATAAACAGGAAAGGGTATAAGTGTGTGTGTGAGTTATTACACTAGGATTTATAAAACAAAATAGCTTAAATAAGCTATAAGAGTGATTACGTAAACCTAAATAACTTAGAACGTTTAAAACCTAGAAACACGTACGTTTAATTTAATTCTACGTAAACGTACGAAACAAAAACGATTTTAACTAAAGTAGTAATTTATATGCCTTAGGGGCTTAAATGCAAATTAAATAAATTAAAAATATTTATTTTATAATTACTAAATATTTAATTAATTATTATTATTTAATAACTATTTATAATTATCTAATAATTCACTAATAAATAAGAAAATGTAAAATAAGTCTAGAAATATAAAATTAAAATTTCTAAAAGTCTAAAATTTTATAAAACTTATTTTAAAAATAAAATTATATTTTTCTTACTATTTATCTAATTATTATTAATTAATTACTATTTAATTATTATTTAACTATTTATATGATTTAAATGATTATAAATACTAAAAAGTCTAAGATAATTAATAAGATTTTTATAAATCTAATTAACCATCACAGGAATCCTAAAAAATTATAAAAAGTTTATTTTATCTATTTTTAAACTAGTTTACTAATTATTATTCTAATTATTAATTAATTACCAATTAAACTATTTAAATAAATAAAACTAGTAAATGAACAGTATAAATTACAAGAAAATTTCTAAAATTATTTTATGACTTATAAAAGCTAGGAAAAATATAAAATCTAGGTGTTGCTATATAAAAACTAATTATACTATTTAAAACTTAATTATTAATTAATTACTAATAAAACTAATATTAATTCTAATAAATACTAAATAACAAAATAAAAATCTGAGAAAATTATTAAAATTACTTTAACATAAAAGGTAATTAATAAAAATATAAAAAGGTAGGTTACTTAATAAAAATCTAAAAATGAAAATTAAAATTTAAATTATATTAAATGGAAACTATCACTTATTATTATATTTGTTTTTCTGGATTTTTCTTTTACAAATCTATTTTATACCTAAAAATAACTAACTTTTGTAAAAACAATTATTTTATAGCTTAAAAATAAGCACTGTGGAAGCTTAATAGCTCAACAGTTGACTTTTGTTGACCAACTAGGAAAATAAGCTCAAATGAGCTTGTGTGGGACCCACTATAGATTATTCTGATTCTAATAAGTTAAGTAAACAAGTTTGAGCTAGATTTGGCCAGATAAGCCCTTGGAATAGGCAAATAAGCAGTTAATAAGCCCTTGGTTATTTGTTACTCAACTGAAAATGGGACAGACTAAAGAGCTTATATCAAGTGGGGTCCACTGAGTTTCAGGTAAAACAAAGGGTCAAAACTAAGAGCTTGGTAGGAGGGGGTTGGGAGAAACCAAAGTTATGGTGTGGGACCCACTAGGATTTCCAGAAAACACCACCAAAGTTGGTGTTGTTGGACTGTGGTGGCTGCAGCAGGGCAATACCTTGCCCTGCAGTTGTGTTTGGATGAATGGTGGGACCCACAAAAAATTCACAAAAATAAGATGGTACTGAGACCTTGGAGTTGAGGTGGAAGACTACTAATTGTGAAAGTTTCAATGCCTAACTCTTAGTACAAAATTCTATAAAAATCCTACAAGTTTTGGTATTTTCTGAGAATGAAAATTTTGACTTTTTAAGAAACTAACCTAGGTTGACTATTATGAATTTAGATCTTGATTTTATGATTGATTATGACTATTTAAGCTATAACTAAACTAAAATAAGCTAACTTACTTACTTGTGATGTGAATTGAAGGTTTATGGAATCCAATTCCCTCACAGTTAACTGTGAGGGTAGATCAAATGGTTCTTTGACTTTTTTCTTGTTAACCTACTATTTTGATGCATGAAATAGTCTATCCTACCCCATAGTGATATACAGCAACAAAGGTAAACATCAATAACAACTAGAACCTAGTTGATCAATCTAAACCAAACACCCCCTTAACAGATTGTCATGGTGAGTTTCAAAGCAAATAAGTGTTTTAAACCTCAACTCTGTATCAGAACTTTATATTATCTTTAAAATAAGACCTAATTAGCCGAAAACAACAACAATAACAGCTTGAAATTAAGAAATGATAAAAAGACCTATTTGACTGTTTTAACTAAGTTTTTATAGCAACTATGAAAACTAATAAACAAGCTATATATTTTATGCTAGATAATGATTAACCAATACAAAATAAGTATTCTAGAATAAGATTTAACAGTTAAACAATAATGAAACAGTAAGTTGCAAAAATGATGGATTAAGCTTACAAATGGAATTGACTGAGATACAGTGAACCATGGATCATTCTCACTTCCTAAAGCCTCCCATAAGGCACTAGTACCAAGATCATCCAAAATGTATCCCGCTCCTTGCTTCTTACCCCTCAGAAACTGATTTGTTTATTTATTATCTATTTATTTGATATTTTTGGAATTTTTGCTATTGTGAGCTAAACTGATATAAAGGCTTTGTAAACTTATAAAAACTTATTAAGGAACTTGAATTGAACTAAATGGGACAGTAAAACAACATTCTAACAAGGTTAAGTAAATTTGTCAATTTTACCCAAAAATGTCAAAACTAAATTTAGGACAAGGAACTTGAAATTAATGACAAAGATAGCTTATATTACATGAATTAAACTGAGTACAAGTGTTTTAAACTGAAAATTACAACTGAATGAGAAAATACACTACTTACGATTACATTAAACTAAAGCTACACTAATACTCCTTCACCACTGCTTCTTTCCTTCTTTATAGAGACTTTTGAGGTTTGTGGGACCCACTATGACATTTCCCACCACCAATTTGAGCCCTTGGATGTCTGATGAATCCTAGCCGTTTAAAATGGCTTTTCGCGCCAAAAAAGTCTTGGTTACTTGGGGGCAACGTTTAGGGACAATAAATGAGGTTTGGATGTTTGTGGAGGTGGAGGAGAGTAGTTATACCGCTGGGGAGGTGAGGTGGAGGTGGAATACCAGGGTGGTTTCATGGATGCAGGGGTGAGAGTGGAGATGAATAGTAACCATGGTTTGCCGGTTTTATTATTTAAACAAAAGGGAGGTATGGGCTTGTGGAACTTGGGCCAGGGAAAAGAAAAGGGTGGGCTTGGTTGTGTGATATGTTTGAATTGGATTTGGTGGTTTTATATTTAGTAAGGATCCGTTTGGTTTGTTTATTTAAAAACCACAAGGACTAAATATGTAAATTGTAGAATTTTGAGGGGCTGGTTTTGTAAGTTTACCAAAGCATGCACAAAGACCAAACTTGACAAGGATGAATAGCACAAGGTCCATTTTGATATTTTCCAATTTTTGAATTTCAGGGACTAATATTGCCAAATGTGAAACTTCAGGGACCAAATGTGTAACTTCTTCAAAACTTTTACCCAGGGATCAAATTTGACAACTTGTGACTTTCCAAGGACCAAAGTTGACTTTTTATCCAAAATATTTCACCAGGGACCAATTCTGCCATTATTTGAAAGTCTAGGGACCAAACATGTGATTTTGTGAAACTTTATACCAATCCTGTAATTTCTCCAAACTTTTCACCCAAGGACCATTCCTGCAAAAGATTAGTAGCACAAGGACTAAAATTGATTTTCTCAAAGTTTTTAACATCCTAGGGACCATTTATGTCAATTTTACAAAGTACAAGGACTAAACTTGTAATTTTGTGAAACTTTACACCAAAGGACTAAATATGTAATTTGTGATTCAAAAAGGACATTTGGTGACTTTTTCATGTTTTTAGAATAACCAGGGACTAGTTATGACAACTTTTGAAACTTGAGGGACTGAAACTGCCAATTATGCAAACTTTGTACGTTTTTCATCTGTTTTTGATTATTTTGCATTTGAAACATATAAAATACACTTCTAAGATATTTTCAGTATTTTGATGCATATTTGAGAATTTTTGGATGTTTTGGCAGTTCAGATTAGTATAAAATGATGATTATTTAGACACTCATCATCGACCCATATGACACCCCTATTTTGCAGTGGGGTATTTAGGTATACACTTATACATGAGAGGAACTTGGATTGATTTGTTTCTTTTTTGTTCTTTTTACTCGTGTTTTTAGAGTCTCAAATTATCTTCGACGTTATTCTTATTTAGTTAGATTATAATGAAACTTACAAATTATATCTTTATAGACAGTTTAAGAGTGGGTGAGAATAGAAAGTTACACTAACTTTTGAGACAAATTAGTAAATGAGTAAATTACACCGTTAGTCCCTATACTTAACTCAGATTTCATACGACATCCAAAAACGTGAATATTTTCGTTTTTGATCCAAAATCAAGAATATATTACGTCGCTAGTCAAAAAATCCTGATGGTCGTTTGATTTCCCAGTTATCTCAGTCCTCACGTGCATCCCACACGAGGGCAATTTTGTCCAATCACTTTTTCCTACTTTTCGCAGCTACCATCTGACGACTTGTCATGTCAGTGTTCCCGCCCTTATTATCCCCATTTTTCAACACTTTTTCACATCATTTCTCTCACAAAATTCATCTCACAACTTCTCTCAATTGCACACAGTTAAACCAAACCTTTTTCCTAAAATATTTGTTCATAAATTTCTTATGGTTGTTTAACAAAATGGGTACTATTAAATGGAAGATAATGGGCAATGATCAAGAATATTTTACTGATGAAGAGTTGTATCATAATGCAAAGGATGATTATAGTAAGTGTCCTACATTGGTTAAGTATTTTTTTTGTTTTAGTTTTAATTTTGTTCGTTTAGGTATAAAATGGTTCACATTCTATATTGATGAGTTCCGAATTATTGTTTGACTTTTTTGCAGAAGGTCTTCCTACTTGCTTTTGTATGAGGATACACCATGGAGGTAAGTTTGACTTGTTTCCTGGAGGGTTATACCGTAATGGTAGGAAAAGTATTGTTGATATGGTGGGTACTGAAACGTTCTCGATTCACGACTTAGATGAAATGGTTCAGGACCTGGGTTGGACAAATAGAAAAATAATGTTTTATAACTTTCTTGAACCTGGTAAGAATCTTGATGTTGGCTTGCATTCATTATGTAGTGATGATGATGTATGTTATTTAAGTAAGTTTATAGCTGAGGCCTGAGCACAAGGTCATTGAAGTGTACATCGAACATGTAGTGTCCAAAGTAGGAACTTACTTCAAGCCATATCAGGCAATGGGTCTTGTTCTTAATGAAATAGATGAGGACAATGATGCTAGTCCTAGTAACTGTAGGCTTATTGGTAGTAGTATTTCTAGAAGAACTCGATCCAAAAGGCTATTATTGGAATATGTTATTCCTGAGGAGGCTGAAGTAAGTGATGAACTTAGTAGGTTTACTGAGTTACCTAATGAAGAGCCAAGGGTGAATGAAATACCAACACAAGAGTCTAGGTTTACTGATTTACCAAATGAAGAGCCAAGGGTGAATGAAATACCAACTCAAGAGTCTAGGTTTACACAATTACTTGTTAAAGAGTCTTATGTTCTAGCTTTAGATGAAGAACTTGATGAAATAGATGGTGTATTTGGTAGTAAAAACTTAAGTCAGTTTGGAGATAATTTTAGGCAGGAGCAAGAACATGTAGCTGAAGTTTCTTTGAGGGTAGAAGATTATGAGCTAGATGACATGGTTGTTGAGGATAACGTTAGGATAGGTCAAAATGAAGAAAGCCTAGATAATGTGGATCCTATGGTTGTTGATGGTCATGCTACATTAGTGGAAACTAATGAGCAAGTGAATGCTAATAATGTAGGTGATGATTCTGTGGGTTTAGATAGAAGTAATGATAAAATGAATGGCAATGTATGTGGTGATCATATGAATGCTAACTTAGGTCCTGATTAATGATAATGATATACCGATTATGGTTGATGATGTGTATTCACCACGTGGTCCTTTTGAGAATAATGATGATGATGAGAGTTATGTTTATGATGAAGACAGTGAGGAGGATACTGAAAGTGAGGAGGAGGATGAGGCATTTTTTTTATGAGAATAACGTTATCCATGAACCTCATATTGATACATGTTTTTGTTTTGGTAATTCAGCTGATAAGGAAACACCTGATCTTTTGGCAAATTTAAACAATCAAGTTACATATACCATGATTGGTGATACTCAGGCAGAAGTTTTTGATTCCGATGAATTTGATAGTGACTTTGATGAAGAATTAGCTACTGATGTACAAAAGAAACTTAGGCAGTTAAGGAAGGAGAAAGAGAAAGATGAGTTTATAGTTAAGAAGTATGGGTTTTATGCAGGACAAGGATTTGGTACTAGTAGGCATATAAAAAATAGAGTTTACATGCATTCAATAGAAACTAGAAGAAAACTCAAACTGGTAAGGAATGACAAAGTTAGAGTTAAGGCCAAGTGTAAGGGTCCCATGCCTATTCTCGGCCTTAATAATGGGCCATTTAATGATGGGCCTTTTGTGGATGACCCATCAAAGGTAAGCCCAATTCAGTCCACTGGTCCAAAAACTAGGTCTAAGTCAAAAGTTGTATATGCAGACAAAGACAAAGGAAATGGAATATTTGAAGACACAAGCAATCAGAGCTGTCCATGGGAACTTTATTGCACTAAAGAGTTAGGTAAGGAGAGTTGGATTTGCAAGACTTACCACATTGAGCATTTATGTCTACAAACAAGGGACATTAAAGATTGCAACTACAAATTTCTATCATTTCAAATTATGGATGGAAGTTTCTGTGGATCCAGCCATCCCTACTGAAGTAGTTCAAGATGCCCTTCAGAAGAAATGGGATGTAAATGTTTCTACAATTAAGGCATTCAGAGCCAAGGCTGCAGCTGACAAATTGATAGTGGGTGATCACAAGGGTCAATATGCTTTGCTAAGAGATTATGCTCAAGAGTTGATGACTCAAAATCCAGGAACCACAGTGAAATGTCAAGTAGAAATGCCTGAAGATCATAACTGTCCTACTAGAGTATTCAGGAGAATATATGTGTGTCTTGGTGCATTAAAGAAAGGATTCAAAGCTAGTAGAAGAGAACTGTTAAGGTTGGATGGAGCTTTTATAAGTGGCCCATTCCCTGGCCAATTATTAACAGCTATTGGACTTGATGCTAACAATGGCATCTATCCAGTTGCTTATGCCCTTGTTGAAGCTGAATGCAAAGATTCATGGGTGTGGTTTTTGAACATGTTGGGGGATGACCTAGATCTACACCAGAACTCCCATTTTACCTTCATATCAGATAGACAAAAGGTACAATACAGTTGTATAAATTGAATTGGTTTCTTTTATACTATTGTATCTGTATTATAATAGTTCAAATTTTATTACAGGGTATTGTTTAAGCAATGAATGAAGTGTTTTCAAGTGCAAAACATAGATTCTGCTTAAGGCATATCCATGAAAACATGAAAAAGCAATGGAATGGACTTGCATACAAGCAATTGCTATGGAAGTATGCTACAACTACAACACTAACTAAGTTTGAGGCTGCAATGAAAGAACTTAAGGACTTAAGTGAGGCTACACATGACTGGTTAGCAAAGATTCCACCAGAACATTGGTCCAGATAACACTTTTCAGGTAAATTCAATTAGCTTTTGTGAATTAATTATCATGATGTAATCAATTAATTCCTTACAAGATTATATTATTTCTGTATGTAGGAGGAGCTCATTCAGATGTGTTGCTGAATAACATGTGTGAAGTGTTGAATGGTAAACTTGTCCTTGGTAGGGATAAACCTATTATCACTCTATTAGAGTTCATCAGGGAATACTGCATGAAAAGAATTATGAATGTTCAGAAAGCCATTGACAAATGTCCTGGTCCTCTAACCCCTACAGCCACAAATATAATGTCAAAAATTAAAATGTAGCTAGCAATTATAAGGTTATGTGGAATGGGGATCAAAAGTATCAGGTTACTGGATCTTTTGGGGAACAATGTGTAGTTGATGTTGAAACAAAAAGATGTACGTGTAGGAGATGGGAGATTTCAGGCTTTCCTTGTAGGCATGTAGTTGCTGCAAACTGGAATATGGTTGTCAATGGCCAACCTATACCACTACCAGAGGCATGGGTTGATAAGTGTTATTGGTTAGAAACTTGGAAAGAAGTTTATAGTTTCAAGATACAAACATGTAGTGGGAGGTCAGAATGGAAGAAATCTCCATGTCTTACAACACTAACTAATCTACATTATCACCCACAAGTTGGTAGGCCTAAGAAGAAGAGAGTCAAAGGACAATTGGAGGACACACCATGTGTTAGCAATGGTAAGTTGAGTAAGAGAGGGAGAACTGTTAGATGTTCTTCTTATGGAAACTCGGGTCACAATAAATAGTCATGTAAGGGTCAAGGTGGTGCAACAACTTCTGGCTCAAAAAATACAAGCCAAGAAAAACAGAAAAATGTTGAAGCTTCTGGTGGTTCATCTAGTAATCCTAAACCCCGCAAGAAAGTCAAGTTTTGTTTGGATGATTACATAGAAGGTTCACCATCCTTTGTTGCAAGAGAAGGTAATAAATGCTTAGTCTTATTAAGTTGTTTTTATTTTTTATGTTTTAATTATTTATCATTTGTTACAAATGTAAATGATAATGTTGATAATGCAGGTGGAAGAAACACTGCTGGAATGACACTCCTCTTTCTACAAATCAAAGTGGTCAAAGGTCAGGTGCATCTACTGCTACAATAGAAAGCCAAAGGCATCCCTAATGCAACTCGAAGCTGTCAAAGTGGAATTTTTAGCAGAAGCAGAAGTCTTGGATCACCAAGTTAGAACAGACGTGCAATAAGGAATAGCATATATAGAGGGGGTGGAGTTAGTAAGAGAGTTGGACCTGATACACCAAACAACTCTTGAGCAGGATTACATTGGAGTTAGCAACTTATGTCAGCTATTTGAACATGTTTAAGACTTATTTTTATTTGTTTTCATGTATGTGGATTTATGTTTAAGACTTGGTACTAGGCCATTGCAATTTTCAAGTCATTGCAACTTGTTGCATTGACAATATGCAATTAAAGGCTTTTATGACTAACATTGTACATGGTTAGGTTATTTTCTCTTGGTGCAAATGACTTGCATAATGCAATTGAAAACATGCAAATTCTTATGACTATTTTGACAAATACAAAGTCAACATGGATTAAAAGTTCCATTCATTTGGGTTGTAGTATGCAAAAACTATTGTTTGCATCTGCATAATGCAATTGAAAACATGCAAATTCTTATGTCTATTTTGATAAAAACAAAGTCAACGTGGTTGAAAAGTTCCAGTCACTTGGGTTGTAGTATGCAAAAACCATTGTTTTACAGTTTACTGCAAAACTCAACTTCCAATTTTAACCAAAGCAAACTGATCATGCTTAATACCATTATGTTGTATTATAATACACAAACTTAACCCAATGAGATAATGGTCAAGTACTTATGTTTACCCATTTAAAAGTCAACAAGTAAACGTTATAGTTTAGCCAAGACATAAAACAATAACAATGACAATTTCACAACTGAATCAATGCTTGATACCATTGAACTAATATTTCATAAGCAACAAAAAATTACACAGGTGATGAATTACATCTGATTAACAAAATAAAATCATAACCTAACACCTACCCTCTTCCCAACTGCTATTTCACATGTAAAATAACACGAAAACTCAAAAAAAAAAAAAAAAAAAAAAAAAAAAACAGCTTATGGTCAAGTATTTCTTCATTTTAGCAGGTTCACGTCTTGTATCATCTAGTGTAGCTTGGATAGCATTCCTTGACCTTAATAGACCCGGGATGATGTAAATGATCTTGCACACATGGGGGGTTTGTACCAGTCAATAAAATCACAACAACCATAGAACCTACGTCTTGGATTTCGATTGGTCCATGATGTGCGAATTACCGCGGTTTGTCCACACCTGGACCATTTTTTTGGGAGCTTTTGGGGAAGAAGAAATAAATAAATAAAGCTGAGTACAGAGAAGGAGTGATGAAAATATTTGATTGAAAAAAGAAAAGATTGTGGAATACGCTTTGCATGCAATCGAGATTTACAAATTCCTGCATATGGTCATTGTTGTTTGTTCTAGTTTGTGGTCTACATAATGCATTCTGTCTTTTTCTTATTTATTTTTTTCTCCATCAAACCATACGCAACTAAAATGGCTTGATATTTTTTCTTTGTATAAAAATTTAGCCAACCCGAATTGACCCGATACCCTAACCCGATATAACCCGAACCCTATAATACCCGAACCCGATAACCCAAATCCTTATAGGGTCGGGTTGCGAGTCATTTTTTTTAGTCCAAAACCCATTTCAACCCGACCCGATAGACCCGATAACCCGACAACCCGACCTGATAACACCCCTAACTGATCGCAAGGACAGTAGGAGCAACAACAATAGCCTTTTTAGAAATCCCTCTCTCAGCTAATGAAATATTAGTTAAAAATGACTAAAAATACAACTAATTATGAAATACTACTAGAAAAATACTATTTTACTTCCGAAAAATCTGAAAAGTATAAAAATAATTTTCTAAACTAATTTTATATTTTTTATGGCTTTTTCTGATTTTTTTATGAATTTTTCTTTATTTAAAAAGTAATAAAAACTAACTAAAACTAAGAAAAATAGCAAATGATTGAGAAAAATTATGAAAATTTCTGGAAAATTCTAAAATAATATTAGAAACCTAGGAAAAATAAAATCAGTGGAAAATTAAGCTAGAAAAGTGCTTTTGGCCAATAAGCAGTTTGTGATAAGCTACAAAATAAGCAGAATTGAGCTAAATGAGACCAAAAGCTCAGGAAAAGTTCAATGCACTTACACAAACTCAGAATAGATCGATAAACTCAGATAAGCTC
Organism: Artemisia argyi; assembly: GCA_030686995.1. NCBI lineage: Eukaryota > Viridiplantae > Streptophyta > Magnoliopsida > Asterales > Asteraceae > Artemisia > Artemisia argyi. The sequence goes on along the minus strand of CM060683.1, from coordinate 42,985,896 downwards.
ATGAAATTAACCAAAAAGCACAAAAAAAACTTAACAAAATTCAAATAGAAAAATGCCTACAACAGCTACTTTAAGCTATAAAAAAGCTATATTATCCTAAAAGCTATGCCACCATTATGAAATCCTAATGAACCAGAACTATAAGCTACCACCAGGACCAGAAATCAAGAATAAACATCAACTAGATAAGCTACAAAGTCTCAATGAACAAGCTAGGATGGAAGAAATCTGATGGTGCAGGGGAAAAATCAGCCAAACAGCCCTCTTTTAGCTTACCAAAAGCTGTTAAAGAAAAAATTCTAAAATTCTACAAAAATTATGTCTTAAACCACAATCTAGCCAGCTTTCAAAATCATAAAGTTTCAGCTAAATTGGTTGAGAAATGAGGAGATTAAAAATGCCCAACTAAGTAAACTTGAAAATTGTAATTGCAATTTGACTTTTTACTGATTGTGCAATAGCTGACTAAGATGAGATGCTACTGATCTAAATTGAACCTAGATGTAATACTAAGCTGATTTGAGACTTGACTCACCTAAGTATAACAATAATCTACCTATATTCAAGATTGTTGCAGCTAAAATTCCAAAATGAACACAGAAAATGATTTTGAAATAGATTTTGACTTTTTTAATGAATGCACTAAGATTTTGATTGTTTAACTATGCTATATTTACCTAATGTGAATGACTCCTCCCAAACCAACCAGTCAGCCGTGTGCAGCTGTTAGGCCCACCTGGGAGAAAGTGCAAGTTAATATTGACCGTGGAAGTACAGGGAAATCCCCGGGTCGTTAAGTCCCAACGAGATTGAAATTGTATTTGTAAACGATTAGGAAAGTGAGTGGTACTGAGGACAGTAACAAAGATGATTTGAGGGTTGATTATACTACTGATTGCTTGATATTTGGAAAATATAAAACTATAATAAAAATACAGATTAAAGCACAAAATCAGATAATCAGATAACAGACAGAGAAAAGTGGTATTTAACAAGTTACAAACTACAGGGGTTAAAAGTGAAACTTTTGAAAACTTAATATTAAAGAAAATAGAAAATGAAATTGAAATTATGAAAACTATTATTATATTATTTAATTACTATTTAATTATTAAAACTAATTAAAATCTAATTTAAAACTTAATTTAAATTAACTAAAAATTACAACTATTACAAATAAACCTAAAAACTTATAACAATAATTTCTAAACCTAAATAAGAACTTGAAGAAAGTATAAAAAAAATGAAAATAAATATTTTTGTCTTTTTATAAGTTTTTTATTAATTATAAACTATTTAACTTAATTAATCTAATTAAACTATTTTAAATTACTATTATTACTAAATTACCTTAGAAAATTATGATAAAATTTATAAAACTAATTAACCATCACAGGAATCCTATAAAATTATAAAAAATACTAAAAATTATATTTAAGGTTATTCCACTAATTAATTACCAATTAATTATTTAAAATCTAATTTAATTAAATTAAATAAGAAAATTAGAAAATGGACAGTGGAAATTATGAAACTATTTTTTAAAAGTCTTAACTACTTTATAAAACTTAGGAAAAATATAAAATTCTACTTTAGTTGATTAAAATTAAAGAAATCTATTTAATTACTAATATTACCTATTTAATTATTTAAACTAGTTTTAAATCTAATAAATAGTAAACTGCTTAGGAAAATTCTAAGAAAATTATTTTAACTACTTTAAGGTACTAAGTAATTTATAAAATTATAAAATTGGACAAGTGCTTATTAATAAGCTGAAATGAAAATTAATTAGATAATTTCTATTAAATAGAAGCTATCACTATTTTTATGTTTGCTTTTTCTGGTTTTTCTTTTATAAAACTATTTAAATACTTAAATAATGAAACTTTTACAAAAACAACTACTTTGGAAATCAAGAATAAGCACTGAGAGTGCTTATTTGCTTATACAGTTGACTAAGGTTGACCAAATTAAGAAATAAGCTAAGCTGAGGTTATGTGGGATCCACTATGGTGAAATCTGGTTTACCTAAGTTACTTATACCTAATTAAGCTATATGTGGTGAGATAAGCTCCTAGAATAAGCTGAGAAGCTCAAATAAGCACTTGCTTATTTGGTTTCTGACTCAGAAGTGGGACAAACTTTATGGGTATTTCTAGGTGGGGTCCACTGAGTTCTAAGTCAAACAAAGGGTCAACCCTTACTCTCTGGTAGGATGGGGGTTCGAAGAAACTAATTAGAAGGTGTGGGGCCTACTGAGTTGGTCACAAATCCACCACAAAGTGGGTGGTGTGGCAATGGTCTGCTGCAGCAGGGCAAGACCTTGCCCTGTAGTTGTGTTTGGGGGTGAGTGGGGCCCAGTACAAAATTCTTAAAAATCAAGGGAAGTAAGGATCTCAAAGATGAGCTGGTAGGTAACAAATAGGAATAGGTTTCAACTTCTGAAAGCAAACATAAAAATCAAAACAATTCCCTGAGTTTTTGTAAAAATCTGAGATGAGCACTTTGACTATTTTGCTTAAAACTAAAACTTTGACTTTAACCAACTTTGATCCTAATTTAACTACTGAGAATGGTTTAATATGATAAAATAGAACTAGATTAAGCTATATTAGTAACTTATGAATAGGTATGAATGGTTTTGAGTTCAAAGATCACCACAGTTTAACTGTGGTGATGAGTTTTTTTTGTAATTTTGACTTTTAGGCCTAAACTTCCAAAGTTAAAGTTGAATTACACTTATTTGAACACAAGCATGATACTGAGACAGAAATAGTGTAGATACAACAACAATTAAACACCTACTCAGCTTGAACCAAACACCCCTATAACAGATTCAAATCTTGATTTTCAAAAGGATTTGAAGAATCAAGCCACAACTTAGTTACAGAAGTTAATTTATGCTAAGTTAAGCTGATTTAAGTACAGAAAGACTAGTTTTAACAACAATAACCAATGATTACTAAATAAGCTAATTTAACTGTGAGACTTTGATTTTTATAGCAACTACAAATTTAAATGAATAAGCTTGCAATTTTAAGTTATATTATGGCTACCTAGCATCAAATAAGCTCAAACAAAACAACAATAAGATTAATAGGATGTGCCACAGTGAAAACCAAAGATTGAGGATAGAAACTTACAAGTTGCTTTCCTGCTAGAACCATGAACCAATAACCAAGAACAACCTATTTCCTCCCCTGAGGATCTATACCAAACTCCACAGCTTCCTTGTTGCTTCCAAATCAGCTATGAAACCCAGAAATCAATTTCAATTGCCACAGTTGACTATCATTGACCAAGTTTGTATATGATGAAATTTTTTACCTTAACTGATTAGTAGGTTACTAAAAGCTGTATTGAGCTTATGGGAGCTTATATGAGCTTATTCAATCCATATCAGTTACTACAAACAACATTAGATGGTATTGAGATTTTTGACTAGAATTTTAAACTTGCATAAAATGAGAAATCAAACCAAACTTAATTCTTATTATCTGAGAACCTTAAGAGTACACTGAAACTGATAATTAGAAAGTTGTAAGCTTGAATTACACTGGAAATTAAGATTGACTAATATACGAAATAAGAAAATTACAATTGAACTAGATAACTATTTCTTCTGCCTTCTCTTCCTTTTATAAGCTTCAATTAGGGTTAGGGGACACCTTCTGAGCTTTTCCCACTTCAATCTTGGCCCTCAATTTCTCTGAATCAATCTCAACCGTTTAAACCAATTTTGGCGCCAAAGTCTTACACGTTTACTTGGAGCAAAAGGTGAGCAATTAAAGATTATTGGGAGTATGTGGAGGTGTCAGGGGACAAAAGGAAAGGTTTTTAGGCAAGTTGGGGTGATAGGGAAGAAAACAGAGGGTGAGTATGGTTTTGAGTGAAAAAATTGAGGGAGTAGGTTGGGTGAGCTGGAGGGTGAAGAGGTGGTGGAATACCACCTGGTATTGGTGGTTTCAGGCGTGGAAGAGGAGGGTGAACAGTGGTGGCTGTTTGGCGGTATTGGGGGTGGTCAAACGGGGTCAACGCCCGTATTATAAAAAAGGGTGCATTGGACTGGGCTTAGGAATGGGCTAGGGGTGTGTGTGGGTTGGGTATTTAAGTTGGGTTGGATTTGGTTTTGGCTTATTTAAAATAAAAGGGTCCGGATTGGTTTGGATTTTACACAAGGACCAAAAATGTAAACTTGGCAAAGTTGAGGGGCTGTTATTGTGATTCTCCCAAAATATTTTAAAGGACTTAACTTGCCAAATATGATAAACCAAGGACCAATTTATTTATTTTTCCATTTAAAAACATCCAGGGACCTTTTCTGCAATTTTTCAAACTCCAGGGACCATTATTATAAATTTGGATTTTTAAGGGACTGTGATTGTAATTTCTCAAAATGTTATCAAAATTGTTCCATTTTGTCATTCATGCATAGTACAAGGGTATTATTTGTAAATTTTCCAGTTTTGAATACCCAGGGACCATTTTTGCCAATTTTGTAACTTGAGGGGTAAAAGTTGCCAGTTTATGTAAACTTTCATCCAGGGATCATTTGTGAATATTTTTGGTTTCCCAAGGACTTAAGTTGACTTTTCATTTATTTTAAACCTTCAGGGACTAGTTTTGACAATATTTGAAACTTGAGGGACTCAAACTGCCAATTATGCAAACTTTGTACGTTTTTCATTTGTTTTTGCATATTTTGTATTTGAAACATATAAAACACTCTTCTAAGATATTTTAAGTATTATGATGCATTTTTGAGTGTTTTTGTATGTTTTGGCAGCTTAGATTGGTATAAAATGATGAGTATTTAGACACTAATCAGTGAACTTATTGAACTAAATTGAACACTTAATAACAACTAGAGCACAGTTTCTAAACTTCAACCAAACACCCCTAATAATGGCAGTTTCACTATGCTTTACAATTTTAAACTTCAAATACCCAAACTAATGATCAATCTAACTTACTAACATGTATTTAAGTCTAAATGAACAGACAAATCTTCTAAAATAATGACTAGATCAGCATAAAGCAAAATCAAGCAGTACACAAGCTATAAAATGCAGTTATGAAAAAATTAACTACCAAATCACTATATCTAAGAAACTAAGCTCAAATATTATTCAAATAAGCTAACAAAATAGAAATCAAACAATAGTCAAGAAAATCTACACTACCAAGCTGTAAACTGTAAATCAAAACTTGAATTTGAAAAATAAATCTTACAACTTAACCCTCAGCTGAACACAGGGACCTCTTGAACTCAGCCTATCTTTAGATAGGCTCTAAATCACCATCACAACCATGATCAAACACCAAATCATCCCACATCTTCTGGTACTTATCCTTGATGACTTTCATTGACCATAAGTCCAATTTGATTGAAGGATCTGATCTATCTACTAAATAAGCTTACAAAAGCTAATGAGCTAGTATGAGCTAATTTTATTATGAAAGAGCTTATTTGTAAGCTGAGTTTAAAGTACTAAACATATTTTTTGAATTTTTCTTTATATTTTCTGATTTTTTATTTTATTTTATAAAAGTGAATTTAGTAATGAAAGGTATATGTGTAAAAGCTTAAGTGAGCTTATTAAAAGCTTAAATGAAACATTGAAAAGCTTATGAGAACATTGATTAACTAAAATAGAATTTAAGTAAACAAGAGATTAATGAATGAAAGGAAATTTAAACTAAATTTTAATAATGAAATATAGAAGTACAAGTGAAATCAGCTAAACATTACAAGAAATTTAAACTAAGAAACTAATTTGGCAGAGCTTCGCTATACTAAAATCTACATACAAATGAGTGAGGAGATGTCTATTTATAGCAGAGGGTGAGGCTTTGGGGTGAGGTCAGAAGAAGCTCCCAGAAACTCAAAACGTAGCCCTTGGATCATTTTGTGTTTCTTCTCATCAATAAGAGCCCTAGGATCAGTTGTGGTGATGTGGATGGACCAATCAGAGGCTGAGGATTGTACAGCTTGGCAATCCTTGTGCATATACTCTCTGTCACGTGCTCAGAGCTTCTAGAATGAGTATCCAATGATTGGAATGAGGTGTCTCATCCAATCATTGGCCATCATACTGCCACGTTGTCATTCTTCATGTATAACTCCTCATGTCACGTTTCTGGCACATGGTTTAGGCTTCTAGATGAGATAATTGTAGGGGAGGTAGGTTAATTTGGGTTGAGTTAATTTTAGGGTTTATGTGGGATGGGGAAGAAGGTATGGTAAAAGGGAAATTGGGGGGCGGGTAAGTATTTTTTTTATTATTCTTTGATTTTTTTTTGTTGACTGAGGTAAATGGAGCTTTGACCGAGGGTAAAAGGGCTAAGGGTTTTGGTTTTTGGCTATTATTGGGCTAGGGAATTGTTTGGACAAGGATTGTGTTTGTTTGTGATGAAAAGGATTTTGGGTTTTTAGATTTGGACTTGTTTAATTTAGGATTATTGGTTTAAGCTTAGTAATCACAAGGACCTTTTGTGTAATTAGCTGAAATTCCAAGGACTTTAGCTGCCAAACTTCCAAAGTATTCTTCAAGGGTCTCTTTTGTCATTCTTGAATACTTGAGGGTTTACTTTGACTTTCCTTCAAAAATATCTTCAAGGGACCAAATCTGACAACTTGATAAAACTTGGAGGACTATTTTTGTCATTCTCATCAAACTTCAACCAAGGGTCATTTTTGTCATTCTTTGAATCTTTAAGGACTTCTTTTGACTTTTCAAGCTTATCTTTGACCAATATCCCTCCCCGGCTCCAGCTTTTGACTTTCTTTCATTCTTGTGCTCGGTTTTGTCGATTTCTCATTGATTTTCATCCTTTTCTTAAATATCCGTTCCTGCGCATTCATAAACACAAAAACATACAATCTTTGGAAATTTTGGTTAGTTTTTGGTCTTTTTAGTTTTATTTTGGACAAGAAAATGTGAGTGAATAAGCAATCACCAAAATCTCCAGACTAAAGTATTGTCGTGTCCTCACGCAATGTGATCAATTCACGCTTTTGAGATAAATAATTTCATAACTCTTCCTTCTGACTTTGTAAAGTAGCAAGGAGGTTCAAAATAAGTTACGAAATCATTTATTCCCGAAAACACCCCGTTTTTCCAATTTATTCCTTATACTAACTATTACTACTATTTTTTTGTTTTCCACTTTATTCGTGTGACGGTTTGTTGAACTTTGATTATTTTTCAAAAATTTTTAGCCTCATAAAGTAGAAACACGACTCATGGAGAAGTGACCATACGGATAAAAATCGTCATCCTTGATTTTTCACGAGCCCCCAAACTATGCGTAAAAACGAAATCATTGTTTATTCACAAGTTAGATGCTAACACTACCCATACAAGTTACTTGTGTAATTACCTCTTGTTCCTATTTCCTATTTTTGTATCTCATTATTTTATTTTTGTGAGAAATGAATTGCTTCATATTTTCTCGTTTTTATAATTATTAGTCCGATAAGAGCACAAAGTTTAAACGCTAAGTAGTTTCTAAACCTTCCCTAAAAAATCCCTGCATACAAAAATGAGGTCCACATGGAGGTCTCCGATTTAACACGATTTTGAGGATCCCCTTTTTATTTACAACCGAAACATCCCATGTCTGAGACTCGAAACGGAAGCTTTTTTTAGGACACCCCCAGATTCGAAGCTTGGCTTTATTTAACATTTATAAGCACTTTAACAATTTAGCCCTTAGCCTTTTACAACAATCACAACGTCGGTTATGAGCCGGCAAGATGTAATAGTCTTATTATGACCTTGGAATTTTTCCTCTGCCTTTTTGAAGTCTACAATAATGGGTGTGAACCATCAAGATGTAGAAAACTTTTATGTCTTTGGATTATTTATTCATTATTCATAATTATTTGCCAAACCCCGAGTCCTACGTCCTTTACTAAGATCACAAATCGGCTGCGAACCAGCAAGATGTGATAGTCTATTTCACCGTAACATAGGCAGTTACCCTATGTGTACCCAACCTCCATATGCAGAAATTTTCTTAGGAATGAGTAAAAACTAAGTATTGCCCAAACCGTGCACCCTTAATTAAACCTAAGAGATCTATTTAATACGGGGTGAAACAATTTCGTGGGAAAAAAGGCCACAATTACCTTCCATGAGCTCTAAAGAGAACCAACTACTCCACGCTTAGCATCTTACTTCTAAATAAACTCTATCATTTCTCGTTCTCTGCAAATTTAAAATCTCAAATAATGAGATCCGCATATGCTTAGCCGATAATCAGCCACGCATATATAAAGTCAAGTACGGGAACTTGCAAACTCTTAAGAAAGAATTCGCATTTTATAGCTCCTTGTGTACAAGACTAGCACAAGCTTAAGACGATTATATTGGTTAAGGGGACAAGCTAGGGCTCAACACGCCTGGTCAAGTCAAAAAATTTATTCCAACTCTCGCCAACAGGAAAGTCAACAAGGTGTCAAAACTTATTATATTTTTGCACAATTTTTTCAATTTTTCACATTTTTTTTTTAATTTTTGAGGAAAAATGGAGTTGCGTAAGTAAACGACACGGTGAAAGTTCTAGGTCAAATCGAATCGAAGATTCACCCGCCCCGAACTAGAATGAAACATCGTCCTCAATGTTTTACGAGTAAAGGTAATCCTAACAAAAATCTAAGGCCGTTTATTAATTATGCCAAAGAGAACGTTAGTCGATAAGATTTTCGGATATTGGATTTCCATAAGCATCGATGAATGAGACTCGAGTGGAGAGAAAGACAAAACCAAGAGCACGAGAGTTATCATAAATCGGGGACAATCCTGGACAATCATAAACAAACAACCACGAAACACGAGAATGGAAGAGGTCGCCCCCCTCACGTCATTTGATTAGAAATAAGAAATTTAAGAAGATGAATGGATAAGCATGGGGTGCCTCCCACAAAGCGCTTGTTTTTTATTACCGAGTCACATAGCATGACTCGATCCCCAAATTCAGTTGTCCATAGGGAAAGTTTGGAGATCCGGGACTACCTTGGATGGTATGTCCCCTCCGAAGTAATGTTTGGCACGATGACCATTCACCTTAAAGTTTGGAACATCGGTTCCATAAGGGAATAATTAAGTGATGGTGAATGGTCCAGACCAATGGGTTTTAAGCTTGCCCGAGAAAATCTTCAATCGAGAATTGAAAAGAAGGACTTGATCACCAAAGTCGAATTCACAGTTTTTGATCTTAGAGTCATGAATCCTCTTAGTTTTCTCTTTGTAGATTAAAGAATTCTCATAGGCTTGATCAAGAAGCTCATTTAATTCATTTAATTGAACTTTTCGGTGATCTCCCATGGTCTTTAAGTTGAAATTTATATGTTTCGAGGCCCAGTGGGCCTTATGCTCAAGCTCAATGGGGAGATGGCACGCCTTTCCATACACCAACTTATAAGGAGTACACCCGATGGGTGTTTTGTAAGCAGTGCGGAAGGCCCAGAGTGCATCATCTAAATTGTCAGCCCATGAGGCTCGGTTTTCTCCTACGGTCATTTCTAAGATACGTTTTAATCCACGATTGGACACCTCAACTTGATACGTCGTACTAAGACGATGTGTAACACCATACTTAAGCATCACTTTTGCAAATTGATCATTACAAAAGCGAGTACCGCGATCACTAATTATAGCACGAGGTATACCAAATATAGCAAATAGACTCTTTAAAAACTTAACCACAACTCGGGCGTCGTTGGTGGGGAGCGCTTTCGCTTCAACCCATTTGGACAAATAATAGACCGCCACGAGTATACACTTATTCCCCCTTGAAGACTGGAATGGGCCCATAAAGTCTATACCCCTGATACGGGGGATTGCGCCCTCGCAACAGGTTTTACCTCTCAAGGGATCTTGAGAAGCTTACAACCCCCACCAGGAAGTGTACCTGATCGTTGTAGTATAGTATAGTGACAAGTACCGGGGGATTGATCGTTCAACTCAGGAATAGTGTCGCTAGGGTTAGAAAGCCTACTAAACTAGGTCTAGAGGTGAGGGATGATTCTTTTTGTATTTTTTTTTATATTTTATAAAAGCAAGTAAAATCTCGGGTTTTGAAGGAGTGGGCGGAATTAGTTGCTAGTCAACTAACCCAATTAACTACAAATGCAATCAAAATAAAATAAAAGAAATGAAATTAAACTAATGTACTAATGTGGTGGAAACAATAAAGAAAAAAATTGTGTTTACTTAGATTTCATTACTCCCTAGATATCTTTTACCGGTTGATTAGCTTGTTACAATTGCATGGATGACGGGTTATATTCCTTAATACTAGTGGTAGGGCCGTGTATAATATTCCCTAACTCTATAAGATCCTACTTCACTCCTATGTCGAGCCGACTAAAAGCTCCTAAAATGGGATCATTAGAATTCACTTATGCATTAAATACAACCAAAAATCGTAGTACACCTCAGATCATGTTTTTTAAGACGTTCAAGCAAGTTACCAATGGAAGTCTGCCAGTTTTCTTAAGCCTAACATCGAATACAATCATCCGTAACAGTTATAAACAAACAATCAACCAATAATCAACATCTAGGTTTCACTACATCTAAGCAAACACAATAAAAACCTAGCCTAACATGTTAAAAGAAAGACAAGCATAAGATAGAATCAAACAATACATAGACATATTGAATGATTATTGGAGAACTTATCTTTATTCAAACATGGAAGAAAGAAGGGTTTGAAACCCCTTCAATATGCAGGAAATTCGACCTAGGGTTTGTGTTTTAGTATTCCACAATTTGTTCCACACTTTACAATGAAAAATTGGAAAAATATATATAGACATAGCATCCTGACGGCGTCATGAGTTGGCTTCTGACGCCGTCAACTCGCCGCCAAGTTGTAATTCGTATTGCCTAGATCCAGTCTTGACGCCTTCATGTGTAAATCTGCTCTGGGCCGTCACATGCATTTTGACCCTGACGGCCTTGGTGACGCCGTCAGGCCATTAACACTGAAAATGTTCTGGGCCGTCACGTTATAATTTCCTCATCCACCTCTTTTGCCACTCTTGACGCCGTCATGAGTCAAGGCTTGACGTCGTCAGGTACTGTTCCCAGCAAGGAATTAGAGACTTTGCCGTTGTCTTCACTTTTAAGCTCCAAAAACGTCCAAAATGCTTCCTTTTCTAGATCTCTCATCAAAAGTACCTAAAATGACAAAAGGAACGATTTAGGGCAATAATTGATCAAATAATCACGAATTCGGGCTTAAATGACCCCTTGAAAGCGGTACACTTTTTGCCTCATCAAATACTAAAGAATCAGCAAAAACTTTAAGACTCCGGTATAAACAAAACTCAAAAAAAATTTCAGAATTTTGGTACCTGACGTCGTCAGGTTGTAACTCCTGACGCCATCAGAATGTTCCTGGAAAAATCTTATGTTAAGTTTCCGAAAAAATTCTGAAAAAACTTATGCCTTATTTCCTGAAAAATCCTGCAAAACATCATTATGACTCGATACAAGCATTTGACTCTAACAAATACTAATATACATGCTCGTTTAATATTGTAGCGAATCATGATGATTTTCGTTCTTAGAAACAAATTTGGATTTCCCTTACACTTAGCTTTTGCAAAATACCTTTATACGTAATTAAGACGAAGTTAAAAACAAAATAAAGCATTTTCACAATTTAGTTCGAAACATGATTTACTAACAATAAAAATAAAACGGGCATACGGAAACAAAATAAAATCAAACAAATAAAAACACACAAAACATGAGTTGCCTCCCAAGAAGCGCTTTTCTTTATTTACGAGTCTTGTAGCTAGACTCAAGGTCATGGGCAAATATAAGACCTCGTCATTGGTCTCTTTCTCTAGGTCATCCTCAATCTTAGTTTTGTATTCTGGACCCGATTGTAAATGTTCTTTATAAAGACCAACCACCTTTTTCTCAATTGCTCCTATAATCCTATTGGCAAATTCCCTATCAACTTTATATTTTGTCCCTAGAGTTAAGCAATCCTTATAGAAAAGGCTCTTCTTCTCCCATACATAGTCCATGCCCTTTTCTTATCCTCTTCATTGATGTCCTCAAAAGCACCAATGTTATCCATATCAAATCAAGGCACAAAACGAAATTCCTTCATTCTATTAGGCATCTTATATGTGATCCTATCAGTTTCACTAGTAAATCAGATCGTCCCTTCTATCCCATCATATTCTAACTTGGATTCTTCAACAAATGGCTTTCCTAATACAACATAGGATAAGCGTAAATCAATAACACTAGCTAAGTCTTCAACAACCATAAAGTCAATGATATAAGTAAAGTTCCCAACGAAGACATGTAGACCTTTAATTCTCCCGACAAAGTTACAAACTCCACCGGGGTATTTGGGATCTTTTCTAGGTCCGAGTCTTGTTTTCACTATATCATTATAAACACTTGAGGACATAATGTTGATTGGGGATTCAAAATCAATGTAAGCGTTGTCAATGTACTTATACCCAATCATACATGGTATCTTAACATTCTTAGGATCACCTCTCTTTATCTTAGGGTCAATTCTAGCAAAAGGAGGTCGAGGATTATCAACAAGATTATTATAGTACGCAGTTTCCTCCTTAATGGGATATAGATTAAAATAATCATCCAGTTTCCGACCTATCTCCCCTTCCTCAAGTTCCTTCACATCCTCAACAACAACCTCAAAATCATTAGATCCTAGGTCCTTATTTGAATACAAGGCGGTCGCTAGGTCACTAAATTCATGATCGAGCTCAACATTAATTAACCTATTAAGTTCCCTAAGTTCCCTAATCTCATTCTCAATCTGTTCACGCAACAAAGCCACTTCACTAGGGGAAAGGGGTGGATTCGCGCTTTCCATAATGGCCAACGGAATAGTCAATGAATTTAAATAAAGGAACGAAGAAAAAGATAGACTAAAGGAAACCTAAAAATAAAAATAAAAACCTTACTAGAAAGGAATCTAGCAAGTAGACCTAATAAAAAGGAAATTCTAACCTAGACAATAACTATTCCCCGGGCTGCGGCGCCAAAAACTTGATACGGGGGATTGTGCCCTCGCAACAGGTTTTACCTCTCAAGGGATCTTGAGAAGCTTGCAACCCCCACCAGGCAGTGTACCTGATCGTTGTAGTATAGTATAGTGACAAGTACCGGGGGATTGATCGTTCAACTCAGGAATAGTGTCGCTAGGATTAGAAAGCCTACTAAACTAGGTCTAGAGGTGAGGGATGATTCTTTTTGTATTTTTTTTTATATTTTATAAAAGCAAGTAAAATCTCGGGTTTTGAAGGAGTGGGCAGAATTAGTTGCTAGTCAACTAACCCAATTAACTTCAAATGCAATCAAAATAAAATAAAAGAAATGAAATTAAACTAATGTACTAATGTGGTGGAAACAATAATGAGAAAAGTTGTGTTTACTTAGATTTCATTACTCCCTAGATATCTTTTACCGGTTGATTAGCTTGTTACAATTGCATGGATGACGGGTTATATTCCTTAATACTAGTGGTAGGACCGTGTACAATATTCCCTAACTCTATAAGATCCTACTTCACTCCTATGTCGAGCCGACTAAAAGCTCCTAACATGGGATCATTAGAATTCACTTATGCATTAAATACAACCAAAAATCGTAGTACACCTCCGATCATGTTTCTTAAGACGTTCAAGCAAGTTACCAATGGAAGTCTCAGTTTTCTTAAGCCTAACATCGAATACAATCATCCGTAACAATTATAAACAAACAATCAACCAATAATCAACATCTAGGTTTCACTACATCTAAGCAAACACAATAAAAACCTAGCCTAACATGTTAAAAGAAAGACAAGCATAAGATAGAATCAAACAATACATAGACATATTGAATGATTATTGGAGAACTTATCTTTATTCAAACATGGAAGAAAGAAGGGTTTGAAACCCCTTCAATATGCAGGAAATTCGACCTAGGGTTTGTGTTTTAGTATTCCACAATTTGTTCCACACTTTACAATGAAAAATTGGAAAAATATATATAGACATAGCATCCTGACGGCGTCATGAGTTGGCTTCTGACGCCGTCAACTCGCCGCCAAGTTGTAATTCGTATTGCCTAGATCCAGTCTTGACGCCTTCATGTGTAAATCTGCTCTGGGCCGTCACATGCATTTTGACCAAAATGCTTCCTTTTCCATATCTCTCATCAAAAGTACCTAAAATGACAAAAGGAACGATTTAGGACAATAATTGATCAAATAATCACGAATTCGGGCTTAAATGACCCCTTAAAAGCGGTACACTTTTCGCCTCATCAACCCCACACGTCAAAGATCTCACAAACTTGAATAGCATTTGAGGCATTTCATCCTTTTGTGTGATTTTTCCTTGACGTTGGCATGAGTCACATGACTTAACCAAGTCATGTGCATCTCGGTATATCGCCGGCCAATAAAATCCGGAGTCAAAAACTTTCTTAGCGGTGTAATTGGCACCATGGTGTCCCCCCGTGGGTCCATGATGCGTGGTTTTGCAACCTTGCAAAAGGTTTTACCTCTCAATGGATCTTGAGAAGCTTGCAATCCCCACCAGGCAGTGTACCTGACCGTTGTAGTATAGTATAGTAACAAGTACCGGGAGATTGATCGTTCAACTCAAAGAATAGTGTTCGGTAGGGTTAAAACTCGATTAAACTAGGTCTAGAGGTGAGGGATAATTCTTTTTGTATTTTTTGTATTTTATGGAAAGCAAGTAAAAATCTCGGGTTTTGAAGGAGTGGGCGGAATTAGTTGCTAATCAACTAACCCAATTAACTACAAATGCAAACAAAATAAAATAAAATGAACTTAAAGTAAATGTGGCGAAAACAATAATAAGAGAAAATGTGTTTACCTAGATTTCACTACTCCCTAGCTATCATTTACCGGTTAATTAGATTGTTACAATTGCATGGATGACGGGTTATATTCCTTAATACATTCGTAGGGCCGTGTACGATCTTCCCTAACTCTATAAGCTTCTACCTCTTCCTATGTCGAGCCGACTACTAGCTCCTAACATGGCCTCATTAGTAGTTACCTATGCATTAAATATAACCAATTTATCGTAGTACACCTCTGATCATGATTCTTAAGACGTTCAAACAAGTTACCAATTAGAAATCTGCCAGTTTTCTTAAGCCTAACATCAAAATCATTCATCCACAACAATTATCAACAAACAACCAACCAATAATCAATATCTAAGTTTCATTACATCTAAGCAAACACAAAGAAAACCTAGCCTAACATGTTAAAGAGAAGACAAGCATAAGATATAATCAAGCAACACATAGACATATTGAATGATTGTTGGAAAACTTATCTTCAATTAAGCATGGATGAAACAAGCGTTTGAAACCCTCAAAAATACAGTAAAATTCGTCTAGGGTTTTTCTCCTCTGAAAGTTGCACACAATGAATGAAAAATTAAAAACTATATATAGAATAATGGGTCTGACGGCGTCAAGAGTAAGGTCTGACTCCGTCAACTCGCCGCCATAATTATCATCGTATTGCCTAGATCCACTTCTGACGTCGTCATGTGTAAACTTGGTCTTGGTCGTCACATGCAAATAACTCTTGACGGCCTTGGTGACGCCGTCATGTACAATTCTTCCAAAACCTCTTTGGCGCGTCATGTGTAACTTGATTTATCCAACTCTTTGTCAAAGGGTGACGGCGTCACATGAATATCTTGACGCCGTCAGGTACAATTTCCAGGATGAATTTGAGACTTTGTCGTTTTCTTCACTTTTTCGCTCCAAAAACGTCCAAAATGCTTCCTTTTCTAGATTTCCTCTCAAAAGTACCTAAAATGACAAAAGGAACGATTTAGGGCTATATTTGATCAAATAATCTCGACTTTTGGCTTAAATGACCCCCTAAAAGCGGTATAGTTTTCGTCTCATCAAATACCTTTACACTTGAGATTTGCTTGTCCTCAAGCAAATGCGCTTTTATTCTAATCAAAATACAAGCTAGGGGTCATTTAACACTAATATAAAAGTAGTTGCAACAAATAATCATTCCACTTCAACCAAAACAAGCACGGAAATTATACACTAGCACCTCACAAATAGTGTTTAAATACTCACATCTCTCGGGTGTAATAAAGTATATATCACAATATGGAAATAGAAAACATCTCTCACTACCTGTCATAGCAAATAGATTTCCACAGGCTTGGGAACGGATCAAACCTCCACCACTTGGCATAAGCGCCTAGGATAAACTATCAAAGATGTCTTTTTAAAAGGGTTATAACGTGAGGTGTAGGGATATGGTAAATACGGTTTTGTTGGATAAAGGCAATATTTACTTGTGGCGAGTTAATCATCATGGTTAATTACATGCACAATGTGGCGTTGCTAAGCCAAGACTCGACTTAAGCTAATAAAAAACTAATAAAAAACATAAAAGGAAACAGGTTGGTAGTCCGTTTTTTTTTTTTTTTTTTTTTTTTTTTTTTTTTTTTTTTTTTTTGCATACACTCTTGCCCTACCATCTAAAATAATACATCATAGGGAATTTTGCATTCCCCTTACACTTGAACTTTTACATACTTTATAATCAACTATTCTAATGACTCAAATTAAGATAATCAAAAAACTTGGAGTACTTCTTAAGTTTAACGCACATATGGGGGTAATAATTGACGCCTTCCCCATTACTCCATAACACTAGTACTTTACCCATGAGTCCCAATCGTCCCAAAATAATATGTACAAGATATGACTCGACTTAGCAACCATGTAATCAATTAGACAATTAACTAAGGGTTTAAACATGTAACAATAATGCACTAAAGATTAGTGAATACAAGGAAGGCTAAGGCGATTTGGTTGTACATTTGGGGTGGATTGTAAACAAATTCTTCCTTTAAGTAAAATGCTTAAAGTCAGAAACGAAAAGATAGGCTCGGAGGGGTGTACTAGGGGTATCGCGTATTAAAAATGAGTATAACGCATAGGTGTGGGAAAATTAATTGACTTTATCAGTCAATTAATTATGACTTTATTGGTCAAGTAATTATGATACGGGTTTTAACACAAGGGTGATCCTAATGCCTCTTATCATGTAGTAATCCTAACTACACGAACGTAGTCTCACTAGCGGTCTCGGGATGCATCACTAACGCAAGTTCTAGAATCTAAGTACTACCGGTACACTCATAAGTATCTTTTCCTAACAAATATAGGGGTGAACCTCACATATTTACGATGGAAAATTTTAAGTGGTACGGTTTTTGTGCTAGTTATACAACTCCTATCCATGAGACGCTCATTAAGGCTAAAGCTTCACTCCTAAATGTTGTAAAAAAAATTTAAATTTGGCGCTAAAATTGCCCTAACAAGTATTTCTCTTAGTTTTATTACACACCTACTATTGAACAAACAAACTCAAGTGCAATTGCATTCTCTAAGGTATCATCATTTACCCTCCCCTTACACTTAGGCTGAACATTGTCCCCAATGTTCAATAAAAAGGATGTAAAAGTAATGAAGGTAAAAGAATGAAACAAATACTCCCCTAATTCGTTCGGTGTGGATCAATGGATAACATGGTTAGATCCTCCTGCAAGAAAATGAACGTTGAAAGCTTCCCTCCAGAAATATAAATCATCTTCTTGTCCAATATAACCTGTTAAACCTGAGAAAACAATCATGGCAAACCTTGCGTAAAATCGGCGGCAATCTATATATATAAGGATATAATGCTTGTGGAATGAATGTTTGCAGATTTCCTGGAGTTTATAAAACTTAAGAATCAACAAAAACTTTAAGACTCCGGTAGAAAAACAAAATTTGCAAAATTTTTCAGAATTTTACACCTGACGCTGTCAGGTTATGATCCTGACGCCATCAGAGTGTTCTGACAGAATTCTTATGTTAAGTTTCTGGAAAAAACTCATTCCTTAATTCCTGGAATTCCTGCAAAACATCATTATTACTCGATACAAGCATTTGAATCTAACAAATACTAATATACATGTTCATTTAATATTGTTGTGGTTCATGTTCAATTCCGTTCTTAGAAACAAAATTAGATTTCCCTTACACTTAGCTTTTGCGAAATACCTTTTTATGAAGTTAAGACAAACAACAAGGTAAAGCATTTTCACAATTTATTATGAAACATGATCTACAAACAATAGAAATAAAGCATGTATACGGAAACAAATAAAATCAAACAAACAAACAATCAAACAAATAAAACTTGGGTTGCCTCCCAAGAAGAGCTTTTGTTTATTTACGAGTCTCGTAGCTAGACTCAAGATCATGGGCTATTACGTGACCTCGTGATTGGTCACGATTCCTAGGTCATCCTCCAATTCTCTATCGGGATCGCTTTCATAGTGCAGGTATTTTGGGTCTTCAAATTCAAAGACATCTTCCCGATATTTGGAACTAAGCTTACTGACATCCTTAAAGAACCCACATGATAAGTCAAAGGTGTTTTTACATCCTCTCCGAACATCATCATCACATAAAATAAGTTGGGACTCTAGCTTATCAAGTCCGTCTCAATCTATTCCTTCGAAATCTTTCATCTTATACGGCGTTTGGTATGAGATTCTCCTAATTCCATCTGTGATAGTCATGATTCCATTCCGATCGTCAACCATTAAGTTAGTGATTTCACAAAAGGGCGCCCCGAAAACAACTTGTGATAACCTCGGGTCGATATAATCCTCAATGTTGTCTATGATCGTAAAGTCCATTGTGAATGTCATATTTCCTATGAATACTTGAATTTCATGATCTCTACCTACAACATTTTCTCCTTTATACATCAACCCCCATCTGCAAATATTGTTGTAATAGAACAAGGACATAACATTCTTGGGTAGGCACACGTCAATGTAGACATTATAAAAATGCTTGTGACCTATCATACAAGGGATTTTGAGGTTATTAAGATCACGTCGCTTTATCTTTCCCGACCTTCCACCCTGTAATCCATTTGTATTACAATCCAATGATGGTCGGTATTCATACACTTCCTCATTACCCTTAAGAAAAATTACTTTCCTGACACCATTGGTGAATAGTGCACTGCCATCGTTCTCATCAAGGGTCACTCCTGTTTCTTTTACAAATGGTTTTCCAAGGACGAGGTTAGTTAATGTTGGATTAATGAATGAGTCTATGCCATCGATCACGGTTAGATCAATGTTATAGATGAATCCTCCAATCATAACTGATAACCTTTTCATTATTCTAACGTTATCGAGTCCTTTACACGTAATTTGTTCAGGGAAAGCTTCGTTGTAAAGGGAGAGAGGGATCGCATTCACAGGGAGGTTAGGATCTATGTAAGCATCGGTTATGAGTTTTTCTCTAGTGGTGCAAGAAATCTTAAAAACTTTAGAGTCACCTTCCTCAATCCTATTTCTACACCCTATAGTATTCTCTACCATGTCTTTCTCGAGTTTCTCCATAATAGATTTATCCAAAATTCTCGGGTTTTCCTTATGCCCTTCGGATTCTTCTTTCGACTCCTTCCACTCGCTCGACCCTTGTGTGATGGAGTTCTCGAGTAAGTTTACAGGGCTCTTAGCCACATCGTGGTCTTTCTTGGGGGCCTCTCCTTCAACTTCATGACCATCATCCCAAGTTGGTTGTTGGCTCTGATCGGGTGTAGGAGCAAGTATTGTGGTAATGGTGTTTACGAAGTGGATTGGTCCCGAGGGGTTAACATGGTCCCTAACTCCCTTCACCTTTGGCAACATATGTTTAAAGAGTTTACTAGGGCTCTTTATTTTTACATGGGAGGGTGGCTAATTAATGATGGTGACGGATGACCTCTTCAGCCTGAGTCAATTTACTAGCAATGCACTCATTGATAGCGTTCAACAGGTTACTAACCTTGTTATTCATATCGGCTTGCTGTTGTCTGAATCGAGTCTCGAGCACGGAAAGCTGTAATTTTTGAGAGAGAATGAACTTTTGCAGTGCTTCTTCATAGTTTTGCTTAGGGGTGTTCTGTGGTGGATAATGCTTGGACCATGCGAGTGGGGGAGAATCATTGAAGGATACACTCCGAGTCTGGTATCCTCTGAAATTTGTCTTATCCTTCCATGCTTCATAGGCCTCGCCAAAATTTTGAGGCCCTCGATTAGTGGTAGGACACCTATCCTCCGTTTTATCAGCACGCGAGGATGCGAATTCCTTAAAACCACGTTTTGGAAGTTCCATGCAATTATGAGTTTCATGAGGACCTCTACAGAATCTGCATGAAGAAGTGATCTTGTTCACTTGGCTTGGAGGTTTAGGAGCTTCGTAGGATTTCATGAGAAACTTGACTTGGTCTTCAAGTTCCATGATCCTACGGTCGGGAGTGCTTGAATTATTTGAAGGCAAAGATATTGCCTTGACCGTTTTGTTCAAATCACGGGGATCATTCCAACTTTCGTTGTCATAGATAGCAAGATCTTCTATGAGTTCCCATGATTCTTCCGCACTTAGATCACGAAGCTTGCCACCGGCCGATTGGTCAATGGTTCGCCTTATGGAGAGATCGATATGGTCATAGAAAATTTGGACTTGGAGCCAAAGATCTAAGCCATGATGAGGGACTTTTTGGAGTAAGTCCTTGAAACGAGTCCATGCTTTATAGAGAGTTTCACATTGACGTTGTTGGAACATCAAGATGTCATTTCTAAGCTTAGTAGTTCTCCCCGGTGGGAAAAATTGAGCAAGGAAACGAGTGGTGAGATCATCCCAAGAGGTGATGGATCCCGCGGGTAAACGCTGAAGCCATTGACTAGCTTGGTCACGTAGAGAGAATTGGAAGAGACGCAATCGGGTCGTCTCTCTAGTTTCAACATCAAGGTCTATGGAATCTACGATTTTGAGGAAATCCTTCAGATATTGATTAGGATCTTCGGAACGAAGTCCATGGAATGCACATCCACCTTGCACCAACCGGATGGTGTCGGATCGCAAGGGAGACACATTGGCTCCTTGAGTGAGCTCAATGGTGTTTCGATAGCCTTGGTGGCTAGGACGGGAGTACTCTCCTAAAGTTCGGGGTCTAGGAGGTTGGTTTGGTTGTGGTAGGTTTTGTGGATGGTTTCGTTGTGGTGGGTTGATGGGATAAAAGAGATTACCACCTTCCATGATGACGGATGGCAACGGTTACGAACAAAGGAAACAAAGAAATAAGATAGACTAAAGAAACCTATAAAAACAAAAATAAAAATCTTACTAGAAAGGAATCTAGCAAGTAGACCTAATAAAAAGAAATTTCAACCTAGACAATAACTATTCCCCGGCAGCGGCGCCAAAAACTTGATGCGTGGTTTTGCAACCTTGCAAAAGGTTTTACCTCTCAAGGGATCTTGAGAAGCTTGCAATCCCCACCAGGCAGTGTACCTGACCGTTGTAGTATAGTACAGTGACAAGTACCGGGAGATTGATCGTTCAACTCAAATAATAGTGTTCGCTTGGGTTAAAACTCGATTAAACTAGGTCTAGAGGTGAGGGATGATTCTTTTTGTATTTTTTGTATTTTATGGAAAGGAAGTAAAAATCTCGGGTTTTGAAGGAGTGGGCGGAATTAGTTGCTAATCAACTAACCCAATTAACTACAAATGCAAACAAAATAAAATAAAATGAACTTAAAGTAAATGTGGCGAAAACAATAATAAGAGAAAATGTGTTTACTTAGATTTCACTACTCCCTAGCTATCTTTTACCGGTTGATTAGTTTGTTACAATTGCATGGATGACGGGTTATATTCCTTCATACCATTCATAGGGTCGTGTACGATCTTCCCTAACTCTATAAGCTTCTACCTCTTCCTATGTTGAGCCGACTACTAGCTCCTAACATGGCCCCATTAGTAGTTACCTATGCATTAAATATAATCAATTTATCGTAGTACACCTCTGATCATGATTCTTAAGACGTTCAAGCAAGTTACCAATTGGAAGTCTGCCAGTTTTCTTAAGCCTAACATCGAAATCATTCATCCACAACAATTATAAACAAACAACCAACCAATAATCAATATCTAAGTTACATTACATCTAAGCAAACACAAAGAAAACCTAGCCTAGCATGTTAAAGAGAAGACAAGCATAAGATATAATCAAACAACACATAGACATACTGAATGATTGTTGGAAAACTTATCTTCAATTAAGCATGGATGAAACAAGGGTTTGAAACCCTCAAAAATACAGTAAAATTCGTCGAGGGTTTTTCTCCTCTCAAAGTTGCACACAATGAATGAAAAATCAAAAACTATATATAGAATAATTGGTCTGACGGCGTCAAGAGTAAGGTCTGACGCCGTCAACTCGCCGCCATAATTATCATCGTATTGCCTAGATCCACTTCTGACGTCGTCATGTGTAAACCTGGTCTTGGTCGTCACATGCAAATTACTCTTGACGGCCTTGGTGACGCCGTCATGTACAATTCTTCCAAAACCTCTCTGGCGCGTCACGTGTAACTTGATTTATCCACCTCTTTGTCAAAGGGTGACGGCGTCGCATGAATATCTTGACGCCGTCAGGTACAATTTCCAGCATGAATTTGAGACTTTGTCGTTTTCTTCACTTTTTCGCTCAAAAAACGTCCAAAATGCTTCTTTCTCCAGATTTCCTCTCAAATGTACCTAAAATGACAAAAGGAACGATTTAGGGCAATATTTGATCAAATAATCTCGAATTTGGGTTTAAATGACCCCCTAAAAGTAGTACACTTTTTGTCTCATCAGTCCACTGTGGCATGCCAAAAGAATATCATTGGCATTTTTGCCATGAACGCACCGCTGGATCACTTGATCCGCACACACTTTAAACAAATAGGGGTCGTCCTAAAAGTAATGTTTTACTTCTTTAAATAATTTTTTCTTTTGTTGGGACGACATCCCTTTCCTTACAAAATTCCCCGCATGGTAATTCGCAAAGTCGGCGAACCATGGGGGTACTAGGATCACTATGTGATAACATCCCAAGTGTCTCGAGAGGAAATGTTTCGGTAATTTCCATTTTCTCGAGAACACTTTGATGGGGATTCTCTAAACGTGAAAGATGATCGGCGGCAAGATTCTCATCTCCTTTTTTATCTAGAATTTTGACGTCGAATTTGTAGGAGGAGAATCCACCGAAGTAATCTTGGCTTAGTGTATTGCTTTGCCATAAGATACTTTAGAGCAGAATGATCCGTATACAATATGCACTTTTTTAAGACAAGATAAGGTCGGAACTTTTCAAAAGCATAGACAACGGCTAACATCTCTTTCTCAGTAGTCGTATAATGAGATTGAGCGTCGTTCATTGTTTTACTTGCATAGTCTATCGGTTGGAAATATTTAGTCTTACGTTGCCCCAAGACTTCCCCAATAGCATAATCGCTAGCATCGCACATTAGCTCAAAAGGCAAGTCCCAATCGGGGGCAACTAAGATCGGTGCCTCCATTAACTTCTTCTTTAAGATATTAAATGCATCGATGCATTCATTTGTGAAGATAAACGGAGCATCTTTTTCTAGAAGATGGGTCAGAGGCCGGGCTATCTTAGAAAAATCTTGGATAAATCATCGGTAAAAACCGGCATGACCAAGGAAACTTCGAATTCCTTTTACGGTGGTAGGATGAGGTAGTTTTGCGATAACATCGACTTTAGCACGATCTACCTCGATCCTAGATTTTGAGATTTTTTGGCCGAGGACAATGCCCTCTTTAACCATAAAGTGGCACTTCTCCTAATTTAGAACCAAATTAGTGTCTTCACACCGTTGGAGCATTTTTTTGTAAATGGGAGAGGCAAGAAGTAAAAGAATTTCCATAAATCGAGAAATCATCCATGAATACTTCCATGGTGTTTTCGATCATATTGTGGAATATGGCCATCATGCACCTTTGGAATGTGCCCGGAGCATTACATAAGCCAAAGGGCATACGTCAGTAAGCAAACGTTCCATAAGGGTAAGTGAAAGTGATCTTTTCCTGATCTTGCGGATCAATGGGAATTTGGAAATACCCGGAAAAGCCATCAAGGAAACAATAGAACTCATTTCCCGCTAGACGTTCTAGCATTAGATCCACAAATGGAAGTGGGAAATGGTCCTTTCGAGTAGCATCATTTAATTTTTGGTAGTCAATACACACTCTCCATCCGGTGACGAGACGTGTCGGTATCAACTCATTATCATCATTAGTCACAACGGTCATACCGCCCTTTTTAGGAACACAATGGACCGGGCTAACCCATGAGCTTTTCGAGATTGGATAAATCATACTAGCGTCAAGGAGTTTGATTATCTCGTTTTTGATCACTTCATGGATTTTTGGATTAACCCATCTTTGTTGTTGGACAGATGCCTTGTAGTTATCTTCAAGTAAAATCTTATGTGTACAAAATCGAGGGTTTATGCCCTTTATGTCGGAGATCTGCCAAGCGATGGAACTCTTATGCTTCTTGAGCACATCTAAGAGTCGGGTCTTCTCCTCATCTTTTAGGTCCTTGGAAATGATGACGGGTAATTTATCGGTCTCTTCTAAGAAATCGTATTCAAGATGAGGAGGTAAATCCTTGAGCTCGAGCTCTGGAGGATTCTCAATAGACGACTTAACTTCTTTAATTTTTGCCATTTTAAGGTCCATAGGAGGGGAAGAAGGGGTCGGGTCTTCATTTAAAAGTTTTTCATGCAAAGGAATATCCCCCTCCGGATCACGATAGGAATCATCAACTTCCGGTGAAGAAGATGCGTCAACAGCAAGAAAGGCATCGACTTCTTCCAAAAGAAAGTCACCTCCCTCAAACGGTGTGAGGGACGGGGAAGAGTCAGAAACAATTGGTTCTGAAGAAGGAGTGGGATTGCCACTCAAAGCATTATTAGAAAAATCGAGAAGCTCTTAAGAATACTCCTCCGAAGCAGCATCAATAACATCAATTCAATTAATGAAGATATGATTATAATTGGAGGAGTATCTCGATGTTTGATCTAGATTGAACATAACAACTTCACTTCCAACACGAAGGGTAATCTCTTTGTCGTAAACATCAATCAAAGCACGACCCGTCCTTAGGAATCCTCTCCCGAGAATAAGAGGAACCCGTGGATCGGCATCAAAATCGACTATCACAAAATCGCAGGAAAATGGAACTTTCCCACATTGACAAAGACATCCTCGGCTATTCCCACAGGATGGGAAGTAGATCGGTCAGCATGCTTGAGGGTTATACAAGTCGGAGTTAGTTCGAGAAGAGATAGTTTCTTCCAAACGGACAATGGCATGAGGTTAATGCTAGCACCGAGATCGGCCAAGGCGAAGTACTGAACCATACTCGGAAAATTACACGAAATAAGTAACTTTTCGGGATCTCCAAGATTTTTGGCAAGCTTTTTCAGGAGAGCCGCCAAGCAATTCTCATTTAATGGGGTTTTTGCCATTTCAAACAATTTTTCTTTATTATTCAACAAATTCTTGATCATAGACACAATTTTTGGCATAAGAAGAATAGCATCCGCGAAACTAATATCAAAATGTAAGTCTTGGAAAATCTGATAGAACTTTTCCATTTGATGATTAACTTTCTCACGGTGCTTTTGATCGTTAAGTCTAGACGGATAAGGCAATTTGGTCTTGATGGTAATTTCTTTTTCTAATTCAAAAACAACTTTTCTTTTCCTTTAGACGGCTGGACAACTGGAGGTTGGATGTCTTTGGTCCTTCCGTTATCAGTAGGAAGTTCCATATCCTTTGTCGCCTCGATTTGACGGTTGACGACCTTAGGAGGAAGAGAAGAAGAGGTAGTCGGAGCCGTAGGTCCATTGTATGAAACACCACTACGTGTCGTGATCGCTTTAACATCGCCCCTCGTGTTAGCGATCGTGTTGCTTGGGAGAGAAGTAGTACCCGAGCCAGAGGGTCGATCATTTAAACGCTTATTAAGATCTTTAATTTGATTAGCCAATAACCTTGTTGTTTCTTCTTGTTTTTCCATAAATGCTTGTTGGTTTTGAAGCAATTACTTAATCAAATCATCCATGGGTGCTTGATTTTGAATAACTCCTTGGTTTTGATTATTATTAAAATTTTGCCCACGGTTTTGAAAATTTCCATGATTAGAATTTTGAAAATTCCCCTAAAAATTCCCTTGATTCGGGACTTGATTTGATTCCCTTGAAAACCCTGATTTTGATTATACCCTTGGTTTTGATTTTGAAAACCATGATTAGCTCGATTTTGATGTTGACTGACTTGATTGTTACGGTTTTGCACATTGTGATTTTGATTATAATTTTGAAAACCGGGTGATCAAAGATAAGTGTTGGAACGGTAGCTGAGAAGATTTCGATCTCCTTGGGGTTGGTAATCGTTACTACCCGTGTTTGCAGCATACACATTCTCATGAGCATATGCACCGGTTGCCGGACACTCATAATATGGATGTGGACCACAACAAGTCTCACAACATTGACTTGATGAGACGGCTTTTCTTTAATGAGAAGCCCAACATGTTTAGTCAGAGTTACAAGAGCCTCATTGGTCCTGCTATTAGCATCGAGAACATGAGCCAAAACATCATCATTTGATCTGCTACTAGCACTTGAGACTTGAGTTTTGCTTCTTGAACTCCTCACTCGAGCTTTATTTTCAATTATCGTGAAAGCTTCTTGAGTGTTTCGAGTCAACAATTTTCCACCCGCAACAGAGTTGAGTGAATCTTGATCGGCAAGACTCAACCCATTATAGAAAGTATCAATCTGATGCAAGGGTGAAAACCCGTAATTCGGACATTTTTCTAGAGGTGGTGGAGTTAATAAGAGAGTTGGACCTGATACACCAAACAACTCTTGAGCATGATTAAATTGGAGTTAGCAACTTATGTTAGCTGTTTGAACATGTTTAAGACTTATTTTTATTTGTTTTCATGTATGTGGATTTATGTTTAAGACTTGGTACTTGGCCATTGCAATTTTCAAGTCATTGCAACTTGTTGCATTGACAATATGCAATTAAAGGCTTTTATGACTAATATTGTACATGGTTAGGTAATTTTATCTTGGTGCAAATGAATTGCATAATGCAATTGAAAACATGCAAATTCTTATGACTATTTTGACAAAAACAAAGTCAACATGGATTAAAAGTTCCATTCATTTGGGTTGTAGTATGCAAAAACCATTGTTTACATCTGCATAATGCAATTGAAAACATGCAAATTCTTATGACTATTTTTACAAAAACAAAGTCAACATGGTTGAAAAGTTCCAGTCACTTGGGTTGTAGTATGCAAAAGCCATTGTTTTTCAGTTTAGTGCAAAACTCAACTTCCAATTTTTAACCAAAGCCAACTGATCATGCTTAATACCATTATGTTGTATTATAATACACAAACTTAACCCAATGAGATAATGGTCAAATACTTATGTTTACCTATTTAAAAGTCAACAAGTAAACGTTATAGTTTAACCATGACATAAAACAATAACAATGACAATTTCACAACGGAATCAATGCTTGATACCATTGAACTAATATTTCATAAGCAGCAAAAAATTACACGGGTGATGAAATACATCCGATTAACAAAATAAAATCATAACCTAACACCTACTCTCTTCCCAAATGGTATTTCACATGTGAAATAACATGAAAACTAAAAAAAAAAAAAAAAAAAAAAAAAAAAAAAAAAAAAAAAAAAAAAAAAAAAACAGCTTATGATCAAGTATTTCTTCATTTTAGCAGCTTCACGTCTTGTAACATCTAGTGTAGCTTGGATAGCATTCCTTGACCTTAATAGACCCGAGATGATGTAAATGATCTTGCACACATGGGGGGATCGTACTAGTCAATAAAATCACAACAACCATAGAACCTACGTCCTGGATTTTGATTGGTCCATGATGTGCGAATTACCGCGGTTTGTCCACACCTAGACCATTTGTTTCGGAGCTTTTGGGGAAGAAGAAATAAATAAATAAAGTTGAGTATAGAGAAGGAGTGATGGAAATATTTGATTGAAAAAAGAAAAGATTGTGGAATACGCTTTGCATGCAATCGAGATTTACAAGTTCCTGCATATGGTGATTGTTGTTTGTTCTAGTTTGTGGTCTACGTAATGCATTCTGTCTTTTTATTATTTATTTTGTTTCTCCATCAAACCATACGCAACTAAAATGGCTTGATATTTTTTCTTTGTATAAAAATTATGCCAACCCGAGTTGATCCGATAACCTAACCCGATATAACCCGAACCCGATAACCCGAATCCTTATAGGGTCAGGTTGCGGGTCATATTTTTTTAGTCCAAACCCCGTTTCAACCCGACCCGATACACCCGATAGCCCGACAACCCGACCCGATAACACCCCTAACTGATCGCAAGGACAGTAGGAGCAACAACAATAGCCTTTTTAGAAAGCCCTTTCTTAACTAGCTAAAGCATAGCATGCAACTCAGGTATTGTCTTCGCCATGCTATGCATATTATAGTTCTACACAAATTGATTATAGTCCTTGGAAAGAGAGGGAAGTATCAAGCTCACTCCAAGTTCTTTTGGCATGGGGTAACCAAGGCATTCCAATTGGTCTAGATAGCCCTTCATCTTTAAGATATTGGAGCTAACAGACTGCCTTTCCTCCTGTTTGCAAGCATGTAATGCTTTCAAAGTTTCAAGAAGTTCCTATTCAGCTTGTTGTAAGAACATAGTTTTTAATTCCTTAAGCATTTCATATGCATTGAAGTCCTCCAAGTTCTTTTGAAGCTCTGGAGTCATGCTAGCAAGCATAAGACATGCAACTTCCTGCTGAGCGTTTAAGGCATCTAGTGATACGTCGTATGGATTGATTCCATCTAGGTGTATACGCCGTATCTATGGACGGCCAAAATTGGCCCAAACCCTAATTTTGGCCTATAAATATGATGTATATTTAGGGGTAAGTTTGTTTTTCCGTAGAAAATGCAACGAATGCAAATTCCTGGGTTGTTCTCCCAATGAAGGTTTGAAGTCGATTTAGCAGATTCGGTGTCGTGTGAATGTGAAGTGAACAGTGACCTAAAGTGAATTTTTGGTTTTTACACTAAGATTTATGAAATAACAATAAAGATCAAGAAATAATGTAGGGAGTACAAACATATAAAGCACACATATCTAGAAATACAAATTCGAATTAACAAACGTAAAATAAACGTAACGTAACAAATTAAAAAGTGAAATATAATGAAAAAGGCTATTAAAAATTTAAAATAAATTTCTAAAAATCATAAATAATAAAAAATAATTTTTAGAAAAGAAATTATATTTTTTTTTGACTTTTTATCTATTTATTATGAATTAATTCCTATTTTTGAATTATTAAAAATGACTAAAAATACAACTAATTATGAAATACTACTAGAAAAATACCATTTTACTTCTGAAAAATCTGAAAAGTATAAAAATAATTTTCTAAACTAATTTTATATTTTTATGGCTTTTTCTGATTTTTTATGAATTTTTCTTTATTTAAAAAGTGATAAAAACTAACTAAAAATAAGAAAAATAGCAAATGATTGAGAAAAATTATGAAATTCTGGAAAATTAAGCTAGAAAAGTGCTTTTGGCCAATAAGCAGTTTGTGATAAGCTACAAAATAAGCAGAAGTGAGCTAAATGAGACCAAAAGCTCAGGAAAAGTTCAATGCACTTATACAAACTCAGAATAGTTCGATAAACTCAGATAAGCTCAAGAAATTAACCAAAAAGCACAAAAACAGTTAACAAAATTCAAATAGAAAAAGGCCTACAACAGCTACTTTAAGCTATCAAAAAGCTATATTATCCTAAAAGCTATGCCACCATTATGAAATCCTAATGAACCAGGACTATAAGCTACGACCAGGACCATAAATCAAGCATAAACATGGACTGGATAAGCTACAAAGTCTCAATGAACAAGCTAGGATGGAAGAAATCTGATGGTGCAGGGGGAAAATCAGCCAAACAGCCCTATTTTGGCTTACCAAAAGCTGTTAAAGAAAAAATTCTAAAATTCTACAAAAATTATGTCTTAAACCACAATCTAGCTAGCTTTCAAAAGCAAAAAGTTTCAGCTAAATTGGTTGAGAAATGAGGAGATTAAAAATCCCAAACTAAGTGGACTTGAAAACTGTAATTGGAATTTGACTTTTTACTGATTGTGCAATAGTTGACTAAGATGAGATGCTACTGATCTAAATTGAACCTAGATGTAATACTAAGCTGATTTGAGACTTGATAACCTAAGTATAACAATAATCTACTTATATTAAAGATTGTAGCATCTAAAATTCCAAAATGAGCACATAAAATGATTTTGAAATGGATTTTGACTTTTTAATGAATGCACTAAGATTTTGATTGTTTAACTATGCTATATTTACCTAATGTGAACTTATTGAACTAAATTGAACACTTAATAACAACTAAAGCACAGTTTCTAAGCTTCAACCAAACACCCCTAATAATGGCAGTTTCACTATGCTTTACAATTTTAAACTTCAAATACCCAAACAAATGATCAAGCTAACTAACTAACATGTATTTAAGTCTAAATGGACAGACAAATCTTCTAAAATAACGACTAGATCAGCAAAAAGCAAAATCAAATAGTACACAAGCTATAAAAGGCAGGTATGAAGAAATTAACTACCAAATCACTATATCTAAGAAACTAAGCTCAAATATGATTCAAATAAGCTAACAAAACAGAAATCAAACAATAGTCAAGAAAATCTACACACTAAGCTGTAAACTGTAAATCAGAACTTGAATTTGAAAAATAAATCTTACAACTTAACCCTCAGCTGAACAGAGGGACCTCTTGAACTCAGCCTATCTTTAGATAGGCTCTAAATCACCATCACAACCATGATCAAACACCAAATCATCCCATATCTTCTGGTACTTATCCTTGTTGACTTTCATTGACCATAAGTCCAATTTGATTGAAGGATCTGATCTATCTACTAAATAAGCTTACAAAAGCTAATGAGCTAGTATGAGCTTATTTTTATTATGAAATAGCTTATTTGTAAGCCGAGTTTAAAGTACTAAACATATTTTTTGAATTTTTCTTTATATTTTCCGATTTTTTTTTAATTTTATAAAAGTGAATTTAGTAATGAAAGGTATATGTGTAAAATCTTAAGTGAGCTTATTAAAAGCTTAAATGAAACATTGAAAAGCTTATGAGAACACTGATTAACTAAAACAGAATTTAAGTAAACAAGAGATTAATGAATGAAAGGAAATTTAAACTAAATTTTATTAATGAAATATAGAAGTACAAGTGAAATCAGCTAAACATTACAAGAAATTTAAACTAAGAAACTAATTTGGTAGAGCTTCGCTATACTAAAATCTACATACAAATGAGTGAGGAGATGTCTTATATTTATAGCAGAGGGTGAGGCTTTGGGGTGAGGTCAGCAGAAGCTCCCAGAAGCTCAAAACGTAGCCCTTGGATCATTTTGTGTTTCTTCTCATCAATAAGAGCCCTAGGATCAGTTGAGGTGATGTGGATGGACCAATCAGAGGCTGAGGATTGTACAGCTTGGCAATCCTTGTGCATATACTCTCTGTCACGTGCTCAGAGCTTCTAGAATGAGTATCCAATGATTGGAATGAGGTGTCTCATCCAATCATGGGCCATCATACTGCCACGTTGTCATTCTTCATGTATAACTCCTCATGTCACGTTTTTGGCACATGGTTTAGGCTTCTAGATGAGGTAATTGTGGGTAATTGTAGGGGAGGTAGGTTAATTAGGGTTGAGTTAATTTTAGGGTTTATGTGGGATGGGGAAGAAGGTATGGTAAAAGGGAAATTCGGGGGCGGGTATGTATTTTTTTATTATTCTTTGATTTTTTTTGTTGACTGAGGTAAATGGAGCTTTGACCGAGGGTAAAAGGGCTAAGGGTTTTGGTTTTGGGCTATTATTGGGCTAGGGAATTATTTGGACAAGGCTTGTGTTTGTTTGTGATAAAAAGGATTTTGGGTTTTTGGACTAGGACTAGTTTAATTTAGGATCCAGTATTGGTTTAAGCTTAGTAATCACAAGGACCTTTCGTTTAATTAGCTGAAATTCCAAGACTTTAGCTGCCAAACTTCCAAAGTATTCTTCAAGGGTCTCTTTTGTCATTCTTGAATACTTGAGGATTTACTTTGACTTTCCTTCAAAAATATCTTCAAGGGACCAAATCTGACAACTTGATAAAACTTGGAGGACTATTTTTGTCATTCTCATCAAACTTTAACAAAGGGTCATTTTTGTCATTCTTTGAATCTTTAAGGACTTCTTTGACTTTTCAAGCTTATCTTTTACCAATATCCTTCCCCGGCTCCGGCTTTTGACTTTCTTTCATTCTCGTGCTTGGTTTTGTCGATTTCTCATTGATTTTCGTCTTTTTCTTAAATATCCGTTCCTACACATTCATAAATACAAAAACATACAATCTTTGGCAATTTTGGTTAGTTTTTGGTCTTTTTAGTTTTAATTTAGACAAGAAAAGGTGAGTGAATAAGCACTCACCAAAATACAACCCCATTCTAAGGTTCTGGAGTTTTGAAAAGTTTCAAAGTTTTGAAGTTCCACAAGGTTTAGAGAAACCTTAGAAGACACCAAGAGTGAAGGTTTAACACATCTTAAACCTTAGATTATTAGTTTTTCCTTATGATTTCGATTATCATGTCTATTATGAATAGTCTTTGTTTATCTTTTATCATGAAAGGCTAAGCCTTTTGTACTTGTATTGTTATGAACCTAAATTATTTAATGATTGAGAGTTTATTCTATGTGTGTTTTGGATGATTAACCTGGCATTACTGTAAGGTCTAGGCGTGTCGTTCACATCAAATCAATACCTGCATTATCTCCAAGATGAAAAATCAACTCATGGTATTTATTTCGATTCACTTGCATGACTCATAAATGATAAGGATAGGCGGATGTATCGTCAGGGAGGAGGAAAACCCGAATTATGCACAAGTCTAACACACTACGATCCAAGCCTCATACTATACTAGACTAGGGGGAGGCTTGTTTACGTATGTATCCTCTGGCCTTGAAAGTCACCAGACAAGCCCACCAGTCAAATAAGGGCCTAATGGCCTAAAATAATGGACAAGTCTATCAGGCCCCCATCTCCCCATCTTTTACCTACATTCCCTCTTATATATACCATATGATATGAGGAATTAAGGTAAGCAAACATAATACATAGCCTTTCTCTCTCTCTCTCTCTCTCTCTCTCATCACTTCACAATATGGAGTCCACCTCCATCCTCATCTACCACATAAACCATTTTCACCATCCTCTCTAAAGAGATGAGACGAAGGTACCTGCCCCCCCCCCCCCCTCTCTCTCTCTCTCTCTCTCTCTCTCATCACTTTACAATAAGGAGTCCACCTCCATCCTCATCTACCACAAGAACCATTTTCACCATCCTCTCCAAAGAGATGAGACGAAGGTACCTAGTCGATGCTAGTGTTATCCTAACTACAAAAATATCATTCTTCTCACGGGGTTCTTACCGCTCTACACGGGAAACCGAACATTCGACCAACATCAACCATATATACTCGTTTCACTTATGATACGTGAACACTGAGCATTATAGATCGCAGACCGGACCGAACCGAGAAACCGGACTTAACCAGACCAGACCGAATGTATTTCGGTCTGGTCCTCGGTGCACCCTTTTAATCATTTTCGGTCCTCGGTTTGGTTTGGTCTTGTCTAAGGCACAACCAGACATTATGCTTTGTTAGACCGAAGAAACTGGACTAGACCGGACTGACCTGGACATGGAC
Source organism: Artemisia argyi (assembly GCA_030686995.1). NCBI lineage: Eukaryota > Viridiplantae > Streptophyta > Magnoliopsida > Asterales > Asteraceae > Artemisia > Artemisia argyi. The sequence continues at coordinate 42,952,051 of CM060683.1, read as the reverse complement.
TGAATATTTCGGTCCGATGTTTTACCCTAAATCAATTTTCAATCCGATCCAATTTTAATCGATCGGTGCGATTTTTGAACCGTGGTCACCCCTATTTTCACCCATGGTATAAAGTAAAAGAAATCTTCATTTCCTTGTGTACTGTCAAAATCAAAACCAAATAAAATAGTTAAACTTGTACACAATCCCAATGAAACTTGTGAAATTGGTTTACCCAATCCAATGATATAAAACCAACCAAAATCATCATCAAACACTTATAAAAATTCCAATTCACAAAAGGTTATTCTTTTTAGTTTTTCCTTAACCGACAGACAAACAGGTTTACCTGATCATCGCCTCCTTTTCATTATCCAATCTCAAACCCTAGATCTAATTGTTATATATACTTTATTTTATATATGTATTGATTTATATGTTTGATTATATGATTGACATTTGTGCTTGTTTAATATTTGTTTAGTGTTCAAGTTATTGAAATGTTTGAAGTTTAGGATAGATGATTAGGCGTTTTTGTGACGATTGAATAGGCGCTAAGTTGTAGATTTAGGGGTAACTATGGTTTCGACGTTTTGGCTGACTAATCAACAGGGTTATGTTGTATTAGGCGTAATGTGTATGTTTGGAAAGTTGCGGATTACGTGGCTGGATTGGATAGTATGTTTGCGTTGAAATGTGAAACGGGTCAGAATGAAAATGGTGTACTAATAGGGGAAAGGCGTTTTGTGATTATGATGTAGGCGTAAAGGTTATAGATTTTGAGAATTGGACGAATTAGTATTTGGCTTGTAAATACTGACATTTGAAGAATTTGATAATTTCGATGTTAAGGTGATGTGGGAGCGTTTAAATTTTTAGAGGGTGTTTGGGATTGTTCTTATATGCTTAATTTCAAAGCTGATAGGTAACTTTAGTGTCCGGATAGAAATTTTTATCCAGCTAATCTTAAAGTGAATGGTATTAAAAAATGGACGTGTTGTTGGTACCTGCTTTAAAAAAAAAATAGTAATTCAGGTAAGCAGTTTAAAGTAAGGAATATTAAACGCCCCCTTAGTCTATTGTCTAGTTGATTGTGGTGCGCGATTACAGCCCTGCTTGCAGTAAAATGACACCCTTTGGCTTAGGTATCAAACCTTGCTTTTAATATGTGATGGAGTGTGTCTCCTGTATCATCTTTCTAAAAAGCTGTATTCGGAAGCATGCAATACCTTGCAACATATAGTATTTTAATTAGTTCACGTATCTTGACAATGATCATGAGAATTAATAAGTTTTATGAGTTTTTATTATACATGTCTCATAATTCGTACATGCAGGCTTCTTACAGTATTTTTTGCTACATCAAAGTATTCCCGAGAGATCCAACAGACAAAAGTATCTGCATCTGAGCATCTGATTCACTGGGCCTAAAGTTCCAACAGAAAGGTATTGCATCATACACATCTTATGCACTACTTGAAATGATATTTACGACATTGTCATTGATTGAAAATTTGTGCAACTGCAAATGTTAATAAAATACAAAGTCGTCTTCTGTTAGTTGGATACATTAAAATGATATGAAAAGGTTATATCACTTGCTTATTTGGCGATTTGCAAATTAATATAGGTAACTAAAGCGAGAAAATATGTTTGTCTTTATTCAGGAAAGTGTTAGTGATTAATTGGGAGTGTATATATGGGCTGATTGGACATTTCATGGGAGGTTTAGAGGATGAACAACCACCCTCAAAACGTATGAAAGCATCCTCTATGGAATCAAGAGGTCTTTCAAACGGTAAAAAAGTACTTAAAGAACCTTCAATGGCTCTGCCCTTAAATGATGAAATAATTGGTTCAAAGGGAGTAAAAAAGGCGGAATTTGTTCGAATCATAGCTGAAGCACTATATTCACTTGGGTATAATAAAACTAGGGTTCATCTAGAACAAGAGTCGGGAATACAGTTTCATTCATCTGTTGTTACTGTATTCGTCCAACAAATTCTTGATGGAAGTTGGGATGAAAGTTTAGATTCTTTGCATAAAATAGGCATAGCAGATGAAACTGTAACCAAATTAGCATGCTTTATAATATTACAACAGAAGTTCTTAGAGCTTTTAGATGGGAAAAAAGTAATGGATGCGTTGAAGACACTCAGGACCGAGATTGCACCTCTTTCAATAAACGAAATCAGAGTCCGTGAACTTTCTTCGCTCATTTTATCCCCTTCACCAAAAGTCGTGAATGGAACATCGGGCAAAGAAGTGGTCAAGTCAAAGGCTCGGTTAGAGTTACTTGAGGATTTGCAAAAAGTATTTCCTCCAACAGTAATGATACCACAAAGAAGATTGTTACAATTAGTAGAGCAGGCTATTGATTTGCAACGCGGCAATTGTTTGTTTCATAATTCTGTAAACGGGGAAACTTCGTTATTTGCTGATCATAGTTGTGGAAGAGATAAAATTCCTTCACATACTTTTCAGGTCAGGGCATCTAAATCTTTTCCATTCTGCAAGGCATAGACGCCTGAAATAATAGAGCTATTTTATATCTAATCAAGCTAAACTAAAATTATCTTAACTAGTTACTTATTATAGTATTAACTGGAGTTGTTGATACTGATGATAAAGCTACCACTCATTTTAATTAACTTGCAGGGCATAGCATAAATGAAACCGCTGATCATTTCATAAAACATATATGCTTGTGATTGTCCCATTAGTAAACCTACCTGTATTAAGAAAAATCAGGATTTAGCTATTTATCATCATCATAGTTAAGTTAATCAGGTTTATAAATACTACGAGTAATGTTTTACCAATGTCACTGCAGATTCTGCATGACCACCATGATGAAGTTTGGTACTTAAAGTTTTCTAATAATGGGAAGTACTTGGCCTCGGCATCTAGTGATCATTCTGCAATTATTTGGAAGGTAACAATTTCTCTTTCCATGCTAACATTTAGTTTGTTTGATTCTTTGTTACTGGTATGCCTACTTTTATACGGAGTAATCACTCAAGCAAGTGTACCATTGACGAATTCCTGTTGTTTAGGGAAATACTGATAGATAGTAGGTAATCCCAAGTTCTCAACTACCCAAAAGCATCGCCAAAATCTGTATGATGTTCCATATATAATTAAACTTTAAGGTTATGAACATTCTCTTTGCTGATATGGAAAGATGGCCGTGTTATATTCGTGCTGACAATATTGGTGATTAAATAGCAACTTGGTTAGGTATGAGCGTGAAAGTTTACTTAGCTAAACACTGTTCGTCTATGTTCTGGTATAAAGTTGATCCTAGAAAGTCCTACATGAATTTGGCCATTGCTTAGGATATGACTCAACGTCTTTTTGATGTAACTGTATGAAATAGTGCTGGTTGAAGCAGATACCTGAATTATTTAAAGGTTCTGGAGTCTGGACTTGGCCCTGAATGAAAAAAACTATTCTTTATTTCAAGGTTCTGAATGATAAGACGTATACCATCCTAATCTTCTGAATGAGTTGGGGCTGATTGCTGAATGAGATATATTGTTTGAAGGTGTTGACAATTGAGATAGAATTTATCATATACACAATAAAAAATTTCATATGAAGCAGAATGATAAGAGTTAAATAATATTATCACAAAAAATTATAATGTAGTTAGACATTATGGTAGATTTATGTATAACATAAAGCATCTACGATTGTTTGACTTCTTACAACGACCTTTGCAACCATATGGTTTGACATTCTGCAAATTACATGATCTCTTGCTTTTTAATGACATTTTCAGTATCAACCTTGATATAGTGGCCAGAAGCTACTAAATACATTAGATTTCTAATTAGCATACTTTTTGCATTGTGGTGAAGTGAAACATGTCCATCACCTGCATGGCTGCAAGAATAAGAAAGCGAATATTGTTAGATAGAGTAAGACCTGCGATTGTGAATATCGTTCAAATAAGCAAGTTTTCAATGTAGGCCATGAATTAGAATACGAGGAAGGGACTTGCATTTTTATTGCTAGGCCATAAGAGACCTTCAAACAATCAAGGCTGTTATCATAATTTATTAATTTTCTTATTCTTATCATATGGAATTTGATCTAAAGAAACAACACCAACAATTTATAAAGGAGCTAGTAGAACTTTGTAACCAGATTTCTATTTTTTAATATGTTACAAGTATCAACCCAAGTGCTCCGAAAGATGAACATAATGCAGAATGTGCATTGTGTGTGCTAGAAACTGGTATTGGAATGTGCAAAATCATGTTGAGCAATGCAGGAGACAGATAACCGTGCAAACTGTGCGGAAGACAGATAACACAATACAGTGAAGTGCGAACTGTGCAAATAATTGCAAAAGCCTCCTGATGAGTATGTTACCATATAAGTACTGGTCTCAACTTTATATAGCCTCATCTGTGGTCCCAAATCCTCCAACCAAACACCACATAATTATTTTTTTATGTCCCTTTTACTACCATAATGGTTTAAAATGAATAATTAACATTGCCATTTTGATTTATATAGTTTAAACTACCTATATTTAAGGAGCAGGACCAGGGGCTTTCCTAAAGATCGAACTTAGGGAGGATATAGCTATTCCGGTTTTGAGATTATCTTCTTTGTTTTCTCCTTGAAACCCCTTATTTAAATGGAATTCTGGAAGTAACTGTTGGCTACCAAGACTATATTCTTACACCTTTCTAGGAAAGCTAATACCAAACTGCTAGAGATGTCGTCTTGAATAATTGTTCTAGATTCAGAATTTAACTCAATCTTAGATGAATAAGGATAATAATGATCTATGTGCAAGTACACCATACCAGTGCCCTAGTAGGCTAGTAATCAGTTTATTTGATTTGAACTTTGGAATCCTTTGGTGTATAGCCTTCTAGCATTGTCCCATACTTCAATTGAAGGCTGATGTTGGTCATTGCTCTTGCATGTTCTGTTCATGACCCTTAGAACTCATGTTTAAAATAAAAAAAAATGTGGGCCTGTTATGTTTTGGTGTATAGATGTTAACTCTTAAAGTTAGCCATGTATATAAGATTGTTTGAGTGTGAGACCATGACATGTCTTCTATTATGCTTTTTTCTCTCTTTTAATCCACGACCCTTCTGATGTTCCTATTACAAATTTCGTGCTTTTGTTTCTTAAAGGTTAATTTGGATGGTAGAGTCTCTATGAAGCATAGATTATATGGACACCAAAAACCAGTCTCGTATGTTTCATGGAGTCCATGTGATGATCAAATCCTAACATGTGGTCTAGAGGAAGTTGTTAGGCGTTGGGATGTTTCCTCTGGTGAATGCCTTCATGTTTATGAAAAGGGTCTTGTAGGCTCGATATCCTGTAGTTGGTCTCCAGATGGAAAATATATTTTCTCTGGATTAACGGATAAAAGCATAATAATGTGGGATTTGGATGGAAAGGAGACTGACTGTTTAAATGGAGAAAAGACTCTTAAGATCTCAGACTTGCAGATAACCAACGATGGAGAGCTGATTACTAGTTGTGAGGAAAATAGGATACTTATTCTTGACAGAGAATCAGGGGAAGAAAGATTTATTAAAGAGGATCAAGTTATAGTCTCATTTACATTATCTGGTGACAATAATTTCTTGTTGGTTAGTCTTATGAATGAAGAATTGCACCTTTGGAGTATTCAGGGCGATATAAGACTTGTGTCCAAATATAGAGGTCAAAGACGTTCTCGCTTCATTGTTAGAGCTTGCTTTGGTGGATATCAGCAAGGGTTTATTGCCAGTGGCAGTGAAGATTCAAAGGTATATTATACTGTATAGATTAGATTAGATACGACCAATATATGATAATTTTGAAACCCTTCTTTGATATAATTGGCCAATAATCGACTGTTTTGTACATTGACGAAAAGACATACTGTGTAGGTTTACATATGGCACAGAGGATTAGGAGAGTTAATTGAAGCATTAGAAGGTCATTCTGGTGCTGTAAATTGTGTTAGCTGGAACCCCGTGAACCCTCATATGTTGGCCTCAGCTAGTGATGATCGAACAATACGGATTTGGGGTTTAAATCATGCCGAGACCAAATCCAATAGTCGCATTCATTATTGCAATGGAGCAAGCTAAAAGCTTTACTAATTAGAAAGGTATCAGGAATTCAAATTACTTGTTTCTTCTTGATACCAAGTTCATGTAGATACATGTGTTTTCTTTCCTTACAACCAGATATTCATAATGACAATTTGAAATGATCACTTTTACTGTGTTGATACATTTAGTTGCGGGTTTTGTAAGACTCGCGCTAACTTCTTGAACCTTTTTTTTTGGTTCTTTTATGATTTTAATGACATGGTTCATGCTTTTCTTGTTCCCTCAATTTATCTAGCACATATGAACCTCTATTAATGGGTATTTAAAGACAACCTATGGGTCCAGTTCGAACTGTTTTATTACTTCTAACATCGCTAGGGGCTTTACAGGCCTTTTGTATAATGTAATTAATTTGGTGAAGAAACCTTAAATGGACTCTGAGTCGCGAGTTTTCTTAATCTTTGGGTGAGCTGCCATCTTGATATAGGCTGCCAATAGTTTGCTTCATCATAGCTCCGTTCACATTAATACATCAAAATGTGTCAAACCAAATATCTAGCTAAGTTAGAAATGGGTCGAATAGGTTGAATTTGTTGCAATTCGCTTAAAGTGTTTATTTTCTAATGCATATTTATAAATTTGCTTCGCTATAAATCATTAGATTGTATTAATTAAACACCAACTATATGAAAAAATAAACTAATGGACAAACAAGTTGTTACGAGTCCAGTTGACCTGACGACCCATATCAAACATGCATGGTTTGACCCGTTGCCGACCCCTCCACACTCTTTTCATTTTGCCGCTTCTTTCAAGTCTGGAATTGTTGTGTAGATTCATTGTCGATAATTGTAGGTCCTTCAGCTTTTAAAAGGTTTATTTTGTATTGTATAGTTGGTTATGTTCATTTTGATCTGCTTTTTTTAATGCCATATTTTCTCTAATTAACTATGATATGTTATATGGCAAATGTTGGAATAACACTCAAGTTTCATAGTGGCATGTTCCAAGTACTGTACTTTAGTCACAACATATTGCCTTTGAAAATCGGCTAATATCACTCAATCTTGACATATTTGAGTCTCACCTTATTAAAAGCACAACATTAGTTTGCAATGAAATTACTGACCTCTTATGCAAGAACAATTGGGTTTTGGTCATTAAATAGCAATGAATTTTTTCAAATGTATCGAGTTGGTACATGAACTTTGAAAAAATTGCGTAAATGTAACAAACTTTCATAAAGTGTTCCAAGATGACATGTCATACCTGATAGTATGACACATGACACCATTTATAACATGACACGTCATCAAAATGTGAAGATTTGAACACTTTATGAAAGTTCGTTACATTACACAACTTTTTCAGAGTTCACGTACCAAAACGAGACAATGCAAAAAGTTCATTGCTATTTTATTTATGACCAAAGCCTAAACTATATGCAGTTAAAGCACTTGCAATTACTATGTTACATGATCTATGTAGTTGCAATCTTGTAAAACTGAAAATATATTAGAAACATGAATATACTTGTTCAAATTCACAACCTTTTGGCTGATCAGTACATAATTATTGGGGGATCTAGTAAAAGAATTTACAACTATTATCATTAAACTACAGTTCAGTATTGACATAGACAACGTATATGTAACAACTTACTGCATACATACACGTTCATAACACACAAGATAGAAGATTAGATGTAGTCACGGAAACATAAGGTGTACTCAATCAAACAAAAAATCCAGCGGATCAATCTGATTGCTGCTTTCCGGGACAAATGATAGACACTCGGTGTAACTTAATGCCATTAATGACGGATCATCTAAGAACAGCTTATCATTTTGGCTATTGCCTCCTTTGCAGTCATTAGTTAGCTGATCTCTGTTGTTAATCTCTAAACCATAAGTTCCAGCTTCTTGTGGCAAAGAAATAGTTGAATTAGTCAATGATACGGCTGTAACATTTTTTCCGGTTAGTTCTTGAACAAGTGTCTTGAAGCCTGATGAGTGAGTGATGTAAACCTTGGGCTTTATGCTTTGATGGTGGTTGTTATTCTTGGAAATTTTGATAGAAGCTTTGCTCATTTGTTTCCCCATTGAAAGTGTTTTACTTTGGAAAGATCGATGTAGAGCTCTTTGTTTGTTATAACTGAGGAACCAAAGAGTAGTTGATGTGAATGTGGTAATTCATATGCACCCTTTTGCGGACATGCAAACAAAATATAAGATATTATAAAAGATGCTTATAGTGATGGTTTTCCCACTGTTAAGTTTAAAGACAGTTAAATACCCATTTGTTAGACACGTGCTTAGCAAATTTGGTTATTCTTCTTTACTGACCATAGCTCTAAAGAGTTGTGTTTAAAATATTAAAAACTACAGAATTTTCTTTCATATTCATATATATTTATTTATTTATTTTTATTTATTAAAACTATAACCTTTCAGGAGTTACCTTTAAATAAAAGGTTTAAGCTATAAAATAGTCATGTACTTGGCTTCATATAAAATGAAACTACATAAAAGTAACACAAACATGTCTTGCAATAATAGTCTATCATTACAATTTATATGTGTGCATATCAAGAGAAGTTTTGAAATTTTGTAACCAAAAGTTATAAATCATACACAACCCTGAGCATATATACATAACTTACAAAATTTTGGATTCGGAAAAATATTTTATCAAATAAAATCCACATTTTACAATGGTGGAGGTATATGTTGCAATCAAGGTTTTCAAGATCGGGATTTAACACAAGATCGTTTTTGTTTTTGCAAGATCGAGATCGTAAAATTGGACTTGATCTTAAGATCCTACTATAATGTTATTTTCTTTATAGACTTTGTAATATTATTCAAATCTAGAAATAATAATATATTATAAATATAAAATTATATGAATATTTCATAGAAATGTTGTCCTAAATTATGAATATGGAATGTTTTAGAAGATTAATATGTTGCTTTTTAAATTCTATAAAACATAATCTACAACTTTGTAGTTTTTTCGTTTGCGGTTTGAGAAAATTAATCCTATGGTCAAAATGAGATCTTATAAGATCTTAAGCTTGCTAAGAGCCTACACAGCATCCAGATCATTTTTGGTTTATAGTATCGTAAATCGTAAGTAACCTAAGATTAAAATCGGAATCTTAACAACCATAGTTGCAATGGCTTGTAGAAGTGGTGGTTGTTAGTGTTTAGCTGTGGAGAAGAATTCCCGTGAATGTTGTTTTGAAAAAGGGAGTTATGTATAACATTAAAGAGAGAATGCTAATAATGTTGTTTCCTCCACCAAGCCGAGTGAGAGTATATGATACTCCATAAATGTGTCCTACAGGAGGAGAAGTAGAACAATATGCTGACACTGATGAGGAAACACGTGTTTCCTTTAAATCATTAATTAATAATTGTGGTATAGAGATTGAAAAATGCAACACGGCCAATCGCGAGTTAAAAGTCGCGAATGAGAAACTGACTGTTGAGCTTGAGAGTTACAAGGAAAATAAAAAATCTTTTCGAATTAATAAACAATGCGAGTCAGAACTTGAAATTGGTTATAGAGATTCAGTCATTAAGAACCTAATTTTGAATCATAAATTGACGAACTTTACGTCAGTTGGAACAAAACTATCAATCTTTAAAAGAAGAAATTTATGATCTTAAAAACCAACTTTCAAAACGAACATCGACTTGTACCAATCTTGAAAAGAAAGGGACAAGTTGAAGAAGGACTTTGCAACAAGAGAAGATAAACTTCTTGACGAAATCATAGTCAACAAACAAAATCAAAGAATTGGAAAACATTTTGGTTAAAACAAGGCATTTGATTCAAACAATACACATGCTAACTAATAAACCAAATTTGTTCTACCACACGATACACAAAATGGCTCTTAGTTACAAAAGCCCCTGTAATCTCAAGAAAGCTCAGAAAGCATAGAATTGTTTATATGGTAATACGGTAATACTTTGTTGAAAAGGCATGTTCCTCTAACTATTTCTGATTTTGAGGAAACGTTGCAACTTGCGGACGAGAAACCAAATGCTTTAATTCGGTTGTTTAACCAAAAATGTATATTTCTCGGCTTGCTCCTAAAGTCAATGAGAAAAAGGATTTGACAAAACCAGTTACTCTACAACCCTTTCCCAGTAATAAAGAGAAACACAAATTTGTTGAAAAAGAAAATGAAAAGATTGTTGAAAAGGAACTTGAAAGAGCGGTTGTCACGAAATCTAAAGTTACTGCACCTGGCTGTTATAGGATTAGTACAAATACTGCATCTGCCTCACATCAAAACATATCAAACAAACGACATGAGCTTTAAATACAATCCTAATGGGTCTAGAAAAACTGCAAATCTTTCACATAAAAATAATGTGAATCCTAATGTGTGTAACTTGTCTTCTACAAGACTAGAAAGCACCTCTAGGAGAAGAAGATTAAAGCCTAAGAGCAATACAAGGAATGATAGAGTCTCGTTTGTCTCTAAGAGTAGATGCATGAATAAAGAAGAGGAAGTAGAAGAACACCTAGGAATTTATAGCTTTCTAATAAAGAACATGTTTCATCTTGATGTAATGAATCTATCAAACCTACTACTTTGGATGATTGTACTGAATATGTTTGCTTAGCATGCACGAAATGTTTGTTTAATAATGTGCATGATGAATGTGTTTCAAATTTTTTGTATAATAAGACCAAACTGAAGAATGTTCCAAAGGGAACCAGTGCTAACATAAAAGGAAGTCTAGTTGCACAATCTAGGCCACCCCGTAGTGATAAGATGCCTAGTACTTGCCTTAAGTAGGAACCAACTGGTAGAGTCTTTACACTCTTGACTCATAGAGGAAAGAGAAATGCCATTAGTATTGAAACAGTGGAAAATTTCTGTGAGTGTAATGATACACTTACCTCCAATGATCAAGAACTAAATTCTAAATGGTTTCCATACTCTACTTCTGTTTTTCACAGGTTATCGAAATATGTCTTTGGATCGTCGACTCATGTTGCTCAAAGCACATGACTCGAAATCTGAACCTGCTAATCAATGTTGTCTGGAAGTTCATTAATGTACGTTTTGGAAATGATCATGTTGAAGCTAATCTGGGTTATGGAGATCTTCAATTTAGAAACTATTTGATAACTAGATCTTCAATTTACCTCCATGGCATGATTGATATGATGAGAATAGCTTTCGATTTCCTGTCATGGGTTAGTACATTCACTGTCTTTGATCTATTCATCGACCTCCAAGTCGATTACCAAGCATATCTAATAATATTATAGAATAACTCAAACATCGATTACCAAGCATATCTAATAATATTACAGAATAACTCAAACATATGGTCCCCAATATCTCATGGATCCAAAGTTGTTCGAATTAAACATCCCATGCATTTGTTGCATTTGAATTGGATGTTGAAGAGGTTAGTAGAATCCTAATGGTAGAAATTTATTATTTTTTGCTATGGGATACATGTTTGGATGATTTTGTTTTCTAGGTTGTCTTGATCTTGTTTGTCTTTGAGAGAAATTTATTTTTTAGGTGGTGGAGTTTTTGATCTAATCATTGGTTTATTATATCCTACTAAAGGTTTTAGTGAGGGTTTATATAAACGTTTAACTTCTCTTATACTAGCAATAGGTACCTTAGTGTTAATAACAGTTAAATGTTTTGGTGCAAGACCTGAAATGGATTTTGGAAAATTTACAGACTTATCCACTATGGACGGTCCTTTAACTGTGGGATGGTCCTTTATATTTAAGGATCGTCAGTCAGTTTTTGGGGATCGTCACCAGTGGACTCGACAACCTGGGGTTTCAAAAATTTGACTTGTTTTGTTCCACTTGTTGATACTTCAGAGAAATTATAGCCTAGACCCATTTTATTATTGGATAATTTTTGAGTGTTGTCATTTCTTTAAAAGAATGAGTACTCTTTTCAAATTTGGTTAGTTTTGAGGCTTCCTTTTTGAGTAACTCATTTTTGATTTTAAGGTTTTTACACGATTTACACTCGTCATCAATTTCTTTGCCTTTCTCGAGTCTAGATAGTTTATCTTTTAATTCCAAAACTTCTTTCTCTAGTTTAGATTTAAGAGATTTATTTTTGATAATTATCTTTTGACTCATTTTACAAATGCGATCATACTCACTATCTAAATCAATCGAATCTAAAGAGGATGTGTCATCATTACAGTGTTCCGTTTCGAAAAGTACCTCTTTTGAAGTTCCGGCCAGTAGACATGTTTCGTCTTTGGTCTCTTCATCGCTATTTCTCCAAGCACCACCGCTGTATGCCTTTTGTTGTTGAGGACATTCTCCTACTAGGTGTCTTATATCACCACATCTAAAAGCATCTTCTCTCGCCTTTTCCATATTTATCATCTCGACTCTTTTGAGATGTTTTCTTTTCATCTCGCAGTTGTCTCACGTATCTACCTCTTCGTTTAAAGAACTTCTTGAAGTCTCTAATTGCCATGGCATACTCTTTGTCTTCACTTTTCGAACTTGAGCTTTCATTATCACTAGATTCCTTTTTAGCCTTTAGAGCAAGAGATCTCCTTTCTACTTTGCTTTTGACTGTTTTAGAATCATTCTTGATAATTAGCTCGTGAACCTTTGGGTTTCCGATGAGCTCATCAAGCGATAGTGAAGCTAAATCTTTTGATTCTTTTATTGCCGTGATCTTTGCTCCCCATTTTGGAAGTAAAGCACTAAGAAATTTTCTGACACTACTCTTGACAGAAACACCCTCATCAAGTACTTTTAGACTAGTAATAATAGTATTAAATCTTGCGAAAGCACTATCTATAGATTCGTATTCAGGAATGACGAATTGTTCATATTGTTGGACAAGAAGATCGATCTTGTTATCTTTGACTTGATTATTACTTTGATGAGTGACTAACAAAGTTTTTCAAATATCTTTAGCCGTGTTACACATGAAAATTCTTTGAAATTCCTTTTTAGGTAAAGCATTATAAATAATCATTTTTGCTTCATCATTTTTAGCCATTTTTTTTAAAGATTTTCACTTTGTTTTTCATAGGGAACTATTTCATCTCTTCTAGTTTCCGGATTTTGTTCAATAGGTTGAAGGTCACCTTTAGTAATAACATGCCAAAGATCAAGATCTTTTGATTTCACATAAGTTTTGAATCTTGTTTTCCAATAAATGAAGCAATCAGCTTCGAAAAGTGGTGGTCTTTGCATAGATTGCCCTTTTTTGGTATTTGTCAAAATCCATTGATCGATTCAAGTTTTTAAAATACAACTCTAAAAAATCTTGGTTGAGCCGCTCTGTTACCAATTGTAGAAACTAGAAAGGGCGGGGGGTTGAATAGTTTTACCGTTTAAATTACGTTTTTAAAACTTTTTTTCAGAATTTCTTTTCAAAGACTTTTAGATTCAAATTTTATGTGATATCAACACAACAATATATGAACACAAATAATATAAGAGTAATTACAAAGTAAGAAGTATAGAAGAGTAAAGAGAAGAAACGATCAAACCAAGGCATGTAAATTTATAGTGGTTCAGCTACGAAGCTCTATCTTCGCGCTACTCCACTCCTCGAGTATCACACTCGAGAGTTTCACAAACACTATATCAAAAAGCTCCCTTATGGCGGAGAAAACCGTACACCTTCACTTACACCAATTTGCGACACTAAGCGGAATGTCGAGTTCTAATCCTAGTTAGAACAAATATACACAACACTACACACGATTGCAACCACTACACACAAGACAATGCGAACCAACACCTAGTCCTAATCAACATAATCACCTTACGGACCAACACCAAGTTCAAATCTTACACACAAAACAATTCCGAATTTACACACAAGTCGGATCTACCCAATTACACAAGAATCAAGACATAGAGAGTTTAGATTGAGGAGAAAAATGTAACAAGGGTACGAGGTGAATGCCTATTCTTCAACACTTCATTTTTTGACGAATACGAGCGTTCTTCTCTTGCACTTTAAGGTAGGATGGATGTGATCACTTGTAAACAACTTACAACACGTTAATGGGATCAAAGAAGAGAATTTTAAAATATTTAGGAATATAGAAAGTTTTAGTGCTCAAGAGGTAAATTTTTCTGTTGGAATAGTGCAGTATTTATAGGCACCAGGAGGAGCGAGGGGACGGTCCCTTAAACATGGACGGTCCCCAATATATAAGGGACTGTCCTTCAGAACGCTACGGTTTTTGTCCTGATGTGGTGAAATGTTTTTCTAATGAAGGTGACATCTCCTTGAGCGGGAAAAATAGTTGTTGGAGATTTCAAATTCAAATTTATTTTTCTTATTAAAATATTTCTTTATAAATACATAAATAATTTGTATAAAAATGTGAGTTTAAAAACAAAATAACTTCTTTGATCACTTAACTAGATTGGTACATTGTTTGTTCATATATACCTTAAGTGATGTTGTAGTCGAAATGAACTTTCTCGATTAAAAACTTATCAAGTGTAGTTTTACGTAATGTGTTTCTACATTTTGTGATTATCAAAACGTATAGAGATCGAAAGATGTAAATGACCTCAAAATGTTGATGAGCAAAAGCATAATACAACATATCAAGAAGAACAAGTTAAACTCACAAAAAATGCAGTGTTAGAAGAATAAGTGTTTGAAAATCTGTTTGCCACACCGACAACGAAATCCGTTGAATCATATTCACAATATCTAGATCCTTAAAACATGCACATATTCTCTCAACGATACATGACCATATTCTCTCAACAATATCCATTTACACTCCAATAGACAAAAGACCATCCACTGGAACAAGTGCTCGGTGATCCAACCAATCCAGTACAAACAAGGAGCAAGCTAGCTACCGATCCCAAGATGTGCATCTATGCTCTCAGCGTGAGCACAATTGAACCTAAAAACATTTGGGAGGCAATGGTAGAAACTAGCTGGATAAAAGTGATGTAGGAAGAACTTCTTCAATATCACATACATGACGTTTGGAACCAGTTGACAGACCACTTGACAAAAATGTCATTGGACTCAAATGGACATGGAAGAATAATTGGATGAAGAACAGAGTGTGTGATTCGCAGCAAAGCTCGTCTAGCGGTCGAATGATACAAATAGGAGGAGGGAATCGATTTTGAAGAATCATTCGCGCAGGTGGCAAGACTTGAAGTAGTGAGAATTTTCCTGGCGTATGCAGCTCATAAGAACTTCACTGTTTATCAAATGGACGTCAAGACCGCATTATTGTACAGACCTCTCAAAGAAGAAGTGTATGTGAGTCAACCAGAAGGCTTCGTCGATATGGAACACCCCAAGAAATTCTATAGGTTAAAGAAATGTTGTTTATGGCCTAAAGCAAGCACCAAGGGCGTGGTATGACGAACTCTCTTCTTTCTTGATCAAAAGAAAATTTACCAAAGGTATGGTTGATCCAACTTTTTTTTTTTTTTTTTTTTTTTTTTTTTTTTTTTTTTTTTTTTTTTTTTTAAGATATGCTAAAGACATCTTAATTGTTCAGATTCATGTGGATGACATCATTTTTAGCTCCACTTATCCGAATCCTTCAAATCAATTTGTAAACTGATGTGTTATTTTACGTATAGTTTTAAATTTATATTTTTCTGACTTCCTATTAGACTAACACTAACGGGCAGTGTACCCAGTCAATCCTAGCTAGTTTTGTAAGTACGGGTCGCTCGCAAGAAGTAGATAAAGTGATAAACTTTATAATTAACCTAGTGAATTTCTGAAGATTTTAAAAGGGGGGGGGGGGTGTATTGAGATTAATTAAACTACTAAAATAATAAAATAAATTAAATTAAACTACTAATTAAGCTACGATTTTGATCAAGTTGAGAAGAAAGTGCTAGCCATATTAATCCTACTACATTTTTACTTATCCATTTATTAGTGCAATGATTTAATGAATCATAATGGTGACATCAGGTACATGCAAACAACACATTTGTATCTAAATTAAACTAGGCCAGATGGTCACAGATACATAGTTCTATGAAGGCAACCTATATCCTTGAAGCAATTATCAGTCTAATCAGTTACATTCATGCAATAAGCTGTGTCAACTAATATATGTTATTTATCTGTGGCATCCCATTGGTCATGGTGATACCCACTCTTTTCACGCGGTCACTTTATTGAAAAGCACTTATACTAATTTACATGTTTTATTCATTTTCTGTCTAACCTCGGGGGCCTAATCCACGAGTCCTAAGGAAGGGCACTAATGAAGCTAGGTCAAGAGTACTAACCATAGTGATACGGACTATCTACATAGCTAAAGAGCTACATTATGATAATCTAAACAATAGAAATAAAATAATAAAAAAATAATCAAGTATACCATTTGAGTGATAAACACATAAATTAACTAGAACAATGCATTAAATCTTTATAAACAGAATAATATAAATGTAGTATTCATAACATGGCTAACTGATGAGATGAAAAGTGTACCGCTTTTAGGGGTCATTTAAGCCCAAACTCGAGATTATTTGATCAAATATTGCCCTAAATCGTTCCTTTTGTCATTTTAGGTACTTTTGAGAAGAAATCTGGAAAAGGAAGCATTTTGGACGTTTTTGGAGCGAAAAAGTGAAGAAAACGACAAAGTCTCCAAATCATGCTGAAAACAATACCTGACAGCGTCAGGATTTGCATGTGACGCCGACATTCATTGACCAAGAGGTGGATAATCAAGTTACACGTGACGCGCCAGAATGTTTTTGGAGGATTTACACGTGACGGCATCACCAAGGGGTCACGTACAAAATACAAGTGACGGCCAAGAGATAGTTTACACATGACGGCGTCAGATTTGGATCTAGGCAATACGAGAGTTTTTATGGCGGCGAGTTGACGGCATTAGAATTTGCTCTTGACGCCGTCAGACTCAAAACTCTATATATAGTTTTTGATTTTTCATTCATTAGGTGTAACTTTGGGAGGAAAACTTTCGAGAAAACCTACCACGAATTTTACCTTATTTTTAAGGGTTACAAACCCTTGTTTCATCCATGTTTAATTGAAGATAAGTTTTCCAATAATCATTCAATATGTCTATGTGTTGTTTGATTCCATCTTATGCTTGTCTTCACTTTAACATGCTAGGCTAGGTTTTCTTTTTGTTTGCTTATATGTAATGAAACTTGGTTATTGATTATTGGTTGGTTGTTTGTTTATAATTGTTGTGGATGAATGATTTCGATGTTAGGCTGAAGAAAACTGGCAGACTTCCAATTGATAACTTGCTTGAACGTCTTAAGAAACATGATCGGATGTGCACTACGATAAACTGGTTATATTTAATGCATAAGTAACTACTAAGGAGGCCATGTTAGGAGCTAGTAGTCGGCTCGACATAGGAAGAGGTAGAAGCTTATAGAGTTAGGGAAGATCGTACACGGCCCTATGAATGGTATTAAGGAATATAACCCGTCATCCATGCAATTGTAACAAACTAATCAAATAGTAAAAGATAGCTAGGGAGTAGTGAAATCTAAGTAGACACATATTCTCTTATTATTGTTTTCTCCACATTTACTTTAGTGTCATTTTATTTTATTTTATTTACATTTGTAGTTATTTGGGTTAGTTGACTAGCAACTAATTCCACCCACTCTTCCAAAACCCGAGATTTTCACTTGCTTTCCATAAAATATAAAAATACAAAAAGAATCATCCCTCACCTCTAGACCTAGTTTAATTGAGTTTTAACCCTAGCGAACACTATTCTTTAAGTTGAACGATCAATCCCCCGGTACTTGCCACTATACTATACTACAACGGTCAGGTACACTGCCTGGTGGGGATTGCAAGCTTCTCAAGATCCCTTGAGAGGTAAAACCTTTTGCGAGAGCGCAATTCCACGCATCAAGTTTTTGGCGCCGCAGCCCGGGGAATAGTTATTGTCTAGGTTGAAATTTCTTTTTATTAGGTCTACTTGCTAGATTCCTTTCTAGTAAGATTTTTATTTTTATTTTTATTTTTATAGGTCTTCTTTAGTCTATCTTTTTCTTTGTTTCCTTTGTTAGTAACCATTACCATCCGCCATCATGGAAGGTGGTAATCTCTTCGACCCCATCAACCCACCACAACAAAACCATCCACAAAACCCACCACAACCAAACCAACCTCCTAGACCCCGAACTTTAGGAGAGTACTCCCATCCTAGCCACCAAGGCTATCGAAACACCATTGAGCTCACTCAAGTGGCCAATGTGTCTCCCTTGCGATCCGATACCATCTGGTTGGTGCAAAGTAGACGTGCATTCCATGGACTTCGTTCCGAAGATCCTAATCAACATCTCAAGGATTTCCTAAAAAACGTTGATTCCATAGACCTTGATGTTGAAACTCGAGAGACGATCCAATTACGTCTCTTCCATTCTCTCTACGTGACCAAGCTAGTCAATGGTTTGAGCGTTTACCCGCGGGATCCATCACCTCTTGGGATGATCTCACCACTCGTTTCCTTGCTCAATTTTTCCCACCGGGGAGAACCACTAAGCTTAGAAATGACATCTTGATGTTCCAACAACGTCAAGGTGAAACTCTCTATGAAGCATGGACTCGTTTCAAGGACTTACTCCAAAAAGTCCCTCATCACGGCATAGATCTTTGGCTCCAAGTCCAAAATTTCTATGACCATATCGATCTCTCCACAAGGCAAACCATTGACCAAGCGGCCGGTGGCAAGCTACGTGATCTATGTGCGGAAGAATCATGGGAACTCATAGAAGATCTTGCTCTCTATGACAACGAAAGTTGGAATGATCCCCGTGATTTGAACAAAACGGTCAAGGCAATATCTCTGCCTTCGAACAATTCAAGCACTCCCGACCGTAGGATCATGGAACTTGAAGACCAAGTTAAGTTTCTTATGAAATCCTACGAAGCTCCTAAACCTTCAAGCCAAGTGAACAAAAGCACTTCTTCATGTGAATTATGTAGTGGTCCCCACGACACTCGTGATTGCATGGAACTCCCCGAACAAGCTTTTGCGGATTACACATCCTCGCGTACCGACAGAGCAGGAGACAAGTGGCACACTTTTAAACCCGAGCCAAACCCTTATGGTGATTCATACAACCCCTCTTGGAAAAATCACCCGAACCTTAGGTGGAAACAAAACCAAAACATGCCCTAAAACAATTCTTCCACTCCATCTAATCGTTATCAATCAAACGGTCCGCCCCCTAACCGTACTTTCAACAACAATCCTTCCAACAACTATGGTAGTACCAATAATTTTGAAGGATTGATGTCCAAATTTATGGCGTCTCAAGAAACTCGTTTAGCAAAGTTTGAAGCCGGTTTCAAACAAAAACAAAGTGAGATGACCAATAAGATTGACACATTGTTGAAAGTTCTCAATGATCGAGAAATGGGAGCACTCCCAAGTAACACGGTCAAGAATCCGTGTAGAACCGTAGAGGGGGGGGGGTGAATACGGTTTCTTCGGCTTTTTAGATGTTTAAAAAAACTTTAAGCCAAAAAGAAAACCAAGTGGTTGTACAAATAATCCAACAACCACTACCACAACCAAAGTATATAAAGCAAGTAAAAAACACAACGATATATACTGGTTCGGGGTGGGGGGTTTATACCATCCGTACATCCAGTTGCGAATCCGCGACTCTGATACTATTCACTAGTATAATCCTTTCGGTGGACTACAAACCGTTACACTTCACTCCACCGATATTCACCAATATCGATGCTCACAAAGAAGGAGTTACTCACCAACGGTATTCCGCCCTCGAAAACCACCCAAAAGAATCTCACGATTCGACTTTACCTAAGGATCACAAAGATCTCTACCAAGACTTCCACCCGGAAGTATCAAACCCCAACTAGATCCCCAATGATCTAGGCTTGGTCACCAGGACACAAGACTTCCCTTACAAACAATTGAATGAATGAATGAATGTTTGTTCAATCAAGTCCTAACCTAACCTAGAGACTCGATTGTAGTAGAAAGGGTAACGATAAGAAGACCCTCGACACAATCACAAGAGTGGATTAGGTTCTTGTGATTCTTCCCTTGCAAAGATATGTGTTCTTCCGAAGATGTTAGTGTGGAAATCAAGAACACAATATTAGAGATAGAGAGATTGAGAGATTTGAGAGTGTTTAGAGAGAAAGAATCTAGAGAGAAAGAATAATGGCAAAGGGTGAGGAATACAATAGGCAAGGGTGGTATTTATAGGCCAAGAACCCAAACTTGGGAAATTTTACCGAGGCCGGCGCGTCACCAGCGCGTCAACGCGCGGGCAGCGCGCCAGGCGTCTGTAACTCTTTCCCAAGTGTTGGGTGTTTGGATCTTACAAATACCTATCCTTACTAAACCCCCAATTGTACTTCACACTAAACCTTAACATTAATCATTCTAAGGTTTACCAACTCAAATAGCCAATTTGGAAATCATTTGTGAAGTGCTTAAAGAGAAACCAAATTACCAAGGGTTTAAAGTGTAGATTGGGTAATTTGGAAGGGGTAGAGGTGTATCTCCTCACATGACATAGAAAAGAGAGAAAGAATATGCCAAGGAATATTCCAATGCTTGGGGGGAAGAATGTGATGGAGGGTTGAGATGAAATGGTTTGAATTGGATGGCTAGGATCAAAGGGAGCCTCCCTTGGTTTTCAAACAATTTGGCATGTGGGGAATATGGATGGATGAGATGATCTCATTTGGGATGGATGGCTAAGATCAAGTATGCCTAGGTTAGGGTTGAAGAGGATATTCCAAGGAATATGCTTTGCTTGGGGGGAAAGGAGAAATGAAGGGTTGAGATGGTTTCATTTGAAATGGATGGATGAGATCAAAGGGAGCCTCCTTTGCTTGAGGGGAAAGGTTGGATCAATGGTTGGGATTGTTTTGGTTTGAATTCAATGGCTAAGATCAATCACTTGTGGTGGTATAGGGAAGAGGGATTGGATGGATGGTTGAGATGTGTTTGATTTGAATTCAATGGTTAGGATGAGAGGAGCCTCATTAGGGTTTCAAACAATTCCCCATGTGTTGAAAATAAAGGGTTGAGATGTGTTGTAAGGGAATAGATGGTTGGGATGTAGTGTGTAAGGGAATATGTAAGGGTGTAAGAGATTGTGTAAGAGAATATTTGATTTGGATATGATTGGATATGATTGGTTTTGTCTTTTGTATAAATGGGATTAAGAGAGGATTAAGGCATAATCTAATTGTCATTAAGAAGAAAAGGTTTAGACAATTAAGATTATAAGTTGAGAAAATCATAGGTTACTTATAAGTTCAAGTAACACAATGTCGAGAGTCCATAGTTTCATATCTCGTGACTTTCCACGACTCGACGTTCTCAACTAATACCTTGGTTCAAACAAGTTAAGTGCTTTGCCTTGATGTAAAGCATAACCCAAGTAGGAAAGGATGCATTTACGCAAAGTGACCTTTGATTTAGTTTGACCAATAAGGGAGTAAACCCATTACGTAATTAGAGAAGACGTAAGCACGGGATATGAGCATATGTGATGAGGCGAAAAATGATCCGTTTTTAGGGGGTCATTTAAGCCCGAATCCAACTTTATTTGATCAAATATTGCCCTAAATCGTTCCTTTTGTGATTTTAGGTGTTTGGAGAGTGAATTCTGGAAAAGAAGCCATTTTGGACGTTTTTGGAGCATAAAAGTGAAGAAAACGGCAAAGTATCAATTTTCCATGCTGAAGACACTAGGTGACGGCGTCAAGAGTTACACCTGACGGCGTCAGATAGCAAGAATAAAATACCGTAGGTGGTGACGGCGTCAAAAGCCATCCTGACGGCGTCAAAAGTCCCAAGAATAAAATACCGTAGGTGGTGACGGCGTCACATAGGCCGTCATAAGTAGATCAAGGCCGTCCGAGGAAGTATTTGGCGGCGAGGTGACGGCGTCACATGCTTGTCTTGACGCCGTCAGACCAGTTTTCCTATATATAGTTTTCTAGTTTTTACATTAAAAAAGAGGAGAAGTTTTGGAGAAACCCTAAAGACGAATTTGGGTGAACTTTTACAGGTTTTTCAAGGGTTCCAAACCCTTGATACCTTGCATTGTAATTGAGATAAGTATTCTTCTAATTCAATCAATATGTCTATGTGTTGGTTGTCTATATCTTGTTCTTGTCTCAATTCAATTATGTTAGGCTAGATCTCTCTTGTGTTTGCTTAGATCTAATGAAACCTAGATATTGATTATGTGTTGATTACTTGTTTATTCTTGTTCTTGGATGAATGATTTTATATGTTAGGCTTAAGAAAACTGGCAGATCTCCAAATGGTAACATGCTTGAACGTCTTAAGAAACATGAACCGAGGCGTACTAGGTCTTTATTGGTTGTATTTAATGCATGAGCCACTGTTTACAATCCCTATAGTTGTGTTGGGTCATGGTGTAGGAGGAGATAAGAGCTCATAGAATTGGGGAGTTATGTATGCCACCCCATGAATGGTATTAACGAATACGATCCGTCATCCATGCAATTATAACAAGTAATTAACATGTAAAAGATATCTAGGGAGTAATGAAGTCTAAGTAAACACATTTTCTCCAATTACTGCTCACAACCTCAATATAATTAGTTTAATTTCATTTTTATTATTTTATTTTGATTGCGTCTTAGCTTTGGGTTAGTTGAATAGCAACTAATTCCGCCCACTCCTTCAAAACCCGAGATTTTACTTGCTTTCATAAAAATATAAAAAGACAAAAATAATCATCCCTCACCTTTAGAACTAGTAAATTAGGATTTCTAATCCTAGCGACACTATTCCTAAGCTGAACGATCAATCCCCCGGTACTTGTCACTATACTATACTACAACGATCAGGTACACTGCCTGGTGGGGGTTGTAAGCTTCTCGAGATCCCTCGAGAGGTAAAGCAAGGTGCGATTCCCACGCATCAAGTTTTTGGCGCCGCAGCCCGGGGAATAGTTATTGTCTAGGTTAGGATTTCTTTTTATTAGGTCTACTTGCTAGATTCCTTTCTAGTAAGATTTTATTTTTATTTTTTAGGTCTTCTTTAGTCTATCTTACTTCTTCGTGCCTTTGTTCGTAACTCTTTACCATCCGACATCATGGAAGGTGGTAACATCTTTGAACCCGTCATCCCACCACAACAAAACCCACCACTAGAACCCGTTAGGCCCCGAACCTTAGGAGAGTACTCCCGACCTAGCCATCAAGGCTACCGAAACACCATTGAGCTCACCGGAGCCAATGTGACCCCCTTGCGATCCGACACCATCCGGTTGGTGCAAAGCGGATGTGCATTCCATGGACTTCGTTCCGAAGATCCAAACCAACATCTTAAGGACTTTCTCAAAATCGTAGATTCCATAGACCTAGGTGTTGCAACTAGAGAGACTACCCGTTTACGCCTATTCCAATTCTCTCTACGGGATCAAGCTAGTCAATGGCTTGAGCGTTTACCTGCGGGATCCATCACCACATGGGATGATCTCACCACTCGTTTCCTTGCTCAATTTTTCCCACCGGGGAGAACTACTAAGCTTAGGAATGACATCTTGATGTTTCAACAACGTCAAAATGAATCTCTTTATGAAGCATGGACTCGTTTCAAGGACTTACTCCAAAAAGTCCCTCATCATGGCATAGATCTTTGGCTCCAAGTCCAAATCTTTTATGACCATATCGACATCTCCACGAGGCGAACCATTGACCAATCGGCCGGTGGTAAGCTACGTGATCTTAGTGCGGAACAATCATGGGAACTCATAGAAGATCTTGCTCTCTATGACAACGAAAGTTGGAATGATCCCCGTGACTTGAACAAAACGGTCAAGGCAATATCTTTGCCTTCGAACAATTCTAGCACTCCCGACCGTAGGATCATGGAACTTGAGGACCAAGTCAAGTTTCTCATGAAATCCTACGATGCTCCTAAGCCTTCAAGCCAAGTGAACAAAATCACTTCTTCATGCGAATTATGTAGTGGTCCCCATGACACTCGTGATTGTGTGGAACTCCCCGGAACAGCTTTTGCGGATTACGCATCCACGCGTACCGACGAAGCGGGAGATAAGTGGTGCACTTTCAAGCCCGAGCTAAACACATACGGTGATTCATACAACCCCTCATGGAAAAATCACCCAAACCTTAGGTGGAAACAAAATCAACCCAATTCATCCAACCCACCTAATCGTTACCAACCAAACGGTCCACCATCCAACCGTACTTTCAACAACAATCCTTCTAACAACTATGGTAGTACCAACAATCTTGAAGGATTGATGTCAAAATTCATGGCATCTCAAGAAGCCCGCATAGCTAGGTTTGAAACCGAATTCAACCAACAACAAACGGAGATGACCAACAAGATTGACAACTTGTTGAAAGCCCTCAACAACCAAGCGTTAATCACACCTAGGAAGGACACTAGGGACACCAATAGTGGAAGCCAAATTAAGGACCCCTCATCATCCAAACATGTCCACTTTGTCAATGTTGTCACCATTAAGCCAATAGATAAGGAGATAGAGGAGAGTGAAAAGGATGAAGTTAGAGTAGAAGCCGATAGTGAGGATGAGAGTAGGGAAGTTGAGGTTAATAAGGATGAGGAATTAGAGGAGGTAGAACCTATAGAGGAATACTTTGATAAGCCGCCAACCGAGGAAGAACGGGAATACCATAAGGATTTATTCGATAGTCCCGAGAAAACATATATCTTTGGCGACCCCCTTATCAAAATGGGAGACCCCTCTAACATTAACATCCCATGCAATATTGGGCACATGCATATATGGAAAGCTTACATCGACCTTAGATCCCCCGTGAACATCATGACTAGGACTTTTTACAATTGGGTGATGAAGAAGCAACTCAATTTTAGTATGATGCCCGGTAAAAATTGGATAAGTAATTTTGTAGGGAGAGTTAAGGGATTACATGTGATCATAGGGAATCTTACCTATGAGATTGATTTTATGATAGTGGAAGACACTCGTCCGGTGATAGATGCTAACCTAAGCCAAATAATATTCGGAAAACCATTTGTTGAGGCCACTAGGATGAGTTATGATCCGACTTTAGGGATAGTTAGATTCAAGAAAGAGAATGATGAGATTGCTTATCAAATGCCCTACAAGATCGAACAATACCGCCTTCTCTCTAATTTCAAAAAAGAACACAAGCAAGCGGCTTATTATAGGAATGAGGAGGATAGACGTAGGGGAGTAGAGTATGTTAGAAATAGAATGCTTGGTTTCTACAAAGAATGCTTGCAACTAGGTCCGGAATACAAAACTGGTTTAGAAGACGACCTAGAGAGTGGAACCAATGATGAGATCACGTAGTAGCCCATAGCCTTGAGTCTAGCTACAAGACTCGTAAATAAAGAAAAGCGCTTCTTGGGAGGCAACCCATGTTTTGTGTGATTTTTATTTGTTTGATTGTTATTTGCTTCCGTATGCATGTTTTATTTTTATTGTTGGTTGATCATGTTTCTCAATTAAAATGTGGAAATACTTTACTATGTTGTTTGGCCTAGTCTTAACTCCAACCTAAAAGTATTTTTGCAAAAGATAAGTGTAAGGGGAAACCCCAAATATGTTTTTAAAAAAACAAACCGATCATGATTCTCCACAATATTAAATGAACATGTATATTCGTATTTGTTAGAGTCAAATGCTTGTATTGAGTCATAATGAAGTTTTGCAGGATTTTCCAGGAAGTAGGACCAAGTTTTTCCAGAAATTTTCCGGAAACTTAACATAAGAATTTCTGCAGGTCCATTCTGACGGCGTCAGAGTTTACTCTTGACGGCGTCAGGAGTTAAAATCTGGAAATTTTACCGGTTTTGTTTTTCTAACGGAGTCTTATGGTTTTTGTGAATTATTAAGTTTTATAATCTCCAGGAAATCTGCAAACTTCATTCCACAAGCATTATATCTTACTTTGTTTTCTAGGATTTAGGAACTTATATAGGATGCCGCCGATTTTACGCGAGGTTGTCTTGTCTATTTTGTCAGATTTCACAGGTTATGTTCGACAAGAAGATGATTTATATTCTGGAAGGGAAGCTTTGATTGTTCGTTTTCTTGGAAGAAGATTTAACCTGGCCACCTAAAATCCATACCGAGCGAATCAGGGGAGTATTTGATTTCATTCTCTTTACTTTTTCACTTTTACATTCTTTACTTGAACATTGGGGACAATGTTCATCTTAAGTGTAAGGGGAGGGTAAAAAGATGATACCTTACATATGCACTTTCGCTTGAGTTTGTTTTGTTTAATGGTAGATGTGTAATAAAACTACGAGAAATACTTGTTAGTGTAATTTTAGCGCCAAATTTAAAATTTTTTACAACATTTAGGAGTGAAACTTTAGCCATAGCAAGCGTCTCATGGATAGGAGATTGTATGACTAGCACATAACCGTATATTCAGAAAAATTTTCCACCCAAAAATGTGAGGTTCGCCTTTAGATTTGATAGGAAAAGCATTCATTATTAGTGCTTATGAGTGTACCGGTAGCATTTAGATTCTAGAACTTGCGTTAGTGATGCATCCCGAGACCGCTAATGAGACTACATTCGTGTGGTAGGATTTACTACATGATAAGAGGCATTAGGATCACCCTTGTGTTAAACCCGTATTACAATTACTTGACCATTTAAGTCATATTACTTGGCTAGTTAAGTCAACTAATTTTCCCACACCCTTAGCGTTGTACTCATTTTTAGTACACGATACCCCTAGTACACCCCTCCGAGCCTATCTTTTCGTTTCTAACTTTAAGCATTTTACTTAAAGGAAGAATTTGTTACACCCCACTTAAATGTACAACCAAATCGCCTTAGCCTTCCGTGTATGCGCTCTTTTTTAGTGCATTATTGTTATTTGTTAAACCCTAAGTTAACTTTCTAATTGATTACATGGTTCCTAAGTCGAGTCATATCCTTGTACATATTGTTTTGGGACGATTGGGACTCATGGGTAAGTACTTATTTTATGGAGTAATGGGGAAGAACATCATTTATTACCCCCATACGTACGTTAATCTTAAAAGTGCTCCAAGTGTTTTGATTTTCTTAATTCGAGTCATTAGAATAGTTAAATGTAAAGTATGTAAAGATTCAAGTGTAAGGGGAACTCTCATCCCCTATGATGTATTATTTTGGATGGTAGGGTAAGAGTGTATGCAAAAAAAAAAAAAAAAAAAAAAAAAAAAAAAAAAAATCGAAAAAATCAAGAAAAAGAAAAAAAAAATATAGAAAAAGAAAAGAAAAAAACATACGGACTACCATCCCGTTTCATTCTATGTTTATTTTATGTTTTTGTTATTTTTCATTTATTAGCATAAGTCGAGTCTAGTCTTGGCTTAGCAACGCCATCTTGTACATGTAATTAACCAAGATTGTTAACACGCCACCAGTAAAACTTCCTTTATCCAACAAAACCGTGTAATTCATATCCCTATACCTAACGTTACAACCCTTTAAAAGACCTCTTTGATAGTTTATCCTAGGTGCTTACGCCATGTGGTGGAGGTTTGATCCTTTCCCAAGCCTATGGTAATCTATTTTGCTATGACAGGTAGTGAGAGATATCTTCCGTTTCCATAATGTTATATTACTTTATTACACCCGAGAGATGTGAGTATCTAAACACTATTTGTGAGGTGCTTGTGTATGACCTCCGTGCTTGTCTATTGGTCTTTAGTGGAACGATTATTTGTTGTAATTACTTTTATATTAGTGTTAAATGACCCCTAACTTGTCTTTTGAGTAGAATAAAAGCTCATTTGCTTGAGGACAAGCAAATCTCAAGTGTAAGGGTATATGATGAGGCGAAAAATGATCCGTTTTTTGGGGGTCATTTAAGCCCGAATCCGACTTTATTTGATCAAATATTGCCCTAAATCGTTCCTTTTGTGATTTTAGGTGTTTGGAGAGTGAATTCTGGAAAAGAAGCCATTTTGGACGTTTTTGGAGCATAAAAGTGAAGAAAACGGCAAAGTATCAATTTTCCATGCTGAAGACACTAGGTGACGGCGTCAAGAGTTACACCTGACGGCGTCAGATAGCAAGAATAAAATACCGTAGGTGGTGACGGCGTCAAAAGCCATCCTGACGGCGTCAAAAGTCCCAAGAATAAAATACCGTAGGTGGTGACGGCGTCACATAGGCCGTCATAAGTAGATCAAGGCCGTCCGAGGAAGTATTTGGCGGCGAGGTGACGGCGTCACATGCTTGTCTTGACGCCGTCAGACCAGTTTTCCTATATATAGTTTTCTAGTTTTTACATTAAAAAAGAGGAGAAGTTTTGGAGAAACCCTAAAGACGAATTTGGGTGAACTTTTACAGGTTTTTCAAGGGTTCCAAACCCTTGATACCTTGCATTGTAATTGAGATAAGTATTCTTCTAATTCAATCAATATGTCTATGTGTTGGTTGTCTATATCTTGTTCTTGTCTCAATTCAATTATGTTAGGCTAGATCTCTCTTGTGTTTGCTTAGATCTAATGAAACCTAGATATTGATTATGTGTTGATTACTTGTTTATTCTTGTTCTTGGATGAATGATTTTATATGTTAGGCTTAAGAAAACTGGCAGATCTCCAAATGGTAACATGCTTGAACGTCTTAAGAAACATGAACCGAGGCGTACTAGGTCTTTATTGGTTGTATTTAATGCATGAGCCACTGTTTACAATCCCTATAGTTGTGTTGGGTCATGGTGTAGGAGGAGATAAGAGCTCATAGAATTGGGGAGTTATGTATGCCACCCCATGAATGGTATTAACGAATACGATCCGTCATCCATGCAATTATAACAAGTAATTAACATGTAAAAGATATCTAGGGAGTAATGAAGTCTAAGTAAACACATTTTCTCCAATTACTGCTCACAACCTCAATATAATTAGTTTAATTTCATTTTTATTATTTTATTTTGATTGCGTCTTAGCTTTGGGTTAGTTGAATAGCAACTAATTCCGCCCACTCCTTCAAAACCCGAGATTTTACTTGCTTTCATAAAAATATAAAAAGACAAAAATAATCATCCCTCACCTTTAGAACTAGTAAATTAGGCTTTCTAATCCTAGCGACACTATTCCTAAGCTGAACGATCAATCCCCCGGTACTTGTCACTATACTATACTACAACGATCAGGTACACTGCCTGGTGGGGGTTGTAAGCTTCTCGAGATCCCTCGAGAGGTAAAGCAAGGTGCGATTCCCACGCATCAATATGGATGCTTCAACACGATGTTACATGAAATATATAAGCTCCATAAGTTTAGAAAAGCCTTGGCTAGAGGCGATAGCTAGAAAACATGAGTTGGCGTTTTCCCGTAAATGGGTGTTCTAAAAATAGGATATCTCAAATCTCAAAACTCGTTTCGAGTGTTCTCAATTAAGCACATAACATATTCATACCTGTTTTGAAAGATCCACATTTGTCGGGTAACGGGAAAGCCGACTTTCAAAATTCGCACGAAACCATACAGACTCCTAGCGCGTCACCCGCGCATTGACGCGCGGGCAGCGCGCCAGGAGCAGACATTGGCTCCAGCGATTTTGAGTTAACATTTGTTATTTTATGTGTTTCGATGGTTTATTTGTCATCATTAAAACATAAAGAGATCTTGATCATGTTGCCTCAATAATCCGAAACTAAACGTTAACGCTATATCATCTGTTTCGTCTCCCACTTCTTGTCCACAATACTATTTGGTCAATGCCGTGAGCACGTGTTTCAAGCAAACCCAAATTTTTCAAAAGGACCAATTGAATAAAACACCCAACATCAAACCGCTCAATAGCATAGTTGAAACACCTCCTACACAAGACCTTGGCGATGAATTCAAGGAACTTCACCTTGAGCGCCCCGTCATTGATGTCTTAGCCCGTGCTCCCTACTACAATGCCCTTTTAGAGAAATATGAAGAAAAACTTAAGTTGGGTAAGAATGGGATCGCCTTCGTCCAAAACAAGTTGCCTAAAAAATTAGATGATCCGGGCATATTCGTTTTACCCTGTAAGATCGGAAATTCTGAGGCTTTTGACACATTAGCCAATCTTGGGTCAAGCCTAAATTTGCTTCCATTATCTCTATACACCACTATTAAGCCAGGAAAATTAGATGAAATAGAGGTAATCATAGGGCTTGCGGATGGAAGTGGAGCGTATCCGGTTGGGGTAGTGAAGGATGTGTTAGTGCATATAGGAAGGTTGACAATGTTAGCCGATTTCCATGTCCTTGATATGGTTAGTGACACTACATGCCCTTTATTAATAGGAAGAGGATTTTTAGCTACCACAAGTGCGATGATTGATTGTAAGGAATCTAGAATAGCGGTAGGAGAAGGAGAAACTTGGTCGGTCTATGATGTTAAGAAACATGCCTATGATACTAGTGAGGAACCAACGCCTCATTGGGTAGATTTGAATAGGAGACCATCTAGATACGGACCTTGGGTTAATAGAGACTTCATAGGACCTCAATGCCCACTTTATTTACAGGTGGATTTTATAAACAAAATGCATTCGGTACTGCAACTCATAGCTAGGGATGAGGATCCCTTAGTCTTTAGGAAAATGATTGAATTCCTAGGAGTGATGCCTATTAACTTAGGAATGAATGACTCCTCCCAAACCAACCAGTCAACCGTGTGCAGCTTATAGGCCCACCTGGGAGAAAGTGCAAGTTAATATTGACCGTGGAAATATAGGGAAATCCCCGGGTCGTTAAGTCCCAACGAGATTGAAATTGTATTTGTAAACGATTAGGAAAGTGAGTGGTACTGAGGACAGTAACAAAGATGATTTGAGGGTTGATTATACTACTGATTGCTTGATATTTGGATAATATGAAAATATATAAACAATAACAGAGATACAAATAAAAGCACAAATAAGAAAATCAGATAACAGACAGAGACAAGTGGTATTTAACAAGTTACAAACTACAGGGGGTAAAAGTGAAACTTTTGAAAACTTAAAATTATAGAAAATGGAAAATGAAATTGAAATTATGAAAATGATTATTATAATATTTAATTACTATTTAATTAATTAAAACTATTTAAAATCTAATTTAAATCTAATTTAAATTAACTAAAAATGACAAATATTACAAATT
Organism: Artemisia argyi; assembly: GCA_030686995.1. NCBI lineage: Eukaryota > Viridiplantae > Streptophyta > Magnoliopsida > Asterales > Asteraceae > Artemisia > Artemisia argyi. The sequence goes on along the minus strand of CM060683.1, from coordinate 42,920,836 downwards.
AATTTAAAAACTTACAAAAATAATTTCTAAACCTAAATTAGAACTTTAAGAAAGTATAAAAAATGAAAACAAATATTTTTGTCTTTTTATGAGTATTTTATTAAGTAAAAACTATTTAATTTAATTAATCTGATTAAACTATTTTAAATGACTATTATTACTAAATTACCTTAGAAAATTATGATAAAATTTATAAAACTATTTAAACACTACAGGAATACTAAAAAATTATAAAAACTTGCTAAAAATTATATTTAAGCTAATTGACTAATTAATTACCTATTAATTATTTTAAGTCTAATTTAATTAAATAAAATAGGAAAATTGGAAAATGGACAGTGGAAATTATGAAACTATTTTCTAAAAGTCTTAACTACTTTATAAAACTTAGGAAAAATATAAAATTTTACTTTTGTTAATTAAAATTAAAGAAATCTATTTAATTACTAATATTACCTATTTAATTATTTAAACTAGTTTTAAATCTAATAAATAGTAAACAGATTAGGAAAAATCTAAGAAATTTATTTTAACTACTTAAAGGTACTAGGTAATTAATAAAATTATAAAATTGGAAAAGTGCTTATTAATAAGCTGAGATGAAAATTAATTAGATAATTTCTATTAAATAGAAGCTATCACTATAATTAAAGTTGGCTTTTTCTGGTTTTTCTTTTATAAAACTATTAAAATACTTAAATAATGAAACTTTTACAAAAACAACTACTTTGGAACCTCAGAATAAGCACTGAGAGTGCTTATTAGCTTATATAGTTGACTAATGTTGACCACACCAAGAAATAGGCTAAATTGGAGTTATGTGGGGTCCACACTGGTTAAGCCAGGTTCACCTAAGTTACTTGAACTTATTTAAACTAGATTTGGTGAGATAAGCTCCTAGGATAAGCTGGAAAGCTAAAATAAGCAATTGCTTGTTTGGTTTCTGACTCAGAAATGGGACAGAGTTTGGGGACAAGTCCAGGTGGGGTCCACTTGTTTCTAGGTCAACCAAAGGGTCAAATTTCAAACACTGGTAGGAGGGGGGTTTTCTAAACCAAGAATGAACCACTAAGGCCCACTGAGTTGGCCACAATCAACCACCAAAGTGGTGATGGTGGAATGGTGGTCTGTGTAGCAGGGGAGCTTCTTCCCCTGCAAGTGTTTTTGGATGAGCTTATCTTGCACAATAAAAATCTTAAAAATGAAACAGATGTGGGAAACTAAAGTTCAGCTGGTAGACTTCAATCTCAAGAAGTTTCAAAGGCTGAATCTAAACACTAAATTCTATAAAATTCCTTGAATTTTTGGTTTTTTCTGTCAAAGCACAATTTGACTTTTTAAGATTTTAAACTAAGTTGACTAAAATGAACTTCTAACTTGATTTTCTGCATGATTATGTTATAATGAGCTATACTAAGACTAAAATAAACTAAATCACTAACTTATGAGTGGACTTGATGAGTTTTAGACTCAAATTCCACCACAGTTAACTGTGGTGATGGATTGAGTGTGATTTTGACTATTTGTGGTTTAGACCTAAACTTTTATGCCTTAATTATCCTAAGTAACACTACTGAAAACTATTGAAACACCAAATGACAACAAGAGCTAAGATCACAAGCTTATTCCAAACACTACTTTAACTAACTGATTTGAAGATTTAAGATGTAAATGGCTTACAGAGCTGATGCCACTTATCCACAATGACTTATTATGTTGTATAAGATCTAAACAAGTACTTAGAAATAGAAATTAACTACAGATACACAAGATTACTTATTATACTAAATTGACTGTAAAACTTTGATATTTTAACAACTAGAATTTCCAACAAACAAGGTACCAATTTTATGTTATATTATCACTATCTAGGACTGAATAAGCATAAAGAAGCTGAAAAAGCAAGCAATAAGCAAGACTACAGTAACAAGACAGATATGAGATTTTGAGGACTTACAAGATTGCTTTCCTGCTCAAACCATGAACCAAAGATCTCAACTTCAATCCTAAATAATCTCCACAGATTAACTAACCCAAGGCCTTCCAAAATCAACCCTGCTCCATTGCTTATCACCAATAGCTTATCAGTTTGACTTTCTTTGACTTTTTGTATTTTTGAGCTTTTTTAATTACTAAACTGCTTTTAGGGTATCTAAAAGCTTTAATGAGCTTCTTAGGAGCTTATGTGAGCTTAATAGTCTCTATAACATAACAATAACAAGTACACAGCTTTATTGAGAATTTTGATATGAAATTGAAAATTGCACAACCTGAGGTAACAACACAAACTTGATTTTTATTAACTAAAAAGATTACTAGTACACTGAGAATGCTTAAACTGAAACTTGAAAGCTTAAATTACACTTGAACTTTGAAAACAAACTAATACAACATACACTTTTTTAATTAAAACTAGATATCTAACTCCTCTGCTTCTCTTCCTTTTATAAGCTCAATTTAGGGTTCCAGGTGTGACTTTGAGCTTTTCCCACTTCAATCTTGGCCCTCCAATTTCTCTGAATCAATCTCATCCGTTTAAACCAATTTTGGCGCCAAAGTCTTCCACGTTAACTTGGGGCTAAAGGAGAACAATTAAGGATTATTGGAGTATCGTGGAGGTGTCAGGGGCAAAGGGGAATGTTTTTAGGCAAGTTGGAGCTGTATGGAAGAAAACAGAGGCAAGGAGATGGTTTGGAGGTAAAAGGGGTGTGGAATGCATTAAATGAAGTGTGGTTTGTCTGTGAGGTGGAAAGGAGGGTTAGGGGGAGTAGGGGTGAGGTGGAGAGGTGAGGTGGTGGTGGAAAACCACCTGGTATTGGGGAAGCAGGGAGGTAGGAGGAGGAGCTACAGTGTGTGTGGTTTGGGCGGTATTGGTTGGTCAAACGAGGGTCAAACCCCGTTTTTTATTTATTAAGGGTGGACTGGGCTGAGGGGTTTTGGGCTTGGAAGGGGTGTTTGGGCTGTTTGTGTTTGGATTGGATTTGGTTTGTGGATTAGTAATAAAAAAGGGTCCGGTTGGTTAAGTGTAGTAAACAAGGACCAATTTTGCAATTTGAGCAAAGTTAAGGGGCTGGAATTGTATTTCCCCCAAAGTGTTTTCAAGGACTTAAATTGCCAAATATGATAAACCAAGGACCAGATTTATGATTTTTCCATTTAAAAATATCCAAGGACCTTTTCTGTAATTTCTCAAACTCCAGGGACCATTTATGTAAATTTGGATTTTTAAGGGACTGTGGTTGTAATTTCTCAAAATGTTATCATAAGGACCAATTTTGTCATTTAAGAATAGTTCAAGGTTTATTTTATTAATTTCCCATTTTTAAAACCTTAAGGACTAATTTTGACATTTTTGAAACTTGAGGGACTAAAGTTGTCATTTTGTAATTTTTATCTTTAAAAGACTAAACTTGACAACTTATGAATCCCTAAGGACCTTTGATGATATTTTTCATGTTTTGATTTACCAGGGACTAGATTTGACAATTTTTGAAACTTGAGGGACTGAAACTGCCAATTATGCAAACTTTGTACGTTTTTCATCAGTTTTTGCATATTTTGCATTTGAAACATATAAAACACACTTCTAAGATATTTTAAGTATTATGATGCATATTTGAGTGTTTTTGTATGTTTTGGCAGTTCAGATTGGTATAAAATGATGAGTATTTAGACACTCATCAATGAACAAGTGGAAAAGGGAAGGTGATAAATGTAAATGGAATTGGGACAAGCCACCTAAGGAAGGTGACAGATCATGGCATATGAAGATGATTCTATATGATCCGGATGGAGAAAAATTTGAGAAGTCATACCAAACTAAGAGAACCGATAGGAAATTGAAACCTAAGTTTGACCCCAAAGATGTCCTCGATGAGGAACTCACTCATATAGGATAGCCCGTGACCTTGAGTCTAGCTACAAGACTTGTAAATAAAGAAAAGCGCTTCTTGGGAGGCAACCCAAGCTTTATTTGCTTTATTTGTTTGTTTGTTTGTTTGTTTGTTTGTTTGATTTTACTTGTTTCCGTATGCGTGTTTTATTTTTATTGTTTGTGGATCATGTTCCAAAATAAATTGTGAAGATGCTTTACCTTGTTGTTTAACTTCGTCTTAACTTCATAAAAAGGTATTTCGCAAAAAATAAGTGTAAGGGAAATCTAACTTTGTTTCTAAGAACAAGCTTGAACATGAATCACAACGATATTAAACGAAAATGCATATTAGTATTTGTTTGAGTCAAATGCTTGTATCGAGTCATAATGATGTTTTGCAGGATTTCCAGGAATTAAGGCGTGAGTTTTTCCAGAAATTTTCTGGAAACTTAACATAAGATTTCTGTCAGAACATTCTGACGGCGTCAGGGTTATAACCTGATGGCGTCAGGTGTAAAATTCTGAAAAATTTTGCAAGTTTTGTTTTTATACTGGAGTCTTAAAGTTTTTGTTAATTCTTTAGTTTTATAAACTCCAGGAAATCTGCAAACATTCATTCCACAAGCATTATATCTTTATATATATAGATTGCCGGCGATTTTACGCGAGGTTTGCCATGATTGTTTTCTCAGGTTTAATAGGTTATATTGGACAATAAGATAATTTATATTTCTGGAGGGAAGCTTTCAATGTTCATTTTCTTGGACGAGTATCTAACCATGTTACCACATTATCCACACCGAACGAATCAGGGGAGTATTTGTTTCAATCTTTTACCTTCATTACTTTTACATCCTTTTTATTGAACATTGGGAACAATGTTCAACCTAAGTGTAAGGGGAGGGTAAATGATGATACCTTAGAGAATACAATTGCACTTGAGTTTGTTTGCTCAATAGTAGAAATACTTGTTATGGCAATTTTAGCGCCAAATTAATTTTTTTTACAACATTTAGGAGTGAAGCTTTAGCCTTAATGAGCGTCTCACGGATAGGAGTTGTATGGCTAGCACAAAAACCGTACCACTCAAAATTTTCCACCCCAAATATGTGACGTTCGCCCCTAGATTTGTTAGGAAAAGATGCTTATGAGTGTACCGGTAGTACTTAGATTCTAGAACTTGTGTTAGTGATGCATCCCGAGACCGCTAGTGAGACTACATTCGTGTAGTTAGGATTTACTATATGATAACAGGCATTAGGATAACCCTTGTGTTAAACCCGTATCATAATTACTTGACCAATGAAGTCATAATTACTTGACTAGTAAAGTCAATTAATTTTTCCCACACCTTTGCGTTGTACTCATTTTTAGTACACGATACCCCTAGTACACCCCTCCGAGCCTATCTTTTTCGTTTCTAACTTTAAGCATTTTACTTAAAGGAAGAATTTGTTTACAATCCACCCCAAATGTACACCCAATTCGCCTTAGCCTTCCTTGTATGCACTTATCTTTAGTGCATTATTGTTACATGTTTAAACCCTTAGTTAATTATCTAATTGATTACATGGTTGCTAAGTCGAGTCATATCTTGTACATATTATTTTGGGACGATTGGGACTCATGGGTAAAGTACTAGTATTATGGAGTAATGGGGAAGAACATCATTTATTACCCCCATATGTGCGTTAACCTTAAAAAGTACTCCAAGTGTTTTGATTATCTTAATTCGAGTCATTAGAATAGTTGAGTGTAAAGTATGTAAAAGTTCAAGTGTAATGGGAATGCAAATTCCCTACGATGTACTATTTTGGATGGTAGGGAAAGAGTGTATGCAAAAAAAATAAATAAATAAATAAAAAATAAAAAAAATTGAAAAATCAAGAAATAGAAAAAATATATATAGAAAAAGAAAAAGAGAAAAAACATACGGACTACCATCCCGTTTCCTTTTAGGTTTGTTTTATGTTTTTGATTAGCTTAAGTCGAGTCGAGTCTTGGCTTAGCAACGCCACATTGTACATGTAATTGACCAAGATGATTAACTCGCCACCAGTAAAGATTGCCTTTATCCAACAAAACCGTGTTTATCATATCCCTACACCTCACGTTATAACCCTTTTAAAAGACCTCTTTGATAGTTTATCATAGGTGCTTACGCCAAGTGGTGGAGGTTTGATCCTTTCCCATGTCTATGGTAATCTATTTGCTATGACAGGTAGTGAGAGATGTTTTCCATTTCCAATTTGTGATATATACTTTATTACACCCGAGAGATGTGAGTATCTAAACACTATTTGTGAGGTGCTAGTGTATAATTTCCGTGCTTGTTTTGATTGAAATGGAACGATTATTTGTTGTAATTACTTTTATATTAGTGTTAAATGACCCATAGCTTGTATTTTGTTTAGAATAAAAGCGCATTTGCTTGAGGACAAGCAAATCTCAATAGTAAGGGTATTTGATGAGACAAAAAGTGCACCGCTTTTAAGGGGTCATTTAAGTCCAAAGTCGAGATTATTTGATCAAATATTGCCCTAAATCGTTCCTTTTGTCATTTTAGGTACTTTTGAGAAGAAATCTGGAAAAGGAAGCATTTTGGACGTTTTTGGAGCGAAAAAGTGAAGAAAACGACAAAGTCTCCAAATCATGCTGAAAACAGTACCTGACGGCGTCAGGATTTGCATGTGACGTCGTCATTCATTGACCAAGAGGTGGATAATCAAGTTACACGTGACGCACCATAATGTTTTTAGAGGATTTACACGTGACGGCGTCACCAAGGCCGTCACGTACAAAATACAAGTGACGGCCAAGAGATAGTTTACACATGACGGTGTCAGATTTGGATCTAGGCAATACAAGAGTTTTTATGGCGGCGAGTTGACGACGTCAGAATTTACTTTTGACGCCGTCAGACTCAAAACTCTATATATAGTTTTTGATTTTTCATTCATTAGGTGTAACTTTGGGAGGAAAACTTTGGACAAACCCTAGCACGAATTTTACCTAATTTTTAAGGGTTCCAAACCCTTGTTTCATCCATGTTTAATTGAAGATAAGTTTTCCAATTATCATTCAATATGTCTATATGTTGTTTGATTCCATCTTATGCTTGTCTTCACTTTAACATGATAGGCTAGGTTTTCTTTTTGTTTGCTTAGATGTAATGAAACTTGGTTATTGATTATTGGTTGGTTGTTTGTTTATAATTGTTGTGGATGAATGATTTCGATGTTAGGCTTAAGAAAACTGGCAGATTTCCAATTGGTAACTTGCTTGAACGTCTTAAGAAACATGATCGGATGTGTACTACGATAAATTGGTTATATTTAAAGCATAAGTAACTACTAAGGAGGCCATGTTAGGAGCTAGTAGTCGGCTCGACATAGGAAGAGGTAGAAGCTTATAGAGTTAGGGAAGATCGTACACGGCCCTACGAATGGTATTAAGGAATATAACCCATCATCCATGCAATTGTAACAAACAAATCAACTAGTAAAAGATAGCTAGGGAGTAGTGAAATCTAAGTAGACACATTTTCTCTTATTATTGTTTTCTCCACATTTACTTTAGTGTCATTTTATTTTATTTTATTTGCATTTGTAGTTATTTGGGTTAGTTGACTAGCAACTAATTCCGCCCACTCTTCCAAAACCCGAGATTTTTACTTGCTTTCCATTAAATATAAAAATACAAAAAGAATCATCCCTCACCTCTAGACCTAGTTTAATTAAGTTTTAACCCTAGCGAACACTATTCTTTGAGTTGAACGATCAATCCCCCGGTACTTGCCACTATATTATACTACAACGGTCAGGTACACTGCCTGGTGGGGATTGCAAGCTTCTCAAGATCCCTTGAGAGGTAAAACCTTTTGCGAGGGCACAATTCCACGCATCACTAACACACGAGGGTTGTTAGCCCATAATTTCAGTACAAACACGAAGGTAAATACAAACGGATTACAAATGAAAGACATAATGTATTTAATAAGCAAACCGATTGAATACACTTCGTATGATGATATGGGACCTTCTCCTCTTGATCTTCTCACTTTGGGAACTGAAAACTTGGTGAAACAAAGCTTCTTGGTCGACTGCTCGTGGTAGAATTATGTGTAAAATCCGAATAGGGCTTGGTATTTATAGGCTTCTGTCCGACCTCCTGATACGGCATAACGAGGTCAGATACACCGTATCCCAGATATCTTGAGTAGGGAATAATAAAGAATATTACCAGCATATACGGGTGTATCTTTAAATACGTCGTATTGTAGAAAGTGAATATGTCGCATACCTTCAAACGTTATCAGCTTGGACTGGAGATAAGATCATCAATACGGCATATGACCAGAGTTACATACGCTGTATGTATTCAGCGGTTGACTTAAGCTTTGACTGCAAGGCTTCAGATACGACGTATTGCAAGAGTTAAATACGCCGTATGTCTTTATTTTCACCGATACTTAGTGAAATCTTCCAAGAGTTATTACGGCTTATTAGCAGATTTGGATACGCCGTATGCTCTTTGCAGAATGCATACAGATTCTTCAATTTAGCTCCAAATCCCATTGTTTTCCATGTCTTTTCGTAATTGCTCCATAAATACTGAAAATCATAAACCTAGGTAATTAAGTATCAATTTAGATATAAAAGCATAATAAATGAGCAATTTACATGGGATAAATGATAAGTACATATAGTATTATTGGATATTATCATAAACCTAATACAAAGCAAATTTGAGATGTCAATAATTGAGGACATGAAATTTTTCCTTGGTTTACAAATACACCAATCTCCATGCGGTAACTTTATCAACCAATCCAAATATAACTTGGATATTTTGAATAAGCATGACATGGAATCGCGTGACAGCGTTGGTACACCAATGGCTACTACACCCAAACAGGATTCTGATTTACATGAAATACCCGTCGACCCGAAGAAATATCGGAGCCTAATAGGTTCTCTAATATATCTAACAACCAGTGAACCTAATATTGCATTTGTTGTTTGTTTATTAGCATGCTTTCAGGCAAGCCTATTCACTTGGGACTTTGGAATCTGAAGGATTCCGAAATTGAACTAATTTCAATTTTAGATGCAGACAACGCAGGGTGTCAAGATACAAAAAAAAAAAAAAAAAAAAAAAATGCACATCAGGTGGTGGACAATTTCTGGGTGAGAAGTTAGTTAGTTGGTCGTTACTTCTATGTCAACAGCAGAAGCCGAGTATGTATCTTTATTTGCGTGTTGTGCGCGAGTCCTCTTGATGCGTACAAAACTCACAGATTATGGCTTTATCTTTGATAAAATACGTATGTATTGTGACTCAAAGAGTGCCATAGCCATCTCGTGCAATCTAGTACAACATTTCCGCACAAAACATATCACTGTCAAATACTATTCATCAATAACATGTAGAAAAAGGTACTATTGAATTATATTTCGTGAAGACGGATTACCAACTCGCTGATCTATTTACAAAAGCCCTTCCAAAAGAAAGGTTTGAGTATCTAGTTCACCGAATTGGAATGCGAAGCCTAACTCCCGAGAAGTTATAACGTCTTCTAAAATCTTCTTGATAACTATCTCAAAAAAGCTTTGTTGTAAATATTTTTTGAAAAACAAACTACAAAGAAAAACGGGAAAACACAAAATTATAAAATTTCAAAAAATCCGAAAATAATACAACATTTCAAAAATACAAAAACATAATAAAATCAAAAATTCAAAAATATTCTTCTCACGACATGTCTCTCGTATAATCGGTAGTATTTAGGATTCGAGAAATGTCTTTAAACAATGATATGGAGATGTAAATATGCTTGAGCGAGAGTTCTTCATTTATCAAAATAATGTTTTCTAAAACACATCGTTTCTAAAGTTTCTAACGATGAATTCTAAGTATTTTAGCTTAGGACTTGTTTTCAAAGTGACTTGTGTACATTTCAGCACACAACTAAGATTTTCAAAAAGTGGACCCTTAGAGTATGTTTCAGTGCACTATTCCAATAAATGGCCGGTGATAAATCATCATAATCTTGTGTTCCATTTCTCAAGATTTTTCAAATAGACTTGTCAAAATCTTTCTAAATTGGTATCAAGATAAGTAGATAACTCCCTCCACAAACTTTCTCCAAAGTACCACAAAATGTACTATATTTTTTAGGGGAGTATAGAATCAAAATATTTCAAATTTCATGCAATCCGTTCTTCTCTCCAAAGGCTATCTAAATACTTATCTTTTAATAAGTTGATATAAAAGATATCACATATATGCTATTTTTGAGGAGGAGAAAAGGTGATTAAATTGTGATCAAGGCTTGACAAGACATATGTGCGTACTCATTCCTCCATGTGCAAAATCATTTGAATCTTTGAAACTTCATAAGCACATGCATGTGTTGGGGAGTAGTTCTTCAAAACAAAAACTCTCAAAGTGTTATCAAAACAAGATTTCTCTTATAACACTTTGATTGATTTTTACAAAATGGTTTTATGACTGCGATATTACACCATTTCTTACTTTCATTTTTAAGATTTCCAATAAGGATTAGTTGTTATTTGAAAAATTTGCTACTTTGACTTTATATAAGTCAAACTTGGACTACCGATTCAACAAAATCTACCGATGCACTAAATGACTTAACGTCAAATATGGTCATTTTAGCATTCTCCTCTCGATATCATAAGATATGTCCTAATTCCTACTCAAAATTCTTAGCACATTGACCACTAACTCCTTTCAAACCTTCAACAAGAATAACTTAAATGTCACTATACGTCAAAACTCTATACATCACTTAGAAAACTTTATCTTACTATTAGGGATTATCTACCCGCTTATCTTTTCGACTTATCATATAACCTACCTTTTGGGTACCTACCTTATAGGTCTCACACCTTAATTATGTCATCGTCAATTATTTCCATCCATACCTTTCCTTGTTCTTAACAACGTCTAATCTTGTTTTAGCGTTTCCCTTCCAACTCTTAACTCGAACTCGTGTCACATCGGATACATATAAGTCAACTCATTTACAATTCTTTATTTACATAAAAGGTGTCCCAATTCATGTAAATAAGGAGATTATAAATTTATGATTCAGCGATTTATAATTTCTTAGTTAAACGAAAAAGCATCTCAATTATTTAAATAAGTAGATTATAAATCATCCTACTCATGTATTCCCGGCACAACATTCATACTTACCTCCCATCTTCTTTACTTTTGTAACTTTACGTTAGACTTAGGCTGTGTTTGTTTTTGCTAAAAAGGTCTGAACCGCATCTGACGTCTTACCAGTCAGACGCGGTCAGACATGTGGTTTGTTTGTTTTTATTTTGCGAGTCAGACGTAGGTAGACAAATACATCTTACCCGAGTAAGATACGGTGATTATGTCTTACTGCCTCTTAGCAAACCCTTTAAACCAAGAAAAATCTTCACCCGAGATACAAAAGCCTTACCCGAGAACTTTATAAAGATCTTAAAGCCGAGAAACAAAACTACATATTCAAAGGTACTTCGAGATTCGACGTGTATGGTTTTAGCTTCGGTTTAGAAAGGAAATAGAAGATGCTTTTGGCTTGTATTTTATTTGTAACAATAGAAAACAAGGTCAAATGGTTTGTGGTGTTAGGTGCTGCTATAGTGAGTTGTTAGTGACCGGAAAAGAAAGTGAAAGGCGTGTTTGGTGTGAGTATTTTTAGGGGTGGTTATTTATATTTAGGTTTAGGTAAAGTTTAGTTGGGCCAAGTTTGGTGTAAAGTGTAAACAAAGATATAACTTCTTTTTGGGCACAATCTTTTAAATCTGAGCTAAGTTTTGGATTGGGTTGAAATTGTTATATGAATTTTGGTATTATAAGTTGGACTACAAATAGTGTTGGGGTGAATTTTTCAGGTTCGTGGATTAGAAACCGATCTAGTTTACCTGAACCGAGAAAGATTGTTAGTCGTAACAAGTTCATTGACAAGTGTGAACTCGAAACTTGTGAATTTCAATTTTGATTTTTTTTTTTCAAATATTCATTTTTATAGATAGAAAAAATGAACAATTATAAAAAAACAAATAAATTATTTCATTCAGATTCAGACTTTATAGCCACCTCTTACTAATAATATATAGTAAGACCCAAAACATCTTAATGAAACAAACAACGCCTTACACTTTTCTATGTATTTTACAATACTACATTTTAAGTTAACTCTTATCACTAGCCTTGGATGACTTGGATCCAATCTTAGTACGCTTTTATCATTTTTAATTTTTAAGCCTCAAACTTTTATCAATTTTCATTTCTTACTTAAATTTTTGTTTCGACTACAATTTTTTTTTTTTTTTGAAAAGTGAATTTCAACTTAGAAACGATCACCTTCGCGGACAGCGAAGGCCCCATCGCCACCCCGCCAGACTATGTTGTCTTAACCGGGTCCACGCTGATCTTAGGTGGTAACGGGTTTCCCCCGGAAACCGTACTGCCTCCACACAAGTTTACCTTGCTGGAGAAACAGCCGGATGAAAACCGGGTCATGCTCAAGATTTGAACCCCGCAACGAGTGGCTTGAAGGTTCAAATCTATCATTGCAATATATCTCCAGAACAATATGGTCTACAAGTGGACCACAAGTGAGGACTTCCCGGGTGGTCACCCACCCGGTACTACTCCCACTTGTGGCTCGCTTAACAAGTTTTACTCCCCACCCACTAGACCACAAGTTTGAAATAAAACATACCAAATTCCTTCTCACATACGAGTGACTCAACTTTCATAAAAGCAATAAAACCTTCCCGAAAATCAAGGGGTTTAGGGTTTTAAAGACACGTCATCATCTTCAACTCAACCGTTAACAATCAATCACACAATGTAGGAAAAGAAAAACAGTTGTTGGGGTTTGTTGTTGCTGTATTGGTTTTCATTTGTGTTGTTTGTTGCAGGTTGAAAACATGGTTTCGGTATTTTATTGAAACTTTAGTTGGATTTGCAATGGATGCAATTGATGTTAATATAAATGATACTAGGAGGGTTCTTCCTTCTTGGGCTTCTCCTTCATCTAGTGATAGAGGTATGACTGTAAAAAAGCGCGCGAAAATGTGGAGAATTTTCATTGTTTTTGTCATGGGATGTGATGTAGGTGTGGCAATTTGTAGTGTCGGAACTTGAACATTTATTTTGTGTGTGTGTGTGTGTGTGTGTTGGGGGGGGGGGGGGGGATCGTAGATTTGTTTGTATTATCAACTAAATTAACCGTAAAACCTATAAAATGTACACTAGTCGTCGCAACTTTTGGGGGGCCGGGATCCTCCCCTGCCCCTTAAAAGGTCCGCCCTTGGCAATTTGGTTCGCGTTTTTGTTAGGGAGTTCGGGTTGGGGTTGTAATGACTAATGACCCAACCTGGCTAGACATGTTTAAGTAACTGGGTCACTGACCCGGTTACATGTAATGTGAAAATTAGTCTGACTCGTTTAACCTAGTATAAGCTTAATTTTAAAATAGAAAATCTTGAACGGGTTTATGGGTTGACATGTTTTGACCCACTTCAAGCCAAACATTCCGTGTTCAATAATCAGATTAAGTGGGTTGAGCTGAATACGACTTGATGCTGTGTTGTCAAGAATTGCCATCGTTAATTGTATGCAATGAATGGATGTCTATTTCTATGTTAATCCATGTAAACAACTTATATGTTTTGTTACCATTGTAAACTTTTTTTACCTTGTGATGTAAAAACTATTGATTTTTTACTATTTGATGTAATGTCTTTGAAAAAGAATTTAACAGTTAACCGATTAGCTGTTGAGTGCATGACTGGTTACATATAATTGTGACAAAATAAGAGTTTGTTACATCTGGGGTGTTTGGGATCGTTTTGTTATATAGCAGAGAAACTATCCCAAACACTCTATTTGTTTGTTTTAGAGGGAATAAGCACTTAAATGTAAACCAATTTATTTTCAAAGCATATAAGCACTTCAAATTAAGCAATCCTAAACTCCCCATGGTCCCGAATGGTAAATGTGAAAGTTTATACATTTTTGTGCATTTCTTTAAATAGAAACGATCAATATAACCAAGTAGAATTTACACTGCTATTTAGTTGCATTGAATAACATTTGTGTTATGTTTCTTGATAAAACTTTGTCACACTTATAGGTTCACGTGGATCAAGAAAAAGGCCTCACCCTTCTAGTAAAAATCCAAGTAGCTTAAATAGAAACACAGGCGGGAATGTCAAGCGGATCAAACTTACTATAAATCACGGTACATGGCCTTGTTACAAAGTCTATTCCATTATATATATCATTAACATGACCTTAATAACAGAAATCACTTTTATGTTAGGTACAAAGTACAAACACTGATGATCATTTACTCGATAAGATTGCAAAAAGAATACTTCCATCATATCTCCAGCCATCACCGTCATCTAGTTCTAGGCTGAGTTCGCCAGTAAAAGACGTAGGTAGTAGCAGTCAAATGCATGAAAAGTATGGAAACCCTTATAATTCTAGTCGGCCCGAAAATAATGTAGTTATGAGAAACAACAATAGAAGCAGGGTATTACCACCATGGATGAAATCCCCCATGTCCGGTCCAGCTGCACCGTTTGGTGGTCAGTCTGATCCTTATCGCCCTGGTGTCGTTCAAGAAACCCATTGTGACGAGAGGCAAATTTATCAAGTTGCACTTCAGGTATTAGTTTATCTGTTATTTGTTAAGTTAAGCAGACAGTACATCAATCAGAATCGTAATCACATATAGGAGATACTTGATTACTATTAAAACTTGAAAATATACGTGCATGATAATATTATAGTTTGGAGCAAAGATACGAGTTATGGATACTGCATTTATAATCTAGTTCTTTTTCGTTACAGGATCTTAATCAACCAGTAATTGAAGCGACTGTACCAAAAGGTCTTCTGTCTGTTCCTCTTTACAGGCACCAGGTTTAGTATACACCTCTTTACTATATTTCTATTTGAATGTCATTTAAATAACTTATATCTTAATGATTCCACGTGTGATGATAATCTCTTTCAGAAAATTGCATTGGCCTGGATGCTGCAGAAGGAAAACAGCGTGGCTTGTTCTGGTGGAATTTTGGCTGATGACCAGGTTTTTTTAATTCAGTAACATCATACGTATATTTAAAAGTAATTCTATGTATGACATTACGATAAGTGTTAAATCGGCATTTAAACCATATGTGTCATTATATAATGTTTCGTATTTTAATGCAACTATTTCACAGGGCCTGGGCAAGACCATTTCTGTAATTTCACTTATACAGATGCAGAGGTTTTCGTCACAACCAAAATTGAGGGACTATAGAGTTTCAGAAGCTGAAGCATTGGATCTAGAATCTGATGAACCGATGTTAATTACTTGTTCAGGGTCAAAACAGGAATTTCAAAACCAGAAGCCTCTAGGCGGTTCATTGGTCGTATGTCCAGCAAGTGTTTTAAGACAATGGGCTCGAGAATTGGATGAAAAAGTTTCAGATGAAGCTAAACTCGGAGTACTAATATATCATGGGCCCAATAGAACCAAAGATCCTGCTGAGCTGGCACAGTATGATGTGGTCCTGACTACATATGCCATTGTGGCAAAAGAGGTCCCAACCAGAACTGCTGATGAAGATGATGACGCCGAGGATGATGATCGAGAACATAAGAAAAGGAAGGTATCTAATGTTAGTAAGAAAAAAAAGAATGGTACAAAAGGTATAACTGATTATAAGGGCACTCTTTCAAAAGTGCATTGGTTTAGGGTGGTATTGGATGAAGCTCAAACAATCAAAAATCACAGTACTCGGGTTTCTAAATCCTGTTGTGGTCTTAGGGCAAAAAAGAGGTGGTGCTTATCTGGAACACCCATACAGAACTCGATTGATGAACTGTTTAGCTATTTCAGGTTTTTGAAATGTGAACCCTACTCAAACTATACATCTTTCTGCAATCAAATTAAAAACCCAATTTCCCGAAGATCAAGCTCATCTCAGGGTTATAAGAAACTTCAAGCTGTGCTAAAGACAATAATGATCCGTCGTACAAAAGGTAATTTCCCCCCTTTTGTTAAGCCTAGTAAATGTAGACAGATTAGAGGTGGCAAGTTCGACCCAATTAGTTGTCATCGGGTCAAATGGGTCAAACGGGTCAGTCTCCAAAATCTATCTATATTGCACACGCCTTTCTATTTTGGTTTAATCTAAGGTTTTAATGATTATTTTGATAATCCGTTCTTATTGATGAACTAAATATAATACGATTTTTTTGAAAAATGGATAAAAAAGCAGTTGTTTATGAACACAAGTGCATGACAACTCGTTTCAACTGCGTGACCCACCTATCTTTCCACCTTTAGTGCACATTCTTTGTGCTGACATTCTCCATAATTCCTTAGAATTAGGATGAAGCTTATCAACATTGGTTTTTTATTGGGCAGATACTGTGATTGATGGTCAGCCTATTATTACCTTACCTCCAAAAACAATAAAGTTAAGTAGTGTGGATTTCTCAACCGAGGAACGGGATTTCTATCTAAAGCTAGAAGCAGATTCTCGCTCACAATTCAAGGTGATTTGACTTTTTTTTCCCCTACTCCTGAAATCTTATATTATCTGCAGTTATACATTGATTTAGTTATTATTAGATTGAAACTTGCAGGATGCTTAATAATAATTGCATAAAAACAGTAACTAAGCTCTTTCATGCAACTAACTTTTTAATCTTAGTAACGCAATTTAAGTTTCAAAAACTCCAGTTCAAGGTAAGTACGTAAGATAACCCATTTTTAGGCGCCACATCAGAAAAAAATCAACATGGTCAAATGGTTACTGATGTATAAACTGCCACCTCATCATTTTGACCATTAAAGTTTTTTCGGTTAATGAAAGTTTTTGAAACTTTTATGGTTCTTTCTGGCCTAACAAAAAATTGGATATTTCTATGCAAGCTGTTCTAAACTATGTTTGGTCTTTTGTGGTGTATTTGGCTTTTTCTTTTGTCTGACTCCTTGTTTGTTTTACAGGCATATGCAGCTGCAGGCACCGTGAGACAAAATTATGCAAATATTTTATTAATGCTTCTACGCCTTCGCCAAGCTTGTGACCATCCATTGCTGGTCAAAGGACTTAACTCAGAATCGACCAGTCAAGTTTCTACAAAAATGGCAAAGAATCTTCCCAGAGAGATGCAAGTCAATTTGTTGAATATCTTGGAAACGTTAAATATCTGTCATTTGTGCAGTGTGAGTTTCCTTAAGGTTTAACATGATTAAATCTTTGTTTCTAATTCTCAGTGCTTATGATAATAATCTAATGTGTGATAGGATCCACCTGAGGATGCGGCTGTTACTCTCTGTGGACATGTCTTTTGCTACCAATGTGTATCTGAACATCTAACAGGAGATGACAACACATGCCCATCACCTAATTGCAACAGTCAGATTGGTGGCGATACTGTATTTACCAAATCGACCTTATTGAGTTGCACCTCTAATGATTATGATGATCATCACAACTCGTCTAGCGTTGAAGATAAATCTTTAGTTCTTCATAATGATAAATCCTTAGTTCTTCATAATGTTCCTAGTTCTTCCAAGATCAAAGCCACACTAGAGATTATTGAGTCCAATTGCAGATCAAATAATCCAATTAAAACGATCGTGTTTTCCCAGTGGACAAGAATGTTAGATTTGGTTGAAATGGCACTGAATCAGCATTACATAGAATACAGGAGGCTCGATGGTTCAATGTCTCTAGCCTCGAGGGACAGGGCTGTCAAAGAATTTAACACAGATCCTGAGGTTGAACTGCGCTATTTTATATTTTTTTTAAAGCTCTTAGATGAAATATTACCAGTTTATTTAAGGCATTAAAAGTTTATGAAATATGCTTTGGGAGACTTTTTGATCTGTTCGACCCATTTAACCCTGTAAGGAATAAGACATAGCCAAAATAAATCCATTTTGATTAAATCTGTTGATTTTATTACTAGTTGAAATTTATATGCCTCGTTTGCCACACATATCTATCAGTCATTAATTTCTTTTCAATATAATATGTTGCAGATAGCTGTTATGCTGATGTCATTGAAAGCCGGGAATCTTGGTTTGAACATGGTTTCTGCATCTCATGTTATTCTCCTAGATCTTTGGTGGAATCCAGCTACTGAAGATCAAGCAGTTGACCGGGCTCATAGAATTGGTCAAACTCGATCGGTTACAGTGTCAAGGCTAACCATCAAGGACACAGTTGAGGACAGGATTCTTGCACTCCAGGTAGAAATACATATTCTTCCTAAATTTACCGTTGGCAATTTCAACCCATTTACTTAGAAATGGGTCAATTCAGAAGCCCATAAAACTGGCTATATTTAATGCATACAACCTCTATAATTATTTTCTTCAGAAATTTCGATTATGATAATTAACACATTAGTTATACGTAATTAATGGAAAAATTGTGTTTGTGGGTCAACCCCACTTATTTTGTTTGGCCATCATGTCCGGTTTCTTCACTTACCAAAAGTCCAAAATTGACCTGTTTAAATCTAATTCTATTTTGACCATTTACCAAACCTGCTTGACCAGTGTATCTTGACCTATAGGTTCTACTTTTTAGTGTTTAATTGTGGTGGTGATTTTTGCAGGAAGAGAAGAGGAAAATGGTTGCTTCGGCTTTTGGTGAAGATCAAGGTGGAAGTTCAGCGCCTCGATTAACTGCAGAAGATCTCAAGTTTCTTTTTATGGGTTCCTATTAACTGACATGACTCTGGTAAGTTTTAGTAAATGGTTGCTGTTTTTTTTGCCTTAGCAATATGGCATTTATAATGAGATCAAGTTTTGGTACAAATTTAGTCAGCCTTGTAAATACTAAATACTCTATATTCTCTTTTTTTTGCGCAATGCATATCAGATTTAGTCTGGCCTTGTTTTATGTGTTCATTGAAACCCTTTTTTTCCTTGCAGCTTAGTCTTTTTTTTTTACAAGTGAAAAACTCTCTCGTTATTGCTACAAAGTTGATAAAAATCTATTCATTTAGGTGCTTCTTTTCTTTGTAAGTATCAAATCTAAAATATACTATGGCAGCATATATAGATCCAGATTCTAAAACTCTGTTTTTATGTAGTTGTTATACTAGTTATAATGCCCGCGCACCGTGTTTTTTTTAATTTTTTGAATGATATATTTTTATTTATTAAAAAACAAATAATTTAATCTTTGTTTTGTTTGATTTATGATTTTTAATTTTTTTTTTTTTTTTTTTTTTTTAAATAATCTTTTAAAAAGTTTAATCCTATTGTTAGTTGCATCTTATCTATATTTTTTGTATTTATCTTCTACTTGTTTAGTATATGAACAAAACGGATTTTTAAATTTATAAATTAAAAAATAATAATTAAAATATTACCTAATAAGGAAATATTTTTTTTTGAAATATGAAATTCTCCACTTGAGGATTTGTTTTATTATATAAAAGATTATCCTAATCTTTAATTCTACATATAGGTAACGAAGTTTCCAAAAATTTCAATGTTACGTAATTTACTCTCAAAAATACTATGTTAGGTAATGAAACTTTAATCTTTGTTCAATGTTAGGTAATATTGGGTATTTTTACAACTTGTGACCTGCTAAACCGGTTAAGATTGTACCACGTCATTTTTATTATATTTTTAGAGTAAATTACTAAAATACCCTCATCTTCAATCTCCCTTTGCCTGATTTAAAAAACACACAACACAATATGGGTCGCACTCTAATCATAAACACAAACACCTTCACCAGTCACTTCCACCGACCACCTCCACCACTGACGCCCACCACCACCACCTCAGATGCTCTTGTTGTGATCTCTCCATCAACGACCACCACCAAACACCCACTAAACACCATATCCGCCACCTAACAACCCCCATCCGCTAGTCCGCCACCTAACCCCCGCTACAGCCAATATCTCTTTATATTCTTTGGATGCTTAAGACCTATGTCATCATCTCCACAGATCTGTGAAATAAGAAAAAAGATGTGGTATTTTCAGATGGTTTAGGGAAGTTTATTACAATACATGGACTTGATAAGTAGGTAGATTTACTCTATATCCTTGTGTGGTTCTTGAAGTGGTTTATGCAATACAAGATTTCAAATGGGTGAGGAGCGTTAGACACGGATAGTGAAGTGGCGACGTGGTGGCGACTGGATCTGATGAACGTGGTGGAGGTGGCGATGGTGGTGGTCGTAGTTTTATTTTTTAGGTTGCTTTAAAAGAAGTCAAAGAATATATTGATGAATGATGGTTATATTTTAGAAGATTAAGAGCCCGTTTGGTTGGAGGGGGTAGGGTTGAGATTTGGGATTGATGCCAAAAAATTATTGTTTGGTTTGTGTTTGTGGGTCCCACAAGTGGGGATGAGTCCCAAATATTTAGTCATGTGTTAAACCATACCACTATGTCTACTTTTTGTTAATACTTGATTTATGGTGGGCCCATCTTAAATATCAACCAATCAAATTTGATTTTATTTTCATTTTTACAACAATAATATTTTTTAATTTATAAATTATACTTATTTATAACATATATAATATATTTTATATTTAATTATATTTTTCTATCTACTCATTTAATTTAAACCTATATTATATCCAAATCTCAATCCTAATCATAATCCTAATCCATCATAATCCTAAACCCATCTACAAACCAAACGGGCGCTAAAATTGTGATCTTGTTAGCAGTTATTAAATTTGTTTTGATTTGAGATTTTTTAAAATAATAGGTTAATTGGTCATGTAACAGTTGAAGAGGAAAGAAAAATCTGGTTGTGTATATGTTTGACTTTTGAAAATCTGGGTGTGAATATGTTTTGATTTGGGATTTTTGAAAATATGCGTGTGTTGTGTTTTGGATTAAAGAAAGAAAAAAATTATACATAAACATCACATGTGGGGCCCATAATCATAGCCGGTAATATTACTTGACATTGAAGGTTTCACAAAATTTGGTTACCTAACTTAGTATTTTTGAGAATAAAATACCTAACATTGGAAAATTCGGAAAATTCATTACCTAACAATAGAATTAACCCTTTCACTTATTACTTTATTAGTAAATCATCAAGTGATTTAGAAAAGAAAACTACATGGGCCTACAAAATTGGCATCATCAATCTATATCTATAGTACATATAAAGACTTACAACTTAAAAATATAAAAATGAGTAATATTGTTAAACTAAAATTCTATTACTTATTAAAGGTAATGTAATATAATAAATATTTAAATTACAATTTAAATTACTAAAATTCTTCACTTTCACTTATTCAACAACCATATATACAAAAAATAAAAAATAAAAAATAAAAATAAATTGCACATATAAATTAACGCTAATATACAACCTTGTCTCTATGCGCGGCAAATGTGTAAGTTTATTGTTATACACAACATCATGTTCAGAAAGCAACATTAGAGCTTTACGTGTGGTGTTTGTCATAGCTTGCCACTCCTACGTGGCACCCTTGCCACAGCTTACCACCACACCATTGTTGCTTGTTGTCTTTTGCCACTTTCATGCTTGTTGTCTGCACGACGAAGCAAAACACTCGTCCTTTTTGTACGAAATTTTATTTATTTATTATTTATTTATTTATTATTATTGTTATTGTTATTACTATTACTATTACTATTACTATTAATATTAATATTACTATTACTATTACTATTTACAATGGTTGTGTATGTGAATAAGTGTGTAGGTGGGACCCAAATGAAGTTGTGTTTATTTGTGATAGAAGGGGTTGTTTTATGGTGATGTGGCACCCCGTGGTGCCTAAATGACAAGCTGAAACTTGTCACGACACCTAAGGCTACACACAGTAAGGCTAAATCGATCGATCGCCTCTTTTGTGAAACTGAATCTCAATCGATCGATCGGCTTGTGTTTTGGCATAAGGGTCGTTTGAACAACCTCTATTCTTGCTTGTGTCGGAACAAAAGGCTGGTAAAAGAATAAATAAAAATTGTTTACCGTTACCAAACGGTGGGGGGGAAAAAAAAACTAACTTTTAAACCTTTATCCAACACAATTCAAACACTTTTAAACCACAACCAAAAGGCCAAAAATCCCGATTGCCACAAACCGTTTCGCAGTTAACACCTGATCCGAATTTTCGGTTAACCGGTGTATCACCAAATGTGAATTTTCAACCCGCTAGTTTTGATTATCATTCGCAAGTACCTCCACAACAACAAACTCACAGTCCATTTTTTATAAATCGTCTATTTGTCCCACCCTATAATAACAACAAAGCCAATCCTGTCGAAGCTCATTCCGAAAATCTATTTTTGGCTCACCAGAAGCGTTGTACTGTCCAACAATGGATTCATCGACGTCTCCCAGCCAAATCATTGACCGTATTCTCCGGTTAAAAACATTAATCTTGCTGCTTCTGATTTTGAAGAACGATTATACAATATTTTTATGTGGGAACTGGTTCGTGTTATCCAACTCAAGGATATCCGAGTTAAGAGTATTCTATGGGTCAAGGTTTGGCTCACGGATTGTTTCACGATTCAGTTCCAAATGATGATGATGATGATGAAGACGACGACTCTCTTGTCGAAGATATGTCACCGGTCAAAACTAAGAAGCCTACGAAACGAGCTACAAAGACAAAAAAGGATACTACCAAGTTGGTGCATTTTGTGACATTTACAACAATGTTAATAAGAATCATTGAAGTGGTGAGAATGACCTCAATATTTATAGATGAGCGTGTACAAAATAACTAGTGGTGTATGAGCATGCCTTTATATGGGAGCATTGTTGGGAAGTTTTGAGGGAGCATTCTGCTTTGAAGGAAGTTGAGATGCCTCATTTTGAGGACCAAGATGCGCGTTGAAAGAAAGCCAAGACTTTTGAAACTGGCTCGGATGTGCCTGCTTCTGAAGAGACTCGAGATGAGAGACCAATGGGTCGTGACCAAGCTAAGAAAAATAAGAAGAAATCATCCACCTTCGAGAGTTCCAAGTCTTCGTATATGGAAGGGGTAGCCGAAAAATGAAAAACCATTAAGTCCATGGCATGGGGAAAGAAGAAGAAAACAGCAGATGAATACTTCAAGTTGAAGAAACTAGAGTTGGAGCAAAGGAAACATGAGTTGGAGATGCAAGAAAGAAGAGATACGAAAGCAGCGGAAATGGAGGAAAAGAAATTTGAACTAGAGCGTCAAAAACTTGAATTTGAGCGGCAAAAGAAACCGGAAAGAGACATCATATTCTATCTCAAACCAATCAACCCATCTTTGCCAGAACTACAACGACAAAAGATGCAAGAAATCAAGGATTCAATCAAGGCACACTATGACTTAGATTATTAGTTAAAGTTTTTAATAAGTATTGTAATGTTTTGATTTTATTTGAATTATTATGTAAGGTTTGAATTATTAATGAAATTTAAATTTGTTGTTAAAATTGTTTTTTTTTAAATATTAGAAGAAAAATGAAGGTCGCCCTTACTTTGGCAACCAATCACCTATAGATCGTCGGAGAGAGAAAACTGACGAGGGATTGACCCTTATTACTGTGTTTATTAGCCTAGGGCTCTTAGCAACTAAATAGAGTCTTGAAGAAATGGAAGGGTTGCAACCTCAAAAGTTATAAGGGTCCGTTTGGTATCCTACTTTGGATTGAGTTTTGATATGATTTGACACTTAAAAGGTGTTTGTTTGAAATCCTAAAGTATATAATCGGTTCTCATGCCCATGTTCAAGACTTTTGGCAAAAGTAGTGGGGGTGAGTAGGATTTGATAATATTATGTGAGCCATGTTGATTTTTAATTTGTCTTTTGTGTTTTTTTATAGTTTAAAAATACCTTAATCTTTTTTTATATTAAAAAATATTTTATTTTACATCAAATAATTATTAATTTATTTTATAGTATATATTCTCTCTCCTACATCAAATTCAAACCCAAATCTTAATATAAATTTAAATCAAAATCCAAAATCCTAATCCTAACCCTATCTACAAACCAAACGGGCCCTAAAGCTATGATAATTCACTTACAAGAAATAAATAAAATAATCTAATCTATTCTCCCACTGCTACAGTTCCTGTTTGTGCTAAATATATTGCAACACGATTATTATTTGAGACCAATACTGTCAAATTCTTGAGAAAATCTGTTGAATATATAATTTTATGGAACTAATATTTGGGTGTGGTTTTAGAGAAAAATATAATTAGGTGGAAAAGTGAGAAGCACGAGAGTTACATCTGTTACTTCCTTCCACCACACATGCCATGTCACCCCTTTCCACTTCACCCATCCTCCCACAAAAATCCAAAAAGTAATTATTTTTTTTTAGGGAAAAAAAATTCCCATAAAAAATTATAACTATGATGCACATTTTTTTGTGTACCATAGTTAAAAAAACTGGTGCATCATAGTCATAACTGTGATGCGCAAAAAAAAAAAAAAAAAAAAAAAAAAAAAAAAAAAAAAAAAAAAAAACTTTTGTCGGTGCATCATAACTATTAAAATTATAAGGGGATTTACATATATCCCCATGTATACATCAATATTTGCATATTTTCATAAACACAAGTTTTTAATGCATGATGTAGACTATTAAAGTAAGGTTCGAAGAAATATGTAAATAATGATGTGTATGTGAGGATGTTTGTAAATGCCCCAAAATTATATTTCATCTATTATAATTTATAGATAGACTGTTGTATTTCGAGTAGGCATTTCATGACATTCAACACATGGAACTCAAACTTCTTTTCTAGGAACAACATATGCTCAAATTGATACTGAATGATTTGAGAATACGTTTCAACCTTTGATCCATAAGTAAATTGAGTAGAAAATCGTCTTTTTCTATTTTGATATATTTTTATATCTTTATATTCTATCGTGTTCTTATAATTTTATGTCCCATAACTTTTCAATAATCTAAACTGAAAACCAACAACAAGAGTTGTGAATGAGTATATAAAAATCACTAAACTTGATTGGATGCTCATATTCCATTGCTTGAGAATGAGGAGTCTAATGTAGATATGAGCGATGAAGACACTAACTCGGACTCCATTCGAACTGTCTATGAAGATGATTCTGATAATAACCAAGAGTACGTGGATTTTCGTTACAACATTATTGAAAACAACTCTTCAGAAGAAGATAGTAACACGGAATATGAAATAGATAATTGGTATCGACAAAAATATGGATTGTAAGCTTATAAGAATGGTATAATTACATCTTATTTATATGATAATTGTGTGTTAATGCCATCAATGTGTAAACCCATCAAATTCATTTTGAAACACTGCACACCATCGAACGGGCCTTGAAACTAGTTCACTAACATACCGTCTGGGAGATTCTTACATGTTCTGACTGTAAAATAGCAAAAATATATCTTATTGATTGTGTGATCAATTGATATTACAATAACCTATATTTATAAGTTAATATAATCTTGATGAACAAGATACTTAATCCTATTAGGAAACTAAATAATCATAATGAAGATAATTATAAATCCTATACATATTTTATTGTCTAATATGTTGAGGCAACATGATCAAGATCTCTTCATGTTTTAATGATGACAAATAAATCATCGAAACACATAAAATAACAAACGTTAGCTTAAAATCACCGGAGCCCATATCTGCTCCTGACACGCTGCCCGCGCGTCAACGCGCGGGTGACGCGCCAGGACACTGTATGGTTCCGGACGAATTTTGAAAGTCGGTTTTCCCCTTACCCGACAAGTGTGGATCTTTCAATACAGGTATGAATATGTTATGTGTTTAATTGAGAACACTCAAAACGAATTTTGAGACTTGAGAGATCCTACTTTTAAAACACCCGTTCACGGGAAAATGCCAACTCATATTTTCTAACTATCGCCTCTAGCCAAGGCTTTTCTAAACTTAGGGAGCTTATATATTTCACGTAACATCGTGTTAAAGCATCCATATGCTCATATCCCCTGCTTACGTCTTCTCTAATTACGTAACGGGTTTACTCCCTTATTGGTCAAACTAAGTCAAAGGTCACTTTGCGTAAACGCATCATTTCCCACTTGGGTTATGCTTTACATCAAGGCAAAGCACTTAACTTGTTTGAACCAAGGTATTAGTTGAGAATGTCGAGTCGTGGAAAGTCACGAGATATGAAACTATGGATTATCGACGTTGTGTTTCTTAAACTTATAAGTAACCTATGATTTTCTCAACTCATAATCTTAGTTGTCTAAACTTTCTTTTCTTAATGACAATTAGATTATTTCTTAATCTTCTCTTAATCTCATTTTTACAAAAGACAACAAAACCAAATCTCCCACAATCCTTCCTAACATTCTCTTACAATCTCTTACAAAAGTTTACCTTTGTCCCTTCACATACTCCCACACAATATTCCCTCAATCTACCAACTTCCCATACAATCCAACTCATTCCTTACACACTCTTGATCTCCACCATCCATTTCAAATAAACACGTCTGTGGAAAACTAGAAGGGGGGTTGAATAGTTTACCGCTTTTTCGATTCTTATTTAGCTTAAATAACCTTTGAGAACTTGACGTTTGGTTAAAGATATAAGCACAACTTAATATGTTTGATTCTTTGAATAGACTTTACATGTGAATAACAATTCCAACTTAACTTGTTTCATACTTTGAAAAGCTTTACTTGTAATGATCCTAACTTTGCTTGTTTAGTTCTTTGAAAAGCTTTACTTATGTTTAAAGATGTAAGAACAACATTACTTGTTTTGGTTCTTTGAAAAGCTTTATATGTGATCAACAATTCTAACTAAACAACAACATATAATAAGCAAAGGTAGAGAAAGAAACAATCAAACCACAACACGATAGTTTATCGTGGTTCGGCTACAAGGACTCTTTTTCCTTGCCCTACATCCACGCCCCGAGTTTCCAACTCGAGAGTTATAAACACTAATCAACAAGCTCCTTTCACCGGCGGAGAAAACCTTACACGTCGCTTATACTTTTACCGACACAAAGCTAGATGTCGAGTTCTTTTACAAGGGTACAACCACTCCCATTCGTCGCTTACACTTTTACCGACACAAAGCTAGATGTCGAGTTCTTTACCAAGGGTACAACCACTCCCGTTAGTTCTTTTACTAGGGTACAACAACTCCCAACACACTACGTATTTTGAGGCCTAAAATACTAACCTATAACTTCTACATACATGATACACATGAAGTATAAACTACCAAAGCTTATACATGATCAAGCTACCAAGACTTGCAACTTTAGAGTTGAAGCTTGCAACTTCTTGAATGATCTTGTGGAGTTCCTTGCTACATAAGAGAATCACACAAGTCAAGGGTTACTGAGTTAGTTGAGAGAATATGTGAGAATAAGTCCTAAAGGGTTAGCCAAAAATCAAGTTATGGCTTGGTATTTATAGCACACCATACTGCATGCTTGGCGGATTAGGCGGAACCCTCAGATGGGTTCCGCCCGTGTACCCCCAGGGTACCGCCGGGTCTGCAGTAGGTTTATGCAATAACTCTTCAAACCAAACAAGGTCTTGTCTCATAAATCCTAGCAACCAAACAATGTCACATCACATTACACTAGTCAAACACCAAACTTGCAAGTCACTACAAAGTTAGTCAAACACATAAATGCATATTGACAAAACTTGCCATAAGTGTGATGTGACAATTCTATTTAAAGAAATAAATATGATATGACAAGACACTTTCTAATTTAAGAAATAAAAACAATGTTTAGTTTAAAAGGAAATGTAAACATTAGTTAAACAAGACTTAAACACTCAAAGTGATGATTTGCTCTTAGCTAAAGTTCATACTTTGTCATTAACAAAACTTAGCAAAGATCGTAAAATATAAATAACGTTTTTAGGCGATATTTGTATTAACAATCTCCCCCTTTTTGTTGATGACAAAACATAAACTTTATTTAAAAGTAAGCCATAAGATTTAGTGTTAAGTCTTATAAAGTTAGTATTAAAACTTGTTTTTGCAAAGAGTTAGCGAAGCGGAAATATCAAAAGTTGAACAAGTTTTAATATAAATTCTCCCCCTTTTTGTCGAAACAAAAAGTAGAGAAGCGAAGCGGAATAATGGCCATGCTCCCCCTTGGACGATACTCCCCCTAAATGGAGTGCCAAGAGCGGAGACATGGATTTTGAACCTACAAAAGAAAAGTTAGTTTCCGCACAAGATAAGTCATGAAAGTGTTTCATGTTAAAACACAACTAAGAGTTGTGAAGTGAAATAGTACAACACTCATGCTCCCCCTTGAATATTACTCCCCTAAATGGAGTATCAAGGAAGGAAAACATGGATAATGAACCTACAAAAAGAGAGGTTAGTTTCTAAAGCACAAGATTTATGTATGGTACCATAACAAGGTATAATTCACACATCATACCTAAATGGTCAACAACCAAAGAAAACCTTGTAGTGTAATGAAATTCATTTCATGTAAAATTTAGACTTCTTAAAAAGTCAAAGACAAGAAATTTTGGTTACACTATCCTACCTCTAGAAATAAATAAAAAGCTACAAATAAGCTACGACCATAAAAAGCTACAAGGAAATCATCATTTTCCTTTGTGAGAAACATTTTCCAAAAACAAGGCTAAGGTTGTTTAAGGAAGAAAATGTGGGTTGTGGTTGTAGCGGGCTTTATTTTGAAGGTTGAGAGGGTGACACGGGTTTTGGTTTGTTGGTTTAAATGGGAAACATTTTCCAAAAGAAACGGTTTTGTTTCATTTTGGAGACTCTAAACTTGAGGTGGTGTTGGTACTCTAAACTTGGTTTGTTGGTTTTAATGAGCAACATTTTCCAAAAGAAACGGTTTTGTTTCATTTTGGAGACTCTAAACTTGAGACGTTCCACAATGTGGTTTAGGATAAACCTCATTTTATTGGATAGGGTGAAACAACAATGGTTTTGGGTGATGATACTCTTGTTGTGGTGGTTGGTTGTGGTCGAAAGACTCATTTTGGTTAAGCAATGACCTTGGTTATTCATTTGTGAGAGGTGGTGGTTGTTGTTGGTCTTGGTGGAAGACTATTGAGATACTTTTATTTTCTTATACGAAGAAAATAGAGATTCAAAGTGTTGGGAAGGTTCTTGTGGTAGTAGTAGTTATTGTTGTTGTGGTGGTTGTTGTTTGAACAAAATGGTGTAGGCTTGGTTATTTGTAAATGGTTACCATGAAGGTTTTTGTGAATGGGGTGAAACACAAATGATTGTAGGTGTGTATGACCTTGACCATTTGGAAAAATTGAGGATTTAGCATAAAGGTAGGCCAAACTCTCAAGCAATGACGGTGGATGAGGTGCATCATCCAATGACTCGTTTGGTTGAAATATTGGTTGTTGATGGGTTTCCGTTTCGGCAATGGTGTTAAAAGGTGACAATGATGGAGGGCTTGATGGTTTAGGTGATAGGTTTTCAAAAGTTTCCAATAGTGGATGTGGTGATGTTGGTGGTGTATGGAAAAGTTCCATTGGTGTAAGTGTTGAAGTAGCAAGATTAAGCAAATCTTGAAAAGTGATCACATTGGTATTGAAATGTGTTGAGGATGGTGTTGAGGTAGTGAGGTTAAGGAAATCTTGGATAGGTGAAGAAATGTTAAGCGAAGCATCACTTGAAGATGATGAGCTTGACTTGACGGTTTTGTTGAAGCAACAAGGTTTGACACTAATCTTAGTTTTTTTTTTTTTTTTTTTTTTTTTTTTTTTTTTTTTTTTTTTTTTTGAGAAGGATTTTGATGGTTATGGTGTGATTTGAATTGTTGCAAAACTTTCAAATTTATAAGGTTGAAAAGGTGTTGAAATGGGTGTTTGGATTTGATGTTCTACCATTCAAAGAATGAGGTTTCAAATGATTTTCATGACCATGTCACATCATTTGATGTTAATTCAATGGAATAGGGTGGAGTGAAAGATCAACATATGCACTCAATGCTTTGTGATCATGGGATGTGATTTGGTTGAAAATGTTTCAATGGTTTGAAGGATCCTTTAAAAGGGTTCCTTGGGTTAGTTATGTTTGAATTTGAATTTTTGGAGGGAAGTGGCTTCCTAATTGTTTTAGTGAGTGAGAGTTGTTCTAATATGGTTATTGGAGTTAATGGAAGATGTTTCTCACTTAGGATAATGGTTTTGACACATTACAAGTTTTGGACCTAAGAAAAATGGAAGAATTTTCTGCAGGTGTCTGGCGGAACCCTCAGAAGACACTGGCGGAACCCATTTGAGGGTACCGCCTGGTCCGTTGGGCTATTTCTGGAATTCCCAGAAAATACACTGGCGGACCCCAATTTTGGGTTCCGCCAGATCCGCCAGACCTTAAAAAGTTGGCAGTCCGCGTTTTTGACCCGCGAGACGATTTTCAAAATTTTCGAAAACTCCTAAAATCAAAAAGATAATGCATTTCTGGTTAGGCAATGCAAAAATTAGACACGTAAACATACATATCATAGGACTTTGACCTTGAGGTCGAGGATTTCACTATACTTAGTAAGAATTGCCATAAACATGAAAATTTGACAACTAGCCAAATGTTGTCTTCCTACATCATTGTTAGTTCCTACAAGTTCCAAATAGTACCAAATAACTTACCAACACATAAATACAT
Source organism: Artemisia argyi (assembly GCA_030686995.1). Taxonomy (NCBI): domain Eukaryota; kingdom Viridiplantae; phylum Streptophyta; class Magnoliopsida; order Asterales; family Asteraceae; genus Artemisia; species Artemisia argyi. The sequence continues at coordinate 42,890,264 of CM060683.1, read as the reverse complement.
AACACGTAATGTTTAAATGACCAAATCGTTCAAATGGCGCCTAGTGCCAAACACTCCTACACACCCGCTCTCATAGACGGTCAATCTTCTTCTTGAGCATTTCAAGAAATCTCTCGATGTTTTTGAACATCCCCTTTGTTTGCTTGAACTCCGCCGACTCATTTGGAATATCCGAAGTTTGGAAAAAGTAATATAGAAGTGGGAGCCTAGAGTTGGGCAAAGCCTAGAGTTGGAAAATGTTTACCTTGGGCTTTGTAGATTCTCCTATCACTTAGTGGGACAAAAGCGAGTGGAATAAGAAAGTAGTCTAGGTGAAGACCTATAGGAGTTGATGGAATGGGAGAGATGAACCTAAAGAGATGGGTCAAGAGCATTCCATATGGCATAGACGTTGTGCCTTGCACGGGAATGTCGGTCATTCTCTTGGTCAAGTAGTAGGCAAGGTTGAAGGGTTGCCTAACGGACAAGGAGTAGAGCATGTAGCAAAGGCAAACATTGATGTGATCCCGGTTTCCTATGGTGCTAATTTCATTGGTTCTAAGAAGTTCTTCCCATTCCTTTAATTGGGGCTTGAGTTCATGGATTTCCATTCCATATGGGTTCTTGATGACCTCATTTCCGGTTCTATTTCTTTTAGTGTTGGTGGTTCTAATGAAGAGGTGGTCACGAAGTTCATCTTTGGACACAAGAGGGGTATCATAGGGATAGATGTGGTCAAAGAATGTGTCAAAAGTTGAGAGGAAGTGCAAGTCGGAGTAGATGCAACTACCATGGATTGGGACACCTAGGATTTGAGCAAACTCCTCGAGGTTGAAGGAGTATTGATGGCTACTAGCCCTAAAGTTAATAGACAAGCGACCATACTCATCCTTGGAGAGGGTGATGGATTCATAGAATTCTAAAATAAACCTAGAACAAATAGGCTCGTCGATTTCTAAGAGACACTCAAAGTTGATTGTGGCAAATTCCGTGTAGAGGTTTGTACCTTCTAAGAAGGATGGATCAATGGTTCTACCCTTATGGACATATCGTTTTTCTAAGGGTTTGAAGACAATGATTTGAGTTTGAGTAAGACCTTTGGTTTTGTGGTGTTTGGGTAGGTACTTGATGGTGTCCTTGTGGTCGTAGTGAGTTAGAGGAGGCATGATGATTCCTAGAAAATCAAAATTTCACATTTAAGTAAATGACTATTGTAATGTGTATGTTCTAGTGTGTGCCTATATGAAAACAATGTGGAGGTGCGGTTGACTTGACTCATTTTGATGCTTAAAAATGTTTTGTAATGCAAGTGATGTTTCAATGATGTTTTTCATTTGTTTTAACAATGTGGTGAACGGTGGTAAAGTATGGGTGATGACCGAGGGTGGATATGTGAAATGAGGTGGTGATTGTTTGACAACACTTAAAGCTTGGATATCTTCTTTGTGTTCTTCACTTGCTAGAAAGTGGAAGAGACGCATTTCATAATGAAATTCACTTGACTTTTGACGACATAGACAAATATGTTAATGAGAGTATGGATATGACAATTGCCCTTTGTTTCAAAGAGCGACACAAAGGTGAACATAGGTTTATGTATCATGAAAGGTGGTTTAATCTTAATAGGTTAGGTTATAGTGGGGATGACACACTTGTTTGGTTACATTGTGGAATCTTCTTGTGAAGATGACTAGGTGGAGTTATTGGTGAAGATGATATTAACTCTTGGTTTCTTTGAGAACATGGAAATGGTGGATGACTCGATATTGTTAGGACAAAGGATAACTCGGTTTCTCATTTCACATTGCTTGTTTGAGGTTTGGGTGATGAAAGGTTATGAGGAAAATGATTGAAGTTTTGCTCATTTTGTGAATCTTATGGGCTGATGGTAAGTTGGAGTTGTGAGTAAAGAGGTGTTTGGTTTTGAACTTAAATAAAACATTCTGTGGCTTTGGCGGACCAGGCGGAACCAAAAAGTGGGATCTGCAGGGAAAACTCAAAAGGAATTGTCTTGATTTTTGTGGTTTTATCCTAATGTTCAAAACTAAGGTTTTAGGTCTTATGAGTCCTTGACTAAGCCTAGGGATGATGAATGCTTCTCATTCAAGAGGTTTTGTGAAAACGTTGATAGAATGGTTAACGTATAAGATTTTCTTAGTTAAGATGTTCCTCAATGAACAATTTTACCAAGACGATGATGATGGATCACAATAATTCAATTAAGAACATAATGGATTGAATTGTCGCTGAAGTCGATGCTTCCTTTGTTGAAGGTATAACAATGTTGATAAGATGAATTCCGTTGTTGATGCGAGTTTGCTTGTTCAAGCGGAGCTTGTTGATGTGCTTCTCCATCCGATACTAATTTGAGAATCTTATGCGTTTTGGAGAATCATTGGGTAAGTAAGTATAAAAGTGCAAGTACCACTTGTGCTTTTCTTATCAACTTATTACTGACATAATTCCATTTGGCATACACTATGGTTTCTATTCCCGATCTTTTGGGAGACCATAATCCTAGTTGTGTAGTACCTTATGATGTATCCAACTAGGCTCAACTAACGAGTTGTTTAAGGATCTTCGTTAACACGAGCACATAGACAAAAGCTAAACATAATGTTGAATCTAAATGTTATGAGAACAAGTAGTCTTCCAAACATTTCTCTACGTTTAGTTTTACCTACGGATTTACTAATCTCATTCTTGATAGGTCATCAATAACTTAACCATTGAGAACAAGAGAGCAACTAGGAATGTCTTTAAGTTAAAATCCCTTGCTTTTGTAGCTTGCTTTTATTATCAAAAAGTCTTTCAAATATTGACACTATACTCACTTGATTACTTTGAAATATCAATTTCGTTTTACCAGTTGTTTTATTCAAAATTCCAAAAATTGTTTTTGTTGAATTTGTTTAGACACAACTAATGACCAATAAATCAAGTTTTATAACTTATGTCAATTTTTCTTGATTCAATGTTTAATCTCAAGGTGAAAAGATGTTGTTTTGTACTTTTACTCCATGCTTGTCTTGCCATCATTGGACTTTCGACTAAGTTATCATCTACCAAAGATGATATCATAGAAGGAGGAGATTACTCGTTAAATGTCATATTCAACGACTCCTCGACTCTTTGGGTTTTCTTACTTAAGACACTATGAACTCTTATTTAATTTGAAAAAGTCCAAGAGGTACAACATCATGAGACTATGTGTCACATTTGATGTGTAAATCCTAGATGTTGAAAACTCATTTTCTTTTACACATCCTAATGTAAGCTAATGTAATTTATTTCACCTTGTGTGTTTTATGTGAGATTATCATGAAGAAGTGATTGAGGAAAAACACAATTTAAGACTCAAAGTATGGTGTTTGAGAATCACAAAAGTGTTAGACATTTTAACACTTAGGAAATTCTTAGTTAGCTCACTTGTAAGCAAGAGTTGAGTGAGACTCACACAAGAGTTTTTCGTGTTTATCTCTTGATGGTTAAAGAACCAAAGCACCTTATATCTCCTACTAGTACTAAAGACGAATTTCCTTGTTGCATAGAATCTAATCCTAGTTATTACTAATAGCAAGTAAACACTTTTAGAGTATTACTAATAACACATATTCTAACACATAATGCTAGAAGCAAGAGACTATTAAAGTCAAGTTGAAGTAATGTGTACCTTTTAAATTGCATAGAGATGCTATCAAGAGGATAAACACAACATGTAGAGTCTTGGTATGACGACATGCTTTGAAACTCAATTACTCATGTATCCAAGAAGGTTAGACAATCATATAAAAGCATAGAGCATGATAATCTTAATTCTTTTATCATGAGTTTCTATTAGAGATAGAATTATCTCTAAATCTCTCTTCTAGGTTAAACAAATTTTACTTGCTTTGTTTTATTAGTTAATGGTGCTTTTGTGTTAAATCCTAATCCGGTTTTATCTTTAAACAACCTTTGACTCCTCAACAATCTTTCAAGAGATTTTGAGCTTTCATCAAATTTAACTAATAATTTTTCCTTTCTCATTTTGCATTTTAATCTCATGTTTGTAATCTAGACATAATTTACATTCTAGATTAATTTCAACATTACTCTTAATTCTAGACATTTTATCTTCCAATAAGATTTCCTTTTCAAAGATATTCTTAAGAGATTTTAAAGACTCATTCTTGAAGATAGCTTTTAGGTCCATGTTGCACAAATGTTTAGACTCATTTTCTAGTTTAGAGAACTCTAGGATAAATTAATCAAAGCAAAAGAGTTTGGTTTCAAAGTGTACCTTGCTTGATGTTTTATCTAGTATAGAATCACAAACCGGATGATTGACTTCATCTTCATCCGAGTTATTCCATGAATCGCAAGCAAGACAACTACGAGCTTGACACGAGTAATCACCTTTACTTACACCTTGCTTGTTGCATCAATAAGTTGACAATAAACTACCGGATCATTGTCTTCGTCAACATCCATTACATTCCAAGATACACAAGCAGGTTCAACAAAACACACGTACTCATCTTCACTTGTACCTTCATTTAAAACATTTAAACTAGTAGCACATGTATTAACTTCTACTAAGTGTCTATCAATTAGTTTTTCTAAAACTTCTAATTCATATGTAAGATTAAATTGATCATCTTTGACTTGACATATTCCTTGATGAAAGTTTACCATATTTTTCAAACATCATTAGCCTTTTGACAAAAATACATTCTTTCATATTTGGTACTAAAGCTTTGTAAAGCATTGATTTAGCTTTAGTATTTTTATAAAGTTTAAGATAGTTATCTTGGATTTCAAAAACTTGTTTTCTTTGGTTTGAAATTACCAAAAGAAATAATATGCCAAAGATCTTGATCAATTGATTTTACATAGTTTTCAAAATTACTTTTCCATTCAAGTAAGTTTTCTTTTTCAAATAGCGTTTGGTTTTTAATAGGTTGCCCTTCTTTGAGATTTTCAAAATCCATGGATCGATCCAAGTTTTAAAATACATTCTATTTTAAAGATCTTGAGTAACGTAGCTCCTGATGCCAATTGTGGAAAACTAGAAGGGGGGTTGAATAGTTTACCGCTTTTTCGATTCTTATTTAGCTTAAATAACCTTTGAGAACTTGACGTTTGGTTAAAGATATAAGCACAACTTAATATGTTTGATTCTTTGAATAGACTTTACATGTGAATAACAATTCCAACTTAAATTGTTTCATACTTTGAAAAGCTTTACTTGTAATGATCCTAACTTTGCTTGTTTAGTTCTTTGAAAAGCTTTACTTATGTTTAAAGATGTAAGAACAACATTACTTGTTTTGGTTCTTTGAAAAGCTTTATATGTGATCAACAATTCTAACTAAACAACAACATATAATAAGCAAAGGTAGAGAAAGAAACAATCAAACCACAACACGATAGTTTATCGTGGTTCGGCTACAAGGACTCTTTTTCCTTGCCTTACATCCACGCCCCGAGTTTCCAACTCGAGAGTTATAAACACTAATCAACAAGCTCCTTTCACCGGCGGAGAAAACCTTACACGTCGCTTATACTTTTACCGACACAAAGCTAGATGTCGAGTTCTTTTACAAGGGTACAACCACTCCCATTCGTCGCTTACACTTTTACCGACACAAAGCTAGATGTCGAGTTCTTTACCAAGGGTACAACCACTCCCGTTAGTTCTTTTACTAGGGTACAACAACTCCCAACACACTACGTATTTTGAGGCCTAAAATACTAACCTATAACTTCTACATACATGACACACATGAAGTATAAACTACCAAAGCTTATACATGATCAAGCTACCAAGACTTGCAACTTTAGAGTTGAAGCTTGCAACTTCTTGAATGATCTTGTGGAGTTCCTTGCTACATAAGAGAATCACACAAGTCAAGGGTTACTGAGTTAGTTGAGAGAATATGTGAGAATAAGTCCTAAAGGGTTAGCCAAAAATCAAGTTATGGCTTGGTATTTATAGCACACCATACTGCATGCTTGGCGGATCAGGCGGAACCCTCAGATGGGTTCCGCCCGTGTACCCCCAGGGTACCGCCGGGTCTGCAGTAGGTTTATGCAATAACTCTTCAAACCAAACAAGGTCTTGTCTCATAAATCCTAGCAACCAAACAATGTCACATCACATTACGTTAGTCAAACACCAAACTTGCAAGTCACTACAAAGTTAGTCAAACACATAAATGCATATTGACAAAACTTGCCATAAGTGTGATGTGACAATTCTATTTAAAGAAATAAATATGATATGACAAGACACTTTCTAATTTAAGAAATAAAAACAATGTTTAGTTTAAAAGGAAATGTAAACATTAGTTAAACAAGACTTAAACACTCAAAGTGATGATTTGCTCTTAGCTAAAGTTCATACTTTGTCATTAACAAAACTTAGCAAAGATCGTAAAATATAAATAACGTTTTTAGGCGATATTTGTATTAACAACATCTTAACCCTCCATATTTCCCACATGCCAAATAGTTTGAAATTCAAAAAAGGCAACCTTTGATCTCAACCATTCAATTCAAACTAAAACCATCTCAACCATCCATCCAACCTCCTCTCTATTTCATCACATGTGTTTAATTCTAACCATCCATTTCAAACCAAAATTATCTCAACCCTCCATCTCATTCTTTCCCCCCAAGCAAAGGAATTTACCTTTGGAATATCCCTCCTTAACCCAACTCTCTACATCTCAACCATCCAATTCAAACCAACACATCTCAACCATCCATCCTTCCTTCTCTCTATTTCAACATATGCTTTTAATCTCAACCCTTCATTTCAAACCAAAACCATCTCAACCATCCATCTCACCCTTTCCCCCAAGCAAAGGAATATACCTTTGGAATATCCCATGGAATATTCTCTTCTCACTTATGCCATGTGAGGAATATCATTTCTACCCCTTCCAAATTACCCTATCTACATTTTATACCCTTGGTAATTTGCTTTCTCTTTAAACACTTCACAAAACATTTCCCAAATTGGTTATTTGAGTTGGTAAACCTTAGATTGATTAATGTTAAGGTTTAATGTGAAGTACAATTGGGGGTTTAGCAAGGATAGGTATTTACAAGGACCAACACCCAAGTTTTGGGAAAACTTGAGACAGAGTCCTGGCGCGCTGCCCACGCGTTGACAGGCGGGTGACACGCCGGCCTCAGTAAATTTTTTCCAAGTTTGGGTCTTGGCCTATAAATACCCCCCTTAGCTCTTGTATTCCTCACCTCTTTCCATTATTCTTTCTCTCTAGATTCTTTCTCTCTAAACACTCTCAAATCTCTCTATCTCTATATCTAATCTTGTATTCTTGATTTTCATACTAACATCTTTGAAAGAACACATCTACTTGCAAGGGAAGAATCACAAGAACCTAATCCACTCTTGTGATTATGTCGAGGGTCTTCTTATCTATACCCTTTCTATTACAATCGAGTCTCTACGTTAGGTTAGGGCTTGATTAAACAATCAAACATTTATTCTTTCAATTTGGTTGTAAGGGAAGTCTTGTGTCTTGGTGACCAAGCCTAGATCATTTGGGATCTAGTTGGAGTTTGATACTTCCGAGTGGAAGTTTTGGTTGTGGTCTTCGTGACCTTGTGTAAGTCGAATCACGAGATTGTTTTGGGTGGTTTCCGAGGGCGGAATACCGTTGGGAGTAGCTCTTCTTTGTGAGCACCGATCTTTGTGCATATCGGTGGAGTGAAGTTGTAACGGTTTGTAATCCACCGAAAGGATTATACTAGAGTAATAGTATCGGTGTCGTGGATTCGCAACTGGACGTACGGATGGTATAAACCTCCCATCCCGAACCAGTATATATCGTGGTGTCTCTTTACATGCTTTATATACTTTGTTTATGTTTGTGGTTGTGATTATTATAGTATAACCACTTGGTGATCTTTGAGGCTTAAAGTTAATAAACTTTGAAGAAGCCGAAAAGACCGTATTCACCCCCTACGGTTCTACATAATATTCTCCCATAGTTTGAATGGGAGGCTTTCAAACTGTTAAACTAGCACGAATATTAAATCCACTTCTTCTTCTCTTCCTTGTTGTTGGCTTGTATGTATATAGACGTGTATTTGACGATAAAGTTACATACTGCTTGATTTTTTTAATTTTTTTTGTGATGTTTGCTATTTTTTTGTTACGTCATGGTTTGCTTTGCCTTTAGGAGTGAGCGGCAATTTTGTGGTTAACTCTAGCCGTTGACAAAAATGATATCTAGTATTGACATGGCTACTGTTTTGTATGATAGGGTTTATACATGAAAAAAAGACTATTTAAGCAAAAATAATATAATAAAATAATAAATAAAAAACAAAAAACGGGTTCCCTCCAGATCATCGGGGTGTAGTCGATATTCAGAGGATAGCAAATTTTTGGTGGTGAATCTTACCTAAAGATCATATACCATATAAAATAGCAAAGATATATTTTATTGATTGTATGATCAATTGAGATTACAATAACCTATATTTATAGGCTAAAATAATCTTGAACAAAATACCTAATCCTATAGATAAACATAATTATGATAAATATAAACCCTATACATATTTATTGTTTAATACCGACCTCCTCACATCTTATACTTAGGCATGTCACACATACAATATAAATAAAATTGTGTAGCTCACATTATCATGAAAAAGCATGTTCGTTACACATGTAAAACATTTGAGGTTCTTACTCGCTGACTTATGATCAAATGAGAAGAAATCTTAAAATGAGAAGGATTGTAAAAATAATTATACTCTAGAGATGTACCAACTTGAATTAGATGCATCATTAATCTTTTAGATGCACCATAATATATTTTCTAGCTAAAAACTAGATGCACATACATATATTAGATGCATTTCATCAAGTTAGGCGAATCCTATATATTTTTCGTTCCCTACAGATCAAATTTGTTGCTAGTGCTACTTTGCATTGTTTTCACTTCAAAATCACTTTCGAAACTAACCGGGATGCATCTAATTCAAGTCGATATATCTCAAATGTGTGGTTATAGTTATTTCTTATCCTTCTCACTTTAAGTTTTTTTTACTGGATCCTTACCTCTTACTCACTACCGTTTTATTATGGATTTGAAATGGAGTGCATGATGCATATGCACACCCCCTTAGAAAACACAAACAATCATATATTTTTTCTGGGAAGGTTTCCCAAACACTATTTTTCGATAATCTCCCATAAAAAAACTATCTTAGAAACACCCTCTTAGTACCTCAAATAACAAATATTGCATAAATAGCCAAAATAATGGGAAGAAAACGATCCTATTGTAAGTTGTAAACTTAAATTTTCTACTATATCTAATAGAAATTTATAGTGCCGGATATGAATATAGTAATATAAATTTTTTCATCCCAAAGTCTGTGGATGTTATTCGGGTCAAACTTACCCTAATAAGGGTTAATCGAGTTTGAAGTTCAATGTTGAAGATGACGGAGCTTAAGGAGAGTCTAAGATTAAATTTCTATTAGATCGTCGTTATTGCAATTATGAATAAATGATACTTAAAAAAGAAGAATATGTTGCTTAATAGTAACAAACTATTAAGATCGTTTCAATTAAGTCACTCAAAGTTTATGTTAATCACAGAAAACTATCCAAGTATCAATAGTGTTCAATCATTGTGAAATGTTTTAAAGACCATGTTTGAGATATTTGTATGAGCACTATTTGATTGTAGCCCAACAATAAACACCCACTGATGACATCAAATAAGTATATTATATTGTCGTCATTTATCCCATTTAATTGACTTGTTTTATTATATTATATATGAGAATTGGTGCTTAATCGTTTACTTTAGTAATTCTCAGGTAAAAACAAGCAATTGGTGAAACTTGGCGATTTTGGACGAAATATGAAGATAAATGATCAAGATGGAAAAAGTCTACTGAACTCAAAGAGATACGCTGTATCATTCTAGACAAATACGCCGCATCATCATACTTAGATGAATTCGAAGACCATTGCCTCACTTTGAAGCATGCGCCACATATGAAGCCTTGGTCAACGAAGAATAAACAACTTGTTCTACTCTAGATACGCCGCATCTCATTATCAACATGCGCCATATCATTATCAAGACTTCACCAAATACAATCCAAGACGCTGAAGGACATGCGCCGCATAAGCTTCAAGATACGCCGCATCTGAAGACGGTGTACGCATATTTCAGAATATATTAATCTTGGACCCCACACAAAGTTAAGTACATGCGCCACATCTACTAATAGATGCGCCGCATCGAACCCTCAGACAGAAAGTATAAATACCCCGTCATACCTACGAATTTTGGGTGCAACCAAACTCTAAGGAGATGAATTCAGACGAAAAGGCAACACAAGACACACCCTAAACGAAGATCTTAGAGCAGTAAGAAGGTCCTGCATGTATTTAATTCATTAAGTAGTTTTGTTTTATTGTAATAGTAAACTATAATCCATCAGGATTGATGGGTTTGTGGCCGCCATACTACACCCCTTAAAAATGTTTTCCCATCGATTATGAGTTTATATGATGTTGTTTTTGGTTCTTTTTATATGTGCTTTGATGACCTATGTGTCTAGCTGTGTTTTGCTTGGGCTGCCATACCCTCTCCACGCTTACTTATCTAGCGTCTAGAAAGTAAGATAGGCATGAGTGATTATTAAGAGTTTACTCGCCTATATTTCCAACGAGAGAGAATAGATTACGATACTAATTATATAAAACTAGCAATATGGTTTAATATTTATCACATCAAGCTTAACTTGACTACTCTCTTCACATGCATAATACCTTATATCATCATGATACTAAAGTACTTACATGTATATAAGTGTAAAATTGTAGTTTAACCGTAGTCTCGATGAAGCTTGCGAGTCTCATGAGATAAAGCTTACGAGTCTCACGAGCTAAATCGATTCAATTTTGAGTAATTCGCAAGTAGATTTCCAGTAGCTCATGAGTGTTTTCATCTCATTAACACCCCCTAGGTGCTAGGTGTGCTTAATATCGTTAAACAAACATTAGATAATACTTCCATTAAAATCTACTAATAGCAAATAACGTCCTAATTACCACAACAATCCAAAGGCTAATAAGAGGAAGATCACTATAATTAGTGTTTATTATTCATGATTTCATTCTAAACAAAAACCGAAAACAGAAAAAGGATATGATGCTGATATCAACAAACACACTGTTTAGAAAACAAAATCATAAAACTAAAACACACGCATTACCTTATCGATCGAACACTAGCACTCTTAGTCTGAATCACACATATCATACGCGTAACCATTTTCACTGTCCTCTTTATAGTAGTGGGGGCATTCAAGGGTTTTGCTTTTACTATTCGTGTCAAATGTCACATTGCGAATCATTTCTTCGTGATAAACTTCAGTATATCCATGCTTATCACCCTTTCTCATAGTCAAGCTGCTTTTATGTTCGTCCCTAACTCCTTTGGTTCCATTCTTCCAACAAAAGTCTTTACTCGATGTTTTTTGTGCTAATGTTGTTTTTCCAAATGATCTGCTATGCTTGTCGCCATAGCAAATTTGAGATTTTTTCTCATAACTAGATTCTCCTTGGCTGCCTCCTTTGACAGTTACACTTGTGTCTACTTGATCACTGGGGATAGCCATAAAGAGTCCTATCCTTGCTACTGGAGCTGAGTAGCTCGTGCCTTTAGTTCGTTTCGCCATTTTAAATGATCTGTAAAGAGTGTCGGATCCATAAATAAAATTAACCAACACCAAAAAATAAAAAATTACCACACCATAAAGTAATAACACTAACACCGCGTTCTTTACATGTAGATGCACCTTTGTCTAAAACACAAGATCAATGATTAAAACAAATTATGTTTACGAGCAAACGATATGACAAATCAAATTAGCAACAATATATATCTAGATTCGATGTCATGAACAAACTAGTGAGAATTAAATTAAAGTGAAGCATTACATATAGAGAGATAGTATGCACCTCTTAATTAAGTTAGCAACAATCATATCTAGTTTGTCAACAATGTAACTTATAACAAAGGGATAATCACCAAAATAGACCAGGCAACCATGGTGAATTCGGTTCCTCCCCAGATCGGAAAATGTCTTTTTTAGACAACCTGTCAGTTTTTTGGGCAACCGCCGCCAATTTTTGGGCAACTGGGGGCACTTGTCATCATACGGGTCCAGTTGCCCTGTCTAAAAAAGACATTTTGTATCTAGGGTAGGAACCGAATTCACCATGATTGCCCGGTCTATTTTGGTGATTTATCCCTATAACAAATTACTTAACACAAAATAACTTGTGATGAAGGCATGCCACAAATTAAACATGGAATTAAGATAACTGTGTCAAAACTGAAATTCGAAGAGAAGACTAATGAAATAATAAATGAAGATATGATGGAGAATAGCAATGGAGATTAGTAAGAAGTTAGACTCACCTTCGTAGTTCAGGAGATTTGTATGAGAGTGAACCCGTTTATTATATACGTACAATAATTTTATTTAAATGACGTCATACGCCTCAATTTAACACTTGTATTTTAGTTGTCTCAAAATATATTAGTGTCTCTTCACATTTAATTTACTTACAGCTTTTAGCCATCAGGGTGACACTTGCAACTTTGCAAGCACGTAGCACCGTGAAGATGGGGTTAATGCCACCTAGCTAACTTATTCAGTGGTGTTTGCCCAAGAGAATCCAATGCCTAAAAATAAAAATAACCAACTTTTCTAATTGGGCGTAAATTTTTAAAAAGAAATGAGTAGACATAAATTCTAAACAAGATTTAAATTTTGACAACAAAAATTTCTAACATTGGCAAATCTTGTGTTCTTTGGGTTTTTTTTTTTTTTTTTTTTTTTTTTTTTTTTTTAAACACTTACCAAGTTAAACCAATTTCTTATGATATGGTATGAAGGAAGTTTTGGGAGGAAAAGAGTTCAAAGCTCACAATTTAAGGTGTTTTGATGAACATTTGCTGTCTTGAATTCTACAGCAGTAATTACACAATCACGTAACGAACAGAATTGAAGTATATTCTAGTCAAACCAAAAACTAAAAATATATATGTATCGAAGAAAGTTTTTAAAACCATTAGCCGTAGGTTCAAAACTCACGCAGCGCACATCTTAGCCATTAAAAAAAGTACCTTCTAAATTACCTGCAAGTTGAACTTCCAAGTTCAAACATATTAGGCCTCTAATAAACGAACTTACTAGTTTTCATGTGTACCACCTCCATAAGAGTTATTTCTTAGTAACAAAAATAGTAACGCAGTTCATACAATGATAAAGAGTAATCCCATCCGTCCACACAACATTTTGCTTCTATTTATTGTCAAGGTTCATCTCTTGAATGTTGAGCAACAAATTCTCAACACTCAACATGACTTTGTTGGATGAATGAGCCATTGTCGATGCAATCTCTCTAGCAGCTTCAATCTTTCTGAGAGTAATAAACGCCTTGTTGGCAATAGCTTGACCAATCAGCTGGGCACTTTTTGCTTATCCCTAGCTATTTTTAAAGTTATACAAGTAGCTCATGTTAGTTGATCATGTAAATAAACTACGTAGCTCACGTCAGTTGATATTATAAATATAACCATGTCAATCTAATTACTTTATAAACGGGCCGAATTAGATTCCGGATTGTGTTGTAACTCAATCAGATCAAAGTCAAACAAGTTTTCAGCTAAAATCATAATGGTGTAAAGTTACCCGAGCCTATTTTTTATCGTCGCTAAATAAAATTTAGATATACTAGTGTCTATGGGTCACAGCCGAACCTGACACAAAAAAATGTTAGGCCAAAGTTACTATTAAACAACAATCATTTAAGAGAAATAAAAACACTAAAAAGGCTAAAAAAATAATATTGCCGCTGCAGGACTCGAACCTGGGACCCTTGAAGTAAGAGCCGACAACTGAAACAGTTTTGAGTTTTCAATCAATGATTGATTTATGCTACAACGGTTTTTGTAATATATTGAACCTTTTAATTTATTTAAATGCTATATATTAGATGGTATAATGGGCTCTGTTTTATGTTTTGTATTATGGGTTGTGCTGCTTTGCTATTAGTTTTATATAATGGGCTGTAATTTTTTTTTTTAGGATTTAAACCGTATGTATTTGCTAATTATTATGTTGAGAGTAGGGGTGTGCATGGTTCGGGCAATAAATCGAAAATTGAACCGAACCGAACAAAAAAAAAAAAAAAACAGAACCGAACTTATAACCGAACCGAATTTGTCAAAACCGAACAGAATTAAAAATTCGGTTTTCGGTTTGGATATGGGTTTGGCTATCTGAACCGAAAACCGAATTTATATATATATATATATATATATATATATATATATATATATATATATATATATATATATATATATATATTATTTTATATATATATATAATGTCCATTAAAATTTTATACTAATGTAAAAAACACTTTTTATGCTTGAATTTTTTTTACCAAAAATAAATATAATTAAATTTTAAAAAAATATATAAATAGTGTAATCCAAGTATAAATTCGGTTTTCGGTTTTGACCCATAACCGAACCGAACTTCGGTTCGGTTCTCGGTTCGGTTCGGTCATAGATATTTTCGGTTATGACCCCAATTTTTTTTAACCGAACAATCCGAACCGAATAAACCGATTAACTGAGAACCGAACCGATGAACACCCCTAGTTGAGAGAACAAATTACATGGAATAGGCTACATTGTTACAAGGGTTACTAAAATCTATCGAATTAATCGAGCCGTTTCTAATATTCCTACTAGAAATCCAAGTATAAGACGATAACTTAACATCGTTGAATAAGAGGTCTTTTCGGAGCCGCTTGCCAGGGACAAAATCAGGATCAAATATTATCGGGTGTACAAAATTTTTTGTAAGTATACTAAGTTATTAACACTAAAACACATTTCGATGAACCGGGTGTATTTAAGATGTATTTAGGAAAAATCGATGTTTTTTTTTCTTTCAAAAATTAACACTATATCGAAAAAATCCTTGGGTGTCTCGGGACCCCGCGGGAACTCCTGGTTATGTCCCTGCCGCTTGCTGGAGAAAAGAGACTTGTTCGTGTAGTTCGAAAGAGACCATAAGGTGGCATTAACAACCACATCAAATGATTTCTTAAGCCTTTCCGCAATGGGGACCCAATAAGCTAGGTTGACTACTTCGCTAAGGGAAGTGATAGGCGTATTCAGGCAGGGCCGGTCCTGAGTTTTTGGGTGCCCTGGGCGAGACAATAAAATAATGCCCGTACTAGATGTTACTAGACGATTTTTTTTGGAAAGGCAATCTTACTAGACAATTAACATAGCAGCGACAGTGTATAGTTTTTAACATGCCAATTTTTGTGTATGTGGTTTTGGTTAATTGTAAAACGATATTTCTATGAAGGTGGTGTAAAACAAGAGAAAAAATAGTGGAGTAAATGAAAGTGTAGAACTGTAATTAACTATTTAAAAATATAAAGTGTTTTATTCCTATAAATAAGGGCATAATACTAGTTTAACATTTCTCATATCGAAAGTTTTAAACACAAAACATTTTCTCGTTATATAGAAGTAGTAGAGAAGGATATAGAGATGAACAAAAAACCAAATATTTCTCATAGATTTAGCCTATAAAAGAACCTCGAATATTAACTTTAAAAAAATAATAATTAAAAAAAATAATTAAATAAAATATGCTTGATAACTACATTTTATATATATATATATATATATATATATATATATATATATATATATATATATATATAT
Organism: Artemisia argyi; assembly: GCA_030686995.1. Taxonomy (NCBI): domain Eukaryota; kingdom Viridiplantae; phylum Streptophyta; class Magnoliopsida; order Asterales; family Asteraceae; genus Artemisia; species Artemisia argyi. Next base: position 42,874,464 of record CM060683.1, on the reverse strand, counting down.
ATATATATATATAGGTTGATTCATTTGCACTAAAGGACAATGATTGATATGCCTAAAATATAAGCATAAAGATGAGCCTAACCCATTAAATGAGTGACACATGGATTGCACTAACTCTCTCTCCCATTATATATCATTGATTTTGACATGTGTTTCAAGATCCTAGTTAGGTATAACCTGAAGACAATGATTGAGCAGGCAATGGAGATGGGAATGGACTCACTTTTCGGATAGTATGTGTGATAAAGTCACGAAGACGTACCGATGCTTCCTTCTTACGACACCCTCGCCCTAATTCCTCCTCATGGGATGACTCACTAGTCTCTTTAACAGGTGATAACTGACTAGTCTCTTTAACAGGTGATTGAGGCACAAAGTTACTACCCTCACTAGTTTTCGTTGGGTTACCCCCCCTGTCTTGTGAAGTGGTTTCACTAGATATCTCATCATCGTGAACATCGACAAGAGTATCATTAACATTTGGTATGATAGGAGTAGTATCATATGGAAATATATGCTCCAAGAAATCAACGTCACGTGAGACAAAGAATTCTTGTTTCTCTAAATCAAACAACCCCCATCCTTTTTGTCCATACGGGTACCCAACAAATACACATTTCCGACTACGACTTGCAAACTTGTCTCCAGTTTTAATATGTGCAAAACATAAACAACCAAAGGTGCGCACATGTGCATAAGAGGGCGGTGCATTATGCAAAATCTCATAAGGAGTTTTTCCATTTAAAACTGAAGAAGGAGTTCGATTAATTAGATACGCAGCGGTTAAAACACATTCACCCCAGAAATCTATAGGTAAGGAACTTTGGAATCTTAAAGCTCGAGCTACATTTAAAATGTGTCTATGTTTTCGCTCTACGCGACCATTTTGCTGAGGTGTACCGACACATGAAGTTTGGAATATTATTCCATGATCAAGAAAAAATTGTTTCATGCAAACAAATTCGGTTCCATTATCACTCCGGATAATTTTTACTTGCTTATTGAATTGTTTTTCAACCATTGCAAGAAACATCTTTAAGGTATGCGAAACATCTGATTTGCTGACTAGCAAGTATACCCAAACCGAACGAGAAAAATCATCAACAATAGTTAGAAAATAAGATGCACGACAAGATGAGACAGTTCTATATGGTCCCCACAAATCACAATGAACAAGTTCAAAAATAGAATTCACTTTATTTTCACTAACTGGAAATTTTTCTCGACATTGTTTCGCACGATGACACACCTCACAATTTTGACTAATCACTCTATCCTTTCTACTTGGACTAACTACAGGAAGAAAATTAATAACTTCTAGTGATGGATGACCTAACCGTTTATGCCAAAGATCAAGAGATATTTTTGCGGTTGTATTCAAAGCTTGAGTTGAAGGTTTCTCCAGAAAATAAAATAGTCCTCCATCCCATCTTTTACCCACACCAATCACCGTCCTCGAACTGCGGTCCTGTATAACACATGCGTTAGGTGCAAATTGAAAAATACAATCTTGTTCATCTAATAACTGTGGAACAGAAATTAAATTGCATTTTAATCCGGGGACATATAAGACATTCTTTAATTTGAACCCATTGCTGAAAAGAATACTTCCTTCCTTGTTAGCCATAGCCATACGACCATCAGGTAACTCAACGGGCCATTCAACTATTTCTTTTATGTCAGTGAGTTTTTCTATCAAACCTGTCATATGATGCGATGCCCCAGAATCAATAATCCAAGATAACTTACCATTCATATTTTCCGAACCTGATCCATTTAGCATTTGCAAAAGTGTTTCCCACTGTTTTGGGTTCAAACCAGGAAGAGGTATGGAATCTGCATCTTTCTTTCCATTGTTTGCAGAAGTAGATTGCACGGTATTGGCTCGAGTCGTACTTCGACCGCCTCTACCTCTCCCACGTCCAGATGACACCCCTCTTCCCGCACCATTCCTTTTTGCATCAACGCGCGGTCTATCTCCCCACCATTCTGGATACCCATGAATTTCAAAGCAATTTTCTGCACTATGTCCAGTTTTCATGCATTCGGTACAGGTTATTGATTTATTCTTAACTTCGGCTCGATTTTGGGTTGCAAGTGCCATGAGTTCTGGTCGTTCATCTTTTTCACGTATCACCGTCTTGACTCTTTCTTCTTGAATGAGTATCGAATACACTTTGTTCAAATTCGGCAGCGGATCTTGTGCAAGAATATTTGATCTTGCGGTTCCGTACACACCCTCATCGAGGCCCATGAGAAACGTGTGAACTTTTTCATCTTCTTGTTGCTTTGCTAAAACAGGTCCAAGATTGCAGATGCACTTACCGCACGTACAAGTTTTTACTTGATCAAAATTTCCTAACTCGTCCCAAATTTGTTTGAGACGTCCATAGTAGTTTACTATGGTCATCCCCTTTTGTCGACATCCCGCGAGATCTGATTTTAGTTGTTGAATCCGAGGTCCATTAGTAATAGAAAACCGATCTTTTATGTCGTCCCACAGATCTTTTGCTATCTCTACATGAGAGATAGTAGAACGTAATGACGGTTCGATGGTGTTTCTGATCCAAGACACCAACAATGAATTGATTGTCCACCAGTCTTCAATATCTTTATCCTTTTCTCCTAGTCTTTTAATGGTTCCATCAATGAACCCGAATTTTTTCCGGGCTCTTATCGCTGTTCTAAATGAGCGAGACCACTCATCATAATTGTCTCCTTTTAGTTGGACCTGAGTGACCACTAGTCCTGGATTATCCAACGTAGTGATATCATATGGTGATATCGACTTTCGTTGTTGAGAAGTACTTGCATCATCGCTAACCTCTTTGATCGGTTCATCACCAGCCATTGTTCTTAGATTTAGGTATTAAACTCACGGCTCTGGTACCATGAAGAATTTGATAAAGAACAACTTATATTGCTTCTGTATTTTTCTGCCGTTCATATGTTCATCCCAAAGGGATATTTATAATATCCATATATCTTGCTCAGCAAGATTTTTACATTCTAGAATAACCTAATTAAATAAGGCAACTCAATAATACGGTAACTAAATAATATAAGAATCAAGCCTCCAATAATCTCTTTATTTATCACAAAATTTGTACTTAGAACAAATGTTTAAAGATAAAATCATCATAGATCACAACAACCAAAGATCTCAGTTTTCTTTCATTCGTGGTGTACAATAAACTTCAAAACATTCAAAAGATCAAACACACGAAAAAGAAATCATCATAGATCTGTAACTTTGGTATTATCCGAATAAAAAGAAAGAATTATAACAAGCGTGTGTTAGATTCTTACTTTGATTCGTTCAAACAAAAACACAAAACGATTAATACCTACCCGAGACCTTTAAAGATCTTGAAGACGGGAAAACGATTGGTTCTTTACTCGTAGGTTTGAGCAAAACGAATAAGTTTTGTGTGTTCTTTCATGCTTATTATTTGATTTGGTTATGTAAGAAACCAAATATGTAGTTTGATCTCTGACCGAGGAGTAAATAAAGGGAAAAGAAGTGTTGAAATGTGAATAAATAGTTGTGTGTTAAGGATGTTTGTCTGTTATTAGCTTTTTTGACAAGAGAGAAAAAGAAGGATGTGGCTGCGGGAGTATATAATGATGTGAGTTTAGGGTTAATTTGTGATAAATATTAGGGATATAAAAGGACTTGCTTTTGGGTTTGGTTTATTACGTGTAGTGGAAATGGGCCTATTGTTTTATTAGACTATTAGCAGATTTGGGCTAGTTGTTTGACGTAGATAGGGTCATGTACATAAAGCTCGTTTAAGGCTCGCGAGCCTATTCGAGCTTTGTATATAGAGCTCGGGCTCGGGCTCGATTATTAAACGAGCTCTAATATAGGCTCGAGCTCGGGCTCGAGCTCGTTTAGGCTCGGCTCGTTCGAGCTTTTTACCGATCCGAGCTCGAGCTTTTCACGAGCGGCTCGGCTCGTTTCCACCCCTAGCAAGAAGGTTGTAAACGTAAACTTAGTTGAAAGTTGAAGGTGTTTTATGAAAATTGATCAACTAGTGGCTAGTGCACACATAATTCACAAAATTGCTCCAATCGATACTCCTTCCTTACAATTCACAAAGTCCGGCCTCCATGTCTTGCAGCACCACGACTCAAACTTTTTTTTTTTTTTTTTTTTTTTTTTTTCTCTTAATTTAACAACAGACACAAAGAAGCCAATATAGTAGTATATTCAACAACTTTTTTTCTCTTTTTTTTAGCATAAAACCGATTCAGAAGAATAAAATCTTGATGCCCCTTAATTATTTTCTTGATGCCCTGGGCCGTCGCCAGCGCTGCCCATAGCCAGGGCCGGGCCTGTATTCAGGACCTGCCACCAAGAAAAACATCTTTACAAGTATCAGCTGCAAATAGGGCAAGAAACAAAGAGATGTTCTTCGGTCTCGAGGTATTGTCACAAAGAGGGCACCTGACTGAATCAACATCAATCCCACATCTGTCGAGGTTGAACGTTGTTGGAAGTCTTTTTGTTTGCAATTCGCCAAGACTCAAATTAGGTCATGACCAAGTTTCATGCGTGCTCTAATTATAGCTTGATCACTCTACCCATTACATATATTGGCACAACCTATACAAATTGGGTAGAGTAGCCAACATCGTGTCCAAATATCTTGCATAGAACCAATAAGTGACATCCGTTCAACTATATATGTCGGACAATCGACATCTAGCTAGTTATCAAATTTACATAATTTAAGCACCACATCAACTATTGTACAGTATATAATTCGCCTGTTACTTAAACATTTCACATGTTAAGAGGGTGTTTGGGATTACAAATATATTTTTGGTGCTTAATGACTTGCTACTTTTTTAATGACAAATAACTGAATAAGCAGTGTTGATATGTTTGGATGAACCCAAGTGCTTATTAAGCTTATTTTTCTAGCAAGGAAGTATACAATTTTAAATATGCACAATAGAAGGTGCTTTTTTTTGCTTAATTACAAGCCTAGAACATAAATACAAGTGTGCAATGCTAAACACCCAGTAACCTAGCTAAGCTAGTTGTTTATAAAGAGCAATAGACACACAAAAAACAAGCTAGGTTGTATGGTTTTCATTGTTCTTTTTTTATTGCTTAAGCCCCTCTTTGGATTGAAGCTTATAACTTCAATTTAATAAAAGGAAGTATATACATATTGAGAGAAAAGCTAACCCCAACTTTCACCCTGAATCACACGCTAATGTGTTGAAAAATCATAGATATGCCTAAATATCAACCTAGGATGACAAAAATCAAAAGAAGAGACAGCTAGTGGAGTAAAATTGTAATGATATGTTGTTTGCTCATCTCATTGGTAGGCATATAAATTAAGCACAATAGTTAGACATGTCAATTGTTACTCTAATTACTCTTTACTCCCAAATGACGACACGTTTTCCCAACAGATTTTTTCTAGATTACTCATGTTTAAGACAGCTAGAGCCTCCAATAAAGTTTCACTTAGAAAGAACCTAGTGAATTATAATTGTTAGATTAGAGAGTATGTGATGCTTATAGTACATTTTAAAATATAGGCTCAAGAATGCTTATTTGTTCATTCTTGTGTGCGAAAAGTACACGAGTGAACCTAGTCAGTTTATTGTGCTAGATGAACGAATACGAATGTTATCCGGACACGTCTATCATCTGTTGCTTTTGGGTTTTCAGTCCTTTTTCTGTGCTCTGAGGATAGATTCTAGATAAATCATCATGGGCCAGTTATATCTTGTCACGTGTTCTATATGTACAGCCGCTAATTTTTAAAAGAGATACAAAGCTAGATCAATAGGTTCTGTAGATCAGCTTATTATTTAACCATATATTTCTATCGCCTATAAATATGAGCAAGAATCAGTCATTTATTTTCACCGATGAATGGTCTCCTACAAAGAACAAGGGAAGCCTAGTGTCCCTTAGAGTTCCTCCGAGCACTTCATTGGTATACCCTAGTTTAAACCAGTGAAGTGTTTGGGGGAACTCTGAGAGCCACTTGGCACCAAATAGAAGGATTGTTACAACATATTCTGCATATCTCAAGAATCATATGTAAGATTTCCACATCATACAAATATCTTGCTAACCAACGCTTTCCTTTCGGCAGTATCTAAAAAAGTGAAGCTTTTTGTCAATCTGTTATGTTTCCTCAGTTAAAATATAGAACACGTGTTTGCTGTATCATATTTCTTTAGTAAAGGGAACTCTAGATATTTGGCAAAAAATCAAGACTTTTTATTAAACTATACAGCACACTTATCAAAGATTGTCTTTTTTCGTGTATATTATGAAATAATAGAAGGGTACCCGCGCAATGCGGCGGCGGGTACCTGTGACTATATTTTTTGCGTTATTCGGTTATCCGGTTACATATTTAGTTGTCTTTTAGCTTGATCCATTTGACCCCTCAGTGATAACTGGCCCAAATTGACCTTTTGTATCTGCACGAATGAATTAATTGCCACATCTTATTTGACATTCTTGTTTTTTACCGAAAATTTGTGAGCAACAGCTAAATGTCATTAGTTTTCAGGCTGATGTGGACAACAGTGGGACAATCGACTATGGCGAGTTTGTTGCAGCCACAATTCACTTGAACAAATTGGATTGTGAGGAACACTTGGTTGCTGCATTTCAGTATTTTGACAAGGATGGAAGCGGTTACATCACGGTTCATGAAAATTAGCAGGCATGTGCAGATCATCGCATGACCGATTTTCTTGTGGAAGATATCATTAAGGAAGTAACTGTGTTATTGTTTGTTCCTGTAACTAGTTTTTAGAGCATGACAGAATTGATACTTGTTTTGATACATTTGAGATTTGACGTTGCTAACCTGAAACGATGTCTTTGAACTTATTTTTAGAAATGCAGTTTCTTTTTCTTTGTATATATCCTTGCAATGAGATTACTGTTAAATATATGGATAAATATTAATACGTAAATGTCTAGTATCGAACCCGAGACCTCGGGATTGCACACTTTACAAACAAGAATAATGTATAATAAATATATATATGTTAAATGTATCGTATATATATATTTATAAACACTTAATGGACTAAATGGTTGTTAGTTATTAACCGTATGGACTAACTATCATTAGTAATGAAAGATAAGGACTAGAGTGTAACTTGGGTGTCAAGAAGGATCTAGAATCCCTTGTGGGATGCTATGGCCGGTCGAACAAGGGTGGGTCAAGCCCAACCCATGTTTGCTTGGTCACCAAGAAATCCTCTAGTATATATACAAGGCCAAGGATTAGGGTTTCACATCTTTTGTGCACACACACTAACCCTAATTCTTTTCTCCTTGTTTCTTTCTTTATGGCCGATCGGTTCAAACCCTCCAAGGGATCTTGGATCGATTTTTCCATAGCAAAAATATAAGTGTTTTGTTTACTTGCATCAAACCTTTATTCGTTGGTAGTTTGTGTGTACAAGAACGAGGTAACAACATACTTTTGTTGTTATCAAGGGATCGATTAACAAAACGGTAAGGGGTTAATCATTGATCCATATAAACCCTAATTAGGGTTCTTCATATTGTTAAAGACAATTGCTTTTGATTCTTGTTCGGGCTAGAATCACCACGGTACGTTCCTATTTATGTTTTAGTTAATATTTATGTGTTATACTTGATCCTACGCTTCCGCATACGTGTGTACTTGATTTATATGATTGTCATGGTAATTGAATTTTAACAGTGGCATCACGAGCCATGTATAACATGTAATTGATTACTAAAACGTAATAAAAACCGGATCTTTAATTGTTTTAGATACATGTTTTTTTTATCTAGGGTTTTTCCTATTTTTTTCTAAAAATTTCGAAACCCTAACCCTAATTTTGGGGGGGGGGGGGTCGATTTTCCCATGAAACCCTAATTAGGGTTTTGTGGTTTTCTTGATTATGTGTAATCACTAGAAACCCTAGGTCATTAACCGGTTAATTGAACGTATCTTGTGACCTAATTGTTAATTGTTAGGTTTTATCCGTGACTTACATGCATGTTCGTCATGGATCTTGTTGTGTTTTATTTATCACATGTTTAGATAGATCTTTAATTGGGGAAGACTCCAATATATATTAAAATCAATTTTTATGCTATGTGGTGTGTTTTTAGCTTTGGCCTACGCAATTGATTCGTCAATGTATGTGGCTCACCTCCATTAAGAGGGGAAGGCCTTAGTTGATTACATGCATTATTATACCTAGAATTGGTTTTATTAGGATCTTTTCTAATACGGATTGCATGTGGCTAATTGTTTCACTTATTTATTATTGTTTGTTTGATTTTCTTTGATACTTGTTTTATTGTTTTTAGTTGGACTTGATGTAAGCAATAAAAGGGTTGTTTTCATAAAGAAAATTAATACGGACTAATAATTGTGAAACCCTAAAGTGATAAAGTAAGAATCTTGCAAAGGTCTTATGACAATCGTGGTCCGATTCGCACGGTAATCAGCTCCCAGTCGAGACTAGCAAAATTCAAACTTTATTACTATTTTGAGATTGAATCCATAAACTTTTGCTTGAATGATGTTTTGTGCAAATATGCTTTTAAAATTAAGTCTTTTAAGATGATATTCATAACCGTGATTTGAAGGCTTTGAAAAGAGCCTTAGAGTCTGCCTTGGTTATCACAATCTTGAATATGTCTTAAACGAATTACTTTTAAAATCATGATTGTAGAAAGTCATCTTAGGGTTTTGGTATAAACCTCAAGTAAAACTTTGTGTATTAATTTCACAAATTGGATATAAAAAGTTTTTATGAAAACTTATGTTATAAAGATGAGTGCATGCATCTTTATACATGTTTTGATTTTCACATCAAACAAAATACCCTTAAAAATTTAAGTTACATGCCATCTAACTATAAGAAACACTTGAAGTTATTATTTAGTAAACGTGAGACGCAGGCTAAATTTTAATGACAAGGTAAATTTCCGAGTGTGCGTGAGACCACACATGGAGAATTTGCAGTTTCTAAGTTAGACGACTTAATTAAGTTGATGCGTGAGACCTAGAGCTTAAGGCATGAGATGGGATGAAACATGCTTACATGACAAATTGATGAATCAATTTGATGTAAATCCCATAATGATCTAGGAATTGGAAATCTTGTTTGCCAATTATTGTTCGACAGATTACTATCTTTTGTACTTTCACCACTAGCAGATCAACTGATGTGGTGAAACTATGTAAAGTTAGATCCTAGATTTTCAAGAAAATTAGTTGGTTATATGAATATAGCCTTGGGTATTATATTTTCTTGGAAATATAAATTATCGAAAATACTAAAATTGAATTTTGTAAATTCTTTAAATGTATTAATGCAACTCAAAAACGTAAACGTAAGTTATTCTTTTAATTGATCTACACCCGCTTGGGTTTTTGGTTAGAGTCAATATTTACAAAAGAATAAATATAGTCTTCTTTCCATTACGAGAAGTGTGAGACTTAAATCCTATTCCTTTTCATGAATGAGAAAGGTATAATAGGACGATTAGAATTGTCTAAATTCTAAATACATAACTCATAGCAAACTTTAATAGTAAGAGTATATGCACCTTATGAGTTATTAAATTAGAAACTAGACTGATTACTGCATAATGGTAAAAGACAAATTAGATTATTTTATCTAGTTGTTTTGATTTGACCATTTAAAGATACTACATACAATTGTTGGAATGGTAGATCTATACAGGAAGAAATTGCATGCCCAGCTTTTTCAAGTTAATAATTTGAAATGTGATGAATCACATTTATGTAGTAGATTACATCCTTTTATAACCTATATAATTGTTTGAATGAGTTTTCTTAAAAGATGTAGGAAAGTAAATAGTACACTATTTCTTTCACTAATTAATGAAACATTTACAATGTTGTCAAATTTAGTGGGAGTATTGTGTTCTTATGAATGAATAAGGGACTATTATTATGTTCTCTAATTCAGTGGGAGTTACAAGACTTATTGTCTTGATTGTAACTTAGATTATCTTTTGAATATCTCAAGGTAATTACTTTCCAAATATAGACACTAATATTTTCAAGGATAGTCATGTATGTTTCCTTGATTGATTGAGTAACTCTATATCTACTAGTTATGCTAATGACACAAATCATATTGTTCACATTAACAAACGCGTGCGTGTTGTTTATATGATACATGGTGTTGTACCATGCACAAGTGGGAGAAATCTACATTGTGTGCAAGGTACAACACATAAGAATATGATTCAAAGGATTCTCTTAACTGCAAGTAAGAGATTATAATTCTAATTAGATTAATACATCTAATCTTAGAAACACTTGGTGTTGAAATTTAGTAAACGTGAGACGCAGGCTAAATATTAACAACAAGGTGAATTTCCATGTATGCGTGAGACCAACATGGATAATTTACAGTTTCTAAATTAGACATCTATTAGAACATGTGTCAATAACAATACTACTTCAACTTTAACATTTATGTATTATTAGAATGACATAAATGCATGAAGTAATATAAGACTACTTCAATAATTATGTATTCTTAGAATGACATAAATAAATGAAGTAGTATGTTAACTTGAAAATATTAATGAAACCAAATGATGGTGTTCATGATTACTTTAATTATACATGTTTATACATTATTGTATATTTATAAACATAAAGTCTTCTAAGTATTACAAGACTTATAATTAAGTAAGACGTTAGCTTGTTATGGTCTTTTAATTAAGACATATTCAAGAAGTCATTGAGTTAATCAATGATTAATAACGTATAGTGAGATTATAACAAGTTTATGGTTTTATAAGACATAAACATGAAGTGACTTGATTAGAAAGTACTTGTGTTATAAAGCATGCAGTTGGCTTGGAAATACTATTATACCATTAAGTTGACTTAGTTGGTAAATAAGTATGCCAACAGGAATATGGTTATCTTATATATATTGTTAGATCTTCTTACAATATTAATTCTAATTGAAGTATCACATATGGATAGTATGTTCAATTAGAAAGAATCAAACTCTATTGGTATTGTTTGATTAAAGATAACTATGACTTCTTTTCTTCCAAAAGTTATCAAGGTTAGAAATTGAGTATGGCTTGAATATACTCAATTAGATTCCTAGAAGATTAAATAAGACGTTGTTGTGATGAATCACATTAAGTCTTAAATTGAAGTTCTGAATTTGTTAAGTTACTTATAAGAAGGTTGTTAACAAAAGAATATCAGGAACTATCAATGTGTATTTGTAATGTCCTAAAAGAGAAAATTGGATTGTTGCTCTAATTGCTAAGTAGTTATAGATAATCTCTATATTGCTAAAGGCAAGTGGGAGAATTTTATCTAGAAAAGATAGAATTACAAGATACATAATCTTCTAAAACCACACTAGTTAAAATCATGATGAGGCTTAACATGTAAATGATAAACCTCAAGATGATGGAATTATCATTCATAGATCCACTTGGATATCTCAGATATTTAATTAATATGCTGATGATTATATGATGTAGTATTACCAAAATAATGAATTGGGTGAATTACTCATATTATGAATGTTATAGATGCTGTTCATAAAGATATTCAAATTTAGAAAATTTGGTCTATCTTAATTCTTAATAGTTAGAGAATGATGATGAGTTTATTCAAAGATAATGTAACCCTAGTGGTTTAAATCTTTGTGAAATAATCATATGGACAAAAATTGTACACATATCTTAATGAATATCTTATGACAAGATTATTAATCATACTTAAGCAATTAACTATGATTGAATACTCTTTCTTAAGTACATTAAAGATATAAAGATGGTAATTGTCATATTTACATGAATGTGAAATTTGACAATGGAATATCAAAAACTCTTTCTTGAATAATTACTTAAGCGAGGACGATAAGTAATCAAAAGGAGTTTATGAATTCATGCAAATCTTTGGAAGTGTACAAAATGCAATAATCCATGAATGGAAAAATGCATGCATCTAGGAGATTATTCTTATGATAAATTATTAAATCTATATTTAGGTTTATAATTAAAATAAGGTAATTTCTAAGTATTCCAGAAAGCTAGTGGGAGTATTATGTTATGATTTACTAAATCATATATGTTGTATAACATATAAGAGTAACATTCCATATAAGTAAAAGGTTAGACTTAATTTGGAACGAAACGTTACTTGAAAGATTTAGGAAATATAACATACAACCTTGAAACAAAAGTTTATTATTAAATAAACATGTGCGGTAAAGAAATTCTAATAGAACATAATATATCATTTAGAAAATGGATATATATTATGAAAAGATAGAACATGAATATAAATTTAAGTTTGACTGAAGGATTTTCATGTGCATTATATTATTGTTGTATCATGCTTAAGTGCTTAATGATTTGACAATATTTGATATCCAATTAAAAGTTAGTATATAACTTGTGTAATAGATATTCTAATGGAAAATGTTTGAAATTAGAATAATGATCCTCAAAATGGAATAGCTCCTAAACATTACACAATGGATATTAAGTTTACGGAAATTTTAAGAGCATATTGTGATTATATACAATGATGCTGGATTAATGGAGATGACACTCAATAACTAGTCATGGTAGGATTTTATCCTTGTTAATGGCCATGAGAACTAGTTGTGCTTACTAAGAGCATAGTTGCATTACACATTAAAGAATTAGAATACTTTAAACTTTAAAAGGTTTGAAAGTTTGATTATCATAAATTAAGTGATTGAGGATGTCACACCATTTATGAATACTATGTGGCTATATCAAGAAAGTTGGATGAACACATACAAGAATTTTACTTATTGAATTCCTGAATTAAGTATTCTCAAAATTCGGATAGATCAAAGTTAGATGAAATTATGCCATGTCAACAAGTATGATTACTTGAGGCATAATTGTCTTCAAGTTATTACTTGAGACAAGATTCATTAACTAGAATTATCATGCATTGATCTATTTTGGTATTTGGATAAGGGACGTTAAGTAATTATTATTTATAATGAATTAAAGTACTTAGTACGTTTGTTTTCATTAATAATAAATTGTGTCCTATATTTGCATGTTTAAATCCGTGAATAACTTATGTTGTTCTAAATTGTCCATTGTCGATTAATGATATGGGAATATCATTAAACTAAGATAAATCTGAGTATTGGTTAAGAATATACTTGAAAGTATATTGATGCGTTGACATACCAATTTCACATAATATTCGATGGATTGAATATTGGACTTATCCCAATAATATGATTTAATATTTAAATGTGAGAATCATATTTAAAGTTATCCTCAGACTTGAGATACCAGATAAGTGTCATGGATGTAGTGCATTTTTGTGAAGCAATCTACCGCTCACCGTAACAGGGAGTCATAAGGGTTGTTTTCAGAAGTGTTGCAAAGTTCATGGGTTATTCTTGTAGTCAAGAGAGAATTTGTTCCTTCTGATTTGTTCAGAAGTTTAATACTGCTGGGCCCCTCGTAGGGTTGACAAAATGTTTGCGTGGCCACGCCCAAAGTCTATCTGGAATACGTTCAGATGTTTTGGTAATTTTGTTAAATCATAAAGAGACGAGAAACAGAAATTTAATAAAGAACCTCACATCTTTATTAATGTGGTATTAGAAACAAAAGGATAATTATAATGATGAATCATTAAAGGTTTTTTCCAGAAAACCTAGCTCGGATTGAACTAGGGGCATTGGAGTGTTGCAAGACGCTAACCAATGTCATTTTACTATTAATAGATATCCAAGTGGGAGCTGTTAAATATATGGATAAATATTAATACGTAAATGTCTAGTATCGAACCCGAGACCTCGGGATTGCACACTTTACAAACAAGAATAATGTATAATAAATATATATATATGTTAAATGTATCGTATATATATATTTATAAACACTTAATGGACTAAATGGTTGTTAGTTATTAACCGTATGGACTAACTATCATTAGTAATGAAAGATAAGGACTAGAGTGTAACTTGGGTGTCAAGAAGGATCTAGAATCCCTTGTGGGATGCTATGGCCGGTCGAACAAGGGTGGGTCAAGCCCAACCCATGTTTGCTTGGTCACCAAGAAATCCTCTAGTATATATACAAGGCCAAGGATTAGGGTTTCACATCTTTTGTGCACACACACTAACCCTAATTCTTTTCTCCTTGTTTCTTTCTTTATGGCCGATCGGTTCAAACCCTCCAAGGGATCTTGGATCGATTTTTCCATAGCAAAAATATAAGTGTTTTGTTTACTTGCATCAAACCTTTATTCGTTGGTAGTTTGTGTGTACAAGAACGAGGTAACAACATACTTTTGTTGTTATCAAGGGATCGATTAACAAAACGGTAAGGGGTTAATCATTGATCCATATAAACCCTAATTAGGGTTCTTCATATTGTTAAAGACAATTGCTTTTGATTCTTGTTCGGGCTAGAATCACCACGGTACGTTCCTATTTATGTTTTAGTTAATATTTATGTGTTATACTTGATCCTACGCTTCCGCATACGTGTGTACTTGATTTATATGATTGTCATGGTAATTGAATTTTAACAATTACTGTGTTTAGAACTTGGAAAACCCAATTCTGGAAAATATTTCTGTTTTGAATATGATTTTGATATGGTATTTGGAAAACCAAAAAGTAGTATCATTTGGGGATACAAAACGTGTATAATTTATGATTAGCTTTACTCACTGATCATTCGGTCACTAAAAGTGAAACGTTGCTCACTGTTAGTTGTAAAAGAGAGTGGCTAAAATATTTTAAATAGGCTTTGGTGTAAAAGAAATTGACATCTTTTGCCTACCAAAAGAGAATAGTCACTAAAAATTTAACCCTTTTGCTTACTAAATATAGTGTAAGGATAGACTTTTAGTGATGGCTTCGGTAGCGACTGTTTTCTTTTTAGTGAGAGTTGACAAAATAGATTTTAGTAACTCTTTTCTTATCTTTTGCTCACACTTGCTTTAGTGAGCAAATGTCACAAATTTTGTAGTAATATATATTCTAGTCAAACCAAAAACAAAAAATATATATCGAACATAGTTTTTATTACCATTAGCCGTAAGGTTCAAAACTCATGCAGTGCACAACTTAACTATTAACAAAAGTACCTTCTAAATTATCTGCAAATTGAATTTCCATGTTCAAACATATTTGGCCTCTAATAAACGAACTTACTAGTTTTCATGTGTACCACCTCCATAAGAGTTATTTCTTAGTAACAAAAAAAGTAACGCAGTTCATACAATGATAAAGAGTAATCCCATCCGTCCACACGACATTTTGCTTCTATTTATTGTCAAGGTTCATCTCTTGAATGTTGAGCAACAAATTATCAACACTCAACATGACTTTGTTGGATGAATGAGCCATTGTAGATGCAATCTCTCTTGCAGCTTCAATCTTTCTGAGAGTAATAAACTCCTTGTTGGCAATAGCTTGACCAATTATGTGCACTTTTTGCTTCTCCCTATTTTTAAAGTTATACAAGTAGCTTTTGTTAGTTGACCATGTAAATAAATTACGTAGCTCACGTCAGTTGATCTTATAAATATGTAAGAGGTAACCATTTCAACCAAATTACTTTATAAATGGGCCGAATTAGATTATGGATTGTGTTGTAACTCAATCAGATCAAACAAGTTTTCAGCTAAAATCATAATGGTGTGAAAAGATTAAAATACAAATATTAAAACAGTATTTTAGAAATCATAATGGTTTGAAAGGATTAAAAGTTTCCCGAGCCTATTTTTTATCATCGCTACTATTTAAACAATAAACCTTTAAATACAAATATTAAAACAGTATTTTAGATAACATTTAAGAGAAATAAAGGCTAAAAAATAATATTACCGCTGCCAGGACTCGAACCTGGGACCCTTTAAGAAAGAGCCGAACTGAAAGCTAAGGTAGATTTCAATCATAGATTGATTATGCTACAGCGGTTTTTGTGTTATATTGAACCTTTTAATTTATTTAAACGCTATATATTAGATGGTATAATGGGCTCTGTTTTATGTTTTGTATTATGGGTTGTGCTGCTTGCTATTAGTTTTATATAATGGGCTGTAATTGTTTTTAGTATTTAGACCGTATTTATTTGCTAATAATTATTTTAAGAAACTATTATTTTTAAATAGATGATCCTTGGAGAGTAAGACACTCTTAAGTCATGATTTACACTTGCTTTTACTTTTAATGTATCTTTTATATTCATCACAGTTTTAAATCACTTAAAGCATTAGACGCATTTAACAATTTGTTACCTGAGCATCATGTCTCTTTTGAGATACTTAATAAATTGAAATCTGGTAATCAGTTAGTATCGGGTAACTATATACTATTCCTATTTCATTCAGGCATTTTTGTTTCATCATTTCTCCGGGGTTACTGATTATAGTTTGACAGCTGATATGGAGACCGGACTATATAATGTCTCTGGTGGTTTGACTGAATGTAAAGGCTTACTCATAGATTATTGGATAAGATTTAGCAAGTATTGTGAACGTGCAGGTAATGTTCATATTCATCAGGTGGGGAAAATGTTTTCATTTATTAATTATGCCTCTCGGTCTCATGAAAGACATATACATGCAACTGAAACTAACAAGAAATATTAAACCTTTAAATACAAATATTAAAACGTTTAAAAGAAATAAAAACTCTAAAAAGGCTAAAAAATAATATTACCGCTGCCAGGACTTGAACCTGGGACCCCTTGATGAAAGAGCCGACAACTGAAAGCTAAGGTAGATTTCAATCATTGATTGATTATGCTACAGCGGTTTTTGTGATATATTGAACTTTTTAATTTATTTAAATTCTATATATTAGATGGTATAATGGGCTCTATTTTATGTTTTGTATCATGGGTTGTGCCGCTTGCTATTAGTTCTATATAATGGGCTCTATTTTATGTTTTATATAATGGGATGTAATTTTTTTTAGGATTCAAACCGTATGTATTTGCTAACTATTATTTTGAGAAACTATTATTTATAAATAGATGACCCTTGGAGAGTAAGACGTATTTAACATTTTGTTACCTGAGCATCACGTCTCTTTTGAGGTACTTAATAAATTGAAATATGGTGATCAGTTAGTATTGGGTAACCATTTACTATCCTATTTCATTCAGGGAATTTTGTTTCATCATTTCTCAGGGGGTTACTACTGATTATAGTTTGACAGCTGATATATGGAGACTGGACTTTATAATGTCTATGGTGGTTTGACTGAATGTAAAGGCTTACTCAGAGATTATTGGATAAGATTTAGCAAGTATTGTGAACGTGCAGGTAATGTTCATATTCATCAGGTGGGGAAAATGTTGGAAAAAGCTTGTGGTGATTTCTTGTTTGCTTCTCTTCCTGATCAAAGTAGGATGTGTCCAAGCTGCTGTATGATGAAAATAGAACCGCCTATTTTTTTGTGTCACAAAAAAAATAGGCTGTTATTTTATTTTCATCATACAGAGGGTACTTTGATTACACATTTTTTGTGTTTTTTAATTAGTATTTCTATATGACCATTTTGTTAAATTGAGTTTTCCGCTAATATTGATTAGGTTCTTTGGATCGGGGCTGAGATCATCATTAGTTTGAATAAGGTATGCATTTTAACTTTACTTTTGAGCTTAGTTTTCATATGATCATGAAGAAACATAATGCGGGTCATCTGTAGTTAATTAATTATAAACATCGAGGGGTTTTTGGGGGAAGCTAGTTAAGTTTGATCTATTTGAATAAAAATCGAACCTTGATTAGGGTCTAATTTAAGCACATTATGTAATGGTAGCTTTTTGTTTAAGTATTAAATTATGAGTAGTTTAGCTTGGGATCTTTTGTAACACCCCAAAATTTGGTAGAGCGGAAACTTTTTTAAAGTTTCAGGGTGCTACTTGGATTGGCACACAACACGATTATAAAAACAGAATAACGATATTCAATTCAAATAAAATATTTAAAGTCAAGATCAAAAGTCTACATTTATTCCCCAAAAGAAAGTAGTAAGCTCAAATAAATTAAAGATATGTCCTAATTATTTTATCAGAGTCTGACTGATCCCTTAACCACGCCGCTTGCCAAGCATCCCATCCAAATAAAGCATCAACAATGACCTCAATCAGGTATAGAATACATGCTAAAAGCTCAGCTAACGCTGGTGAGTTCATACGTTTAGACTCAAAGCAATATATAAAGATGAACCGAAAAGTTCATAAGTTTACTATATTAGACTAAGGCATCAACAACATCACATTTTATATCGGAAACCAATATACATTCCTATAGGTGCACACTATAGTACTAGTCTACACTTGTAGTCATGTCATTATATCCCTACACAATTGCAACCATGATATAATAACCCTACACTTCCCATCTCATTTGGAACGGTCCTATGTAGGGAGGGTTGAGCTTCCCATGCTTGTCGAGACGTATCATCCCTTTCCATGGTGAGACCTTCAGCATAACTCGGTCTCCAATATGGAACTCGAGAGGTTTACGTCTCTGGTCGGAATAGCTCTTTTGTCGGCATAACTCGAGAGGTTTATGTTTTGAATATTATTTTGATATAATATGGTATTTGGAAAACCAAAAAGTAGTATCATTTGGGATACAAAAAGTGTATCATTTATGAAGCTAAAAGTGTATCATTTATGAAGCTTTACACACTGATCATTCAGTCACTAAAAGTGTATCTTTGCTCACTGTTAGTAGTAAAAGAAAGTGGCTAAATCATTTTAAATAGTCTTTGGTGTAAAAGAAATTGACACCTTTTGCCTACTAAAAGATAATAGTCACTAAAAATTTGACCCTTTTGCTTACTAAATATAGTATAAGGATAGACTTTTAGTGATGGCTTCAGTAGTGACTGTTTTCTTTTTAGTGGAAGTTGACAAAATAACTTTTAGTAACTCTTTTCTTATCTTTTGCTCACACTTGCTTTAGTGAGCAAATGTCACAAATTTTGTACTGATCTAAAAATATATATCGAACAAAGTTTTTATTACCATTAGCCGTAAGGTACAAAACTCAGGCGGTGCACATCTTAACCATTAACAAAAGTACCTTCTAAATTATCTGCAAGTTGAACTTCCAAGTTCAAACATATTAGGCCTCTAATAAGGAACTTGCTAGTTTTCATGTGTAACCACCTCCATAAGAGTTTATTTCTTAGTAACAAAAACAGTAACGCGGTTCAAACAATGATAAAGAGTAATCCCATCCGTCCACGCAACATTTTGCTTCTATTTATTGTCAAGGTTTATCTCTTGAATGTTGAGCAATAAATTATCAGCACAAAACATGACTTTGTTGAATGAATGAGCCATTGTAGAAGCAATCTCTCTAGCAGCTTCAATCTTTCTGAGAGTACTAAACGCCTTGTTGGCGATGGCTTGACCAATTAGTTGTGCACTTTTTGCTTCTCCCTATTTTTGAAGTTATACAAGTAGCTCGTTAGTTGATCATGTAAATAAACTACGTAGCTCACGTCGATCAGTTGATATTATAAATATGTAAGAGGTAACAATTTCAACCTAATTACTTTATAAATGGCCTGAATTAGATTGTGGATTGTGTTGTAACTCAATCAGATCAAACAAGTTTTCAGTTAAAATTATAATGGTGTGAAAAGATTAAAAGTTACCCGTGCCTATTTTTTATCGTCGCTAAATAAAATTTAGATAACTAGTGTCTATAGGTCACAGCCGAACCTGATGAAGACCCACCTGACCCAAAAAAATATTAGGCGAAAGTTTACTATTAAACAATAAACCTTTAAATACAAATATTAAAACATATAAGAGAAATAAAAAGGCTAAAAACCAATTTTACCGCTGCCAGGACTCGAACCTGGGACCCTTAAAGAAAGGGCCGACAACTGAAAGCTGAGATGAGTTTTCAATCATTGATTGGTTTTTGTGATATATTGAACCTTTTGATTTATTTAAATTTCATATATTAGATGGTATAATGGGCTATTATGGGTTGTGCTGCTTGCTATTAGTTTTATATAATGGGCTGTAATTTTTTTTTAGGATTTAAACCGTAGAAGCCCGATCTTTTAAAAAGTGGAATGATTTTGCAAAGTCTAAAAAGTAATGTACACCGTTGGATCATAAGATCAAATTAAATAGCTACATATACATGTAGGGGCATATTTGTCATCCTACTTCTTTATCTCTCATCTTCTTTCCTCTCTTTATTTCACATCCAATCCTCCATCTCAAATCCAATTCTAAAAGAGATCTACGATCCGTCAAAAACACAACCACCACCATTGTACCGTCACCATCACCGTCAAAATCACAACCATTACACAACCTTTTTTTCGATCTGTCATCATCTTCACTCCGATGGTAATCCGTAAGTATGTTTTTGCATCAACAAATTAAAACCCAACAATAAACTTTTGAGTTTGAACTTTGATTGGTTTCAAGTATATATTATTATAAGGAGTAGTACGTTTGTGGTGACATTCATATGACAAATAAAAATGCACTTTTCTCTATCCTTTTTGAGACACATGATTACATTTCTTCAGATGTGATTAATTTAGTTTTTGTAAGTGGTAACATACCGTTAAGTTTGTTTCTCTATTGCATATATATATTTTTTGAGATGTGATTAGTTTATAGTTTTTGTAAGTGGTCATTGTTGTTTTCGTTGATACTTTTTTGTGTAGGATGAAAATATAATTGATTTTTTTTAGTTAGATTTCGTCGATTACTAATGACATTAGTTTTCTTTGATATTGTTCGATCAGTTAGTATCAACATGTTCATCAGTTAGATCGCGTTATGGATTGAATTAGAAATGATACATATGTTGCTTGTATACTTGATTTAAATTATTGTAGTTGTTTTCTTTATTTTTTATTCATCAGTTACATAACAATGTTCATCAATAAAAAATATTGTTCATCAATTCTCTTAATTTTTGTTCAACAATTAAATCACAATGTTCATCAATAAAAAATAACATTCATCAGTTATTTTTTATAATGTTCATCAGTTTTTGAAAAAATAACGTTCATCGGTTATTTTTATATTGTTCATCAGTTATTTTTTATAACGTTCATCAGTTATATTTTATAATGTTCAGCAGTTTTTGAAAAAATAACACTACTACAAAACAAGCCTAATGCAACATTTTTGAACCAACACTTTTAAAATGTGTTGCCTTTTTATTAAAACTTGTAATAAAGCAACGTTTTAAAACAAAGTGTTGCATTTAAAGCTCTAATGCAACAAAATTTCTAAAGTGTCACGTAATTTACAATCTATTGCAACACTTTTGTTTAAGTGTTACATTTTCAAAGACTTAAAGACAACACTTAATCTAAATTAGCTCACATACATGTACAATTCCGAAATCGAATACGCTGTCGTTAGGAGAAATGTTTGCAATACTTATGTGAGTTATATCTTATGAGTTATGACATTCCATTTATGATTTATGTATGTTCAGTTCCTTTCAGGATGCCTCTAACTTCCATCTTTATATTTTTATCATATCAGCGAATGTAAAATAATTGGCGCCACTTAAATATATTTTACATTCCCTCCATTGTTTCAAATTCACTAAATGTCACCAAACAATACATGAAAGAGTTAGCGCCACAATTTTACACTTTCCCTCCATTTTTCTCTATTAATTAGAGTGGTAATATAATGATATATAATCTAACCACGTAATCCATGTTTGACATGTTTTGGCCCACATTTACACCTTCCCTCCATTTGCTCAATGCATTAGCATGTCTAATTGACCGAGTATATGTTACAAATAAAAGTATACTGTATTAATGTAGAAATTGACATGTTAAATAATACTATCAAAATAGTAATTGTTTTAAAAAAGTACAATAATCTTATGAGTTGGTTGACGACATTATAGTCATATACTCATATATAAATTATGTTGCTTGCCGATAGTGATTTAAAAAAATCGAAACGGTGTGTTAAAATATTTTTTATACGTGCAATCACTACCACACAAAAGGTTAGATAGATCACTTCATATAGAGTGGTTATGTTAAAAACTGATCTAACAAAGAAAAAAGAGGGGGGAGTATAATAAATAGATTGGTTGTTTAGTTAATAACCGATCTTTTAAATTTTGAAACTAGTTAGATCGGTTCATAACTATTAACCGATCTATTTATTGCTTACAAATTTTTAACCCCCGTGACACCATCTAGTTGGAATCATATTTTGTATTACATAGATCACTCTTTTCCTAACTAACCGATCTATTTCCCAAAAAACTAAAATTTCCCTCTCCACTTTTTTTCACAAGGCCCGCCCAAATTTCCCCTAAAATTAAATTGTCCCTCCATCTATCTTTATCCACAATCTCAGATCTCAAAATCCCACTTCTCCAAAAAAAAATTGCACCTTCATCTTGCTTTAATTTCCCCAAACTTATTTTCTTAATATAATCTCACACACTCGCTCGTCTCTGTGGTCACCATCCTTAGTCCATTGCTGCCAATTTCAAGTTCATTTACCCACAAACAAGGTACTATAATGTATTATATCTTCAATTTGGTCATCAATTTGAAGTGTTCATATGTCAACTTAGTTCTTTTGTGATTTTTTAAATTAAGGTTTATGTCCCACATTTATATAAACGTGCAACATGATTTTTGCTGCTGTTGAAGCTCATTACATCTTAATAATATTGTAATAAATGTTAATTTATGGTTAGTTGTTTTATCAATTGTATTTGTTACAGAGACTGTGATAGGTTGTTTGGTTGAATTTCAATTGTGTACTTTGGCCATTTTGAGAATAATAGCGTAAAATAACATGGCTATTTGGTGTTAGAGTTTGACAATCAAATACACGTATTGCGGAAGCTAGGATCAAGTATAACACATAAATATTAACTAAAACATAAATAGTAAACGTACCCGATGCACTTCAATAAACCTTGATTCTTGGACAATTAGATCAATGATAAACCCCTTACCGTTTTGTTTATCGATCTCTTGATAATTACTAAAGTAAGTAATTACCTCGTTCTTGTACACACAAACTACCAATGAATAAAGGTTTGTTGCAAGTAAACAAAATACTTAATGATTTTTGCTTATGGAAAATCGAACCAAGAACCCTTTGAGGAGGGGGATCCGATCGGCCACAAAAGAAAGAAAACAAAGAAGTTAGGGTTAGAGTGTGTGCACAAAAGATTGTTAAGTCTAACCCCAAGGCCTTGTATTTATACTAGATGTTTTCTTGGTGACCAAGCAAGGGTGGGTCGACCCTTTTGGTGGGCTTCGACCGGCCATAGGATCCCACAAGGGATTCTAGATCCTTCTTGACACCCAAGTTACACTCTAGTCCTTGTCTTTCTTATTTAACGATAGTTAGTCCATACGGTTAACAACTAACGACCGTTTAGTCCATTAAGTGTCATAAATATATATATTTCATACATTTAATAAACATATATATTTATTTACATTATTCTTGTTTGTAAAGTGTGCAATCCCGAGGTCTCGCGTTCGATCCTAGACATTTACCTATTAATGTTTATACGTAACATTTAACAGCTCCCACTCGTATATTCATTAATAGTAAAATGACATTGGTTAGCGTCTTGCAACACTCCAATGCCCCTAGTTCAAACCGAGCTAGGTTTCCTGGAAAAACCTTTAATGATTCATCATTATAATTATCCTTTCATTACTAATACCGCATTAATAAAGATGTGAGTTCCTTTATTAAAATTCTGTTTCTCGTTTCTTTATGATTGAACAAAATTACCAAAACATCTGAACGTATTCCAGATAGACTTTGGGCATGGCCATGCAAACATTTTGTCAACCCTACGAGGGGCCCAGCAGTATTAAACTTCTGAACAAATCAGAAGGAATAAATTCTTTCTTGACTACAAGAATAACCCATGAACTTTGCAACACTTCTGAAAACAATCCTTATGACTCCCTGTTACGGTGAGCGGTAGATTGCTTCACAAAAATGCACTACATCCATGACACTTATCTGGTATCTCAAGTCTGAGGATAACTTTAAATATGATTCTCACATTACACATTAAATCATATTGTTGGGATAAGTCCAATATTCAATTCATCGAATATTATGTGAAATTGGTATGACTACGCATCAATATACTTTCAAGTATATTCTAAAACCAATACTCAAATTTGTCTTAGTTTAATGATATTCCCATATCATTAATCGACAATGGACATTTAGAATAATAAATTATTCAAGGATCTTAAACATGCAAATATAGGATATATTATTAAGACAATGATAAATAAACATAAAACTTATTTTATTCCATTAAAATAATAATTGTACATTACATCCTTTATCCAAACACTAATCACAAATGGGCATGAAACTTTCAGCTAATCTAAGTCCTACACCTGCAGCATGCTTGTGAAGCTTAGTGCCAGGTAAAGGCTTTGTTAATTGATCCGCCAAGTTATCATCTGTGTGAACTTTGAGCATTTCGATTTCACCTATTTCGACTTGTTCTCGAACATAGTGATGCTTAATCGGGAAATGTCTGGTGCCTTTCATGATTCCAGGCTCATTGGCAAATGTGATTGCAGCAGAATTGTCACAATACATTTTAATAGGTCTTTGAATCGAAGGCATGACTCCAAGCCCTGAAACAAACTTCCTAATCCAAACAGCTTCCATTGCAGCTTCTGAAGCAGCTATATACTCAC
Organism: Artemisia argyi; assembly: GCA_030686995.1. Lineage (NCBI taxonomy): Eukaryota > Viridiplantae > Streptophyta > Magnoliopsida > Asterales > Asteraceae > Artemisia > Artemisia argyi. The sequence continues at coordinate 42,849,702 of CM060683.1, read as the reverse complement.
TTTCTGTAGCAGACATCGCTAGTACACTCTGCTTTCTGCTCCTCCAATCCACTGCTCCTCCATTAATGACAAAGACATAACCCGTCTGAGACTTCGTATCATCCTTATCACCTTTCCAAGAAGCATCGCAGTAACCTGTAACATCAAGTTCTGCCGATGGATTTCCCCCATAAACCAAAAACATATCCTTAGTTGCCCTAAGGTACTTAAGAATATTCTTAACAGCAGTCCAGTGAGCTACACCTGGATTTTGCTGATATCGACTGGTTAAATTCTGAGCAAACGCCACATCAGGTCTTGTACTTTTCACCGCATACATTATAGATCCCACAGCCGAAGCATAAGGGACTCTCTTCATGCGTTGCACCTCTGCAGGTGTTGAAGCACAAACCTTGTTGCTCAAGCCATGTTGCTGTTGCATCGGCAAATATCCTTTCTTGGAATTTTGCATATTGAATTTCTTCAATATTTTATCAATGTAAGCACTTTGACTTAATCCAATTAATCGCTGAGATCTATCTCTATATATCTTGATTCCCAGAATAAATGCAGCTTCCCCTAAATCTTTCATAGAAAAACAACTTCCAAGATATTCCTTAACCTTTTGTAAACTTGGAATGTCGTTCCCCATGATCAATATGTCATCGACATATAATATAAGGAAAATCACATTACTCCCACTAACTTTGTGATATACACATGGCTCATCAAGATTTTTAGTGAATCCATACTTTTTAATCTCACCATCAAATCTCTTATTCCATTGTCGTGATGCTTGCTTTAATCCATAAATGGATCTTTTAAGCTTGCATACACGATTTGGAAATTCTGGATTTACATACCCCTCAGGCTGCGCCATATAGATGTTCTCATCTAGGCGACCATTTAAGAAGGCGGTTTTAACATCCATTTGCCAAATCTCATAGTCATAGTAAGCGGCTATGGCTATAAGAATCCTAATTGCCCTTATGTCAGCTACAGGAGAAAAGGTCTCCTCATAGTCAACACCAAAAGTTTGTGTATAGCCTTTAGCTACACAACGGGCCTTATAGGTGTGTACAACGCCATCCATGTCAGTCTTTTTCTTGTAGAGCCATTTACTCCCAACTAGTTTGGCACCCGGAGGTAGGTCTACTTCTTCCCAGACATCATTGTCTTCCATGGATTGCATTTCCCCATCCATAGCTTCTTTCCATTTGGCCTTTTCAAGACCATTCATGGCAGCTTTATAACTTGTAGGCTCATCAAGATCACCCAGTATATACTCATCACTCTCTACATTAAGACATAGACGAGTAGGAGCTTTTACTGGTCTTGTTGACCTACGAATGGGAATCACTTCAACTTCAGGTGGAGGACCTAAGCTTTCAGGTTCTACCGGAAGTTGGTTAGTGTTTTCAGAAGGTTCTACATCTTCTTGACCGTCTTCCAGGTCATACACTCTCCCACTGAATTCTTGAGATATGAGCTCTCTTTCAAGAAAGTCTCCATACCTTGCAACAAATACTTTGTTTTCAGGTGGGTAATAAAAGTAGTATCCCATAGTTTCCTTAGGGTATCCTTCGAAGATGCACTTCACAGATCTTTGTTGGAGTTTGTCTGCTGAGTCACGTTTAACATACGCCTCACAACCCCAGACCTTAAGATAAGACAGGTTAGGAGCTTTTCCAGTCCATACCTCATATGGTGTCTTATCAACCTTCTTTGTTGGAACCATATTTAGAATGCGAACCGCAGATTCTAAGGCATAATCCCAAAATGAGAAAGGAAGAGTTGTTAGATTAAACATAGATCGTATCATGTCTTGCAATGTACGATTCCTTCTTTCAGATACACCATTTTGTTATGGAGTATATGGAGAAGTAAGGTGCTGGACAATTCCCTCCTTTGCTAGATAATCTATGAACTCCTGACTCAGGTATTCACCACCTCTATCGGATCGAAGAGCTTTAATCTTCTTTCCAAGTTGCAGCTCTACTTCTGCTTTAAACACTTTGAATGTTTCAAATACCTCATGTTTATGTTTAAGTAAATAAACATAACCATAACGGCTGTAATCATCCGTAAATGTTAAGAAGTAGCTAGCACCCCTCCTTGACACATGTCTAAGTGGTCCACACACATCTGTGTGAATAAGACCAAGTAGATCCTTAGCCCTTTCAATCCTATTTTTAAAGGGTTTCTTAGTCATCTTCCCAGCAATGCAAGATTCGCATTTATCAAATGATTCATCATTGATCTTATTTAAAAGCCCATCATGTTGCAGCTTTTTCATGCGATCTTTGCCAATGTGAGCAAGTCGACAATGCCAAAGATAAGACGAATCCAGACCTTTCTTGATTCTCTTATTGTTGATGCTATACATTGAATTATTTTTAACAAAAGCATTATCATTGTCATTCATATCAATTTCAAATACACCATTCACAGCAATAGCATTAAAATAAAAAACATTATTTAAAGAAACCGAAATTCCATTGCTTGAAATAGTATGCTCAAAACCAAGGTTTAACAAACATGAAAATGAAATTACACCTCTAACAATTGACGGTGCATAATGACAATTATTTAAAGATAGTACTAAGCCCGAAGGCAACACTAAATTAAATACTCCTATAGCTTCAACTCCTGCATGCGCTCCGTTACCAACGTGCAAGAATTGTTGTCCATAGGCCAGCTTTCTCTCAACTCTAAACCCCTGCATGGTATTGCAGATATGAATGCCACATCCAGTATCATATACCCATGAATTCAATTTAGGAGTAAGAGTGAATAATTCAATCATAAAGAACGCACCTGATGAGCTGGGGTTACCAGCATCATTCCCCTGCTTCTTGAGTCGCAAGTCATGAATGTAGAGAGGGCAATTGCACTTCCAATGGCCCTTTTCATGACAATGGTGACAAGCCTGATCCTTCCTGTTTGGCGGATTCACCTTGTTCTGCTTAGGCTGATGTTGTTTCATCTTGGGTTGAGGTTGATAGGCCATGACCTGCTTGCCTTTATCACCTTTACCTTTGCCTTTGTTCACATGCGATTTCTTCTGGATTCTCCCCCCATGAATTGCCAACACTTGCGGGGTGGGATTCTTGACCTTGGCTGGTAGACTTTTCTCATAATCAACAAGCAATGCGAGTAATTCTGAGACTGTCTTCCCCGAGCAATGCATGTTGAAGTTCTGCACAAAACCAGCAAAATCCTTGTTAAGGGATCTGTTGATCAAGTGCACTTGCACATTCTCGGGGTAACCAAAACCAATTCTGTGAAGTTGATCAAAGGAGTCCTTCATCTCATCCACATAATCGGCTACTGGTTTACCATCACCATGCTTGCAGTTGTGTAGCTTGTCAAGTTCATCATACAATTCAACTGCAGGTGACTTCTCATAAGATTGCCTGAGGTTATCAAGCATATTCTTAGGAGACGAATACTCATACTTCTTTTGTAATTGAGCATTCGTGCTAGTGAGCATTAGACAAGCAACCTCATTGTACTTAGCATTAGTCACCTTCCATTCTGCCTTTGCTTCAGGTGTTGCCGTAGCAGCAGGTTCAGCAGGGCATTCCTCGGTCACATAATCCATCTTACCAGACGCCCTCAAGACAATTCTGAGCGAATGGTACCAGTCATTGAAATTCTTTCCAGTGAGTTTCTCTCTCTCAAGATGACTCTTGAAAGCATTAATCACTGTTTGGTTATCGGGTTGAGCCATATCTACAGATAAAGTTCAAATATTAGTATTTTCGATAATCAATATCTTCAAGAAAATAAAATACCCAAGGCTATATTCATATAACCAACAAATTTTCTTGAAAACCTAGGATCTATCTTTACATAGTTTCACCACATCAGTTGATCTGCTAGTGGTAAAAGTACAAAAGATAGTAATCTGTCGAACAATAATTGGCAAACAAGATTTCCAATTCCTAGATCATTATGGGATTTACATCAAATTGATTCATCAATTTGCCTTTGTAAGCATGTTTTATCCCATCTCATGCCTTAAGTTCTAGGTCTCACGCACAACTTAATTAAGTCGTCTACCTTAGAAACTGTAAAATTACAATTATGGTCTCACGCGTTAAAAGAATTTTACCTTGTTATAGTAATTTAGCCTAGGTCTCACGTTTACTAAATTAAAATTCCAAGTGTTTCTTATAGGTAGATGGCACGTAACTTAAATTTTAAGGGTATTAATTTTTGATATGTCAATCAAAATTATGTACAAAGATGCATGCACTCATCTTTATAACATAAGTTTTCATAAAAACTTTTTATGTCCGATTCCTGAAATTAATACACAAAGTTTTACTTGAGGTTTATGCCGAAACCCTAAGATGACTTTCTACAACATATAATTTTAAAAGTAATTCGTTTAAGATATATTCAAGATTGTGATAACCAAGGCAGACTCTAAGGCTCTTTTCTAAGCCTTCAAATCACGGTTATGAATATCATCTTAAAAGACTTAATTTTAAAAGTATATTTGCACAAAACATCATTCAAGCAAAAGTTTATGGATTCAATCTCAAAATAGTAATAAAGTTTGAATAATGCTAGTCTCGACTGGGAGCTGATTACCGTGCGAATCGGACCACGATTGTCATAAGACCATTGCAAGATTCTTACTTTATCACTTTAGGGTTTCACAATTATTAGTCCGTTTTAATTTTCTTTATGAAAACACCCTTTTATTGCTTACATCAAGTCCAACTAAAAACAATAAAACAAGTTGCAAAGAAAATCAAACAAACAATAATAATATAAGTGAAACAATTAGCCACATGCAAACCGTTTTAGAAAAGATCCTAATAAAATCAATTCTAGGTATAATAACGCATGTAATCAACTAAGGCCTTCACCTCTTAATGGAGGTGAGCCACATACATTGACGAATCAATTGCGTAGGCCAAAGCTAAAAACACACCACATAGCATATAAAATTGATTTTAATATATATTGGAGTCTTCCCCAATTTAAGATCTATCTAAATATGTGACAACAAAACAAGATCCATGACAAACATGCATGTAAGTCACGGATTAAAACCTAACAATTAGCAATTAGGTCACACGATATGTTCAATTAACCGGTTAATGACCTAGGGTTTCTAGTGATTACACATAATCAATAAAACCACAAAACCCTAATTAGGGTTTCATGGGAAAATCGACCCCCCCCCCCCCAAAATTAGGGTTAGGGTTTTGAAATTTTTAGAAAAAAATAGGAAAAACCCTAGATAAAAAAAAACATGTATCTAAAACAATTAAAGATCCGGTTTTTATTACGTTTTAGTAATCAATTACATGTTATACATGGCTCGTGATGCCACTGTTAGAGTTTGACAATCAAATACACGTATTGCGGAAGCTAGGATCAAGTATAACACATAAATATTAACTAAAACATAAATAGTAAACGTACCCGATGCACTTCAATAAACCTTGATTCTTGGACAATTAGATCAATGATAAACCCCTTACCGTTTTGTTTATCGATCTCTTATAATTACTAAAGTAAGTAATTACCTCGTTCTTGTACACACAAACTACCAACGAATAAAGGTTTGTTGCAAGTAAACAAAATACTTAATGATTTTTGCTTATGGAAAATCGAACCAAGAACCCTTTGAGGAGGGGGATCCGATCGGCCACAAAAGAAAGAAAACAAAGAAGTTAGGGTTAGAGTGTGTGCACAAAAGATTGTTAAGTCTAACCCCAAGGCCTTGTATTTATACTAGATGTTTTCTTGGTGACCAAGCAAGGGTGGGTTGACCCTTTTGGTGGGCTTCGACCGGCCATAGGATCCCACAAGGGATTCTAGATCCTTCTTGACACCCAAGTTACACTCTAGTCCTTGTCTTTCTTATTTAACGATAGTTAGTCCATACGGTTAACAACTAACGACCGTTTAGTCCATTAAGTGTCATAAATATATATATTTCATACATTTAATAAACATATATATTTATTTACATTATTCTTGTTTGTAAAGTGTGCAATCCCGAGGTTTCGCGTTCGATCCTAGACATTTACCTATTAATGTTTATACGTAACATTTAACATTTGGTTGTTTACATGTAATTGTATGACAGTAAGTGGTTTATTAAAGTTTAATTGGTGCTATAATTGATTTTTGTTCAATTTTAATTATTTGTTGTTACTTGTGGCTATGTTTAGGTTAATAGTGGTATGTTTAAGGTTTCTTACTTAAAATAATATTTTTTGGAATGTGTTTTAGATGTTGAAATTGCAGACTAAGATGGATAGAAGTATGTACCAAATGTTAATTTGAAGGTTTATTAAAGTTAGAATTGGTGCGACTTAGTTAACACATAGTTATTAGACTTTGACTATTCTAAAACAAAATGTGTTTGGAAGAAAAGTGTGGACAGTAAATGTGTCCCTAGTAACAGCAAATGGCATGTTTTTGGGCTTAGAAAGAAATGGCTAAATGGACATTTAAGAGTGATTAGATGTTATTTTCTAATCTGAGATTGCAGTGAGTGGGCTGCATGTTATTACAGCCAATATATCTCCAATTTTAATGTGTTAGTATATTTCTAGGTAAAAAATTTGAAAAGACAACTCAAAGACCAAGCAAAGGCAGCTCAAGAGCGGGAAACTAGCTGCGAAGGAGCAAAAAGAGGCTGTCGAGGAGCGGGAAAGGGCAGCGGCGGAACAAGTGAAATATATCGTACTTTGTTATGTACTTATGTAATATTTATTATTATTTCGATGACTAGTATACATTCTTATTATTCTCGATTTGGCTTTGACAGGTACACCGAGGTAGTATTTATTATTATTTCGTTGACTAGTATGTATCAAGGTGCGTGTCCGTATGTTCATTGGGAGTTGCCATATTTTTTTGCTCTTCCGTTTCGGGAATTGTTGTCATCTCCAGTTCCAGCATCTTGCTGCAAAGCTTTGCTACAAGCATATCGTACGTGTTTTACAGATAAAATTTATTAACAAGGGCTTGTAGTTATAGAGACTATTATCAAACTCACATGTATTACATCTTTACAATCAAGGGTACTGATTGTTGTAATATCTGAGTGCTTAATAAGTATATTGTCAGGAACTGATCGGGGCTCAAGAGTCAATAATATGCGTGCAGCTATATGTGACACTTTTCCTGACTCATACGAGAGTGGAAGTGAAAGGGAAGAGCTTAGCGATGACTATGAGGATGAGGACGACGAGGATAGTGATTACTCATCTAATGGTTCTCGTGATTCTGAACATGCATCAAATACTAGTGAGGATGATGGCAACAACTATCAAAAGAAAAAGGTTTGATTCTTGCACTTATTTACATTGTTCGCTATTTGAGTTTCACTATTTATCTACGTTGTAAACCATTCTCTAGGCTTATGATGTCAAAGAAGATTTTACCATTGCCGGGATCCATCGATGATAGGAGGTGTTAGTGGTCAATCACCATCTATTGGTGATATGGGGAGAGGTAAGGAAATTCCAAGGGTCATCAAGCATTACTCTTTTGGACTTTTGTATATATACTAGTTGACATGTGAACTCTTATTTTGAGGGTATTGTATTATGTTTGCAATTGTCGTTTTTAAGTGAATTAGTTGTTGTGCAACTTAAATGTTGATCTTTATGTAAGTTATTTGTACTAGAATATTATTGTGTATGGTAATGAATTGCAATTCTGAAAAAAAGTTGCACTTTTGTATACTTGCACTTTTGTATATGATTAAATTATGGGAAAATCAATTTAATGTATTATTTTTTTTTTAAATCATAGCTATTAACTAGATCGGTTATGTAGTTTAAAACCGATCTAACTACCCTAAAAAACAAACATTAAGTAAATCAGTTATTTGTTATTAACCGATCTTTATGAAATGTTAAAAAGATCGGTTTTGAACCGATCTATATATGTACCTGCTCATAAAGATCACCCTTAGATAGAGTGGTTGGTTACCGATCTATATAAGGCTTTCTAACCGATCTATTTGGCTTTTTTTTAAGTAGTGAATAAGCAACATTTAAAAAAAAAAAAAAAAAAAAAAAAAAAAGAAAAAAAAAAAAAAAAAGTTTTTTTTAAGAACAGTGATACAAAATAAATCTTTAATATAAAGGAAATTTTGGTCTAAGTTAAAGTAGACCAATCACTTTTGTCAAGTGGCAAAATAGACCATATTAATCTATAGAAAGTGTCAAAATAGACCACATTGAGATAGACATTTACTTTGTTCGTGATATGGTTGTCATAAGTTTCATTCGTGTTCTTCATGTCCCCCTCATGTTATCAGTATGTTGATATCTTCATCAAAGGTCTTTCATCAACTCTATTTGAAGAGTTTCACACTAGTTTGAGTATTCGGTCTTCTTTCGCTTAAACTGCGAAGGAGTGTTAACATTACTTGTTACATATTATTAATAGTCTCTATGGGCCCATTAGTGTTTATGTAAGTCTAAGTCCATATTGTATTTATATATTGTTGTAATTAGAGGTGTTCATCGGTTTGGTTCTCGGTTAATCGATTTATTCGGTTCGGGTTGTTCGGTTAAAAAAATTTTTGGGGTCATAACCAAACCAAACTGAAAATATCTGTAACCGAACAGAACCGAAGTTCAGTTCGGTTATGGGTCAAAACCGAAAACCGAAATTTTTACTTGAATTACACTATTTATATATTTTTTAATTTAATTAAATATATTTTTGGCAAAATAAAATATTTCAAGCATAAAAAAATATTTTTTATATTAGTATAAAATTTTAATAGATATTTTTTATATATAAAATAATATAAATATATATATATATATATATATATATATATATATATATATATATATATATATATATATATATATATATATATATATTTATATAAATTCGGTTCTCGGTTCAGTTTTCGGTTCAGATAGCCAAACCCATATCCAAACCGAAAATCGAATTTTTAATTCGGTTCGGTTCGGTTTTATCAAGTTCGGTTCGGTTTTTTTCTGTTCGGTTTTCGGTTTATTACTCGACCCATGAACACCCCTAGTTGTAGTTGTAATGGTTATTTTAATCGATCAAGGAAATTAGGAAGTCAATATTTAGGTATTTAAATATGTAAATAATATATGGGAAAGTTTATATGCGAAACTATTATAAGGGTATATTTGATAAACATAGATATTATTGACTGTGATAGTTGTGCTGGTGCTGAAAAAAATTAAAATATTAGTCTTTTTTTTTTTTTTGTAGTAGTGTTTGTCAAACTAACTGTAATTTTAGATTAAAAGTGTAAAATGACATAATTTGTAAAAAAATAATTTTCATAATCTTTGAAAAGCTCGTTTTTTGAGAAATTATTTTTTGGTAACTTATTTTTCTAAAATAAATTACAGTCTTTGTCATCCAAACAAAGATTATTTTTTTGATTAAAGCTTATTTTTCAACAAAATAATCTTAAGCCTGCACAATCTTCCATAATCTCTCGTGTCAAAATGCCCTGAATCCCCAAATAGTACGTCATTTTAATTATTATTTATGAAAATCAAATTATTTGTAAAAATTGAGTTATGGTAATGATTTATTAAATTTATACAGGTGATTTACAATTACACTTATATCGCAAAATTATTGTTTTTTTTAACATTGAGCGTTTTTTTAATACATTTTGGATTAAAAGCACATTAGAATAAGTTATACTCAATGTTTTGAAAATCGGGTTTGAAAGCGACCCAGTCGAGTCATCGGTTCGACCACCGGGTCAACCCGGTTTTCAATTTATTATTTTTTTTATGTTTTCGACCGGGTTAACCGGTTCGACCGCCGAATCAACCAGTTCGACCACCGGGTCAAACCAGATTTTAATTAAAAAATTTTGGAAAAACAAAACCCAGCCGGGTTTCGAGAACCGGGTTAACCCGGGTCACTCAAAACCAAGATAGTTTAACCGGTTAACCCGATTTTAAAAACTCGGGTTTTTGACCCGTTTTTTGGCAGGAACCGGTCCAACGGATTAACCCAGCCGGGGGTCAACCCGGGTTTTAAAAACTTGAATGATACTCCGTCGGTTAAAAATTTATTATTGTTTTTGAGCGAAGGATTTAATCATTAATGGATCCAGATTCTACACCTAGCACTCTGTTCCCGAGTTTTATTATGAAAGAGAAGAAGAGAAGAGACAAAATTGGACAGAAAAGAAGAGAAGAGTAATGTAATTTGTTTTTTTACACCGTGTTCCCGAGTTGTGAGAGAAAAGAAGAGAAAACCGATGATTTTACAATTATACCCTTTGTTACATACAAAATTTATATTTTATTCTTGGGCATTTAAGTCATTGTTTAATTAAAAAGTTTCCAAATATACTTTCCTCCCAAATCATCCCACTTTTGGGAAGAAAGTTTTGGAGAGAAATATAACCCAATTTCCTCTTCTCTTCTTCTCTCTTCTCTCCTGAAAAAACTCCGGAACACAAATTTATTTCGTTTTCTTCCCACTTCTTTTCTCTTCTTTCAAAATTAAAACTCGGGAACGCAGTGTAACCGTCGGTTAAACCATCTCTCCCTTTTCTTCGTGTAAATACCCAAGTCACATAATAATCAATTAATATCGAATCTCGTTCCTCTCAAATTCCTTTCAAATTCGCACAGTTGCCTTGTTTTGCATTAGGTATTGTAACTTTCATCTTATTTTTCATTTGAATTCAAAAAGTTCATTTTAATTTTAGGCTCACTCTATGTATGCGTATGTGTTGATTTTAGGGTTAATGTATATGTAACTCTCTTGGGTTAGTTGTAGCTTATCTACGTATGCGTATGTGTTACTTTTTTTTAGCCTGAATTATAACATTCGGTTATATTTATAGATCTAATTGTGACAGGTAATTGATGGTTTGTAATTTTATAACTTGTTATTGTTATGTATGTACTTGAAACAAACTTGGTAATCCTCCCTCTTTTCTATCCCCATCTTTGAATATTTATGGTTTTGAAGAAACTTGAACAATATCAAAAGGAAGCACAAGAAGTCCTTAGGCAAAGATGAATCCATAGTTGTCATTTGCTGATCTTAGTTTTTCGGTGTAAATAACTGGGTGTTAGACCAACTTATCTTAAATATGTAACTGTTATTTGTACTTGTGATCATAGATGGGAAACAAGAATTTACGCCATTAGTGTCGACTGTCGAGGCGTGTACCATGAAATAAAAGTACTTTAATGATTTATTTACAATTCCACCGGTAGATGAAAGCATATCCTAACGGCTAAGGCTGTCTGGTTATGTGAGGCTGATTGAAATTGCTGATTTAATTTCTTATATTTTATTTCAGCTTGGGAAAGAGAAGCAAGACTAGGATGAAATTATTTCTGACATTGTTGAAATGCAGGTAACTACACTTTTATGTTTGGAATGGACTTTTGAAAAGGATAAAATATATGTTTACACTTGTGTATTATGTTGACTCATACATGAATGTGGATGTGTATATAATCTTTTAGTAAGCAACTGAAATTGGTATCTGCAGGAGGTTGAGCATTCTTCGTTTCTTATTTGTACTAAGGTAATTATCAATATTTATATGCTAATGATTAATTCTAATATACGCAGGATCTAAAGTCTAAATTTTACTTTAAAAGTTTTTCTCTATATTAAATTCAATCGGAAAGAAATAAAGTTTAAGAACTTCATAACTCAACCTTGGTTGTAATGGTATATTAAAACACTTGTGGTTGTTCCTTAGGTTTTGCTAAAGAGTTGTACCAGTGTTAATTTGGTATGTGATTCATTGTAGTTGCTTTTTGGAATTTTTTGAAGTCAAAAGCTGAAGAAGCTATTAATTTGGGCTGTATAACCGAGTATAGAGCCCATTTCTAAATTAGAGTTCTGTTTGTGTTTCACATAGTCTCCCCACCCTATACGACCCGTCTGTGAAAAACTGGGCTTTATGACCTTTTTCAACCTGGCTCTGTGAGCTTTTTTGTAGTAGTGAGCTGATAAGGAAGGTGGATGGCGACGGGATATCAAATCCGGTTCCGGGGAGCTTATGGGATACTATAGAAGCTGAAAACACTCTTGGTTGGAATTCAAAGATTGGAGAGGATCGTCATGAAAGAAATAAGTTTGAACTAGATGCAAGGCACAAAGAAAAGTTGACAACAAGCATGACAAGTTAGCTGAAAATGCCATTTAAAAGCATATAGAAAACCTACTATATGGTGTTGCGCGACTGTTAGTAGCATGAGTTATTATCGATGTTTTGTAGAAGGTACGAATTCGTATTCATATTATGTTTGATACTACATGCTGTAATAGTATATGTGACTTTTGTATGTAGTGCTACTTTGACCATAAAGATTATATATCTTTGAAATTAGTCTCACATTAATTTTGAAACATTTGAGAATATGGAATGGTTATATGGCCATAGAAGATAACAATTTCACCATGCCCCATTCCCATAAGGACCCAAAACTTCATGTATGCAGTTGTACCCCTTTATTTTTGTATTGATTGGATGTTTTAGAGAACCACTTCAATGATATTGTACAGATTTATGAGAGTTTTTTGTTTCTACAGTTAAATATATAGGGTAACTATATACTAACGTTAGCTATCCTTTTAATTGCAGGCTACATTGCTTTGATGTACTTTACCAAAAAAAAAAAAAAAAGCTGGACGGAGAGCTGCGAAGAAGATGTCAAGATTTTCAGAATTTTGATTAGATAACTTTTCTTTGTATCAGATTATGTATGTTAGCTTATTTTATATTGAATAACTTTGCCAAAGTACAATATCATATTTTTTATTGTATTTAATTATTTCTATTATGGAATGAAAATATCAATTCATATATCATACTTGCTGAAAAAATTGTGTTATAAACATTCAACATTTGTATTGCATGAAATAAAAGTGCTACAAATCATTAGAAAAAGTGTTGCAATAATATGTGATAAAACACCACAAAGTGTTGCACTTATTACTTGAGTGTAAAAAGTGTTGCATTTTATTTTAAAAGTGTTGCACATTTTAGAATCACAATTGCTAAATATGGGCAACACTTTTGAAACATGTTGCATAATCTAATATAAGTGTTGCATATACCTAAGGCGACGTTACATAATGCAGCACTTGGCAAAGTGTCACATTACGCGTAATGCAACATTTTAAAGACATAATACAACACTTTATTGGTGTTGCCTTAACATCATTTTGTTAACATGCATCAATTATTTTTTATAAGGTTCATCAGTTATTTTTTATAAGGTTCATCAGTTATTTTTTTTATAATGTTCATCAGTTTTCGAAAAAATAACGTTTATCAGTTATTTTTTATAACGTTCATCAGTTATCTTTTTATAACGTTTATCAGTTATTTTTTATACCGTTCATCAGTTATTGTTCATCTTTAACGTGCGATATCCCACTCATATCATATCGGATTTGAGTGATTCAAATTTCTGGGTAAAGAATGGTCAAAAATCTACAACTTTCGTGTTTCAAGTTTTGTAAAATTTGGCCTTTAAACTAGACAAAATTAGAGCCGAAAATGCCGAATATTTCAAGAAAATCAATACCAATTAAAAAATTTGAAAAAAGAAATTACGATTTATATATCATAATGCATATCAAATTAAAGAGAATTTAATTTAAAAAATTATGGTGAAATCGGTTTTACATAAAACTTTGTCGTTTGAAAGTTATTTACGTTTAAAGTTTTGAGGTGGAATAAAAAAATTGGTTAAAAGGACCAAAATGCCCTCTAACCGAATTTAATAAGGAAAAGGGAGGGAGTGTGGTGATGGACACTTGTCACATTATGAGTGGCTTTCTAGCCTTTTTAATTTACTCTACTTTGCAAGGGATCTCATCTCTTAAACCGTATGTATTTTATGTATTTTTTTTAGGGGTGTTCATGGTTCGGGCAATAAACCGAATAAACTAAAAATTGAACCGAACCGAACCCAAAAAAAATGAACCGAACTGTTAACCGAATCGAATTTGTCAAAACCAAACCGAATTAAAAATTCGATTTTCGGTTTGGATATGGGTTTGGCTATCTGAACCGAAAACCGAATATATATATATATATATATATATATATATATATATATATATATATATTATATTATTTTATATATATAAAATGTCCATTAAAATTTTATACTAATATAAAAAACACTTTTTATGCTTGAATTTTTTTTTTTGCCAAAAATAAATATAATTAAATTTAAAAAAAGTATAAATAGTGTAATCCAAGTATAAATTCGGTTTTCGGTTTTGACCCATAACCGAACCGAACTTCGGTTCGGTTCGGTCATAGATATTTTCGGTTCGGTTCGGTTTTCGGTAATGACCCCAAATGTTTTTTACCCGAACAACCCTAACCGAATAAACGGATTAACCGAGAACCAAACCGATGAACACCCCTAGTTGAGAAAACAAATTACATGGAATAGGCTACATTGTTACAAGGGTTACTAAACCAGTCTATCGAATTAATCGATTCGTTTCTAATATTCCTACTAGAAATCCAAGTATAAGACGATAACTTGACATCGTTGAATAAGAGGTCTTTTCGGAGCCGCTTGTCAGGGACAGAATCAGGATCAAATATGATCGGGTGTACAAAATTTTTTGTAAGTATACTAAGTTATTAACACTAGAACACATTTCGATCAACCGGGTGTATTTAAGATGTATTTAGGAAAAATCGATGTTTTTTTCAAAAATTAACACTACATCGAAAAAATCCATGGGTGTCTCGGGACCCCGCGCGAACTCCTGGTTATGTCCATGACGCTTGCTGGAGAAAAGAGACTTGTTCGTGTAGTTCGAGAGAGACCATAAGGTGGCATTAACAACCACATCAAATGATTTCTTAAGCTTTTCTGCAATGGGGACCCGATAAGCTAGGTTGACTACTTCGCTAAGGGAAGTGATAGGGGTATTCAGGACCTTCCACCAAGAAAAACATCTTTACAAGTATCAGCTGCAAATAGGGCAAGAAACAAAGAGATGTTCTTCGGTCTCGAGGTATTGTCACAAAGAGGGCACCTGACTGAATCAACATCAATTCCACGTCTGTCGAGGTTGAACGTTGTTGGAAGTCTTTTTGTTTGCAATTCGCCAAGACTCAAATTAGGTAATGACCAAGTTTCATGCGTGCTCTAATTATAGCATCCAACATTCAAATTAGGTAAAGATCCTTGATCACTCTCCCCATTACATATACCGGCACAACCTATACAAATTGTGTAGAGTAGCCAACATCGTGTCCAAATATATTGCATAGAACCAATAAGTGACATCCGTTCAACTATATATGTCGGACAATCGACATCCAGCTAGTTACCAAATTTACATAATTTAAGCACCACATAAACTATTGTACAGTATATAATTCACCTGTTACTTAAACATTTCACATGTTAAGAGGGTGTTTGGGATTACAAATATATTTTTGGTGCTTAATGACTTGCTACTTTTTTAATGACAAATAACTGAATAATGTGGAGTAAAATTGTAATGATATGTTGTTTGCTCATCTCTTTGGTAGGCATATAAATTAAGCACAATAGTTAGACATGTCAATTGTTACTCTAATTACTCTTTACTCCCAAATGAGTACACGTTTTTCCTACAGGTTTTTTCTAGATTACTCGTGTTTAAGCCAGCTAGAGCCTCCAATAAAGTTTCACTTAGAAAGAACCTAGGGAATTATGATTGTTAGATTAGAGAGTACGTGATGCTTATAGTACATTTTAAAACATAGGCTCAAGAAAGCTTATATGTTCATTCTTGTGTGCGAAAAGTACACGAGTGAACCTAGTCAGTTAATTGTGCTAGATGAACGAATACGAATGTTATCCGGACACGTCTATCATCTGTTACTTTTGGGTTTTCAGTCCTTTTCTGTGCTCTGAGGATAGATTCTTGATAAATCATCATGGGCCAGTTATATCTTGTCATGTGTTCTATATGTACAGCCTCTAATTTTTAAAAGAGATACAAAGCTAGATCAATAGGTTCTGTAGATCAGCTTATTATTTAACCAAATATTTCTATCGCCTATAAATATGAGCAAGAATCAGTCATTTATTTTCACCGATGAATGGTCTCCTACAAAGAACAAGGGAAGCCTAGTGTCCCTTTGAGTTCCTCCGAGCACTTCATTGGTATACCCTAGTTTAAACCACTGAAGTGTTTGGGGGAACTCCGAGAGCCACTTGGAACCAAAGGTCCAAATAGAAGGATTATTAGAACATATTCTGCATATCTCAAGAATCATATGTAAGATTTCCACATCATACAAATATCTTGCTAACCAACGCTTTCCTTTCGGCAGTATCTAAAAAAGTGAAGCTTTTTGTCAATCTGTTATGTTTCCTCAGTTAAAATATAGAACACCTGTTTGCTGTATCATATTTCTTTAGTAAATGGAACTCTAGATATTTGGCAAAAAATCAAGACTTTTTATTAAACTATACAGCACACTTATCAAAGATTGTCTTTTTTCGTGTATGTTATGAAATACTAGAAGGGTACCCGCGCAATGCGGCGGCGGGTATCTGTGACTATATTTTTTGCGTTATTCGGTTATCCGGTTACACATTTAGTTGTCTTTTAGCTTGATCCATTTGACCCCTCAGTGATAACTGGCCCAAATTGACCTTTTGTATCTGCAGGAATGAATTAATTGCCACATCTTATTTGACATTCTTGTTTTTTACCGAAAATTTGTGAGCAACAGCTAATTTGTTGGACGAATAATGTCTGCTATGCCAAAAGGATATCAAGTTGGGTCGTATAAAGGGCCTGTAGATTAGTTAATGGTTTGGGCCACAGGCCAACAAACCCAATATTTAGATTAGACGGTTATTTAGTCAGTTAATTAGATTGCAACGTTTAGTTTAGGGTTGCAACGGTTTAGAAGAAGCGGTATGTCTCTTGAAGACAACGTTTCAATATGTATATATAGATAGGATCTTGTAAACATCAAAAGTAACCCAATTCGTTTTATATATATCAATATAAAGGGTTCACCAAAATCTTCTTTGTTTATGTGTTTTGTATTCAATTAAACGATGTCATGATGTTGTTTGGAACATCAATATGATCCTGGAAGATCAGACCTGTAGAAATCGAACATGGCATCAGAGCCGATGGTTAGACCGATGGTTAGAATTGATGGTTAGATAGAAGAAGTTGGTTGCGTGAAAGATACAAAAGAATGGACGCTGTCATACCCAAGTTATTATGAGAATAAAAGAAGCCTATGCGATTGGGTTCAGGGAGGAATATGCGAGGCAGTCAAGGAATGCATTGGCATGGTTAAAGTGTACTATGGAGGCAAAAAGGGTGCAGGGTGAACCAGAGGGAATGGCTAGCATGAGTGAAATGGAGCCACAGAATGATGCAAGGGTGATTGCACATGGTGCACAGGGAAATGCACAGGTTGAAGCACTTGAAGCCCAAGTACAAGAAACTCCAAGGAAAAGGAGTAGGACTGCAAGAGATGTCAAAGTGGAAGACATATTTGGAACCAAGGCAAGGCTGGAAGGGATGATAGGCAAAATAGAAATTCGATGATGGAAGAAAAGTTAATTATAACTTTTGAAGATAACCAACAAGGAAATGAAGAATACAAATGGCTTAGACGGTCACAAAGAAGATGAAGAAAGCAGATTTTTGGCATATCGACATTAGGGAGGAACTGTTGGACGAATAATGTCTGCTATGCCAAAAGGATATCAAGTTGGGTCGTATAAAGGGCCTGTAGATTAGTTAATGGTTTGGGCCACAGGCCAACAAACCCAATATTTAGATTAGACGGTTATTTAGTCAGTTAATTAGATTGCAACGTTTAGTTTAGGGTTGCAACGGTTTAGAAGAAGCGGTATGTCTCTTGAAGACAACGTTTCAATATGTATATATAGATAGGATCCTGTAAACATCAAAAGTAACCCAATTCGTTTTATATATATCAATATAAAGGGTTCACCAAAATCTTCTTTGTTTATGTGTTTTGTATTCAATTAAACGATGTCATGATGTTGTTTGGAACATCAATATGATCCTGGAAGATCAGACCTGTAGAAATCGAACATAATTGTCATTAGTTTTCAGGCTGATGTGTACAACAGTGGGACAATCGACTATGGCGAATTTGTTGCAGCCACAATTCACTTGAACAAATTGGATTGAGAGGAACACTTGGTTGCTGCATTTCAGTATTTTGACAAGGATGGAAGCGGTTACATCACGGTTGATGAAAATTAGCAAGCATGTGCAGATCATCGCATGACCGATTTTCTTGCGGAAGATATCATTAAGGAAGTAACTGCGTTATTGTTTGTTCCTGTAACTAGTTTTTAGAGCATGACAGAGTTGATACTTGTTTTGATACATTTGAGAGTTGACGTTGCTAACCTGAAACGATGTCTTTGAACTTATTTTTAGAAATGCAGTTTCTTTTTCTTTGTATATATCCTTGCAATGAGATTACTGTGTTTAGAACCTGGAAAACCCAATTCTGGAAAATATTTCTGTTTTGAATATGATTTTGATATGGTATTTGGAAAACCAAAAAGTAGTATCATTTGAGGATACAAAACGTGTATCATCTATGATTAGCTTTACTCACTGATCATTCGGTCACTAAAAGTGAACCGTTGCTCACTGTTAGTTGTAAAAGAGAGTGGCTAAAATATTTTAAATAGGCTTTGGTGTAAAAGAAATTGACATCTTTTGCCTACCAAAAGAGAATAGTCACTAAAAATTTAACCCTTTTGCTTACTAAATATAGTGTAAGGATAGACTTTTAGTGATGGCTTCGGTAGCGACTGTTTTCTTTTTAGTGAGAGTTGACAAAATAGATTTTAGTAACTCTTTTCTTATCTTTTGCTCACACTTGTGTTAGTGAGCAAATGTCACAAATTTTGTAGTGATATATATTCTAGTCAAACCAAAAACTAAAAATATATATCGAACATAGTTTTTATTACCATTAGCCGTAAGGTTCAAAACTCATGCAGTGCACAACTTAGCTATTAACAAAAGTACCTTCTAAATTATCTGCAAATTGAATTTCCATGCTCAAACATATTAGGCCTCTGATAAACGAACTTACTAGTTTTCATGTGTACCACCTCCATAAGAGTTATTTCTTAGTCACAAAAAAAGTAACGCAGTTCATACAATGATAAAGAGTAATCCCATCCGTCCACACGACATTTTGCTTCTATTTATTGTCAAGGTTCATCTCTTGAATGTTGAGCAACAAATTATCAACACTCAACATGACTTTGTTGGATGAATGAGCCATTATAGATGCAATCTCTCTAGCAGCTTCAATCTTTCTGAGAGTAATAAACTCCTTGTTGGCAATAGCTTGACCAATTATGTGCCCTTTTTGCTTCTCCCTATTTTTAAAGTTATACAAGTAGCTTTTGTTAGTTGACCATGTAAATAAATTACGTAGCTCACGTCAGTTGAACTTATAAATATGTAAGAGGTAACCATTTCAACCAAATTACTTTATAAATGGGCCGAATTAGATTATGGATTGTGTTGTAACTCAATCAGGTCAAACAAGTTTTCAGCTAAAATCATAATGGTGTGAAAAGATTAAAAGTTACCCGAGCCTATTTTTTATCGTCGGTACTATTATGCAATAAACCTTAAAATACAAATATTAAAACAGTATTTTAGAAATCGTAATGGTGTGAAAAGATTAAAAGTTTCCTGAGTCTATTTTTTATCATCGCTACTATTTAAACAATAAACCTTTAAATACAAATATTAAAACAGTATTTTAGATAACATTTAAGAGAAATAAAAACACTAAAAAGGCTAAAAAATAATATTACCGCTGCCAGGACTCGAACCTGGGACACTTGAAGAAAGAGCCGAACTGAAAGCTAAGGTAGATTTCAATCATAGATTGATTATGCTACAGCGGTTTTTGTGTTATATTGAACCTTTTAATTTATTTAAATGCAATATATTAGATGGTATAATGGGCTCTGTTTTATGTTTTGTATTATGGGTTGTGCTGCTTGCTATTAGTTTTATATAATGGGCTGTAATTGTTTTTAGTATTTAGACCGTATTTATTTGCTAATAATTATTTTAAGAAACTATTATTTTTAAATAGATGATCCTTGGAGAGTAAGACACTCTTAAGTCATGATTTACACTTGCTTTTACTTGTAATGTATCTTTTATATTCATCACAGTTTTAAATTACTTAAAGCATTAGACGCATTTAACAATTTGTTACCTGAGCATCATGTCTCTTTTGAGATACTTAATAAATTGAAATCTGGTAATCTGTTAGTATCGGGTAACTATATACTATTCCTATTTCATTCAGGCATTTTTGTTTCATCATTTCTCCGGGGTTACTGATTATAGTTTGACAGCTGATATGGAGACCGGACTATATAATGTCTCTGGTGGTTTGACTGAATGTAAAGGTTTACTCATAGATTATTGGATAAGATTTAGCAAGTATTGTGAACGTGCAGGTAATGTTCATATTCATCAGGTGGGGAAAATGTTGGAAAAAGCTTGTGGTGATTTCTTGTTTGCTTCTCTTCGTGATCAAAGTAGGATGTGTCCAAGCTGCTGTATGGTAAAAATAGAACCGTCTATTTTTTTGTGTCACAAAAAAAATAGGCTGTTATTTAATTTTCATCATACAGAGGGTACTTTGATTACACATTTTTTGTGTTTTTTAATTAGTATTTCTATATGACCTTTTTGTTAAATTGAGTTTTCCGCTAATATTGATTAGGTTCTTTGGATCGGGGCTGCGATCATCATTAGTTTGAATAAGGTATGCATTTTAACTTTACTTTTGAGCTTAGTTTTCATATGATCATGAAGAAACATAATGCGGGTCATCTGTAGTTAATTAATTATAAACATCGAGGGGTTTTTGGGGGAAGCTAGTTAAGTTTGATCTATTTGAATAAAAATCGAACCTTGATTAGGGTCTAATTTAAGCACATTATGTAATGGTAGCTTTTTGTTTAAGTATTAAATTATGAGTAGTTTAGCTTGGGATCTTTTGTAACACCCCCAAAATTTGGTAGAGCGGAAACTTTTTTAAAGTTTGAGGGTGCTACTTGGATTGGCACACAACACGATTATAAAAACAGAATAACGATATTCAATTCAAATAAAATATTTAAAGTCAAGATTAACAGTCTACATTTATTCCCCAAAAGAAAGTAGTAAGCTCAAATAAATAAAAGATATGTCCTAATTATTTTATCAGAGTCTGACTGATCCCTTAACCACGCCGCTTGCCAAGCATCCCATCCAAATAAAGCATCAACAATGACCTCAATCAGGTATAGAATACATGCTAAAAGCTCAGCTAACGCTGGTGAGTTCATACGTTTAGACTCAAAGCAATATATAAAGATGAACCGAAAAGTTCATAAGTTTACTATATTAGACTAAGGCATCAACAACACACATTTTATATCGGAAACCAATATACATTCCTATAGGTGCACACTATAGTACTAGTCTACACTTGTAGTCATGTCATTATATCCCTACACAATTGCAGCCATGATATAATAACCCTACACTTCGCATCTCATTTGGAATGGTCCTATGTAGGGAGGGTTGAGCTTCCCATGCTTGCCGAGACGTATCACCCCTCTCCATGGTGAGACATTCAGCATAACTCGGTCTCCAATATGGAACTCGAGAGGTTTACGTCTCTGGTCGGCATAGCTCTTTTGTCGGCATAACTCGAGAGGTTTATGTTTTGAATATGATTTTGATATAATATGGTATTTGGAAAACCAAAAAGTAGTATCATTTGGGGATACAAAAAGTGTATCATTTATGATGCTTTACACACTCATCATTCAGTCACTAAAAGTGAATCTTTGCTCACTGATAGTAGTAAAAGAGAGTGGCTAAATCATTTTAAATAGTCTTTGGTGTAAAAGAAATTGACACCTTTTGCCTACTAAAAGATAATAGTCACTAAAAATTTGACCCTTTTGCTTACTAAATATAGTATAAGGATAGACTTTTAGTGATGGCTTCGTAGTGACTGTTTTTCTTTTTAGTGGAAGTTGACAAAATAGCTTTTAGTAACTCTTTTCTTATCATTTGCTCACACTTGCTTTAGTGAGCAAATGTCATAAATTTTGTACTGATCTAAAAATATATATCGAACAAAGTTTTTATTACCATTAGCCGTAAGGTACAAAACTCAGGCAGTGCACATCTTAACCATTAACAAAAGTACCTTCTAAATTATCTGCAAGTTGAACTTCCAAGTTCAAACATATTAGGCCTCTAATAAGGAACTTGCTAGTTTTCATGTGTAACCACCTCCATAGAAGTTTATTTCTTAGTAACAAAAATAGTAACGCGGTTCATACAATGATAAAGAGTAATCCCATCCGTCCACGCAACATTTTGCTTCTATTTACTGTCAAGGTTCATCTCTTGAATGTTGAGCAACAAATTATCAGCACGAAACATGACTTTGTTGAATGAATGAGCCATTGTAGATGCAATCTCTCTAGCAGCTTCAATCTTTCTGAGAGTACTAAACGCCTTGTTGGCGATGGCTTGACCAATTAGTTGTGCACTTTTTGCTTCTCCTTATTTTTAAAGTTATAATACAAGTAGCTCGTTAGTTGATCATGTAAATAAACTACGTAGCTCACGTCGATCAGTTGATATTATAAATATGTAAGAGGTAACCATTTCAACCTAATTACTGTTGTGGAATAACCGCGATAATATCCCACCGACTAGGTAAAAAGTGTGAATCTTTCAACACAATTATACCTCAAACTAGCTATTGAAAATTAAGACAATGCTAAAAGAACAAGAGAATGTAACACCAACAAATTTATATATTTCTTATACTAGAAACATACTACTACAAAGAGGAAAGAAAGCTAACACTATAAGAAGTGTCTTGTGTGTGTTTTGGTGTACCAAACTCAAAGGAAAACCACTCTATTTATAGGCTCCAAGATCACTCTCAAGTTGCTTCAAAGATGCTTCCCACTTGCTAGTTACTAGTTGCTATCAAGTTGCATAATACCACTTGCTATCCATTTGATTGTATTCACTGAATCTGAACAACTTGTAGAGTTATCCACATATGAGCCACAAAGCAACAAATCTCCACCTTGGCGAATATCAATTCTTCAATATCCCATTAACCATTATTGGTGGAGTCTTCAAACCAATCTTTATGTTTTCACAATATTGATCAAGTCCAAACAGTATTTGAACTTGATCCCAGCTACTACTTTAGTCAGCACATCTGCGGGATTCTTAGAAGTATGGATCTTCTGGATTCTGACTCCACCTTCTTCCAGTATCTCTCGTATGAAATGATACCGAACATCAATGTGCTTCGTCCTTGCGTGATAAACTTGATTCTTCGCTAAGTAAATTGCACTCTGACTGTCAGAATGCATCGTGACAAATTTCTGATTGATTCCAAGTTCACCGAGCAACCCTTGAAGCCAAATTGCTTCCTTTACAGTCTCTGTAATTGCCATATACTCTGCTTCCGTAGTTGACAAAGCAGTAGTTGACTGTAAGGTAGACTTCCAACTAATTGGAGCTTTTGCCAGAGTAAATACATAGCCTGTCGTAGATCTTCGCTTGTCTAAGTCTCCGGCATAGTCTGAATCACAGTATCCTTCTACCCACTGACTACTTCCATGTTCGAATACTAACCCTACATCGACTGTGTTATGGATATACCTTAATATCCATTTAACAGCTTGCCAATGTCCTTTTCCAGGGTTATGCATATACCTGCTCACCATACCAACAGCATGACTAATATCTGGTCGAGTACATATCATAGCATACATTAAGCTACCGACAGCATTTGCATAAGGCACTTTCTCCATGTATACCCTCTCTGCATCATTTTTTGGTGACATAGCAGCACTGATCTTAAATTGAGAAGCGAGTGGAGTACTAACTCGTTTTGTTTGCTTGTCGAACCTAAAACGCTTTAGAATCCTTCTCAGGTATTGTTTCTGAGTCAAACAGAGCTTCTTCAATTTTCTGTCTCTGACTATCTCCATGCCGAGAATCATCTTTGCTTCACCGAGATCCTTCATCTCAAATTCGCTTTTCAACCGAGTCTTTAATTTTTCAATCTCGTCTAGACTTTGAGAAGCGATCAACATATCATCTACATATAGAAGCAGATATACGAAGGACCCATCTTGTATCTTTTTGAAATAGACACAATGGTCATATTTGCTTCTTGTGTACTTCGACTCCAACATAAACTTATCAAATCGCTTGTACCACTGTCCTGGGGATTGCTTCAATCCGTACAACGATTTGTGAAGTTTTCATACTTCATGCTCTTTTCCAGCAACTTTGAATCCTTCTGGCTGAACCATATAGATTTCCTCTTCCAAGTCTCCATGCAGAAATGCAGTCTTCACATCCATCTGAACTAGTTCGAAGTCCAACTGTGCTACCAAAGCCAACATAATTCTAATAGAGGAATGCTTTACCACTGGAGAAAAAATTTCATTGTAATCAATTCCCTCTTTCTGAGCATAGCCTTTAGCTACCAATCTTGCTTTGTAGCGAACATCATCTTGGCTAGGAAATCCTTCTTTCTTTGCATACACCCATTTGCATCCAATTGCCTTCTTCCCTTTTGGGAGGTTGGTCAACTCCCATGTCTGATTCTTCTGAAGAGACTGCATTTCTTCGCTCATGCCAATCCTCCACTTCTCATTCTCTGAGTCTCGAATCGCTTCAGAGTAAGTAGTAGGAACATCATCAGCTGCAATTGAAGATGCACAAGCCACCATATCATTAAGGCGAGCAGGCCTTTTAGTGTTTCTTTTGGGCTTGCTGGTAGCAATTGATTCATGTTGTTGCTGTGGAGGTTCTTCAGTTTGAACCTCATCTTCTTCATAATCTCCTTCTACCACAGGAGAATCATCAACTGTTTCTTTATCATCTGGTACAATTATTCTTTCAAACTCCACCTTTTTGGGAGTTCCATCTAACAGCTTAGCATTCACCTTCTTCAACATGGTAGATTCATTAAAGGTGACATCCCTGCTAAAGATCATCTTCTTCGTCTCTGGACACCATAGACGATAGCCTTTGATTCCAGAGGTGATCCCCATGAATAATGCTTTCTTTGCTCTGGGATCCAACTTTGATTCCTTCACATGATAATATGCAGCGGAACCAAACACATGCAAGGAATCATAATCTGTAGCGGGTTTTCCATACCATTTCTCAAATGGTGTTTTCCCATCAATAGCAGTAGATGGCAAACGATTAACGAGGTGACACGCATATGTCACAGCTTCAGCCCAAAATTCTTTACCTAACCCAGCATTAGATAACATACACCAAACTTTCTCCAGCAAAGTTCGGTTCATGCGTTCTGCCACCCCGTTCTGTTGTGGTGTATGCCTGACAGTGAAGTGTCTGACAATGCCTTCGTCTTCACAAAATTTTGTGAACTGATCATTTTTATACTCTCCACCGTTATCTGTTCGGAGATGTTTGATCCTTCTGCACGTCTGAGTTTCCATCATCTTTTTCCACTTGATGAACACTCCTAGCACTTCATCCATTGTCTTCAACGTGTACACCCAAACTCTTCGAGAAAAGTCATCAACAACGGTCACATAGTAGTGTCTCCCTCCTAAAGAGCTTGTCTTTGAGGGACCCCATACGCCAGAATGGACATAATCCAAGATACCTTGTGTCTTGTGGATAGCTGTCCCAAATTTCACCCTTGTTGTCTTCCCGTTGATGCAATGCTCACAGAGATCCAACTTACAGGAACTCACTCCTTTCAATAATCCTTGCTTTATGAGCAAATTCAAGGATTTCTCTCCTGCATGTCCTAAGCGCATATGCCATAGCTTCACAGCTTCTGAATTTCTATCACCATTGGTAACAGCTGCTACAGTTCCAACAACTGTTCTACCCTTGTAGTGATACGTGTTGTTTATTTTACGAATACCCTTCATTACTACAAGTACGCCAGAGATGATCTTCATAACCCCATCCTTTGCTCTTACTTCGAATCCTTTAGATTTTAAGGTGCCGACTGAAATGAGATTCTTTTTCAACTTTGGCGAATAACGAACACCTTTCAAGGTCACAATTATTCCGTCTTCATTCTGCAATCGAATGGAACCAATCCCATGAGTAGCGAGGGAAGTTTCGTCTGCCGTATAAACAACTTCCTCATGTTCTTCAAAATTACTAAACCACTCTCGATGTGGTGTAATATGATGGCTGCATGCAGAATCTAATAGCCATACATCAGAAGCATTCTTGGTTGACGATGTTGCAAGTGAGAGATCTGATTCTTCATCATCACACTTGGTGACATTCGCCTCTGCTACAGCTTTCCCTTTGTAGTGATTGTCTTTGGTTTTCAACTTAGGACAATCTCTTTTCCAATGACCTTTTTCATGACAAAAGGCACATTCATCTTTGCTTAGTCTCTGCCTCGACTTGGATCTCCATCTCTTATCGGTGCCCTTCTTCTGCGAACGACCTCTGACCAGCAAAACCTCTGCATCTCCACTTGAACTAATCTGCTTGTCCTTCCTTCTCAGTTCTTTACTATACAAGGCAGCACAAACTTCACTAAGAGACACATCATCCTTTCCATTAAGTAGAGTTGTTTCAAGAAACTCGTACTCCTCTGGAAGCGATCCCAATAGTATCAATGCTAGATCCTGGTCTTTGAACACCTCATCCATATTCATCAAATCGGTGACCAGTTGGTTAAAACTGGTAATGTGATCATTCATCGTGGTACCCGGTACATATGTGAAGCGAAAGAGTCGCTTCTTCATAAATAGCTTATTCTGACAATTTTTCTTCAGAAATTTCTCTTCCAACGCCACCCACAGTTTGTAGGCGGATGTTTCTTTTGAGAAAGCATATCGTTGCTCTCTCGAAAGACATGAACGAACCGTACCACAAGCTAACCGATTGATGGTTAACCAATTCCTCTCTTCTACATCCTCTGGTTTAATTTCTTCAATGGCAATGTCTAGACCTTGCTGAAAAAGAACGTCTAGAACCTCACTTTGCCACATACCGAAATGGCCTGTGCCATCAAAAACCTCCACCGCCAATCTTGCATTCGTCAAGACTGGTCTAGCCCAACTTGGAGATGTTGGATCCACCAATGTGGAAGGTTTGTCAACTATGCCATCCACCATTTCGTGTACAAATTAATTTTCAATAGCTTCAACCAAAAAACCAATGTAATTCTTTTCTGATGTGGAGGATCAAAATAAATTGCAACCACAGAGCATACTAAGAATAACCTCGGCTCTTGATACCACTTGTTGTGGAATAACCGCGATAATATCCCACCGACTAGGTAAAAAGTGTGAATCTTTCAACACAATTATACCTCAAACTAGCTATTGAAAATTAAGACAATGCTAAAAGAACAAGAGAATGTAACACCAACAAATTTATATATTTCTTATACTAGAAACATACTACTACAAAGAGGAAAGAAAGCTAACACTACAAGAAGTGTCTTGTGTGTGTTTTGGTGTACTAAACTCAAAGGAAAACCACTCTATTTATAGGCTCCAAGATCACTCTCAAGTTGCTTCAAAGATGCTTCCCACTTGCTAGTTACTAGTTGCTATCAAGTTGCATAATACCACTTGCTATCCATTTGATTGTATTCACTGAATCTGAACAACTTGTAGAGTTATCCACATATGAGCCACAAAGCAACAATTACTTTATAAATGGCCCGAATTAGATTGTGGATTGTGTTGTAACTCAATCAGATCAAACAAGTTTTCAGCTAAAATTATAATGGTGTGAAAAGATTAAAAGTTACCCATGCCTATTTTTTATCGTCGCTAAATAAAATTTAGATAACTAGTGTCTATGGGTCACAGCCGAACCTGATGAAGACCCACCTGACCCAAAAAAATATTAGGCGAAAGTTTACTATTAAACAATAAACCTTTAAATACAAATATTAAAACACATAAGAGAAATAAAAAGGCTAAAAACCAATTTTACCGCTGCCAGGACTCGAACCTGGGACCCTTAAAGAAAGGGCCGACAACTGAAAGCTGAGATGAGTTTTCAATCATTGATCGGTTTTTGTGATATATTGAAACTTTTGATTTATTTAAATTTCATATATTAGATGGTATAATGGGCTATTATGGGTTGTGCTGCTTGCTATTAGTTTTATATAATGGGCTGTAATTTTTTTTTAGAATTTAAACCGTATGTATTTTATGTATTTTTTTTGGGGTGTTTATGGTTCGGGCAATAAACCGAATAAACTGAAAACTGAACCAAACCGAACCGAAAAAAAATGAACCGAACTGATAACCAAATCGAATTTGTCAAAACCGAACCGAATTAAAAATTCGGTTTTCGGTTTGATATGGGTTTGGCTATCTGAACCGAAAACCGAATTTATATAAATATATATATATATATATATATATATATATATATATATATATTTTATATTTTTGTATTATTTTATATATATAAAATGTCCATTGAAATTTTATACTAATATAAAAAATACTTTTTATGCTTGAAAATTTTTTTTTTTGCCAAAATTAAATATAATTAAATTTAAAAAAAAAATATAAATAGTGTAATCCAAGTATAAATTCAGTTTTCGGTTTTGACCCACAACCGAACCGAACTTCGGTTCGGTTCTCGGTTCGGTTCGGTCATAGATATTTTCGGTTCGGTTCGGTTTTCGGTTATGACCCCAAATGTTTTTTACCCGAACAACCCTAACCGAATAAATGGATTAACCAAGAACCAAACCGATGAACACCCATTGTTGAGAGAACAAATTACATGGAATAGGCTACATTGTTACAAGGGTTACTAAACCAGTCTATCGAATTAATCGATTCGTTTCTAATATTCCTACTAGAAATCCAAGTATAAGACGATAACTTGACATCGTTGAATAAGAGGTCTTTTCGGAGCCGCTTGCCAGGGACAGAATCAGGATCAAATATGATCGGGTGTACAAAATTTTTTGTAAGTATACTAAGTTATTAACATTAAAACACATTTCGATGAACCAGTTGTATTTAAGATGTGTTTAGGAAAAATCGATGTTTTTTTTCAAAAATTAACACTACATCGAAAAAATCCATGGGTGTCTCGGGACCCCGCGGGAACTCCTGGTTATGTCCATGCCGCTTGCTGGAGAAAAGAGACTTGTTCGTGTAGTTCGAGAGAGACCATAAGGTGGCATTAACAACCACATCAAATGATTCTTAAGCTTTTCTGCAATGGGGACCCGATAAGCTAGGTTGACTACTTCGCTAAGGGAAGTGATAGGGGTATTCAGGACCTGCCACCAAGAAAATTATCTTTACAAGTATCAGCTGAAAATAGGGCAAGAAACAAAGAGATGTTCTTCGGTCTCGAGGTATTGTCACAAAGAGGGCACCTGACTGAATCAACATCAATCCCACGTCTGTCGAGGTTGAACGTTGTTGGAAGTCTTTTTGTTTGCAATTCGCCAAGACTCAAATTAGGTAATGACCAAGTTTCATGCGTGCTCTAATTATAGCATCCAACATTCAAATTAGGTAAAGATCCTTGATCACTCTCCCCATTACATATACCGGCACAACCTATACAAATTGTGTAGAGTAGCCAACATCGTGTCCAAATATCTTGCATAGAACCAATAAGTGACATCCGTTCAACTATATATGTCGGACAATCGACATCTAGCTAGTAACCAAATTTACATAATTTAAGCACCACATCAACTATTGTACAGTATATAATTCGCCTGTTACTTAAACATTTCACATGTTAAGAGGGTGTTTGGGATTACAAATATATTTTTGGTGCTTAATGACTTGCTACTTTTTTAATGACAAATAACTGAATAATGTGGAGTAAAATTGTAATGATATGTTGTTTGCTCATCTCTTTGGTAGGCATATAAATTAAGCACAATAGTTAGACATGTCAATTGTTACTCTAATTACTCTTTACTCCCAAATGAGTACACGTTTTTCCTATAGGTTTTTTCTAGATTACTCGTGTTTAAGACAGCTAGAGCCTCCAATAAAGTTTCACTTAGAAAGAACCTAGTGAATTATAATTGTTAGATTAGAGAGTACGTGATGCTTATAGTACATTTTAAAACATAGGCTCAAGAAAGCTTATATGTTCATTCTTGTGTGCGAAAAGTACACGAGTGAACCAAGTCAGTTAATTGTGCTAGATGAACGAATACGAATGTTATCCGGACACATCTATCATCTGTTACTTTTGGGTTTTCAGTCCTTTTCTGTGCTCTGAGGATAGATTCTAGATAAATCATCATGGGCCAGTTATATCTTGTCATGTATTCTATATGTACAGCCGCTAATTTTTAAAAGAGATACAAAGCTAGATCAATAGGTTCTGTAGATCAGCTTATTATTTAACCATATATTTCTATCGCCTATAAATATGAGCAAGAATCAGTCATTTATTTTCACCGATGAATGGTCTCCTACAAAGAACAAGGGAAGCCTAGTGTCCCTTTGAGTTCCTCCGAGCACTTCATTGGTATACCCTAGTTTAAACCACTGAAGTGTTTGGGGGAACTCCGAGAGCCACTTGGCACCAAGGGTCCAAATAGAAGGATTATTAGAACATATTCTGCATATCTCAAGAATCATATGTAAGATTTCCACATCATACAAATATCTTGCTAACCAACGCTTTCCTTTCGGCAGTATCTAAAAAAGTGAAGCTTTTTGTCAATCTGTTATGTTTCCTCAGTTAAAATATAGAACACGTGTTTGCTGTATCATATTTCTTTAGTAAATGGAACTCTAGATATTTGGCAAAAAATCAAGACTTTTTATTAAACTATACTAC
Organism: Artemisia argyi; assembly: GCA_030686995.1. NCBI lineage: Eukaryota > Viridiplantae > Streptophyta > Magnoliopsida > Asterales > Asteraceae > Artemisia > Artemisia argyi. The sequence continues at coordinate 42,818,796 of CM060683.1, read as the reverse complement.
ACACTTATCAAAGATTGTATTTTTTCGTGTATATTATGAAATACTAGAAGGGTACCCGCGCAATGTGGCGGCGGGTACCTGTGACTATATTTTTTGCGTTATTCGGTTATCCGGTTACATATTTAGTTGTCTTTTAGCTTGATCCATTTGACCCCTCAGTGATAACTGGCCCAAATTGACCTTTTGTATCTGCATGAATGAATTAATTGCCACATCTTATTTGACATTCTTGTTTTTTACCGAAAATTTGTGAGCAACAGCTAAATGTCATTAGTTTTCAGGCTGATGTGGACAACAGTGGGACAATCGACTATGGCGAATTTGTTGCAGCCACAATTCACTTGAACAAATTGGATTGAGAGGAACACTTGGTTGCTGCATTTCAGTATTTTGACAAGGATGGAAGCGGTTACATCACGGTTGATGAAAATTAGCAGGCATGTGCAGATCATCGCATGACCGATTTTCTTGTGGAAGATATCATTAAGGAAGTAACTGTGTTATTGTTTGTTCCTGTAACTAGTTTTTAGAGCATGACAGAATTGATACTTGTTTTGATACATTTGAGATTTGACGTTGCAAACCTGAAACGATGTCTTTGAACTTATTTTTAGAAATGCAGTTTCTTTTTCTTTGTATATATCATTGCAATGAGATTACTGTGTTTAGAACCTGGAAAACCCAATTCTGGAAAATATTTCTGTTTTGAATATGATTTTGATATGGTATTTGGAAAACCAAAAAGTAGTATCATATGAGGATACAAAACGTGTATCATTTATGATTAGCTTTACTCACTGATCATTCGGTCACTAAAAGTGAACCGTTGCTCACTGTTAGTTGTAAAAGAGAGTGGCTAAAATATTTTAAATAGGCTTTGGTGTAAAAGAAATTGACATGTTTTGCCTACCAAAAGAGAATAGTCACTAAAAATTAAACCCTTTTGCTTACTAAATATAGTATAAGGATAGACTTTTAGTGATGGCTTCGGTAGCGAGTGTTTTCTTTTTAGTGAGAGTTGACAAAATAGATTTTAGTAACTCTTTGCTTTTCTTTTGCTCACACTTGCTTTAGTGAGCAAATGTCACAAATTTTGTAGTAATATATATTCTAGTCAAACCAAAAACTAAAAATATATATCGAACATAGTTTTTATTACCATTAGCCGTAAGGTTCAAAACTCATGCAGTGCACAACTTAACTATTAACAAAAGTACCTTCTAAATTATCTGCAAATTGAATTTCCATGTTCAAACATATTAGCCCTCTAAAAAACGAACTTACTAGTTTTCGTGTGTACCACCTCCATAAGAGTTATTTCTTAGTAACAAAAAAAGTAACGCAGTTCATACAATGATAAAGAGTAATCCCATCCGTCCACACGACATTTTGCTTCTATTTATTGTCAAGGTTCATCTCTTGAATGTTGAGCAACAAATTAACAACACTCAACATGACTTTGTTGGATGAATGAGCCATTGTAGATGCAATCACTCTAGCAGCTTCAATCTTTCTGAGAGTAATAAACTCCTTGTTGGCAATAGCTTGACCAATTATGTGCACTTTTTGCTTCTCCCTATTTTTAAAGTTATACAAGTAGCTTTTGTTAGTTGACCATGTAAATAAATTACGTAGCTCACGTCAGTTGATCTTATAAATATGTAAGAGGTAACCATTTGAACCAAATTACTTTATAAATGGGCCGAATTAGATTATGGATTGTGTTGTAACTCAATCAGATCAAACAAGTTTTCAGCTAAAATCATAATGGTGTGAAAAGATTAAAAGTTACTCGAGCCTATTTTTATCGTCGGTACTATTATGCAATAAACCTTTAAATACAAATATTAAAACAGTATTTTAGAAATCGTAATGGTGTGAAAAGATTAAAAGTTTCCCGAGCCTATTTTTTATCATCGCTACTATTTAAACAATAAACCTTTAAATACAAATATTAAAACAGTATCTATACTACATATAATGTAAAAATGGTCAATGTGAAATGTTGAGTTTTCAACAATAGTCAAATGAGAGAGAAAATGAGATGTAATTAATACTCTTATTAAAACACCCCAATACTTAAAAGTACAATTATTTATTCACATTGTACAACCAAATTAAAGCATATCTACCAAATTAAGTACAACCAATTCAAACACAAATCGGGTTGACCCGGGACGCTTCAAACCCTGCGGGTAGACCCAACTTAATTTGACCCGTTTTCGACCCAACCTAGCAAGTTGACCCTGTTTAAATACAACCAATTCAAAGACAAATTGGGTTGACCCGGGACGCTTCAAACCCAGCGGGTTGACCCAGTTTAATTTGACCCGTTTTCGACCCAACCTAGCAAGTTGACCCGGTTTAAATCGACCTACTTTTCGACCGAAACGGTTCAACCGGTTGAACCACCCGGGTCGAACCGGGTTTCAAAACATTATCCATTACTTAAAGGTAAAATGATTTATTTACATCGTACAACCAATTAAAAACATATCTACCAAATTAAATACAACCAGTTAAAACACAAACCGGGTTGACCCGGGATGCTTCAAACCCGTTTTCCAACCGGAACGGTTCAACCAGTTGAACCACCTGGGTCGAACCGGGTTTCAAAACATTTTGTTTAATTCCCAAATCTTCAAACTTTTATTATTTTTCGTATAACCTATAATTTTTTTTTATCAATAAACTATATGTCGCTATAAAATCTCGTTGCTTGCAGGTTGCCCCCTCATTGCTTTCGTTTGAAAATAGGATGCCCGATTATTCTTTCAAGGAATCTCGATCCGGAAAATGGATTATGTAATGACACGAGGTTGATATGTAAACGTTTTGACCCTAATGTCGTCAACGCTGAGATTGCTGTCGGGCAACACGGTTAGAGTGCTCTTGCCAAGAATTCCTCTTGCTCCATCTGAAGAAGACATGTTCCCTTTCAAACTAAAGAGAACATAATTCCCTATTTGCCTTAGCTTTGCGATGACTATTAATAAAGCTCAAGGCCAAACAATTCCAAATGTGGGTGTCTATTTGCCTGACTCTGTTTTCTCCCGTGGCCAGCTTTATGTGGCATTGTCTAGAGTGATTTCCCGTAGAACAACAAAGGTATTGGTTAATCCAGTAAAAGAGTTCCGTCAAGCAGGAATCTACACCTCGAATGTCGTTTATTAAGAAGTTTTACGCGAAGAGTAACGTGTGTTGTTAGTTTTTATTTCATAACTGATGTAATGTTTTACTTTCAATTTCATTAAATGTTTTAATATGTTGTTTGATAGATGTTAAGAATTTTTCTATACTTTAGTTATCGTGTAGTACAACCGTTTGCAATTACATTCTGATCGGTTCACGTTCTATTTTGAACTCTACACAAAACACTCACCACAATATACAAATCGTTAATTATCTGCCGCTAGAAATTCCGTTGCTATGCACGGATACTCGCCTAGTTTTAGATAACATTTAAACTAAAAAGGCTAAAAAATAATATTACCGCTGTCAGGACTCGAACCTGGGACCCTTGAAGAAAGAGCCGAACTGAAAGCTAAGGTAGATTTCAATCATAGATTGATCATGCTACAGCGGTTTTTGTGTTATATTGAACCTTTTAATTTATTTAAATGCAATATATTAGATGGTATAATGGGCTCTGTTTTATGTTTTGTATTATGGGTTGTGCTGCTTGCTATTAGTTTTATATAATGGGCTGTAATTGTTTTTAGTATTTAGACCGTATTTATTTGCTAATAATTATTTTAAGAAACTATTATTTTTAAATAGATGATCCTTGGAGAGTAAGACACTCTTAAGTCATGATTTACACTTGCTTTTACTTTTAATGTATCTTTTATATTCATCACAGTTTTAAATCACTTAAAGCATTAGACGCATTTAACAATTTGTTACCTGAGCATCATGTCTCTTTTGAGATACTTAATAAATTGAAATCTGGTAATCAGTTAGTATCGGGTAACTATATACTATTCCTATTTCATTCAGGCATTTTTGTTTCATCATTTCTCCGGGGTTACTGATTATAGTTTGACAGCTGATATGGAGACCGGACTATATAATGTCTCTGGTGGTTTGACTGAATGTAAAGGTTTACTCATAGATTATTGGATAAGATTTAGCAGGTATTGTGAACGTGCAGGTAATGTTCATATTCATCAGGTGGGGAAAATGTTGGAAAAAGCTTGTGGTGATTTCTTGTTTGCTTCTCTTCGTGATCAAAGTAGGATGTGTCCAAGCTGCTGTATGGTGAAAATAGAACCGCCTATTTTTTTGTGTCACAAAAAAAAAATAGGCTGTTATTTAATTTTCATCATACAGAGGGTACTTTGATTACACATTTTTTGTGTTTTTTAATTAGTATTTCTATATGACCTTTTTGTTAAATTGAGTTTTCCGCTAATATTGATTAGGTTCTTTGGATCAGGGCTGAGATCATCATTAGTTTGAATAAGGTATGCATTTTAACTTTACTTTTGAGCTTAGTTTTCATATGATCATGAAGAAACATAATGCGGGTCATCTGTAGTTAATTAATTATAAACATCGAGGGGTTTTTGGGGGAAGCTAGTTAAGTTTGATCTATTTGAATAAAAATCGAACCTTGATTAGGGTCTAATTTAAGCACATTATGTAATGGTAGCTTTTTGGTCAAGTATTAAATTATGAGTAGTTTAGCTTGGGATCTTTTGTAACACCCCCAAAATTTGGTAGAGCGGAAACTTTTAAAGTTTCAGGGTGCTACTTGGATTGGCACACAACACGATTATAAAAACAGAATAACGATATTCAATTCAAATAAAATATTTAAAGTCAAGATTAACAGTCTACATTTATTCCCCAAAAGAAAGTAGTAAGCTCAAATAAATAAAAGATATGTCCTAATTATTTTATCAGAGTCTGACTGATCCCTTAACCACGCGGCTTGCCAAGCATCCCATCCAAATAAAGCATCAACAATGACCTCAATCAGGTATAGAATACGTTTAGACTCAAAGCAATATATACAGATGAACCGAAAAGTTCATAAGTTTACTATATTAGACTAAGGCATCAACAACATCACATTTTATATTGGAAACCAATATACATTCCTATAGGTGCACACTATAGTACTAGTCTACACTTGTAGTCATGTCATTATATCCCTACACAATTGCAGCCATGATATAATAACCCTACACTTCGCATCTCATTTGGAACGGTCCTATGTAGGGAGGGTTGAGCTTCCCATGCTTGCCGAGACGTATCACCCCTCTCCATGGTGAGACATTCAGCATAACTCGGTCTCCAATATGGAACTCGAGAGGTTTACGTCTCTGGTCGGAATAGCTCTTTTGTCGGCATAACTCGAAAGGTTTATGTTTTGAATATGATTTTGATATAATATGGTATTTGGAAAACCAAAAAGTAGTATCATTTGGGGATACAAAAAGTGTATCATGTATGATGCTTTACACACTCATCATTCAGTCACTAAAAGTGAATCTTTGCTCACTGTTAGTAGTAAAAGAGAGTGGCTAAATCATTTTAAATAGTCTTTGGTGTAAAAGAAATTGACACCTTTTGCCTACTAAAAGATAATAGTCACTAAAAATTTGACCCTTTTGCTTACTAAATATAGTATAAGGATAGACTTTTAGTGATGGCTTCGTAGTGACTGTTTTCTTTTTAGTGGAAGTTGACAAAATAGTTTTTAGTAACTCTTTTCTTATCTTTTGCTCACACTTGCTTTAGTGAGCAAATGTCACAAATTTTGTACTGATCTAAAAATATATATCGAACAAAGTTTTTATTACCATTACCGTAAGGTACAAAACTCAGGCAGTGCACATCTTAACCATTAACAAAAGTACCTTCTAAATTATCTGCAAGTTGAACTTCCAAGTTCAAACATATTAGGCCTCTAATAAGGAGCTTGCTAGTTTTCATGTGTAACCACCTCCATAGAAGTTTATTTCTTAGTAACAAAAACAGTAACGCGGTTCATACAATGATAAAGAGTAATCCCATCCATCCACGCAACATTTTGCTTCTATTTATTGTCAAGGTTCATCTCTTGAATGTTGAGCAACAAATTATCAGCACGAAACATGACTTTGTTGAATGAATGAGCCATTGTAGATGCAATCTCTGTAGCAGCTTCAATCTTTCTGAGAGTACTAAACGCCTTGTTGGCGATGGGTTGACCAATTAGTTGTGCACTTTTTTCTTCTCCCTATTTTTAAAGTTATAATACAAGTAGCTCGTTAGTTGATCATGTAAATAAACTACGTAGCTCACGTCGATCAGTTGATATTATAAATATGTAAGAGGTAACCATTTCAACCTAATTACTTTATAAATGGCCCGAATTAGATTGTGGATTGTGTTGTAACTCAATCAGATCAAACAAGTTTTCAGCTAAAATTATAATGGTGTGAAAAGATTAAAAGTTACCCGTGCCTATTTTTTATCGTCGCTAAATAAAATTTAGATAACTAGTGTCTATGGGTCACAGCCGAACCTGATGAAGACCCTCCTGACCCAAAAAAATATTAGGCGAAAGTTTACTATTAAACAATAAACCTTTAAATACAAATATTAAAACATATAAGAGAAATAAAAAGGCTAAAAACCAATTTTACCGTTGCCAGGACTCGAACCTGGGACCCTTAAAGAAAGGGCCGACAACTGAAAGCTGAGATGAGTTTTCAATCATTGATTGGTTTTTGCGATATATTGAAACTTTTGATTTATTTAAATTTCATATATTAGATGGTATAATGGGCTATTATAGGTTGTGCTGCTTGCTATTAGTTTTATATAATGGGCTGTAATTTTTTTTAGGATTTAAACCGTATGTATTTTATGTATTTTTTTTAGGGGTGTTCATGGTTCGGGCAATAAACCGAATAAACTGAAAACTGAACCAAACCGAACCGAAAAAAATGAACCGAACTGATAACCGAATCGAATTTGTCAAACCGAACCGAATTAAAAATTCGGTTTTCGGTTTGATATGGGTTTGGCTATCTGAACCGAAAACCGAATTTATATATATATATATATATATATATATATATATATATATATATATATATATATATATATATATTTGTTTTTTTATATTTTTGTATTATTTTATATATATAAAATGTCCATTGAAATTTTATACTAATATAAAAAACACTTTTTATGCTTGAAATTTTTTTTTTTGCAAAAATTAAATATAATTAAATTTTAAAAAAAATATAAATAGTGTAACCCAAGTATAAATTCGGTTTTCGGTTTTGACCCATAACCGAATCGAACTTCGGTTCGGTTCTCGGTTCGGTTCGGTCATAGATATTTTCGGTTCGGTTCGGTTTTCGGTTATGACCCCAAATGTTTTTTACCTGAACAACCCTAACCGAATAAATGGATTAACCGAGAACCAAACCGATGAACACCCCTAGTTGAGAGAACAAATTACATGGAATAGGCTACATTGTTACAAGGGTTACTAAACCAGTCTATCGAATTAATCGATTCGTTTCTAATATTCCTACTAGAAATCCAAGTATAAGACGATAACTTGACATCGTTGAATAAGAGGTCTTTTCGGAGCCGCTTGCCAGGGACAGAATCAGGATCAAATATGATCGGGTGTACAAATTTTTTTGTAAGTATACTAAGTTATTAACACTAAAACACATTTCGATGAACCAGGTGTATTTAAGATGTATTTAGGAAAAATCGATGTTTTTTTTCAAAAATTAACACTACATCGAAAAAATCCATGGGTGTCTCGGGACCCCGCGGGAACTCCTGGTTATGTCCATGCCGCTTGCTGGAGAAAAGAGACTTGTTCGTGTAGTTCGAGAGAGACCATAAGGTGGCATTAACAACCACATCAAATGATTCTTAAGCTTTTCTGCAATGGGGACCCGATAAGCTAGGTTGACTACTTCGCTAAGGGAAGTGATAGGGGTATTCAGGACCTGCCACCAAGAAAATTATCTTTACAAGTATCAGCTGAAAATAGGGCAAGAAACAAAGAGATGTTCTTCGGTCTCGAGGTATTGTCACAAAGAGGGCACCTGACTGAATCAACATCAATCCCACGTCTGTCGAGGTTGAACGTTGTTGGAAGTCTTTTTGTTTGCAATTCGCCAAGACTCAAATTAGGTAATGACCAAGTTTCATGCGTGCTCTAATTATAGCATCCAACATTCAAATTAGGTAAAGATCCTTGATCACTCTCCCCATTACATATACCGGCACAACCTATACAAATTGTGTAGAGTAGCCAACATCGTGTCCAAATATCTTGCATAGAACCAATAAGTGACATCCGTTCAACTATATATGTCGGACAATCGACATCTAGCTAGTAACCAAATTTACATAATTTAAGCACCACATCAACTATTGTACAGTATATAATTCGCCTGTTACTTAAACATTTCACATGTTAAGAGGGTGTTTGGGATTACAAATATATTTTTGGTGCTTAATGACTTGCTACTTTTTTAATGACAAATAACTGAATAATGTGGAGTAAAATTGTAATGATATGTTGTTTGCTCATCTCTTTGGTAGGCATATAAATTAAGCACAATAGTTAGACATGTCAATTGTTACTCTAATTACTCTTTACTCCCAAATGAGTACACGTTTTTCCTATAGGTTTTTTCTAGATTACTCGTGTTTAAGACAGCTAGAGCCTCCAATAAAGTTTCACTTAGAAAGAACCTAGTGAATTATAATTGTTAGATTAGAGAGTACGTGATGCTTATAGTACATTTTAAAACATAGGCTCAAGAAAGCTTATATGTTCATTCTTGTGTGCGAAAAGTACACGAGTGAACCTAGTCTGTTAATTGTGCTAGATGAACGAATACGAATGTTATCCGGACACATCTATCATCTGTTACTTTTGGGTTTTCAGTCCTTTTCTGTGCTCTGAGGATAGATTCTAGATAAATCATCATGGGTCAGTTATATCTTGTCATGTGTTCTATATGTACAGCCGCTAATTTTTAAAAGAGATACAAAGCTAGATCAATAGGTTCTGTAGATCAGCTTATTATTTAACCATATATTTCTATCGCCTATAAATATGAGCAAGAATCAGTCATTTATTTTCACCGATGAATGGTCTCCTACAAAGAACAAGGGAAGCCTAGTGTCCCTTTGAGTTCCTCCGAGCACTTCATTGGTATACCCTAGTTTAAACCACTGAAGTGTTTGGGGGAACTCCGAGAGCCACTTGGCACCAAAGGTCCAAATAGAAGGATTATTAGAACATATTCTGCATATCTCAAGAATCATATGTAAGATTTCCACATCATACAAATATCTTGCTAACCAACGCTTTCCTTTCGGCAGTATCTAAAAAAGTGAAGCTTTTTGTCAATCTGTTATGTTTCCTCAGTTAAAATATAGAACACGTGTTTGCTGTATCATATTTCTTTAGTAAATGGAACTCTAGATATTTGGCAAAAAATCAAGACTTTTTATTAAACTATACTGCACACTTATCAAAGATTGTCTTTTTTCGTGTATATTATGAAATACTAGAAGGGTACCCGCGCAATGTGGCGGCGGGTACCTGTGACTATATTTTTTGCGTTATTCGGTTATCCGGTTACATATTTAGTTGTCTTTTAGCTTGATCCATTTGACCCCTCAGTGATAACTGGCCCAAATTGACCTTTTGTATCTGCACGAATGAATTAATTGCCACATCTTATTTGACATTCTTGTTTTTTACCGATTTGTGAGCAACAGCTAAATGTCATTAGTTTTCAGGCTGATGTGGACAACAGTGGGACAATCGACTATGGCGAATTTGTTGCAGCCACAATTCACTTGAACAAATTGGATTGAGAGGAACACTTGGTTGCTGCATTTCAGTATTTTGACAAGGATGGAAGCGGTTACATCACGGTTGATGAAAATTAGCAGGCATGTGCAGATCATCGCATGACCGATTTTCTTGTGGAAGATATCATTAAGGAAGTAACTGTGTTATTGTTTGTTCCTGTAACTAGTTTTTAGAGCATGACAGAATTGATACTTGTTTTGATACATTTGAGATTTGACGTTGCAAACCTGAAACGATGTCTTTGAACTTATTTTTAGAAATGCAGTTTCTTTTTCTTTGTATATATCCTTGCAATGAGATTACTGTGTTTAGAACCTGGAAAACCCAATTCTGGAAAATATTTCTGTTTTGAATATGATTTTGATATGGTATTTGGAAAACCAAAAAGTAGTATCATATGAGGATACAAAACGTGTATCATTTATGATTAGCTTTACTCACTGATCATTCGGTCACTAAAAGTGAACCGTTGCTCACTGTTAGTTGTAAAAGAGAGTGGCTAAAATATTTTAAATAGGCTTTGGTGTAAAAGAAATTGACATCTTTTTCCTACCAAAAGAGAATAGTCACTAAAAATTTAACCCTTTTGCTTACTAAATATAGTGTAAGGATAGACTTTTAGTGATGGCTTCGGTAGCGAGTGTTTTCTTTTTAGTGAGAGTTGACAAAATAGATTTTAGTAACTCTTTGCTTATCTTTTGCTCACACTTGCTTTAGTGAGCAAATGTCACAAATTTTGTAGTAATATATATTCTAGTCAAACCAAAAACTAAAAATATATATCGAACATAGTTTTTATTACCATTAGCCGTAAGGTTCAAAACTCATGCAGTGCACAACTTAACTATTAACAAAAGTACCTTCTAAATTATCTGCAAATTGAATTTCCATGTTCAAACATATTAGCCCTCTAAAAAACGAACTTACTAGTTTTCGTGTGTACCACCTCCATAAGAGTTATTTCTTAGTAACAAAAAAAGTAACGCAGTTCATACAATGATAAAGAGTAATCCCATCCGTCCACACGACATTTTGCTTCTATTTATTGTCAAGGTTCATCTCTTGAATGTTGAGCAACAAATTATCAACACTCAACATGACTTTGTTGGATGAATGAGCCATTGTAGATGCAATCACTCTAGCAGCTTCAATCTTTCTGAGAGTAATAAACTCCTTGTTGGCAATAGCTTGACCAATTATGTGCACTTTTTGCTTCTCCCTATTTTTAAAGTTATACAAGTAGCTTTTGTTAGTTGACCATGTAAATAAATTACGTAGCTCACGTCAGTTGATCTTATAAATATGTAAGAGGTAACCATTTGAACCAAATTACTTTATAAATGGGCCGAATTAGATTATGGATTGTGTTGTAACTCAATCAGATCAAACAAGTTTTCAGCTAAAATCATAATGGTGTAAAAAGATTAAAAGTTACTCGAGCCTATTTTTATCGTCGGTACTATTATGCAATAAACCTTTAAATACAAATATTAAAACAGTATTTTAGAAATCATAATGGTGTGAAAAGATTAAAAGTTTCCCGAGCCTATTTTTTATCATCGCTACTATTTAAACAATAAACCTTTAAATACAAATATTAAAATAGTATTTTAGATAACATTTAAACTTAAATACAAATATTAAAATACTTGTATTTTGTTTTGTGATGTGGGATATGTCCTATATCATCTTCTATAAGTTGTAACAATTGTTTGAAGTAATATAATTTTCACCTTTGCACCAAAAAAAAAAAAAAAAAAAAAAAAACAGTATTTTAGATAACATTTAAACTAAAAAGGCTAAAAAATAATATTACCGTTGACAGGACTCGAACCTGGGACCCTTGAAGAAAGAGCCGAACTGAAAGCTAAGGTAGATTTCAATCATAGATTGATTATGCTACAGCGGTTTTTGTGTTATATTGAACCTTTTAATTTATTTAAATGCAATATATTAGATGGTATAATGGGCTCTGTTTTATGTTTTGTATTATGGGTTGTGCTGCTTGCTATTAGTTTTATATAATGGGCTGTAATTGTTTTTAGTATTTAGACCGTATTTATTTGCTAATAATTATTTTAAGAAATTATTATTTTTAAATAGATGATCCTTGGAGAGTAAGACACTCTTAAGTCATGATTTACACTTGCTTTTACTTGTAATGTATCTTTTATATTCATCACAGTTTTAAATCACTTAAAGCATTAGACGCATTTAACAATTTGTTACCTGAGCATCATGTCTCTTTTGAGATACTTAATAAATTGAAATCTGGTAATCAGTTAGTATCGGGTAACTATATACTATTCCTATTTCATTCAGGCATTTTTGTTTCATCATTTCTCCGGGGTTACTGATTATAGTTTGACAGCTGATATGGAGACCGGACTATATAATGTCTCTGGTGGTTTGACTGAATGTAAAGGCTTACTCATAGATTATTGGACAAGATTTAGCAAGTATTGTGAACGTGCAGGTAATGTTCATATTCATCAGGTGGGGAAAATGTTTTCATTTATTAATTATGCCTCTCGGTCTCATGAAAGACATATACATGCAACTGAAACTAACAAGAGAAGTGCATATAGACAATTTCAACAATATTAATGCATCTCCAAATAAAAAGTCTGAAAATTTCCTTTAAAAAAATAAAGATATTGATCCTTTCCTTGTTTGATGCATTTAGGTTATACCTGAGAGTTTATCAGAAGAAGAGATTGCTGGTTTGAAGGAGATGTTCAAAGCAATGGATACGAACAACAGTGGTGTTACATTTGATGAGCTAAAAGCCGGACTAAGAAAGTTTTGTTCTACATTAAAGGATACACAAATACGAGACCTTATGGATGCGGTAAGGCTGTTATCAGACATAGGGGTGGAAAAATGGAATTGTTGGCAACATGTCAAAGTGGGTAATTGTTGTAAGTTCGAAATGGGTCGGGTTGGGCTACCCACTTAAACTTTATAAGCCTTAAAAATTATAAGTAAATTATATGTTCAATAGGATTGCAGAACTACATTATTACATTGAAAATCTAGCTATTTGTAAAAAGGACACTAAAAGGTTTTTTTGCGTTGACCTTTATCTATTTAGCTATTTTTTTATCTTGATCCATTTGACCCCTTAGTGATGACTGACCCAAATTGACCCTTTGTATATGCACGAATGAATTAATTGCCACATCTTATTTGACATTCTTGTTTTTTACTGAAAATTTGTGAGCAACAGCTAAATGTCATTTTCAGGCTGATGTGGACAACAGTGGGACAATCGACTATGGTGAATTTGTTGCAGCCACAATTCACTTGAATAAACTGGATCGAGAGGAACATTTGGTTCCTGCATTTCAGTATTTTGACAAGGATGGATGTGGTTACATCACGGTTGATGAACTTTAGCAGACAACTACGGAATCGCATGACCGATTTTCTTGTGGAAGATATCCGTAAGGAAGTAACTGTGTTATTGTTTGTTCCTGTAACTAGTTTTTAAAGCTTGAAAGAATTGATACTTGTTTTGATACATTTGAGATTCAACATTGCTAACCTGAAACGATGTCTAGCTTTGAACTTATTTTTAGAAATTCAGTTTCTTTTTCTTTGTATCCTTGCAATGAGATTACTGGAAAATATTTCTGTTTTGAATATGATTTTGATATAATATGGTATTTGGAAAACCAAAAAGTAGTATCATTTGGGGATACAAAAAGTGTATCATTCATGATTAGCTTTAATCACTGATTATTCAGTCACTAAAAGTGAACCTTTGCTCATGCAGTGCACATCTTAACCATTAACAAAAGTACCTTCTAAATAATCTGCAAGTTGAACTTTCAAGTTCAAACATGTTAGGCCTCTAATAAATGAACTTACTAGTTTTCATGTGTAACCACCTCCATAAGAGTTATTTCTTAGTAACAAAAACAGTAACGCGGTTCATACAATGATAAAGAGTAATCCCATCCGTCCACTCAACATTTTTCTTCTATTTATTGTCAATGTTCGTCTCTTGAATGTTGAGCAAGAAATTATCAGCACGCAACATGAGTTTGTTGGATGAATGAGCCATTGTAGATGCAATCTCTCTAGCAGCTTCAATATTTCTGAGAGTAATAAACGCCTTGTTGGCAATAGCTTGACCAATTAGCTGTGCACTTTTTGCTTCTCCCTATTTTGAAAGTTATAAAAGTAGCTCATGTTAGCTGATCATGGAAATAAACTACGTAGTTCACGTCAGTTGATATTATAAATATAACCATTTCAACCAAATTACTTTATAAATGGGCCAAATTAGATTCTGGATTCTGTTGTAACTCAATCAGATCAAACAAGTTTTCAGCTAAAATTATAATGGTGTGAAAAGATTAAAAGTTACCCGAGCCTATTTTTTATCGTCGCTAAATAAAATTTAGATAACTAGTGTCTATGGGTCACAGCTGAACCTGATGAAGACCCACCTGTTTCACAGGTTGTATGGGAGGATTCCAGGATCGAATGATCATAACAACAACATGCCAATCATCATATAAAATAAGAATCGATAAATAGAGAAACAAGAAAGATTGGGTTTGAACCCTATAACTGATATTGAATAAAATGAAAAGGGTTGATGTTTACAGCAAATTCTAAACCTATATATACAAGATGAATCGGTGCTTTAATGAATAGTCACACCGTTTGAATAAAAGTAAACGTTGCAATGTTTATAAACCTAAATAACCGTTTATGCGGCCTTTTTCCAACACCACCTGACTCAAAAAAATATTAGGCCAAAGTTACTATTAAACAATAAACCTTTAAATACAAATATTAAAACAGTATGTTAGATAACATTTAAGAGAAATAAAAACACTAAAAAGGCTAAAAAATAGTATTACCGCTGCCAGGACTCGAACCTGGGACCTCTTGAAGAAAGAGCCGACAACTGAAAGCTGAGCTGAGTTTTCAATCATTGATTGATTATGCTACAGCGGTTTTTGTGATATACTGAACCTTTTAATTTATTTAAATGCTATATATTAGATGGTATAATGGGCTCTATTTTATGTTTTGTGTATTATGGGTTGTGCTGCTTGCTATTAGTTTTATATAATGGGCTGTAATTTTTTTTATGATTTAAACCGTATGCATTTGTTAATTATTATTTTGAGAGAACAAATTACGTGGAAGAGGCTACATTGTTACAAGGGTTACTAAACCAATCTATCAAATTAATCGAGTCGTTTCTAATATTCCTACTAGAAATCCAAGTATAAGACGATAACTTACCATCGTTGAATAAGAGGTCTTTTCGGAGCCGCTTGCCAGGGACAGAACCAGGATCAAATATGATCGGGTGTACAAAATTTTTTGTAAGTATACTAACTTAATAACACTAAAACACATTGCGATGAACCGGGTGTATTTAAGATGCATTTAGGAAAAATCGATGTTTTTTTCAAAAATTAATACTATATCGAAAAAATCCATGGGTGTCTCAGGACCCCGCGGGAACCCCTGGTTCAGTCCTAACCGCTTGCTGGAGAAAAGAGACTTTTTCTAGAGAGACCATAAGGTGGCATTAACAACCACATCAAATGGTTTCTTAAGCTTTTCTGCAATGGGGATCCGATAAGCTAGGTTGACTAGTTCGCTAAGGGAAGTGATAGGGGTATTCAGGACCTGCCCCAAGAAAAACATCTTTCCAAGTATCAGCTGCAAATAGGGCAAGAAACAAAGAGATGTTCTTCAGTCTCGAGGTATTGTCACAAAGAGGGCACCTGACTGAATCAACATCAATCCCACATCTGTCGAGGTTGAATGTTGCTGGAAGTCCTTTTTGTTTGCAATTTGCCAAGACTCAAATTAGGTAATGACCAAGTTTCATGCGTGCTCTAATTATAGCATCCAACATTCAAATTAGGTAAAGATCCTTGATCACCCTACCCATTACATATATCGGCACAACATATACAAATTGTGTAAAGTTGACAATTTCGAGTCCAAATATCTTGCATAGAACCAATAAGTGACATCCGTTCAACTATATATGTTGGACAATCAACATCTAGCTAGTTATCAAATTTACATAATTTAAGCACCACATCAACTATTGTACACTATATACTTGGCCTGTTACTTGAACATTTCACATGTTAAGAGGGTGTTTGGGATTACAAATATATTTTTGGTGCTTAATGACATGCTACCTTTTAATGATAAATAACTGAATAAGCAGTGTTGATATGTTTGGATTAACCCAAATGCTTATTAAGCTTATTTTTCTAGCAAGGAAATATACACTTTTAAATAAGCACAAGAGAAACTAGGTGCTTTTTTGTGCTTAATTACAAGCCTAGAACATAAATACAAGTGTGCAATGCTAAACACCCAGTAACCTAAGCTAGTTGTTTATAAAGAGCAATAGACACACAAAAAACAAGCTAGGTTATATGGTTTTCATTGTTCTTTTTTATTGCTTAAGCCCCTCTTTGGATTGAAGCTTATAACTTCAATTTAATAAAAGGAAGTATATACATATTGAGAGAAAAGCTAACCTCAACTGTCACCCTGAATCACACGCTAATGTGTTGAAAAATCATAGATATACCTAAATATCAACCTAGGATGACAAAAATCAAAAGAAAAGACAGCTAATGGAGTAAAATTGTAATGATATGTTGTTTGCTCATCTCACTGGTAGGCATATAAATTAAGCACAATAGTTAGACATGTCAATTGTTACTCTAATTACTCTTTACTCCCAAATGAGGACACGTTTTTCCTACAGGTTTTTTCTAGATTACTCGTGTTTAAGACAGCTAGAGCCTCCAATAAAGTTTCATTTAGAAAGAACCTAGTGAATTATAATTGTTAGATTAGAGAGTATGTGATGCTTATAGTACATTTTAAAATATAGGCTCAAGAATGCTTATTTGTTCATTCTTGTGTGCGAAAAGTACACGAGTGAACCTAGTCAGTTAATTGTGCTAGATGAACGAATACGAATGTTATCTGGACACGTTTATCATCTGTTACTTTTGGGTTTTCAGTCCTTTTTCTGTGCTCTGAGGATAGATTCTAGATAATCATCATGGGCCAGTTATATCTCGTCACGTGTTCTATATGTACAGCCGCTAATTTTTAAGAGAGATAACAAAGCTAGATCAATAGGTTCTGTAGATCAGCTTATGATGGAACCATATATTTCTATCGCCTATAAATACTAGCAAGTATCAGTCATTTATTTTCACCGATGAATGGTCTCCTACAAAGAACAAGGGAAGCCTAGTGTCCCTTAGAGTTCCTCTGAGCACTTCATTGGTATACCCTAGCTTAAACCACTGAAGTGTTTGGGGGAACTCCGAGAGTCACTTGGCACCAAATAGAAGGATTATTACAACATATTCTGCAGATATCAAGAATCATATGTAAGATTCCCACATCATACAAATATCTTGCTAACCAATGCTTTCCTTTCGGCAGTATCTAAAAAAGTGAAGCTTTTGGTCGATCTGTTATGTTTCCTCAGTTAAAATATTGAACATGTGTTTGCTCTATCATATTTCTTTAGTAAATGGAACTCTAGATATTTGGCAAAAGATCAAGACTTTTTATTAAACTATACAGCATACTTATCAAAGATTGCCTTTTTTCGTGTATATTTTGAAATATTAAACATCGCCTTCTTTTGGGTGATTTATAAGTATATTATTACGATACAAGGTAACCAACTGACCCTAAACACATGACCAAAAGAGATATCCGTTTTAGATGAAAAGAGTTTGATGGATGCAAAATTATAACCAAGCAACCTGTTTAGGTTAAACTGGGTGTGCTATGTCTCATAGGCTTATATGTTTTAATCATTGTTTGCGAGTAGGTTAGTGAATGTTGTTGTGTTATCCATACCAATAGTGCTGATGGATCTCTTCTCTTCATCACAGGACCTGATAATCAAGTAGATGAGGATGACAGAATCATGGGAAACCCTTTACCCAAAAAAATTAGCCTTGCAGATCGAGGCCTTCCACTATGATTTTTTTCTTAAAAATTAACACTTCCATTTAAAAGGAGAATCATATATCACTGGTTGGAAGAGATTCAACTTAACATTTATCGAGATAAGATGACCCTTTCGATTAAAAAAATAACGAAGACATATAGGAATGCCTTCATATATATGATACTGATTAAATTGCAGAACGTTTTTGGCTGTTGGCCAGTATTTGTGCTTCAAGGCATTCAGGTCATAGTACATATAGGCGTATAGCATCCATCTTTTCTTCATCTGTGGTGATGCAAGCTGCTTTAGTTGAGGTACATCGTCGTTTAGTTTGATTGTTATATATGTATGTTGTTTATGACATTATGGGTAAGTATTTGCTAGTCATACATGTACGATCTGATTATTATGGAACATATTAATACTTCAATTATCATTTATTTTGCTATGTGGTTCTGCATGATATTTGATAGCAATTTGCATATGATACTATGTTGATGAACCCCACTGAAGCTTAATCTTAATGGAAAGCAGTTGAAGTCATTTAGCACCCAAAACAAAGAAATAATACGCATACTAAAATTATAACTAAAATAAGTAATGAACATGAAACAGTGATTGAGATATTGATGTAGCTTGAAAACATAACTTGAAGTTACTGGATATATATCTTCATCGGCACCAAAATTTTTACCTGCATGAGTACATGACAACCAAAATATCCACCGAGGGGACCAAATTGAGACCCTACTATATTTGAGAACTTTAGACATTAATTCTGCAAAATAATAATAATAATAATAATAATAATAATAATAATAATAATAATAATAATAATAATAATAATAATAATAATAATAATAATAAATAAATAAATAAAAGACGCTATTGCTCTATGATAAGAGTCACTTGAGACCTGGCGTGCGTGAGATCCTACCACTAGATAAGGAGAACTGGTGACTAAGGTTTCCCCGACGACACCGTGTAGTCGGAAATCACTAACGACAAAAAAGCTCTTGACCGAGACTCCAGTGCGTTGAATTTTTTACCAAAAAATCCCCGACTATATGCACTTTAATGATTTTGTTGGAATTGGCCTTCGATTAGACAGCAACTTGTAACAAAAAGATACAGAAGGATAATGATACAAACTGAATATGTATTGATCGTGAATTGTATTGAATTACAACTGATTGTTTACAGACTAATCTACCCCTATTTATACTTGTTGAATCGTTGCCTTCATGCCAAGTGACACACCGATTCAATAAAAGTAAACGACATACCTATTCTATATAACGGTTTATACCGTTTTATTCTTATGGCCCAGCCCAAACACATTTTCGGTTTATACCGAAATTTACTTAATACATACATATCCTATTCTAATTTACAATTTCTAACCAAAGTATAATAAGTTTAGTTTAACATCCAATACTCCCCCTTAAACTAAACTTGTCCAAGGTGAGTCTTCTACTTTCTTGACTTGTCTTCACAGTAACGTTGCATCTTCATAGGAGTAATAAGCGAGAAGAGATTCTTCCATCTTGTCTTTTTCTTTCAATTTGGTGTACTCATATCCAAGGTGTCCATAGTTGTTACATCTATAAAATTTCATGTCTTTCTTGTCTCGTTCTTCCTTAATGTATGCCTCTTCCTCGTCTTCTTTCTTGCTTTTGCATGTTGTGCTGCTTTGTTACTTGCGTTCTTGCTTGATTTCTTGCTTTCTTGTGATCACCAAGCGTGATCAGCCTTACTACTTGCTTTCTTGCTTCTGATCGTATGATCAGTTTTGTACTTGCTTTGAAACAAAAGTTTCTCTTACTGGTCGAAACACGGAGGTTTCTCTTACGGGAT
Organism: Artemisia argyi; assembly: GCA_030686995.1. Lineage (NCBI taxonomy): Eukaryota > Viridiplantae > Streptophyta > Magnoliopsida > Asterales > Asteraceae > Artemisia > Artemisia argyi. The sequence continues at coordinate 42,799,093 of CM060683.1, read as the reverse complement.
GAAACACTGAGGTTTCTCTTACTGGTCGAAACACTGAGGTTTCTCTTACTGGTCGAAACATGGAGGTTCCTCATACTGGTCGAAACACTGAGGTTTCTCTTACGGGGTGAAACACTAAGGTTTCTAACAAAACTAGGCTTCTTAAAAACGATAGGTTTCTACTTACTTCTTACTATATGAACCACAAGGGTTCGGTTTCTTACTTCTTACTAGTTTTAAAAACAATAGTATTTATCTTAATTGCTTACTTTGCCATGGTAAGGATTCCTTTAAATACTAGGTTTTTTTCTTCTTACTTAATATGTTATATTTTTATTAATTAATTATTATTATTATTATTATTATTATTATTTTATTTTTTTTTTGTTGTTGTTGTTGTTAAAAAATACAAGACTTAATTGTACTTTCTTACTTTCTAACCTTCTAAAAAAAAACTAAGTCTAACTCTAGGTTAAAATCATAATGTGTAGGGAAATACCAAAATTGACTACTTGTGTTCTTTCTTCCTCCTTCAATCAATTGCTGGTGTGATCAGAAGAATAAATCGTTCCTCCTTTCTTACTTCTTCAATCGATGTCGATGCCTTCTTGATTTGGGTAACCACAATTGGTGGTTTTGTCTTCTCCTGATCAGACTTCGCCTTCTTACTTCTCTAATAAATGAAGCGGGTAATCCTTCTTTCTTTCTTGCGGTTGATTCGTGGAATAATTCTCCCTTGATCGATTAGCCTTGGGCTCTGATACCAAATGTTGGAATTGGCCTTCGTTTAGACAGCAACTTGTAACAGAAAGATACAGAAGGATAATGATACAAACTGAATATGTATTGATCGTGAATTGTATTGAATTACAACTGATTGTTTACAGACTAATCTACCCCTATTTATACTTGTTGAATCGTTGCCTTCATGCCAAGCGACACACCGATTCAATAAAAGTAAACGACATACCTATTCTATATAACGGTTTATACAGTTTTATTCTTATGGCCCAGCCCAAACACAATTTTGGTTTATACCGAAATTTACTTAATACATACATATCCTATTCTAATTTACAATTTCTAACCAAAGTATAATAAGTTTAGTTTAACATCCAATAGATTTATTGAAGCCTAATGTAGTAACCCGACTAATATATTAATTTTCTTATATTTTTTTTCAACTACATAGGAAGAGATGATCCGGCTACGGGATCTGAGAGTGAATACGCCTATCGGGTTAGCCTACACCGAGGAGGAGATACTTGCTCTAGTTATAAAGGGCAAGTAGCGGGGTCACATAACCGATTGGGGTAGGGTGTTAGCCGGCAGGGGCAAGACAAAGTTACCTTACATGCCGCCTCTACCTCTAGGTACGTTGTATATTTGTTTGCTTTTGTTTTATGATTGAATGTAGAATGATATTAAAGTTAAATTATAGCACTGAAATTTTCTGTTGAACTGTTAAAGAGTAGGTAACTTCTTTTATGATAACTATCTATGTAGTTGTTGCCTTTTGATCCTTTATGATAACCCCCAGATACGTACACTGGGCCTCAGATTGACTCGATGATGGCTAAGAAAGACCGGAAGATTGCTGAAGCTAAAGAAGAGGCTAAGGCCGTTCTGCACGAGCTCACTCAGTTCATGTCTATATTCCAGAGTAACCCCCAATGGGCTAAGTTAATGAGCCAGATGCCGTCTCAAGGCGAGGTAGGCTCAGGTAGCGGGAGTAGCGCGGGCGGCAGTGGCGCAGTCGGGAGTTGTGATCTAGAGGATGGTAGCGGCGATGATGACGAGGAGCGGTAGAGGTATATGGGTTATTTTGTGTCAATTATCATTGAAACTATATTTTTTGCGACCCATATCTTGTTATTGTAAAGTTTAGCATTTTGTCGACTTGAACATTGCGGATATTGCAACTTTTGTGGATATGCAGCTAGGTTTAGAGATTATAACACCCGTTTTGAAGACTTTGTAATGTTTTAATGTATTTGAGGGTGTTTAGCGATTATATTTAACTGTTTTAGCCGTTGTAATTTGTTTTCGGATATTGGCATGTCGGTATTGGTTGTGTAAATGTTTAGTTGTGGTACATGTTGTGGTAGAATTTTTTCGAAACACATCTTGAAAACTGCTGTTGTGCAGCAGCAGCATGTTCTCCTGACGACACATCGTTGGCAAAAAATAAGGAAATTTTTACTTTTGTGAAAGCGTACTGACGACATGTCGTCAAAAATCACAAGAAAAAAAATGACTTTTTTTTTTACTTTGGAGAAATACGTACCGACAACATGTCGTCGACAATCAATAGAAAAAATTTGAATTTTGTTGACTTTTGTGAAATATGTAGTCGTCGGTAAACAAAAGTAGTTGATTAGTTTTAATTAAGTAACTAATTAACAAACTTTGTATAGACGACATGTCATTGATACAAAGTAGGTGGAACCACGAGTTTTGTTTGACTGAAAAGTGTGTTGGTCCCATTTTGACATCGGGAAACGTCGCCGGGAAGGTAACTTGCAACATCGACGACTTCGTGCCGACGCATTGACGTCGGGGAAAGTTCGAATCGACGACATGACGTCGGCAAGAAGCAAGAAAAGTGATTGGCAAAAGCATCGATTGTACTAATGCTACAAAAGGTAACTAAATTAATAAGATTATTAGACTAGTCATTACGGGTACGTCACCAAGGGTCGGTCTACCCTTGGTGGCCGCGTCCCTCCCCCGAAGAGATGACCAAGATGACGCGTCTCCCAGCCACTTTGCTCCATTCGATCCCCCATGTGACCGAATTGTGTGTGTGTGTGTGTGTGTGTTTTTTTTTTTTTTTTTTTTTTTTTTTTTTTTTTTTTTAATTAATTAATTTGTATGGGGTATGTTTTTGGTATCTATTGGGATCACCTTATGTAACACCCCCAAAATTTGGTACAGCGGAAGACTAATCAAGCTTTCGGGGTGCTACTGATACATGGGAATTGTGCCCTCGCAACAGGTTTCACCTCTCAAGGGATCTCGAGAAGCTTACAACCCCCACCAGGCAGTGTACCTGATCGTTGTAGTATAGTATAGTGACAAGTACCGGGGGATTGATCGTTCAACTCAGGAATAGTGTCGTTAGGATTAAACTTAATCTAACTAGGTCTAAAGGTGAAGGATGATTCTTTTTTGTAGTTTTATATTTTACGAAAAGTAGGTAAAAATCTCGGGTATTAGAAGGAGTGGCGGAATTAGTTGCTAATCAACTATCCCAAAAGCTACTAATTAAACTAATGTGCAAGAAAAATAAACTAAGGTTCTACAAGGTAAGTGAAGCATGTCTACCCATGATATGTTACTCTTTGCTAGCTATCCAATTCTACCTATTGAATTGTCACACCTTGTTTTAATTGACGGGTTGTATTCCTTAATACTAGTCGTAAGGCCGTGTACGATCTTCCCTAACTCTATAAGCTCCTACTTCACTCCTATGTCGAGCCGTTAAAAGCTCCTAACATGGGATCATTAGAATTCACTTATGCATTAAATACAACCATATAATCGTAGTACACCTCCGATCATATTTCTTAAGACGTTCAAGCAAGTTACCAATTGGAAGTCTGCCAGTTTTCTTAAGCCTAACATCGAATTCAATCAACCAAACAAGAGACAATAGGAATCAAGAATTATAAGCTAAATTAACTAGACCTATTGAAGTTGTCACACTTTAATTGATGAAGATAGACACAAACATCAACAAAGACATCAATAAGATCTAATCAATTATATACAAGTTTCACACAATCATAAGTAGACACAAGATGAATTAGCCAAGCATAATTAATGAAGAACAAGCAACAATGATAATGGAAAACATAATTAAGATAGAATCAACAAACCAACATATGATGTTTATGGAGTGATTGAAACCCTATAAGTTGCTGGAAAAACACCTACCTAAACCCAGGAATCGAACTTAGAGTTTAGGACTTACAAAAAGTGAAGTAATAAGTTTATATTTATAGGCAGATTTTCTGTCGGCCCATCTTGACGGCGTCAGCCGGTAAGGAGTGACAGCGTTACAACCACTTTTTCACCAAATCGAAGATTTTTTCGTCCCAATCGTTTCCTTTTTTGAATCGCTCAAATCCGAGTCCGTATGCAAAAGTTATGGCCAAAACAGTGTCAGCTACTCCGCGCGCAAGTTGTGATTGTCTCGATCATCTTGTGATGGTTTCACTAAGGTTTCTTCTCGTGTAAGCCTTCTTCCTGACATCGTCACTTTAAATCATCTGACATCGTCAGGTTAAGTCCTGACGTCGTCATGTATAAACGTGTTCTGGGCCGTCACATGTAACTTGCTCTTGACGGCCTTGGTGGCGCCGTCATGTACAAATGCCTTGAAATCTTTCTGGCCCGTCACGTACAACTTGAATTATCCACCTCTTTATCAATGAGTGACGGTGTCACTTTGTACAGCTTGATGCTGTCAAGTACTGTTTCCAGCAAGGATTCTTGATTTTCTAGTTTTCTTCATTTTTGAGCATAAAACCGTCCAAAAAGCTCCAAAATGCTTCATATTCCAGAAATCACGTCCCAAGTACCTAAAATGACAAAAGGAACGATTTAGGGCAATATTTGATCAAATAATCACGATTTAGGGCTTAAATGACCCCCTAAAAGCGGTACACTTTTCGTCTCATCAAATATCCCTACACTTGGGATTTGCTTGTCCTCAAGCAAATGAGCTTTTATTCTAATCAACATACAAGTTAGGGGTCATTTAACACTAATATAAAAGTAATTACAACAAATGATCGTTCCACCTTAATCAAAACAAGCATGGAAATTATACACTAGCACCTCACATTAAGTATTTGGATACTCTCATCTCTCAGGTGTTGTAAATTTATATGTCATAATTGGAAATGGATAAATATCACTCCCTACCTGTCATAGCAAATAGATTACCATAGGCTTGGGAAAGGATCAAACCTCCACCACTTGGCGTAAGCACCTAGGATAAATTATCAAAGAGGTCTTTTAAAGGGTTATAACGTTAGGTGTAGCGGATATGGAAAACACGGTTTTGTTGGATAAACGAATATTTTACTGGTGGCAAGTCAATTGTCTTAGTTAACTACATGTACAATGAGGCGTTGCTAAGCCAAGACTCGACTCATCTTGAACTAACTACGACACTTTTTGGATTTTTTTTTCAAGACACTATTTGAATTAAACATAAATAAAAGAAACGGATGGTAGCCCGTAGGTTTTTCTCTTTTCTTTTTTCTATTTTTTTTCTTTTCTTTTTTCTTTTCTTTTTTCACCTCTATTTCTTTTCATATTCTTTTTCAAATTTTTTTTCCCTACACTTTTACTCTACCATCCAAAATAATACATCAAACGGAGCTCGTTTCCTCCCTACACTTGAGCTTTTACATACTTTACAATCACTATTCTAATGACTCGAATCAAGATAATCAAAGCACTTGGAGTACTTTTAAATATTAACGCACATATGGGGGTAATAATTGACGTCATCCATTACTCCATTACAATAGTACTTTACCCATGAGTCCCAATCGTCCCAAAACAATATGTACAAGATATGACTCGACTTAGCAACCATGTAATCAATTAGACAATAAACTAAGGGTTTAAACAAATAACAATAATGCACTAAAGATGAGTGCATACACGGAAGGCTAAGGCGATTTGGTTGCACATTTGGGGTGGATTGTAAACAAATTCTATCTTTGAGTAAGATGCTTAAAGTTAGAAACGAAAAAGATAGGCTCAGAGGGGTGTACTAGGGGTATCGTGTACTAAAAATGAGTATAGCACAAAGGTGTAGGAGAATTACTTGACCTATGAAGTCAATGTAATTATATTACAGGTGTGAAACAAGGGTTATCCTAATGCCTCTTATCATGTAGTAAATCCTAACTACACGAATGTAGTCTCACTAGCAGTCTCGGGATGCATCGCTAACACAAGTTCTAGAATCTAAATACTACCGGTACACTCACAAGCATTAAGAATGAATGCTTTTTCCTAAAGATCTAAAGGCGAACCTCACATTTTTGGGGTGGAAATTTTTGAGTGGTATGGTTTTGTGCTAGTCATACAACTCTTATCCATGAGACGCTTGTTAAGGCTAAAGTTTCACTCCTAAATGTTATAAAAAAATTTAAATTTGGCGCTAAAATTGCACTAACAAGTATTTCTCTCAGTTTTATTACACATTCACTATCAAACAAAACAAAAATCAAGTGGTGTTATAGTTTCTAATATACCCGCCCTACACTTAAACCGAACATTGTCCCCAATGTTCTAGATAAAAGATGTAAAAGTAAAAATAAATAAGAATGAAAGAAACTAATACTCCCCTGATTCGTTCGATGTGGATAATGTGACAACATGGTTAAATCTACTTCCAAGAAAATGAACGTTGAAAGCTTCCCTCCAGAAATATAAATCACCTTCTTGTCCTGTAATTAACAAATACAAAACCAAAGCATCAAACTGAACAAAAATCACAACTAGATGTAATTCCAGACTTAGAAATAGAAACAAAACAATTAAAGGATATGATACTTGTGGAATGAATTACAAATAGGAACTCTGATGCGTGGGAATTGCACCAGGCTTTACCTCTCGAGGGATCTCGAGAAGCTTACAACCCCCATCAGGCAGTGTACCTGATCGTTGTAGTATAGTATAGTGACAAGTACCGGGGGTTTGATCGTTCAACTTAGGAATAGTGTCGCTAGGATTAGAAAACCTAAGAACTAGGTCTAGAGGTGAGGGATGATTCTTTTTGTGTTTTTCTTTTTGTTTTTATAAAAGCAAGTAAAATCTCGGTTTTTGAAGGAGTGGGCGGAATTAGTTGCTAGTCAACTAACCCAATAACTAAGATGCAATCAAAATAAAATACTAAAAATGAAAATAAATTAAATTAACTAGAGGTGTGAGCAATATAGGGGAGAATTCTGTTTACTTAGGTTTCACTACTCCCTAGATATCTTTTACAGGTTAATTACTTGTTACAGTTGCGTGGATGACGGATTGTATTCCTTAATACCATTCATGGGGTGGCGTACCTACTTCCCCAGTCCTATAAGCTCCTACTTCACTCCTATGTCGAGCCGGCTAAGAAGCTCCTAACATGGGATCACTAGAATTCGCTCATGCATTAAATACAATCATAAAAACCTAGTACACATCGGTTCATGTTTCTTAAGACGTTCAAGCAAGTTACACAATGGAGATCTGCCAGTTTTCTTAAGCCTAACAATGAAATCATTTATCCATTACAACTATAAACAAGCAATCAACCTATAATTAACATCTAGGTTTCATTACATCTAAGGAAACACGTGAAAGATCTAGCCTAGCATGTTATAATCAAGACAAGCATAAGATATATTCAAACAACACATAGACATATTGAATGAATTGAAAGAGGACTTATCTTAATTGAACATGAAAGGTTTCAAGGGGTGAAAACCCTTGAAAATACTGTTACAAACGACCTAGGGTTTATTAGGTTCGACCCTAGTATTCTCCATACAAGTTCCTCTTTTTTAATGAATGAAAAATAGAAAAGTATATATAGATTTTGTGAGGTGATGGCGTCAAGAGTAAATGTCTGACGCCGTCATCTCGCCGCCAATAAAGTTCTCGGACTGCCTAGATCTGGGTTTGACGTCGTCACGTGTAATCCTTCTTCAGGCCGTCACCAAAATAACTCTTGACGCCCTTCTTCTGACGCCTTCAGGTTTTCTCTGGGTCGTCATGGATTTTACTCCTCACGCCGTCACATTTTCCTTCTTAACGCCGTCAGGTACTGTTCCCAGCATGGAAAATTAAGTCTTTGCCGTTTTCTTCACTTTTATGCTCCAAAAATGTCCAAAATGCTTTCTTTTCCAGAATTCACTACCAAAGTACCTAAAATCACAAAAGGAACGATTTAGGGTAATTGATGCGTGGGAATCGCAACAGGCATTACCTCTCGAGGGATCTCAAGAAGCTTACAACCCCCACCAGGCAGTGTACCTGATCGTTGTAGTATAGTATAGTGACAAGTACCGGGGGATTGATCGTTCAGCTTAGGAATAGTGTCGCTAGGATTAGAAAGCCTAAATACTAGTTCTAAAGGTGAGGGATGATTATTTTTGTATTTTTATGTTTTTATGAAAGCAATTAAAATCTCGGGTTTGAAGGATTTGGGCGGAATTAGTTGCTAATCAACTAACCCAATACTAAGATGCAATCAAAATAAAATACTAAAAATGAAAATAAACTAATTAAACTAAGGTTGTGAGCAGTAATTGGAGAAAATGTGTTTACTTAGATTTCACTACTCCCTAGACATCTTTTACACGTTAATTACTTGTTATAATTGCATGGATGACGGATCGTATTCCTTAATACCATTCATGGGGTGGCACACATAACTCCCCAATTCTATGAGCTCTTATCTCCTCCTACACCATGCCCAGCACAACTATAGGGATTGTAAACAGTGGCTCATGCATTAAATACAACCAATAAAGACCTAGTGCGCCTCGGTTCATGTTTCTTAAAACGTTCAAGCATGTTACCATTTGGAGATCTGCCAGTTTTCTTAAGCCTAACATATAAATCATTCATCCAAGACAAGAATAAACAAGTAATCAACACATAATCAATATCTATGTTTCATTAGATCTAAGCAAACACAAGATAGATCTAGCCTAGCATGATAGAATTAAGACAAGAACATGATATAGACAACCAACACATAGACATGTTGATTGAATTAGAAGAACACTTATCTTGATTAATCATGCAAGGTATCAAGGGGTTGGAACCCTTGAAAAACCTGTAAAGTTACACCAAAATCGTACTTAGGGTTTCTCCCAAAACTTCTCTTTTAATGTGTGAAAATTAGAAAACTATATATAGAAAAACAGGTATGACGGCGTCAAGACAAACAATGTGACGCCGTCACCTCGCCGCCAAAACTCTCCTCGGACTGCCTAGATCCACTTCTAACGCCGTCAAGACTTAAATACTTCCAGGCCGTCACGACTCTTTTACTCTTGACGCCCTTCCTACGTGACGCCGTCAAATCTGTTCTGGGTCGTCATGGAAATTCATGAGATTTGCTCTTGACGCCGTCAAGGTTTTGCTCTTGACGCCGTCACCTACTGTTCCCAGCTTGGAAAATTAAGACTTTGGCGTTTTCTTCACTTTTATGCTCCAAAAACGTCCGAATTGCTTCCTTTTCCAGATTTCTCTCCCAAAGTACCTAAAATCACAAAAGAAACGATTTAGGGCAATATTTGATCAAATGAATTCGGATTCGGGCTTAAATGACCCCCTAAAAGTGGTTCATTTTTCGCCTCATCATATACCCTTACACTTGAGATTTGCTTGTCCTCAAGCAAATGCGCTTTTATTCTAATCAAAATACAAGTTAGGGGTCATTTAACACTAATATAAAAGAAATTACAACAAATAATCGTTCCACTAAAGACCAATAAACAAGCACGGAGGTCATACACAAGCACCTCACAAACAGTGTTTAGATACTCACATCTCTCGGGTGTAATAAAGTGTAAATTACAATATGGAAACGGAAGATATCTCTCACTACTTGTCATAGCAAAATAGATTACCATAAGCTTGGGAAAGGATCAAACCTCCACCACATGGCGTAAGCACCTAGGATAAACTATCAAAGAGGTCTTTTAAAGGGTTGTAACGTTAGGTGCAGGGATATGAAATACACGGTTTTGTTGGATAAAGGAAGTTTTACTGGTGGCGAGTTAACAATCTTGGTTAATTACATGTACAAGATGGCGTTGCTAAGCCAAGACTAGACTCGACTTAAGCTAATAAATGAAAAATAACAAAAACATAAAATAAACATAGAATGAAACGGGATGGTAGTCCGTATGTTTTTTCTCTTTTCCTTTTTCTTTTTTTTTTCGATTTATTTATTTACTTTTTTTTTTGATTTTTTTTTATACACTCTTACCCTACCATCCAAAATAATACATCATAGGGAATGAACATTTCCCTTACACTTGAATCTTTACATACTTTAGATTTGACTAATGTCACAACCCACAATTTCAGGTCATTTTTCCAAACTTCGACATTCTACTATTCACAAATTACTATTCATCGATCACTATTCATTGTTTTACTATTCATCGTTTTTGAGGTCAATTTGACATTCTGAGACACATTCAGGAATTTTACTATTCACTTGACACTATTCATTTCCGAGAGAAAATCACTATTCACGTGCATTACTCATGTCGTCGTAAATTTAGTTTACGAGTGTTCAAATTCGCGTAACCGTATTGGTTCAGGGGCGAATTCATGCATTATTATCAGGGACATTTCATACGGACTAGAAATAGTCTGCATATCATCATTAGGGCACTTGCATACTATTCCACTCGTAGGATAATTAAATTTATACTTTTGGTACAATTAACGATTTACGTATGTTTATTTTAAATAAACACTAATACGCGAACTATAAACGTGACTAACATGTCCGACACTCCCGACTATTATCCCAATATATTTTTATACTCATTTTTATAATATAAAAATTATAATATCAATTTACCCGGTATTTTGGAAATTTATTTATTACGTATTGTACGTCTAACTTAATAACGGCGGTTTTCACAAAAATTAAACAATAATCACCCGAACTCTCCGTACTTGTACCCGACACATTTTTACAATTTTTACGACTTTATTATGTCCCGAATAACTTCAATAAAATTTATTTCTAACAAACCCGGTACCCGATAAAACCTAAAACTATCACTACAACACATTACCACTAACTTTTTAATAAAAACCCAAGACACCCCCCCCCCCCCCCCCGGTCCTAATGAGCTAATCTCACCAACTCACTTTAATGCTTACCAAACATTTGTCTCCTAAGTATAAAATACACCTTTTCATCCCATTTTATTCCAAATTATTTTTACAAGTGTAAGTAAGAACTCTTTCTCTCATTTTCTCTTGGTGTGAATCGACCTAGGGTGGTCAAGAAGCAAGAACAACAAATTTTCCAAGATCTAGGTGTAAACTTGTTCACTTAGTCATCCTTGTTGGAGTTTTGAAATTGAAACTCAAGGATTAGTAGGTTTTTCATCATCCAAACTCCCTAAACCCTCAAGTAAGTTAACAAACTCATTTTTATAATTTTTATAAGTTATTACTATGGTTATATACTTTTCTTACAAGAACTCATGCATATAATGATTTATACCACTCTATTTTGTACATATTTAACTTTGAACCCTAGAAATGAAAACATGAGAAACCCTTGTTAGACCTAGTGGATTGATGATGTTTAAGGACCCATGACACCCTAAGAAGGTGTATGGTAGGATTAGACTAGTTTTGTGATGATTGAAAGTGGTTTGGTTGAAGTTGGAACAAGTTTGAAACTAGGAAAATGGTTTTTGAAACTACATATTGACCTACTGTCCCTATTTTTATTTCATGGGAAAATCAGTAGATGGTGGTTAAGTTTTGACCAAAGATTTAGAAAATACTTTCAAAAACGAAACTTTAGGCGAAAGAATGGATTAAAACGAGCTTATAACGAAGGAGATATGATTTTTGCAAATTTAACGACGAAAACTATTTCTTATAAAAACTGCTTGCTGTTTGGCAGATTTCGACGTACAAATAGAGGCATTAAACGTAACCTAGAGGAACCGAGTTATCAAAAATATATTAGTATATACAAAAACGAATCCGTGGACATAAAGAACAAGGAAAATGAGCTTAAAACGACCAAGTTATACCCGTTTTAACATCGTCAAACTATATATATATATATATATATATATATATATATATATATATATATATATATGGTCACAAATAAAAATAATAACTTACGCGCTAAACGGTATATTTTCTAGAAATGTTACTAAGGACTATTTTCTTATCAAATTAATACGTATGACTCAAGGGAATATTTATACGACTTAACGACGTTATTTCAAGGTTTTCGATACAAGGAATTTAACGCTAACATTTTTATACGAGATAATACGACAAGTTATATACTTCTATATATGGACTTATTTTTCCTAAGTATGGAAACTATTTTACTATGACGATAACTAGTATTTCCAAATTACGAATGGTATGGGTATCATGTGCATGTGCATTCATTTCATTACGGCTTGATCTTAATTAGATCGCGATTATTCATTTAGGTTGCGGCTAGTGTTCGCGCCTCATTGTCCCGATTTCTTTACCATCGTTGTACCATCCTTTCGAGGTGAGTCTTCATAGCCCCGTTTTAATTACTTATTTGATTTTAAATCCCACGGGGGAGAATACATTGCACAATTATTTTTGTACATGCCCAAGTATTACAAATTCCATACATTGCTTAAGTTGCCTTATTACCATGTCTTGACAAGTCCCCTTTATTATCATGGACCGTTAATTTTAGTACTAGGCGAGAGTGAGTGGATAGATCTATCGAGGGTGACGCCTCCATTCATGTTTGGGTTGCTCCAACGGGACGAATGCATTTCATGTCTTATTATAATTGAGTGTCTGGTAAACACTCTGGTGGGGCCATTACAAAGTCTAGCTTCGGGGTCATGAGCTTAAGAGCCAATGTAGCTTTTTTTGACATTTTGTCGGTTTACTTATTACTTGCGGCTTATGTACTTACGATTTACTTACAAACCTATGATTATTCACCAACTTTATGTTGACCGTTTTCGCAATGTATTTCTCAGGTAACTAAGGCATATTCTCATGGCATGCATGGAGTCACTTTGTGTATCAAGGATGACGCGCCTCTTTTGGAATTCATGCACTTTTGAACTATCGTTTGATTGTACTAAATTATTTCCTTAAACCTTTTCCAACTTTTGGGACCTATGTTTTATAACTCTGAATATTTTGAATGAATCAAACGATGTATTTTATAAACGACACTTTAGGTCGTTCGATATATCCTGGTTGTGTGCTATGATCCGTTACACCCTCAGGTATTCCATTCCGCTGCCATTCAGGTATTTTGGGGGTGTGACAGATTGGTACCAGAGCCGAGGTTATAGAGAACTAGGATGCATCATGGACCCTAGACTATAACCATACCATCATAGCATATCATCATTTCATCATAAGTGCATATTTACTTATTTTTGGTGATTCCATTTTACGAGTTATTTATTTTATTTCGCCTTGATTATCACAGAGACATGTCTTCGAATCCCGACACTGTCATACTTTACACCATATCAGACTCCGATGATGAGGACTCTGTGTCCTCCACTGTTGTTTCACCACTTGTTTCTCCTACACCTGAGTTGCCACTTTTGGCATCAGATGATGACACCGAGCCTTTCGAGGAGGAGGAGACGGCTCCTACTCCTCATGTCCATCCTACTGTACCCACTGACATACCATCACCTACTACTACCACTTCGTCAGAACCGAGACTTATGTTTCCTAGGAGTAAGACCATTCTGGTTGCTAGGAAGAGTGTTCGCCCAGCTACATCTACTTATAGGACCCTCCCTAGTCCTACTGTGCCTACACCACCACCACCAGCCATACCCACTACTACTCCTATATCTACCTTACTCTTGCCACTCAGGAAGCGTGCAAGGCTTACCACCCCAGATTCACCTACTACCGAGACTACTGACCTTTCACCACCACCAGTATACCACATAGGTGAGAGTTCGAGAGCGGCTGCAGCTAGGGATCCTACAGCCGTTACGCTAGATGATCAGTTAGGTGCTCAGCAGGAGCAAGTTGATAGGTTGGGGTATAGAGTTGATGAGATTATTACCACTCGACTTAAGGCTGTCGAGGAGCAGGTTGAGGATTTGATTCAGGGCAGAGTTGGTATTGATGTGTCATACCATGGACTCGAGGCACGACAGTTGAGGCACCAGGAGCAGATTGATCTACTTAGAGATGAGCTACCTGAGATTCGAGATAGAGCTCAGGCGACACAGGAGACTCAGTGGGAGCAGGTAGACCAGTTGGCATTGATCCGAGAGAGGTTAGTCGTATTGGAGCGCAGAGATGCTTCTTTTCAGTTACGAGTCCAGCATCTTGAGGAGATCGTGGTTGCGATGGATCGTGAGATTCGCCGCTTGAGAGGAGAGCCTGGACCATCTAGAGCACCTGGAGGAGCCTAGACATAGACTGGTATTATATTAGCTTTTATTACTTTCCTAGTCCCGAGGTGTGGGACATAGTTCAAGAACTTGTAGTCTTTTGGTTGTTGTACAAACAAATATATCAAGTGCGACTCTACTATGTTGGAAATGTTGTGCTATATATTATATCGGTCCATGTAGGCCAAAATTTTCATGTATTATATTCATGTGTTGTGATTATATTTATGATGTTTCGTGGTTGCTCTTTATTGTTGTCATATTTATACAGGTTGTGGTTGTATCTATACATGTCGTGGTTGTATTGATACAGGTTGTGGTTGTATATATACGTGTCGTGGTTGTTGTGGTTGTATATATACTTGTCGTGGTGATATCTAGACAGACTGTGGTTGTATTCGTACATGTCGTGGTTGTATTTGTACTTGTTGTGGTTGTATATGTATATACATGTTGTGGGTGTACATCTTTGGTTCGATGACTATTTCTAGTATGATTTTTCTCATGGCTATTTCCATTGTGATTATCAGAAGTATGGCACCAAGGAAAAGTAAGACTGCACCAGAAACACCCGCTATGACTCAAGCCGCTATCCGCAAGTTGGTCAGGGATAGTATTGCAGAAGCTCTGGAGATTGAGAGAGCTGAGGTTACTGCTAGGGCTGCCGAGACTGCTTCTAATACAGGGGCAGTTGAACCAACTGGTACTAGGCGTGAATGTACATGGAAAGATTTCAAGATTAGTGATCCTATCAAGTTTAAGGGCACTGAAGGAGCGGTTGCTTTGATCCGCTGGTTTGAAAAGACTGAGAATGTATTTCTCATGTGTGGATGCCCGGATGCCAACAAGGTAAAATTTGCTACTGGTATGCTTCTTGATGAAGCTATGTCTTGGTGGAATTCATATGCTCAGCCGATTGGCATGGAGAATGCTTACAAGCTCACTTGGGAGGAATTCAAGAAACTGATGTCTAAGAAGTTTTGCCCTCGTACCGAGGTGCAAAAGCTGGAAACAGAATTTTATGAGCTTGTGACTAAAGGTGATGATATCGAGACCTACTTCAGGAGGTTTCAGGAGTTGGCTGCACTATGTCCAACTATGGTTCCCGACGATGAGAAAAAGATGGAAAACTTTGTTGGTGGATTGCTTGAAAGTGTTCGAGGAGATGTGATTTCTTTTGATCCTCAATCAATGGAAGAGGCTATTCGTATAACTCAGAAACTCATGGTCCAAGTGGTAAAAGGAAAAGCTACTGTCAATAACAATAACCGTTCAAACAACACCAACTACACCAACACTCGAAACAACAACAACTATAACAACAATCGGAACCGCAACTATCCCAATAACCGAAACAACAATAACAACAACAACAAGAGAAGGTTTGATTTCAACCAAGGTGGAAATGCTGTTCAGCCGCCACCTAAGAGGCAAGAAGTGGCAAGGGCTTATGCTGCAGGACCGACTGAAAGGAAAGGATATGAGGGTAATTTACCCAAGTGCGAAAGGTGTCAGAAGTATCATAACCCAGGACGTTGCCCAGATCTATGTGGCAACTGCAAGAAGGTTGGTCACTACACCAAAGATTGCAAGAGTCCAAACTTTGGTGGCAATCAGAAACCACCGGTAACGTGTTTTGGATGTGGAGAACTTGGACACTTTAGGAATGAGTGCCCAAAGAAGAAGAATCAAGGAACTGGAAACCAAAATGGAATGGCTCGAGGAAGAGCTTATGTTATGGGAGGAGAAGATGTCAAAGAAGACCCGAATGTTGTTGCGGGTACGTTCCTCGTTAATAATCGTTATGCATCCATTTTATTTGATTCAGGAGCGGATAGAAGTTTTGTTTCTATTGCATTTACACCTTTACTTAACATAGAACCAACCCCATTAGACACTTCCTATATCGTTGAATTAGCCGATGGGTCTTTAGTTAACACCAACACCATTGTTCGTGGTTGCACTATAAATTTCCTAGGCCATCCATTCAATATAGACCTTATACCCGTAGAACTCGGAAGTTTCGACGTTGTTATCGGTATGGATTGGTTATCTCGGCATCGAGCAAGGATTATTTGCGAAGAGAAAGTTATTCACCTTCCTTATAACGGTAAAACTTTAGTTGTTCGTGGAGAGCGAAGTGGAACTAGACTCAGTATCATATCATGCATTAAAACCGAGAAGTACATAAAGAAGGGTTGTTATGCA
Source organism: Artemisia argyi (assembly GCA_030686995.1). Classification (NCBI taxonomy): domain Eukaryota; kingdom Viridiplantae; phylum Streptophyta; class Magnoliopsida; order Asterales; family Asteraceae; genus Artemisia; species Artemisia argyi. Next base: position 42,782,732 of record CM060683.1, on the reverse strand, counting down.
TTCTTGGCTCACATCACGGAGAAGAAGTCGGATGAGAAACGACTTGAAGATGTGCCAATTGTTAAGGAATTTCCAGAAGTTTTTCCGGAAGAATTGCCAGGACTTCCGCCTACACGCCAAGTTGAGTTTCAAATTGAATTAGTGCCAGGAGCTGCACCAATTGCACGAGCACCGTATAGACTTGCACCTTCGGAGATGCAAGAATTGTCGAATCAACTACAAGAACTTTTAGACAAAGGATTCATTAGACCGAGTTCCTCGCCTTGGGGAGCACCGGTTTTGTTTGTGAAGAAGAAGGACGGAACTTTCAGAATGTGCATCGACTATCGTGAGCTGAACAAGGTAACGGTGAAGAACCGTTATCCACTCCCCAGAATCGATGACTTGTTCGACCAGTTACAAGGTTCTAGTTTTTATTCCAAGATTGATTTAAGATCCGGTTACCATCAACTTAAAGTTCGGGAAGAGGATATCCCGAAGACGGCATTTAGAACACGCTATGGTCATTATGAGTTTCAAGTAATGCCTTTCGGATTAACCAACGCACCTGCGGTATTTATGGATCTCATGAATAGGGTGTGCAAACCGTATCTTGATAAGTTTGTGATTGTATTCATTGACGACATCTTGATTTATTCCAAGAGTAAGGAAGATCACGAAGAACACCTCAGAACAATCCTGGAACTACTCAAGACGGAGCAATTGTATGCCAAATTTTCTAAGTGTGATTTTTGGATACGAAGAGTTCAATTTCTTGGCCATGTCATTGATAGCCAAGGATTACAAGTCGACCCGGCAAAGATCGGGGCAGTTAAGGATTGGGCTACGCCCAAGTCTCCTACGGAAATTCGTCAATTCCTAGGACTGGCTAGATATTACAGAAGATTTATTGAAGGGTTTTCTAAGATAGCGAAGTCGTTGACAAAGCTGACACAAAAGAATGAAAAGTACGAGTGGGGAGAAAAACAAGAGTCCGCATTTCAATTATTGAAACAAAAGCTTTGTAGCGCACCGATTTTGTCACTACCTGAAGGTATTGAGAACTTTGTGGTATATTGCGATGCTTCGCATCAAGGACTTGGAGCTGTGCTAATGCAAAACGAGAAGGTGATAGCTTATGCATCTAGACAGCTTAAGATACACGAGAAGAATTACACTACGCACAACTTGGAGTTAGGTGCGGTAGTTTTTGCACTCAAGATTTGGAGACACTACCTTTATGGTACCAAGTGCGTAATTTTTACCGACCACAAGAGCTTACAGCATATACTTGATCAGAAGGAACTCAACATGAGACAACGTCGTTGGCTAGAGTTGTTGAGTGATTACGATTGTGAAATCCGATATCACCCAGGAAAAGCAAATGTTGTAGCAGATGCACTTAGCCGAAAAGAACGACTCAAACCTTTGAGAGTTAGGTCATTGGGAATGACTATCATTTCGCCACTACCATCAAAAATTCTAGAAGCTCAGATTGAGGCTCTCAAGGAAGAAAACCGACCACACGAGAAAATTTATGGTATGCCAGAAAGCGAAAATGGCTTTGTAAAGAGATCAGATGGAGTGTTATGCTTCAAGGACCGAAGTTGGATACCACTCTATGGTGGAGTACGAGAATTGATTATGCATGAATCACACAAGTCGAAGTACTCTATTCATCCAGGTTCTGATAAGATGTATCAGGATCTCAAAAAGCTTTATTGGTGGCCGAACATGAAAGCAGAAATAGCTACTTACGTCAGCAAATGTCTTACTTGTGCTAAAGTGAAAGCCGAGTACCAGAAACCGTCAGGGTTACTTCAACAACCAGAGATTCCACAATGGAAGTGGGAACGTATTACTATGGACTTTGTCACTAAACTTCCTAAGACGTCAGGAGGTTACGATGCTATTTGGGTAATTGTTGATCGTCTTACCAAATCAGCCCATTTCATACCCATTAGAGAGACTTATTCTATGGAACAACTTGCTAGACTTTATGTCAAGGAAATCGTCTCAAGACACGGTGCACCAATTTCCATCATTTCTGACAGAGATAGTCGTTTTACTTCAAACTTTTGGAAGTCATTACAAGATTCTTTTGGATCCAAGTTAGACATGAGCACTGCTTACCATCCTCAGACCGATGGTCAGAGCGAGAGAACTATTCAGACACTTGAGGACATGCTGCGAGCATGTGTGATTGACTTTGGAAATGGTTGGGCTAACCATTTGCCATTGATCGAGTTTTCCTACAACAACAGTTATCATTCGAGCATTAAGGCAGCACCATTCGAGGCACTTTATGGTCGTAAGTGTCGATCTCCAGTTTGTTGGGCCGAAGTCGGTGAAGTACAATGTGCTGGCCCGGAGATGGTGCAAGAAACAACAGAAAAGATAATTCAGATTCGAGAGAGACTCGAAACTGCTAGAAGTCGACAAAAGAGCTACGCAGATATTCGACGCAAACCATTGGAATTTCAGGTCGGAGACAAGGTCATGTTGAAAGTCTCGCCTTGGAAAGGCGTGATACGATTTGGAAAACGCGGGAAGTTGAACCCGAGATACATTGGTCCGTTTAAGATACTGGAAAGGATTGGTCCAGTAGCTTACAAACTTGAACTTCTGTCAGAACTTAGCAACGTACACAACACGTTTCATGTTTCGAACCTCAAGAAATGTCTTTCGGACGAGTCTGCCATTATACCATTAGAAGAAATACAACTCGATGACAAGCTTAACTTTGTGGAAGAACCAGTTGAAATAATGGATCGCGAGATCAAACAGTTGAAACAAAGTCGAATTCCGATCGTGAAGGTTCGCTGGAATTCTCGAAGAGGACCCGAGTTTACTTGGGAACGAGAAGACCAAATGCGACGCAAGTATCCACAACTTTTCACCGAGCCTATTACCGAGACCAACACTAACTGAATTCAGGGACTGAATTCCTTTTTGGATGGGCGACTGTCACAACCCACAATTTCAGGTATTTTTCCAAACTTCGACATTCTACTATTCACAAATTACTATTCATCGATCACTATTCATCGTTTTACTATTCATCGTTTTTGAGGTCAATTTGACATTCCGAGACACATTCAGAAATTTTACTATTCACTTGACACTATTCATTTCCGAGAGAAAACCACTATTCACGTGCATTACTCATGTCGTCGTAAATTTAGTTTACGAGTGTTCAAATTCGCGTAACCGTATTGGTTCAGGGGCGAATTCATGCATTATTATCAGGGACATTTCATACGGACTAGAAATAGTCTGCATATCATCATTAGGGCACTTGCATACTATTCCACTCGTAGGATAATTAAATTTATACTTTTGGTACAATTAACGATTTACGTATGTTTATTTTAAATAAACACTAATACGCGAACTATAAACGTGACTAACATGTCCGACACTCCCGACTATTATCCCAATATATTTTTATACTCATTGTTATAATATAAAAATTATAATATCAATTTACCCGGTATTTTGGAAATTTATTTATTACGTATTGTACGTCTAACTTAATAACGACGGTTTTCACAAAAATTAAACAATAATCACCCGAACTCTCCGTACTTGTACCCGACACATTTTTACAATTTTTACGACTTTATTATGTCCCGAATAACTTCAATAAAATTTATTTCTAACAAACCCGGTACCCGATAAAACCTAAAACTATCACTACAACACATTACCACTAACTTTTTAATAAAAACCCAAGACACCCCCCCCCCCCCCCCCTTGGTCCTAATGAGCTAATCTCACCAACTCACTTTAATGCTTACCAAACATTTGTCTCCTAAGTATAAAATACACCTTTTCATCCCATTTTATCACAAATCATCTTTACAAGTGTAAGTAAGAACTCTTTCTCTCATTTTCTCTTGGTGTGAATCGACCTAGGGTGGTCAAGAAGCAAGAACAACAAATTTTCCAAGATCTAGGTGTAAACTTGTTCACTTAGTCATCCTTGTTGGAGTTTTGAAATAGAAACTCAAGGATTAGTAGGTTTTTCATCATCCAAACTCCCTAAACCCTCAAGTAAGTTAACAAACTCATTTTTATAATTTTTACAAGTTATTACTATGGTTATATACTTTTCTTACAAGAACTCATGCATATAATGATTTATACCACTCTATTTTTTACATATTTAACTTTGAACCCTAGAAATGAAAACATGAGAAACCCTTGTTAGACCTAGTGGATTGATGATGTTTAAGGACCCATGACACCCTAAAAAGGTGTATGGTAGGATTAGACTAGTTTTGTGATGATTGAAAGTGGTTTGGTTGAAGTTGGAACAAGTTTGAAACTAGGAAAATGGTTTTTGAAACTACATATTGACCTACTGTCCCTATTTTTATTTCGTGGGAAAATCAGTAGATGGTGGTTAAGTTTTGACCAAAGATTTAGAAAATACTTTCAAAAACGAAACTTTAGGCGAAAGAATGGATTAAAACGAGCTTATAACGAAGGAGATATGATTTTTGCAAATTTAACGACGAAAACTATTTCTTATAAAAACTGCTTGCTGTTTGGCAGATTTCGACGTACAAATAGAGGCATTAAACGTAACCTAGAGGAACCGAGTTATCAAAAATATATTAGTATATACAAAAACGAATCCGTGGACATAAAGAACAAGGAAAATGAGCTTAAAACGACCAAGTTATACCCGTTTTAACATCGTCAAACTATATATATATATATATATATATATATATATATATATATATATATATATATATATATATATATATATATGGTCACAAATAAAAATAATAACTTACGCGCTAAACGGTATATTTTCTAGAAATGTTACTAAGGACTATTTTCTTATCAAATTAATACGTATGACTCAAGGGAATATTTATACGACTTAACGACGTTATTTCAAGGTTTTCGATACAAGGAATTTAACGCTAACATTTTTATACGAGATAATACGACAAGTTATATACTTCTATATATGGACTTATTTTTCCTAAGTATGGAAACTATTTTACTATGACGATAACTAGTATTTCCAAATTACGAGTGGTATGGGTATCATGTGCATGTGCATTCATTTCATTACGGCTTGATCTTAATTAGATCGCGATTATTCATTTAGGTTGCGGCTAGTGTTCGCGCCTCATTGTCCCGATTTCTTTACCATCGTTGTACCATCCTTTCGAGGTGAGTCTTCATAGCCCCGTTTTAATTACTTATTTGATTTTAAATCCCACGGGGGAGAATACATTGCACAATTATTTTTGTACATGCCCAAGTATTACAAATTCCATATATTGCTTAAGTTGCCTTATTACCATGTCTTGACAAGTCCCCTTTATTATCATGGACCTTTAATTTTAGTACTAAGCGAGAGTGAGTGGATAGATCTATCGAGGGTGACGCCTCCATTCATGTTTGGGTTGCTCCAACGGGTCGAATGCATTTCATGTCTTATCATAATTGAGTGTCTGGTAAACACTCTGGTGGGGCCATTACAAAGTCTAGCTTCGGGGTCATGAGATTAAGAGCCAATGTAGCTTTTTTTGACATTTTGTCGGTTTACTTATTACTTGCGGCTTATGTACTTACGATTTACTTACAAACCTATGATTATTCACCACCTTTATGTTGACCGTTTTCGCAATGTATTTCTCAGGTAACTAAGGCATATTCTCATGGCATGCATGGAGTCACTTTGTGTATCAAGGATGACGCGTCTCTTTTGGAATTCATGCACTTTTGAACTATCGTTTGATTGTACTAAATTATTTCCTTAAACCTTTTCCAACTTTTGGGACCTATGTTTTATAACTCTGAATATTTTGAATGAATCAAACGATGTATTTTATAAACGACACTTTAGGTCGTTCGATATATCCTGGTTGTGTGCTATGATCCGTTACACCCTCAGGTATTCCATTCCACTGCCATTCAGGTATTTTGGGGGTGTGACAACTAATCTAATGATTCGAATTAAGAAAATCAAAACACTTGGAGCACTTTTAAGATTAACGTACATATGGGGGTAATATATGATGTTCTTCCCCATTACTCCATAAAATAAGTACTTACCCATGAGTCCCAATTGTCCCAAAACAATATGTACAAGGATATGACTCGACTTAGCAACCATGTAATCAATTAGAAAGTTAACTTAGGGTTTAACAAATAACAATAATGCACTAAAAATGAGTGCATACACGGAAGGCTAAGGCGATTTGGGTGTACATTTAAGTGGGGTGTAACAAATTCTTCCTTTAAGTAAGATGCTTAAAGTTACAAACGAAAAGATAGGCTCGGAGGGGTGTACTAGGGGTATCGTGTACTAAAAATGAGTACAACGCTAAGGTGTTTGGAAAAATTAGTTGACTTAACTAGCCAAGTAATATGACATAAATAGTCAAGTAATTATGATACGGGTTTAACACAAGGGTGATCCTAATACCTCTTATCATGTAGTAAATCCTACCACATGAATGTAGTCTCACTAGCGGTCTCGGGATGCATCACTAACGCAAGTTCTAGAATCTAAATGCTACCGGTACACTCATAAGCACTAATAATGAATGCTTTTCCTATCAAATCTAAAGGCGAACCTCACATATTTGGGTGGAAAATTTTTCTGAATATACGGTTATGTGCTAGTCATACAATCTCCTATCCATGAGACGCTTGCTATGGCTAAAGTTTCACTCCTAAATGTTGTAAAAAATTTTAAATTTGGCGCTAAAATTGCACTAACAAGTATTTCTCATAGTTTTATTACACATCTACCATCAAACAAAACAAACTCAAGCGAAAGTGCATATGTAAGGTATCATCTTTTTACCCTCCCCTTACACTTAAGATGAACATTGTCCCCAATGTTCAAATAAAGAATGTAAAAGTGAAAAAGTAAAGAGAATGAAATCAAATACTCCCCTGATTCGCTCGGTATGGATAGTAGGGTGGCCAGGTTAAATCTTCCTCCAAGAAAATGAACAATCAAAGCTTCCCTTCCAGAATATAAATCATCTTCTTGTCATACATAACCTGTAAAACCTGACAAAATAGACAAGACAACCTCGCGTAAAATCGGCGGCATTCTATATAAGTTACTAAACCCTAGAAAACAAGATAAGATATAATGCTTGTGGAATGAAGTTTGCAGATTCCCTGGAGATTATAAAACTTAATAATTCACAAAAACCATAAGACTCCGTTAGAAAAACAAAACCGGTAAAATTTCCAGATTTTAACTCCTGACGCCGTCAAGAGTAAACCCCTGACGCCGTCAGAATTGACCTGCAGAAATCCTTATGTTAAGTTTCCGAAAAATTTCTGGAAAAACTTGGTCTTACTTCCTGGAAAATCCTGCAAAACTTCATTATGACTCAATACAAGCATTTGACTCTAACAAATACGAATATACATGTTCATTTAATATTGTGGAGAATCATGATCGGTTTGTTTCTTAAAAACATATTTGGGGTTTCCCCTTACACTTATCTTTTGCAAAAATACCTTTAGGTGGAGTTAAGACTAGGCCAAAACAACAAAGTAAAGTATTTCCACTATTTAGTTTAGAAACATGATCAACCAACAATAAAAATTAAACATGCATACAGAAGCAATTAACAAACAAACAAATAAAATCACACAAAACATGGGTTGCCTCCCAAGAAGCGCTTTTCTTTATTTACGAGTCTTGTAGCTAGACTCAAGGTCATGGGTTACTACGTGATCTCATCATCAAACGTCACATCCTCCTCACTAATCATTTCATTGTTATTCTCTTGGTAATGTTTTACACGTTGTATGTTAACAGTGAACTCCCTACATTCAGCATCAATTAACACTACCGCTCCAAATTTAGAAGAATTCTTTACCGTGAACGGTCCATACCATCTAGACTTAAGTTTTCCTGGAAATAATCTCAACCGAGAATTGTATAATAGGACCTTGTCTCCCTCTGAAAATTCTTTGGGTTTCTTAATTCTCTGGTCATGCCATCTTTTAGCTCTTTCTTTATATGTGATGGAGGATTCGTAAGCTTCTAGCCTAAGCTCATCAAGCTCGTGTAATTGCAAGAACCTATTGTTTCCAGCAGTCGTGTAATCTAGGTTGCATGTCTTAAGCGCCCAATAAGCCTTGTGTTCTAGTTCTACCGGTAGGTGGCATGCCTTACCATACACCATGCGGAATGGGGTCGTTCCAATAGGTGTTTTGTAGGCGGTTCGGAAAGCCCATAAGGCTTCGTCGAGTTTAAATGACCAGTCCTTTCTGTTTTGACTAACCGTTTTTTCAAGTATTCTTTTAATAGCTCTATTGGTGTTTTCGACTTGGCCATTGGTCTGTGGATGATAGGCGGTGGAGAATCGATGGGGTACTCCATACCTCTTCATGACCTTTTCCATTTGTGCATTGCAAAAATGAGTTCCCCTATCACTGATGAGAGCTTTAGGAATCCCGAATCTCGCGAAAAGCTTCTTCAGGAAATGAATAACTACTCTGGCGTCATTAGTCCTAAGGGCTTGTGCCTCAACCCATTTTGAAACATAGTCAATAGCGACTAATATGTACTCGTTCCCCCTGAAGATGGAAAGGGTCCCATGAAGTCAATCCCCCAAACATCGAAGACCTCACAAACTTGTATAAAGTTCTGAGGTGCTTCATCCCTATGTGATATATTTTCGGCACGTTGACATGCATCACATGCCTGCACCATTTCTTTTACATCACGGAAAATTGTAGGCCAATAGAATCCCGCATCGAGAATCTTTCGGGCGGTAACGTTTATCCCATGATGCCCCCAAGAGGGACCAGAGTGACATTCCCTCATAATCTTCACCGCCTCATTTTCCGAAACACAACGCCTTATAATTTGGTCAGGACACCTTCGGAATAAAAATGGTTCATCCCAAAAGTAGTATTTAAGCTGAGAAAAGAACCTTTTTCTTTCGTATCTAGTCAGGTGTTCAGGAACAAGTCTACATCTACTTGTGAAGTAATTAGCAAAATCGGCGTACCACGGCTCCGAATCAATCATTAACATCAGTTGTTCGTCAGGAAACGAATCCCTAATCTCACTTCTATCGTGCTTATCCAAGGGGTTTTCGAGACGAGATGATCTGTGGCCAGATTTTCTGCCCCCCTCTTATCGCAAATCTCAACATCGAATTCTTGTAACAACAAGATCCACCGAATTAGTCGTGGCTTAGCATCCTGCTTCGCAAACAGATATCGAAGAGCCGAGTGATCAGTGAAGACGACTGTCTTTGAAAGGACAAGATATTGTCGGAATTTGTCGAATGCAAATACTACGGCTAATAATTCTTTTTCGGTGGTGGAGTAATTCTCTTGAGCGGGATTCATGGTTTTTCTAGCGTAGTAAATAGGTTGGAAAAGCTTGTCGTGACGTTGGCCCAACACAGCCCCGACAGTGAAATCGCTAACGTCACACATGATTTCAAACGGTAACTCCCAGTTGGGTGTGATCATGATTGGAGCTTGTGTGAGCTCCTTTTTTAAGAGATCGAAAGCATCTTTGCATTCTTGGGAAAAAATCAAACGGAGCATCCTTCACAAGCAATTGAGTCATTGGCCTGGCAATTTTGGAGAAGTCTTTGATGAATCTCCGATAAAATCCGGCGTGCCCCAAAAAGCTGCGTATTGCCTTAACAGTCGTGGGGTATGGTAACTTAGATATAGCTTCAACTTTAGCTTGGTCCACCTCTATTCCGTTCCCTGAGATCTTATGCCCTAACACAATCCCCTCCTTTACCATGAAATGACACTTTTCCCAGTTTAACACCAAGTTGGTCTCCTCACAACGTTTAAGCATCTTTTCTAGATTAGCAAGACAGCGGTCGAAGGAGTTTCCGAAGACTGAAAAGTCATCCATGAACACTTCCATGCTATCTTCCATGAGTTCGTGAAAGATTGCGGTCATGCAACGTTGGAAAGTAGCGGGGGCATTACATAGCCCAAAAGGCATCCTTTTGTAGGCAAATGTTCCATAGGGGCAAGTAAACGTGGTCTTTTCTTGGTCCTTGGGTGCTATGGGAATTTGAAAATATCCAGAGAATCCATCCAAGAAGCAATAGTACTCGTGTCCAGAAAATCTCTCTAACATCTGATCAATGAATGGTAAGGGAAAGTGATCTTTCCTCGTGGCATCATTGAGCTTTCGATAGTCGATGCATACCCGCCATCCAGTGACAGTTCTCTGGGGCACCATCTCACCCTAGTCATTCTTTACTACAGTCATTCCACCCTTTTTAGGTACAACCTGCACAGGACTGACCCATGGGCTATCCGAGATCGGGTACATCAGTCCTGCATCCAAAAGTTTGATAACTTCTTTCTTTACTACTTCCTTAATGTTAAGGTTCACGCGCCTCTGGGGTTGCACGGTAGGTTTATAATGTTCCTCCATGAGAATGTTATGTGTACAAAAAGTTGAGTCAATCCCCTTAATGTCGGCCACACTCCATGCGAGTACCCCCTTGTATTTTTTTAGGACCTCTAAGAGTTTAACTTTTTGTTCATGTTCCAAGGAAGAGTTTATGATTACCGGGAGTTGGTCCTCTCCCTGAAGGAAGGCATACTCCAAATGGTTAGGAAGCTCTTTAAGATCAACGTTAGGGGGTTCGATAATAGAGGGTTTGAGCTTGTTCTCGGGCTTTCGGAGCTCGAGATGCTCCGTTGCCTCTTGTCTGGGGTAGAAGGAGACTGCATTAACATCCTCCGTCTTTTCTACCTCTAGCAAAGGCAAAAAACTCTCGTCCCGTAGCCAGCCTTCATCGATCTGTTCATCGACGCAACTATCAATGACATCTGTGAGTTCATCTACTTCCCCGATAAAGTAGAGCCGGTTGGCTGCTTCGAGGGAGAGGTCCATAGAATCCTTAATGTCGAAGGTTGTGCTATCGTCTCCCACTCGTAAGGTTAATTTGCCATCGTAGACATCGATGACTGCACGAGTGGTAGCAAGAAATGGTCTACCTAAGATGATAGGTACCAAGTCATCCTCCTCCATATCCAGGATTACGAAGTCGACCGGGAATTTGAATTTCCCAACTTTGACTAGCACATTTTCGCATATCCCTACGGGGTACTTGACCGATCTATTGGCTAGTTGGATGTTCATACGGGTAGACTTCAATCTAGAGTATCCTAGTTTACGGAACATAGAGTGAGGCATGAGATTGATACTTGCTCCCAAATCGGCAAGAGCATTCTTGATTGATAGAGGTCCTATGGAGCAAGGTAGGGTGAAGCTGCCCGGATCGTCTACCTTCTTTGGTAGCCCTCGATGGGTTACCACTGAGCATTCTTCCCCTAGGGTCACAAGACCCTCGAGTTTCTTCCTGTTAGCAAGTAGCTTTTTGAAGTATGTGCTATACTTTGGCATGTGATATCAAGCATCAAGGAGAGGTATGGTGACAACTGGGTCTTTTAGGTACGACAAGAACCTCTTGTTATCATTCTCAGTTTTCTGGTTCCTTAATCGGGACGGGAATGGGATTCTCACAGGTTGGTTAGGCAGGGCTGATGGGGAAGGGGTCGTCACAGGCGGTTGGTCTGGGGCACCCCCGCCGACATCCTCCTCCTCCTCCCCAGGTTTGTTTGGGTCGAGGGTGATGGGGGACGAGTTTGGGTAAGGAGGGTCCTTGGTTGTCATTCCAGCTCGCGTGGTTATTGCGAGCATGGGGTCATTTTTGCTTGCTGATGGCGTTTGAAGATTATCTAGGGCTGAGTTAAGCTTGTTGAAAAATTCTCCAATACCCTCCTGCTGCTCGTCTAAAAGCTCATTAAGGCCTTTCATTTGCAAGTCTTTTTCTTGAGTGAAGTGACCAAGGTCATCTTCGAAATTGCTCCTGATTGTGAATTCAGGGCCTTCCTCCCCTTCTCTTCTCTTTACCAGATTTTCCCAAAGGGTGTAATCGTCATTTTTGGTAAAAAGGCAAAAGGGAGGGATCAACATAAATGTCCCCTCCTGACAAGCACGCATGTTCAGTTGTGGCTGCTCCTCCGCATTCTTCTACCTCATGTGGGCCTCCACAGTAATCACAGATCAAGTACGGATTCGACAGCTGTTTAGGTAATTGCGATCCAGCTAGGTATTCCACTCTTTTGTGAATTTTGCTCAACCGATCCGAGGTGATCTCAGAAATGCTGACAGTCGACTCAGGTTCATCCCAAGTGTCATCCTGGTCTTGAGCATATTCTTCAATCCTATCCCATCCTTCCTCGGCACTAAGATTGGCCAATCTTCCTTTCCTAGATTGGTTAATTCCGTTTCGGTCATTAGAGGAGATATTTTCGTAGAAGATTTGGACCAAGAGCCAAAGCTCAATGCCATGATGGGGAACTTGTCTTATTAAATCTTTGAATCTAGTCCACGATTTATGGAAGGGTTCATCCTTCCCCTTCCGGAAACGGAGGATCCTATCTCTAAGTGCTGAGGTTTTTCCAGGCGGAAAGAACTTCTCATAGAACTTGGATATGAGTTGCTCCCATGTGAAGATAGATTCAGAAGGGAGTTTGTCATACCATTCTTGGGCTTTTTCATATAAGGTGAAAGGAAAGAATCGCAATCGGGATGTGTCTCTAGTAGCCCCATCCGTATGGAGGGTGTCTACTATTTTCAGGAAGTCCTTGATGTGTTGGATTGGGTCTTCCTCATCTGTTCTGCGAAACTTACACACATTTTTGACAAGCCAAACATCGTTTGCATGCAAGACCTCATTGGTGTGTTCGTTTGGGTAGACAATGGCGTTTGAGAAGCCACGAGAGGTTGGGGAGGAGTAGTCCTTAAGGCGCTTAGGAATGGGGGTTGCGGGAGTTCTCATCTCGTCGTTGGGTTGGGAGCTAGGGGTTGTGACATGATTTTCTGAATTTTCTTCAGATAGAGGTGCATCAAAATCGATGGCAATGCTAGATGGTTCAGAAGTTGAGTGATATTGTCTCAATCTATGCATTTCTCTTTCGGGTTCCGCATAGGGCAAGACAAGGTTTCGAGTGGAACTACGACTCCTAGTGATCCTAAGGTTAAGGGATTCGTCATTTGCCATGATGGCAGGTGGTGAAGAGTTACGAACAAAGACACGAAGAAATAAGATAGACTAAAGAAAACCTAAAAATAAAAATAAAATCTTACTAGAAAGGAATCTAGCAAGTAGACCTAATAAAAAGAAATTCTAACCTAGACAATAACTATTCCCCGGGCTGCGGCGCCAAAAACTTGATGCGTGGGAATCGCAACAGGCTTTACTTCTCGAGGGATCTCAAGAAGCTTACAACCCCCACCAGGCAGTGTACCTGATCGTTGTAGTATAGTATAGTGACAAGTACCGGGGGATTGATCGTTCAGCTTAGGAATAGTGTCGCTAGGATTAGAAAGCCTAAATACTAGTTCTAAAGGTGAGGGATGATTATTTTTGTATTTTTATGTTTTTACGAAAGCAATTAAAATCTCGGGTTTGAAGGATTTGGGCGGAATTAGTTGCTAATCAACTAACCCAATACTAAGATGCAATCAAAATAAAATACTAAAAATGAAAATAAACTAATTAAACTAAGGTTGTGAGCAGTAATTGGAAAAAATGTGTTTACTTAGATTTCACTACTCCCTAGACATCTTTTACACGTTAATTACTTGTTATAATTGCATGGATGACGGATCGTATTCCTTAATACCATTCATGGGGTGGCACACATAACTCCCCAATTCTATGAGCTCTTATCTCCTCCTACACCATGCCCAGCACAACTATAGGGATTGTAAACAGTGGCTCATGCATTAAATACAACCAATAAAGACCTAGTGCGCCTCGGTTCATGTTTCTTAAGACGTTCAAGCATGTTACCATTTGGAGATCTGCCAGTTTTCTTAAGCCTAACATATAAATCATTCATCCAAGACAAGAATAAACAAGTAATCAACACATAATCAATATCTAGGTTTCATTAGATCTAAGCAAACACAAGATAGATCTAGCCTAGCATGATAGAATTAAGACGAGAACATGATATAGACAACCAACACATAGACATGTTGATTGAATTAGAAGAACACTTATCTTGATTAATCATGCAAGGTATCAAGGGGTTGGAACCCTTGAAAAACCTGTAAAGTTACACCAAAATCGTACTTAGGGTTTCTCCCAAAACTTCTCTTTTAATGTGTGAAAATTAGAAAACTATATATAGAAAAACAGGTATGACGGCGTCAAGACAAACAATGTGACGCCGTCACCTCGCCGCCAAAACTCTCCTCGTACTGCCTAGATCCACTTCTGACGCCGTCAAGACTTAAATACTTCCAGGCCGTCACGACTCTTTTATTCTTGACGCCCTTCCTACGTGACGCCGTCAAATCTGTTCTGGGTCGTCATGGAAATTCATGAGATTTGCTCTTGACGCCGTCAAGGTTTTGCTCTTGACGCCGTCACCTACTGTTCCCAGATTGGAAAATTAAGACTTTGGCGTTTTCTTCACTTTTATGCTCCAAAAACGTCCGAATTGCTTCCTTTTCCAGATTTCTCTCCCAAAGTACCTAAAATCACAAAAGGAACGATTTAGGGCAATATTTGATCAAATAAATTCGGATTCGGGCTTAAATGACCCCCTAAAAGTGGTTCATTTTTCGCCTCATCAGTAATATTTGATCAAATAAATTCAATTCCGGGCTTAAATGACCCCCTAAAAATGGTTCATTTTTTGCCTCATCAAACTCATAAAACATATCCACAAGTATTGACACACAAACAAGATAGAATATATGCTAATCATAAATTGTGAATTTTTCATGTTTGAAATTTGTTCTTTTTAACAAAATATAAACTTCCCTACACTTGTCTTTTTGTAAAATACCTTTATATGCAATTAAGACGAGGTTAAAAACAAAATAAATCATTTCCACAAATTATTCGAAACATGAAAATTTAACAACTATGATAAAGCATATATGACACAAACAAACAAATAAAATAAAAAACATCAAACAATTAAAAACATGGGTTGCCTCCCGAGAAGCGCTTGTTTTTGTTCGATTCATGAGCCTGAATCTACCCTTATTTAATGGAAATAGGGGAGGTTTTCCCTACACTTAGGATTAAGTGCGGGTGGAAGTAGCGATACACACCTTTAGGGTGGAAATATGCCACGTGACGTGAAGGGGGTGAGTGAATGGCTTCGTTCATCCTAAAACTACCCGGATAATATTGGTAGATGGGTGGGTCGGTTCCTCTTTTGTCTTCTAGAAATAAATCTAAGGATGGAAAGTTGTGTAATGATTGAGGTTCCGGTTCATCAACACAAGGAAATTCCTTAGAACTAGGTGTAAGGTTATCATTACAAGTATTCAAACCTATATCCTCAAGTGGTGCTTGGTCTAAGGGCTCTACCTCTATTGGGATTCCTAAAGTCTCTTCTACTTCTTCCGGGTAAGTTACATGCAGGGTATGTGCCTCAAATGATGGTAGGACTTGTGGGGTACTGATGAGGCGAAAAGTGAACCACTTTTAGGGGGTCATTTAAGCCCGAATTCGTGATTATTTAATCAAATATTGCCCTAAATTGTTTCTTTTGTCATTTTAGGTACTTTTGGAGAGAAATCTGGAAAAGGAAGCATTTTGAACGTTTTTGGAGCATAAAACAGAAGAAAACGGCAAAGTCTCAATCGTCCTTGCTGGAAACAGTACCTGACGGCATCACAGCTTCCTTAATGACGGCGTCAAAAGTTACAAAAGAGGTTGAAGTGGAAAATACACATGACGGTCCAGAGTGTTTTCAAGCATAGGACCTGACGGCGTCACCAAGGCCGTCAGGGTCCATTTGTACGTGACGGCCCAGAGGAATTTTACACATGACGGCGTCAAAATCAGATCTAGGCAATACGATTTCTATTATGGCGGCGAGTTTACGGCGTCATAACTTAATACATGACGTCGTCACCCTATAAAATCTATATATAGTTTTCCAAATTTCATTCATTAGTGTGCAACTTTGAGGGAAAAACCCTAGGTCGAATTTTCTAGCTTTTTCAAGGGTTTCCACCCTTTGAATCTTTCATGTTCAATTACAGATAAGTACTCTTTCAAATCAATCAATATGTCTATATGTTGTTTGATTATATCTTACGCTTGTCTTTTATTTAACATGCTTGGCTAGATTTCCTTTGTGTTTGCTTATATGTAGTGAAACCTAGATGTTAATTATGGGTTGATTGTTTGTTTATAGTTGTTACGGATGATTGTATTCGATGTTAGGCTTAAGAAAACTGGCACACTTCCATTGGTAACTTGCTTGAACGTCTTAAGAAACATGATTGGAGGTGTACTACGATTTTTGGTTGTATTTAATGCGTAGGAGAATTCTAATGATCCCATGTTAGGAGCTTCTAACGGCTCGACATAGGAGTGAAGTAGGATCCTATAGAGTTAGGGAATATTGTACACGGCCCTACGACTAGTATTAAGGAATATGACCCGTCATCCATGCAATTGTAACAAGCTATCAACCTGTAAAAGATATCTAGGGAGTAATGAAACCTAAGTAAACACAACTTTCCTCATCATTGTTTACACCACATTAGCATAAATAGTTTCATTTTCATTTCTTCTATTTTATTTTTATTGCATTTGTAGTTAATTGGGTTAGTTGACTAGCAACTAATTCCGCCCATTATTCCAAAACCTAAGATTTTAATTTCTTTTATAAAATATAAAAATACAAAAAGAATGATCCCTCACCTCTAGACCTAGTTTAGGAGGCTTTCTAATCCTAGCGAGACTATTCCTGAGTTGAACGATCATTCCCCGGTACTTGTCACTATACTATACTACAACGATCAGGTACAATGCCTGGTGGGGGTCGTAAGCTTCTCGAGATCCCTCGAGAGGTAAAACCTGGTGCGATTCCCACGTATCAAGTTTTTGGCGCCGCAGCCCGGGGAATAGTTATTGTCTAGGTTAGGATTTCTTTTTATTAGGTCTACTTGCTAGATTCCTTTCTAGTAAGATTTTATTTTCATTTTTAGGTTTTCTTTAGTCTATCTCATTTCTTTATGTCTTTGTTTGTAACCTTTGCCATCCGACATCATGGAAGGTGGTTACATCTTTGAACCCATTAACCCACTACAACAAAACCACCCACAAAACCCACCACTACCAAACCTACCTCCTAGGCCCCGAACTTTAGGAGAGTATTCCCGTCATGGCCACCAAGGCTATCGAAACACTATTGAGCTCACTCAAGCAGCCAATGTGTCCCCCTTGCGATCCGAAACCATCCGGTTGGTGCAAAGTGGATGTGCATTCCATGGACTTCGTTCCGAAGATCCTAATCAACATCTAAAGGATTTCCTTAAAATCGTAGATTCTATAGACCTTGATGTTACAACTAGAGAGTCAACCCGATTACACATATTCCAATTCTCTCTACGTGATCAAGCTAGTCAATGGCTTGAACTTTTACCCGCGGGATCCATCACCTCTTGGGATGATCTCACATCTCGTTTCCTTCCTCAATTTTTCCCACTGGGGAAAACTGCGATGCTTAGAAATTATATCTTGATGTTCCAACAACGTCAAGGTGAAACCTTCTATGAAGCATGGACTCGTTTCAAGGACTTACTCCAAAAAGTCCCTCATCATGGTATAAATCTCTGGCTATTAGTTCAAATCTTCTATGACCATGTCGACTTTCATACCAAACGTACCATTGATCGAGCCGCCGGGGGCAGGTTGCGTGATAGAAACGCCAAGGAATCTTGGGAGATTATTGATGCGCTTGCCTTCGACAATCAAGAGTTATGGGAAGTTACTCATGTTATAAACTCGGCTATCAACGCAATCTTGACGCCTGGGGAAACCAATCAAATCTCCGAAGAACTCCTGTGCAAACTTGAGACAAAGGTTGACTATCTCATGGAAAAACAAAAGAGACCTTTAAGTCCTAGACGGGCAACAGTCAATTCGGTCTCAAAAACGATTCCGACACCATTGTCTGAGTCACCCTCTAGAGAGAATGCCAAAACCTTTCAAAATTATACTCCACCTTATTCTCCTCCTCAAAGCCTTAGCTCGGAATTTGAAGCTCGAATGAGAGAGTACACGACAACCCATTTTGAGCGGCTTGCTATATTCGAGGAAGCTGTTTATAAACAAAAGGAGGAGATGCAAGAGAAGATGAAGGAGATGATGAGCCTAGTGGAGGAATACGCAAACCAAAAGACCCCAGAAATGATGTTACAAAGAAAAGAAAACGCTACCCCCACTACCCAATTTGTTAATTCTATCACAACTGTCCACGAGGATAATGAGGAAAAGGAAACCCCTAGTGAACAAACCATTGAGGAACCGCCAAAATCCCAATCACTAGGTTACTACCTAAAACATGATATAAACTAGAACACCATAACAAATTGGATAAAGGGTGACAGGCGTAACCAATCCTCCAAACAAGTTTCAAAGAAGAAGAAAGTGGTTACTAAACAGATGGCTTGTGGGAACTTTGAGATACCAGCCAGCATTGGGAATTTGCAATATCTGGATGCTTTTGCCGATCAAGGATCGGAAGTAAATCTTATGCCCCTAACTATTTACACCAAACTAACCACAGAAATGTCGGCCACCACCCGTGTTAGGCTGTCTTTCGCTGGTCACTCTTATGTATACCCTTTGGGGATTGCAGAGGATGTACTGGTTAATGTTGCAGGATTCATGTATCCTGTCAATTTCATGATCATCGATGATAAAGGAGATGGGTGCATGCCAATAATCCTTGGAGCACCATTCTTCACCACCGCTAGAGCTGTCATTAGGTATGAAAAAAGGGAAATCGAACTTAAGTAAGGAAAAAGAAAAATTACCTTTCCTATGACCCCACATTATGTGCAAGAAAGCCGGATGAAAAGAAAGCTCGAAAACGATATTGACACATCGCCTAATCAAGTTCAAGAAAAAATTCTTGCGTAGGAAACAAGGATAAAAAGCTACAAAGAAACTAAGCCTAAGAGAGGTAAAAGCTGCAATAAAATTCATGTCATGTTTGAATGTAGTCAACAGACGGTGAATCATGTACCATTCGCAAAAGGAGACCTGGTACTCTTAAG
The DNA here is from genome assembly GCA_030686995.1 of Artemisia argyi. Taxonomy (NCBI): domain Eukaryota; kingdom Viridiplantae; phylum Streptophyta; class Magnoliopsida; order Asterales; family Asteraceae; genus Artemisia; species Artemisia argyi. The sequence continues at coordinate 42,763,639 of CM060683.1, read as the reverse complement.
ACACTCAGAATTAACAGTACCTCCAGATAAGCCAAGTCCCTGGTGGTATGGACCATTCACAATTGAAAGCATACGCCTAGATGGGATAGCTACCTTGAGCAGTAAAGGAGGAAGGGAGGTGACTGCGAGTGTCGATCAATTGAAACATCACCACCACGACAGTGAGGATCATAATTATATGGGATACGTCATCTCGAGAGATGAGGACATGTAATTTCCCATGACCTTGGGTCTAGCTACAAGACTCGTAAAATAAAGAAAAGCGCTTCTTGTGAGGCAACCTATGTTTTGTGTGATTTTTATTTGTTTGATTGTTATTTGCTTCTGTATGCATGCTTTATTTTTATTGTTGGTAGATCATGTTTCAAAATGAAATTGTGAAAATGCTTTATTTTGTTATTTAACTTCGTCTTAACTTCATATAAAGGTATTTTGCAAAAGCTAAGTGTAAGGGGAAACCCCAAATTTGTTTCTAAGAACGAAATTGATCTTGATTCGTCACAATATTAAATGAACATGTATATTAGTATTTGTTAGAGTCAAATGCTTGTATCGAGTCATAATGATGTTTTGCAGGATTTTCCAGGAAGTAGGACATAAGTTTTTCCAGAAATTTTTCGGATACTTAACGTAAAGATTTCTGCAGGTCACTTCTGACAGCGTCAGGAGTTAACTCCTAACGGCGTCATGTGTAAAATTCTGGAAATTTTGCGATTTTGTTTTTCTAACGGAGTCTTAAAGTTTTTGTTAATTCCTTAGTTTTATAAACTCCAGGAAATCTGCAAACATTTATTCCACAAGCATTATATCTTAAATTGCTTTCTAGGATTTGTTAGTATATATAGATTGCCGCCGATTTTACGCAAGGTTGCCTTGTTTGTTTTCTCAGGTTTAACAGGTTGTATATGACAAGAAGATGATTTATTTTTCTGGAAGGAAAGCTTTGAATGTTCATTTTCTTGGAGGAAGATCTAACCTCGTTAACACACTATCCACACCGAACGAATCAGGGGAGTATTTATTTTCATTCTTTTACCTATTCTACTTTTACATCCTTTAATTGATAATTGGGGATAATGTTCATCCTAATTGTAAGGGGAGGGTAAATGATGATACCTTATAGGATACAATTGCACTTGAGTTTGTTTGTTTGATGGTAGGTGTGTAATAAAACTAAGAGAAATAATTGTTAGTGTAATTTTAGCGCCAAATTTAAAAAATTTTACAACATTTAGGAGTGAAACTTTAGCCTTAGCAAGCGTCTCATGGATAGGAGTTGTATGACTAGCATAAAACTGTACCATTCAGAAAAATTTTCCACCCAAATATGTGAGGTTCTCCTTTAGATTTGATAGGAAAAGCATTCATTATTAGTGCTTATGAGTGTACCGGTAGCATTTAGATTCTAGAACTTGCGTTAGTGATGCATCCCAAGACCACTAGTGAGACTACATTCGTGTAGTAGGATTTACTAAATGATAAGAGGCATTAGGATCACCCTTGTGTTAAACCCGTATCATAATTACTTGACCATTTAAGTCATATTACTTGGCTAGTAAAGAAAATTAATTTTTCCCACACCTTAGCGTTGTACTCATTTTTAGTACACGATACCCCTAGTACACCCCACCGAGCCTATCTTTTCGTTTCTAACTTTAAGCATCTTACTTAAAGGAAGAATTTTTACAACCCACCCAAATATACACCCAAATCGCCTTAGCCTTCAGTGTATGCACTCATCTTTAGTGCAATATTGTTACATGTTTAAACCCTTAGTTAATTATCTAATTGATTACATGGTTGCTAAGTCGATTCATATCTTGTACATATTGTTTTGGGACTCATGGGACTCATGGGTAAAGTACTTGTGTTATGGAGTAATGGGCCGTATGTGCTTTAAACTAAAAAGTACTCCAAGTGTTTTGATTATCTTGATTCGAGTCATTAGATTAGTTTATTGTAAAGTATGTAAAAATTCAAGTGTAAGGGGAATGTACATTCCCTATGATGTATTATTTTAGATGGTATGGTAAGAGTGTATGCAAAAAAAATAAATAAATAAATAATAAAAAAAAAAGAGAAAAAACATACGGACTACCATCCCGTTTCATTCTATGTTTATTTTATGTTTTTATTATTTTTGATTCATTAGCTTAAGTAGAGTCTAGTCTTGGCTTAGCAATGTCATATTGTACATGTAATTAACCAACATGATTAACTCGTCACCAGTAAATATTGCCTTTATCCAATGAAATCGTGTTTTCGATGTCACTACACCTAACGTTATAACCCTTTGAAAGACCTCTTTGATAGTTTATCCTATGTGCTTACGCCAAGTGGTGGAGGTTTGATCCTTTCCCAAGCCTATGCTAATCTATTTTGCTATGACAGGTAGTGAGAGATGTTTTCCATTTCCATATGGTGATATATACGTTATTACACTCGAGAGATATGAGTATCTAAACACTATTTGTGAGGTGCTAGTATATGACCTCCATGCTTGTCTTTGGTCTTTAGTGGAACGATTATTTGTTGTAATTACTTTTATATTAGTGTTAAATGACCCCTAACTTGTATTTTTATTAGAATAAAAGCGCATTTGCTTGAGGGCAAGCAAATCTCAAGTGTAAGGGTATTTGATGAGGCAAAAAGTGAACCACTTTTAGGGGGTCATTTAAGCCTGGATTCATGATTATTTGATCAAATATTGCCCTAAATCGTTTTTTTTTTTTTGTCATTTTAGGTACTTTTGGAGAGAAATCTGGAAAAGGAAGCATTTTTGACGTTTTTGGAGCATAAAACTGAAGAAAACGACAAAGTCTCAATTTTCCTTGCTAGGAACAGTATCTGACGGGGTCACAACTTCCTTAATAATGGCGACAAGAGTTACAAAAGAGGTGGAAGTGGAAAATACACATGACGGTCCAGAGTGTTTTCAAGCATAGGACCTGACGGCGTCACCAAGGCCGTCAGGGTCCATTTGTACGTGACGGCCCACAGGAATTTTACACATGACAGCGTCAAAATCAGATCTAGGCAATACGATTTCTATTATGGCGGCGAGTTGACGGCGTCATAACTTAATACAAGACGCCGTCACCCTGTAAAATCTATATATAGTTTTTCAAATTTCATTCATTAGTGTGCAACTTTGAGAGAAAAACCCTAAGTCGAATTTTCCAGCTTTTTCAAGGGTTTCAACCCTTTGAATATTTCATGTTCAATTACAGATAAGTACTCTTTCAAATCAATCAATATGTCTATGTGTTGTTTGATTATATCTTATGCTTGTCTTTTATTTAACATGCTTGGCTAGATTTCCTTTGTGTTTGCTTAGATGTAGTGAAACCTAGATGTTAATTATAGGTTGATTGTTTGTTTATAGTTGTTACGGATGATTCTATTCGATGTTAGGCTTAAGAAAACTGGCAGACTTCCATTGGTAACTTGCTTGAACGTCTTAAGAAACATGATCAGAGGTGTACTACGATTTTTGGTTGTATTTAATGTGCAAGAGAATTCTAATGATCCCATGTTAGGAGCTTCTAACGGCTCGACATAGGAGTGAAGTAGGATCCTATAGAGTTAGGGAATATTGTACACGGCCCTACGACTAGTATTAAGGAATATGACCCGTCATCCATGCAATTGTAACAAGCTATCAACCTGTAAAAGATATCTAGGGAGTAATGAAACCTAAGTAAACACAACTTTCCTCATCATTGTTTACACCACATTAGCATAAATAGTTTCATTTTCATTTCTTTTATTTTATTTTTATTGCATTTGTAGTTAATTACGTTAGTTGGCTAGCAACTAATTCCGCCCATTCTTCCAAAACCCGAGATTTTAATTGCTTTTATAAAATATAAAAATACAAAAAGAATCATCCCTCACCTCTAGACCTAGTTTAGGAGGCTTTCTAATCCTAGCGACACTATTCCTGAGTTGAACAATCAATCCCCCGGTAATTGTCACTATACTATACTACAACGATCAGGTACATTGCCTGGTGGGGGTTGTAAGCTTCTCGAGATCCTTCGAGAGGTTAACCCTGGTGTGATTCCAACGTATCAGGTACTTTGTGGGCTTGGATTGTCCACCTCATCCTCCATTGTGTCTAGATTACCTATGTGTTTGTTTTGTACTATGATATTAGGCGTCATCCACTTAGGTATTTCAACATGAGCATATTCATCCCCCAACAAACTTGTTTCATGATCCTTCAAATTTGTTGTTAATTGATTTGTTATGTTGTTTGTTGGGTTGTCTACTCTATAATAATATTGGGCACAATCTTCTATAGCATCCCATGCTTCTTCAGCATTTAATTATCTAAGGTCCCCGTTGGCAAAATCATCAATGTACCTTTGGTAATACGGGTGGACACTATAGTAGAAGATTTGAGTTAGGTACCATAGATCAAAATCATGATGAGGGACTATTCGGAGTAAAATTTTAAAACGAGTCCATGCATCATAGATAGGTTCTTCTCGATATTGGTTGGAGGTCAAGATGTCATTAGGAGTGAATGGGTTTCGTGGTCGGTAGTATGGTGGATTTGCATTCTCCATAATGGTGAACGGAAGAGTTAATGAAAAGGTTTTTTCGAACAAAGACACAAAGAGAAGATAGACAAAAGAAATCTAATAAAATGAAAATAAAAATCTCACTAAAAAGGAATCTAATGAGTAGAACTAATCAAAATAAAAGTCAACCTAAGCAATAACAATTCCCCGGCAGTGGCGCCAAAAACTTGATACATAGGAATTGCGCCCTCGCAACAGGTTTTACCTCTCAAGGGAGCTCGAGAAGCTTACAACCCCCACCAGGCAGTGTACCTGATCGTTGTAGTATAGTATAGTGACAAGTATCGGGGGATTGATCGTTCAACTTAGGAATAGTGTCGTTTGGATTGAAATTAATCTAACTATGTCTAAAGATGAAGGATGATTTTTTTTTGTGGTTTTATATTTTATTAAAAGCAGGTAAAAATCTCGGGTATTGGAAGGAGGGGCGGAATTAGTTGCTAATCAACTAACCTAAAAGATACTAATTAAACTAATGTGCAAGAAAAATAAACTAAGGTTCTACAAGGTAAGTGAATCATGTCTACCCATGATATGTTACTCCTTGCTAGCTATCCAATTCTACCTATTGAACTGTCATACCTTGTTTTAATTGACGGGTTGTATTCCTTAATACTAGTCGTAGGGTCGTATACGATCTTCCCTAACTCTATAAGCTCCTACTTCACTCCTATGTCAAGCCGTTAAAAGCTCCTAACATGGGATCATTAGAATTCACTTATGCATTAAATACAACCATATAATCGTAGTACACCTCCGATCATGTTTCTTAAGACGTTCAAGCAAGTTACCAATTGGAAGTCTGCCAGTTTTCTTAAGCCTAACATCGAATTCAATCAACCAAACAAGAGACAATAGGAATCAAGAATTATAAGCTAAATCAACTAGACCTATTGAAGTTGTCACACTTTAATTGATGAAGATAGACACAAATATCAACAAAGACATCAATAAGATCTAATCAATTATATACAAGTTTCACACAATCATAAGTAGACACAAGATGAATTAGCCAAGCATAATTAGTGAAGAACAAGCAACAATGATAATGGAAAACATAATTAAGATAGAATCAACAAACCAATATATGATGTTTATGAAGTGATTGAAACCCTCTAAGTTGCTGGAAAAACACCTACTTAAACCCAGGAATCGACCTTAGGGTTTAGGGCTTACAAAAAGTGAAGTAATAAGGTTATATTTATAGGCAGATTTTCTGTCGGCCCATCTTGATGGCGTCAGCCCGTAAGGAGTGACGGTGTCACGACCATTCTTTCACCAAATCGAATATTTTTTCGTCCCGATCGTTTCCTTTTTTTGAATCGTTCAAATCCGAGTCCGTATGTAAAAGTTATGGCCAAAACAGTGTCAGCTACTCCGCGCGCAAGTTGTGATTGTCTCGATCATCTTGTGACGGTTTCACTAAGGTTTCTTCTCGTGTAAGCCTTCTTCCTGACGTCGTCACTTTAAATCATCTAATGTCGTCAGGTTAAGTCTCGACGTCGTCATGTATAAACGTGTTCTGGGCCGTCACATGTAACTTGCTCTTGACGGCCTTGGTGACGCCGTCATGTACAAATGCCTTGAAATCCTTCTTGCCCGTCACATACAACTTGAATTATCCACCTCTTTATCAATGAGTGACGGCGTCACTTTTTACAGCTTGATGCCGTCAGGTACTGTTTCCAGCAAGGATTCTTGATTTTCTCGTTTTCTTCATTTTTTAGCATAAAACCGTCCAAAAAGCTCCAAAATGCTTCATATTCCAGAAATCACGTCTCAGGTACCTAAAATGACAAAAGGAACGATTTAGGGAAATATTTGATCAAATAATCACGATTTAGGGCTTAAATGACCCCCAAAAAGCGGTACACTTTTCGTCTCATCAGCTACGTGGATTGGTATCCATCACAAGTCATAAAAGAACGAGATAAAGTAAACATAAGTAAAACAAAACCAAACGAGATTTTTAAAGTTTACATTCATCCCAAATTTATCAAAGTAAGGCCCAAATAGAGTAAACATAACATATCAGAGTTTTGAGAACATAGATCCTTAAACCGGGTTGCCAAGCCAAGCCTTCCAAACCATGCATCCAAAGTCATCACTTAATTACCTGAGAAAATGCGCTAAAAGTCAGCTTTCGCTGGTGAGATCATGGGTTTAAATTCTTAATTGAATCAAGTGGACATATACGCAAAACGCTTGCTAGCTAGACTAGGCCTCGAATCACTAAACCAAACCTATAGGTGCACACTATAGTCCAAAACCAAATCAAATCAATATGCATTCGCAAGGATGCGACATGTTGTGCTGGATTTCTAATGTGATGCACAGTCAAAATGGGTGTAGAATAGTGGTGAGCTGGGATAAAGAAGTGGTGAATGTGATGCTGCTACATACATCTAGGCAGCACATGGCATGTGTGATTGAAACGCTTTCTAACAATGTTAAATTTCTTTGTTGTTTTGTGTATGCTGCTAACAAGGGCAGAGAAAGAAAAGAGTTATGGAAGGATATTATTAGAGTCAAGAGAATTGCTGTTGATATGCCATGGTTACTAATCAGAGACTTTAATGTAACTCTAAAGCCACAAGAACACTCGGCAGGGGGTTCAAGTGTTACTAATGACATGCAGGATTTCATTGATTGTGTGAATGAGGCTGAAATTGAAGACTTATGCAGTAATGGTGCTTTCTTCATATGGATCAAGTCTCATTTGAATCCTCAAACCAGCATTTTAAAGAAATTGTATAGAGATATGATTAATGAAGATTTCATGACAAAATTTCCAATGTCAAGTGCTGAGTATCTTCCCAACTTGGTGTCTGACCACAGTCCTATCATTGTGAAGTTCCCAAAGTGCTTGGTTAAAAAGAATAAGTCATTCACATTTGTGAACTATATTGCTGGGAAAAAAGAATTTCTACCTACTGTGGCTAAAGAATGGAATGTGAGTATTCAAGGTCATAGACAATATAAGCTTGTGCAGAAAATGAAAAAACTCAAAAGGCCTTTGAAAAAACTAATGTGGAAGAATGGTAACTTGTTTGAAAGAGTAAAAGAAAAAAGAGATAACATGAAGCAGGCTCAGTTGAAGGTTGATGAAGATCCTCATTCAGATGAGTACAAAAAGATTGAAAGTGAAGCTTTGAGAAGCTACAATGAAGCATTAGATGATGAAGAAAATTTCCTGTATCAGAAAGCAAAGGTGGATTGGATCAGTAAAGGTGATAGAAACAATAAATATTTTCATAAAGTTCTTAAGAGTAAATGTAACACCCCCAAAATCATCACGTCAGCGGAAGACTTTTTGGGTGTCACTTCGAGGATCTTTATCACAATCATAGAAAACGACATAAAAGTGACGTTTTAAAGTTTAATTCATTCAAAATACCAAATATTCGAGACATCAAGATGTTTCATAGTTTAAACAACAAGTTTATTTGAAATGTGTCAAAACGTTTATTTAAGCCCATGCCGAGTTACAAGCCCACTCCGTGCCTTCAAGTTCCTTCTTGTTTAGTTACCTGAGATAAACACATGCTAAAAAGTGTCAACACAAAGGTTGGTGAGTTCATAGAGTTTATAGTTTCGAATATCGATTTCCAACATCAAAGAGTTTAAAAGTCCACAGTGTTTAAAATAAGAGTTGATTATCCAATTAAAGTGTGAGAAAATCCATAGTGTTCATAGTTTAAATCGTTAATTAGAAAATGAGTGATTTCCTTATCAATTCAATACAAATTAATCCGTTGGTTTGCCCTTCACCGGGTCAACACCAAAATAATAGTTTGTTTGACCTAATCGGGTCAACACCAAATTGTAGTTCGTTTGCCAATTATTAATAGTTTTTCCTGCTATATAGTGAGCACAATCTCATAGTTTAATAAAACAGTGGGCTACAGCATCATACGCCCTTAACATCAGTCATTGTAGTGCTACATTATTACCGTCCTATTGCCCTAAGCTCATGACACTCAATGATTAACAGGCATCAAAATTATCCATAATAATGATGTAAAACAGTGGCCCTCAAGATAGGTATTTACCAGTAACCTATGAAATCAAATAAAGTGCATTTGGTGGCTTTCCTCTAGCGACCAAATGGGGATTGTCAATCCCTAATAGATCTATTCACAATTATTTACGTTCACCCTGCAAGTGATTAAGGCGCAAGATCGAGTGAGTTTTGGTAATAGGTACTTAGGCAATAGAGATCAAATATAGCATATCGTTGAAAAATCACTTGTAATCATGTCTATAGCAGGTATCTCCTTATGAGATATAAAAATGTGTAAACTAGTAAAGTTTATATGTAATATAGTCCTGTATTTAATTAATGAATACTTGTAAAAGTAAAAACAGTAGTTAAGCATGTATCTCCCCCAAAAACGTTTATAAACCATTGTAAAACAAGTAAGAGTAGGGGCTATGACTCACCTGAGAGTTATGATAGGCTTAGATAACGTAAAGTCAGTGATTCGCCTCAAACTATCAACTCTTATTAGTCAGCCACTTGTGAATGGTCAACCGTAAAAGTCAAACAGATGAGGCAAATGCTTCCGTGAAATACAGTGTTTTCCCGGGTCGTAATGTCCCAACGAGGTGTGCGATGTGTTATTAAAAACGAGTTTGTGATCGAGTGAAAATGAACAGGGATATGAATAAGTGTGTGTGAGTGATTAATCTAAGGTTTATAAAGTAAAATAACTTAAATAAACTAATAAGAGTGATTACGTGAAACCTAGATATCTAAAACGTATAAACGTACACCAAATTAAAATCAGACGCGACTGCGTACTGAGAAAAAGGTGAGTTTTAAAAATAAACTACAAGGGCTAAAAATGAAAATTCTATAAACTTAAACTTAAAATAAAATTTAATTAAAAAGAAAACTATTTTTTAGATTATTATATTATTTAATATTAATTATTTAATAAAAAACTATTTAACTATTTAATTAAAAACTAATTTAAATCAAACTAAAAATAATAAACACTACAAATTAAACTAAAAACTTATAAAAATAATTTCTAAACTTAAAAATGAACTTGAAGAAAGTATAAAAAAATAAATCTTTTTGTCTTTTTATAAGCTTTTTATTAATTAAAAACTATTTATATTAATTAAACTATTTAAACTATTTTAAATTACAAATAATACTAAAATGACTTAGAAAATTATGAGAAAATTTATAAAACTATTTTATAACTTATAAAAGCTATAAAAAATATAAAAACTAGGTATTACCTTATAAAAATTAATTATGCTATTTATAATTTAATTATTAATTAATTACTAATAAAACTAATTTTAATTATAATAAATACTAATAGAAAGAATAAAAATCTGAGAAAATTATTAAAAATACTTTAATATAATAGGAAATTAATAAAAATATAAAAATACAACTTACTTAATAAAAATCTAAAAATGAAAATTAAAATTAAATTATATTAAATAGAAACTATCACTTATTTTTATATTTGTTTTTTCTGGAATTTTCTTTTACAAAACTAAATTATAACTAAAAATAGGTAACTTTTGTAAAAACAAATATTTTATAACTTATTTATAAGCACTGTGGGGGCTTATTACTTCCACAGTTGACTTTAGTTGACCAAACAAGCAAATAAGCTCAAATGAGCTTGTGTGGGACCCACTATAGTATTTTCTGGTTCTAATAAGTTAAGTAAACAAGTTTGAGAAAGGATTGATCAAATAAGCCCTTGGAATAGGCTAATAAGCACTTAATAAGCACTTGGTTACTTGTTATTCAACTAAAAATGGGACAGAGAATGTAAGCAAATCTAAGTAGGGTCCACTGGGTTTCAGGTCAAACCAAAGGTCAATTCTGAAAGCTTATTAGGAGGGGGGTTCAAAGGAACCAAATATGATAAGTGGGGCCCACTGAGGTGGTCACAAATCACCACCAAAGTGGTGGTGGTGGGTGAATACCTGCTGATGCAGGGGAAGTTACTTCCCTGCAAGTAACTTTGGAGGTCTGTGGGACCCACAAAAATAATAGGGTACTGAGACCTTGAAGTTGAGGTGGTAGGCTATAATTAGGAACAAGTTTCAACTCCTAAAACCTAACACAAAATTCTATTTTAATCTTGCAAGTTTGGTGAAAATCTGAAAGCATGCACTTTTGACTTTCTATAAAAACTTAAGATTTGACTTTTGTGAACTTTGGTGGATGATTACTGGTTAATAAACTTATATTAAGCTATATTACAACTATACTAAGCTACATTTACTACTTGTGAACTAGTTTGAAAAGGTTAATGACCACAATTCCCTCACAGTTAACTATGAGGGGGATTGAATGAGATTTTTGACTATTTAACAAACGCCACTTGGTTTTTATGGTTTATATGATCTAATATGATCCTAAGTGACAGAATTGAACCAAAATTAACAACAAGTTTCCACTACAACACAGTGAACACCACTGTGCCAAACACACCTTTTTTAAACACTAGAACTTGATTAGTAAAGCAAATGATCTAAGTAGACTTCAATACTGATTTCAGAGGTTGTAATATCATGACATAAGACTAATAGAACACAGAACATCAATAATACCAGCATGAAACACCTAAAATACCAATATGCTATTTTAACTGTGAAATCAAGATTTTAAACAACAACTAATTTTACCAAACAACTTAACTATATTATGCTAGATTATGACTAGGTAACATCAAATAAGCACAATCAAACTAATAAGCAGAGATATAAGCTATGCTACAGTGAAATTCCAAAATAAGGTGAAATACTTACAAATGAAGTTTGACTGAGAAACATGAAACCAAGAACTGTGAACCACCCTAATAGCTTTCCACAAAGCTTCTAAACCAGGGCAATCCAGAATCTACCCTGCTTCAATGCTTCTTTCTTTATTAAAACTGATTTTTGTGTTTTTCCTATTTTATTTGATTTTTTTTTTTGTATTTTCTACTTTTATAAACTGAACAAATGATTAAGGGTTTCTAAAACTTATTCAAGCTTTGTCAGAGCTTGTATGAGCTTATGAATTCAATGACAACAAACAGAAACAACAATCAAACTTTTTAAGATTTTTGAAATTCAATGAAAAATTGCATAACTGAGATATCCAACTAAAACTTGAATTAAAGATCAAAGTACATGAAATTAACTGATACAAGCTTGTTCTAATTGAAAATACAACTTAATGAGCAAATTATACTACCTACGACTACTTTATTCTAAGACTACACTAATACTTCATCACCACAGCTTCTTTTCCTTTTTGTAGAGTTTTTATGAGCTTGTGGGACCCACCTTGACATTTCCCACCACATATGAGCCGTTGATAAGGTCTAGTTAATCACCACCGTTTAAAAGTCTTTTTGGCGCGAAAAGTCGTGGGGCAACTGTGGATTGCTTGGAGAGCTTTTCAAGGCTTTTGGGAGCATGTGTGAGGTGGAGGGTGAGGTGGAATGAGTGGGGAGCAAGTTGGGGACAGGTGGTGGTGGTTTTGGAATACCAGTGGTGGTGGTGGTTTTAGAGGGAAGGGATGACTGGGTGGTTTGGTTGGGTTGACCGGTTTGACCCCGCTTTTATTAATAAGGGATGGGCTTGGAGTTGGGCCAGCAAATGGATTGGGTAAAATAGGAAGGGGTGGGCTTGGTGTATTGTAGTTTGGATTGGATTTGTGGGTTTATTAATAACAAGGGTCCGGTTTGATTTGTATTGTCACAAGGACCAATTTTGCAATTTATTCAAACTTGGGGGACTGATTATACCACTTTCCCAAATTTCACATAAGGACCATTGTTGCCATAAATAAATAGTACAAGGGTATTTTTGATGTTTTTCATTTTTTTTAAATACCCGGGAACTAAAACTGACAAACTGCCAAACTTGAGGGACCAATTATGTAAATTTGCCAAACTTCACACCAAGGACCATTCCTGCAAAAGATTATTAGTACAAGGACTAAAATTGAATTTCTCAAAATTTTAAACATCCCAGGGACCATTTATGTCAATTTCCAAAGTATAGGGACTAAACTTGTAATTTTGTGAAACTTTGCACCAAAGGACTAAATATGTAACTTTATGATTAAAAAGGACCTTTGATGACTTTTTCAAGTTTTTAGAATTACCAGGGACTAGTTTTGCCAATTTATGAAACTTGAGGGACTGAAACTGCCAATTATGCAAACTTTGTACGTTTTTCATCTGTTTTTGCATATTTTGCATTTGAAACATATAAAACACACTTTTAAGATATTCTAAGTATTTTGATACATATTTGAGTGTTTTTGTATGTTTTGGCAGCTCAGATTGGTATAAAATGATGAGTATTTAGACACTCATCAATCACCCACACTAAACTATTGCTAGTCCCTAGCAATCTTTTGAGAAAAACTTAATGGATTTGAAAAACTCTTTACCAAAAGCCATCACTTCTGGAGTAGCCAGGTGTAAGAACTGTGGTACACCTGATAACCGTGTGATTTTGAGCAAATCACCAGCTGTCAACGGATTTGATTAGTCTTTACCAAAAGTCATTTGCTTCTGGACTAGCCAACTCTTGATGGAATAGTCATCATCTTGGTGAGCTGATTACCAATTATGGTTTTTCCACTGCCTTTACCACAAGCCATAATCTTGCGGGATGGCCAACTCATTTGCTTTATGGGATATGGCGAGTTGAGGTACCATACAATTTTGGGCAAATTGCAAGCCATAAATGGTTTGAGTTATCTTTACCAAGAACCGTTTGCTCCTGGATTAGCCAATCCTTATGTGGGTTAGACATGGCAGACTGATAACCATTTATTGCGTTCTAAGTGAGAAAAAATTTTAAAATTTGGGCTAAAATGGGGGTTCTTGATGGAACATGTGTTTAAATTCGTTAGAATAACGAATCTCCCCCCACACTTAGAACTGAATATTGTCCTCAATATTCAAAGTACCGGGTGTTAAACCAACACTTAGAACGTAAAAAGAAAATATTCCTTAGCCATTATTTAAGATGTATATACATACAATTATTTTTTTAGATAAAACTTCTTAAATAGAAGCTATCACTATATTTACATTTTTTTTTGGAGATATATATATATATATATATATATATATATATATATATATATATATATATATATATATATATATATATATATATATATATATATATATATATATATATATACAACATGTGGGGTATCTCCCCCACACTAGGGTGAAACATGGGTGAAAACCTATGTACATGCTACTGTTTTTGATTACCGAGTCGCTAGCTTGACTCGACCTCGAATTTATTTGTCCATGGGGAAACAAGTGGAAGAGACAATCTATATCGGACTTTCATTCAAGGCGTTTGGATAAACATTTGAAGCACGTGAAAGTTCCACACCAATGAGATAAGTAACCGGCTCAAAATTTATAAATGAGAATCCCGGGGTCAAAGATAATGTCTTCACTCCCAAAAGAGTGAAGAACAGGATAAGGAACAGAATATATGAAGAAAAGGAAGAAAATCATGATGAAAATCATAACTAACTCCTCATCTTCAATAGGAGAATTCATTGTTTCATGAATCTCCTCTTTTAAGCTCGTTTGATCAAGACATATTATGGGTATGTCTAGATCAAAATAGAAACTATCATACTCCGGTAGAGATATGATATTAGTGAGCTCATCGGAGAACTCCTCAAAGGTGAATGATTCGTATTCGGGATTGATTTGAGTGAGTTCATTGGGGAACTCCTCAAAAGTAAATGATTCATAAACGGGAAGAGAATTATAAGAATGAGAAGTGGTGATACCACTTATCTTCTCTTCCGTTTGATCAAAATGGAACGTTTGCAATTCCGGAATAGAATCATTGATCATAAGCTCACTATCCTTGACGGGGATAGGAGATGAAATAGGCTTTTAATTAAAAGCCTCGATTCTAGAAATGAGAAGATTAGCATTTAATAATGTAAGACGAAAAGCTTCGTCTTGGATAATTTCTTCCTCATTCTCTTCTTCTGAGTTGACAAGCTCAGAAGGTAATTCCCCTACATAACTTATGTCTCCAAAAGATAAAGAATAGTTCTCCTCAGAATCAGAGAACATCTCGATATGATCATTTGGAAAGACAAGAGGGGGAGGGATATCACACATGTGATCAAGAATTCCCTGTGACTCACTTGGGATTGGAACAAGGTTCTCAACACTAGACTTTAAGAATTCGTCAGATTCCTTTGTAGGAATTGTGTCAAGATGCTCGTCCCCCATGCTCAAAGAGTGAGTGGGAACCTCGGGTGTGATAATCATGGAAGGAATTGCAACAGTTGAACTCGATGAATCTTTTTGAATGATAACAATGTTATCATCATCACTGTCATCATCGTCATCATAAAAAGCAGCATAGCGAATATTGGCATGTATTTTGGCTACTCTTTGCTCAGCAATTAAATCTTCCATGCTTTTCCCAGAATCTCGTTCTTCAGCAAGTAATTCTGCGATAGATTTATCACGAGAATTTTGAATGAGTGGAAATTGTGGGGGTGTGGATGTGTCAAAACCGGAAGGTTGACATTGATCATCATTACGAGGACCCCCACAACGTACACAAGAAGAACTTGGTGCATTGTGAGACGACATATTAGTCAACTCCTCTCTAATGTTTTTAAGTTTTTCAAGAACCTCTAGACAAGGGTCTTGCTGGTTTTGAGGAGTTGTTTGGTTCATTTGGTATTGTGGAGGTGGGTCTTGAAACGAATAGTCGTAATTGTTACAAGGAAATGGATTCCTTGTTTGACAATCAGAGCTAAAGTGTGGACCTCCACAGTACTCACAACAGTAAAACTGTTGAGTCTGGCTTGGTGTATTTTGATACGAAGCATCATTGATATTTGGATAATATGATTCTTGCTCGTATGAATGTGATGGGTAGTTGGAAAAATTTGAGGAGTCGTTGAATGAGTTTTGATTAGGATCATAAGCAAATGAATTACTCGATCCACAAAACAAACAACTCCCGTCTCGAATATCATTACCACATTGTTCACATGTACACCAACGACATGGAAAACCGAAAAGCGGCTCACCACAACCATCACAAGGAACAAAATCTGGAGGTGGGACAAGTGGTGTGCTCTGAGAGCTAGCAATTTCCACCACTTCCGTTATGGTCTCGGGTTTTTGTTTTTGATAATTGTGAAGATTAGGCAAATCGTTCTTTTCAGTAATTGCCCTAAGCTCTGTACGTTTGCTAGACAAACTTTTAACCGTAAACCGTGAAAGATCAGGATTGATTCTTGAAGGTTTAGGAGCATTTGTGAGCTCAGGTTTTTGGATAACCGTAGGTTGGACGTATTTAGCACTTCCATTGTCATAGGGAAGTACAGGGTCCTTTGTCACCTCGGTTTCATGATCTCTTTCCCTCACCAGAGAGGGAATAGGAATCGAAGGTCCATCATAATCAACATGACATCTCGACATTTTTGACAAGGCCATAAGTTTTTCAACTTTGCTTTTACAGGCCCTTTGTTTAAAGAAATCGTCATCGAGAGATGCCATTAGAATCAATTATGAGATAAGTGGAAGAAGGTAGAATCAAAGGGTTTTGGGGATGAGAAATGAAGAATCAAATAGGTAGGGGTGTAAAGGTGAATATTTTTGTGTTTTGTTTTATAAAAATATAGATAAAAGATGGTAAATATACAATGGATATAGAACATTTAGAGTGTACGTATCAAAGAAGATATAGGAGACTTACAACACCAACTAGGGTGGGGAAAACGTGGTAGGGGCTCGCGACCAGAGATGGATATAGGATCTTGTGAGGTGATAACCCAACCTTGCTTCACGACCCAACAAAATATGAGAACATGGTTTCGCCTTCTTCTTCTTGACAGGAACAGCAAGAGTATCCTTTTATGTTTACGGTTGGTTTAGTGATAGTTGAGATGTGATAAGGTGATGGTGTACAGCCCGGTTAAGTGTTCAACTATGAACCACGATCAGTTACTAGTTCCCACAACCTTGCTTTCACTTGTACCTTGGTTTGACAGAAAGTGTATGTGGGTACGTATGAAAAGAATTATGTTGCATGGTTCCTTCTTCTTCTTCTTCTTCTTCTCACGCCAGTAAAGACATGAGTGGTTTGGGTTTGTTTTTGAATTGTGATGCAACAGTAGGTAAGTATGAGAGATCTGTTTTGTGTTGCGTTACCAACTGAGCTTACAGGTACGAGTTATATAGTGGGTTTTGAGAAGATGATTGCAAGCTGAGATCACAAGAGATAGGAACGAATATAAGTCACCACCCACCATGCCCAATCGAGACTCTTGAGTGAGAATATATGCAAGGAACGTGTGAGATTATTCCTGACAGCTGACACAACGTTTTGTGATGATTGGGGATCAAGGGTGGCTGGTGTAAGAGTTGCATATGGGTTTTCTTAGGTTACACTTGGGGCAGTAACGAGTGAGGGAGGTTTACTTGGGTCAGGTTTGTATTCGTATGGCAGTGGGCAAAAGGAGAAAAGAACCAGCATGGTGCTTGTAAGAAAGTAACATGTAGGTGATTTCTTGATCTTGCCCAGTCGATCAAGAGAAAGAAGTAAGGAGGAGAAAGGGGCTCGGTTTGGTTAGTTTATCACAATAGTTCTAAGTGACTTAAGGTAGAGTGTGTCATAGTTTTGTGTAAGAGTATCACATGAATCTTGTTGTTACCAGTCGATCAAAAGGAAACCAAACAATATCAAGAGTTGATTTAGTTTTGTAGTTTAGCTAGAAAAGGAGGAAAATAGAGTAGCTATGTAAGAAAATAACATGGTGGCCTGCTAATCCACATCATATCAATAGAAAGGCAATAGGTCCGGCTTGGTTTAAACTGTGATGGGTTTTCATGTATATGTCGATATGTATATAGGAGTATTTATTCAAGTTGGCATGTCGTTTTGTTGATGAGAAAACAGAAACAAAAGAAATATAGATAGATCGACTAGAAAGATGTCCAAGGGTTTGGTTTGTTGACACATTATATGAATATTTTGAAATAAAGAATATGTTAAGCTCTTGCTCTGGATTTGTTTTCATTTTATGATTTTATAGGATCTAAGCTTTGTCATTCCTGAATCTTTATAGTGATTTTAATTAGTTTGGACTTATGTGGTAGAATGATATTGAACGTACCATGTAGAAAACATACAAAAGTATGTTAAGGAACGGTGAAAACGTGTCACGACACTTTGATTTGTAACATAGTCGGATAAAAGCAAAAATTTAGCCCGTAAAATGGATAGTTAAATGGTGACTGATACGTAGGAATCGCACCAGGCTTTACCTCTCAAGGGATCTTGAGAAGCTTACAACCCCCACCAGGCAGTGTACCTGATCGTTGTAGTATAGTATAGTGACAAGTACCAGGGGATTGATCGTTCAGCTAGGAATAGTGTCGCTAGGATTAGAAAACCTAAATACTAGTTCTAAGGATGAGGGATGATTATTTTTGTATTTTTATATTTTTTAGAAAGCAAGTAAAAATCTCGGGTTTTAAGGATTTGGGCGGAATTAGTTGCTAGTCAACTAACCCAATACTAAAGATGCAATCAAAATAAAATACTAGAAATGAAAATAAACTAAATTAAACTAAGGTTGTGAGCAATAAGTGGAGAAATTGTGTTTACTTAGATTTCACTACTCCCTAGATATCTTTACACGTTAATTACTTGTTATAGATGCGTGGATGACGGATTGTATTCCTTAATACCATTCATGGGGTGGCGCACTTAATTCCCCAATCCTATGAGTGCCTACTTCACTCCTATGTCGAGCCGGCTAAGAAGCTCCTAACATGGGATCATTAGAATTTACTCATGCATTAAATACAACCAATAAAACCTAGTGCGCGTCAGTTCATGTTTCCTAAGACATTCAAGCATGTTACCAATTGGAGATCTGCCAGTTTTCTTAAGCCTAACATCGAAATCATTCATCCAATACAACCATAAACAAGTAATCAACACATAATTAACATCTAGGTTTCATTAGATCCAAGCAAACACAAGATAGATCTAGCCTAGCATGATGGAATTAAGATAAGAACAAGATATAGACAACCAACACATAGACATATTGATTGAATTAAAAGAATACTTATCTCAATTACACATGAAAGGGTTCAAGGGCTGAGAACCCTTGAAAAACCTCTAAAATTCGTACTAAGTTCGGCCTTAGGGTTTCTCCAAAACTTCTCTTTTTTTTATGAATGAAAATTAGAAAACTATATATAGGAAATTGAGGCTGACGGCGTCAAGACCAAATTAGTGACGCCGTTATCTCGCCGCCAAAATACTTCTCGGACTGCCTTGATCTACTTTTGACGCCGTCACGTTATAACATTTTCCAGGCCGTCACGTATTTTACTCTTGACGCTCTACCTTGTGACGCCTTCAATTCTGTACTGGGTCGTCATGAAAATTACTCTTGACGCCATCAGAATTTCCTTCTTGACGCCGCCACCTACTGTTCCCAGCAAGGAAAATTAAGACTTTGGCGTTTTCTTCACTTTTATGCTCCAAAAACGTCCGAATTGCTTCCTTTTCCAGATTTCACTCCCAAAGTACCTAAAATCACAAAAGGAATGATTTACAGCAATATTTGATCAAATAAATTCAATTCCGGGCTTAAATGACCCCCTAAAAGTGGTTCATTTTTCGCCTCATCATATACCCTTACACTTGAGATTTGCTTCTCCTCAAGCAAATGCGCTTTTATTCTACTTAAAATACAAGTTAGGGGTCATTTAACACTAATATAAAAGTAATTACAACAAATAATCGTTCCACTAAAGACCAAAGACAAGCACGGAGGTCATACACTAGCACCTCACAAATAGTGTTTAGATACTTACATCTCTCGGGTGTAATAAAGTATAAATTACAATATGGAAACGGAAGATATCTCTCACTACTTGTCATACCAAAATAGATTACCATAGGCTTGGGAAAGGATCAAACCGCCACCACATGGCGTAAGCACCTAGGATAAACTATCAAAGAGGTCTTTTAAAGGGTTGTAACGTTAGGTGTAGGGATATGAAATACACGGTTTTGTTGGATAAAGGAAGTTTTTACTGGTGGCGAGTTAACAATCTTGGTTAATTACATGTACAATATGGCGTTGCTAAGCCAAGACTAGACTCGACTTAAGCTAATAAATGAAAAATAACAAAAATATAAAATGAACATAGAATAAAAAGGGATGGTAGTCCGTATTTTTTTCTCTTTTCTTTTTTTTTTTCTATTTTTTCTTTTCTTTTTCTTGATTTTTCGATTTTTTTTTTTTTTTTTTTTTTTTTTTTTTTTGCATACACTCTTACCCTACCATCCAAAATAATACATCATAGGGAATGGAAATTCCCCTTACACTTGAATTTTTACATACTTTACAATGAACTAAACTAATGACTCGAATTAAGAAAATCAAAACATTTGGAGTACTTTTAAGATTAACGCACATATGGGGGTAATAAATTATTTTCTTTCCCATTACACCATAAAATAAGTACTTTACCCATGAGTCCCAATCGTTCCAAAACAATATGTACAAGGATATGACTCGACTTAGCAACCATGTAATCAATTAGATAATTAACTTAGGGTTTAACAAATAACAATAATGCACTAAAAATGAGCGCATACACAGAAGGCTAAGGCGATTTGGTTGTACATTTAAGTGGGGTGTAACAAATTCTTCCTTTAAGTAAAATGCTTAAAGTTAGAAACGAAAAGATAGGCTCGGAGGGGTATACTAGGGGTATCGTGTACTAAAAATGAGTACAACGCTAAGGTGTTGGAAAAATTAGTTGACTTGATTAGCCAAGTAATATGACTTAAATGGTCAAGTAATTATGATACGGGTTTAACACAAGGGTGATCCTAATGCCTCTTATCATGTAGTAAATCCTACCACACGAATGTAGTCTCACTAGCGGTCTCGGGATGCATCACTAACGCAAGTTCTAGAATCTAAATGCTACCGGTACACTCATAAGCACTAATAATGAATGCTTTTCCTATCAAATCTAAAGGCGAACCTCACATATTTGGGTGGAAAATTTTTCTGAATATACGGTTATGTGCTAGTCATACAATCTCCTATCCATGAGACGCTTCCTATGGCTAAAGTTTCACTCCTAAATGTTGTAAAAAAATTTAAATTTGGCGCTAAAATTGCACTAACAAGTATTTCTCATAGTTTTATTACACATCTACTATCAAACAAAACAAACTCAAGCGAAAGTGTATCTGTAAGGTATCATCATTTTACCCTCCCCTTACACTTAAGATGAACATTGTCCCCAATGTTCATGTAAAGAATGTAAAAGTGAAAAGTAAAAAGAATGAAATCAAATACTCCCCTGTTTCGCTTGGTATGGATAATAAGTTGGCCAGGTTAAATCTTCCTCCAAGAAAAATGAACAACCAAAGCTTCCCTTCCAGAATATAAATCATTTTCTTGTCATACATAACCTGTGAATCCTGAGAAAATAGACAAGACAACCTCGCATAAAATCGGCGGTAACCTATATAAGTTACTAAATCCTAGAAAACAAAATAAGATATAATGCTTGTGGAATGAAGTTTGCAGATTTCCTGGAGATTATAAAACTTAATAATTCACAAAAACCATAAGACTCCGTTAGAAAAACAAAACCGGTAAAATTTCCAGATTTTTACACGTGACGCCGTCAAGAGTTAACTCGTGACGCCGTCAGAAGTGACCTGCAGAAATTCTTATGTCAAGTTTCCGGAAAATTTCTTGAAAAACTTGGTCTCACTTCCTGGAAAATCTTGCAAAACTTCATTATGACTCAATACAAGCATTTGACTCTAACAAATACGAATATACATGTTCATTTAATATTGTGAAGAATCATGATCGGTTTGTTTCTTAAAAACATATTTGGGGTTTCCCCTTACACTTATCTTTTGCAAAAATACTTTTAGGTGGAGTTGAGACTAGGCCAAAACAACAAAGTAAAGTATTTCCACTATTTAATTGAGAAACATGATCTACCAACAATAAAAATAAAGCATGCATATGGAAGCAAATAACAAACAAACAAAATAAAATCATACAAAGCATGGGTTGCCTCCCAAGAAGCGCTTTTCTTTATTTACGAGTCTTGTAGCTAGACTCAAGGTCATGGGTTAA
The DNA here is from genome assembly GCA_030686995.1 of Artemisia argyi. NCBI lineage: Eukaryota > Viridiplantae > Streptophyta > Magnoliopsida > Asterales > Asteraceae > Artemisia > Artemisia argyi. The sequence goes on along the minus strand of CM060683.1, from coordinate 42,741,853 downwards.
CGTGTATCGCTTATGCTCACATAACCAAGTGTGAGCCATCTAATAGTCGCCTCATCTTTCTTATAATCATCTCCTAACTCTAAGCATCCGCGATAGTATCTTTTATTCTTTTCATGAGTATACTTAAGTCCTTTTCTCTTATCATTCTCACTTAGCATTTCTATGGGCGGATACCTACTACACTTTTCCATGGAAAAATCCTTGAACCTAGGGTGTGTGCGGGGTATTTGATAGACAAAATCTTCATCCCCATCCGAGAATGTAATTAACCCTTCTATGAGTTTTTCATCGAGGTGGTCAACCGTTTGAAAGGTTTTCCAAACACAACTTGGGTCAACTTATCATCAATAAATTCTCCTAGATTCTCCATAACCATGAATTCAACAAGATAAACCAAGCTTCCTACAAACACATGCAATGGTATTGCCCTAGCAATAATGTTTTCTCCTTTGTATTCTAACTCATCTACCATGATTTTATTGTATTCATTACGCGAGATTATGTTCATTGGGAGAGACGAGTTAAGATAGGCGTTAAAGCTCTTAAATCCGATCTTACAAGGAAATTGCATGTTAAATGAACTATCACACTCAATCCTGGTTCTAGGGTCGACATACCTAAGAGGGTTTATTTATTCTTTCATCCTATTCAAATTAATCACATCACCATCATCAAGATCCTTGTCGGAGTCTGAATAGTAAAAGGGACTAGCCCTACGGTCATCATCATGATCAGACTCCTCTAACTCAGAATTATTGTCAAAGTGGTGGTTGGGCGAGAGGTTAGGTGGGTTCTCATTCTCCACTAAAGGGATTGGGACGGGCATTTGGAAAATCCTACGACAAAAAACACGAATAACAGGAATCAAACGATCAATGTTATTGTTATCCATCGAAATAGTTTGCGAACAAAGGACACAAAGAAATAAGATAGACTAAAGAAAACCTAAAAATAAAAATAAAATCTTACTAGAAAGGAATCTAGCAAGTAGACCTAATAAAAAGAGATTCTAACCTAGACAATAACTATTCCCCGGGCTGCGGGGCCAAAAACTTGATACGTGGGAATCGCACCAGGCTTTACCTCTCAAGGGATCTTGAGAAGCTTACAACCCCCACCAGGCAGTGTACCTGATCGTTGTAGTATAGTATAGTGACAAGTACCGGGGGATTGATCGTTCAGCTAGGAATAGTGTCGCTAGGATTAGAAAACCTAAATACTAGTTCTAAGGATGAGGGATGATTATTTTTGTATTTTTATATTTTTTAGAAAGCAAGTAAAAATCTCGGGTTTTAAGGATTTGGGCGGAATTAGTTGCTAGTCAACTAACCCAATACTAAAGATGCAATCAAAATAAAATAATAGAAATGAAAATAAACTAAATTAAACTAAGGTTGTGAGCAATAAGTGGAGAAATTGTGTTTACTTAGATTTCACTACTCCCTAGATATCTTTTACACGTTAATTACTTGTTATAGATGCGTGGATGACGGATTGTATTCCTTAATACCATTCATGGGGTGGCACACTTAATTCCCCAATCCTATGAGTGCCTACTTCACTCCTATGTCGAGCCGGCTAAGAAGCTCCTAACATGGGATCATTAGAATTTACTCATGCATTAAATACAACCAATAAAACCTAGTGCACGTCAGTTCATGTTTCCTAAGACGTTCAAGCATGTTACCAATTGGAGATCTGCCAGTTTTCTTAAGCCTAACATCGAAATCAATCATCCAATACAACCATAAACAAGTAATCAACACATAATTAACATCTAAGTTTCATTAGATCCAAGCAAACACAAGATAGATCTAGCCTAGCATGATGGAATTAAGATAAGAACAAGATATAGACAACCAACACATAGACATATTGATTGAATTAAAAGAATACTTATCTCAATTACACATGAAAGGGTTCAAGGGCTGAGAACCCTTGAAAAACCTCTAAAATTCGTACTAAGTTCGGCCTTAGGGTTTCTCCAAAACTTCTCTTTTTTTTATGAATAAAAATTAGAAAACTATATATAGGAAATTGAGGCTGACGGCGTCAAGACCAAATTTGTGACGCCGTCATCTCGCCGCCAAAATACTTCTCGGACTGCCTTGATCTACTTTTGACGCCGTCACGTTATAACATTTTCCAGGCCGTCACGTATTTTACTCTTGACGCTCTACCTTGTGACGCCTTTAATTCTGTACTTGGTCGTCATGAAAATTACTCTTGACGCCGTCAAAATTTCCTTCCTGACGCCGTCACCTACTGTTCCCAGCAAGGAAAATTAAGACTTTGGCGTTTTCTTCACTTTTATGCTCCAAAAGCGTCCGAATTGCTTCCTTTTCCAGATTTCACTCACAAAGTATCTAAAATCACAAAAGGAACGATTTAGGGCAATATTTGATCAAATAAATTCAATTCCGGGCTTAAATGACCCCCTAAAAGTGGTTCATTTTTCGCCTCATCAGTGACGATAGATTACTGTTATTAAAATTTAGAGGGGAAATTTACGGGATGTTATAGTAAAAGGCAGCATAATAGGATCATGAGTATCCACACTGAAGATGCAGTTAGATTGGAAGGAGAGCTTATGGAAGAACAGTTTGTTAAGCATTTTGAACAATTTCTTGGCAAGTCAATGTCTGATGTGCAGAGTTGGAATACAGAAGGACTGTTTGGTACTAGATTAAGTGAGGAGGAAGCTAATGAAATGGTCAAGGATATCACTGATGATGAAATTAAGAATGATATGTTTGACATTGGTGAAAGTAAAGCACCTGGACTAGATGGCTATACTTCAACATTTTTCAAAAAAGCATGGGATATAGTTGGTGAAGATGTGTGTTTGGCAATAAAGGAGTTCTTTAACACAGGAAAACTTCTAGGTGAGTTGAATGCTACATTAATTACACTTGTTCCAAAGGTTAACAACCCTAGTAAAGTTTCAGAATTTAGACCAATTGCTTGCTGCAATGTGGTCTATAAATGTATTAGTAAGATCTTAACTAACAGAATTAAAGATGGTCTACAAAAGCTGGTTAGTCTCAATCAAAGTGCATTCATACAGGGAAGGTTAATTCAAGATAATATTCTTATAACTCAAGAGCTTCTTAAGGGTTATAATAGGAAAAGCGGGCCTAAGAGATGTTGCTTAAAGATTGATATTGCAAAAGCTTATGACACTGTAGATTGGCAATTTCTGGAAAAGACTTTAGTGCAATTTGGTTTTCATGATAAAATGGTAAAGTGGATAATGGTATGTGTGACAACTGCAAAGTTCACTATATGTTTGAATGGAGAAAAAAGAGGTTACTTTGCTAGTGGTAGGGGTTAAGACAGGGAGATCCAATCTCACCATATCTTTTCACCATTGTAATGGATGTCTTTACAATGATTATGAAGAAGAATACTCAACATAATGGTAATTTTAAGTACCACAAAGGCTGTAAGGAAATCCAACTGACTCACTTGTGTTTTGCAGATGATCTACTAGTCTTAAGTCATGGTGATGTAAAGTCTATAAGGATCATCAAAGACACCTTAACTGAATTCAGTAATGCATCTGGTCTTATTCCAAACATTAGCAAGAGTACAGTTTTCTTTGGTAATGTGAAGAATGAAGAAGCTAATGAAATTCTTGGAGTTGTACCATTTCAGATAGGAATGCTACCAGTTAAGTATCTTGGTGTTCCCCTTGTTACTAAGAAGATTGGAGCAAAAGAATGTAAGCAGTTGATTGATAGAGTGAAAAATAAAGTTAATGACTGGAAGAACAACTACCTATCCTATGTTGGAAGACATCAGCTAATTGCATCAGTGCTTGCTTCCATGCATATATATTGGGCTGCTATTTTCCTGTTACCAAAAGCTGTGATTAAAGATATTGACAAAGTGTTAAAAGGGTTCCCTATGGAGTAAAGGGTAATTAAAGAGAGGGCAAGCAAAAGTGGCATGGAGTACTGTATGCAGCCCAAAAAGTCAAGGTGGGTTAGGATTGAGAATGTTGGATGTTTGGAATGAGGCATTGCTAGTAAAAAAAAACTTGTGGAATATAGCTACTAGAAAAGATACTCTATGGGTGAAGTGAGTTAATAATGTAAAACTAAAAGGATGCGACATGCCCAACATTTGTAAGGATACGACATGTTCATGCATTCGTAAGGATACGACATGCGCTATAACCTACCTAGTTTTATAAGCATAGCAAGTTTTAAATAAACCGCGATAATAGTCCACATAAAAAAATTTGCACGTTTCTCACCCCAAGTATTGAAAACAAAGTTCAAAAGTAAAAATGGGGCTATGACTCACCTCAAGTCCAGATATCAGCACAAAGAAACCGGTAGTAGCAAGAAGTATCACAACTCAAGAGACGGAAACTACGGACTCGGCACTTCCTAACAATATAAACTCTTCTCAGAAACATTTCCTCAAAATCAAATATTCCCAATCCCGAACGTATTCCTTTTTACTTTCCAAAAATCCATTTCTCGTATTAGTTTGGCGTTTAGTATCCATGCGGGTGGAAGGTCGACTCAACACAAACCATGAAATCACAACGAAAGAGATAATAATAACGATCTACAGGTCTAATATTGGCCCAATATATTATTTAAATAAATCATCTAAGTTTATCAAATCCGTTGACTTGGTAATCCTCCACAACTTATTTACCTAATATATTATCCAAGATCATACCAATCCTAAGTCACATAGCACGTAGAATCCTATATGGTAAGTATTTAAGTTAATAAGTTTCCTAAATATATCGTCAAACTTAACAAATTCGTCAATTTGGTAAACCTCACGAGATATTTAGTAGCTCATTATCCTGCACTCCTACCACAACCTATGGGCGTCGTAGGATACAATACCATTTAATAAACCCTTTTTATATAACCAAATAGGTCTTATTTAATCCGTCACTTAAATAAGTTACGTAGTTATATAAAATGAATATATTAACGTCACACATCCGTGACAAGCACAAGAGTCACCAAATAAATAAGATGGTCCACTTGGATTCAAGTGCCCTCAATTTCGTATAACTCGTAAGTTTCTTTTTTTATTTTCCAAAAGTGCATTCCATCTCGTAAAGCATTCTACGTTATAATTATATCGTTATTTATAATAGTTTATTTATAATAACGTTCCTGACATTTATTATACTATCCTCATAGTATAATATATATCGTTACATCATTATTTTTATTATCCGTGATCACTTTATTTTTAATATACGCACTTATACAAATATATATACGTTTTCACATTTATATATTTATATAAATTTTTATATTGTTAATATAAGTTATTACGAGTCTTTATTATTAAGTTTAATTATAATTAATATCGAGTTATAAAAGATGAGTCACATGTCCGAGTCATCACTCTCAGCTCATTGTCCAAATCCAAGTATTAAGGCGTTTTGCCGGAATCAATCGTTGACTAGAAAGTCAATGTGACTCCGACTCGCACAACCATGAGTCCAAAGTAAAACCATCCAAACCACAACTCCGTCATTTGTCCCATTTCATATGCTACAACAATAGGGTCCGACTACGGCACCCGACTAATCCTATCTCCGTCCTACTAATTGACCGTCTCACAATCGGTCCCCGAATACTTTCGACAACAACTCAACAAATTAAACAAGTCCATTGCTGAGACCACAAGGTCTCGGCCTTGCAATGCTTCTCGGACCAAATGTAACAACAACAACAACAACAATAACAAAAAATACAACAACAAGGGAAACATTAAAATTAACAACTAGAATGGGTCAATGTCGAGTCAATTTTGAACAGGAAGCCCCATTTGGGTCTCGGTCCACAATTCGAGCCAAAAGAAACGACCACGAGACCTTATCGAATACTTTCGACAACAACTCAACAAATTAAACAAGTCCATTGCCGAGACCACAAGGTCTCGGCCTTGCAATGATTCTCGGCCCAAATGTAACAACAACAACAACAACAACAACAACAACAACAACAAAAAATACAACAACAAGGGAAACATTAAAATTAACAACTAGAATGGGTCAACGTCGAGTCAATTTTGAACCGGAAGACCCATTTGGGTCTCGGTCCACAATTCGAGCCAAAAGAAACGACCACGAGACCTTGAGGGTCTCGGTTAGCTTCAAACCCATAAACAAATCAAACCAAATGGACCAAAGGGTCAAGCTAAGCTCATACGAGCCATAGTACCAAACCAAACGGACCTTTAAGGTCGTTGCGAGCTCAAGTGAGCTAATACCACAACCAACGGACCAAGATGGTCACGTTGAGCTCCCAAACAAGCCAAAAACCATAATACCGAGACCACAAGGTCTCGGTTAAGCTCCATCGAGCCACAAAAACTCAACCAAATGCATCCAAACTTCGAATCCGAGCACCAAATCAAAAGAGAGTCGACGCCCATGGATACCATTTCAATTTTTATATCAAAACCCATTTTCATCTTTAATTTAACACCCAAATCCAAGATTAAATCCGGGTTTGACTCGAATTAGTCAAACCCGACGCGTAACACGCGTTTTTCTCACCTTCCAATCGAATGAAAACCAAGAAAAATAGTGGTGTGTGGTGTTTATACGCGGTGGCAACAAGAAAATGGAGGGGGAGGGTTTGTTTTGGGCGCATGTATCACACAACACAAACAAAGAAATGATGGGGAATGTTTTGGTGGTGGTGGTGTTGCTTGGTGAGTGACGGTGGTGGTGTTTTGGGGGTTGCAGCCGGCGGCGACAAAGGAGAGGGGGAAGAGAGGTGAGTGGTGATGATATTAATGAGTGGGTTAGGGTATGGGTAATATACCCGAGTTTTGCAATATGGTCCCTTAAGTTTCATTTTCTCAACATTAGCCACAAACTTTAGTGTTTAGGTAAAAGTATAATTAGGTTTTTCCCGTAACACGATTACTTATTTTCAAAATTATTAAATGTCACCAAAATATATTTTTATAAGTCACCATTAATTCCCAAAGACACTTTCCGAAATATATAATAGATAAAATGTTCATTTAACGTATAAACGCGACCGCTATCCAAATGATTTAAATTCGTTAGGTTTTCCTAGTGCCGGAGTCAACGTAGTGCAACTAAAACGTCTCAACAATAATTCACAATATATATCTCATAATAAATCAATAACTCGAATTCAATATCTCATAAACTTCAAAATTTAAAACATCGGTTTAAATTTCACAAATCAGTTACGAATAACATTTCAATCATTTAATAAAACTTCAAACTTTTAACGTGATGCAGGTTTTAAAAGTCTCCCTAATTTGCTAGTTGTCACACCTTACTACGAGCTTGGGGTCATGTGTTTGGTGTAAGAGAAAAATCGAATCTGATGTGACACTAAGGTAGCAGGATGTTTTGGTGTCCCTTGCGGTCACTATAACTACTTGTGTTATGATTGTGTAATATACTGACTTTCTTAATAGATATAATAAATTGAGCAAATCCAAACAATAATAATAATAATAATAATAATAATAATAATAATAATAATAATAATAATAATAATAATAAATGTGCGGACAGTGGATATGGGTTTCTCCCCTTCTCATTCTCTTCCTTGGGAGAGCTTGAGAAGGATGCGGTGACATTACTAAAACGCATCCGTAGATTCTCGTTGACTCAGGACATTGGAGCGCGTGCTGCTGACCATATTTTTAGTAGAATTAGCTTTGCCATTGCTAAAGGAGTGGGGGCCCAGCTTGTTTCTCGGCTCCCCACTGATTTCTTGTAAATCCTATGATTTTCTAATGAAGTGATGTTTTTATAAAAAAAATAAATAAATAATAATAATAATAATAATAATAATAATAATAATAATAATAATAATAATAATAATAGATACATTGAGATTTTTACTGACTCGATACACCAGTCAGTGGTGAACGAGTCTTTGTACAGTTTGTAACAGAAAACTTCAGTCGTAAAAAAGAACAATGAATGAAAATTATCAAGTCTTCTAGAATCTAGACTACTTTTTTCGGAAGTTTTGTGTCAAAGTAGACTTTTTCCATGGCTATTATAGTAACTATTTTTCTTGTCAGAACTTATTTATGACATTTATTCACGGTTTTTCTTGGTCATTAAGAATCATCACATATATATGAAGTGACTAATGGTAAACAGATAATGGAAATAATCATGATGTACAATTTTCATTTTTGTATGAGTGTTCTTTGAAAAGGAAAGCTAGCAATTAAGAAAATAGTGTATATATAGTAATATAATATACAAATATGCAGATATAAAAAAAGACATTAGGTACACAACACCATCAAGATCATATTGTTGAACAAGAAAATCTATTTTACTATCTTTGATTTGGGAGTTACTTCAGTGGTTGAATATAAGTGTGTGCCAAATTAACCCTAAACCCTAAACCCTAAACCGGTTTCACACATAAAAGCACGTTCAAACTCTTTTTGTGACAAAGCATTGTAATAATCAATTTAGCTTCATTGTTTTCAGAAAGTTGTTTCTTTTCATCGGAGTTAGATCTAAACGTGTTTTCTAAGTATTAATTTTGTTTCTGAGTCTAGAAGGGTAAAAAGAAAGTCAACACTTATTATCGCCACCTACAAGTCAACATCCTTAGTTTAACTTATGTCTAAAAATGAGTTTTCCAATAGCAAGACCCTTTAGTGTAACACCCCCAAAATTTGGTACAGTGGAAGACTCAACAAGCTTTCGAGGTGTTACCGGGATTGGTATCCAACACAAGTCATAAAAGAACGAGATAAAGTAAATATAAGTAAAACACAACCAACACGGGGTTTTAAAGTTTACATTTATCCCAAAATTATCCTAAGTAAGGCCAAAAAGAAATAAACGTAGGTCCACAATTATATATCAGAGTTTTAGAAAATAGATCCATAAACCAGGTGCCATAGCCAAGCCTCCAATCCAAGCATCCAAATCATCACTTAATGACCTGAGAAAAGGCGCTAAAAGTCAGCTTTCGCTGGTGAGATCATAGGTTTAAATTCATAATTCAATCAAGTGGACATATACGCAAAACTCTTGCTAGCTAGACTAGGCCTCAAAGCTCAATAACCAACCTTATAGGTGCACACTATAGTCCAATAACCAAATCAAATCAAATCAATCTGTATGCGTAAGGATACGACATACCCAACATGCGTAAGGATACGACATTTCAACTTACCTAGCTCTAGTCTAGGCCTCGTTGTATAGCTTACCTAGCTCTAGGCTAGGCCTCGCTCCATAGCTTACCTAGTTCTCGACTAGGCCTCGCTCCATAGCTTACCTAGTTCTCGACTAGGCCTCGCTCTCAATCCTACCTAGTTCTATAAGTATAGCAAGTTTTGAAATCAAAGGCGATAATAGTCCACATAAAACAATTTGCACGTTTCTCACCCCAAGTATTGAAAACAAAGTTCAAGAGTAAAAGTGGGGCTATGACTCACCTCAAGTCCAGAAATCATCAAAAAGAAATCGGTAAAAGTAAGATGTATCACAACTCAAAGGCAGCAACTATGGACTCGGCACTTCCTCAAAATCAAATATTCCCAATCCCGAACGTATTCCTTTTTACTTTCCAAAAATCCATTTCTCGTATTATTCTCATATTAATTTGGAGTTTGGTATCCATGCGGGTGGAGGGTCGGCACAACACAAAACAAGAAGCCACAACGAAAAAGAATAATAAAACAATCTATAGGTCTAATATTAGCCCAATATATTATTTAAATAAATCATCGAAATTTATCAAATCCGTCGATTTGGTAATGCCTCATATTTATTTACTTAATATATTACTCTAAGATTATACCCAAAACTTAAATCACATAGCACATAAGGTACTATATGGTAAGTATCAAAGCTTAATAAATTCCCTATATATACCGTCAAGCTTACCCAATTCGTCAATTTGGCAAACCTCACGAGATATTTAGTAATTCATTATTCCTGTACACATACCACAACCTATAGGTGTCGTAGGATACAATACCCATTAATATACTCATTTTATATAACTAAATACATCCTATTTAATCCGTCGATTAAATAAGTTATGAAGTTATAGAAAATGGATGTATTAACGTCACATATCCGTGACAACACAAAAGTCACAAAATAAATAATATAGCCCACTTGGACTCAGGTGACCACGATCCCATATAACTCGTAAGTTTCTCATTTTATTTTCCAAAACATTTCATTTCGTATAATTATCCAACGTTATAATTATATCGGCATTTTTAATTGTTTTTATCATAATAGCGTTCCCGACATTTATTATACTTTTATAGTATATTATATATCGTCACGTTATTATAATATTACTCGTGATCATTTTATTTTTAATATACGCACTTATATAGTTATATATACGTTTTTCACGTTTATATACTTATATAAACGTTTATATTATCAATAATATTATTACGAGTTTTATTATTAATGTTTTGATTATAAATAATTATTGAGTTATATAGATGGTCACATATCCGAGTCATCACTCTCGACTCATTGTCCAATGCCAAATAAATAACCAAGTCATAATCAAGTAATTCATCTCCGTCCAATCAATACCCATAACACGTGCTACAACAATAGGGTCCGACTACGGCACCCGACTAACCTATCTCCGTCAATCTAATAAACCGTCTCATAACCGGTTCCCGTTCTTCCATATCATCGTTAACACTTCACCAAAAATGATCATACACCCAAAAATAATATACGACCGAAATAATGAATACCAAAATACAACAACATAAAAGCAATAACCACAAAGGCACCAACAAACATGAGTTCCGGGTCGATTTACCAAGTCAACCCGGGTCAAACAAAATACCACAAAACTGTGGGTCCCACCCGAGACTTCTAATGTCTCGGCTTGCTCAATGGAGCTCGAATCCAACATCAACAATACCAACCGGACCTTTAGGGTCACGGCATGCTCCAACGAGCTCAAACCATCAATCATACGACCCCTTGAGGTCGCGGCATGCTCTCGTGAGCAATAAGTCAAGACACCGAGACCCGGAGGGCCTTGGCTAAGCTCAACTGAGCCTAAGACTCGCCCCAAAACGATATCAATCATCACAATCCGAGCATGATTCGGTCAAGGGTTGACCCACCCGGATACCAAACCAATTTTTATTTCCAAAAACCTTCTCATAATTGTTACCCAATCGGATTTTGACCAAGAATCAAGAAACAAAAGGGTTTGACTTTTCAGAGAGTCACACATTCATGAATAATCCCGTATCTCACCTTCAATACTTCAAAACTATAAAGAAAATGGTGTTTGGTGTTGATGCACGGCGGCGGGAACGAACCAAGGTGGTGGTGGAGGTGATTCCCGGCGCGTGTAGTAGCAAAAAGGATAGAGGAGATGGTGGGGATTGACTTGGTGGTGGCGGTGTGATAAGGTGAGCGACGGTAGTGTGGTTGCCGGAGGTGGCAGGCTGCGACGGGTAAGAGAGGGAGAAGAGAGTATATTTTGAGGTAGGGAAGATGAGAAATTAGAGGGGGAGGATAGGGTTAGGGTTTTTAATACCGAAAATTTCAAAAAGGCCGCTCAAGTTTATTCTTTTTCATTTTAGATATGATAATTAAGTTATTTAGTGTAGTTATTAATCGGTCCTTCCCGGAACTCGAATACTCCTTCACAAAAAATATTAAACGTCGCCACAAACATTCGCACACGGGGCTCATAGTTCTAAATATGCTTTTCCGACAATTTGTAAAAAAAAAATCTATACGTTTATTTTAAATAAAACGTAACCGATTCCCATAATATTTAATTTATTAGGTTTTTCTTTAGTGCTAGAGTCAACGTAATGCCTAACAAATATCTCAAAAATAAAACACCACGAATATTCCAAACCAAATCGATAATAAAAATCAAATTCCATAAATGCCACGAAGTTCAAATCCACGGTTCAACGTTTACAATTTCATCGTGAATAGATTTTCAAATATTCCAAAAATCGTTAAATTTTAAAGTAATGCGGGTTTTTAAATAGTTTCCCTAAATTGCCAGTTGTCACATTTAGGTTCAAGCAATGGTAATCGTTGCATAGAGTGCCCTCTCTCCATAATTCTCCTGAGCCGTGGATCTTACTCTACTTTTTACAAAAACAAGTTTAGGTTTTCAAATGTTTGTAAAACGCCTCTTTTGATATTAAAAGCTTTTCTAAAAAGGTTTTTAAGTTTGAAAACTTAAGTATCCCACTGTTATACTAATTATAGAATCATAGAGGGGGGATACTTTTATTTTATTTTATTTTTAATGTTTAAGTATATTAAGAGTCAAGATTACAAGCAAGTGTGTATAAACAAATAAGAAATATGTATCAAAGTAAAGTAATGAAATAGTTAAGGAAAGAGAGAACAAACACAATAATTTATACTGGTTCTGGATGAGGGGTTTAGATTATCCGTACATTTAGTTTAGAATCCGCGACACCAATACTATTCACAAAAAAATCTAATCGTACACCTTTGCTTTCACCGATCTACTCCTAGACCCAATCTAGCCGAATAGAGTCCACACCTAGAACTACTAACAAAGACCTCGCGAACTCTAAACACTATTACAAAAACTTCCACACTAGGAAGTACCAAATCCCATGCTAGACCACACCCGGTACAAGACTGTAACACCTTTGCTTCTCTACACCCTGGAGTAAGACTTTACACACCTGCTTCTCCGCATGGAGTTAGACTTGACACTTAGTTACAAATAGAGATGAGAGTTTAAGTATTGTGTTACAAGACTCAAAGAATACTAAAGAAGATGGAAGAAGAAGAAGGCTCTAGACAACACACAAAAGTGGATTAATTCTTGTAAGTTCTTCTCTAGTAAAGAAGTTTCCTTTCAATAATGATAGAAAGATGTTTAGACACAAGAAGTTATGAAGTACTTAGAGAGATGTAAGAGATAATTAAGAGGGAAGAAATGTTCGGCAAGAGGTGAAGTTCAACATGGCATGAAGAATGATCTTTATAGGCAAGAGCACAAAGACAGAGTCCGAAGCGCTGGCCTAGCGCACTAGCGCACGGGTCGAGTGCGCTAGAGCTGTTTTAGTCTTTTGCTTATTTCTAGCCATTGCCTCTTGCTAAATCCCCATATGACTTCAGTTTTAGGATCCCTAATGGAATTTCCAAGCCCCAAGATTTGTTTAGGACAACTCATTAGCCAAAAGATGAAGGGAGGTAAAGAGGGCTTTGGTTAGAGATAATGAGGGAAGCACTTGTTAAACCAAGTGATCAAGCCTTGTAAAAAGGGAAAGGAGGCACCAAGCACTTCTACAAGAGACAAAGTGATGCAAATAAGCTTTTGGTTTGAATTTCAAAATTCAAAATTCAAATTAAAATGATTCAAATATTATAATCTTTTAATTTCACAATTAACTTATAGCTAAGTACATTGATTCAAATTAGTTAAATGCTTTGGATATTTAGTTAACCATTAACCCATAAGAGGAAAGTGCTTTAACTAAATAGTTAATGTAGCTTAACTTATTTGTCAAAAGGGAGTAAACCCATTTAACAATTATTTGTTTCGGGTAGTAGCATCTATAATATTCTTCTCACTCAATAGTTGATGCATAACTATCACTAGGATAGAGGCCCTCCTAGATGTGCTTTCAAAATTGATATTCAAAAGGTGTACGACACGGTCAGTTGGAGATTTTTGGAATATATTCTAATGGGCTTTGGTTATCATTCAAACTTTATTTAATGGGTTATGGCATTTGTCACAAGCACTTCATTTTCCATCAACGTTAGTGGTAATTTACATGGGTATTTCAAAGAAAGTGTGGTCTTCGTCCAGGAGATCAGAGGTCTCCCTATTTATTCACGTAGGTTATAGAACTTTTAACACTTATTGAAGTGTAGAGACCAGGAAGATGATGGCTTTGTATATCATAATTAGAGGTGGCAATTTGTGACAAAAATAAAAAAAAAAAAAAAAAAAAAAAAAAAAAAAAAATTGGTTAAATGGGCATATTTTAAAAAATTTGGGTACATTTGAGCCTCTCTTTTTTTTTAAAAGGGCATATATTGCCCATTTAGAAGTTAAATGGCCACAATGGGCACATGTTTTTCTTTCACATTAAATTGTTTTTAATGAAAAACTTATAGATATAGTATATTTAGTTACTTAAATATAAATGAGGTGTTACGTTTGAGGATTTTTTTTGGTTGTTTTAGGTCTTTTTTAAGACGATTCGTATAACATGCGCCCGTTAGCCCGTGCCCGTTTAGCCCGTAGCGCTCGTTTTGCCACCTCTAATTATAATCGATGTAGCAAACTGAAAATTACCAACATTTGTATTGCATATGATCTTATTTTGTTTGTGCATGGTGATGTTAATTTGGCTAAAGTCATTATGGAGGCTCTTGAGGAGTTTTAAGGCGTGTCAGGGTTAGTTCCAAGTATCCCTAAAAGCATGATCTTTTTATGTAATGTTCGTGATGATGTGAGAACATCTATTCTTCAACTCATGCTGTTTGAAGATGGCATTCTTCCCATTAAGTATTTAGGTGTTTCTACTATCTCTTCACGGATTCTTTACAAAGATTGCAAGATTCTTGTTGAAAGAGTTCGTAAGAGAATAGGAGATTGGAAGAATAAGTTGCTTTCTTTTGCGGGAGGCTTCAACTTGTTATTTCAGTTTTATCTGAATTCTAATCCGTTTTTATTCTTCCCGTTGGTATTATGAATGACATCGAACAACTGATGTGTGGGGATGGCGGAAACTGCTTCAAATACATAACATCATTCGTCCTCACTCTTGGCATGTGAGTTGGGCATGTGCTCAGTGACAAGATGTTATACTAAGACTATTTTAAGTTAAAATCTATTCAGAGACGTTGGACACTAAATTGACCGAAAATATTAATAATGTAGCATGGTTAATTAAATTTATTTGGTTAATTGTGAAATGCTCAAATAGAATGTATAATTTTTCTGTAATTTTGCCGTATGGGTGTCGCAACACCTTATGTATCATTAAATATATAACGTTTCTATTTCTTCCCTATATATCTGCCAATAAGCTCAATCGGGACAGAATCTTGCACCACCTCTTAGCGTGTCCGTAAGTTTAAACTCGAAAATATATAACGTTTCTATTTCTTCCCTATATTGGGTTCACCATGCTTTTTCTTATGATTCTTCGTCTAGAAATAGAGGATATCCGGTTCCACATAAGTTTTGAAAAACATTGATATAAATCTTTACGCTCAGATGGAATCATATGCCAATAAGTTTAAACTCGAAAATATATTGAACCTGGTCGTGTATAAGGGATTGATGATGAATGAGAATAAATATTCTCTTAACCTGGTCCTCGGTATCTTTATTTTTAGAACTTTGGCCCTTTATGTGAAAAGAAAACAACAACCCTCTATATAGACTCGATAACAACCAAGTTCAAGCCTTTTCCTCATATGCCCATATTCATGGATCAAGCACTTCCGTCAACTCATTTTGATATCCTCAACTCATTTCAATAATATATACCCATCACTATGCCATGTTTATTCATCAAACGCATCGGTCAAGTGATACGACCCGGTTAAGGGTTGTATCAAGATAGGGCACCACTTCAAGCGGGCGCGGGCTCCTTAAGAAGAAGATTGGAGAACTAGAATATTATTGACTGAAAACTTGATTGAATGATAAACTAAAATATTAGAAAGAGTATTTATAAGACAAAGTAAAACCCTAATAGCTAAATGAGCCTTGGGCTCGAGCCCAAGCGTATCATTCCTCACTCCTTAAGAATATAGAAAGAAGAAGACTAGAGAATTACTTGACAAAGTTGATTGAATTATTCATAGTAATGATTCGGTATATATAACCGAATAACCCTAGCTTGTAAAACAAGCCAAACATAAAGATATATCTAAACAATGACAGTTTCCTAATACAACACAAACACATATCCTAAATAAATGTAACATGACATAAAGTTCGGGGCGTATCATTCCCCATTCCTTCGAAATCACCTTGTCCTCAAGGTGTAGTCTTGAAAAATTTCTCTTGATTCCGGGATCCCATATCTTAGTCCTATCTTCCACTCTCATAGTTCTCTTGTCTTCCGCTACCGCAACCAACACTTTTTTCCTCTTCCGCCTTCCACTACCTTGGACATAACACAACATAATTCTTCCGCCTTCCGCTACCCATGCCGTAACACTCCTCACTCCTTCAAAAATCACCTTGCCCTCAAGGTGATACGAAAAATATACAGATTGAGAATCCGCTAATTCCTCACTTAAATTCAAATTTATTTCGCCCAAACGACCATCAAATTCACGACCACTCACAACAATCTCTTTTATAGTTTTCTTATTTTTTGAATATTCTTCAAACTTGCTATTAACTTCATTACTCTCACCAGTATCGAAAACATCATCTATCGCGTTATTAACCACATCAATACCAATATATTCATCAATTATATGCTTTTTCTCCTTCTTTTCAATTGCCTTAAAACGAGCCTCGATTATATGGGCTAAGGAAAAGGCTTCTCCTAAAGTTGTAGGCCGTGCCCTCAACAGTTCTTTTTGTAATGTCAGTTTAAGTCCGGAGATATAAAACGATGTAAGTAACGATTCAGAGATCCCTGTTACTCTATTTGCAAGTACCACAAACTCACTCTCATATTCGGCCACCGTACCCATTTGCAAAAGCTTAGAGAGTGCGTTTTCCGCGTCCTGATCGCTGCCGCCTAATTCCATGAATAATAACTCGAAGAACAAAATTTTTTTTTTGATGAATAGTGCCGATGAACAATACTCGTGAATAGTATCCTATGAACAGTAACTTTTTTATTTTTTATTTTTTTTGGAACCCTAATCAAAAACCCTCTCAACGAGAGCTCTCAATGAAAGCACCAATTGATACGACCCAGTTAGGAGTTGTATCGGGATAGGGCACCACTTTTAGCGTGTGCGAGCTCCTTAAGAATATAGAAAGAAGAAGACTAGAGAATTACTTGGCAAACTTGATTTAATTATTCATAATAATGATTCGGTATATATAACCGAATAACCCTAGCTTGTAAAACAAGCCAAACATAAAGATATATCTAAACAATGACAGTTTCCTAATACGACACAAACACATATCCTAAATAAATGTAACATGACATAAAGTTCGGGGCGTATCATCAAGTAACTACAAAGCACTACAAATTAATAACGTAAAAGGCCAAGTGTCCCTAAGAGATCCTCTGAACACTTTACTGGGATGTTATATATTTACGATATCCTACTGAAGTGTTTGGGGGAACTCCAAGTGGCACTTGACACCAGCAAGAACTAGGGGTCTTGCATGTTACACTTATCCGTCGATTGTCCCTGGGAGATCCTCTAACACTTCACCGGGATGTTATTTTTTACGATTTCCTGCTGAAGTGTTTGGGGGAACTCCAAGTGGCACTTGACACTAGCGTACTATGGTTCTTGTAGGTTACACTCAAATACGTCAAGTGTCCCTCAGAGATCCTCCGAACACTTCAATGGGATGTTAAATTTACCATTTCCCACTGAAGTGTTTGGGAGAACTCCAAGTGCCACTTAACACTAGCAAACTAGAAGCCTCACTCTCTGCTTATAAAATGCTGCAAGTGATCTTATAAGTACTACAAAAGTATTAGATAATGTGGCAGACTAGCAATCCTTGCTTAACAGAACAGTGGCTAAATACACAACATTCATATTATTATTTTTTTCTCTCAACACCAAAACTGTTGTAACATAAGAGATTTTATAATCTTCAGCTTCAACATTCTTCATTGCTACAAACTGGTTTTAATGATTTTAAAACCATCAAACAAAGGTACGTTTGGAACTGATGCCTTGGTGATATAGTCACTAAGTAATGATAGCATTAAAGTTATATATAGACTTGTGAAATGAAAAACGCTGTGGTGGTCAAATTCTATTTTTCCTAAATCTATTCCTTCAATGAGATTCAAAAGAATATATATAAGATTTTTAATTGGGAAAATTACCAAAATAAATCAATCGCCCAAAGCACATTCCTTGAATAGATGTTTTTAAATCACTTTCCTCCGGCGGATCAGGGCAACTTGGCGACTGAGCAACCTTCATATATGTGCGACACATGTCGAATATTTTATTAATAAAGTACAGAATCTAGAATCTTTTGGAATGTATAGTACAGAATCTAAAATCTTTTAAGGACACGTGTCGCTTGTATAATTGAGTTGCCCATTTTTTAAGTTGCCCTGATCTAATTTTGGAAAGTGAAATTTGAAAGTCTACAAAGTGACTAGTCAAAAAGTCAATGATCTATTTTGGTAATTATCCCTTTTTAATTTCTCCGATGCATTGCACATGTTTTGCTATATTACATGACCTAAAAATGGGACTTCATGGTGTCTCTATAAGAGAGTGATTTCACACTAGTTAGTAGCGCACAAAAATGCAATGCTAAAATTCAAATGAAAGTTGTTGAATGAAAATCAACTTTAATTTAATTTGATCATAAATGCAACCAATGTTAAATCAAGTTAGTTGTACAAGGCATGATTGTGTGTAAACTATTATAAGATATAACATAATTGCAAAAGGAAACCAACATATACTTTATGTACATGTGTCTGTTGGACCATTTCAGCGTCCAACAAGTCTCTAAATACATTTGAACATAAAATAGCCTAAATATAACATAGTCGCCAAGAAATACTTAGCATAACTACTTCTGAGTTTTTGAAGACAAAGAGTCTTCGCTTAAGTGCCGATGCGGTTTAGCTACTAAAGTACAATATCCAAAGAAGGTGTTCAGTTCTGCTGAACGATTTTTGATTTCCTCATTCACCAAGATGCTTAGTAAAGAATCTCCTGCATCTAGTAGGTCAAAGGCGGAAAAATCTACAAAAGCGAAAAGGGATAACGCAAGTCTTCATAGAATTAATTAACTTTCAAGAGTTGGTATAAAGGTGCAAAAGTTGTAACATTTTTCTATAAAGAAGAGTTTATCCCTTACCTAAAGTAGAAGCAATTTAATGTATATCTCACCTACCCATTAAATGCTCAACACGTGTAATGTAGATGTCTTTAAAAACCATAATTCTCTTATATAAAAGAGAATATTTGTAGTGGATTAAATGTGATCTCTTACAATTATTGTGAAACAAATTTAAGAGCATTTACTCCTCGAATTAAACTTAGGCCGTTGCATAACTTCATACTTAAACCATAACTTTTATTTTTTTCTATTTTATTTTTTTAAGAGAAGAAATCACCTCAACTATCATTCAACTAAGATTTTTATTCCGTAAATAATCTTTATCAAATTTTTTGATTAATTTCTAATAATAATATTAAATGTTGAAAAAAAATTGTCTAAATCTTGTTTAAACTGTTTTGCTTATCTTTGCTTTAAACTGCTTAACTTACATCAAAAAAGATGGTGAGTGATTCTATAACTTAGTTATCTTCGTTATAATCACTCTCAAGGGAACAACATATTTGAGACCAGAAAACTAGATATCTCTCACGTCATTTTAATCTATTAAGTGTCGCCAAACTTGCTCTATTTTAGGAATATTTGTTCATGGTGAATGCAGGGGATGTTTTTCAAGATTCCTGCAAGTAATAAAATGGTTTTTAACCAATGTTTCCTAATTTCTATCACTAGAAGGTAGTTAATTTTTTCAAATCAGCATAATGGATGGCCTTGTAACTTGCTTATTTCTACCTGAGATTGGGATGTTTATTTATGGTATCAATTGGTGTGTAGTAATTGATCCTCACACAAGAATGTTTACAGTTTAAGATAGAAGATAACCATAAAGTAGGTTTCCATTATGAAGGGTAGCTGATCTAGGAGGGGAGTGCAAGATGAGAGGAATTGAGAGTTGTGAAAGCCATGGTCCTCTCATTGCATTCCTAAGGAGGTAATGGTTGGTCCTCCCTCAAGGTGAGTGTTCCTAGTTGTGTGAAGCCATTCTAGAGAAGAAATGTAGCACAACTAGTATAGCCCTTGACTTGGAGGGGTTATGGGTGCCTAATGATGCCATACTCTTATCTTGCCTTGATCATTGTGGATGCGGGTTGAATGGTCTTGGTAGGAAGGAGTGTGGAAATGTTATTAGATGGTAAAGGTGCAATTAAAGGTGAATAAAGGTCTGCAATATAAAGCTTGGTTGGAATTGTAAAGAACCTGTATGTTGTATGTCCACTGATGACGACCTTAGTGTTGTCTGATAACCAGATATCGGTTGTGATATAGTTTTAGAATTGATCCTGTTTTGAGACATGTCCAAACAGTGATATGATATACTTATAATGTACAAATCTTTGGAGTGATTAATCTAAATTTTCACCTTTGCACCTAAAAAAAAAAAAAAAAAAAAAGGCTCTATTTCGCTTTAGAAATATGATACATATTAAGAACGCCAAAAATCGCTAATTGCAAGAATTGAAGCTAAACTGGGAAAGAAAAGTCAAAACTGAAATGATTCAGGGGAGATTAGCATGGTTCCTACGGAAGGATGTCACCCCAAACTTGTTCTTAATATAGCTTTATATACCTGCGTATATCTTCAACTTTTTGTAAACAAATGTGTGTATTTGAAGAATGAGACATGTTTGTGAAGATGCGGATTATGTGTATTTACATATTCATAAGTGTTTATATAAATATGTCCGGGAATATGTATAATTAGAGTTATTTTATATTTGTTTACTGTCGTTAGGTGTGACAAGGCAATTGGTTAATTATATATTTTGATATCCTTTCGTAATGGAAGCACATGTCGCGAATATACGTCAACCTTCTTTCCGTCACTTAAATTTTGTTGTTAATAGCAGAAAGTAACCTTTCGCTAAATAATAATAATAATAATAATAATAATAATAATAATAAATAAATAAATAAAAAATCACTACTACACAAAAATCTCTTTTGGTTGCTGTTGAATCAGCCACATACTTCCCAAAGCAACATGCATATATAACTGCAATCATGGACAAATATTCAGTGACGAAAATTAGTGATAATCACAAAAGGCATATTACTTTTTGCTGCCACATAGTGATTCTTATTATTTTGTGATGAAATGTTGTCGGGAGAAAAAGCTTTAGTGGTCAGATAGACAAGAGTCTGAAGCTACATATAATCTGATATATTGAATAACTAGTATGCATCAGTAGATGTGCTAATTGTTAAATGTTACGTATAAACATTAATAAGTAAATGTCTAGTATCGAACCCGAGACCTCGGGATTGCACACTTTACAAACAAGAATAATGTAAAATAAATATGTATATATTAAATGTATTGAATATATATATTTATAAACACTTAATGGACTAAATGGTCGTTAGTTATTAACCGTATGGACTAACTATCATTAGTAATGAAAGATAAGGACTAGAGTGTAACTTGGGAGTCAAGAAAGATCTAGAAACACCCCTTGGGTGCCTAGGCCGGTCGTGGCCCATCCCCATGGGTCGACCCATGCTTTCTTGGTCACCAAGTTTCATCTAGTATAAATACAAGGCCAAGGATTAGGGTTTCACATCTTTTGTGCACACACGTACTAAACCCTAAAATCTTTTCCTTGTTTCTTTCTTTTGTGGCCGATCGGTTCATCCCCCCCCCCTAAGGGTTTGGATCGATTTTTCCATAGCAATAATATTAAGTGTTTTGTTTACTTGCATCAAACCTTTATTCGTTGGTAGTTTGTGTGTACAAGAACGAGGTAATTACTTACTTTAGTAATTATCAAGAGATCGATAAACAAAACGGTAAGGGGTTTATCATTGATCTATTTGTACAAGAATCAAGGTTAATTTGAAGTGCATCGGGTACGTTTACTATTTATGTTTTAGTTAATATTTATGTGTTATACTTGATCCTAGCTTCCGCAATACGTGTTATTTAATTGTTAAACTCTAACAGTGGCATCACGAGCCATGTATAACATGTAATTGATTACTAAAACGTAATAAAAATCGGATCTTTAATTGTTTTAGATACATGTTTTTGATCTAGGGTTTTTCCTATTTTTTTTTCTAAAAATTTCGAAACCCTAACCCTAATTTTGGGGGGGGGGGTCGATTTTTCCATGAAACCCTAATTAGGGTTTTGTGGTTTTCTTAGATTATGTGTAATCACTAGAAACCCTAGGTCATTAACCGGTTAATTGAACGTATCTTGTGACCTATGTGCTAATTGTTAGGTTTTAATCCGTGACTTACATGCATGTTAGTCATGGATCTTGTTTAATTTTACACATGTTTAAGATAGATCTTAAATTGGGGAAGACTCCAATACATATTAAAATCAATTTTATATGCTATGTGGTGTGTTATTAGCTTTGGCCTACGCAATTGATTCGTCAATGTATGTGACTCTCTTCCATCAAGAAGAGAAGGTCTTAGTTGATTGCATGCATTATTATACCTAGAATTGATTTTATTAGGATCTTTTCTAATACGGATTGCATGTGGCTAATTGTTTCACTTATTTATTATTGGTTGTTTTGATTTTCTTTGATACTTGTTTTATTGTTATTAGTTTGACTTGATGTAAGCAATAAAAGGGTTGTTTTTTTTATAAAGAAAATAAATACGGACTAATAATGGTGAAACCCTAAGTGATAAAGTAAGAATCTTGCAAGGTCTTAGGTGCCGATAGTGGTCCGATTCGCACGGTAATCAGCTCCCAGGCGAGACTAGCAAAATTCATACTTTATTACTATTTTGAGATTGAATCCATAAACTTTTGCTTGATTGCTGTTTTGTGCAAAAATGCTTTTAAAATTAAGTCCTTTAAGATGATATTCATAACCGTGATTTGAAGGCTTAGAAAAGAGCCTTAGAGTCTGCCTTGGTTATCACAATCTTGAATATGTCTTAAACGAATTACTTTTAAAATCATATATTGTAGAAAGTCATCTTAGGGTTTTGGCATAAACCTCAAGTAAAACTTTGTGTATTAATTTCACGAATTGGATATAAAAAGTTTTTATGAAAACTTATGTTATAAAGATGAGTGCATGCATCTTTGTACATATTTTGATTTACATATCAAAAATAATACCCTTAAATAATTTAAGTTACGTGCCATCTATCTATAAGGAACACTTGGAATTTTAATTTAGCAAACGTGAGACCTAGGCTAAATTACTATAACAAGGTAAAATTCTTTTAACGCGTGAGACCATAATTGTAATTTTACAGTTTCTAAGGTAGACGACTTAATTAAGTTGTGCGTGAGACCTAGAACTTAAGGCATGAGATGGGAAGAAACATGCTTACAAGGCAAATTGATGAATCAATTTGATGTAAATCCCATAATGATCTAGGAATTGGAAATCTTGTTTGCCAATTATTGTTCGACAGATTACCAACTTTTGTACTTTCACCACTAACAGATCAACTGATGTGGTGGAATCTATGTAAAGTTGGATCCTAGGTTTTCAAGAAAATGAGTTGGTTATATGAATATAGCCTTGGGTATTTTATTTTTCTTGAAGATATTGATTATCGAAAATACTAATATTTGAACTTTATCTGTAGATATGGCTCAACCCGATAACCAAACTGTGATTTCTGCTTTCAAGAGTCATCTTGAGAGAGAAAAACTGACTGGAAAGAATTTCAATGACTGGCACCGTTCGCTTAGAATTGTCTTGAGGGCGTCTGGTAAGATTGACTATGTGACCGAGGAATGCCCTGCTGAACCTGCTGCTACTGCAACACCAGAAGCAAAGGCAGGATGGAAGGTGACTAATGCTAAGTATAATGAGGTTGCTTGTTTAATGCTCACTAGCATGAGTGCTCAATTACAAAAGAAGTATGAGTACTCGTCTCCTAAGAATATGCTTGATAACCTCAGGCAGTCTTATGAGAAGCCACCTGCAGTTGAATTGTATGATGAACTCGACAAGCTACACAACTGCAAGCATGGTGATGGTAAACCAGTAGCTGATTATGTGGATGAGATGAAAGATTCGTTTGATCAACTTCACAGAATTGGTTTTGGTTACCCCGACAATGTGCAAGTGCACTTGATCAACAGATCCCTCAACAGGGATTTTGCTGGTTTTGTGCAGAATTACAACATGCATTGCTCGGGGAAGACAGTCTCAGAATTACTCGCATTGCTTGTTGATTATGAGAAGAGTCTACCAGCCAAGGTCAAGGCTCCTACCCCACAAGTGTTGGCAATTCATGGGGGGAGAATCCAGAAGAAATCGCATGTGAACAAAGGCAAAGGTAAAGGTGATAAAGGCAAGCAGGTCATGGCCTATCAACCACAACCAAAGATGAAACAGCATCAGCCTAAGCAGAACAAGACAAATCCTCCAAACAAGAAGGATCAGGCTTGTCACCACTGTCATGAAAAGGGCCATTGGAAGCGCAATTGTCCTCTCTACATTCATGACTTGCGACAAAAGAAGCAGGGTAATGAAGCTGGTAACCCCAGTACTTCAGGTGCGTTCTTTATGATTGAATTATTCACTCTTACTCCTAAATTGAATTCATGGGTATATGATACGGGATGTGGCATTCATATTTGCAATACCTTGCAGTGGTTTAGAGTTGAGAGAAAGCTGGCCTATGGACAACAATTCTTGCACGTTGGTAACGGAGCGCATGCAGGAGTTGAAGCTATAGGAGTTTTTAATTTAGTGTTGCCTTCGGGCTTAGTACTATCTTTAAATAATTGTCATTATGCACCATCAATTGTTAGAGGTGTAATTTCATTTTCATGTTTGTTAAACCTTGGTTTTCATCATACTATTTCTAGCAATGGAATTTCAGTTTCTTTAAATGATGTTTTTTATTTTAATGCTATTGCTGTGAATGGTGTATTTGAAATTGATATGAATGATAATGATAATGCTTTTGTTACAAATAATTCAATGTATAGCATCAACAATAAGAGAATCAAGAAAGGTTTGGATTCATCTTATCTTTGTCATTATCGACTTGCTCACATTGGCAAAGATCTCATGAAAAAACTGCAACATGATGGGCTTTTAAATAAGATCAATGATGAATCATTTGATAAATGCGAATCTTGCATTGCTGGGAAGATGACTAAGAAACCCTTTAAAAATAGGATTGAAAGGGCTAATGATCTACTTGGTCTTATTCACACAGATGTGTGTGGACCACTTAGACATGTGTCAAGGAGAGGTGCTAGCTACTTCTTAACATTCACGGATGATTACAGCCGTTATGGTTATGTTTATTTACTTAAACATAAACATGAGGTATTTGAAACATTCAAAGTGTTTAAAGCAGAAGTAGAGTTGCAACTTGGAAAGAAGATTAAAGCTCTTCGATCCGATAGAGGTGGTGAATACCTGAGTCAGGAGTTCATAGATTATCTAGCAAAGGAGGGAATTGTCCAGCACCTTACTTCTCCATATACTCCACAACAAAATGGTGTATCTGAGAGAAGGAATTGTACATTGCAAGACATGATACGATCTATGTATAATCTAACAACTCTTCCTTTCTCGTTTTGGGATTATGCCTTAGAATCTGCGGTTCGCATTCTAAATATGGTTCCAACAAAGAAGGTTGATAAGACACCATATGAGGTATGGATTGGAAAAGCTCCAAACTTGTCTTATCTTAAGGTCTGGGGTTGTGAGGCGTATGTTAAACGTGACTCAGCAGACAAACTCCAACAAAGATCTGTGAAGTGCATCTTCGTAGGATACCCTAAGGAAACTATGGGATACTACTTTTATTACCCACCTGAAAACAAAGTATTTGTTGCAAGGTATGGAGACTTCCTTGAAAGGGAGCTCATATCTCAAGAATTCACTGGGAGAATATATGATCTGGAAGACGGTCAAGAAGATGTAGCACCTTCTGAAAACACTAACCAACTTCCGGTAGAACCTGAAAGTTTAGGTCCTCCACCTGAAGTTGAAGTGATTCCCATTCGTAGGTCAACAAGACCAGTAAAAGCTCCTACTCGTCTATGTCATAATGTAGAGAGTGATGAGAATATACTGGGTGATCTTGATGAGCCTACAAGTTATAAAGCTGCCATGAATGGACCTGAAAAGGCCAAATGGAAAGAAGCTATGGATGGGGAAATGCAATCCATGGAAGACAATAATGTCTGGGAAGAAGTAGACCTACCTCCGGGTGCCAAACTAGTTGGGAGTAAATGGCTCTACAAGAAAAAGACTGACATGGATGGCGTTGTACACACCTATAAGACCTGTTGTGTAGCTAAAGGCTATGCGAAAACTTTTGGTGTTGACTATGAGGAGACCTTTTCTCCTGTAGCTGACATAAGGGCAATTAGGATTCTTATAGCCATAGCCGCTTACTATGACTATGAGATTTGGCAAATGGATGTAAAAACCGCCTTCTTAAATGGTCGCCTAGATGAAGACATCTATATGGCGCAGCCTGAGGGGTATGTAAATCCAGAATTCCCAAATCGTGTATGCAAGCTTAAAAGATCCATTTATGGATTAAAGCAAGCAACACGACAATGGAATAAGAGATTTGATGGTGAAATTAAAAAGTATGGATTCACTCAAAATCTTGATGAGCCATGTGTATATCACAAAGTTAGTGGGAGTAATGTAATTTTCCTTATATTATATGTTGATGACATATTGATCATGGGAAACGACATTCCAAGTTTGCAAAAGGTTAAGGCATATCTTGGAAAGTGTTTTTCTATGAAAGATTTAGGGGAAGCTGCATTTATTCTGGGAATCAAGATATATAGAGATAGATCTCAGCGATTAATTGGATTAAGCCAAAGTGCTTACATTGATAAAATATTGAAGAGATTCAATATGCAAAATTCCAAGAAAGGATATTTGCCAATGCAAGAACAACATGGCTTGAGCAACAAGGTTTGTGCTTCAACACCTGCAGAGGTGCAACGCATGAAGAGAATCCCTTATGCTTCGGCTGTGGGATCTATAATGTATGCGGTGAAAAGTACAAGACCTGATGTGGCGTTTGCACAGAATTTATCCAGTCGATATCAGCAGAATCCAGGTGAAGCTCACTGGACTGCTGTTAAGAATATTCTTAAGTACCTTAGGGCTACTAAAGAGATGTTCTTGGTTTATGGGGGAAATCCATCAGCAGAACTTGATGTTACAGGTTACTGCGATGCTTCTTGGAAAGGTGATAAGGATGATACGAAGTCTCAGACGGGTTATGTCTTTGTCATTAATGGAGGAGCTGTGGATTGGAGGAGCAGAAAGCAGAGTGTACTAGCGATGTCTGCTACAGAAAGTGAGTATATAGCTGCTTCAGAAGCTGCAATGGAAGCTGTTTGGATTAGGAAGTTTGTTTCAGGGCTTGGAGTTATGCCTTCGATTCAAAGACCTATTAAAATGTATTGTGACAATTCAGCTGCAATTACATTTGCCAATGAGCCTGGAATCATGAAAGGCACCAGACATTTCCCGATTAAGCATCACTATGTTCGAGAACAAGTCGAAATAGGCAAAATCGAAATGCTCAAAGTTCACACAGATGATAACTTGGCAGATCAATTAACAAAGCCTCTACCTGGCACAAAGCTTTACAAGCATGCTGAAGGTGTAGGACTTAGATTAGCTAAAAGTTTCATGCCCATTTGTGATTAGTGTTTGGATAAAGGATGTAATGTACAATTATTATTTTAATGAAATAAAATATGTTTTATGTTTATTTATTCATTGTCTTAATAATATATCCTATATTTGCATGTTTAAGATCCATGAATAATTTATTATTCTAAATTGTCCATTGCCGATTAATAATATGGGAATATCATTAAACTAAGACAAATTTGAGTATTGGTTTAGGATATACTTGAAAGTATATTGATGCGTAGTCATACCAATTTCACATGATATTCGATGAATTGAATATTGGACTTATCCCAATAATATGATTTAATATTTAATGTGAGAATCATATTTAAAGTTATCCTCAGACTTGAGATACCAGATAAGTGTCATGGATGTAGTGCATTTTTGTGAAGCAATCTACCGCTTACCGTAACAGGGAGTTATAAGGGTTGTTTTCAGAAGTGTTGCAAAGTTCATGGGTTATTCTTGTAGTCAAGAAAGAATTTATTCCTTCTGATTTGTTTAGAAGTTTAATACTGTTGGGCCCCTCGTAGGGTTGACAAAATGTTTGCATGGCCATGCCCAAAGTCTATCTGGAATACGTTCAGATGTTTTGGTAATTTTGTTCAATCATAAAGAAACGAGAAACAGAAATTTAATAAAGGAACTCACATCTTTATTAATGTGGTATTAGTAATGAAAGGATAATTATAATGATGAATCATTAAAGGTTTTTCCAGGAAACCTAGCTCAGATTGAACTAGGGGCATTGGAGTGTTGCAAGACGCTAACCAATGTCATTTTACTATTAATGGATATACGAGTGGGAGCTGTTAAATGTTACGTATAAACATTAATAAGTAAATGTCTAGTATCGAACCCGAGACCTCGGGATTGCACACTTTACAAACAAGAATAATGTAAAGTAAATATGTATATATTAAATGTATTGAATATATATATTTATAAACACTTAATGGACTAAATGGTCGTTAGTTATTAACCGTATGGACTAACTATCATTAGTAACGAAAGATAAGGACTAGAGTGTAACTTGGGAGTCAAGAAAGATCTAGAAACACCCCTTGGGTGCCTAGGCCGGTCGTGGCCCATCCCCATGGGTCGACCCATGCTTTCTTGGTCACCAAGTTTCATCTAGTATAAATACAAGGCCAAGGATTAGGGTCTCACATCTTTTGTGCACACACACTAAACCCTAAAATCTTTTCCTTGTTTCTTTCTTTTGTGGCCGATCGGTTCATCCCCCCCCCCCTAAGGGTTTGGATCGATTTTTCCATAGCAATAATATTAAGTGTTTTGTTTACTTGCATCAAACATTTATTCGTTGGTAGTTTGTGTGTACAAGAACGAGGTAATTACTTACTTTAGTAATTATCAAGAGATCGATAAACAAAATGGTAAGGGGTTTATCATTGATCTATTTGTACAAGAATCAAGGTTAATTTGAAGTGCATCGGGTACGTTTACTATTTATGTTTTAGTTAATATTTATGTGTTATACTTGATCCTAGCTTCCGCAATACGTGCTATTTAATTGTTAAACTCTAACACTAATTGTGTTTTGCATGTTGTAGCAAATGGTTCATAAAAAGATTCAATGGGGGCAGATTCTTACATATATACCTGCCTCTTCCCCTATGTGTAACGGTATATTTGACTCGCCCTTTTTCATCTTTAGCTGATTCTTTCTCAAGAATCAAGGTATAGTTGAACCTAGTCGTCTATAATGGATAAATGATGAAATGAGTATATAGAGTAGCTCTCAGATTTTCGATCACCTGGTCCTCACCATATATGATTTCTCTTTTTCAGATATTGTTTGCTTTGTATAAACATGAAAACATCAATCTTTTAATGGAGACACAATACCAACTATGTTGAAGATTCTGATGCACGTGGACAAAATACGTTCCATGTCTCTTTTCTATTCATTTCTTCAATGATGCCTTGATTTTTATCAAACACATTAACTAATTACAAAGGAAAGGAGACGAAGAAAAAAAGCCAAGTGTCCCTCAAAGATACTCTGAACACTTCACTAGGATTTTTAAAAATGAATTTCCTACGTTTGGGGAACACCAAGTGCCACTTGACATAAACAATCTAAATTGTTGCTTACTGCTTATTACAAATTAAGGATTACGTCAAGTGTCAGTAAGAAATCCTCCTAACAATTCACTAGGCTATTTTATTTAGGATTTTCTACGGAAGTGTTTGGTGGGAACTCCAAGTGACACTTGACAATAGCAAACTAGAAGCCTTACACTTTCCTTATAACCCATGGCTTTCTGAATTTTGGCTTCAATCAAAGGGAAGTAGACATAGACATAACACAAATACTTGATGCAAAATATATTAATAGACTGTGTTTTAAATGTTTATTTATTGGTATAACTTTCATCAAATATTATATAATACGAATAAAATTATTTAAGGTCAAAGTTAAACAAAACTGCAAAAAGTCAAAATGGACCTTTATTTAGGAACAGAAGGAGTATTAGATTGCGCAAATAGCATTTTACTTTAGGTAAGGATAACATTAAAGGCTTCTAATTTATGTAAGGAATAAAACCTTCTTTAGGGAAATGTCTTAAAAACCGTCACACCTTTTTATCAACTTTGGAAATGTATTGACTCCCATTAATACTTGTTTTATCCATTTTTGCTTTTAAGGTTTTCCCGCCTTTGACTTTATAGATACTAGAGACTATTTTCTAAGCATCTAGGTTTGAGGAGATATGACATTGTTAAGTGAGATATTGTCAATTTCACTAAACTGAACACCTTCTTCAAAAACTAAGTGGCTCAGTGCATGACAAGATGTTATACTTAAGCTATTTTATGTTAAAATCTATTCACAGACATTGGACAATATAATAATG
Organism: Artemisia argyi; assembly: GCA_030686995.1. NCBI lineage: Eukaryota > Viridiplantae > Streptophyta > Magnoliopsida > Asterales > Asteraceae > Artemisia > Artemisia argyi. Next base: position 42,711,334 of record CM060683.1, on the reverse strand, counting down.
TATCATTGTTAATTAAATTTATTTGGTTAATTGGGAAATGCTCAATGCTTAATTTTGCCGTAACTTTTCTTTGGTACATATATACTTGCTAGCTAGTTTAATAAAGCTCTAACAAATATTAATAAGATGGAACTAATATAGTACTACAATATAACAAAAATTAAGCAACCAGGCCCGTATGGGTGCCGCAACATCTTATGTATCATCAAACACTTATAATGTTCCTATTTCTTCCAAAAAGGTCAATCGGGACAGAATCTTTCACTGCTTCTTAGCCTGTCCGTAAGAGTATATTGGACTCATTATCCTTCATCTTTATCTGATTCTTTCTCTAGAAATAGAGGATATCCGGTTCCACATAAGTTTTGAAAAACATTGATATAAATCTTTATGCTCAGATGGAATCATATGCCAATAAGTTTAAACTCGAAAATATACTGAACCTGGTCGTGTATAAAGGATTGATGATGAATGGGAATAAATACCCTCTTAACTTGTTCTTCAGCATCCTTATTGTTAGACCTTTTCCCATTTATGAGAAAAAGAAAACAACAATCCCTATGTAGACTCGATGACAACCAAGTTCAAGCGTTTTTTCTCATGTGCCCATATTCATGAATCAGGCACTTCTGTCAACTCATTTTAAAACCCTCAACATATTTCTATATATATATATACCCATCAATATGCCATGTTTATTCATCAAACGCATCGGTCAAGTAACTACAAAGCACTATAAATTAATAAGGAAAAAGGCCAAGTGCCCCTAAGAGATCCTCTGAACTCTTCACTAGGATGTTATATATTTACGATATCCTACTGAAATGTTTGGGGGGACTCCAAGTGGCACTTGACGCTAGAGAGAACTAGGGGTCTTGCATGCTACACTTAAATACGTCAATTGTCCCTTGGTGATCATCTGAACACTTCAATGGGATGTTATTTTTTACGATTTCCTACTGAAGTGTTTGGGGGAACTCCAAGTGGCACTTGACACTAGCGAACTATGGGTCTTGTACGTTACACTCAAATACGTCAAGTTTTCCTCAGACATCCTCCGAACACTTCAATACGTTACACTCGAATACGTCACGTGTCCCTCAGAGATCCTCCGAACACTTCAATGGGATGTTAAATTTGCCATTTCCCACTGAAGTGTTTGGGGGAACTCCAAGTGCCACTTAACACTAGCAAACTAGAAGCCTCAAACTCTGCTTATAAAATGCTGCAAGTGATCTTAAAAGTACTGCAAAAGTATTAGATGTTTTGGCAGACAGGCAGTCTTTGCTCAACCTAACAGTGGCTAAATACACAACATTCATATTTTTTTCTCTCAACACTAAAACCGCTTTCTTCATTGCTAGTTTGCTACAAACTGGTTTTAATGATTTTAAAACCGTCAATCAAGGCTACGGTTGGAACTGAAGTCTTGGTGATATATCACTAAGTAATGATAGCATTAAAGTTATATATAGACTTGTGAAACGAAAAAAGCTCTGGTGGTCAAATTCTATTTATATTATTCAAACGTTAGTCAAAGCTCTGTGCTCATAACAAATGAATTTATATTTTATTGTCTCGAGAGCGTTAATGGCACATTAATTAAAAAAAGAGCTTTGGCAAGTAACAAAGCTAAGACAGCCATTCCACATACATTTTCATTGTTCCATTAGTTGCAAACAGGTCTGGGAGTAATTCTCGAAGTGTGGTGGATGTTCTCTCTGTTGATTATCTTCTAAACGATGCCAAGTTGTCATATTTTAACGCTCTCCCTGTATTGACATTTAATGCATGTTATAATGATCATGTCGGCAATATTGAACTTCAGGAATGACTAAGTTTTTAACACCAAAGTTTAATAGCTAGTTTTAGCTGTTTAAAAAAAATAGCTAGTCTGTAACTGCAGTATCACTTATTCGGTTTGCAAGCCTCTTTTTGTAATCCAATCACCAATTAATCCAAAAATAATTGGACCTTGAGTGTAGTTGGTTTGGATCAGTGACGTTGTTTTAGTTTGCCTATAAAAAACATTGCTTTATAGGTGTTTGGGTACCCTTCTATTTTTGTTTCTACAGGCATGCCGGATGTTGTATTATTTTTTTAGGGGGATACTTGCTTGCGAGTACCATTTTTCCTAAATCTTCCTTCAATGAGATTCAAAAGAATATATATATATATATATATATATATATATATATATATATATATATATATATATATATATATATATATATATATATATATATATAAGATTTTTGATTATTTACTTCTCTCTGGTGCATTGCACATATTTTGCTATATTGAAGTACATGACCTAAAAATTGGACTTCATGGTGTCTCTATAACACACTGATTTCACACTAGTTAATAGCGCACAAAACTGCAATGCTAAAATTCAAATGAAAGTTGTTGAATGACAATCAACGCAACCAATGTTAATCAATTTGTACAAGACATGATTGTGTGTAAACTATGTCGAAGCTAGTATAAGATATAACATAATTGCAAGAGGAAACCAACATATTTTTTATGTACGTGTGTTTATTGGATCATTTCAGCGTCCAACAAGTCTCTCTATACAATTGAACATAAAATAGCCTAAGTATGACATAGTTGTAGAGAAATAATTAGCATAACTCCTGAATTCCTGAAGACAAAGAGTCTTCGCTTTAGTGCCGATCCGTTTCAGTTACTCAAGTATCCAAAGAAGGTGTTCAGTTTAATGAGATGCCAACACTAAATGATGTTTGATTTCCTCATTCACAAAGATGCTTAGTAAAGAATCTCAAACATCTAGAAGGTCAAAGGCGGGAGAATCTACAAAAGCAAAAGGGGATAACGCAAGTCTTCAAAGAATTAATCAACTTTCAAGAGTTGGTAAAAAGGTGCAAAAGTTGTCGACACTCTTCCCTAAAGAAGAGTTTGTTCCTTACCTAAAGTAAATGCAATCTAATACATATCTCACCTACCCATTAAATGTTCAACACGTGTAAAGTAGATGTCTTTAAAAATCATAATTCTCTAATATAAAAGAGAATATTTGTAGTGGAGTAAATGTGATCTATTGCAATTAATGTGAAACACATTTAAGAGCATTAACTCCTCGAATTAAAGTTAGGCCGTTGAACACTCAATGAGTAAGTATAACTTCATGATACTTAAACCATAACTTGTTTTGTGTTTACGTTAGAGCAGAAATCACCTCAATTATCATTCAACTAAGATTGTTTATTCCGCAAACAATTTTGTCAAATTATTTGATTAATTTCTATTAATAACATTAAACATTGAAAGAAATAGTTGTCTCAATCTTGTTTAAACTGTTTTGCTTATCTTTGCTTTAAACTGTTTAAACTTACATCAACAAAGATGGTGAGTGATTCTATAACTTAGATATCTTTGTTATAATCACTCTAAAGGGAACAACATATTTGAGACCACAAAATCAGATATCTCTCACTTCATTTTAATCTATTATGTGTCGCCAAACTTGCTCTATTTTTGTTTTAGAAATATGATATATTATTGAGAACGCTAAAAATCGCTAATTGCGAGAATTGAAGCTAAACTGGAAAAGAAAAGTCAAAACTAAAATGATTCAAGGAAGATTAGCATTGTCACTGGGGAAGGCAAAATTGTTCTCAATAGAGCTTTATAGTAGTAAGAACGAGGAGAATATTGCATATAACTTTAACTTTTCGTAAACTAATATGTGTATTTGAAGAATGAGACATGTTTGTGAAGATGCGGATTATGTGTATTTACATATTCTTAAGTGTTTATATAAATATGTCCGGGAATATGCATAATTAGAGTAATTTTATATTTGTCTAGTGTCTTTAGGTGTGACAAGGCAATTGGTTAATTATATATTTTGATATCCATTGGTAATGGAAGCAGATGTCGCGAATATACATCAACTAACCTTCTTTATGTCACTTAAATTTTGTTGTTAATACTAGAAAAGTAACCTTTCGCTAAAAAATAAATAAATAAATAAACTTTTGGTTGCTGTTGAATCTGCCACATAAATTTTGTTTACTTCAATGAGATTCAAAAGAATACATATATAAGATTTTTGACATTGCACATATTTTGCTATATTGAAGTACATGACCTAAAAATTGGACTTCATGGTGTCTCTATAACACACTGATTTCACACTAGTTAATAGCGCACAAAACTGCAATGCTAAAATTCAAATGAAAGTTGTTGAATGACAATCAACGTCAATTTGATCATAAACGTAACCAAAGTTAATCATGTTGTATAAGACATGACTGTGTGTAAACTATGTCGAAGCTAGTATAAGATATAACATAATTGCAAGAGGAAACCAACATATTTTTTATGTACGTGTGTTTGTTGGATCATTTTAGCGTCCAACAAGTCTCTCTATACATTTAAACATAAAATAGCCTAAGTATAACATAGTTGTAGAGAAATAATTAGCATAACTCCTAAGTTCCTGAAGACAAAGAGTCTTCGCTTCAGTGCCGATCCGGTTCAAATACTAAAGTACAAGATCCAAAGAAGGTGTTTAGCTCAGTGAGATGCCAACACCAAATGATGTTTGATTTCCACATTCACCAAGATGCTTAGTAAAGAATCTCAAGCATCTAGAAGGTCAGAAGCGGGAAAATCTACAAAAGCAAAAGGGCATAACGCAAGTCTTCAAAGAATTAATCAACTTTCAAGAGTTGGTAAAAAGGTGCAAAAGTTGTCAACACTCTTCCCTAAAGAAGAGTTTGTTCCTTACCTAAAGTAAATGCAATCTAATGCATATCTCACCTACCCATTAAATGCTCAACATGTGTAGAGTATGTTGGAATTATTATATCATGACCTTCATATAAATAAACCAAGTACATCAAAGTGAGCATAGCGGAAGCAATTATAACATGATCAAATAACATGTAATTAATTAATCAATAATTAAATAGTAAACATACCTTTGTGATTCTAGCCCGAACAAGAATCAAAGGCAATCTTCCGGAACAAGAACCCTAATTAGGGTTTATGTGGATTACAAGAATTACCCCTTACCTCTTTTGTAATTCAATCCAAGAATCAAACAATAGTGTGTTTGATTCACGTTCTTGTACACACGTACTAATTCAAGAAAAAGTTTATGCAAGTAATTAAACACAAAACTTGTTTTGATGTTATGAAAATCGAAACCCTTAGGGTTTTGTTTTGATGGATCGACCAAAGAAAAAGGAGATGAGAGAAAACACCAAGATGTGTGTGTACAAGTTATGAGAAAAACATGCATCTTGGGTTTGCTTATATACTATTCAAAACTTGGAGCTCAAGGCACAAAGGAGGTTACCCCCCCCCCCTTCCCCCTATGCCGATCAGATTTGGATCCCCCAAGGGGTTTCCGGAACCTTCTTTTGTTTCCAAATTTTGCCTAGTATTACTTTCCTAATCTTTGTTTAATAGATAATTAGTCATTAATCATTAAATACTAATTACTATTATTTATTTTGTGTTTAATAATTACTTATAACATTTTATAAATAATTATTACTTTTTCTCTTCATACGTATTGTGTGCAATCCCGTGATCTCAAGTTCGATCCTAACACACGACTATTATTATTTTGTCTATAAAACCAACAGCTCCCACTTAGACATATCATAATAGTGTGATCACATCGGTTAGCGTCTTGCAACACGCCGATGCCTCTAGTACAACTTGAGTAAGGCTCCTGGAAAACCTTTTAATGATTTCTCATTATTATTATCCCTTTGTTTCTAATACCGTGTTAAATAAGGATATGGATCTAGGTCATTCCTTAATTAACCATTATGTTTCTCGTTTTTATAAATTGACAAGATTACCAAATCTTCTGAACCTTTCAGGAAAGACCTTGGGCATGGCCACGCAAACACCTTGACAACCCTACGAGGGGCCCAGCAGTATTAAACTCCAAAAATTAATTTGAATGAACAAATTCTTTATTGATTACAAGCAAAACACACAAACTTTGTAACACTTCCGAAAACAATCCTTATGACTACCAGTTACGTATAGCGTTAAGTTGTTCCACAAAAATGTAACAATTCGCAATTCCAGGTTAATTACTATTCACTTTTACTATTCATTTTTACTATTCATTTTCCCGAAATTTTACCGAAAGTTGATTTTTATTTGATATTCTCGAGTGATAAATCATTTCCATGGCAAATTAAATGTTTGACATTGGTCAGATCATTTTCGTGAAAGTTATTAAGGAATTACACGTTTTAGGGTAAAACGTCATTCAGAAATTTTACGCACAACGAAATTCGACCCCGTTAAGTGACCCCGCATCAGAAAAATGTTTGACACACTCATGATTTATTTGAGAATATATCATGACTGTGAAAAACATGACCAAAAATAAACCTCGGCCGTGAAAAGCTGAAATTTTCAGTTTTAAGCGTTTTTACTCAGCCGTAACCTTAGCCTATACCTGCACCGCATTTCTAAGACGATTTAAGTTTTCAACTTATTAGAAAAAGTCAACATATTTTCCCTCCTCCATTGACCAAAAATCATCCCTTGATTTTATAAGTCATTCCTTGATTTTTAGGCTTACGGTTTGATGTCTAAAAGACATTTAATACCAACCGACACTAGACTGAGCCCAGTCTAGACATTATAGGTCATTTTAAATCATTTATAACCTATTAGAAAAGTAACATTTTACTTTTCTCAATTTTACGCAATATTCATACATTTTACGTATTACGCGTTTTAGACCCGTGTTTCCAGTTTTAGCAGGGTTTTACCACCCAAATGGAACCTACCACTCATTTTATATTTTATTATGGAGTATTTTGACATGTTTAACCATTCTTCCAAGTTTCGTATTTTTACGATACCCGGTTACGTTTCGTGGCTTAATCATTTACGGTTAGCATTCTACGGAGCCAAAACTATCAATATAACTTGGATAATATCTTCCAAAGTCCAACCCTTCCTCCCCAAGATATGCAAACCGCCTCTAGGGGGGGGGATTCACACTAGGTGGCTTGATCTCATGCTAGGAGGCCTTGGATTCATCCATGTGTTATACTTGGTCTCCAAGGTTGGACTAGTCAACTAAACTAACCTCCTCAAGACCCTTTATAAGCCCCCTCCCCCTCCTATTTCGTTCACCACCATAACACACACAAACATCATCTCCTTAGCTCATTTTCTTCCAAATTTTAGCAAGATTCAAGAGCAAGTTCAAGGTAGAAACCCTAGTTTGATCTTAGGTTACCAAAACACTTCCATAACCTCATATACTTGGTGATTTCTCTTGAGTTTGAATCCACTCAAGTCACCTCAACCTTCATCATTCATCTTTCAAGATTACAAGAGTAGAAAGATTGCATGAAGTGAAGTGGGTTGAAGCAAGTCTATCAAAGTCCTATCCTTACATGTTAACTTCCTTTCATCTTTAAAGGCCAAAACCTAGCATGCTTCTTGTTAAATAATCATTTTCATGTTATTTACATATTATTCTTGCTATATTATGTCTTGTATAAATGTCCATGATGTATAAAAGTGAGTAAAACAAGTTATTATACATAATTGATAAGACAAGTTAATAAAACAAGTAAACTAGTGACTTTCTTGGTATAACCTGATCAAAATGGTAAAATTATGATATTGGATCATTATATATTACAGTAGAGGACTTAACAAGGAAACCATAGCAATTTGAACCACCTAAAACGAGTATACGAGTCAAAAGTTACGCCCATTTTAAGTTACCAAAGATTTGCGATAAAACTGCCTAAACCATACTGTTTTGCATTCTGACTTTTTGAAAGTCACCCTTCTGGTCCGATTCATCAAAAAGTTAAAACACGAAAGTTGTCCGGAACGCCGTTTTCGTTCAGGAACAAAGAAGCTCGAGCCCTGAAAACGCTTTCCGAGTGATAAATTCTTCAAATTCTAAACAGCCCATTTTTAGGCCAAAGTCATTATATATAGGTTATGGTTTAAAAGGAACAAGAGGTCTTATGACCTATAATCAAGACCACAACCATGGCTAGAGCCAAGGTTGAGTCTCATGACCTTGGAACAAGGACCAAAGGTCATGGCAAGGCCATGACGAAATGACCATGTAAGTTTACTTAGGCGAAAACATGAAACAAGGATTTGGCGATAATTTGAACAAGCAATTTGGATCTACTTCACTTAAAAGGAACCATGAGATAATACAAAGAAAAATGGTCATACAAGACTTATAAAACTACCCCTAATAACAATCTTCATGTAAAAACAAACTTTCCTAAGTTTATTCAAATATCGGACATGTAACTTTTCGGATCAAAACTTATATCTATATATTTTATCAACTACTACAATAGTTGGGAGCCTCATGTGAGGAGTTCATTATGTAAGCCGTCGAGATGAGTTGTGGATTTACGAGTTAAAGTGTCCTGGCTCCTCGAACGCTTACTAACATGACTTCTGAATAATGTCGGCCCGAACGGTAGTAAACAATATATCAAAACATACATGTTTCATGAATCTTTTCTTTCAAAGACTTACAATATACATCATACCACATCATGGACTAAATGCAAGATATTTATATAGGCACTTATTCATATTCTTTACTCCGATCCTAAGTCGCAACATTCTATTATAGTTTGCTCGTAGAAACCTACACGATCCAACCATTACCTTCCTTACTTGCTATCTTACTTAAGGTGAGTTCATAGCCCCACTTTACATTACTTAATTGTTTTACAAACCCTTGGGGGGAATACATGCTATTTTTAACCGAGCACAGTGTTTTTAAATTGTATGCTTGCCTGATTGTTTTATTATCACTAAGTACCAGCCTTGCTAAACCGAGATCCCTTATTATGAACCATTTAATCACTAGCAATAGTGAGCGCAAATATTGTGAATAGGCCTATTGGGATTGACGAATCCCATTTGTATTGACTAAGTTCAAACAAATGCACTAAAATTTGAGATTTAGGTATGTTAGCAAAGTACCTACCGGGATAAATCTGCCGATTGATATAGGTACACGTTAATGTTTTGGTGTCATAAGCTTAGTGTATAATACATTTTATGGGCGTATAATAACGTAGCCTGCCTGTTTTGTTTTCCAAACATTGGTGTGAGTCTATAGCTCACACTACCAACATATTGTGTTCAAACATTAAACAAACTCTATGAATATCACTCAACCTTTGTGTTGACCTCTCAAGCATGTATTTCAGGTTCATGACGATCAAGGATGGCACGGAAGGGCACGGATACTCAAGAGGGCTATAAATTTTATTATCATTCGAAAACTCACTTAATGTGATTTGTAAACATGGAACCAATTGGGACCTCATTTTGTAACCTCTGATATTTATATAATTTGAATGATAAATCTTTTAATACGACTCGGTTAGAGATCGTTTTCTATTATTATGACTGTTGTGCTGTTGAGTAACACCCAAGTTGAATTCCGCTGCATCATGAATTGGGGGTGTTACAGATTGGTACCAGAGCCATGGTTATAGAGAAACGGGTCTAATTGAGACCTAAACTATAACTACCATCACAAACAAAAACATTTTAGAGCCTTCCGCTCTCCGTGTCTTCCATCCTCCAGACGATTATGGACTTAGTAAGCATGTTATGCTACACAAACATATTAGTATATTCATATATACCCATTTTGAGCATTTCCCCGTAGACATTTTTATGATACACACTTCTCACATTTTGAGCACTTCCCATAAACATTGAATTGTTCTAACATAGTAATTCTTCTCATAGAAATCATGTGCGTACCCACTTCTCCCGATTATGTGCCCATTCTACCTAATAACTTCCAAGTCTTACCACCCTCACCCGAGTTCGGATTTGACTTCGTAAATGCCTTCGCTTCTAATGACGAAGAAGAACCTTTCGAAGATTCAACCGACGAAGAAGAGGATGAACCAATGCCAACTAATTTTGCGATGAATATTTCTAATTATTTTGAACAAAATTGGGTTTAGGCAGACTCCGAGGAGGATGATGAGTACGAATATGTACTAGAGCCATTACCACCACTTCCCTTTGATATCCCTACATGTGATGATTTGGATCACTCATTATGGATCGTATCACGACCACCATTGATCCAACAAGAAAGTCAACATGAAAACTACAGCTTCTCAAACTTCATTGACTCGTACCCCTATGACACACTAAACCAAGAAGTTGCCGATCAATCAGAGCTGCTCGGACCTTCTAACCCGCAATAGACTAGTGTGATGATACTAGTTATCTTTTGTACTACTATACTGATTAGACTCAGTTAGTAAATGTTATGAAATCCATGTAATAACTAGCGATAGTAAAAACGTTGTAATTACTAAACTGAAAGTATCAGTTAGTAAATTTTGAAGAAGCTTGTAATAAGTTTCGATTTTGTAAATCAACCAACGTTGTATGAATAAAACTCTTGTTTTATACTATCATGTGTTATGCCTTTAAATCTTCAAACATAATTATTCCATCATTTCCCATCAAAAATCATGCTTATTTCACAACTCTCTACTCATGACATACCTTTTATATAATAGAATCATGGCGCCAACGAAGAAGACACCACCAGCAATGACTCAAGCTGCTATTCGCAAACTAGTTAAAGATAGTGTAAAAGCAGCAATAGCAACTGAACGAGCAGTCATAGCTACAAAGGCTGCAACAGCCTCTAAAGCTGCTAGAACTGCTGAAGCTGCTAGAACTGCTGAAACTACTAGAACTGCTGAAGCTGTTCGAATTGCTGCAACTACCATCAATACTAGAGGACCGAACCCATCCGGTCCTCCAGTAATAAAAATTGATCCGGTATGTAAGAGCTGCACATTCAAGGGTTATTTAAATTGCCAACCCACCAATTACAAAGGTACTAATGGAGCTGTAAATTTTAACCTCTGGTTTGAAAAAGCGGAGTTAGTAGTATTAATCAACAAATGCACTGAGAATGAGAAAGTTCAATATGCCACCGGTCCACTATTGGATGAAGCATTATCATGGTGGAATTTAGTATCTCAACCAATGGACATCCAAAATGATTATAAGCTTTCTGGGGATAACATGAAGAAAGAGTATTACCCTTACAGTGAAATGCCGTTAAAGGAACCATGTTGTCATCCAGAAGTAGAATTCTGGAACCATGTTGTTAAAGGAACCGACATCCTGAGTTACAACCGCCGATTCCATGAATTGAGGATACTATGCCCAACGATGGTTTCGACAAATGAGAAACTGTTGGAAGAGTATATCTGGGGACTCCCACCAAGCATACAAGGGAACATGATTACGTCTAGTCCCAAAACACTTGATGAGGCTATGCGGATGTCTCGCAGCCTCATGGATCAGGTGGTGCAGACAGAGGAAACCCAAAGACAAAACTTCAACAACTCCAACAACAATAACAATAGAACCAACAACAACAAGCGACCATGGGATGGTAACCATGGAAGTAACAACAACAACAACAACAACCATCATAACCAGCAAAACAAAAGACAAGAGGCTGCAACGGCTTATGTGGCTGCACCAACTAGAAGCACAGGGTATACCGGGAATGCTCCACTATGCAATAAGTGTAAATTCCATCACTCTGGTCCTTGCCCGGCTAAGTGTCGCAACTGTCAAAACACTGGACACCTTGCCCAGAATTGTAGAGCCAAGACTGTAGCCACCGGTAGCAACACACAACCAATAGTTATATGCTTCGGGTGTGGAGAAAGTGGTCATTACAAGAACAGATGTCCCCAAAAGCCAAGGCCAACAGGTTGAAGACATCCAAGGGAAAGCATATATGATAAGAGAAGAAGAAGCTTATCAGAATCTCAACAACACTGCAGAACAATGAAGTTTAGAACTTAGCAGTCATATTTATTTATGCACTATGTTGTACTACGTGTATGTCATCCCTAGTGATGGGAGTTTTATGACTTAAGAATATTTACTATTCAATAAACAACTCTTTGTGATAATTCTCTTCTATTGTACTTTCTGTCTCCAAACCAATTTGATTGTTTAGTAGACTATTACCATTCTATAAGATTTACCCGGTTATCTTATAAACCATTCAACAAATTTTACTTCAAGCTATTTTGTTATCACTTTATTGTTTCACACCATTTTTCTCCAAGATATTCTATCACCATCTTAGAAAAATCACTTCGTTGATACCACCCTATAAATCAATATCATGCCTTCATTTCCAACTTTCATCACAAACCACTAAATCTCAACATACCAAAATGAAGAACACAAACCTTCTTAACCTTCTCACCATCATCATCTTCACAACCCTTAATCCCACAAGCTCACTTTCTGATCTTGATGCACTTTTAAAGCTCAAATCATCCTTAGTTACACCACAAGCACCCTCATCAGCTTTACAAAATTGAATACCATCTAAAACTTTTAAGGAACACAATACTACGTAACTAAACCGAACATCACATTATCAGTCCTAAATTATACATAGCCTGATCACCTATGTCTAATTCAGGAGGGATCATGTTATGCTGGGAGCAGTCACCTGTATGTTTTCTTAGAAACAAACTTCTCACTTATAATCTTAAGACAAATTTTGTGTGAAATTCATGAAGTATTCATCCGATAGAGTACGACAATTAATCACTCTTACTCTACCTTTCCCACATAAAAGTAAACCTCATCCTACGCCATACCCTAAGCTGAAAGGAACGGGTTAAACCACTACGAGTCTGAGCCTTAGTTTTAACCATAAATTCAAACTTTCTTGCTCAAATCCTTCACGTTCAAGCTGAGGCAGTGAAAGAAGACATCCAAAAGGAAAAGTTGGATGGCATGATATAGAAGAAATTCGAAACCCGTTCAGATGGAACTCTATGCTTCCAAAGTCGAAGTTGGTTACCACTTTATGGTGGCCTACGAGACTTGATCATGCATGAACCTCACAAGTCCAAATACTCCATACATCCAAGATCTGATAAGATGTATCATGATCTTAAACTACTCTATTGGTGGCCAAACATGAAAGCCGATATTGCAACATACGTTAGCAAATGTCTTACATGCTCCAATGTAAAAGCCGAACATCAAAAACCATCCGGTCCATTGCAACAACCAGAGATTCCTATGTGGAAATGGGAAAAAGTTACTATGGACTTCATTACCAAGCTCCCAAAGACATCAAGCGGTTATGACTCCATCTGGGTCATAGTTAATCGTCTCACAAAATCCGCACACTTTATACCAATCAAAGAGACTTACAAAATGGAACAACTTACTCGATTGTACGTCAAATAAATAGTCTCAAGACATGGTGCACCGATATCCATCATATCGGACCGAGATGGTAGATTTACTTCCAATTTTTGGCAGTCACTCCAGGACGCCTTTGGAACAAATCTAGACATGAGTACAGCGTATCATCCTCAGACCGATGGTCAGAGTGAACGAAACATTCAAACACTTGAAGACATGCTTCGAGCTTGTATAATAGACTTTGGAAAAGGATGGGATACTCATCTACCGTTAGTCGAATTTTCCTACAATAACAGCTATCATACAAGTATTAAAGAAGCTCCATTTGAAGCACTTTGCGGTCGAAAGTGTCGTTCACCTGCTTGTTGAGCTGAAGTGGGAGAAGTTCAACTTACTGGTCCAGAACTCGTCCGTGAAACAACGGATAAGATTATACAAATCAGAAGTCGACTACAAGCCACAAGAGATCAACAGAAAAGTTATGCCGACACACGACGCAGACCCCTAGAATTCCAAGTCGGAGACAGGGTTATGCTAAAAGTATCGCCTTGGAATGGCTTGATATGATTCGGTAAACGAGGAAAACTAAACCCAAGATACATCAGACCATTCAAAATCCTAGCCAGGGTTGGCCCTGTGGCGTACAGACTTGAGCTTCCATCAGAACTCAGTAGTGTACACCCCACTTTCCATGTATCTAACCTAAAGAAATGCTCGTCAGATGAATCACTCGTGGTTCCACTCATTGAAATTCAACTCAATGACGATCTTCAATTTATCGAGGAACCCATAGAAATCATAGACCGAGAGGTCAAACAACTCAAGCAAAGCCGTATTCCAATTGTCAAAGTTCGTTGGAACTCACGACGTGGTCCTGAATACACATGGGAACGAGAGGACCAGATACGTAAGAAATACCCACATCTTTTTACCAACGAAGTTTCTACTCCCAACGCAAATTGATCTCCGGGACGGAGCTCTCATATGGGGTAGAGACTGTAACAATTCGCAATTTCAGGTTAATTACTATTCCCGGGAAAATTTACTATTCATTTTTACTATTCATTTTTCCCGAAATTTTACCGAAAGTTGATTTTTATTTGATATTCTCGAGTGATAAATCATTTCCATGGCAAATTAAATGTTTGACCTTCGTCAGATCATTTTCGTGAAAGTTATTAAGGAATTACACGTTTTAGGGTAAAACGTCATTCAGAAATTTTACGCACAACGAAATTCGACCCCGTTAAGTGACCCCGCATCGGACTAGTCAACTAAACTAACCTCCTCAAGACCCTTTATAAGCCCCCTCCCCCTCCTATTTCGTTCACCACCATAACACACACAAACATCATCTCCTTAGCTCATTTTCTTCGAAATTTTAGCAAGATTCAAGAGCAAGTTCAAGGTAGAAACCCTAGTTTGATCTTAGGTTACCAAAACACTTCCATAACCTCATATACTTGGTGATTTCTCTTGAGTTTGAATCCACTCAAGTCACCTCAACCTTCATCATTCATCTTTCAAGATTACAAGAGTAGAAAGATTGCATGAAGTGAAGTGGGTTGAAGCAAGTCTATCAAAGTCCTATCCTTACATGTTAACTTCCTTTCATCTTTAAAAGCCAAAACCTAGCATGCTTCTTGTTAAATAATCATGTTCATGTTATTTACATATTATTCTTGCTATATTATGTCTTGTATAAATGTCCATGATGTATAAAAGTGAGTAAAACAAGTTATTGTACATGATTGATAAGACAAGTTAATAAAACAAGTAAACTAGTGACTTTCTTGGTATAACCTGATCAAAATGGTAAAATTATGATATTGGATCATTATATATTACAGTAGAGGACTTAACAAGGAAACCATAGCAATTTGAACCACCTAAAACGAGTATACGAGTCAAAAGTTACGCCCATTTGAAGTTACCAAAGATTTGCGGTAAAACTGCCTAAACCATTCTGTTTTGCATTTTGACTTTTTGAAAGTTGTCACACCCCCAAAATACCTGAATGGCAGCGGAATTGAATGCCTGAGGGTGTAACGGTCATAGCACCACAAACAAGGAAATATTGAACGACCTATAGTGTCGTTTAGAAAATACATCGTTTGATTCATTCAAAATATTCAGAGTTATAAAACATAGGTCCCAAAAGTTGGAAAAGGTTTAAGGAAATAATTTAGTACAATCAAACGATAGTTCATAAGTGCATGAAATCCAAAAAGAGACGCGTCATCCTTGATACACAAAATGACTCCATGCATGCCATGAGAATATGCCTTAGTTACCTGAGAAATACATTGTGAAAACGGTCAACATAAAGTTGGTGAATAATCATAGGTTTATAAGTAATTCGTAAGTACATAAGCCACAAGTATAAAGTAAAGTGAAAAATTGTCAAAAAGCTACATTGTCTCTTAAGCTCATGACCCCGAAGCTAGACGTACTAAAATATGCCCCAAATGAGTGTTTACCAGACACTCGTACTATATTAGACATGAAATGGATTCGTTTTCCTTATGGAGCAACCCAAACACGAATGGAGGCGTCACCCTCGATAGATCTATCCACTCACTCTCGCTTGGCAATATAATTAACGGTTCATGATAATAAAGGGGACTTGAAGTGGTAGTACTAGCAACTTAAGCAATGTACGGAATTTAATACTTGGGCATGTACAAAAATAATTGTGCAATGTATTCTCCCCCATGGGATTAAAATCAAATAAGTACTAAAAACGGGGCTATGAGAACTCACCTCGAAATGATGGTACAAAGATGGTACAATGATGTAAAAGTAGTCGGGACAATGAGGCGCGAACACTAGCCGCAACCTAAATGAATAATCGTGATCTAATTTAGATCAAGCCGTAATGTAATGAATGCACATGCACATGATACCTATACCACTCGTAATTTGAAAGTACTAGTTATCGTCATAGTAAAATAGTTTCCATACTTAGGAAAAATAAATCCAAATATAGAAGTATATAACTTGTCGTACTATCTTATATGAAAATTGTTAGCGTTATATTCCTCGTATCGAAAACCTTAAAATAACGTCGTTAAGTCGTATAAATATTCTCTTGGGTCATACGTATTCATTTGTTAAGAATATAGTCCTTAGTACCATTTCTAGAAAATATACCATCTAGTGCGTAAGTTATTATTTTTATTTGTGACCAAATATATATATATATATATATATATATATATATATATATATATATATATATATATATATATATATATATAGTTTGACGATGTTAAAACGGGTATAACTTGGTCGTTTTAAGCTCATTTTCCTCGTTCTTTATATCCACGGATTCGTTTTTGTATATACTAGTATATTTTTGATAACTCGGCTCCTATAGGTTATGTTTAATGCCTCTATTTACCCGTCGAAATCTGCCAAACAGCATGCAGTTTTTAATAAAATAGTTTTCGTCGTTAAATTTGCAAAAATCATATCTCCTTCGTTATAAGCTCGTTTTAATCCATTCTTTCGCCTAAAGTTTCGTTTTTGAAAGTATTTTCTAAATCTTTGGTCAAAAATTAACCATTAGCCACTGATTTTCACACGAAATAGAAATAGGGACAGTAGGTATTTTTAATGTTTCAAAAATCGTTTCTAGGGTTCTAATCTAGTTCCATCTTCAATCAAACCACTTTCAATCACCACAAAACTAGTCTAATCCTACCATACGCCTTATTAGGGTGTCATGGGTTCCTAAACATCATAACCAAGTAGATCTAACAAGGATCTAACCAAAAATCACTTTCTAGGGCTTGAAAGTTAAATATATACAAAATGGAGTGGTATAAGCCAATATATGCATGAGATCTTGTAAGAAAAATATATAAACATAGTAATAACTTGTAAAAATTATGAAATGAGTTTTGTAAACTTACTTGGAAGATTAATGAAGTTTGGATGGTGAAAACCTAACAATCCTTGAGTTTTTATCTCAAAACTCTAACAAGGACAACTATAAGAACAAGATTATACTTAGATCTTTGAAAAATAATGTTTTCTTGCTTCTTGATTACCCTAGGCCAAGCACCCTTTGAGAGAAAAAGAGAAGAAAAGTTTTTCTTGACTTGTGGATAAATGAGGTAAAAATCTAGTTTTTAGTATATGAATTATTAGTAGTATTATTATTATATGTAGTTAGTAATAGGTATTTATGAAGATTGAGTGAGTTAGTATATTTTGTAAGTGATTGGAATGGACAACAAGGGGGGGCGGCAAATGGAGGGGGGGGGGGGGTTGAGTGTGTAAGACTTTTGTAGACTTTTAGTATAATATTATGTTTAATTGGTAGTTTTAAGGTATACCGGGTACCGGGTTAACTAAAAATAAATTTTAACGGAGTTAACCGGGATAAAATAAAGTTATAAAAATTACAAAAATAAGTTGGGTACAAATATTAAGTGTTTAGATAATTATTGTTTAATTTTTATGAAAACCGTCGAAATTAAATTAGTCGTACGATACGAAATAAATAAATTTCCAAAATACCGGGTAAATTAATATTATAATTTTCATATTATAAAAATGAGTATAAAAATATATTGGGATCATAGTTGGGAGTGTCGGACGTGTTAGTCACATTTATAGTTCGCGTATTAGTGTTTATTTAAAATAAACATACGTAATTCGTTAAT
Organism: Artemisia argyi; assembly: GCA_030686995.1. Lineage (NCBI taxonomy): Eukaryota > Viridiplantae > Streptophyta > Magnoliopsida > Asterales > Asteraceae > Artemisia > Artemisia argyi. The sequence continues at coordinate 42,693,404 of CM060683.1, read as the reverse complement.
TATATTAAAAATATAATTTAAATACCCTACGAGTAGAATAGTATGCAAGTGCCCTAATGATGATATGCAGACTATTTCTAGTCCGTATGAAATGTCCCTGATAATAATGCATGAATTCGCTCCTGAACCAATACGGTTACGCGAATTTGAATACTCGTAAACTAAATTTACGATGACATGAGTAATGCACGTGAATAGTGGTTTTCTCTCGGAAATGAATAGTGTCAAGTGAATAGTAAAATTTCTGAATGTGTCTCGGAATGTCAAATTGACCTCAAAAACGATGAATAGTAAAATGATGAATAGTGATCGATGAATAGTAATTTGTGAATAGTAGAATGTCGAAGTTTGGAAAAATGACCTGAAATTGTGGGTTGTGACAGTCGCCCATCCAAAAAGGAATTCAGTCCCTGAATTCAGTTAGTGTTGGTCTCGGAAATTGGCTTGGTGAAAAGTTGTGGATACTTGCGTCGCATTTGGTCTTCTCGTTCCCAAGTAAACTCGGGTCCTCTTCGAGAATTCCAGCGAACCTTCACGATCGGAATTCGACTTTGTTTCAACTGTTTGATCTCGCGGTCCATTATTTCAACTGGTTCTTCCACAAAGTTAAGCTTGTCATCGAGTTGTATTTCTTCTAATGGTATAATGGCAGACTCGTCCGAAAGACATTTCTTGAGGTTCGAAACATGAAACGTGTTGTGTACGTTGCTAAGTTCTGACGGAAGTTCAAGCTTGTAAGCTACTGGACCAATCCTTTCCAGTATCTTAAACGGACCAATGTATCTCGGGTTCAATTTCCCGCGTTTTCCAAATCGTATCAAGCCCTTCCAAGGCGAGACTTTCAACATGACCTTGTCTCCGACCTGAAATTCCAATGGTTTGCGTCGAACATCTGCGTAGCTTTTCTGTCGACTTCTAGCAGTTTCGAGTCTCTCTCGAATCTGAATTATCTTTTCTGTTGTTTCTTGAACCATTTCTGGGCCAGTACATTGTACTTCACCGACTTCGGCCCAACAAACTGGAGATCGACACTTACGACCATAAAGTGCCTCGAATGGTGCTGCTTTAATGCTCGAATGGTAACTGTTGTTATAGGAAAACTCGATCAACGGAAAATGGTTAGCCCAACCATTTCCAAAGTCAATCACACATGCTCTAAGCATGTCTTCAAGTGTCTGAATAGTTCTCTCGCTTTGACCATCGGTCTGAGGGTGGTAAGCAGTGCTCATGTCTAACTTGGATCCAAAAGAATCTTGTAATGACCGCCAAAAGTTTGAAGTAAAACGACTATCTCTGTCGGAAATGATGGAAACTGGTGCACCGTGTCTTGAGACTATTTCCTTGACATAAAGTCTAGCAAGTTGTTCCATGGAATAAGTCTCTCTAATGGGTATGAAATGAGCTGATTTGGTAAGACGATCAACAATTACCCAAATAGCATCGTAACCTCCTGACGTCTTAGGAAGTTTAGTGACAAAGTCCATAGTAATACGTTCCCACTTCCATTGTGGAATCTCTGGTTGTTGAAGTAACCCTGACGGTTTCTGGTACTCGGCTTTCACTTTAGCACAAGTAAGGCATTTGCTGACGTAAGTAGCTATTTCCGCTTTCATGTTCGGCCACCAATAAAGCTTTTTGAGATCCTGAAACATCTTATCAGAACCTGGATGAATAGAGTACTTCGACTTGTGTGATTCATGCATAATCAATTCTCGCACTCCACCATAGAGTGGTATCCAACTTCGGTCCTTGAAGCATAACACTCCATCTGATCTCTTTACAAAGCCATTTTCGCTTTCTGGCATACCATAAAGTTTCTCATGTGGTCGATTTTCTTCTTTGAGAGCCTCAATCTGAGCTTCTAGAATTTTTGATGGTAATGGCAAAATGATAGTCATTCCCAATGACCTAACTCTCAAAGGTTTGAGTCGTTCTTTTCGGCTAAGTGCATCTTCTACAACATTTGCTTTTCCTGGGTGATATCGGATTTCACAATCGTAATCACTCAACAATTCTAGCCAACGACGTTGTCTCATATTAAGTTCCTTCTGATCGAGTATATGCTGTAAGCTCTTGTGGTCGGTAAAAATTACACACTTGGTACCATAAAGGTAGTGTCTCCAAATCTTGAGTGCAAAAACTACCGCACCCAACTCCAAGTCGTGCGTAGTGTAATTCTTCTCGTGTGTCTTAAGCTGTCTAGATGCATAAGCTATCACCTTCTCGTTTTGCATTAACACAGCTCCCAAGTCCTTGATGCGAAGCATCGCAATATACCACAAAGTTCTTAATACCTTCAGGTAGTGACAAAATCGGTGCGCTACAAAGCTTTTGTTTCAATAACTGAAATGCGGACTCTTGTTTCTCTCCCCACTCGTACTTCTCATTCTTTTGTGTCAGCTTTGTCAACGACTTCGCTATCTTAGAAAACCCTTCAATAAACCTTCTGTAATATCCGGCAAGTCCTAGGAATTGACGAATTTCCGTAGGAGACTTGGGCGTAGCCCAATCCTTAACTGCCTCGATCTTTGCTGGGTCGACTTGTAAACCTTGGCTATCAATAACATGGCCAAGAAATTGAACTCTTCGTATCCAAAAATCACACTTAGAAAATTTAGCATACAATTGCTCCTTCCTGAGTAGTTCCAGGATTGTTCTGAGGTGTTCTTCGTGATCTTCCTTACTCTTGGAATAAATCAAGATATCGTCAATGAATACGATCACAAACCTATCAAGATACGGTTTGCACACCCTATTCATGAGATCCATAAATACCGCAGGTGCGTTGGTTAATCCGAATGGCATTACTTGAAACTCATAATGACCATAGCGTGTTCTAAATGCCGTCTTCGGGATATCCTCTTCCCGAACAATAAGTTGATGATAACCGGATCTTAAATCAATCTTGGAATAAAAACTAGAACCTTGTAACTGGTCGAACAAGTCGTCAATTCTGGGGAGTGGATAACGGTTCTTAACCGTTAACTTGTTCAGCTCACGATAGTCAATGCACATTCTGAAAGTTCCATCCTTCTTTTTCACAAACAAAACCGGCGCTCCCCAAGGCGAGGAACTCGGTCTAATGAATCCTTTGTCCAAAAGTTCTTGTAGTTGATTCGACAATTCTTGCATCTCCGAAGGTCCAAGTCTATACGGTGCTCGCGCAATTGGTGCAGCTCCTGGCACTAATTCGATTTGAAACTTGACTTGGCGTGTAGGCGGAAGTCCTGGCAATTCTTCTGGAAAAACTTCTGGAAATTCCTTAACAATTGGCACATCTTCAAGTCGTTTCTCATCCGACTTCTTCTCCGTGATGTGAGCCAAGAATGCATAACAACCCTTCTTTATGTACTTCTCGGTTTTAATGCACGATATAATACTGAGTCTAGTTCCACTTCGCTCTCCACGAACAACCAAAGTTTCACCGTTATAAGGAAGGTGAACAACTTTCTCATCACAAATAATTCTCGCTCGATGTCGAGATAACCAATCCATACCGATAACAACGTCGAAACTTCCAAGTTCTACTGGCATAAGGTCTATATTGAATGGATGGTTTAGGAAATTTATAGTGCAACCATGAACAATGGTGTTGGTGTTAACTAAAGACCCATTGGCTAATTCAACGATATAGGAAATGTCTAATGGGGTTGGTTCTATGTTAAGTAAAGGTGCAAATGCAATAGAAACAAAACTTCTATCCGCTCCTGAATCAAATAAAATGGATGCATAACGATTATTAACGAGGAACGTACCCGCAACAACATTCGGGTCTTCTTTGACATCTTCTCCTCCCATAACATAAGCTCTTCCTCGAGCCCTTCCATCTTTATTTCCAGTTCCTTGATTCTTCTTCTGTGGGCACTCACCCCTAAAGTGTCCAATTTCTCCACAGCCAAAACATGTTACTGGTGGCCTCTGGTTGTCACTCAAGGTTGGGAATTTGCAATCTTTGATGTGGTGACCAATCTTCTTGCAGTTACCACATGTATTTGGGCAACGTCCTGGGTTATGATGTTTCTGACACCTTTCACACTTGGGTAAATTACCCTCATATCCTTTTCTTTCAGTCGGTCCTGCAGCATAGGCCCTTGCCACTTCTTGCCTCTTAGGTGGTGGCTGAATAGCATTTCCACCTTGGTTGTAGTCAAACCTTCTCTTGTTGTTGTTGTTATTGTTTGGATTGTTGTTTCGGTTATTGGGATAGTTGCGGTTTCGATTGTTGTTATAGTTGTTGTTGTTTCGAGTGTTGTTGTAATTGATGTTGTTTGAACGGTTATTGTTGTTGACAGCAGATTTTCCTTTTACCACTTGGACCATGAGTTTCTGAGTTATACGAATAGCCTCTTCCATTGATTGAGGATCAAAAGAAATCACATCCCCTCGAACACTTTCAGGTAATCCACCAACAAAGTTTTCCATCTTTTTCTCATCGTCAGGAACCATAGTTGGACATAGTGCAGCCAACTCCTGAAACCTTCTGAAGTAGGTCTCGATGTCATCACCTTTAGTCACAAGCCCATAAAATTCTGCTTCCAATTTCTGTATCTCAGTACGAGGGCAAAACTTCTTAGACATCAATTTCTTGAATTCCTCCCAAGTGAGCTTGTAAGCATTCTCCATACCAATCGGCTGAGCATACGAATTCCACCAAGACATAGCTTCATCAAGAAGCATACCTGTAGCAAATTTTACCTTGCTGACATCCGGGCATCCGCACATGAGGAATACATTCTCAGTCTTTTCAAACCAGCGGATCAAAGCAACCGCTCCTTCAGTGCCCTTAAACTTGATAGGATCACTAATCTTGAAATCTTTCCATGTACATTCACGCCTAATAGCAGTTGGTTCAACTGCCCCTGTATTAGAAGCAGTCTCAGCAGCCCTAGCAGCAACCTCAGCTCTCTCAATCTCTAGAGCTTCTGCAATACTATCCCTGACCAACTTGCGGATAGCGGCTTGAGTCATAGCGGGTGTTTCTGGTGCAGTCTTACTCTTCCTTGGTGCCATACTTCTGATAAATCACAATGGAAATAACCATGAGAAAAATCATAATAGAAATAGTCATAGTACCAAAGGTATACACCCACAACGTGTATATATATATACAACCACAACGAGTAATAACACAACCAAGATATGTACGGGTACAACCACAATCTATATAAATACAACCACGACAGGTACGAATACAACCACAATCTGTCTAGATACCTCCACGACAAGTATATATACAACCACAACCTGTATAAACACAACCACGACATGTATATATACAACCACAACCTGTATCAATACAACCACGACATGTATAGATACAACCAAAACCTGTATCAATACAACCACGACATGTATAGATACAACCACAACCTGTATAAACACAACCACGACATGTATATATACAACAATTTAACGACGAAAACTATTTTATTAAAAACTGCATGCTGTTTGGCAGATTTCGACGGGTAAATAGAGGCATTAAACGTAACCTAGAGGAGCCGAGTTATCAAAAATATACTAGTACGAATCCGTGGATATAAAGAACGAGGAAAATGAGCTTAAAACGACCAAGTTATACCCGTTTTAACATCGTCAAACTATATATATATATATATATATATATATATATATATATATATATATATATATATATATATATATATATATATATTTGGTCACAAATAAAAATAATAACTTACGCACTAGATGGTATATTTTCTAGAAATGGTACTAAGGACTATATTCTTAACAAATGAATACATATGACCCAAGAGAATATTTATACGACTTAACGACGTTATTTTAAGGTTTTCGATACGAGGAATATAACGCTAACAATTTTCATACAAGATAGTACGACAAGTTATATACTTCTATATTTGGATTTATTTTTCCTAAGTATGGAAACTATTTTACTATGACGATAACTAGTACTTCCAAATTACGAGTGGTATAGGTATCATGTGCATGTGCATTCATTACATTACGGCTTGATCTAAATTAGATCACGATTATTCATTTAGGTTGCGGCTAGTGTTCGCGCCTCATTGTCCCGACTACTTTTACATCATTGTACCATCTTTGTACCATCATTTCGAGGTGAGTTCTCATAGCCCCGTTTTTAGTACTTATTTGATTTTAATCCCACGGGGGAGAATACATTGCACAATTATTTTTGTACATGCCCAAGTATTAAATTCCGTACATTGCTTAAGTTGCTAGTACTACCACTTCAAGTCCCCTTTATTATCATGAACCGTTAATTATATTGCCAAGCGAGAGTGAGTGGATAGATCTATCGAGGGTGACGCCTCCATTCGTGTTTGGGTTGCTCCATAAGGAAAACGAATGCATTTCATGTCTAATATAGTACGAGTGTCTGGTAAACACTCATTTGGGGCATATTTTAGTACGTCTAGCTTCGGGGTCATGAGCTTAAGAGACAATGTAGCTTTTTGACAATTTGTCACTTTACTTTATACTTGTGGCTTATGTACTTACGAATTACTTATAAACCTATGATTATTCACCAACTTTATGTTGACCGTTTTCGCAATGTATTTCTCAGGTAACTAAGGCATATTCTCATGGCATGCATGGAGTCATTTTGTGTATCAAGGATGACGCGTCTCTTTTTGGATTTCATGCACTTATGAACTATCGTTTGATTGTACTAAATTATTTCCTTAAACCTTTTCCAACTTTTGGGACCTATGTTTTATAACTCTGAATATTTTGAATGAACCAAACGATGTATTTTCTAAACGACACTATAGGTCGTTCAATATTTCCTTGTTTGTGGTGCTATGACCGTTACACCCTCAGGCATTCAATTCCGCTGCCATTCAGGTATTTTGGGGGTGTGACAAAAGTCACCCTTCTGGTCCGATTCATCAAAAAGTTAAAACATGAAAGTTGTCCGGAACGCGGTTTTCATTCAGGAATAAAGAAGCTCGAGCCCTGAAAACGCTTTTCGAGTGATAAATTCTTCAAATTCTAAACAGCCCATTTTTAGGCCAAAGTCATTATATATAGGTTATGGTTTAAAAGGAACAAGAGGTCTTATGACCTATAATCAAGAACACAACCATGGCTAGAGCCAAGGTTGAGTCTCATGACCTTGGAACAAGGACCAAAGGTCATGGCAAGGCCATGACGAAATGACCATGTAAGTTTACTTAGGCGAAAACATGAAACAAGGAATTGGCGATAATTTGAACAAGCAATTTGGATCTACTTCACTTAAAAGGAACCATGAGATAATACAAAGAAAAATGGTCATACAAGACTTATGAAACTACCCCTAATAACAATCTTCATGTAAAAATAAACTTTCCTAAGTTTATTCAAATATCGGACATGTAACTTTTCGGATCAAAACTTATATCTATATATTTTATCAACTACTACAATAGTAGGGAGCCTCATGTGAGGAGTTCATTATGTAAGCCGTCGAGATGAGTTGTGGATTTATGAGTTAAAGTGTCCTGGCTCCTCGAACGCTTACTAACATGACTTCTGAATTATGTCGGCCCGAACGGTAGTAAACAATATATCAAAACATACATGTTTCATGAATCTTTTCTTTCAAAGACTTACAATATACATCATACCACATCATGGACTAAATGCAAGATATTTATATAGGCACTTATTCATATTCTTTACTCCGATCCTAAGTCGCAACATTCTATTATAGTTTGCTCGTAGAAACCTACACGATCCAACCATTACCTTCCTTACTTGCTATTTTACTTAAGGTGAGTTCATAGCCCCACTTTACATTACTTAATTGTTTTACAAACCCTTGGGGGAATACATGCTATTTTTAGCCGAGCACAATGTTTTTAAATTGTATGCTTGCCTGATTGTTTTATTATCACTAAGTACCAGCCTTGCTAAACCGAGATCCCTTATTATGAACCATTTAATCACTAGCAATAATGAGCGCAAATATTGTGAATAGGCCTATTGGGATTGACGAATCCCATTTGTATTGACTAAATTCAAACAAATGCACTAAAATTTGAGATTTAGGTATGTTAGCAAAGTACCTACCGGGATAAATCTGCCGATTGATATTGGTACACGTTAATGTTTTGGTGTCATAAGCTTAGTGTATAATACATTTTATGGGCGTATAATAACGTAGCCTGCCTGTTTTGTTTTCCAAACATTGGTGTGAGTCTATAGCTCACACTACCAACATATTGTGTTCAAACATTAAATAAACTCTATGAATATCACTCAACCTTTGTGTTGACCTCTCAAGCATGTATTTTAGGTTCATGACGATCAAGGATGGCACGGAAGGGCACGGATACTCAAGAGGGCTATAAATTTTATTATCATTCGAAAACTCACTTAATGTGATTTGTAAACATGGAACCAATTGGGACCTCATTTTGTAACCTTTGATATTTATATAATTTGAATGATAAATCTTTTAATACGACTCGGTTAGAGATCGTTTTCTATTATTATGACTGTTGTGCTATTGAGTAACACCCAAGTTGAATTCCGTTGCATCATGAATTGGGGGTGTTACAAAAAATGTACTACATTCATGACCGTTATCTTGTATCTCAAGTCTAAGGATAACTTCTTATGACAAGATCCATAAAGTAACATCATATAGTTGGGATAAGTCCTATATTCAGTATCATAGAATATCGTCTGAAATGGCATGTCTACGCATCAATATACTTTAAGTATATTATACCAACTTCAGATTTGTCTTAATTTATTAATATTCCCATATTATTAACTGACAACGGACAATTTAGAATAACTCTTATTCATGGATTTAAACATGCAAAAATAGGACAACAATAATTAACAATAGAAATAAACATACCAACATACTTTATTTCATTAAAATAATAATTGTTTACAATATCCTTGATCCAAATACTAATCACAGTTATGCATGAAACTACTAGCTAATTTAAGTCCAATTCCATTGGATAATTCATTAAGCTTCTCTTTCGTCAAAGCCTTAGTTAACGGATCAGCTAAGTTATCATCTGTATGAACTTTCAGCAGATTTATTTCACCTTCGTTAACCTTTTCACGAACAAAGTGATACTTCCGTAGAAAATGTCTGGTGCCTCTCATGACTCCAGGTTCATTGGCAAATATGATTGCAGCAGAATTGTCACAATACATATTAATAGGTAATTCAATTGAAGGCATAACACCAAGCCCTGAAATGAATTTCCTAATCCAAACAGCCTCCATAGCAGCTTCTGAAGCAGCAATGTATTCAGCTTCTATTGCAGACATCACAATTGTACTCTGCTTCTTGCTCCTCCAGTCTACAGCTCCTCCATTAATAACAAAGACATAACCCATCTGAGACTTCGAATCATCTTTATTACTTTGAAAGGATGCATCGCAGAAACCTGTAACACAAAGTTCTGCAGCTGGATCTCCACCATATACCAAAAACATATCTTTTGTATTCCTCAAATACTTAAGACTATGCTTAACAGCAATCCAATGTTTCTCACCTGGATTCTGTTGAAATTGACTGGTAATATTTTGAGCAAACGCCACATCTGGCCTTGTGCACTTAACCGCATACATAATAGATCCTACAGCCGAAGCATAAGGAACTTTACTCATGCGAGCCACCTTAGCAGGTGTTGAAGCACAAAACTCATTACATAAGCCATGTTTTACTTCCATCGGCAAATATCCTTTCTTGGAATTTTGCATATTGAATATTTTCAATATTTTGTCAATGTAAGCACTTTGACTTAATCCAATTAACCGCCTTGATCTATCTCTATAGATTTTGATTCCCAGAATATATGCAGCTTCTCCTAAATCTTTCATAGAAAAGCACTTTCCAAGATATGCCTTAACCTTTTGCAAACTTGGAATGTCTTTTCCCATGATAAATATGTCATCAACATATAAAATTAGAAAAATTACATTATCACTCCCACTAGCTTTGTGATACACACATGGCTCATCAAGATTTTGAGTGAATCCAAACTTTTTGATCTCAGCATCAAACCTCTTGTTCCATTGTCGTGATGCTTGCTTTAATCCATAAATGGACCTTTTAAGCTTGCATACACGATTTGGAAACTCTGGATTTTCAAACCCTTCTGGTTGTGCCATATAGATGTCTTCATCTAGATGACCATTCAAGAAAGCGGTTTTCACATCCATTTGCCAAATCTCATAGTCATAGTACGCTGCTATAGCTATGAGAATTCTTATAGCTCTTATGTCTGCTACAGGAGAAAACGTCTCCTCATAATCAATTCCAAAAGTTTGAGTAAAACCTTTAGCAACTAGACGAGCCTTATAAATGTATGCATATCCATCCATGTCAGTCTTAATTTTGTAGAGCCACTTACTCCCAACTACCTTGGCACCAGGAGGTAAGTCAACTTCTTCCCAGACTTCATTATCATGCATGGATTGTATTTCCCCATCCATAGCAGCTTTCCACTTAACCTTTTCAGGGCTATTAATGGCAGCTCTATAACTAGTAGGTTCATTAAGATCCCCTAGTGTATGCTCATCGACCTCTACATTAAGACATAGACGGTCAGGAGCTTTCACAGATCTTGAAGATCTGCGAATGGGAACTACTTCAACTTCCGGTGGAGGACCCAGGCTTTCCGGTTCTATAGGAAGTGTTATAGTATTTTCTGAAGGTAATGCATTATTTAGATCATCTTCTAGATCATATACTCTCCCACTGATTTCTTGAGTTACAAAATCACTTTCAAGAAAATCACCATATCTAGCAACAAACACTTTGTTCTCAGGTGGGTAGTAAAAGTAGTAACCCATTGTTTCCTTTGGGTATCCTACAAAAATGCATTTTACAGATCTTTGTTGGAGTTTATCTTGTGAGTCACGTTTAACATACGCCTCACAACCCCAGACCTTCAAATAAAACAAATTCGGAGCTTTTCCAGTCCATATCTCATATGGTGTCTTATCAACCTTCTCGGTGGGAACCATATTCAAAATACGAACAGCTGATTCAAGAGCATAATCCCAAAAAGACAAAGGAAGATTAGTAAGATTATACATTGATCGAACCATGTCCAACAATGTATGATTCCTTCTCTCAGATACACCATTTTGTTGTAGAGTATATGGAGATGTGAGATTCTGGACAATTCCATTCTCAGTTAAGAAATCTTTAAAATCTTGACTAAGGTATTCACCACCTCGATCAGAACGAAGAGCTTTAATCTTCTTTCCCAATTGCAATTCTACTTCTGCTTTGAAAACTTTAAATGTTTCAAACACCTCATGTTTATGCTTAAGTAAATAAACATAACCATAACGGCTGAAATCATCTGTAAAAGTTAGGAAGTAAACAGCACCTCTCCTTGACACATGTCTAAGTGGTCCACATGCATCCGTATGTATCAAACCAAGTAGATCTGAAGCTCTTTCCATATTATTATGAAAAGGTTTCTTCGTCATCTTCCCAGAAATACAAGACTCACACTTATCAAATGACTCATCATTGATATTATTCAAAAGCCCTTCACGTTGCATCTTTTGCATGCGAGTCTTGTCTATATGGGCAAGTCTACAGTGCCAAAGGTAAGACGAATTTAAGTCATACTTCATTCTCTTACTTATGTTGTACATCGAATTATTATTATTGTTGGAAGTCATACAATTATTCATATCAATTTCAAACACACCATTCACAGCAACAGCATTAAAATAAAATACACCATTTAAAGAAACAGAAATTTTATTGCCATCAATAATATGAGTAAAACCAAGATCCAACAAACATGAAAAGGAAACAACACCTCTAATTATAGAAGGTTCATAATGACAATTGTTTAAACAAAGTATTAAACCCGAAGGTAAAACTAAATCAAACATTCCTATGGCTTCAACTGCTGCTTGTGCTCCATTTCCCACATGCAGAAATTGCTCCCCATAAGCTAGTCTCCTTTCCTCTCTAAACCCCTGCAGTGTATTACAAATATTAATACCACATCCAATATCATATACCCAGGAATTTAATTTCTGATATAAAGTAAATAATTCAATGACAAATAAGTTACCTGAAGTGCTGGCACCCATGTGCCCAGTCTTCTTAACCTTATTGTTTCGCAAGTCATCGAGATAAAGAGGACAATTCCTCTTCCATTGGCCCATCACCTTGCAGTAATGGCATCCTTGATCCTTCTTTGGATTATTCTTCACAGGAGGGTTCTTCTTAGGTTGAGGTGGTTGATAAGCCATAACCTGCTTATTCTTATCAGCCTTCTTCTTTCCTTTACCCTTCTTCTTGTTTGCATTTGGCTTGTTAATTCTACCCCCTTGTATAGCAAGAACTTGGGGCGTAGGAGCCTTTGGTGTTAACCCTTTCTCATAATCAATGAGCAGTGCGTGCAATTCACTTACTGTCTTCCCCACGCAATGCATATTGAAGTTCCTCACAAAACTATTAAAATCCTTGTTAAGGGATCTATTGATTAAGTTCACAGCCATATCATTGTCATAGGGTTTCTTAAGTGTTTGTAGTTGATCCATGAAACTTTTCATCTTCAACACATGAGCACTCACAGGTTCACCATCACCCTGCTTACAACCATGTAGAGCCTCCATCAAATCGTAAATCTCTACATTTGATGGTTTCTCATACAGTTTCTTGAGTTCATCAATCATGTTCATGGGGAAATACTCTTCAAACTGCCTTCGAAGAGGTGTGGACATCGCGCCTAACATCATTGCAGCCACATCAATATGTTCTTTACAATCAAGATTCCATTTAGCCTTAGCAGCTTCAGTAGCTGCCTCGCCTTCAGGTTCAGCAGGACAAGGCATTTTCAAGATTTCAAGTTGACCAGTCACTCGCAAGACAATCCTAAATGAACGATACCAATCATTGAAATTCTCTGAGCCAGTCGATTTTTCTCGTTCAAAATAAGTTTTGAACACGGAACGAAAGTTGGTGTTATCATTTTGAGCCATTTCTACAGATAAAGAAAGTTCAAAACATTAGTATTTTTGATAATACAATTTTTCAAGAAAATTAAAATACCCAAGGAAATCATATCCATAGAATAATCTTGAAAACTAGGATCCTCCATAAACATAGTTTCATCACATCAGTTGATCTGCTAGTAATGAAAGTATAATATGAGGTAACTTGTCGTACAAGTAATTGGCATAACATTTGTCCAATTCCTAGATATATGGGATTTACAATCACAAAACATTTGTATTGTAAGCATGTTTAGTCCCCATCTTAATGCCTTGAGTCCAAGATCTCACTTACTACTCAATTTAAGTCTTCTAACTTAAAAACTACAAACTCACAAATCCATCATATCAGTTGATCTGCTAGCAATGAATTTATGAAATTTACCTCTCCATTGCAATCTCGCCAAGTTCTCACATGACGTAAATTACAACTTCAAGTGTTTTTAATTAGATGGCATTCGACTTAATTTTATAAGGGTGTTAATATTTTGATGTGATCAAAATAATGTATGAAGAAGCATGCATACAACTTCATAACATTGGTTTTACAAAACAATTTTATTGCCAATTTGCTAAGAATAAAATAACAAAGTTTTGATTGAGGTATCGGGTTCACCAATTAAAGAATTACCATCAATTATCATCCACTATATCGTACTTTTGCATAAGCCCGGAAGCTTAGTGTTTCGGATAATCATTGTGGAATTATGGATAATTCACCCTTAAGATGACAGTGTACATGTAATGGTTGTTCGGTATGTCTAATTTACACACAAACAAGCGTTAAGACAGAATGTTGTCTCTCTAAGGCCACAATTTAATGCGTTGCCATCCTTATACCCATCTTATAGTGTGTAAACTTCGGTCGAGCCTATTTAACCATTACGTATAAAAACATCAATCAACCAATCCTTTGAAATTTAAACTCTTAAAAACCAAAACAATTTCGCCATTATTTAGTCCGTATTATTTTTCTATTCAGAAATTATCCTTTTCGTTTATAAACATGTCTAACACAATTAATAAACAAAAACAAATAATGTACAATAAAAAATAGAACAACTAAATAAACAAATATACATAATCATAACAATTAAATCTGTATAAAACATGTAGCCACATGCAAATCTTATTCAATAGTCCTACTAATAATCAAATCTAGGTGTATAACGCATTAATTCAATTGAGGCTTTCTTCTTCTTGGAAAAAGAGCCACATACATCGATAAATCGATTGCGTAAGACAAAATTAAATAAATACCACATAGCACATAATTGATTACTTAATATTGGAGTCTTCCCCAATTCGACATCTATTAATAAATTTACATGTTTCGATATAACTTAACCATTAATTCATATAAACAATTTAAACCATTTAAATTATAACACAATATAAAAATCCATGCAAATATGCACTTTTTCATGGATTTAGCTTAACAATTAACATATTGCACCAAGATCGTTTACTAAAACGCATAACAATTACATGACATCCTAGGGTTTCTAATCATATTAAAAAATTAAAAACCATAAACCCTAAAACCCTAATAAGGTCAATCAACCCATAAAATATTTTAGGGTTAGGAATCTAACAAATAAACCCTAAAAACATGTAACTAAATGAATCAAGATCCAATTTTTATGCGTTTCGATAATTAATTACACATTATAACGGCTCTAGATGCCACTGTTGAAATTATTATATCATGACCTTCATATAAATAAACCAAGTACATCAAAGTGAGCATAGCGGAAGCAATTATAACAAGATCAAATAACATGTAATTAATTAATCAATAATTAAATAGTAAACATACCTTTGTGATTCTAGCCCGAACAAGAATCAAAAGCAATCTTCCGGAACAAGAACCCTAATTAGGGTTTATATGGATTACAAGAATTACCCCTTATCTCTTTTGTAATTCAATCCAAGAATCAAACAATAGTGTGTTTGATTCACGTTCTTGTACACACGTACTAATTCAAGAAAAAGTTTATGCAAGTAATTAAACGCAAAACTTGTTTTGATCTTATGAAAATCGAAACCCTTAGGGTTTTGTTTTGATGGATCGACCAAAGAAAAAGGAGAGGAGTGAAAACACCAAGATGTGTGTGTACAAGTTATGAGAAAAACATGCATCTTGGGTTTGCTTATATACTATTCAAAACTTGGAGCTCAAGGCAAAAAGGAGGTTACCCCCCCCCCCCTATGCCGATCAGATTTGGATCCCCCAAGGGGTTTCCGGAACCTTCTTTTGTTTCCAAATTTTGCCTAATATTACTTTCCTAATCTTCGTTTAATAGATAATTAGTCATTAATCATTAAATACTAATTACTATTATTTATTTTGTGTTTAATAATTACTTATAACATTTTATAAATAATTATTACTTTTTCTCTTCATACGTATTGTGTGCAATCCCGTGATCTCAAGTTCGATCCTAACACACGACTATTATTATTTTGTCTATAAAACCAACAGAGTAGATGTCTTTAAAAATCATAATCTTCCACTATATAAAGCAAGCTTTCCCTAAGGAAACCTTTGCCCAAAACTCCAGGGTAATGACACCTGTAAAATAAAAGTGATCCAATTGACCTTATGAATTTTCGCCTATTTAATTAATGTAAACAACTTAACACACACATCTTCTATACCCAGAAGATCAAACACACACAATTTTAATCAACAAGTAAACCCCAAACAGGCATAACCCTCAAATAATGTTATCGAAAATCAACAATTATCACCAAAAATTAACCCCCAACACGAAAACCCTCAAATAATGTTATCAAAACCTATACGCACTAAAAAAATCCCCATTATTCAGATTTAAACACTAACAAGAATACTTAAAAAATCATTCGATTGATAGATCCATTATTCTACTGACAAGAATGTGGTTACTAATATCGGTTGTAATCAATTTTTGAGGTGGGATTTGGTTATAATCTTAATATGTTATATGCTTAAGATGTGGTTACTAATCGTTGTAACCAATTTTTGTGTGTTGATGTATTAGGGTTATTGAATGATTAATCAAGCTCGCAATTATTGATGATACACTAAAGGTAATATCATGATTAAAAAATTTATGGTTCTTATGATAACATTGAATATCTAATCTCCAATTAGGTTTGTTGGATTTAACATTGAATCTTTTTCTGTAAAATGACTTGGTAGGAAAGAAAGTTCATGAACGTATATGAGGTTCAAGCTGTTGTTAACTCACTAAGGTCAAAATTTTCTTACGTAGAGGTGTTTTACATCATTCTTCAAAATTTTATTTATGTGTGTAACATTTAGGTATTTAGTTGTTCAATGAACGTTTCATGTTCAGACACTTCAAGTTCCAACTATTGCAGTTATTGAAGGTTCGACATTCAGGGGCGGACTGGAAATGGTTTTATCTTGCGATCTTCAGATATGTGGTAATCCTAATTACATATCTAATTAAGTAAATTACGATACCTTACCTATTGCATGTGTGATTTCTAATCTCAATGTGTTTTTTTCTTTGACAGACTTGACATGTACGTACACCTAGACCTCTTGCATCAAAGCTTGGAGTTGTCACCTGTATACCTAAGGAAAAGGCTGAATGGTATTGCTAAAAAACCAATCCTTTAGTCATTTAATTACTTATATAGGTCACTTTGAAAGCACAAATCAAAACACCATTGAATAGCAAATGGTATCACATGTCGGTTAGCAGTTGTTCCAATAGGCCACAAATTGAAACGTGCCTCCTTTGTGCACAAATCAACTGCTAAATTAAGCTAATTAAAATGTTAAGTCTGTAAGTTAATAAATGGAACAACCATCTCAAAGTTTGGATTTTACATGGTGCTTCAAGCAGTTTAGGGTGTTTGAGAGTGAAATAAGATGTTTCAATAAATAGGTCCGTACTTGATAATTAAGCATACATAAGCTGTTTTAATTATGGTGAAATAAGCAGTTTGGCAGTTGGTTATTTGATTATGGTTAAGTCTCTTTTAGTAAGTAGAATTGTCAATACTCAAATACTTGATGATTACGTATTATGTTTCGTTACTATAGAAAATGATCGAGAAACTATTAGTTTTTGGAGAGTTATAACTGATTTTCGACTTATGGTGATTTCTAAAAGCATAAAGTATTTTAACATACCATGCGTGGTTTATATTTGTATTAAAACACTATAACCATTTAGTCTTTAGATTATAGTTGTAAAAGTGTAAGCATTCTCAAATAACCTCAACAAGGCACACAAATATAGAGCTTCATAAAAGTAGGATTAATAATCCCATAATCATAAGCTCTTTGGCTTTACCCAAAACACTCATTATAACTTAATAGAATAAGTGGCTAAGCTGATAAATATAGACTATTAATGGACTCAATGATTGCACATATTTTTCCTACAAATTAATTGGTGCAAGGTTATAACAGAATACCTTGAACAAGAAGCTCTTACTTCTGTTGTAGTGAACAAATTGCGAGGTTCACTAAAGATTGCTACACTTAAAGCACATGGATTTGGTTATCAAGAATCGGTATCTTGATGATATCACTACTCTTACATGAGGCAAGTTCTGAATTATTTGGTGATCAAGATCAAGATCCACTATTGGATTTTTTTTTAGTGCTAATTATAGTTACATTTTCGATCAAATAAATAGCTACTAACAACTATTCTATACTATAAAATTTGTTGGTGGTGCATCTGTCAATCTGTGAAATATTCTGTTTGTGTTTGCAGTGCTGGTGAAATATTATTTTGGTGGCATTTGGTTATAAATATTGAAGATTCCACTGCCATTACACAAGTTTTTATTAAGTTAATTATTTAGTTCGATATGCATGGGCCAACTTCCTTATTCAAGAGCTTATATATGTACGTTAGATTAAGAGGGTGTTTGGGAGTGCATCTTAATTGCTTATATGTATATTTATACACAGATAATTAGTTTCGTGTATGGAGCTAATTGCTTATATGGCAATGAAGCTGCACTTTTTTGATTTGGCAATGGTAATATGCAGATCATTACAAATCTTAATGTGCATATTGCATGAGCTGTCACTTGAAAAATATTACACTATATGACTTTGTAATATGTGTTATTTTAGACATGTTTAGCAATCCAAAAAGTTTATTTATTGTTGATCCAATTATATAATATGTTCCGGGCTAATGAGTTTGTGTAAACTGTATGTTAACAAGTATGCTACCTTTCAAAAAACATAAGGTACGTGTGGATTTTGTCATTGCTTTTGAGTAAACAAGGTTTTAATGCGGATACACCATGTACATCTATTAACGTATTGGCCTTAGATCAGATTTCATTCCAATTCATGGATTTTGCTAATTTATTTGGATTCGGTTGACCATACTTCTAACATCGGTCCTGGTCTAATACAAATACATGAAATTGTTAAAACTTTTATTCTGGTCATGTTTATGTGTCATTGCATATGATGTGTCACATTAGATTATTTGTACCTATTTACTAATAATACTTTTCTTATTTTGTTATCAAGTAGCAAGTCCATGGCAATAAATATTTTGTTGAGTGGTGATGGGTGCCCAAAGTTCAAGTGTGATGTGTTGGATTTGGAGTTAAAAATAATTAACAAAAATCAAGGGCAAACTTTATCTAAGGTGGGTCTATATTTAGGTTGATTCCGGATTATTTACAAATGACATATTACGTTAACTTTTTATCTTTGAACATTATGTCATTTACGGATTTTATATTTAAATCATCTTTGTATTATATTTTTATTTTTCATAATAAGACTTCAAGCTAGCCGCCCATCGGCTGGGCCTAAGGCTATTATAAAGGAAACTTATGGTAATTGGGAGCAAAATTTGTGGGATCCGACACATTTCAAGGATAGAGCATTTCTTGCACCCACTCACGAAGAGGTGGACAAAGTTCACGAACGCATGATGTCCAAACTATCTGGTAGGGAGAAGGTTTGCTATAGTACTATGTTGGATATAGACGTAGATTTTAACTACGATGAATCGATATATACCACAGAATTTTTAAACACAATAAGAATGTTCGGCATTCCACATCATAAGTTAGTTCTCAAGATCGATACTCCGATAATGTGTTTGCGCAACATAGACCAAAGAGGTGATCTATGTAATGGTCCAAGGTTACAAATTGTTAGGATGGGTATCAATAATATTGAGTCAAAGATCTTAGCTGGTGGTCAATTAGGGACAGTTGTTGCTATTCCTCGCATGAACATTAGCCCTTCTAATAAGAAGATGCCTTTTCAGCTTAATAGAAGACAATTCCCGATATCTATTTGTTTTGCCATGACAATTAACAAAAGTCAAGGGCAAACATTATCCAAGGTCGGTCTTTACCTGGAACGTCCGGTCTTTTCCCATGGACAACTATATCAAGATTCAAAAGCAAGAAAGGTCTAAAAGTATTATGTTGTGATAAAGACGACAAGTATTGTAATTACACAACAAACGCTGTTGATAAAGAAGTATTTCACAAGCTTTAATTTTATTTAACTTTTTGATTGTAGATATTTTACTCCTTATAAATAAGACACTCAATGTTATTTACTTTCACTTAGTTTTTATTTTTGGACAAATCTCTATTTGTTTGAAAATTTTATGCATGTCAAGATTTTGCATTTGCACATTATATATATATTCTTTTTATAGAATACATGTAACGCATTTTATATTTTTAATAATTAAACTTAATGCTAGCACCCCATCAGGGCGGGCCTAAAGCTAGTTCTCTAATATAAAAGAGAATATTTGTAGTGGAGTAAATGTGATCTCTTGCAATTAATGTGAAACACATTTAAGAGCATTAACTCCTTGAATTAAACTTAGGCCCACTACTCCACAAAAGGCTATAAACACTCCCAAATAGAGACTAGTTTTATACTACCTCCGTCCCAATATTATTGTCCACAGACAAGAAATACACAGTTTAAGAAAAATGCATTAATTACTGCTTTGATTTCTACAAAAGTTAAAAAAAGACACCTTTGCCCTTTAATAATTAATTAATGTTTCTTATATTTTTGTAAATATCAATATGAACTAAGGGTAATATGGTAAACTTAAACAACTCCAACTATTATTTTTAGTAATGGACAATTATTTTGGGACATATGAAAAAGGAAAGATGGACAATAAAATTGGAACGGAGGGAGTAAAACCATGTTCCTATAATAAAAAACTAGCGGGAATGGAAGGAACTATGATTGGTTTTCTTGAAAAAACTAGTTTTGATAATACATAACGCATACAAACTGAGTTTTCAGGTAAAAGCTGGTGTTTTTACACAATCAAAGACACTGGTGTGTAGGTGACAACATGTCTCTATGTATTTATGCTATAGACATGGTTTCTGAAAAAAATGACCGGTGTGAGTATTCTCTATTTTGGACTTCCGAAAATAATGTGCAAATAATTATTTCGGAAAAATAGTCGTTTACTTGAATAAAAGCTAAAACACGTCATAAAATTAAAACCATCATAATTGCTCAAGAAAATGTAAAGATATCATATTTTGTGTAAAACCCGTTATTTTGATGTTTTCGTATCTTTTTACATTTTCTATAACCTGTTAAGTTGTTAGACTATATGATTAAAAGTATACTTTTTCTATAACCTGTTAAGTTGTTAGACTATATGTTTAAAAGTATACGGACTGTAACTTGTTAGACTATATTTTTAAAAGTATACGGACTGTAACTGTATAATTACTTATGAATTAGTAGTGGAGATGGGCTTTGATAGAAACCAAGAAAAGTATTAAAAACATTGTATTTCATAAAAATATGTTATAGATAAGAAATGATTAAGCTGAAAATGAAGATTATCAAACTAAAACATTTAATTCATAAAAGCTTACAGTAATACATAAAACACTAAAATGAGTGTTAATACAAAATAATTAAAAGACTAAATTTTGACAAAGTAAAATGAGTGCTAATACAAAAGTAATTAAAAGACTACATTTTGACAAAGGTAAATTGCATTTGATATGCAATTGAAAGTAAAAATATGAAAGAGTATGGATCTAGTGAGAACAATTAATGAAATGAGAAGAGTGAGAAATAATTATAGCCACATATTTCAAATAAGGAAAGAGTAATAATAGGAGATGCATCTATTTTTTATGGGTGCATCTAATATTTGTGGTTGTAGTTTCTTCTCATCTTTCTTATCTTAATTATGTTTCTCATTTGATCCTAAGTCAAATATGACAATGTAATGATGATCCTCCGACGCTAACAAGGCTCGAACTAGGCACCAGTTAATCAGGTGTACTTAATGACAACCACCGGAGCAAGTTTGCTCTTGTTAAATGTAATGGATCTAAAATCATTTTATCTTCTTTTTGGCTGGGCCGATTTTCAACAAATGCTCCATTCACTTGATTCAAGTCTTTGTATCATACGCAAAATATACTCGAGACTTTCGACTATAAGTTCTTTTAATTATCAATTTATTCTTCTAATCTTCAATAACTCTTCATTAATCAACATTTTTGCTCCTAATTTGTTCCAAATATTCTTGAACATACCTTGAAATAAAATAACAACTTGACGTAATACTTACAATTAAAACCGTAGTATTGTTATTTTCTCCTAATAAAACATGTATGAATATGTTTTCATCAGGCTCAGAACGCCGACCTAATATATATGCCCATACTTGGTTATGTATTCTGTACACTACAAAATTTATGACAATTACCAACTAAACTCTTCATCTACATGGAAGAAGACCATTTATTTTTTATGCTATTGAAGCACTTTTTTTTCTAGTGTTTTGTGATTTAAGAATATAAATCCTTCTGTCAAATGATACTAAAATGCTGAGTGCGAAATAAGCAATCGCTTAAAATACGGATAAGAATGGATAAAACCGTAAGAAAACCTATAAAAAAGAACCAAAACAGATAAAAAGTAAGAAAACAAATGAAAACGCATAAAAACGGATTACAACGTAAAAAAGCATATAAAAATGGACGAAAACGTATAAAAATGGATGAAAACATATTAAAATCGATGAAAACGGATAAAAGCAGATAAAACCGTAAGAGAACATATAAAAACGAACAAAAAAATATAAAAATGGATGAAAACGGATAAAGACCTATGAAAACGTATAGAAACGAACGAAAACGTATAAAAATGAATGAAACGTATAAAAACGAACGAAACATATAAAAACGGATGATAAAGTATAAAAATGGAGGAAAATGTATAAAAGGGATAAAACATAGGAAAACATATGTTTACATATAAAAACGGACAAAAATGTATAAAATGACGAAAATGGATGAAAATGTATGAAAACGTATAAAACGGATAAAGACGTATTAAAACATGTAAAACGGATAAAAACATAATAAAAACGGATGAAAATGTATTAAAAGGGATAAAAATGTAAGAAAAGATATAAAAACGGCCGAAAACGTATATAAACGGATGAAAACGGATAAAAGCAGATAAAGATGTAAGAAATGTATAAAAATAAACGAAAACGTATAAACATGAATAAAAACGTATAAAAACAAATAAAAACGTTAAAAAAATTAATAAAAATAAAAAATAAAAAATAAACGGATGAAAACGTATTAAAATGTAAGACATATAAAAATGGACGAAAATTTATAAAAATGGATGAAAACATATAAAAACATATGAAAGTGGATAACTTATCCGTTTGGTTTTACCACCCGATTAAAAAAAATTATTAAACACAAGTAGGGGTAAGCTCGGTCCAGGACCGGATCAGACCGCACCGGATAGAAAAGACCGAGCACCGAATTAGCTAAAAAGCAAAGACCGAATGTGATCGGTCCGGTCTGGTGTCGGTCGGTCGGTCGGTCCGGTCTAACTAGGCCAAATAATCGGTTTGTGGTCACCGGACCGGACCGAGGACTGAATTAGCCAAAAATTCAAGACTGAGGACCGGACTGAATGTGGTTGGTCCGGTCCTGTCTCGGTCGGTCCGGTCCGTTCGGGTCGTTTTGCTCTAGCTCAGCCCTAAACACAAGTACTAAATATGCAAATTTTAATATTAAATGGTGAAAAGTTAAATTTTATTAAAAGAGACGGTCCATTATTATTGGTGCCTCACCATTCCATTAGTCATATACCTAATTTCATAAATCACCATCTAATTAATCAAGTTCAAGGAGTATATGGAAAGAAGAAGATTGTATGAGTCGAAGGTTGGTAAAACATGAGATAATGGCAAATCATCAGTTTCAATTCTAGACTTTCCCAAGTCTGTAACTAATGAGCATATCGGTTGAACAGTTGCAATGGCGGTACAAAGGGTTTAGTTGACAATGGCGAAAAACGCCCATTCAATGGTTATTTGATTCAGCAATATTTGAGTAAAGTCGATTTGGGAATATGGGTAAGCAAAAAACACAATCAATTATGGAGAAATCCGGCCACCATATTTTGCTCAATTTCCGGTCATAAAATCCAATAACATATGTCCTCTCTATCCTTTAATGATTCTTTTCATTCTAGGGTATGCAATACATATTGTTGTTGCGATTTTTATTTAACAGATATGGTGGTCGTCCTTTTATTTGATCTACATCTATTGATTTCTTCATGGTTATGTCTAATACCTATCCCTAACCAACTATACTATCTTGATCTGTTGATCGTTATTCTTTTTGTTAGTGGATCTGGTGGTTTTTTTGTGGCGGCTCATTAGGGTTTGTGATTTTTATCACAAATCTGTTTGTTCTTATGGTTACTTATATTATCTAACCGCCTTTTGGGTGATGATCGCTGCCTTTTATCCTAAACAATACTTAAGTCGGTTTAAGGTTTCTTTAAATCGATTATCTACCTTGGGGCGATCTGTTGGGTTTTATGTGATCAATGCATGTTCCTAAAGCCTATATGTCGGTTTATATCGATTATATATACATGGTGCGATCTGGTTTTGTCTTGGTCGATCCTTCTATAACTCTTTTTTAGGGTTACTGATCTGGTCGATTGGACTGTTTATGGCGCTTCAATGCTGAATGGAACCCTGTTTTTAGGGTTTTGTCTACTTTATTTGTTGGAAGTATACCTTATTGGGTATTGATTTCTTGTTGGTATTTTTTTGGTGCGCAAGTTCTTATTTTGCTGGATGTTAGTGGTTAATGGGTTTGAGAGAGATGGAAGTTGATACACATCTTTGGCTGTTTGATCTTGCAACTCTTGTTTTAGGGTTTGTTATTCAATGAATCTTATCCGATTGTGTGATGCCATTGATGGGTGCTGTTTTACTTGGAAGTTAGGGTTCGTATGTACCCTATGGTGAGTTTCTTGGTTCGTATATCATATGGACCTGATTGTTTTCATGCATTGTTTATTTTCTGGTCTGGTGTACGAAGGAATTGGATGGTTAGTTTACTTTCACAAGATTTAGTCCTGATTCGCTTTGTGTTGCTGATTTTGTGATCGTTGCTAATGATTGTTAGGGTCTTGGAAAACCCTATGTAAGTAATACTTGATCCTGTTGTCTTCATGTGATTCATTCATATTTGTTTGAAGATTGGTTCATGGGCTGTTGTGCGATTGTTGTTACTTAATTCAGTCCTTGGGTGATCATGGGATTTGTTAGTGCATATGACTTGATCCTTGGTAGTTGTCTTCATGTGTTTCATTCGTATTTGGTGGAAGATTGGTTCAAGTTCGGATATGCTGGAAGGTTGGGTCGCTTAGACCATATTTATGCTTCAAGTTCGATTTGCTACGGAAGTCACTCTTATTAGGTTATTAGATTATGCTTTTTGCACAATACTAATAGAAGACGCAATTGATTGAAGCTGGAAGTTTGAACTACTATGACAATTTGAAGATTCAAGGATTTGTCCAATTGAATTGCATTTCATTTGTGTTATTTTTATAGTCGTTGTAGTTTATGTTCAATGTAAGTTTATGTTCAATGTAAGTTATAAGAATGGCGTGTCATTCTTATATGAGAGTCTGTAAGTGTCCTAAGGGACTGAGATAAGGGAAGTCACCCTCATCCTATGTACTTCAACGCTTTTTTTGTGTAATGAATTTTACCGGGGTGAATTAACCCTTTTACCCAAAAAAAACACAATCAATTATCTAAAGTGGATTTTGCAATATGTGTAAATGAAATTGGTTTGTTGTTGATAATGGGTGCATAGAAACTAATAAGTGCAATTGGTTTGTTGTTGATAATGCAGGTTAGGAAAATGAGAGAACAGTATAAGATATTGGATAAACTAGAAATGAGTATATAGGAATGTTTTCTACTATTAAAAGGACGAAGGCGATCTCGATTTGGATGAACCTCAAGCCGACCATTTGTTGCAAATGGCTGAAACCATTAGGAAGACTAAACAAGTGAAGATTAACTGGACTTCACTGCCCTTACTGATGGTATAATATATACATACCAACCTCATATACATCTATTTCACGATCAGATTTAATGTTCAAATAGTGGGGTGTTTTGTAATATGTTTATGAAACCCAAAATTCCAATACATATAAGTATTCTGCTATATACATTAGTATCGCAGTTAACATATGTGTCTCTGTTCTTTGTTCTCAATTTCAGCACCCCATCTAAGAGCTTGTAAAGTTATTATGGAGATTGTGTTACAGTTTTGAGTTTTTGTTTGTCATGGAAGAACACAATCTGAACAATCTATTTCACACAAACTTCAGGGAAATGGATGCTTATAGGTGAAGGTATGTATATGTTTTGATGCGTGTCTTGGTTCTTTATCATCTTTCGTGAGAATTGATAACTTAATGCATTTTTATTTTGTTAGGTATTTGGATGGCAGGATGCGTCGTTCTTGAACCTTGCACCATAGTAATGGGTTTCGAGGGTACTGCCGTGAAAGACCGAGGAGAGGTTACTACTACATATTATTTAAACTACTTTGGTTGTTTTTGTTGTGTATACATGACATAATCACCACTGTAGCATCTATGACATGATCATCGACTTTCTCCATTACATCTCCAACCCATGATATTGCTTTATTTGACCTACATGATCACTCTTGGATCGAGTATAACGAAATATATCTACCATTCAGAGTAAATGAGCAGCAAAGGTTAAAAGAAACACCATGAACGTAGAATCTGTAAAATTATTAAAGTAAACACATTTACTAATGGACGTATCACACTGTAGGAGTTCTCACCCGATGGGAAGTTCATTGTTACTGCTGACCGTGATTTCAAAATTTGTGTAACACACTTTTCATGCCTTAGTTAGCATTATATACACCGTAATACCAATCTGATTAAGCATGCTCATCTCTTTTCTGTGTATCGCAGGTCGCGTTCCCAAAGAAACTTTTAGATGGAGCTCATGAGATGGACAATTTTGTCTTGGCCATACAGAGTGAGTGAGTGAGTTACTTAGGTTGCATGGTTCTTTATTCTTTTAGGAAATTTATGAATACATATTTTAATCAGATTCAAATAATCTGTATGCGAGATTAATAAGTTTTTTGTTACCCCATCATAATACTTTTTGTTCTCTAAAAGGCGTTTTGCTAACGTGTGATTGGATTTATAGGATAAAGAAGGTATCCCGCCAGACCAACAAAGATTGATATATGTCGAGAAGCAATTATAGGATGGTCGGACACTTGCTGATTACAAAATCCAAAAGGTTAATGTCAGATCTAGGATAATGTTTTGTATACTCAAGGTTTTAGTCTAATGCGCACTTGTTAATTTATTTTTCTTTGACGCTAATGACATGATTGATCGCATTATGTTGCGTTTCATTTGTCATTGTTAAATAACTTGGCAGTTTATTCTTCCACTGAAAACCGTCTTAGTTGTGTAACCATTTATTTCATGAATTTACATATAGGTACTTTGGAGTGACGAACATCCATTAGAGAACAAAGAGTTGAACGCCATTATTGGTGGATGGTTTACATTGTGGTGCGATTAATCCCAGATAACGATGTTCAATCATGTTGAATTCTAATGTGTTTCTTTATAGTTTGTTGAATTCTAGTGTTTTAATTTAGATTTTGTCTAGGATTTATGTTTTGTTGAATTGACATATTATCTTAATTTACTTTGTTAATTTCGATATGTTTAGTGTATTTTAATCACTTTATATATAGTGCAACATTTATATATATTTCTTTATTTATAAAAAATCATTCAAAAATTTTCTAATTTCTAGAAAATTGGAAAATTTTAGAAATTATTATTATTATTATTATTATTATTATTATTATTATTATTATTATTATTATTATTATTATTATTATTATTATTATTATTATTATTATTATTATTATTATTATTATTATTATTATTATTATTATTATTATTGATTTACCAAAAAGATAGGTTTTGAGATAAAAACATATCTTTTTACTCTATGTAAAGATAGGTTGGATGCTTCTATAGAGATAGGTTGTGCGAGAACCGGTGTCAATGTCCAATAAAAGTATGTTTGTTTATTCTATAATGGAGACTGATTTTAAAGAGAAAACCGGTGTTAATACTTCTAATAGAGACATGTTGCCAAACCGGTTTCTATGTGTTTCGATCATGGAGATACCCCTTCAGAGAGTGGTTCTAAAACCATTCTTCATGTGCCATTTCGACCAGTTTCTGTGAGATTTTTTGTAGCAGTTGAACATTCAATGAGTATGTATAGAAAAGCAGATATCTCTCACTTCATTTTAATCTATTATGTGTCGCCAAACTTGCTCTATTTTTGTTTTAGAAATATGATATATTATTGAGAACGCTAAAAATCGCTAATTGCGAGAATTGAAGCTAAATTGGAAAAGAAAATTCAAAACTGAAATGATTCAAGGAAGATTAGCATTGTCACTGGGGAAGGATGTCTCCCCAAAATTGTTCTCAATAGAGCTTTATAGTAGTAAGAACGAGGAGAATATTGCATATAACTTTAACATTTCGTAAACTAATATGTGTATTTGAAGAATGAGACATGTTTGTGAAGATGCGGATTATGTGTATTTACATATTCTAAAGTGTTTATATAAATATGTCTAGGAATATGCATAATTAGAGTAATTTTATATTTGTCTAGTGTATTTAGGTGTGACAGGGCAATTGTTTAATTATATATTTTGATATCCTTTGGTAATGGAAGCAGATGTCGCGAATATACATCAACTAACCTTCTTTATGTCACTTAAATTTTGTTGTTAATACTAGAAAAGTAACCTTTCGCTAAAAAAATAAATAAATAAACTTTTGGTTGCTGTTGAATCTGCCACATACTTCTCAAAGCAACATGCATATATAACTGCAATCATGGACAAATATTCAGTGAAGAAAATTAGTGATAATCACAAAAGGCATATTACTTTTTGCTGCCACATAGTGATTCTTATTATTTTGTGGTGAAATGTTGTCTGGAGAAAAAGCTTTAGTGGTCAGATAGACAAGAGTCTGAAGCTACATATAATCTGATATGTTGAATGTTAGAGTTTGACAATCAAATAACACATATTGCGGAAGCTAGGATCAAGTATAACAAGTAAATATTAACTAAAACATAAATAAGAACATACACGTTGCACTTCAATAAACCTTGAATCTTGTGTAAAATAGATCAATGATAAACCCCTTACCGTTTTGTTTATCGATCTCTTGATAATTACTATAGTGAGTAATTACCTCGTTCTTGTACACACAAATTACCAACGAATAAAGGTTTATGCAAGTAAACGAAAACACTTGTTTTGCTTTGGAAAAAATCGACCCAAACACCCTTATGGGTTGAGAGCCGATCGGCCAAGAAAGAAAGAGAGGAAGAAAACTTTTAGGGTTTTGTGTGTTTGCACAAAAGATGTAAAAGTCTAACCCTGTGGCCTTGTATTCTAGAGCAATCTTGGGGAACAAGCAAGGGTGGGTCGACCCTCCTTGGGCTTGGTCGACCGGCCACACCCCCTCCAAGGGGATTCCAGAACCTTCTTGTCTTCCAAATTACACTCTGGTCCTCGTTCTTTCGTTACTTAATAATAGTTAATACTTACGTTTAACAATTAACGATTATTTAGTCCCTCAAGTGTTTGTAAATACATATATACGATACATACATATATATATATATATATATATATATATATATATATATATATATATATATATATATATATATATATATATATATATATATATATATATATTTTACTTTATTCTCGTTTGTAATGTGTGCAATCCCGAGGTCTCGGGTTTGAAACTAGTCATTCACTATTTAATATTTATACATAACTTTTAACAGCTCCCACTCGTATATCTATTAATAGTAAACTGACATTGGTTGGCGTCTTACCTGAGCTAGGTTTCCTGGAAAACCTTTAATGATTCATCATTATTATTATCCTTTCGCTTCTAATACTACATTAATAAAGATGTGAGGTTCTTTATTAAATTATGTTTCTCGTCTCTTTATGATTGAACAAAATTACCAAAACATCTGAACGTATTCCAGATAGACTTTGGGCGTGGCCACACAAACATTTTGTCAACCCTACGAGGGGCCCAGCAGTATTAAACTTCTAAACAAATTAGAAGGAACGAATTCTCTCTTGACTACAAGAATAACCCATGAACTTTGCAACACTTCTGAAAACAACCCTTATGACTTCCAATTACGGTAAGCGGTAGATTGCTCCACAAAAATGCACTACATCCATGACACTTATCTGGTATCTCAAGTCTGAGAATAATTTTAAATATGATTCTCACAATAAATTTTAAATCATATTGTTGGGATAAGTCCAATACTCAATTCATTGAATATCATGTGAAATTGGTATGACTACGCATCAATATACTTTCAAGAATATCCTTGACCAATACTCAAAATTGTCTTAGTTTAATGATATTCCCATATCATTAATCGACAACAGACTATTCAGAATAATAAATTATTCATGGATCTTAAACATGCAAATATAGGATATATTATTAAGACAATGAATAGATAAACATAAACAATACTTTATTTCATTAAAATAATAATTGCACATTACATCCCTTATCCAAATACTAATCACAAATGGGCATGAAACTTTCAGCTAATTTAAGTCCTATTCCTTCAGCATGCTTGTAAAGCTTGGTGCCAGGTAAAGGCTTTGTAAATTGATCAGCTAAGTTTTTATCTGTGTGAACTTTGAGCATTTCGATTTCACCTATCTCAACTTGTTCTCTGACATAGTGGTGCTTAATCGGGAAATGTCTGGTGCCTTTCATGATTCCAGGTTCATTGGCAAATGTAATTGCAGCTGAGTTGTCACAATACATTTTTATAGGTCGCTGAATCGAAGGCATAACCCCAAGCCCTGAAACAAACTTCCTAATCCAAACAGCTTCCATTGCAGCTTCTGAAGCAGCTATATACTCACTTTCTGTAGCAGACATCGCTAGTACACTCTGCTTTCTGCTCCTCCAATCCACAGCTCCTCCATTAATGACAAAAACATAACCAGTCTGAGACTTCGTATCATCTTTATCACCTTTCCAAGAAGCATCGTAGTAACCTGTAACATCAAGCTCTACAGATGGAGTACCCCCATAAACTAAGAACATCTCTTTAGTAGCCCTAAGGTACTTAAGAATATTCTTAACAGAGTGTTTTTCACCTGGATTCTGCTGATATCGACTGGTTAAATTCTGAGCAAACGCCACATCAGGCCTTGTGCTTTTCACTGCATACATAATAGATCCCACAGCTGAAGCATAAGGGACTCTCTTCATGCGTTGTACCTCTTCAGGTGTTGAAGCACAAACTTTCTCGCTCAAGCCATGTTGCTCTTGCATCGGCAAATATCCTTTCTTGGAATTTTACATATTGAATCTCTTCAATATTTTATCAATGTAAGCACTTTGGCTTAATCCAATTAATCGCTGAGATCTATCTCTATATATCTTGATTCCCAGAATAAATGTAGCTTCCCCTAAATCTTTCATAGAAAAACAACTTCCAAGATATGCCTTAACCTTTTGCAAACTTGGAATATCGTTTCCCATGATCAATATGTCATCGACATATAATATAAGGAAAATTACATTACTCCCACTAGCTTTGTGATATACACATGGCTCATCAAGATTTTGAGTGAATCCATACTTCTTAATTTCACTATCAAATCTCTTATTCCATTGTCGTGATGCTTGCTTTAATCCATAAATGGATCTTTTAAGCTTGCATACACGATTTGGGAATTCTGGATTCACAAACCCCTCAGGCTGCGCCATATAGATGTCTTCATCTAGGCGACCATTTAAGAAGGCGGTTTTGACATCCATTTTCCAAATCTCATAGTCATAGTAAGCGGCTATGGCTATAAGAATCCTAATAGTCCTTATGTCAGCTACAGGAGAAAAGGTCTCCTCATAGTCAACACCAAAAGTTTGAGTATAGCCTTTAGCTACCAAACGGGGCTTATAGGTGTGTACAATGCCATCCATATCAGACTTTTTCTTGTAGAGCCATTTACTCCCAACTAGCTTGGCACCCGGAGGTAGGTCTACTTCTTCCCAGACTTCATTGTCTTTCATGGATGGCATTTCCCCATTCATAGCTCCCTGCCATTTTTCCTTTTCAGGACTATTCATGGCAGCTTTATAACTTGTAGGTTCATCAAGTTCCCCTATCAAGTTGTCATCACACTCCATGTTGAGACATAGACGTGTAGGAGCCTTCACAGATCTAGATGACCTGCGAACGGGAACCACTTCAACTTCTGGTGGAGGACCTAAACTTTCAGGTTCCTCAGGAAGTTGGCTAGTGTTTTCAGAAGGTGCTACATCTTCATGATCGTCTTCCAGATCATATACTCTCCCACTGAATTCTTGAGATATGAGCTCCTTTTCTAAGAAGTCTCCATACCTTGCAACAAAAACTTTGTTTTCAGTTGGGTAATAAAAGTAGTAACCCATAGTTTCCTTAGGGTATCCTACGAAGATGCACTTCACAGATCTTTGTTGGAGTTTGTCTGCTGAGTCACGTTTAACATACGCCTCACAACCCCAGACCTTTAGATAAGACAGGTTAGGAGCTTTTCCAGTCCATACCTCATATGGAGTCTTATCCACCTTCTTTGTTGGAACCATATTCAAAATGCGAACCGCAGATTCCAAGGCATAATCCCAAAACGAGTAAGGAAGAGTTGTTAGATTAAACATAGATCGTATCATATCTTACAATGTACGATTCCTTCTCTCAGATACACCATTTTATTGTGGAGTATATGGAGAAGTAAGGTGCTGGACAATTCCCTCCTTTGCTAAGTAATCTATAAACTCTTGACTCAGGTATTCACCACCTCTATCGGATTGAAGAGCTTTAATCTTCTTTCCAAGTTGCAACTCTACTTCTGCTTTAAACACTTTGAATGTTTCAAATACCTCATGTTTATGTTTAAGTAAATAAACATAACCATAACGGCTGTAATCATCCATAAATGTTAAGAAGTAGCTAGCACCTCTCCTTGACACATGTCTAAGTGGTCCACACACATCTGTGTGAATAAGACCAAGTAGATCATTAGCCCTTTCAATCCTATTTTTAAAGGGTTTCTTAGTCATCTTCCCAGCAATGCAAGATTCGCATTTATCATATGATTCATCATTGATCTTTTCTAAAAGCCCATCATGTTGCAACTTTTTCATGCGATCTTTGCCAATGTGAGCAAGTCGACAATGCCAAAGATAAGATGAATCCAGACCTTTCTTGATTCTCTTATTGTTGATGCTATACATTGAATTATTTTTAACAAAAGCATTATCATTATTATTCATATCAATTTCAAAGACACCATTCACAGCAATAGCATTAAAATAAAAAACACCATTTAAAGAAACTGAAATTCCATTGCTAGAAATAGTATGCTCAAAACCAAGGTTCAACAAACATGAAAATGAAATTACACCTCTAACAATTGACGGTGCATAATGACAATTATTTAAAGATAGTACTAAGCCCAAAGGCAACACTAAATCATAAATTCCTATAGCTTCAACTCCTGCATGCGCTCCGTTACCAACGTGCAAGAATTGTTGTCCATAGGCCAGCTTTCTCTCAACTTTGAACCCCTGCAAGGTATTGCAAATATGAATGCCACATCCCGTATCATATACCCATGAATTCAATTTAGGCGTAAGAGTGAATAATTCAATCATAAAGAACGCACCTGATGAGCTGGGGTTACCAGCTTCATTCCCCTGCTTCTTGAGTCGCAAATCATGAATGTAGATAGGGCAATTGCGCTTCCAATGGCCCTTTTCATGACAATGGTGACAAGCCTGATCCTTCTTGTTTGGCGGATTCACCTTGTTCTGCTTAGGCTGATTCTTCTTCATCTTGGGTTGAGGTTGATAGGCCATGACCTGCTTGCCTTTATCACTTTTCCCCTTGCCTTTGTTCACATGCGATTTCTTCTGGATTCTCCCCCCATGAATTGCCAACACTTGCGGGGTAGGAGCCTTGACCTTGGCTGGTAGACTTTTCTCATAATCAACAAGCAGTGCGAGTAATTCTGAGACTGTCTTCCCCGAGCAGTGCATGTTGAAATTCTGCACAAAACCAGCAAAGTCCTTGTTAAGGGCCCTGTTGATCAAGTGCACTTGCACATTCTCAGGGTAACCAAATCCAATTCTGTGAAGCTGATCAAAAGATTCCTTCATCTCAGTCACATAATCTTCAACTGGTTTACCATCACCATGCTTGCAGGTGTGTAGCTTGTCAAGTTCATCATCCAATTCAACTGTAGGAGGTTTCTCATAAGATTGCTGAAGTACTTCAAGCATATCTTTTGGGAAAAGGCACTCAAACTTCTTTTGTAACTGAGCACTCATGCTAGTGAGCATTAAACAAGCAACCTCGTTAAACTTAGCATGTTTCTCCCTCCAAGCCGCCTTAACTGCTTCTGGTTCAGTAGCAGCAGGCTCAGCTGGGCATTCATCGGTCAAGAAATTGAGCTTATCGGTCGCCCTCAAGACAATTCTAAGCGAACGGTGCCAATCATTGAAATTCTTTCCAGTCAATTTTTCTCTCTCAAGATGACTCTTGAAAGCAAAAATCACAGATGGGGTATCGGGTTGAGCTATATCTACAGATAAAAGTTCAAACATTAGTATTTTCGATAATAAATATCTTCAAGAAAATAAAATACCCATAGCTATATTCATATAACCACCAAAATTTTCTTGAAAACCTAGGACTTAACTTTACATAGTTCCACCACATCAGTTGATCTGCTAGTGGTGAAAGTACAAAAGATAGTAATCTGTCGAACAATAATTGGCAAACAAGATTTCCAATTCCTAGATCATTATGGGAATTACGTCAAATTGATTCATCAATTTGCCTTGTAAGCATGTTTCATCCCATCTCATGCCTTAAGTTCTAGGTCTCATGCACAACTTAATTAAGTCGTCTACCTTAGAAACTGTAAAATTACAATTATGGTCTCACGCGTTAAAAGAATTTTACCTTGTTATAGTAATTTAGCCTAGGTCTCACGTTTACTAAATTAAAATTCCAAGTGTTCCTTATAGATAGATGGCATGTAACTTAAATTATATGGGTATTCAATTTTGATATGTAAATCAAAATATGTATAAAGATGCATGCACTTATCTTTATAGCATAAGTTTTCAAAACCTTTTTATTACCAATTCGTGAAATTAATACACAAAGTTTTACTTGAGGTTTAAAAAACCCTAAGATAACTTTCTACAATTATGATTTTAAAAGTAATTCGTTTAAGACATATTCAAGATTGTGATAACCAAGGCAGACTCTAAGGCTCTTTTCTAAGTCTTCAAATCACGGTTATGAATATCGTCTTAAAGGACTTAATTTTAAAAGCATATTCGTGCAAAACATCAATCAAGCAAAAGTTTATGGATTCAATCTCAAAATTATATAATAAAGATTCAATCTTTATTACTTTAGGGTTTCACCATTATTAGTCCATATTATTTTCTTTTATGAAAATCACCCTTTTTATTGCTTACAATTAGTCCAACAATTTAAGAAACAATAAAAAGACAAGTAATTTAAAGAAAAATAAACAACTAATAATAATAACGTGAAACAATTAGCCACATGCAAACCTTGTTAAAAAGATCCTAATAAAATCAATTCTAGGTATAATAACGCATGTAATCAACTAAGGTCTTCTCCTCTTGATGGAGGAGAGTCACATACATTGACGAATCAATTGCGTAGGCCAAAATCAATATACACACCACATAGCATATAAATTGATTTTAATATATATTAATTGGAGTCTTCCCTAATATTAGATCTATATAAAACATGTGACAAAAAAATCAAACAAACAAGATCCATGACTAACATGCATGTTTCGTTATGGATTAAACTTAACAATTAGCACATAGGTCACAAGTATGTCCACATAACCGGTTAAAGACCTATGGTTTCTATGTGATTACAATTTAATCAAGAAAACCACAAACCCTAATTAGGGTTTTAAGTGGAAATCGACCCCCCCCCCCCCCCAAAAAAAAAATTAGGGTTAGGGTTTAAATTTTATTAAAAAAATTAAAGAAAAACCCTAGAAAAATATTTATCTAAAACAATTAAAGATTCGATTTTTATTACGTTTTAGTAATCAATTACATGTTATACATGGCTCGTGATGCCACTATTAGAGTTTGACAATCAAATAACACATATTGCGGAAGCTAGGATCAAGTATAACAAGTAAATATTAACTAAAACATAAATAAGAACATACCCGTTGCACTTCAATAAACCTTGAATCTTGTGTAAAATAGATCAATGATAAACCCCTTACCGTTTTGTTTATCGATCTCTTGATAATTACTATAGTGAGTAATTACCTCATTCTTGTACACACAAACTACCAACGAATAAAGGTTTATGCAAGTAAACGAAAACACTTGTTTTGCTTTGGAAAAAATCGACCCAAACACCCTTATGGGTTGAGAGCCGATCGGCCAAGAAAGAAAGAGAGGAAGAAAACTTTTAGGGTTTTGTGTATATGCACAAAAGATGTAAAAGTCTAACCCTATGGCCTTGTATTTATACTAGAGCAATCTTGGGGAACAAGCAAGGGTGGGTCGACCCTCCTTGGGCTTGGTCGACCGGCCACACCCCCTCCAAGGGGATTCAAGAACCTTCTTGTCTTCCAAATTACACTCTAGTCCTCGTTCTTTCGTTACTTAATAATAGTTAATACTTACGTTTAACAATTAACGATTATTTAGTCCCTCAAGTGTTTATAAATACATATATACGATACATATAACATATATATATTTATTTTACTTTATTCTCGTTTGTAATGTGTGCAATCCCGAGGTTTCGGGTTCGAAACTAGTCATTTACTATTTAATATTTATACGTAACTGATGAGTGTCTAAATACTCATCATTTTGTATCAATCTGAACTGCCAAAACATACAAAAACACTCAAATATGCATCATAATACTTAAAATATCTTAGAAGTGTGTTTTATATGTTTCAAATACAAAATATGCAAAAACAAATGAAAAACGTACAAAGTTTGCATAATTGGCAGTTTCAGTCCCTCAAGTTTCAAATATTGTCAAAACTAGTCCCTGAAGGTTTAAAATAAATGAAAAGTCAACTTAAGTCCTTGGGAAACTAAAAATATTCAAAAATGATCCCTGGATGAAAGTTTATACAAACTGGCAACTTTTACCCCTCATGTTACAAAATTGGCAAAAATGGTCCTTGGGTATTCAAAATTGGAAATTTACAAATAATACCCTTGTACTATGCATGAATGACAAAATGGAACAATTTTGATAACATTTTGAGAAATTACAATCACAGTCCCTTAAAAATCCAAAATTACATAAATGGTCCCTGGAGTTTGAAAAATTACAGAAAAGGTCCCTGGATATTTTTAAAATGGAAAAATCATAAATTTGGTCTTTGGTTTATCTAACTTTGCAAGTTTGGTCCTTATGTGAAAAGTTTGGAGAAATTACAAAAAGGCCCTCAACTTTGAAAGTTTGGCAAAAATAGTCCCCGGTATTTTAAATAATGAAAAAAATCAAAAATAACCGTGTACTATTCAATTATGGAAAAATAGGTCCTTGTAATTACATGTGGGAATTTACAACAACAGCCCCTCAACTTTGGAATAATTACAAAATTGGTCCTTGTGATTTTCTAAGCTAAAAACCAAACCGGCCCTTGTTATTATAATCCAAAACAAAAAATTAATCCAAACCAAAACAAAACCCAACCCACATAAATCCCTAAGCCCAAAAATAAGCCCAGTCCACCCCCTTTGATTATTTAAAACGGTTTGACCCGCGTTGACCACCCAAAACCGCCAAACACCCCACCACCACTGTACACCCTTCTCCCCCACCCCTGCTTCACCAATACCATATGGTTTTACCAACACCTCACCACCTTCCAGCTCACCCTCACCTCCTTTCCACCTCACACACCAAACCAGATAGGCATTTAATGCCTTCTCCACAATTTTTCACTCCAAACTACATTACATCCTCTGTTTCTTCCATAAAGCACCAACTTGGCCTCCAAACATTCCCCTTGCCTCCTGACACATCCACAAACCTCCAACAATCTTTAATTACAACCCTTTGCCTCCACGTTAACGTGGAGGACTTTGGCGCCAAAAAAGTGAATTTAAACGGTGGATGTTAATTGGACTAAATCAATGGCTCAGATGAAGTGGGAAAAGTCCCTGAGGACACCTGGAAGCTCATTTTCACCTATAAAGATCAAGAGAAGCAGAGGAGAAGAAAACCTAGTTTAATTTTCAATTAATGTATGTCGAATTAGTTGTTTTAAAAGTTTAAGTGTAATCTAAAGCTTTCAAGTTTCATTTCAAGTATTCTCAGTGTACCAATGATCTTTTAAGTTAATAAAAAGCAAGTTTGTATTATTATCTTAGAAAATGCAATTTTCAATTTCATATTAAGAATCTCAATAAGCTTTGTACTTGTTACTGTTTGGTTATATGGATTGAATAAGCTCATATAAGCTCCCATAAGCTCAATACAGCTTTTAGTAACTTACTAATCAGCTTAATATAAAAATCTCACAAAATACAAATTTGGTCAATGATAGTCAACTGTGGCATTTGTTCTTGATATCTGGGATTCAAAGCTGAATTGGAAGCATAAAGCAGCTTGGAGTATTGGTTTAGATCCTCAGGGGAGGAAATAGGAGTTCTTGGTTCTTGACTCATGGTTTAAAGCAGGATTGCAATTTGTAAGTTCAAATCTTAATTTTTAGTATTTCTTATTTTATTGTTGTTTAAGTAATTAATATTGCTTATTTGTGTTTATTCAGTCTTATTTAACCATAATCTAGTCTAGAATTAATTGTTTGTTTGTTGGAATTAATAGTAACTAAAAAATAAAAATCAATAAGTCAATATAGCTTCTTTTGTGTTCTTGCATATCTGTGGTTAATTTCTGTTTCTAAGTGTTTGTTAAGTCCTATTACAACATAATAAATCAATTTGGATCAGTAGAATAAGCTCTTAAAGCCTTTAGCTATTTAAATCTCAAAATAATCTAGTTACAGGTGTGTTTGGATCAGTGGATTGCATCACTAAGTTGTATGTTATTGTTGTTGTTCTGTGTTTACATAAGTCACTTAAGTTCATATAAGGATAGTTTGACCATTAGTTTGGTCACAATTACCACAATAAGTCAAAATCCACTTACAAGTCCCTTGACAGTTAACTGTCAAGGATTTGTGAATCATAAACCCTCACATTAGCTCATACCTTTAAGTTTTAGCTTATTTTAGGTTTAACATAGCTTATTACAACTTAATCAATCAATTAGAAGTGTTAGAATCTCATATAAGTCAAACTAGTTAGTTTTCCTCAAAAGTCAAATTTGTTCTTATCAGATTTTTTCAAAACTTAAGGGATTTTTGTAGATTTTAGTATTAGGATTCAAGCTTTAAACTTTGGTGGATTTGTAGTCTACCAGCTTATTTTCTGTATCCCACATAGCTTATAATTTTAAGATTTTTTATCTAGGCCCCACAGACCCTCAAACTCACTTGCAGGGCAAAGGTGTGCCCTGCTCATTTAGACCCAGTTCATCACCACCACTTTGGTGGTGATTTCTTATCAATCCAGTGGACCCCACACCCCAACCATTAGCTTAATTTGTAGCTTATTAGTCCACCTTTTCATATCTAGGTTTAGTTTAGCTTTTAGCTTATTGTGGCATAGCTTTTAGGATCTAAATTGTGACCTGTGTAAAACAAGCTATACTGAGTACTCAGTATATGATCACCACTTTGAAGGCTCACTCAGAGCTTATTAGGAATCCATAAGCTTAGCTTCTTGGTTTATTGTGTAGCTTAACAACCCATATTTGAACCCCTAGGCTTAGCTTGAACCCTATTTCACTATTGTGAACCCCACAACTCATTGAAAGTGGACTGCAAGGCAAAGTCTTACCCTGCACATCAGATACACAGCCATCACCACCACTTTGGTGGTGATTTGTGGCCAACTCAGTGGGCCCCACACATTCTACTTAGCTTATTATAACCCCCCTCCTACCCAGGTTCAAAACTTGACCTTTAATTTGACCTATAGATCAGTGGACCCCACCTAAACTTGTCCCCAAACTTTGTCCCATTTCTGAGTCAGAAGAGAAATAAGCAAGTGCTTATTTGGGATTTCCAGCTTATCCTAGGAGCTTATCTCACCATATTTAGCTTAATTAGGTGTAAGTAACTTAGGTAAACTAGATTTCACTATAGTGGACCCCACATAACCTCAGCTTAGCTTATTTCCTAGTTTAGTCAACCATAGTCAACTGTATAAGCTTATAAGCATTCTCAGTGCTTATTTCAAGGTTCTAAAGTAGTTGTCTTTATTAAAGTTTCATTATTTAAGTATTTAAGTAGTTTTATAAAAGAAAAACCAGAAAAAGCAAACATAAAAATTGTGATAGCTTCTATTTAATAGAAATTATCTAATTAATTTTCATTTTAGCTTATTAATAAGCACTTATCCAATTTTATAATTTTATAAATTACTTAGTACCTTAAAGTAGTTAAAATAATTTTATTAGAATTTTCCTAAGCAGTTTACTATTAATTAGATTTAAAACTAGTTTAAATAATTAAATAGAAAATATTAGTAATTAAATAGATTTCTTTAATTTTATTCAACTAAAGTAGAATTTTATATTTTTCCTAAGTTTTATAAAGTATTTAAGACTTTTAAAAAATAGTTTCATAATTTCTACTGTTCATTTTCTAATTTTCTAATTTAATTTAATTAAATTAGCTTAAAAGTAATTAATAAATAATTAATTAGTCAATTAGCTTAAATATAATTTTTAGCAAGTTTTTATAATTTTGTAGTGTTCCTGTAGTAATTAAATAGTTTTATAAATTTTATTATAATTTTCTAAGGTAATTTAGTATTAATAGTAGTTTAAAATAGTTAAAAAAAATTAATTAAGTTAAATAGTTATTAATTAATAAAATACTTATAAAAAGACAAAAATATTTATTTTCATTTTTTATACTTTCTTCAAGTTCTTATTTAAGTTTAGAAATTATTGTTATAAGTTTTTAGGTTTATTTGTGATAGTTATAATTTTTAGTTAATTTAAATTAAGCTTTTAATTAGATTTTAATTAGTTTTATTAATTAAATAGAAATTAAATATTATAATAATCATTTTCATAATTCCAATTTCATTTTCTATTTTCTTTAATATTAAGTTTTCAAAAGTTTCACTTTTAACCCCTGTAGTTTGTAACTTGTTAAATACCACTTTTCTCTGTCTGTTATTTGATTATCTGATTTTGTGCTTATATCTGTATTTCTGTTCTAGTTTTATAATTTCCAAATATCAAGCAATCAGTAGTGTAATCAACCCTCAAATCATCTTTGTTACTGTCCTCAGTATCACTCACTCTCATACTCGTTTACAAATACAATTTCAATCTCGTTGGGATTTAACGACCCGGGGATTTCCCTGTACTTCCACGATCAATATTAACTTGCATTTTCTCCCAGGTGGGCCTAACAGCTTCACAAGGCTGACTGGTTGGTTTGGGAGGAGTCAAAATTTGGCGCTGCTGCCGGGGAGGTTGTTGCGTATTTCAAAACGGTAAAAGTTTAGTGGTTTTCAAAAACCCTCCTGTACAAATATCACCACTTTGTAAATTTTTAAGAAAATCAAATCATATCTGAAAACGTTCATTAGCATTTCTCCTGAAGTGTTAACAACACCAAACAAATCATAAACAACAAAACAAAACTGTGAAGTTAAATTACTTCGTATCTTTACGATTACAACCTATACAGTTGGTTTAAGGTAAGTTCTGACATTAAATTGCGAACTTAAGAGGGATCCATTTATTTCCTCCCTCCAGCCTGCGAGTAATCTTAAAGGAACGATTTCGGTTAACGAATCAGTTTCAAAAATATTGTCCAAGTTTTTTCACCTATACACAAAAAGCCAAAAACATTTTACTGTGAATATAATTACATAAAAGTTTTACCACCGCAAACCAAGGCAGAACACCTACCAACTGGGGGTGTGAACATAATAAGTTCCCAAACCTAAGATTTAAAACTTACCATTGTATCCTTTTGAATAGTGTACCTTTTTAAAGAAGCTGTTCATTTGTGATTATTGGGTTTAAGTTCGCTGTAGTTTTGCCTCGATCTTGTGT
Organism: Artemisia argyi; assembly: GCA_030686995.1. Classification (NCBI taxonomy): domain Eukaryota; kingdom Viridiplantae; phylum Streptophyta; class Magnoliopsida; order Asterales; family Asteraceae; genus Artemisia; species Artemisia argyi. Next base: position 42,651,675 of record CM060683.1, on the reverse strand, counting down.
TGAAAACTAATTTTTGTGCATGCGCACTCGTTCACAAACAAAGAATAAAAAGAAGAAAAACGTACCCGAGTTACGTATTGTTGAAGAAGAACACACACTAAAAATGAACGACGAGCCCCCATTCCTTCCCAAGGATGAGCCAGTTCCTGACACCCGAACTATGGAGGAACTGTGTCAACCTACCATGCAAGGGAGGGGTGGACCAATTGCACCACTCACTATTGGAGCCACGGATTTTGGATTAAAACACCACATGATACAACAGATCCAGAATACGTGCCAGTTCCACGGATTGCCAGGTGACGATGCCAACAGGCATCTCGACAAATTTTTAACTGTCACCCAAAGCATGAAACAAAATGGCGTCACCGAAGACGGCCTACGTTTATACTTGTTCCCCTATTCTCTCACTCATCATGCAACTTCATGGTTCGATCGACTTCCAAAGAATTCGATCCACACTTTTGATGAGATGATCACTAAATTCCTGGCCAAATACTTTCCACCATCTATGGTCACAAAGCTGAGGAATGATATCAGCAACTTCAGACAGCTTCCCGAAGAGTCCTTATTTGAGGCATGGGAACGCTACAAACTTGCCATTGATTGGTGTCCTAATCATAACATGCTTCTTGTCACCATTATTGATACCTTTTATAATGGTTTGACACTCCGTCATCGTGACACCATCAATGCTGCTGCTGGGGGCACCTTTATGAAAAGGACCCCTGAAGAGTGCTATGACTTAATCGAGAACATGACTGCCCATCATAATTTTTGGGACTCCTCTGCTGAGAGGAACGATTCATTTAAGTCAGACACTCCGGCAAGCAATGAAATATCAATCCTAGCTAAAAAGCTGGATGATTTGTCTACAGCAGTTTTGCGTATCCATCAGAATAATCCTAATCAGGTCAAAACTGTTAACCCGAGTTGTGAAACTTGCGGTGGTCCACATCCCTACACAGAGTGCCCACACTCCAGTGGCTTTGCTCGTGAAAACATATCCGCAGCTCAAGGTTCCTATAATACGGGAGGTAATTCTTACCAACCGCAAGGAGACCAAAACCTTTTGAGCTACCGTTCTAACAACTATATTGGACCACCAGGGTTTAATCAACCTCAGAATAGGAACCAAAACTTTAACCAGAATCAGAACCAGAACCGGATGAACCAAGGTTATAACAACCAAGGGAATTTCAACTCTAGTCAAAACCAGGTTCCTCAAAATCAAAACCAAGGGAACTATAATCGTAATCAAGGTCAGAACAACTACCCACAGGGTAATTTTCAACAACAAAACCACTTCCAAGGTAACAACAATCAGCAACATGGGAATTTCCAAAACAATCAGGCTCAAAATTTTCAAAACCAAAATCAAGCCATTGTTCCAACTGGACCATCACATGATGAGTTATTAAAACAGTTTATGAAATCCCAAGAAGAACTGAACAAAATGCTGGTAAATCAAATGTCCAACTTACAGAAGTCTTTAAATGATCGACCCTCGGGCTCAGGTACAACTTTACCTAGCAACACGATCGCTAATCCGAGGGGCGATGTAAAGGTGATTGGTTCCAAACCACCTAACTTAAATTAACCAAAGAATGGTCAACTAAGTCAAATAGCCTAGATCAATGCTCCGGGTAATATAATGTATCACCGGGTCGTTAAATCCCGTTGAGGTGTGAAATGTAACTATAGCGTGTTCGTAATCGGGTGTTATTCACAGAAAAGGGGTTGTTGTGAAAATTATTTGGAAATTATAAACAAAAATAGCTTAGGAAAGCTATGTGAATAATTACGGGACTTTGGAGTACGAAGATTTGAGCTAAACCTAAAAACGTACGTTTTAATTAAAAAACGTATACAGACGAACAAAACGAAAAGTACAGCTGGAGGACCGGGAGGGTTAAAAGTGTAAAATTTGTATTTTTACAATCTTATTAATTAAAGAAAATTTTAAGAAAAATAAAAATTATTTTTACACTATTTAATTATTTAATATTAATTAATTACTAATTATCTATTTAATACTAATTAAATTAATTAGAATTATTAAAAATACTACAAAGACTTAGAAAATTAAGAAAAATTTTATAAATCTAATTAACCATTACAGGAATCCTAAAAAATTATAAAAAGTTAATTCTAAGTATTTTTAAGCTAATTAATTAATTATTATTCTAACTACTTATTAATTACTAATTAAACTAATTATATTATAAAAATTAGAAAATGAACAGTAAAAATTCTAGAAAAATTTATAAAAATGTTTTAACTAAAATAAAATCTATAAAAATTATAAAAACTAGGTTATACTATTTAAAAACTAATTATGCTATTTAATTGTTTAATATTAATTAAAACTAAATTAAACTAAAATTAATTAGAAATACCACTAAATGACAAAATAAAAATCTGGAAAAATTTGTAAAATTATTTTAACCTAAAATATAATTTCTAAAAATATAAAAGTGATATATTACTTAGAAATAAATAAAAAAGAAAAATAAATTGATAACTCCTATTAAATAGAAGCTATCACTAAAGTTAAAATTGGTTTTTTGGATTTTTTCTTTTTCTAAACTGATAATAAGATAAAAACAAGTAACTTTAATAAAAACACTTTTGTTTAAACCCACTGAATAAGCAATTCAAGTGCTTAATGCATCCACAGTTGACTTTTGTTGACTGTGGGGTGTTTTAGCTCAAATGATGAAATGTGGGTTCCACAATGGTTGAGATTGGTTTCTCTGAGTCTTAGGAACAATATTTAGCAAGTTACAACCAACAAACAAGCATCAATAAGCCAGAAAGCTACAAATAAGCAATTGCCAAAATAGGACTGAGGCAGTTTGGGGACAAACTTGAGGGTCCAAATAAGGTGGGGTCCACTGACTTATGGGTCAAACCAAAGGTTCACAAACACACCCTGGTAGGAGGGGGTTGAGGGGAACCAAACTTAAGTGGTAAGGACCACTGTGGTGGTCTCAAACCACCACACAAGGTGGTGGTGTGGAATGGGTAACTGATGTGCAGGGGAGGGTTATGCCCTGCAGCCTACTTCAAGGGGGTGTGGGACCCACCAGATAAAATTCTAAAAATCCGATAAAATTTACAAAAATGGACAAAGTGACAAAGATTTAGCACACCAATTTTCAGATCCTAAAACCTCAAAACAAAGAAGTTACAAACCTCCAAAAGTTGCTCAAAATTGACTGAGATGAAATTTGACTTTTAAGAACTTTGCACCACTTTGACTTTTATGACTTTTGGCTTAATCTAGCTTGCTCAATTCATGTTTATAAGTTAAATAAGAACTAAATTAAGTTGAAATACTAACTTATCTATGGAAATGATAAGGTTTTGGACTCTAAAAACCACCACAGTTAACTGTGGTGGTAGATTCTTTTGATTTTGACTTTTGAAGTGTTTTGGACCAAAAGTCTTGTTTCTCTGAGCTATATTATACCCTAATAACTAATAGGAACTGAAAAATGCTCAAATACACAACTGGAGTACAACAAACAAGCTATTGCCAAACACCCTCTTCAAATCAGTTATAGAAGAGATTTCTTTTTTAACAATTAATAAACACAAACAGATGGTACATACTACTTTATAAGCTAAATTATGAATACAATAAACTAAAATGAACAACTTAAGCTACTTGAAAGTAAGAATGAAGGGATTGATGGCTTACAAAGCCTTCCAAGCTATTGAATAGATACCAAGGAACCAAACCAAACAAGCCTATGCCCTCCCCTGAGGTTCCTAACCCACAGCCTTCCAATATACACTGTGCTCCATGCTTATACAACCAATGATCACAATTTTTTATTTTTGTTTTTATTTTTCTTATTTTCTTAGTTTTTAGTGAAAACTGAATTGTAGGAGTTCAAATAAGCTTATGAAACTTGCATTAACTTATTTTTGAGCATATAAGAGCTTCTGAGTACTTAGAATACAAATAACTTAACTTAATTGAAACTTGAAAATTTAAGATGAAACTTGAAAAAGTGAAATTGAAAACTTGAACTTCAAATTGATCTTACATTAATAAAAAGGTTACATTACATTGAAAGTAAACTGAAAATACAATTTAACTAAGAAAAATTACACCCTTTGAGCTTCCATGAGCTTTACTATATATATCGGGCTAAAAATAAATCCCTAAGCCTTCCACATGGCTACTTTTTGAAAACTGAGAGTCCCAATGACTTTTCCTTGACCCTCTGACCAAATCCCATCCATTGGATTAGCTTTTGATGCATCCACACCCTTGATTGCAAAATTGGCGCCAAAACGTGTCGGGGCAATTTTTAGTGGTTCTGGTGGGGTTTTGGTGGAGCATTTATGGTGGTGGAGATGTTAGGTGTGGGCATTGATTGTGGGGGCTTAGTTGGTGGAAAAGGTGGAGGGGGGGGAGACAATGTTGCCTGGTTTCGCGCTTGTCTGTTGGGGAAGAAGAGTTGACCGGGTCAACGCGGGGAGTTATTTAAAACGGTTTTAAAAAAAAGTGTGGGCTAAGGTTTGTTTTGGGCCTGGGGTAACTGGATCAGACCATGGCTTGTGTTGGGTTTGGATTTAGATAATATGGGGTCCGGATGGTACAAGGTTAACACAAGGACCATTTTGCAATTTTCCAAAACCTAAGGACTGAAATTGCCAAACTCCCAAAGTTCTCCAAAGTGTCATTTTTTTCACATGCCAATAATTCAAGGACCAATTTTGTATTTTCCCACTTTTTCAAAATTTCAAAACATCCCAGGGACTAATTTTGCCAACTTTGGATTTTCAGGGACTAATTATGTAATTTATGAAATCTTGCAACCCAATTATGAAATTTTGACTTTATTTGACTTTTAAGACCTTGGGTTGACTTTTCCTTAAAAATAAATGCATAGGGACTAAAATTGACAAGTTTTGAAACTTGGGGGACTGAAACTGCCAATACTGCAAACTTTGTACGTTTTTTCTTTGTTTTTGCACATTTTGCTTTTAAAACACATAAAACACAATCCCTGGGATAATTTAAGTATTTTGATATCTTTTTGATTGTTTTTGTGCGTTTTGGCAGTTTAAATATATCGAAAACGATGAGTGTTTGAGCACTCATCAAAAGGCGATCACCACAAGAAGTGGAGTTTCTCACAAAGGACCTACAGCTCCCTCTACCTCATCTCCTATCCCTGTAGAGGAATGTGAAACTGAGGATACCACGGATACGGTACTTCCTAATAATAACGGAGGTACCAATGACATCCCTCCTCCAGTTATCCCGGTCCCGACTCCCACTAAAAGAGTCGTGTTTGAAACTATCAAAGGTCCTGTTGAATATCCAAAAGCCAACCCAAAAACAACAATTCCATATCCCTCACGATTGCAAGACCAAAAGCTCTGTGAAAAAGCTAATCATCAGATGGAAAAATTCTTTCAGATTTTCCAAGAACTACACTTCGATATTAGTTTCGCGGACGCTCTTCTTTTAATGCCCAAATTCGCATCGACAATCAAAAACCTGTTGAGCAATAAAGAAAAAATGTTTGAAATGGCACGAACTCCACTTAATGAGAACTGCTTTGCGGTTCTGTTAAAACAGCTTCCCGAAAAGCTAGGAGACCCCGGGAAATTTCTAATACCATGTACTTTCCCGGGTATGGTTGAATGCTTTGCCTTGGCCGATCTTGGTGCAAGCATCAATTTAATGCCTTATTCAGTTTGGAAAAAGCTCTCTCTTCAGGCACTTAGTCCCACATGCATGACTCTCGAGCTTGCAGACCGTTCAATTTCACGTCCCCTCGGTATTGCCGAGGACGTATTTGTGAGAGTGGGAAAGTTCCATTTTCCGGCAGACTTTGTCGTTGTTGATTTCGATGCAGATCCAAGAGTTCCTCTCATTCTTGGGAGGGGATTCTTAAGAACGGGACGTGCATTAATCGACGTTTTGGATGAGGAAATCACGTTACGAGTTGGCAATGAAGCGATAACGTTCGACCTTGATCAAACCTCGAGATACTCCTCGAATTATAATGCTGATTCGGTCAACCGAATTGATGTCATTGGCATTGCATCCGAGGAGTATGCTCAGGAATTCCTTGGATTCACTGATAAATTTCCGAGTGGCAATCCCACTATTTATCCTGATCCCATAATCGCTAATTCTTCTCCTTCCCTCACTCCGTTTGGGGGAAGTGATTTCGTCCTTGAGGAATTAGAGGCCTTTCTCAAAAGTGATTCAGTTCCCGAAGGAATTGATTACCAAGAGATTGACCCGGAGGGGGATATACTTCTCCTTGAGGAGTTATTAAACAAAGATCCTTCTCCCATTCCTGTTCTATCTCCACAACTTCATAAGGTGGAAGTCAAATATGTTGAGAAAAATGATAACTTCCCCGAGGTTGAACTTAAGGACCTGCCTCCTCATCTAGAATATGCATTTTTGGAAGGTAACGATAAGTTACCGGTCATTATTGCAAAAGACTTAAAGGATGAGGAGAAAACCGCACTGCTCAAGGTTTTAAAGTCCCACAAACAAGCAATTGCTTGGAAACTCTCAGACACAAAGGGTATTAACCCGGATTTTTGTACACACAAAATCCTAATGGAAGAGGACTTTAAACCTACCGTGCAGCATCAAAGAAGGGTAAATCCAAAAATCCACGAAGTCATAAAAGCAGAGGTTATCAAACTTCTTGATGCGGGATTGATTTACCCTATATCAGATAGTCCTTGGGTTAGCCCAATTCATTGTGTTCCAAAGAAGGGCGGCATTACAGTTATTACAAATGAGGACAACGAGTTAATACCAACTCGTTTGGTTACAGGGTGGCGAGTATGTATTGATTACAGAAAGCTTAATGAAGCCACCCGCAAAGACCATTTTCCTCTGCCCTTTATGGACCAAATGCTCGAAAGACTAGCGGGAAATGAGTATTATTGTTTCCTTGACGGCTTCTCGGGTTACTTCCAAATTCCCATTGATCCACAGGATCAAGATAAAACTATCTTCACATGCCCTTACGGGACATTTGCCTATCGTCGCATGCCTTTTGGGTTATGCAATGCTCCAGGCACTTTCCAAAGGTGCATGATGGCTATTTTCCATGACATGATTGGAAAAACCATGGAGGTATTCATGGATGACTTCTCAGTCATCGGGAATTCTTTCAACTCATGCCTCTTCCACTTAGAAAAAATGCTTCAACGTTGTGAAAACACTAATCTTTGTCTAAACTGGGAGAAGAGCCATTTTATGGTTAAAGAGGGCATTGTCCTCGGCCATAAAATTTCAAAAAGTGGGATTGAGGTCGATAAGGCCAAAATTGATGTTATTGCTAAACTGCCTCATCCCACCACTGTTAAAGGAATTAGGAGTTTCCTCGGCCATGCCGGGTTCTATCGGAGATTCATTCAGGATTTCTCCAAAATAGCCCGGCCCATGACTCATCTTCTTGAAAAGGATGCTCCTTTCATCTTTTCCACTGAGTGCATTGAAGCCTTTGAAATTTTAAAGAAAAGGCTTACCGAAGCACCAATCCTTGTTGCCCCCGACTGGGACTTACCCTTTGAACTTATGTGCGATGCTAGCGATTTCGCTATTGGTGCAGTTCTGGGGCAACGCAAAACCAAACATTTTCAGCCAATACACTACGCAAGTAAGACCATGAATGAAGCTCAAACACACTATACCACCACAGAAAAAGAATTATTAGCCGTGGTATATGCCTTTGAAAAATTTCGGTCTTACTTAATCTTAAACAAAAGCGTGGTGTATACAGACCATTCGGCTTTGAAATACCTGTTCACTAAACAGGATGCAAAGCCAAGACTACTCCGTTGGGTCTTGCTCCTCCAGGAATTCGATATTCTCATAAGAGATAAAAAAGGAGCAGAAAACCTTGCTGCTGATCACTTGTCCCGGTTAGAAAATCCTCATCAGGATATTCTCGAGAGAAAAGAAATAAATGAAACTTTTCCTCTTGAGACTCTAAATCTAATCTCTACCCGGGATAATACCACCACCCCATGGTTTGCCGACTTTGCAAATTACCGTGCGGGAAATTTCGTTGTGAAAGGGATGTCGTCCCAACAGAAAAGAAAATTCTTTAAAGATGTAAAACATTACTTCTGGGACGACCCCTACTTGTTCAAAATATGTGCGGATCAAGTCATCCAACGGTGTGTCCATGGCCAAGAAGCCATGGAAATTCTTAAAGCTTGTCATGATGGACCCACGGGGGGACATCATAACCCAAACTACACCGCCAAAAAGGTGTTTGATTCGGGATTCTTTTGGCCCACGATATATAAAGACGCCCATGAACTTATCAAAACCTGTGAGGCTTGCCAGCGTCACGGGAATATTTCTAAAAAGAATGAGATGCCACAAAACGCCATCCAAGTCTGTGAAATATTTGATATGTGGGGCATTGATTTTATGGGGCCATTCCCGTCTTCACGAGGGAATAAGTATATACTCGTCGCTGTCGACTATCTGTCAAAATGGGTTGAGGCAAAAGCCTTACCCACCAATGATGCCCGAGTAGTTTGTAAATTTTTAAAATCTCTCTTTGCCAGATTCGGGACTCCTCGTGCCATTATCAGTGATCGTGGTACTCACTTTTGCAAAGAACAATTTGCGAGAGTAATGCTGAAATATGGTGTAACTCACCGTCTTTCTACAGCATACCACCCCCAAACAAGTGGGCAGGTGGAGGTCTCAAATCGTGGTATTAAGAGAATTCTCAAGAGGACGGTTGGTGAAAACCGTGCCTCTTGGTCGGATAAGCTGGACGATGCATTATGGGCTTTCCGCACTGCTTACAAAACACCCATTGGGTGTACTCCATATAAGTTAGTGTACGGGAAAGCATGTCATCTTCCGATTGAATTAGAACATAAGGCCTATTGGGCCTTAAAACATGCAAATTTCGACCTTCAGACAGCGGGTGATCACCGTAAAGTTCAACTAAACGAACTAAATGAATTACGTGATCAAGCTTATGAAAATTCTTTAATCTATAAAGAAAAGACTAAAAAGATACATGACTCTAAAATAAAGAACCGCGTTTTCAACGTTGGTGACAGAGTTCTTCTTTTCAATTCAAGGTTAAAAATTTTCTCGGGTAAACTAAAAACCCGTTGGTCTGGACCATTTACTATAACCAAAGTATACCCATATGGAACTGTTGAGTTATTGCAACCCGACGGTCCCAATTTTAAAGTAAATGGACATCGGTTAAAACACTATTTTGGAGGGGACATACAACCAATGGTTGTCCCAGATCTCCAAACTTACCCCATGGACCAATAAATTCGGGGTCGAGTCAAACTAGCGACTCGGTTAACAAAAACTAGTTTCCCCAAGGACAATTTTAATTCGGGGTCGAGTCAAGCTAGTGACTCGGGAATCAAAAACAAGCTACCTCATGGACAAATCAATTCGAGGTCGAGTCAAGCTAGTGACTCGGTAATCAAAAGCATAGCAATATGGGTTTTCACTCATATTTCTGATTTCTTTATCTTTTCTAACACCCTAGTGTGGGGGAGACGAACCACATGTTGTACATATGTAATATATTTTTTTTCAAAAAAAAAAAAAAAAAAAAAAAAAAAAAAAAAAATGGTATAAGACAAATAAAAAGAAAAAAGTGAGTTTGTATGTAAATAGAGTAAAATAAAATGGTTAATAGTATTGCCTCCTTACGTTCTAAAGTCTTGGTGGGACACCAAGTACTGTGAATATTGAGGGCAATATTCAGTTCTAAGTGTGGGGGAGCGTTCTCACGAATACAAAACACATGTTCCATCAAGAACCCCCATTTGATCAAAATTACCAGTTTTTTCACACTTAGAAATGCAAATAATGGTATCAATCCTCCATGTCTAACCCACAACAGGATTGGCTAGTCCAGGAGCAAATGGCTCTTGGTAAAGACATCTCAAATCCGTTGATGGCTTGCAATTTGCCAAAAATTGTACGGTTCCTCAACTCCCCAAAAACAAATGAGTTGGCTAGCCCGCAAGATTATGGCTTATGGTAAAGGCCGTGGAAAAACCATAATTGGTAATCAGCTCACCAAGATGTTGACTATTCCATCAAGAGTTGGCTAGTCCAGAAGCAAACGGCTTCTGGTAAAGACAAATCAAATCCGTTGACAGCTGGTGGTTTGCTAAAAATCACACGGTTATCAGGTGTGCCACAGTTCTTACACCTGGCTACTCCAGAAGTGATGGCTTTTGGTAAAGAGATAAAATCCATTAATTTTTTCTCAAATAGATTGCTAGGGACTAGCAATAGTTTAGTGTGGGGGATTGATGAGTGTCTAAATACTCATCATTTTGTATCAATCTGAACTGCCAAAACATACAAAAACACTCAAATATGCATCATAATACTTAAAATATCTTAGAAGTGTGTTTTATATGTTTCAAATAGAAAATATGCAAAAACAAATGAAAAACGTACAAAGTTTGCATAATTGGCAGTTTCAGTCCCTCAAGTTTCAAATATTGTCAAAACTAGTCCCTGAAGGTTTAAAATAAATGAAAAGTCAACTTAAGTCCTTGGGAAACTAAAAATATTCAAAAATGATCCCTGGATGAAAGTTTATACAAACTGGCAACTTTTACCCCTCAAGTTACAAAATTGGCAAAAATGGTCCCTGGGTATTCAAAATTGGAAATTTACAAATAATACCCTTGTACTATGCATGAATGACAAAATGGAACAATTTTGATAACATTTTGAGAAATTACAATCACAGTCCCTTAAAAATCCAAAATTACATAAATGGTCCCTGGAGTTTGAAAAATTACAGAAAAGGTCCCTGGATATTTTTAAAATGGAAAAATCATAAATTTGGTCTTTGGTTTATCTAACTTTGCAAGTTTGGTCCTTATGTGAAAAGTTTGGAGAAATTACAAAAAGGCCCCTCAACTTTGAAAGTTTGGCAAAAATAGTCCCCGGTATTTTAAATAATGAAAAAATCAAAAATAACCGTGTACTATTCAATTATGGAAAAATAGGTCCTTGTAATTACATGTGGGAATTTACAACAACAGCCCCTCAACTTTGGAATAATTACAAAATTGGTCCTTGTGATTTTCTAAGCTAAAAACCAAACTGGCCCTTGTTATTATAATCCAAAACAAAAAATTAATCCAAACCAAAACAAAACCCAACCCACATAAATCCCTAAGCCCAAAAATAAGCCCAGTCCACCCCCTTTGATTATTTAAAACGGTTTGACCCGCGTTGACCACCCAAAACCGCCAAACACCCCACCACCACTGTACACCCTTCTCCCACACCCCTGCTTCACCAATACCAGATGGTTTTACCAACACCTCACCACCTTCCAGCTCACCCTCGCCTCTTTTCCACCTCACACACCAAACCAGATAGGCATTTAATGCCTTCTCCACAATTTTTCACTCCAAACTACATTACATCCTCTGTTTCTTCCATAAAGCACCAACTTGGCCTCCAAACATTCCCCTTGCCTCCTGACACATCCACAAACCTCCAACAATCTTTAATTAAGTGTAATCTAAAGCTTTCAAGTTTCATTTCAAGTATTCTCAGTGTACCAGTGATCTTTTAAGTTAATAAAAAGCAAGTTTGTATTATTATCTTAGAAAATGCAATTTTCAATTTCATATTAAGAATCTCAATAAGCTTTGTACTTGTTACTGTTTGGTTATATGGATTGAATAAGCTCATATAAGCTCCCATAAGCTCAATACAGCTTTTAGTAACTTACTAATCAGCTTAATATAAAAATCTCACAAAATACAAATTTGGTCAATGATAGTCAACTGTGGCATTTGTTCTTGATATCTGGGATTCAAAGCTGAATTGGAAGCATAAAGCAGCTTGGAGTATTGGTTTAGATCCTCAGGGGAGGAAATAGGAGTTCTTGGTTCTTGACTCATGGTTTAAAGCAGGATTGCAATTTGTAAGTTCAAATCTTAATTTTTAGTATTTCTTATTTTATTGTTGTTTAAGTAATTAATATTGCTTATTTGTGTTTATTCAGTCTTATTTAACCATAATCTAGTCTAGAATTAATTGTTTGTTTGTTGGAATTAATAGTAACTAAAAAATAAAAATCAATCAGTCAATATAGCTTCTTTTGTGTTCTTGCATATCTGTGGTTAATTTCTGTTTCTAAGTGTTTGTTGAGTCCTATTACAACATAATAAATCAATTTGGATCAGTAGAATAAGCTCTTAAAGCCTTTAGCTATTTAAATCTCAAAATAATCTAGTTACAGGTGTGTTTGGATCAGTGGATTGCATCACTAAGTTGTATGTTATTTTTGTTGTTCTGTGTTTACATAAGTTACTTAAGTTCATATAAGGATAGTTTGACCATTAGTTTGGTCACAATTACCACAATAAGTCAAAATCCACTTACAAGTCCCTTGACAGTTAACTGTCAAGGATTTGTGAATCATAAACCCTCACATTAGCTCATACCTTTAAGTTTTAGCTTATTTTAGGTTTAACATAGCTTATTACAACTTAATCAATCAATTAGAAGTGTTAGAATCTCATATAAGTCAAACTAGTTAGTTTTCCTCAAAAGTCAAATTTGTTCTTATCAGATTTTTTCAAAACTTAAGGGATTTTTGTAGATTTTAGTATTAGGATTCAAGCTTTAAGCTTTGGTGGATTTGTAGTCTACCAGCTTATTTTCAGTATCCCACATAGCTTATAATTTTAAGATTTTTTATCTAGGCCCCACAGACCCTCAAACTCACTTGCAGGGCAAAGGTGTGCCCTGCTCATTTAGACCCAGTTCATCACCACCACTTTGGTGGTGATTTCTTATCAATCCAGTGGACCCCACACCCCAACCATTAGCTTAATTTGTAGCTTATTAGTCCACCTTTTCATATCTAGGTTTAGTTTAGCTTTTAGCTTATTGTGGCATAGCTTTTAGGATCTAAATTGTGACCTGTGTAAAACAAGCTATACTGAGTACTCAGTATATGATCACCACTTTGAAGGCTCACTCAGAGCTTATTAGGAATCCATAAGCTTAGCTTCTTGGTTTATTGTGTAGCTTAACAACCCATATTTGAACCCCTAGGCTTAGCTTGAACCCTATTTCACTATTGTGAACCCCACAACTCATTGAAAGTGGACTGCAAGGCAAAGTCTTACCCTGCACATCAGATACACAGCCATCACCACCACTTTGGTGGTGATTTGTGGCCAACTCAGTGGGCCCCACACATTCCACTTAGCTTATTATAACCCCCCTCCTACCCAGGTTCAAAACTTGACCCTTAATTTGACCTATAGATCAGTGGACCCCACCTAAACTTGTCCCTAAACTTTGTCCCATTTCTGAGTCAGAAGAGAAATAAGCAAGTGCTTATTTGGGATTTCCAGCTTATCCTAGGAGCTTATCTCACCATATTTAGCTTAATTAGGTGTAAGTAACTTAGGTAAACTAGATTTCACTATAGTGGACCCCACATAACCTCAGCTTAGCTTATATCCTAGTTTAGTCAACCATAGTCAACTGTATAAGCTTATAAGCATTCTCAGTGCTTATTTCAAGGTTCTAAAGTAGTTGTCTTTATTAAAGTTTCATTATTTAAGTATTTAAGTAGTTTTATAAAAGAAAAACCAGAAAAAGCAAACATAAAAATTGTGATAGCTTCTATTTAATAGAAATTATCTAATTAATTTTCATTTTAGCTTATTAATAAGCACTTATCCAATTTTATAATTTTATAAATTACTTAGTACCTTAAAGTAGTTAAAATAATTTTATTAGAATTTTCCTAGGCAGTTTACTATTAATTAGATTTAAAACTAGTTTAAATAATTTAATAGAAAATATTAGTAATTAAATAGATTTCTTTAATTTTAATCAATTAAAGTAGAATTTTATATTTTTCCTAAGTTTTATAAAGTATTTAAGACTTTTAAAAAATAGTTTCATAATTTCTACTGTTCATTTTCTAATTTTCTAATTTAATTTAATTAAATTAGCTTAAAAGTAATTAATAAATAATTAATTAGTCAATTAGCTTAAATATAATTTTTAGCAAGTTTTTATAATTTTGTAGTGTTCCTGTAGTAATTAAATAGTTTTATAAATTTTATTATAATTTTCTAAGGTAATTTAGTAATAATAGTAATTTAAAATAGTTAAAAAAAATTTAATTAAGTTAAATAGTTATTAATTAATAAAATACTTATAAAAAGACAAAAATATTTATTTTCATTTTTTATACTTTCTTCAAGTTCTTATTTAAGTTTAGAAATTATTGTTATAAGTTTTTAGGTTTATTTGTGATAGTTATAATTTTTAGTTAATTTAAATTAAGCTTTTAATTAGATTTTAATTAGTTTTATTAATTAAATAGAAATTAAATATTATAATAATCATTTTCATAATTCCAATTTCATTTTCTATTTTCTTTAATATTAAGTTTTCAAAAGTTTCACTTTTAACCCCTGTAGTTTGTAACTTGTTAAATACCACTTTTCTCTGTCTGTTATTTGATTATCTGATTTTGTGCTTATATCTGTATTTCTGTTCTAGTTTTATAATTTCCAAATATCAAGCAATCAGTAGTGTAATCAACCCTCAAATCATCTTTGTTACTGTCCTCAGTACCACTCACTCTCATACTCGTTTACAAATACAATTTCAATCTCGTTGGGATTTAACGACCCGGGGATTTCCCTGTACTTCCACGATCAATATTAACTTGCACTTTCTCCCAGGTGGGCCTAACAGCTTCACAAGGCTGACTGGTTGGTTTGGGAGGAGTCAGTAACTTTTAACATTGAATAACTAGTATGCATCAGTAGATGTGCTAATTGTGTTTTGCATGTTGTAGCAAATGGTTCATAAAAAGATTCATTTTCTTACATATATACCTGCCTCTTCCCCTATGTGTAACGGTATACTTGACTAGCCCTTTTTCATCTTTAGCTGATGCTTTCTCAAGAATCAAGGTATAGTTGAACCTAGTCGTCTATAATGGATAAATGATGAAATGAGTATATAGTAGCTCTCAGATTTTCGATCACCTGGTCCTCACCATATATGAATTCTCTTTTTCAGATATTGTTTGCTTTGTATAAACATGAAAACATCAATCTTTTAATGGAGAAACAATACCAACCATGTTGAAGATTCTGATGCATGTGGACAAAATACGTTCCATGTCTCTTTTCTATTCATTTATTCAATGATGCCTTGATTTTTAGCAAACACATTAGCTAACTACAAAGGAAAGGAGACGAAGAAAAAAAGCCAAGTGTCCCTCCCTCAAAGATACTCTGAACACTTCACTAGGATTTTTAAAAATGAATTTCCTACTGAAGTGTTTGGGGAACTCCAAGTGCCACTTGACATAAACAATCTAAATTGTTGCTTCCTGCTTATTAGAAATTAAGGATTACGTCAAGTGTCAGTAAGAACTCCTCCTAACAATTCACTAGGCTATTTTATTTAGGATTTTCTACGGAAGTGTTTGGGGAACTCCAAGTGACACTTGACACTCGCAAACTAGAAGCCTTACACTTTCCTTATAACCCATGGCTTTCTGAATTTTGGCTTCAATCAAACGGAAGTAGACATAGACATAACACAAATACTTGGTGCAAAATATATCAATGGACTGCATTTTAAATGTTTTTTTATTAGTATAATTTTTATCAAATATTATATAATACAAATAAAATTATTTAAGGTAAAAGTTAAACAAAACTGCAAAAAGTCAAATTTACCTTTATTTAGGAACATAAGGAGTATTAGATTGCGAAAATAGCATTTTACTTTAGGTAAGGATAACATTAAAGGCTTCTAATTTATGTAAGGAATAAAACCTTCTTTAAGGAAATGTCTTGAAAACCGTCACACAGTGGCGGACCTAGGATTTTAGAAGGCGGGGGGGCAAAAAAAATTTTTTTGATAAAATTCGTAATGCACTTTAATAAAAAGGTTATAATATTATTTTTTTTTTTTTTACAATAAAAACTAAGGTTTTTACATTTTTGGCTTCAAGGTGGGGGCAATTTGATTTTTTTGGGGGGTGCACTTTAATAAAAAGGTCTAAAAAAAATTTTTTTACACTAAAATCTGATATTTTTCGACGAATCGTGGAGGGCACCGCCACCCCAAACCTTATACTTGGGTCCGCCCCTGCCGTCACACCTTTTTATCAACTTTGGAAATGTATTGACTCCCATTAATACTTGTTTTATTCATTTTTGCTTTTAAGGTTTTCCCGCCTTTGACTTTATAGATACTAGAGACTATTTTCTAAGCATCTAGGTTTGAGGAGATATGACATTGTTAAGTGAGGTATTGTCAATTCTCACTAAACTGAACACCTTCTTCAAGAACTAAGTGGCTCAGTGCATGACAAGATGTTATACTTAGGCTATTTTATGTTAAAATCTATTCAGAGACGTTGGACAATATGATAATGTATCATTGTTAATTAAATTTATTTGGTTAATTGGGAAATGCTCAATGCTTAATTTTGCCGTAACTTTTCTTAGGTGCATACTTGCTAGCTAGTTTAATAAAACTCTAACAAATATTAAAAAGATGGAAGTAATATAGTACTACAATATAACAAAAATTAAGCAACCAGGCCCGTATGGGTGCCGCAACATCTTATGGCTGTGTTTGGTAACAAGCGTTAATGGAGCGTTTAGGAGCGATAAGCGACAAGCGGTAAGCATTTGCTTGTTTGGCAACACCTCAACAAGCGTTTGAAACATGGCCAACCGCTCCAATCTTAAATGCTTCTTGAAGAAGCGACAAGCGGTAAGCATTTGTGTATTTTTACACTTTATAATTTAGTTACAGCTACGTTACCAAACATGTTTTTAAACAAACAATTACTTATTACTGCTAACTGCTTACTGCTAGTGCTACTGCTTATTGTTACTGGTACGTGTCGCCAAACATAGCCTATGTATCATCAAATACTTATAATGTTCCTATTTCTTCCAAAAAGTTCAATCGGGACAGAATCTTTCACTGCCTCTTAGCCTGTCCGTAAGAGTATATTGGACTCGTTATCCTTCATCTTTATCTGATTCTTCCTCTAGAAATAGAGGATATCCGGTTCCACATAAGTTTTGAAAAACATTGATATAAATCTTTATGCTCAGATGGAATCATGTGCCAATAAGTTTAAACTCGAAAATATATTGAACCTGGTCGTGTATAAAGGATTGATGATGAATGGGAACAAATACCCTCTTAACTTGTTCTTCAGTATCCTTATTGTTAGACCTTTTCCCATTTATGAGAAAAAGAAAACAACAATCCCTATGTAGACTCGATGACAACCAAGTTCAAGCCTTTTTTCTCATGTGCCCATATTCATGAATCAGTTACTTCCGTCAACTCATTTTAAAACCCTCAACATATTTCTATATATATACCCATCAATATGCCATGTTTATTCATCAAACGCATCGGTCAAGTAACTACAAATTAATAAGGAAAAAGGCCAAGTGCCCCTAAGAGATCCTCTGAACTCTTCACTAGGATGTTATATATTTATGATATCCTACTGAAATGTTTGGGGGAACTCCAAGTGGCACTTGACGCCAGCGAGAACTAGGGGTCTTGCATGCTACACTTAAATACGTCAATTGTCCCTTGGTGATCCTCTGAACACTTCAATGGGATGTTATTTTTTACGATTTCCTACTGAAGTGTTTGGGGGAACTCTAAGTGGCACTTGACACTAGCAAACTATGGGTCTTGTACGCGCGTTACACTCAAATACGTCAAGTTTTCCTCAGACATCCTCCGAACACTTCAATACGTTACACTCGAATACGTCAAGTGTCCCTCAGAGATCCTCCGAACACTTCAATGGGATGTTAAATTTGCCATTTCCCACTGAAGTGTTTGGGGGAACTCCAAGTGCCACTTAACACTAGCAAACTAGAAGCCTCAAACCCTGCTTATAAAATGCTGCAAGTAATCTTAAAAGTACTGCAAAGGTATTAGATGTTTTGGCAGACAGGCAGTCTTTGCTCAACCGAACAGTGGCTAAATACACAATATTCATATTTTTTTCTCTTAACACTAAAACCGTGGTGACATAAGAGATTTTATAATCTTCAGTTTCAACTTTCTTCATTGCTACAAACTGGTTTTAATGATTTTAAAACCGTCAATCAAGGCTACGTTTGGAACTGAAGTCTTGGTGATATAGTCACTAAGTAATGATAGCATTAAAGTTATATATAGACTTGTGAAATGAAAAACGCTCTGGTGGTCAAATTCTATTTTTATTCAAACGTTAGTCAAAGCTCTGTGCTCATAACAAATGAATTTATATTTGATTGTCTCGAGAGCGTTAATGCAATGAAATCTCTTTTCTTTTTAACGGCACATTAATTAAAAAAAGAGCTTTGGCAAGTAACAAAGCAAAGACAGCCATTCCACATACACTTTCATTGTTCCATTAGTTGCAAACAGGTCTGGGAGTAATTCTCGAAGTGTGGTGGATGTTCTCTCTGTTGATTATCTTCTAAACGATGCCAAGTTGTCACATTTTAACGCTCTCCCTGTATTGACTTTTAATGCATCTGTTATCATGATCATGTCGGCAATATGGAACTACAGGAATGACTAAGCTTTTAGCTGTTTAAAAAAAAAATAGCTGCTCTGTAACTGCAGTATCACTTATTCGGTTGGCAAGCCTCTTTTTGTAATCTAATCACCAATAAATCCAATAATAATTGGACCTTGAGTAGTTGGTTTGGATCAGTGACGTTGTTTTAATTTGCCTGTAAAAAACATTGCTTTATAGGTGTATGGGTTCCCTTCTATTTTTGTTTCTATAGGCATGCCGGATGTTGTATTATTTTTTTAGTGGGATACTCGCTTGCGAGTACCTTTTTTTCTAAATCTAATGCTTCTATGAGATTCAAAAGAATATATATATAAGATTTTTGATTATTTAATTACTTCACTCCGATGCATTGCGCATATTTTGCTATATTGAAGTACATGACCCGAAAATGGCTATAACATATTGATTTCACACTAGTTAGTATCGCAAAAAAATGCAATGCTAAAATTCAAATGAAAATAGTTAAATGACAATCAACGTTAATTTGATCATAAAGGCAAACAAAGTTAATCAAGTTGTACAAGGCATGATTGTGTATAAACTATGTCGAAGCTAGTATAAGATATAACATAATTGCAAAAGGAAACCAACATTTTTTTGTATATCGGTGTGTCTATCGACATGGACCAAATTTATTAAGGACAAAGCCGGATAATGGGCCTTTTGTGCATCACACCGCCATGTGGATCCATATATGCTAGCCTGAGAAAATGCTCTTACACGCAGTGAATCTGAAATTAGTCATTGCATGTTTTTTAATTCGTAAGCTTTACAAAATCATCATAAAGGTAAATTGGTCTAATTCAACTTTGGACCTTGTTTATCCAAGTCACCAACGGTCTCATTCTAAGCACTACATTCAATTTCTATACATTCAATCTTTTATCTGTTCCATACTGTTAATATATCTATTACATAGCGTTTATAATGGTATTCAATTTTTCAATGTTTGATCATATCACTCGGGTTACTATTCTCTCAATGTATCCCCAGTTTTGCTATTAACATCACATTTTAATTAAATTTCAACATATGGCATAGTCGTCATAATAAAACCACTAATTCAAGTCACCATTAGACATCGCTATCAATATCAAGCATCAACTCAACCTACACGGAAAATTATGAAGAAATTTCCAAACATACTATTTTTAAGTTATTAGGAGTCCTAATAAGTTACTTTCAAAAGACCATACAGCTCTCTTCCGTCACTAGGATTCATGTTAGGAATAGGAAAAGTTCATTTAATTGGATAGATTGGTTTGGCAATCTATGTAACGGCTCATCGCCTTCTTTGTAAGTGTTTTATCTAGCGTCCTTCTAGTTTATGATACAACCGTTTACATAAAAAGTTACTAGCAAACAAATTCCGAAGGTTATACATAAAACTACCAAGTTGATAGTCGCAATATGTATTCACTGTGTAGTGTACGGACAGTTAACACATGCATATATACGGTATGAAAGAAATGTAGGATATTGTGTAAAAATGGTGAAAATCAAGATAGCAATCGGTTAGTATTTAATTCACTTTTATTTGGTCTTTATGTGCCATGGGTTCACGAATTAATCCACAAACGGATATTTCAGGAAACACTATTTAGGGATTGTTAATTTGTTACTAAGAATGTGATTCAGGGAACTGAAGTTTTTTTTTTTTTCTTATGTGTGTGAGACACTTGAATACGGAGTACATGTTATTATTGAAATACGTTCAACTGAAAATTAGGCGTCAATGAGCCATCTATTTCTGAATTACAAATCCCTTAAACCTCAACATTTATAGATATAAGCCCAATAATTTAACGAGTCTTGGACTCTTGGTCCATATCCCTCACTTCTCTTCGACTCCTTGTATAGCTACTTCTTTGCAATACTTTTCAATCAAAAAGCATAGACAGGGACATTATTTGGGTCCAAAATTGTGACGGTATATCACCCTGGTGCTACATGAACCTAGCCCTGTATAAGGGTGGATGAAGAAATGAGAATATGGCACTTCTCTTCCATGGTCCTTGCCATGGCTTCACATTCTCTTATCATTTTTCCTTTATGTGAAAATGTAAACATCAGTCTCCTAATCGAGACTCAATGTCAACCAGGTTCAAGCTTTTCATGCATGCTCATCAATATATTGAACACTTCCCTCAACTCTCTTCTATATATACTTATATATGGAATGTTTATTTATCAAACACATCAAGTGAATATAAAGGAATACAAATGAAGGGAAACGTCGAGTGTTTGTTAGAGATCCTCCGAACACTTCACTAGGATATTTTCACAGCGAGATCCTACTGAAGTGTTTGGGGGAACTCCAAGTGACACTTGATATACCAGCAACCAGGGGTCTTGCATAGTTGCATGTTACATTAAAAAAAGTCAACCAGCACTTAGTGATCCTCCGAACACTTCAATGGGATGTTTTTTATTCACGATTTCCTACTGAAGTGTTTGGGGGAACTCCAAGTGACATTTGACACCTAAAAAACTTGAGGTCTGCAAATACGTCGTAAGTGATCTTCCAAATACATTACTCCTTTACAACTAAGTTTGTTAGTTGTATAACTGCTATTATTTGCTACCAAGAATTATATTTAATCTAATAGAAATTACAGTGGATTCTAATAATAACTTTAGGTGATATGTTTTTGGATCTTATGTATATGTTAGCTGAATTAATTAATGGTTTCATAACCAATGTAAATCAGATGAAAATTTATTACTACCTCCGTCCCAAAATATAAGTCCAGTTGGACTTTTTGAATCGAACTTTTACCGTAAATATTTTTGTTTGTATTATATATCACTTGATGAAAATCATACCAAATGAAAATATATACTCTGTATAAAACACTATTCATTTATATATCTTGCATCAAGTATGATATAATACAAACAAAAATATTTAATGTTAAAGTTCGATTAAAAAAGTGAAACTGGACTTATATTTTTGGACGGAGAGAGTAATTTTTAACTTACATAACAATATCAGTATGAAACTATTAAAATAAATGGAATACTGCTATTCAGCTGAAGGTATCAATACTTTACCAAATGGGAAGGGGTGGGCGTATCTGAAAGATGCGGGACGTATAGTCTGCGCTTATTATGCCCCTTTGGGAGTTGGGACACATGCATAGATACATACACAAAAACAACAAAAAAGATACATACAGAATATGAAAATATACACCTACACTGATACACATTAAATGCAGTGACTTTTCTCATGTTTTTGTAAGGAGCATACCTTTAAGCGCAATTTTTACATATACGTGGGATTTTACATGGGATTTTACATATACGTTTGAAGTAATTATATGCAGACCTAAAGTGGTTTCCGAAGGTTTCTATAAACCGCAATTTTTCTCTCGTAATGTAAATATAGTGAAACTTTTATATTTTTATGAAATGAACTATGTCCAAAAACTTTGTGGTTACAAATCTTTGTTTACGTTGAATTGTATCCGATAGTTTTTGGCCTTGGGTCTGCCGCTGCCTATACGTGCGTAATATAAATTCCGTTACAAATAACATATTCGATCTTCACCAATTTTTTCATATTAGAAATTAACAAAAATGCAATTCTGGACTATTACATACCATGCATGCCATGCAGTTTGTTAACGGATAATAATGATACTTCTTCCTTCCAAATAATATTGTTCAATTTTTTTCTTTTTCAGTTTGTTTTAAAACCATTGTCTATTAATATATAATTTGAAATTATTTAAGTTTATTATGTTATCCCTAATCAAAATTATCATTTATAAAATTAAATAAAAACACTAATTAAGTGTCAAAGGGTAAAACTGTCATTTTGTTGCTTTTGGCAGAATTCAAAATAATAATAGAAAACTTACAAGTTGGCGTGTCTCCATCATCATCATCATCATCCTAGATGACAATAACATTATCCCAGTTACAGCTTAAGAAATTAAGATTGAAAATGAATTGGGATTGGGATTGGGATTGGGAGCGGGATGAAGTTGTTACATAAACAAACAAAAGCAAGGCATAAGTAGGTTTTATCTAAACGAACATGAACTAAATGAGTGAAACAACAAATTATGACTATAAATAAAAGATAACAATATACTTACTTTAACACAACTATTTTTTTATTATTCATTTCATCAACTTAACTATGAATTACCACAAGATAAAAAAATAAGATTATGGCGTTTATAGAGTAGAGACTAGGATGATGTTTTGGAAGCTATTAAATATAAAAAGTCTTCTCTATTATTCACGTTTTTTTTAATTCATAAAAATCAAGCGTGTATTTTAAATGTTGAGAAATCGTGTTGCTATTTATAACTGTTAATAAATCATAACAACGCCTTTACTCACTTTTATAAGTTGACTAAGTTTCTATTTATTAAGCAAGGCATTTAAAAATTTATTAGGATTAGTAAAGGGTATTAAGGGTAATTTAGTCAACCAGGTTACTCAATTTTAAACAATTTAAGTTCAAGATTTGAAAATAAACTCTTTATAAGTAGTAGAGATAGTGTTTTTTTATCGAACAATGAATTTGAAACGGAGAAGGTGTTATCTTTCGTTGTCATTTCACCATGCTATCAAAATTGTTGCTAGCTCTTAATGTCAATAACTAAATAAATTAAATTTCATTCTTATTTCACCATGCAATTAAACTCATCATTGTGATATTTTACATTCATACGTACGTAACCATACTATAAAATATTATTTTATGGTAGGTGACTAGGTGTGTAAATGACTCGAATCGACTCGGACATTGGCAGAGCTCGATTCAACTCGATATGTTTACGTTAGGTTCAAGCTCGGCTTGATAGCTAGATCTAGACGGGCTTTCATGAGAGAAGCTCAAGCTCGGTGCTCGAGAAAGTTTGAATATGACTCGAACTCGGCTCGAAAAGCTTGATTTACGAATTATAATGTGTTCTTTTAATCAACTAAAATTTAAAAAATAAGGTATAATAACTCGAGTCGAACTTGTATAAGCTCTAGATCAACTAGTTAAACATTTCAAGCTCATATTCTGGATTGGAGCTCGAGACTCGAAAAAGCTCAGCTCGAACAAGTTCAAATCAAGTTACTCGAGAAAACTTCAACTCGTTTACACCCTGTTAAATGGACGTTAATAGAAGAAAAAAACATACAGTATTCGAAAAATAAATTATCACCAAATCTAATTTTCAATAAAATTTTATATACAGAGATTTTGTGGTCCTTAAGACAAGCCATTAGATCAAGTGGACGGGGATGCATAATGGTGAATCCGTGAACAGGCTTTGTTGGATTGGACCATATATTACAACCATCACCCCAAACACTGGACCGCCACGATCACTTTTTAACCATGTTTTTTTAATCTACATCCTGAGAAACTAGATCAGTCATCAGCTAGAAAATTAACTTCGATTATGTGCATTTTCTTAGTGTTAAGTGGCCATTTCTCAATGATTCAGCCCAAGAGGTGAACATATTTTTTTTTAAAGGCAAATATTTTGTAAACTGAATAACTAATATACATTCTTATTAGGGTTAAGTCCGTATAATAGTAAGATACTTTTCAAAATGTACAAATATCATACGTGAACTTCAAAAACAAATATTGTATATATACTTTCAAAATTCGCCTCGATATCATACCTTAATTAGTTGACGTGATATGACTAGTAGCCAGTTAAATTATTTACATGACATTGTTAATGATTTTTATTGGTTACTCTGAATGTTTAACATGTCGATCTGATGAAAAAAATGAATCCTAATATGCATATTTGTTATCCAATCGATTTATGATCAAAAGTCCTTGAGATACTCCACACATGTGCATATGTTACACCAATAAAATTTTGTTGATAAGGCCGCTACGTGTGCTTTGTTGGTGAGCTATGACAATTTTGTGTTATCAGTATCGTTCTAAATTTTTAAATAAAAATACATCAATGAGTATATATTGAAGGAAAGACTTACAACAAAAACCAAAAAATCACCAACCGTAAAACATATACGTATGATAATTGATAGCTTCCAATAAAAGTTGTAACTTAATTCAAGGTCATGAACAAGCTCATGTTTAAGTATATAACGATTAAAGAACAACAACACGTACAAAGATCATATCTTTGAACATAACCCAAAATCCAATAAAGTCTTCTACTTGTGATTCTAAGACGCATGCAAGCTAAAGCGGGATATCTAAATAGTGCTATACTTGATATAATGTAAAGATTAGCCAAATTGCCTTGGATATTACGATAGTTGTGTGTAATGTTTGTTTGCCTTTCGATATATACTTAATCCATATACAATGAAACATATATAATAGAATGAGGAAGCATTAGTACCACGGCAAGAAGCATTAGTACTTTGTAGGCATTTGCACCTTTCAGTTATTGGATCATTATACTATAGTGGTATTTTGGAAAATATTAAGGTATGATATCGAGATGAATTTTGAAAGTACGTATACGATATTAGTATTTTTTAAAGTTCACGTATGATATTCGTATATTTTGAAAAGTAACTTGCTATTATATGGACTTAATCCTTCTTATTACTACTTATTCTCCTGACTTTAAAATCATAACAAGTGTATAAATCAATGATTCAGATCAACAAATATAAATAATGGATTACACATGTCAAAGTTTATGTGAAGTAAAAGGAAAATTAATGCCCTATATTTTATAAAGATAAACAATTTAGAAAGAAGCTAGAATTACAAAGATACTAAAATAAAACCACGACAACAACATTACACAATCACAAGTGCTTTTAAACTTATGACACCACACTTATAACAGACACCCTTAATACATACAGCTAGTACGAACCAAACACAAAAATATTAGAAAGAGAAAATCCAACACATTAAGATAAAATTCCCAACCATCAAACCGACCAAGCGCAATATCACTAAAAGCAATCACTTAGCAAAAAGCATGAACGGACTACAAAATGTCCGCAACCTTAACACTTGAGACGTAACTCAGCGAAAGCTCCAACTAAACACCTTGAGGCCTTACAAACTAACTGAGTAATGAAACTATGAAAAGTAGAAACGATGACTAAGAAAAACCTTAAAGTGCTTGAACACCAACAACAAAATGACACGCTGAAACCACCAGACAAATACTTGTAAATTAAATCCTTCATCACAACCTAACCAATTTTTGCCATCCAGTGTTCCAAACACAACCCAAGCTCCACAAACAAACTTCTAGGAGAAAAAAATAAAAAATAACAACTAATAAAAAATAAAAAATAAAATAATAATAATAATAATAATAATAATAATAATAATAATAAAGACCTCCAACCTAAGGCCAACAATACATGTTCTTAATGTTAATTAAAATTTAATATTAAACTTGTAACTTATTTTCTCAACATCATGCCTTAACCTTTCAACTCGACATTTACGGTGAGAAAAACTAAAGGGGAGTTTGGTTCGCATAATGTTTTTGAGAGAATTTTAATGTAATCTGAATAAATTATAATGTCAATGAGATATAATTTGTTAAAAGAATTGTAATTGTAATCTGAGTTAGTTGTAATGTGAATGAAATATAATATGAAGTCATAATAATAATAATAATAATAATAATAATAATAATAATAATAATAATAAATTTGATTAAAATTTATTAATATAATAATAAAATATTTAATAATACTAGTAATTAAATAATAATAATAACAATGAATAATAATAACAATAATAATAATAATAATAATAATAATAATAATAAATGTTTAATAATAATAATAATAATAATAATAATAAATGTTTAATAATAATAATAATAATAATAATAATAATAATAATAATAATGCGTTTAAAAAAATTTGAATTACAACGTAACTTAAAATATTCAATGCAACTTATGTAATCTTAGTTTCCTCACAAACAAACTATTTAATGTAATCAGATTACAATTATATATACTAGATTACCAAATGCCTGTAAGTTAGTACTTTATATTAGACTAATAAATAAGCATTCGGGCCCTAAATTATTGTCAAGCGACAAAAACATACAAAGAATAAAAAGAATATATTTATTACTACTTTGAAATTTGTAAAAGTCATTTACCATTTGACTATTAATTAATTAATTAATTAATTAATGATTTCATTTTACTTTATAAATTATAATTTTGATAAGGATAATACGATAAACTTAAACAACTCTAACTTTTGTAATTAAGCATGAACAATTATTCGGACGCAACGAACTAAAATCGATTCTAGGATAATAATATAGGCACCCCATAGTTAAACAAAATCAACCGAAGTGTGTGATAAAGTTGTCACTCGTTTTAGGGTGCGTTTGGTATGGGTATATGAGAATGGAGTTATGGTTTTCATATCGATTAATGGCGTTTGTTTAGTGGATCAGGAATAAAATAGGTATTTGATAATCATACACTCATTACCCACCAGTTGGTGTCTATAAAATTAATTCCGTAACTTCCTCTCTTTTCCATTACAAAATTCAAATATCTATACACTTTTTCATACCAGATTTTGTCATCCAAACATAAACAATCATAATGATACATTTATTCATATCAATTGTCATTCTACCTTATACCAAATCCGATATCTATCATAATTCCTAGCAACAAACTAAACGGCCCCTTGATCTTTTCAGCCCCTTGATCTTTTCATACTTGTTTCTTTAACCAAGTTTATTGAAAACATAAATCATTTATTTCATCAATCAACGGTTTCACTTTCATCGAATAACAACAATATGTGAATTGTGTGGGCTATTATTATTGACCTTGAGCATTTACCCTTTTTCACCCATGCAATTATGTGAATCGTGTGAAGTGTGTGGGCTATCATTGACCTTGAGCATTTACCCTTTTCGATCAGCTTTATGACATGGCTGTCCGAGCTGGCATCAGACGACTTTAGAAGCCCTCCAAGGGACGTTTGGACAAATAAATAGAATATAAAGTTTGCTATCCTCGAGGCCTCGAGGGTATTGACACATGTATTAGGTTAAATGTTTTTGTACCGTAATGGGGAAAAAAAATCTTTTTCTTTTGGAACCATGTCATGTGAATCGGTAGGACATACCACATGCCATAAACAGTATGTGTAGTTGCATGTTCAGCTGAAGCTCTATAGATGTTCTGATTTTCACATAGAAAAGTTAACTACGGCTGAAGGCCATGGTCACTACCCCTCATCTTACATATTAGCGTTCTTAACTTTTTTCACCTTACACTTTTCCTCACCATTCTTATTTTACTCTTACCTTTCACTAAAATACTCACTTTATGCAAATATACTCTACTCAATACTTCTCACAAACAAAATAAAAAACAATAAAAGATATGACGCCCGCTATTTTCCGGTCCCAAAATAAGATAAGCCACTCACCTTTTCTCTTTATTTTTAGGTCATGTGACACGTGAAAATGATGAGAGATATCGGTCTCACGAGTAAGGTGGAGCCTTACTTAATGAGAACTCACTCCAATGCCTCCGAGCCTTAGGCTTTATCCAGTGCATATAATCTACAATCTCAACAAATATGGTTTTTCTTTCGGCACATAATCTTTTCTATCATCTTTAGTAGTATGAAACATAGTTGTTAAGATCTCGATCATAATCTTAGGATCTTACGATTTTACGATTCTACAAAGCAAAAACAATCCGGATCCTACGTACGATCTTGACAAGCTTAAGATCTTATAGGATCCCGATCTTGACCATAGGATCTTAAGATCTACTCTGATCCGATTTTACTTTTCTCGAACCACAAACTAAAAAACTACAAATTTATGGTTTATATTTTTATAAAATTTAAAAAACAACATGTAATTCTTCTTAAACATTCGATATTTATAATTTAGGACAACATTTTCATAGAATATTCATATAATTTCATGTTTATAATATATAATAATTTATAGATTCGAATAATATTACAAAGATCATTAAAGAATAGCATTATAGTAGGATCTTAGGATCACGATCTGATCTTACGATCACGATCTTGTAAAAACGAAAACGATCTTTGCTAGTATCCCGATCTTGAAAACCTTGCTTTGAAGAGTTAAAGTTTTAAAAGATCTTGTAGTGGTTTTATAACTAGCAAAGCTATACGTTCTCTGATCTCACTATAAAAGTACCTTGTTTGCTAATATTGAAAGTTTATCATCATATAAAGTAGGCTCACTTGGGGCGTTACATGACTATTTTTATACCATTAGGGGACGAAATGAATCAAAATATGGTTTGTATGACAGTTTGGTTAACCTGACTAAACACTACGCGGTCTTTTACAAAAACAAAATGTAAGTTTGAAGCTCGTATCAAATTAGTATACGTAATTACTTTTAGTCTTTTACCGTTCTGAAAAGATAGTCTTTAAAGAAAAATTCCTCCATTGATATCATGCAATGCAGTTGATTCTTGACTTGCTCACGATGAAATCCACTTAAATGCAATGCAGTTTATTATTGACTTGCTCACGATGCAAATCCACTTAAGCAACACTCCGAGAAGGAACTAGGGGTCTTGCGGTGTCACAAGACTCTAATAAAATTATGTTTCGTAGTGCTACTTTTTGTAAAAGACAATGAATTTTTGAAAATGCACCTAGTCCAATGCTTTGTTTTTTTTAATTATCGCTTAATTAGTCTATCAATAGGTAAAAGTGGATTTCAATTGTTTTTTTGGATTTCATCTAGAAATCCTAAGTTGAGCTTTAGTTGGGTAGGTTGGTTAGATAATCCCATTGTAAACATTGCTTCTTTATAAGTGTTTGTGTTTCTAGCTTTTGCTAGTTTATAATGGTATGGGTTATTCTCATGGTCCCTATTTCTATTAGTTCAACCCTCTCTACTTGCCTAGCTCACTTTTTTCTTGTTTTTTTCCTTGTTTTGTCGTTTAGTTTAGGGTTTTTTTTTTTTTTTTTTTTTTTTTTTTTTTTTTTTTTTTTAATGTTTTGTAAAGTATTATTTTTTGTGATTTTTTTTTTTTTTTTTCGTTTATATAAATAATGTCTAATGCGTTTTTATTTAATTAACAACAACAACAAATAGCACGTTAAACGTTACCACATTAAACGACTATGACAATAAATGTTATTATTCAATTAAACAACAACGTTAATACATTATTTAAAAAACAACAACATCATATAATTATCGTCTAATGCGTTTTTATTTAATTAACAACAACAACAATAGCACGTTAAACGTTATCACATTAAACGACTATGACAACAAATGTTATTATTCAATTAAACAACAACGTTAACACATTATTTAAAAAACAACAACATCTACGACATATGAAGATTATTCAAATCATTTAAAAGATCATGGAGCCTTGCACCCGACTGACAAGCGTGATCCTCAAGATTCCTTGCCAATTCTAACTCCATCTCATGCGTCTTTATTCTTGTCATCAACAGCTTGTTTCTTGCTTCAAGCTCGTCAATCTTATTATCTTTCACAACGCAGTTTGAGCATTGCGTTGAAGAAGAGGCTTGATTAAAGTACCTCCTTTCATATTCATCTTTCCACATAAAGTAGCGACACCCATAGTTATCTGTACCTGGCTCATGTTAAGAAAATTATAAGAAATTTATTTTTGACAAACAAATTATTTACAAATTTACATAACAAAACAAACGTATAATTATTTATCACTGAAAAAGGACATGGATAATAGAGTTTCCCATAGTTATCTTTTGTACATGATTGCCTTTCTATAATGAATCATCTCTTACAGCGACACATGAAAGGATCTCTTCCTTCCACCTGGCCAAAGAAATTGCATAATAATTTACAACATCAATCATTTAGTATAATAATTTAAATAAATTTTCAATCATTTAGTATATAATAAAAACAGTTATTTACAAGATAAATCAGTAATCATTCACTATGTTTTGTTGGTATAATTATTTACAACATAAATCAGTAATCATTTACAATGTCTTGTATGTATAATTATTTACAACATAAATCAGTAATCATCTACAATGGTTTGTATGTATAATTATTTACTGCATTAGTCGATGTTGATATAAAATTTCCCATGCGGCTGCAACTGGCTCTCTGAAATACCTCCATTGTGGGTGTTGACGCGGAAGTGGAGAATCTCTGTCTAGCGTCGGTAAAATAAAGTGAGCACACTTTCTCTCCCCCACACGGGCAATCACAAGGGGGTCGGTTCCTTGTGATAAGTTTGGCCCGGTAAAAAGCGGAAAACATGTGGTGGAACCTAGCTGGGATATAAATACAACAGGTCGGTGAATCATTGAAGCGATAACCAGCCCCGTGACTGGCATCACCATCCAGCGATCATCAGGTGCACCTCCATTGAACCAGTTTATTGTATACCAAATTCGGTCAAAGTCATCTTGCTGCCACATATTTATGTAAGTTTGCCTATGTCTGGCTAACTCTTGCAATAACATATGTCTGACTTTGGCCCACCTATTTTCGTTTTCGGCAAGACTGTGGGCAACGCACCGAAACCCACAATTTCCATCACCTTCCACATTATGTATACTTATTACGTATGGACGGAAAAATTGTGGAATAAGATCAATAAAAGTATTGCTCACATTATCTCCAGCATATAATCTGTGGCGTAGACTCTCACCCGCGTAAGAACTATGTCTTGGTGGTTCTTTCCGCAAGTTCGGGACTTGTGTAGATCTTGAATTTGTACTTCTTCGGTGATCTACGGTTGGTACTTCATTCAAGTCCGGGACTTGTGTAGCCTTGCCTTTTTTGTCCTTTGCGCTCGGACGTCCACGGGTATTTTTCTGAATACAGGTTCACGTGTGTTAACAGATTCACGCTGATATATCTCTTTCAACTTCGTTATCATATTTTTCTTGGCAAACGACGTTGCTTTACTAAAATAATTCTTGAATTCATTAAAAACAGGAATTTCATCATCATCATCATCATCATCAGGTTTGCTCGAAGAGCCATCTTCTTCAGGCGGTGGCCTATTGATAACAGGCCACGGAACAGATAGGGTTCTCCAAAAAATAGGAATTTCATCCAGTGGAATGGGGCGCCCTGAATTCATTAAAAGTGACTTATATAAATTACTGATAATAATGGGGAAAACAACTTGATAGTTATAAATTTAATATACTTACCATGGTATGAATAGTATTGCATGATGTGAAAGCATGGTAGTCCATAAATTGACTGCAACTTATGGCTACAGGCATCTGGGGTGATCGACAGGCGGAGTTCTTTGTGCATGAGATTGAAAGCATGTTTGGAAACTTTATACCACAATTCGCTAAATAGTGGTATATAACAATGATTTAGTTTCTGTTGATATAAATAATTGACTAAAAACATTATTCATATCTTTCGATATCTCTAAGTTTTGATAATCACAAAACGAAAACTCATCAAACCAAAGGTTATGACGTAAACAAGTATTTAGTAGTAAATACTCACTTTCACCATTTAATCACTTAAGGTATGAATAAACAAAGTGATTAATGTATTGTAAGATCAAAGGAAATCTTGTCTTAAGACATAACATTTTATAAAATGATTTTAACATTTTATATATATTTGTAAATCATTTTTGGAATAGCATTATTAAACCACAAAAATATGATTTCAAATTTCCAACCAAAAAGGGCAAATTTTATCCAGAAAAACTTTTCAAACGTTCAGGAGGGCGGCCCCCTTAATTTTACTAGGCGGCCCCCTTAATCATTTAGGGGACCGGCCTATAATTAAGGGGACCGGCACGCTCCCGAACAGTAAAATCTGGCCCTTTAAATACTGGATCATTTTACACATTTTACTCACCTTTTTGCACCAGAAACTTTCAGATCTAAACATCCATTTCCTTTCTCTAAAAATCCTTTGATCTTACATACTTTGATCTTTGTTTCAAAGTGATTCAAGCCTCAACATTCAAAGTGCAAAGAGAAGAATACTTCTATTAGAAGTATTACAACTTAGTATCATCTTGCTATCTAAGTTGCTTGTTTATATTTTCTTGTAAATCTTTCATTCTTTGGTGAATAAGGTGTATGTATTAGTTAGCTAGATTTAGTTGAAGAATCTAGAGTTGTTGTAAGTGTAAAGTGGAACTTGAAGTGAAGAAGAAGGGTTAGATAGTATTGGTGATAGGAGATTGTAGCAATAGGAACTTGTTGTGAAGATATTGAGGGTTCCAAGTGAAGAAGACTAGAAGACATTAGTAGATTGAAGTTGTGAAGACTTTAGTGGCTTGAAGGTGTGAAGACATTAGTGGCTTGAAGGTGTCAAGACATTAGTGGCTTAAAGGTGTGAAAACATTAGTGACTTGAAGGTGTCAAGACATTAGTGCTTTGAAGGTGTGAAAATATTTGTGGTGTGAAGAAGCATTGAAGTAGTGCAAAGGTGTGAAGAAGAAGTGGTGTGATATTTGGTGTGAGATTGGTTCTAGCTACGATTAGAACTCGACATCTTGCTTTGTGTCGTTAATTGGTGTAAGCTTTTGGTGTGTACGGTTTTCTCCGCCATAAGGGAGGTTATTGACTTAGTGAAGAAAACTCTCGAGTTCGGTGCTCGGGGAGTGGAGTAGGGCAAGGAAGGTGTCCTTGTAGCCGAACCACTATAAATCCTTTGTCTCTCGGTTTGATCTTTCCATCTCTCACTCTTTACTTACTTACTTACTTACTAGCTTTTCATATATTGTTAATATTGTATGTTGTGCATATATTGATTTCACATAAAGATCAAACTAGGTTCCATTTAAAACATTAATTATACTTTAGTAAAATATAAGTATAAACAATTACTAAAACACATATATCTATATTAGTACAAACTTATAATTAAGTGCGATATATGAAATTATAATTTCTATTCAACACTTTAAATAAGTATTGTATATATGATATATGTGAATTAGTTCGTATCTATACTTTAGCTTCAAAGGTTTTTACAACTATCATCAATTCTTTGAAAAACAAATTCTTATTAAACGAAAAAGACGCAAAACTATTCAACCCCCCCTTCTAGTTTTCCACAGTTTCTCGTTGATGCTTCTATTAAAACTCTCTTTTATCGCATTTTCTTGCGCAATGAGAATCTTATCGACTGATCTCAACAACCTGTCTAAGTTGGACTGTGTGCCTTCCAAATATAATTTCAACAACGCGTGGTGAGCCTCAACTCTGCACGTTGTTGTCTGGCCGTATGAGCGATATCCGTCGGTACTATACGAGACAAACATGGGTGAGTAATCTCGCAGCCAGTTATACAGATACTCAGCGATATCTAAAAAAACAATGATTTAATAAAAGGTCATTCGGGTGCTTATTTGTTAAATAATAAAAAACAATGAATTAATAATTAAGTACCCGCATGGTAAACCAACCGTTGTTGTAGGCGTTGATAATGTTGCTCGAACGTTTCAAATTTCGGAGCTTTAATCATCAAATCCCATTTCCTTTTAATGGGCTCATACTCATCATCCCCACCAGTAAATCTATGTTTGCAATGCAGAAGCAAATTTTGCTCTATATGCCATCGACAGAGTAATTTGTGAGCGTCAGGAAATTCTGCTCTGCATGCCCCAACCAATGCTAAATCTCTGTCAGTGACGATAACACGAGGGTAATATCTCTCATCTATCACATCCTTCACACGTTGCAATACCCATCGAAAATTAAACCCTTTTTCACTGTTTAAAAAGCTATACGCCATTGAAAATGTTTTATTTGTTGAAGTTACTCCAACAACGGCAATTTAAACATCGTGGTATTGTATGTGGAGTCCATCAGCATGATTTCAGGGAATGTACACCACAGAGCATACGACGTGGGGTGCACAAAAAATAGCTCCTCAAGCTGGTTATGCTCATTTACCCTCGGGTACCATGTATACCCTGATTCCGTCAAATGCTCGTAAAGGACTTGAATTGGAGTTCTACCACCTTCTCTGACTCTCCGGATCTTATTTCGTGCGTTATATATAGTTCTAACACTGGACACGTTATCCGGATTACGACCCTGTATTATCGAAAGTATATTACCTTGTTTCACGCTATAATTTGTCAATTCTTTGACCAAACCGAACTCATCATCCTTCAATCGCATTGCATATGACAAACCATGCAACGACTCTAGCAAATCATGATTATGCGTATCATCCTTCACCCTCAGAGTCCAAATTTTTTTTTTTTTTTTGTATATTGATATTTCGCCACCAATTTGAATGGACAATTTGTTTTAAAGGTACTGGTTTTCCATTTTCCGGTACCTTCAGGTTTATACTTCCCACCCTTTGAACACCTATAATTGATTTCGTACAAATAACCCTTGTCTGCTTTGGTTCTGTCTTTAACAATGACAAAACCGAGCCCCCGAGCTATATTTTGAACCCATTCCGTTACTTGCTCGTCAGAACCGAACTCCCGAAAACACAACTTTTTTTTACAACTTTAAAATTTACAATTTCTTTTACAGCTTTTAAATTTACAACTTTTTTACAACTTTTAAATTTACAACTTTTTTTTAACTTTTTTATTACAACTTACATTACGTTTTTTTTACAACTGTTAAATTTACAATTTTTTTTTACAACTTTTAAATTTAAAATAGTAATACTTATAACTTTACAACTTAAAAAGAATATATATATATATATATATATATATATATATATATATATATATATTATAATGCAAAACCGGATACCGACCCATGGTTTTGATACTACCCACCCCACCCCCATGTGATACTCTACTCTCTCTCACACTCTCTCTGCCATTTGTGTCGATACTTTCTCTCTCAATCCCCACTACTTTATCTCTCTAAACTATCTAGATTTAAAAAAAGTTAGATCTGTGATGGTTTTTGGTGGTGGTTTAAAGATGGTTTATGATAAAGAAAACCATATAGATGGTTTTTTTAACCATCTGTGATGGTGGGTAAGTTTTGGATCGTTGGTGATGGCTCGGATTTGTTTTTAACCCTCTGCGATGGTGGGTAAGTGTTGGTAAACTTGTTATATATTTTTTTTGGATCTAAAAACTCGTATTTTTTTTTTGGATTCTGCTTGTGGTGATGGTTTTTTGGTATGGAGTTATAGTTTTCGTGGGATAAAAAGAGATTAAAAGCGGTTGTTAGTTTCGTGGATCTAAACTAGTAAAACATGTTATGGAGTTTTGTGGGTTTAAAACTGGATTAACTCGAAAAATTTGTGAAACGAGAGTTTGTTTGTATGTTACCGAGTCGACTCAGTGAGTGAATTGATAATTGATAATTTGTAAAACTGGATTAACTCTTTTGGTCTTGGTTTGGATTCGCGTACTGATAATTGGTATAATCTATATGTGGTATTGTTTGGTTTTGGGTTTTTAGTAAAACTCGTTTAGGATGCGTTTGGTTAATGTGATTTGTTGGTTTGTCTCGCATCAGTCACAATAACCACAAGGGTGGTTTGTTTTTGTTTTCGACCAGCAAGAAGCACCCCAAAGGTGTTTGTTTGTTTGAGCAGTCGAAAAGAAGACTTGTATGAGTTTCGAATTCTGTGCTTGTTGTGATGGTAAACTTATGTTGTGTTTGCACTTGGACAAAAAAATTGCTTAGTATTTGCACTTGGACCTACTTGTGTGTGCACTGTTGAATATTGGCTCTATGTGATGATGGTATTTTTTTTGTTACTGCTTAGGTGCTTATGTGCTTATGTGTATACTAAGGCATGTGTTATCTAGACCCGTCCGGTTAACACATCCCAGAACAAGTGCAAACACAAGCATGTGTTATACTAACGGTCCCTATTTTTGTTAGTCCAACCCTCTCTAAAACTTGGTTTTTTTTTTTTTTTTTTTTTTTTTTTTAAATAACCGAGATACGGCGATGATGATTTAAAAAAAATGATTTTGGCGTGGCATTTCCGAATAGACGGCAAAAAAATCTTAATTTTGCAACCTTTGAAGTTGCAGCCATATATGATAAATCTTGCTTATGTGAAACTATTATAATCTGAGCCTATTGTAATCTCGATGCCTTTTTAATGTGTAAAATGGAGATTACCTCTTGTGTGTAAAATTGTGAATAAGACATTTCGGCAGCTTTGTGGTTTGTTACTTGCGGCTTGTGTTTCACTTGGCTTATTTATGTTAACCAGTTGGCTTCTTTGTGGTATGCTTTGTTGTTACTTGCGGCTTGTGTTTCACTTGGCTTCTTTATGTTCACTTGGCTTCTTTGTGGTCTACTTTGTTGTGAAATCTGCTTCTTTGTAGTTTTGCTTTCTTTGTGATTGAAAGTTAATGGGGACCGTAAGTATAACCCCTCCCTTATAATGGGGCAAAGCTGCCTTTGTGAGAATCTCACTATTGAGCTTGTGACCTTGTGAGAATCTAACTGTTGAACTTTGTGTCCAATCTTCTTATCTGCAATCTCCACTTTTGCGCTTGTGACCATGTTACCTGCGGAGAATCTTACTGTTGATGATTATGTTAAGCTTTGTGTCCAATTTTCTTTTGTGCAATCTGCACTTTTGAGATTGTGACCTTGTTACCTTGTGAGAATCTTACTGTTGATGATTATGTGACCTTGTTACCTTTTGAGCTTGAGACTATAAGGCGATGATGATTACGTGTTAATCTGAGCCTTTGTGTGGAATATGCACTTGGGTCTCTCTAGGCGATTTCAGGCCGCCGCCTCTTCTGTCCTTTTTCCGGCCAAATCAGCTTATAGAACCGCCTCTCTACCTCTTTTGAGGTATGCAATCGGTTTTGTAGGTTGTATGTTCTTAGAGGCGGCGTGCTTATGCTTATTTATCCATTATTCAGAAATCGTTTATGGTTTTTTTTTCCATTCCATCAGCCCTCCCTATTTTTAGGGTTACATTCTTATTATCTAGGGTTCTGATGTGGTATTCTTTCAAGGATCGTGGCGACTTTAAACCTTTATAATCAATCGTTTTGTTTGGTTTTTAGGGTTTCGTAATACAAGTATTTATTTAATCGCTAGTTATGAGCTTTATTGATCAAGTCGGTGTTCTATCGATTTGTTTACTTATTACGATCCTATGGTTCTCCTCTAAGTCGGCTATGATTCTCATTCTAATCCTGTGTCGACTTAGGGTTTGGGGGTGTTTTATTGATACGTTATTCTGTTAACGATGTTCATGCTATTGCTGGTCATTCTATGTGGTCGTATCTGCTGGTTGGGTTTGGTTCGATTATTGGATGAGGGTTGAGAGAGTGAAAGATTGTGATCGCGTTTGGCAGGTGGATTCCGTATGTTTTAAACCCTTGTTAGGGTTTGTTATGTTCAAGCTGCTAATGCGATCTGATTACATGCTGTTGATTATGGGATTTACAGCTGCTATGTGCTGCCTCAATGGTCACATGTTCATTGTGTGATCATGTGTGGGACGTGGAGAGATGGTAGTACTGCTGCTGTTCGCTGTTGTAAGTTAGGGTTTGCTACACCCTATTGTTCGTCTATGGCAGATTGTGTTTGTTTCGGGTTGCATTCGGAGCATGTTTTATGATCGTGTCATAGTGGAGGTGATTGGATGTTCTACGATGACTCATTCGTATGCATCGTGGTTTGTGTAAGTGTCCTTTGGGACTGAGGTGAGGGAATTCGCCCTCATCCTATGTACTTCAATGGTTCGTGCTGTGGGGTGGACGTGGGATGCTTGCATCTCAAGTTTGTCTTGTTATTATACCTAGTTTGTAATTAGCTAGGTTTGGTTTGTGTTTATGGCCTGTCATAAACACTTGTTTATCAAGCGCCTGTGCTTGAGGTTAATGTGGTACTTCAGCCACATTCCATCTGTACTTAAACGTTTTTTGGATAATATATTTACCGGGTCGTTGACCTTTTACCCAAAAAAAAAATATGCACTTGGGTAGTAAACCTGCTTGTGTTTGCACTTGGAAAAAAACCTGCTTGTGTGCAACCAGCTTTTGTATTTGCAGTTGGCACTTGGACAAATGGTTTACTAATAGGCGATGACGAATGGTTTTCTAAAAACCGAAAGGATGGCAA
The DNA here is from genome assembly GCA_030686995.1 of Artemisia argyi. NCBI lineage: Eukaryota > Viridiplantae > Streptophyta > Magnoliopsida > Asterales > Asteraceae > Artemisia > Artemisia argyi. The sequence goes on along the minus strand of CM060683.1, from coordinate 42,613,003 downwards.
AGTGATATTTTTATCACTTTGCAACCTTCATATCCGAGCCTAACATATTTTGTGAGTTCATTATTTTGAGAAAATAAGGCGATGACTGATTCGCCTCAAACAGTCAGATAATTATTGATCAGCCACTTGTGAATGGCCAACTGTAATAGTCAAACAGCCGAGGCAAATGCTTCCGAGGAATACAGTGTTTTCCCGGGTCGTAATGTCCCAACGAGGTTGTGATGATTAAAAATGAATCTGTGATTAGTGAATGTGAACAGGGAAGGTATAAAAGTGTGTGTGTGTGTTTAGACTAGGGTTTTATAAAGTAAAATTACTTAAGTAAACTAATGGAATGATTACGTGAAAGCTAGGTATTAAAAACGTACACCAAATTAAAATCAGACGCGACTGCGTACTGAGAAAAAGGTGAGTTTTAAGAAAAATAAACTATAAGGGTTAAAAATGAAAATTCTATAAACTTAAACTTTAAATAAAATTAAACTAAAAATAAAACTATTTTTTTAGATTATTATATTATTTATTATTAATTATTTAAATAAAAACTATTTAACTATTTATTTAAAATCAAACTAAAAATTATAAATACTACAAATTAAACTAAAAACTTATAAAAATATTTTCTAAACCTAAAATAGAACTTGAAGAAAGTATAAAAAATAAAAATAAATCTTTTTGTCTTTTTATGATTTTCTAATAATTAAAAACTATTAATATTAATTAAACTATTTAAACTAATTTAAATTAAAAATAATATTAAACTAACTTAGAAAATTATGAAAAAATTTATATAACTAATTAACCATCATGGGAATCCTAAAAAATTATAAAAACTTTATTTTATATATTTTTAAACTAGTTAACTAATTATTATTCTATTTATTAATTAATATCTAATTAAACTATTTAAATTAAGAAAACTATTAAATGAACAGTAAAAATTCTAGAAAAATTACTAAAATTATATTATGACTTATAAAAGCTAGGAAAAATATAAAATATAGGTGTTACTATATAAAAATTAATTATGCTATTTATAACTTAATTATTAATTAATTATTAATAAAACTATTATTAATTATAATAAATACTAAATTACAATATAAAAATCTGAGAAAATTATGAAAAATACTTTAATATATAAGGAAATTAATAAAAATATAAAAACACAGATTACTTAATAAAAATATAAAAATGAAAATTAAAATTAAATTGTATTAAATAGAAACTATCACTTATTTTTATGTTGTCTTTTCTTGAATTTTCTTTTACAAAACTAATTTATATATAAAAACAAGCAACTTTAATAAAAACAATAATTTTATAGCTTAAAAATAAGCACTGTGGAAGCTTATTCCTTCCACAGTTGACCAAGTTTGACTGAAAAGGTAAATAAGCTCAAGTGAGCTTATGTGGGACCCACTAAGGCTTATTCTGGTTCTAATAGGTATGTTAGACTTGTCTAAGCTTAATTTAGCTAAATAAGCTCAGTAGATAAGCTAATAAGCTACAATAAGCTATTCCAAAACCTGTTTTGAACTCAGGGACAAACTTGAGAGCTTTTTCTAGGTGGGGTCCACTGAGGTGCAGGTCAAACTTATGGTCAATCTAAGTTCTCTACTAGGAGGGGGGTTGAGGGAAACTAATTAGAGGTAGTGGGACCCACTGAGGTGGTCTCAAGACCACCACAAAGTGGTGGTGATGGCTGACTGACCTGCTGCACAGGGCACTGGGTTGCCCTGCAGCTGTGTTTGAATGGGTGTGGGACCCACACCAAAAATCACAAAAATATATGGAGAGTGGGAGCTTAAAGTTCAGCTGAGAGACTTCAATCCTTGAAAATCTCAAGTCCTAAAACCTATCACAAAATTCCCAAATATTCTTGCTATTTTAGGAAAATCTGACAAACTATTAACTTTGACTTTTTCACTTGTAATGAAATTTTGACTTAAGTGAAATTCTACAGGTCCTAATTGACTTAAATGGATGTGTTAAGTTATATTAATAGTAAATTAAGCTAAAAGAACAATATTTAATCAAAGTGGGTGAGAATTGAAACCCAAAGACCTCAACAGTTAACTGTTGGAGGAATTTGTGAGTGATTTTGACTTTTGATTAAATGAGACCAAGGTTTTAACCTTTGACTGAGTTATTAGTTCCTGGAAAGAGTTAACTAAACCAAAACTTCAACAAATAAACCAAAACACAGTGGTCAATACCACTGTGCCAAACACCCCTATATGTGATTGATATATTGATTTTCAAAGAGAGCAATTGATTTTAACCGACTTGATGACACAAAACCTTTTATTATACTATTATAAATCTGTTTAAGTCCAATTATACCAATGACAACAACTATAACTCAGAAATTCAAAATCAAGCTATTAATTACTAAAATATGAAATACTAAACAAATATTAAAACTAATGAACAACAATTAAATTATAAGGTATATTACAACTAAGTAACATTAAATAAGTACAAGAGAAGCAAAAAGCAGTGCAATAAGCACTTGTACAGTAGAAAGCACAAATTGATGAAATGCTTACAAATGAGGTTTTGAGGTGAGCATAAGTTAACTTGTAATCCAATAACCATCCTAACACCTCCCAGAGGCAACTAAACCAGAAACATCCATAATCATCAAGCTCCTTTGCTTCCAAGTACTCTAACCACCAATTTTTTTATTTTTACTTTATTTAATTTGCTTATTTTTGGTATTTTTTTATTTATCAAAACAATTCTCAACTTATACTTATAAAAGCTTATATAAGCTGTGTTAAGAGCTTATATGAACTCAAGATTCCAATAACAACAACAACTAGCAATATCAAGTAAAATTGTCGATTTTACTTAAAATTGCTATTTACTAATTTAATGAACAAGAACACAATTAAAGGTTTTATAAAGTTTGTATTATACTAAATTAACTTAATACAACTGCTTGAATTGAAAATTACAATTAAAATGACAAGTTATACTACCTACGACTAATTTAAACTATGACTAATCTAATAATCTTCATCTCTGGTTCCTTGCTTCTTTATATTGACTTCTAAGGCTTTGTGGGACCCACTTTGACACTTCCCACCATATCTGAACCATTGAAATGGTTAGATGAATATCCACCGTTCAAAACACCTTTTTCGCGCCATTTTAGTCCAAGGGTCAGTTGGGCAGTTTTTAAAGCATTAATTGGGTGTTGGATTGTTATGGAGGTGGAAAGGTGTTGTAGACAGCTGTTAAACAAGTAGGAGAGGTGGAGGTAAAGTGTGGAGGTGGTTTTACAGGTGGAGGTGAAGAGGTGGAAGGGATGAACAGTGGGGGGCGGTTTTTTTGTTTGTTTGACCCAGTTTGACCGGGGGTGGACTTGGGCTAAGGATTGGGCTAAGGGAAATGGGTGGTGGGCTGTTTGTAGTTTGGATTTGGTTTGGACTTAAATAAAACCAAGGGTCCGTTTGTAATATTTCACACAAGGACCAATCATGTAATTTGGCAAAGTTTAGGGGCCTGATTTGGCAAGTCTCCAAATATACTTATAAGGACTAAACTTGCCATAAATAAATAGTACTAGGGTATTTTTGATATTTTTAATTTTTTAAATACCCGAGGACTAAAACTGACAATTTACCAAACTTCAGGGACTAAATGTGTAATTTATTCAAAACTTTCTCCCAGGGACTAAAAGTGACAATTATGAATTCCCTAGGACCCTTAATGATAATTTTCCCATTTTGAACACCCAGGGACTGAAACTGTCAAGTTTGAAACTTTGAGGGACCTGTTTTGCCAAACTGTGAAACTTCAGGGACCAATCATATAAATTCACCAAACTTAACACCAAGGACCATTCCTGCAAAAGATTATTAGTATAAGGACCAAAATTGCTTTTCTCAAAGTTTTTACATCCCAAGGACCATTTCTGTCAATTTCCAAAGTACAGGGACTAAACTTGTAATTTTATGAAACTTTGCACCAAAGGACTAAATATGTAACTTTTTGATTAAAAAGGACCTTTGGTGACATTTTCATGTTTTTAGAATAACCAGGGACTAGTTTTGCCAATTTATGAAACTTGAGGGACTGAAACTGCCAATTATGCAAACTTTGTACGTTTTTCATCTGTTTTTGCATATTTTGCGTTTGAAACATATAAAACACACTTATAAGATATTTTAAGTATTTTGATACATATTTGAGTGTTTTTGTATGTTTTGGCAGTTCAGATTAGTATAAAATGATGAGTATTTAGACACTCATCAATGACGATTATGTGTTAATCCGAGCCTTTCTGTGGAGTAACCTGCTTTTGTTTGCACTTGGACAAAAAAATTGTTTGTATTTGTACTTGGACCTGCTTGTGTTGTGTTTGCACTTGGACAAAAAGATTGCTTAGTATTTGTACTTTGGACCTGCTTGTGTGTGCACTGGGGAAAAAAAAGTATTGTGCACTTGGACAAAAATAAAAATGAGGACAAAATAAACTTTGGACAAATTAAATATATATATATATATATATATATATATATATATATATATATATATATATATATATATATATACTAGATTTCGAAGCCCGCCCGATGGGCGGGCATGACTTGTAATTTTTTGTTGTTTAATATTAGATGGTAGTTAGTTAATTTTAATTATTGGTTAGGGAATTTCATGAGATTATTGTTGCATGAATTGCATATTGCCATGTAATTGTAGGTATTTATGACCCAGATCGACATGCATATTGATAAGACTAAGGGAATTTCTCAAACAGAACATGCAAGCACACGCTTGCTGGCCGAAGCGATTTGAACTATTCCAATAAATATAATTATGTCTGATTTTATTGATTTATTATTTATGTATAATGTTATAAATAATAAAAATAATATGTAAATTATTTATTGTTTATATATAAAAGATAAATTAAAAAATGTTATTTACTTTAAATAAAAAAAATAAAAGCTAGAAATATTAAAGGGATGAAAGTGAATCTCTTACATATATTTAAACTTCTTTTTATTCTTCGTCATTTCCACATGTTTTCTCCAGTTTAGTATCACCGGATCTGTTAGGCAGTTTTATTATAAATCCGTTTCATTTTAACATATTGAAAACCCATCTCCAAATAACTTCATATTCAAAACCCAGCTCGAATATTTTCATTATCTTACAATTTTTTTTTATATCATTGAAGGGGTGTTTTGGAAGTATCTAATAGCAGGATTAGAGGGGTCTTACGGACTTCTTTTACAATTGAATTAAGGGGTGTTTACGACTATCTTATAGCTGAATTAAGGGGGTAGCTGGGAGCATCGGCTAGTGAAGCAGGGGTGTTTGGATTAGCCATTTGATGTGTTGATTTCTTGTTATATTGCTGTATAAGCTGCATACTAAGGTTACATTAGTTTAGAATTAGTCTAATATAGGATAAAAACAGTAGGTTAGTTAGTAGATAGTCAAAGTTAGTTATAAATTCCATTAACTGTTTGATGATTTAGAAATATGTTTGTAGGATTTTGTAGTTAGTTGCATTAGAATTCAAGTTAGCTTAATATTAGTTAAAGTTTAGGTTAATAATACAAATAGGAGTAGAAATGATCAGATGTATTTGAGGAAAGTCAAATCTTTAGTAATAATGTTTTCTTATGAATGTTTAAGTTTTTTTTTAGTGTTCCATTAAGCTTACAAAATCTTCATGAAAGTTTTTATTTAGTAATCTGTTTTCAAATCAGTGGAATAAATTAGTGTAAAAAGTAAGTCTCACTTTTCTTTTTAGCTTAATTTCTAAATGGCTTATTATTTCTGTTCTTATGTGAGATGTTTGAGGTTGTTCAAGTTACTTGTGTTTCATTGTAGTTAATTTGCATACTTTTATTTTCTAGTTCTCTTATTCTCCCATATTTGCAATTTGACTGTCATTTTAGCATTATCTCTTTAGGCTTATTAAACTGCTTCATTCCGCATCATTTTAGTTGTAATTTCATTAGTTTAGCTAATATAATCAAGTTGCATTAGTAGAATTTTATTTAGTAGGTTAAATCATTTGTAAATGTTTCACACAGGTTACATAAGAGTAATAATAGACATTAAAGTCATAAAAACAGTTAGTCATATTATAAATAGTCAAAGTTAGACAATAATTTTTATAACAGTTAGTTAATTGAGTTTCTATTTGTAAGATTTGGTGAGTAGATGCAGTTTAGTTAGAAATAGCTTAAAATCATTTAAGGTACAGCTTATTATTACATTTAGGATTAGGATTAAGCTCTTGAAATTCATTTTAGTCAAAGCTTATTGCATACAAAAAGTCAAAACTGCTGCAGCCCCCAGCAGCACAACAGGTTCATTTGATGCTGATCTCAGGGCATTTTAGTTAACTAATTGAGCTTGGAGGTGTGATATTTTAGTGTTTTTGAAGTCTCAGTATAGTAGAGAAGCATTTGCCCCCAGTTGTTTGTATTTGTGAGCTTATTAGATTAGCTTATTTGTAGCTGCAAGTATAGGATTTAGACATGGAATGCTTATTTCAATTCCAGGCTGCTTGTGTACAATTTAGTTTTGATCTGTGTTTGTTTGTGGTTTATGAGTTGAATTAAGTTTGAATAAGCATTGCACACTGCTTTTGACCACTGGCTTATTCTGTCCCTCTATTGCTTTTTCCTTTGCTTGTTATTAGATTTGAGGTTGTAAGGGCTACTGAACTCTGGTGTAATTAGAGTAGTAATAGTGAGTTTAGCATAGGGCTTTTGTATTTTTTAGTATCTTAGTATAGTAGTGATACTTTTGCCCCCATAATATTGCACATTAGAGCTTATGTAGGTTGCTTATTTCTGTTTGCAAATAAGGTAGTTTAACATGGTAAGTTGTTTTCAATTCCAGGCTGCTAGTGTATAATTGAGGTTAAATCTGTGTGCCTGTTTTAGGGAATCAAACTTCACACAATTTTAGAAAAGAATTTTCAAGTGCGACCGTTGGAAACCTTTTGCTTTTGTCTTTGCAATCGATCGAAGTGTCGTATCGTTCCGGTGGTGCTCGGCTATTTATGTGAATCATTGGGGGGAGGCATCCTTGAACCATAAATGGTCGGGTTACTTAACCTGTATAGTTGTGCTGAGATATCGGGCCTCAGATTATGTATCCTGCTTGTGATTAAGCCACGGCGGATCTATTCTGTACTCCCGATCAGGTTCTAACTAAACAGGCAACTGTTTTGACAGCTTCTGATCTTGCGAAGACTTAGTGCATGGCTGTACACACAATCTTGTTAATTCTTTTTCAAAATGTTTTGAAGTTTAATTTTCCACTGACAGTTGGTGTACGGATATGATAAAGTGTTTGGAAAGTTTAGTTTACATTGATTTTAGTTTATAGTTGATCGAGAATGTTGGAGGTTACAATAGTGACGGGACTCAGTTTGTGTTAGATAAATTTATCGTGAATCTTGATGACCGGACTTAAGTAGCTTACGGATCCAAAAATGAAATCATTAGGTTGGAAGAGACATTATATGGATTGTCAATGCTCAAGGTGTGTTGCAACTTAAAATTCCATTATGGATAGAAGAAGGATGTATGGCTTAGATTGTGTCTCTAGACCCTTCCATCAAAACCCTAGCTCACCCCTGTGTTCCTATAAATACCCCCCCTCCCTCATTGTTGTGGGGTGTAGGTTTTAATGTAATAAAATGCTATTCATTTAGTTTCTCTAATGTATTTTCAGTAATGAATTTAAGTTTCTAATAAAAGTAATTAGTTAATGGTTTTAATTTACGTTTTAGTTAATTGTTTAAATCTCGTTTTAGCTTAATACTTGTTTAAACAACTTATTTTATGTTTTCAGAGTTTACTTTAGTCATCTTAATAGCTTTTATATATTCAAATTAGTATACTCACTAAACTTTTATTGAAAAACACAAAAAAATAAGAAAAATAAAATCCAAAAAGATGTTTCTTTTATCAAAAGTGAGCTGGCATCCAAGCTTATTTTAAGTAGATATTAGCTTACATTAGCTTTTCAAGCTATTGTAAGTTTGATTGTAGGTTAAAACAGTTCTAAAAGGTCAAACTCCATTTTGGTCAACAAATGTCAACTATTCATATCCTTTGAAGAAAAATGTTTTAATCTGTGATTTTGGAGTAGGTTTAGGTTAGTTTTAACTTTAGTAAACAGTTTAGGTAGATTAGATTGGTTTTTGATTTGATTTAGAGAAGGTTTGTGTTGAAACTGCCCATTAAAGGGGTGTTTGGTTTATGTTTGAATTGCATGTTCTTGTTGTTATTCTGCCCAATCCTCTGCATGTTTAGCTCACTTTAGTCATAATATAGTTAGTTTAATCATAAAACTTGCACCTTAAATACTAAAAGTCAAACTTCTTCTCATAATTTAAAAACAGTCGGCTGTGGGTATTTTTAGTTAGAATAATCATAGAGATAGTTGCAAATCTTGTTTATGTAGCTTATAGTAGTTGCATTTTAGCTTAATGTTACATAATAAATCATATTAGATTAGCAGAAATTTAGATTAGTCAAAGTTTAGTGGTAATAAAATAGTCAAAGTAGTAGATGAGCCAGCAGGTCTGCTATCTCAGCATAGAGTTTTCAGTTTCAATTTCTTATCCAAAATCTTTGAGATTTAGCTTTTTGTAATCTTTGCTAGCTTGTTTTCACTTATTTCCAATTTATTTGCCTTATTTTACTCATTTGCTTACCTAAATCTTAGCTTAAAGTAGCCTTCATCAACCTGTTTGTACCCTGCAGCAGCCCTTAGCCTACTGAAACCTGATTTCAGGCTTTATTGGGGTTCAATTGATGGTCAAGAATTAGGGTTTTTCATGTTTTTTGCATTCTCTGATAGGTAGACTTACTTTTGCCCCCCTAATATTCACCTTATTAGCTGATTAGACTGCTTATTAATAAGCTCAAAGTAGGGTACCTGAGCATACTTTTCTGTGTTTAGTTGTAAATCATTTCAGTGCTTATTAGCTTAATAGATGACCTTATTTGTTTGTACTGAGTTGATATTAGCTTGCATATGTTAGTTCTACTGTTCCTAAGCTTTTTGTGGCTTTAAGTGCTTATTTGCTTAATAAAGTATTGCTTATTTGGACTGCTTATTCTGCCAACTGCTTATTAGGGCCTCATTTTTCAATAATTTTATTTTTCCTAGGTTGTTTACATTAAATTAGATTTTTCTGAATTTTTTCATATTTTTCTGACCTTATTTGATATTGCTTGCATGGTTTTAGTTGTGATTTAGTTTAAGTCCTGATTAATTTGATTGGTTATTTTGTTAATACGTTTATTAGGAAGGGTGACTGTTACATAGTTAGATGCCTGTTTTAGGGAATCAAACTTCACACAATTTTAGAAAAGAATTTTCAAGTGCGACCGTTGGAAACCTTTTGCTTTTGTCTTTGCAATCGATCGAAGTGTCGTATCGTTCCGGTGGTGCTCGGCTATTTATGTGAATCATCGGGGGGAGGCATCCTTGAACCATAAATGGTCGGGTTACTTAACCTGTATAGTTGTGCTGAGATATCGGGCCTCAGATTATGTATCCTGCTTGTGATTAAGCCACGGCGGATCTAGTCTGTACTCCCGATCAGGTTCTAACTAAACAGGCAACTGTTTTGACAGCTTCTGATCTTGCGAAGACTTAGTGCATGGCTGTACACACAATCTTGTAAATTCTTTTTCAAAATGTTTTGAAGTTTAATTTTCTACTATTAAAATTTCATTTTTTGTAGGTTAATTTCATATTTTCTTGTATTTTAAATATTAGAAAATAGTTTTTAATTTATAATAATTAAATAAAAAGTCAATTTTTTTTTTCTTTTTCTCAAAATTTTCTTTTATCATTTTTAACTTTTTAAAACTATTTCCAAGTTCGTAGGAGTAGTGTAGCTTAAATTTCACTTTTTAATTTGCGCATTTGTTCAAAAGTTGTTCAAAAACGATCAAATCAAATCAATATACTATACACCTGGTGGTTTTGTTAATGTTGTGACTGTTTAGAAAGACTTTTACATCTTCATGTAGCTATGATAGATAAAACACGCGGCTAAAACTATTTATAATATTGTTATGCATGTTTTATAATAAAAAGTATACCGACATAAATTTTGATAAATAAAATTTTTGTAATATGTCACAAGACTTATGTTATGATTCTTAATGACAATGTTGTAAAACATAAAAGTGTTTACCATGTTCCATTATATTCTAAATAAGGCTTCCTTGTACACCACATTTTTGGTTGATTTTGTGTAGTTTCCATCTTCATCACAACATAAGATCTTCAAACCTTTCTTGTTCTTAACTCTTGAGACAGCTACGTATAGTTGCCCATGGGAGAAAACAGGTCTTTTTAAAAACAAACCAACATTTGTTAATGTTTGACCTTGGCTTTTGTTTATAGTCATTGCAAAACACAGTGCCAAAGGAAATTGTCTCCGATTAAATTTGAAGGGCATTTTGTTATCAGAAGGGCTCAACACCATTCTAGGGATTGCGCAAATGTTTCCAACATTACCTCCGGATATAATCTTTGCTTCTATTACATTGACACCCATCCTTCGTACTTGTAACCTTGTTCCGTTGCATAATCCTGCGTTTTGGTCAATGTTTCTCATGCACATTACTGGAGCACCTATTTTTAATCTCAATGAATGCTGTGGAAGGCCCGCTATTCGAATACTATTTAGGAAATCTGGTGTGTAAAGCGCCTCATTGAAATTTGAATCCATATCAATTACCCCAACTGAGTCTGAACTGCTATAAGTCTTTTCTTCCCCTTGCAAAAGATCTAGCATCTTATTGTTCACCATATCCACGAGCTCGTGGGTTGGTGCAAGAATTGCTCTGTCTTGGAAAAATGATTGAGTATAAAGGTTTTTCTGCAATTCCGGGTATGTTGCTTCAATGATTGATTGTATATGGTCATTTGAATCGGGAATCAACATATCATCTTCAAAATCCACATTCGCTTCACCATCATTCCTTCCTCCAATTGTACCATTGCCAATACTTAATATCCAATCTGCGAAGTCTTGTATTTCTTTCCTTTCATTATCATCCTTGCCTGCTTCCAATCTCATGTTAACAGTCAACTTCATTACCTTGCAATGTTGCCACAAATATGAGGAGTTAAGTGATGCGTGTACAACATCATGTCTGCTTCCGTTGGTTACTACTGGTAGTATTTGCCTAAAGTCACCTCCAAACAAAACTACTTTTCCTCCAAAAACTTTGTCAGAAGGTTTGTGGATGGTTGGTCTACATATGTCACGTAATGTTCTATCAAATGCTTCGTAACAATGTTTGTGTGTCATCGGAGCCTCATCCCAGATAATAAGTTTGCATTTACGTATTAATTCAGCGAGGTCACTGTCTCCTGGTATATGACACATAGAATCGTCAAGAACATTTAAAGGAATTGCAAACCTAGAATGTGCTGTTCTTCCACCTTCAAGCAAAAGTGCGGCTATACCACTCGATGCAACGTTCAACACTATTTCACCTTCAGACCTTAATCTAGCAGATAGAGTTTTGTACAGGTATGTTTTCCCTGTTCCTCCGTATCCATAAACAAAGAACATCCCACCATTGTCTAAAGTAACAGCTTCGATTAATGATCCATATATTTCTCTTTGTTCACTCGTTAATGTACTATATAGTTGTTGATGTTGTTGTCGTAATTCATCTCTATCATACCTTCTCTCGTCATAGATTAATCTGTTGAAATTTCCCATTGTTAGCATCTCATTTGGGTATGGCATGTTTGGTATTTGTTTCAAGCTCTTGCTGTTACAAAGGAGCATATGTTCAATATATGTCAAACATATATTCTTCCTTTCCTCGTCGGTCAGTTCCAAATCTGAAATTGAAAAATTTGTAAATACGTTTGTTAATACCACATTTGCACATAAATTAATCCAAAAATATTAATAATTAATTACAAATGTTTTTTATATTTTAGTTTATTTTAGTTTCTTAAATTTAAATTTTAAAACTTTTTGTTTATTTTAGTTGTGTTATTATTTAACTTTGCTTTAATGGTTTTGTATATTATTTTTTAAAAATTACAGAGGGTAGTTTATAAAGTTTTTAATAATGGGGGTTATTTTTAGTGTACAATTAATCTAGACTATTATTTTTAATATTTTTAGGGACAAACAGGTGGCTTGATGGTACTCAGAAACAGAAAGATCAAGTGTATCATATCTGTTAGAATACATTCAACAATGTGCTGGTGTCATCGTTTGATTGTGCACCTGGTATGTTTACTATAATATTATGTTTAATTTTATATGATCTTATACATATTTATGTTGCATTTAGTAAGATTACATAAAATAAGGTTTGGATTGGTTATGTTAAATGTATATTTATTTAGAGAGACATCTTTTTATGAATCAACGTAAGCATAAATTATTGTAAAATTTTACCTGGGTCATTCCTTTTTCTACGTTCAATTTGTAAAACATCCGCTGCCAGCACTTCCCATGTCTTTTCGTAAACAATCTCTGGCCTAGACATGCTATCTGTCATTATCAACATCACGTAAAAAGACCGTAAATAATTTCCCATACACCAATAGCTGGCCTCCAACAAACCATCTATGTATTCCTTATCATCTTCTAGGAGACCGCGGGCCTGGCAGGCGTCTTTATACGTTGCGTAAGTAACGTTTTCAAATTTCTTGAAATCATTCCAATCTTTAGGACCCTTAACTTTATTTATCAAGACTCTCAAATAGAACATCTCTCCGAAAGCAGGAGATACATGGTGAACACGTCCGAGGCATGTACCTTTTTGCCTTTCGACCCATTTCCTATCTTCTTGTATCCATACATAATGCTGTGGAATCTCATGATAAAGCAGTTTCTGTGCTTTTTTGTCAGTTTGATTGAGTTCCATCCATGCCACAAATTTTGTGTCATTTACAGATGCCTTGTCCAACGTAACGTCGATACTTTGGCTTGCTTCAAATATGACCGACTGTTCACCTTCTAAGTGGAATGGCAATCTTTCAACAGGTGGGAACCTATAATGTATGTCAAATCCATATATTCTCCACGCTGCTTCACATGCCGACAGATACCTGCAATCGTAATATTCTTGTATTTCATCCACATCTTCATCTTCTAGAGAAACCGTTGATCTGTCTGGACCCTTGTTAATATATTTGAATAAATATTTAATAGAACCAACCTGGTTGCACCACTCTACGTTAATGTGTGATTGAAATCGTCGTAGCAAGCCAGGGTTGTAGGGTACAACATATCCATTGTGCAGATCAATTCCATTTTTGTTTATAGTTGATCCATCATTTCTTCTTTTGTAAATTGCATACCCACTTTCGTCAATGAATGTTCGATCATTGAACTCTTTTGGAAATTTTTTGGTGCATTTGTTCTTGACCGTGCAAGGACAGCTTGGCCTTTCTGGACCACAAGGTCCATGCATCATGTGGTCAGTAACAATTTTATACAGTTCTGGATCGTCATTCTTATCTGGTATCTCTGCTGAAATAAATCGATCAATGTGTGCTGGTGTTTTTATCTTATCTGTGTCTTCGAGAAAGAGCAAAATGTGTGCATGTGGAAGTCCTCTCTTTTGGAATTCAACTGTGTAAACAGCTGCACCAATAAGATATTGTAGATATTAGTATATGGTGATGTATAGTTTACATATAATTTGTAAAAACATTTGAAAATTACAATATGACTACCTGCTTTAAGGGCACCAAAGTATTTCTTGTCCTTGAATTCTTTCATGAGGGTGTCTAGTTTTTGTTTAAAAACACGTGTGATTACGTCCGGTCTGTCTTCTGATTTTAATTTTTTTTCTTCCATAAAACGTTCAATCTCGGGCCAATTCGGGTTACACGTAAATGTAATGAACAAATCTGGGTATCCATATACCTTGCAAATTGTCATTGCATCTAAATAGTTCTGCATCATGTACCTTGGACTACCTGTGAATGATGAAGGCAATATGACCTTTTTTCCTCGTAGTTTGACCCCCGGATTCTCTTCTTCCGCCAACTTAAGTAACCGATTGAAAGTTTCGCTTCGCAGGTCTGGTTGTTGGTTTTTAACATATGACATCCGTTCAGATTCAATCATTGTGAACGCGTCCACAATAAATTGTTGACATAACCGCCTTGCGTTGAGTACCATTGAGAAAACATTTTCCCTTTCCTGCAGTGTATATGCAAAATACTCTTTCATTGAGACCCGGGTTTTTTTGTTAGTTGGTGTATAATCAGTTACACCAAAATGATATATATCTGTGTCATAACCGTCTTCACCATAAGGGAACAACAACGGATACTGAAGAGCAAGATAAGATGGGTGCAGTTCACTAATTCTTCTGAGGCCCCCTTCTTGCATATGTAGTACAATGTCCCTTTTGTTAGTTACAGAATCAAAATCCCCCACAATTAAACCAGCTACTTCATCAGCTGTAGGTAGATTGTATTCTCTTCGATCGCGTTCTCTTGTTCCAATGAGCCGTAACTTAAATTTATTTCTTTCACTTGATCTGACAAACTGTTCACCCGCCATTCTGAATTGAGCAACCAATGGGTTTATTTCATCAAGCATGTCGCGTAAATCAACTGTTAGTTGGTGGTCCATAGGATGATCGTCTGTTTGTGTAGATGGATCGTAGCTGTGTTATACAATTTTATATAATAACTTTAGTATTTTAACAAAATCTATTAAGTTTTTAATCTGTATATTTATATGTAAGATAGTTATTTTATAAAGTATGAGATGAACAAAATTAACAGCATACCTGACACCATGTATTCTATTCTGGATTTCATTTGGTCGATCATAAATATAAAGTTGCGCAAACATTGGTGGTTTGTTTGTTTTTGGCAGTAGTGTGCCCATTCTATGGTAATTCTGCCCTTGAATTCTGTAACAGTATGGACCACCTCCTCTAGTAACCGACATGTCTTGTTTTGCGCCTAAGGAAGTGAATGAAAACATAGAATTATAACGCCTTATATTCTCGATGAATGTCTTGCTTTTTGGGTGGTTTCCAGTAATAAGATTCTTCAACAATTCTGGTGGTTGTGGCATTTCATTACCTAATTTTACTTTCCCTCTTCCACAACACATTGAATATTTATTGGTGGTTTTATGTGTTTGTCCTACCATACTCTCAGCGTGCCATAAAAGCGCACCGCACGATTCACAAGGGAATACCGGATCTCCATGGTCGATGTAAACTGAGAAATAAAAATTTACAATGTTGATCATCTGAATTTCCTTGGAGTTTAATTATAAAACATAATTTGAAATAAAGTTTTAGATATTCTACAGAGGATTTGTACCGTTTGAAATACCAATAAACGAATCTCTCGATCGCGCCTGCAATATTTTCTGTCTACCTAATTTTGTTTTTTCTTTGAGTCTGTCTGATTTCCTCTTTGAACACTGAGTACCAAATGGATTGTACACAATATCACCAGGTCTCATTATTATATCTGTACCATCTTCAAGAGTTTTTTTCATTCGTGGTTGTCTCGTTGGTCTGCGGGTTAAATCTATTGTTGCTTGTTGCTGAATGGTAGAATTTTCATCTGTTTCGAGTAATAAACATTATATGTTTAGAGTTTAAAAAAAACTTGCACATTATATACAAAACACGTGTTTATCGTTTACTATAATAGAGATTCTTGAGGCTTACTTGGTACATCAACATGCTTAGGTGGTCGTCCACGGGGAGCTGAGGGTTTTGATTTAGTTTTTACTCTTGGTCTACCCATGGGACGAAGAGCAAGATCGTTACTTTTATTCAACGTGACATTAGCGTTTGAACCCTGTGTTGCTGAATTCGACATTCTCAAAACACAAATCTGCAATTGGATGATATTATGTTTATTGCTTCTCCATTGTAATTTTTATTTATAAGCTATAGTTGTATTTATTTGAGAATTATTTGTTAACATATTTTGTAAATAAGTTTGTGATAATAACCAAACTTACGGTGATTGTTATTTAGAAATTATCCTCATTTGAGCCTAATAATGTTAATAATATATCTACGTTATATGAGAAAATAAATATTTAATTTAGTTGAATTGTTTACATATTAACTGTTTTAGATTTGTGTTAGTATAATCAGTTAATAGTTGCAATTTGATTAGTGATAGCTCATATTAGTATAATTCTAGCTTATACATTAAATCAGTAGGAGAATTTAGCTGTCAAAACTCAATTGGTTAAAGCTTAGTAGTTATAAATTAGTCAAACTATTTCATTAAGTACTGTGTCCAATAGCTGCTGGACTTGTTTGATTCTAGATTAGCATACATAAGTTTCTGGACTTAAAGTTGTTTGAGATTGAATCTCTGTATTGCCGTTGTGTTTTTTCCCCCTAGAGCTGGTTCATTTGAGCTTATCATGAGTGCTTATTGAGCCTGTTCATAAGCTTAGTTGGAGCAGTGTACTGTTTGAGTTTTAGGCCTGCTTTTGTGAAATTGTGTTTGAATCTGAGTTTGGTAATCATATCTGAGCATATTAAGTGTTATAATTTAGTTTGAAACATAATGCAACTTAGCTTTGCAGGGGTGTTTGCATCTGTTGAAATCAGAGTGTAATTGTGGAATTGAAAATGAATTTTATGCAAATCTAGACTACATTAGGTACACATAGGTTGGAATAGCAATAAATCTCTTAAGTAATGCAGTGAAAGTCAAAGCTCAATTGAATCTATCACTTCAAGCTTATTTTGTGATTTAAACATCTGTGATCTCTCCAAGCTGTTAGGTTTAGTATAGATTTAGTTTAATCACGTAGAATATTATCTCAAATCAACACTTAGAGTAAGTTTAGTGCATTAGAATCTCAGTTTGGTCAATCTTAGTTTGCAAATAAAAAGTCAAAAAGATAAGCATACATAAGTTTGTGGACTTGTTTGATTCTAGATTAGCATACATAAGTTTGTGGACTTAAAGTTGTTTGAGATTGAATCTCTGTATTGCCGTTGTGTTTTTGCCCCCTAGAGCTGGTTCATTTGAGCTTATCATGAGTGCTTATTGAGCCTGTTCATAAGCTTAGTTGGAGCAGTGTACTGTTTGAGTTTTAGGCCTGCTTTTGTGAAATTGTATTTGAATCTGAGTTTGGTAATCATATCCGAGCATATTAAGTGTTATAATTTAGTTTGAAACATAGTGCAACTTAGCTTTGCAGGGGTGTTTGGATCTGTTGAAATCAAAGTGTAATTGTGGAATTGAAAATGAATTTTATGCACATCTAGACTACATTAGGTACACATAGGTTGGAATAGCAATAAATCTCTTAAGTAATGCAGTGAAAGTCAAAGCTCAATTGAATCTATCACTTCAAGCTTATTTTGTGATTTAAACATCTGTGATCTCTCCAAGCTGTTAGGTTTAGTATAGATTTACTTTAATCAAGTAGAATATTATCTCAATTCAACACTTAGAGTAAGTTTAGTGCATTAGAATCTCAGTTTGGTCAATCTTAGTTTGCAAATAAAAAGTCAAAAAGATAGTAGTAGCTTAAATTTGGGCAAAGTTCTAGGTTACCTGTAGGCTTAAAATGTGGTTTAAATTGAAATTGATTTGTTGATTTAAACTCTCTGATAGCTTGTGCACCATCTTCAACAAGTAAATCCCAAATTAGAGCTTATTTGGTCACTTAGATTTAAGCTTGAACTTTGATATCTGCTCAATAAGCTCCCCTGCACCACTGATTTTCCCTATCTTCACAAGCCTTTATCTAGCCACTCATTTAAGTTCATAGTGTGAATTTAGGTGTAAATTGAAGCTCCTACAACTGAATTTCAGGAATTGAACTTTATTTGGTCTGTGTAGCTTATTTGGACTGCTTATTTGAGTTTTCTTAAGGGCTGGTTTAGTCTAATTAATAGTGTAACCTGCATTTGTGATCATTGGCTTGTAACTTGAGATTGAGTGAATCATTTGAGTAGAGTTGAGCTTATATAAGTTAGTTACTTAATTCCTGTTCATCTGGCTTATTATGAGTAGTCTGTGCTTATTCATAAGCTTTTGTTAAAACTACTTTTTGCCTGCATTCATTGTTTCTGTGTGATCTCTGTTCTTATCTGAATTTCTTTGTGCTTATTAGAGTAAAATATTTATGTGTTCTCAGTATTGGTTCCTGCAGAATCATAAAGACATACCAATATACTTTACGGTAAATATATACGTATATGGTTCAAAAATTCACAATTACATATGCTGTAAAACCACCAATGTTAAAGTTATAAATAAGCTTGTTACATTCAAAACATATATTTGACTATGATAAACATGTGTAAAACCTGGTTTACGCCCAACAGGAGGTGTTTGATCACCACCTTCAAATATCTTCTTAGGGTTACCTCTTGAAAGCCTCAGTGAATGTTTGTCCCTGCATTGTCGAATGTTTTGTGCTTATTAGAGTAAAATATTTATGTGTTCTCAGTATTGGTTCTTGCAGAATCATAAAGACATACCAATATACTTTACGGTAAATATATACGTATATGGTTCAAAAATTCACAATTACATATGCTGTAAAACCACCAATGTTAAAGTTATAAATAAGCTTGTTACATTCAAAACATATATTTGACTATGATAAACATGTGTAAAACCTGGTTTACGCCCAACAGGAGGTGTTTGATCACCACCTTCAAATGTCTTCTTAGGGTTACCTCTTGAAAGCCTCAGTGAATGTTTGTCCCTGCATTGTCGAATGTGATGGACTACCTTATTAAGATATTTATTTGTTCAAGAATCCTTTTAGATCACGCATAATAACCATGGTAATATTACAGTAAAAATAAAACATTGCAAAAACATATATGCTTTATTAAATTAAAACATATATGCTTTATTAAATTTGGTTCAAATATTGATAACAAAAAAAAGGGTTGGTTCATTGGTAAAGACTATACATATCTTATACCAGGTCAACAGTTCGAATCCTTTTAGATATCTTATACCAGGTCAACAGTTCGAATCCTTTTAGAGTTTTTTTTCGGATTTAAATAAACATCACACGAATTTTATATTAAAAAAAACAAAAATATATAATGATGACATGCAAATCTGTAAAATATACATTGATGACATGGCACTAAACATGATGACATGGACTTAATGCATGATTATTTGGCAGTCAATGGTCAAACGCCTCCTGTTATATATAATATAGAGATATATATATATATATATATATATATATATATATATATATATATATATATATATATATATATATATATATATATATATATATATATATATATATATTATGCATTTAGACAAAAATAAAAATGAGGACAAAATAAACTTTGGACAAATTAAAAAAAAAAAAAAAAAAAAAAAAAAAAAAAAAAAAAAAAAAAAAGACAGCATAAGACAAAAATGCAGACTGCCACCCTACCACTAGGGAGGGTTTGGCAATTTTCCTGGCTTGAGTTATCCGGACCCTCTATAGGGAGGGTTTGCCAATGATTGGATGCATCCTCTAGTTGTACGGTATGCATCAACGGTTGCACGATTTGACTAAAAGGCTATGATGTGACACCATAGAAAGGGTTATGATAACACATCCCATTTTCCTCTAGAGCCCGTCCGGTTAATGCATCCCATTTATAATATGTTGTTGTTCTAAAAAAAAATAGGTAAAAGTGAATTTAGTTTTCACTAGACTCAATCATTTTAATTAAAAGTAGTGCTTCTTTAATTTGTAATTTTTTTTCCTTATAATACAATAAAAGGAAATTGTTCACCCGGTGGGTTCGTTCCTACAATCACTATGATCGCTGAGGAGGATAGCATTAATGTTATCCAAAAATTGGAATATGGCTTCATCCATTATTGAGCCTGCAAGAACTCTTTAATAGATTGGTTGATGAAATTATATTGCATCAAAGACGAATTTCCGTCACTTATTATGGCATTTGTCTCCATAGGTGGAAATTAGACCGCTGTCCACCAAATGTTTTATTCCAAACGAAAGTAATAATGGATTATTGTTTGTACAGAAATTGGAAAAGAAAATACTACGTATGTTTCATGATGTTTACCAAATTAAGCGCCTTATGTTATGCTCGTAACTAAGTTTGTCATTTAATTTTCATGTCATATATCTGGTTTATTGATGTTTAACAATTAATCGAAAATTATTTGCACTAAATTGTTGGATTTCTTAATATACAAAACAACTATCGTTTTTTTTTTTTTTTTTCTTTTTTTTTTTTTGGAATATAAAATAACAGTGGTTTTCAAAAATATATAAAATAACAGTGGATACAAAATGAAAGGCTTTACCTAATTTGAGTCTGTGACGGTGAATTTAAACATCGTAGATTTGTCTACCAAAATGTCATAAACCCAAAAATCTGATGTTTGAGTTTTCTGGTGACTAAAATCACATGACATAACAATATCATTATTTGTAGCGTTGTCAAAATGACTTGGTCTTCTCGGCTCCAACATTTTGGCAAATGCAAAAACTATTTACAAATATATGTATTAGAAATAAAAAGAAGTCTATATTTTTGTCTCTGAATTACTTTGCAGTGAAAAACAACTTAACAAATTATTATTGACTGATTGACTCACTATTCCCGCTGAGTAAGTTATATCAGCACAAACGTTACATTGGTGCTTCACTTTTATGCGTATAGCTAAAAGTTATTGAGTTAATTTTTATTTTATTTTTTTGAGGAAAAAAAATGACGCTTAATTGCTCGTAACCTATACTCTTACAGGCAATGAAGGGATATATTCATATATCCTTTGACTTTTGTCTTGACCTTTTTTACCTTTTACATAAAGTGATAAGTATTCCAGAGTGTGTCGATGTAGGATTATCGTCTCTTTTCTATTTTATTCTACTATACTTCCTAGTTTCCACGCCTTTTTTGATATTTTAATACAATATATTGGGATAGAACTAGAATAGCTATATAACTAACACTTTCAAGAAAACCGATTCTCTTGTAGGTATACCAGTTGTCAAAAATGGTTTTAGCTAGTGAATAGAAAGTCTTAAAAATATCTAGTCATGAAAAGTAGTCAATGTATGTATAACTATATGTGTGTATAACAATAAAAGAACATCCAATTAATAAACTTATTTTGCTTAAAAGGCTTACATCAACGACAGCCCTCGCGACAAAGATTATTGATGCTCACTTGGACCATTTTCTCATTCCTTTTCAAAAGGTGGCTTGTCCATGGTTAATATTTTTCCTTTTAAAAAAGACAATATGTTAACTAAGCCAACAATCCAGAAAATCCATTGCAAAACAGGACATCATAGACCCATATGCCTAATGAAAAAGATACTAAAAATAGACAAGATTTTTCATATTCCATTTAATCGGTTAGGATCAGTTTTTGACTCAGATATACACTGACTCCCTATGACTAGAAACAATATTTATTATATCTCAACAGATTTATACATTGGGCAAATACCATAAAAAAACATCATACTTGTTTTAAAATACATTTTTAGGTATCGAACAAATTTTTTTCCTCGTATGAGTACTGAACTTTCATTTTTTTGGCCTTTTTGAGGCACTTTGTGACGTTTTTGCCCCTCGAATTATTAAAAATCCAGGGGTAAAATGTCACAAAGTGCCTCTTAATGAAAGTTCAATACCTATATGAGAAAAAAAATTGTTCGATACCCAACAGTGACTTTCTTAGCAAGTATAGTGTTTATTTTATAGCATTTGCCTTTATACATTTAGCTTGATTCTAGTTTATAGAGGTCTTTTGATGATAAATTGCCATTAGCATAAATTTGTGTAATAACTCAATGAATAAAGTTTCAACAAATAAGTTTAAATGATTGTAAAATAATATAGATGTTCCTATAAACAAAGATTTATCAGACGGCTATATGTATTACTCCATGTTTATATATAACAAGATATATATAGAGAAAATGAAGCAAAAACCTATATTTATGCTTGATTGACAGCTGCGTCTATTAAAATAATCAAGCTATAAGCATTAATTTTTCATTTAAATATATGTAACAACTACTATTAGTCTATTACGAGGATGATAGCCCGCGCGCTGCTGCGGGTTTTTTGCCTAAATTTTTTTGCCGGTGTGTATTTCATCATATCAGATGATTGAAGGCACAATGAAGCTACAAAATATTATAAACAAAAAGGAAGAGAAGGCCGTTATTTTTGAACTATTATAATGATCTAAAAGTTAAAACATACTTGATTAGACCTGGAAGGCATGTCATTTTTAGGGGTTAGCTTAAGGTCGTTTTTGGCTTCCCTCGGCGCTCTTTATCATATAATCAGAAATCTGCTGCAAAAAATCAAACAGAATGGATTTTTTTTTTTTTAAAGTTTAAAGCAAATAGCTAATATACCGTCAATCTATCATTGTCCTGTGACGCCACCAATAACAAAGTTTTTACTTTCCACTGACGAACACAATCAAATTAAATGCTCTGTCGTATATTTATGTTTCATATTAACCACCTAAAAAATTTATGATTCGAGATTAAAAATATAAAACGACTCCGCTGGGGATCGAACCCAGAATCTCTGGTTTCGTAGACCAATGCCTTATCGATTGGGCCACAGAGTCTTTGTTGTATCGTTTTTCATTTCCAACATACTTATAAGAATAAATATATTGTTATCTTTAGTACCTGTGCTGTGGCTAGAATCACTTTTCCTTTAGGGTCTCTTAAAGCAGAAGAATCACCAATAGCAAATATGCGAGGGTGACCCTTAACTTGAAGAGCTTCGTCTGTCTCTGCTTGTCCTCTACCATTAACAGGAAGCTCATAAGTCCAACCATTTGGTTCCAGTTCTGGTAGTAAAGGTTTATTCCCAACAGTCCACAAAAGTAAATCAGTTTCCAGAAGTTGAGTTTTTGCCCCTTGGCTGCATCTCCACGATTAATTATTCTAGATCATTGACAGTTGCTGCAATATCTTATTGCTTGAGAGGGCTTGCAAGATCACCTGCATTTCCTATACGACGAACATAATACCCTAGTAGAAGTTGATCGTTCCTCGAGTTGAGAGCCTGCAAGGTAAGATATCTGTCTGAGATATGCCAACGTGAATTACCGTAACATGCTTTATTAAGTATGTGATGTGAAAAAAGAGGTGCAGGTTAATCTTAAGGCGTTATGCTATAACTAATGGTCGCAAAATGGTGGTTGGGGCAAGTTAATGACAGATCAAATGGGCTCAGGTCAAAACTTCAAATAGGTATGCCTAGGTCTAGGTGTAGTAGATTGACCCGCCAACAATTTTTTGTGTTCTGTAAGTATGTAACTAATTAATGTATCAGATATAATTAAACTGTATTATTGAAAATAGAAAATTCAATTCCTTTGAACAAAATGTTTTAAGGAGATAATAAGAACATGAATATAAGAGACATCTGGGAACCACCTTAACATGTTCAACCCATTTACCCCATTTCATTTCCTTTTTCATATAACTGAGCTGAAAATGGCGTCTCAACAAAAAACTTAAAATCTGAAAATGAAAGCTCCTGCTTGGATGGACCATGGAGTCACAATGTATGATGCATACAACGCCCTATATGGTTTTATTCAATATTTGAAGTATTTTGTAATCTATAATATTTCGATTATCATAATTAACTTGGTATTTGATTAAAAATAAATAAATAAATTTATTGCAAGGCGACCCCCTTTTGGACCCGTAATGGTTAATTGTGTGTTTTGATCCTTGATCCGCCCCACCCCTGTTTGCCAAATCTAAGAGAAAAAGCTTTACAGGTATTTGATTAAAATAAATAAATAAATAAATAAAAATAAAAAGTTGTCGCGACGCACCCTACCTATTAGGACCCGTAATGAATAATTGTGTGTTTTGATCCTTTATCCGGCCCACGCCTTTTTGCCACATCTAAGAGAAATGCAAACTAAAAGGTTTATAGGTAAGCTATCTAATGAGCCTAATAGCCCATTCAAGATTGTATGCTTCATAGAAATATGAGTTGATTAGAAAGAAAAAAAAAATTATTACCTTCAAAGCAGCTTCTTTATTTCCAGGAGGAGAAGCTGGCAACATCGAGGAGTCAACACTAATGGCTTGTTAAAATAGTGAACGAAAACAGGGGAAACCAAACAGTATTTGAAAAATCACACCAGAACATTTACAATACATAAATAACCAATAGTCAAATAAACTCAAGGCGTAGAACGTTCATGCCCATCATCCCCATGTAAACTGGTATAACCCGCCGCTAGTCTTATAGTCATACGTACAATAACAGTAACCATGAATAAATTAGTATTAGGTTTACGGTTCAATAATTTCATTGTGTCTAAATGTATAGATTAGCTTACGTTGAACAGATTGCTACGAACACATAATATTGCTACAGCAAGTTTTAGCCTGTGTCGTTGAGGAAATGTAAAGTTCAAATAAGCAAGTAATAAAGCATTCATCTCGTTCATTTTTTGTTTTCCATAACTCTCTATCAAAAATAGATCCAAATTACCTGCACAAATCCATTACAAATATGTATTACTTTCAGAATCTATAATATTTATTATTGTAGATATACTTAATTTTATGCACACTGGTAAATATACAAATGACTACCTATTTGATCAATAAGAAAAGAGTTCACAATGACAATGATTTTTCAGTAAAACAAAATTTAGTTAATTATAGAATTAGGAAACAAATACATAGTTAAACATGTTGTGTACTAAACAGACCAAATAGAAGGGTGTCCTACTGTAATTTTGTTGTTTAAAGGTGTGCAATAACAAAAACATTTAAATGGGGAGCATTTAACATGTTTGTCCATTGTGACCGTTTTAACCCTTATTTTTTTAATTTACCCGTTTAACCTCTATGCAGATTTAACAGTACACTGATAAGAACCCATAATCAGATCACAAAAATGTTAAGAAAAACGTATTTACCTTAACATGCCATGTTCCTTTATCCCACATGTTCATTTGCAACATCAACTGATCCCACACGTTCATTTTCAACAGATCACATGAAAAAAAATGAGGATGTTGTTTCCGCTGTTCATTTGCAACATCAACTGATCCCACACGTTCATTTTCAACTGATCCCATAACTGACGTGCGTAATCACATGGCTCTGTTCGATGCACGTCTAACAGCAACAACAATCTGATCACCATTTTTTTTTATCAATTGGTGGCAGAACTTTTGTGCTTACACAGCTAGTAGTTCATCTGTTTTTGCAATGTTGGGATTGAAATAGTAACGTGTGACTGGTGTTCCCAAGAGTTGTAATGAAATTATCATAATGTTTTTTTATGTACCTGTTACGACGTAGCATGATGCCATTGAGCCTACGATGGTCTAAGTCTCGACCATTTGTTCATTGGATTTCGCATTAGGCATCCTTTGCACCCAGTTATCTTCAAAATCGTTAGGTACAATTATTACCTGTAAAATAGAAGAACATAAGCATATAACATTCTGAGTTGCAAGCATCTTATGAATGGTTATCAATAAAATGAAAGCTAAAAGAAAAAGGTATCACAAAGATTTGGAAAAAACATTAGTTGTTCCTTTTTCTTGTATCTAAAAAGTATCACAACAGAAACGAAATATCCGTAAGATTTCTTTTTTTTTTTTTTTTTTTCTTTGCACATTCTGTCGGAGTTATTAGCAAGATACACTATTGGATATTGTATATTATAGTCCAAGTGAAAGATCAGACAACTTCCCCTGTTTCATGCACCTTTGTAGGTCGTTCTTGACCAATAAAAAACTTATGAAGTCTTTTACATATCTCCTTTGCAGTCGAAAACTATTACCCAAATTAGATCCCAACCCCATCAACACACCCCTTGAACACACCCACTAAACCAACTCACTCAACCCGGTCATTGAACTCATCTCCTGAACACACCCCACCCCCTGAACACACACAGTGAGCTTCATCGACGGCGTTGTCCAATATTTCATAAATCTGAATAAATTCATAAAAAGAAATTAATAAATAAAAAGCAGCGAGATGATATGAGTTAATGCAACCAAACCAAACCACGGAGCATACCAGATGGTGCAGACGACGGAAACTTCGTACTTCAAATGTACATTCTAGTTTTTTTCCCTCACAGCATCCAAGCCTTCTATTATCTAAAATGGGGAAAATAAAACTTCTCTAAATAGAAAATGAGGGGTCAACTGCTTATAATGGAAAAAACAAACAGTTAAAAATAAGCAAATTAGTATCTGCTTATAGTTTTTAAGCGCATAAGCAAACTATCAAACAATCTCAAACACTTCCTCGTTCACCTTTTGAAATATGTATATAATCACCTTTGTTGAGTAAGGCTGAAAAGCAAGTACGACATGTAATGGGTAAAACTGAGTAGCCTCGACATGACAATCTAGTAGCATCTCCAATAGCCTGTAGTCTGATTCAAACCATATCTAAATTATAGAATTTAGAAAATAGACCAAAAAAAAATTCAAGAAGCTCACTTGGAACATGATAGGACAAACATGTTTTGCCCAGGCCTTTAACCAAGTAACACCTTCCTGGTCTCTATTGCGCGACCAGCAACCCATATTGCAACTGCCAAAACAGAAACTTCCAACCCTTAGCCACTACTTATATATTTATCAATAATAGTTGTATTCTTCTATAATTAGCAATTAACAATTAAGATTCAATATGCACTTTGAGGCACCAAAAAACTATAAGCACATATACATTTCCAATAAGCAATCCCAAGCAACTGAATACCTAAAAAGATGCTAAATTTAGCGTTTTCCATAAACTTCAAACTAAACTTAACTAAATTAAACATTAGAAAGCATCGATTTTTATCATTACAAACTCAGAAACAATGATTCGAAAAACCAAAAACAGCAATCAAGATAAAATTATACAAATTCACCTAAACTTATAACCGTCTTTTTATTGCAGGAAATAGTGGCTAGCTACCAATAGAACCCCTAAAATCAAAACAAATACTCAACTACTAAATCTCAAAAAAAAAAAAAAAAAAAAAAAAAAAAAAAAAAAAAAAAAAAAAAAAAGCTAATTATGTCAAAACCCTAATTTCAAATTTAAATTCTTATATATGTATAAGTCATAATAATTGTTAAATTTTAAAGAAGAAAAACAAATTGACAACAACAACAAAAATGATCATCATATATTAAACGTTGATTTCGAGCAAAAAGTCAAAAACCCTAATTTTTCATAATTAATAGCAAAAAATTAAAATTCGGGAAATCATAAATACCTTTAAACAATCGTCCGCCATTATAACTGTCGCTGATGATAATTATGCGCCGGTGCAATAAGGAATAAGATGGAGATCTCCTAAGATGAATGAATAATCTGGAAAAATCTTGTAACATATAACATATAAATGAGTGGCTATGACATAAAAAGTACACCCACTAACAACATTTGAGTAAGAATAAGCCACAAATTTGCTTTCCTCTCACAAAAAAGATCCAAACCCGGTCAAATGGGTAAGTACTGTAGAAACAACTGTAGCTACACTCACATATTTTACTATAGATGCCCCGACTCCGAATTGTTTTCGGGTTTTGTTAGCTCCGGTGGATCTCCGGTAAACTGGAGAATGTGTGAGGGGGATAAGATTTTTTGCGGGTATGGAGAAAAGAATGGGTCGGACATGGACAACCGGGCCAAAAATAATGAACAGTAGTGATCTTCAGTAAAGTAACGGGTTTTAGTATATAGATATAATTTGTAGTCATTTTTAAACTGCAAGAGATGCAAACTAACATTCAAACAAACCCTTCTGCCTACTTTTATGGTATAATTCTTTAAAAGATACTAGTACAAATAATTCTGTCGAGTATTACATATTGTTTCATTAGTTTTTGTAATCTGGTTTCGAATATTAAATTCAAGAGAGCGCAAGTCACATATTCAAGATAGCACAAGTTACAATTAGTATATTTTTATAATGGGATGTGATTTGTACACCATTTTTTTTTTGCCATCCACCACTAAATTATGCATAGCAGTGTTGTACTGTATGCATCACTGGTGTGGTTTAGTGGTGTATAGCCAAAAATAAATGGTGCACAAATCATTTCTCTTTTATAATTTAAATCCACTGTCTCAGTTGAACTGTTCTAGTATTAATGCACGCGCAAAAGTTTGCTGGTTTATGTGATCTTGTATTGGATCAACAAATTGCCTTCTATTTTTAGCATTACATTATCTACAGGGTTAATTCTTGCAAAACGTACTATACTTATAAAGAAAATCACTTCTGCGCAGCGAACAAAAGAAAATGCTTATTTGAGTACTTATGTTGACACTTTTGCCTTTCTTTGAGTATTATGACAATTTTACCCTTCTAAATTACATAAATAGTCCCTGTTGGTTTGCGAAAATTGCATCCATCGTCCTTAGGCTAAATTACATAAACGGTCCATGTCGTTTGAAGAAAATTGCATCCACCGTCCCTATTTTTTTTCCAAATTATTTTTTTCGAAATTCTTATTTTTCGGATTTTTTTTAATTCATTTTTTTCAATTTTATTTAAATAATTTCGAAAAAGAATCTTGAAAATTTCCAAAAAACTCAGAAAAATATATTTTTGAAAAAAATGGAAAAGAATATATATTTTTGAAAAAAAATATTTTTTTGGAAAAAAAAATATTTTTGAAAAAAAAATATTTATGGAAAAAAATTCAAAAACAAAATATTTTTGAAAAAAAAAATATTTATCCAAAAGAAATTTTGGAAAAAAATATATTTTCGAAAAAAAAATTTTGGAAAAAAATATATTCTCGAAAAAGAAAATTCGAAAAAAAATATTTTTTTCAAAAAAATATTTTTGAAAACATAAAATATTTACGAAAAAAAATATTTTTGAAAAAAGAATTTCGAGAAAAAAATATTCTTGAAAAAAATACTTTTGAAAAATAAAAAATATTTTCGAAAAAATAAATATTTTAAAAAAATGGAAAAAAGGGACGTTGGATGCAAATTACAAAAACTCAAGGGTAAAATGGTCATTATAAATTTTTTTTCATCTTTATTACTCATATAAGGACAAAAATGTCAACATTAGTACTCAGTTAAGCATTTTTTTTATTCGCTACTCTGAAGTAATTTTCTTAACAAGTATAATACGTTTTAACAGAATTAACGCTTATTTATATAGAGATTAAAAATCTATATCAACCCGCTAAGCACACAGTGAGGACACAGATTGGGGCGCTGCCCTTAGACCTCGCAAAGTGGCTTTTTATAAGAGACATTCAAGCCCGCATTCACCACCATCATCACTTCAGTTTTCTCTCTCTACAACTAATTTCATAACCAACTTAATATAATAAAACAACGCATGCATCATCAAAACATACTCTATTTAAACACAAATATACCTCACAAAAACCATTTAATAAACACAAACAAAACATACCTCTAAGACTCGGTCATCTGCAAGATCGAGTTTGCATTTATTCTTGCCCAAGACGCGTCTAACTTGATGAGTGTAGTAGCATACCACTCGTCCAGCTAGGACGAAGACTCCATTTTCCTTGTGTTATTACGCATGGTCTTACTTCTTCCGCTCATCAGGGTCAAAATTAGATTAATTTATACAAGCTTGCTGTCCGCACTTGTTTGACTAGTAATTGTGGTTTAACCTGAAATTAATCTTTTTGTTGTTATGTAAACACTACTAGAAAGCAAGAATGTACCCACGGCTGTAAACCATACTCATACCATAGTGGTCATATTCATATACGCATATACTAAAGCCCGGCCGCGGCGGCTTATTACACTTGTTAACCACAACCAAAATTGCACCCGCGTCTAGTTAACTTTGCATTTTCACACAAGTTAGCGGCCACATAATCATATCCGCGAGTCACCTTTTTCTCTCGTTAGTTTTAATCACTAAATACAGTATTATTAGTCTAAATCAATTTAAAGATTGAAGAATAAAATAGTAAGGAAAAGGTAGATGAACTAAAAGTAGAAGCATGTGCTAGAGATAAAGAAGGCCACGGTAACCGTTAAGACAAGCATATATGTGCGTGCACCTGGTTCTTTGCTACCCTTCGACCTTTCTACTAACCGCTACAATTTGGGCATACTCATTATTTAAGGCAGCCATATATCTAGCTCGTAATGTAATGTAATCTTACATATTTTAAACAAACTTTTGATTCGAATGTGTGGCTTATAAGTCAAAAAGTAAGGTGAATCTTCTAGTTATGTTTTGATTTCTAGTCACACATTTCAAATAAGAGGGAGAATTTTAAAGATAGATGCATTAGTTTTTCTTCTTACCCTTCTTATTTTAATTTTTCTTCTAATTTGATCATAACTCATGTTTCGATATCTAAGTGTCCTTGTAAATATAAAAAACGACATGTTTTCCGATTCATCCTCTTACTTACTTCCTACACTTTATGTGTTATTATCTGCATATATCAAGTACTATCAAACTAGGACTAAATTACTTGAAACAAAAGAAGTTTAGAAAACAAAATATTATTTCATTTTCCTTATAAGTCATTTTCATGAGATCTTGGTTTCTCTCTCCACAAACATTGGAGATATTACAGTCATCTCCCCACCACGTGACTGGGGTAAAAACACCAATTGATTTTGTCTTCAGGCGTACGTTAGTAAACCCTTCTGTCTGTCAACAAACATGTACTGTATAAGATCTAGCTAACATTTACGGCTGTTCAAGATCCTGCCCCTACTAAAGCATGCTTAACCTTTACTCTCCCATCATTTTTGAAGACCAAAGTCTTTTTAAAATTTTTAAAATATTTTAAAATTTAGAATAATTCTGAAAATACCCCGGCTTCCTAAGACTTGAGCTTTTCTAGACGGAATTTTTTTGTTTTGCCTTTCTAGACCATTTGCATCGGTAACTTGAATTTAGCCAACTATGCCGCTACTTGTCCGACATGAAGATCGCCGGTTGCCTAAAAAGTATATCAATTGTCAAAAAGTACACAAGTTGCCATATCTTGTAATCTGTAAATTCACACTTGTCACTTACAGATTTTAGTTGCCCAAAAAGTACTGGTTACTCTGATTTAGTAAAGCAAACACAAAAGATTTCGTCTATAAAAGCCCACGCCTTGAGCAACCGGGGCATTTTTGAAATTATCCCTTAAATTTTCAGATAAAAGTTGTATAACAAGTCTAGTAGCTGGTAAGAAATACTAGTCAATTATAACATGCATGCAATTTTGTGTTTATCTATATAACTCCAACTGCACTACTAACCAACGACGCAAATTGGCCAAAACATCCTGTAAACAAATCATACGTGAAAAACAATGTTTGAGCTTATTCCCTTTCCCACTCGAAAATAAGAAGACATTCTACGAAGAACGCTTAACAATAAACATGTTATTAAGCAATCACCACTCCGACTATGTATTTGTTTGTGTTAACATTGTTTTTGGACAGTTGTTAACACGATATGATAACCAACAAGAATTTGAACAAGTTTTTTTTTTTTTTTTTTTTTTTTTTTTTTTTTTTTTTTGGTAAAAGGGATGATTCCCCGGTAAAATATATTAATTACCCAAAAGTTCCGATAAGAACAATGGAATGTGACTGAGAGTCACATTAACTTCAAGCCATAGCCTGAACAGCCTCTAATCATATGACATGCCATATGATAACTAAACTATTACATAGCCAATAACACCAATAGGAAAAAGACCACCTAATGGTGCAAAAACAAGTTTGGGTTAAATAATAAATAGGTTTGGATCAAAACAGGTTAACCCATCTAAACTGTTTAATAAACAGGCCGTGTTTGTGTTAAGTAAGTATCAACGAGGTCAACCTTGAACCCGTTTAAATATATAAGCCTCAAAAAATAAATACAGTATATAACTTGGACTTCATGTTAAGTTTGGATTTAAACTTATTTTGTTATGTACTTGACAATGAATTACAATTATAACTTGAAAATAATTGAAATTGTTGTATACTTATTTATATCTTACTACCTCCGTCCCATATTAAATGTCCACTTTGAATTTTCAAAGTCTTGTTTTATTAACTTTGACCATAAATATTTTTATATATGATATATAATACATGATGCAAAATATATGAATGAATTGGGTTTTAAATGTACTTTTCATTGATATAATTTTTATCAAGTATAATAAAATACAAACAAAAATATTTAAAGGTCAAAGTTAAAGGAAAAAGACTTGAAAAGTCAAAACTGGACATTTAATAAGGGACGGAGGGAGTATTTCTTTTTATCAATTTTTAATTTTAACTAGTTGAATCAAAAAATCATAAACCTTCTTTCATCGCTTGACATATTTACTTAAACATGTTAAACGAGTTACACTTGTTATGCATATCGGGGTTATGATTGAATTTTTTGACACGATTAATAAAGGAGTCGTGTTTAAGTATAAGTTATACTGACCTGCTAACCAGCGAACCAGAATAGATCAACCCAAGCATAACTCGATTTACACCCTTACAAAAATTCCCCAAATCTAACGGGAGGCAGAGATAAAAACAAATTGAGTGACTTTCTTTTATGTTATAATATTTTCTTTCCATGAATAACTATAATTGCTAAGAGTCTGTTCACGAGTTTTTATTTAGAGAGAAAATAAGATAAGTTGAGAGGAAATTAAAAAAAAAAATCATGTTCACAAGGTTTTTTAAGAAAAGAGAAGTAAATTATGTCAAAGTTTTCTTTCAAATATTTTTCGAAAATAGAGATGATTTGAAGATAATATAATTTAGTTCCATACCTCTTCTTTTCTCACTAAAAACCAACTTTTTTCTCTTTCCTTTTCTCTATTTTTACCCTCTCTATTTGTCTTATTTCTGTCTTATTTCAGTTTTACACCGAGAAACAAAGTGTAAGGAACTTCCATTTCAAAAAAAAGGAAGTTCCATATATTGTTTGACTTATTTATACTATTTGCTCTGTCTCATTTCAGAGTGAGGAAAATAAAACTGGCCCCTTTTAATTCATATCATCATCAAGATTAATAATGGGTATGTATTCTTTTCATCATTATCATCTTCTTATTCATTCTTTTTTATTTGCTATAAATAGTTGAATATTTGGTATATGAATCATGTGATTATATATTTATACATATAAAATTGGCCCCCACATATTGTTTGGTGGTTTAAGGCTTTTCTATTGGCCATCTTGATATCTTGTTTTTTAATTTGAGTTTATATAATGATACTAAATCTTGATCATTAATCATTATATGGTGTGACCCTTTTTTAGCATACATTCTTGTTTACTTAATATGCACTCTTTGTTTCTTTATTCATATATAGTTTGTTTTAATGCTTTTTGATTGTATATACTTATGTTGCATGAAGTGTTTTAAAGAGCTTTGGTGACTAGAATGAGCTATTCTGGAAATATGGAAGACGAATACGAGAAGTTTATTCGACGAATGAATCCGCCTAGAGTTGTTATTGATAACGAGTCTTGTAAAAATGCTACCATAATTCAGGTATACATTGATATTCATATGATATGGGATGTTTATGAAAAAGTTTAATCATTTGTTATATAAAGTCTGTTGTTGTAATAGGTGGATAGTGCTAATAAGCATGGTATACTTTTGGAAGTTGTACAAGTACTTACTGATCTTAATTTCGTCGTTACGAAAGCTTATATAAGTTCTGATGGAGGGTGGTTCATGGATGGTATAATTCTGCTTCTTTTTTCTTGTTTCGTTTTGGCCCGCATCTAGTTTCGTAGTGATTTTAATGATTCTCTTGTTTTCTATATAGTTTTCAATGTTACTGATCAAGAAGGGAACAAAATTACTGATGAAGAGGTTTTGGATTACATTCAAAAGGTGATATTGTTTTAGATTATTTAAGGAAAGGGTCTCAAAGAGTCAAAGGGGTGCTTGGGATTGTTTATAAAACTTTTACCTGGTTATTGATTTTTGAAATAAATAGACTGAAGCTGTTTATCCAAGGGAGATTATTTTATAATCAGATAAGAATTTTATAATCAAATGCTAAAGTAAACTACTTGTATTGTAGGATTGCTAATTTTCAACTGCTAATTATCAGCTTAGTAAATAATTAAACAATATACCAACCTGCTTATATTTAAGTGTTTATTTACTCTAGATTAAGCAGATTATCAGATTTAACCAAAATTCATACTCTAAGCAATCCGAAACATTCTTGAGAATGCAATAAGCAAATTAAATAATAAGTTATAACAGAAAATTACTTTTTATATTGGTAGCATTTCATAATCTGATTCCTTGAGTTTTTTTTTAATGTTTTATTTTATTTCAGGCTCTTGGTTCCGAGACTAGTTTTACAACATCGATGGATTCTGTTGGGGTAACATTCTCAACAGACCACACGGTAATCGAGTTAATAGGAAGTGATAGACCTGGCCTACTATCGGAACTTTGTGCAGTTCTCACACACTTAAAGTGTAACGTGTTAAACGGCGAGGTATGGACTCACAACACACGGGCTGCATCTGTAATGCATGTAACTGATGAAGAATCAGGCTTATCCGTTACAAATCCTGAAAAGCTTTCTGCTATAAAGAAAATGCTTTGTAATGTGCTTAAAGGTAGTATCAACGGTAATGAAGCTAAAACTGTCGTTTCTCGTGGTGGGACCCACACAGAGAGACGGCTTCATCAAATGATGTTTGCTGATAGAGACTATGATAGAGTAGATAATGGTTGTAGTGAAAAAGAAAGGCCGGATGTTAAGGTTGTTAATTGGTATGATAAGGATTATTCGGTAGTTACAATAAGGTGTAAAGATAGACCGAAACTTTTGTTTGATACAATTTGCACGTTAACGGATATGGAGTATGTGGTGTTTCATGGAAATGTTGATACCGAAGGGCCAGAAGCTTACCAGGTTTGGAAAGTTTGTTATTTAGTTTATCTTCTTTTATTTATTTATTTATTATTATTATTATTATTTTTTTAATTTTAGAAGTTTATAACGAGTTGGTTTATTTTTTAACAGGAATACTGTATCAGACATGTTGATGGTTCTCCGGTGAACTCTGATGCCGAGAGGCAAAGAGTGATCCAATGCCTAGAAGCTGCTATAGAAAGAAGAGTTTCTGAGGTAAACACAAGTCGAATTTTGCTACTTTTGAGCACGTTTCAGAAATGGTCAATTTAGTATTAACTAAAGTGCTCGTTAACATTGAATTTTTTAGCTTTTTGATCTTAAAAATAACCTAATCTTACAGGCTAAGATATTAGTTATAAGTTCTTATCACTTTTTAACAGTAAAGAGAGGTTTTCATGTCGAAATTGGAAGCTATAAAATAGCTTATTTGACACTCAGAAGTCAAATATGGACTCCTTTTTGTTGGTATCTTATTATTCACATCCATTCAAGTGGGCACTTTCAGGATTTTAAGTTCTTTGTTTTATGCTAATTGGGTGCTATTCCGTTTTAGTACTGGCTAGCTAGCTAGTACTTGTTTAAGACAAAATTTTGGATTATTATCTGCACTACTCGTGATTGGATCCCAAGTGATTAGAAGTTACTATCAACTTTTCTTACATCATATTGGTCCCTAACCATTAACATAAAATCTTTTGTTTTGTCTAAATATGTTATTTTGTTGTATCTTCTGGTTCTCGTGTGAACCTTGCTTCGTTGATATTCGGAAACTGTCAAATTCATGTAGATTAATGCATAATTTTTACTGTATCCTTCTTAGTTTTTCTAATAAATTGTGTTTTGTTTTATGTAGGGATTGAAGCTAGAACTATGCACAACTGACAGAGTTGGGCTGCTATCTGATGTCACGCGTATTTTCCGTGAGAATAGTCTCACTGTCACGAGAGCTGAGGTGTCAACACGATCAGGAAAAGCCATGAACACATTCTACGTCCGTGATGCTTCAGGGTACCCCGTTGACCCCAAGATTATTGATTCTATAAGGAAAGAAATCGGGCAGACTATACTTAAGGTGAAAGGCCACCCGCAAGACTTTAACCAAAGTCCTCAAGAATCCTCCAATAGGTTCCACTTCCGTGGCCTTTTCAAGACTAAATCTTTTTGCAACTTTGGCATCGTTAGATCATACTCATGAGTTACTACTAAATACCCTTATGGTAAAATTGTTAAACTCGTAGTTGATAGTACCTTGTACATGGAAGCCACACCTAGTCATTCGCGACCGGCCAACTAGATTTTTCTTACACAGAAAAAGGCACAATCCCTTGTGAGGGTAGCAAGAAATGATTTGTAAATATCAAGATTCTAGTTTTTGTTTACTTTATTGTGGATTCTATAATTTGTTCAATTTATTTCTGTGGGATTAATTGAGACATACATATGGTCAAACATATTTCTGTCACAAATTGGGAGTGGTTTGAATTGAAAGGTTAATATTTGAATTTAGCTTGTGGTGAGTTTTGTCTATCTTTGACAAGAAAAGTCGGTTGTTGTGTTATTTTCAGTATGTCACTATATAATATGTTGCATGCCCACATCATGCAATAAATTGTTTTTACTTTAGGATGCATCGAAATTGATTTAGCAAAACTTTTGTCAAATGTTTTGAACAATTTTATTGAAGACAAAGACAGTTTGACGATAACATGTATGGTGCATCATTGTGAATCGTATGTTATGTGCTTTTCAAACAACAATGATTGTTGGTTTTGTACCAAATTAGCACAACTAGTGGCTTGAAGCTCGTATGGTAATTCGGGTTTTATTCGTCTAAAGCCTTTGGCTATGTTTGCATTTAGTTGTTGTCGTTTTATTATGAATTTGCTAAACGTACCCTTTAATTATATTTTCTATAAAAAAAAATCGAGTGAAATCAATAGCTTCAACAATCACGAGTTATTTTGGGCGACGACCGTTGGTTACTTATACAGGTGATTCGTGTATGGGTTTTTTGCCGAACCTAGCAAAAGTAGATTCGATAACATTAAAATAGCACGCATTTGACGCTAGGCTACTTCTGCTAAGTTGATTTATGTAAACCACCCCAAACACACACCTTGGTCTTTTTGAGGAGCCATAGAGACATTTGTCCTATTGGCAAGGGTGACGACCACCTTTATGAGTTTATGTTTATAAAGTTGAATCGCATTCAATATAGGAATGAAATCTAATCATGATTCATGTTTGGCCACATGTTAAGAACCCACAATCTTAAGTTAACTTTATTTCAGGATATTGAAGATTATAATTTTTATACAATACTTTTGAATTTATGATGTTATCTATTTCTAAATTACATAACAGAATCAACACTAATGATCGAAAGGAGTAGTATGCTTCTAGTTAAATTTTTCTTTCCTATTTTTTAAAGGTAAAGTACCAAACAACAAATGCATTAAAAAACAAAAAGAACGATCCCACAAAGAAAAGAATTGCACCAGCTAATCTATAAATTAAAAACATATTGATGTGTCACGGGATGTGCAAGTTTTAGAATTTATAAACACGATTACTTATTTACTTGCAACTGTTGAGGTAAAATCTTGCGTCTACCTTGAACAAGCAGGATGAATCCTCCGGACTACAGCTGGTCCTTCGGATTGCTTATGACCTTCCGGGAGGTGTCTGTTCCTTCGTGAATCTGTAAGACAGAAACGTCTGTTAGTATCGCCCCGGGTTTTTATCCCAAACCACTGGATTCGAATGCCGAGGTGCCGTAGAAGACCGCTAAGCTTAGGAGGGTTGAGGTTCCGGATGATAAAGTCCTTGCTGCTAGGGAAAGGAAGAAAGAGCAGGTTGCTCGAACGAGTCTTAAGAAACCTTCGGGGTGCTGCTGAGGGGAACAAATCAAAAGCTCAAGTCAAAAGATCTGGAGAGGATGACACCTCGTCCCGTCCTCTCAAAAAGAGCAAACCGGCAGCTGATACTCCCGTGGTCGACCTTGAGTCGAGTGAGAGTGTTCTCAAACCTACTCCGATTCGGTCAGTATTTCCCATGGGGAAATCATCTGGGGGAGAAGAAGGAGGAAGTAGTCATGCCAGAGATGCCGGGGCAGGTAAATCATGTCCTCTCTTTTCTTTTCTTTTCTTTTTGCATATGTGTCTTCCTTATTAACTTGTTCGTGTGTGATTCATCCCTAAATACAAGACTTCTGATGAAAGTTAAATACTCAAATCCAAACGTGTGACATAACAATATTTAAAACTTATGACATACGGGGTATATTTCATAACTTTTTCAATCGTATACCTTTTTTTTATCTATTTATTTATTTATTATTATTTTTTTTTAATAATAAAATTCTTGGAGAAAAAGTAAAGTTCCACTTTCTAGATTGTACAATTTGCATGTGGGCAATTCGGTAAACTCGTGAAAAATATCAACAAACTTGCAAAAATCAAGCCAAAGATGAGATTGACATCATGCATGCGATATTATATTACTTGTAAAACAAGAACCACAACATGATAAAAGGATAAGATACTCTCGAACCTCATATTGCCACCACTCAATTTCCTTCCATCATGGATACTTTCTTCCTTATCATCCTTACCATCATCCTCACCACCCTCATCACCATCACCTTACTATCTCGCAGGAGTCACCGTAACACACCACCACTTCCACCAGGACCATCTTACATATCCTCAAACTTGCTACTACTAACTAACTCATTAGCAACACTTGAACCTATTGTTAGGAACCTCAAAACAAAGTATGGACCACTTGTAACTCTTTCAATTGGTTCTCGGCCTTCGATATTCGTTGGAAGCCATGCTTTGGCTCACCAAGTACTTATACAAAAAGGCGCGGTTTTTTCTGATCGTCCTAGAACTTTACCTGTACGTAATATCTCTTCATCTGCTTATGGGCCAACATGGAGGGTTTTACGTAGGAATCTAGCGTCCGAGGTGCTTCATCCTTCGAGGGTTAAGTCTTATGGGTCTGGGCGAAGATGGGTTCTGAAAATCTTGATTGATCACTTACAAAAGGATGCTGAATCTAGGATTGCTGGAGTTCAGGTGATGGATCATTTTAAGTATGCTATGTTTTGCTTATTGGTGTTTATGTGCTTTGGTGAGAAGTACGATGAGGATAGGATTAACGAGGTAGCTAGTGTGCAACGTAAGTTATTACTGCTAGTTGGTTCGGGTCGGTTTGATATACTTGGCATATTTCCGAGGTTAGGGAGGTTGTTGTTTATAAATAGATGGAAAGAGTTGTTGGAAATACGTAAGCTTCAAGAACAAACGTTGATGCCACTTATTAAATCACGACTAGAATCAGTTGATTTGGAACCACAATCAGAGAGGATTGTGTCGTATGTTGATACCCTGGTGAATTTGGAGCTTCCTGAAGAAGATGGCAAGAAAGAAAACGATGGAAAGCTTACGCATAAAGAGATGGTGAGTATGTGTGATGAGTTTCTTAATGCTGGGACGGATACTACCTCTACTGCACTACAATGGATTATGGCTAATCTTGTGAAACATCCTGACATTCAGAGGAAGCTCTATGATGAAATCGTGGCAGTTTTTGGGCCATCACCTCAACTTTCACAAAAAGGGGTGGAGTTAGAATCGGTTATAAACGAAGAGGACTTGCAAAAGTTGCCTTACTTGAAAGCAGTGGTTTTGGAAGGTCTTCGGAGACACCCACCGGGGCATTTTGTGTTGCCTCATAGGGTTTCAAAGGAGGTTGAGTTGCAAGGGTATGTGATCCCAGAAGGTGCTACCATTAATTTCTTGGTGGCTGATATGGGTTGGGATCCGAAGGTTTGGGATGATCCAATGGAGTTTAAGCCAGAGAGGTTCTTGTCGAATGATGGCACTAATGGCGTGTTTGATATAAGTGGAAGCAAAGGGATTAAGATGATGCCGTTTGGTGCGGGAAGAAGGATATGTCCTGGCTCTGATTTGGCTTTGCTCCACTTGGAATATTTTGTTGCTAATTTGATATGGTATTTTGATTGGACTACTCCCGATGGTTATCATGTTGATCTTTCTGAGAAGAATGAGTTCACCGTTGTTATGAAGAACCCTCTGCAGACACGAATAACTCCAAGGACCGAAAAGTTTGTTAAAAGTTACGTATAAATATTAATAAGTAAATGTCTAGTATCGAACCCGAGACCTCGGGATTGCACACTTTACAAACAAGAATAATGTATAATAAATATATATATGTTAAATGTATCGTATATATATATATTTATAGACACTTAATGGACTAAATGGTCGTTAGTTATTAAACGTATGGACTAATTATCATTAGGGACAAAAGGAAAGGACTAGAGTGTAACTTGGGAGTCAAGAAAGATCTAGAAACACCCTATGGGTGCTATGGCCGGTCGAAGCCCATTCCATAGGGTCGACCTATGCTTTACTTGAGGTCCAAGATTCACCTAGTATATATACAAGGCCAAGGATTAGGGTTTCACATCTTTTGTTCACACACACTAACCCTAAATCTTTTCTTTCTTGTGTTTCTTTCTTGACCGATCGGTTCACTCCCCACCTTAGGGTTTGGATCGATTTTCTAAGTCTTAAAACTAAGTGTTTTGTTTACTTGCATCAAACCTTTATTCGTTGGTAGTTTGTGTGTACAAGAACGAGGTAATTACTTACTTTAGTAATTATCAAGAGATCGATAAACAAAACGGTAAGGGGTTTATCATTGATCTATTTGTACAAGAATCAAGGTTTATTTGAAGTGCATCGGGTATGTTTTCTATTTATGTTTTAGTTAATCTTTATACGTGTTATTACTTGATCCTAGCTTCCGCAATATGTGTACTTTGATTGTCAAACTTTAACAGTGGCATCACGAGCCATGGATAACATGTAATTGATTACTAAAACGTAATAAAAATCGGATCTTTAATTGTTTTAGATACATATTTTTTCTAGGGTTTTCTTTAAGTTTTTTTTAATAAAAAAATTTAAAACCCTAACCCTAATTTTAGGGGGGGTCGATTTCCACTAAAAAACCCTAATTCG
Organism: Artemisia argyi; assembly: GCA_030686995.1. NCBI lineage: Eukaryota > Viridiplantae > Streptophyta > Magnoliopsida > Asterales > Asteraceae > Artemisia > Artemisia argyi. The sequence continues at coordinate 42,572,026 of CM060683.1, read as the reverse complement.
GGTTTGTGGTTTTCTTGATTAAATTGTAATCATATAGAAACCCTAGGTCTTAACCGGTTTTTGTGAACATACTTGTGACCTATGTGCTAATTGTTAGGTTTAATCCATGACGAAACATGCATATTAGTCATGGATCTTGTTTGTTTATTTATTGTCACATGTTTTTTAAATAGATCTTAAATTGGGGAAGACTCCAATAGATATTAAAATCAATTTATATGCTATGTGGTGTGTATATTATCTTTGGCCTACGCAATTGATTCGTCAATTTATGTGGCTCCACTTCCATTAAGAAGGGAAGGCCTTAGGTGATTACATGCATAATTATACCTAGAATTGATTTTATTAGGATCTTTTTAACATGGTTTGCATGTGGCTAATTGTTTCACGTTTTATTATTAGTTGTTTATTTTTCTTTAAATTATTTGTTTTTATTGTTTTCTTAATTGTTTGACTTGATGTAAGCAATAAAAAGGGTGATTTTCATAAAAGAAAATAATATAGACTAATAACGGTGAAACTAAAGTGATAAAGTAAGAATCTTGCAAGGTCTTAAGAGCCGACAGTGGTCCGATTCGCACGGTAATCAGCTCCCAGGCGAGACTAGCAAAATTCATACTTTATTACATGATTTTGAGATTGAATCCATAAACTTTTGCTTGATTGATGTTTTGTACAAATATGCTTTTAAAATTAAGTCCTTTAAGACGATATTCATAACCGTGATTTGAAGGCTTAGAAAAGAGCCTTAGAGTCTGCCTTGGTTATCACAATCTTGAATATGTCTTAAACGAATTACTTTTAAAATCATAATTGTAGAAAGTCATCTTAGGGTTTGTTAAACCTCAAGTAAAACTTTGTGTATTAATTTCACGAATTGGTAATAAAAAGGTTTTGAAAACTTATGCTATAAAGATGAGTGCATGCATCTTTATACATATTTTGATTTACACATCAAAATTAAATACCTTTAAAATTTAAGTTACATGCTATCTATCTATAAGGAACACTTGGAATTTTAATTTAGTAAACGTGAGACCTAGACTAAATTACTATAACAAGGTAAAATTCTTTTAACGCGTGAGACCATAATTGTAATTTTACATGTTTCTATGGTAGACGACTTAATTAAGTTGTGCGTGAGACTTAGAAATTAAGGCATGAGATGGGATGAAACATGCTTACAAGGCAAATTGATGAATCAATTTGATGTAATTCCCATAATGATCTAGGAATTGGAAATCTTGTTTGCCAATTATTGTTCGACAGATTACTATCTTTTGTACTTTCACCACTAGCAGATCAACTGATGTGGTGGAACTATGTAAAGTTAGATCCTAGGTTTTCAAGAAAATTTTGGTGGTTATATGAATATAACTTTGGGTATTTTATTTTCTTGAAAATATTTATTATCGAAAATACTAATGTTTGAACTTTTATCTGTAGATATGGCTCAACCTGATACCCCATCTGTGATTTCTGCTTTCAAGAGTCATCTTGAGAGAGAAAAACTGACTGGAAAGAATTTCAATGATTGGTACCGCTCACTTAGAATTGTCTTGAGGTCGACCGGTAAAATGGACTATTTGACCGAAGAATGCCCAGCTGAGCCTGCTGCTACTGAACCAGAAGCAGTTAAGGCGGCATGGAGGGTGGAACATGCTAAGTTCAATGAGGTTGCTTGTTTAATGCTCACTAGCATGAGTGCTCAATTACAAAAGAAGTTTGAGTACTTTTTCCCAAAAGATATGCTTGATGTTCTTAGGCAATCTTATGAGAAACCACCTGCAGTTGAATTGTATGATGAATTGGACAAGCTACATAACTGCAAGCATGGTGATGGTAAACCAGTTGAAGATTATGTGACTGAGATGAAGGAATCTTTTGATCAGCTTCACAGAATTGGATTTGGTTACCCTGACAATGTGCAAGTGCACTTGATCAACAGGTCCCTTAACAAGGACTTTGCTGGTTTTGTGCAGAATTTCAACATGCACTGCTCGGGGAAGACAGTATCTGAATTACTCGCATTGCTTGTTGAGTATGAGAAAAGTCTATCAGCCAAGGTCAAGGCTCCTACCCCGCAAATGTTGGCAATTCATGGTGGGAGAATCCAGAAGAAATCGCATGTGAACAAAGGCAAAGGGAAGGTTAACAAAGGCAAGCAGGTCATGGCCTATCAACCTGAACCCAAGATGAAGCAACATCAGCCTAAGCAGAAAAAGGTGAATCCACCAAACAAGAAGGATCAGGCATGTCACCATTGTCATGAAAAGGGCCATTGGAAGCGCAATTGCCCTCTCTACATTCATGACTTGCGACTCAAGAAGCAAGGGAATGAAGCTGGTAACCCCAGCTCATCAGGTGCGTTCTTTATGATTGAATTATTCACTCTTACTCCTAAATTGAATTCATGGGTATATGATACGGGATGTGGCATTCATATTTGCAATACTTTGCAGGGGTTTAGAGTTGAGAGAAAGCTGGCCTATGGACAACAATTCTTGCACGTTGGTAACGGAGCGCATGCAGGAGTTGAAGCTATAGGAGTTTATGATTTAGTGTTGCCTTCGGGCTTAGTACTATCTTTAAATAATTGTCATTATGCACCGTCAATTGTTAGAGGTGTAATTTCATTTTCATGTTTGTTGAACCTTGGTTTTGAGCATACTATTTCTAGCAATGGAATTTCGGTTTCTTTAAATGGTGTTTTTTATTTTAATGCTATTGTTGTGAATGGTATCTTTGAAATTGATATGAATGATGATGATAATGCTTTTGTTAAAAATAATTCAATGTATAGCATCAACAATAAGAGAATCAAGAAAGGTCTGGATTCATCTTATCTTTGGCATTGTCGACTTGCTCACATTGGCAAAGATCGCATGAAAAAGCTGCAACATAATGGGCTTTTAAATAAGATCAATGATGAATCATTTGATAAATGCGAATCTTGCATTGCTGGGAAGATGACTAAGAAACCCTTTAAAAATAGGATTGAAAGGGCTAATGATCTACTTGGTCTTATTGACACAGATGTGTGTGGACCACTTAGACATGTGTCAAGGAGAGGTGCTAGCTACTTCTTAACATTTACGGATGACTACAGCCGTTATGGTTATGTTTATTTACTTAAACATAAACATGAGGTGTTTGAAACATTCAAAGTGTTTAAAGCAGAAGTGGAGTTGCAACTAGGAAAGAAGATTAAAGCTCTTCGATCCGATAGAGGTGGTGAATACCTAAGTCAAGAGTTTATAGATTACTTAGCAAATGAGGGAATTGTCCAGCACCTTACTTCTCCATATACTCCACAACAAAATGGTGTATCTGAAAGAAAGAATCGTACATTGCAAGATATGATACGATCTATGTTTAATCTAACAACTCTTCCTTACTCGTTTTGGGATTATGCCTTGGAATCTGCGGTTCGCATTTTAAATATGGTTCCAACAAAGAAGGTTGATAAGACTCCATATGAGGTATGGACTGGAAAAGCTCCTGACTTGTCTTATCTAAAGGTCTGGGGTTGTGAGGCGTATGTTAAACGTGACTCAGCAGACAAACTCCAACAAAGATCTGTAAAGTGCATCTTCGTAGGATACCCTAAGGAAACTATGGGTTACTACTTTTATTACCCAGCTGAAAACAAAGTTTTTGTTGCAAGGTATGGAAACTTCTTAGAAAAGGAGCTCATTTCTCAAGAATTCAGTGGGAGAGTATATGATCTGGAAGACGATCATGAAGATGTAACACCTTCTGAAAACACTAGCCAACTTCCTGAAGAACCTGAAAGTTTAGGTCCTCCACCAGAAGTTGAAGTGGTTCCCGTTCGCAGATCTTCAAGATCTGTGAAGGCTCCTACACGTCTATGTCTAAACGTAGAGTGTGATGACAACTTGACAGGGGATCTTGATGAACCTACAAGTTATAAAGCTGCTATGAATAGTCCTGAAAAGGAAAAATGGCAGGGAGCTATGAATGGGGAAATGCAATCCATGAAAGACAATGAAGTCTGGGAAGAAGTAGACCTACCTCCGGGTGCCAAGCTAGTTGGGAGTAAATGGCTCTACAAGAAAAAGACTGATATGGATGGCATTGTACACACCTATAAAGCCCGTTTGGTAGCTAAAGGCTATACTCAAACTTTTGGTGTTGACTATGAGGAGACCTTTTCTCCTGTAGCTGACATAAGGGCAATTAGGATTCTTATAGCCATAGCCGCTTACTATGACTATGAGATTTGGCAAATGGATGTCAAAACCGCCTTCTTAAATGGTCGCCTAGATGAAGACATCTATATGGCGCAGCCTGAGGGGTTTGTGAATCCAGAATTCCCAGATCGTGTATGCAAGCTTAAGAGATCCATTTATGGATTAAAGCAAGCATCACGACAATGGAATAAGATATTTGATAGTGAAATTAAGAAGTATGGATTCACTCAAAATCTTGATGAGCCATGTGTATATCACAAAGCTAGTGGGAGTAATGTAATTTTCCTTATATTATATGTCGATGACATATTGATCATGGGGAACGACATTCCAAGTTTGCAAAAGGTTAAGGAATATCTTGGAAGTTGTTTTTCTATGAATGATCTAGGGGAAGCTGCATTTATTCTGGGAATCAAGATACATAGAGATAGATCTCGGCGATTAATTGGATTAAGCCAAAGTGCTTACATTGATAAAATATTGAAGAGATTCAGTATGCAAAATTCCAAGAAAGGATATTTGCCGATGCAAGAGCAACATGGCTTGAGCAACAAAGTTTGTGCTTCAACACCTGAAGAGGTGCAACGCATGAAGAGAGTCCCTTACGCTTCGGCTGTGGGATCTATTATGTATGCGGTGAAAAGCACAAGACCAGATGTGGCGTTTGCTCAGAATTTAACCAGTCGATATCAACAGAATCCAGGTGAAAAACACTGGACTGCTGTTAAGAATATTCTTAAGTACCTTAGGGCTACTAAAGAGATGTTCTTGGTTTATGGGGGTACTCCATCTGCAGAACTTGATGTTACAGGTTACTGCGATGCTTCTTGGAAAGGTGATAAAGATGATACGAAGTCTCAGACGGGTTATGTCTTTGTCATTAATGGAGGAGCTGTTGATTGGAGGAGCAAAAAGCAGAGTGTACTAGCGATGTCTGCTACAGAAAGTGAGTATATAGCTGCAATGGAAACTGTTTGGATTAGGAAGTTTGTTTCAGGGCTTGGGGTTATGCCTTCGATTCAGCGACCTATAAAAATGTATTGTGACAACTCAGCCGCAATTACATTTGCCAATGAACCTGGAATCATGAAAGGCACCAGACATTCCCGATTAAGCACCACTATGTCAGAGAACAAGTTGAGATAGGTGAAATCGAAATGCTCAAAGTTCACACAGATGAAAACTTAGCTGATCAATTTACAAAGCCTTTACCTGGCACCAAGCTTTACAAGCATGCTGAAGGAATAGGACTTAAATTAGCTGATAGTTTCATGCCCATTTGTGATTAGTATTTGGATAAAGGATGCAATGTACAATTATTAATGTTTAATGAAATAAAGTATTGGTTATGTTTATTTATTCAAGTCTTAATAATATATCCTAGATTTGCATGTTTAAGATCCGTGAATAATTTATTATTCTAAATGTCCGTTGTCGATTAATGATATGGGAATATCATTAAACTAAGACAATTTTGAGTATTGGTTAAGAATATACTTGAAAGTATATTGATGCGTAGTCATACCAATTTCACATGATATTCAATGAATTGAGTATTGGACTTATCCCAACAATATGATTTAAATTTAATGTGAGAATCATATTTAACAGTTATCCTCAGACTTGAGATACCAGATAAGTGTCATGGATGTAGTGCTTTTTGTGGAGCAATCTACCGCTTACCGTAATTGGAAGTCATAAGGGTTGTTTTCAGAATGTTGCAAAGTTCATGGGTTATTCTTGTAGTCAAGAGAGAATTCGTTCCTTCTGATTTGTTCAGAAGTTTAATACTGTTGGGCCCCTCGTAGGGTTGACAAAATGTTTGCGTGGCCACTCCCAAAGTCTATCTGGAATACGTTCAGATGTTTTGGTAATTTTGTTCAATCATAAAGAGACGAGAAACAGAATTTAATAAGGAACCTCACATCTTTATTAATGTAGTATTATAGGCGAAAGGATAATAATAATGATGAATCATTAAAGGTTTTTCAGGAAACCTAGCTCGGGTCGAACTGGGGGCATTGGAGTGTTGCAAGACGCTAACCAATATCATTTTACTATTAATAGATATACGAGTGGGAGCTGTTAAAAGTTACGTATAAATATTAATAAGTAAATGTCTAGTATCGAACCCGAGACCTCGGGATTGCACACTTTACAAACAAGAATAATGTATAATAAATATATATATGTTAAATGTATCGTATATATATATTTATAGACACTTAATGGACTAAATGGTCGTTAGTTATTAAACGTATGGACTAATTATCATTAGGGACAAAAGGAAAGGACTAGAGTGTAACTTGGGAGTCAAGAAAGATCTAGAAACACCCTATGGGTGCTATGGCCGGTCGAAGCCCATTCCATAGGGTCGACCCATGCTTTACTTGAGCTCCAAGATTCACCTAGTATATATACAAGGCCAAGGATTAGGGTTTCACATCTTTTGTGCACACACACTAACCCTAAATCTTTTCTTTCTTGTGTTTCTTTCTTGGCCGATCGGTTCACTCCCCACCTTAGGGTTTGGATCGATTTTCTAAGTCTTAAAACTAAGTGTTTTGTTTACTTGCATCAAACCTTTATTCGTTGGTAGTTTGTGTGTACAAGAACGAGGTAATTACTTACTTTAGTAATTATCAAGAGATCGATAAACAAAACGGTAAGGGGTTTATCATTGATCTATTTGTACAAGAATCAAGGTTTATTTGAAGTGCATCGGGTATGTTTTCTATTTATGTTTTAGTTAATCTTTATACGTGTTATTACTTGATCCTAGCTTCCGCAATATGTGTACTTTGATTGTCAAACTCTAACAAAGTTAACCTCTTGAGTGAGTCGATATAGACATTAGTATTAAATTCTACTTGGTGTGGATGTTTAAATTGCTTTTTGGGAATAATGATCCGTGCTGTTTAATGCAGGGATTATAATGCAAATCTATATGATTTTAATATAATTAAACTACAATGTATAGTTTTATGTTTACCACTCACATGTACTTAGAAGAGAATTACGCCGTAGTTCTGTCCAGTCGTCCAGAGTTCTAGTGACAGCTAGAATCAACTATTGTGGTAGCTAGCTTGTTACTGTTTCTGATTATAATGGTCTTCCCTCACGTCCTACTAGTACAATGATGATCAACCATGTGATCATATACTCATCTTTGCAGAATAATGGCTTGGGTTAAGGTCAAGTGAATTATAAAGACCCAACTGTTCCAAATGCCAAATATTGCTCAATTATAATTAGATTAACAATATTTCATTTAACAAAGGGCTTTTTTTTTTTTTTCTTTTTTTTTTTTTTTTTTTTTTTTTGAGTTTCTATCCATGTAAAGCGCCCACAAATGTGCAATGGACGATCCAAGATATATATCGTGTTTTGTATGCAAGAATATGCAAAGAATGACCACTGATTACAGAACTGCAGCCTTTATGAAACAAATATCGCTTTCCAGGCTTGCAGCATACTTTTAGCTTAAAACATGATGAGAAAGCTGAAGAGGTAAGCAAAAAAAAAAAAAAAAAAAACACGGACCACTGATTAGACAAATGAAACAGAGGCAAGACTATGTTTATTGATGGGTTGCCAACCCAATCTCCAATCTATATAGTATACAAATATTGTTTGTTTAATAAAATCATACAACCCAACCATCCAACCAGTTCGTAGGGTGACCCAAAGTCACAACCTCCAATCTTCCACATTACATCAAATGAATGGCTATTTGTTTTCCTTTTCTTTTTTCTTTTTAATATTTATTATTTATAAAAGAATAGATTGGTTGTATGTATTGGTTGAGTTGGGTTGTTGATAAATGGTAAAAAAATATAGATTGATTGTATGTATTGGTTGTGTAGGTGGAGGAAAGAGAAAACCCAAAGTATCCAACTCGAGAGTTTCTTTCACTAGTCAACAAGCTCCTTTCACCGGCGGAGAAAACCTTACACGTCGCTTACACGATTACCGACACTAAGCTAGATGTCGAGTTCTTTTACAAGGGTACAACAACTCTCGTCACACTATGTATTTTAAGGCCTAAAATACTAACCGTTCACAACTTGAATATACACAATCAAATGAAGTATAAACTACACGAAGTCTATATAATGTTAAGCTAACAAGTCTTGCAACGTTGTGTTGAGTACTTGTAACTTTTATATGAACTTGTGAACTTCTTTGCTACAAGAGAACTTCACACAAATGACAATGTTAATAGGTTAGATGAATGTTGTATGTGTAAAATATAATGAGAAGTGATAAAGGAAAAATCTAAGAAATGGCTTGGTATTTATAGCAAGACTTTCAGCAGCTCTGGCGGATACGGCGGAACCCTCAGATGGGTTCCGCCCGTGTACCTCCAAGGTTCCGCCAGGTCTGACAGTAAGTTTTGCAATAAATCATTCCAAACCAACCAAACTCACATCAACTTATTTCTAGTCAAACACATACTTGTGTAAGAAGACTTATGGTGAGTCAAACACACAATCTTTCCTTAAATGCATATTGATGTGTTTGACACAAACTTACCATAAATGGGATGTTACATTTCTATTCTAAGAAATATAAAAATGTTGTGTTTTATATGAAATGTAAATATAGCAAATGTCTAATTATGTAAGTCTTTAAACTCAAATTATGTTTTGCTAAAAACTAAAGTTTACACTTTGTCGTTAACAAAACTTAGCAAAGATCGTAAAATATAAATAACGTTTTTAGGCGATATTTGTATTAACAGTTCGCTTTTAATAATGTAATTTATTTGAATAACGAAGTCCGTCTTTCACAAAAAATGAAAGTTTCAAACTTGAACCGAAAATTAGTCACGAACATTATGAAAAAAACAATTAGATCCAACCTGTGTGAATCGCATGGGTCCTGAGGCAGTCCGAACTTGTGTGCATCACATGAAGATGAATATAAAAGGTCTCCAACATTAATGACATCACTTCATATTTAAAATAATTTATGTAACTTATACATATTAAAATATTACATGTGAAGAGACTCTTTTCAATGTAACAACTTGAAAAAAATCTCTTCACATATACTCTTTTAATGTCAATAAACTATTTTAAATGTGTGACATGCTTGGAAATGTGATACCATCACAACTTATATATATAATGACGAAAATAAGTACCAAAGATTACGCTATAAAAACGTATATACAGCCCATGTATAACTCAATAAATTATTTTAAATACGTATAAACCTTAGCAAATGTGTGACACCATGACAACTTAAATATAAAATGACGAAAATAAATGCCGAATATTATGCTATGAAAACTTCTATACAGCCCATGTGCATCGCACGAGCATTGTTTACTATCATAACAAATAGTTATAACTTAGCCGGATGTATTAATATTAGTTAGTTCCAATAAAAAACGATAGAGTCAATACCAAAATAAATAGACAAAAAATATTACGTAAACAATAAATCTTAAAAGATTACATGTCAATAAACTATTTTAAATACGTATCATGCTTACAAAATGTATGCTACCATGACAACTTATATATATAATGACAAAAATACGTCTCGAATATAAAATGACGAAAATAAAAGACGGATATTAAACTTTGAAAACTTCTATACAGCCCATGTACATCGCACGGGCTTTCAGAGTTTGCTAAAATAACAAAATACGACATATGAAAAATATCACCTTTAATAATAAATAGAATGAAAAAATTACATAATTTTGGTTCGCAGTCGTTTATAAATTATAATAACAAATAAAAAAGCTCTCTACATCGCACGGGTCATGAGACAGCCCGAGTTATATATTGTATTTTGAGTGTTTGACTTGACCTTCATTAAAAGTAACGAAATAACAGCATCAACACTTTTCATGTCATTCTTACAAACACAACTTAGAAACTTATTGACCAATAAAATCCATCCATGATCAAAATGACGAAAATTAGTGCTGAACAATACGCTATGAACATTTAGATTGAGCCCGTGTGCATCGCACAGGTCTGAAAGCCTAGTATACTAAAAACTTAAGTTGTCTTATAAATGCAAAGTGCTCACAATAAATGTTTCATGAATTAAAAGTGAAATGTGGTGGCTTCATTTGTTAGTACATTGATTTAATAGTCATGCAAAAGGGTAAGTACATAAGATTAGTGATTCGAGTAATTGAAAAAATTTGTACGGTACAAGGTAGTTTAAGCAACGTCAAAAGTATATCAATTACACAATATTTAGTGACTTAATTTAATGTGCAATTTGTGCACAAATTGTAGTACGGTACAAGGTAGTTTAAGCAACATGAAAAGTATATCTTCTATACTATCTAAAGATTGGAGTGCTTAATTTAATGCGCAAGAGGCATTGTGCACAAATGTTTGTACGGTACAATATGTTATGCATGAGGAATCGTGCATAAAAGTTTGTACAGTACAACACGTTTCAAGCCATCTCTAAACCTCAATGAATACAAACCAAAAATGCAATGAATGCATCAATTAAACACACCAATTAGTGGTTAGTCTTTTTACCTTCCCGTCCATGAGTTACAAATATTTTATCACCTATATAATGTATCAAAAATCACACACAACAAACCACAACTTCCTCCACACCGCGCGCACATTGCGCTACAACTTATCGTATCGTCTTACCTATTAAGCATATTGAATTATATTATTCTATGTAAATTTCACGTGTGTTTTGTGTGTGTAACAATGCAGGACATAAAGATGGTGCTTAGGAGGTATGGTAGTAACATCATCTTCTCTAATGGTTTAAGAGATCCTACACATCGTTGTCTTATCAATTAAGTGGAACATGCACGAACATTTTTACTTTGATCGAAAATGCAATATATTGATTAACTGTATTTAAGTTACTAATGATCAACTATATCTAATTATTTTTTGTAGCGCGTCAAGAAGCATTAAAGAAAGAGATCGAGAGTCACAAAAATTGTATCAAGAACAAAACATGCAAAAGGCCAATGAACAACAACGACAAAGAAACAACAACAAGAACAACAACAACAACAACAACAACAACAACAACAACAACGCCACCGGTGAGATTAATACTTAGCATTCATATTGATAGTACGTTACAAATAAAACATTCAATATTTTACTTCATGTAATACCGCTAATCGGGTTAATACTATTGATTTGTTAGCAAGTAAGTTTATTGAAAATAATGTGACGAGCATTAAATTTTTAGTCAATTATTACTACACTTTGTTGGTGCATTTCTATATTTTTGCTCTTAATGTAGTTTTTTGTCTTGTGGTGTGTTAATGTCACTTTCTTAATTAAACGTCTTGTAATATTGCGTGACTTTGATATTTGATATGACTGTGTAAATTATGTCGATGTTACATACTCCCTCCGTCCCATTTTAATTGTCCGCGAGCCCGAATTTGACCGTAAATATTTTTGTTTGTATTATATAACACTTGATGAAATTTATATCATTGAAAAGTTCGTTAAACGAACTTTTCAATGATATAATATAACACTTGATGAAATTTATATCATTGAAAAGTTCGTTAAACGAACTTTTCAATGATATAAATTTCATCAAGTGTTATATAATACAAACAAAAATATTTACGGTCAAATTCGGGCCCGCGGACAATTAAAATGGGACAGAGGGAGTACTAAAAATGGTAGTATATAATAAAAATATCTTAACACTATCATCTTAACAATAAGAATCTTCTAAATAGAACATTTTACAAAAAACCTCATTTAAATATAACATTTTACAAAAAAACCTATTCAAATTAAAGAAAGAGATCGAGAAGTCACGAAAATTGTATCAAGAACAAAACATGCAAAATGCCAATGAACAACAAGAAGAAGAACAACGCCATGGCTACCGGTGTCAATATAGATAATATTTAGCATTCATATTAATAGTACGTTACAAATTAAACATGCAATATTTTACTATACGAATTATAATTTATTATATGAATTATAATTTATACTCTTGAATATACTAATTACTTTAATGTTTTATGTTTTTATAGTTTTGTTAAAAAGGAAATTTGTTTTATAGTTCGCTTTTAATAATGTAATTTATTTGAACAAAGAAGTCCATCTTTCACAAAAAATGAGAATTTCAAACATGAACCGAAAATTAGTCCCGAACATTATGAAAAAAATAATTAGATTCAACCTGTGTGCATCGCATGGGTCTTGAGGCAGTCCAAACCTGTGTGCATCGCATGTGGATGAATATAAAAGGTCTCCAACATTAATGTTATCGCTTCATATTTAAAATAATTTATGCAACTTATACATATTAAAATATTACATGTGAAGAGACTTTTTTCAATGTAACATCTTGAAAAAAATCTCTTCACATATACTCTTTTAACGTCAATAAACTATTTTAAATGTGTGACATGCTTGGAAATGTGATACCATCACAACTTAGATATATAATGACGAAAATAAGTGCCGAAGATTACGCTATAAAAACTTATATACAGCTCATATGCAACTCAATAAAGTATTTTAAATACGTATAAAGCTTAGCAAATGTGTGATACCATGACAACTTAAATATAAAATGACGAAAATAAATGCCGAATATTACGCTATGAAAAATTCTATACAGCCCATGTGCATCGCACGTATTTTAAATCTATGAAAACTTCTATACAGCCCATGTGCATCGCACGAGCATTGTTGACTATCATAAGAAATATTTATAACTTAGCCGGATGTATTAATATTAGTTAGTTCCAATAAAAAACGATAGAGTCAATACCAAAATAAATAGACAAAAAATATTACGTAAAAAATAAATCTTAAAAGATTACATGTCAATAAACTATTTTAAATACGTATCATGCTTACAAAATGTATGCTACCATGACAACTTATATATATGATGACAAAAATACGTTTCGAATATAAAATGACGAAAATAAAAGACGATATTAAACTTTGAAAACTTCTATACAGCCCATGTGCATCGCACGGGCTTTCATGACTATGAACATTTAGATCGAGCCCGTGTGCATCGCACGGGTCTGAATGCCTAGTGAAAATGAAAATTAGGACACAAACTACAAAAATATACACGTATTAAATTCTTCAAAATCAATATTTGCCAAATAAAATGCCTCATGTAGTGCATCTTATTATAGGTACTTATAAGCATAAGGTAGATCATGTTTTACGAAAAAAAAGTCTGATAAATTCGCGCATCCATGCCTTAAAGTGAAGTCTAGTAGAAGTTTTCGGTTTAGATAGCCTCGAGAATGATTTGAACTCCATGTTGGGGTTTAACCGTGATAACTTGAATAGGGGAATGAACATAGTTTGGTGACAGTTTAAACTTAAATCTTTGCAGAATCATAGCAAGTGCAATCTTGGCTTCCGCCATCGCAAACTTTGAACCTTCACATATCCTTGGTCCGAACCCGAATGGCATTAATGCTGCTGATATGTTGTTTGTTGCTTTAGATATGCCACCTTCGAATCTATCTGGCTTAAAAAGATGAACATCATTTCCCCATATTTTGGGGTCATGGTGAACCGCTAATGGTGAAATGTACAGCTCTGTGTTCGGTGGAAGTGTCATATTCCCTAATCGAACGTCTCTTGCAACCCTGCTTTTAACCAAAATAACAGGTGGATATAGTCTTAATGATTCTTCAAGTATCATGTTCATCTAAAACGTATCAAAAGTAAAGAGAAAAATGCAGTTAGTGATAGTTACGAAAGATTTATGTCGAATACTTTAATTAGAACAGATAAAGGGTTATTATTAATTTTTACTATTTTGAGTCTTGTGATCGAATCTTGATCAGGGTTCGCTTGTCCGAAGAACTGAAACACTTCTTCTCTAGCCTTTTCTTGCCATTCTTGGCATGATGCTAGAAGAAAAATAGTCCATCCAAGTAAAACTGTAGTTGTTTCATGTCCTGCGAAATAAAATGTTTTGCATTCGTCCACTATATCATCTAAAAAAATTCGTTTTAGGTCATCTTTATCGTGAGAAGCCTTGATCAATTCTCCAAGATAGTCACTTATGCTCGCGTCCATGATATCTTGTTGATCTTTTTTCCGTATTATCTCAACAACGCAATCTTTGATTCCTTGTTGAAGTTTATCCGACGCTATGTCATCTTTGTTCTTGATCATGTTGCTGCAATAAAAAAACCATGTACATTAGCTTAACTACTCACAAGATAAAATTTTCATGGGTGAAAGTTAAATAGACGCAACATGGTTATTCAAAAGACATGATGTACGCAACATACTTTTAAAATTACCATTGTACGCAATTTACTTTCAAATTTGGTGCACTGTATGTAATATTACCTGGAACCAGCAGGTTACCAGGTTTTAAACTTTGAAAAATTGACAGGAATGTTCCCTGTGGCTTGTGTTGACTTTCACCGGTCATCCCTTGACTTTTTTATCACTTAGAAAAGTTACAGTAATGGTCCTTATGGTCCCTGTGGCTTCCATTTTCGTCCTTTTTTTTACGTTTTCTTCAATTTTTTTAAAGTTTTTGTTCGTTTTTATATGTTTTCGTTCGTTTTTATACATCATCATCTGTCTTTTAATGTTTTCGTCCGTTTTTTTACGTTTTCATTTGTTTTTATACATCTTCATCCTTTTTTTAACATTCTCGTCGGTTTTTTACGTTTTCATTCATTTTTATACATTTTCATCCATTTTCGTCCATTTTATACTGTTCCGTCCGTGTTTTTAACGTTTTAGCCCGTTTTAATACGTTTTCATTCGTTTTTATACATTTTTATCCGTTTTCGCCGGTAATTACACGTTTTCATTCATTTTTTTATGTTTTCGTCCGTTTTATATGTTTTCATTCGTTTTTATACATGTTCATCCATTTTTGAATGATGTTTTATGTTTTCATCCGTTTTTATACATAAAAACGGACGAAAACGTGTAATTACCGACGAAAACGGATAAAATGTATAAAAACGAATGAAAACGTAAAAAAAAAATGAACGAAATCATATAAAAATGGACAAAAATTAAAAAAAAGGAAGAAAACGTAAAAATGGATGAAAATGGAAGCCACAAGGACCATAAGGACCATCACTATAACTTTTTTAAGTGGTAAAAAAGTCAAGGGATGACCGGTGAAAGTCAACACAAGCCACATGGACCATTCCTGTCAATTTTTAAAGTTTGAAGCCTGGTAACCTGCTGGTTCGAGGTCAGATTACGTACATTGCACCAAATTTGAAAGTAAATTGCGTACAATGGTAATTTTAAAAGAATGTTGCGTACATCGTGCCTTTTGAATAACCATGTTGCGTGTCTTTAGCTTTCGGGACTTTGTATAAAAGATCGATGACCTTATGATAGGAAGCTGGACTATAGTCATGTTTCTTGCAATAATCTTTGCCATCTTCATCATCATATCAAAAATTTTCTGCCCTTCTAAATAACTACTTCCGAATGCAGTTTTGGAGATGACTTCTGATGTTAATAGTCTAAATTCTTCAAATACTTCTATTTCCTCCCCTTTGTGCTCTTTCCATTTTTGTAGCATATTTTCGGTGCTAGTAATCATCGCTGGAATCATGCCCTGCATATGCAAAACTTATGATAGTATCTTTACTATGATCCGATTCACATGCTTAAGTATAATTGCAAAAACATAAGGTGAGTGGAACATGTGATAATTGCCTGGGGAGGTCCTTGGTAAGGGTCAGTCGACACCCTTTTTGGTTACACGGGGTTAGGGTTTCCCGCCAATTTAAACCTTTTCTAGAGGACTTCGAATTTAAGTAAAAAAAAATCCATGGTGTATATATTTATGCTTCTTCGGTAAATCACTTGAAACTAGTGATTCCTATCAATTAAACTTGACCTTTAGCTAGCAACTTTTAGTTACTATGGGGAATTTCCTATGTTGTGTACGCATCAGACAAGAGTTTGTTACAAAATAAAGTAGGAAATCAAGAGTTTGGTAATTGAACCCGGAAATAAAATTACTAGGCTTCCCAACAAAGCAAAAGAATGTCAAGTAAGATACATTTTCAAACAATTATCATTTTCTTACACTATTACAAATTACTTTTCAAAAAATGTGCACATACATTGTGTGTTTGCCTTAATTATGCATCAAAATTCATCAATGAACCTTCCACTTTCGGGTTAAAAATGCTGAATATGAAGGAAATGAGCACTTACTTTCAAGCGCTCGCCATGAAAGGCACCATTAGCGAGCTTTCGAAGCTTTACCCACTTAGCACCTTCCGTTGAAGAGAGCCCATCTCCTAAAAGCTTCTTTGCATAACGCCTAAGTTCCTGTTTCGGATAAGCACCATCTTTATTGTTCATTATTTCCTTAATGAGTTCAGCTTCTGTTACCATTAACTGAGGTTGAGGACCATGCCAATACAGAAAATTCCTTCCTAAAATCAAGAAATTTGACAAAAAATTAGAAACTTATAGAATGCAATCCTTACTTGAGGATGATGAAATATACATTATTAAATATCAGTATGTTACCATATAACTTCACCCATGAATGAACATGAGGCATAAGCCTAGGAAAGATCGCATGTGATAAATGATCCATGGGTTTGCCCATGGATTGCTTTCGCATATCAGATATCTCCTTGATATTGCCATGGAGAAATTTGTAAGGTCCTTTGATTCCTTGAGATCTCAAGGCGTATTGTATACGTATAGGCATCCAATACGCTTTGTGAAGAAACTTCACGATCATCACTAAAAGATACAGAGACAAAAAACTCACTGAAAACACTGCTAGATTTTTTACCATTGGATCCATTTTCTGCTCTTCAACTTGGTGTAGCAGCAAAGTGCTAGAAAAAGGTAAGCACTCAAATGATGCTTAATTGCTTAGTAAATCACCTTAGGAAGAAAGTGAGCTTATTTTGAAGCTACTTGATATGATTTCTCAAAACAACTAGTAGATATATATATTGATGGGTGATATGATCTATAAAGAGTTATATGCAAGTCCATGGATCTAACTCTTATCTATTAAGGAACTAGACTAACAAATATAAAATGAACGAAATTAGATACACGTACCTCACACGTTTTCAACTTTTGTGTTATTAAATATAGCAAACAATGCCGAACTGTTTTTATTAAATACAATGTTTTAAAACCCGGTTTTTTATCGGTCCTATTTAGTTGCCGGGTCATCTGTTCAACCGGTTGAACTGTCGAGTCGAACCGGTTCTATACATATGTACATTTTTTTTCTTCTAATTTATCCGATTTTATTCCTTTGACCAATGAAAAAAATTGAGACTTTACCGATAAGCTTTGTTTTTAAGTTCTATATGTATAACTAGGTTATTAACCCGTGAAATTCACAGGATTAAATTGAAAACCGTGAAATAGTAGTTTTGTATTTATTATGAAAAAAATATGTTTATAAAAGCGATCAGGTTATTGGTCCAAATACCGTCTTTCACGGTGTATAGGGAGGTTGAGACGTAGACAACCATACCCTACCTAAAGTAGAGAGGTTGCTTCCGCTTCTACTAAATGTAAAAAAGGACCTCCGGCCTTGCAAGGGGTGAGGATCGAACCCTTGACCTCTATCTCCAGAGGCAAGCGTGTTAACCACTTGATCCAACCTTGCTCTTTTTATGTTTATATAAGCGATCGATTTGATATTATGTGATTAAAGGATATGTTAGATGTATGAATCGATAATAGCCAGGTTACATAAGAATAAAATAAAGTTTAAAAACAATACAAAAGGCATAAAATATTTTTTGGTATGTACTTTTGACAACATTTTCGTAGAAAAAGAGCAAATATATGCAGTAAACGTCAAACACTTGGGTAGTTTATGTTCATTCCGTGAACTCCTGAAAATAAAAATATAAAACAAAAGTCAAACTAAAAGGATGTTGTTGATAAGAGAATATGTAAAGTTAAAAAATGTTATAAAACATGTCATTTATATAGTTGTACATACCATTTGAACATTGATGATACACCTTGAACTATTTCTTTGTAGACAATGTTTATAGTACTTTTTGAGATATTATTATCTGCATCACAAATGGCAACCTTCAAACATTTCGAGATATTTTGACCTGACCAATACTATTGCATGTTAGGAAATATATGTGTTCTGGAGTTAAATATGTTGAAGAAAAGAAGAGAAGAGATCTCTCTTCCTTTCTTTCTCTTCCTTTCTTTTCTTCCTAATCTCTTCCCTTCTTTTCTTCCCAAAAGTGAGAGCAAGATTTAGACTAAAAACACCTTAAATCTTCCTTCCAGTTCTCTCCACTTCTTTTCATTTATTCTCTGAAGAGTAAACTACACCATTCGTCCTTATGGTATGCGTTGACCGACAAGTTTTGTCTTTGACCTAAAAAAGTGCACCGTTCATCCTTAACTGCGAAACGTTATGTATCGTTAGTCCATCACTCTAACTGGCATCACTAACGGTCGTTATACCTCATCCACTCGAGGGTATTTCAGTCTTTTCCCAACCATAAGGACCAACGGTGTAATTTACTCTTTTTTATTATTTATTTATCTATTAACAAATAATAATTTTCACATGTTTTATATTTTTCGTCCGTTTATTTACGTTTTCATAAGATTTTTTTCGTTTTCGGCTGATTTTTTACGTTTTCGTTAGATTCTTTACGTTTTCGTCTATTTTATATGTTTTCATCCGATATTTTTAACGTTTTTGTCCATTTTTTACGTTTTCGTCTGATTTTTTACCTTTTCGTTTGATTTTTTACGTTTTGTCTGACTTTTTACGTTTTCGTCAGATTTTTTACGTTTTCGTCTGCTTTTTTACGTTTTCGTCCAATTTTTACTTTTGCATCAGATTTTTATGTTTTCCTCCAATTTTTTATATTTTCGTCTGATTTTTAAGTTTTCGTCAATTTTTTTACGTTTTCGTCTATTTTTTACGTTTTTGTCTGATGTTTTAACGTTTTCGTCTGTTTTTTACGTTTTCGTCGGATTTTTTACTTTTTCATTTGATGCTTTACGTTTTTTTCTGATTTTTTATGTTTTTAAAAAATATGATGAAAATGTAAAAAATTGGACGAAAAAGTTAAAAATCTGACGAAAACATAAAAGTCAGACAAAAACATATAAAAATCAGACAAAAACGTAAAACATCAAACGAAAACGTAAAAAATGGGACAAAAACAAAAAAAAAAATGCACGAAAACGTTAAAAAATCATACGAAAACGTAAAAATCTGATGAAAACGTAAAAAAAAAAACTGACGAAAACGCAAAAAATTGGACGAAAACGTAAAAAAACAGACGAAAACGTAAAAAATCTGACGAAAATGTCAAAAGTCTGACAAAAACGTAAAAAAAAACAAATGAAAACATAAAAAATATCGGATGAAAACGTAAAAAAAGACAAAAACGTAAAGAATCTGACGAAAACGTAAAAAATCTGCCGAAAACGTAAAAAATTTGATGAAAACGTAAATAAACGGACGAAAAATATAGAAGGTATGAAAATTATTATTTATCAATAGTTAAATAAATTAAAAAAAAAAAGTAAATTACACCGTTGGTACTTATGGTTGGGAAAAGACTGAAATACCCTCGAGTGGATGAGGTATAATCACAGTTAGTGATGCCAGTTAGAGTGAGGGACTAACGATACATAATGTTTCGCAGTTAAGGACGGACGGTGCACTTTTTTCGGTTAAAGGACGAAACTTGTCGGTCAATGCATACCACAAGGACGAATGGTGTAGTTTACTCTTCTCTAAAAAAACTTGAGAACACAAGATTTTTTATGCTTCTTTCCATTTCTTTTTTTTTCTAAACACTTAATACATTAGCTATGCTGCAGAAGTGATATTCTTATTATAATATTAATCTAAGGGGATAGCTTGGCTACAATTTTTGTAGCCAATTGGCTGCAATCCTCCTCCAAAATACACTAGAAAATGAATCAAGGACCCGCAGAAAGAAGTCAGAGACCCGCAAAATGAATCAGGGACCCACAATTTATAACACTAATTGTAGAAAATTGGCTACAATTAATTGTAGCTAATATTTCCCCTTAATCTAATCCTTGAATAACAAAGATTTAGTAACATGACTTCTTCACATGAATATAAAAGTATCGAACGAAAATTAAAATCGATATGTTACACAATACATTTCAGACACAAATTACAATAATATTACCGATGGTCCAATATCAATCATGAATACATCACTTGATATACATCGTAATAAACTGAATAATTGAGGTAAAATTTTTTGGTAGATTATCTTCATACAATTAATAGAAGTGATTATCAAGAACAACAATTTTTTTGTCGTTCCATAGCTAATCCACCTAAAGCTACTGGGACACACAAGATCTTTTCTTGACACGCTCAAAGGCTTGTTAGGAAATCACATTTCCCGCAACAGGTCGAGAAGTGGTAGAGCCTTTGCTAGTCCATGACCATTAGTATTGTGCAAATCCATTTCTACTTCATGTATATAACCAATGATATGAGAATTCATTATATAATTCACAAACATAGTACATATTTTTTTCTTAGCATACTAGCAGGGTACCCGCGCGTTGCAGCGGCGGGTACCCTGAAATAAATTTTTTTGAGGAATAATGTATTTTAGTTTATTATGTTTTTTTTGACAATAAATTTACAGATATCAAAAATTGCGTATAGCCCGTGCCCGTTCGGGCTCAAACCCGTTGGCCCGTGCCTGTTCGTGCTCGAACCCGTTGGCCTGTGCCTGTTCGGGCTCAAGCCCATTTGGCCCGTTGCCTGTTGAGGCTTGAATATTTGTTCAAAATAACAACTTAAGACAAAAGGTTTTTTTTTTTTTTTTTTTTTTTTTTTTTCTTTAAAAAAAAATAAAAAAAATACAAAAATTGTCCCTTGTTTAAAGTTTGTTAAATTTTGAAAAACAAAATTCTTCATTTTTTTTGTTTCTACCAGCCCAACAAATATTTAGGATGTAGCAACCCAAAGAATATCCATCACAAAACCCATATTAAACTACCCTAATAACACTCTCACAAACTCACGCAGCCACAACAAACACTCACTTTTTTCTTTCACCAAAAACACAGAGATCTAAAAAAATATATCTTGTATCCACCAAAAACAAACACAAAGTGTCTATGGTTCATGTTTCTTCTTTCTTTACTTTCGTGAATAATGGAACCACAAGTGGTGGTCAATGTAGTTTTTCTACTTCTCTTCATCTCCTTTTATAGGAAAGACAATTAAACCAAGCTACTCAAATTTTAGTCAATGGCAAGTCACTTTTATCCATCTGATTTCTGTTTTACCATGGTTTATTTTATTTTTTTTCTTATGAAATTTTGAATGTTTCATTTGTGCAGGTATATAGGGTGGATATTAGTAGCAGCTGTATACCATCTTCTAAGTTTTCAGTCAATGGGAGTGTCTTTCGTTGTTCCTAACAATATACATCTCATCAATTTTTGTACTACTTGTTTTCCATTTAATTTTTCTAGGCCTTTGGTACATTGGTCTTGTGTCTCGTGTGGCAGGGAGGAGACCAGAGATCTTGACAATCCTTTAGAATTGTGCGGTAGGTTTAGGGAGGATTTCGGAATTAATTTAATAGAGGGTTGTACATTATGCTTAAATAGTTGTAATATTGGTTGTAGGGGTGTTTTTAATAGCATTAATGTAGAATTCATAGAAAAGTGGTCTGAATTTCATTCCATGCTATTTTTTGTTGTACACCATATTTTGGTTGTTGTAATTATGAAAATTGGTTGCTTTAAAGTGTTGTAAACTATGCATTATTTTTTGTAAATCTGAAAATTTCGGAGAGAGAGTGTTTCCTCCATTATATGTAGTATAGATAAGCAATCAATTATGTTCCTAAACATAATTAGTTAAAACAAAAATTCCTAAACATAACATGTTTACCCATGTTTTCCTATTTTTTTCTTAGCAAATAAGCAATCAAACTCAGTGAGCTTTTACACAAAATAATTCCTAAACATAATTATGTTAATATGTTAAAACAAAAATTAATATAAATTACACTTTAATATAATTTAAAAGCATACCAATCATTTATCAAGTTACTTACCTCGGCCACAGCCTGTTTCTTTTCACAGTATTGTAACCGTAGATTTTGCTTGATAAATTTTCCCTCTAAAAAATATTTGACTTCATCTTTGAAAGTCGCAAAACTCATGTACAAACAACCTTTGTAAATTTGATAATTTGCATCGTTAGTGTGTCATTTTTCTTGTATGATAAGAATATTCATTTATTTAGGATCTCTTCACCTTCAAGACGTAAAATATATAGGATAGCAAGTCATTTAAAAGTTCCTATGAAAACACAATATCGTAAAAAACACCCACTGGAAATCATTTAAATTGCGTATATAGGATAGCAATTCATTTGAATTACGAAGGATCTAAGACTCACAAACATGAAACATAAACACTTTACATAATGAGGTCATATGTCATTGTCATTTGCTGGTGATATTACCACTACTTTTTTCATCACTTTTGTAAGCCACTGATTCAGCACATAATTTACGCTCAGCATCAAGCGCCAAAAAAATTCATCATTGACCTATTACCAAATCACACAGTTGACGAAACTACTGTAAGGCTGGAAAAAAACTATAAATATGATAACAGGTAGTAAGCAAAGGATGCAATAAAAAAAACTAATGAAATTTGGTCGATAATATTATATGATTACCTCTAGAATAATCCCTTTAGTTATTGAATCAACAGCTTCTTAAAAGTACTATGTATGTTTATTACCTTAAAGAGATCGACAACCAGCTTCTACCATGTGGCCAAGAAAAACCAAAATAGCTTAACTAAAAGTTTGGACCAAAGAAGCATGATAGATCAAGTATGTTGATTTATTCCCTTGTCCGTCATTGCCAAATGACACCCTTTTACTTTCTTCTCTAAAATAGCCACAAACAAAAACAATCACGTCAGCTATTCAGAGAAACGGAATCAACTTTTGTAGGAAATAGTCAAATAGAATGACTGATTACCAGATTACATAAATTTGTTTTTACTGATGATATAACATCTATGTTTAAAGTTGAAACTGAAAACTTATGATCGTAGCTTAAACATGCAGTTATAATATAAACTAAAGTAAAATAACTCTCAATACCGTCTTCCATGGGTTATGGGTCCCAATACCGTCTTTCACGGTGTATGGGGAGGTTGAGATGTAGACAGCTTTACTGATGCGTAGGGATTGCACCAGGCTTTACCTCTCGAGGGATCTCGAGAAGCTTACAACCCCCACTAGGCAGTGTACCTGATCGTTGTAGTATAGTATAGTGACAAGTACCGGGGGATTGATCGTTCAGCTAGGAATAGTGTCACTAGGATTAGAAAACCTAAATACTAGTTCTAGAGATGATGGATGATTATTTTTGTATTTTTATATTTTTTAGAAAGCAAGTAAATATATCGGGTTTTGAAGGATTTGGGCGGAATTAGTTGCTAGTCAACTAACCCAATACTAAAGATGCAATCAAAATAAAATACTAGAAATGAAAATAAATTAAATTAACTAAGGTTGTGAGCAATAAGTGGAGAATTTGTGTTTACTTAGATTTCACTACTCCCTAGATATATTTTACATGTTAATTACTTGTTATAGTTGCGTGGATGATGGATTGTATTCCTTAATACCATTCATGGGGTGGCGCACTTAACTCCCCAATCCTATGAGTGCCTACTTCACTCCTATGTCGAGCCGGCTAAGAAGCTCCTAACATGGGATCATTAGAATTTACTCATGCATTAAATACAACCAATAAAACCTAGTGCACGTCAGTTCATGTTTCCTAAGACGTTCAAGCATGTTACCATTTGGAGATCTGCCAATTTTCTTAAGCCTAACATCGAAATCATTCATCCAATACAACCATAAACAAGTAATCAACACATAATTAACATCTAGTTTTCATTAGATCTAAGCAAACACAAGATAGATCTAGCCTAGCATGATGGAATTAAGACAAGAACAAGATATAGACAACCAACACATAGACATATTGATTGAATTAGAAGAACACTTATCTTAATTACACATGAAAGGGTTCAAGGGCTGAAAACCCTTGAAAAACCTGTAAAATTCGTAATAGGTTCGGCCTTAGGATTTCTCCATTTTTTTTTTTTTTTTTTTTTTTTTTTTTTTTTTTTTTTTATGAATGAAAATTAGAAAACTATATATAGGAAATTGAGGCTGACGGCGTCAAGACCAAATCGGTGACGCCGTCATCTCACCGCCAAAAGAATTCTCGGACTGCCTTGATCTACTTCTGACGCCGTCACGTTATAACTTTTTCCAGGCCGTCACGTATTTTACTCTTGACGCTCTTCCTTGTGACGCCTTCATTTCTATACTGGGTCGTCATGAAAATTACTCTTGACACCGTCAGGATGTTGCTCTTGACGCCGTCACCTACTGTTCCCAGCAAGGAAAATTAAAACTTTGACGTTTTCTTCACTTTTATGCTCAAAAAACGTCCGAATTGCTTCCTTTTCCAGATTTCACTTCCAAAGTACCTAAAATCACAAAAGGAATGATTTAGGGCAATATTTGACCAAATAAATTCAATTCCGGGCTTAAATGACCCCCTAAAAGTGGTTCATTTTTCGCCTCATCATATACCCTTACACTTGAGATTTACTTGTCCTCAAGCAAATGCGCTTTTATTCTAGTCAAAATACAAGTTATGGGTCATTTAACACTAATATAAAAGTAATTACAACAAATAATCGTTCCACTAAAGAACAATAGATAAGCATGGAGGTCATACACAAGCACCTCACAAATAGTGTTTAGATACTCGCATCTCTCGGGTGTAATAAAGTATAAATTACAATATGGAAATGGAAGATATCTCTTGTAACACCCCCAAAATTTGATACAGAGGAAGACTCAACAAGCTTTCGGGGTGCTACGGGGATTGGTATCCATTCAAAGTCATGAAAGAACGAGATAAAGTAAACATAAGAAAAACACAACCAAAACGGGTTTTAAAGTTTACATTTATCCCAATAATTATCCAAAGTAAGGCCCAAAAGAAATAAACATAGGTCCACAATAGTTATCAGAGTTTTAGAAAAATAGATCCATAACCGGTGCCATTGCCAGGCCTCCAATCCCAAGCATCCATAGAGTATCACTTAATTTTCTAAGAAAACGTGCTAAAAGTCAGCTTTCGCTGGTGAGATCATAGGTTTAAATTCATAATTCGATATAGTGGACATATACGCAAAACGCTTGCTAGCTAGACTAGGCCTCAATCATCCAACCAAAATAATCCAACCAAATCAAATCAACCCTATTGGTGAACGCTATAGCTCAAATCAATCCAATCAATAGCTTACCTAGCTCAAGTCCAGGCCTCGCTCTATAATCAATCCAATAGCTTACCTAGTTCGGGACTAGGCCTCGCTCAACAACTAAATCAATAGCTTACCTAGTTCGGGACTAGGCCTCGCTTAATCCTACCTAGTTCTATAAGCATAGCAAGTTTTAAAATAAATAAAGCGATAATAGTCCACATAAAATATTTGCACGTTTCTCACCCCAAGTATTGAAAACAAAGTTCAAAAGTAAAAAGTGGGGCTATGACTCACCTCAAGTCCAAAAATCCTCAAAAGAAATCAATAGAAGAAAGACGTAAGCAAACTCAAGCAACTCACGTAACGGAAACTACAGACTCGGCACTTCCTAACAATATCGAACTCGTTCAGAAATCATTTCCTCAAAAATCAAATATTCCCATTCCCGAACGTATTCCGTTTTACTTTCCAAAAACATCCATTTCTCGAATTAACTTCATATTAATTTGAAATTCGACGTTTGGTATCCATATGGATGAAGGGGTCGACTCAACTCAAACCAAAAAAAGCCACAACGAACAAAATAATAAACCATCTATAGGTCTAATATTAGCCCAATATATTATTTAAATAAATCATCGAAGTCTATCAAATCCGTCGATTTGGTAATCTCCCATATTTATTTACGTAATGTATCGTTCCAAAATTATACCCAACCTAAAGCACATAGCACAAAGAATTCTATTTGGTATATATCGTAGTCCAATAAATTCCCTATATATATCGTCGAATCAGCCAAATTCCACGAGATACATAGTAATTTATTACCCTAAAACATACACCACATCCTATGGGCGTCGTGGGATACAATGCCCATTAATATACTCATTTTATATAATCAAATAACTCGATCTAATCCGTCGATTAAATAAGTCACTTGCTATAGAGAATGTTTATATTAATCGTCATATATCCGTGACAACACAAAAGTCACAATATAAAGCCCACTTGGAATTTAAGTAACCACAACTCATATAACTCGATAAGTTTTTCTAAGTTTATAAAATCATCATGTTTTTATTTATTACTCACCCGACTTATTAGTTCTCGACATTATTTCAAGTTATTTATTTATAACAATATTCCGACATTTATTACACTATTTGCATAGTATAAGAATTATCGTTATATTATTATACGTTTACTCGTGATCATTTTATTATTAATATATATATATATATATATATATATATATATATATATATATATATATATATATATATATATATATATATATATATATATATATATATAAACGATTATATTATCAATAATATTATTACGAGTATTATTTTTAATGTTTGACTTTTAAATATTTATCGAGTCATAGAATTTGGTCACATGTCCGAGTCATGACTCTCGGCTCATAGTCCAAGTCCAACATAAGAATCAAGTCAAAATAAATAAATCAACTCCGTCCAAATCAATCCCATATCCACGTGCTACAACAAGAGGGTCCGACTACGGCACCCAACTAACCTATCTCTGTCATCTAATGACCGTCTCACAATCGGTCCCTAATTTCACACTCGACAACACATCTCCAACATATCTCGTAATACCAAATATACCACAACAAGTCCAAATAAGTAATCCATGGTCAAAAATAACGACCACGACAACAACGATAATCCGACAAGTAAAAATAACAATCGAATACATAACCACTTACGGGTTGATTTACCAAGTCAACCCGGGTCAATATTACACTCGAAACAAGGACGTGGGTCCCACCCGAGACCATTAGGTCTCGGCTTGCTCTAGTTCGAGCCAAAACCGACCCAAACAACCCCTTTGGGGTGTCGGCCAAAAATCCGAACGACCACAAGGGTCAACCAAACATCACAATCGAGCACCAAGAGTCCAAAGTTCATCAAATGGCCAAAATAACACAACCAAAAACCCAAGCCGAGAGCAATAGCTCTCGGTTAAGCCTCGACCCATCGAGAAAAATCATGAACCCGGATACCAAACACTTTTCTTAATCCATTTCATCAAAAACCCATTTAAATCTTGCGTTTATAACCATGAAAACCCAAAAAGAAAACAAATTCGTGACCCTAGGTCACAACTTTAACCAAAATACGAGTCAAAACTCGTCCTACCTTCGATTCCCAAGACCAAATCGAAAGGATCTTCAAAACCAAGAAAAATAATGACGAATTTGTGGTGAAATCGAGATGAAAAATTATGATATAGGGCACGTGTTTATGTAGATCGGGTAGAGAATGATGTGGGGAGTCGATTTGTGGCGTCGGTTTTGATGGGGGAGCGGCGGTGACGGCGGTGGTGGCCGGAAAATGTGGCGGCTAGGGTTTGGGGGGATGAAGGTGAAGTGTAGAGAGAGAGAGTGTGAAATTGGTGAGGGTGTTGTGTTGTGTTGTGTGGAAAAAACCACATGGACGATTTTTGTATTACTCCTCAAAAAAAAAGAAAACAAAATTTTATATTAATAATAATAGTTTTATTATTAAGGTGGGTGAGGTAACCCGGTGTAACATACACGGACCAAAACCCGAAACTTTAAATAACCAATCAACTTCCTCATACCGAACTCGTTCCAAAATAATCAAAACCTCGCGATACGTTCCAAAATAATAATATCCGAACCAATATTAAAATAATTAAAATTGTTAGGTTAACCTAGTGCCGGAGTCAATGTAGTGCCAAAATAATGATCTCAAAATAAATCATCACGACAGAACCAAACCAAACCAAACCATAAATAAATAATCAAATTCTCATAATTAACGTACGATCAAATTCACATTCCAACATTCATAAAACATCTCGTCACAATAAACTTTTCAAAAATTCCAAAATTATAATTTTTAATGTAATGCGGGTTTCAAAAACGGCTCCCTATTTTGCCAGTTGTCACATCCTCCCAGCCTCAGAAGGAACCCGTCCCGGGTTTCTCTCGGAACAGCCCATCTACGAAGTAAAAAGCATCGAATATCTCTTGCGAAACTCATCCTCACGTTCCCACGTGAATTCCGGTCCATGCCGCGAATTCCAACGAACTTTGATGAGCGGGATGCGACTTCTCTTAAGTCGTTTAATCTCTCTATCCAGTATCTCAATCGGTTCTTCCACAAAATTTAAACTCTCATACACACGAATATCCTTAATTGGTATAACTGGCGTTTCCTCCGAAAGACACTTCTTCAAATTGCTAACATGAAACACATCATGAACTTTATTCAATTCCGGTGGTAATTCCAATCGATAAGCTACGGGCCCAATTCTTTCCAAAATAAGAAATGGTCCAATGTAGCGGGGATTTAGTTTCCCACATTTCCCAAAACGTATCACACCCTTCCAAGGCAATACTTTCAGCATCACTTTGTCTCCAACCTGGAATTCTAGGGGTTTACGCCTCTGATCGGCGTAACTTTTCTGCCTATCTCTAGCTGCCTGCAGTCGATCTTGAATTTGCGTTACTTTCTCAGTAGTTTCCAAAATAAGCTCAGGGCCTGTGAGTTGGCTATCTCCAACTTCTGCCCAACCAATAGGTGAACGACATTTACGACCATACAAAGCTTCAAACGGTGCAGCCTTAAGACTTGCGTGGTAGCTATTGTTGTAAGAGAACTCCGCAAGGGGTAGATATTTCTCCCAGCCTTTACCAAAGTCTATTATGCATGCACGAAGCATATCCTCCAAAGTCTGAATAGTTCTCTCACTTTGACCATCGGTTTGGGGGTGATATGCAGTACTTATATCAAGTCTCGTCCCCAAAGCGGTTTGAAGTGATCACCACAATGCTGACGTGAAGCGGCTGTCGCGATCAAAAATAATCGATATCGGAACTCCATGACGAGAAACAATCTCCTTCACATACAACCTCGCAAGTTTGTCAACACTATCATCTTCACTAATCGCCAGGAAATGAGCAGACTTAGTCAAACGATCCACAATTACCCATATAGCGTCGCAACCGCTAGCTGTCTTTGGTAATTTGGTAATAAAGTCCATTGTGATATGCTCCCACTTCCAAACTGGGAGTTCTGGCTGCGTCAATAATCCTGATGGTCTTTGATGTTCGGCTTTAACCTTAGAGCAAGTCAAACACTTACGAACATACAACGCTATATCTGCCTTCATATTTGGCCACCAATATAACTTTTTCAAATCCTGGTACATCTTGTCAGACCCAGGATGAATAGAGTATCTTGACTTATGCGACTCATGCATAATCAACTCTCGAATTTCTCCATACAATGGTACCCAACTTCGCTCTCCAAAACATAATACTCCATCAGAACGCTTAACAAATCCCTTCTCATTTTCTGCCATCCCAAATATGTTCTCAGCAGGTCGATTCTCTGCTTTCAACGCTTCCATTTGAGCTTCTAATATTTGAGACGGTAATGGCGATAGGATAGTCATTCCTAATGACCTAACTCGTAACGGTGGAATTCTCTCCTTTCGACTAAGAGCATCAGCAACAACGTTTGCTTTACCAGGATGGTAGCAAATTTCACAATCATAATCGCTTAGCAACTCAATCCAACGTCGCTGTCTCATGTTAGGCTCTTTTTGGTTCAAAATGTGTTGCAGACTTTTGTGGTCAGTAAACACTACACACTTGGTTCCATACAAGTAATGTCTCCATATCCTCAAAGCAAAAACTACAGCACCTAACTCCAAATCATGGGTGGTGTAGTTCTTCTCGTGCTTCTTGAGCTGTCGGGAAGCATAAGCTATCACTTTCTCTCGTTGCATTAACACAGCTCCCAAACCTTTATGAGAAGCGTCACAATAGACGACAAAGTCCTCGTTACCTTCAGGTAACGCTAAGATAGGAGCACTACACAACATCTCCTTAAGTAACTGGAATGCTTCCTCTTCCTTATCTCCCCATTCATACTTAACACTCTTTTGAGTCAATTTGGTCAACGGTTTTGCTATCTTCGAAAATCCCTCTATGAATCTTCGGTAATAACCGGCTAAACCCAAAAATTGACGAACTTCTGTTGGGGTCGTAGGTGCAGCCCAATCTTTAATCGCTTCAATCTTAGCAGGATCTACATGAACTCCTTGTCTATCAATCACATGACCCAAAAATTGTACCGTCGGAATCCAAAATTCACATTTTGAAAACTTGGCATACAGTTTCTCCTTCATGAGCAATTCTAAGATAAGCCTTAGGTGCTTCTCATGCTCTGTCTCACTATTTGAATAAATTAGAATGTCATCGATGAACACAATCACAAACTTATCTAAGTAAGGCTTACACACCCGATTCATGAGATCCATGAATATCGCCGGTGCGTTAGTCAACCCAAACGGCATCACCTGAAACTCGTAATGCCCGTAACGGGTTCTGAAAGCCATTTTCGGAATATCTTCCTCGCGAACTCGAAGCTGATGATATCCCGATCTCAAATCGATCTTTGAGTACACACTCGATCCTTGAAGCTGATCGAACAAATCGTCGATCCTCGGTAGCGGGTATCTATTCTTCACCATTAACTTGTTCAACTCTCGATAATCAATACACATGCGAAACGATCCATCCTTCTTCTTCACAAATAAGACCGGGGCTCCCCAAGGCGAAGAACTTGGTCTTATGAATCCTTTTTCGGCTAACTCCGCTAGTTGTTTCGACAACTCTTCCAATTCAGTGGGTGCAAGTCGATAAGGCGCTCGTGCTACAGGTGCAGCACCAGGTATCAACTCAATCTGAAATTCCACTTGTCTAGTAGGCGGGATTCCCGGCAAATCATCGGGAAACACATCCGAAAAATCACGAACTATAGGCACATCCCCAATGCACCTTTCCTTCTTCTCCTTCCCTCCTTCCTCAGAAATTTGAGCTAAGAAAAGGTAACATCCTTTTTCCATTAGCTTTGGTAACTTAGTGCAAGATATGACCGCTAATCTAGATGGGCCTCTCAATTCCTTTCTATCTCCTGGTATGTTCAGAATCTCCTTGCCGTATGGCACACGCACGATCTTCTCATCACAAATTATATGAGCGCGATACTTCGACAACCAATCCATACCAATAATAACATCAAAACTTCCTAACGTGACGGGTAGAAGGTCTATATTGAAAGGATGATTCAGAAAGTTTAACGTGCAACTGCGAATGATAGTCCTAATCCTCTCTATGTTCCCATTAGCTAACTCTACATCATAACCAATTCCTAAGGCCATCGGGGGTTTCTCTAGCAAGGGTGCAAACTTAGTGGACACAAAACTCTTATCGGCACCAGTATCAAATAGTATGGAAGCATAATGATTATTGAGAAGGAACGTACCAGTAACGACGTTCGGATCTTCTCCTCTCTCGTTCCCAAGTGCATAAACTCTCCCATGAGCAGCTCCAGCTTCCACACGTTGGTCCCCATTATCTTGTCGTCCACGGTTTCCTCCAGCTCCACGGTTTCCATTATTGTACCCATTACCACCCGATCCTTGATTCCCTCGGTTCCACGATTCCCAACACTCATTCCTATAATGTCCCTTCTTTCCACATCCATAGCAAGTAACATTTGCCTTGCTCATAGTTTCAGGAGTAGCTTGAACCATAGCAAGTGGTCGAGCTCTACAATCCTTAGCTATGTGTCCCATCTTAGAGCAATTCTTGCACATCATAGTACATCGACCAGAATGATGCTTGTAACATCGGTTACACTTGGGTGCATCTCCATTGTAGTTCTTCTTGTCTTCATCTCCCATAGCATAAGCTCCAGTAGTTGTTTGTCGCTTGTTTCGACGATCATTACCCTTAGAGTGATCATCCCTCTTCCTCTTTCCATTCTTGTCTTTCTCAGCTTCTTCCAATGCCAACGAGTCCATCAATTGTTGAGCAATAGTGATAGCCTCATGAATGTTTGCAGGCTTAGCAGAAATCACATCGTTCCTTGTAGCTACCGGCAACCCATCGGTATACCTCTCAATCCTTTGAGTCTCAGTCCTAACCATATCGGGACAAAGTAAGGCTAACTCTCGATAACGGCGATTGTAAGTTGCCATATCGGTACCTTTCACCTTATGGTTCCAGAACTCAATCTCCAGCTTCTTAATCTCATTCCTTGGGCAGTAAGTCTGAATCAGCAAAGACTTAAATTGCTCCCAAGTCATAGCATAAGCCACATCACTCCCAACCGAGTTACGGTAATTGTTCCACCAAGTTAAAGCTTCATCCTTGAAAGTAAAAGAAGCAAACTTTACCTTCGTATTCTCCGCACAACCACTGACATTAAATACTGACTCAGTCTTCTCTATCCACCTGACTAAGTAGACCACTCCTTCAGTTCCATGAAACTCAACGGGTCCACAGATCTTAAACTCCTTGTAGTTACATCCATTAGCACGAACAGGTGGAAATGTTCCAGCAGAATTGTTGGAATGATTTAACTCAGCTAGTAGCTCAGCAACTCGTTGCTCTACAAGTTGATTGATCATTGCTTGATCCACAGTAGGTGCATTAAGTGGAACATGATCATTGTCTCCCTGAACATCAACATTGTGATTCCTGTTGTTGCGGTTAGTAGTGTCCAGGTTATCAGGAGTAGGGGTCTCAACATTTCGAGTAGGGCGGCATCCTCGACGACCAGGGGTAGTCACTGCAGGACCAGTTCTGGTAGTTCTAACAGGGTTTCGTCGTGGGGCCATTGATCTGAAACATCATACAAGTTCGTGAGTCTCCGATAGAACTTATCATATGCTCAACAAGAATTAAATCAACGAAGCCAAGTCATGGAAAGAATATCAACAGTACACCACAAGACATCAATAAGGCGAATAGGAACTCAATTTCCATAATATCCAAAAACCACATAATACCATATAATAATAACCATCAACCATACAATAAGGATCCAACATCGTTCCAACTACCGAAAAACACCAAAGATAATAATCGTTCCAAACGAGACGAATAATCAACGAAAATACACCAAAATAGGATAACTAGCTTTTCTAACCGAACACTCCTCGGTTAAGAAAGCAACAAGATAACATAGCTCAAACATCTAGCCACGCTGCTGGCGGAGGTTCCTCAACTCCTGCCTCAAGCCATCGAGCTCTCTCCATAGTGATCCCAACTCCACACCATGGGTGTCGCTGTCTCTCTTGAGGTCAGCCACCTCCTTCTCCAGCTCGGCATTCCTTTGCCATAACTTGCGGTCGGCCTCTCGAGCTGTAATAAAACCTCGCTGTAAACTCTCAATATGCTCGTGAATCTCCATCAAACCTCTCCTCATCTCAGTCGTCCTACCCACAACCATAGTCATATCAACTCTCAGATCCGCTATAAACTCTCCAATAACCCTCTCAAGTTGATCAGATATACGTGTAACTCTCTCACCAAGATCAGTAATCTGAGCCCACATCCTACCAGTCTCACCTAACTCTGCATGCTCAGCAGAAACCTTAGAAGGTGCATCCGACTCAACGGGACTACCAGGTGGCAACTCAAACAAAAATGGATGATCAGGTGAAACAGGCTCAATCGGATGTATAGGTGAATCAGGCTCTTCAGCCTGAGCTGGCAGCACTAAAAAATCATCATCATCAGGCATCTCCTCCTCCTGAGGGTCATCCTCCTCCTCAGGGTCATCATCATCACCCTGCTCAGCCTCCTGAGGGTCATCAGCCTCATCCTCACCCTCGTACTTCTCCTCCTCCTCCTCGGAAGAGTACGTCATCAATCGTCGTCTCCTAACAGGTGAACCATGTGGAGACGTGGTAGGTGATCTAGGACGATGACGCAATGATGTAGGTGGCGCCTCTAACAGAAGAGAGTGAGCATCCAACTGTAAAAGTGGTGAAGTATGGTGTACCGACATACGTGCCATAGCTCGGTGGGCAAAACGTGGAGCCACACGAGCCAAAGCCTGATGAAGTGTAAGCTGCCTCGATGTACCAGTAGAGAAGATGAGGGTCCCTGCATAGATGCAGCAGGTGGTGCTGAAGTAGAAGCTGTCGGTGACACAGTAGCTGAATGCATGGCAACCTGGTAAGGGTCATCAGGAGCCATGGTAAACTGTGCTGGAAATTCCGGTGCAGTAAGAATATCCTCAACAACATCGGGCGTACGGGAGGCCATAGTCTGTGACAACGGCGTAGGGTAGGTGTAAGTGTTTCAAAACAACTAAACCGCGAACTCAAAATACCATATCAAAATCGCCATATAATTCCAAATCATATATATCAAGAAAGATTTAAAATACCGCATTACTAAAACCGTTCGTAAAACAATTAAGCCATATAATTCCTCAAAACGCATATAATTCCTTAAAACTCCATCATATCACTAAATCAGTAAACCTCAAATCCTCAAATCACCTCAAGAATCCCAAATCTATCAATCATCTCAATAATCTCATAATACCTCAATAATAAACAATGATGCTTCGGCTTGGCGGGCTGGCGAGCAATGGTCGAGGATCGTTTTCTATAAAAATCGGTTATAGTTTAGGTGTTTATTTACCTAGTTTTCTATAACCTTGGCTCTGATACCAATCTGTAACACCCCCAAAATTTGATACAGCGGAAGACTCAACAAGCTTTCGGGGTGCTACGGGGATTGGTATCCATTCAAAGTCATGAAAGAACGAGATAAAGTAAACATAAGAAAAACACAACCAGAACGGGTTTTAAAGTTTACATTTATCCCAATAATTATCCAAAGTAAGGCCTAAAAGAAATAAACATGGGTCCACAATAGTTATCAGAGTTTTAGAAAAATAGATCCATAACCGGTGCCATTGCCAAGCCTCCAATCCCAAGCATCCATAGAGCATCACTTAATTTCCAGAGAAAACGTGCTAAAAGTCAGCTTTCGTTGGTGAGATCATAGGTTTAAATTCATAATTCGATATAGTAGACATATACGCAAAACGCTTGCTAGCTAGACTAGGCCTCAATCATCCAACCAAAATAATCCAACCAAATCAAATCAACCCTATAGGTGCACACTCTAGCTCAAATCAATCCAATCAATAGCTTACCTAGCTCAAGTCTAGGCCTCGCTCTATAATCAATCCAATAGCTTACCTAGTTCGGGACTAGGCCTCACTCAACAACTAAATCAATAGCTTACCTAGTTCAGGACTAGGCCTTGCTTAATCCTACCTAGTTCTATAAGCATAGCAAGTTTTAAAATAAATAAAGCGATAATAGTCCACATAAAACATTTGCACGTTTCTCACCCCAAGTATTGAAAACAAAGTTCAAGAGTAAAAAGTGGGGCTATGACTCACCTCAAGTCCAGAAATCCTCAAAAGAAATCAATAGAAGAAAGACGTAAGCAAACTCAAGCAACTCACGTAACGGCAACTACAGACTCGGCACTTCCTAACAATATCAAACTCGTTCAGAAATCATTTCCTCAAAAATCAAATATTCCCATTCCCGAACATATTCCGTTTTACTTTCCAAAAACATCCATTTCTCGAATTAACTTCATATTAATTTGAAATTCGACGTTTGGTATCCATATGGGTGAAGGGGTCGACTCAACTCAAACCAAAAAAAGCCACAACGAACAAAATAATAAACCATCTATAGGTCTAATATTAGCCCAATATATTATTTAAATAAATCATCGAAGTCTATCAAATCCTTCGATTTGGTAATCTCCCATATTTATTTACGTAATGTATCGTTCCAAAATTATACCCAACCTAAAGCACATAGCACAAAGAATTCTATTTGGTATATATCGTAGTCCAATAAATTCCCTATATATATCGTCGAATCGGCCAAATTCCACGAGATACATAGTAATTTATTACCCTAAAACATACACCACATCCTATGGGCGTCGTGGGATACAATACCCATTAATATACTCATTTTATATAATCAAATAACTCGATCTAATCCGTCGATTAAATAAGTCACTTGCTATAGAGAATGTTTATATTAATCGTCATATATCCGTGACAACACAAAAGTCACAATATAAAGCCCACTTGGACTTTAAGTAACCACAACTCATATAACTCGATAAGTTTTTCTAAGTTTATAAAATCATCATGTTTTTATTTATTACTCACCCGACTTATTAGTTCTCGACATTATTTCAAATTATTTATTTATAACAATATTCCGACATTTATTACACTATTTGCATAGTATAAGAATTATCGTTATATTATTATACGTTTACTCGTGATCGTTTTATTATTAATATACGCATTTATATATATATATATATATATATATACATTTATCACGTCTATATACGTATATAAACGATTATATTATCAATAATATTATTACGAGTATTATTTTTAATGTTTGACTTTTAAATATTTATCGAGTCATAGAATTTGGTCACATGTCTAAGTCATGACTCTCGGCTCATAGTCCAAGTCCAACATAAGATTCAAGTCAAAATAAATAAATCTACTCCGTCCAAATCAATCCCATATCCACGTGCTACAACAAGAGGGTCCGACTACGGCACCCAACTAACCTATCTCCGTCATCTAATGACTGTCTCACAATCGGTCCCCAATTCCACACTCGACAACACATCTCCAACATATCTCGTAATACCAAATATACCACAACAAGTCCAAATAAGTAATCCATGGTCAAAAATAATGACCACGACAACAACGATAATCCGACAAGTAAAAATAACAACCGAATACATAACCACTTACGGGTTGATTTACCAAGTCAACCCGGGTCAATATTACACTCGAAACAAGGACGTGGATCCCACCCGAGACCATTAGGTCTCGGCTTGCTCTAGTTCGAGCCAAAACCGACCCAAACAACCCCTTTGGGGTGTCGACCAAAAATCCGAACGACCACAAGGGTCAACCAAACATCACAATCGAGCACCAAGTGTCCAAAGTTCATCAAATGGCCAAAATAACACAACCAAAAACCCAAGCCGAGAGCAATAGCTCTCGGTTAAGCCTCGACCCATCGAGAAAAATCATGAACCCGGATACCAAACACTTTTCTTAATCCATTTCATCAAAAACCCATTTAAATCTTGCGTTTATAACCATGAAAACCCGTAAAGAAAACAAATTCGTGACCCTAGGTCACAACTTTAACCAAAATACGAGTCAAAACTCGTCCTACCTTCGATTCCCAAGACCAAATCAAAAGGATCTTCAAAACCAAGAAAAATAATGACGAATTTGGGGTGAAATCGAGATGAAAAAGTAAGATATAGGGCGCGTGTTTATGTAGATCGGGTAGAGAATGATGTGGGGAGTCGATTTGTGGCGTCGATTTTTATGGGGGAGCGGCGGTGACGGCGGTGGTGGCCGGAAAATGTGGCAGCTAGGGTTTGGGGGGATCAAGGTGAAGTGTAGAGAGAGAGAGTGTGAAATTGGTGAGGGTGTTGTGTTGTGTGGTCAAAACCACATGGACGATTTTTGTATTACTCCTCAAAAAAAAAAAAAAAAAAAAAAAAAAACAAAATTTTATATTAATAATAATAGTTTTATTATTAAGGTGGGTGAGGTAACCCGGTGTAACATACACGGACCAAAACCCGAAACTTTAAATAACCAATCAACTTCCTCATACCGAACTCGTTCCAAAATAATCAAAACCTCGCGATACGTTCCAAAATAATAATATCCGAACCAATATTAAAATAATTAAAATTGTTAGGTTAACCTAGTGTCGGAGTCAATGTAGTGCCAAAATAATGATCTCAAAATAAATCATCACGACAGAACCAAACCATAAATAAATAATCAAATTCTCATAATTAACGTACGATCAAATTCACATTCCAACGTTCATAAAACATCTCGTCACAATAAACTTTTCAAAAATTCCAAAATTATAATTTTTAATGTAATGCAGGTTTCAAAAATGGCTCCCTATTTTGCCAGTTGTCACATCTCTCACTACCTGTCATAGCAAAATAGATTACCATAGGCTTGGGAAAGGATCAAACCTCCACCACATGGCGTAAGCACCTAGGATAAACTATCAAAGAGGTCTTTTAAAGAGTTGTAATGTTATGTGTAGGGATATGAAATACACGGTTTTGTTGGATAAAGGAAGTTTTTACTGGTGGCGAGTTAACAATCTTGGTTAATTACATGTACAATATGGCGTTGCTAAGCCAAGACTAGACTCGACTTAAGCTAATAAATGAGAAATAACAAAAAAAAAAAAAAAAAAAAAAAAAAAAAAAAAAAAAAAAACATAGAATGAAACGGGATGGTAGTCCGTATGTTTTTTTCTCTTTTTTTTTTTTTTTTTTTTTTTTTTTTTTTTTTTTTTTTTTGCATACACTCTTACCCTACCATCCAAAATAATACATCATAGGGAATGAACATTCCCCTTACACTTGAATCTTTACATACTTTACAATGAACTAATCTATTGACTCGAATTAAGAAAATCAAAACACTTGGAGCACTTTTAAGATTAACTTACATATGGGGGTAATAAATGATGTTCTTCCCTATTACTCCATAAAATAAGTACTTTACCCATGAGTCCCAATCGTCCCAAAACAATATGTACAATGATATGACTCGACTTAGCAACCATGTAATCAATTAGAAAGTTAACTTAGGGTTTAACAAATAACAATAATGCACTAAAAATGAGCGCATACACGGAAGGCTAAGGCGATTTGGTTGTACATTTAAGTGGGGTGTAACAAATTCTTCCTTTAAGTAAAATTCTTAAAGTTAGAAACGAAAAGATAGGCTCGGAGGGGTGTACTAGGGGTTTCGTGTACTAAAAATGAGTACAACGCTAAGGGTGTGGGAAAAATTAGTTGACTTAACTAGCCAAGTAATATGACTTAAATGGTCAAGTAATTATAATACGGGTTTAAAACAAGGGTGATCCTAATGTCTCTTATCATGTAGTAAATCCTACTACACGAATGTAGTCTCGCTAGCGGTCTCGGGATGCATCACTAACGCAAGTTCTAGAATCTAAATGCTACCGGTACACTCATAAGCACTAATAGTAAATGCTTTTCATATCAAATCTAAAGGCGAACCTCACATATTTGGGTGGAAATTTTTTCTGAATATGCGGTTATGTGCTAGTCATACAATCTCCTATCCATGAGACGCTTGCTATGGCTAAACTTTCACTCCTAAATGTTGTAAAAAATTTTAAATTTGGCGCTAAAATTGCACTAACAAGTATTTCTCATAGTTTTATTACACATCTACCATTTAAACAAAACAAACTCAAGCGAAAATGTACATGTAAGGTATCATCTTTTTACCCTCCCCTTACACTTAGGATGAACATTGTCCCCAATGTTCAAGTAAAGAATGTAAAAGTGAAAAAAGTAAAAAGAATGAAATCAAATACTTCCCTGATTCGCTTGGTATGGATAATTAGGTGGCCAGGTTAAATCTTCCTCTAAGAAAATGAACAATCAAAGCTTCCCTTCCAGAATATAAATCATCTTCTTGTCATACATAACCTGTAAATCCTGAGAAAACAAAAAAGGCAACCTCGCATAAAATCGGCGGAAATCTACATAAGTTACTAAATCCTAGAAAACAAAATAAGATATAATGCTTGTGGAATGAAGTTTGCAGATTTCCTGGAGATTATAAAACTTAATAATTCACAAAAACTTCAAGACTCCGTTAGAAAAACAAAACCGGTAAAATTTCCAGATTTTTACACGTGACGCCGTCAAGAGTTATCTCGTGACGCCGTCAGAAGTGACCTGCAGAAATTCTTATGTTAAGTTTCCGGAAAATTTCTGGAAAAACTTGGTCCTACTTCCTGGAAAATCCTGCAAAACTTCATTATGACTCAATACAAGCATTTGACTCAAACAAATACGAATATACATGTTCACTTAATATTGTGGAGAATCATGATCGGTTTGTTTCTTAAAAACATATTTGGGGTTTCCCTTACACTTATCTTTTGCAAAAATACCTTTAGGTGGAGTTAAGACTAGGCCAAAACAACAAAGTAAATTATTTCCACTTTTTAGTTTAGAAACATGATCTACCAACAATAAAAATAAAGCATGCATACGGAAGCAAATAACAAACAAACAAAATAAAAATCACACAAAGGCATGGGTTGCCTCCCAAGAAGCGCTTGTTTTTGTTCGAGTCACGAGCCTGACTCTACCCTTATTTAATGAAGATAGGGGAGGTTTTCCCTACACTTAGGATTAAGTGCGGGTGGAAGTAGCGATACACACCATCTCGGTGGAAGTATGCCACGTGAGGAAAGAGTGATGGATGAATTATATTCTCAAAGGGTTGTGCTCCTATCAACATAACCTTACCTAATTCAATTGGGTTAATGGGTGGATTAAGATTTTCTCCTAGAAAGGGATCATTTTCTATCAACTTCAAGAGATTACTAGTTGGGGATCCATCTTGACCTAATAAACCCGGTTTAAACCCATAATGTTTCTTGTGATCAATCATAAATGGGTGATGTAAGCATGTAAGGTCATTTTCCACTCCTATATTGGCTTCCTCTCTATAAGGCTTAGAGTCCACTACCTTTATCCTAGGACTACCCGGACTATATGGTTTGATGGGTGGATCGGAACCTATCTCAATTCCTAAATTCTCATCCAAGGATGGAAGATTAGGTAACGGTTTTGGTTGAGACTCCGGTTCATCAAAACTAGGAACTTCCCTAGAACTAAGAGTAAGGTTATCATTATAAGTATTCAAACCTATATCCTCTAGTTGTGTTTGGTTCAAAGGTTCTTCCTCAATTGGGATTCCTAAAGTCTCATCTACTTCATCTGAATAAGTCACGGGCGGTGTGTATGCCTCAAATGATGGTAGGACTTCTGGGGTACTTGGTGGGCTTGGGTTTTCTACTATCTCTTCCATCACATCAATATCACCTATGTGTTCATCTTGTATTATGGTAGTGCCTAACCATGACATGCAACTAGTTGGCTCGACTATAATCTTTTTATCCCCAAGCAAACTTTTCGATTGAGCCTTCCATATTGAAAATAGGTCTACACTTACGTTTTTTGGGTCCCATGTTCCACTCCTGTATTGGGCATGAATCTCAAAGTTTTCCCATGCGTTTTTGACATCATACTCCCAAAACTCCCCATCTGTTACATAGTCAAGCCTCATTTGGGTTTCGTAGTCGATACGAGTGTGAAATAATTGAAGTAGAGGCAATAAATCAAGACCATAGCGAAGGACTTTTTGTAGTAAGTATTTGAAACGAGTCCATGC
Organism: Artemisia argyi; assembly: GCA_030686995.1. Classification (NCBI taxonomy): domain Eukaryota; kingdom Viridiplantae; phylum Streptophyta; class Magnoliopsida; order Asterales; family Asteraceae; genus Artemisia; species Artemisia argyi. The sequence continues at coordinate 42,530,254 of CM060683.1, read as the reverse complement.
ATCGGGAAAAGATTCACCGTGATGTTGTCGAAACATCAAGATGTCATTTTGAAGTGAAAAGGGTAGATTTTGTAGTGGGTTTGGTCGATTGGATGAAAAATTTGGAGGATTCGCGTTCTCCATAATGGTGAACGGAAAAGTCAATGGAAAGGTTTTTACGAACAAAGACACAAAGAAAAGATAGAATAAAGAAAACCTAAAAATAAAAATAAAATCTTACTAGAAAGGAATCTAGCAAGTAGACCTAATAAAAAGAGATTCTAACCTAGACAATAACTATTTCCCCGGCAACGGCGCCAAAAACTTGATGCGTAGGGATTGCACCAGGCTTTACCTCTCGAGGGATCTCGAGAAGCTTACAACCCCCACCAGGCAGTGTACCTGATCGTTGTAGTATAGTATAGTGACAAGTACCGGGGGATTGATCGTTCAGCTAGGAATAGTGTCGCTAGGATTAGAAAACCTAAATACTAGTTCTAGAGATGATGGATGATTATTTTTGTATTTTTATATTTTTTAGAAAGCAAGTAAATATCTCGGGTTTTGAAGGATTTGGGCGGAATTAGTTGCTAGTCAACTAACCCAATACTAAAGATGCAATCAAAATAAAATACTAGAAATGAAAATAAGCTAAATTAACTAAGGTTGTGAGCAATAAGTGGAGAAATTGTGTTTACTTAGATTTCACTACTCCATAGATATCTTTTACACGTTAATTACTTGTTATAGTTGCGTGGATGACGGATTGTATTCCTTAATACCATTCATGGGGTGGCGCACTTAACTCCCCAATCCTATGAGTGCCTACTTCACTCCTATGTCGAGCCGGCTAAGAAGCTCCTAACATGGGATCATTAGAATTTACTCATGCATTAAATACAACCAATAAAACCTAGTGCACGTCAGTTCATGTTTCCTAAGACGTTCAAGCATGTTACCATTTGGAGATCTGCCGGTTTTCTTAAGCCTAACATCGAAATCATTCATCCAATACAACCATAAACAAGTAATCAACACATAATTAACATCTAGGTTTCATTAGATCTAAGCAAACACAAGATAGATCTAGCCTAGCATGATGGAATTAAGACAAGAACAAGATATAGACAACCAACACATAGACATATTGATTGAATTAGAAGAACACTTATCTTAATTACACATGAAAGGGTTCAAGGGCTGAAAACCCTTGAAAAACCTGTAAAATTCGTAATAGGTTCGGCCTTAGGGTTTCTCCAAAACTTTTTTTTTTTATGAATGAAAATTAGAAAACTATATATAGGAAATTGAGGCTGACGGCGTCAAGACCAAATCGGTGACGCCGTCATCTCACCGCCAAAAGAATTCTCGGACTGCCTTGATCTACTTCTGACGCCGTCACGTTATAACTTTTTCTAGGCCGTCACGTATTTTACTCTTGACGCTCTTCCTTGTGACGCCTTCATTTCTGTACTGGGTCGTCATGAAAATTACTCTTGACGCCGTCAGGATGTTGCTCTTGACGCCGTCACCTACTGTTCCCAGCAAGGAAAATTAAGACTTTTGCGTTTTCTTCACTTTTATGCTCCAAAAACGTCCGAATTGCTTCCTTTTCCAGATTTCACTTCCAAAGTACCTAAAATCACAAAAGGAACGATTTAGGGCAATATTTGATCAAATAAATTCAATTCCGGGCTTAAATGACCCCCTAAAAGTAGTTCATTTTTCGCCTCATCATTTACCCCTACCTAAGGTAGAGAGGCTGCTTCCAGTTCTACCTAAAGTAGAAAAGGACCTCCAACCTTTTTGTAGAGAGTGAGAAACATGCAGTTATAAAATAAATTTTAAATCAATGACTAATTAAATACCTAGTTCTTTTAATATTTATCCCAATGCTATTTACAAAATTAAGCATATACTTGGGCATTATTTATTCATCTTTAATTCTTTCCACTTGTAAGTTTTGTTTCTCTAACATTTACTAAGAAAATCAACTATTCAATAAATTGAATTCATTAGATGGGTCAATCCTTAGTTCCTTATCGTAAGATCAAATGAAATGTCCTTATTATTATCAGACCTCACTCATACGTTATTATAGTAACCAATGACTAATTAAGGTATTTACCTCCACTGTAAAACCTTTTTCATTTTGTTTTAGAGCACAAGCACTGCTAACTTTTTGAATCAAATCCCTGACGCATCACAGTTTTGATACAATGACAACACAACTAATAGGCATAACACTTCCATCATAGCTAAAAACCACTAATGACATTCTACGGGTGGTAGCTGAGTGAAGTGGAAAGGAGATGCATGAAAGGATCAAATTTAACTGATTTTTTTTCACAAGCTAGACAACCAAAATTGATTAATATTGTCCATGTTACACAAACAATTAAATAAATGTTAAATGAGGTTCCATACAAAGCTCTAAATCTATTAAAAAAAGCTAATGAATACATGAAAAAATAAGGCTACACATACACAATTATCAATAGAAAAGTTATAAGCATTCGTAATTCATTTATATGTTAAGCATAACAGTGTGTTAGGAAATAACTCATACTCACAAGACAAAATGAAGGTAAACATACATTTGCTCATCGTGGCAAATGTGGGTCTGCGCGCCAACCTTCTTTTCCTTTAGCTAACCTATAAGGTAAATCATATTAAAAAAAAGCATTATTCGAGTGAAGCTTAACATCAGTACAACAGATGGCTTACTTGTGCACTTCGGTATCATTTCACTTTCTAGTCATTTTCCATGAAAATAGTCCACTGTTTTCTGATAAACCGGGCTGAGAAAATTTCTAACCGTGCTTCTTCATTAGTTTTATGTACCTGCATATCATATTCTAAATGAGTTTAAAAAAGCTACTTCACTGATTAACTTTCTAATTATTAATATTAAGAGATACTTATTTAGTTTTTGGCATCAAAGTCATCCAATCAAGGATACTCGTCCTAGATGAATATGTAGTCATATGGTGCCACAATGTCTAGATGTAGAAAACGTTTAGCCATACCACCTACAACAAATTTCAACCACCAGCCAAACATTACATGATTTAACATAATTAAGCTTAAACAGAATGATGTAAATTTTCTTAACTATGCAAAACTTACCATTTAATTTGTGTGTGAACACTAATATGTATAGCTCTCTTTGACCATTCGATTTCACTCCATTCACTTGTTCGACCGTCATAGTGAAACAACACAAGAATAATGTTTTCCAAAAATTGAAAGCCTGAAAATCAAACATGGGAATATCTCATTAGCTTATACGTACACAAATAGTCAATCATCGGTTTCCATATTCACTTACATATTACCGCCTTCGTAGTATCTGGTCACAATACAAACATAGCAAGACAAATCTTTTCTAAAAGATATCTACATTTTGGTTAACAGTTACCTTGAATGCAATTCAATCTTCAAAACCTGATTAAATAAATAAATAAATAAATAAGGAAACTATAAAAATATAGAAACTTCATAAAAAGGTGATTGTTTAAGGAAAAAATGGACTTCAATTTAATCTAGACTAAAACTTATTATGAATTGAAAAAGCTTATTCAAAGCTGTTAGTTTATGAACATAAATTAATAGTGGTGTGTTAGGATCAAACTCGAGATCACGGGATTGCACATTTTACGTATGAAGAGTAAATGAATAATTATTTATAAATGTTATATATAATTATTAATAAACACAAAACGAGTAACGACCATTAGTATTTAACGGAGAATGGCTAACGACCGTTAGACTAAAATAAGGAAAGTTTATTATATGAATTATTGGAAAGTCAAGAAGGTTCCGGAATCCCTAGGGGAGTTCCTAAACCAATCGACCAAGACAAACGGGCACCTCCTTTGTGCCTTGGACTCCAAGTAATCATACACTATAAATACAAACCCAAGATTCATTGTTTCTCATCTCTTGTGCACATAGTTCTTGGTGTTTTTCTCTCCTTCTTTTCTTGTCTCTAAAATTCGATCCATCAAACCCTTTGAACAAAGGATTCGATTTTTATAAAGCTCAAAATAGTTTTGTGTTTAAATTACTTGCATAATCTTTTACTTGAATTAGTACGTGTGTACAAGAACGTGATATAACCACACTATTAGTTATATCTTGGATTGAATAACAAAAAGGTAAGGGGTTATTCTTACAATCCACATAAACCCTAATTAGGGTTCATAAGTTGAAGATTGCATATTGATTCTTGTTCGGGCTAGAATCACAAAGGTATGTTTACTATTTATTATTGATTAATTAATTACATGTTATATGATCTTGTTATAATTGCTTCTGCTATGCTTACTTGATGTGTTTGGTTTATTTATACGATTGTCATGATATTATAATTCCAACAAAAGCTTCCTAAATAGAAAATCGTTATATGAATACTATTTGGTGATCGAGATTAGTCAACATAGATTCAGAATCAAATGTAAGACAAAATAGATATCTAACTTATTGAGGAGAAGAATATGAAAAAGCATAATAAATTACCTCATGCAAGATAGTTGAGATTGGGAAGAATCAAAGCTGAAAATATTTGTTTTTCTTGTGGATGATGATGATGGCGATTTAGGGTACTATTGTTGGGGTTTGATGAGGGTGAAAATATATGGGAGAGGCGGGTGAAAAAAAGGGAGGGATGATTCACTTTTTTGTTTATCTGGTTCGAAAATTTGGCTTCTTTCACCGAAAGCTTTGACTTTTTAAAACAATACCAAAATAATGTGTAATTTAAATTGTTAAAGCAAAATGACAAATGTAGACATCTTAGAATTTAAGTATTGCTTTTTTAAAGGGGCATAATTTTCTTTTTCATACTCTCCTATATTAGAATATACTATAACGGTACCCGCACAATGCGGCGGCAGGTACCGTGTGATTATATTTTGCGTTGTTTGGTGACACGTTTAGTTGTCTTCATGCTTTATAAGTAGAGATATTAGAGACGGTTAAGCCAAATAATTTTAGTTTGAACAACCAACCGCTTCCTAACAAACTTCCTAACCAACTTTCTTCCTAACAAATTATTTTTAAAATCTTTCCATAATAAGGAAGAAAAAGTCTGAATTTTAAGTCTTTCTAATTATAGTAGTCCCAAATGCATTATATAGTAGTATAGATAAATATAAATATAGATAGAGTAAGGATCAAATGAGAAATAAAAGTAAAATGAGAAGAATGAGAAGTAACTACAGCCACATATTTCAGATATACCTACAAAATAAGATGTATCTCCCATGAAATTCTCCTTCTTCATTTGAAATGTGTGGGTACAAACATTTCTCATTATTCTTATTTTATTTTCTCTTCTTAGTATAGATAATATAACAGACATTTGCAACAACAATAAATTTATTATTCTAAGTTGTAACAATCTATATTAGTTGATGTTTTTAAGAAAATTTATAACTCTAATTTACTATTTTACAACATTTTAACTAACCTTATTTCTCACAACTTCAAATTGTCAATTAAACTTAGAAAGATTGATGAGAAAAAAAAAAGTTTTGTTAAATTATTTTTATAAAAAGTCATGACCCGGCCGGGTTTATCAAACCGGATCAACAAAAAACCGGTGGTTTAATCCGGTTCTCAAACAACCAAAAACTCGATCACATCCGGCCCGATCTCCGAGCCGGTTCCCGGTTCAACCTGTTGAACCGACCGGGTAACCCGGGTTTTAAAACATTGGTTAAATGTTGATTGTTGGTAACCAACAAAAATTATTGTCTACATATATCACGAAGAAAATAGACGGTTAAAACTTAAAAGAACGTATAGATATAGCCAAAACCAAATATGTGTATAATATAAGTACGCGAATATTTGAAAATTCAAAAGTATCAAATAACCAGTGATTGTATTAATTTACAATTTTTAGAACATGGTATTCAATGCGAATGAATTACGACATAATTTATATTATCCCTCTTTACATCACTGATTACATAAGCTTGAATTTTTATAATGGAATCGCGGCACTATAATATTACGATGATTAGACTTGTTCCCTAAGAAACAGAAAACTAGCCAAAACCACTTCAACATATTGTAGTTTCACTTTGCTTGATATTACAATTTGGGTTTGTGCTAACGTTACTGCAATTAGGGGAGGATTCAAGGAGTTCGAATTCCCGTGAGCAACATGAACTTTTATCGGGTAGTGTAATTTTTTGTCAAAAATTTCCGAACTAATATTCAAGATGAACTAGATCTCAAAATTTTGTTTTACTTGTCTTGTTTAATTACATCATTTTAAAGGCAAACTTATTATATGCACCAGGCTATTAATAGTACGTCCTAGGCTCCTAGCCCTCGCCACTGACCACAATACAATCGTATGGATCAATTTAAAGGTTAAAATACTATGCTCGATAATTGTATTTCTTTCATACGCAAAACCTAAAATATATTAGAGATATATACCGTATCCGTTTGATTCACTATAGGCCAACCTATATTTATGTGTTTGTGTCATAATCATATGCCTGTATTACATAATGTGAAGTTGAGAATATAATACCTCTTTTTTACTTGGTTCTCACCATGACAGAATTCTCAACGAACATCTGTTTGACTCCTAATCGAGACTCAATGCCAACCAAGTTCATGCTTTCGATGACCTCATGTTCATCGATCATACACTTCCCTCAATTCTCTTCTATATACAAGTAGAAATGCATCTTTATTCATCAACCACATCATTCAAGTAAGTACATAGTACTACAAATAACGCCAAGTGTCCCTCCGAAATCCTCTAAACACTTCACTGGGATATAATTTCGTTTAGTCACTGGGATATTTTTCATTTAACATATCCTACTGAAGTGTTTGGGGGAATTCCAAGTGACACTTGACACTAGCAAATTAGAAGCCTCATAATTTGCTTATAACAAGCAGTAAGTGTTGGATTTTCATTTGTATTTGAATTTGTGTCAATTGTTAAATGAACAAGTATTTATCTTCTTTTCCTAGTTAACACAAAACATTAAGAAATTAGAGATTTTATAACGAAATGCTTAAATTCATAATACAAATATAATTTTTCATAGATGAAGATTGGCCCATTGAAATGAATACTGTATACTGTATAAATATTTTGTGGTTTATTTGGGCATTGGGCTGATCAATTTATGTTTGTTTGTTATGCTTAAGACCAAAATATCAAGGATCTTGGATTCCAATCTTCAAAACCCGAGTTTTTCAGAAAAGAAAAAAAAGTAGAAAAGGGTAGAAACCGGATTTTCGGCCAACCCGATTCGGTTTCAAAACCGGATCGGATCGAGTCAAAAAGTCAACAAACTTGTATGACCTAAAACCGGATCGGTTTGAAACCGGTTTTGGGTCTAAAATGTCGAACCGGTTTACATCAAACCGTTTCAAAAACTGGTTTTAATGTGTGGAACAAAACTAGTAAAAAGGCATTCTGGTCGCTATTTGGAAATTTTAAATGACTTGTTAGTAAAAACTAAAAAGGCATGATGTGTATAAATTTTGGGCCTAATATTATTACTACTAAAGTGTGTTTTACAAATTTGGGCTCAAATGTAGGGCCAAAAACAAGAAATATCATTAATACTAAAATACAGGCCCAAATTTGGGGTGTAAGGGTGTTCATTGGTTTAGTTATTGGGTTGTTCGACTTATTCAATTCGGTTAAATTATTTTTCTGGGTAAATCTGAAAGCCGAACCAAACTGAATTCAAATTTGATTAAACTGAAATGAATAACTGAAAATCGAACCAAATAACCAGAATAAATAGAATTACTTACTTTTAATTAATTAATTAATTAATTATTTATATGAATTTTAGAAAAAAAAATCAAGCTTAGAAAATATTATGTTTATACTATGAAAGAGTTTTAGTGGTCATTTTATGTATATAAATATATTAAAGAATATGTGTTTGGTTTTCGGTTTAGATTGCCAAAACTATATCCAAACCGAAAACCGAATATTCAATTCGGCTCGGTTACAAATTTGGTTCGGTTTTTTTTGTTCGGTTCGGTTTCAGTTTTCGGTTCCCGTGGTTATTACCCGAATTCTGAACACCCGTAGGTATAACATAGGCTTATAACGTTTAAAAAAAACGGTTTAAACCGGTTTCAAACTAGTCAACTTTTGTAATATGCAAATTGGTTTCAATCCGGCAGTTCGGTTTTCGGGAAACTGGTTTTCCTAAATCGGTTTTTAAGGAAACCGGTTTTTGGTTTTTTAGTCTGATCGGATCTGTTTTTTGGTTTTTTTTTGTACACGCTTAACTATTGGGCTTGATCACACTACGACACAGACCTATAACGGGTAAAACCCTCATATCCGGAGAGGTTGGTGTAACTACTTAAAGGGTGTTTAGATGCTGAATTTCTTATTTTTTAGTGATTATAGCCTAACTTATCAAAAGATGTACTTTTGTGTTTTAACTAAATATGAAATTTTGAAATTTAGGTTGGATAAATATGGAATTATCCCAAAATATATACATACAATTTCTAGAAGAAAAAACTTGCATCGATGTTATGAGGTAACAACTTTTTGGTTTAGATGGACTCAAGGATGATTTGAACTCCATGTTGGGGTCTAACCATGAAAAGTTGAACAGGAGAGTGAACATAATTTGGTGACAGTTTAAACTTATATCTTTGTAGAATCATTGCAATTGCAATCTTGGCTTCCACCATGGCGAAATTTAAACCCACACACGTCCTTGGTCCAAACCTAAATGGCAAGAATGCAGCCGGTGTGTTGTTTGTTGCTTCAGCTTTGCCACCTTCAAACCTATCCGGCTTGAAATTATAAACATCTTCTCCCCATATTCTAGGATCATGGTGAACCGCTAATATTGAAATGTACATCTCCATGTTCGGTGGAAGGGTCATCTTTCCTAGTTGAACTTCTCTCTTGACTCTTCTCTTTAATGCAGGAACCGGTGGGTATAGTCGTAGCGATTCCTGAAGGATCATATTCATCTAGAAAACACAAAAAGACGAAGAGGAATGCTGGTTATTACCGAAAATGTATGCTAAAGGAGTCGAAACAAATAAATGGTTATTTTTGTTACTATTTTGAGTCTTGTAATAGAATCGTGATTAGGATTTGCTTTTGCAAAAATCTCGAACACTTCTTTTCGAGCTTTTTCTTGCCATTCTTGGTAAGTTGCTAAAAGAAGAATAGTCCAGCCAAGTAACGAAGTGGTGGTTTCATGTCCAGCAAAATAAAATGTTTTGCACTCGTCCACCATATCGTCTAAAGTAATTCGTTTAATGTCATCTTTATCACGAGAAACTTCAAGTAATTCTCCTAGAAAATCGTTTATGCCCATTTCCATGCTGTTTTCCTGATCTCTTTTCCGTATGATCTCAACAATGCAATCTTTGATTCCTTGCTCAAGTTTATCTGACTCTATGTCATCATTATTCTTGATCAACTTGCTATAATAATAAACCAAGTACTTTTGTTAAACAAAAGGATTGATTTATTTTGCTTTTGTTTAGAGGATCATTACCTTATGCCAGGAAGGCGGATTTTATGTGCGTTTCTTGCAACAATCATGGTTAACTTCATTAGCATATCGAAGATTTTCTTGCCTTCTAAATAACTACTTCCAAATGCAGTTTTGGAGATGACTTCTGATGTTAATACTCTAAATTCTTCAAATACTTCTATTTCTTGCTCGTTGTGCTCTTTCCATCTGTGTAGCATTGTTTCCGTGCTAGTAATCATCGTTGGAATCATGCTCTACATACAAAAAGCGTATTTAAGTATTTTAAATATGATGCAAGTCTTATGTTTTATTATAATATATTTTCAAGAAATCAACTCATCCTACAACGGGATTTGCTAACAACAACTCTAACGGTTATGTTAACAAACGTCATACACAAAAATATATCTGGATCGAAATATTTGTTAATTGAGCATTAGGAACACATGGAGCACATAATTGGATCAAGATAGATGCCCAACTTCAGATACAAGCTTATCTTTTTATACATGAAGAGTTGCAAAAAGTTCTTGACACACTCACACACATATTATGCAAAATTACATTTAATCGAAGTAAATTATAGGTTTTGATGATTGTTTGTAAAATGTACTTTCATAATTAAAAGGAAAGTTTAAGTGTACTCTTAACGTATCCAAGTAGGCACACATTATGTAGCATTCCGTGGGCCAAAACTGAGTATGACGTACATGTGCCACCGGCAAACCAAGTAAACCCGCCCTTGATTTTTAGGCACAATGTACAGGAATATATATATATATAGGTAAATGAACTCTTACTTTCAAGTTTTCGCCATGAAAGACACCATTAGCAATCTTTCTTAGCTTTGTCCACTTATCACCTTTGGTTGACGAAAGCCCATCTCCTAACAGCTTCTTTGCATGGCCTTCGAGATCGATCTTTGGATAAACACCATCTTTATTGTTCATTACTTCTTTAATTAGTTCAGCTTCTGTAACCACTAACTGAGCTTGAGGACCATACCAATTCAAGAAATTCCGGCCTAGAATTAAAAAAATTATTAGAAGTATGACCCTTCAATCTTCACATATAGAATATGAAATGCAAATACACAATCAGTTTACCGTATAAGCTAACCCACGAATGAACATGAGGCATAATCCTTGGGAAGATTTCATGCGATAAATGATCCATGGGTTGACCCATGGACTTCATTCGCATATCCAATATCTCCTTGGTGTTTCCATGGAGGAATTTGTACGAGGGGCCTTTGATTCCTTGAGATCTCATGACGTTTTGTATATGATTATGTCATAATTCGTAATTTCAAGTCCTTGTTCAGATGTCGAAATTTCATTATTCATCTCAGAAAGTTACTATTCATCAGTTACTATTCACCAATCACTATTCATCATTTTACTATTTCATCATTTTTGGTGTCAGTTTGAGATTCCGAGAAGCGTTCAGAAATTTTACTATTCACATGACACTATTCATTTCCGAAGAGAAACCACTATTCATGTACTTTATTCATTTCATCGTAAATTTAGTTTACGGGTAATTAAATTCGCGTAACCAGTCAGGTTAAGCTGCGAATTCATGAAATCATCAATAGGGACACTTCATACGGTCTAGAAATAGCTTACATATCATCATAATGACATTTGCATACTATTCCACTCGTAGGATGTTCAAATTAATACTTTTGATATATTTGACTTTTTACGTATGTTTATTTTTAAATAAACATTAACACGCAATAAATAATGTGACTAACACGTCCGACACTCCCGACTATGATCCCAATATATTTTTATATTCATTTTAATAATTGTTAGGTCACCATTTTGTAAACACAAGTATGAGAAATGAGATGAGAATGAGAGATGGTTGATTATAAGAAATGAGAGAAAAGTAATTGCAAGAGTTTCCTTAATGTATTCAAATAACCAACAAACATAATGTTTACATGAGCTTAGTATTTATAAGGGAGGAGTAGGGCAACACACCCTTCCTCCCTCTTACATCATAACGTGGGCTTTCAAGGCCCATGGACTAGATTACTTAAGCCTAGTAACATTAACATAGTGAAATAAATAACTAAGCAACCTATTACAAAAGGTAATGACCGAGACTTGACTAAAATACAAAAGTATGATCCCAACAATCTCCCCCTAAGGGTCGGTCATCACGGTTGCTTGACGTCTTCATCTTTGTCGTTGACTTGTGACATGTAAAACTTTAGACGTCTTCAAAATTGTAGTGTAATGAATGCACTTTGCTCTTTGTCTTTGTTCTTTGGTGATGCTTTAGTGATTGTGTAATGAAGTAGTTTGCCATTCGTCACTCCTGCGTCTGTGGTGGTTGTCCGCCATTCCAACATACTCATACATCTTTGGATTTAGACTTTCACGTACAAGAAGTTCCTTTTCATACTCTAAGATCGTTAGTCTTTATACTTTGTAGATTCTTCTTATTGGCGTTGAATCTTTCTTTGAACTTTGTGTTGCTAAGATCTTTGGGGGAGCTATCATTTGCTTCAAGATGTATGTATGAGCATATTGGAATCTACCATCATGGAGGTGAGGTACCTGCGAGTAAACAGTTAGCAATAAAACAACCGGTACTTACAGATAAGGAATTAGAGTTCGTCAACAGCATAGTGTGAAGACTCCTTCTAATCCTTATCCAGGCCGTTCCCATATCAGATACTCCCGAAGGAGCTTACGAGACCTACTAAGTAGCTCAATGACTGGGTGAGTCGCTGGGGATCACTCCACGACTGTAGACCGCTATGGAACCACCGCAAACACTAAGCGTAACCCTTGTGGGGTTACCGAAGTGACCTGCTGTCAGGGCTGTTAGATGTTGACCCTGGCAGGAGTTTCTGTTCAATCATTGAGAAATACATTTGTAATCCTCTTATAAACGTTCTCGGCAGATTGCTAAGATCTGCGTAGGACTCGATAATTTACAGCTGGTGTCCATTGATGTAGAACACCAGTTGTAGAAATACTAAGTGTTCCTAAGAGATCTTTGATGTATCTCAAGGCTCTAGACTCTATGAGTGCACACTTAGGTTTCCTATGCGGAGACTAGAGAGGGGTCTCCTGCTTCAATATCAACCATCTCTAAGAGATAGGTCGATAGATTACACTGGTTCCCCGTGAGAATGAAACAAGATCTTTTAAGAGAACTTGAGTGGTTAAGAAGGTTTTAGTGCATTGCGTCACTGGGTCCATGACGACTTTGTCTTCAATACCGGTGTTGTCTTAGCAACAACCAGTAGCATACGAGTTGAACCCGGTGTCTGCCCTAAGGTTGAACATATGGAGGGCTATTTCTTTTCACCCTTTTCTTTACTTTTCTTTTTAATTCTTCAACTCCTTCTTTCCCTTTCATTCTTTTCTCCTTTTTTCGTATCATACCTAAGTACTTCTAATTCTAACTATGGGAGATGTCCTTGGGTAGATCCCTCCGGCTCTGGCGGATCATAGGACGGTTATTCCTATCTTAATCACCTTATAACTCCGACAGTAGCCAAGAAACCTTTGATTGAAAAATCTCTCAAAGTGTTTGTGATAATCAAATATTTTGGTTAACACTTTGAGAGTTTTATGTACACCTTTGAAGGGCCCCCCCTTCACATGTGCTCATAAGTATTTAATAAATTTGCACATGCGGGAGGAGCAAGCATTTTGAATTGATCCACTTTCCGTGATCAAGACCGATTCGAGACACGCTTACATCACTAGTTAAACTAGCTTGAAGTTATTACCCGGCCTGGTCAAGTCCACAGAAAGTTTCTCGAGACGGTACATTTCTACTAAGACCAATCCTTTTCGAGACACGCTTACGTGGTTAGTTAGAGAGATCCATTGTCAGCTTTTAGGTGACAACTAGCTCTAGTAACTAACTTGATGTTATTACCCGTCGAGGATAAGTCTTTTCGATATTACTAACTTTTATTATCTCGTCAATTCCTGGGTCACCTCTGAGTCTAGCTCGCACATGATACAACTTTTATCTTTGACTACTTATATTTTAATCACTTTTTCATTTTCTCCCCCTCAAAAATAGCATATAAGATGATGTTTTTGACAAACTTTTAAGATTAAAATATGCCTTTTTGAGTCTTATGGGGAGATTCACCAAGAACTTTTGATTTTGAACAAAGTATTTTGTTTTGACAAGTGCTCCCCCTCAACAAGTGATTAGGTCTTATTGAGGTGAAATACTTGTCCTTTTGAGCAGAATTATGAAAATCATAAAACATTTGATTAATTCTACTCAAAAGTAAGAAGCCTTCGCTCTTTATATTAGGATTGAGGCACTGATGCGTACCTCAGGGTCCTTTCTTTACAAGTTCGGGTTGTGCACTGTAATGCGTGAACAAGCCATTATGAAGTATAATATTGACAAATCAAATCAAATTCTTACAATTTTCTACCATTCTGGTCTCTGAAATGTCAACACCGGAAATCCTGGTCTGCCTCCAACATAGCTTTCTAATCTCCGATACTGATCCCTGCACTTCAACCGGTTCTCAATCCTTGTTATGAATCTGCGAGCTTCCCTGGCCTCATCGGTGTTCCACCTTTTAGATTTACCCAGTGCTATGTCATCTAATCTGCTTTTGATTCCATCTCTGACGAACTTCAGGGTTTCATCACAGAACTTATGTATTTCTTCATAGCCCATGAAGCAGTTACGACCGTTGACACTGCGGTATGTGAACCCAAATGTCGGATGCCTGATCAAGGAGTATTGAGATAGGTGTTGAAGGTTGGGGATGTTGAACAGGTTTGGTTGGGTGAGATTCAGCTTCTTCTGATAACTTTCCACTCCTAGTTGAAGATCTTCTACTCTTTCTCTGATGACTATTTGTCTGATGAAGATTAGGAGAGCTGTGATAAAGGCAAGCTGCATCGGTTTGGGTAAGTTGTAAAGCTTTCCTTGAACTTTGAGCAGGTACATATCTTCTATGTCGTTAAGGAGTAGTCGTGGAAAGTCTGACTCGGAAATCTCGTACTCTTTTTCATCAAGTCTTTTGAGTATGAGTTTGCTGAGGAAGGGGTACCCAAAGTGAGTGACTGTCGAAATGAACTAAATGGAGACTATCTTCAACTCACTTGTCACATTACCCATCGTCTGATTGAGTCTGCTGCTTCGATAATACTGAGCCAGGTTATCTGGCCAATGATGTATGCCATAGAGTGCGTTCCGGTCATAATCAACAACTTTATCGATGAATAAGGCAGAGGCTTCTTCTTCGATGGCATTGTTGAGGTATCTAGCTGCAGGGAGGAAGGTAAGTGATGTGGCGTACTTCTTCTCAATCTTGCTGCCGTGTTGCAGAAACTCCAAGTCATTGTTGAAGAAGAACTTGTAAGGGATCTTTGGTTCCTTTGGCTTCCCAATCATAGGCAGTGGTTTGGACCAGTCAGTTATGTATGGTGCGGTTTTCCTTGTGACTGGATCGACGTGAGATTCAGGATTGATCCAGTCAATATTGCTTGACATAGCTCCAGCAATATTTTCTAGATGATACTCAAGTTCGATGGAGTTAGCAGACCGATCTTTCAGAAGATTGAACGCATCATTCTTGATTCTTCGTAGCTCCTTTTTGTTCATCTTTTTCATGTGAAACTTATGCTGAATCAACTGAGCGTATTCCACTGTTCGACCATCGAGAGGTTCTTGATTGTCTGCAAGTGGCGGTTGCGAATTTATCATCTTGTCAAACCAGGAGTAATCGGCAGTTTTGTCTTGGTCTAACCATTTGAGAACGGTTTTCGGTTTCTTGGGTTCTGTGCCTTTTGACGAGGTGTCCGGTTTGTGCTGATGATGTTTTCGTTTCCTTTCTTTCTTCTTTGTAGATGACGGTTCTGGTACTTCATCGGTCTGAGGAATCTCGTCACCACCTGTGTATTCAAAGTGGTCATGGGCTTTAGGAGCGGAACTAGATGCCTTGGGTTGTTGTGAAGATGTTGTTGTAGTTGGAGGGATGACCGGTGCTTTTGGTTGAGATGAGGGTCCTTCAGCTTGCTTTTGTTTCTTTTCCTGAGAGTTAGGATCCTGATCTTCATCATCTCTTGGACGTTTCAGTTTATCGGCCTCAGTGCTGCAGGTCTCTTTAGTCATCTTGGCTTTCAAAGCTTCCAGAACTTTAGCTTCTTCAGGTGACAGTGTGAACTTACTTGCCAATTTGTCTAAGAGCTGGGTTTCCAATTCGTCCAGTGATAACCCCGGTTGTGGTAAAGTTGATTTGTCAGCTCGAAGAGTAAACGAGGTAGATCGGAATGCTTTCTTGACTGCTTGTTCTGCAAACTTGGTGAGTTCATCTCTCATAGGTGCCAGCAACTCTTTTAGTTCAACAACTAAGTGTTGTTCCATGTACTGATGTGCGTGAGCTGCTAATGTGGCTTCCAAGTTTTCTTGCACATCCTTAGCTAAGAAGGTGTCAACCTTTACTTGCAGCTCCTGGACATTCATATTAAGCTTAGTCAATTTAGCAACTTGGCTTGCTAGTGATGCAACCTGATCTTCCAATTTGCTTTTCTTCTTATCATGAACTCTTCTAAATGCTTTCTTTATCAACTTGGATGCAGCAGAGGCTTTTGTACTTGCCGGTTTCTTGATTGATTCGTCATGGGTAGATTCGGATGCTGGAGGTGATGATTGTGAAGATTCAATGTTGGTGGTTAAGTCCTTGTCATCTCCTCTCTGTGATTCGGGTTGATCAACGTTCTTATCTTTGGCTGCTTCCTCTTGTATTCTCTGTTCTTCAGCCAGTCTGTCAGCTTCGGCCTTGAGCTTTTGTTCTGCGGCTAGCTTGGCTTCTTCTTCTTTTCTTAACTTATCTTCTGCCAGCTTAGCTGCCTCTTCAGCCTTTCTGCTTTCCTCCATACGGATTGTTTCTTCCAATTTGGCTTGTGCTAGCTCCTCAAGCCTAGCCTCTTCAGCTTCTTGCTTTTTCTTTAATTCTTCTTCTTGAGCCCTTTCTCTGAGCTTCATTTCTTCCATAGTCAACAGATATGGAGTATCAGTATCCATGTGATCCTCCTCTTCCTCTTCTCCTGTTGCGGAAGCATTGAGCATTTCTACGTCTGTGGGTGATACTGTGGGGGAGTCGTAGATAATCAAATCAGCATTGGTTCCTGTAGTAGAATCAAGAATGCTGCTAGATCCGCCAGCTTCATTAGTTTGAGAGAACACAGGAGGTGGAGGTTGATCAGCTTGGAATGCATCTATCCTGCTGTGGAGGAGACCCAACTTGAGAGCTCTTTCATTTTCTTCTTCTACTGAAAGGCCTATGTTTGAGTGAGCAGACTCTTGTTCAGCAGTCAGTGGTTCCTTCATCTTCTCTTTCCTGATCCTTTCTTCTTCTTCCAATTTTGTCTCTGCTTCAGTGAACGGTCTTTGATTGAGATCTGCTGGGTATTCAGCATTATCAGCAAATTCATCAATGTTTTTCTCCCAATCTTCGAACGTCAAGTCTTTATCATCAATATCTTCAAGATTAACCTCCTTGTCGATGTTTGCATAGGCTTCCCTATAGACTGGACCTTCGTCGGATTCGGTTTCAGAGTCAGATGGTTTTGGAGAAGGTGGTTGTGTGGGTTCAGGAGTGGATGCAGGCTTCTTGACAGGAATTCTTATCTTGAGTGTACCCTTCTTCTTTTGTTTAGACTTAGTAGAACTGCCGGAGCTCCCAGACTTGCTACCTTTCTTCCCCTTCTTTTGCATGAACGATGGTAGAACAACTTCGTCCAAGAAACCAACTTTGTCTTCATCGAGAGCTTGAAGGTAGTACTTGTAGTTCTTACACAGCTTCACTTTATCATTCAAGAGGCAAGCGGGAAATTTCTTTCCTTGCTTACGTGTGCTGGTGTCGAGTCTCTTGATTTGTCTGAGAGTGTCTTCATTTCTGAAAGTATGCTTGGCTTCGTCATCAAGTCTCTGTGGAATATCGTCATACTCACGAAGGAAGCTTTCGATGAGTAATTTGGTGAAATGAACAAAAGGAATGTTTGTGGTCTTGTGTTGTATGTGCCACACAAGGTCTTCCCAGATAATGCTGGCATAATCTACTTTCTTGACGTTTGCCATGGCCCAGAAGATTTTGAGGTGTTGGAGCTTGGGGTGTTCATGACCAGTGTCTCTGCCAGATAACGACTTAGCAATCAGAATGTAAAGTGTTCTCCATGGTTGTGGAAGATATCTGATGTTGACCTTGGAGTGTCTAGTCACTACTTCATCTGATTCATCATAACCAATGTCCCGTAACCAGTCTATCAGCTCTTCCTCGTTAGGTACTGGATCGTATTCTTCATCTGGGCCAAGTTCGGGTAACCCAAGAACATTCCTAAGTGTATCTATGTCCACAGTAACCTGTCTGTTATGAAGCGTGCAAGTGAAGGATTCTTCCCCAAGGTCTAGCTGAAGTGTATGCCAGAATTGGTGTATGTAGAAGCAGGCCACTGAAGCTGACTTAGTGAATAGGATCTTGTTTGGGTGATAGAGGAGAGCATCCACAGCTACAATGCATGATGATTCATTGCATGTGATTTTGTTGAAGTTGATTCGTAAGTTGTTCTTGCCTATCTTCCTGGTGTAATTTTCGGGAAAGGTTTCTTCCCATGAGAGTTTTGGTTCAGGTTCTGGTCCATATGGAATGTTATTGTGTTCTGCCATCTGAATTGATCATAAACCAACACAAACATAGCAATGATATACTTTGTTAGCTCAGACATTCAATTACATGATTGTGTACTTTTTGAATTGATCAGTGGGTGTTGTGTAAAAATTGTTGTTATATGACAAACTTGTGTTTTTAGAAGTTAACACTTGGTAGAAACTTATAACAATCTAGTTACAACATGAGTTTATCATTACAAGAGATTACACATTTGAAATATTACAACACTTAGAAAATTTCATGAATTTTGACAATGTTACGCATAAGATAGGAAACCTACACGTAACATTTCTTATGCGTAAGAAATGATATTAAGCGTAGGTGCAAAGTCTACGCATAACTTTATATGTTACGCGTAAGTTCAATCTTTTGCGTAGGCTTAATTTTACGCGCAGGATTAAATCTTATGCGTAAGATTAGAGCTTATGCAAAGGATTGAACCTTCTGCGTAAGATATAACTTGTGCGTAGGTTTTGACTTACGCGTAAGATCATAACTTATGCGTAAGAAACAACTTATGTGTAAGTTTATCTTTTGCGTAAAACACTGTCTTATCCAAGACAGGTTTTTTCAACTGAGTCGAATCTTACGCGTAAGATTTCATCTTACGCGTAGGATGATAAACTTATGCGTAGAATCATCCTTTTTGAGAAAATCACCTTTGAAAAATTCAGTCGTTTGATTCCTAAAAGTGTAAAACACAACCACTGATCAATGTTTATACCAACACACTTAATGCACACAATTTTACGCGTAAACATGCACACTACCAAACTTATGCGTAGTAACGCATGAACATCAAATCTCAACTAATAAAAAAACATGATTCTGGGTTAAAATTGGATTAGGGCAAATGTAACATACACCCTAAGGATCAAGTGTACCAAATTATAACAACAAATATCCACAAAATCAAAAGATCAAAGCTGCTAGTGTCAACGAGCCCTAAATCCTAGATTCATGAACCATTAGTTGTAATTGAAGCAATTAAACCACAAGATTGAGTTCCTAGGCATGTATAAACACTATCCCCATCAACAATTCCAATCTAAACACTCAAAATCAAAACCCCTAAAGCATCGTATGAACCCTAATTTACAAATCACTCAATTGACGTTTCTGGGTGAGATTAGAGTTAAGAAACATGTTTATTATCATCATAAGAACATTTCCCACTAACAGATTTAACCCTAAACACAACAATTTTCTGGGTTCAAGTTTACGCAAAACCCTTGATCAATTTTAACGATTAAGACAAATTTAGCCGTTAGATTAAGATAAAATTTAAAACCCTTGTTTAGAATCATGATCAAAACGTATTGTTACTTACAGATTTGAAGAACAATTGTTGGATTTGCAGTTTGATTGTTAGTCGTTGATTGGTTTGGTGTGAGAAGTAAATGTGATTGTCAGTGTATTGAATGATCGATCAAATTGTGTTTTGACTGGTGGTTAAAACAAGTATCACATTTTGACACATTTGACCCTTTAACCTTATGTTACATTCAAACCTAATGCCCAAATAAACTCACATATTTAACTTATTGTTAACTACACCAAGTCTACGACAAGAACAACTTGTGGAATTTTACTCCCCCTCGACCATAGACCGAAGTCTTTTAAAACTTAAAATTTATTATAATGATCAAGGTGAGTATCCCGAAACACTTTTGAAGCATCATATTAGATAAAACGTAATATTTTTGGTAAAATGCAAGTATAAAAGTAAATATTTTGAGAAAATTAAAAAATACTTTTCCTCCCCCTCAACACTTGTTTTTACAATAATTGAAGACATTTTACAAAATATAGTGTTGAAAAAGGTGGTATATACTTGCATTTTTTTTTTAATTGCAAGAACAACAAAATCTTTTTGTGTTCTTCATTGGTTTTATATTTTTGTATTTTGTTTTTGAAAAGATATTTACAAAGATAGTTTTGATGTTTGACGATCAATTGTGTTTTAAAAACTTTTCCAGATCATCTGGAGTCAAACATCGCATACCAATTTGGTGAACTAGACTAGCAAACCTTGATGGTGCTAAAGATTTGGTAAGTAAGTACGCCAATTGGTACTCAGTCCCAACAAAATACAGTTCAACGGTACCCTTTTCAACATGCTCTTTGATGAAGTGATATCGGAGATCAATGTGTTTGGATTTGCAGTGATGAACTGTGTTGCAGGAGATAGCAATGGCACTTTTGGAATCACAGTAGATTGGAATCTTGTTGAACAAGTAGCCATAATCCTTAAGTTGTGATCTCATCCAGATGACTTGAGCACAACAAGCAGACATAGCTACATATTCAGATTCTGTTGACGACAGTGATGTGCAGTCCTGCTTCTTTGATTGCCATGACACAAGTTTATCTCCGAGAAATTGTAATCCACCAGAGGTACTTTTGCGTGTGTCTAAAATCCTGCATGGTCAGCATCTGAAAAAGCAATTAGTTCAAAACCAGAATCCTTCAGATACCAGATTCCCAAGTTAATGGTTCCCTTTATGTATCGAAGAATTCTTTTGTCCTCACTGAGGTGTTTTTCAGTTGGTTTGGACTGATAGCGAGAGCACATGTAGACAGCAAATACTATATCAGGTCTACTAGCTGTGAGATACATGAGTGACCCAATCATACTGCGGTATTTGGTAGGGTCAACAGGTGTCCCATGTAAGTCAGCATCTAGTTTTGTGGTATAGCCCATTGGTGTATTATAAGTATCACAACTCATCATTCCATGTTTCTTTAAAATTTCTAGAGCATATTTGGACTGATTTATAAAAATTCCACGGGGTGATTGATGAACTTGTAGTCCTAGAAAGAACGAAAGTTCACCCATCATGGACATTTCAAAATTATCTTTCATTAATTTTGCAAAATCATTAGAGTAACTTCTTTTTGTTGAGGCAAAAATAATGTCATCGAAATATATTTGAACAACAAGTAAGTCCTCCCCGTAGGTTTTTGTAAATAGTGTTTGATCCACCGAACCTTTAGAAAATTTATTGGCCAGCAAGAAAGTGGACAGTTTGTCATACCACGCCCGTGGGGCTTGCTTAAGTCCGTAGAGTGCCTTTTTGAGTCGGTAAACGTGATTAGGACGCTCAGGATCAACGAAGCCGTCTGGTTGGCTTACATACACTTCTTCACGGAGTTCTCCATTAAGAAATGCTGTTTTCACATCCATTTGGTAAACCACCATGTTCCTGTGTGCAGTGTTAGGTCACCATTTTGTAAACACAAGCATAACAATGATAGAAATGAGATGAGAATGAGAATGGGATGATTATAAGATGAAGAGAAATATAAGAGCAATAGTTTCCTTAAGAAATCAAATAACCAACCCAATACAAATGAGGCCTAAGACTAGTATTTATAGGAAAAGAGCTAGGGCAACACTCCTACTCCATCCTTACATGAAAACGTGTGGGCTTCAAGCCCATGGATCATATTACTTAGGCCTAGTAAACATGTAACTTAACCAATATTGTAAGTAATAAATAACTTTAGCAACCTATCATTACAAATGACCGAGACTTCATAAAATAGTAAAACTATGATCCCAACAATCTCCCCCTAAGGGTCGGTCATCATGGTTGCTTGACGTCTTCTTCTTTGTCGTTGACTTGTGACATGTGAAACTCTAGACGTCTTCAAAAATGATTTGAATGATAATGGATATACTTTGCTCTTTGTCTTTGTTCTTTGATGATGTTGTAGTGATTGTGTTATGAAGTAATCTGCCATTCGTCACTCCTGCGTCTGTGGTGGTTGAGCTCCATTCCAACATACTCATACATATTTGGACTTAGACTTTCACGTACAAGAAGTTCCTTTACATGCATTGAGATCTTTGTCTTTATACTTTGTAGATTCTTCTTATTGGTGTAGAATCTTTCTTTGAACTTTGTGTTGCTAAGATCTTTGGGGGAGCTTTCTTTGACTTCAAGATGTATGTATGAGCATGTTGGAATCTACCATCATGGAAGTGAGGTACCTGCGAGTAAACAGTTAGCAATAAAACAACCGGTACTTACGGATAAGGAATTAGAGCTCATCAACAGCATATTGTGAAGACTCCTTCTAATCCTTATCCAGGCCGTTCCCATATCAGATACTCTCGAAGGAGCTTACGAGACCTACTAAGTAGCTCAATGACTGGGTGAGTCGCTGGGGATCACTCCACGACTGTAGACCGCTATGGAACCACCGCAAACACTAAGCGTAACCCTTGTGGGGTTACCGAAGTGACCTGCTGTCAGGGCTGTTTGATGTTGACCCTGGCAGGATTTTCGTTCAATCATTGAGAAATACATAAGTAATCCTCTCATAAACGTTCTCGGCAGATTGCTAAGATCTGCGAAGGACTCGATAATTTACAGCTGGTGTCCATTGATGTAGAACACCAGTTGTAGAAATACTAAGTGTTCCTAAGAGATCTTTGATGTATCTCGAGGCTCTAGACTCTATAAGTGCACACCTAGGTTTCCTATGCGGAGACTGGGGAGGTGTCTCCTGCTTCAATATCAACCGTCTCTAAGAGATAGGTCGATAGGTAACGCGGGTTCCCCGTGAGAATGAAACAAGCTCTTTTAAGAGAACTTGAGTGGTTGAGAAGGTTTAGTGCATTGCGTCACTGGGTCCATGACGAATTAATCTTCAATACCGGTGTTGTCTTTTGCAACAACCAGTAGCATACGTATTGAACCCGGTGTCTGCCCTAAGGTTGAATCATATGGAGGGCTATTTCTTTTCACCCTTTTCTTTACATTTCTTTTTAATTCTTCAACTCCTTCTTTCCCTTTCATTCATTTCTCCTTTTTTCGTATCCTACCTAAGGACTTCTAATTCTAACTATGGGAGATGTCCTTGGGTAGATCCCTCCGGCTCTGGCAGATCATAGGACGGATATTCCTATCTTAATCACCTTATAACTCCGACAGTAGCCAAGAAACCTTTGATTGAAAAATCTCTCAAAGTGTTTGTGATAATCAAATATTTTGGTTAACACTTTGAGAGTTTTGTGTACACTTTTGAAGGGCTCCCCCTGCACATGTGCTCATAAGTTTTTAATAAATTTGCACATGCGGGAGGAGCAAGTACTTTTGAATTGATCCACTTTCAGTGAACAAGACCGATTCGAGACACGCTTACATCACTAGTTAAACTAGCTTGAAGTTATTACCCGGCCTGATCAAGTTCACAGAAAGTTTCTCGAGACGATACATTTCTACTAGGACATATCCTTTTCGAGACACGCTTACGTGGTTAGTTAAAGAGATGCATTGTCAGCTTTTAGGTGACAACTAGCTCTAGTAACTAACTTGATGTTATTACCCGTCGAGGATAAGTCCTTTCGATGTTACTAACTTGTATTATCTCGTCAATTCCTGGGTCAATACTGAGTCTAGCTCGCACATGATACAACTCAAATCTTTGACTTCGTGTATTTTAATCACTTTTTCATTTTCTCCCCCTCAAAAATAGCATATAAAATGGTGTTTTTGACAAACTTTTAGATTAAAATATGCCTTTTGAGTCTTACGGGGAGATTCACCAAGAACTTTTGATTTAGAGCAAAGTATTTTGTTTTGACAAGTGCTCCTCCTCAACAATTGATTAGGTCTTATTGAGGTGAAATACTTGTCCTTTTGAGCAGAATTATGAAAAATCATAAATGTTTGATTAATTCTACTCAAAAGTAAGAAGCCTTCGCTCCTTATATATATAGGATTGAGGCACTGATGCGTACCTCAGGGTCCTTTCTTTACAAGTACGGGTTGTGCACTGTAATGCGTACTCAAACCATAATGAAATTCAATCAGATGAAAAAAAATAACCAAATGTACCAAGTTAATCTTTGTCAGGAAGTGGAGCGTCAAAGTCAGTGAACTTGGGTTCTGGTCTTTCAAAGTTTCTGACAGGAAATGATGGTCTGGCACCGATATAGCTTTCCAGTCTTCTGATCTGTTCCCGTCGAAATAACCTTTCTTCAATCTTTAAGACAAAGTTACGAACTTGTCTTCTTGTGCTGGATTTCCATCTAGGTTGTTCCCCCTTAGCTATCTTTCGGCGATCATCATTCAACCGTTTGACAAGCCCATCACGAACAGATTTGAGGGTAACATCACAGAATTTGTGTACCTCATCGAACCTCATGAAACTTTGTAGCTTTTTGCTGTTGATGTAGGTGAAGCCAAAAGGTTCTTGGTTGAGAGTAAACTGTGGTGTTTGATAGATACCATCAAAGTAGAATTGTGGCTTTGTCAAATTGATCTTCTGTTGGTAACTTTCCACTCCAAGCTGAAGATCTTCCACTCTTTCTTGAACAATCAAACGTCGGATGTAAAGAAGTAGTGACGCCATGAAGTTGTACTGTACATCTCTATCGAATCCACGCATTCTGTTTTGAACCTTTTCGAGATACATGTCTTCGATGTCATTGAGATTAAGGTCGGGAAAGTCTGCTTCAGAGAACTTGTACTTCTTTTCATCTTGTCGTTTAACAACAATTTCACGCATGAATAAGTAGTTAAACCGTTTCGACTGTTGAATCTCCAGGATAGCGATGATCTTTGATTTCTGCTTCACATTTTCCAGTGATTTCTCTCCTAATCTGCTTGTGTATCCGAGACGACGACGTTCAGGCCAATGTTGAATTCCGTGTAGAGCATCTCTGTCGTAAGCTACGATGGAGTTGCTGAAAACACGAGTAGTTTCTTCAATAGCAGGAATTTCATATCGTGCGGCTGGTACTGAGATTGTGAGTGAGGAAGCATATTTCGTCTTGGATGTTTCCTGAGTGAGCTGGATGTTACGAAGATCTTTGTTGAAGAAGAAGCTGTAAGGTATCTTGGGTTTGTCTGGAAATCCTTTCAAAGGTAATGGTTTGGTCCAGTCAGTGAAGTAAGGTTTTTCATGATTCTTGGAACTGAGATCGATATTCACTTCTGGATTTAGCCAATCAAAGTCGGCAGACATTGCACTAGCTATATTCTGCATATGATACTCGTATTCGACTTTGTTACCAGATCTTTTCTTGAGGAATTCTTGTGCATCCCTATTGATTCTTCTGAGCTCTGCCTTTGTGAGTTTGTCGATCTGAAGATCCTTCATAATTACTTGGGTAAACTGTAGAGTGTTACCAGGAAGTGGTTCTTCTTTTTCAAGAGGAGGTTGAGCTTGAACCATTTCTGTCAGCCAATCATTCTGAGGAGTGTCATCATTGTCTAGCCATGAATGACGACTTTTCTTCTTTGATTTCTTTGACTTGGATGTAGCATCTTTGTCTTTAGCCTTGGATGGTGACGATGGTCCAGCATGAGAATCAGGAATAGGTGGAGCACGATAATCAGTGTCAGGTTGACCCTGGTAGTCATCTGTAGGTTCCATGAATGTTTCCTCTTCATCAGTTTGACCTTGACCCGTAGCTGAGGTGTGTTGTTGATTTCCAGGAGTGGTGGAGTCCTTTTGTGGTTGTAGAGAGGATGAAGGACCTGTTCCAGACTTAGGTTTCTTGCCTTTAGAGTTTGGGTCAGGATCATCATCTTTTCTTGTCCTTTTCCGGGTTCCAGCTGTATCTTTGCATGACTCTTTGGATATGTATGCCACCATAGCATCATAAAGTGCCTTTTCTTCAGCAGTTTGTGTAGGTTTGGAGGCAATGTTGTCGAAGAGTTTGGCAAGCATGTCATTGAAGGACAGTTCAGGGACGGTTGGAGCCACAGTAGAAGGTTTTGCTGAGTGAAGTATGAATGGTGTTTTTGACAACATTTTCCTTGTAACACTTCTGATTCTGTGATCCAAGTTGTCATTGATTGGTTTAAGAAGGTTTGCTACTTCAGGAGTGATCATTTCAACCAGATTTTCAGTGAGAAAATCATGAGTTGCGGTTATGATAAATACTGTGTAATCAGAGTTCAAGAACTTGTCGATCAGCTGCTTTGACTCCTGGAAGTCCTCAACTTGTCTGGTGAGACTTGTAACCACGTCGGTGAGTTTGTTGACTTGCTCCTGAAGATCAACTGGTGGTTTCGGTTCATTGATTGAATGTTGTTTAGATGCGGTTTCTGAAGGTGTGGGAGATGACTGTTCAGGTGATGATTCGGACGATGACTCGTTGTGAGAGTCTGAAGGAGAAGCAGGAGGAGTCGGATCCTTTGGTGGAGAGTCTTGAGGAGGTGGAGGTTGTGCTGAGGAAGTCTGCTGAGAAGATGACTTAAGAAATATGTTGGTGTCGAACGCGTTCTTCTCTTCGTTTTCCTTTCTACGACGTTCCTCTGCTTCCTCTGCTTCTCGTGCAAGAAACTCTGGAGTAATGAGATATTCATGTTCCTGATCCGTAGCTATATTCTCTTGACCGCCAACATTCTCCTCTATAGTTGCAGTCTCTGTCATATTGACATCTCCTGTTTTGTCTGTATCTTTAACGGTGTCATCAGGCTGTGGAGCTGATTCTAACGTAGTGGATACAATGGGAGGAATCATGCTGCTTGTAGCTCCTACATGTTCAGACTGATCAATAGGTGGTGGTGTTGGAGGTTGAGACATGAGTCGGCTTTCGATAGTTGCTTTCCTTTGTTCTTTCCTGAGCCGCTTTTCTTCAGCTCGAGTGTCGACAACTATACTCTTCAGTTTGCATTTGTCGATCAAAGGTTCAACGATTGGTTCGTCTTCATCATCATTAGGCTCATTAATACTGATCCCTTTTCTTTTCCTTGTCTCTTCTTCATAAGTTTCAAGACTTTGTTGTACGGCGATCTCTGTTGCAGGAAATGCTTCATCAGGTGCTCTGTATCTCAGTTCATAGTCTGGTTCTTCTTCTTCAGATTCTGTATCGAACTCGGATTCGGTGTCAGAAGGTGGAGGTGTAGGTTCATCCCGAATAAAGTACTCAGGAGTTGCCTTCTTCTTTGGTTTAGACTTGGGTGTTGGTTTAGGCTTGGCAGAAGACTTGGGTTTAACAGATGGTTGAGTCTTGGAAGCAGCCTTAGATCTAGTATGTGGTGAGGCAGTGGTGCTTGTAGTACTCCCAGACTTTACACCTCCTTTGCTTCGAGTCTTTATTGTTGCTTCTTCCTGTACCCCTTTGTAAGCGTTATCATACAGCTTGTAGTTCAGACTCTTCTTGATTTTATCATTAAGAAGGTATTCGGGAAGCCTCATTCCTTTGATCTTGGTTGAGGAAGTGGTCGTTTTGATGAATGAGGTGGTGAAGTCGTCCTCAAAGAGGTGCTTCGGCTCATTGGGATCAGCCATCCTTTTGATGAATTCTGGAGAGCTTTTGCAGAGATGTTCGATGAGAAGCTTGGTGAATCTTGTGAATGGTATCATAGTCTTCACACGTTCGGTCTGAATACTGTGGACGATATCATTCATGATAGGAACTGCAAAGTCAATCGGTGTCAGAGTCACCATTCCCCAGAATGTTTGCAGGTGTTCGAGCCTTGGATGTTCATGACCACTTTTCCTTCCAGATATAGATCTTACCACCAACAGACAGAATGTTCTCCAAGGCTGAGGGATATTCTTGGCATTAAATTGGGAAAGCTTGACTAGCGGTACATCATCATCAACCTCATATCCTAATTCAATGAAGAAGTCAAGAAGATCCAGGTCAGGTAGTATAGGAGCAAATTCGTTGTCAGTTTGTGGCATAAGAAGGGCTGTACGAAGAACATCATGATCTACAGAGTATTCTTGGCTATCCAATGTAACAGTGAAAGACTCATCATCCAAGTTAGCCTGAGCAGTAAGCCAGAACTGATGAAGGTAGAACAGCGGAACTGAAGTAGAGCAGGTGAGCAGAGGTTTGCATGGATGTGCAAGTAGGATATCTTTCACAATCATGCATGATTTCTCTGTGATTTTCAACTTGTTGAAATCAACTCGGGGATTGTTATTTCCAATCGTGACATTGTAGTTCTCGGGAGTGATGTCATCCATGGTAAGTAATGGAAGAACTTGTTCAGGGACATTCTCGTTGTGTTTAGCCATGTTAATCTGAAAAATATAATCATAAACCAAACATCCAAATTTGTTACGTGTGAGCACAGTTTTGAGTTTGGTTACTGATATCTACTTAAGACAATTAAGCACAAATGTGTCATTTTGTTATGAGTGAAGTGTCACATAATGCATACTTGAAGAATCATAGTACATTTAGAATCACGAAATCAACTATACAATGCAATGTCTCGCAAATAAGTACGATTGATATACATAATTCACAGTAGCTTCACATTACATAACAACATTGAATCACAACAAGGTAACATGGATATTACATGACAAGGCCTAAACAAGATTTCGAAAAAAATAACATAAACTTTTTATCGCAAACTTGTGATGAGAAAAGATTTCGAAAAAATGTTACAAAGAAGTTTTATCGAGAAAGTAAATTATCGAAAAAACCTTATAAGTAAATTTTATCGAGATCTTTCCTTTATCAAGAATTGCGAAAAGTTTAAGTTTTCGAAAGCATCATTTTTTTCGATAACACTTTACGAGAACCTGGTGATTTCGAAAAGTATAGTTCAAAGAGTGATTTCGAAAAGATTATTTCGAAAAAACTGAGGTTGAACTACATTTATCGAAAACATAAGTTTCTCGATATGTTTATCATGGTTTGCGATAATTCTGAGTTTCTCGAAAAAATTCTTATACAAGAATCAAATCGATTTTGAAGTTCCACGTACATTTCTTTAGCAAAGAACTTTTCCAATGATTCAGGCCTGTCACCAAGATAAATAACCACCACTTAGACATAACCAATATACTTGTTAACTATGATCTCGATAATTATTATGAACAAGTTCTCGATAACATAACAAATTTGATTCTAATGTGTATCAATGGTTCTAGCAAATCACAAACACATGTTAAGAGCACATTATGACAGCATATCACACATATAGAATCAGATAGACAAAACTTAATCATGAACGAAGCACACAAGTTATCGAGAATCAAGCATCGTTGGTGTAGATCAACATTATAACTTCAAACATGCATACTTGTGTCCTTAGAAACATATCCCACCAATAAGATAAAGCAAACAAACACAGAATCAAGCAGTCTCAAATCGACCCAAAACCAAGATTTCGTGAATCAAGCAAACATGAATGGAATTGAGATAAAATGATATAGTTAGTATAGTGACACTAAATGTAACAAAACCCTATCAAGAAATCAGTTACCAAACCATGATTTTGCAGATTTCGAAATCGCTAAACCCTAGATATCGAAATCGATTTTGCAAGAGATTTAGCCGTTGGATTTGCAATTAAACGAAAACCTATGTTTGTAATGCCCTAAAGATTACTAATGAACTTACAGTTTGAAGATCACAAGCACGGATTACTCTAATGAATTGTAGCCGTCGATTTCACTTGGGAGGGTTTTTTGTAAGTCTGGTTTTTCGAAAAAGTTGGAAAAAGGTGTGTTTGTTTGTATATATATGAAACCTTATGATCTATTTGTCACTTATGGTCCCTTGACTTTTAGATATACTAACTTGAGTCCTAAAGTCAATTGGCAAACATGCGTAACATCACGTATAACTTATGAAGTCCTTACTAAAGGGATGAGACAAGGGAATGTTTAAAGAACGTCCACACACTCCGAAGTATCGTAAAATACGAAAAACATGCAAGTATACCAATTAAAAATTGGTAAAAGATTTAAGCGTGACTCCCCCTCAACACTTGTAAAATAAGAACAAAGTGTTGAAGTGAAGCGATATACTTGCATTTTTTTTTTTTAATTGGAAAAAATAAAATGTGAAAAATCTTTTTGTGTTTTGATTGATTTATATAAAAAATATTATACAAAGATAGTATTGATGTTTGACGATCAGTTGTATTTTAAAAACTTTTCCAGATCCTCTGGAGTCAAACATCTCATACCAATTTGGTGAACTAGACTCGCAAACCTTGATGGTGCTAAAGATTTGGTAAGTAAGTCCGCCAATTGGTACTCAGTCCCAACAAAATAAAGTTCAACGATACCCTTTTCCACATGCTCTTTGATGAAGTGATATCGGAGATCGATGTGTTTGAATTTGCAATGATGAACTGTGTTGCAGGAGATAGCAATTGCACTCTTAGAATCACAGTAGATAGGAATCTTGTTGAATAGGTAGCCGTAA
Source organism: Artemisia argyi (assembly GCA_030686995.1). Taxonomy (NCBI): domain Eukaryota; kingdom Viridiplantae; phylum Streptophyta; class Magnoliopsida; order Asterales; family Asteraceae; genus Artemisia; species Artemisia argyi. The sequence continues at coordinate 42,499,932 of CM060683.1, read as the reverse complement.
TCCTTAAGTTGTGATCTCATCCAAATGACTTGAGCACAACAAGCAGACATGGCTACGTATTCAGATTCTGTAGACGACAGTGATGTGCAGTCCTGCTTCTTTGATTGCCATGACACAAGTTTGTCTCCGAGAAATTGTAATCCACCAGATGTACTTTTGCGTGTGTCTAAACATCCTACATGGTCAGCATCTGAAAAAGCAATTAGTTCAAAACCAGAATCCTTCGGATACCAGATTCCCAAGTTAATGGTTCCCTTTATGTATCGAAGGATTCTTTTGACCCCACTGAGGTGTTTTTCAGTTGGTTTGGACTGATAGCGAGAGCACATGTAGACAGCAAATACTATATCAGGTCTACTAGATGTGAGATACATGAGGGACCCAATCATACTTCGGTATTTGGTAGGGTCAACGGGAGTCCCATGTAAATCAGCATCTAGTTTTGTGGTATAGCCCATCGGTGTATTATAATTATCACTGGTCATCATTCCATGTTTCTTTAAAATTTCTAGAGCATATTTGGACTGATTTATAAAAATTCCACGGGGTGATTGATGAACTTGTAGTCCTAGAAAGAACGAAAGTTCACCCATCATGGACATTTCAAAATTATCTTTCATTAATTTTGCAAAATCATTAGAGTAACTTCTTTTTGTTGAGGCAAAAATGATGTCATCGACATATATTTGAACAATAAGTAAGTCCTCCCCGTAGGTTTTTGTAAATAGTGTGGGATCCACCGATCCTTTAGAAAATTTATTGGCCAATAAAAAAGTAGACAGTTTGTCATACCACGCCCGTGGGGCTTGCTTGAGTCCGTAGAGTGCCTTTTTGAGTCGGTAAACGTGGTTAGGATGCTCAGGATCAACGAAGCCTTCAGGTTGACTAACATGAACTTCTTCACGGAGTTCTCCATTAAGAAATGTGGTTTTCACATCCATTTGGTAAACAACCATGTTCCTGTGTGCAGCATAGGCCAAAAAGATCCGAACCGCTTCATGTCTAGCCACTGGAGCAAAGGATTCAGCAAAATCAAGTCCTTCCAGTTGAGAGTATCCTTTCGCTACCAGACGTGATTTGTTACGTATGACAGTTCCTTCAGCATCAAGCTTATTCTTCCAAATCCATTTTAACCCAATGACAAAGACTCCGTCAGGTCTTTCAACTAATTCCCAGACTTCAAGTCTTATGAATTGCTGAAATTCCTCTTGCATAAATTCAATCCAGTTGTCATAAGTCATTGCTTCTTTAATGTTCTTCGGTTCTTCGTGACAAACTGTGAGTGCATAGATACAAGTTTCTCCATCTGTGTGAAGTCGTTGTCTTGTCATAACAGGTGCATCTGGATGGCCAATAATATGAACTAGTGGATGGTCTCGAGTCCATTTGTGTGTGGAAGGGTGTAGTTGATAGGTATCTCGCATGTTAGCAGGATCCAAATTGCGTGTTGACGACTCAGCTATATCAGGAACAATAGGAGCCGGTGCAAACGGATTAAAGAACGCATCAGGATCTTGCTCTGCGGGTTGTGGAACTGATTGTGGTGTGGGATCTTCAGCTGGATGGCGGGAGTTAGAACCAGTTTGTTCGGCTGTAGATGGTGATACAATTGGTGGACCGTCTCTCTCAACACTTGTAGAAGTTTGTTGAGGTGAGTCTGGTACTGGAATGTTATCAGGTTGAGCAGCGGAATTAGGTGAGACCTCAGTAGGACGGTATACAATTGTGTCATCAAATAGTGGAGCAAACAAGGTTTCTAATTCTTTGCGGTTAAGTGGCAATGGTTCAGCCGAAGATTCCGGAGAGTTAAGACGGTTGAATTCGGGTCCTAAGCTGTGTTGCTCAGAAGCCATCTGTGTGAGTTCATCAAAATTAGCGTGAATGGTTTCTTGAATTTCTCTTGTACGACGATTCCATATCCGAAAACCTTTGGAATTTTCACAGTATCCAACGAACACTCCGATGTCAGCCTTTGCTTTAAGTTTACCTAAATCATCACGATCATTTTTCGGATAACAAAGTGCTCCAAATACATGAAAGTAGTCGATGTTTGGTTTCCTTTTATGAACAATTTGATATGGTGTTTTGCGATGGCGTTTTGTGATCATGCAACGGTTTTGTGTATAACATGCGGTTGAAACAGCTTCTGCCCACAAGTAATCTGGTAATTGAGCATTAATCAACATAGTTCTAGCAGCTTCAACTAACGTCCTGTTGCGTCTTTCAACCACACCATTCTGTTCTGGGCTTCTAGGAATAGATGTTTGATGTTCAATTCCCACTTTCTCATAGTAAGACCTAAGTGTCTGGTTTTTGAATTCAGTTCCATTGTCAGTTCTGACGATTCGTACCGTGTTGCGTAACTGAACTTGAATTTTAGTGAGAAAGGTGATGATCATTGAAGGAGCTTGATCTTTACTTCGTAAGAAATAAACCCAATTCCATCTGGAGAAATCATCTACAATTACGAGTATGTAGCGTTTACCGTTGATACTTTGAACACGCATCGGTCCACATAAATCCATATGAAGCAGTTGTAAAACATGATTCGTACTTTGCTCAGGTTTAGACGGAAAATGAGCACGAGTACTTTTTCCTTGTTCACAAGCTGGACATAAGTGATCTTTGGTAAAACGGAATCTTGGAAATCCATCGACAAGCTGGACAAAGGTTCATCATTTGTTACATTTAGATTTTGATTACAATTTGCCATATTAGAATCTAAATCTGATGCAACATGAGTTTTATTCAAATTCCTAAGTTGGTCTTCTACTTCTTGAGCTTCTAGGTGTCCTCTCTTACGTTGCAAGATCCTATTCTTCTTCTTACTTTTTCGCTTGGGTCTGCTAACGCTAGAAGTGGAGACTAGTCCTGTAGAAGTGGAGTTATCAACATTAGTGTTTTGAACAACCTTTCCTTTATCAGTTTTGTTTAATTGATACATTCCTGGTGCTATCACCGTGGTGTCAACCATTTTTCCTTTTTGAAGTAGCTTAACTTTCTCTTTCAAATCAATGATGATGTGATTTTTGTCCTGAATTTTAGACTCAAGTAAACCATTGCAATATTTGATGTCATCGCGGTTTTGTTGCCATTCGGCGTTTTCAATTTTTAAATCCGCAATTTCTTTCTCGTATCGGAGACACCGACCTTTTAAAGACTCGTTGTTTTTGCAAATCTGACAAGAGTTTGAAACATTTTGACTTTGAAACTTCAATTCCCTTTCAAGACTTTTAGCTTGACACCATTCAAGCCTTTGATTGAGTTGACAAATTTCTTTTGAAAATTGTTTTGTCACATCATCATTTTTAATTCTCAACTTATCATTTTCCTGTTTAAGTGTCTCAATTTCCTCATTCAACAAGTTATTATCAACACAAAGATCATCCATAAGCATAGAAGTACCAGATTTATAGAGATCATTCATGATAACAGACAAAATATCAGCATTGAGAACTTGTTCCAAGAGTCGATCAGCATCATTTTTTAAAACTCTATTTCTTTGCTTTTGAACCAAAATGTCATTTTCAGTTGCATTGAAAATGTTTATCATATTTTTGACCTCCTTTTGAAGTTCCTGATCCCAACGTGTAGCACAGAGACGGAGGTGTTGAACAATTGGCTTCATTTGTTTTTGAAAAATATCTCTCTTTTCTCGCTCGTAAGCGGATTGAAAAGTTTCAATTTTTATTTCAGAATTACGTTCAATTGTTTCCTCCAAAATTTCGATGTCTTCCATAAAGGTTTTGAAATAATTTAAGACACGACACGTTTTTGGTAAAGGTGTAAGTTCACCGGATGATGGTAAAGGACCATTTATTTGTGCTACAGTTTGGACAGGGGCCTCATTATGAGATGAAACATATGACTCTTCGATAAACCATGATTTCTCAGGTAAATCCTTTTGAGTAACAAAAGATTTAGAAAGAGGTGGAGCTTTTGAATAATCATATGGTGTCCAATATTGAACATAACTCATTTTTGATCGACTCTCGTCTTCAAGTTCTTCTTCTTCCTTAGAATCAAAAACAACAGCACGCACAATTGAATTATCAAACATGTGATCAATACTGTAAATCTTAGGATTTTCTTTGAAAGCTGTGTGAAGAAACATTGATTTGAAATCGCAAAGTGCAAATCCTTTATCGGGTCTCGGTTTTAAAGCAAATTTCTGAATTGTTGTGACAGAGTTCCCGTGTTTGTAAACAATGTGACGAAATTCTTTGAGTTGTTTTTCAAGATCAACAATATCACCAAGTAAGTCATCTATATACTTCCTTTTTCGTGTTTTATGTTCACAAAACTCCTTTTTGCAATTTGACAATTCTGTTTCAGTTTTTGAAAGGTCTCTTTGAAGATGTTCAACTTGCATTTTCAATTCACACTTCTCACTTTCAAGTTTCGAAATCAACTTTCCGTTTGACTCAATTAAATCTTGCATTTTACGTTGAAGATCTTGTTCTTTGTTGTAAGAATCTTGAAAAGCTTTTTCAAAACTTTTTGCATGTTTAATCTTGTCTTCCTGATTTGAAAGCTGAATTTTATAACACTCAATATCCCTTGCAAGTGACGCATTTTTTTCTTTCAAAACTTTATTTGTCTCGTTGCATTTAATGATTTGCAATTGTTGATCATCCAGTTGTTTAGATAACAATATTAGGTCAGGGTCTGGATCAAATGATGGCTCATGTTGTTCTAAATGACCATGTTTATCATACTCAATAGGATCATCAAATGAAATAACTATGTCATCATCAAATATGACAACTGTGCTTATTTGTTCATCTGTTTGAGATGATGAAGATGATTCACATGGAACAACTTGCGCCATATCTGATTCATAAGCAGAAGGTGAGACTATTTCATTAATAAAGCATGCATTGAGGTCATGTACCTGAGACAAGCCGTCAGTGTCATACACTGGACCTGAATCATTGAGCTTAAGTTCCTGCATGTTGGCCATAAGCATCACAGCAGCATTGGCTTCCAGATCTTCCATGTCATCATCGTTGTTCACATTTGCCATGAAGTTGTTATCCTGTTCAGGGAAATGTCCATCTTTTTCATCTTGAAGAGCCATGAGTAATGCCTGCTTGTGAAACTTACTACCCCGAGTTCTCGGTTTGGGACATGCTGTAGCTATATGACCTTGTTCATTGCAATTGTAGCACCAAACTGCATTCCCTGAGTTGGAGTTCCTTGTTGCAACTGAGTCAGACCTTTGTTGAGACGATCCTGAGTTGTTCCTGAACCCCGTATTGTTACTAAACCTCTGATCATTCCCATAATTCCCTGAGGAGCTTCCTGAACTAGATCGACCATAGTTACGATTTTGAATTTCCACTCTTCCATCATTGACAACAGCTTGATTCCTTGTGTTTGAGGATGAGCGTTGACGGTTGTTTGTCTTGTTGGAGAATTTGCTGAAAGCACGAGCAATAAGAGCAAGTCCCTAATTCAACGTGTTAAAGTCATCATCGTCATCGTCATTGGAATTTGAGTAATACACAGCATCATTGTTGTTTAATGGAACCAGTTGAGTAGAGGCATTCTGTGGAGATGAATCATAAGGGACCATTTGGTTCGAGGTAGAAGATTGTGGATAACTGAAGTAGTTCTGCTCTTGAACGTATGCATGATTTGACATTGGTGGTGGAGCATATGGAGATTGAGCTACGAGAGCCAAAGAATTTGGTGTTGGTGTTGGTGTGTATCCTCCTCCTAAAGCTCTATCTTTTTCCACTTCAGGTTCATGGTGTTTCAGAAAATCATACAGCAAACCATATGGAGCATCATGAAGATTCTTCGTTTGACGAACAAATGTCACATATTTATGCCAATCAGGGCCAAGACTACCAACAAACTTGGAGTTCACCGCGATCCTTGGTACTGTGATTTTGTGACGTTCCAGATCATTCACCACATTTGTGAAACGATGATAGTAGGATTCAAGGGACTCTCCAGGTTCAATTGTGATGTCAGTGTATTCCATGTAGAGTTTGGATTCCATGTCATCTTTGTTCAGTTGAGTGCCTTCCATAAGGAGATGAACGTGTTCCCACATAGCTTTGGCTGTTTTCTGAGCATCGACACTTCGATAGATCGAATTAGGGATACCTTGAAGTATATAAGCCATTGCATACTCATCAGCTTCACAATGTAATTTCTGTTCTTCTGTGAGTTGAGATTCTGGAAGAGGTCGATCACCAGGAGGACGTGGAGGATCAGCAGTTGGATCACCAGCTTCAAATCTTGTTGGCCACTCAAATGGTCCTTCAAGTATCACTTGCTTCAAGAATTTCCCATGAGGTTTCTTTAATTCAAGGAATCGTAAGAATCGACTTGACCATTGAACATAGTTCCCAGGTGTTAGCATTGGAGGTGTTTCAAGTGATCCTGCCTCATGTCGGGATTGTTGAGTTGTAATAACTTCACACATTCTGTCAAACCAGTGAGGTTGTTTGGAGGAAAACTGAGTGTTTTGTTGTGGCACTTGATATGGTTGTTGTTGAGGAATGATCTGATGTTGTTGCATCATTAGGTAATGATGTAGTGGATTGTATGTTTGTTTTTGAGAAGGTTGTTGATTCATTTGGTGCGGAAGGTATTGTTGTTGCTGATACTGCTGATGTTGATGTTGCTGATACTGCTGATGTTGATGTTGTTGAATATGAGGGAAGTAATGATTAGGTGGTTGAGACATCTTAGAACACTTGTGTAGAAATGGATCTTGTAGAAAGTGTAGAATTAACCAAGTATCGAAAAACTAAGCACAACTTCAGATTGCGAAACTTTGATCAATAGGGATTGCGAAACTTGTGGAATTCCAATGATTTCGAAAACTAGTTCAGCTGTGATTGCGAAACTAGGATTGCGAAACTTGTCAGGTTTTCGAAAATCAAGGTTTGCGAAACTTTGCAGGTTTTCGAAAAACTTGAAATTTCGAAATAATCAAGGTTTTGCGAAACTTTTAGGTTTGCGAAATAAGATTTCGAAACTTAATAAGTTTGCGATAACTTTGTGATTTCGAAAATTGTATGTTTTGCGAAAAAACACAAGATTGCGAAAAAACAGTTTCCCAAAAGTCGAAGTACTTAACTTTCTTATACAAGAAAGAAAATACCGAGTCTACACAAACGAAGTCGAGGTAGTGCACGGAGAGAAGATCTCGAAACTGGGGACAAGTGAATTCTCGATAACTTGATAGTTTTTGTTTTTCAAAGAAAGCAATCCTAAAACTTGTTTTTATTTCAAGATTCTTGTACTTTTATGTGTAAAATGAAGATATCTTTAAGAAAGTTGAAAACTTTAAGAACTTTTCAAAATTTATACAAAATTGCGAAAATAGTACAAAAATTCCTAGTCGAATTTTATAAGAAAAAATGGTAACTTTTTTGTTTGTGTTGATTTGTAGAACAAGTTTGTAAGCAAATATGTGATAAAAACCAAGAAACAAGCAAGAAAGTACAATAATTTCTCAAAAAATTCGAATAAAAACAAGTTTAAGAACAAACTTAATGAAAAAACAAAAGCTACACCTTCATATGGCGAATGATACCACTTGTTAGGTCACCATTTTGTAAACACAAGCATAACAATGATAGAAATGAGATGAGAATGAGAATGGGATGATTATAAGATGAAGAGAAATATAAGAGCAATAGTTTCCTTAAGAAATCAAATAACCAACCCAATACAAATGAGGCCTAAGACTAGTATTTATAGGAAAAGAGCTAGGGCAACACTCCTACTCCATCCTTACATGAAAACGTGTGGGCTTCAAGCCCATGGATCATATTACTTAGGCCTAGTAAACATGTAACTTAACCAATATTGTAAGTAATAAATAACTTAAGCAACCTATCATTACAAATGACCGAGACTTCATAAAATAGTAAAACTATGATCCCAACATGCAGCATAGGCCAAAAAGATCCGAACAGCTTCATGTCTAGCCACTGGAGCAAAGGATTCAGCAAAATCAAGTCCTTCTAGTTTGGAGTATCCTTTTGCTACCAGGCGTGATTTGTTACGTATGACCATGCCTTCAGCATCTAGCTTATTCTTCCAGATCCATTTTAACCTGATGACAAAGACTCCGTCAGGTCTTTCAACTAATTCCCAGACTTCTAATCGTATGAATTGCTGAAATTCCTCTTGCATAGATTCAATCCAGTTGTCATAAGTCATTGCTTCTTTAATGTTCTTAGGTTCTTCGTGACAAACTGTGAGTGCATAGATACAAGTTTCTCCATCAGTGTGAAGTCGTTGTCTTGTCATTACAGGTGCATCTGGATGGCCAATAATATGAACTAGTGGATGGTCTCGAGTCCATTTGTGTGTCGAAGGGTGTAGTTGATAAGTATCTCGCAAGTTAGCAGGATCCAAATTGCGTGTGGACGACTCAGCTATGTCAGGAAATGTTTGAGCCGGTGCAAATGGGTTAAAGAACGCATCAGGATCATGCTCTGCGGGTTGTGGAACTGATTGTGGTGTAGGATCTTCAGCTGATTGGCGGGAGTTAGAAACAGTTTGTTCTGCTATAAATGGTGATGCAATTGGAGGACCGTCTTTCTCAACAGTTGTAGTAGTTTGTTGAGGTGAGTCTGGTACTGGAATGTCAGCGGAATTGGGTGAGACCTCAGTAGAACGGTATTCAATTGTATCATCAAACAGTGGAGCAAACAAGGTTTCCAATTCTTTGCGGTTAAGTGGCAATGGTTCAGCCGAAGAGTCCGGAGAGTTAAGACGATTGAATTCGGGTCCTAAGCTGTGTTGCTCAGAAGCCATTTGTGTGAGTTCATCAAAATTAGCGTGAATGGTTTCCTGAATTTCTCTTGTTCGACGATTCCATATCCGAAAACCTTTAGAATTTTCACAGTATCCAACGAACACTCCGATGTCAGCCTTTGCTTTAAGTTTACCTAAATCATCACGATCATTTTTCGGATAACAAAGTGCTCCAAAGACATGAAAGTAATCGATGTTCGGTTTTCTTTTGTGAACAATTTGATAAGGTGTTTTGCGATGGCGTTTTGTGATCATGCAACGGTTTTGGGTATAACATGCGGTTGAAACAGCTTCCGCCCATAAGTAATCTGGTAATTGAGCATTAATCAACATAGTTCTAGCAGCTTCCACTAACGTCATGTTGCGTCTTTCAATAACTCCATTCTGTTTTGGGCTTCTAGGAATAGATGTTTGATGTTCAATTCCACTTTCTCAAAATATGACCGAAGTGTCTGATTCTTAAATTCAGTTCCATTGTCAGTTCTGACTATTCGTACCATGTTGCGTAACTGAACTTGAATTTTAGTGAGAAAGGTGATGATCATTGAAGGAGCCTGATCTTTACTTCGTAAAAAATAAACCCAAGTCCATCTGGAGTAATCATCCACAATTACAAGAATGTAGCGTTTACCGTTGATACTTTGAACACGCATCGGTCCACACAAATCCATATGAAGCAATTGTAAAACATGATTCGTACTGTTCTCAGGTTTAGAAGGAAAATGAGCCCGAGTACTTTTTCCTTGTTCACAGGCTGAACATAAGTGATCTTTGGTAAAACGGAATCTTGGAAATCCATCAACAAGTTTGTGACGAGCAAGGTCAGTCATAGTTTTGAAATTCAAATGCGAAAGACGTTTGTGCCATAACCAAGATTTAGTCGATTCCGCTTTGGAGAGAAGACATATCGGAGATGTAGCAATCATATCTGACATTGATATTGTATAAAGATTAGAACCACGTGAGCCAGACATTAGATCGTTTCCTTGTAAGTCACGAACGAAACAAGTTTTCTCACGAAATGCAACTTCTAGATCCCCATCACAAAATTGACCAACAGAGAAAAGGTTGTGTCCAAGGCCTTCCACATAATAAACACGACTGATTTCAATGTTCCCACTGACATAGTCACCATATCCCATGATTAAAGCGTAATGATCATTCTCGAATCTGACAGTACCAATGAACTTTGAGACAAAGTTGTGTAACAGTTTGAGATTGCCTGTCATATGTCGGGTGCATCCTCTATCAACAATCCAGAGAACAATCTGTACCACCTGCATCACAAGAAGACGACACGGATGGAACAGAAGTAAGGGTGGAACCCAAAGAAAGTGCGGGTTCCTGTTGGTTAGAAGCACATGTATTCAACAATTTAGGAATCCATTTGAAGTCTGGTTTATATTGTAACCAACGTTGCCAATTCCAACTAGTTTTTGCTTTCTTAATGGTGAATTCACTAGTAGTTGGCTTATTCCTAAATTTGTTCTCTGCACTTATGGGGGTAACATCAACTTTATTAGAAACCGTAGAAGGCGGCTTTCCTAAGATAGACATAGAGGCAGTAGTGGGCATAGAAGGAATGTGTGTCCTACGTTTCTTATGATGATTAAGAAGAGAATTAGCTATACATTTTGTATGATCACCAGATGATACGCTTTTACGACAAAACACACAAGATGCATTAATATTCAAAACATTCAAAGGTTCATCATTCGTTACATTTAGATTTTGATTACAATTTGCCAAATTAGAATCTAAATCTGATGCAACATGAGTTTTATTCAAATTCCTAAGTTGATCTTCTACTTCTTGAGCTTCTAGTGGTCCTCTTTTACGTTGCCAGAGACTATTCTTCTTTTTACTTTTTCGATTGGGTCTGCTAACGCTATTAGTGGAGACTAGTCCTGTAGAAGTGGAGTTATCAACATTAGTATTTTGAACAATATTTCCTTTAGCAGTTTTGTCTAATTGATACATTCCTGGTGCTATCACCGTGGTGTCAACCATCTTTCCGTTTTGAAGTAGCTTAATTTTCTCTTTCAAATCAATGATGATGTGATTTTTATCCTGAATTTCAGACTCAAGTTTCACATTGCAATAATTAATTTCATCGCGGTTTTGTTGCCATTCAACGTTTTCCATTTTTAAATCCGCAATTTCTTTCTCGTATTTGAGACACAGACTTTTTAAAGACTCATTGTTTTTGCAAAGCTGACAAGAGTTTGAAATATTTTGACTTTGAAGTTTCAATTCCATTTCAATACTTTGAGCTTGACACCATTCAAGCTTTTGGTTGAGTTGAAAATTTTCTTTTGAAAATTGTTTTGTCGCATCATCATTCTTAATTCTCTGCTTTTCATTATCATGTTTAAGTGTCTCAATTTCCACATTCAACAAGTTATTATCAACACAAAGATCATCCACAAGCATAGAAGTACCAGATTTATAGAGATCATTCATGATAACAGAATAAATATCAGCATTGAGAATTTGTTCCAAGAGTCGATCAGCATCATTTTTTAAAACTCTATTTCTTTGCTTTTGAACCAGAATCTCATTTTCAGTTGAGTTGAAAACGTTTATCATAGTTTTGACCTCATTTTGAAGTTCCTGTTCCCAACGTGTAGCACAGAGACGGAGGTGTTTGACAATTGGCAACATTTGTTTTTGAAAAATATCTCTCTTTTCTCGCTCGTAAGCGGATTGAAAAGTTTCAATTTTTATTTTAGAATTACGTTCAATTGTTTCCTCCAAAATTTCGATGTCTTCCATAAAAGTTTTGTAATAATTTAAGACACGACAATTTTTCGGTAAAGGTGTAAGTTCACCGGATGATGGTAAAGGACCATTTATTTGTGCTACAGTTTGGACAGGGGCCGCATTAGAGGATGAAACATATGACTCGGTGACATACCATGATTTCTCAGGTAATTCCTTTTGAGGAACAAAAGATTTAGAAATATGTGGAGCTTTTGAATAATCATATGGTGTCCAATATTGAACATAACTCATTTTTGATCGACTCTCTTCTTCAAGTTCTTCCTCTTCCTCGGTATCAAAAACAACAGCACGCACAATCGTATTATCAAGCAAATGGTCCATACTGTAAATTTTAGGAATTTCTTTGAATGCCGTGTGAAGAAACATTGATTTGAAATCGCCAACTGCAAATCCTTTATCGGGTCTCGGTTTTAAAGTAAATTTCTGAATTGTTGTGATAGAGTTCCCGTGTTTGTAAACAATATTATGAAATTCTTTGAGTTGTTTTTCAAGATCAACAATCTCATCGAGTAAGTTATCTATATACTTCCTTTTTCGTAATTTATGTTCACAAAAATCCTTTTTTGCAACTGGACAATTCTGTTTCTGTTTTTGAAAGTTCTCTTTGAAGACGTTCAATTTGCATTTTCAGTTCACATTTTTCACTTTCAAGTTTAGAAATCAACTTTCCGTTTGACTCAATTAAATCTTGCATTTTGTGCTGAAGATCTTGCTCTTTGTTGTAATATTCTTGAAAAGCTTTTTCAAAACTTTTTGCATGTTTAATCTTGTCTTGCTGATTTGAAAGTTGAATTTTATAACACTCAATATCTCTTGCAAGTGACACATTTGTTTCTTTTAAAGCTTTGTTTTTCTCGTTGCATTTTATGATTTGCAATTGTTGAGCATTCAGTTGTTTAGATAACAATATGAGGTCAGGGTCTGGATCAAATGATGGTTCATGTTGTTCTATATGATTATGTTTATCATTCTCAATAGGATCATCAAATGAAACAACTGTGTCATCATCAAATATGACAACTGTGCTTATTTGTTCATCTGTTTGAGAAGATGAAGATGAGTTAGATGGAACAACTTGCGCCATATCTGATTCAGAAGCAGAAGGTGAGGCTATTTCATGTATTAGGCATGCTTTTTGGTCATGTACCTGAGACAAGCCGTCAGTGTCATACACTGGACCTGAATCATTAAACTGAAGTTCCTGCATGTTGGCCATAAGCATCACAGCTGCATTGGCTTCCAGATCTTCCATGTCATCATCATTGTTCACATTTGCCATGAAGTTGTTATCTTGTTCAGGGAAATGTCCATCTTTTTCATCTTGAAGAGCCATGAGTAATGCCTGCTTGTGAAACTTACTACCCCGAGTTCTCGGTTTAAGACATGCTGTCGCTATATGACCTTGTTCATTACAGTTATAACACCACAATGCATTCCCTGAGTTTGAGTTCCTAGTTGCAACTGGGTCAGACCTTTGCTGAGAAGAGCCTGAGTTGTTCCTGAACCCTCCATTGTTATTAAACCTCTGACCATTCCCAAGATTTCCTGAAGAACTTCCTGAACCAGATCGACCATAGTTACGATTCTGAATTTCCACTCTTCCATCATTGACAACAGCTTGATTCCTTGTGTTAGACGATGAACGTTAATGGTTGTTTGTTTTGTTGGAGAATTTACTAAGAGCACGAGCAATAAGAGCAAGTCCCTGATTCAATGTATTAAAGTCATCATCGTCATCTTCATTGGAGTTGGAGTAATACACTGCGTCATTGTTGTTTAATGGAACAAGTTGAGTAGAAGTATTCTGTGGAGATGAATCATAAGGGACCATTTGGTTCGAGGTAGAAGATTGTGGATAACTGAAGTAGTTTTGCTCTTGAACATATGCATGATTTGACATTGGTGGTGGAGCATAGGGAGATTGAGCTACGAGTGCCATAGAATTTGGTGTTGGTGTTGGTGTTGGTGTGTATCCTCCTCGTAGAGCTCGATCTTTTTCCACTTCAGGTTCATGGTGTTTCAGAAAATCATACAACAAACCATATGGTGCATCATGAAGATTTTTGGTTTGACGAACAAATGTCACATATTTATGCCAATCCGGGCCAAGACTACCAACGAATTTAGAGTTCACTGCGATCCTTGGTACTGTGATTTTGTGACGTTCCAGATCATTGACCACATTTGTGAAACGATGATAGCAGGATTCAAGTGACTCTCCTGGTTCAATTGTGATGTCTGTGTATTCCATGTAAAGTTTGGATTCCATATCATCTTTGTTTAATTGAGTGCCTTCCATAAGGAGATGAACATGTTCCCACATAGCTTTGGCTGTTTTCTGAGCATCGACACTTCGATAAATTGGATTAGGTATACCTTGAAGTATATAAGCCATTGCATACTCATCAGCTTCACGATATAATTTCTGTTCTTCTGTGAGTGAAGATTCTGGAAGAGGTCTATCTCCAGGAGGACGTGGAGGATCAGCAGTTGGATCACCAATTTCAAATCTTGTTGGCCACTCAAATGGTCCTTCAAGTATCACTTGTTTCAAGAATTTCCCATGAGGTTTCTTTAGTTCAAGAAATCGTAAGAATCGACTTGACCAATGAACATAGTTCCCAGGTGTTAGCATTGGAGGTGTTTCAAGTGATCCCGCCTCATGTCTGGATTGTTGAGTTGTAATAACTTCACACATTCTATCAAACCAGTGAGGTTGTTTGGAGGAAAACTGAGTGTTTTGTTGTGACATTTGATATGATTGTTGTTGAGGAATGATTTGATGTTGTTGCATCATGAGATATTGTGGTTGTGGATTAAACGGTTGTTGATGAAAGTGTGATTGTGAAGGTTGTTGATATGATTGTTGCTGATGGTATTGTTGTTGCTGATACTGATGTTGCTGTTGCTGAGGATTAGAGAAGTAGTAATGTGGTGGTTGAGACATCTTTGAACACTTGTTTAGAAATGGATCTTTGTAGAAGATTGAAATGCACGTTCCTTTGGTTAAGTTCAAAATCCCTGGGGTAAGTTGAAATCTTACGCGTAACAATATTCTTACGCGTAAACTTTAGGTTATGCGTAAAGAGTAGTTTATGCGTAAACAATGAGTTTATGCGTAAGTTTCCTCTTTACGCGTAAGCTTTGGCTTATGCGTAAGTTTAGACTTACGTGTAAGGTTAAACAACCAAACAAATCTTTCAAACTTATCCAAGCTTGAAAGATATCCGAAGTCGAAGTATTCCACTAACTTATCCAAGCTAGGGAAGTACTGAGTCACCGTAACACAAGGAGAAGACCTTTGATGAAACTTAAGCGTAGATTCTGGCAACTTACGCGTAAGATTGACTCTTATGCGTAAGATTGAACTTTTGCGTAGAAAAGGCAACTTCTGCGTAGGATGTAACTTCAGCGTAGGACTTAGGCGTAGGAAATAGACTTACGCGTAGGATTTAGGCGTAGAAGACCAAGTTAAGCGTAGAAACAGGGTTTTGACCAGTTTTACGCATAAGAAAGGGGTTTAGACCAAAACTTATGCGTAGAGGGGACATAAAGTACTGTAGACAGCTTTTGAATCGTACTGTTCACGAAACTTTTGCGTAAGGAGGTCAGAAACTTGAAAAATCTCAAATTTTTGAAGAAAAATGCTTAGAAATAAGGTACTTTTGATCAAATAACTTCACCAATACTTAGAAAACACTAACTATTGAAGATTTTGAGTAGAAGAAACCTTAAAAATCAAAACTTTATGCAAAATCTAAGCTTCTAAACACTATATTAACCTTAAAACTTATCCAAGCTTCAAGATTTGAGTGTAAGAAACAAATAAAGAAGCAAAAGAAAGCAAAATAACACCCTAAATCCCACGTAAACTCCAAGAAACACACTTCAATCTCTATTAGGCGAATGATACCACTTGTTAGGTCACCATTTTGTAAACACAAGTATGAGAAATGAGATGAGAATGAGAGATGGTTGATTATAAGAAATGAGAGAAAAGTAATTGCAAGAGTTTCCTTAATGTATTCAAATAACCAACAAACATAATGTTTACATGAGCTTAGTATTTATAAGGGAGGAGTAGGGCAACACACCCTTCCTCCCTCTTACATCATAACGTGGGCTTTCATGGCCCATGGACTAGATTACTTAAGCCTAGTAACATTAACATAGTGAAATAAATAACTAAGCAACCTATTACAAAAGGTAATGACCGAGACTTGACTAAAATACAAAAGTATGATCCCAACAATAATATAAAAATTAAAATATTAATTTACCCGGTATTTTGGAAATTTATACAATTATTATCGTAAGTTTACTAAAATTACGACGGTTTTCATAAAAACAAAATAATAATTATCCAAACACTCAATATTTATACCCAACATATTTTTACAATTTTTATGACTTTATTATGTCCCGGTTAACTCCGTTAAAATTTATTTTTAGTTAACTTGGTACCCGGTATCCTCTAAAACTAATAATATCTATACAATCCTACACCAAAGTCAAGATTTCTTACAAGTTTCATCTTTTTTTCTTCCACCCTCCATGATTTGCAGCCCCCCCCCCCTATACCAATCACTTACAAGGTTTGAAATACATACTAACATTAATTAAAGCTTGTACTTGTGTCTAAAATAATAATATACATAATATACATAACATATACAACCTACATTTTTCTCATTTACAAGATTCAACAAGAAAGTTTTCATCCCTTTTTCTCTCCTCTCTTGGACCGGCCACAACAAGAACCCAAGCAAGAAACCATGATTTTTCAAGATCAAGTAATTTTTCAAGTCCTATTAGTATCCTAGTTAAGGTTTTGAAATAAAAACCTCAAGGGTAATTAAGTATTTCTCATCAAAAACTCTCTAATCTTTCAAGTAAGTGTATGAAACTCATCTTTATAGTTTTACCAAGTTTTAATAAGATTCATATGATATATATACAAGATCTACATGCATATGTTATTTATACCACTCTATTTTATACATATCTAACTTTTGAGCACTAGAAATGGATTATAGCTAGATCCTTGTTAGATCCACTTGATTTATGATGTTTAGGAACCCATGACACCCTAAGAAGGTGTATGGTAAGATTAGACTAGATTTGTGGTGATTGAAAGTGGTTTGGTTGAAGTTGAAACTAGATTAGAACCCTAAAAATGATTTTTGAAACAATATACATACCTACTGTCCATATTTTGAAAACGTGGGAAAATCAGTAGATGATGGGTAATTTTTGACCAAAGATTTAGAAAATACTTTCAAAAACGAAGCCGTGGGCGAAAGAACGGATTAAAATGAGCTTATAACGAAGGAGTTATGATTTTTGCAAGTTTAACGACGAAAACTATTTTCTGAAAATTTAACGTGCTGATTGGCGATTTTCGACGGACAAAGAGAGGCGTTAGACGTAATCTTATGGAGCCGAACTATCAAAATATATTAATACATGTTAAGAGGAATCCGTGGATATAAAGAACGAGGAAAATGAACTTAAAACGACAAAGTTATACACGTTTTAAAATCGTCAAAACTATATATATAATTATAGTCACTAATAGAAATAATATAACTACGTACTAAATACTATATTTTCTAGATTTCTTGTTCAAGAACTATATTCTTAACTAATGAAGTACGTACGAACCAAGGCTTATTTATACGACTACTAGACGTTATTTCAAGGTTTTTAAAACGAGGAATATAACACTAACATTTTTATATACGATATATTACGACAAGTTTTTATTATTCTAGTTGGACTTATTTTTCTTAAGTATGGAAATTACCTACTTTGATAATAACTAGTATTTTCAAGTTACGAGTGGTATAGGTAACATGTGCATGTGCATTCATTACATAACGGCATGATCTAAAGTAGATCGTTATTACTCATATTAGGTTGCGGCTAGTGTTCGCGCCTTGTTGTCCCGATTATTTCATCACATTGTACTATCACTTCAGGTGAGTTTTCATAGCCCCGTTTTCAATTACATATTTGATTTCAAATCCCACGGGGGAGAATACATTGCATTACTTTTTTCTGTACATGCCAAAGTATTAAATTCCTTACATTGCTTAAGTTGCCTTATTACCACATCATGACAAGTCCCATTTATTATCATGGACCGTTAATTAATCTATAAGCGAGAGTGAGTGAATAGATCTATTGAGGGTGACTCCTCCATTCGTGTTTGGGTTGCTCCAACGGGTACGAATGCATTTCATGTCTAATATATTTAGAGTGTCTGGTAAACACTCATTTGGGGCCAAGTAACGTCTAGCTTCGGGGTCAAGAGCTTAAGAGCCAATGTATTACTTTTGACATTTTGTCGGTTTACTTTATACTTGTGGCCAATGTACATACGATTTAACTTACAACCCTATGATTATTCACCAACATTATTGTTGACCATTTTCGCAATGTATTTTCAGGTAATTAAGACATATTCTTCATGGCATGAATGGAGTCATATCATTGAGTAACAAGGATGACGCGTCTCATTTTGGATTTTCATACAATTATGAACTATCGATTGATTGTACTAAACTTATTTCCTTAAATTTTCCAAGACTTTTGGGACCTATGTTTTATAACTCTGAATATTTTAAATGAATCAAATGATGTATTTTCAAAACGACACTTTAGGTCGTTCAATATAACTGTAACTGTGGTGCTATGACAGTCACCCCCAGGTATTCCATTCCGCTGCCATTCAGGTATTTTGGAGGTGTGACAGATTGGCATTAGAGCTAAGGTTATAGCGAATTAGGATGTATCATGGACCCTAGACTATAACCACATCATCATAGCATCTCATCATTTCATCATAGGTGCATATTCATTATACATGTTGTTTCATGCACACATTGTGCGAGTTATTTATACCCATATATATATATATATATATATATATATATATATATATATATATATATATATATATATATATATATATTCACCTGGTTCACAAGTGACATGTCTTCAGATACCCACCCTGTTATCCTTTCGTCGGATTCCGACATTGAAGATGCCTTGTCATCTTCCACTACCATTGTACCACCAGTTGCACTTACACCACCATTAGCACCATTGAGTTGTTATAGGAACAGGGTTTTCCTATCATCCAGCCCATACATAGAATGCCGTTTGGTAGAATATTCAGACTAAATCTTAATGGACCTATTAGGATGCTTATTGCAAGGGAGATAGTATGTTTTCTTTCCTTCACTAGTAGGGCGTTTACTACTCAGGTACTACCACCACCGTCAGCTACTTATTACACTATTGGTCGTCCCATAGTGTGTACTTCAGTTTTACCTCTTAGATGTCGCGAGATTGTGCGAAAGAGGGTAGCATTCCATTTACTATTAACACCATCACATCTCAGAGACCCTACACACATATATGACAGGCCGCTCAAGAAGCAACCACTATTTTACATACCATTACCATCTACCACACGTTACACCACCTTATAGGTTTGAGGTTGGTGAGAGTTTGAGAGCCTCTACTGCTTGACAATCTACTACTCTTCATCGTTAGACGATGATCTCTAATTATTTGAGATTACCCACGAGTGTTTGGACGATACATTCTGAATAATACCACAAGCCTCACGAACACAATAATAACTGCAACAAATCGCCGAAGGGTGGCATCTATCACAAGGACTCTATATTATCTTAGATGATCGACTCATACCTCCATAACACAATAAACCAACAAGATGCTTTGAACGGTATTATACCATCATAATGGAACTCATCACAACTCTCCCTTTATTATCAAGTTTGATTACACCACATTCTAAGCCGATGATTTCATCATTAGTCGCTCTAGCAACATTTCACCGACCAATGTGGTCACATTAGTAGTTTTGACATATAATTATAACTTTGGAAAGATGCAAGACAATAGGATTAATAAAGACGAAGATGTCTTTACGATTAGATGGTCATGTTGACCAAGATAAAAGTGACTACCCTAGTTTTCGTGTTTCGGAGATAATAACAATGCAAGTAAGTCAAAGTCTAATTAAATTTTTGTACAAACAAAAAGATTTCTTGCAAATCTTATGAAGTACGACAAATTATTGATTTTCAATGATTGGATTAAAATTCATTTTTGTTTGAGCAACAATCTTCTTGAACTCCCTTTTTCCAAAGACATATATATATGAGATATTGTTTTTATCAAAATACAAAATATTTCGTAGTCACATCTTTTACATAATGATATTCATTACAAATTCAAATAAAGTCACTCCAAAATACATTTATGATCAAATTTTCACAGTGTTTCACTCAAATAAATGTTGTTAATTTTAGAAACCATATCTCCAAGAAGGAACACGCATAACTTATGAACGAATCTCGAAAGCAACCACTGTACCTACTTGCTATTTGACCTTAGATGCGAAAGAAACCCCTCTACCAGAGATTGACAATATTGATACACCATGCCTTAACACCACTACTTCAAATTACAACTTTTTTGCTCATTCCATATTATAAGACTCTCACGCTAGTATAAGCTTGTTGGATTAAAAGATCAAGGTACAATTACTCAACAAAATTTATATTCTTTTCGGAGATCGATATAGCTTAGTCACAATGGGACAAGACCACATTTTCATGAAAGGATATCGAGAAGTTTCACCTGACCATAAGACATTTAGCTTGCATTCATGGCAAATCAAAACATCATTCGATGTGGTACCTACTTGACTCAGATCACCCGTACAACAATTTCCATTCTTTATACATTTTAGTCATGCCTAGAGGGATTACGCATTTGAACCTGCGAATTTTACCTAGTATAAATTCTCGAATACTTCAAATCATTGGCACCAAATTTCTGCCCTATATCCTTCAGTTGATTGTAGATGCCTTAAAGACACGTTCATCTTTCACGCTCTCAATATCACTACCATATTCTCGACCACTTCATAATCATAAACCACTGCCCTTTTATGAACTAAGATGCTTACATTCTTTAAATAAGTGGATTAGTAGACTATTACCATACCATAAGATTCACCCATGTATCCAATAAACCATTCAACGAATTTTACTTCAAGCTATTTTACTACCATATGGGGAAATTGTTTTACGAACTTATTAAAAGAAACTATTTTATTACCACCCTATAAATTGATTTTCCGTCATTGCACCAAGTATTTACTATTATTACACGAAACAATTTTCATGTTACTTGAAAGGAAATGACTAGAATACCATTTTTTCAAAACAAAACATTGAACACCATCTAAAACTTTTGAGAAAAATAATGCTATTTTGACTAACTCAAGCATTGCATCATTAGTCCTCAATTATACATAGCCTGATCACCTATGTATAATTCAGGAAGGATTATGCTATGAAGAAAATAATTACTTTTTTTTGGGACTGTTAATAACAATCTTCATTCAAAAGCGTTGTAAACAAATAAACTTTTTCATAAACATCTCTTTTTGACAAACCCTCCCTGGATACTTACCCCACATGTCACTCACTCAGACATTAAGTCGGATTTTTCCATTGATTTCCCTAGGAGAGACTTCCCATATCAATTACTAGGAGGATTCCTCGATACGAGAAAAGCAGTAAAAGGATTACGAAACTACTAACCTAGACTAGAAGTATACAGTAAGACAATTTATAACTCAACAACAATCCTAAGATACCACGAGCCCATCTGAATCACCGTCTCTGACCTAGTTGTCAAATTCTATCATCCAAGGGTACTAGCTAGACCGAGTTTCAAGATCGAACACACTGTGAAGGTGCGGTAAGCAACACTATAGAGATAAACCAAGCCTCTTAACCAATACCGTAAAGCATTCCAATTAAACATGGCCTCATCTATATGCAAACTTCCCTGCAGTGAGTTTTCGCAAGGAATAATTGATTCGAATTATGGATATCGATATAGATTCCCTCAAGGCATTGTGTTCTCTAGAACTTCTGGATAACCTCACATACACATCAAGAGAGGCATCAGGCCCAAGCATATCTCCCCAGCTTTATGTGGAAATAAAATAGACATTCATCGACATAGTATCAATGGACACCCTCATTTTGCCAACATGATGACAATTTCAACGATAAACCATTTCAGGACTTAAGTTGGTTGAATACCTAGGCTTGTAGTTTTGCCAGATAATCACCAATAGGCATTTTCTAATATCAGGAACTAAACGTTAGACATCTATGCATTTATGCGAACATTACCTATCCTACTATTTTATCCTTGTTAGTGTTTTCACTTTTAAATGAAGTTGATTTAAAAATTGCGTTTATACAAATCACATACCTCGCAGAAAATAATTTTTGAATTGCCTATTTTGAAACAAATACGATCCTTTTTGGTCAATATTTTGCAAAACCATTGTACAATGAGAAATAAATAAACATCAAACTTTGGTAAACAGTCCTATTCACTATATTTTGAAGACGGTTGCACATTTTTATAACTACCGAATTTTGAATCATCAAGAAAGAGATTACTTAGTAACCCATTTGCTCCATTTTCTGAATTAGTTTATTCGGAAAAATATTTCTACCAAAACTCACAATCACGAGATAAATTTTGAAAACCAATCACCTTACAAGATCGCTTATGCATTTAGGGCTTTGTGATTCGACAATAAGGAATATTAGAATGTGTGATGAAGGAAATTAGGAGGAACACCATAGATCGATTACAAACGTCAGCAATGGAGACCAAACACAATAGGCAAAAAAAAACACATGTCTTAGTAACCATTAGACCAAAACGCAAGGAATCAAAGTGTTACCCATATTCTATCTTCTTTGTATAACGCCCTTTTCGAAAAGTATAACGTTGTTGCATTAGTCACCAGATTCATTGTAACCGTTTCAATTATTCCTGATAAAGGTGATCGAATCACCTCAGACTTCTAGCAATCATTTTAAGATTTTCTTCGGAACCCCATTTAGATGTAAACACCGCCTACCATCCTCAGACCATTGGTCAGATCGAGAGGACAATTCAAACATAGGAAAGATATGTTCAGAGAGTGAGCGATTGACTCTAGAAATGGTTGGACTAACCATTTATCATAAATTAGATTCGTTTGCAACGATAGTTATCGCACGAGCGTAGAGACTACACCATTTGAGACACTCTATGGTCGAAGTACCAATTACCCATTTACAGACCGAAATCGGAAAGTTAAATTCACTGGTCTAGAACTAAACTATGGAACAACAAAGAAAATTTCACAAGTCAAGAACCAGTTACAAGCAACGAGAAACTGGTAGAAGTAGGGTTGGTGCATGACGCACATCATGCGAATTGGGTATCCCTGAATAGCAAACCATCTAGATTCAAGTGGGAGAATGAACTAAGTTGAAAGCTTTGCCTTGGAGAGGCATGATACAATTTTGGTAACACGAGAGATTGAAACTCTAGTATATTGGACCATTTAAGATTCATTTTAGAATCGACCAGCTGACATACAAATTTGAGTTCTGGAAGAGTTCAGCAACATATATTACCCATATCACATTGTAAACCTCAAGAAGAGCTGATCAACTATTGACGGACCGAACGCGGAAAAAGCCAAACTCACTATTCCTATATGCTTTCATGAAATAACTAAGAATTTCTTACAAATCAAGGATTTGTTACAAGTTTAATAAGATGTAAACCATTAGAATTTCAAGTTGGTAACAAGATTACGTTAAAAGTTCTGTCTAGGAAAGGCATGATACCATTCCGAAAAATCCGGGAAGTTAAATTCGATGTACACTGGACCATTTAATATTTCAGACAAAGTAGGCCAGTAACCCTCAGACTTGAGCCTTGTTGGAAAGTAGCAAGATTTCACAAACATGTTTCACAATTTCAAATCCCGAGAAACGACTTTCAGATTAGTGACTCATGATTCCATTGGAAGGAATCGAACCCAATGACAAACCTAAATCTGGTAGGAGAACCAGTAGAAATCATGGACTGTGAGGTCGAACGGTTGAAGCAAAGTCGAATTCCTATCGTGAAAGTTCACTGGAATTCCTGAAAAGGACCCGAATTTACTTGGGAACGGGAAGACCAAATGCAACTCAAGTATCCACGTCTTTTTACCGAATATACTTCAGAGACCAACCAAAATTGAACTTCGGGACGAAGTTCCTTTTAGAGAGGAAGACTGTCACAATTCGTAATTTCAAGTCCTTGTTCAGATGTCGAAATTTCATTATTCATCTCAGAAAGTTACTATTCATCAGTTACTATTCACCAATTACTATTCATCATTTTTTGTGTCAGTTTGAGATTCCGAGAAGCGTTCAGAAAATTTACTATTCACATGACACTATTCATTTCCGAAGAAAAACCACTATTCATGTACTTTATTCATTTCATCGTAAATTTAGTTTACGGGTAATTAAATTCACGTAACCGGTCAGGTTAAGCTGCGAATTCGAGCATCATCAATATTTACATTCGCGTAACCGGTCAGGTTAAGCTGCGAATTCAAGAAATCATCAGTAGGGACACTTCATACGGTCTAGAAATAGCTTAAATATCATCATAATGACATTTGCATACTATTGCACTCGTAGGATATTAAAATTAATACTTTTGATATATTTGACTTTTTACGTATGTTTATTTTTAAATAAACGTTAACACGCAATAAATAATGTGACTAACACGTCCGACACTCCCGACTATGATCCCAATATATTTTTATATTCATTTTAATAATATAAAAATTATAATATTAATTTACCCGGTATTTTGGAAATTTATTCAATTATTATCGCAAGTTTACTAAAATTACGACGGTTTTCGTAAAAACTAAATAATAATTATCCAAACACTCAATATTTATACCCAACATATTTTTACAATTTTTATGACTTTATTATGTCCCGGTTAACTCCGTTAAAATTTATTTTTAGTTAACTCGGTACCCGGTATCCTCTAAAACTAATAATATCTATACAATCCTACACCAAAGTCAAGATTTCTTACAAGTTTCATCTTTTTTTCTTCCACCCTCCATGATTTGCAGCCCCTCCCCCCCGCCCCCCCCCCCCCCCCCCCTATACCAATCACTTACAAGGTTTGAAATACATACTAACATTAATTAAAGCTTGTACTTGTGTCTAAAATAATAATATACATAATATACATAACATATACAACCTACATTTTTCTCATTTACAAGATTCAACAAGAAAGTTTTCATCCCTTTTTCTCTCCTCTCTTGGACCGGCCACAACAAGAACCCAAGCAAGAAACCATGATTTTTCAAGATCAAGTAATTTTTCAAGTCCTATTAGTATCCTAGTTAAGGTTTTGAAATAAAAACCTCAAGGGTAATTAAGTATTTCTCATCAAAAACTCTCTAATCTTTCAAGTAAGTGTATGAAACTCATCTTTATAATTTTACCAAGTTTTAATAAGATTCATATGATATATATACAAGATCTACATGCATATGTTATTTATACCACTCTATTTTATACATATCTAACTTTTGAGCACTAGAAATGGATTATAGTTAGATCCTTGTTAGATCCACTTGATTTATGATGTTTAGGAACCCATGACACCCTAAGAAGGTGTATGGTAAGATTAGACTAGATTTGTGGTGATTGAAAGTGGTTTGGTTGAAGTTGAAACTAGATTAGAACCCTAAAAATGATTTTTGAAACAATATATATACCTACTGTCCATATTTTGAAAACGTGGGAAAATCAGTAGATGATGGGTAATTTTTGACCAAATATTTAGAAAATACTTTCAAAAACGAAGCCGTGGGCGAAAGAATGGATTAAAACGAGCTTATAACGAAGGAGTTATGATTTTTGCAAGTTTAACGACGAAAACTATTTTCTGAAAATTTAACGTGCTGATTGGCGATTTTCGACGGACAAAGAGAGGCGTTAGACGTAATCTTATGGAGCCGAACTATCAAAAATATATTAATACATGTTAAGACGAATCCGTGGATATAAAGAACGAGGAAAATGAACTTAAAACAACAAAGTTATACACGTTTTAAAATCTTCAAAACTATATATATAATTATACTCACTAATAGAAATAATATAACTACGTACTAAATACTATATTTTCTAGATTTCTTGTTCAAGAACTATATTCTTAACTAATGAAGTACGTACGACCCAAGGCTTATTTATACGACTACTAGACGTTATTTCAAGGTTTTCAAAACGAGGAATATAACACTAACATTTTTATATACGATATATTACGACAAGTTTTTATTATTCTAGTTGGACTTATTTTTCTTAAGTATGGAAATTACCTACTTTGACAATAACTAGTATTTTCAAGTTACGAGTGGTATAGGTATCATGTGCATGTCCATTCATTACATCACGGCATGGTCTAAAGTAGATCGTTATTACTCATATTAGGTTGCGGCTAGTGTTCGCGCCTTGTTGTCCCGATTATTTCATCACATTGTACTATCACTTCAGGTGAGTTTTCATAGCCCCGTTTTCAATTACATATTTGATTTCAAATCCCACGGGGGAGAATACATTGCATTACTTATTTTTCTGTACATGCCAAAGTATTAAATTCCTTACATTGCTTAAGTTGCCTTATTACCACGTCATGACAAGTCCCCTTTATTATCATGGACCGTTAATTAATCTACAAGCGAGAGTGAGTGAATAGATCTATTGAGGGTGACTCCTCTATTCGTGTTTGGGTTGCTCCAACGGGTACGAATGCATTTCATGTCTAATATATTTAGAGTGTTTGGTAAACACTCATTTGGGGCCAAGTAACGTCTAGCTTCGTGGTCATGAACTTAAGAGCCAATGTATTACTTTTGACATTTTGTCGGTTTACTTTATACTTGAGGCCAATGTACATACGATTTAACTTACAAACCTATGATTATTCACCAACATTATTGTTGACCATTTTCGCAATGTATTTTCAGGTAATTAAAACATATTCTTCATGGCATGAATGAAGTCATATCATTGAGTAACAAGGATGACGCGTCTCATTTTGGATTTTCATGCACTTATGAACTATCGTTTGATTGTACTAAACTTATTTCCTTAAATTTTCCAAGACTTTTGGGACCTATGTTTTATAACTCTGAATATTTTAAATGAATCAAACGATGTATTTTCAAAACGACACTTTAGGTCGTTCAATATAACTGTAACTGTGGTGCAATGACAGTCACCCCCAGGTATTCCATTCCGCTGCCATTCAGGTATTTTGGGGGTGTGACAGATTGGCATCAGAGCTAAAGTTATAGCGAACTAGGATGTATCATGGACCCTAGACTATAACCACATCATCATAGCATCTCATCATTTCATCATACGTGCATATTCATTATACATGTTGTTTCATGCACACATTGTGCGAGTTATTTATACCCATACTCATATATATATATATATATATATATTCACCTGGTTCACAAGTGACATGTCTTCAGATACCCACCCTGTTATCCTTTCGTCGGATTCCGAAATTGAAGATGCCTTGTCATCTTCCACTACCATTGTACCACCAGTTGCACTTACACCACCATTAGCACCATTGAGTTGTTATAGGAACAGGGTTTTCCTATCATCCAGCCCATACATAGAATGCCATTTGGTAGAGTATTCAGACTAAATCTTAATGGACCTATTAGGATGCTTATTGCAAGGGAGATAGTATGTTTTCTTTCCTTCACTAGTAGGGCGCTTACTACTCAGGTACTACCACCACCGTCAGCTACTTATTACACTATTGGTCGTCCCATAGTGTGTACTTCAGTTTTACCTCTTAGATGTCGCGAGATTGTGCGAAAGAGGGTAGCATTCCATTTACTATTAACACCATCACATCTCAGAGACCCTACACCCATATATGACAGGCCGCTTAAGAAGCAACCACTATTTGACATACCATTACCATCTACCACACGTTACACCACCTTATAGGTTTGAGGTTGGTGAGAGTTTGAGAGCCTCTACTGCTTGACAATCTACTACTCTTCATCGTTAGACGATGATCTCTAATTATTTGAGATTACCCACGAGTGTTTGGACGATACACTCTGAATAATTCCACAAGCCTCACGAACACAATAATAACTGCAACAAATCGCCGAAAAGGGTGGCATCTATCACAAGGACTCTATATTATCTTAGATGATCGACTCATACCTCCATAACACAATAAACCAACAAGATGCTTTGAACGGTATTATACCATCATAATGGAACTCATCACAACTCTCCCTTTATTATCAAGTTTGATTACACCACATTCTAAGCCGATGATTTCATCATTAGTCGCTCTAGCAACATTTCACCGACCAATGTGATCAGATTAGTAGTTTTGACATATAATTACAACTTTGGAAAGATGCAAGTAAGACAATAGGATTAATAAAGACGAAGATGTCTTTACGATTAGATGGTCATGTTGACCAAGATAAAAGTGACTACCCTAGTTTTCGTGTTTCGGAGATAATAACAATGCAAGTAAGTCAAAGTCTAATTAAATTTTTGTACAAACAAAAAGATTTCTTGCAAATCTTACGAAGTACGACAAATTATTGATTTTCAATGGTTGGATTAAAATTCATTTTTGTTTGAGCAACAATCTTCTTGAACTCCCTTTTTCCAAAGACATATATATATATATATATATATATATATATATATATATATATGAGATATTGTTTTTATCAAAATACAAAATATTTCGTAGTAACATCTTTTACATAATGATATTCATTACAAATTCAAATAAAGTCACTCCAAAATACATTTATGATCAAGCATATAACCAAATTTTTTTTTTGGGATAATGTACACGTAGGCCCCTAAAATACTCAACTTTTTTCATTTGGGCCGTCCGTTTATTAAAACTATCTTATTAGAGTTACTTAATATTATTATTGAATATTAGGCCCGTATTAAATTAATTTAGTTTAGGCCCGTTAAGATATATTAGGTTTTCTAGGTTTTCTTTATATACTCATGTAATCTTTGTTATTTTTTAAAGTTAATAAAATTTAATCGTTTGGATCATTATCCCTTGTCCCCCATCTCTTTTTACACAGGCCACCAAAGTATGTATTTGTTTTTTATATTTCCACATAAAGTTCCATAACTTCTGACTATGATGAACACGCAATTGGACTTTCTATTCCGACTTCCTTGATTCAACTAACATTTTTTTTGGTGCAAAGGTAAATTTATATTAACATTTTGACGACAATTTGATGTTCAACTAACATTTTGACGACAATTTGATGTTCAGTCCATAAATTTGAACCATATTTACACCGTGTCACCGACAGTAATCTTCTACTGAATATCCAAAGGCACAAGTCCTAATTCTATTCTGTATTTCCACATGAACATATATGAAGTGAAAAATTGAACCTAGTCGTATATAATGGATACATAATGAAATGAGAATATAATGCCTCTCTTTATCTGGTCCTCTCCATAACTTTTCATTCGGATCTTTTCTGCTTTAAGTTAAACGAACACATCAGTCTCCTAAAAGAGACTCAATGCTAACCATGTTCAAGCTTCTAATGTATATATGCACAATGACTGAACACTTCACTCAACTCTATTCTATATATACCAGAAATATAGCATGTTCTGCATCAAACACAACAAGTGAATATAAAGGAATAGAAATGAAGGGAAACGTCAAGTGTCACTCAGAAATCCTCCGAACACTTCACTGGGTTGTTATTTTATTATATTCATGATTTCCTACTGAAGTGTTTGGGGAACTCCAAGTGCCACTCGCCACTGTTAAACAAAAGTTCATGCACTTTGCCTATAACGTCTTGTAAGTGATCTAATAAGTACATTGATATATGGAGTTGTGGTTGGCAATTCTAGTTGCACACTTACACAATCCAATAGTATATATACTTTATTATACAATTCAAATATATGCTAAATAAACTGTCACTAACTATCTCACTATAAATCAATCTCACTAGGACTTGAGCCCACAACCATTTGGTTGGGGAGCTTTCTCACACATGGGGTACCTTTACAATTTGTTCCTTTGTTGTGAATTCCTTCTGTTTCTGTTGATTACTCTGGTTAAGGCTTTTTTCAACCGTAATATGTATTTTTAACCTTATGTTTAGCATTAAAAATGGTTTAGCAAGGATTTTAATATTTCAAAATTTCAACATCCAAGTTTGACTTTCAAGGTCGATCACATCTTCATACTCTATGAACAACGTCAATGATGAGCGAGCTCAAAGGTGTCAAACGCTTGCGAATAGTATGGATCTTAAGGGCTTAGAGATTCTTTTTGAATATATATATATATATATATATATATATATATATATATATATATATATATATATATATATATATATATATATATATTTTTGTTGCTTTTGTCAAGGCTGTCAAACTCGCGAGTTTGCACGTAAGATCGTACGATCTTACGTGCACACCAGTCAAAATCGTGTAAGATCGTGGTAGGATCGCATCTGAGGTAGGATCGTAAGTAAGATCGTAAGATCGACACGCGATCCGAGTTCACTTTTTTTTTTTTTTTTTTTAATCTTTTAAGTCCATCCCACTTGTTTAGGACAAAAAAACAAACGTGTGTTTTACTAATGTCTAATGAGTAAACCACTATTGTTTCAGCTTCTAAATAGATTATAGTTTATATATAGTTTTCTACTTTTCTAAATAGATTATAGTCTAAAAGTGTTCAATAGTTTAATTTACTTTACTTTACTATGATTAAACTAATCAAAGGGTATGTTTTGGAATGCCACTTATGAAACGTTTGTTTTCTTGAAATCATGTTGATGGCTCGTATATTTTGAGACATTTAGGACCCATGTTATGTAATATTATTCCACTAAATCGTTAATGTAACGATTGAAACTTGACTTTTTGTGTTTTACTATCACTTTAGTGTTTGAAATTTGAACTTTGTCATTTTCAAGAGGATATTATATGAATTTATCTTTGACCTTGAGTAGAAATGTAAAACAGTTTGACTCGTATATCATTTGTTTACAAAATATGACAAATTGGTAGGATTGTAGGATCGCGATCTGATCCTACGATCTCGATCTTGCAAAGACAAAAACGATCCTGCGCGGAATTGCGATCTTGACAGCCTTGGCTTTTGGTATGTTTTTAGAGGGTAGGGAGTGATAACGCTGAAGCAGCGTTATTGCCTACATGGCAACCATTCAACGGCGTTATCACGTTACATCCATTTCCTACCCCTCGCGTTATGCCAAGCGTTTCCCACGGCGTTGCTATACTAACGCACGTTAGTATAGATATGCTCAATTTCAAAATATGCCCCCTTGCTTAAAAATGTTACCGTTTGCGTTTGTGTGTGTGTCTGTGTTTGGTTTGCGTTTGTGTGTGTGTGTGTAGTGTGTGTGTGTTTGGTTTGCGTTTGTGTGTGTAGTGTGTGTGTGCAGGTACAATGAAGAAGACAATTTTTTTTTTGGGCTAACATTTAATATTAAAGGTTTGGGCTGGGCTAGAATATTGGGCCAAAAGCATTTAAACTTATTATTATTATTATTATTATTATTATTATTATTATTATTATTATTATTATTATTATTACTTGTAAATAAATTTAATAAATGAAGTGTTTGAATGTTTAATAAATGAATTTGTTGATGGTAGAATTTGTAAATTTGTAAAAAGTGATTTTATTGGGTGTTATGATTTCCTGGTGTTTTTGGTGTTATGTTATTTAGTGTTAAAATGATGTGGCGCTGACGTAACAGTGATGTTGGTGTTATTTCGTGTTATGACTCCCTCCCCTCTTAGTTGAGCAATGTGAAAGAGAATGGTTAGCTGCAGTTTGTGACTATTAAAGTTGTTATACACTTATACCATAGTTTTTTTTTTTTTTTTTTTTTTTTTTTGAACGGCGGGTTAGTTGTTAGATGTTAGTTGTTGGCTCGAGTTAGTGTCGCATCCTCGGACAGAGATACCAACCGCGAGCCTCTCCTTAGGGGATAACCCCACTCCTATTCCCGATTCGCCTGATATCATAGTATTGGTCATCACCTTTGGTTTAAACTGGACATTTGGGTGGTATTACTTGTTATTACTTAATGCAACACTGATTATTTTTTGCTTGTAAGAGATCGAAACCATTTTTTGTTATTGTAGCAACCACAGAAAGTTTTGGTGATTATAATGGACATTTTCCTTGCGGAGTTGCGGTTTATAGATTTATAAGGAATGAAAGTTAGTACTAGTAATTCTTTTTATCTCAGGCCTGTAATGATCTGTTGGGATCATAACCTAAGCCCAACCCCAACCCTAACAATAAGCCTAAGCCTTAAGCCCAATAGCCATTTATAGTTGAAACCGACTTATAACAACCACACGACTCAGTCACTCAGATCAATTTGTTTAATTACAAGTGTCTTAAAAACATGCTTAGATGTTTTCTTCAAACTTAAGCTTTCCTTTAATTTAAAAAAATGCATTTAATTACTCTAACTAATGATAAGTTTCAACTATCCTTATGTATCTATCTATCTCTGTTAAACAAAAAGCTGGGTCATCTCAGGCAAGCAAAAATTAATAGGTCCAAATTATTGCAACGTATACTTAATCAAACAGAATTGTGCTTAATAAATATGATGGGACCACTAAGGATTAAATACAAGACTTCTGATGAAAGTTAAATCCAAACGTATCTTTATAAACATAACAATATTTAAAACTTATGACATATTAATTTAAAAACTTTTTTTTTATTATTATTTTTTTTAAATAAAATTCTTGGAGATCAAGTAAAGTTCCACTTTCTAGATTCTAAACTATTTGCATGGGGGCCATTCGGTAAACTCTTGAAAAGTATCAACAAACTTCCAAAAATCAAGCAAAGGATGAGATCGATATCATGTGATGTTATATTAACTTGTAAAACACGAACCACAACATGATAAAAGATGACATAGATACTCTCAAAACCTCATATTGCCACCACTCAATTTCCTTCCATCATGGATACTTTCTTCCTTATCATCCTTACCATCATCCTCACCACCCTCATCACCACCATCTTACTATCTCGCAGGAGTCACCGTAACACACCACCACTACCACCAGGACCATCTTACATATCCTCAAACTTGTTACTACTAACTAACTCATTAGCAACACTTGAACCTATTGTTAGGAACCTCAAAACAAAGTATGGACCACTTGTAACTCTTTCGATTGGTTCTCGGCCTTCGATATTCGTTGGAAGTCACTCGTTGGCTCACCAAATACTTATACAAAAAGGCGCAGTTTTTTCAGATCGTCCTAGAGCTTTACCTGTACGTAATATCTCTTCATCTGCTTATGGGCCAACATGGAGGGTTTTACGTAGGAATCTAGCGTCCGAGGTGCTTCATCCTTCGAGGGTTAAGTCTTATGGGTCTGGGCGAAGATGGGTTCTGAAAATCTTGATTGATCACTTACAAAAGGATGCTGAGTCTAGGATTGCTGGAGTTCAGGTGATGGATCATTTTAAGTATGCTATGTTTTGCTTATTGGTGTTTATGTGCTTTGGTGAGAAGTACAATGAGGATAGGATTAATGAGGTAGCTAGTGTGCAACGTAAGTTATTGCTGCTAGTTGGTTCGGGTCGGTTTAATATACTTGGTATATTTCCGAGGTTAGGGAGGTGGTTGTTTATAAATAGATGGAAAGAGTTGTTGGAAATGCGTAAGCTTCAAGAACAAACGTTGATGCCACTTATTAAATCACGACTAGAATCAGTTGATTTGGAACCGCAATCAGAGAGAATTGTGTCGTATGTTGATACCCTGGTGAATTTGGAGCTTCCTGAAGAAGATGATAAGAAAGAAAACGATGGAAAGCTTACGCATAAAGAGATGGTGAGTATGTGTGGTGAGTTTCTTAATGCTGGGACAGATACTACCTCGACTGCGTTACAATGGATTATGGCTAATCTTGTGAAACATCCTGACATTCAGAGGAAGCTCTATGATGAAATCGTGGCAGTTTTTGGGCCATCACCTCAACTTTCACAAAAAGGGGTGGAGTTAGAATCGGTTATAAACGAAGAGGACTTGCAAAAGTTGCCTTACTTGAAAGCAGTGGTTTTGGAAGGTCTTCGGAGACACCCACCGGGGCATTTTGTGTTGCCTCATAGGGTTTCAAAGGAGGTTGAGTTGCAAGGGTATGTGATCCCAGAAGGTGCTACCATTAATTTCTTGGTGGCTGATATGGGTTGGGATCCGAAGGTTTGGGATGATCCGATGGAGTTTAAGCCAGAGAGGTTCTTGTCGAATGATGGCACTAATGGCGTGTTTGATATAAGTGGAAGCAAAGGGATTAAGATGATGCCGTTTGGTGCGGGAAGAAGGATATGCCCTGGCTCTGATTTGGCTTTGCTCCACTTGGAATATTTTGTTGCTAATTTGGTATGGTATTTTGATTGGACTACTCCCGATGGTTATCATGTTGATCTTTCTGAGAAGAATGAGTTCACCGTTGTTATGAAGAACCCTCTGCAGACACGAATAACTCCAAGGACCGAAAAGTTAACCTCTTGAGTGAGTCGATATAGACATTAGTATTAATAGGTTTAAGATGTCAAAAACAAGAATTCTACTTAGTGTGGATGTTTAAATTGCTTTTTAGGAATAATGAGCTGTTTAATGCAGGGATTATAATGCAAATCTATATGATTTTAATATAATATTAAACTACAATGTGGAGTTTTATGTTTACTTCACATGTACTTAGAAGAGAATTACGCCGTAGTTCTGTTCAGAGTTCTAGTAACAGTGAGAATCAACTATTGTGATAGCTAGCTTGTTACTGTTTCTGATTATAATGGTCTTGCCTCACGTCCTACAAGTACAATGATGGTCAACCATGTCATATTCGCAGAATAATGGCTTGGGTCAGGGTCAAGTGAAATTATAAAGACCCAACTGTCCCAAATGCCAAATATTGCTCAATTATAATTAACAATCTTTCATTTAACAAAGGGCCTTTTTTTTTGAGTTTCTATCCATGTAAAGCGCCCACAAATGTGCAATGGACGATCCAATATATGTATCGTGTTTGTATGCAAGAATATGCTAAGGACCACTGATTACAGAACTACAGCCTGTATGAAACAAAAATCGCTTTCCAGGCTTGCAGCATACTTTAGCTTAAAACATGATGAGAAAGCTGAAGAGGTAAGGGAAAAAAAAAAAAAAAGGTGGACCACTGATTAGACAAATAAAACAGAGGTAAAGGAAGAAATGATGATATGTTTTATGGACTTTTGATGGGGACCCAACTTCCAAGTGCTGATGAATGGGCCATTGTGTTTCTGGAGACTCAAGATTGCGTGACAAAAGGGGCCTCAATAAAATGACATAACTTAGGCTACGGGGGTCCGTTTCAGGCCTATGACTAGCCCATTCGAATCTTGGAACGAGGAGCACGTTGTGGTAAACAGAGTACGTCGGTTTACGGAACTTTCGAGCCCCAAGACACTCTATTTTATGAGTTATTTGCATTTTTATTTTTTTTTCCGGCTTTTTAGACTTTTGTTTCTGTAATAGCTTTCGGCCTGTTTGTCCTTTAGGGCTTATTTCAACTTTTTTTTTTTGTCTATTTAATAAGTGTATTGCCTTTGTGGCTAATCAGTTAAAAGAAATATCAAAAGTTTATTTTTGGTTGTTTTATTGCTAAGAATCGTAATAGTCGGTATTCTATTGAATAAAATTATTGGTAGAATCGTTCCTGGTATTCGTGTAATCAACAGGTCCGAATCGTGTTATCTCGTTACTTATTCTACATCAACTTTTGATAGCTGAAGCATTATTTGGATTAGAGTAAATTGCATAAATCGTACGTAAAGTTTGGCCAATTTGCATGTTTCGTCCCAAATGTTACGAAAGTGCAATGATCGTCCATGTGGGAAACCTTTGGTGCAAGTATCGTCCCCACAAGAACGATATTTGCACCAAAAGTTTTCCCAAAAAGGACGATACTTGCACAAAAGGTTTTCCCAAAAAGGACGATACTTGCACCAAAGGTTTTCGCACATGGATGATCCTTACACTTTTGTGACATTTGGGACGAAACATGCAATTTGACCAAACTTTAAGGACGATTTATGCAATTTACCCTTCGGATGATATAGTCCATATAATACTATTTACAACAAAAAGTTTTTGACAGTAGAATTATGTTAATGAAAGCTTATCATTTTCTGTTGGTTTGATCAGGTTTACTTCTATTTTCAAAACTAGAAGGGTACCGGCGCAATGCGACGGCGGGTACCTAGCGACTATTTTTGTGGCGAGCAAATGTTTTTCAGGGGTCCGGTGGTGGACGGGTCTTGTGGTGGCAGCAATGACGGTGGTGGCAAAAGTAAGTGAGCCAAGAGACAGAGAGAACCTGTGAGTGGGTTGTGTGTGTTTTTTATGTGTTTGGTGTGTGATAGGCTTATGTGCATTATGTATACTTAAGGTTGGGGCAACGCTCAATTTTAATGGGTTGTTACAAGTTTTTAATGGGCTGCTACAAGTCTACATATGGTTTAAATGGGATGCATCAATATTGGAGGATGTTATAAGTACGAGAATTTAAGACATTAATTATGTGTATGTTGAATTTTTATGATTAGCAAAAGTAACTTCCTTTTTATAGAAATGTTTTTTTGTCTTAAAAATTGTAAGACTAATATATTTAGAATGTCTTAAACCCTTTATAAAGGAGTATAGATTTTGTGTGTGTGTGTGGGGGGGGGGGGGGGGGGGGTTCGAGGCTGCTGCTCGGATCTGAAATGCTCGATTCAAATTCAGCTTGCTAAGCACATTAGGCTTGTGCTCGTTATTGGAGTTCATAGTTTTTTTTTTTTTTTTTTTTTTTTTTCTCTCTCTCTCTTCTTCTTCCCACTCCTGCTTCTATTTTTTCGGGCCCCTGAAATTCCATGGTGAGACTCGAACCTGAGACCTCTCCAATAATGCCTCCCCAAGATTACCCTTGGTGGCCAACTGAGCTAGCCAAGTTAGTTATTTGAGCTCATAGTTATGTTTATACGGAATATAATACGTACATTTTTAAGGCTCGTCTAGACTCGTGAGTCTAGTTGATCTTTAAATATAATGCTCGGGCTCTAGCTTGATTACTAAATGAGCCCTAACTTAGGCTCGAGCTCGAGCTCAAGCTCAAGGTCATTTAGACTCGGCTAGTTTTGAGCTTTTACGGATCTGATCTTGCTTTTCATGAACTGCTTACCTCGTTTTCATAGCAGTTTAGAATGTTAGGGAATTCTCCAATGATAAATTAAAAACTGAAAGAAACCAAACATATACTCCTTCATCTTTTCTAATTACAGTAATTAGTAAATGACATAAGTAATCCCCATAATTTGCTAAACAATATCGACTACCTCTCAAAAACATTATTTACGGATATGAACCTTAAAAACTTAAAACACTGAGGGGCGTTTGGTTGGAGAATTTGAAATTTCGGAATTTTGAATATCTTCGCATGTTTGGTTGACAAAAATTTATAAACATATATTTTTTAATATAAATTTCATAAATATTCTATTTAAAAATTTATAAAAAAAGTTTACAAAAATTTTATAAAAAAAGTTTACAAAAAATTTATGAAAAAAGTTTATAAAAAAAGTTTATAAAAAATTTATAAAAAACAATAAAAAAAAAGTTTATAAAAAGAAATTCCAAGTAAATGAAAATTCTTTATTTTGTGAAGTTATTTTAATTTCCCCATTTTGGCAATTTATGGAATTTTAAATTTCACTATTTGTGTTACCAAACACAATAAGGGTGAGCAAACGGACCGGATGGACCGGACCGACCGACAAAACCGACCGGACCGACCATATTCGGTCCGGTCCTCGGTCTAGGCTTTTTGGCTAATTCGGTCCTCGGTCCGGTCGGTCCGGTCCGGACCGACCAAAAAACCGAAAAAACGTGTCAAAATATGCCTAAATGGACCGGACCGACCGAAGACCGAACCGGACCGAGACCGGACCGACCACATTCGGTCCGGTCTCGGTCTATGGTTTTTCTGGTTCTCGGTCCTCGGTCCGGTCCGGTCCGGTCCGGTTTTTGGACCATGCTCACCCTTAAAACACAATAGTTGAGGAAAATTAAAATGCAAAAGTCATGAATTCCCTCAAATATACCCCAAACAAACGGCACTTAAATGCATTCATTTTCGGTCCTCATCTTTTAGCTTTTCTAAGACCAAAAGTCAGATTAGTTGCATACTCTAATGATTAATGACCAAAAGTGGAGAAAAAGAATGTAAAAGCAAAGAATGTTCCATTACTTTCATAAGACCATATTCATAATTACCATCACTAATGAACTAATTTTGTAAATTTGAGTAAACTTCATAATCATTTATGTAACTTTCCATTTTTGCACATGTCACCACTTTGACTTTCAAGATTATTTGACAAGATCACAAGATTGATGAGATGTAATAGATACCTTTTCCGGCATTCATTGACTTCTGTTCATCAACAATGGAAACCTGGTTCGTTATAGTAGTTACCCTCTGCATAACTGCCCTTATCAGATCCATACTATCCAGCACAAGAACCGTTAAGAAGCAAGCACCAGGCCCATCCTTCCTTCACTCCACCTTCTTACTGCTAACCAACTCCATACTAGACTTTGAACCCGTTCTGATAAAGCTCAAGGCCACATATGGACCACTCATCAGTCTTTCCATTGGTATTGGTTTTCGACGGGCTGTTTTTGTTGGGAGCCATTCACTCGCCCACGAAATCCTTATTCAGAAAGGTGCCTGGTTCTCGGACCGTCCCAAATCTATCAATATGCGCAACATTTCCACTGTCTCATATGGCCCTACTTGGCGGCTTCTGAGACGAAACCTTGCATCTGAGATCATGCATCCGTATAGGATCAAGACGTACGCATGGGCACGTAAGTGGGTCCTTTGTAACTTGATTGAGAAACTCCAGGAGCAGTGCCATGCAGGTGATGGGATCAAGGTGGTTGATCATTTTCAGTATGCTATGTTCAGCTTGTTGGTGTTGATGTGTTTTGGAGAGAAGTTTGATGAGGGTCGGATTAATGAGATTGCCAAGACACAGCGCGATATGCTTTTGGTATCGGGCCGGTTTAGGGTGCTTGCTATGTACCCAAGGTTAGGGAAGATATTGTTTAGAAACATATGGAAACAGTTTGAGAAACTGAATGGTGATAAAGAACGACTTTTGATTCCAATAATCAAATCTAGAATTGAATCAGCTGATTCCGACAAGGAGATCGTGGCCTATGTTGATACACTGGTGAATCTGCAGCTTCCTGAGGAGGATGGTAATAACGGAAATGGTGGAAAGCTCACTTACAAAGAGATGGTAGGTATGTGTAGCGAGTTTCTTAATGCTGGTACAGAGACCACCACTATTGCACTACAATGGATTATGGCTAATATCCTAAAGCATCCTCACATTCAGAGTAAGCTATACGATGAAATTATCTCTGTTGTTGGACGACTACCAAAAATGCCGAAAAAGGGGGCGGAGTCGGAATCAGTTATAAACGAAGAGGACTTACAGAAAATGCCGTATCTGAAAGCATTAATACCCACTCCATGTAAAAGCACCCAACATCTTTAAATTCGTTCCTAGCACTTCCTGGAATTGGCAAAGGTTTTCTAGCCTTTTGGGGTAGAGTATTTGTGTAAGTTAGGCCTTAGGTTGTAAGGGTTAATTCTTCATGGCACACTTTGTTACAACCTAGAGTCTTGTTTATATAACTTTTATAACCCTTCTAGGCCAAGAAAAGCGACCTCCAAGAGTTAAGTGAGGGAAATGATCGAACTCCAGGATTAGCATACTTAAAACCATCATTAAATGAAGTTTTAAACAAATCTGTTACGAGTTTCAGCTGAATTGGCTAGATGGCTTTGGTCATAAATGGTTCAAAATGGGTACGGCCCAAGCTAATCGACTGGATGAGTTTCGGCTGGGAAATGGTCAAAACGGCTGCGGGGGCAGGCACTTTTTTTTGTCTTTTTTCGTTTTGACTTTGTCGGGTGCTCATCCTTTGATCATGGTTGACTTATATGACTCCAAAGTCATTAATATCCTCTTTCTTGGCTCCAGAATTGATCTTCAAGTGGTATTTCTCTTAACAAAGCTTCCACGGGACTTGTGCTTGACGGGAAATCTTCGTATATGCATAATTCTCCGTTTTTGCTTCTTTCTCGTTCTTTTCTTCAACTTGACTTGGTACGAACATTGAAAACTCTTTTTTGCCAATTAATAGCAAAAGCTCGTTAGTTAACCAAATATCATATATAAAAACACGGATAACGCGCCTAAAAATATAGTCAAATTGAGCGTTATCACATATTATTAAAAAAGTGTTGGGATCTTTATACACACTCACCACTTTATACACACTCACCACAAGGGATCACACAAGCAATAGCCAAACAATCTAGAAAACAAAAAAATAAGACAACACAATCATTCACCAGCGCGCTTCTAGCATAATCCACTAAAGAAACTCAATATAAATTTGTGATTACCATATTAAGACGCTCAAACTCTAAATACTCTCACAAAATTCTTACATAAGTTTTTTTCACCTCGCTTGGATTATGCCAGAGGCGCCGAAAAAACAAGGAATCGTTGTGTTGTCTTATTTTTTGTTTTCTTGATTGTTTGGTTATCGTTGTGTGATCCCTTGTTTTGGGTGTAAGAACTCACCAGGTGATATCAGAGCCATGTTTAAGGAAAAGGAATCATACAACTGGAGGAGGCGAGAAAAAAGAGAGGTCTTATGAAAGTTCTTGATTGTTTGGTTATTTCGTTGTATGTATGACCTTTTCTCGTGAATGTTCAATCCCAACAAGTAAAAGGAGGTATTGTCCTTTCACATAATATTGGTGACAATTTCACTAATCGAATTGTCCTTTACAATTATGACTTCCCCATGTCCATAAAGAAAATACTAGACGAGTACCCGTGCATAGCAACGGAAATTCCTAGCGGCAGACAATTAACGATGTGCGATATTGTGGTAAGTGTTTTGTGTAACGTTCAAAATAGAACGCAAAAAGATCTAAATGTAACTGCAAACGGTTGTAACATGAGATAGTTCAACTCAAGCAAAAATTCATAACATGTATCAAAGAACATATAAAAACATTTAGTGAAACTGAAAATAAAACAATAAAGCAATTATGAATTTTGGGAAATTAGAATACACAAAAACCACCTCTTGAACTTTTCAATTTATTGTTGTTGCCACACAGTAATTGACCTCCAAGAGGGTACTAAGATATTGAGTATTCCATAAATGAGATTTTACTACTAAATGAATTACTACCTCCGTCCCAATTTATTTGTCCACTTTTAAGTTTCAAAGTCTTTCTTTGTCAACTTTGACCTTAAATATGTTTATTTGTGTTATTTAATATTTGATGCAAAATATATGAATAGATTGAGTTTTAAGTGTATTTTTAATTTGTATAATTTTCATCAAGTATTATATAACACAAATAAAA
Source organism: Artemisia argyi (assembly GCA_030686995.1). Lineage (NCBI taxonomy): Eukaryota > Viridiplantae > Streptophyta > Magnoliopsida > Asterales > Asteraceae > Artemisia > Artemisia argyi. The sequence continues at coordinate 42,458,776 of CM060683.1, read as the reverse complement.
ATATTTACGGTCAAAATTGACAAAGAAAGACTCAAAAAGTCAAAACTGGACAAATAAATTGGGACGGAGGGAGTATTATTTAAAGTTTGGTACATTATAAATATTACAAAGAAAGTCTTACGCTCATACTACTAATAATTCGACTATCGGTTCCAAGACACGACAAATCTCAATCGTCTCTTTATTATTACATACGCGTACTTGGAAAAACCCTTAAGGAAATTACATTAATGTGTACTGATATCAAGGTTTTCAGGAATTGAAGGGCATTAGAAAATTTACAAGTTATGGATTGTCTTCATATCAAAAGATTCAAGGAGACTTCCATTTTCAACATGATCCCACCACTTGAACCAGAAATTATCGGCAACTATCCTGAACCACGGAGACAGCTTGAGACCTTCCTCACCTAAGTCTACTTTCATCACGAGCTCTTTTAACTGCTCCCGGTTCACATACTTAACTTCAGCAACCTCATCTGGATTCGGATCCATGCTAACATCACGTACAATGAAGAGTAGGTAATCAACTACAAAATGATCAGCACACTTTGATCACTTCACATTTACATCTACTGAGCAATAAATACCATTCATTAGTGCCAACAAAAGATAACCGGGGTGTTTGGATGCACATTTTGGAATTAGTTATGTGCTAGTATTAAATAATCAGAATACAGTAATAAGATGGTCCTAATAGGCTTTAGGAGATTGTCTTTTAGCATACGTGTGCTCTTTGAAGTTGTAATACTTTCTAATTGTTCGACACTTCAAATAATTTGAGTAACCACTATATAAAATGACCAAAAGAAGAGCCGACTGTATTATTAGAGCATGAGTTAGAAAGTAACTTATAGTAGTACTTCTTAACAGTAAAAGTCGAAAGGAAGATCTTACATTCATGTTCGCCCCATTTTCCATCAGATGGTGCTTTGTATAGAATACGACCTAATGGGATGAACTCATTGACTGGATGTTCATCGGAAGGAATACAAAGTTCGTCTAATAGCTTCCTTTGTGCAGCATTTCTTACTCCTGTTAGAAAATAACAGAATGAATAAACTGAAAATGTGATACCAAGGTAATTCTCCTCAATTAGTTCAGACTCTCGGTATGGCTGCAACATGTGTTTGTCCATACCAAAGGGAATGTCACCTTTGTAGCCGATCTTTGCTGCAATCGTGCATAATAAATTTAGTTCATAAAATTTGTTAATGCACATAAGTACATGTCAAACTCTAGTAATTTATGCATACCTGAAGGAGTAACTCATACTTTGAGTTGAACAAGAATACACTGAAAGCCCTGTGCAGCAAATTTTCAGATTGAATCTTCTCCATCAAGTGACCTGGAAATATATATAAATTGTGAGAAAGGAATACGTTAGGAGTTAGGACACATGTGAGTGTTCTATTTTCTTTCTACTATCCCGGAATCCCTATATTTATGCTAGTGATGTATATGATAAATTTACAACAATGTGTATCCTGGTTAGCAATAATAATATATATGAATCTGAGTTGTATATAAAAGTGATGAAACGTCTTAATTTACAGTACCACATAAGTATGTAAATTTATTGAAAAGAACACAATTCATATATACATATCAACTTACCTCCAAATTAGGAGACAAGTTCAGCCGGTTAGCTTTCAGGCTGCAAATTCTGTGACCCCTAAGATCCAACCTCTGATATCATTCGATAAAGGAAATAAATTAGTAAATAAAAATTGCATTTGGATGTAAAGATGCTTCTCGTGTTTATATAATCAAAATACTAAAAAATATGCTAAAATCTAAATACAAAAAAACTTAATTGAAGATGGACCAGGTGATACAAAAAAACTTAATTGAAGATGGACCAGGTGATTATAAGAAGCAAACTTTTAACCTCATGATCATCATCAACATGTTATCATCGGTGGCCGCGAGATCGTGATGTACAGACGAAACCACCAATTAATTAATCAAGACAACATACACAACAAGAACAAAAAAGATCAACTACAAAATCCCTTTACAATTTCTGATAAAAAAAACACGAATATACATTGAATGAACAATTAGGTCTTGATTCAAAATAGAATTCGAAAAAATCGTACCGGAACTTTTTTTTCCCCTGATGATGATGATGGCGAGTTAAGGTTGGTTAATGAGATTGGGGGTATGGTAAGGGTTCATGAATAATGATGGGTAGTAAGGGGGTGGGTTACAACTGGTTGGGCCGAGTTTTTAGATGCTTCCCTGGTAAGCTTTGATAGCTTCCTTAATTATTCCCGCCTAGCATGCATATCGAATTATTGTATAATTTCGTGTCACATGTATATTTCATTTGTTATGTATAGTTTCCTTTTTTATTTTTTCAAGATTTCACTTTCAAGAGTTTGACCAAAGTTTCAAGATTGACCATTTCTACATTATATGTAGTTAAGATAACAAATTTCATTTCGGGTATATAGTCAAAAGCAATGATATGTTTAAAAAACTTATACTTTCTTCATTGTTAAATTTTGTTAATTGCTCCGTATTACATAAAATTAATAATATAGTTGTTCCATTTATGTTTATTTTGTTCTTACTAGACGTATATCTATATAGTAAAGAGTAAAGTCCAAAATACATCATGTGGTTTGTTCCGTATCTCGCTTTACATCCTCGTGGTTTTCATACATTTTCATTTGTTTTCTTACGTTTTTATCTGTTTTCTCCCTTTTTCACTTTTTCGCCTTTTTATCCGTTTTTGTCTGTCTTTTTACATTTTCATTCATTTTTACACGATTTCGTCCATTTTTCTCACGTTTTCATCCGTTTTTATCAATTTCCGTCCATTTTTATATGTTTTCATCCATTTTTCTCATGTTTTTATCCGTTTCTTCCGTTTTTCTCATGTTTTCATACGTTTTATCCGTTTTCATATACTTTTATTCGTTTTCGTCTATTATTCTACATTTTTGTCCGTTTTTCTTATATTTTTATCCGTTTTTATCTATTTTTATACATATAATATGTATGAAAACGGATAAAAATGTATAAAACCGTAACAATTTATATTTTTAGGTTACTATTCATCATCATGTTTTTACTATTCACTTCTACAATTCATTCTCGTGTGTGTGTGTGTGTGTGTGTATATATATATATATATTGTGATTAGGTAAGTATGCTAAAAGAAAACTTGACATTTGATAAAAATGTTTCTGTATCAATTTTAAATCATGATTTTGACCATTTTTTGTTCCGAATCATCAAAAGTGTAAAACACGAGAGTTGTCCGGAATGATGTTTTACATCAAGACTCACGAGATTTTAACCTAAAAATGCAAAACAAGAGTTGTTTACTACCAAAACTTAAGCGGTTTTTGACCAAATTCATAGCTTATAAACTTATAAACTCTTATAAATCTTATAACTTGTGTAAATCATTAAACCTATTTGAAAAAGCGGACGAAAACGGATAAAAGCGTATGAAAATGGATTAAAACATAAGAAAACGTGAAAAAACTTACGAAAACATATAAAAACGGACGAAAACAGATAAAAACGTGTGAAAAACGGATGAAAACGTTTAAAAACATACGAAAACGGAAAAAACATATGAAAGCGTGAAAAACGGACAAAACGTGTAAAAACGGATGAAAACCGATAAAAAATGAGAAAAATAGACGAAAACGTAAATAGGTTAGGAGATGTATGGTGGGGGATAATGGAGGACTAACAATACAAATATTTTTGCTTGTATTAGAAGATAACGGAGATAATTTGCATCGTTAGTCCTCATTGACTGATTTTACTAACGTAGGGATGGTTTTGTGCCATCTTTACTAACAGGGGGATGGTTTTGTGCCAAAAACCACGAGGATGTAAAGTGAGACACGAGACAAACCACAAGGATGTATTTTGGACTTTACTTTATAGTAAATTTTAGGGAAAAATGTCCAAATATACATTCAACTTGCCACCTTTTACTATTGTATGCACTGAACTTTTTTTTTCCCCTATTATATACACAAACTTTACTAATCATCCTTATTGTATCAATAAAACGCCTTTTTGATGACTAATCATCCTTATTGTATCAACTTGCCACGTCATCAAAAAGGCGTTTTATTGATACAATAAGGATGATTAGTAAATTTTGTGTATATAATAGGAAAAAAAATTCAGTGCATACAATAGTAAAATGTGGCAAGTTGAATGTATATTTGGACAATTTTCTCTAAATTTTACGATGCAAATTTATCAGAATATTAATAATTTTTCGTTTATGCTCCCCCTATTTTCATATAATTTAACAAAATAAAATACATTTTCATTCTCTTCAATCTCCCTTTTAATTAAAACCACTTTCACCTATTTAAAAAAAAATCACATACATCAAAAACCGTTAATCGTTAGACATCATTATGAAAAGCATTTAAAATATCCTTCAATAGATGGAAACTTTCATATACTTTCGACAATTTATTATTAATCTTTTGTTTTTTTACGATAAAGGAATTTGCATGATATGACCTTAATCTGTAACTTCGAACATTAACATGTTGTTGTAACATGGGGCCTAAATATTTGTATTGAAAAATATACATTTTAGTTTTTTAACCATATATCACACGTAGTATTTGAACATCTAAATTAATACAGTTTATCCATTGAAGTTGAATAGTTTATCCATTGAAGTTGAAGATTTTTTTTTTTTTTTTTTTTTTTTTTTTTTTTTTTGATATTCAAACTCTCTTAATAAATCACATGTGATATAACGCCAGTCCTCTTAATAAATCAAATGTGAGCTAACACTAATCAATAATAATACAAGAGTTTTAAGATCACGCACCATAAATCACGTGTAATTTTGTAGTGCATATTGTTTATACTGCAACAACAAAAAGTGAAAATGTAAAAGTTTTCAATCTTTTTTTTAAACTTCAACAAATTAACACGTAGAAAACTAAGATACAAAAATATGGAATATAAACTATAAAGTTGGACAAAAAACTATAAAACCATAAAGAAATAAATAAATAAATAAAGTAAAAAGAAAATAATTGTCTTATCCTGTTTATAAACCGGATAAATTGCTCCTAAAAAACCACCCAACCGGCCAACCACTTAAAAGAAATTAATTATGTCATCCTATTATGTTAAAATAACACGGTGTAACGGTTGATTATGCATTCAAGATGTCTTATGAAGAGGTGCATTAAGAGGCTCGCCAATTAAATAATTGTAAATTCAAGTATTGCTCGAGATATATGAGCAACTAAGAACTGTTGTATGTAGGGGTGTTAGTCGGGTCGGGTTAGTCGGGTTCGGGTCAAACGGGTCGGGTCGAGACGAAAAATAATATACCCGAACCCGACCCTATTTGAACTCGGGTTAGTCGGGTTCGGGTCAAATCGGGTCGGTTCAAGTCGGGTTGGGTCAAGCGGGGTTCGGGTCTGTCCAGTTTAAAAAATCACACAATTTTATTTTTTTAACTTAGTAGTTAAAATCAAATAATTTGTTGCATAAATTGTATATGAGCCATAAATCCATTTACTTTTTATATCGTTCTTGTCATACTGTCTATCAAAACTAGCCTTTAAAATAAGAAAACTTCGTAATTGGTAAATGAATATTTGATTTAAAGAATAGAGCATTTGATTTTAAAACATATTATATAAACACATGAGCATAAGTAAGTAATTGCACATTGATATTTTTGTTAGACCCAAGCCAACATTGATGTCCAGGCCATTATATTCAACTTGTGCCAGTCAATTATAACCTTTTTTTTCCGTCTTGAAAAAACAAATCAGAAACATATTGTTAGTAATATGCATTTCCATACACATTCTTATTATTAAAGTATAAAATTCATATTGTGGAAAACTAGAATGGGGTTGAATAGTTTACCGTTTAAAATCTTTTTAACTTGTTTAATTATCTTTAGAAACTTTTCGTTTGATCAAAGATATATACACAAACACAATATATAACATGCAAGTATAAAGAAAGAAACGATCAAACCACAACACGAGTATTTATCGTGGTTCGGCTACAAGGACTCTTTTTCCTTGCCCTACGTCCACGCCCCGAGTATCCAACTCGAGAGTTTCTTTCACTAGTCAACAAGCTCCTTTCACCGGCGGAGAAAACCTTACACGTCGCTTATACACGTTTACCGACACTAAGCTAGATGTCGAGTTCTTTTACAAAGGTACAACCACTCCCGCTAGTTCTTTTACAAAGGTACAACAACTCCCGTCACACTTTGTATTTTGAGGACTAAAATACTAACCGATGTACTACTGAAAGTACACAATCAAATAAAGTGTAAACTACACAAGTCTACACAATGCAAAGCTAACAAGTCTTGCAACGTTGTGTTGAATACTTGTAACTTTTTATGAACTCGTGAACCTCTTTGCTACAAAAAGAAACTTCACATATGAGATGTTAAAGGGTTAAATGAAAGAATGAATGAATGTGTGTGAAAATATGGTGTAGAGTGATTAGCCAAAAATCAAACTTGTGGCTTAGTATTTATAGCAAAACCTTCTGCAGGTCTGGCGGATACGGGGGAACCCTCAAATGGGTTCCGCCCGTGTACCCCCAGGGTTCCGCCAGGCTTGCAGTTGGTTTTACAATAAATCTTGCAAACCAAACAATGTCACATCTCATAACACTTAGTTAAACACAAAACTTGTGCAAGCAAACATATGGTTAGTCAAACACACTTTCTTTTCATAAATGTATATTGACAAAACTTGCCATAAATGTGATGTGACATTTCTATTTTAATAAATAAAAAGTGTTGTGTTTTATGAAATGTAAAATGTAACAAATGTCTAGTTATGCAAGTTTTTAAAACTAAGATTATGATTTACTTAGAAACTAAAGTTTACATTTTGTCATTAACAAAACTTAGCAAAGATCGTAAAATATAAATAACGTTTTTCGGCGATATTTGTATTAACAATCTCCCCCTTTTTGTTGATGACAAACATAAACTTTGTTTTTATGTAACTCACAAAATCTTAGTGTTTAAGACTTAAAAAAATTATATTAAACTTGTTTTACTTAAGTGATGAAAGTCATATTAAGTTTAAAGGTTTAATATATTTCTCCCCCTTTTTGTCGAAACAAAAAGTAGAGTAGCGAAGCGGAATAATGCACTTGCTCCGCCTTGGTCGATACTCCCCCTAAAAGGAGTGCCAAGATGGGAAACATGGATTTTGATCCTACAAAAAAATTGGTTAGTTGGTGATATATATAATCAAGTTTGTAGTTATGACACACATTGCAACCACAATGACAACTCAAAAATGATCAACCAACAATGCAAGTAAGTAAGTAGAAAAAGATATCATTCCAAGTAAAATTTGACTTTGTAAAAGTCAAAGACAAGAAATGAAAAATATCCTCCTACTTCTAAAAAAAATTGAAAAATAACCAAGAAATAAAAAATCAAATCCTACTTTCCTAAATGGGGCAAAAGGCCTCCAAATGTTGTCTAGGACTTGTTTGGGTGAGAAAGAGCATCCAAACGTTCTATGACGTATTGAAATGCAAAATGGGTTTCGTCTTGAAATTGGTGAAGCAACAATTTGATTCTTTCACCCATTTGCTCACAATGTGAGCAAACATGGGGATGAGTGGGTGGAAATGGGTTGGTTTTGGTTTCTTGGTTTGAGGGTTGGTTGGTTTTTGGTTCTTGGTTGAAGGATGGGTTTGGTATAGAGTCAAGCAAGGTGGTTTGAAATTCCATTGCTTGATGGAGGTGATTCTCTACCATGCTTTGAATTTCCTCATAGGAAGGAAAGAAAGACTCAAAGGTTTGGGCTTGAGAATGTGGTGGAGTTGGGTGATCATGGTTTTCAAAATTTGGTTCTCCATAAAGAGGACCATGGATGTCATGGTAGATAGGGTGAAACAACAATGGTTTGGGTTGGTGGTATTCTTGTTGTGGTGGTTGGTTGTGGTTAAAATGCTCATTTTGGTCAAGAAATGACCTTGGTGTTTCATTTGCAAAAGGTGGTGGTTGTGTTGGTCTTGGTGGAAGATCATTGAGATCTTGGACAAAAGGGTGTGATGATGTTGGAGGAGAACCAAATAACTCCATAGGTTCAAGTTTAGGTAATGGTGATGGTGATGGAGTTTTGGATGGTTGGGTTGGAGCACTTGGTGGAGTTGGGTCAATGGGTGACTTTGTTGGTGGTGGAATGAGGTCATTTGGTTCATTGGGTGATGGAGATGGAGATGCAAGGTTTATAAAATGTTCATTTTTTATTGGTGAGGTGAATTCATCCGAGGATGAGGAGCTTAGGTTGATGGATTGGTTAGACCAAAGTGGTTTGACACTTATTCGGGTGGTTTTCTGAACGGGTCTTGATGGTTGAGAGGTGATAGTTGACTTAGTCATGGTTAAAATGGTTTAAAGATCAGAGATTGTGATGGGGAAGGTGTGATTTGATAGTGTTTTAGGATGGTTCAATTTATAGTGATGAAGGAGTGTGGGAAGGAGTGTTTGGATTTGATGTTTGGCCATACAAAAATGGAGGTTCCTAATGATTTGGAAGACTAATGTGGGTTGTCAAATCATGGAAGTCAATCCAATGAAAATGGTGAAGTGAGAAGACAAGATTTGCACTAAATGCTTAGTGGTTTTGGAAAATTTGTTGAAGATATATGTCTCAAGGATTTCAAGGAACCTTTGGAAGGGTTCCTTACTTTATGTGTGAAGGTTCCTTGAGGTTGTTATGGCTATTTTTGAAATTTGACGGGAAATGGTTTTCTTTGAGTTATAAGGAATGAGAACTATCCTATTGTGTTTAGCAAATTGTAGGAAATAGGTTTCTAACTAAAAGGATGGTATGTTGTTGAGTGGATGTTGAAATGTTGAAAACTAAAAAAATTTCTGCAGGAAATCTGGCGGAACCCTTGGATTACACAGGCGGAACCCGTGTGAGGTTCTGTCCGATCCGTTGGGCCATTTCTGGGTTGCCCAGAAATTACACTGGCGGAACCCAATTTAGGGTGCCGCCAGATCCGCCAGACCTGAAAATTTAGACAGTCCGCGATTTCGACCCGCGAGACGATTTTCAAATTTTTCAAAAACTCCTAAAATCAAAAATATAATGCATATCTGGTTAGGAAATGCAAAAAATGGACATGTAAACACGCATACCATTGGACTTTGATCGGGGGTTAGCGAATTTCACTATACTTAGTGAAAAATTCATAAACTTGAAAATTTGACAACATTCCAAACGTTATCTTCCTGCATCATTGTTAGTTAAGACATGTTCCAAATAGTATCAAAAATTGTACCAACACACAAATACATCACAAATATTGTTTAAACGACCAAATTGTTCAAGTAGCACCTTGTGCCAAACACTCCTACACACCCGCACTCATTGATGGTCAATCTTGTTCTTGAGCTTTCCAAGGAATCTTCCAAGATTCTTAAACATCCCCTTTGTTTGCTTGAACTCCGCCGACTCATTTGGAATATCTGGAAGTTGTGAAAGGTATTCTAGAGGTGGGAGCCTAGAGTTGGGCAAATTGTCATCTTCACTCATTGAGGAAGATGATGAGGAGGTAGGAGGATGAGGACGTTTTCCTTGGGCTTTGTAAACTCTCTTATCACTAAGTGGGACAAAGGTATGCGGAATGAGAGAGTAGTCAAGACGAAGACCGTTTGGAGTTGGTGAAATGGGAGAGATGAACCTAAAGAGACGGGTCAAGAGCATTCCATACGGCATAGCCGTTGTGTCATGCACGGGAATGTCAGCCATTCTCTTAGCCATGTAGTATGCAAGGTTGAAGGGTTGCCTAACGGACAAAGAGTAGAGCATGTAGCAAAGGCAAAGATTTATATGATCTCGGTTTCCTATGGTACTAATGACATTTGCTCTAAGGACTTCCTCCCATTTCTTGAATTGGGGCTTGAGTTCATTCATTTCCATTCCATATGGGTCCTTATCGACCTCATTTCCTGAACGGGTTCTTCTAGTGTTGGTTGTCCTAACAAAGAGGTGGTCACGAAGAACATCTTTTGACACAAGAGGGGTGTCATAGGGATGAATGCGGTCAAAGAGTGTGTCAAGAGTTGAGAGGGAGTGCAAGTCGGATTAGATGCAAGTACCACGGTTTGGGACACCTAGGATTTGAGCAAACTCCTCGAGAGTGAAGGAGTATTGATGACTACTAGCCCTAAAGTTAATAGACATTTGACCATAATCATCCATGGAGAGGACGACGGATGCATAGAATTCCAAAATGAACCTAGGACAAATAGGCTCGTCGATTTCTAAAAGACACTTAAAGTTGATTATGGCAAATTCTGTGTAGAGGTTTGTGCCTTCTAGGAAGGACGGGTCAATGGTTCTACCCTCATGGACATAATGTTTTTCTAAGGCTTTGAAAACATTGACTTGAGTTGGGGTAAGGCCTTTGGTTTTGTGGTGTTTGGGTAGGTACTTAATGGTGTCCTTGTGGTCGTAGTGGGTTAGAGGAGGCATAATGATTCCTATAAAAACAAATTTTCACATTTTAGTCTAAGTAAACGACTATTATAATGTGGGTGTTCTAGTGTGTGCCTATATGAAAACAATGTGGAGGTGCGGTTATCTTGACCCATTTTGATGCTTCAAAAACGTTTTATAATGCAAGTTTTGTTATAAAACAAAAGATAACCCAAGCGCTCCTAGTTCAATGTAGCTACGTTTGAATGTACCCGAAAATACATATTGGTTATGTATTCCCTTTAGCATTCAAGAGAAATTATGCAAGTGATGTTTTAAACATAACGTTTTGATTTTGTATTCACAATGTGAGGGCGAAAAAATGTTTGTCCTATTTGTGAGAAATTTTTGGAAGAATTTGACATGGGGTGTTTTAGCAAACATGTTTACACTTAGTAAGAATGCAATTCCTAACTATGGGGAACATGATTAGTTTTGTTAAACACCTAATTTCATGCATGAGTTTCTCAAGTTAATGCATAACCCCAAGTGTTTGTTTGTGCGCAAAAATAGAATTCCTGGACTCAGATCAGGATTGTAATAAAGTTTAGAATACTTACAATGATGATTGATTTGCAATGTGAGTGAAAGGAAGACCCAGAAATCGTAGGTATGGATGAATGGTAAAGTGAATAGTAGCAGTTTGGAAGTGGTGGTATGAGATAATGGGTGTTTGGTTTAATATAAACAAAAAATTGGTTCCGCAGGTCGGCGAATACGGCGGACCCTTAAATTGGGTTCCGTCCGTTGTGTCTAAGGGTTCCGCCGACTCTGCTGAGAAAAAGGGTTTTGGATTTGTTTTGATTTTTGTGATTTTTTTCTAATGTCTAGAACTACAATGTAGGTTCCATGAGTCATAAGCCTAGCCTAAGAAGGTTAAAAGGTTCTCGTTTAAGGGGTTTTGTGAGAATGTCAACTATGTTGTCTTCGGAAGAAACTTTCTCAATTGAGATATTTCCTTTTTGAACGTTGTCACGAAGGAAATGATGACGGATTTCAATATGTTTGGTACGAGCATGTTGAACCGGGTTTTTGCTAAGATCAATAGCCCCTTTGTTGTCACAAAGAATGGTAATGTCGTTTAGTTGAATTTCGTAATCGACAAGAGCTTGCTTCATCCAAAGAGCTTGTTGACACGCCTTTTCAGCCGAAATGTACTCGGCTTCCGTTGTTGAGATAGCAAGAGCCGTTTGCTTCTTAGAGAACCATGAGGTGATACAATGTCCAACAAAAGTACAAATACCACTTGTGTTTTTTCTATCAACATAGTCACCGACATGATCCGAGTCGGCATACACTATGGTGTCTATTCCCCTTCCTTTGGGATACCATAAACCTAAATGTGTAGTGCCCTTAATATACCTAAAAATCCTTTTAACAGCTTCGAGATGAGTTGTCTTAGGATCTTCTTGAAAACGAGCACATAGACAAACACTAAACATAATGTCGGGTCTACTAGCCGTTAGGTAAAGTAGACTTCCAATTATACCTCTATATTTAGTGCTATCTACGGATTCACTTTCCTCATCCTTAGTGAGTTTAGTTTCCGTGGACATAGGTGTTTTGATTGGTTTCGAATCTTCTAATCCAAATTTCTTAAGCATGTCCTTAATATATTTAGACTGGTTAAAGAAGATACCATCTTCTAGTTGTTTAATTTGGAGTCCTAGGAAAAAGTTGAGTTCTCCCATCATACTCATTTCAAACTCGTCATGCATGATTTTTGAGAAATCCACACATAATTCTTGACAAGTTGATCCGAATATAATGTCATCAACATAGATTTGGACTATGATAATATGTGAATCTTTCTTCTTAGTGAAGAGAGTATTATCAACTAAGCCTATGGTATACTTATGGTCAACTAGGAAGGTCTTAAGTCGATCATACCATGCTTTTGGAGCTTGCTTAAGTCCGTAAAGAGCCTTTTTAAGTTTGTAGACATGATTTGTTTTTTCAAAATTGATGAAGCCCGGTGGTTGAGCAACATACACTTCTTCATTTATGACTCCGTTTAGAAATGCACTTTTGACGTCCATTTGAAAGAGTTTAAAATTGTGTGCACATGCATATGCAACTAAGATTCTAATTGACTCGAGCCTAGCAACCAGAGCAAAAGTTTCATCGTAGTCAATGCCTTCTTGTTGATTATATCCTTGTGCAACTAGACTAGCTTTGTTTCTAGACACAATTCCATTTTCATCCATTTTATTACGAAAGACCCATTTTGTTCCAATTATAGTTTGACTCTTTGGTTGAGGAACTAATGTCCATACATCATTCCTAACAAATTGGTTTAACTCTTCTTGCATTGCAATTACCCAAGACTCATTTTTAATGGCTTCATTAATGTTTTTCGGTTCAATGGTTGACACGAAACAAAAGTAGTTGCTTTCATTTTGAACTTTTGATCTTAGAGTTCTTTCGTTAATGTTGCCTATAACACCATCTAATGAATGACTTTTAGATTCTTTGACATTGACAAGTAATTTGTTTAATAGTTCATCTTCCTTGTCATTACCTAAGATCTCTTGACCTTCTGTTGCTTGGCTTTCAACTAAGTCATCATCTACCAAAGGTGATGTCTTAGAGGGAGGTGGACTTTCATCAAATGTTACGTTCAATGATTCCTCGACTCTTAAGGTTTCTTTGTTCAAAACAATGTAAGCTTTACTATTTTGTGAATATCCAAGAAATACACCTTCATAAGACTTTGGGTCAAATTTGGTGAGATAATCCTTGGTGTTAAGAATGAAACAATTACTCCCAAACACTCTAAAGTATCATAATGTAGGCTTTTTGCCTTTATATAGTTCATAAGGAGTTTTATTCAAAAATGGTCTAATTAAGACTCGATTTAAAATGTACGTTGATGTGTCAACGACATTACACCAAAACTTGTGTGGAATGTTTTGTTCATTAAGCATTGTTCTACTCATCTCTTGCAACGTCCGGTTTTTATGTTCTACTACACCATTAGATTGAGGGGTATGTGGAGCCGAAAAGTTATGAGTAATACCATTAATATCACAAAAGTTTCCAAATTAAAATTCATGATCAAATTCACGACCGTGATCCGTTCTAATAGACACAATATTAGGCCCTACTTGATTTTGATTTTTCTTACTTAGAATCTCAAATTTATCAAAAGCTTCATTTTTACTTTTCAAAAATTTTGTCCAAGTATATCTTGAGTAATCATCGACTATGACCAAAGTGTAGAAGTTACCTCCATAACTTTATATAGCGGATGGACCAAATAAATCCATATGCAAAAGTTCTAGACACCTAGATGTTGAAACCAAGTTTTTAGCCTTATGGCTACTATGGACTTGTTTACCGACTTTGCAAGCATCACAAAAGTGTTGGTCATATTTCAACTTAGGTAGGTTTTGAACTAAGTCTTTGGAGGAGAGGTTTTGAATTAGTCTCATGTTAGCGTGTCCTAAACGTCTATGCCATAAAGTTGAAGATTCATCTAATGAAGTAAGACAAAGTTTGTCTCTAGATGTTGGATCCATCTTCATGACGTATACGTTGTTCTTAAGAACACCTTTATCTATGGTTATACCATCTTTAAGTATTTTACTTCCGTTTTCACTAAAAAGGACATTATGCTTATTACGACAAAGTTGACTAATACTAAGAAGATTAAAACCTAAGTTATCAACATGAGCTACATCATCTATAAAAAGGGAGTCATGAGAGATTGTACCTTTTCTGATGATTTTGCTCTTAGCTTTACTACCAAACGTAACATTACCTCCATCACATTTGTGATAAGTAGTGAAGAGGCTTTTGTTACCCGTCATGTGCCTTGAACAACCGCTATCTTTAATCCATTCATCCGGTTCCAAACAAACTTTGACGCACACCTATTTTACGAAAAACACGCAAACATTTGGTCCCCAATTTCTCATGGGTCCATTTTGGTTAAGCATACCATTAACTTGTTTCAAGTATGAAAGTAGAACATAAGGGTTCTATGACATGTAATTTGGAGCTTGGTAATGTCCAGGAGTGTTTTGGTTCCATACATGTTGGTAGTTTGGTCGTGTGTTGAAGTTGCTCTTTGGAAAGGGGCGTTTGGGAATTGGAGTCTTAGGTCTTGGTTGAGTAGTCTTAGCTCTAAATTCATTTTTACTAAGTCCTACTCCAGTTTTAAAGGAAGGTTTTGTTCCATTTTTATATGTGACTTTAACAAATTTTGAACAATCCGATGTGGATGGTGTTACTGCTGCAGCAGACTTGGCGGAACCTTTGGGTTCAACGGGCGGAACCCTGAATTGGGTTTCGTCTGTTCCGTGGCCTGCTGTAGCAGTTTTGTTAGTTTCTTGTGCATTCTTTTCTTGTTTCGTTTGACCCTTTGAAGTTTCTAATTTCATGAAACCTAGTCCTGTTTTATCAAAGGGTGACTTTTGAAGTTTCATAATTTCATCCGCACAAGAAATGCTCTTATCGAACTTCTTAAACTTTGTGGATTGTTTTATTAGATCATTTTGAGTAGTTTTAAGTTTCTCAACTTCGAGTTTAAGCTCTTCACATGATTTACATGATGTGTCAATACCTTTACTCTTTTCTAATCTCTTAGACTTTTTCTTTTAGCTCATAAACTTCATTTTCTAAAAATTCCTTTTTAGTTTTCAAAAACTTATTTTTGTTTATGATTTTTAAGCTCAATTCACAAAGTTTGTTATATTCTTTTTGTAAGGTGTCATCATCAATAGAAGAATAATATGAGTCGGAGAGTACCTCATTTGATTCGTGAGCCATGAGAGCAATATCATCATTCTTTGGCTCATCGTCATCTCCCTCATAGTCACTCCAAGCACCACCCACAAAAGCTTGTTGAGGCTTGCTCTTGGATGGTTTTGGACATTCTCCTACTAGATGACTTGTGTCTCCACACCTATAGCATTTCCTTTCAACCTTTCCTTTCCTATCATCACGATCTTTTCGGAAGGTTTTCTTGTCATCTTTAGGTTGCCTTACAAACTTCCCTCGTCTACGAAAGAACTTCTTGAAGTCTCTAACGGCCATAGCATATTCCTCATCATCACTATCCGAAGATTCTTCATCATCACTTGATTGGACTCTAGCTTTCAAGGCAATGGATTTAACTTTTTCTTTCTTGCCTCTAACTAATTCCGAATCTTTTTCCATTACCATTTCATGAAATTTGAGGTTTCCAATTAGCTCGTCAAGTGACATCCTTGAAAGATCTTTGGATTCTTCAATTGCCGTCACTTTTGCTCTCCATTTTGGATGGAGTGCTCTAAGGAATTTCCTGACAAAATTCTTACTACAAAAAGATTCATCAAGTGCTTTAAGTGAAGTAATAATAGTGTTAAATCTAGCAAATGCATTATCAATAATCTCATCTTCGGGAATAACAAATTGTTCATATTGTTGAACAAGAAGATCAATTTTGTTATCCTTGACTTGTGAGTTTCCTTGATGAGTGACTATTAAAGATTACCAAATATCTTTGGCGGTTTTACACATAAAGACTCTTTCATATTCTTTCTTAGGTAAAACATTGTAAAACATCATTTTAGCTTCATTATTTTTAGCAATCAATTTCTTTTGATCATCATCTTTAGTATTAGAAGCTATATTATCACCATCAATGATTATATACCACAAATCTATATCTTTAGATTTCACGTAAGTTTCAAAACGGTTTTTCCAATATATAAAACCATTTGCTTCAAAAAGTGATGGTCTTTGCATAGATTGCCCTTCTTTGTAATTTTCAAAATCCATGGATCGTTTCAAGTTTTAAAACACAATATATTTTAAAAGCTTTTTAACTTGTTTAATTATCTTTAAAATCTTTTTAACTTGTTTAATTATCTTTAGAAACTTTCCGTTTGATCAAAGATATATACACAAACACAATATATAACATGCAAGTATAAAGAAAGAAACGATCAAACCACAACACGAGTATTTATCGTGGTTCGGCTACAAGGACTCTTTTTCCTTGCCCTACGTCCACGCCCCGAGTATCCAACTCGAGAGTTTCTTTCACTAGTCAACAAGCTCCTTTCACCGGCGGAGAAAACCTTACACGTCACTTATACACGTTTACCGACACTAAGCTAGATGTCGAGTTCTTTTACAAGGGTACAACAACTCCCGTCAAACTTTGTATTTTGAGGACTAAAATACTAACCGATCACTACTGAAAATACACAATCAAATAAAGTGTAAACTACACAAGTCTACACAATGCTAAGCTAACAAGTCTTGCAACGTTGTGTTGAATACTTGTAACTTTTTATGAACTCGTGAACCTCTTTGCTACAAAAAGAAACTTCACATATGAGATGTTAAAGGGTTAGATGAAAGAATGAATGAATGTGTGTGAAAATATGATGTAGAGTGATAAGCAAAAAATCAAACTTGTGGCTTAGTATTTATAGGAAAACCTTCTGCAGGTCTAGCGGATACGGCGGAACGCTCAGATGGGTTCCGCCCGTGTACCCCCAGGGTTCCGCCAGGCTTGCAGTTGGTTTTGCAATAAATCTTGCAAACCAAACAATGTCACATCTCATAACACTTAGTCAAACACAAAACTTGTGCAAGTAAACATATGGTTAGTCAAACACACTTTCTTTCCATAAATGTATATTGATAAAACTTGCCATAAATGTGATGTGACATTTCTATTTTAAGAAATAAAAAGTGTTGTGTTTTATGAAATGTAAAATGTAACAAATGTCTAGTTATGCAAGTCTTTAAAACTAAAGTTATGATTTACTTAGAAACTAAAGTTTACATTTTGTCGTTAACAAAACTTAGCAAAGATCGTAAAATATAAATAACATTTTTAGGCGATATTTGTATTAACACATATGAAATGATGACTCAAGAGATGATAATATAGTTGACTCCATGCAAAGTTTTCAAGGAAAAAAACAAACAAAAAATTAGATAGAAAATGAGTCAAGTTTACTAAATGGATCACTTTAACTTAGGCCTTTCAATGGAAAAAAAAAAAAAAAAAAAACAAAAAAACTAACTCGGGTTAGTCGGGTTGACCCGAACCCGAATAGGTAAAGTATTTTGAACCCGAACCCGACCCTAATTCGTATTCGGGTTAATCGAGTTGACCCGATTGACCCGAATAAGATTTTGAACCCGAGTAACCCGACCCGATTATCTTTATTCGGGTTCGGGTCAGATTCGGGTAGGGTCGGGATTTTTGACACCCCTAGTTGTATGGATATTGTGAGCTAGTTATATTATATAATTTTATTAAATACGAGTACTAAGACTGGACACAGTAACAAATAAACAATCGATCAATTCTTAGTTTGGATCGATCGATTTAACATGTTGGGAGATTGGGGTCGTGCAAGCGATCGATAATCGTTTGTGTGTTGTGTGTGTATTTATTAAATACAAATAGTATTTTTGTGAGGTATGTTTTTGTAGTGTAGATCGTCTTACTGTGACAAACAATCACAGCTGAGATAAAACTGACGTAGCGAATAAAATGAGGGCCTAACTATTGCAAATTAGTTAACGGAAGGGAATAATGACAAAATTAATGAATTTTCAAAATTTAGCATAAAACCCCGCCTTTTCAATATATTTTGCTTCAAAAGAAACACTAAAAAGCATTTCCCGCCTCCGCCTTATTTTTGTTGACTTTTCAAAACCATTTCAAATACAAAAATTTTACTTCAAATTTCAAAAGACGTGAAACGAAAACATTTGGTAATCACTTCCCAGTTTTCCCACCAAAAAGTATGACGCTTATTTTTGTTTGAAGTTTAATTTCTAGTGGCAGTAGATTAAATCAACTTTGACACCAGGTAACATTTCGTTTTTAAGTTTATGTGGGTTATTGTTGAAATTTGTCTTCGTTTAAATCATCATTAATATTTCGCACATGATTAGTTTTTAGTCTTTTGGTATAGTGAAACTTGTGAGGTGCGGTATCACTCTCTCACCGCAAACGTTCAGACTCTAGTTCAGTTAAGTAGGGGTTCGGTTTGTGATTTTGGCTTATTTTTGAAACTTATGAGCTTATAAAAGTTTATTATAGCGTAATAAGCTTATATAAGCCTCCACGAGTGTCAAAATAAGCCGCAAATTTTGGGCTTATGAAATATAAGCTGAAACGAAATAAGCTCATAAGCCCACATATAAGCTTAAACAAGTCTCTCGGGAGTTGCCAGTCAACACCCAAAAAGTAGATATGTATACTAGTTTTAAGTGGATAAGTCCTTCAAATGAGGTTTTTTTTTTTTTTTTTTTTTTTTTTTTATTATTATTATTTTTTTATAATTATATATATATATATATATATATATATATATATATATATATATATATATATATATATATATATATATATATTAATTATGAAATGATACGACGTCGTGTAGTAAACAATGTAATCCCCGTTTTTTTTTCAGCCCACGAACGCCACAGAAGCCCATTGAAGATAAGAAGAAGAAGTAGGCCCACATGCAGTCATGTATCCTTTAAAGCCCAAAGACAAACCCATGCTATTGCTGTCTCATTGCACCCCTTCTATTTTCCTAATCTTAACCTTGGGACCCCTTAACTTATTTACAAAAACCAGCTACATTAAGTGACATAGTAAAATTTAAAAAAAAAAAAAAAAAAAAACAACCACCCTGGAAGCCTATCGGCGATTATATACCATCAAACGACCAACTGCATAAACCGACGCCCCGCCGCAACGCGGCGGACCGGCGCCCATCTCGTTATTATTATTATTACACTATATAGTGGCCAAATAATCATTTAACGGGTATACGAGAATCTTATTGTTTACAAGTCAATTTTACGTGTAAATTCTTAAATAGTCAAAATTTTCTCAAACATCAGAATCACATCCAAATTCTTATTCTGTAATGTGATTTGTGCGTTGATTCTTATTACTGCAGTGCATAGGTTGGATGGTGAAAAGGATAACAAGAATTTAATGAAATCAACTTTCATTGTTTAAGAGCGTAGGTGCGTAGCTTTAGTTATATCCTAGCACAATATATTCTAGATGCTTAATGTAGTTTGCACACACTGGTGACATTTTGCTAGTTTGCCAAGTCTAAAATAAACTAATAAGCTGTTTTTGTGAAACACATGAAAGTATGAAACTGCTTATTTGCAATCTAAAATGCCCTCTTAGTGGTTAAATAATCATTTGCCGAATAGTGTTTCAACTAAACTAATTACGAGCGTCTCATTTTTTAAGGGTTATTTTACAGTAAATTCTTATATAACCAATTGCAACTTTCATACATTGTTATTTTCTGTGACAACATCAATCAGCTGAATCACATTCAAACACACTATTCTACAACGGGTTTTGTGATTGTGAGAAGATTCTTATTGTTACATATCATATAATCACTTTACAATGCAATGCCAGACGCCTATCCACAACATAGTTTGACATGCCGTTATATTTTTAGTTGTTCACTAGTTTTACGGGAGCTTGCTACTTTTTATTAGATATTAGTGTGGTTTGACATTTGATCTGATGTTACATGTGTTTCTAAACGTTTTAGTAACGTTCACTCTGCTTAAATCAATGTTGGATTGTAGTTTTGTGTTCTCTTGAGTTTATTGACCAAAAATAGGTCCTGTTGCAGTGCTGAAAGAAATCTAACTTAAAAATGAGCGAGAATAACGAAGCTGAAAACGTTGTCCCTATAGATGTTGACAGTGATAGTCTCGATAGTGTTAATGTCGAGGTACCTAAAAATCTTGCAAAGAAACTGCGACGTTCAAATAGATTAAAAAGTGAGAAGAGTTTTCCTCTAAGGGCATACATCTACATCGATGATGATGACGAAAAAAGTGTTTCTCCTGTGAACTTATCAAAGAGAAAAAGGATGTATCCCGAACGAGGTCCCAACAACAGTTATGGTCCCCGAATGCAATTAGACGGTGATTCAGGTAATGATGATGGTCATGATTGTGAGTTTATGGTAGATTCATCAGGGATGCTACAAAAGCTATGGGAAAAAGCATCCTTAAAGAGAAAAGCTAATGTACAAATGGATAAGTGTGAAGAGACTCATTTGGATAGCAATACAGTGGCTAATGGTTCTGATACTAATGTTTCTCTTGATGAGGATCATATATTTACTGAAAGGGAAAAGCTCAAAGAGACTGATGAGTACCAACGAGCACTTGAGGAAGAATTGTTAGCCAGAGAGCAAGCCTTAAAAGTTCAGGTACAATTTAGCAAACATTGAGCTGCGGACTGTGGTGTTATTTGGTACAAGTTATTAATTATTTTTATGTATGCTCCTTGAAAGTTCTACCTTTTTGTTTGTTGTTTGATACTTGCATATCATTAAGGGAATCGTTCGCTGACCCCTTTAATTGTAAATCTGATTTACCTTGACGAAAATGTTTATCCTGTATGACAGAAAAAATTCAGTTTTTAATGTTTGATATCGAGGCACTTTCTTAAGAAAAATCCACTTTGGGTTGCAGTTATCCAAAATGGGTCAAATCAAAGAATTTAGCCATAACGGAACGGGTCATATGATTTGTAAGTCGCCAAAAGTCTATTTCTTATGATACAACCTGCTAAATCATTTTTTATATAAAGATTTAGATTATTGTTATAATATTACCCAAAGTCTGTAATATGCTACAACCCGTCAACCCATAATTACTTTTAACTGCTTATTCTATTTTTTTGACAAAAAAGTTTCTGCGGGTCGACCCAACCCAACCTGATCTGTATCAACAAATGCTAAAAATGACATATTTGACCCATGCGAACCTGTTGTGAACCGTTACCTAATCCTCCCTTCGTTTGTATTGCAATGTCATTGGGAAGCAAACTTGGTATTCAGTTTTAGTTGGAAAGTTATTTCTTTTGCAGGCAGAAGAAGCTAAGCAGCAGCGACGTTTGCTGAAAAGAAAAGAAGCTGAACAGTTGCGTTTATTAGACATGGAGAGAAGACAACAACAGCGTGTGGAAGAAATCAGGGAAAGTCAGAAACAGGTTTGCAGAATTCTTCTCTTTTGTTCATGATAGCACTCAAGTAATCGTTTCATTAACATTCTTTTGTTTTCGATTTTTCTCACAGGATATGGAGAACATGAACTTGAAAGAAATGTATCGTATTGAAGTCAGACATGACCTTCGGAAATTGGAAATGACGTGTCATGATATGGCTTCTTTATTGCGTAAGTTAGGAATGTTGGCTGATAATGGTTGTTATGCCTCATCACATGAAGTAAGTAGCAGACTCACTCCGTGCCATTTTTAAGCATTACTCCGTAGTATTTGTTTCATATCTTTTTATCTGAGAATTAGTAGACTAAACCTCTCCACTTTGTGACCATTTTAGGTTCACGCAGCTTATAAACGAGCACTACTGAGCTTTCACCCAGACCGAGCTTCAAGATATGATATGCGTCAACAGGTCGAGGCTGAGGAAAAGTTCAAGCTAATATCACGCATGAAAGATAATGTTTTGATGATAAAGTAGGGTCAGTTAGTCTAAATATTTCTGACAGTTTTATCTATCAGCATGATCAGTTTAGTCAATGTATCAAACAATGTGATTAAATGATATGTTGCATTTTGACAAACATGCCAATTATTGTAGAGATCTGTTCTATTATCTTATCTATTACCAACTTTGTTTCACCTGTCTTATATCTGTATACTAAAAGATGATTTATTATGTCGTTTTGGTCGTTCAATATTGATGACCTCATAAATTGCTGAGATAATGGTAACATTTACATATACCTGCAACTATGACATGTTTTTTCTTCAAACACATCAAGTGACCAATAAAGGAATACAAATGAAAAGGAAACATCGAGTGTCCCATAGAGATCGTCCAAACACTTCATTGGGAAGCTTTACTTCAGAGATGAGAGGCCTAGTGAAATAATACAAATTTGCAATATATATCACATGACATCGTAAAAGAGACCAAACAAGTAACCAGGGCACCAGGCGGAAAGACGTGGGTCAAACTAATGTTACTGACGTTATATTTACTCATACACTATATGTAAACCATATAAAATGAATTAAAAAATCATTTAAATTTGTTCATATCACCTCCATAGCGTGCTCTTATTACCTTGTCGCACAATATCGTAGTGTATCGTCATATATCTTATTTATTTTGAACATCGACAAATAGCCACGCTATGAGCTAACCATAAAAGATAACCGAATTTGCTGATACATACCAATGCAACTCGGTGTAACAGAACTATTTCTCCAGCCTGAGACTGGCAAAACCGTAACTCTGGCTGGTTTATATTATGACATTATCTTTTACGTACACTAGATGGATAAAACCAATTCTGCTCATTAAATAATTTATAACTATTGATTAGTTACTGAAAAATAAAATCTTGCCGACAATTACTACATCGGGGCATCATACTTTCTACAGATTTCGACTCAACAAACAATTTCAGCAATAATTACCACACTGGGGCCATGATTTCCATCTGGTATATATCAGAGCTAGGCTTCCCATCACTTTGCCATCAAGAATAATCAAGCAGGTATATCATGTTAAACCATAATCACTCGTTGTAAACTTGGATATATTTATTTTTATTTTATTTTATTTTATTTTATTTTTTTTATTAACTTAATTGTCACATTCACAAGATAACACAAAATGAAATAGAAAAAGATACGTAGGCGTACCACTATTGTTGTTCATTTATCCTTTAAATGTTTGAAGTACTCATTTTGTGATGAAAGAGGTATTTAGGTTTCATAAAAAAATGGTTTGTTTAATAAACGTGTTTGGTAAAAGTAATATAAAGTGTAAAACAAGTAAATGTTTACCGTTTGTCGTTTGCCGCTTCTTCAGAAAACATTTAAGATTGGAGTAGTTGGTCATGTTTCAGACGCTTGTTGAGGTGTTGCCAAATGAGCAAATATTTACCGCTTGTCGCTTTTAAATGCTTCTGTCGAAGCATATTTCTGTCGGGTAGATCTTGACAGCTCTCACGTGCCTTCCGTCTTTGTCCCGAGCTTGAAAACGTGCTACAAACATAAAAGAACCCGTTAGAAGGGGTCCCGAGGCCGAAGCCCCGGGGACCACCCTCCGACGGTCAAGTCAGTACCTCATGTGTAGAGGATTTAATATGAATGTATGAGTATGTAATATGTGTGTGTGAGATGAGATATGTTAAATGTAAATATGAGTTAGTATATATAGAGAGAGAAAAAGGGGGTAGGTACTAAATGGTACCTCGATACCTGTCGGATAATAGCCTGATACCTGTCGGATAATAGCCTGACACATGGGAGACACAATCCCGTAATATCCGGGTTAGGCGGCGTAGTCTGACACCTGCATCAGACTGTCGGGTAAAAGGATGCACCTTTATTGTCCTTCGGCACATGCCCCTCGGACAAGAGTAGCATCCGCCTTCCGGTAATTCCCTTCGGACTGGTGGAGACTCTTCGGTCCGGCACGTGTCGTCCGGACACATACATTAACATGTCCCCCCAGTATTGTAGTATCGGTTGAAGACTGATGGTGTAATACTTAAGTAATGTCTTCATGCCTTTCGGCACACGTCGTTCGGCGTGGGCTATCCGGCCATATACGCCAACATGTCCCCCCAGTATTATACTATTGGTTAAAGACCGATGGTGCAATACTTAAAGAATGTCTTTACGCCTTTCGGCATATGTTGTTCGGACAAATGTTGTATCTACCTCCCGGCACGTGTCCTTTGGACACATACGCCAACATGTCCCCCCAGTATTGCATTGTTAGTAAAAGACTGATGATGTAATACTTAAAGAGTACCGTATGACATTTTGGCCTTTATCAGTCGGACATGTTTTGTCCATCATCCCTTTGTTTCCTGCACAAATAAAACATAACTTTCCCCGTTTAAAAATTGGACTGGATGATTCAGCACGATCCGTTTAAAAGTTTGGACGGGGTGATTTCATGACCCGTATGTTAAGGACGGTGTATTTTAAAGACCCGTTTGTTGACGGAGTATCATCACGATCCACCTTAGTGGAGTGTTTCACGATCCGTTAGCTGAGGACGGAGTGTTATCACAACCCACCTTAGTGGAGTGTTTCACGATCCGTTTGCTTGAGGACGGAGTGTTATCACGATCCACCTTAATGGAGTGTTTCACGATCCGTTTGATGAAGACGAAGTGTTTTCACGATCCACCTTAGTGGAGTGTTTCACGACCCGTTTGATGACGGTGTAAATTAGCGACCCGTATCATGACGGTGTAAGATAGCGACCCGTTTGAAGACGGTATATATTAACGACCCGTTTGATGACGGTGTAAATTAATGACCCGTATCATGACGGTGTAAGATAACGACCCGTTTGAAGACGGTATATATTAACGACCCGTTTGATGATGGTACGGTGTAAGATAACGACCCGTTTGAAGACGGTGTATATTAACGACCCATTTAATGACGGTGTAAATTAACGACCCGTATCATGACGGTGTAAGATAAAGACCCGTTTGAAGACGGTATATATTAACGACCCGTTTGATGACGGTGTAAATTAACGACCCGTATCATGACGGTGTAAGATAACGACCCGTTTGAAGACGGTATATATTAACGACCCGTTTGATGACGGTGTATATTAACGACCCGTATCATGACGGTGTAAGATAACGACCCGTTTGAAGACGGTGTATATTAACGACCCATTTGATGACGGTGTAAATTAACGACCCGTATCATGACGGTGTAAGATAACGACCCGTTTGAAGACGGTGTATATTAACGACCCGTTTGATGACGGTGTAAATTAACGACCCGTATCATGACGGTGTAAGATAATGACCAGTTTGAAGACGGTGTATATTAACGACCCGTTTGATGACGGTGTAAATTAACGACCCGTATCATGACGGTGTAAGATAATGACCAGTTTGAAGACGGTGTATATTAACGACCCGTATCATATTCTTGTAATTGTTATGCATGTGGAACCTCATGTCGTTTATTCCTTCACAATAAGACATGAAAGCTCTTTGCCTTTTCCCGTTAGATATAACAAATAAAATATTCTCATGTATCGATAGAAAGATTGGGTTAAAGCCGAACCGTAACATAACCGATGGGGGTATCATACCACTATTATCCCCCCAGTTCAACGGTGCTAATGTTTATTAGTATCGTTGAACTTAAATAAAAAATGGTATTAGATAACATAATAAACGATTAATAACAATTGTTACCCAGGCGTGTTAAATATCAAGCATGTGATGTTTATAACCCTCATCGACCATGCTTTATGAAATCATCGTCTTATGCTTGCTAGTCCTGTAGGATAAAACTTGAAAGCTTGTTCGCTTTCTCCCGTTAAATATGACAAACAAAATATTTCACTTGTATTAATAAATAAATTGGTCACAACGGAATCGTAACAAAACCGATAGAGGTGTCATACCACTATTATCCCTAATTCGACGACACTAAATCTTTTTAATATTGTTGAACTTACATACACAATAAGCTTTTATCATAGTGAGAAAGTAACATTAATGTTATTTGAACATTTTAATAATTAGTCATACACCATCTTAATGTATAATAAACAGATGCTAGCTATAGTGATCAAGATTCATATCGTCAAAGATCTATACCATACCGTCCAAATATAATATAAGTAACTTAAAGTGACATATTGAAGAAGGCACATTTATCTTATCTAAAGTGTTTCACAATATTCTAAAAATGATGTGCCCGAAAATCATTCAAGTATGTGAGAGACACAAGCACTTAAAAAGAATTTCTTTTAAGAATATTTTTGAGTTTTGGTTGTACCAGTTCTCTATGAGTAAAAATATTTCTTTTTGAAGATTGAATTTTTGGGTGGCTTGTGAGAATAACTTAATGTCCAGTAGATCTTCTACTTAAGTGAAAATTGCAAATCCGTTTAAAATGGTCATATGGTCGTCATAAGTAAATGATACCACAAAGTGTCTTGACGTATATATTTTGCATGCGTGCTAATATGTGAAACATGTTTTAAAGCGTGTAACATATGCTATGAATAGTTTTGACGATATATGCATCTCAAAATATAAATAAAGTTACCTCCTTACGAGTTTACCTCAAAATATGTAAAATAGAGCTAATATTTTTAAGTCATTTATGGCCTGTCCCAATCACATGTGTATGCCCGTCTTGCTTGTTTAAAGACTCATGGGTTTCTTCTTTTAAGTTTAATAAAAGACTAAGAGCATGCATGAGCAAAAATATTATACCTCAAAGGTTTGAGAAAGTATACAGAGTGAGACATAATACTATAAATATTTGTATTTTTCCAATGGGCAATGGATATTCAATGTGACGTAAAGTCAAGTCTATTTCAATATTTCAACTATCAATGAGTTGCCTAGCTTTATAGGCATAATGTAAATCATCGGGCATTTTGCTACGACTCATTGTATATGTGATTTATGGCTTCCAAAAAGAGATATCTTAGATATGTTTATCCGTAAATATGCGTTTCTCACTTGTATAATATTTTGTCATAATTTGTATCTTCGAAAAATTCCACATAGAAACAACAATGCCGTCCTTGAATATGCCTATTATTTTCACTTCATATAGAAGATATGTGAATCATATATTTAAGCATGGCAGTAGTAATACGCATCTGGCAGTAGTAATATATTACGGAGTACTTGCAAAGGATAAACTTTAATGTGCTTTAACATTTCGTTTAGCATGAAACAATAATAAATGACCACATTCATGGATGCATGTATGTTATGACATAAACATGTATGATTAAGTAAAACATTGGATACGAATACCGTGAGTGAAGTAGTACATAACGTATGACATCTTGCATGTTAATTTCTTTAAAAGACAATTATTTGTATATATATCATGCATACTAATGTGTAAATTAAAATATAATTTGAAGCTTGTACATTGTCATGTCCTTGCAATAGTGAGAAAGCAAATACCAAACCTACCTACTAGTCCAACTGTTATACTACTGGAGACGAGCTTTTCAATCAAACTTTTTTTTTTTTTTTTTTTTTTTTTTTTTTCTTTAATTATATATTTGGGGAAACTATGTACTTTGCAAGTGGTACCCCAGGTATTGTACATTGAACATAAAAAAAAAAGTTTGTCTTTTCACTGCATACCAAACAATACGCCTATTTGAAACATAATTCATTCGGGCCCTAATAAGTCAACATGTTCAATATGGGGTACATATATGACAGTGACCATTCACTAAACATTCACATGCATTCAAGAAAAAAGGCTGAAAACATGCATAGGTACGCACATGGCAACGGGCAAGGATTAGGTGCAGGCAACTACTTTAGTTGTACACCATGCTTAATATGTTGTAAATATATGAACAAGCATCGACTAGTAAAGTGTCAAGGTATATTTTTTTTGCATGTACCTTCTGCACTGCATTGTGCATTGTGCAAGCTACATTTCGAAGGCATGTACGTTTTTTACCACGTAACACGAGCAAACTGTTGTTTCGGGTTCACCTTTTTCACGTCCAACGGTTGAAACCCATCACCAGTAAGTACAATCGAATGAAACAATACCTCCGAGCACCACAACGCATCCAAACGACACAGTATGCCTGTACGGCCCAGCATCTTCAAACGAGACAACATATCTGAACGACTTGGCCGGAGGAAAACATACCGAATGGCCATTACAAGAAAAAGGCCCTTTAGTGACTTTCTTAGCGACGTATTTTATGATTGCGACTTTTAGGTGATGGGTCGCTGTAAACGAGTCGCAAATTTTTTGCGACTCGTGACATGTGTCGCTAAAAAGAGCGACTAGTATAACGACTTCATAAAATAAGTGGCTATAAATTTGCGACTTCAATATTTCTTGTCGCTATTTGCGTCGCTGTTTCAAAGAGATGTTGCCATCTAAGTCGCTTAACGCGACGCTATTTTTGTAAAAGTCTCTATTTAAGTCGCTAATCAAGTCGCTATATAACGACTTGATTAGCGACTTAAATAGAGACTTTTACAAAAATAGCGTCGCGTTAAGCGACTTAGATGACAACATCTCTTTGAAACAGCGACGCAAATAGCGACAAGAAATACTGAAGTCGCAAATTTATAGCCACTTATTTTATGAAGTCGTTATACTAGTCGCTCTTTTTAGCGACACATGTCACGAGTCGCAAAAAATTTGCAACTCTTTTACAGCGACCCATCACCTAAAGGCGCAATCATAAAATACGTCGCTAAGAAAGTTACTAAAGGGCTTTTTTCTTGTACTGGGCCCTGTCCGTCCATACTTCTGCACTAGAATGTGCAAGCTATCGTTTCAAAGACATGTATGTTTTTACCACGTGACACTAGCAAACTGTTGTTTTGGGTTCATCTTTTTCACGTTCAACGGTTGAAACCCGCCATGGTAAGTATAACCGAATGAGGCAGTACCTCCGAACGAAACAACACATCCGAATGGTACAGTGCCTGTTCAACCCAGCGTACCCAAACGAGACAGTATATCTGAACGTCTTGACCGAAGGAAGCCATATCGGCGGGCACTGGTTCATATTGTGCGTCTTTTTGACGTCCATACCGGATGCTTACCGAATACCCATACCGGACATTGACGTCCGTTCCGGACTGAGAAGGTGACCCGTCATTCATAAACGTTGGTAGATTGAATCACGTGTCCCACGGATGGCGCCAATTTGTCGAAGCATATTTCTGTCGGGTAGATCTTGACAGCTCTCACATGCCTTCCGTCTTTGTCCCGAGCTTGAAAGCGTGCTACAAATATAAAAGAACCCGTTAGAAGGGGTCCCGAGGCCGAAGCCCCGGGGACCACCCTCCGACGGTCAAGTCAGTACCTCATGTGTAGAGGATTTAATATGAATGTATGAGTATGTAATATGTGTGTGTGAGATGAGATATGTTAAATGTAAATATGAGTTAGTATATATAGAGAGAGAAAAAGGGGGTAGGTACTAAATGGTACCTCGATACCTGTCGGATAATAGCCTGATACCTGTCGGATAATAGCCTGACATATGGGAGACACAATCCCGTAATATCCGGGTTAGGCGGCGTAATCTGACACCTGCATCAGACTGTCGAGTAAAAGGATGCACCTTTATTGTCCTTCGGCACATGCCCCTCGGACAAGAGTAGCATCCGCCTTCCGGTAATTCCCTTCGGACTGGTGGAGACTCTTCGGTCCGACACGTGTCGTCCGGACACATACATTAACATGTCCCCCCAGTATTGTAGTATCGGTTGAAGACCGATGGTGTAATACTTAAGTAATGTCTTCATGCCTTTCAGCACACGTCGTTCGGCGTGGGCCATCCGGCCATATACGCCAACAGCTTCCAAAAGCTTATTGCCAAACATAACCAATAGCTTAATATATTAACGCTCAAGCCTATACTAGTTTAGACCCGTTTGTTTTTTTTTTTAGATCTTAAGGTGTTAGTATATAAGCCATTGTATACTATCTTGTTTCTTTGAATTTGATGAATACGTTTTTTTAGTTTCCTTGTGATCTTTACCTGATAATAGAGCCATTTATCTACGAGTTGGCTTGGTTACACACCTTCGTGCTAGTTGTTTGAATTAAACTGCTTGCTTGATATATCCTACAATCTTTTGCCCTTGCCGTCATTGTAGAATTATTCGGGATGATAGATCTTAAATTGCTAAGTTTTAGTTACTTTTAAAGATTGAGCACTAGTGCACTACGATTGATATTAATTACTCTCTCCGTCTCAAAATTATTATCCACATTTTTTTAGAATGTTTCAAAATCATTGTCCACTTTCTTTTTTAAGTAAAAACCAGAGAATATATTATAAGAATATCCTCTTTATAAGGTTAGATTTATAGTAGTTTCATTTTTATTAAACTTTGTAATTTATCTCTCATGACAATAATTTTGAGACGGAGGAAATAATAGCTAGTGGGGCGGTACTCGGTTGGATTTAAAGTTTATTTTATACATATTGTTGACACTGGGAAGTCTTGTATGGTCGCTACATTATATAGGACTTTATAGGGGTGAGCAATCCCGACCGACTCCCGACAACCGACCGAATCCCGACAACCGACCGAATCCTGACACCGACCGATCATCCCGAAACCGAACCGATCGTAATCGGGTCGGTAGTCGGTTTGGATTTTCAGCATAATTGGTAGTTGGGTCGGGTCGGGACGGGACAGGCCAAAATCCAAGAAAGAAGAAGCAATACCGATCTCCCGACCGAATTCCGAAACCGAGCTAACCGACCGACAATAACCGACTACTAGTCAGGTCGGGACTTGGTTATGGTTTCGGGATGTTCTCGGGATCGGGATGTGTCGGGCTCGGATCGGTTCCGGCCCGATGCTCACCCCTAGGACTATATGTTTCAGCTAAAGAAAATAACAATATTCAAATTACAAAACAATTACCTTATTACAATTATAAAATTTTACTAGTACATAAATTAGCCTTTCCCCCCCCCCCCCCCCCCCCCAAACCAACAACAACAAAATCGGTGCGGTGGAAATAAACTTTACTTAAATAAAATACTGCATTTTTGTACATGAACAACTGTTGTAGCTAAAAATATAAAAAATGCACACGTAATGGTCAACATGCACAGCCTCATGCAACAAGGCTAATAAAAGAAAACTATCTGTATTGCGGTCAAGCTAAGGTAGTTAAGTGTTGAACTGGATAATGAGTATGTTTTGTAGCAATTGAGGGAGCTTACGTGTCAATATTTATATGTCTATATAATAGGGTGATGGTAAGTTTAAAGTTTAAACCATTGTCCATTGTTGTATGATGTATACTTGGTTCGTTATTCTGGTTCCCTTGTGCATTATCGTAAAATTCTTTCTGTTTCGTCAGAAAGATGGCAGGAAGTTACCGCCAGGTCCGTCATTCCTTTCCTCCCACCTCATACTGCTAAGCAATTCCCTCATGGAACTCGAACCAATCGTTAGAAACCTCAAGTCCAAGTATGGACCACTCATTACTCTTTCTTTCGGTTCTCATCCTATCATATTTGTTGCCGACCATGCTCTAGCTCACCAAATCCTCATCAAGAATGGAGCTGTCGTATCTGACCGCCCAAGAATCTTCGGTTTCAGAACCATTACTTCAGCCTCCTATGGCCCTAACTGGCGGGCCCTCCGTCGGAATCTTGCTTCTGTGTTTCTGCACACGTCCCGCGTCAAGTCCTTTGCATGGGCTCGCAAATGGGTCCTTCGTAACCTAATTGGTCACCTCCATAAGCAGGACAAGAAGGCTGAAGGGATCATGGTTCTTGAACATTTTCGTTATGCCATTTTCAGCCTGTCTCTACTCATGTGCTTTGGTGAGAAGCTTGATGATTGTCAAATTCATGACATCGCGACTGTACAACATCGTTTGCTTTCATTGATTGTCACCTGGAAGTTAAATGTATACATGGTTTTCCCACGGCTGTTCAAGATATTATTTAGAAACACATGGAAAATCTTCGAGAAATTGCGCAGTGATCAAAAACAAAAATTGATGTCCCTCATTAACTCTGAACGTCAATCTCTAGGAAAAGAGCAAAGTGCTTACATTGACACATTAGTGAGTCTAAAGCTTCCGGATGAAGAGGCTAACAATAGAAGTGATAAAACACTCACGGCTAAACAGATGGTGAGCATGTGTGGTGAGTTTCTTAACACTGCCACAGACACCACCTCTACTACATTGCAATGGATCATGGCCAATCTTGTAAAGAATCCTCACATTCAGAGAAAACTCTACGATGAAATTGTTGCAGTCGTTGGACTCCCACCTCCACAACAACCACCCCATGAAGAGCTTGAATCGTTTATAGACGAAGATGATCTACAGAAAATGCCATACTTGAAAGCCGTGGTTTTGGAAGGGCTTAGGAGACACCCTCCAGGGCATCTTGTGCTGCCCCATAGGGTTATGAAAGATGTAGAAGTGCAAGGGTACATAATTCCAGAGGGCGCAACCCTCAATTTCATGGTGGGTGAGATGGGTTTGGATCCCAAGGTATGGGATGAACCCATGAAGTTCAATCCTGAGAGGTTCTTGTCAGATGATTCTAGTCAAAATTGTGTGTTTGATATAACCGGAAACAAAGGGATCAAGATGATGCCATTTGGCGTCGGGAGAAGAATATGCCCTGCCACGAATTTGGCTCTGCTACACTTGGAATACTTTGTTGCCAATTTGATATGGTACTTCCAGTGGACTCAACCTCATGGTTATCATGTTGATCTCTCTGAGAGGGTCGACTTCACGGTGACCATGAAGAACCCTCTGAAAACACAAATCACATCAAGGGGCTAGGCACAAATCTAAATACATAAATCGTGCTAGTTTAATAAAGCTTAAAGTCCGCCAGTTTCGATCGGCCTATATAACATTGTTAAGGAATAAGGAATCTAGTCATCTCAAAAAGTCCCGAGGCTAGGATGCCATTTTTATATTCTTGCCTCAACCACTATAAATAGGTGGAGGTATTTGTTTTCATTTGAAGTTTTCCAGTCATTTTCATTTTGTACGCTATGTTGTAACACAACTCAATTGAATCAAAATTTGATTGAGGATAATTCTCTCTTCTCTCTATCACCACACACTAACACACTAATTCACACACACTATCTTTGTAATCCCCATTGTTATGATCCAACAATTATGATCAAGGGTTAGTGGGTGTTTTGAAAGTTTAGAGAATGCCTAAGACTACATTGCAAGAGATAAGGCCAAAAGCTTGTTTAAATAGAGAATTAACTCTAAAATCAGAAGCTATCCGTTAGCTAGGTTAATCGACCGTTGCCCGTTAGTTCCAAAATTGCTCAAAAACTTCATACCCGTTGTAAAAGGTTAGCTAGCTATCACATGTGTGCCTTGTTTTTCCTTAAAAAACACTTAACTTAAAACCATTTTAGAAAAGTCTTTTTGACTTAATGTGCTTGAATTGTAGATGCCAATTGAAAAACATGTATACACATTAAATAAACTAGGATGAAACATAAGATTCGGTGGATGATTCGGCATCCTTTATTAAGGGAATTCGCTTAACCAATATTGAAAGTAGTTTGGTGTAATTACCTAAAAGAAATAAAGATTCCTACTATAACAAGAATGTATAATGTAAAAGACGCAAACTTCCTTTTAATTTTAATCTTTATATAACATAAAATAAAATATTCAGCCCCTCAGTTTGGTATGTAAACCTTATAATACCATTGATTAAAAATTGTAACAACATTCATCACTAAAATTTTATTTATTGCTTAATCAATAAACTTTTATCATTTTTCGTTTATATCCCATAAACTATATTTCCTCAATAACTATCAATTGAACCCGTAAGTGTTGCACCAATAGTCACTCAAGAACCACAAGTTTCGCAAATATAATTATTTGCCGCTATATATTATCACTTTACGTGGGTATTCGTCTATTTTATAAAAGTATTTACGCAACTAATCAAACATTATTAAAACAATATAAAAATACACTATTTGTTCTTAAGGTTGTATCCAAAATACATATTTCCTTCCAAATCCAAATAAATACATCAAACATTCCCAACGTCTCCATTTTGCTTCTCCAGTGGTCCTTTCACCTAACGGTCGTTAATCAATGCAAATTAAATCCCTGATGTACCTTGCATATGAGGGAAATTATTCTTTTCATAGCTTTGTATTTTTTTATCGCATTTGGTTTTATTTCATCGAAATAGAATTTGCATAGTGGTTGAAGGCAAAAGAGCAACAAGTTGCGCCGCTAGCCTTTTTTGGATTACTAAGCTAACTCTTTTGAAAAATACATTCGTAGATCTATGTATCATTTTACTTCTCCCTCCTTTCCTATTTCTCTCTAAAAAATACCACCATCACCTCAGTCACCTCCACCACCATCCTCATCTTGTTACTACCACTGTCACCATCATCTCGTTGATAGAACCAAACAACTATCATTAATTGCTAATGATTTTATGATTTGGGATTTAATTATCTCCTTTGTTTTCTATACATGTTAACTTAGGGTGGTGGCAATCATGTCTCTGAAAAAAACACATACCTCTCAACCCACCAATAATATCAATCAATTTCATTCATACTTTTTTCATACCTCTCAACCTTTTTTAGTGACAACCATGATTCCATACCTCAACTAATTTTATTTTTTTATTTTTTATTTTCATAAATTATATTAAACAATTTAATAAAAACATAAATATTTTATTAATAATTAAAAGAAAATTACATAATACGTTGAAAAAAAAAACATAATTATTTCTAAAAATCGGTAGGCCATCCATATTTCGCCGCGTAATCACATGTTTTCTTAACAGCGATTTCTCGCATAACCGGATTGGTTATGTGCTCGTGCGGCTCGTTATAGAACTTCATCGCCCGAATCATAGCCTTTTCTTTAGCATTAGCGAGTTGTGCCGCCATCAACTTTTCGGGCAATTCATCATTTGCACGTTTTTTTTCCATCGCCTCCTCCAACATTTGTGCTTTCTTTGCCATGTAGCTCGAAGTTCTCAACAACACTATTCTTTGTCGACGCCTCACTATCGGTCCTTTTCCCTTTTCTTTTACGTGTAGGAGTTGTGTCGTCATTTAGATCGGGAATAACAGTTTCGACATTGTCATTGCTTCCTGACTCGTAGTAGCTAGATTCTGACGACTTTCTTCGTTTTTCGGAATGAGATGCCGAAGATTCTTGAACAAAACATGGTTGTTTCAACCATTTGTCTTCTCCCCTAACAACCTTCCATGCTTCAATATGAGTAAAAGACTTGCCCTTATTTTTCTTATCATAATCGGCCATGGTATTAGTCATGACGTTAATATCGTCACACCCACTCTCACGAATACGAGTCTATAATTATCGGTGGTGGAAGTTGGGTATAATATTGTTGTTGAAGGTATGGATTCATCGGTGGTGGAGGTTGGGGATAGTAGGCCGATTGAGGACTCATTTGGTGTTGAGGGTATTGTTGATTAATCGGTGAAACTTGCGGACAAACATGTTGTCCACGAAAGCCCCGTCTACGACTTCTTGATTTTCTTTGATCCATGCAACAATTTTTTTGCTTTCTTTTATGAGATATAGAAAGATTTTTATTTGAATTGGAAGTAATTTTGACAAATGAAAGTATTGTATTTATAAAGGATTTTTTTTTTTATTTTTTGCACTGCCAACGTTCCAAAATTGGTCCAACGTTCAAAAAAAATAAATGATCCAACATTCATTTCCTTCCAAACTGTTGAAGCATGAAACGCCGCCCAAGCCATGCCGTTTAGCATACCGTGAAGGTGGCAGCGGTGTTCACCGCCGGTATGGCTCAAACTGCAGCCCATACCGTTGCCACTCCCACCATCCTTAAGACATGGATTAAGTCATCTCAATTGTTAACATTTGTTTTTGGATCTAGAATTATTAATATTATAATAAACTCATTTTTGCAATACATGTACTAAAGATAGAGATATTGCCTTTAGTAAAAGGAAAAATGAATTAGTTTTAATTCCTTTTTCAAGTCATATATGGACATTCAAATCAGATCATCCAACTTTGTATATCCTATATAAGATTTCTTAAACAATCATAACTGTATCTTTACTTATTCTTTTATTTAATTTTTAAATTCTTAAACACTTAAAACTTAATGAAACTTACATATGATAGTATTATATATCCTACTAAATTCAAACAAACACTAGACGAAATTCAAACAAACATAAGAAAAACTTTTGGTATATTATATATGATATATCATAATATTATATTCCATATGGCAAACGTTAATATTATTGTTTGTATCTTTTAATTTGTCGATATCGTACTTTTCATACTTCTTGCATATTGCATCTACTCTCGTTATCAAATATGCTACTCCCATGTATACATTTAGAAACCGCTAAATGGTAAAAATAAAAAAACATACGCTTTGCATCAAGGGTCGAACCAGAATCATGATTTCGCAAATATAATGACGTTGTATACCGTCACTTGCACGGGTATATGTATATGTGTAGTGTTTTACAAAAGGAGATGCATTCTAAAATAAAAAAATGAAAAATTACAGTAAGTGTTGATGCTCAATCATAAAAGAAAAAAAAAATGTTGAATTTCGGAAAATAATCGTGTGAACAAAATAAAGTACGTTTTAATGTTTTATCATGTTACACATTTTTAAGACTTCAATTGGAGGGCTTGCTCCAGCACCTTTAGATGACCTGTTTTAGTTTCATAAATAAATAAATAAAACCGATGATTTTTGCATGCACTCAATCTTAATTCGTCACCTCGTCGCATGCTATAAACGATATATATATATATATATATATATATATATATATATATATATATATATATATATATATATATATATATATATATATATCACATAATGCCTTTTTTTTTTTTTTTTTTTTTTTTTTTTTTTGTTGTTGTTGTTGTTGTTGTTGTTGTTGTTGTTGACAGCAAAAGATGAATTATATTAATCATCACATCATATGTACAAACATAAGAATAGAGAAAGATTTGGACAATCCTCAAATCTTTATTCAAACTGCTCAATACAACTACTACATAAACAACATACATCAGATTACCACTAAGCAATCTGACTCAACAAACACTCTGCCTAACACAATCAATCATTAAGAACATAATATTCACCTTCACTTCAAACAGCCTCTATTCACCTTTATCTTTGCACATTAACCATCTAGCTACATTTTCATCTTACTCTTTTTCCATGAATACTCAACCAGCACCCACAGTAAACATAGCAAAAAGGGTTAATGGCTTTACTAGGCACCCATAACCCCTCCACAGAAGGGCTCTTCCAATTTTACTACATTTCCATATCTAGAATGGCTTCATATAACTAGAAACACACACCTCCAGTGAGGACCAACCTTAACCTCCTGTGGGAATGTAAAGTATGGAACATGAAGTGTAATCTTTCACCACTCTCAATTCCATACTACTTACACTCCCCTCCAAGACCATTTACCCTCACAAAAGGAAGCCCTACATTATGGTACATCCATACTGCTAGACCTCCTACACAACCAACATAGCTTTTCTAGTTCCCTCCCAAGGCCAAACATAGAAAAACCTATGGGGCTAATGTAGGTACAGTCACACAGTTAGGACTCCAAGGTACTAGGTACTCCACATTTTATAATGGCCTGAATATTGAAATTAGCATAAAACCTTTTTTTGATCCAAACCGTTGATATCCACATTACCAAAACACCCTTTATCCCAACCAAGATGCATCATACAAGAATAAGTTTATTTCTGTGATTGAGTTGCTGGCTGACTTTTTATTATCCACAAACAAAGGCTGCACATTCCACCTTTTGTATACCTGAATAACTTGATTTGTTTCATGAACTCTTAAACCCATTAGCCTCAATATAACAGTATCAATAATTGCATCAGTCAACACCTGTTCATTTCTTCTCTTATGTGTAAAAATTCTTCTATTTCTTTCCTGCCACAAATAGTATACCATTGCCCCAAACACCAATTTTCCCACAATGCTAACTATAGATCTATTAGTGTACTTTGTGGCAAGATCATATACAATATCTTTCCACATAGCTTGCACTTGTCTCAACGCTTTAATATTCTGAAAAAGATTCCACACAGTTTTAGAATACTTACATTGGAAGAAGAGGTGATCATG
Source organism: Artemisia argyi (assembly GCA_030686995.1). Classification (NCBI taxonomy): domain Eukaryota; kingdom Viridiplantae; phylum Streptophyta; class Magnoliopsida; order Asterales; family Asteraceae; genus Artemisia; species Artemisia argyi. The sequence goes on along the minus strand of CM060683.1, from coordinate 42,420,544 downwards.
TGAATCAGGACACTCTTTGCACAATGGGCATTTCATATTGATATCATTATTCCATCTCATCATTCTGTCTTGTGTTTGAAGTCTCTCATTTACTGCCATCCACACAATAAACATATGACTTGGGAAAGAATAGGAGTTCAGGAATGCAAGTGTTTAGTTGATAAAGTCAGAAACAAAATATCAAGCTGGAAAAATTGTTGCCTTTCTTATGCTGGGAGACTTCTTTTAATTGCATCAGTACTTGAGTCTATTCAGGTCTATTGGGCTTCTGTCTTATTGCTGCCAAAAACCACTATTAAAGACATCAATAAGCTCCTAAAAAGTTTCTTGTGGAGTCATGGTGATGATACTAGGGGCAAAGCAAATGTGGCATGGAAAAATGTATGCAAGCCAAAATGCCAAGGTGGATTAGGTTTGAAAAATATTGAAGTATGGAATAAAGCTTTGCTTGTCAAAAACCTGTGGCATGTGGCCAGTGATAAAGATTCTTTGTGGGTAAAGTGGATTAATATAGTCAAGCTTAAAGGTAGAAGTGTTTGGGCTGTCAGTGAAGATTGTAGTGATAGTTGGGGATGGAGAAATTTATTGAAGATACGAGAAGAGATTAAAGAGTTTTGTGTAATGAAAATTGGGAATGGATGCAAAGCTTCAGTCTGGTATGATCATTGGAGTCAAATTGGTGCATTATCTTCTTTTATTACTCATAGGGATATATATAATGCAAGGCTGAGTACAAATATGGTAGTAAAAGATATTGTCAGTAATGGGGAATGGATGTGGCCAACTGACTGGTATGATAAGTATCCTTTGATTAATCAGACACAAAATGTGGTGCTTAATGATGCTTATGATGAATTGATGTGGAAAAGTAAAAAAGACAAGATGGGTCATTTTTCTATAAGGCAAACTTATACTGATTTGCAAGAGGAGGAAGGAAGTGTTAGTTGGAATAAGTTGGTATGGTTCACTCAGAATATCCCAAAACATGCTTTCATATTATGGCTTGCAATACAGAACAAATTGGTGACACATGATAAGATAAAGAGGTGGGGGGTTTATGATATGATGGTTTGCAATTTGTGTTATGAAGATATGGACTCACACGAGCATTTGTTTTTGAGTGCAAATATGCAAAAATGTTATGGTCAAAAGTTTGTAGAAAAATTGGACTAAATTAGGAAGATATGGAGTGGAATAACACGGTTATTACTTTAGCCAACATGGACAATGGAAGCACAATTAAAAGCATTATAAGAAGACTCAGTTTGGTTGCTAGTGTTTACTTGATTTGGAGAGAAAGGAATAGCAGAATATTTAGTGAAGAAAAAAGGAGTGTGGAAGAGCTTTTTGAGGTGTATATTGACACTATCAGGCTCAGATTGACTGGACTCAAAGCAAAGCCAACTGTTGCAGTTTTCAATGCTGAAGAAGAATGGAATGTGCAGATGGTTCCAAGAGTCAATCCTACACATCAATAAAATAGTATGCTATTAGGATAGTATGGTTTTGAAAGTATGGAGGTTGTGTATAGGGGTGTTTGGAATAGCAGGTGATTCTCATGTACTGCTGCAATATGGTTATTAACCATTACAGAGCTTTTCAAAACTTTTGGAAGCTGCTGTATTTGATTTGTTCATCACTTGAGATGGCCCTGTATCTTGGATCATAGGATGCTTGGATTTTGAGTTTCATTATGTTATGTTCTAGGCCTTGGTGGAGGTAAGTGCAGAATAGTATGACTCAAAATTCAATGCTGATTTTGTTTCCATAAAGTGGGTTTCCTCAATGTGGAGGGTAGTATGAACTTGTAGGGTGGTACATGGGGTGATTGGAATAGTGAGGGATGAAAGATGACCCTACTTGGTCCATTCAATGTACCACCAAGGGGGCATGTAGATTCTCCCTCAAGGTGAGTGTTTCCAAACCCTTGAAGCCTTTTGTAAAGAGGGAAATGTAGAGGGTTTGGAAGAGCCCTTGACTGGAAGGTTGGAATCCTAACGAAGCCATACACTTGCTCTCTTTTGGCTGTTGTGGGTGCTGGATGATTGGCCTTGGGAGGGGGGTGATATGGAAATGTAGTTAGATGGTATTGGTGCTTAAAAGGTGATTTCATGGCTGTTATGAACTTTGGTTTTGACTGTGATGAGTTGTATATCATCAGACATCATAGTTGTTTAGTGTTGTCTGAGATTGGATGGAGTATGTTAGATTTGTAGTTTTGTATTTCCTTATGCCTGATTTAGGGCATGTCCTAATCAGTAGTTTTGTTCTCTTAAGTTGTACTATAATATGGAAGATTAATATATAAGTTTTCACCTTTGCACCAAAAAAAACATATGACTTGGGATACCTTGAGTGTACCAAATCAGCTTACTCCACTGAACCTCTACTTCATTTTCCCTAAGATCCTCCCATATTGCCTTGATGCTAAAATTAACTTTCTTGTTTCCATTAGTCTTCCACACAGCTTTGTCTTCCTTATTAATTAACACTGGAACTTTAACAGTTTTTAAAACAGGGAATTGAGAGGACCATTGATTTGGCCACACCCAATTACCATTGATGATCATGTCAGACACAGTACATTCCAAACTAAGACCAACTTTAAGAATTTCATCATCACTTATAATTTCACTCAAAGGCCCTTTTTCACTCCACCAATCATACCACATAGAACTTTTCTTCCCATTACCAATATCATAGAAAATATGCTTTTTAACTTTATCCCTTATTCTCAACAGGTTTTTCCACATCCAACAACTATCAGAGTAGTTAAATTCCACATTCCAAAGTAGGTGTATTTTAGTTTGTGCAAATCAAAAGTAGGTGTATGCAAATCTTTGGTCGTTAAGTACCAAAAAGATTGACCCGTTAAAATCGGCTGATATCTTCAACTTTGATGTTAATTAAAATCCTTGACTTCGATTATTGATACCCTATTTAACAACGTTAATTTTAAGAGTATAGATTTTTATATATATGTTGAACCATTCAAGTCAGAAAAGATGACAGATTTGACTTTAATTAGAAGATACCTAAGGAAGATGATAAGATAAATAAACCTCGAGTCCTTTACTCCTTGAACAACAAAGAAACAGATACTTTTAACAATGATATGATGTATGCTTCGAGCTTCTCGTTAGCCTTTTAATGTGATCTTTTTGCCGTAAAAAGAAAACCTTTGACGACGACCATTGACGATTCATCGGCGATGGAGATCTGGTTCATCATAGTCGTCACCATCTGTTTGGCTGCTCTTATCAGAGCCACACTATTCAGCTGGAGAACGGGTAAGAAACTACCACCAGGGCCATCATTCCTTTACTCCACCTACTTAATACTAACCAACTCAGTCTATGACTTTGAACCCATTCTCATAAGGCTCAAGGCCATATATGGACCGCTCATCACTCTTCCCATCGGTTTCAACCGGTCCTTCTTCGTTGGGAGTCATTCACTCGCCCATGTGATCCTCATTCAAAAAGGTGCATTGTTCTCTGACCGTCCTAAAACTATCCCTGTGCTCCGTATATCCACTTCCCCCTATGGCCCCACTTGGCGGATACTTAGACGAAATCTGACATCTGAAATCATGCATCCGTATAGGATCAAGTCGTCTTCATGGGCTCGTAAGTGGGTCCTTTGTAACTTGATTGATAAAATTCAAGAACATGCTGCTGCTGCGGACGGAGTCATGGTGATTGATCATTTTCAGCATGCCATGTATAGCTTGTTGGCGTGTATGTGTTTTGGACAGAAATTTGATGAGGGTCAGATTAATGAAATTGCTAAGGTACACCGCAATATGCAGATGATGATTGGGCGTTTTAGGATGCTTGCTATGTTTCCAAGGCTGAGGAAGATATTGTTTCGAAAGAGTTGGAAAGAGTTTGAGAGAGTGAGTAATAATAATGAACAAGTGTTCATTCCAATAATCAAATCCCGAATTGAGTCGGCTAATTCTGAGAAGCAGAACTTGGCCTACGTTGACACACTAGTGAACATACAACTTCCCCAAGAAGAAGCTGATAACCGAAACAGTGGTAAGCTTACTTTTAAAGATATGGTGGATTTGTGTGGTGAGTTCTTTAATGCTGGCACAGAGACCACCACTACTTCTCTACACTGGATCATGGCTAATCTTGTGAAGTTTCCACACATTCAGAGCAAACTCTACGATGAAATTGTTGCAGTTGTTGGACCACCACCTCCACCGCCGCAAAAGAAGGCAGAGCTAGAATCCGTTATAAGTGAAGAGGACCTAAAGAAGATGCCGTATCTAAAAGCGGTGGTTTTGGAAGGGCTGAGGAGACATCCACCTGGGCATTTTGTGTTGCCACATAGTGTCACAAAGGAGACAGAGGTGCAAGGTTACACGATTCCTCAGGGTGCAACCATCAGTTTCTTGGTGGCTGAGATGGGTTTGGATCCAAAGGTGTGGGATGATCCCTTGGAGTTCAAGCCAGAGAGGTTCTTGTCGAATGATGGTAGTAATGGTGAGTTTGATATAACAGGAAACAAAGAGATAAAGATGATGCCTTTTGGTGCTGGAAGAAGAATATGTCCGGGCTATGAATTGGCACTGCTTTACTTGGAATATACTGTTGCCAATTTGATGTGGTATTTCCATTGGACTACTCCCGATTGTCATCATGTTGATCTTTCTGAAAAGGCTGAGTTCGTTGTGACCATGAAGAATCCTCTGATAACACGTATCACTTCTAGGAATGAAAAAAGAACCACTTGAGTCGTCGTTACATACATACATACTGCACACTATGTTTTCATTGTATACTATTAAAACATACACGTCGTTATATGAATTGTCGTTATATGAATTATTCTCGTAATGTAACAACTCGCTCTTGCAATGTATAATAATAACACACCGTACCCTGGCCTTTATATGATTCAACTGCAATTATGTATGTGCTTCTGAAGCTGGTATATGATTGACTATATATATAAGCATGTCGTCTAATTCAATTATCTTAAATCTTCATGATTAAAAGAAAGTCAATATTATTAATTAGTATCTTTCTGCATAACACTTTCTTTTGAACGACAACAAAGATTTATTAGTAATAAACTAGCATGGAGCTATAAGTACCCAAAAAGCCTTCAAAGATTTTTTTGGCATTCTTTAACAGTCAACAAATGTATTATCACCCTCATATGAATTGTCCCCACCCGAATGTATTGTCCAACTCCAGAACCTAATCATTGCACCTCAGCGTTTTGATGTGTAAAATCTTGTCTTAAATTTATAATACCGAACTAGCCTATAGATTAACATTAATGAGTAATGTACCTGATCAGTTATAGCTACAATGATGAGCACGGGTTGTTCGCGAGTAGCGAATTGACTTAAGCTAAATCTAGTGGCAATTACTAAACTAATTATCTAAACACTTAAAAGGAGTTGAGAGATTCACACGATTTGATTACTTAAACTAATAAATAAAACTAAAACAATAATAAAAATGCTAGGTTGTGGTCGATGGGAGAAGAACGTGCTATCTATAAGTACATCCTACAATTTTTCTTGATTTGTTTACAATATAATGATATAGTATTACAGTAAAACATCTATAAATTAATACTCGATAAATTAATAACCTCAATAAAATAAATAATTTGTCCAATCCCAACTTGAAACAAGTACAAATATGAACCCAATCAATAAAATAATAAGATAATAATTTTTTAAAACCCCAATGTATGTGTATATTAGTCCCAACGAAACTATAAATTAATAATTAAAAATTCCATATATAAGCAGGGGAAATCTTACCTGCTTTCCTTTGAAAAAAAAGAGGGGCAGTGATTAAACAGAAAGAACCATGAAAGTGCAGGGGCTTAATTGCAAAAATTTTTAATTTTTTTTCAAAAGAAAGTAGATAACTTACATGCTTTTTAAAGCAGGTAAGATTTCCCCATATAAGTATATATGTGTGTGTGTGTGAGATACACTTCAAAATCCTAAGATTGTTTAGAAAAAAATGATTCATAGTCACTTGTTTTTTTGTTAAACTTCAAATCTCTATTGAGTTTATCTTGAAATCTTCTTATTTCACTAAAGGGTTTGTGCGTTGTCTTCTCGTATTGCAAGAAAAAGTGTTAATTTATTTTCATAAAGTATGCATGTGAATTCATAAAATGTTAATTACAACTTATTTTTCGTCTCTAGTGAATATACATTGTAACTAGCTAATATATTAGACTTAAAAATTTAATGGCCATACGTAAAAAACCTTGTTAAATTAATAGATTATTAATTTATCGATATAATAATATCTCACTAAATTAATAAAATATCCCGATCCAACACTATTCATTTATAGTTTTAGTGTACTTCAATGGGTGAACCATATTGAGAATTATATCCTTACCAAATGAAAATTTAAATATTTTACAAAAAATGATGCATGGTTTACAACTCTTTAAAGCAACCAATTTTCATAATTACAAAAACCAAAGCATGGTGTACAACAAAAAATAGTATGGAATGAAATTCAGACCAAAATTCTATGAATTCTACATTAATGCTATTAAAAACACCTCTATACCCAAAATTACAACTATTTAAGCACAATGTACAACCCTCCATCAAAACCCATCCATATTTAATTCCGACCCATATAATTCCGTATTGAAATATTTTGCTTCCACTATAACTATTCGAGGCTTAGGTACCCTGCGCCAAGAGTGGTGTTTTCCTCCAAAACGCAACATGACGGCGCTACCACGGTATCGTGGATCGCGTTTTCGCATCTTGAGCGGTCGTGACCAGCCGAAATTATCCCGGAAAAAGCAACCGGACGGCGCCACCCGCACACCGTGGCTCGCGTTTTCCTTTTTTCTTTTTTCTTTTTTTTTTAAATATCAAAGGAAAAAGGTGTTGGTTACGTTTCATGTAAGAGAAATTCAAGAAAGAAAGATGGTGTTTTGGTGGCTGAGCTTGTTGATGAGAGGATACATATTTTTTTTTCTTTGTTCAATTGTCAGGTCCAGGGTTTAATGGCTGCTTGTGTAAATCGAAAAAGATGAGTTGTGTGACTGCGTTTGTTAGAGATATTTTTATATCATTTTGGTTTAGGGTTATAACTTGGGTAAACTTGGGCAAAAAAGTTTCATTATTAGTGGTTGGGCTGATTATTCGATTGTTGTATAGACTATGGACCAAGTACAAAGAGATAAAAATTTGGTTAATCGGAATTTAATTATAAACTTTATTTGTACTCCTTTTATGTATTTTTTTATTAATTAAAATTTAATTTTAGTTAAATGTTTTGTTTTATTTAAATAAATGAGAATAAAATAAGATTGTGGGTCCAAAGGTGCACGACGGCACAAAAATATGGTGTTATATGAGGGAGAGGTGTTTTTGGTGTTATGGTGAATTCTGGTATTATGAGAAAAGGTGCTAATGTGGCAGTACTATTCTTATAACACCAGCGGGATGACACCAATGGCCGCATTTTGAGAGCCGTTTTCCCCAAAAACGCAACGAGGAGGCGCCAAGATGGTACCGTCCCTCATGTTTTCGAGCGCTGAGCCGTCATGACCAGCCAAAATGGTCCCAAAAAACGCAACGCGATGACGCGAGGAGGGTACCGGGATCGCGTTTTCCCTTTTTTTGGGTGTTTTCCCCGTTCTTTTTTTTCACTTTTGAACAATTAGTTTGTGTTTCGAATTGGAGCTGTTGTAATTCGAGTGTATGATTTGCATCTGGTTTGTGTTATTCCTATGAAATGAAAGAAACAAAATGATGAGATTTGTTTACAGGAAATGCAACGAAATTTCGTTGAAAATAACTGAAGGAATATTGTGAAATTCGTTTGAGATAAGATTGAGGTGAAATGAAAAATTTATGTGGCTACGTATGGTAGGGAATGAATGAAAAAAAAAAAAAAAAAAAAAAAAAAAAAAAAAAAAAAAGAGTTAAAAGTGCTACTTATATTCTAAGTTTAGGGTTAGTGTTATTTGGACAACATATGAGTTTTGGTTAAATTGGCCAACGTGGGCTTATCCAACTTTTGTTAAAGATTTTGGCTGGTAAATTGGTAATCGCTATCCGAAAGTTAGCTTAAGTTTTTTGGATATGAGCTGAATTGTTGGTTTATAAATGTCTGCTGAGATTATTCGGGTTGTGTGATATATACAACTACCTAAGTACAATGTACAAATACAATTATTTAAAACACAGATAAAACTAAAAAAATCTTTTAACTACTTATAATTATACTACTGTCTTAACTAAATTTATTGTTATTTGTAAATTAATTGTTAGAAAAAAGTGTGGTCGTATAACATCACATTGCCAGGAAATATAGTCACAGGGTACCCGCCGCCGCATCACGCGGGTACCCTGCTAGTCAATTTTACTTATGGTATGATTAACCTGATTGTAGGGATTGTGTAATAAATGGATTGATTCTCTCAAGGGACTAACTTGTAACTTAAAGGATAATGAGAGGGCTGGAGCTAAAGTTTTTGTGATGATTTTGAGTATAAAGTCTCATACCCACGCCTTGGTTAAAGACACACAACACAATAAAACTTACAGAGAATATCATCTCTATCATCTTTATCATCTCTTATTTGAGATTGTTTATCTCTTTGATATTCAATCTTTCTGGTATTGTAATCATTCGTCTACTAGTAAATCATTCAATCACGAATTATAATTTCATTGCGTTGTTTATTTTCTGGGCCCATTTAGATCTGGTTTAATTCAGTTGGTTATACTTTTCCACATGGTTTCAGAGCTATAACACTCTGATCACTATCATGTCTGGGAGATTCTTGCTTAGTTGAGTTAGGGTTTGTTCGTCCGAGGTGTTCCTAAGCAATCATAGGTTTGCGAATATGGTTTATTGTTATCCAGTGTGGTTAATTGTTGGGATATTGGAAAATTATGGTTTTTGTATGAACCCTAATTTTTGGGGGTTTCTGTCCACGCTTGATTGCCTCAATTGTGAGGCGTAATTCTACATTCTGTTGATCATATTTCCATCGTAAAATCCTTCTACTCACTTGATCTTTTTGTGTGCTTGATTGATATCAGTTGGCTATTTTTTAAAATTAAAATAAAAAAGGGTAAATAAATTAACAAAAATATTCCAAAAAATGATGATACTTCACCAAGTGGGGCTGGTTCGAGTGCTAGTGTGTGACAACCGGCAATTTAGGGAGCCATTTTGAAAACCCGCATTACATTAAAGTTCGTTTATAAATCTTTATGTGAAATTTTATTCGTAACGAACTTGTAAGACCTATTTTATGGTTAATTATATTTAATATCGTTATGGGATTTGAGATTTATTTAATGATTGTTATGGAAATATACTTGGTGATTTATTTTTGAATTCTCACTTGGTACTACGTTGACTCCGGCACTAGGATTACCTAACAGAAATTTTGTGACTTGATTTTTACAAGTTCGACAATATTTAATTATTTACGGAACGTTTCGCGTGATATTAGACGTTTTGAATTGAGTTCGGGTTTTGGACCGTGTGTTTTACACTCAACCTTTTATTACCCACTCTTATTATTATTATTATTATTATTATTATTATTATTATTATTATTATTATTATTATTATTATTATTATTATTATTATTAAAAGAAAATGATTTTTTTTAAGTAAACTACAAAAATCGTCCATGTGGTTAGTACCACACACACACCAACACTTCATCCTCACCTACTTCTAACCCTAGCCGCCGAACACTATTCCGGCCACCACCACCACTACGCCGCCCTCACAACAAAACCACCACCACCATCTTGTTCCTTATCCTTTTCTCTTTCTTTTGGTGTATTATACGCGCCGTATAACCCACCTTAACACCTCTAAATCTTATTAAATCCGACCCAACTTTATTGTTTTTACTAGATCTATTCGATTGGAGGTTCAAGAAGGTGAGTATGGTCGATTTTGGCTTTTGGGTGCCTCGAATTTGTATTAAATCCGTGGCTACATGGATGTTCTTCATGGGAATCGAATTTTTTTGTTGGGAAATAATGTTTTTGATGTTAAAATAATGGTTTGGTATCCGGGTCTTGGTGTTTCTTTGATGGTTCAAGCGAACCGTGAGTCTAAGACTCACGGCTTGTTGTGGGATTCGAGCCTATGGCTCGTTATTTTGCTTCTTGTGGCCTTGAGCTCATGGTTTTCATGTCTTATTTGCTTGGAGTTAGTTTGACTCGATGGAGTCTTGGTCCTTGTGGCCGAATATGGTTGATCGATGCCACGACCCAAGTGGGTCGAATGGGCAGTTTTGGTGTGGCTCCTTGGAGCTTATTTTGTGACCTCATGGTTATTGGTTCGAGTCATGGTGACTCATGGTTTGAGCCGAGACTCAAGTGAGTCGAGGGCTCGGGTTTGGCTTGGTAAACCGACCTGATATTGGACCTTGTTTACATTTATATTTTCTTGTTATATTTTTGTGGACTTGTTATTGTTTTGACACTTGTTGGATTCGGCCGAATGTTTGGTTGAGTCGAGATCATTTTTGGTCTCGACAAGGGATTATTGTTTTATTGAGAAGTTGTTGTCGAATGGTAAAGTGGGGACCGATTGTGAGACGGTCACTTAGATTGACAGAGATAGGTTAGTCGGGTGCCGTAGTCGGACCCTATTGTTGTAGCACGTGTATTGGGAATGATTTGGACGGAGTTGGATTGATTATTTATGACTTGCTTACATTATTTTGGACTTGGACAATGAGCCGAGAGTAATGACTCGGACATGTGACCATTTCGTATGACTCGATAATTATTTACAATTTATAACGCAAATAATAAAACTCGTAATAATATTATTGGTAATATAAACGTTTATATAAATATATAGACGTGAATAACGTATATATAAATATATAAATGCGTATATTAATAATAACAAAAATCACGAGTAGTATTATAAATAATGCGACTACATGTATTATGCTACGAGAGTAGCGTAATATTATTGGAAGCATTATTATGAATAAATATTATAAATAACGAGAAATTCTCGACGTTAACTAAATATTAAATGAAATATTATTTTATATATATAACGAGGAAAGCTATCGAGTTATGCGGAGTCGTGGTCACTTGAGTCCAAGTGAGTTATTGTTTGTGACTTTTGTGTTGTCACGGATATATGACGATTAATATAAACATTTTCTATAACTAAATAACTTACTTAATCGATAGGTTAAACCGAGTTATTTGGCTATACGAAATGAGTATATTAATGGGCATCGTATCCTACGACGCCCATAGGTTGTGGTATATGTATAGGATAATAAATCACTAAATATATATATCGGGAAATCTGGCCAATTTGACGATGTATATAAGGAGTTTATTAGACTACAATATATGCCATATAGTATTTTTGTGCTATGTGCTTTAGGTTGGGTGTAATCTTGGAACGGTATGTTACGTAAATAAATATGGGGATTATCAAATCGACGGATTTGATAAACTTCAATGATTTATTTAAATAATGTATTGGGCTAATATTAAATCTATAGTTTATTTTATTATCCTTTTGTGAGACTTTTTGGTTTGTTTGTGTCGACCCACCACCCGTATGGATACCAAACGTAAAACTCCAAACTAATACGAGAAATGGATTTTCGGAAAATAAAACGGAATACGTCCGGGTTTGGGAATATTTGATTTTGAGGAAATGACTTCTGAACGAGTTGACATTGTTAGGTTGTGCCGAGTCCGTAGTTGCCGTCTTGTGAGTTACTATACGTCTTACTTCTACCAAGTTCTTATTGCTGATTTCTGGACTTGAGGTGAGTCATAGCCCCACTTTTTAATCTTGAACTATGTTTTCAATACTTGGGGTGAGAAACGTGCAAATTATTTTATGTGGACTATTATCGCTTTTATATTCTTTCTAAAACTTGCTATGCGTATGGACTAGGATGTATTGTCAACTTTAGTCACATAGTTTCGTGTGTACTATTCAAGGTTGGCTTATTTTGATATTGGTGAATTGTCAACTTTAGTCACATAGTTTCATGTGTACTATTCAAGGTTGGCTTATTTTGATATTGGTGAATTGTCAACTTTAGTCACATAGTTTCGTGTGTACTATTCATGGTTGGCTTATTTAGATACTATAGTGTGCACCTATAGGTTATTAATACTTCGGAGGTTATCCAAGTATTTATGATATTGCGGGGGTTACCCGAATATCTATGTTAGAGCGGAGGGTATCCGTGTGTTATGTTGGAGCGGAGGGTATCGGCAGGCTTTTAGTAAATCCTTAGTCTAGCTAGCAAGCGTTTTGCGTAGATGTCCACTATATTGATGATGAATTTAAACCTATGATCTCACCAGCGAAAGCTGACTTTTAGCACGTTTTCTCAGGTAATTAAGCGATGATTTGGATGCATGGATTGGAAGGCTCGGCTAAGGCACCTGGTTTATGGATCTATTTTTCTAAAACTCTTATATTTAATTGTGGACCTACGTTTATTTCTTTTGGGCCTGACTCTGAATGATGTTGGGATAAATGTAAACTTTAAAACCCCGTTTTGGTTGTGTTTTTCTTATGTTTACTTTATCTCGTTCTTTTATGTCTTGTGTTGGATACCAATCCCCGTAGCACCCCGAAAGCCTGTTGAGTCTTCTGCTGTACCAAATTTTGGGGGTGTTACATAGTGAAGCAAGCAATCTAATTTTGGGGGATGAACTTTATCTTCACCCTGCTGATGCTAACAGTACTCCATTAATAAACCTAAAGTTTACTGGAACAGATAACTATAAAGTTTGGAATCATGCCATGACATTAGCCTTGCACTCAAAAAATAAACTTGGATTTATTGATGGTTAATGTAAAAAACCAAGTGATAAATCCCTGGTAAATCAATGGGAATGTGCAATTTAATAGTGTTAGGTTGGTTAATTGGCTTAATTTCAGAAGAGCTTTATCTTGGTTAAATATTTTCTAAAGTTCCCTCCGAAGTTTGGGATGAACTCAAAGAGACCTATGACAAGGTCAATGGATCTGTCACTTCTGATCTACATCCTCAAATCAACACTTTAAGTCAAAATGGTTCCACTCTTTCACAATACTATCATAACTAAACTCACTTTGGAAACAGTTAGATGCTTTGGTGAAACTACCAGCATGCACTTGTGATGCTGCAAAAGTTTTTAAAAAACATAATGATCTTATAAAACTCATGCAATTTTTAATGGGGTTAGAAGAATTTTACATGCCCTTGAGAAGTAATATATTAACCAGGGACCTTATACTTGATATGAAAACTGCATTTTCTGTCATTTGTGGAGAGGAATCCCATAGGGTTCTTTATCTGCCACTAGAAACAAGCATCATGTATCTGCATTTGTTGCAAGAAGCTATGATAAAATCAATAACAAAGGGCATAATAACAACAACAAAAAGAATGTGAAAAATTCAAATCTAATATGCTCAAATCCCAACTATTGTTTCATTGGACACACTGTTGATAAATGATATAAAATTGTTGGTTACCCTGATCACATTAAAAAGAAATGGGCAAATCAGAAAACATCAAGCAACAATGCATCTGTAGAGGTTCCTACCTCTATAACCACTACTTCACCTTGTTCTGCTCCATCTCTTTTAGCTGAGCATATTCATCAACTGCTAAACCTTTTGAACTGTTCCAAGAATTCCAACAATACTCATGTCTATATGGGAGGTACTTATATATGTGGAAACACCACTTTTAGAATTCATAAAACCAACAAGGGTTGGATAATTGATTCTACTAGTAACCAACATATGGTTACATGAGAAGAAAAACTTGAAAACATAATGGACATATCTGATCTAAAACTTCAGATTGATCACCCTAATGGCACCACTGCCTAGGGGTGAGCATGGTCCAAAAACCGGACCCGACCGAAGACCGAGAACCGGAAAAACCATAGATCGAGACCGGACCGAATGTGGTCGGTCCGGTCTCGGTCCGGTTCGGTCCGGTCCGGTCTTCGGTCGGTCCGGTCCAATTAGGCATATTTTGGCACGTTTTTTCGGTTTTTTGGTCGGTCCGGACCGGACCCGACCGACCGGACCGAGGACCGAAATAGCCAAAAAGACTAGACCGAGGACCGGACCGAATGTGATCGGTCCGGTCCGGTCCGGTCGGTTTTGTCGGTCGGTCCGGTCGGTCCGGTCCGTTTGCTCACCCTTACCACTGCCTACATAAAAAAAGTTGAAAACTTAAGACTTGGTGATAAAATTATTCTCTATGATGCCCTTTATGTTCCTAAATACACTATTAATCTCCTGTCAGTTCATAAACTAACAAGAGGTAGCAAGCTCTTTATTGGTTTTGATGAACACAAATGTTACATTACTCTGGGACTGGTAGTCAAAGAGAAGGTTTGTACTTCCTTGACTTTAACAATCCAAACAGCTTTGTTAAACCAATAACATCATAAGATGTCGCTCAAATTCTTTTTGGCACTATAGGCTTGGTCACCCATTAGACCAAGTCCTAAAAGATTTAAAACACAAAATTGATATCAAATGGAACTGCAACTCTTCTCCCTGCGACATCTGTCACTACTCCAAACAAACAAGAGAACCATTTTCTTTAAATGAACACAAAACCACTTCTGTTGGGGATTTGACTCATCTAGATGTATGGGGTCCTTACAGAATCACAAGCACAGAAGGATTCAAATATTTCCCTATTGTTGTTGATGATTACTCCAGAACAGTTTGGGTATATCTTTTGAAATCCAAAAGTGAGGTCACAACAAACATAATTGAATTTCACGGATATTTAAAAACTCAATTTGACAAAAATGTTAAGATTTTTAGAAGTGATAACGGAACAAAATTTGTTAACAATAACTTGCAAACCTTTTTCGAACTACATGGAATAATTCAAACCACAATTGCATACACCCCACAACAAAATGGGATACCAGAGAGAAAACACACACACTTGCTAAATGTAGCAAGATCTCTTCTTTTTCAGGGAGAGTTCCACTCAACATTTGGACTGAATGCATCTTTACTGCCACTTACTTAATCAACATGCTGCCTACCTTTGTCCTTAAAGGAAAATCTCCTCATGATCTTGTATTTGGTACTGAACCTAACATTTATTATTTAAGATCTTTTGGATGCCTATGTTTTTCAACTATTTGAACAAACACGGACAAATTTTCAACAAAATCTGAAAAATGCTTATTTATTGGCTATTCCAATACAAATAAAAGGTTGTGAATTACTTAGTTTACAAAGAAAAACTATTTTTTTTTCTCTCTAGGGATGTCAAGTTCTATGAAAACATCCTTCCTTTAAAAATGAAAGGAAAAAAACAACATTTTCAAATCCGATTTCTAAAATAAATCAATTGAACTTTTTTGACAGTAAAAATAGATCTCCACATGTTAATGGCACAGAGATGGTTGATAGTGATAATACATCAATTACCAGCAACTTTGAAGCAACACATATTGAGGATGGCATAGAGTCACTTGACAATGATCACACTTCATCTGACAGTGACTCTGTCGCAACCCAAAAAGTTCACATTCTCATTTACCAAATTGATAATAACAAAGTGGAACCAAGTTCCACTTTTGAGGGTAACGGTTACAACATCCAACATGTTATGGATGAAACTGTTTCTCAAAGAAGGTCTTGTAGGATTTTAAACTTCCAACCAAACTCTCTGATTTTGTTATTGATGATCAAGTAAAATATGGAATTGATAGAGTTGTTAATTATTCAAAACTTAGTAAAGAAAACTATTGTTTTGCTTCAAATCTTAACAAAACTTTTGAACCAAAAACCTTTCATAAGGTATGTAATAACAAATAGTGGGTCACTGTCATGAACAAAGAAATGGAGGCTCTTAATAAAAATGAAACATGGGAAATTACCCAATTACCTTATGGTAGAAAGCCAATAGTGTGCAAATGGATCTATAAAGTCAAATACAAATCCAATGAAGATATAGAAATATATAAAGCCAGACTTGTGACAAAAGGATTCAACCAAAAAGAAGGTGTCGACTATGATGAAACATTTTCTCGTGTAGCTAAAATTGTAGTTGTTATGTGCCTTATAAGCATTATTGTCAACAGTGAGTGGCCCTTATTCCAACTTGATATTAACAATGCCTTCCACTATGGCAACCTAGCTGAGGAGGTGTATATTATACTTCCACCCAGATATTTTTCTGTCAAAGAGAGTGAAAAATAAAAAATCTCTTTATGGTCTCAAACAAGCACCAAGAAAATGGAATGAAAAATTGAGTCAAACTCTTATCATCAATGGATTTAAACAAAGCAGGAGTGACTACTCCTTATTTATCAAAACTGATAGCAACTGTTTTATTGGTTTGCTAGTTTATGTGGATGACATAGTTATCGCTGGAAATAACCTGGATGAAGTCAACAAAGTCAAATACTTCTTAAAAAATAACTTCATGATCAAAGACCTAGGAGAACTTAAATACTTTCTTGTTATTGAAGTTATAAAAACAAATGATGGCATATGTCTCTACCAAAAGAAATATTGCCTTGAAATTCTCTCTGGGTATGAGTATGGCCTCTTAGCATGCAAACCATCTCAAACACCAATTGAATCAAAATTGATCATTGGTGACAAACCTATAAACAAGAAGGATAAGCCTCTAAAAAACATAACTGAATGTCAAAAATTACTTGGGAAACTTATCTATCTTACCCACACCAAGCCTGACATCTCTTATGTTGTCCATTCATTGAGTCAGTTTATGCACTCCCCCTTTGATTCCCATCTAATACTTGGCCTAAGAATCCTAAGGTACCTAAAGCAGGATCCTAGAAAAGGGATCATGATTTCAAAAGGCCCAAACGTGAATTTGTGTAGTTACTCTGACTCTGACTCTGACTGGGCTAAGTGGAGAGCACAAAGAGAACTGTATCAGGATTTCCCGTCTTTATGGGCAATTCCCTTGTCTCTGGAAAACCAAAAAAGTAGACAATGGTCTCTAGATCCTCTACAAAAGCAGAGTACAGAGCTTTTACTTCTGTAACATGTGAGGTCATCTGGCTCACCAACCTTCTGCAAGATTTAAATATAAAAACAGCAAAACCCATCACTATGTACTACAATAATAAGGCTGCCATTCTCTCTTATAACCATTTCTCTATCCCACCTTTTTCCTCCATTTCCAAAATCACAATTTTTCTAACAAATTCTCACTCAATTCTTATCCATTTTTAATTCTGAAACCATCAAACGACTCATCTAATCATTGCGCACATAATGATCTGATCTGATTTGGTTTTTATAAAGTATTGAGAAAACCCCCAAATTGTGTTTTTGGAGCCAATTTTGACCCTGGTTAATTGAATTAGGGCTTTTTGCAGTTTTAGTGTAATCTTTTTCATTTCATTCAGAAAAATCAAAAAAAATAAAATAATAGTAATTCTATTTGAATTGGAGAGTTGATTAAAGTGAAAGGATGTCGGGTAGGAAAAGATCATCTAATCATGTAGTTAGGGTTCTGGCTAGGTATGGAGATTCAATACAAGGTGTTCATATAAATAGTGAAAAGAATAATGGCAAAGGCAACAGGCAGGAGAAAAGAAAGGGTGATGATGTAAAGAATCAAGGGGAAAAAGGAATATACAGAAGATAGGAATAAGGGGAATGAGAGTGAGTTTGATGGTGACTTGAATGGAGAGGGTTTTCCTAGTCTACAAAGTCAGGTAAACACAAGTTCATCAACTGCTAATAGCATCAATAATGATAAAGATTTGAATACTCATGTGATTGATGACAATATGGTGATTAATTCAAATGTTCATGGGACTAGTAGTAATGCAAATGATACTAATAAAAATGCTAGTGTTGCTCAGGAAAATATTAGTTCAAATACTGTAACTAGTGATAAATCATTGAAAAAAAGTTAATACTGATACTTCTAAGAATGAGCCTAACAGGAAGAATGTTACACACTTGTTGATGTTATTAGGGATAATGCGCTAGATAACAAATTACTGGTAGTTCCTACTGAGGTGAATGAGAATGGGGTTGAAATTGCAATATTTGATTAAGAAACTGTTGAGTTAGGGAGTGCTAAGTGGGAGAAAACTATTAGTGGTCAATTTCTTGGCTGTGTGGTAAGTTTCAATGAAGCTAGGTATCACCTAAGAAGAATGTGGAACAAATATGGGCTAGTAGATATGACTGTGAATGCGAAGGGGATTTTTTTTCTTTAAGTTCCAAGATGAGCAGGAGATACTTCAGGTAATAGGCAATGACCCATGGATGGTTAATAACAAACCACTTTTCGTACAAAGATGGAACATTGATGTGTGTTTGGATAAGACTAAACCAAAAAAATTGCGTATTTGGGTTAGGTTGTTGAATGTACCCTTAGAGGCTTGACTCCTCCCAAACCAACCTCACAAATTAACCGGGAATGGTCAACAAGTCAAGCAGTAAGGGAGAAAGTGCAAGATATTAAATCCGTGGAAGTATAGGGAAATCCCCGGGTCGTTATGTCCCAGCGAGATTGAAATTGTGTTTTTGAAACGTTTACGGGAATCAGTGATTGGGAATAGTGACAAATAATGATTTTGGGTTTAATTACACTACTGATTGATATTAAGACAAATAAACAGTACAAACAATTACAGGATTACAGATATAAATAAACGTAAACCAAATAAAAATCAAATACGATTGCAGACTGGAAAAAGGGTAAAATTTGAACAAATTTAAACTAGAGGGGGTGAAATTGAAATTTTTACAAACTTAATATTAAAAGAAAATTTAATTAAAAAGAAAATTATTTTTTTGATTATTTTATTATTTAATATTAATTAAAAACTATTTAATAATTAATTAAAACTAATTTAAACTATTTAATAATTAATTAAAAACTATATTTAACCTATTTAATAATTAATTAAAACTAATTTAAATCTAATTTAAATTTATGAAAAATACTAAAGTGACTTAGAAAAATATGAAAACTTTTTTAAAACTAATTAACAATTACAGGAATCCTAAAAAATTATAAAAAGTTTATAGAAATTATTTTTAAACTATTTTACTAATTATTTACTTATTTATTAATTAAAATCTATTTTAACTAATTTAATTATGAAAAATACTAAATGAATAGTGAAAATTCTGAAATTTTTTCTAAAAATACTTTATGAATTATAAGACCTAGGAAAAATATAAAAAGCTACTAATGTTTATAAATAAGTAGAAAGAAAATTAATTTTTGGCTTTTTTAATTGAAACTAATTAAACTTAATTTAATTATTATAAATACTAAATTAACTCAGAAAATTATGAAAATTTTTCTTAAACTATTTTAATATATAAGAAACTTAAGAAAATTATAAAAATGAAAATTACTTTTTGAAAAAGCTGAGCAATAAGCCAAATGGCTTAAATAGAAACTATCACTATTTTTAAATTTGGTTTTTCTTGGATTTTCTTTTACAAATCTATTTAAACACTGAAATTATGAGACTTTTGTGAAGGTGGACTTATTGAAACTCAAAATTAAGCACTTGGTGAGCTTAAGTGCTTAACAACCAAGCAAATGGCTTATAATGGATATTTCAAGCCTTAATAAGCTCACAATAAGCTGCTAAGCAGGAACCAAAGGGAGATCATGATACAAGCAAGTGAGATGTACAGGAAATAAACTACAACAACAAAAAGAACATACTGAATAAGCTGGGAAACCCCAATAAGCAATTCCAATAACACAAAGGCTAAATAGGCTAAAAGGGGCAACCTGCAGCCTTTTATGGGGCCCACAAGAGTGACCAAGGGTCCAAAATGATGGATGATTTAAAAAGCTTGCCAGGAGGGCTTTCTAATGAGCCAAGGGTCAGGTCCTAAGGTTCTCTAATAAGCTCACAGTGAGCTTGTGAAAGTTGCTCACTTACACTGATGAATCAGTGTAAGGAGTTTGGTGAGCCAACATAGATGGACCAAAATAAGCATGTAAATAAGCTCTAAGATGAAAAGTAAGCATTTGCATAGTGATATGGTACTGTAGGGTTTCCAAAATACCCAAAAGCTCTCAGGAGGCTTCACAAATAAACACCACAGAAGCCTTAGAAAATGAGCTTATGAGTTACACTCCCCTGGTGCAGGGGAGGTTTAGGAAAACTAGGCTAAAACAAGCCTCCAAATAAGCAGTAAAAAAAATAATAAAAATAAGTAAAAATAAGCATAAGAAAATTGAGCTTCTGAACTTCAATTTCCCACAAGCTCAAAAGCTGAATCTTAAATCTGAGACCATGAAAATTCTTGCAAGATATGGAAAAACAGACTTAACTAAGAATTTTGACTTTTTATAAAACTTAATCTAGTTGACTTATATGGATTTTGATCATTCTAATCTACCTAATATGTTGTAATAAGCTGCCAAATAATGAAATTAAGCTATTCTAACAACTATCGAGCTGAAATGCATGATTATGATACCTAACTGCTAGACAGTGAATGCGAATGATGGATCAAAAGGTTATTGTAACTTTTGAACTTAATCCTACTGGTTTAATACTTTATTCACACTATATTGGACTTGAGTATGTTGAGTACATAACTTTCTACTATTGAGAATCACAAAACCTCAGTTAACCATGCAAATCCAAACACCCCTACATGAACCTGTTGTTATCTTTTTGTTAAGCTAATGGCAAAATGAGGCCATGTAACTCCACTTATGCTTCTACCAACTTATGATTGACTGATCTTAGCTCAAGAATACTGAATATGACAGCAAAAACTAACTTAACCACAGAATGCAGAACTTGACTACTTAAGGTAGTTTATAGAAATCTATTATGTCACAAGCTCAAAATCCACTAAACTATTTAAATAAGCTAAAACATGATCTAAACAAGCTGAATAAACAAGATTAAACTAATCAACATAGATTTGATCACTACTACAATAAAATGCAAAAAGATGGGGAAGTGAGCTTACAACTGATCCAATGCACAGAACATGGTACCAAGGCTCAAATCACACACCTAAGCTTCCCATGAAGCTACCAAACCAAAGGCAATCCAGAATACACCTTGCTCCATGCTTCATCTTCATATCTACTGATTTTTGATTTTCTATGTATTTATTTTGAATTTTTTTAGCAATTTTGATTTTCTAAGTTGTACTGAACTAAATGTTTATATGAGCTTGTAGAACTTCTATAATGACCTTATAGAAGCTTTTGGAATACTAGACAACCACCGGTAACATCATTGATACAAATTGAGATTTTTGCTAAAAAGAGGTAGCATAAACTGAAACTTTCACTTGGAATTGCAATTAAGCGTTGAAAATAGTTTAGAATACAATGAAATCACTTATTAAAACACTTAAAAGCTAAGTGTTACAACCGAGGATTTAAATTACACTAAGTCGACATACTACACTAAGCTACAACTAATTTAACTAACTGCTCCTTCACTTCTCCTTCTTTCTTGATTAATAGTGACCCATTAGGGTTTCTGTTTCAATCCCACACCTTTTCTGAGCCCTTGGATCTCTGTAACACATCCTGGTCATTCAATTAATTTTGGCGAGAAAGGGTTTACAAGCCAATTGGGACTGTGAGGCTACAGGCTAGGGTTATAGGGGTGGTGGAGGTGATAGGTGAGCAAGTGGAGAGCAAGTGGAGGCAAAACCAGAGAATGGGATGGTGGTATTGTATCAGTGAGGGAGATGGTGGTTTTGGGGGGAATGGGAGTGGGTTTGACTGGTTTGTTGACCCTGGAATGGGTTGGGTTTGTTTAGTGGGCTGGGCCTGTGGGTGGACTGGATCAGGTTAGGGGATGGTTGTGTTGTGTTTGGATTTGGACTAACATGAATAATGGGATCCGTTTGGTTTTAGTAAATAACAACAATGACCAAAATTGTAATTACTGAAAATTGAGGGGTGTATTTAGGTACTGTTCCAAAGTATTTAAGGAACCATTCTTGCCATTTTTGAATAACCCAAGGACCATAAAAGTAAATGATGAAGCGAAAAATGATCCGTTTTTAGGGGGTCATTTAAACCCGGAATTGAATTTATTTGATCAAATATTGCCCTAAATCATTCCTTTTGTGATTTTAGGCACCTTTGGAGTGAATTCTGGAAAAGGAAGCATTTTGGATGTTTTTTGAGCATAAAAGTGAAGAAAACAGCAAAGTCTTAATTTTCCTTGCTGGGAACAGTACGTGACGGCGTTACAAAATTCTACATGACGGCGTCAAGAGTAAAACAAGAGGTGAAGTGGAATAGAGTCCGTGACGATCCAGAGAGTTTTTCCACTAGGGGTATGACGGCGTCACCATAGGCCGTCATAGTCCCATTACACGTGACGGTCCAGAGAAAATTGCACTTGACGGCGTCAGATCTGGATCTAGGCAATCTGATATTATTATGGGCGGCGAGTTGACGGCGTCATATTTTTCTTCTTGACGCCGTCACAATGGAAAATCTATATATAGTTTTGTAATTTTCATTCATTAAGAGAGGACAAGTAGAGGGATAACTTGGAGAAACCCTAGCACGATTTTCACTGTACTTTCAAGGGTTTTTACCCTTTGAAACCTTTCATGTTCAATTAAGATAAGTATCCTTTCAATTCATTCAATATGTCTATGTGTTGTTTGAATATATCTTACGCTTGTCCTGATTTTAACATGTTAGGCTAGATCTCTTGTGTGTTTGCTTATATGTAGTGAAACCTAGATGTTGATTATGAGTTGATTGCTTGTTTATAATTGTTACGGATGAATGATTTCGATGTTAGGCTTAAGAAAACTGGCAGACTTCCATAGGGTAACATGCTTGAACGTCTTAAGAAACATGAACCAATGCGTACTAGGTTTTTATGGTTGTATTTAATGCATGAGCGAATTCTAGTGATCCCATGTTAGGAGCTTCTTGCAGGCTCGACATAGGAGTGAAGTAGGAGTTTATAGAGTTGGGGAAGTACGTACGCCACCCCACGAATGGTATTAAGGAATATAACCCGTCATCCACGCAATTGTAACAAACTATCAACCTGTAAAAGATATCTAGGGAGTAATGAAATCTAAGTAAACACAATTTTTCCATTTATTTTTACACCACATTAGTAATTAGCTTTATTTACATTTTTGTTATTTTATTTTGATTGCATCTTTAGTTATTGGGTTAGTTGACTAGCAACTAATTCCGCCCACTCTTCCAAAAACCCGAGATTTTAATTACTTTCATAAAAATATAAAAATACAAAAAGAATCATCCCTCACCTCTAGACCTAGTTTTTAGGCTTTCTAATCCTAGCGACACTATTCTTGAGTTGAACGATCAATCCCCCGGTACTTGTCACTATACTATACTACAACGATCAGGTACACTGCCTAGTGGGGTTTGTAAGCTTCTCGAGATCCCTCGAGAGGTAAAGCCTGGTGCAATTCCCACGCATCAAGTTTTTGGCGCCGCAGCCCGGGGAATAGTTATTGTCTAGTTTAGGATTTCTTTTTATTAGGTCTACTTGCTAGATTCCTTTCTAGTAAGATTTTTATTTCTTTTTCATAGGATTTCTTTAGTCTACCCTTTTCTTTGTGCCTTTGTTTGTAAAACCATTTTCATTTGTCTCCATGGCGGATGAAATTCCATTTAGATCATTAACAAATGAGGAACAATTAGTTTACTCGGATAGATTTGCTTCCTGTTGTTCCAATGAATTTTTAAGTGATCTTATATATATACAAGAGGAGATTGGTGTAAAGTTTGATAGGTTTGATGAGTTATATGCATGTGTGGCATATATTAAACAATCATTGTTAGGATCAATTCCTTTTAGTAAGAACCTTTGGAAAAATTTTGAGGAAAGCCTCCATAATTGATGGGTATGTATACATCACAATTTGAGGAAACAATTATGGAGGATTTAGCCGAGCATGATCATATTGAGCAAAAAGACCTAGGTTTTATGATCAATGACTTTGAATCTCAAGAAACACATGATGAGGATATAGATGATATTGAGATAAGGAATGATGAGTTAAATAACACAAACCTACAAGGTACCCCACAACTCCCATCATCACTTGAGGCACACACACCACCCATGACTTACCCGAAAGAAGTAGAAGAGACTATAGGAGCCCCGATAGAAGTAGAGCCCTTAGACCAAACACGACTACATGAAATAGGTTTGAATACTTGTAGTCACAACCTTTCTCTTAGTTCTAAGGAAGTTCCTAGTTTTGATGAGCCGGAGCCTCAACCAAAACCGTTACCTAATCTTCCATCTTTAGATGTGAATTTAGGAATTAAAAAAGGTCCCGATCCACCCATCAAACCATATAGTCCGGGTAGTCTTGGGATAAAGGTAGTAGACTCTAAGCCTTGTAGAGAGGAAGCTATCACAGGAGTGGAAAATGACCTTACATGCTTACATCACCCATTTATGATTGATCACAAGAAACATTATGGGTTTAAATCGGGTTTATTAGGTCAAGATGGATCCCCAACTAGTAGTCTCTTGAAGTTGATGGAAAATGATCCCTTTCTAGGAGAAAATCTTAATCTACCCATTAACTCGATTGAATTAGGTAAGGTTATGATGATAGGAGAACACCCTTTTGAGCATATAATTCATCCACCACTCTTTCCTCACATGGCATATTTCCACCCTAAGGGTGTGTATCGCTACTTTCACCCGCACTTAATCCTAAGTGTAGGGAACACCTTCCCTATTTCCGTTAAATATGGGTAGAGTCAGGCTCGTGACTCGAACAAAAACAAGTGCTTATTGGGAGGCAACCCAAGCTTTATTTATTTATTTGTTTGTTTGTTTGTTTGTTTGATTTTATTTGTTTCCGTTTGCATGTTTTATTTTTGTTGTTTGTGGCTCATGTTTCAAAGTAAATTGTGAGAATGCTTTATTTTGTTTTTAACTTCGTCTTAATTGCATATAAAGGTATTTTGCAAAAGATACGTGTAAGGGAGATCAAAATTTGTTTATAAGAACGGAATTAAGCATGAACCACAACAATATTAAATGAACATGTGTATTAGTATTTGTTAGAGTCAAATGCTTGTATCGAGTCATAATGATGTTTTGCAGGATTTTCCAGGAAGTAGGACATAAGTTTTTCCAGAAACTTAACGTAAAGATTTCTGCAGGTCACTTCTGACGGCGTCAGGAGTTAACTCCTGACGGCGTCATGTGTAAAATTCTGGAAATTTTGCTAGTTTTGTTTTTCTAACGGAGTCTTGAAGTTTTTGTTAATTCTTTAGTTTTATAAACTCCAGGAAATCTGCAAACATTCATTCCACAAGCATTATATTTTACATTGTTTTCTAGGACTTGTTAGTATATAGATTGCCGCCGATTTTACGTGAGGTTGCCTTGCTTGTTTCCTCAGGTTTAACAGGTTATGTATGACAAGAAGATGATTTATTTTTCTGGAAGGGAAGCTTTAATTGATCATTTTCTTGGAGGAAGATCTAACCTTGTTACCACACTATCCACACCGAACGAATCAGGGGAATATTTGATTTCATTCTTTTACCTGTTCTACTTTTACATTCTTTAATTGAACATTGGGGACAATGTTCATCCTAAGTGTAAGGGGAGGGTAAATGATGATACCTTATAGGATACACTTGCACTTGAGTTTGTTTGTTTGATGGTAGGTGTGTAATAAAACTGATATAAATACTTGTTAGTGTAATTTTAGCGCCAAATTAAATTTTTTTTACAACATTTAGAAGTGAAACTTTAGCCTTAGCAAGCGTTTCATGGATAGGAGTCGTATGACTAGCACGAAACCGTATCATTTAGAAAAATTTTCCACCCAAATACGTGAGGTTCGCCTTTAGATTTGATAGGAAAAACATTTATTATTAGTGCTTATGAGTGTACCGGTAGCATTTAGATTCTAGAACTTGCGTTAGTGATGCATCCCGAGACTGCTAGTGAGACTACATTCGTATAGTAGGATTTACTACATGATAAGAGGCATTAGGATCACCCTTGTGTTTAAACCCGTATCATAATTACTTGACCATTTAAGTCATATCACTTGGCTAGTAAAGTCAACTAATTTTTCTCACACCATTAGCGTTGTACTCATTTTTAGTACACGAAACCCCTAGTATACCCCTCCGAGCCTATCTTTTCGTTTCTAACTTTAAGCATCTTACTTAAAGGAAGAATTTGTTACAACCCACTTAAATGTACAACCAAATCGCCTTATCCTTCCGTGTATGCACTCATCTTTAGTGCATTATTGTTACATGTTTAAACCCTTAGTTAATTATCTAATTGATTACATGGTTGCTAAGTCGAGTCATATCCTTGTACATATTGTTTTGGGACGATTGGAACTCATGGGTAAAGTACTAATGTTATGGAGTAATAGGGAAGAACATCATTTATTACCCTCATATGTGCGGTAATCTTAAAAGTACTCCAACTGTTTTGATTTTCTTAATTCGAGTCATTAGAGTAGTTTATTGTAAAGTATGTAAAAATTCAAGTGTAAGGGGAATGTTCATTCCCTATGATGTATTATTTTGGATGGTAGGGTAAGAGTGTATGCACAAAAAAAAAATCAAAAAAAAATTAAGTAAAAGAAAAAAAATATATAGAAAAAAGAGAAAAGAGAAAAAACATACGGACTACCATCCCGTTTTATTCTATGTTTATTTTATGTTTTTTTTTTTTTTTTTCATTTATTAGCTTAAGTCGAGTCTAGTCTTGGCTTAGCAATGCCATATTGTATATGTAATTAACCAAGATGATTAACTCGCCACCAGTAAAGATTGCCTATATCCAATAAAACCATGTATTACATATCCCTACACCTAACGTTATAACCCTTTAAAAGACCTCTTTGATAGTTTATCCTAGGTGCTTACTCCATGTGGTGGAGGTTTGATCCTTTCCCAAGCCTATGGTAATCTATTTTGCTATGCCAGGTAGTGAGAGATGTTTTCCATTTCCATATTGTGATATATACTTTATTACACCCGAGAGATGTGAGTATCTAAACACTATTTGTGAGGTGCTAGTATATGACCTCCATGCTTGTCTTTGGTCTTTAGTGGAACGATTATTTGTTGTAATTACTTTTATATTAGTGTTAAATGACCCATAACTTGTATTTTGATTAGAATAAAAGCGCATTTGCTTGAGGACAAGCAAATCTCAAGTGTAAGGGTATATGATGAGGCGAAAAATGATCCGTTTTTAGGGGGTCATTTAAGCCCGGAATTGAATTTATTTGATCAAATATTGCCCTAAATCGTTCTTTTTGTGATTTTAGGTACTTTTGGAGTGAATTCTAGAAAAGGAAGCATTTTGGATATTTTGGAGCATAAAAGTGAAGAAAACGGCAAAGTCTTAATTTTCCTTGCTGGGAACAGTACCTGACGGCGTCACAAAATTCTACATGACGGCGTCAAGAGTAAAACAAGAGGTGAAGTGGAATAGAGTTCGTGACGATCCAGAGAGTTTTTACACTAGGGGCATGACGGCGTCACCATAGGCCGTCATGGTCCCATTACACGTGACGGCCCAGAGAAAATTGCACTTGACGGCGTCAGATCTGGATCTAGGCAATCTGATATTATTATGGGCGGCGAGTTGACGGCGTCAGATTTTTCTTCTTGACGCTGTCATGATGGAAAATCTATATATAGTTTTGTAATTTTCATTCATTAAGAGAGGACACGTAGAGGGATAACTTGGAGAAACCCTAGCATGATTTTCACTGTACTTTCAAGGGTTTTACCCTTTGAAATCTTTCATGTTCAATTAAGATAAGTATCCTTTCAATTCATTCAATATGTCTATGTGTTGTTTGAGTATATCTTACGCTTGTCTTGATTTTAACATGTTAGGTTAGATCTCTTGTGTGTTTGCTTAGATGTAGTGAAACCTAGATGTTGATTATGGGTTGATTGCTTGTTTATAATTGTTACGGATGAATGATTTCGATGTTAGGCTTAAGAAAACTGGCAGACTTCCGTAGGGTATCATGCTTGAACGTCTTAAAAAACATGAACCAATGCGTACTAGGTTTTTATGGTTGTATTTAATGCATGAGCGAATTCTAGTGATCCTATGTTAGGAGCTTCTTGCAGGCTCGACATAGGAGTGAAGTAGGAGCTTATAGAGTTGGGGAAATACGTACGCCACCCCATGAATGGTATTAAGGAATATAACCCGTTATCCACGCAATTGTAACAAACTATCAACCTGTAAAAGATATCTAGGGAGCAATGAAATCTAAGTAAACACAATTTTCCCATTTATTGTTCACACCACATTAGTAATTAGCTTTATTTACATTTTTGTTATTTTATTTTGATTGCATCTTTATTTATTGGGTTAGTTGACTAGCAACTAATTCCTCCACTCTTCCAAAAACCTGAGATTTTAATTGCTTTTATAAAAAATATAAAAATACAAAAAGAATCATCCCTCACCTCTAGACCTAGTTTTTAGGCTTTCTAATCCTAGCGACACTATTCCTGAGTTGAACGATCAATCCCCCGGTACTTGTCACTATACTATACTACAACGATCAGGTACACTGCCTGGTGGGGGTTGTAAGCTTCTCGAGATCCCTCGAGAGGTAAAGCCTGGTGCAATTCCCACGCATCAGTAAATTTCCCAAATTTGAATTGACATGGACCAATTATGTCAATTCTGAAACTTCAGGGACTAAACTTGTAATTTCTTCAAACTTTTCACCCAGGGACCAAACTAGACAACTTGTGAATTCCCAAGGACTTTTGTTAACATTTCATCCAAATCCAATGCTCAGGGGCCATTTTTGTCAATTTTTAAACTTGAGGGACCATTTCTGCCAATTTTGCAAACTTTTGCTCCATGGACTATTTTTGACATTTTGTGATTCCACAAGGTGTGTTTTGACAATCTGAGCTCAAAAGTGGTAATTTGCTTTCCCAGCTCTGGCTTTTGACACGTTTTCCAAATTCGTGCTCGTTTTTGTCCTTTTTGGCCTGATTTTTGCCATTTTCTGAAATATCCGTTCCTGCATGATTACAAACACAAAAACACAATATCTTTAGCATTTATGGTTAGTTTGTATCTGTTTTGGTCTTAGTATGGACAGAAAAAGGTGTGTGAATAAGCACACACCAAGGCTTGGAGTGTTAAGGGTATTAGCTCTTTAGCAAGTTGTCTAGGCAAACCAGTCATCATGGATGAAATGAAAACTAAAATGTGTATGACAGGGATAGGTAGGCTTGGATTTGTTAGGGTACTTGTTGAGCTAAGTGCTGAAAAATAGTTTAAAGATGTTATTGAAGTTTCATATAGGAAAAAGGATGCTAGCATTAGTATGACTAAGTTTGTACAAGTGGAGTATGCTTGGAAACCATTTCAATGTAGCCACTATTGTGTAATTGGTCATGAAGAGAAAACATGTAGGATGATACCTAAAGATAAGGATGAAGAGAAACAAAAAGATGAACAATGTGTAAATAATGATATGTTTAGAGAGGTGTAATATATGAAAAATAGGAATGAATCTGATAGCAACAATGATAAAAGGAATGACCAAACTGGTTAGAATGGTTATTCTAGGGGAAATATGTATCCTAATATAAAGGATGGTCATAAACATAACCTCAATAAGAAGGAATACAGGGCTAAAGAAATAAGGAAGTGGGTACTCAAACTGGCATGGAAAAGGGTAAAGAATCTAGTATACCTAAGGATAAGGGGAGTAGTAGCAAGTCTGTTACTCCACACAAGGTAAACAACATACATGTTAACTCCAAGAGTGGTCACCAAAAGACTACTGAAGATATCTTAGGCAATAATAGCTTTGCACTTTTGGATTCACTAGTTAATGAGGAAGATCTAAGACCAAACACTGAAGAAAGGAAGCAAGTGGATGAAGTTTTAGGTAAGAATGGTGATCCAACTGTGACTGAATGGGAAAGTTGGATTGAGGATATGAAATGGTATTATAGATATAAAAAGGAACTGTTTTGTGCAGCAAAATCACTTGAGAATGAAGAGGATGTTATACAAGACTTACCTTCTGTGGGAGAATGTTTATTAAGGAATGAAGTTGAGGGGGTGTGTAGTCATACCTTTAACTGAATAAATGCATTTGTATCTTGATATAGTAGTGTATATAGTAAGTGTATCTGATTTGTATATAGTTTTTTTGTTTTATTTTTTTTGTTTTTTTTTTTTTTTGTGCATTGTGTGAAAAAAGCAGACAGAGTGTATAGAGAGCCAAAATAATTGAGAGAATTTGGGAGCATAAAAATAGAAAGAATGTGTTCAAAAATAGACAGAGTGTATATATAGTAAGCAAAAATAATTGAGAGATTTTGGGAGCACAAAAATAGAAAGAGAGTTTTTTGTGTGTATTATAAATAGACAGAGAGTTTTGGAGCTAAAAGAATTGAGAGAATTTGGGAGCACTGACTCCTCCCAAACCAACCAGTCAACCGAGTGCAATTGATAGGCCCACCTGAGAGAAAAAGTCAAGTGTTTTAAAATCCGTGGAAGTACAAGGAAATCCTCGGGTCGTTAAGTCCCGACGAGATTGAAATGGTGTTTGAAAATGTTTATAGGAATGAGTGGCACTGAGGACAGTAACCAAAGATGATTGGGAAGTGATTATACTACTGATTGCTTGGTATTTGAACAATTGAAACAGTATTAACAATAACAGATACACAGATATAATTACACGTATGCAAATTGGAAATCAGAAATGATTGCAGACTGAAGAAAATGTGAGTTTTTAAACAATTTACAACTACAGGGGGTGCAAATGAAAATTGTTTTATTATTTAATTTTAATTGTTTAATTAAAAACTATTTAACTATTTAATTAAAACTATTTAAATTATACTAAAAAGATTTATACTACAAATTTTAACTAGAAAATTGCAAAATTAATTCCTAAAAATATAAAATGACTTAAAATAAATTAAAAAACTAAAAATACTTGTTTTTGTCTTTTTGTGGATTTTCTATTAATTAAATACAAATTATATTAATTAAACTATTTTAACTAATTTAAATTACTAATGATACTAAAAATGATTTAGAAAATCAAAGAAAAATTTATAAATCTAATTAACCATCCCAGGAATCCTAAAAAATTATAAAAAGTTTCTAAAAATTATATTTAGACTATTTTACTAATTATTATCTTAATTATTAATTAATATCTAATTTAACTAAATTAATTAAGAAAATTAGAAAATGAATAGTAGAAATTAAAAGACTATTTTCTAAAAATTCTAAATAATTTATAAAACCTAGGAAAAATATTAAAAGGTACTGTTGTTAAATAAAAATTGAGAAAACTATTTAATTACTCATATTGCTTAATTATTTAATTAAACTAATTTTAATTCTAATAACTACTAAATGAAAAGAGAAAAATCTAGAAAAATTACTGAAAATACTTGAAGATAAAAGTAAATTATGAAAAATATAAAAATGATGAAGTGCTTATTAATAAGCTGAAAAGAAAAATTAAAAAGAGAAATCCTATTAAATAGAAGCTATCACTATTTTTAAATTTGGTTTTTGTTGGGTTTTCCTATTGACAGATGATTATAAGCTGAAAATAAGTAACTTTTATGAAAACACTTTTGTAATAGCTTAATAATAAGCTATGGGCACCCCCTTGTGCTTAACAGTGGACTTAATAGCTTATTAGGACTTTGTGATTTTTGGAAAAGCTAAGAAATGAACAAATAAGCCACAACAGATGTATAACAACTTGAAATAAGATAAATGGCACAAATAAGCACTATGGATAAGCTGTATATGAACCAATAAGCACTTAGCAAATCACTAGGCCTAAACATGCCAAACAAAGGGGTTTTGGACCTCTGTGGGGTTCACAGAAGTCAAGGGGAGTCCAAACTAAGACTTGACCTTCCAAGTTGACCTGGTCAACTTTCAAATAAGCCAATAAGCTGGGCTTATTGCTTATTTTGAGCTCTAGGTGGTGCTTAAAAATTGGGCTAAAAAACTGAGTCACTCAGTGTACTCAAGGAAATGGACAACCTAAAAGCTATTTGCAGCCCTATCAAATAAGCTTGAAATGGTGAAATAAGCCCTGATCTATCAAGATGGTTGCTTAGCTTTCCAAAAAGCCAATAATCTATGGGTGGGGCCCATTAATGAATCAGCTATGGTCTTGGGAATATTGGTCACTTATACTGATGACTCAATATATGAATGTGAAATAAGCAAACTTAAAGACCAAAATAAGCTATGCTACAGTGAACTGAGATCCAATATTAATGAAGATCTAAAAAGACAAGCTGATAAGCTTTCCAAAAAGCTAAAAATCAAGAGCTAAGGTTTTAGTTTGCACCCTGGAGGGGGGTTTGAAACTTTGACCAATTGCACAAAGTGCCCTGGTGCAAAAGTGAAAGTTGCCCTGCAGGCTTAAAGAAGCACTTGCACAAGCTTGAATAAAATTCACAAAAATAAGCTGTTGGTAGGTTTTGAAAGATAAGCAGATAAACTAAGACCTGTGAAAAGCTCAGGGTCCCAATCCAATCACAAAAATCAAAACAATTCCTTCCATTTTTGGTTTTCTAAGACAAGTATGTTTTTGACTTTTTGAAATTATGAACTTAGGTTGACTTTTGTGAGATTTGATCCTAATTTACTGATTGATTAATGTAACTTAAGCTATATTAAGACTAATTTATGCTAGAACAACTACTTGTGAGATGATTTCAAACTTATGCCACACTAATTTCCACACAGACAGATTTTAGGCCAACATCTTGGTGATTTTGACTTTAAAGCTTCTATCCACTAAAACCTTGTTGTTTCTAGTCCCCTTAGGTATTAAGAAAGATGCTGCAATGGTTTTCTACCTTTAAGTCTTACAAATACACAACACAACAGGTTTTTCCAAACAACCTGTCAAACTTAAGTCTTGATGAAAACTTAAATAAACTGAATCAACAACCTAATTTATGACTTGAACTTAGTTTATTAAGCAATAATAAGACAATATAAACTCAGATAAGCAAAGATCAAGTAATAACAAGCAAGCTATAATATCAGATGGAAAATGAGATTATTACAATGTGCATTCCAGCCAAAACCATGAACCAAGGACCAAAGAACCAACCTATAGGCCTTCCACAAGACCACTAACCCAGGGCAATCCAAAATTCACCATGCTCCAGCTTGAATCACCATGAAACCTGAATGTTGACTTTCATTGACTATTTTTGTATTTTTGATTTTTTATAACTAAACTGTTTTTAAGTGTTACTAATAGCTTTTATAAGCTATATAGGAGCTTATGTGAGCTTAAGAGTCCATATCATTACACAGAAACAGTAAATAAGCTTATTAATAATTTTGAAATTAAAGAGAAATTGCATAAACTGAGATTGAGATTAAAATTTGAAATTGATTAATGGAAAAGTTGAGATTACACTTAAACACACTAGTACAATGCTTATAAACTTGAAATTTGACTGAGAATTAAAGTTACAAACTAAACGAGATTAATTTTACACTAAATGACTACTACTTGCTCCATTGTGCTTCTCTTCCTTTTATAGGCTTCAATTAGGGTTTCTGAACCCTCTCTGATCATTTCCCAGCAATCTCTAGCCATTGGATTGGCTTCATTTGATCTCAACCATTAAATTGGTTTTTGGCAGGAAATGCCGTTTTGGCATTTTTTATGTGTTGCGTGTGTGGGGGGAGAGGCATTAATTGGGGAGGTGATGTTAGGTGCAAGGGAAGTGGGGTGGTGATGATGATAGTTGGGTCAAGTAGTGATGGTGGGGGGAGGTGGTTTTCCAGAGGAGGGGGTGGTTTTGGGGGGAAGGTGGTTTGGTCAAACGGGGTTTGACCGTTTATTATTTAAAACAGTTTTTGTGGGTACTGGGCTTAGGGGTTGGGCCAAGGGGATAGTTGTGGGCAGGTGGTGTTTTTATGTTTAGATTGGATTTGTTTCAGGGTGTTTTAGTATTAAGGGTCCGGTTTGGTATAGAAATTAGCACAAGGACCAATTTTGTAATTTCCTGAATTTTGAGGGGCAGAACTTGTGATTTTCCCATAGTTCTCAAAAGGACTAATCCTGCCAAGTATGAATAACCCAAGGATCATTTTTGCATTTTTCCAATTCCAGGGGTATTTTCTACCAATCTTGCAAACTTCAGGGACCAAACATGTACGTTCACCAATCTTTCCATCCAAGAACCATTTTTGTCATAGAAGAGTATTACAAGGACCAAAATTCATTTTTCTCAAAGTTTTAATATCCTAGGGACCATTTTTGTCAATTTTGCAAAGTTGAGGGACTAAACTTGTAATTTTGTGAAACTTTACACCAAAGGACTAATTATGTTTATTTTTGATTCAAAAGGACCTTTGGTGACTTTTTCATGTTTTTTGAATAACCAGGGACTAGTTTTGACAACTTTTGAAAGTTGAGAGACTGAAACTGCCAATTATGCAAACTTTGTTCATATTTCATCTGTTTTTGACCATATCTGAAACATATAAAACACATTTCTGGGATATTTTCAGTATTATGATGCATATTTGAGTGTTTTTGGATGTTTTGGCAGTTCAGAATAGGTAAAAACGATGAGTGTTTATACACTCATCAAGCACAAAAATAGAAAGAGAGTATTTGAGTGTAAAGACATACAGAGTGATTGTAAACCAAAAGAATTGAGAGAAGTTTGTGAGTATAAAAATAGAAAGAGAGGATTGTGTGATATTAAAAACAGACAGAGTGTATAAGTGAGCCAAAAGAATTGAGAGAAAAAGTGAGCCAAAAAACAGAAAGAGAGGATATGGATTTAAAAATTTCAACAAGGAACATAAGAGGTCCAGCACTTCAGATAAGCAGAAGGAGGTTAAAAAATTTATTGCTGAGGAGAATTTACAAATGTGTGCTATACATATTTCATCTGTTTTTGATCATTTTGCATCTGAAACATATAAAACACATTTCTGGGATATTTTCAGTATTATGATGCATATTTGAGTGTTTTTGAATGTTTTGGCAGCTCAGAATAAGTAAAAACGATGAGTATTTATACACTCATCAAGCACAAAAATAGAAAGAGAGTATTTGAGTGTAAAGACAGACAGAGTGATTGTAAACCAAAAGAATTGAGAGAAGTTTGTGAGTATAAAAATAGAAAGAGAGGATTGTGTGATATTAAAAACAGACAGAGTGTATAAGTGAGCCAAAAGAATTGAGAGAAAAAGTGAGCCAAAAACAGAAAGAGAGGATATGGATTTAAAAATTTCAACATGGAACATAAGAGGTCCAACACTTCTGATAAGCAGAAGGAGGTTAAAAAATTTATTGCTGAGGAGAATTTACAAATGTGTGCTATACTTGAGACACATATCAAATACAATAAGGTCAAGAAAGTTGCTGACAATGTGTTTGGAAACTGGGAATATGTGACAAATGCTGAGGACAACAATAAAGGGTGTAGAATTATAATGGGGTGGAATCAGAACATGGTTGATGCTTGGATGATAACTAAGACTAAACAAAGCATGTTGTTGCTAGTAGAAACCATTGGTTTGGAAACAAGATTCTTCTGTACAGTCATCTATGCAAGTAATTCATGAATTGAAAGAAGAAGGTTGTGGAATGAAATGGGAGCTTATAAACAGATAACAAGCGGTAAAACATGGGTGATTATGGGAGATTTTAATGTAACATTAGAAGCTAATGAGCATTCTAATGGGAGCTCAATGTACTCCAGTGACATGATTGAATTCAAAAAATGTATTGAGGATGCAGAGATTGAAGACTTATTGAGTTCAGGTTTTCAATATACATGGACTAAGAGTTTAAAGAACCCTAAGTGCAAAACATTGAAGAAACTGGACAGAATAATGGTCAATGAAAATTTTTTGGATACTTTTAGTACTGCACATAGTATCTTTTTACCATACATTATCTTTGATCACTCACCTGCTATGTTAGTAATACCAAATGGAGGGGTAAAAAAGAAAAAAAGGCTTTTAGAATGTCAAACTTTATAACTGAGAAGAAAGAGTTTTTGCCAGTAGTAAAGGCTGAATGGGAAAAAAATGTACGTGGATTTCAGATGTATAAGGTAACCCAAAAGATGAAACTACTGAAACACAAATTGAATTAGATGAGTTGGAAAAATGGCAATGTGCATGACATAGTCAATGTGTTGAGAGAAAAGGTCAAGACAGCTCAAGAAGAAGTTGATAAGAACCCATTCTGTGAGAAAGTGAAAAAGCAAAGCTGCATGATACTCCAAGAATAGTGTGAAGCTGTGAGAGATGAGGAAAGCCTTCTAATGCAAAAGGCTAAAATAGAGTGGTTGAAGGAAGGGGACAGAAATACCAAGTTTTTTCACAAGATCATCAAAGGAAGGCAACACAAGAGCAGAATAATGGCTGTATGTGATGAGAATGGATTTAGTTATGAGAAAGGGAAAGTTGCTAGGAAGTTTTTGGAACACTTGGGTACTAAAGATGATGTTGCAGAGTTACACAGAGATCATGTTATTTTTAACAAGCTGTCAACAGATGAAGCTGAAAGACTAGTGAGACATGTATCATATGCTGAGATAAACGATGCTATGTTTGATATAGATGATTCGAAAGCACCAGGACCAGATGGACACATAACTAAATTCTTTAAAGCAGCTTGGGGCACAATTGGGAAAGAGTTGTGTTTGACTGTGCAGGAATTCTTTAATTGAGGAAGAATGCTAGGTGAGTTGAATGCTACCTTAATCTCTTTAGTTCCTAAAATCACAACCCAAAATAAGGTCTCAGATTTTAGACCTATAGCATGCTGTAATGTTCTGTACAAATGCATAAGTAAGGTGATCACAAATAGAATCAAAAGGGTATTAGGTAAGTAAAAAATTAAGAAATGTGCTCTTAAGATTGACTTGCAGAAAGCCTATGATACTTTAGATTGGAAATTTCTTAAGAATATCTTGGAGCTGTTTGGTTTTCATGAAAAAATGGTGGGTTGGATCATAACTTGTGTCACAACTACTAAGTTTACTCTAAATGTTAATGGAGAAAGGATAGGATATTTTTGTGGGGGTAGAGGTTTAAGACAAGGTGACCCAATATCACCTTACTTATTTGCAATGGCCATGGAGTTTTTCAATTTGCTTATGAAGAAAAATATTGATAATGCTGTGGATTTCAAATACCATCAGGGTTGCAAAAAACTAAGAATTACACACTTGGGGTTTGCTGATGACCTAATAGTATTTAGCGATGGTGATTGTAACTCTGTAAGAGTCATAAAGGAGACACTTGAGGAATTTAGTAACTACTCTGGTCTAAAAAAAAATTAAGCATCAATGGCTGCAAGCCACTGACATTGATAAAGTCAGAAGCAGAGTACAAGATTGGAGAAAGAGGGCTTTGACCTATGCAGGAAGATTACAGTTGATTGCTTTAGTGTTATCTTCCATGCAAGTGTAATGGTGCTCAGTCTTTATCCTCCCAAAGACTGTGATAAAGGATATCAATAGGTTGCTTAAGGGCTTTTTATGGTGTTAAGGGGAATTAACCAAGGGGAAAGCTAAAATTTCATGGGACAATATATGTAAACCTAAAGACCAAGGTGGTTTGGGTATCAAAGATTTACAAGTGTGGAATGAGGTCTTGATTATGAAGCATCTCTGAAATATTGCTGCAAAAAAAGATACATTATAGGCAGAGCCGTATATGAGGGTGTGCGAGGTGTGCTATTGCACAAGGCCTCCAAATTATAAGGGCCTCAAAATTTTTATATTATATGTATATTTATTTTATAAAAGTGACTACAAGTATTTGATTTAAAAAGTTGCATTGAAAAATGCTAACCGATGCACTTTAAAAACGATTATTTATCATTTTATCTATTTAAAAATTTATTTACATTCTATTTTAGGCCTCATTTCGATTATTAAACTGAATTCTGCACAAGGCCTCTATAAATTCAGAGACGGCACTGATTATGGGTAAAATGGATCAATGTGGAGAAATTGAAAGGAAGGAGTATATGGGAAGTCACACAAGACAATAATAGCAGTATTGGGTGGAGTAACATACTGAAGCTTAGGGATAAAGTTAGGAAACATGTGGTCTACAAAATTGGAAATAGTATGAGTATTTATGCATGGTTTGACAAATTGAGTGAAGCAGGCCCTTTGAGTGAATTTATATCTGCTAGGGAGGTTTATAATGCAAGGCTAACCAATGATTGTACAGTGGATAAGCTGATCAACAATGATAATTGGAGTTGGCCTGAGGAGTGGTTTGTTAAATTTCCTATCTTGAAAAGTATCCAACCTTACACAATGATGTACTAGATAACGAAGTGTGGGAAACTAGTTCAGGGCATAGAACAGAGTTTGCAACAAAAGTTGTGCGGAAAGATGCATGTGGCAGTGGCAATAAAGTGATATGGAAGGATGTGGTCTGGTTTCCACAGAGCATTCCAAGACATTCTTTTGTTCTGTGGATGGCAGTTCAATGTAGACTCATGACTCAAGATAGACTGGCAATATGGAAACCAAATGATGATATGAAATGTGAGTTCTGTAAACTTGATCAAGATTCACATGAACATCTCTTCTTCTTGTGTGCCTATACCAATAATGTATGGAATGAGCTGCAAAAGCTTATTGATAAGAAGTTTTCATTCACTTGGCATGAAATCATTGAAGAATTCTCCCGGTTGAAAGCTAATAGTATATGGAGTGTTGTTAGAAGGTTGGTTTTGGGTGCAACAATTTACTTTATCTGGCAAGAGAGAAACTCAAGAATTTTCAAAAGCAGTGAAAGAACAGTAGAAGTGCTGGTGCAGAATATAATGGATAGTATCAAATGGAGGATTATGAGCTTCATTGTCAAAGAAACTGAGAATGTCAAGGCTGTAGAAGCTAAATGGAATGTTCATTTGAGAAGAATCAAAAGCAGTGCAAAATAATGTGCAGGAAAATGTATAGCAAATAGGCCGTATAGTTTGTTTGTTGTATTTTGAGAAGTATCAGGTCTACAGAATGCTTGTTTTAGACTGCTTTTTTGTTCATAGGTTTCTGTTGAAGCAAACATGGGGAATGCCCATGATCATGATTGAAACCTATTGTACCTTTTTGTGATGGGTGTTGATTCTCACACCATTTTATTTGATAGTTACACCACTTTGTATAATATGTACAGCACACCGTACAACACTATAATTCACGGATTGTGGTGAAAGTATAAAAAGTTGTAGTGTGAGTATCAACACTCTTTTGAAAAAAAAAAAAAAAAAAAAAAAAAAAAAAAAAAAGCCTGCCATTCAGTTCGCATCTAATCATGTCTTTCATGATAAAACCAAACACTTTGAAATTGATCTCCACTTTATCAGAGACAAAATGATTGAAGGAATAATAAAGCCTTTGAAGATTGAATC
Organism: Artemisia argyi; assembly: GCA_030686995.1. Classification (NCBI taxonomy): domain Eukaryota; kingdom Viridiplantae; phylum Streptophyta; class Magnoliopsida; order Asterales; family Asteraceae; genus Artemisia; species Artemisia argyi. The sequence goes on along the minus strand of CM060683.1, from coordinate 42,381,080 downwards.
TGCAAAAAATGCAGTAGACATTTTAAGCGAAGGATTAGCGGCTGATCAACACAACTATCTCACAAATAAGTTGAACATGTTTGACATATTTAAAATCTGAGGAGGTGTATTGAGAATTTTACCCTTACCAAATTAAGTTTTAAATCTTTTACTTAATTATCTATATTTTACTTTTAATTCTTTTACTGTATTCAGAATTATATCGTCTAATTGAATTTGGGTTTTAGTTAAGTTGTTAGCTGTAGATGGTGGTGGGTAGCTAGAAAAGGTTGTCGGAATCTAGGCTTGATGATGAGGAAGATAAAGATGAAGTCAAATCACTTGAGAGGAAGATGTATTGGCTTGACCTACTTTATAAAGGTTTAACGTATTGGATTGCTTTACAAATAATCCAAAACAAACACCCCCTAAACTAGGGCTGAGTACCGAAGGTTTAAAACCGTACCGGACCGACGAAACCGACCGAACCGACAAAAGCCGAACCGGACCGACGGCACGTCGGTTCGGTTTCGGTTTCATGTTTTACATAATTTCGGTTTCGGGTCGGGTCGGGTCGGTCCGGTTTGGCCCAAAACCAACGAAAACGTACCGAAATACACTTAGACCGACAAAACCGAACCGAACCGACGGCCCGTCGGTTCGGTTTCGGTTCCGGTTTTTCGTGAAATTCGGTTCTCGGTTTTTTCAGTTCGGGTCGGTTCCGAACCTATGCTCAGCCCTACGGCCTAAACTCATTTATTAGCCGCAATTAAGGGGGTGTTTGTTTCGGCTTTGATTTGCGGATTGACGATGTTAATTTTGTGGCTAATTTCTTACTTTCAATATATCAAATTCAGAAGCCTGATTAGTGATTACCTTTACGCAAAACGTTAATAACCGAAAATGTTGACTTCTTTATGTACAATATGAAATTTCTGGTATTATGCAGTGCTTAGTGATTATTTTCAGAGATCACTAAAGAAATTGATAGTGGTATGTGCTGATTTGCGTTAATTTCGTACTTATATCTAATTTTGTAGCCTTAGTAACTACTTTCTGAAGTTGTTACTAAAATTTGTTGTACTATATGTGGTGGTTGAGTCGCTTTATTGATCTTCTATTCAACAACCGAATCATGAGTGAATATGAAGTGATTATTATTGTACATGGAAGGTCGATATGGAATTTTATGTTAGCATGCGTGAAATAGGAAACTGAACCTGGTCGTGTATAAAGGATAGATGATGAAACGAGAATAAAATATATACCTCTCTGCACCTGGTCCTCATTTTCAGATCCTTTTTCCGCTTTATGTGAAAATGTCCCATAACTGAGACGCAATGTCAACAATGTTCAAGTATCTGATGTATCCATGTTCATTGATCAGGCACTTCCATCATCTCTTTTTTCTATATATACCTGAAAATTATGGCTTGTTTATTCATCAAACACTTTAAAAACAGCATAAACGAATAGAAATGAAGGGAAACGTCAAGTGTCCCTCAGAGATCCTCCGAACACTTCACTGGGTTGTTTTATTTTTGATTTCCTACTGAAGTGTTTGGGGGAGCTCCAAGTGACATATGACACTAGCAAACTCGAGGTTTTTCATATTGCTTTTTATACTTAGTATAAGTGGTCTTCTAACTTCTAAGTACCTTACTATATGAAGTTGTGGTTCAATAGCAATATCTGTTTAACAAAACAATTGTTTCATAAATAAAACTCAATTAATTTTTTCTGTAGCACATTATGAGATGGGAGATTTTTAGCAACCTTCAACTTCTACTGGTTTGCTGCAAGAAGAGTCTGATTTACTGATATTATCAAATAGTCTTGAGTGAGTCCAAACTACTGAAGTTATAAGAGTGTTCACCTGTCAACTGAGGCTAATTCTCAGGGAACTGCTAAAGTGCTAAATTACCAAAACTGTGTCAACGTTTTGAGTTCAAGCCGATCTTAAATCATCTTCTTGCATGTATTATTAAGGCTTTCGAGTAATCAGCTTTAGCTAAAAATTAGCGTAACTGCGTAAGGTAGTTGAGCCAACCTCGAACTTCCCTGGGCTCTTTAGCAACTTTAGGATATGGCATCAACATATATGTCCTATATCCTTCACGTATTCATGCTAAGAATCATCTATATATGAACCATACAGATGTCCTGTTTCATTCATGTGGTTTATTGACGACAGAATGTTCTTCTATGGACTCTAATTAGGTGTTTCTTATATCCAAATGTTAGCCCAGTTACAAGTTGTTATAATGAAATTATTGTAGGGAATTGATGGTGTTCTTGCATACAAACACGGTCCAAACGAAAGAGATTATGAATATCAAGCTTTGAAGGGACTTGTACGAGATATATGAAAATTAGTAAGTATGAGTGAGCAACATGTGACATAAGGGACCGGTTAGGTCTTTATTAAGAAGATCAAATTAGGCAAAGGGTAAAATGGGTCAATTTGTATGCTTTACCTCATACCCAAGCCATCATTCTGCTACTAAAACAGTAAATTGTTTATAGTACTCGTGGCACAAACCCGCCGTTAATCAGAAACAGCACACAAGCATCAGGTTTCACAGTAATTGACCATTTTCATTTTCTGTAACTCTGAATATACTTGTGTTGTATTGAACATTAAAAGTACACAGCAGTTGACTGATAGAAAATTCAAATATATTTGCATTGTGACAGTAGTTTAAACATGCAGATTAAAGTAGGCTTCTTATTTTTGTACACATGTCTATATCAAATCAAGTGGCTAACGTCTCGGCCCTTAATGAAATTTGTGCTTGCAGAGGGTTCTTCATAACAACAGTGAACTCAACTTTCTCAGAGAGATCAACACAATAACCATCAGGAACACTCCATTCAAAATACCATAACAAATTTGCAACAAAATATTCCAAATGAAGCAAAGCCAAATCAGAGCCAGGACATATCCTTCTTCCCGCACCAAACGGCATCATCTTAATCCCTTTACTTCCACTTATATCAAACACACCATTACTACCATCATTTGACATAAACCTCTCTGGCTTGAACTCCATCGGATCATCCCACACCGTTGGATTCATACCCATCTCAGCCACCATGAAATTGACGGTTGCACCCTGCGGAATCACGTACCCTTTTACCTCTACATCCTTTGTGGCTTTATGAGGCAGCACGAAATGCCCAGGTGGGTGTCTCCTCAGCCCTTCCAAAACCACTGCTTTCAGATACGGCATTTTCTGTAAGTCCTCTTCGTTTATAACTGATTCCAACTCCGCCCCCTTTTTCGGCATTTTTGGTGGTCGTCCAACAACAGAGATAATTTCATCGTATAGCTTACTCTGAATGTGAGGATGCTTTAGTATATTAGCCATAATCCATTGTAGTGCAATAGTGGTGGTTTCTGTACCAGCATTAAGAAACTCGCTACACATACCTACCATCTCTTTATAAGTGAGCCTTCCACCATTTCCATTATTACCATCCTCCTCAGGAAGCTGCAGATTCACTAGTGTATCAACATAGGCCACGATCTCCTTGTCGGAATCAGCTGACTCAATTCGAGATTTGATTATTGGAATCAAAAGTCGTTCTTTATCACCATTCAGTTTCTCAAACTGTTTCCATATGTTTCTAAACAATATCTTGCCTAACCTTGGGTACATAGCAAGCACCCTAAACCGCCCCGATACCAACAGCATATCACGCTGTGCCTTGGCAATCTCATTAATCCGACCCTCATCAAACTTCTCTCCAAAACACATCAACACCAACAAGCTGAACATAGCATACTGAAAACGTTCAACCACCTTGATCCCGTCACCTGCATGGCACTGCTCCTGGAGTTTCTCAATCAAGTTACAAAGGACCCACTTACGTGCCCATGCGTACGTCTTGATCCTATACGGATGCATGATCTCAGATGCAAGGTTTCGTCTCAGAAGCCGCCAAGTAGGGCCATATGAGGCAGTGGAAATGTTGCGCATATTGATAGATTTGGGACGGTCCGAGAACCAGGCACCTTTTTGTATGAGGATTTCGTGGGCGAGTGAATGGCTCCCAACAAAAACAGCCCGTTGAAAACCAATACCAATGGAAAGACTGATGAGTGGTCCATATGTGGCCTTGAGCTTTATCAGAACGGGTTCAAAGTCTAGTATGGAGTTGGTTAACAGTAAGAAGGTGGAGTGAAGGAAGGATGGGCCTGGGGCTTGCTTCTTAATGGTTCTTGTGCTGGATAGTATGGATCTGATAAGGGCTGTTATGCAGAGGGTAACTACTATAACGAACCAGGCTTCCATTGTTGATGAACTGAAGTCAATGACTGCCGGATAAGGTATCTGTTACATCTCATCAATATTGTTGTTGAATTGCCTTAAAAGTCAAAGTGGTGACATGTGCAAAAATGGAAAGTTACATAAATGATTCTGTAGTTTACTCAAATTTACAAAATTGGTTCATTAGTGATGGTAATTATGAATATGGTATTATGAAATAATGGAACATTCTTTGCTTTTACATTCTTTTTCTCCACTTTTGGTCATTACTCATTAGAGTATGCAACTAATCTGACTTTTGGTCTTAGAAAAGGTAAAAGATGAGGACCGAAAATGAATGCATTTAGGTGACGTTTCGTTGGGGTATATTTGAGGAAATTCATGGCATTTGCATTTTAATTTCTCTTAACTATTGTGTTTCTTAACACAAATTGTGGAATTTAAAATTCTATAAATTGCCAAAATGAGGAAATTAAAATAACGTCACAAAGTGAAAAATTTTCATTTACTTAAAAAAAATTTATAAACTTTTTTTCTTATTGTTTTTTATAAATTTTTTATAAACTATTTTTTTATAAAATTTTTATAAACTTTTTTAATAAATTTTTTATAAACTTTTTTTATAAACTTTTTAATATAATATTTATGAAATTTATATTAAAAAAATATATAAATTTAAGAATTTCTGTCAACCAAACATGCGAAGATATTTAAAATTTCAAAATTTCAAATTCTCCAACCAAACGCTCCCTTAGTGTGTTTACTTTTTAAGGTTTATATCCGTAAATAGTGTTTTTGAGAGGTAGTCGATATTTTTTAGCAAATTACGGGGATTACTTATGTCATTTACTAATTACAACCTCCGTCCCACAATAAGTGTCCACTTTGAATTTTCAAAGTCTTTCTCATTCAACTTTGACCATAAATATTTATATTTGTGTTATGTAATACTTGATGAAAAATATATGAATGGATTGAGTTTTAAATGTATTTTCATTGATATAATTTTCACCAAGTGTTATATAATACAAATAATAATATTTATGGTCAAAGATGAATAAGAAAGACTTTGAAAATTCTAAGTGGACACTTATTGTGGGACGGAGGGAGTACTATAATTAGAAAAGATGGAGTACATGTTTGGTTTCTTTCAGTTTTTCATTTTTATCATTGAAGAATTACCTAACATTCTAAAATGCTATAAAAACGAGGTAAGCAATTCGTGAAAAGCAAGATCAGATACGTAAAAGCTCAAAACTAGCCGAGTCTAAACGACCTTGAGCTTGGGCTCGAGCCTAAGTTAGGACTCATTTAGTAATCGAGCTAGAGCCCGAGCATTATATTTAAAGATCGACTAGACTCACGAGTCTAAACGAGTCTTACAATTATGTACGTATTATATTCCGTATAAATATAACTATGAGCTCAAATAACGAGCAGAAGCCTAATGTACTTAGCAAGCCGAATTTGAATCGAGCATTTCAGAGCCGAGCAACAGGCTCGAAGCTTTCATTAACATAATTCTATTGTCAAAACTCTTTGTTGTAAATAGTATTATATGGACTATATCATCCAAATAATGCTTCAGCTATCAAAAGTTGATGTAGACTAAGTAACGAGATAACACGAATCGGACATGTTGATACACGAATACCAGGAACGATTCTACCAATAATCGTTGATTCAATAGAATACCGACTATTAGAATTCTTAACAATAAAACTGCCAACAAAAAACTTTTGATATTTCTTTTAACTGATTAGCCACAAAAGCAATACACTTATTAAATAGAGCAAAAAGTCGAAATGGGCCCTAAAGGACAAACATGTCGAAAGCTATAACAAAAACAAAAGTCTAAAAAAACCTGAAAAAACATAAAAATGCAAATAACTCGTTAAACAGAATGTTTCGGGGATCGAAAGTTTCGTAAACCGACGTAGTCTATTTACCACAACGTGCTCCTCGTTCCAAGCTTCGAATCGACCGGTCATAGGCCTGAAACATAGCCCCGTAGCCCAAGTTATGCCCATTTTGTCACGCGATCTTGAGTCTTCAAAAACACAATGGCCCATCCGTCAACACTTTATCAAAAGTCCATAAAACATATCATCATTTCTTCCTTTACCTCTGTTTGATTTGTCTAATCAGTGGTCCTCCTTTTTTTTTTTTTTTTTTTTTTTTTTTTTGCTTACCTCTTCAGCTTTCTCATCATGTTTTAAGCTAAAGTATGCTGCAAAGCCTGGAAAGCGATTTTTGTTTCATACAGGCTGTAGTTCTGTAAGCAGTGGTCCTTCTTAGCATATTCTTGCATATAAACACGATATATGTCTCGGATCATCCATTGCACATTTGTGGGCACTTTACATGATTAAAAAAAAAAAAAAAAAAAAAACACCTTTGTTAAATGAAAGATTGTTAAAATCATAATTGGGCAAATATTTGGCATTTGGGACAGTTGGGTCTTTATAATTCACTTGACCCTGACCCAAGCCATTATTCTGCAATCTGCAAATATGACATGGTTGATCATCGTTGTACTTGTGGGACGTGAGGAAAGACCATTATAATCAGAAACAGTAACAAGCTAGCTATCACAATAGTTGATTCTCGCTGTTACTAGAACTCTGAACAGAACTACGGCGTAATTCTCTTCTAAGTACATGTGAAGTAAACATAAAACTCCACATTGTAGTTTAATATTATATTAAAATCATATAGATTTGCATTATAATCCCTGGCATTAAACAGCTCATTATTCCTAAAAAGCAATTTAAACATCCACACTAAGTAGAATTCTTGTTTTTGACATCTTAAACCTATTAATACTAATGTCTATATTGACTCACTCAAGTGGTTAACTTTTCGGTCCTTGGAGTTATTCGTGTCTGCAGAGGGTTCTTCATAACAACGGTGAACTCATTCTTCTCAGAAAGATCAACATGATAACCATCGGGAGTAGTCCAATCAAAATACCATACCAAATTAGCAACAAAATATTCCAAGTGGAGCAAAGCCAAATCAGAGCCAGGACATATCCTTCTTCCCGCACCAAATGGCATCATCTTAATCCCTTTGCTTCCACTTATATCAAACACACCATTAGTGCCATCATTCGACAAGAACCTCTCTGGCTTAAACTCCATCGGATCATCCCAAACCTTCGGATCCCAACCCATATCAGCCACCAAGAAATTAATGGTAGCACCTTCTGGGATCACATACCCTTGCAACTCAACCTCCTTTGAAACCCTATGAGGCAACACGAAATGGCCCGGTGGGTGTCTCCTTAGCCCTTCCAAAACCACTGCTTTCAAGTACGGCAACTTTTGCAAGTCCTCTTCGTTTATAACCGATTCTAACTCCACCCCTTTTTGTGAAAGTTGAGGTGATGGCCCAAACACTGCCACGATTTCATCATAGAGCTTCCTCTGAATGTCAGGATGTTTCACAAGATTAGCCATAATCCATTGTAGCGCAGTCGAGGTAGTATCAGTCCCAGCATTAAGAAACTCGCCACACATACTCACCATCTCTTTATGCGTAAGCTTTCCATCGTTTTCTTTCTTACCATCTTCTTCAGGAAGCTCCAAATTCACCAGCGTATCAACATACGACACAATTCTCTCTGATTGTGGTTCCAAATCAACTGATTCTATCCGTGATTTAATAAGTGGCATCAACGTTTCTTCTTGAAGCTTACGCATTTCCAACAACTCTTTCCATCTATTTATAAACAACAACCTCCCTAACCTCGGAAATATACCTAGTATATTAAACCGACCCGAACCAACTAGCAGCAATAACTTACGTTGCACACTAGCTACCTCATTAATCCTATCCTCATCGTACTTCTCACCAAAGCACATAAACACCAATAAGCAAAACATAGCATACTTAAAATGATCCATCACCTGAACTCCAGCAATCCTAGACTCAGCATCCTTTTGTAAGTGATCAATCAAGATTTTCAGAACCCATCTTCGCCCAGACCCATAAGACTTAACCCTCGAAGGATGAAGCACCTCGGACGCTAGATTCCTACGTAAAACCCTCCATGTTGGCCCATAAACAGATGAAGAGATATTACGTACAGGTAAAGCTCTAGGACGATCAGAAAAAACCGCGCCTTTTTGTATAAGTATTTGGTGAGCCAAAGCATGGCTACCAACGAAAATCGAAGGCCGAGAACCAATTGAAAGAGTTACAAGTGGTCCATACTTTGTTTTGAGGTTCCTAACAATAGGTTCAAGTGTTGCTAATGAGTTAGTTAGTAGTAACAAGTTTGAGGATATGTAAGATGGTCCTGGTGGTAGTGGTGGTGTGTTACGGTGACTCCTGCGAGATAGTAAGGTGGTGGTGATGAGGGTGGTGAGGATGATGGTAAGGATGATAAGGAGGAAAGTATCCATGATGGAAGGAAATTGAGTGGTGGCAATATGAGGTTCGAGAGTATCTTATGTCACCTTTTATCATGTTGTGGTTCTTGTTTTACAAGTTAATATAACATCACATGATATCGACCTCATCCTTTGCTTGATTTTTGGAAGTTTGTTGATATTTTTCAAGAGTGTACCGAATGGCCCCAATGCAAATAATTGTATAAATCTAGAAAGTGGAACTTTACTTTTTCTCCAAAGAATTTTATTAAGAAAAGTATAGTATCACATGTTTTAGGAAGTACTTGAACTTATAATTACGGAGTATTTAATTTAAAAGTTTCTCGCATAATAAAAGATACTATTAACGTACAAACCTTTTAATCCCGCTATATATCATAAGTGGTCAATATTGCCAGGCTCATAATAAAGATACGTACGTTTGGACTTAACTTTCATCAGAAGTCTTGTATTTAATCCTTGTTGGTCCCATCATATTTATTAAGCACAATTCTGTTTGATTAAGTAGTATACGTTGCAATAATTTGGACCTATTAATTTTTGCTTGCCTGAGATGACCCAGCTTTTTGTTTAACAGAGATAGATAGATACATGAGGATAGTTGAAACTTATCATTAGTTAGAGTAATTAAATGCATTTTTTAAAATTAAAGGAAAGCTTAAGTTTGAAGAAAACATCTAAGCATATGTTTTTAAGACACTTGTAATTAAACAAATTCTTATACCAAACAAATTGATCTGAGTGACCCAGTCGTGTGGTTGTTATAAGTCGGTTTCAACTATAAATGGCTATTGGGCTTAAGGCTTAGGCTTATTGTTGGGGTTGGGGTTGGGCTATAAAAAGAATTACTAACTTTCATTCCTTAGAAATCTATAAACCGCAAGGAAAATGTCCATTATAAACACCAAAACTTTCTGTGGTTGCTACAATAACAAAAAATGGATTCGATCTCTTCTTACAAGCAAAAAATAATCAGTGTTGAATTAAATAGTAACAAGTAATACCACCCAAATGTCCAGTTTAAACCAAAGGTGATGACCAATACTATGGTATAACAACTTTAATAGTCACAAACTGTAGCTAACCATTCTCTTTTACATTGCTCAACTGAATACATAACAAAAGCAACAAAAATGTATATAATTTCAAAAAGAATCTCTAAGCCCTTAAGATCCATAGTTCCATACCATTCACAAAATCGCAAGAAGCTACCATCGATTGATTTCTTGGTGGATGAGATCTTGTTGAGTGTTTCATTACTTGTAATTTGATGTAGCTTAAGCATTTGACTCCTTTGAGCTCATCATTTACATTGTTCACAGAGTATGAAGATGTGACTGACCTTGAAAGTTAAACTTGGATGTTGAAAATTTGAAATAGTAAAATCCTTGCTAAACCATTTTTAATGCTAAACAAACGGTTAAAAATGCATCTTACGATTAAAAAAAGCCTCAACCAGAGTAATCAACAGAAAGAGAAGGAATTCACAACAAAGGAACAAATTGTAATTAACAGTTTATTTAGCATAGATTTGAATTGTATAATAAAGTATATATACTAGTATTGGATTGTGCAAGTGTGCAACTAGAAATTGCCAACCACAACTCCATATATCAATATATGTGCTTATTAGATCACTTACAAAGTGTTATAAGCAAACTGCATGAACTTTTGTTTAGCAGTGGGGAGTGGCACTTGGAGTTCCCCCAAACACTTCAGTAGGAAATCATGAATATAATAAAATAACAACCCAGTGAAGTGTTCGGAGGATTTCTGAGTCACACTTGGCGTTTCCCTTCATTTCTATTCCTTTATATTCACTTGTTGTGTTTGATGCAGAACATGCTATATTTCTGGTATATATAGAATAGAGTTGAGTGAAGTGTTCAGTCATTGTGCATATATACATTAGAAGCTTGAACATGGTTAGCATTGAGTCTCTTTTAGGAGACTGATGTGTTCATTTAACTTAAAGCAGAAAAGATCCGAATGAAAAGTTATCGAGAGGACCAGATAAAGAGAGGTATTATATTCTCATTTCATTATGTATCCATTATATACAACTAGGTTCAATTTTTCACTTCATATATGTTCATGTGGAAATACATAATAGAATTAGGACTTGTGCCTTTGGATATTCAGTAGAAGATTACTGTCGGTGTAAACATGGTTCAAATTTATGGACTGAACATCAACTTGTCGTCAAAATGTTAGTTGAATTAATCAAGGAAGTCGCAATAGAAAGTCCAATTGCGTGTTCATCATAGTTAGAAGTTATGGAACTTTATGTGGAAATATCAAAAACAAATACATACTTTGGTGGCCTGTGTAAAAAGAGTTGGGGGACAAGGGATAATTAGCCAAAAGATTACATTTTATTAACTTGATAAAATAACAAAGATTACATAAGTATATAAAGAAAACCTAGAAAACCTAATATATCTTAACGGGCCAAAACTAAACTAATTTAATACGCGCCTAATATTCAATAATAATATTAAGTAACTCTAGTAAGATAGTTTTAATACCGGACAGCCCAAATGAAAAAAGTTGAGTATAATTGAGGGGCCTCCGTGTACATTATCCCAATTTATTTTTTTGGTTATATGCTTGATCTATTAGTTTTTGAAAGTGTCATTATTAAATCGACATAAGAGTTCATGGGACTAATGTGTATGCATCTCTCACCAATGGTGTCATTTGTTAAGAAGGTACAATAATTAGCAATTTCATATTCATAAATCCATATAAAAATAGAAAAATCCCTCAGCAAGTACTTAGAAAAACATAAAAGACATGTTTAGTGATTATATAACGAAGGGATTGATGTGATATTGCAGTTGATTTAATGATTTAATATTTTTTGGTGGCATTGTTAAATAGACAAACAAGAAAAACATATACCCAATCCTTAGTTTTATAGACTTAACTAATCAGTTATGGACCACCTGTCAATTATATATCTACTCGTCGTGACAAAGCCATATCATATAACTTCAAAAGATGTTCACTTCCATCGTACGGTACGGTGCTTTATATACTAATAACCATTTGTATGAAAAAGACTCGTGTGTTAGGGATTAAGTGATTAGGAACAATATTTAAGTTGCAGGAGTAGCTCGGTTCTACAACTAGTACTAGGGGGAAATGGAGCTGATGAAAAATCTAGTGATGTTACTAGCAATTCTTCTGTTTGTGTCTCTTATACTGTTAATAGTTAAGTTTCTTCACAAAGTATTTTGGATGCCTAATCATATACAAAACGTCATGAGATCTCAAGGGATCAAAGGCCCCTCGTACAAATTCCTCCATGGAAACACCAAGGAGATATTGGATATGCGAATGAAGTCCATGGGTCGACCCATGGATCATTTATCGCATGAAATCTTCCCAAGGATTATGCCTCATGTTCATTCGTGGGTTGGCTTATACGGTAAACTGATTATGTATTTGCATTTCATATTCTATATGTGAAGATTGAAGGGTCATATTTCTAATAATTTTTTTAATTCTAGGCCGAACTTTCTTGAATTGGTATGGTCCTCAAGCTCAGTTAGTGGTTACAGAAGCTGAACTAATTAAAGAAATAATGAGCAATAAAGATGGTGTTTATCCAAAGATCGATCTCGAAGGCCATGCAAAGAAGCTGTTAGGAGATGGGCTTTCGTCAACCAAAGGTGATAAGTGGACAAAGCTAAGAAAGATTGCTAATGGTGTCTTCCATGGCGAAAGCTTGAAAGTAAGAGTTCATTTACCTCTATATATATTCCTGTACATTGTGCCTAAAAATCAAGGGCGGATTTTCTTGGTTTGCCGGTGGCACATGTACGTCATACTCAGTTTTGGCCCACAGAATGCTACATAATGTGTGCCCACTTGGATACATTAAGAGTACACTTAAAATTTCCTTTTAGTTGTAAAAGTACATTTTATGAACAATCATCAAAGCCTATAATTTACTTCGATTAAATGTAATTTTGCATAATTTGTGTGTCAAGAACTTTTTGCAACTCTTCATGTTTAAAAAGATAAGCTTGTCTGAAGTTGGGCATCTATCTTGATCCAATTATGTGCACCATGTGTTCCTTTCGATCCAGATATATTTTTGTGTATGACGTTTGTTAACATAAACGCTAGAGTTGTTGTTAGCAAATCCCGTTGTAGGATGAGTTGATTTCTTGAATATATATTATAATAAAACATAAGACTTGCATCATATTAAAGATACTTAAATACGCTTTGTGTATGTAGAGCATGATTCCAGCGATGATTACTAGCACGGAAACAATGCTACAAAGATGGAAAGAGCACAACGAGCAAGAAATAGAAGTATTTGAAGAATTTAGAGTATTAACATCAGAAGTCATCTCCAAAACTGCATTTGGAAGTAGTTATTTAGAAGGCAAGAAAATCTTCGATATGCTAATGAAGTTAACCATGATTGTTGCAAGAAACGCACATAAAATCCGCCTTCCTGGCATAAGGTTAATCTATCTTCTAAACAAAAGCAAAATAAATCAATCCTTTTGTTTAACAAAAGTACTTGGTTTGTTATTGTAGCAAGTTGATCAAGAATAATGATGACATAGAGTCGGATAAACTTGAGCAAGGAATCAAAGATTGCATTGTTGAGATCATACGGAAAAGGGATCAAGAAAACATCATGGACATGGGCATAAACGATTTTCTAGGAGAATTACTTGAAGTTTCTCGTGATAAAGATAACCTCAAACGAATTACTTTAGACGATATGGTGGACGAGTGCAAAACATTTTATTTTGCTGGACATGAAACAACTGCTTCATTACTTGGCTGGACTATTCTTCTTTTAGCAACTTACCAAGAATGGCAAGAAAAAGCTCGAAAAGAAGTGTTCGAGTTTTTTGCAAAAGCAAATCCTAATCAAGATTCCATTACAAGACTCAAAATAGTAACAAAAATAACCATTTATTTGTTTCGACTCCTTTAGCATACATTTTCGGTAATAACCAGCACTCCTCTTCGTCTTTTTTGTGTTTTCTAGATGAACATGATCCTTGAGGAATCACTAAGACTATACCCACCGGTTCCTGCACTAAAGAGAAGAGTCAAGAGAGAAGTTCGACTAGGAAAGATGACCCTTCCACCAAACATGGAGTTGTACATTTCAATATTAGCGGTTCACCATGATCCTAGATTATGGGGAGAGGATGTTTATAAATTCAAGCCGGATAGGTTTGAAGGTGGCAAAGCTGAAGCAACAAACAACACACCGGCTGCATTCTTGCCATTTGGGCTTGGACCAAGGACGTGCGTGGGTTTAAATTTCGCCATGGTGGAAGCCAAGATTGCAATTGCAATGATTCTACAAAGATATAAGTTTAAACTGTCACCAAATTATGTTCACTCTCCTGTTCAACTTTTCATGGTTAGGCCCCAACATGGAGTTCAAATCATCCTTGAGTCCATCTAAACCAAAAAGTTGTTACCTCATAACATCGATGCAAGTTTTCTCTTCTAGAATTTGTATGTATATATTTTGGGATAATTCCATATTTAAATTTCAAAATTTCATATTTAGTTAAAACACAAAAATACATCTTCTTTAGATAAGTTATGCTATAATCACTAAAAAATAAGAAATTCAACATCTAAACACCCTTTACGTAGTTACACCAACCTCTCCAATATGAGGGTTTTACCCGTTATAGGTCTGTGTAGTAGTGTGATCAAGCCCAATAATTAGGCGTGTACAAAAAAACCGAAAACGGATCATATCAGACTAAAAAACCGAAAACCGGTTTCTTTAAAAACCGGTTTAGGGAAAACCAGTTTCCCGAAAACCGAACCGCCATATTGAAACCGATTTGCATATTACAAGAGTCAACCAGTTTGAAACCGGTTTAAACCGGTTTTTTTAAACATTATAAGCCTCTGTTATACCTATGGGTGTTCAAAATTCGAGTAATACCCACAGGAAACCGAAAACCAAAACCGAACCGAACCGAAAAAAGAGAACCAAATTTGTAACCGAACCGGATTAAATATTCGGTTTTCGGTATGGATATAGGCTTTGCAATCTAAACCGAAAACCAAACAAAAAACTGAACTCATATAAATTTATATTCTTTAATATATTTATATACATAAAATAACCACTAAAACTCTTTCATATTATAAATATAATATTTTTTTAAGCTTGATTTTTTTTTCCTAAAAATTCATATAAATAAATAATTGATTAATTAAAAGTAAGTAATTCGATTTATTCGAGTTATTTGGTTCTATTTAATTCTATTTATTCGAGTTATTTGGTTCTATTTTCGGTTATTCGTTTTGGTTTAATCAAATTTGAATTCGGTTTTCGGATTTACTCAGAAAAATAATTTAACGGAATCGAATAAACCGAACAACCCGATAACCAAACCAAGTTACACCCCACATTTGGGCCTATATTTCAGTTTTTTTTTTTTTTTTTTTTTTTTTTTTTTTTTTTTTTTCGTTTTTGGGAGTAAAGCCTCTATAAATTAATAGTGTCGGGAACGGGATATTTTATTAATTTAGCGAGATATTAGTATATCGATAAATTAATAATTTATTAATTTAAAGAGGTTTTACGTATTACTTTTAAATTTTCAAGTTCTATATGTACTAGTTACAATGTATACTAGTTAGAGATGATAAATAAATTAAAAAAACAAGTTTCAATGTATACTAGCTAGAGATGAAAATTAAATTACAATATATACTAGTTATAGATGAAAAATAAATTAGAAAACAAGTTCCAATATGTACAAATTACAGTGTATACTAGTTATATATGAAAAATAAATTACAATGTGTACTAATTAGAGATGAAAAAAAATTATAACATGTATATTATGAAAAAATTTAGTAATTATTAATTTATAATTTTGTCGGGACCAACATATTTACATTGGGGTTTCAGAAAAATTATTATTTTATTATTTTATCGATTATGGTACAAATTTGTACTGGTCCCAAGTTGAGATTGGACAAATTATTAATTTTATCGAGGTTATTAATTTATCGAGTATTAATTTATAGAGGTTTTACTGTATTTGAGCCTAAATTTGTAAAACACAATGTAGTAGTAATAAAATTAGGCCCAAACATTTATACACATCATGTCTTTTTACTGACAAGTCATCCAAAATTTCCAAATAGCAACCAGAATGCCTTTTTACTAGTTTTGTTCCACATATTAAAACCGCTTTTTGAAACGGTTTGATGTAAACAGGTTTAGACTCAACCGGTTCGTACCGGTTCGGCATTTTAGGTCAAACCAGTTTGTTGACTTTTTGACTCGATCAGATCCGGTTTTGAAACCGAACCGGGTTAGCCGAAAATATGGTTTATACGCCTCTACCCTTTTCTACTTTTTTTTTTTTTTTTTTTTTCTTTTCTGAAAAGCTCAGGTTTTGGATTTTGGAATCCAAGATCCTTGATATTTTGGTCTTAAACATAACAAACATAAATTGATCAGCCCAATAAACCACAAAATATTTATACAGCATACAGTATTCATTTCAATGGGCCAATCTTCATCTATGAAAAATTATATATGTATTATGAATTTAAGCATTTCATTATAAAATCTCTAATTTCTTAACGTTTTGTGATAACTAGGAAAAGAAGATAAATACTTGTTCATTTAACAATTGACACAAATTCAAATACCAATGAAAATCCAACACTTACTGCGTGTTATAAGCAAATTATGAGGCTTCTAATTTGCTAGTGTCAAGTGTCACTTGGAATTCCCCCAAACACTTCAGTAGGATATGCTAAATGAAAAATATCCCAGTGACTAAACGAAAATATATCCCAGTGAAGTGTTTAGAGGATTTCGGAGGGACACTTGGCGTTATTTGTAGTACTATGTACTTACTTGAATGATGTGGTTGACGAATAAAGATGCATTTCTACTTGTATATATAGAAGAGAGTTGAGGGAAGTGTATGATCGATGAACATGAGGTCATCGAAAGCATGAACTTGGTTGGCATTGAGTCTCGATTAGGAGTCAAACAGATGTTGGTTGAGAATTCTGTCATGGTGAGGACCAAGTAAAAAAGAGGTATTATATTCTCAACTTCACACTTATGTAATAGAGGCATATGATTATGACACAAACACATAAATATAGGTTGGCCTATAGTGAATCAAACGGATACGTATACACATCTCTAATATATTTTAGGTTTTGCGTATAAAAGAAAAACAATTATCGAGCATAGTATTGTAACCTTTAAATTGATCCATACGATTGTATTGTGGTCAGTGGCGAGGGCTAGGACGTACTATTAATAGCCTGGTGTATATAATATGTTTGCCTTTAAAATGATGTTTGCCTTTAAATGATGTAATTAAACGAGACAAGTAAAACAAAATTTTGAGATCCAGTTCATCTTGAAAAGCTCGGAATTTTTTGACAAAAAATTATGCTACCCGATAAAAGTCCATGTTGCTCACGCGAATTCGAACTCCTTGAATCCGCCCCTAATTGCAGTAACGTTAGCACAAACCCAAATTGTAATATCAAGCAAAGTGAACTACAATATCACTAGTACAAACGAGGCTTTCCCCGACGACTTTTTTACTCCCTTTCTGTCGACATGTCGACGGAATCATACCTTCCCGACGACATGTCGACGGGAACACAACGACGGCTGTGCTTCGTCGAGAACAGTGTTCTCGACGACATTGTGGGTCCCACAACGTTTTTCAGTCAAAGGAATTTGATGTCCGTCAACTTCTTCTCGTCGACATGTCGACGGGAACATATAACTAATTAACGTTTTAATTAATTGATTATAATTATTTTTATATGATACCGTCAACATGTCGACGATATCATTAAAACAAAATTATTGTTTTTAATATTATGCCGTCGACAAACGTCGACGGCATAATATTAAAAACAATAATTTTGTTTTAATGATACCATCGACATGTCGACGGTATCATTAAGTACCCAATATTTATGTTTTAATGATGTCATCGACATGTCGACGGTATCATTATTACCATCCTGCTAATAGCAGGCTGCAAATATTGCAATTTTTTAGATTTTTTTCGGATTTTCTGGAAAAAATCTATCAAAACCTGTAACAGTAATAGCACCTATAACCACTCAATATCAACATGTCCTAAACATATAACTCGCCATCGGCTAAAACACTTGCAAAATATCGCTAAACACCCTCAAAATGCATAAAAACATATAAAGTCTACAAAACGGGGTGTGGTAATATTTAAACCTAGCTGGCATATCCACAAATGTTTTAATATCCGCGACGTTCAAGTCGCCAAAAGGTTAAACTATACAATACTAAATACCCAAGTTTGTACCTCTACATCCAAAATCACTCGTGATCATCAGCAGGACCCTCATCATCGCCAGAACCATCCTCATCGCCTCTGCGACTCCCGCTCCCTCCAGCTGAGCCACTACCTCCAACGCTACTGCCCGAGCCATCCACGTGCTGAGAACCCGCCTGACTAACATACTCGTTCCATCGCGGGTTGGAGGAGATAAAACCTGTGACCAAATTAATCTGCGCCTTCAAGGTCTTACGCTCTTCAGCTTCTCGACGGCTCTTCTCCTCGGCCTCAGCAATCTTCTTCTCGGCCTCAGCAAGCTTTTTCTCCATCTCAGCGTATTCAGAAAATGAAATAATCAAAATTAAAAAACATCTATTGCAATACTTAATTTGAGTCATGATCGAGTAATCTATAATTAATATATTATCAAACTGTACATACCTGGAGGTGGAGGTGGAGGCGGGGTGTATGGTAACGATGACCTGGAGAGCCCGGGTACGACCCTACCCTGTCCGGCGATATGGCTCCGCTGCTTGCCCTTCAAAACAATCGCAAGTATCTGCTCCTCCGTGTACGCCACCCCTTCCGGCGTATTCGCTCTCAGATCTTGCAGCCGGACCATCTCTTCTTATTTAATTGAGAAAAAAAATTGAGAAAATTTATATATATATATATATATATATATATATATGTGTGTGTGTGTGTGTGTGTGTGTGTGTGTGTGTGTGTGTGTGTGTGTGTAGGGTTAATTACAAGATTATGTTTCAATGAATCATTAAAGTGCGTGTTTGGGGAAATAAATAAATAAATAATAAAAAAAAAAAAAAAAAAAAGATACTTACATATTGAACACGAGCCTCATCCTGCAACCACATACCATCATTGTCGCAGTGTGTGTCGTAAAACGACTGGATGAGTGACGGGTATTGTTTGTCCTTGCTGTTCTGAAACTGTATATACACATGTATATATATATAAGATGAAACAAATTAAAAATGGCAAATCAAACACCAAATTTATTTTAATTAAACTTAAATACTTTTATAAAATTAAAATTAATTACTTTTATATAATTATAATTAAATAATTTTATAAAAATAAAATACTTGTATAAAAATAAAATGTGTCTTACGTAGTCGTGGCGAATAGCGGCCAATGACTTGGAACCGGGGCGGCTGTACACCGTCAACTTCTTTCGGTTCTCCTTGTTCACAGCAGCACGCTTCAGGTTCTTCTCCTTCATGTAAAACTTGATATGCTCCTCCCAAACATATGGCTCGACGTTCGGAGGAGGGTTTCTTCGTATCTCATCCACTTTTTCAGGCCCACCCGGCACGTCGAAGTAAACCCTCTTCATCGTGCCCTTGTTGTCGGAGTAGACCTTAGCAATGTACGCATTGAGGCCCGTCGAAATGGTTTTCCAATCAGGTGAGAGCATGTGGGTCAGCAAGTCGAAGAATTGCTGCAAACAAATTTAAACAAATATATACAATTAAACAAAATTAAATAAATGTACACATTCAAAGAATTAAATATAAAGATATAATTAAAAGGAAAATAAAATAACTGACCCCGAGTCGGTTCATGAAGCCCTGTCGAGTCGCTTCGTCAAGGTTGTGCCAGGAGGGATAGTGTAACGGCAAGGACCTAACCAGCTCGCCAACATAGTTACTGAACCATGCGCGGTGGGGCCCAACATGAATAAATGTCCTCTGATCACGATACTCGAACTCGATCGATTGCGGGCCCGAGTTAGTCACGGCTTTCCTGAGGTCTAAGTTTTTGTTGGCTTCACGGACCTGTGCCCTGCCGCCATCCCGACCTCCACCCCTGCCACCAGCTTGTCTCGCTCTACCTCCTCGTCGAGGTTTTTGTGACGAACCTACAATTGAAGTGAGTGAAAACGTTAAAAAATAACAAGTAACAAATTTCAAATTATCAAGTTTAAATTTCTTACCACTACGGTGACCGCTAGTAATCGAACGATAAGGGGGTGGTGGGTCATCGGCACCGTCACCACCGTGACCTCGCGCTACTGCTGCCATCTGTAAAAGTACAAGTTGAATTAACATATAGAAATTCGGGAACAAATTAACATAAGCATCCACACATTCAAATACATACACATTCAAAATAAATATACACATTTAAACAATCCATAACAATTTCATTCAAATAAGCTAAGTGTCGTTTTACAAGTTACAATTTAAGATCAATCTGCTACATCTACATCACTATCATAAACAACATCAGTCGCATCTTCAACTTCATCATCAGAATTGTTTGCATCAGAGTCTGCTAAATCATAAGGATCGTCGTCCTCATCATCAATAAATTCGTCGTCGTCATCAACATGAATGATTGGTGGTGGTGCCTCAACTAACGTTGATCGACCATCGATATTTAAGGTTTCAAATGCCAAATCATTCAAATTAGCAGACAGTTGGAGATTCGATGAGTTGTTGCCATGTATCACATCATCATCGTTTTCTGCTACAATGACATCCCAGGTTGTGTTGTGATTCACTTCTTGGACGACCTTCCAATGGAGTGGTCGTCTGGCAGGATCTTCAAGGTAGAAGACTTGCTTTGCTTGTGTTGCGAGAATGTAAGGTTGAACTTCAAACGCTGTGCTACATGCCCAAATTTGTGTCATGTTGTTTCTAGTGTTATAACGTTCGACTCTACCTCTTTTGACCAAGTCGAACCACTTAACTCGAAACAGCACAACTTTGAACTGGGTATACGCGAACTCCAGAATTTCTTCTAGCTGACCATAATACATTTCTCCTTCCTTCTCGCCAGGAGAACAAATTCCGATGTTCTGAGTTGTACGTTTTACATCGCGGCTGTGTATAACAAACTTCACACCGTTGACTACGCAAGAGTGAACTGAGGTTACGGTCGATAATGGTCCACAAGCCAAGTCGGGAGTACAACTTGGGTCATTGTCTGTGTAAAGTTTACCGATCTATGAACAAAGATAAGAATAGATGGAGATGAGTAATATATATAGTCGTTATTTATACAAGGAAATACATATAATAAGTTTACCTTCGTCTGAAACCATCTAGGAAATTCTTGTTGCATGTCACTATCAGGATGTTCACTGAAAATGGACATGATATTAGAATTAATCGAAAAGATAACTTGGGAAAAAGAAATTTCAAAATAAAAACGCGTACCTCTCGAACTCGTTCATGTACGCGTCGATCTCAGGACTGTTGTGAAGTACATACCATATCACTTTCTTCATTTCTTGTAGACCTAACCGAATAATTGTCTCTTTACCAGACGTTTTACATAGTGATCGGAACACCTGGAAATCACTTGTTGGGCGAGGACAGCCCTGAGATGCAGTGGGACGATTAAATTTCGTCCCAATTTCTCCCCGAAAATAACGAGAACAAAAAGTTAATGCTTCGTCTGCAACATAACCCTCCGCTATTGAACCTTCCGGCTTAGCTTTATTTCGTACAAAGGTTTTTAGCTTCTTCATGTATCTTTCAAATGGATACATCCACCGAAATGAAACAGGCCCGCCTTGAAGAGCCTCTTCAGGTAAATGCATAACCAAGTGAATCATAATGTCAAAAAAAGTAGGAGGATATATTTGCTCGAGACTGCACAAAATTTTGATCAAATGGTCTTTAGCTTTCACCATGTCATTCACCATCAAAGTTCGGGCACAAATTTGCTTAAAGAATGAACAAAGCTCGATTAATGGTATATAAGTCGGTGTGTCCAGGTATTGCTGAAGTCCATAAGGAAGTAACCGTTGCATCATTATATGACAGTCATGAGACTTCATGCCCCTTATATTGTTATCATCTTTGGTCACTTTCGACTTGAACTTGGATCTGAACCCATCTGGCAGTTTAATTGTTTTGATGTATTAACAGAATAGTTTTTTTTATCGGGTGTGAGGGAGTACTTAGCTTGAGGCTTCGAGCACTTCCCGTTTTGTTTGTTTCCAAGCCACAACTCCTGTCGAATGCCCAAAGCTTGCAAGTCTTGTCTTGCCTTAGCGGTGTCTTTAGATTTGTCATTCATTAACAAAGTGTTCAAGGAACTCTCCAACACATTTTTTTCGATATGCATGACATCTAAATTGTGTTTTAGAGTAAGAGAAGACCAATATTCAAGCTCGTAGAAAATAGACCGTTTAGTCCAGTTCAGGTCGGTTGTAGTATTACGTTTTATCTTCCCACCCCCATAATCTGGATGTTTCCTCAGCAAATGTGTGGGCAATATTTCAAGTTGAGTCAAGATATCAGTCGGAGTATCTTTTTTAGGAGGATCTGTAAAATCAGGTGCACCATTGAATGTAGTAGTATCCCTCCTCCATTTATGTTTTTTTTAAGAATCTTGTATGGCCAACATAACCTATTTTGCTTATCACACGCGTAGCCGGAGTGCCTACTTTGCATGTAGGGCATGCGTAGTAACCTTGCCCACTCCAACCTGACAAACTACTACGAGCAGGAAAATCATTGATGGTCCATAAAAGCATCGCTCTCATGTTGAATACTTTACCTGTAACAGCGTCCATAGTCGGGACACCTGGTTTTTTCCATAATTCCTGAAGGTCATCAATCAAAGGCTTTAAGTAAACATCAATGTCCTTCGCGGGTGATTTAGGTCCAGGAATCAACAACGTCAACATCAAAGTAGTCTCTTTCATGCATAACCACGGAGGCAAGTTGTATGTTGTTAAGATAACAGGCCACATGCTGTAAGTCTGACTAAGGTTTCCGAACGGATTGAAACCATCAGCATCCAACCCTAATCGAATGTTTCTCGGTTCGTTAGCAAATTCCGAATATTTACCGCTGTCAAACTTCTGCCATGCTTCACCATCAACCGGGTGTTGCATTATACTGTTTACCGTAGACTTTCCAGTAGCATGCCAAGTCATATGTTTTGCGGTGTGAATAGATTTGTACAAACGTTGTAGCCTAGGAATGATAGGAAAGTAACGCAACACCTTGTTAGGAACTTTCTTCCCCGTTGTCTTCTTGTCTTTCCATCTACTCGTTTTACAGACCGGACAATACACCAAATCTTCGGCACCAGTCCCTCGATATAAAAAGCAATCATTTTCACAAACATGTATCGACTCATACCCTAACCCGACCTTTTTAAATGTTTTTTTTTATAGCAGAGTATGATGGTGGGAGATTGTAACCTAACCTGGGAATAAATACCTCCTGGAGAAATTTTAGCGTATTATTAAATGAAGTATCACTCCATTTACCGCTGACCTTGAGATGCGTAAACTTTGACATAAAATCCAAGGTTGTCATAAAGTCACAACCCGGGTAAAGAGGCTGGGTGGAACTGGCAAGTAACTCTTCATACTCGTTACGTACAGGAGGTGTCGTTGCTTGAGCTGGCTCGTTACTTGTCTCGCCAATATTTGGAGGAGTTGGCTCATTTTGTTCATTATTTGGAGGAATATCAAAAATATCATTAATGCACGCACGCATGTCACTCATCTCACATTGTGTTGTGTTATCTTGTATAGGAAGAGGATCCGGTTCACCGTGTTCACGCCATTGTGTATAAGTTGGGTCCCACCCATTTTGGCTTATGTGGCTTTTAAGTAAGTCGAGAGATACCCATGGAACATTACAACAAAGACGACACGGACATTTTATGTTGCCGTAACTATTCAATAACGGATTGCAATGTTCAACGAATGCGGCAAGACCATCAAAAAACTCTTTTGAAACACGACTGTCTAAACGGGTCCAACTCTTATCAAGTATCATAACTGCATATTGTTTTGTTCAACTCTTAGTTATTACACATTCAAAATATTCGACACATAAACACATATAACCATGGAATAAAGGAAAGTTGTTTTGTTCACCTAGTGCAACTATGGAAGGCAATCCTAACCCACTCTTTGAATGATTCATCTCATATATGAATACGTATAACTGATTTACTATCTGAGAAAATTTCGGCAGCATTTCCCCTCAACTCCCCAAATATGTGCATTAAAGACATATTCGTAGGAGTAAAGGAGAAACACTGTCGAAATCATCTCAAATAGTAAATCAATTATACGCATCCATATCCTAAATGAGACAAAACATTCAAAAAGCAGTCCCAAACAGGGGACTTTCCGAAATTAATTTCTAATAAATTAATTTCGGACGGGTTTTCTATAGGATGATTAACTTCGGACGGGGACTTTCCGAGGTTAATCACTAAAATCCTAAAACATTCACAAAAGTCTAACAATAGCATATATTTTAAGTTAAACAATTAGACTATAAACAATTGTGTTAGGTCACCATTTATGTAAACACAAGTATGATTGATAAAGAAATAAGATGAGAATGAGAGGTGGTTGATTATGAGATAATATGAAAGGTGAGAGTGCAAGAGTTTCACTAAGATAATCAAATAACCAACAACATAAAATGTAACATAAGGTTTCTATTTATAAGGGAGGAGCTAGGGCAACACTCCCTTCCTCCCTTATCCTTTCATACGTGGGCTTTCAAGGCCTTATGGGCTTTTATATGTTGCCCATTAACTAAACAATAATCATAAACAATACTTAAGCAACCTATTACAAAATGTAATGATCGAGACTTGACTAAATACTAAAGTATGATCCCAACAATCTCCCCCTAAGGGTCGGTCATCACGGTTGCTTGACGTCTTCTTCTTTGTCGTTGACTTGTGACATGTAAAACTCTAGACGTCTTCAAAATGAGTGAATAATAGTGAATGTACTTTGCTCTTTGTCTTTGTTCTTTGGTAATGATGTAGTGATTAGGTTATGAAGTTATCTGCCGTTAGTCACTCCAGCGTCTGTGGTGGTTGTCCGCCATTCCAACATACTCATATACCTTTAGACTTAAGACTTTCACGTACAAGAAGTTCCTTATCATGCATTGAGATCTTTGTCTTTATACTTTGTAGATTCTTCTTATAGCCATAGAATCTTTCTTTGAACTTTGTGTTGCTAAAGATCTTTTGGGGGAGCTTTCTTTGACTTCTAGATGTATGTATGAGCATGTTGGAATCTACCATCATGGAAGTGAGGTACCTGCGAGTAAACAGTTAGCAATAAAACAACCGGTACTTACGGATAAGGAATTAGAGCTTATCAACAGCATATTGTGAAGACTCCTTCTAATCCTTATCCAGGCCGTTCCCATATCAGATACTCCCGAAGGAGCTTACGAGACCTACTAAGTAGCTCAATGACTGGGTGAGTCACTGGGGATCACTCCACGACTGTAGACCGCTATGGAACCACCGCAAACACTAAGCGTAACCCTTGTGGGGTTACCGAAGTGACCTGCTGTCAGGGCTGTTTGATGTTGACCCTGGCAGGATTTCCGTTCAATCATTGAGAAATACATAAGTAATCCTCTCATAAACGTTCTCGGCAGATTGCTAAGATCTGCGAAGGACTCGATAGTTTACAACTGATGCCCATTGATGTAGAACACCAGTCGTAGAAGTACTAAGTGTTCCTAAGAGATCTTTGATGTATCTCAAGGCTCTAGACTCTATAAGTGCTCACCTAGGTTTCCTATGCGGAGACTGGGGATGAGTCTCCTGCTTCAATATCAACCGTCTCTAAGAGATAGGTCGATAGATAACGCAGGTTCCCCGTGAGAATAAAACAAGCTCTTTTAAGAGAACTTGAGTGGTTAAGAAGGTTTAGTGCATTGCGTCACTGGGTCCATGACGACTTAATCTTCAATACCGGCGTCGCCTTAGCAACAACCAGTAGCATACGTATTGAACCCGGTGTCTGCCCTAAGGTTGAATCATCTGGAGGGCTATTTCTTTTCACCCTTTTCTTTACTTTTCTTTTTAATTCTTCAACTCCTTCTTTCCCTTTCATTCATTTCTCCTTTTTTCGTATCATACCTAAGGACTTCTACTTCTAACTAATGGTGATGTCCTTGGGTAGATCCCTCCGGCTCTGGCGGATCATAGGACGAATATTCCTATCTTAATCACCTTATAACTCCGACAGTAGCCAAGAAACCTTTGATAGAAAATCTCTCAAAGTGTTGGGATAATCAAATATTTTGGTTAACACTTTGAGAGTTTTGTGTTCACTTTTAAAGGGCTCCCCCTGCACATGTGCTCATAAGTGTTTAATAAATTTGCACATGCGGGAGGAGCAAGCACTTTTGAATTGATCCACTTTCCGTGAACAAGACCGATTCGAGACACGCTTACATCACTAGTTAGACTAGCTTGAAATTATTACCCGGCCTGGTCAAGTCCACAGAAAGTTTCTCGAGACGGTACATTTCTACTAAGACTAATCCTTTTCGAGACACGCTTACGTGGTTAGATAAAGAGATACATTGTCAGCTTTTAGGTGACAACTAGCTCTAGTATCTAACTTGATGTTATTACCCGTCGAGGATAAGTCTTTTCGATATTACTAACATTTATTGCCTCGTCAATTCCTGGGTTAAAACTGAGTCTAGCTCGCACATGATACAACTTTTAAGCATTGACTTCGTATATTTTAATCACTTTTTCATTTTCTCCCCCTCAAAAATAGCATATGAGATGTTGTTTTTGTTAAACTTTTTGATTAAAATATGCCTTTTTGAGTCTTATGGGGAGATTCACCAAGAACTTTTGATTTTGAACAAAGTATTTTGTTTTGACAAGTGCTCCCCCTCAACAAGTGATTAGGTCTTATTGAGGTGAAATACTTGTCCTTTTGAGCAGAATTGTGAAAAATCATAAAAGTTTGATTAATTCTACTCAAAAGTAAGAAGCCTTCGCTCCTTATATTTAGGATTGAGGCACTGATGCGTACCTCAGTGTCCTTTCTTTACAAGAACGGGTTGTACACTGATATGCGTGCATAAACCATCAAAACATGATTTTGACAAAGCATTTTGATTTTGAATACTCCCCCTCAAAACGAGCACGTGTTTTGACATTTTTAAACTTTGGAGCGAATTGGGGAGTAAAGGTTTGAAAAATCTTGAGCAAAATTTTTGAAAAAGTTTTGAAAAAACCTTTTTGAAAAATTTTGAATAAATTTGGCTCAAGATTTTAAGATAAGCTTTGCATGAGAACTTCTTGTTTTCAAGGAAAAGTGCACGTTTTGTTTTTAAGAAATGGTTTAGCAAGGCACTTTCCTTTCTTTGAAAACCAAATTGTACACTGAAATGAGTGCACAAGTCGTTGTTTTAATACAAAATTAGTTTTCTTTAAACAAACTACTCCCCCTCAAATAATGAATGTTATTCGAGAGAAAGTCTTCTTGAGCAGAATTTTGAATCGTATTATAAAATACTTTTTGAAAATTCGTGAAACGACTCTGCTCAAGGTTTTAGAAAACACAATCAAGTATTATACAACAAAGAATGCTTGAAATTCAAAAACTCTTTACTGTTGAAAAGTTGTTTGAGACCTGGAGTCTCTCTTTAGAGTTTTAAAATCTGAAAAAGATTTCCATCTAAAGTTGAACCTCATGGGTTCTTTTTGAAGATTCGATTTTTTTTTTTTTTTTTTTTTTTTTTATTTTTTTAATGAATGGAAAACTTCCGGTATTAGGGATGTTCAGATCAGAGACATTCTTTTATTGAAGCCAAAGCATTCCAGATTTTGAAAATATGAAAGGTTTTGAATGACTTTGCTTTGGTCTCCACACTTGCTTTACCGGTGTAAGACAAGAGTGTAGAGTTTGGAAAAATTTGTTTCTCACCATTTTGAATCCATTTACCAGTTTAGCTTTTAAACACATTTTGCCCTTTGACCTCAAAATATGTTCCATAAGAAACATTTTGTCGAATGTTGAAATTTTGACTTTCAATGGGATGACATGTATTTGCACACAGAGAAAATGCACCAGGCACGAACAAGTATACAGATGAATCAGGAAACTCATTCTAAATCTACCTAAGTGCTCAGAATTCTCAAATTAACACACACAATCACAGATTAATTCATTCTTTCACTCGAGAGTTACCAATTATTGTCATGGTTTGGGGTTATGATTTGAGTCTATGCACACTTGTTAGCATCATAATGCCTGAATATTAAACAAACAAACGTCCTAGTAATAGCAGCAAAGACATCGACATCTTAAACCCTAAATCACATGATTCTAATCCTATGTTGTTCCTAATCGAGCAAGTACACCAATCGAGCATTCTTTAGTGTTCTCTAAAGCTATATAAACTAGTTAATTAGTCTAAACAAATAAAAAATGAAAGGCCTGATTGATAACCCTAGTTTCTGATTATGCCTTTTTGACTGCTGAAAATACTTGAAACATTTAGGGAACGATTAGACAACAACCATGAAGAAATTAGAAACTCACAATCGGGAACATTCGAGGATAAAAAATTGTTAGTCTGATTATGTGTGAAACTTTTGAGAACATTTGTGAAAACATTGATTAGAGCCTGTTTGTTTTCCATGCAAGGTCCTTTTACCTGAGTTTAAGACTTTTGTGAACTTTACTCATTAAAGGTTAACTATTTTTCCATTTGAAGTCTAAACATGGTTAAATTGGAATCCTTGCCGAAAAATTTCTTTTCTCCCCCTCGAATTAGCATTTATTTTGTGAAACATTTTTGCACATTTTAATTCGAGAGATCATAGAACCTTTTGAAAATGAGTTTTTTAATCCGAATGATGAAGAAAACATTTTTTTCTTGAAGAATAATGATTAGGTGTGCAAACTTCATGATTTTGTGAAAAATTTTCTCCCCCTCAAAACATGTTCCATTTTGACAGAGAAAAGCAAAATTTGTTTAAATGGAGGAACATAGTTTTGAAGATTTGAAGTTTGTACACAAAGAAAGAAGATTCTTTTTGTAGAAAAAGTATTTACAGAAAAAACTTTGATGTTTGACTCTTCTTAGGTTTTAAGAAAATTTTGCAAATCATCTGGAGTCAAACATCACATACCATTTTGGTGAACTAAATCAACAAACCTTGATGGAGGTAATGTCTTTGTGAACAAGTCCGCCAATTGGTATACAGTACCCACAAACTCTAATTCAATTTTACCCTTCTCAACATGCTCCTTGATGAAATGGTGGCGGAGAGCAATTTGTATGGCCTTGGAATGATGAATGGTGTTGCACGAGATAGCAATAGCACACTTTGAATCGCAGTACATTGAGATCTAGTCAAATACATAGCTGTAGTACGTGAGTTAAGTTCTCATCCAAATGACTTGAGCACCGAAAGCAGACATGGCTACATACTAAGCTTTTGATGATGACAGTGATGTACAATCCTACTTCATTGACTGTATCCCTTTGTATCTAAACAAGATTTGTTGCGAATCATTGTACCTTCTTCATCCAGCTTGTTTTCCAAATCCATATAATTCCAATGATGTGTCAAAGAGTGATGTTGTTAGAACGTATGCATATTAGACGGATCCAAATTGCGAGAAGACGACTCTATTATATCAAGAACGGTTGGAGTCGGTGCAAATGGATTGAAGAAAGTATTTCCATCATAATCTGCAAGTTGTGGTACTGATTGTAGTTATGGATCTTCAGCTGATTGTCTGGAGTTGGAAGTGGTATGTCTTGCTGTTGTTGGAGATTCACTTGCAGGACCGTCTTTCTCAACAGTGTTTGTTGAATATCCTCAGGGTGTGCAGCGGAAATTGGTGAGACCTCTTGAAGACGGTTTTCAATTGAATCATCAAACAGTTTGAGCAAACAGGGTATCCAATTCCTTGCGAGAGAGTGACAATGGTTCCGCCGAAGAATCCGGAAAATTTAGACGGTTGGATACGGGTCCTAAGCTGTTGTGCTCAGAAGCCATTGTAGATGTGCTTTTAAACGGTTGGTTGCGGGTCCTAAGCTGTTGTGCTTAGAAACCATTCCATTAAGCTCGGGTCCGAAACTGATTTGTTCCGTAGCCATTGCTGAAGAATCTGCACAGAAAGAAAGAAGAGACAAGAAAACAGAGAACAAGGATCCCCAAGAGTAACTGGGTTCCAAATGTTAGAAGCATAAAGATGTAGTGTCAATTATCTTCTTGACACTCGAACACACAATACCGATGGTTTTCATTCTAGTCTCAGAGGTAGAAGTTGTGGAGATCACATTAGTTTTGGTGCAAATGTCTAAAATCTTTCCTGTAGGAATCCACCTAAGACCAATCGATTTGAAAATTCTACCTGTAGGTACCCACCTAATGTTAGATCTAGGAGATGTTTTCTTTTTAGATGCAGTGGAATGAAATATGGGAGCATCACTTTGTTGAGAAAACCTATGTCCTATATTGATCCACTTCTTAGGTTTCTGACTTATGACATTTGGTTCAACGGGTTTGTTTGTCTTAGTCGATTGAGCCTTTTCAAGTGAATTTCCTTTTTGAAGATTTTCTAAAGCACAAACATCATGATTATTTACGCAACTACTCTTAGAAGCTAGCCAATTCCTATTAGTTTGTAGAGTACTCCTAGGTTTTGGTTTGCTACTACTAGCAGTGTTCTGTACTACAGTGGAAGGCATCACATGAGGTTTTGAACCCAGAATTCCATCCTTTTGAAGTAGCGCCTTTTTCCTAGCCTTCTCTAGATCATAGTTCTTGTACATGTCAAATGTGTCATAAGAATCTTTACTTTTAATGCTCATTTTAGACACTGTTGTTGAACTAATCCTAGATGAGCCAAGTATAATCACGTGTTGAGATTTAGCAGACACAGATGCATTTACCTTAGGCCAAGAATGTGGAGTGGCTGGTTTTGTCAAATTGTTATTCTCAACAACTTGGGAGGCAAACCGAGGTCTCGAAAATTTAGGTCTTTCAGATTTAAATGCAGTTGGTTGTCTAACCACAGATTGTTTTCTGTTTGTTTGGGAAGTCGGTTTCCCCAAGATTGATGGTTTTGCAAACTTAGTATCCACACTCTGGCCAGTCAGTCTTCTTAATTTGTTTTGCAATGCAGCATGTGCAAACACCTTTGCTTGAATTTGACCTTTTAAAAGCTCATTTTCTTTAACTAATGTATCCACACGTTTACTTTGTTCATTCAAAGATTGACCATTGTTGCCCGAATTTAGAGATTCGTTTTGCAATTTGAGTTCTAGTGAGATGCAATGTGCCTCCAGTTTTGAAAAATCTTTATGAAACTGGGCAATGGTCTTTTTGAGAAGAATGTTTTCAGACTCAAGAGTTTGGTTTGATGTTTCAGTCATTAGATTATCAGGTAAGGACTCAGACTGAGAATATTTGTCAGGACATTGAACAACATTCTGGTCAACCTCTCCTTCATTACTGAAGTTAGGTTGCTCAGATTGTTGTATCTCATTTGCAAGCATAATATGATCAACAGTAGATTGTACCTCAACCATTTGCTCTTTATCAAAGTTCGGTTCTTTGTCATAGATGGGTATGACATCTTCCTCATCCATCTGTTCTTTGTCAAAGTTGGGCTCTGAGACATAGAAGGGTCTGATCTCTGCACAATCTGCATCTGTATCATTCCCCAATCTGCTGTAGTCATCCTGCACTTCTGATTCTGTCCCATTGCTATCCATGAAAACCAAATTAGCTTCCAATGCATCAACTTTATGAATAATCTCTTCTTGAATCTGCAACTTCCTCCTTTTGTCACACTCAAGTCTGTGAAGTACTCTTTCAACAATTGACTTTTCAATAGCATCCAGGTGTTGGAGCAATATATCTTTGAAGGTTTGAGCCTCAATTCGAGTGTATTCTAAAATATACTCGCTTACCACTTCACAATCATAATTGATGAAATGTTGAAACTGTTTCTTGAGTATTCTAAAGGCGGCATTGGATTCACTCTCGTGAAATTCTTCAGTTTCAATTTGCTTTTCAAGTTGATTCACGTTGTCGAACATTGTAGTAGTGAAAATATCAACTATTTCTCCAAACAGGTCTGGAAATACCCATTTGAATCCATACTCGGAACGAGTTTCTGCTAAGTCTTTGTTTGAGAGAAGCTTAAGGTGTGAATAAAGTAATCTTAAAGATGTCAGGCGTTTCTCTTGGTTTAATTTCACAAAAGGATCTTCAGAATCATCAGAATCATACTCTGGGCTTGTATTATTCATGTGAGATTCCTGCATGTTTGCCATTAACATCACATCTGCTGTATCGATTTCCAAATCTGCTGTATTGGATTCCAAATATGCATATTCATCATCAGATGGAATATCTCCCGTGACACTTTGCAAAACAGCATTGAGATTACCCCCTTCAACTTCCATTTGACTAAGTGTGGCATTGTATTCAACATTATCGTCAAAGACTGGAGTTGAATCATAATCCTGAGCTTCCTCATCTGCAATATTTTCTGTATATGCCAAGAATGCCATGCTTGGTTCGATAAGATCTTCTTCATCATCAGTATCTTTCATTGTGTTTAAGCATTCAGAAGTTGAAGTTATATCGCCATTGCCTTTCTTGGAAGATACTTGACTAAGCTTCACTAGATATTGCAGAAGAGATTGCACATTATTATGTAGTGTTGCAGGATGGTACTGAGAAATGAAGAAAGGCTCAGGTGCATTCGGAGGATTGAAGAAGATTCCATTTGGAGTGTAGATTAATGATCCATGGTCAACAGTTGGAGATGGTGGAGCAGGGAGAATGGTCTTCAGTGGATTCATGCTTAAGCAAGATTCAATAATTTGCTTCATTCTGATGTGATGAAGTTCTTCTGTATGATGCATAACTTCAAGATATTTCCACATATCATAAGCATTGGCTTGAAAGTCCATATTCATGTAAATTGAATTGGGAAGGGCTAATGTCATGAACCATGCAGCCTGATGGTCAGCATCGTACTGAGCAAGCTCAGGAGCATTCAAGTCTTCATCAGTTTGTAGCCTCATAATCCCTGTTGAGTCAGCAAGAAATATCATTTTGTATGGACCATCTTGAATAGATTTAAGCATGAGATCTGCAGCAGGACGATTTGTGAGCCATTGTAGAAATCTCCGTTTCCAAACAGTATACGTTCCTGGTAGCAACATTGGAGGCCTTGATACATTGCCAAATAGCAGAACATGACGAATGTGGGAACTGTGACTTTGTTGTTGATGATACTGATGCTGATGAAGGTAGTTGGAAGAAGGTACAGTAGCTGATGACTGCTGCTGATGAGAATAGTTGGAAGAAGATACAGTTGCTGATGACTGCTGCTGATGAGAGTAGTTGGAAGAAGGTACAGTTGCTGATGACTGCTGCTGATGAGAGTACTGGTGAGGAAGGTAGTTGGAAGAAGATGATTGAGACATTGTAGATGACATTTCTCTCTCCCTTGATTGTTGCAACGTAATCGAAATAATCAAACAAAATGTCACACTCAAGGTCGGAATAGTGATTTCTGGTTTTCCCTCCAAAATAATTTGAAAAATTTTCTCTTCCAAAATTTTGAAAAATCACTTTAAAATGCAATTATAAGGTTGCAAGAAAAATTTGAGTTTCAAAAATTTTGCCGCCAAATTTTACCAAAAAAATTTGAATTTTGGCCTAAAAATTTGAATTTTGGGCCAAAATTTTCACTGTTATACCAAAATTTAAATTTCGCGTAAAAATTGAACGTTTAGTCTCCTGTAAAAATTAAATTTTACTCAAATTTTCCCGCCAAAAAACTTTTTTTTTTTTTTTTTTTTGAAAATATGAAAGAAGATTATAGAAAGAGACTTGTGTGAATGATGGATCTTTGTAGAAGATTGAAATGCACGTTCCTTTGAGTAAGTTGCAAAATCCTTGGGGTAAGTTCAATTCTTACGCGTAAACTTTAAGTTATGCGTAAAGAGTAGATTATGCGTAAACTAATAGTTTATGCGTAAGTTTTCTCTTTACGCGTAAGTTTAGGCTTATGCATAAGTTTAGGCTTATGCGTAAGGTTTAAACAACCAAACAAATCTTTCAAACTTATCCAAGCTTGAAAGATATCCGTAGTCGAAGTATTCCACTAATTTATCCAAGCTAGGGAAGTACTGAGTCACCGTAGCACAAAGAGAAGACCGTTGATGAAGCTTATGCGTAGACTCTGAAACTTACGCGTAAGATTAGATTTTTACGCGTAGGATCTGACTTAAGCGTAGGTTTAATGCGTAGATGAGCAAGTAACGCGTAGGATCAGGGTTTTAGCCTATTTTACGCGTAAGAAAAGGGTTTTGGACCAATTTAACGCGTAAGAAAAGGGTTTAAGCCTATTTAACGCGTAGGAAAAGGGTTTAGACCAAAACTTATGCGTAAACCGACCAAAAAACACTGTAGACAGCTGGAGATAGTACTATTTCCGACCAACTTACGCGTAAAACGTACTGTTCATCCAAAAAAAATGACTTTTTTTGATGAGAAAATGCTTAGAAATAAGGTACTTTTGATCAAATAACTTCACCAATACTTAGAAAAACCTTAACTTTATAAGATTTAGCTACCAAAAACTAGTTTTCCAATATCAAAGAAGCTATAAAACCTTAAAAAAAACCTTAAAAATCACAACTTTATGCAACAACTAAGCTTCAAATCACTATATCAACCTTGAAACTTGTCCACGTTAACCAAAGAAACACACTTCAAACTTCTAGTAGGCGAATGATACCACTTGTTAGGTCACCATTTATGTAAACACAAGTATGATTGATAAAGAAATAAGATGAGAATGAGAGGTGGTTGATTATGAGATAATATGAAAGGTGAGAGTGCAAGAGTTTCACTAAGATAATCAAATAACCAACAACATAAAATGTAACATAAGGTTTCTATTTATAAGGGAGGAGCTAGGGCAACACTCCCTTCCTCCCTTATCCTTTCATACGTGGGCTTTCAAGGCCTTATGGGCTTTTACATGTTGCCCATTAACTAAACAATAATCATAAACAATACTTAAGCAACCTATTACAAAATGTAATGACCAAGACTTGACTAAATACTAAAGTATGATCCCAACAAATTGTTTGGTTTTCGGTTTATGTTTCATAAAACTATTTTGCTATTTTGAAACTTATTTTTGTGACTTATTTTTGAAACTATTATGAAACATAAGCCGAAAACCAAATAAGCCATAACCAAACAATATATCTACGGGCTTATGGCTTATTTGGTTTTCAGCTTATGTTTCATAAGCTTATTTTTGTTTTTACTTATTTTGAAACTATTTAAGTTAAAAAGTTTCAAAATAAGCCATAAAAATTAAGCTTGTGAAACATAAGCCGAAAACCAAACAAACCATAAGCCCGTTATATAAGCCAAAACATAATCAATCCGCAAAAATTCTAACGCAAAACATAAGCCATAATATTTTTCAAAACCTTACAATTAACCAATATATTAAAACTAGTATACCATATATACTAACCAAACGCCAACTAACATTTAACCAATACTAACTTCACATTTTTTAAATTAATCTTAGTGTGCAAAGGGATCCTAATTAACCAAACGCAACCAAGCAACTAACCAAACGCAATATCTACAACTACTAACTAAACTAAATACGGCTGGAAAACTACAACTACTACCAAAGTCCGTCTCGGCTGGAAAACTACAACTACTACCAAAGTCTAACATACCTAATATACTATACTAATATGTAAAAAATAATACGGATACGAAAAAATAACAACATACTGTCTTGGGCTCTCGGCTGTGGTCTCGGGCACGGGCTGTGACCTCCGGTTGTGGTCTCGGGCTCTCGGCTGTGGTCTTGGGCTCGGGCTATAATAAAAGAGAGCAATGTTTTATATCAAAAGTTTAAAAATTTGGTCTCGGCTGTTGTCGTCGACATGTCGTCGGGATACCAAAAATTAATAAAAAAAAAATAAAATGAGGTACATTACCTGCTATCTTGGTTGTCTCGGCTCTCACCCTCGGCTCTGACTGTCGGCTCTCACCCTCGGCTCTGCTACTGTATTAAAAAAAAAATATAACAATTTTATTAACAAAACTAAATAACAATTTTATTAACAATAATAATAACAATTTTATTAACAATAATTTTATTAAAAAAAATTACCTTGGTTGTCTTGGTGCTCAGTGGGAAGAAAGGATAAGAAAGGAGGAGGAAAGAATTAAACAAATGAGGGTTGAGGAAAGAATTAAACAAATGAGGGAGGAGGAGGAGGTGCACAGTGGTGCTCGTCTGGTGGTAAATGTGGTGGTGTTGTTGGGGTGGAGCGTTGTGGTGGTGGTGGTGGTATAAGGTGGTAGTGTTGTTGGGGTGGAGGAGTGGTGGAGGTTGTATGGTGTGATGGTATAATCGCCGGAGGAGTGCTGGAGTGCTGTGGTGGTGGTATAATCGCCGGAGAGGTGAAATCGATGGTTTATTTTTTTTCTAAGTTATGACAAATAATTTGACCAGATCTGGTTTTGGTATAACTTTTTTTATCCCGTCGACATGTCGACGGGACTAGAAAGGAATTTTTTATATTTTTAATAGTCCCGTCGACATGTCGACGGTAATATTACGTTATTTTGTCGTTTTCGCGTTTGGCGGGACGTATTAAATTTTCACGAAATTTTTGGCGGTTATATTCTCGTCGACATGTCGACGGGAAAATAACTTTTATTAAAAAAATTTATTTATAATAAATACTTTTATAAAATTACTTTATTATAAATACTTTTATAAAATTACTTTAATATAATTAAAAAAATTATTTACTATAAATACTTTTATAAAATATTAAAAAATAAGTTTTATAAAATTAATAAACTAAATTATATAATTAAAAAAAATTATTTATTATAAATACTTTTATAAAATTAAAAAAATATATATATTTAAAATTAATTACTTATATTATAATTAAAAAATCATTTATTAAAATATAAAATAATAATAATTAGAATATCACAAAATACTAAATCCCAACCATTAGATAACCTCGAGATCACAATCGGTAAAAATTCAAGTCTTGTATCCTTGACCCAATGTTTTATAAAAATTCAAGTCGAGATGCAATTGTTATACATGAGATGTTAAACGAACGAGTCGAGATGCAATGGTTATACATGAGATGTTAAACGAACGAGTCGAGATGCAATGGTTATACATGAGATGTAAAACGAACGAGTCGAGATGCAATGGTTATACATGAGATGTTAAACGAACGAGTCGAGATGCAATGGTTATACATGAGATGTTAAACGAACGAGTCGAGATGCTATGGTTATACATGAGATGTTAAACGAACGAGTCGAGATGCTATGGTTATACATGAGATGTTAAACGAACGAGTCGAGATGCAATGGTTATACATGAGATGTTAAACGAACGAGTCGAGATGCTATGGTTATACATGAGATGTTAAACGAACGAGTCGAGATGCTATGGTTATACATGAGATGTTAAACGAACGAGTCGAGATGCAATGGTTATACATGAGATGTTAAACGAACGAGTCGAGATGCTATGGTTATACATGAGATGTTAAACGAACGAGTCGAGATGCTACGGTTATACATGAGATGTTAAACGAACGAGTCGAGATGCAATGGTTATACATGAGATGTTAAACGAACGAGTCGAGATGCTATGGTTATACATGAGATGTTAAATGAACGAGTCGAGATGCTATGGTTATACATGAGATGTTAAACGAGCGAGTCGAGATGCAATGGTTATACATGAGATGTTAAACGAACGAGTCGAGATGCTATGGTTATACATGAGATGTTAAACGAACGAGTCGAGATGCTTGATGAGTGTCTAAATACTCATCGTTTTATACCAATCTGAGCTGCCAGAACATCCAAAAACACTCAAATATGCATCAAAATACTTAAAATATCTTAGAAGTGTGTTTTATATATTTCAAATGCAAAATAATAAAAAACAGATAAAAAACGTACAAAGTTTGCATAATTGGCAGTTTCAGTCCCTCAAGTTTCAAAAGTTGTCAAAACTAGTCCCTGGTTATTCTAAAAACATCAAAAAGTCACCAAAGGTCCTTTTTAATCATAAAGTTACATATTTAGTCCTTTGGTGCAAAGTTTCACAAAATTACAAGTTTAGTCCCTATACTTTGGAAATTGACATAAATGGTCCCTGGGATGTAAAAACTTTGAGAAAAATCAATTTTGGTCCTTGTGCTATTAATCTTTTGCAGGAATGGTCCTTGGTGTGAAGTTTAGTGAAATGACATATTTAGTCCCTGAAGTTTGGTTAATTGGCAACTTTGGTCCCCGGATATAAAATATGGGAATTTGTCATTATTGGTCCTTGGGGTATTTAATCTTGGCAAGTTTAGTCCTTATTTAAACTATGGAAATACTACACAACAGGTCCCCTCAACTTTGCATAATTTACAAATTTGGTCCTTGTGTAACATTAAAACCAAACGGATCCTTATTATTAAATCCCAACCAAACAAACAATCCAATCCACTATCCTAATCCACCAAGTCCACCCTTTTCATTCCTGGCCCAAGTTCCACAAGCCCATCCCCCTTAAAATATTAAACCGGGTCAACCCCTGGTTTGACCAAACCACCCCAGTCACCCTTTCCCTCCCAAAACCATACCACCACCACCACTGTAGCACCAATACCACCTCCACCTCACCTGTTTCACCACCACTTGACCACTCCAGCTCTCCACCTTATCCCTCCACCTCTCCACAACTTCCAAGGCGCATTTAATGCCTTGAAAACCTCTCCACGCAATCTACAGTACCATATGACTTTTTGGCGCGAAAAGTGGTTTCAAACGGCTAGGATCAATCAGACAATTTCAAGGGCTTAGATGTGATGGGAAATGGTCCAGTGGGTCCCACAAACTCAGAAATTATCTATATAGCAGAGGAGAAGCAGATATGATGGAGTATTAGATTAGTTAGTCTAATTTAGTGTCGAATAGTTTTAGTTTAATAATCTTAGTGTAATTTTGAGTTTTTAAGCATTAAATTAAGTTAATTCAGTATCTTGTAACTCTTTTCTAAGAATTAATTTCAAGTTTCAGTTCCTATCTAAGTTTATGCAATTTACTCTTATTTCAAAAATCTCACAAAGCTTGAATGTTGTTATTTGTTGTTGTTATTGGATTCTAAAAACTCACTTAAGCTCTGACAAAGCTTAGTTAAGCTTTAGAAGCCTTAGTTATCAATATAAATTAACAAAAGAAAAATACTAAAAAAAATACAAGAAAATCAAAAATAAATTAGAAATTAGTAAACAAGAAAGAATGGAGGCTGAAGCAAGATGAAAATTGGAAGGTTTCTGGTTTAGAACCTTTTGGGAGGTGTTAGGTTGGTTACTTGTTCATTGGTTCATCATATCTCAGTTGAAATTATTTGTAAGCTCAATTTCTTAATTTTTGCTTTTTAGTGTAGAATAGCCTATAACCTATTTGTTTGTGCTTATTTGAGTTTAATACATCCTACTAGATAGCTAGAAATAAATTTCATAATCATAAGAAACCATTTGCCCAATAAATCATCATAACAGTTAGTTTAGAGGGTGTTTGGAATTGCTAAGTCTGTGGACTGTGTGGGGTTTTAAGGTAGTATACTCAGGCTCCACACATTCACTTAGGTTAAACATTACTTGTTCAGGTCATATAAGTAGCAAGTAGTCAGTGAAAGTCAAAATCTAATTCCAAATTCCTTGACAGTTAACTGTCAAGGATTTTAGATCCACAACCTATCATTTTCATTACATAAGTTGTTAAGTCCACTTAATCTAGGTCCATTTCATCTTATAACATCATGATAAATCAGTAGGATCACTTAGAAGTTCATATAAGTCAACATTGCTTGTTCAACTAAAAAGTCAAAAGTTCACATCTCAGATTTTTACAAAATTTCAAGTATTTGTTGTGATTTATGTGTTTGGATTGGGACTTTGAAATTTGTTCCTAGTTAAAGTCCAACAGCTCACATTTGTAATCCCACATAGCTTATATTTTTGAGATTTTTCTTGTGTAAGTTACACTAGTCCAAAGTAGGTTGCAGGGAAGATACCTCCCCTGCACCAGCAGATACCACCCTATTACCACCACTTTGGTGGTGATTTGTGACCACCACAGTGGGCCCCACATATCAAACTTTGTTCCTTTGAATCCCCTCCTATCAGGGATCCTAAATTGACCACTTGTTTGACCTATAGTTCTGTGGACCCCACCTGAATAAGACCCTAAAGTTTGTCCCTTTTTTGAATTGGCTTTGGTTTGGCCAAGTGCTTATTTTGACATTATAGCTTATTCTGAGTACCCCAAGTGCTTATTTTGGCTTATACATGTTTACTTAACTTTAGTGAACCAGAATAATCCATAGTGGGTCCCATAATATTCCATTTGAGCTTATTTCTTTAGTTGGT
Source organism: Artemisia argyi (assembly GCA_030686995.1). NCBI lineage: Eukaryota > Viridiplantae > Streptophyta > Magnoliopsida > Asterales > Asteraceae > Artemisia > Artemisia argyi. The sequence continues at coordinate 42,340,815 of CM060683.1, read as the reverse complement.
CAACTAAAGTCAACTGTGGTGGTATTAAGCTTCCACAGTGCTTAATATTAAGTTATAAATTAGTTGTTTTCACAAAAGTTAGTTATTTTTAGATATAAAATACATTTATAAAAGAAAAATCCAGAAAAAAACAATATAAAAATAAGTGATAGTTTCTATTTAATATAATTTAATTTTAATTTTCATTTTTAGATTTTTATTAAGTAAGTTGTATTTTTATATTTTTATTAAATTCCTTTTATATTAAAGTATTTTTAATAATTTTCTCAGATTTTTATTTTGTCATTTAGTATTTATTAGAATTAAAATTAGTTTTATTAATAATTAATCAATAATTAAGTTATAAATAGCATAATTAGTTTTTATAAAGCAACACCTAGATTTTATATTTTTCCTAGCTTTTATAAGTCATAAAATATTTTTAGGAATTTTTCCATAATTTTTACTGTTCATTTACTAGTTTTTATAATTTAATTAGTTTAGTTGGTAATTAAATAATAAATAGAATAATAATTAGTAAACTAGTTTAAAAATCGATAAAATAAACTTTTTATAATTTTTTAGGATTCCTGTGATGGTTAATTAGATTTATTAAAATCTTCTTAATTATCTAGGTCTCTTTATTATTTTTAATAATTTAAATCATATAATAAGTTAAATAATAATTAAATAGTAATTAATTAATAATAATTAGATAAATAGTAAGTAAAATATAATTTTATTTTTAAAATAAGTTTTATAATATTTTAAACTTTTAGAAATTTTAATTTTATATTTCTAGACTTATTTTACATTTTCTTAATTATTAGTGAATTATTAAATAATTAATAATAGTTATTAAATAATAATAATTAATTAAATAATTAGTAATTATAAAATAAATATTTTAAGTTTATTTAATTTGCATTTAAGCCCCTAAGGTATGCAAATTACTACTTTAGTTAAAATCGTTTTTGTTTCGTACGTTTACGTAGAATTAAATTAAACGTACGCGTTTTAATTATTAAACGTTTTTAGATATCTAAGCTTTCACGTAATCGTTCTAATAGTTTATTTAAGGTATAAAACCCTAGTGTAACCACTCACTCACACTTATACCATTTCCTGTTCATATTCATTCGATCACAAATTCGTTTTTAAATAAACCATCGCACACCTCGTTGGGACATTACGACCCGGGGAAACACTGTATTCCACGGAAGCATTGGTTTAGACTGTTTGACTTGTTGACCATTACTTGGTTAATATTATCTGACTGTTTTACACCAATCAATGCTATGGTTATACATGAGATGTTAAACGAACGAGTCGAGATGCTATGGTTATACATGAGATGTTAAACGATACATGAGATGTTAAACGAACGAGTCGAGATGCAATGGTTATACATGAGATGTTAAACGAACGAGTTGAGATGCAATGGTTATACATGAGATGTTAAACGAACGAGTCGAGATGCTATGGTTATACATGAGATGCAATGGTTCTACCTAACAACTTTTTTTCTACCTAACACCTTATCCTCACAATATAAACATACACACACACATACTCATCTCACTATATATCTCTCTCTATCTCTCTATAGCAGTTTCTGTTTTCTGGCGACACCAGCAGTTTCCGGCCGCCAGAATCTTTTTCTGGCCACCACCTTTTATCACCTCAACTTGTAGATCGGGCCACGCCGGTCACGATTCAACCACTCAACCTCACAACAACAAACATACACTGTTATCATGGTGAAGAAGATGGCAGAATTTGAAGCTTTTCCTTGTCCTTGTGAACGAGGAGACGTGATTCTACGAGAATCGTGTAAATCTTACTCCCGTGGTAAATTATACTATGCGTGTCCTTTCTCGCAGGTGAACATATTTTTTCGTGTATTATATAAATAATTTGGTTAGTTGTTAAAAATAATAGTTTTTACTCTTTAACAGCCTGGGACAAAAGACCTTGGATGTAATTTTTTTTTATGAAAGGGGGAACGACTCGCCAAAATGATGATCGGTTCTCTGGGAGCTTCAACATCAAGCGGTTCTGGATCTGCTCCAAAAAGGTGCTCAAACTGTCATGAAAAAAATCTTAGAATAAACTTGCTGGAGGCACAAAAACAGGTGCTGGAGGCACAAAAACAGGTGCTAGAGACAAAATTTAGGGTGCTGGAGGCAAAACTTGACATGACAACGTATCCCAACCACGACCACACATGTCAGTCGGATGCAATACTCCGTGACCTTTTAGGTGATATGGATAAATTTCATATGTAGTACTGTTATCGTTGTTGTTGCTGTTGTTTGCTGTTGTTGTTGTTGATGTTATTGATGTTTAATAAAATGTTGTTGTTGTTGTTGTTTAACAAAATGTTGTTGTTGTGGTAACTGATGTTGAACGTCCTTTATATTTTAAATTTGTACGCACAAATAATAGAACTGAAGGAGCAATAATTATCAAACACAAAGGCAAACTATTTATTTAAAACAAGCAAGAGTTCTTAACCACATGCATTTTCATACAAACTCAAACTAAACAACTCGACAACCAAACGAAACAACTCGACAACTAAACGGAACAACTCAAACTAAACAACTCGACAACTAAAAGAACAGATCAAACGAAACAACCTGTTTATTTTTTTTTGCGGCTACTTCCCGCTTTACTCGAACTCGCACCATCTTTTCCCTTGCTCTCATTTCCTTGATATGTGCAAACGTAGCTTCAAGATTTGTGACCCTATTTCCCAGATTATCAAGTTTGGTTTCCAATGTACTTTCAGCTTCGTCGTCACGTCCAACAGCAACAACTTGAGCTTCAGCAGCACCTAGCTCGTCCATGTACTCTTTGTAGTACGACTTTTTCCTACACCATTCGATAATCTTGTCTCTCATCCACGGTTCAACGTTCTTAAAAGAACCATATTCCTCATAAACTGCATGACCAAAAGTTAACATAACTTCATTAAAGAGGAGCTCGTGTGACAAGATTTTTGAGTACTCCTCTTCAACTGTGCAACCACGCCAAGTCATGTGTGTCTTGTAAGAATTGACGATTGACTTATTTGTGATATGTGTAAAATGAGACGGAAATAATTTTGTGAGAATGTATATATAGGTAAAAAAATGAGACGGGAATGTATTTGTGAGGATATATATAGCCTGATTTTTGAAGATATATTCCCGTCGACATGTCGACGGGAAAAAGAACGCGGGAAAAAATCCCGCCCAATATTTTACCCATTTATTAAAAAAAATTATAATTTAGTAATATACTCCCGTCGACATGTCGATGGGACTCTCAAAGCAAATAATTATTATGCTTAATCACACGTTAATTGTGAGGAAAAACGTGATTAATATATTCCCGTCGACAAGTCGACGGGAATATATTAGCGGGTAAAATTCGCGCCCAATTTTGGTGAATTATTGAGGTCAAAAAAATATGTTGAAATGTTCCCGTCGACATGTCGACGGGAAAATACGATTATGAAAAATTCAACGCAATGGGGCTCGGTCAAACGTTTTTTTTGTCGTTTAGTGGATGATGCCGTCGACATATTGTCGACGGGAAACCCGTCGACGCGTGTTCTCCTGTTTCTTGTAGTGTATGTTGAAGTGGTTTTGGCTAGTTTTCTGTTTCTTAGGGAACAAGTCTAATCATCGTAATATTATAGTGCCGCTATTCCATTATAAAAATTCAAGCTAGCTTATGTAATCAGTGATGTAAAGAGGATAACATAAATTATGTACGTAATTCATTCGCATTGAATACCATGTTCTAAAAATTGTAAATTAATACAATCACTGGTTATTTGATACTTTTGAATTTTCAATTATTCGCATACTTATATTTGTAAGATAAGAGAAGAGATGTTTGTGTTTATTGCTTGATCGAACATTACAAATACATGAGATATATATACTCACTATAAACGAGTATATTAGGTAAATGCTAATTACCTACACATCATTCTAATCTCCAGCTAAGACCATAATAGATAAGACCATATCAACTAATGGATAATACCATATCAATTATAATAAAGGTATCGCTAACACTCCCCCGCAGTCCCAGCGGCGAAATCGCGAAAGCTCGGACTGGAGTAGTAAACTAAAAAGAAAAAAATTAACATAATAAAAACATAACTTTAGTTGACTCGTAACAAAATCATACCAACGGTCGCGTTAGTTGACTGGTACCAACGGTCGGCTAAGTCGACTGGTAACACAACCGTACCAACGGTCGACTTTAGGGACTGGTACCAACGGTCAACTTTAGTTGACTGGTAACAAATCCGTACGAACAATCAACTAATTGACAAACAATAAACTCATGCATTAACATCAAAAGAAAAGATGATAAAACGAAAGTTGGTTCTAAAACTTCAACCCCCAAATAACCTTCCAAACAAACGGGGCGTGCTTTTCCCTAGAAAAACATAAAGATCACAGATCTAGAAGAAGTTGTGGTTTATTTTGGTTACGGATTAAAGGGAGCCCTCCGAACCTCCGGCGTGTAACCGGCGGCCGGAGGCGGCAGCGGAAGAGTTTAGGTTTTGTGGATCTTAATGGCCTGATACCATGTAAGATAAGAGAAGAGATGTTTGTGTTTATTGCTTGATCGAACATTACAAATACATGAGATATATATACTCACTATAAACGAGTAAATTAGGTAAATGCTAATTACCTACACATCATTCTAATCTCCAGCTAAGACCATAATAGATAAGACCATATCAACTAATGGATAATACCATATCAATTATAATAAAGGTATCGCTAACAATATTATACAAATATTTGGTTTTTGGCTATATGGTCTAACGGTCTATGTATCTTAACCATGTTATAGACGTTTATGATCTTGTGGTTTGGATCTATATGTTCTTTTTTACCGTCTATTTTCTTTGTGATGTATGTAGACAATAATTTTTGTTGGTTATCAACAATTCAACATTTAACAGAAACAGTTCTGACTTTGTCGTTATTAAAGAAATGGCAGACTTTTGTTTACTATATTTAATAAGTAACACAAACGTTGAAAAAGTGTGAGGTGTATCTAATTTAGATCATTTTATATTTGTTAGTCTAGTTCCTTAATAGATAAGAGTTAGATCCATGGACTTGCATATAACTCTTTATGGATCATATCACCAATCAATATAGTATATATCTAGTTGTTTTGACTTTTGAGAAATCATATCAAATAGCTTCAAAATAAGCTCACTTTCTTCCTAAGGTGATTTACTAAGCAATTAAGCATCATTTGTGTGCTTAGGACACCTTGCTGCTACACCAAGTTGAAGAGCAGAAAATGGATCCGATGGTAAAAAATCTAGCAGTGTTTTCAGTGAGTTTTTTGTCTGTGTATCTTATAGCTATGATCGTGAAGTTTCTTCACAAAGTATTTTGGATGCCTATACGTATGCAATACGCCTTGAGAACTCAAGGAATCAAAGGACCTTCTTACAAATTTCTCCATGGCAATATCAAGGAGATATCTGATATGCGAAAGCAATCCATGGGCAAACCCATGGATCATTTATCACATGAGATCTTTCCTAGGCTTATGCCTCATGTTCATTCATGGGTGAAGTTATATGGTAACGTATTCATATTTAATAATGTATATTTCATCATCTTCAAGTAAGGATTGCAGTCTATAAGTTTCTAATCTTTTGTCGAGTTTCTTGATTTTAGGAAGGAATTTTTTGTATTGGCATGGTCCTCAACCTCAGTTAGTGGTAACAGAAGCTGAACTCATTAAGGAAATAATGAACAATAAAGATGGTGCTTATCCGAAACTGGAACTTGGACGCTATGCAAAGAAGCTGTTAGGAGATGGGCTCTCTTCAACGGAAGGTGCTAAGTGGGTAAAGCTTCGAAAGCTCGCTAATGGTGTCTTTCACGGCGAGAGCTTGAAAGTAAGTGCTCATTTCCTTCATATTCAGCATTTTTAACCCGAAAGTTGAATGCATAATTAAGGCAAACACACAATGTAGGGGCGCACATTTTTTTGAAAAGTAATTTGTAATAGTGTAAGAAAATGATAATTGTTTGAAAATGTATCTTACTTGACATTCTTTTGCTTTGTTGTGAAACCTAGTAATTTTATTTCCGGGTTGAATTACCAAACTCTTCATTTCCTACTTTATTGTGTAACAAGCTCTTGTCTGATGCGTACACAACATAGGAAATGCCCCTAGTAACTAAAAGTTGCTAGCTAAAGTTCAAGTTTAATTGATAGGAATCACTAGTTTCAAGTGATTTACCGAAGAAGCGTAAATATATACACCATGGATATTTTTTTTATTTTTTTTTTATTTTTTTTATTTTTTTTATTTTTTTATTATTTTTTTTTACTTATATCCTTAAATTCGAAGTCCTCTAGAAAAGGTTTAAATCGGCGGGGAACCCTGACCCGGTGTAACCAAAAAGGGTGTCGACTGACCCTAGCTCCCCAAGGACTTTCCCAGGCAATGATCACAAGTTCCACTCACCTTCCGGTTTGACCCGGCCGGTTAAACCGGTTGAACCATGACCCGGTCTGATGACCGGAAGGCGGTTTTGAGCAAAAAACCGGTTGAACCGCGACCCAGTGGATTGACCTGGTCAATTAAAAATCGGTTTTTAAAACAATGGTTTTTGCAATTATACTTAAGCATGTGAATTGGATCATAGTAAAGATACTATCATAAGTTTTACATATGCAGGGCATGATTCCAGCGATGATTACTAGCACCGAAACTATGCTACAAAAATGGAAAGAGCACAAAGGGGAGGAAATAGAAGTATTTGAAGAATTTAGACTATTAACATCAGAAGTCATCTCCAAAACTGCATTCGGAAGTAGTTATTTAGAAGGGCAGAAAATTTTTGATATGATGATGAAGATGGCAAAGATTATTGCAAGAAACATGAATATAGTCCAGCTTCCTGTCATAAGGTCATTGATCTTTTATACAAAGTCCCATGAAAATTTTATCCTGTGAGTAGTTAAGCTAATGTACACGGTTTTTTTTATTGCAGCAACATGATCAAGAACAAAGATGACATAGCGTCGGATAAACTTGAGCAAGGAATCAAAGATTGCGTTGTTGAGATAATCCGGAAAAAAGATCAACAAGATATCATGGACGCGAGCATAAGTGACTATCTTGGAGAATTGATCAAGGCTTCTCATGATAAAGATGACCTAAAACGAATTTTTTTAGATGATATAGTGGACGAATGCAAAACATTTTATTTCGCAGGACATGAAACAACTACAGTTTTACTTGGATGGACTATTTTTCTTCTAGCATCACACCAAGAATGGCAAGAAAAGGCTAGAGAAGAAGTGTTCCAGTTCTTCGGACAAGCGAACCCTGATCAAGATTCGATCACAAGACTCAAAATAGTAAAAATTAATAATAACCCTTTATCTGTTCTAATTAAAGTATTCGACATAAATCTTTCGTAACTATCACTAACTGCGTTTTTCTCTTTACTTTTGATACGTTTTAGATGAACATGATACTTGAAGAATCATTCAGACTATATCCACCTGTTATTTTGGTTAAAAGAAGAGTCGCAAGAGAGGTTCGATTAGGGAATATGACACTTCCACCAAACACGGAGCTGTACATTTCACCATTAGCGGTTCACCATGACCCCAAAATATGGGGAAATGATGTTCATCTTTTTAAGCCAGATAGATTCGAAGGTGGCATAGCTAAAGCAACAAAAAACACACCAGCAGCATTTATGCCATTCGGGTTCGGTCCAAGGATATGTGTAGGTTCAAATTTCGCAATGGCGGAAGCCAAGATTGCACTTGCTATGATTCTGCAAAGATTTAAGTTTAAACTGTCACCAAACTATGTTCATTCCCCTATTCAAGTTATCATGGTTAAACCCCAACATGGAGTTCAAATCATTCTCGAGGCTATCTAAACCGAAAACTTCTACTAGACTTCACTTTAAGGCATGGATGCGCGAATTTATTAGACTTTTTTCGTAAAACATGATATACCTTATGCTTATAAGTACCTATAATAAGATGCACTACATGATGCATTTTATTTGGCAAATATTGATTTGGAAGAATTTAATACGTGTATATTTTTGTAGTTTGTGTCCTAATTTTCATTTTCATTTCTTAGAGGGTGATTAATATTTTTAGAAGGCTTATGAGCTATTGCACATTTTTAACATAATAATAATTTCTGGGTGTTCGGATAAAGAGCAAAGTTAGAACAACTTATTCATGTTTGCTTATTTTGTGGTGAAATAGATCTTTTTTATAGGCACTAATGAATGAAAAACTTGATATAACAACAACAATTTCCAGTCCCGTTAAGAACGGGGTATATGAAACATAAAAAATGTAAACAGTTACACCCAACCTGAAAACTGCTTCCGAATGAACTTTGATACAAGTATGAACTAAAAAGCGATGAAGTCCCAATTAGTCTGTTTTCCATTCTCAAATGGGTCTAGAGCTTGCTCACGGCCCATTCATTTTTGAACCCATTAGTTTCGGGCGTACTTTTTTGTTCACCTATCCTTTACTTCTGTATAACAGCTATGAGCTTTACCCATTCGTAGCTAGTGTTTGTTGCGTTTTAGATTAAGCTATTGCACATGTAAGACGTAATTTTTAGAAAATACTCCGTAGTGCTTAATGAAACCAATAATTATATCTGGTTACAGCTTCTTTCGAAATTTATTTTGCAAAGAGAAATGACGAGGAGACTTAAAAGTATACTCAATTTTATACCTAAATTTGTGTGGTAAAACACACTATCCGTAGACGAAATTACTTTTTCACAAACTAATAAACTGGTGCCGGACAAATTTTGTCACAAAAACAGTTACACACTTAGGGAGTGTTTGTTTAAGCTTATATCTGGCTTATGCGCTTATTTGTGTTTCAGCTTATATTTCATAAGCATCAATTTTCTAGGTTATTTTGATGCGTGTGGGCTTATATAAGTTCACTATTATATGATAAACTTATATAAGCTCAAAAGTCTTAAAATAATTTGAAAAATTGATGCTTATAAAATATAAGCCGAAATCAAATAAGCTCAGAAACTCACATATAAGCTTAACCAAACACCCTTTAGGCTTCTCAATTTCCACACCCCCCCCCCCCCCCCCCCCCCGACACCCTGTTTCGTTAAATTAGCTAGATATGTACTTATTGTTGGGGAAATTTTCAAAATACACTATGTTGAAATCATTTTGGGTATGAGTCTTAAGAAGGAGATAAAGATTTTTGAAGTGTTTTGGTGTAGGGGTGATCACGGTCCAAAAACCGGACCGGACCGAAGACCGAGTTTAGGAAATACCATAGACCGAGACTGGACCGAATGTGGTCGGTCCGGTCTCGGTCCGATTCGGTCTGGTCGGTCTTCGGTCGGTCCGGTCAAATTAGGCAAGATTTAGGCAATTTTTTTCGGTTTTTTGGTTGGTCCGGACCGGACCGAGGACCGAATTAATGAAAAATCCCGGACCGAGACCGGACCGTTGGTCCTTCGGTCGGTCCGGTCCAAACGGTCGGAATGCTCACCCTTATTTTGGTGTTAACCCACGAAATGGCTGTTAGTGACAGATTTTCTGTCACAAAACCGTCGCTAATTAACCATCACTATTGTAAATACGTACCTATTAGTAAACGCGGCGGTTAATTCGGTTTAAATGGTGTTTGTGACTGAACAACCATCACGACTGTTTAACGTTGTATCAGTTATCGACGGTTCTTCTGTCGCTAAGTTGTCGCTAAATCGTCGCTATATGCACCTTTTGGTGAACCATTGTGAATGTTACGAATTTCCACCACTTGGCCTATATATACAGCGAGATTTCTGCCATTTGTTGTGAGAAAAACACATAGTTTAACATACCTAAACCATCTCTTATCACACCAGAATGCTATCGTCTTCGTTACTCGAGGAACGACTTCAATAGTGTCTAGAAACCTTGAAACTCAGTAGTTCAATCGGCTTATCACCAACCGTGCATTGTTGATAAGGAGCACTATCCATTGCTTTGTTTTATCTTTGGATGTGATTCGCCAATAACCCTAAGCACACGTGTTCTATTGAAACGGTGGGGGCGAAATTACTTTAAGGATAGAGAGCACTCAACTTAAAGCAATAAGTTGTAGTCCGGTTTACCGATTGTTAGTTTATACATAGAGAAATGATTGACATGCCTAAAAGTTATGTCTAATTTTGTGCCTAAACATGTGTGGCAACAATTCGTTGGTTGTATCAACCGGACCCACTTCTTCACAATCCAATGAGGTAATGACACATAAATTATGCACAAAATTAGTCATATATTTTAGGTCTCTCAATCTTTTTCCTTATACATATGCATTAGCCATTATTCTAGAACCCCGGAACCAACACTTATTTTAATCTATTATAAGAGGTAAGGAACAACTTAACCTCTTATATGCACAACCCTAACTTGTTTATTAAATAGACAAATAGTGATACCGTCTACAATGTAATATGAAGGGAAAGTGACATGTAATACAAATATCGTAAGTTTACTAATATAAGGTTTTGATTTGCAACCATCTTGACAGGGATAAGTTAGTTTTTCTTTTTTGGCGATCTTTAGTGTATGTGTACTGTGTAAGCATGAGACATGATTTGGGATGACATCTTATTCTCCCCCCCCCCCCCCCCCCCTTCAACAGGTGTGATGGATCTTTTAGTTTTGTTGCAGACATGTTTGCTAAAAATAAATGATTGATTATAAAGTGTGTGAAAGATGTTTCATAAAATGTCAAAAGTTGTTACTATGTTTAACACCTGTGTTATTGCAACAATAATGGCGTTGGTGTTGCATCAATATTCAACGATTTAGACTGGCGGTGTATTGGTAAAACGGGTAAGAAAATTGTACCAATTTTTTTTACACACAAATTCACTTTGCTTCTAAATTAAAAATGTACATTGTTTTGTGCAAGAGTTCGGGTAGGGATGAGCTCCGGAATTGGTGGCACCATATATTTTTCTGAGCATAAAATTGTGTACTGGTACTGGAATGTGCCCAAGAGGATTCATGTACGGTTATCGTTCCGGTACTCGTTACTAGGAAAATGGTACATCTTTGGTTTATCCCGTTTTCTAAACCAAAAACGAAGATATATATTTTTCCGAGCATAAAATTGTGTACTGGTACTGGAATGTGCCCAAGAGGATTCATGTACGGTTATCGTTCCGGTACTCGTTACTAGGAAAACGGTACATCTTTGGTTTATCCCGTTTTCTAAACCAAAAACGAAGATATATATATATATTCATGTTTGTATTTAACAAAGATACACATCATTAACAATAAACATAACTCATTAACAATAAATCATTAATATTACTAAAATATGATTGATGATGCTCAGGAAGTTTATGGACGTAAAATTGATGATTTTAGTGATTGATAATAGGTTACAATTTGATAATATGTTACAGTTTAATTCTTAGGAAAGTTTGTAGAGGGTCAATGGTTGGCATAAAAGGTTTATGAGCCTTTTTTTTTTCTCTCTAACTTTGTTTTTTGATTTGTGGTCATCTATTTCCAGTGTAGTATGCATTGAAAAGTCTAATGGGATTCTTTTTTGGATATGACAATTTATTCAAAAATAACCCCTTTTGTATTCTGATAGCAAAACTGGCATCTCCCGTTTATATTTTGTACCCTTTTTGAAGCACCGAATTTCCCCCACTAATTTCGTAGCCCTAGTACCATACTGTGTAGTGACAACCGGTACGTTTTGGTACGATTGTTGTTCGGTTCCGAGATTCAGATCAAAATGCTCAACCCTAGTCTACATGTTTAAAAGACGAACCTATAAGCTTCAATACTACTCTTTCCATCAGAAATCAAGTGTCGATCTGTTAATTATGTTGTCTTATAATAACTGTCAACTAATTAAATTGTTTATCAAAAGTCAAGATGATATTTGATTGTGATGTAATTGTTCCACTTTCCTTAAATTGTGTGCAATTTAAGAGTGAACATTTAGTCTAAGATGAAAGAAGTAATACATATATTGTATGTCATGTCAAAAACTGTAGCTATTGACAAAAACTCTAACCACTAAAAAATGGTGACATAAAGTTCTTTTTAAATTTAGACTGCTCAAAATAAGAGCATTATCCACATGTAGTTGCCTGATGTGGCACCGCCATGACGCATTAAGCATTGCTTTACCCCCAAAGGTTAACACGTGGTCATGGTTTAAGTGGATTGGTTTGGTCATCCCAACAACCACACAAAGTTTACTATATGTGTATGAGTATGTTCAGAGGTATATTTGTGCTCAAAGGTTGTATGTTTATGTGAGGGATTTTGTGTTAGATATTACAAAAGGTTTATTATTTGGTTTAGTTGTGAGAGTATATGTTAATGTGGCCATAATGTTGGATCCAACCATACCTACACACCGATGACTATTATATTTATATCTTATCTTATTTTCGATAGAGATTTTCTCATATTTAAGATGAACATAATATGTCATGTTGATAAATTCGTGAGAGCAAGTAAGAAAACGGGCCACTGATTTTAACTAAGAAAAGGACTCTTATTTATCTCAATCCATTACTTTCTACTTGAGAACAATATGTTACTAGTGTACATATTAGTATGGTATAGACGAGCCGTGTCGAGCCCATCACTGTCAAGCTCGTGCTCAACTTGTCACACCCCGCCACGGCGGAAACGCGCGGGTGTAACTTCATGGATATCATCACAACACCTGGTGTCTACATAGAGAACAACTACATGCACATAAATAGAGCAATGTACAAACACAAAGTGTTGTAACAATACCCCAAAATAATATAACCAAAACAAAACATAAATCCAAACATAGATGATAAACCACTTCTAATGCAACTAAGGTCTCGTCTATCCACATCCTTCTATCTTATCCTGTGACAACTGGCAAATTAGGGAGTTATTTTGAAAACCCGCATTACATTAAAGTTCGTTTATAAATTTATATTTGGAATTTTATTCGTAACGAACTTATAAAAACCAATATTTTGGTTGATTATATCTAAAATTTTTATGGAATCGAGTTTGGTTTATCGATGTGATGGGAAATTATTTCGAGATTTTATTTGGCACTACGTTGACTCTGGCACTAGGAATAACCTAACAAAAATTTAATGTTTTGAATTACGGTTCGACTATATGTTTATTTATTGAACGTATCATGAGATTTTAATTATATTGGAACGGGCTCGGTTTGAGTATGTCGAGATATTTTTGAAGAGTTACGGGTTTTGGTCAGTGTATTCTACACCTAGCCACCTTACCCTTAATATTACTAATACCATTATTATTAGTATCATTATTATTATTGTTAGTTATATAGAAAGAAAGAAGAAAATAAAGATAATAAAAAGAGTAAACTACAAATCGTCCTTGTGGTCTTTTCCTGGAAAACACACAAGCAAACACAACCTCACCAATTTCACTCTCTCACTCTCAATATTTCATCTTCCCCTCTTCTACCAAAACCCTAGCCGCCACCTATTTGGCCGGCCACCACCACGACACCGCCGCCTACCACCAATCAAACCCACCTCAAAAATATTCCCTATCACTAGATCTATTAGATCCACTAATTCAAGCTCGAATTTTCTTGATTTTGAAGATTTTTCGTGACCCTTTCTTGTAATATTGAAGGTAAGACGAGCCACAAGTGCGGTGACTCGTATTTTTATTAAAAACGTGGCTAATGAGTCACGGGGTCGAATTTTTGGGCAAGTTTTTATATAAAAACGAAAGATATATACAGGTTTTTGAATGAAACGTGAGTTTAAACAAGTTTGGTATCCGGGTTTTGATGTTTCTTGCGTGGTCGACATCATAGCCGAGGGTTTCACCCTCGACTTGTGATATTCCGGGCTTATTTTTTATGCTCTTCTTATATATTAATTTGGGTTTCTTTATTTGGATTTTTTTATACTAGTAACTAGTATTTGGATTGCTGGATTTATTTTGGTAAAGTTTTAGTTAATGTTGTTGATTGTGGTGATGAGACCGACGACCCAAGGGGTCCGTTTGGTTTGCTTGTGGTTCGTAGGAGCTAAGTCGAGACCCAAGTGAGTCTTTCGGCTCGCGTTGGTTTCCTGATGTCCTTCTTGTCATTATTATTGTTATGTGTTGCTGTTTGATATATTTGTTTTTGTTGCCATGTTGTTGTTATTAGTATTGATGTGGCATTTGATTTGGTTGAATGTTTTGGTTGGGTCGAGACCATTGTGGTCTCGACAATGGATATAATGTGATGATTGAGGAGTTGTTGACGAATGGTATATATGGGGACCGATTGTGAGACGGTCAAATTAGATGACGGAGATAGGTTAGTCGGGTGCCGTAGTCGGACCCTATTGTTGTAGCACGTGTTTTGGGAAATTGTTGGACGGAGATTGATTACTTGGTTTGACTTGATTATCATTTTATTTGGACTTGGACAATGAGCCGAGAGTGATGACTCGGACATGCGACCATTTCGTATGACTCGATAATTATTTATAATTAAACACAACTAATAAAACTCGTAATAATATTATTAATAATATAAACGTTTATATAAATATATAAGCGTGAAAACGTATATATATTTATACAAGTGCGTATATTAATAATAAAACGATCACGAGTAATATTATAATAATAACACGACTATAGATATTATGCTATGAAAGTAGTGTGATAATATTGGGAGCGTTATTATGATTAAACGCTATAAATGACGATGAAATCTTGACGTTGAATAAATATTAAATAAAATAATATCTTTTAATAAACGAGGAAAACTATCGAGTTATACGGGGTCGTGGTCACTTGAGTCCAAGTGGATTATTATTTGTGACGTTTGTGTTGTCACGGATATATGACGATTAATACATTCATTTTCGATAACTACGTAACTTATTTAATCGACGGGTTAAATAAGAGCTATTTAGTTATTTAAATTGAGTATATTAATGGGCATTGTATCCTACGACGCCCATAGGTTGTGGTATGTGTACGAGAATAATAAATTACTAAGTATCTCGTGAGGTTGCCAAATTGACGAATTTGGTAAGCTTAACGGCATAATTAGAGAATTTATTAAACTTTGATATATACCATATAGTACTTTATGTGCAATGTGTGACCCAGGATTCGGGTATAATCTTAGAATGGTATATTAAGTAAATAAATATGGGGGATTACCAAATCGACGGATTTGATAAACTTCGATGATTTATTTAAATGATATATTGGGCTAATATTAGACCTATAGATTGTTTTATCATCCTTTTTGTTGTGACTTCTTGGTTTGAGTTGTGTCGACCCACCACCCGTATGGATACCAAACGCCAAACTCCAAACTAATACGAGGAATGGATTTTCGGAAAATAAAAATGGAATACGTTCAGGTTTGGGAATATTCGATTTTGAGGAAATGATTTCTGAACGGGTTGACATTGTTAGGTCGTGCCGAGTCCGTAGTTGCCGTCTTTCGAGTTACTATACGTCTTACTTCTAACGATTTCTTATTGCTGATTTCTGGACTTGAGGTGAGTCATAGCCCCACTTTTTAATCTTGAACTATGTTTTCAATACTTGGGGTGAGAAACGTGCAAATTATTTTATGTGGACTATTATCGCTTTTATATTCTTTTTAAAACTTGCTATGCGTATGGACTAGGATGTATTGTCAACTTTAGTCACATATTTTTGTGTGTACTATTCAAGGTTGGCTTATTTGGATATTGGTGGATTGTCAACTTTAGTCACATAGTTTTGTGTGTACTATTCAAGGTTGGCTTATTTGGATATTGGTGAATTGTCAACTTTAGTCACATAGTTTCGTGTGTACTATTTAAGGTTGGCTTATTTAGATACTATAGTGTGCACCTATAGGTTATTAATACTTCGGAGGTTATCCGAGTATTTATGATATTGCGGGGGTTACCCGAATATCTATGTTAGAGCGGAGGGTATCCGCGTATTATGTTGGAGCGGAGGGTATCCGCAGGCTTTTAGTGAATCCTTAGTCTAGCTAGCAAGCGTTTTGCGTATATGTCCACTATATTGAATTATGAATTTAAACCTATGATCTCACCAGCGAAAGCTGACATTTAGCACGTTTTCTCAGGTAATTAAGTGACGATTTGGATGCATGGATTGGAAGGCTCAGCTAAGGCACCTGGTTTATGGATCTACTTTTCTAAAACTCTGATATTTAATTGTGGACCTACGTTTATTTCTTTTGGGCCTGACTCTGAATGATGTTGGGATAAGTGTAAACTTTAAAAACCCCGTTTTGGTTGTGTTTTTCTTATGTTTACTTTATCTCGTTCTGTTATATCTTGTGTTGGATACCAATCCCCGTAACACCTCGAAAGCTTGTTGAGTCTTCCGCTATACCAAATTTTGGGGGTGTTACAGATTGGTATCAGAGCCAAGGTTATAGAGAACTAGGTAAATAAACACCTAAACTATAACCAATTTTTATAGAAAACTATCCTCGACCATTGCCCGCCAGCCCGCCAAGCCGAAGCATCTTCGATTATTTTGAGGTATTATGAGATAATGATTGAAATGAGATTTTTGAGATGATTTGAGAATATGGGATATATTGATTTAGTGATAAGATGGCGTTTCAAGGAATCATATGGTTTAATTGTTTTATAAATGTTTTAGTAATGCGGTATTTGAAATTCTTTATTAAGATTATATGATTGAATTTATATGAGGATTTTTGATACGGTATTTTGAGTTCGCGATTTAGTTGTTTTGAAACACTTACACCTACCCTACGCCATTGTCACAAATCATAGCCTCCTTTGCATGTGTTGTTATTAAGAATTGTTATTGCTAGTACGCGTCGCCCCTCGTAGATCACTATGGCCCCTGATGACCCATACACGAGATGGTCATGCGTTCAGCCACTACTACTTTATCGTCCCATTGTCGCCCTAAGTCACCGACTTTATCGCCTCGTGGTTCACCTGCTTGGAGATGACGAGTGATGGAGTACCCCTTCGATGAGGAGTACGAGGGTAAGCGGGAGAATGATGACCCTCAGGATGAGGAGGAGAAGGATGATCCTCAAGAGGAGGAGATGCCTGATGATGATGGTTTGTTAACACCGCCAGCTCAGGCTGAGGAGCCTGATTCCCCGATACATCCGATAGAGCCTGTTTCACCTGATTACCCGTTTTTGTTTGATTCACCACCTGGTAGTCCCGTGGCGTCGGACGTGCCATCTGAGATATCTGCTGAGCATGCAGAGTTGGGTGAGACTGGTAGGATGTGGACTCGAATTACTGCACAGGGCGAGAGGATCTCGCGGATGTCTGACCGGCTTGAGATGGTTATTTCTAAGTTTATTGCTGAGTTGAGAGTGATTTGATTATTGTCATGAGCAGGACGACAGTGATTTGGAGAGATTTGGATGGTTTGAGATCAGAGTTGAGTAGTCTACGCCAGCTTCATGGCTAGATAAATTTGGATTTGTGTTGTTGTTGTGTTGCTTCTTAAGTCAGGGAGTACTTGGTTAGGAGAGCTGGTTATTCTATCTCTTAAGTCATGTTATCCGGATTGTATGTTTGTCTCGTATGGAACGATTAGTATTTATTATGTCTTTTGGTATTTTGGGACGAAGTGTCGATCGCTACTTGTATGGACGATGGTGATCTCGTATGATATTCTACAGTTTTTGGCGTACGTGGGGAATTGTGTTCTTATTTGCTTGGTTGATATGGTGTTGGTATTATATTAATGGATGTACGACGAAACCCTGTCAAAGCTACCCGAACTGGTCCTGCAGTGACTACCCCTGGTCGCCGAGGACGCCGTCCTACTCGAAATGTTGAAACCCCTACTCCTGACAACCTGGACACTACTAACCGCAACAACAGGAATCAAAATGTTGATGTTCAGGGAGACAATGATCATGTTCCACCTAATGCACCTACTGTGGATCAAGCAATGATCAACCAACTTGTGGAGCAACGAGTTGCTGAGCTACTAGCTGAGTCAAATCATTCCAACAACTCTGCTGGAACATTTCCACCTGTTCGTGCTAATGGATGTAACTACAAGGAGTTTCGAATTTGTGGACCCATTGAGTTTGGAGGAACTGAAGGAGTGGTCTACTTGGTCAGGTGGATAGAGAAAACTGAGTCGGTGTTCAATGTCAGCAATTGTGCGGAGAATGCTAAGGTAATGTTTGCTTCTTTTACCTTTAAGGACGAAGCTTTAACTTGGTGGAACAATTACCAAAATTCAGTTGGGAGTGATGTGGCTTATGCTATGACTTGGGAGCAATTTAAGTCTTTGCTGATTCAGACTTATTGCCCAAGAAATGAGGTTAAGAAGCTGGAGATTGAGCTTTGGAATCACAAAGTGATGGGTACTGATATGGTGACTTACAATCGTCGTTACTAGGAGTTAGCCTTGCTTTGCCCAGATATGGTTAGAACTGAGACTTAAATGATTGAGCGGTATACCGATGGGTTTCCTGTGGCTACAAGGAATGATGTAATTGCTGCTAGACCTGCAAATATCCATGAGGCAATCACAACCGCTCAACAATTAATGGATTCGTTGGAATTGGAAGGAGCTGATAAAGATAAGAATGGTAAGAGAAAGAGAGACCATCACTCTAAAGGCAAGGATCACCGGAACAAGCGACAAGCTGTTGCTAAGGCTTATGCTATTGGGAATGGAGATAAAAGGAACCAAAATGGTGATACACCCAAGTGTGGTCGTTGCCACCAGAATCATTCGGGATGGTGTAGTGTAATATGTCAGAACTGCTCAAAGAAGGGACTCACATCTAAGGATTGTAGGGCTCGACCTCTTGCTATGGTTCAGGCTACTGCTGAAGTGAGAAGTAAGGTGGATGTTACTTGTTTTGGGTGTGGAAAGAAAGGACATTATAGGAATGAGTGTAGAGAATCGTGGAACCGAGGAAATCAAGGATCGGGTGGTAATGGGTACAATCATGGAAGCCGTGGATGTCAAGACAATGAGGACCAACGTATGGAAGCAGGAACTGCTCATGGGAGAGTGAATGCACTCGGGAACGAGAGAGGAGAAGATCCGAACGTCGCTACTGGTACGTTCCTTCTCAATAATCGTTATGCTTCCATACTATTTGATACTGGTGCCGATAGAAGTTTTGTGTCCACTACATTTGCACCCTTACTAGAAAAACCCTCGATGGCCTTAGGAATTGGGTATGATGTAGAGTTAGCTAATGGAAACCTAGAAAGGATTAAGACTATCATTCGCGGTTGCACGTTAAATTTCTTGAATCACCCTTTCAACATAGATCTTCTACCCGTTACGTTAGGAAGTTTTGATGTCATTATTGGTATGGATTGGTTGTCGAAGTATCGTGCTCATATACTTTGCGATGAGAAGATTGTGCGTGTGCCTTACGGCAAGGAGATTCTGAACATACCAAAAGATCGAAAGGAATTGAGATGCCCATCTAGATTAGCGGTCATATCTTGCACTAAATTACCGAAGCTAATGGAAAAAGGATGTTGTCTTTTCTTAGCTCAAATTTCTGAGAAAGGAGGGAAGGAGAAGAAGGAAAGATGCATTGGAGATGTGCCTATAGTTCGTGATTTTTCGGATGTGTTTCCCGATGATTTACCGGGAATTCCGCCTACTAGACAAGTAGAGTTTCAGGTTGAGTTGATACCTAGTGCTGCACCAGTGGCACGAGCGCCTTATCGTCTTACACCTATTGAACTGGAAGAGTTGTCGAAGCAACTAGCGGAGTTAGCCGAAAAAGGATTTATAAGACCAAGTTCTTCGCCTTGGGGAGCCACGGTCTTATTTGTGAAGAAGAAGGATGGATCGTTTCGTATGTGTATTGATTATCGAGAATTGAACAAGCTAACGGTGAAGAATAGATACCCGTTACCGAGGTTCGATGATTTGTTCGATCAACTTCAAGGATCGAGTGTGTATTCGAAGATTGATCTGAGATCGGGATATCATCAGCTTCGAGTTCGCGAGGAAGATATTCCGAAAACGGCTTTCAGAACCCGTTACGGGCATTACGAGTTTCAGGTGATGCCGTTTGGGTTGACTAACGCACCGGCGGTATTCATGGACCTCATGAATCGGGTGTGTAAGCCTTACTTGGATAAGTTCGTGATTGTGTTCATCGATGACATTCTAATTTATTCGAAGAGTGAGAAGGAGCATGAGGAGCATCTAAGACTTATCTTAGAATTGCTCAGGAAGGAGAAACTGTATGCCAAGTTCTCCAAATGTGAATTTTGGATTCCGACGGTACAATTTTTGGGTCATGTGATTGATAGTCAAGGAGTTCATGTAGATCCCGCTAAGATTGAAGCTATTAAAGATTGGGCTGCACCGACAACCCCAACTGAAGTTCATCAATTTTTGGGATTAGCCGGTTATTACCGAAGATTCATTGAGGGATTTTCGAAGATAGCAAAACCGTTGACCAAATTGACTCAAAAGAGTGTTAAATACGAATGGGGAGATAAGGAAGAGGAAGCATTTCAATTACTTAAGGAGATGTTGTGTAGTGCTCCTATCTTAGCGTTACCTGAAGGTAATGAGGACTTTGTCGTCTATTGTGACGCTTCGCATAAAGGTTTGGGAGCTGTGTTAATGCAACAAGAGAAGGTAATAGCTTATGCTTCCCGACAGCTCAAGAAGCACGAGAAGAACTACACCACTCATGATTTGGAGTTAGGTGCTGTGGTTTTTGCCTTAAGGATATGGAGACATTACTTGTACGGAACCAAGTGTGTTGTGTTTACTGACCACAAAAGTCTACAGCACATCTTGAATCAAAAAGAGCTCAATATGAGACAACGACGTTGGATCGAGTTGCTAAGCGATTATGATTGCGAAATTCGCTACCATCCTGGTAAAGCAAACGTTGTTGCTAATGCTCTTAGTCGAAAGGAGAGGATACCTTCGTTACGAGTTAGGTCATTGGGAATGACTATCGTATCGCTGTTACCGACCCAAATATTCGAAGCTCAAACGGAAGCGTTGAAAGCAGAAAACCGACCTGCTGAGAGCATATTTGGAATGGCTGAAAATGAGAAAGGATTTGTTAAGCGTTCTGATGGAGTACTATGTTTTGGAGATCGGATTTGGGTACCATTGTATGGAGGAATCCGAGAGTTGATTATACATGAGTCGCATAAGTCATGGTACTCTATTCATCCTGGGTCTGACAAGATGTACCAGGATCTTAAGAAGTTATATTGGTGGCCAAACATGAAGACAGATATAGCGTTGTATGTTTGTAAGTGCTAGACATGTTCTAAGGTTAAAGCTGAACATCAAAGACCGTCAGGATTATTGACGTAGCCAGAACTCCCGATTTGGAAATGGGAGCGGATTACAATGGACTTTATTACCAAATTACCAAAGACAACTAGCGGTTATGACGCTATATGGGTAATTGTGGATCGATTGACTAAGTCTGCTCATTTCCTGGCGATTAGTGAAGATGATAGTGTCGACAAACTTGTGAGGTTGTATGTGAAGGAAATTATTTCTCGTCATGGAATCCCGATATCGATTATTTCTGATCGTGACAGCCGCTTCACGTCAGCTTTGTGGCGATCACTTCAAACCGCTTTGGGGACGAGACTTGATATGAGTACTGCATATCACCCCCAAACCGAGGGTTAAAGTGAGAGAACTATTCAGAATTTGGAGGATATGCTTCGTGCATGCATAATAGACTTTGGTAAAGGCTGGGAGAAGTATCTACCCCTTGCGGAGTTCTCTTATAATAATAGCTACCACACAAGTCTTAAAGTTGCACCATTTGAAGCTTTATATGGTCGTAAATGTCGTTCGCCTATTGGTTGGGTTGAAGTTGGAGATAGCCAACTCACCGGCCCTAAGCTCATTTTGGAGACTACTAAGAAAGTGACGCAAATTCGAGATCGATTACTAGCAGCTAGAGATAGGCAGAAAAGTTACGCCGATCAGGGACGTAAACCCCTAGAGTTCCAGGTTGGAGGCAAAGTGAAGCTGAAAGTCTCGCCTTGGAAAGGTGTGATACGTTTCGGGAAACGTGGGAAACTCAACCCCCGCTGGACCATTTCTTATTTTGGAAAGAATTGGGCCCGTGGCTTATAGGTTGGAATTACCACAGGAACTGAGTAAAGTTCACGATGTGTTTCATATTAGTAATTTGAAGAAGTGTCTTTCTGATGAGACGCCGGTCATACCGATGAAAGATATTCGTGTTGATGAGAAATTGAACTTTGTGGAAGAGCCGATTGAGATATTGGATCGTGAGATTAAGCGACTCAAGCGAAGTCGCATTCCACTCGTCAAGGTTCGTTGGAATTCCCGACATGGACCGGAATTTACGTGGGAACGTGAGGACGAGTTCCGAAAGAGATATCCAAAGCTTTTCACTTCGTAGATGGATTGTTCCGAGAGAAACCCGGGACGGGTTTCTTCTTAGGCTGGGAGGATGTGACAACTGGCAAATTAGGGAGTTATTTTGAAAACCCGCATTACATTAAAGTTCGTTTATAAATTTATATTTGGAATTTTATTCGTAACGAACTTATAAAAACCAATATTTTGGTTGATTATATCTAAAATTTTTACGGAATCGAGTTTGGTTTATCGATGTGATGAGAAATTATTTCGAGATTTTATTTGGCACTACGTTGGCTCCGGCACTAGGAATAACCTAACAAAAATTTAATGTTTTGAATTACGGTTCGACTATATGTTTATTTATTGAACGTATCATGAGATTTTAATTATATTGGAACGAGCTTGGTTTGAGTATGTCGAGATATTTTTGAAGAGTTACGGGTTTTGGTCAGTGTATTCTACACCTAGCCACCTTACCCTTAATATTACTAATACCATTATTATTAGTATCATTATTATTATTGTTAGTTATATAGAAAGAAAGAAGAAAATAAAGATAATAAAAAGAGTAAACTACAAATCGTCCTTGTGGTCTTTTCCTGGAAAACAAACAAGCAAGCACAATCTCACCAATTTCACTCTCTCTATCTCAATATTTCATCTTCCCCTCTTCTACCAAAACCCTAGCCGCCACCTATTTGGCCGGCCACCACCATGACACCGCCGCCTACCACCAATCAAACCCACCTCAAAAATATTCCCTATCACTAGATCTATTAGATCCACTAATTCAAGCTCGAATTTTCTTGATTTTGAAGATTTTTCGTGACCCTTTCTTGTAATATTGAAGGTAAGACGAGCCACAAGTGCGGTGACTCGTATTTTTATTAAAAACGTGGCTAATGAGTCACGGGGTCGAATTTTTGGGCAAGTTTTTATATAAAAACGAAAGATATATACAGGTTTTTGAATGAAACGTGAGTTTAAACAAGTTTGGTATCCGGGTTTTGATGTTTCTTGCGTGGTCGACATCATAGCCGAGGGTTTCACCCTCGACTTGTGATATTCCGGGCTTATTTTTTATGCTCTTCTTATATATTAATTTGGGTTTCTTTATTTGGATTTTTTTATACTAGTAACTAGTATTTGGATTGCTGGATTTATTTTGGTAAAGTTTTAGTTAATGTTGTTGATTGTGGTGATGAGACCGACGACCCAAGGGGTCCGTTTGGTTTGCTTGTGGTTCGTAGGAGCTAAGTCGAGACCCAAGTGAGTCTTTCGGCTCGCGTTGGTTTCCTGATGTCCTTCTTGTCATTATTATTGTTATGTGTTGCTGTTTGATATATTTGTTTTTGTTGCCATGTTGTTGTTATTAGTATTGATGTGGCATTTGATTTGGTTGAATGTTTTGGTTGGGTCGAGACCATTGTGGTCTCGACAATGGATATAATGTGATGATTGAGGAGTTGTTGACGAATGGTATATATGGGGACCGATTGTGAGACGGTCAAATTAGATGACGGAGATAGGTTAGTCGGGTGCCGTAGTCGGACCCTATTGTTGTAGCACGTGTTTTGGGAAATTGTTGGACGGAGATTGATTACTTGGTTTGACTTGATTATCATTTTATTTGGACTTGGACAATGAGCCGAGAGTGATGACTCGGACATGTGACCATTTCGTATGACTCGATAATTATTTATAATTAAACACAACTAATAAAACTCGTAATAATATTATTAATAATATAAATGTTTATATAAATATATAAACGTGAAAACGTATATATATTTATACAAGTGCGTATATTAATAATAAAACGATCACGAGTAATATTATAATAATAACGCGACTATAAATATTATGCTATGAAAGTAGTGTGACAATATTGGGAGCGTTATTATGATTAAACGCTATAAATGACGATGAAATCTTGACGTTGAATAAATATTAAATAAAATAATATCTTTTAATAAACGAGGAAAACTATCGAGTTATATGGGGTCGTGGTCACTTGAGTCCAAGTGGATTATTATTTGTGACGTTTGTGTTGTCACGGATATATGACGATTAATACATTCATTTTCGATAACTACGTAACTTATTTAATCGACGGGTTAAATAAGAGCTATTTAGTTATTTAAATTGAGTATATTAATGGGCATTGTATCCTACGACGCCCATAGGTTGTGGTATGTGTACGAGAATAATAAATTACTAAGTATATCGTGAGGTTGCCAAATTGACGAATTTGGTAAGCTTAACGGCATAATTAGAGAATTTATTAAACTTTGATATATACCATATAGTACTTTATGTGCAATGTGTGACCTAGGATTTGGGTATAATCTTAGAATGGTATATTAAGTAAATAAATATGGGGGATTACCAAATCGACGGATTTGATAAACTTCGATGATTTATTTAAATGATATATTGGGCTAATATTAGACCTATAGATTGTTTTATCATCCTTTTTGTTGTGACTTCTTGGTTTGAGTTGTGTCGACCCACCACCCGTATGGATACCAAACGCCAAACTCCAAACTAATACGAGGAATGGATTTTCGGAAAAAAAAAATGGAATACGTTCGGGTTTGGGAATATTCGATTTTGAGGAAATGATTTCTGAACGAGTTGACATTGTTAGGTCGTGCCGAGTCCGTAGTTGCCGTCTTTCGAGTTACTATACGTCTTACTTCTACCGATTTCTTATTGCTGATTTCTGGACTTGAGGTGAGTCATAGCCCCACTTTTTAATCTTGAACTATGTTTTCAATACTTGGGGTGAGAAACGTGCAAATTATTTTATGTGGACTATTATCGCTTTTATATTCTTTCTAAAACTTGCTATGCGTATGGACTAGGATGTATTGTCAACTTTAGTCACATATTTTTGTGTGTACTATTCAAGGTTGGCTTATTTGGATATTGGTGAATTGTCAACTTTAGTCACATAGTTTTGTGTGTACTATTCAAGGTTGGCTTATTTGTATATTGGTGAATTGTCAACTTTAGTCACATAGTTTCGTATGTACTATTCAAGGTTGGCTTATTTAGATACTATAGTGTGCACCTATAGGTTATTAATACTTCGGAGGTTATCCGAGTATTTATGATATTGCGGGGGTTACCCGAATATCTATGTTAGAGCGGAGGGTATCCGTGTATTATGTTGGAGCGGAGGGTATCCGCAGACTTTTAGTGAATCCTTAGTCTAGCTAGCAAGCGTTTTGCGTATATGTCCACTATATTGAATTATGAATTTAAACCTATGATCTCACCAGCGAAAGCTGACTTTTAGCACGTTTTCTCAGGTAATTAAGTGACGATTTGGATGCATGGATTGGAAGGCTCGGCTAAGGCACCTGGTTTATGGATCTACTTTTCTAAAACTCTGATATTTAATTGTGGACCTACGTTTATTTCTTTTGGGCCTGACTCTGAATGATGTTGGGATAAGTGTAAACTTTAAAAACCCCGTTTTGGTTGTGTTTTTCTTATGTTTACTTTATCTCGTTCTGTTATATCTTGTGTTGGATACCAATCCCCGTAACACCCCGACAGCTTGTTGAGTCTTCTGCTGTACCAAATTTTGGGGGTGTTACATATCCTTAGAAAGCTCACCTGAAAATGATGCTTAAAACGTCAACATAATGTTGGTGAGATTCATAGGTTTGAGAATCAACACACAAGGCAACCGAATTCACTGTGATTACAAAATATAGCTGGACAAATAATTATAGGTTATCATATAGCTACATGCATTTGCAAGTCAATATCCACACGCAAGGCAACAACACTCATAAGGCAACCATTAGGACGGCTCGTGTCCTCCGACCCCATAATAATTACAATAGGACGGCTCGTGTCCTCCGACCCCACAATGATTACATTAGGACGGCTCGTGTCCTCCGACCCCATTAAACATCAATTAGGTCGCATGCGCGAGCAACAGGATAAACATCCTCCTAATTGGATCCCATCAAACATATCATCAATTAGGTCGCATGCGCGAGCAACAGGATAAGCATCCTCCTAATTGGATCCCATTAACACATTAAACATCAATTAGGTCGCATACGCGAGTAACAGGATAAACATCCTCCTAATTGGATCCCATAAACATCCACACAAGCAAATAATCACACATAGCATACATACGATAACATTATAAGTCCAAGCTCTTTAATACCACACACATAATCACAGTAAATCAAATCATTTAAGACAAGCATCATTCCCATCCCAAGTTTAAAACAAAGTAAAAATATGGGACTATGAACTCACCTTAAACTCCGCAGCTTCCACAAAAACATCTCACAATCTATAGTACACAAAAATAATCCACATTAAACAAGGTCAAGCTAAAAGCTACAACCTATGTAA
Source organism: Artemisia argyi (assembly GCA_030686995.1). NCBI lineage: Eukaryota > Viridiplantae > Streptophyta > Magnoliopsida > Asterales > Asteraceae > Artemisia > Artemisia argyi. The sequence continues at coordinate 42,314,002 of CM060683.1, read as the reverse complement.
TACGCATATGATGGATGTCTAAGACTCATATGACCCACCATGGATCTCCTAGACACCATACTAACCACCACCATAACCTAACACTCACTAAATCCCTTGCACTCTTAAAATCAGAAAATGCAGAATTTTTTAGTACATTCACTCACATGAAATCCCGACAAATAAAGCTCAACAACTCACACCAAAAATTTACCATGGTATCTCATAAGAATAGAAGCTAATACCAGAAGGCCATGGACCAATAACACACACAAATACTCATAAGAAATTCAAACTTGTCAACTACTCAAATTCGGATCTGAACGCACACCAAAAAGTTTTAATTTTTAATAATTACTTCCACAAGTTTTTATCGCGAATCCTCTTCGTGGTAGTCTAATATAACCTAAAACTTGACTATTCCAGAAGGACTAGTCAAAATACCACTTTTAGAACCACATGACACCCTCAAACTTTTACCCAAAATCTATCCCGGTTTGACAGCTTTGACACCTTAACAAAGAAAAATCAAAAGACCGACTTCCCGACCTTAAAATCGATCGTGGCTGGACTTTTTGGAAAGATCTTTCATTATACTTCAATTTAGAATTAAAATTCGTGACCTAACTCATCACCATCTGTTATTTACACTCACATCTTTACAGCCTTACAAATCTGTCCAAACCCTAATTCAATAACTAGCATGTTTTACGCTCAATTCTCTTAACCAATCATCATACTATTATCATTAATTGATCCCAACATGTTTAATAACATTAATTTACAGAAGTTAACACAAACCCTAATCCATCATACTTTATATTACATGAATTAGATCAATAACTAATTAATTGAATGAAAACTAGTATCGAAAATATACCTTGATCTTGATTTTAGCTTCAATAATAAAAACCCTAATTTTTTCTTCTTGGTTCTCCATGTGTCGACTTCAAATTTACAGAAAACAAGGGGTTTTAGTCGTTTATGAGGTGATATGGGTTGGAGGTTGGGCTTGTTTGAGTTGGACTAGGATTCCTTATTGCTAGGAATTGTATTTGGGCTCAAATTTGGTTTCCTTTTCCCCTTTTTTTTCCCTAGCCGATTTTTTTAATCATATACATATATATTTTATATTTTTTATTATATTAATTTATTACACTCAAAACCTCATAATTTTCATATTTTATGTATTCCCATAACAAAACCTAACGTCTTTCGCGATAAACCTTAATTTTACGACAAACTGGAAAATATTCATTTTCAAAATAAAGTTTCCAAAAATAGATTTTCACACACTCATAAGCATTTCTTTACAAAAACAACATTCCCGTAACTTACTAACGCTCAATAACTTGAACGAAGACTCGTTAAGCAAAAACACAAAAACACCAAAACTACGCAAGTCATTTCTACACCACAAAGGTGATCAAAATGAATTTTCCCAAATTTCAAACTTTCCAAATCACAATAAAACCACTCACGCAAAGGGATTTAGTGCTAATACTCACCTACATCACACTTATATCACTTCAAACACCTAGGACACACCAAACAAACGTCAACCGAGTCAAGACTATCAGTCAAACTGACCTGCCAAAACCACGGTTGTTACACAACTCGACTATTAAAACTCGATCTTGAAGTTCGACTCAGTCGAGCTTTAGATTTCAAGCTCGAGCTCAAATCATTGTCAAAAACTTGAAGTCGAAACTCAACTCGAGCTCGATTATTTTTATATTTCAAGATCAAACTCAATTAAGAACCAGTATATAAATCTCGACCCGACTCGATTTTTGTGAAGATTAATTAGTTACATGTAAATAAAGTGAAAAAGTCTAATTTAGTCGAGGTTGAATAAGGCCCGCAAGCTTCACAGGTTGAGCATTTTGGAGCATAAACTCGACTAAAAGATATACTCAAATAGCTCAAGCTCGATCCATTTAAAACGTGTCGATTCTGAATAGTTTGTGAACCGATTTCGAACTCATTTACGCGTGTAACAACCGTGGTTTTGGCAGGTTAGTTTGACTAATAGTCTTGACTCGGTTGACGTTTGTTTGGTGTGTATTAGGTGTTTGAAGTGATATATGAGTGATATAGGTGAGTTTTAGCACTAAATCCCTTTGTGTAAATGGTTTTATTGTGATTTGGAAAGTTTGGAATTTGGAAAAGTTCATTTTGATCATCTTTGTGGTGTAGAAATGACTTGTGTAGTTTTGGTGTTTTTGTGTTTTTGTGTAACGAGGTTTCGTTCAAGTAATTGAGCGTTAGTAAGTTACGTGGGATTTGTTTTTATGAGTTATATTTCAAAAAGAGTGTGAAATTCTATTTTTGGAAACTTTGTTTTGAAAATGATAATTTTTCCGGTTGTCGTAAAAGTTGAGGTTTATCGCGTAAGACGTTAGGATTAGCTACGGGTATTTATAAAATATGAAAAGTATGAGGTTTTGAGTGTAATAAATAAATTTATAAAATATATATATATATATATATATATATATATATATATATATATATATATATATATATATATATATATATATATATATATATATATATATTATATATGTAAAATTCGGATTTAAGGGATAAGGAGAAAAAGGAAACCCAATTTGAGTCCAAATATGACTCTTAGGCCCAAGGATTATCCATAATTGATATAAATACAAACCCAAACACCCTTGAACGTTTTTTTTACTGGTTTTGGTCATTCAAGAGAGGCAAAGGAAGGAGGATAAAATTAGGGTTTATAATTGTGAAGCAATAATCAAGAATCAAGGTAAAATTCTTAAAATACATGTTTAATTGTTTGATTAATTAATATAATTCATGTAATAATTATATGATGGATTAGGGTTTGGGTTAACTTCTGTAAATTAATGTTATAAAACATGTTGGGATCAATAACTAGTAATAGTATGATGTTTGGTTAAGAGAATTGAGCGTAAAACATGCTAGTTATTGAGTTAGGGTTTGGTCAGATTTGTAAGGCTGTAAAGATGTGAGTGTAAATAACAGATGGTGATGAGTTAAGTCACGAATTTTAGGTCTAAATTTTAGTTTAATGAAAGAATTTCCAAAAAGTCCAGCCACGATCGATTTTGAGGTCGAAAAGTTGGTCTTTTGATTTTTCTTTGTTAAGGTGTCAAAGCTGTCAAACCGGGACAGATTTTGGGTAAACGTTTGAGGGTGTCATGTGGTTGTAAAAGTGGTATTTTGACTTGGTCTTCTGGAATAGTTAAGTTTTAGGTTATATTAGACTACCACGAAGAGGATTCGTGATAAAAACTTGTGGAGGTAATTATTAAAAATCAAAACTTTTTGGTGTGCGTTCAGATCCGAATTTGAGTAGTTGACAAGTTTGAATTTCTTATGAGTACTTGTGTGTGTTATTGGTCCATGGCCTTCTGGGATTAGCTTCTATTCTTATGAGAGACCATGGTAAATTTTTGGTGCGAGTTGTTGAGCTTTATTTGTCGTGATTTTATGTGAGTGAATGTACTAAAAAATTCTGCGTTTTCTGAGTTTTAGAGTGCACGGGATTTAGTGAGTATTAAGTTATGGTAGTGGTTAGTGTGGTGTCTAGGAGATCAATGGTGGGTCATATGAGTCTTATACATCCATCATATGTGTATTACATGGGTTTTAGCTTTTAGCTTGACCTTGTGTAATGTGGATTATTTTTGTGTGCTATAGATTGTGAATTGTTTTTGTGGAAGCTGCGGAGTTTAAGGTGAGTTCATAGTCCCATATTTTTACTTTGTTTTAAACTTGGGATGGGAATGATGCTTGTCTTAAATGATTTGATTTAATGTGATTATGTGTGTGGTGTTAAAGAGCTTGGACTTATAATGTTATCGTATGCATGCTATGTGTGATTATTTGCTTGTGTGGATGTTTATGGGATCCAATTAGGAGGATGTTTATCCTATTACTCGTGTATGCGACCTAATTGATGTTTAATGTGTTAATGGGATCCAATTAGGAGGATGCTTATCATGTTGCTCGCGCATACGACCTAATTGATGTTTGATATGGTTGATGGGATCCCATTAGGAGGATGCTTATCCTGTTGCTCGCGCATGCGACCTAATTGATGATTATGGGGTCGGAGGACACGAGTCGTCCTAATGGTTGCCTTATGAGTGTTGTTGCCTTTGTGTGTGGATATTGACTTGCAAATACATGTAGCTATATGATAACTTTAATTATTTGTCCAGCTATATTTTGTAATTGATGCGTGGGAATCGCAACAGGCTTTACCTCTCGAGGGATCTCGAGAAGCTTACAACCCCCACCAGGCAGTGTACTTGATCGTTGTAGTATAGTATAGTGACAAGTACCGGGGGATTGATCGTTCAGCTTAGGAATAGTGTCGCTAGGATTAGAAAGCCTAAATACTAGTTCTAAAGGTGAGGGATGATTATTTTTGTGTTTTTATATTTTTTAGAAAGCAATTAAAATTCTCGGGTTTGAAGGATTTGGGCGGAATTAGTTGCTAATCAACTAACCCAATACTAAGATGCAATCAAAATAAAATACTAGAAATGAAAATAAACTAAATTATACTAAAGTTGTGAGCAATAAGTGGAGAAAATGTGTTTACTTAGATTTCACTACTCCCTAGACATCTTTTACACGTTAATTACTTGTTATAAATGCATGGATGACGGATCGTATTCCTTAATACCATTCATGGGGTGGCACACTTAACTCCCCAATTCTATGAGCTCTTATCTCCTCCTACACCATGCCCAGCACAACTATAGGGATTGTAAACAGTGGCTCATGCATTAAATACAACTAATAAAGACCTAGTACGCGTCGGTTCATGTTTCTTAAGACGTTCGAGCATGTTACCAATTGGAGATCTGCCAGTTTTCTTAAGCCTAACATATAAATCATTCATCTAAAACAAGTATAAACAAGTAATCAACACATAATTAACATCTAGGTTTCATTAGATCCAAGCAAACACAAGATAGATCTAGCCTAGCATGATGGAATTAAGACAAGAACAAGATATAGACAACCAACACATAGACATATTGATTGAATTGAAAGAACACTTATCTCAATTACACATGTAAGGTATCAAGGGCTTGGAACCCTTGAAAAAACTGCAAAATTCGCACCAAGTTCGTACTTAGGGTTTCTCCAAAACTTCTCTCTTTTAATGTGAAAAATTAGAAAACTATATATAGGAAAAGGGGTCTGACGGCGTCAAGACAAACATTGTGACGCCGTCACCTCGCCGCCAAAACTATTCTCGGACTGCCTTGATCTACATTTGACGTCGTCAAGACTTAATCATTTCCAGGCCGTCATGACTTTAACTCTTGACGCCCTACCTTCGTGACGCCGTCAAATCTCTTCTGGATCGTCATGGAATTTTGCTCTTGACGCCGTCAGAGAGTTACTCTTGACGCCGTCACCTACTGTTCCTAGCATGGAAAATTAAGACTTTGGCGTTTTCTTCACTTTTATGCTCCAAAAACGTCTGAATTGCTTCCTTTTCCAGATTTCACTCCCAAAGTACCTAAAATCACAAAAGGAACGATTTAGGGCAATATTTGATCAAATAAATTCGAATTCGGGCTTAAATGACCCCCTAAAAATGGATCATTTTTCGCCTCATCAGTAATCACAGTGAATTCGGTTGCCTTGTGTGTTGAGTCTCAAACCTATGAATCTCACCAACGTTATGTTGACATTTTAAGCATCATTTTCAGGTGAGCATTCTAAGGCTAAAGTTGAGGGCAGCAATTAGGCGAGACTTAGTTGCATGGAGACTTACTTATATTTTGGGATTTGATTTTATTTGGTTTTGGATTTGATACATTTATGTTTTATGTTCGGTACTTTCAAATTTATTGAAGATACCTTTTGGATTTTGTTTTGTTTATCTTCGGGTATTGTTACAACACTGTGTGTTGGTACATTGCTCTATTTATGTGCATGTAGTTGTTCTCTATGTTGACACCAGGTGTTGTGATGATATCCATGAAGTTACACCCGAGCGTTTCCGCCGTGGCGGGGTGTGACAGATTGGTATCAGAGCCTTGGTTATAGAGAATTAGGCGGTTGGACCTAGACTATAACCTAAGAGTCCCTCATATAGTTGCATTTAGGACCTATGTGTAAGTATAGTATTTTTATATGTCTATTTTCCTATATTTATGAGATGTTTTATTGAGTTTCGGATGTCTATTTTATCCCGTATACGTAGTATTGTATATATCGACTTAATTATATCGTCTTCCGCGCGTAAGATGCTTCGTTGGACAATCGTTGTCGCTATCAGATGCGAGAGAAGTGGTAGGATAAAGCGGACTAACCGCAGAATCCGAGTTCCCGATAGCATGTATCTATGTTCGGACAAAGAGAGGACGTTTATGGGAAACGTTGGTGGAGAAGAAGTGGAGAGGTTTGGAACCACGATGACTTATGGAGATGGAGCCATTACCAAATACCCTTGGTAGTGTCCTCACTTCATCTAGGAAGGAGATGTGGTTTAGTCTAAACCTCGTGATTTGTATGCGCTTGTGAATTATGTAGAATTGGAAGAAAAGAATAGAGATGGTTTTGCATGTTGTCGACTACCTCAACATGTAGGAAACATGAATGGGTGGTTGAGTAAAGATGAAAGGGAGTTAGGATGGAATGGTGTGGATTCGGATCTAGAGTCCACAGCGAGTAGTAAGTTGAATTGATCTGAGTGGGGAGATAAGTGTGAGAGTGGAGTTGAGCCATTATGCGACGTGTTTTGTTTTGTGTTATGTTTTGGAATTTGTATATTGTCTTTTGCCGTCTGGAGCCATGTTGGAGCGTGATTACTCTTGGATATTGGATCGACCTTATCCAAGTGATTTTGATTATAGAGTTTACGTGATCGTTGGAATTGTTCCATGCGAGATGATTGTTTGCGATGTCTTTAGTTTTTGTTTGCATGATGTGTTGTCATAGGAGGGAGTACACTTATGAAAGGGGGCATAGATAATTATGGTGGCCAACATAATTATACATGCGTCACGACACAAGTGGACTTGCAAGTACGATAGCATGAATTGCATGGTGTATTAGGTGCTATGTGGTATATGTGCGTTATCATTGAGATGTGTGGTTTTGGAAGTAAGTATGCGTGTGGAATAGGCTTATAACTATGGTCGCGAACATAATTATAAGGGTATCACACACGTGGACTTGTGATCATTATTGCATTGATTGATGTTTGTTGTTATATGTTGTGGAAGATGGTATGTGATATCATGTTGGTGATGGCTGTATGGTTAGAGAAGTATTCTCTTAACCGTTTGGGCAGTCGTTATATGTTGGGGTATGTAGGTGGTACGATTCCATCCTACCTATCATATGTTGATACCTCAAATTCGGTGGGTACTTATGTTGTGGTATTTAAGTTGACTCGTTTGCTAGACGCTCCGTTTGTATACCTGATTCTTTGGTTGACATTCCTATTCGTACAATGATGGTACAGAAGCCATATTCTTTCTATTTGACGTCGTGATAGGTGTTGGGTAATCGAATTCGTTTTTGTTGGATACTGGTTCGTTTCTTTAGTTATTCCATACATTCATTCCTCGGATGAATGTTATGCTATTCTTCAAGTATTGTTGGTTCGTGACGAGTTGGTGTGGATATTTGATCCCTCATTTACACACCAATTGAAGTTTGTGACATGTTTTGTGACTTGTTAGTATCGGTGTTTTTCTATGATTTTGGTTTGATCGTTGTACGAATGAGTCTGTAAGTTCATCGTTTGGTTTGCAATGTATTTGTGTGAGTGTTCACTGGTATGAGTTCGTTTGAGGATTATTTTGATTACGGAATTCTTCAATGTTTTTCACGTTTGATTAAGAGATTGTATTAGAGTCTTTATGGCATTTTACAAATTCGTTTTGGGTATTTCAAGGTCGTCTGATGGAAACTATTATTTTTATGGTGAAAATGAAGTGTGGAAAAAAAATGGTTTATATATATTTTATAAGGAAAATGTATAAGTTTAAGATATGTCTTGTGAAAAACGGTGTTCATTTGTTTTTGGGAAGGTCGAGTATGGGAATAAGAACTGTCTATGGTTCTCATTTACCAAACTTGTTATGTATTTGGTTTATCGAGTGTTTCTTTCGGTGAGGTACGCTTGTGCATGTTTTATGGGTATGTGTATTTTCTTTGTATGGGTTTTCATGAAATATTTTATACGTGTCTACTTTTATTGGGAAAATTTCTCATTGTGTTTTTCTAGCTTTGATTTTGATGTTCGCTACTTCGCTATTCGGTAATTCGTACCCCTTTTGAGTTCGTTAATATACGTTTTAGTTCGACTGGTTTCATGGTTCGCGTCGTTTACTTAGGATAGATTGTTGTTTTGATTATCAATTTTTTGCTGAAGAAGAAGAGGATGTTGCCAAGTGTCCAAGTGAGAAGTTCAGCTTCAAGATGTACTTTCTTCAGGCATCGCGAAGGTAGAAGAACCATATGAGGAACTGTGTGATACGTGGCTTAGAGTTGGGGAGTAGAACTTGGAGATGATATTGGTATGGAGCAGAAAGTGTTATCAACACAGATCATAAGAATCTTTAGCATATATTTGACAAGAGGTTAATATATGTTGAAGAGAAGTTGGGTGTGGAATTTCTCAGTGACTACGATTGTCTGATTTGCCACCGTCAAGGAAGGGCAGACATCGTGGTAAGAGCGTTGAGCGGGAGTGAACGAGTGAAACTTAGATGTTTGTGAGCAATGATTATGATAATTCAGTTCGGAGTTAAGAGGATGATATTGACAGCTTGGAGAGAGAGGTTCAAAGATGAGAACATGTAAGAAGAATGATTACTTGGTTTAGACCAGTAAATGGAAAAGAATGAAGATGGACAATTGTACTTTGCGGACCCGCTAATGATTTCATGGATAGGAAGCTTGAGGACATCGATCATGCAAGGTATAAGATACATCCGAGAATGGATAAGACGTATTATTACCTTAGCAAGAAATGTATTGGGGAGCAAGTGTGAAGAGGAATACAGATACCGTAGCAAGTGTTTTATACGCATGAAGGTAAATGTTAATGTCAATGATTATTGGGGTGATGCAACAGCCATAGGTACCTGGAGATTGTATTAAGGAGTTGGTAAAGAACCATAGGGTGTCGCGTTGATCATCAAGAAACATGATGAAATACTTACTCCGCAAATGTGGTAAATGTTTTATGGAGCCTTGAGATAGCGTATGAAGATGAGTACGACTTATCGTTCTTAAATGAATGGACTAAGTGAGCGTACAAATCAGGCGTTGGATGGTATGATGAGAGCATGGGTATATTTGAGTTTGGAGGAAGCTGAGGTATGCATTTATCTTTAGCTGAGTTCTCCTATAACAATAATTATCAGTCTAGTATTAAGAATGTGTCGTTGAAGTGTGGTATGGAAGGTAATGTAGGTCACCTGTTCTGTGGGCAAAGGTTGGAAGAAGCCAACTAATTGGTCCTGAACTGGTACGAGAGACTACGAATAAGGTTTTCCGATTAAGGAAAGACTTAAGGCAGCAAGAGATCGCCAAAAGAGTTATGCGGATTATTTCCGTAAGCCCTTAGAGTTTGGTGTTGGTGATATTGTGAGGTTAAAAGTATCTCCTTGGAAGGGTGTTGTGCATTTCGGTAAGAAAGGCAAGCTAGCACCGAGATACGTAGGACCATTTGAGATTTACGGAAAGGATTGGATTTGTGGCATACAGGTTGAAGTTAGCTGAGGAATTGAGTGGTGTACATGATACGTTCCATGTATCTAATTGAAAGAAGTGTTTGGCGGATGCTAGTCTGCACGTGCCAATAGATGAAAGTAGGGGTTGACAAAACTCTTCGTTTTGTCGAGAAACCTGCTGAGATTATAGATCGAGATGTTAAAGGTTGAAGTATGGTGAGATAGCGTTGGTAAAGGTATGGTGGGATTCTAAGCGTGGTCCTGAGTTTACTTGGGAACGTGAGGATCCGATGAAATTTAAGTACCCAAATTTTGTTTGCTGATGTGGTTGGTGAAGTAGATCGTTTGTAGTTGGATTTTAGATCGTGGAAGTTAGATGTGGGGTATCCATAAATGTTTGTTTTATGGATATCTGTCATTTGTGATGCGTCTTGCGGTTACCATTTGGCTTTTCATTTGGTTCTGGGGTATCGTACCTACCTGTGAGAAGTCGTTTGGATTGTTGGTGTTATTGATCGGGGAGTGTATCTATTTGCGTGTATCGTTGGAGTGACGGGATGTTTTCTATCGTGTGAATTCGAGTATTTAGTCGGTTCACATTTTTGCGATTCTTTCTCTGTGATTTTATGGTGTGGTACTTATCCGCTTAAAAATCCATAAATTTCCTTTTGCTGTTGTGAGTGGTGACTATAGTAGTTGAAATCTCGGGACGCGATTTCCCTAAGTGGGGGATGATGTAACAACCGTGGTTTTGGCAGGTTAGTTTGACTAATAGTCTTGACTCGGTTGACGTTTGTTTGGTGTGTATTAGGTGTTTGAAGTGATATATGAGTGATATAGGTGAGTTTTAGCACTAAATCCCTTTGCGTAAATGGTTTTATTGTGATTTGGAAAGTTTCGAATTTGGAAAAGTTCATTTTGATCACCTTTGTGGTGTAGAAATGAATTGTGTAGTTTTGGTGTTTTTGTGTTTTTGCGTAATGAGGTTTCGTTCAAGTAATTGAGCGTTAGTAAGTTACGTGGGATTTGTTTTTATGAGTTATATTTCAAAAAGAGTGTGAAATTGTATTTTTGGAAACTTTGTTTTGAAAATGATAATTTTTTCGGTTGTCGTAAAAGTTGAGGTTTATCGCGTAAGACGTTAGGATTAGCTACAGGTATTTATAAAATATGAAAAGTATGAGGTTTTGGGTGTAATAAATAAATTTAATAAAAAAAAATAAAAATATATATTTTATATATGTAAAATTCGGATTTAAGGGATAAGGAGAAAAAGGAAACCCAATTTGAGTCCAAATATGACTCTTAGGCCCAAGGATTATCCATAATTGATATAAATACAAACCCAAACACCCTTGAACGTTTTTTTACTGGTTTTGGTCATTCAAGAGAGGCAAAGGAAGGAGGATAAAATTAGGGTTTATAATTGTGAAGCAATAATCAAGAATCAAGGTAAAATTCTTAAAATACATGTTCAATTGTTTGATTAATTAATATAATTCATGTAATAATTATATGATGGATTAAGGTTTGGGTTAACTTCTGTAAATTAATGTTATAAAACATGTTGGGATCAATAATTAGTAATAGTATGATGTTTGGTTAAGAGAATTGAGCGTAAAACATGCTAGTTATTGAGTTAGGGTTTGGTCAGATTTGTAAGGCTGTAAATATGTGAGGGTAAATAACAGATGGTGATGAGTTAAGTTACGAATTTTAGGTCTAAATTGTAGTATAATGAAAGATCTTTCCAAAAAGTCCAGCCATGATCGATTTTGAGGTCGGGAAGTTGGTCTTTTGATTTTTCTTTGTTAAGGTGTCAAAGCTGTCAAACAGGGACAAATTTTGGGTAAAAGTTTGAGGGTGTCATGTGGTTGTAAAAGTGGTATTTTGACTTGGTCTTCTGTAATAGTTAAGTTTTAGGTTATATTAGACTACCACGAATAGGATTCGTGATAAAAACTTGTGGAGGTAATTATTAAAAATCAAAACTTTTTGGTGTGTGTTCAGATCCGAATTTGAGTAGTTGACAAGTTTGAATTTCTTATGAGTACTTGTGTGTGTTATTGGTCCATGGCCTTCTGGGATTAGCTTCTATTCTTATGAGAGACCATGTTAAATTTTTTGTGCGAGTTGTTGAGCTTTATTTGTCATGATTTTATGTGAGTGAATGTACTAAAAAATTCTGCGTTTTCTGAGTTTTAGAGTGCACGGGATTTAGTGAGTATTAAGTTATGGTAGTGGTTAGTGTGGTGTATAGGAGATCAATGGTGGTTCATATGAGTCTTAGACATCCATCATATATGTATTACATGGGTTTTAGCTTTTAGCTTGACCTTGTGTAATGTGGATTATTTTTGTGTGCTATAGATTGTGAATTGTTTTTGTGGAAGCTGCGGAGTTTAAGGTGAGTTCATAGTCCCATATTTTTACTTTGTTTTAAACTTGGGATGGGAATGATGCTTGTCTTAAATGATTTGATTTACTGTGATTATGTGTGTGGTGTTAAAGAGCTTGGACTTATAATGTTATCGTATGCATGCTATGTGTGATTATTTGCTTGTGTGGATGTTTATGGGATCCAATTAGGAGGATGTTTATCCTGTTACTCGTGTATGCCACCTAATTGATGTTTAATGTGTTAATGGGATCCAATTAGGAGGATGCTTATCATGTTGCTCGCGCATGCGACCTAATTGATGTTTGATATGGTTGATGGGATCCCATTAGGAGGATGCTTATCCTGTTGCTCGCGCATGCGACCTAATTGATGATTATGGGGTCGGAAGACATGAGCCGTCCTAATGGTTGCCTTATGAGTGTTGTTGCCTTTGTGTGTGGATATTGACTAGCAAATGCATGTAGCTATATGATAACTTTAACTATTTGTCCAGCTATATTTTGTAATTACAGTAAATTCGGTTGCCTTGTGTGTTGAGTCTCAAACCTATGAATCTCACCAACGTTATGTTGACATTTTAAGCATCATTTTCAGGTGAGCATTCTAAGGCTAAAGTTGAGGGCAGCAATTAGGCGAGACTTAGTTGCATGGAGACTTACTTATATTTTGGGATTTGATTTTATTTTGTTTTGGATTTGATACATTTATGTTTTATGTTCGGTACTTTCAAATTTATTGAAGATACCTTTTGGATTTTGTTTTGTTTATCTTCGGGTATTGTTACAACACTGTGTGTTGGTACATTGCTCTATTTATGTGCATGTAGTTGTTCTCTATGTTGACACCAGGTGTTGCGATGATATCCATTGCTCTATTTATGTGCATGTACATTGTTCTCTATGTTTACAACAATACCTTTTTACTTTTAAACCATCAATTTATCAAAACTAACTTATAGGCCACCTATTTATGTGTTTGCTTTCGTTTATACCAATTTCAGATAATTTATCTCGAAAATCTTTGAAACAATAAGAATAAAGCTAAATATAACATTGATACGTGGGAATCGCACCAGCCTTTACCTTTCGAGGGATCTCGAGAGGCTTACAACCCCCACCAGGCAGTGTACCTGATCGTTGTAGTACAGTATAGTGACAAGTACCGGGGGATTGATCGTTCAACTCAGGAATAGTGTCGCTAGGATTAGAAAGCCTAAAAACCAGGTCTAGATGTGAGGGATGATTCTTTTTGTATTTTTATATTTTATAAAAGCAAGTAAAATCTCGGGTTTTAGAAGAGTGGGCGGAATTAGTTGCTAGCCAATTAACCCAATTAACTACAAATGCAATCAAAATTAAATAACAGAAATGAAAATGAAACTAATTATACTAGTGGTGTAAACAATGATGGGGACAGTTGTGTTTACTTAGGTTTCATTACTCCCTAGATATCTTTTACAGGTTGATAGCTTGTTACAATTGCATGGATGACGGGTTATATTCCTTAATACTAGTCATAGGACCGTGTACAATATTCCCTAACTCTATAGGATCCTACTTCACTCCTATGTCGAGCCGTTAGAAGCTCCTAACATGGGATCATTAGAATTCTCCTACGCATTAAATACAACCAAATATCGTAGTACACCTCCGATCATGTTTCTTAAGACGTTCAAGCAAGTTACCAATGGAAGTCTGCCAGTTTTCTTAAGCCTAACATCGAATACAATCATCCGTAACAACTATAAATAAACAATCAACCCATAATTAACATCTAGGTTTCACTACATCTAAGTAAACACAAAAGAAATCTAGCCTAACATGTTAAATTGAAGACAAGCGTAAGATATATTCAAACAACACATAAACATATTGAATGAATTGAAAGAGTACTTATCTCAAATTGAACATGAAAGTTTCAAAGGGTTGAAACCCTTGAAAAAGCTGTAAAACTCGGCCTAGGGTTTTTCCCTCAAAGTTGCACACTAATGAATAAAATTTAGAAAACTATATATAGATTTTACAGGGTGACGGCTTCATGTATTGAGTTGTGACGCCGTCAACTCGCCGCCAAAATAGAAATCGTATTGCCTAGATCCACTTGTGACGCCGTCATGTTTAAAATGGTTCTGGGCCATCACTAATACTTTGACCATGACGGCCTTGGGTGACGCCGTCATCTCCTATGTACAAAACTCTCTGGATCGTCACGAGTTTTGTCCACATCCACCTCTTGTGTTACTCTTGACGCCGTCATGTAGAAGCTCTTGACGCCGTCAGGTACTGTTCCCAGCAAGGAAAATTAAGACTTTGTCGTTTTCTTCACTTTTATGCTTCAAAAAAGTCCAAAATGCTTTCTTTTCCAGATTTCACTCAAAGTACCTAAAATGACAAAAGGAACGATTTAGGGCAATATTTGATCAAAGAAATTCGAATTCGGGCTTAAATGACCCCTTAAAAGTGGTTCACTTTTCGCCTCATCAAACATATTAAAATAACACAAACGATAATTGAAATATAAAATATCAATTTTAGTCATTATTTAAGTGCAACTTAGTTTATTTGAAAGTGAATTAAAATAATTTAACTTCACTTTTATATTATTAATTCTATTGTGTTTATATATTAAAATTGACTTTATTTTTGAAATTGTATGAATATCCAACAAGACTTTGAATGAACAAGATTAGTATAAAAAAAATTAAAAATAAAAAAATAAATATTATGGATCAATGATGTCCATATAACTAATTATAGGCTCATAGCCCATTTATCTATTAGGATTTTTACCCTAATATTATCTCATATATACCGCATGTGTCATTACACAATATATCAATTTAAGATTACTTTCATTCCCTCAATTCTTGTTCATAACACGTTATCAGCACGCTCAAGGTTTAGGTCTGTTTTGTTTCTCTCGTGGTCCACCACCGGTATGTCTTAAAACCTTTTTACATATATGATTCGTATGCTAAAATTTTATATGATATTCATATGTAGTTTTTGTTTAACGTATCACAGTAATCGAGTCGAGTATGTCTTATGAATTGCCACTTTCATTAGACATGTTTTCAATAGATCTGTCGTTTTTATGTATTGTCTCCATGTATTATACTCCACGTACTGTTGCATATAACTTTGATTTAATTTATTATATATTTGCTATGTAGTGTCATTTTCACAACATACATAAATATTATTCATGGATATGTGCTTTAACTAAGACTATATGTACTCTGGTTTTACCTATATGTATGACTTACATGGATCGGTGTTTAATTTTGTTGGTAAGCTATATGCACTTAATTCTGAATATGATGACTAATACCTCATATGTTTATTTAACGAATACATAAACAATACATAAATTATATGTATTAATGTGGTGGATCATCAACAATAAATAAATAAATATAATAAATATGGTAGGAACGATTGTGTTGTTTATTGCCTTGATTTGTTTACATGTATTATGTCATTTGATGAGACGAAAAGTGTCACCTTTTTAAGGGGTCATAAGCTTTAAGTCGTGATAATATGATCAAATATTGCCTTAAATCTTCCCTTTTGTTATTTTAGGTACTTTTGGGAGGAATTCTGGAAAACATAGCATTTTGAACATTTTTTGAGCATAAAAGTGAAAAAAACAACTAAGTCAAGAATTCAAGCAGGAACAGTACCTGATGGCGTCAAAAGCTACAAGGTGACGCCATCACTTGTTGATAAAGAAGTGGATATTTACTTTGCACTTGACGGGCCAGAAAGATTTTGAGGCATTTACACGTGACGGCGTCACGTGTTATTTCACCAAGGTGGTCACGTTTTAAGTTAAAGAGAGACGGCCCAGAACCTTTCCAACCAGATGGCGTCAAGAGTAGATCTAGGCAATCAAGGAACCCTAACACGGCGAGATGACGGCGTCACATCCTAAAATGTGATGCCGTCAAGTTGTAAAATCTATATATACTCTTCTATTTTTCATTCAAAAGAGAGGATTTTTGGTAGGAACTTATGGTACGAACCCTAGTCGACTTTTGCAGATTTTTTTAGGTTTCAAAGCCTCTTTTCTTCAATGATTAATTGAAGATAAGTAATATGTCTATGTGTTGTTTGATTTTATCTTACGCTTGTCTTTCTTTTAACATGCTAGGCTAGGTTTGTTTGTGTTTGCTTAGGTCTAATGAAACTAATTATTGATTATTTATTGATTGGTTTGTTATTAATTATTGTGGGTGGATGTTTATCAATGTTAGGCTTAAAAAAACTGGCTAATCTCCTATTTGGTAACATGCTTGAACATCTTAAGAAACATGAATCGGATGTGTACTACAGTTATTTGGTTGTATTTAATGCATGAGCCACTGTTTATAATCCCTAGGATTGGGCGCTTAACATGTCGTCTTAGGAGGAGATAAGAGCTTATAGAGTTGGGGAAGATCGTAGACAGCCCCACGAATGGTATTAAGGAATACAACCCGGCATCCACGCAATTGTAACAAACCTATCAATCAATAAAAGATAATTAGGGAGTAGTGAAACCTAAGTAAACATGTTTGTCTCCTTATTAGAAGTCTCTCACATTTATTTTCAGTTATTTTATTTTTATTTGCATTTGTAGTATTTGGGTTAGTTGACTAGCAACTAATTCCGCCCACTCTTCCAAAACCCGAGAATTTTACTTGCTTTCTATAAAATATAAAATACAAAAAGAATCATCCTTCACCTTTAGACCTAATTGACTTAGTTTTCAATCCTAACGAACACTATTCCCGGAGAGAACGATCAATCCCCCGGTACTTGCCACTCACTATACTACATCGGTCAGGTACACTGCCTGGTGGGGATTGCAAGCTTCTCAAGATCACTTGAGAAGTAAAACCTTTTGCAAGGTTGCAAAACCACACATCATCATTATTTTTATAAATATATGCATGATTTAATTTGTTTAAGTGTTATAAATATACGTGTCAATTCTTTAATATACAACCACGTTTTGATGCATATTCATATACGAACTAATTGTTTGCTTATCGATACTCAATCAATGATTTAATATAATGTTTATATGAAGCCATTTAATGTTTCACAGTAAAATTAGTTTTATACGTAGTATTTTTATTCTCTAAACCCTTTATACTAGTGGATCGCACTTGTTTATGTTATTGTATGTTAACTAGACTTATGTGCCATGTTTATTTACCTTTTTGCCTATGCATAAATACTGTTATTTTATTTTAACACAACTTGTAACCAAATCATGAATTGCTTGATCAATTGTGTTCGTATTACTACCGAACGTTTCTCTACGTGTCACATAATTTACAATTTTAGTTATCTATATATTTTAACACGAATTTAATGTGAACGTATAGTTATCATGGAGCAAAAACTTGCAAATCTTACTATTGTGGCTTTGGACATAAGTGGAAAAAGTTATTTGTCTTGGGCGTTAGAAGCCGAGACATACTTGGATGCACATGGGCTTGTGGATACAATCCAAGCAGGAAAAGAAACAACTAATATGCAAAAGGCTCATGCATTGATGTTCTTAATACATCACCTCCATGTGGACTTAAAAACTGAGTACCTCATAGTGAAAGATCCACTAGCCCTTTGGAATAAGTTAAAGGATCGATATGACCACCAGAAAACGGTTATCTTGCCTAGGGTACGATATGAATGGACTCACTTAAGGCTCCAAAATTTCAAAACAGTGAGTGAATTTAACTCGGCCATGCATCGCATTACCTCCACATTGCTATTACGTGGGGATTCAGTTAATGATGTCGAGATGTTGGAAAAGACTTTTTCCACATTCCATGCTTTGAATATACTATTGCAACAGCAATATCGAGCCAAAGGCTTCACCAAATATTGTGACCTAATTTCATGCTTACTTGTGGCCGAACAAAATAATGAGCTTCTAATGAAAAACCATGATAGTCGTCCAACTGGTACCGCTCCTTTATCGGAAGCGAATATGGCAACTTATAATCATCATAATGGAGGACGAGGTCATGGTTATAACTGTGGACGAGGACGTGGACGAGGTTATGGTTCTGGTCGAGGTCATGGTCAAGGGCGTGGCAATGGTAGAGGTAATTATCATGCTGTTAATCATGGTGTTCACTTTAAGAACACCAGTGGCCACAAGAAGTGGCAAGATAAGGGAAAGATAAATAAGCATGAAGGAGGAGGAAAAGATAAGGCCTTGGCAGCAAATGATGCATGCTATCGTTGTGGTAGTTTTAATCACTGGGCAAAATTATGTCGTACACCGAAGCATCTGGTGGACCTTTATCAAAAATCTATTAAGAATAAAGGATGCAAGGTAGAAGCAAATCTTGTCTATGACAATGAAACAAATGATAACCATGATGATAATAAAGAATTTACTGATGCTGATGCAGCCCACTTGGATGTTGGGGATTTCTTTCCAAATGAGTAAATGGAAGCTTTGAAGCCATGAATAGTTTTCTTCTTGGTGTTTTATTAGGAATTTTTCTTTAAGTGTTTTGTTTGGAACTACTTTTGGGTGTTTTTTTTTCGTTTATTTTATGTTTGGTTTATTTTATGTTTGGATTCTAATTATTCATGGCTATAAAGATGGTTTCTTTTTGGGTGAATGAGTTTTTCATGTACGTAAACATTATTTATTATGGGCTCTTATTGGCTTACGAAACGTTGTATTGAATATTAAACTAATGGTAAAAGGAGACTAACCTCGTTGAAATAATGTATATGAGTGCTCATTAATAGGAAAATATCAAATGTTATTTAACAGGAGATTAAATGTCAATTACATGTGACTTGTATGTACTAATTATTTATTCATGAGCTTGTTTGTATGAGAACGTAAACTATATTTAATGTCATGTTACATGCTCATACTCTTATTTTATATGTTTTAGAAAATGGTGATGACGAAGATATATGTCTTGTGGATAGTGCTACTACTCATACAATTCTCAAGAAAGAGAAATATTTTTCACATTTGAAATTACAAGAATCAAATGTTAGCACTATATCTGGTAGCGCCAAATTAATTAAAGGTTTTGGCGTGGCAAATATATTATTACCGGGCGGAACAAAATTTAAATTTGACAATGCATTATTTTCCCCCATGTCTCAAAGGAATTTGTTGAGCTTTAAAGATATTCGTAAAAATAGATATCATATTGAGACAGTTAATGGACATGTTGAGTGCCTTCACATTACAAATATGATTTCGGGTAAAAAGCATGTACTAGCGAAATTACCCGCATTTTCCTCCGGTTTATATTACACTCATATTAGTGCTATTGAATCAAACGCGGTCATAAACCATCTGTTTATGGACCGTGCGAATTTTATTGTTTGGCATGACCGGCTGGGACATCCCGGGTCTATAATGATGCGAAAAATCATAGAAAATTCAAAAGGGTATTCTTTGAAGAATCATAAAATCCTACAAAGTAAGGATATAACATGTGTTGCTTGCTCACAAGGAAAATTGATTACACGCCCATCACTAACTAAAGTGAAACATGAATCACTTAATTTTCTGGAAAGGATACAAGGGGATATATGTGGACCAATACATCCACCTTGTGGACCATTTAGGTATTTTATGGTTTTGATTGATGCATCGACTAAATGGTCACATGTGTGCTTATTATCAAGTCGCAATCTGGCGTTTGCGTGATTACTTGCACAATTAATAAGATTGAGAGCACATTTTCCAGATTATCCAATTAAGACAATTCGTTTGGACAATGCTGGTGAGTTCACATCTCAAGCATTTAATGATTATTGTATGTCTATTGGGATAAGTGTTGAACATCTCGTACCTCATGTTCATACACAAAATGGGCTTGCTGAATCGCTTATTAAGAGGATTTAGATGATTGCAAGGCCAATGATTATGAAAGCAAACTTACCAGTTTCTGCTTGGGGCCATGCTATTCTACATGCAACAACATTAATTCGCATAAGGCCAACAAGTTATCATACTTACTCCCCACTACAGTTGGTTTTTGGTCAGGAACCAAATATTTCCCATCTAAGGATTTTTGGTTGTGCGGTGTATGTTCCAATTGCTCCACGACAACGCACAAAAATGGGACCTCAAAGGAGGTTGGGAATATATGTTGGGTATGACTCACCTTTAATAATTAAATACTTAGAGCCATCTACGGGGGATCTGTTTACAGCTTGATTTGCTGATTGTCATTTTGATGAGTCAATGTTTCCAACATTTGGGGGGGGGGGGGGGGGGGGGGGAGATACGACAGTTGGGAAAAGAAATAAGTTGGAAAGAATTATCATTAAATAGTTTTGATCCTCGAACTAAAGAATGTGAGTTGGAAGTTCAAAAGATAATTCATTTACAAAGATTAGCAAATCAATTACCAGACGCATTTACTGACCCAAAGAAAGTGACAAAGTCACATATTCCAGTTGTTAATGCTCCAATTAAAATTAATGTCCAAGAAGGACAACCTCAAATCGGCAAAGAATCTAATGCATGTTTAAAACATAGAAGACTAGTCGGTTCCAAAGATAAAAATCCTCAAAAGAAAAAGGGAGCAAATATTCAAGATGGTATAATCGAGGAAAGAGAAACGTCAGGGTCTCCTAAAGAGACACTAGACATGTTGGTTCAAGAAGAACCACAGGTACCTGAAAATGAAGAGATCTCAATAAACTATGTTATGTCTAGAAAAGTTTGGAATCGAAGTGAAATCGACGTCGACGATACATTTGCATATAATGTAGCGCTAGAAATAATGGAAGATGATGAGGATCAAGAACCAAAATCAATGCAGGAATGCAAAAGTAGAAATGATTGGCCAAAATGAAAAGACGCAATTGTGGCAGAATTAAAATCTCTTGAGAAGAGAAAGGTATTTGGACCAATAGTCCAAACACCTAATGATGTCAAACATGTTGGATATAAGTGGGTCTTTGTTCGAAAGAGAAATGAGAAAAATGAAATCATGAGATATAAGGCTTGATTGGTGGCACAAGGATTTTCTCAAATACCTGGAATTGATTATGAGGAGACATATTCTCCTGTGGTAGATGCAACAACTCTTCGCTATCTGATTAGTTTGGTAATACAATAAGGGATTGATATGCGTCTAATGGATGTAGTGACAGCTTATTTGTATGGCTCACTAGATACTGAAATTTACATGAAACTCCCTGAAGGGTTTAAACTGCCAGAATCATGTAAAATTAATTCTCAAGAAAGATATGCAATTAAGTTGAATAAATCTCTATGTGGGTTAAAACAGTCAGGACGAATGTGTTATAATCGTCTTAGTGAATATTTGTTAAAGGAAGGCTATAAAAATGATTCTGTATGCCCATGTATTTTTATTAAAAGATTCGGATCTGAATATGTTATAATTGCGGTATATGTTGAAGATTTGAATATAATTGGAACTCATGGTGAACTTCCTAAGGCCATGGAGTGCTTAAAGAGAGAATTTGAAATGAAAGATCTTGGAAAGACAAAATTTTGTCTTGGATTAAAAATTGAGCATCTTAAGAATGGAATCCTTTTGCATCAAGAAGCATATATTGAAAAGGTGCTGAAAAGATTTTATATGGATAAATCACATTCTCTAAGTACTCCAATGGTCGTTAGGACACTTGATGTTAAGAAGGACCCATTTTGACCTCAAGAAGCTGACGAGGAAATTCTTGGTCCTGAAGTTCCATATTTAAGTGCTATTGGAGCTTTAATGTATCTTGCTGGTCATACACGACCGGATATAGCATTTGCTGTTAACTTATTAGCAAGATATAACTATTGTCCCACGAAGAGGCACTGGAAATGGAACAAAACAAATATTTCGGTATATTCAATGTACAAAGGATATGGGGTTATTTTTCACTAACCCATCAAATACAAATTTAGTTGGTTTTGCAGATGCGGGATATATGTCTGACCCTCACAATGGTCGATCTCAAACTGGATATGTATTTACAAGTGGAGGAACCGCAATTTCATGGCGTTCAGTTAAACAAACAATCTCAGCGACGTCATCCAATCATGCAGAAATTCTAGCGATACATGAAGCAAGTCGAGAATGTGTGTGGCTAAAAAGTGTGATACAACACATACGTAGATCATGTAGTGATTCTTCAGAGAAGGAGGTGCCAACAATTTTGCATGAAGATAATGCAACTTGTATTGCTTAACTTAAGGAAGGATATATCAAGGGCAATATGACGAAACACATTTTACCAAAATTCTTCTTCACTCATGACTTATAGAAGAATGGTGATATTATTGTTCAACAAGTTCGTTCATGCAACAATTTGGCGGATCTATTTACCAAGGCACTTCCTACCTCAACATTTAGGAAACTAAGTCACAATATTGGGATGCGCCGACTCAAAGAGCTCAAGTGATATAGTTATCAGAGGGAGATAATACACGTTATACTCTTTTTCCCTTAGTCATGGTTTTATCCCAATGAGTTTTCCTGACAAGGTTTTTAATGAGGCAGCAATTACTAAGTGTATTAACAATATGGACATTCAAAAAGGAGTATTATGGATCATTATATTGTGGATGTCCATATAACTAATTATAGACGGTTTTTACCCTAATATTATCTTATATATACCTCATGTATCTTTGACACAATATATCAAGTAAAGATTACTTTCATTCCCTCAATTCTTGTTCATAACAATAAACATATATTTGGGTTGTTCACAAATTAGTTTAACAAATTAAATTAGCCTAAAAGTAAAATAACCGATAAACCCCTTTATTTTATTTTGATTAAAAGTCCCAAAATTCTAAGAGCCTTCGGTAAGGTGCCTTGTGCACCTGCGTTAAGTGTTAACGCACCCAACATTTTGCTCACGTTACCTTACCATGCATGAAAGGCAAACACACGTTAACTTGGTGCGTTAAAGGCTTAACGTGCATTAAGCAACACGTTTAAAAAAAATTACACATTTGGCCCTTGTAATATTAGTTCCTTTTTTGAATACCAAAATAAAAAAATTACAAATTCAACCCTACCATTTAAAAATACAATACACGAAAGTGAAAACATACGAAACGTAAAATAACGATACAATTTAAATAGACTTGTAATTATCGATGAGTGCTGACTTTTCTTCCCAAACTTGCAACACTTGTTCCCTAACCATTTTCAAGGCGACTTGAAGTTGCAAATCCGTTTCATCATTTCTTAAAAGGGTTTCTAGATCGACCCTGATTATTGGATGGTCTTGAGGCAGCTCACGTAACCTTTCGACCTCTGGAGCACGAGACTCCCTCTGTCGAATAGTACGAGCGATCTCACCAAACAACTTGTTAATCAACTTAAGTTCATTTTCTTGTTCAGTGCGTAATCAGGTAAGGATTGTTCTTTGCACCTCATCTGGTTGGTTAGCCATAGTGTTTGTTGAAATTTAGTTTGAGTTGTTTGTTGATACAAAGTTGAGCAAAGATGGTATTTATACAGAAACTAGCCGTTAGATAATTTTAATGGAGAAACTAGCCGTTAAGCCTTTTATTCAAACTTAAACTTAAACTGACATCATACAAGACCATACGAAAATACTTAACATAAACCAACACACGATATAGGAATACAAAGCCATTAATCCAAATATCGGTTCCAGGTTCTGTTTCTTCTCAAAATCAACCAAATGTGAAAATATTTGAATGGTTGCCCAGCATGGCGTTCTTTGTACACGTTCAATGCATCTTCAATACGAACATCTGGCTCACGTGTAGGCTGCAAATTCAAGTAAATGTCATGAAATTGTTGGCATTCAGAGTTCAACCGTGACCACTTACTCGTTATCTGATTTTTGGTACGAACATGACCATCTGATTGTTCATTGAACCTTCGTGTTACGACAGTCCAAAAACGGCCTTCCATCGCATGGAATTCGTGAACATTTTGCCACATATCGGCTAGCAAGCTTTCTTCTTCAATAGACCAATGATTTGCCATTGTGAATTTCTTTAGAAAGTGAAGTGTGTGCAAAATTGTATGATATATATAGGCGTGTATAAACGTTTAAAATTCAAATTCAAATTAAGGGCGGGATAAATTCAAATTGCAAATCCAAATTCAGAGCGGGATAAACGTTTAAATTTTGAAATTTGAAATGAATAGGCGGGATATATTATACGTTTAAATTTCAAATTCAAATTCAAAAAAAAAAAAAAAAAAAAAGAAAAAAAAAAAAAAACGTGTGCAATAAACATTAAATATTCAAACCGTACAGAACCTGAGCGGGATAAATTCAAAATTTAAATTCAAGATGTTTAATTGTCGTAGTTTAATTAAAATGTTTTATGTAATTTGTGTTTTATAAATTTTTATGTTTTATTTAAATGAAGTATTTGTTAAAAATTGGGGTTGAAATTGGAAATATTTGGGGTGGAGGTGAGTTATATTACCGGGGTGGAAAATCAAGAGGTAAGGTTAAAAGGAAAAAGCTGACGTGACGCTGACATGACAGTGCGTTAAGAATTTTAACCGTGTTACCTTACCACATGCTCTAAAGTTAACAAAAAAGATAGAATAATTCTACATCCACTCACAATTTACACAAAAAAATCCACTCGCTGATGTGTCAGCGAGTTGATTGGTTGGTTTTTTGTGGGCCACAAAAAACTAACCAATCAACTCGCTGACACGTCAGCGAGTGGATTTTTTTGTGTAAATTGTGAGTGGGTGTAGCACACCTTAAAAAGATAATAATTTTCTTTATCAAAAACGTAATAAACCATTTTGTGTTTGAGGAAAAAAGAAAAAGTCTGCAATAACAATAATAGAGATCTTGAATGGCGTACGTCGAACGAGGTATCCCTCTATATTTTTATCAATGGTTTTTGTATTTTAATTATCATCCCCAATCTACGACATCTTGTTTCAATTGTTGCCATTTTGTTTAAAATTAGGATTTTACTAATTAGATATTTTTTATTGTTTGTTAAATGATATGATCAGATTATAAGGATTGTGTTTAGTTATTGATTTGCTTTGATTAATCATGTTTTGACCCGAAATGAGAACATGAGATGTTAACTAGCTAATTTCAACCCCTTATTAGGTTTATATGGATGTTGATATCACTAATATACATAGGTTTAGATCGAACATGTGATGTTAGCTAGTGTGGCCGTGGACGTAGGTTGAGAACATTTCTTGATTGAACGGCATAAATATTTGGTTTTGTGTGACTAGATATCAATTCATGGTTACTTGTTGGGCCCCGATTTCCTAACAGATAAAACAGCTTAAATGCATTTTCTATATAAACCTTCCGTAGTCTGAGTCAATAAATAAACGGTAGAGGTAAAAGGATGAAGGGCGAGCCTTTGGCTTAGATGCACACGGCCTAACCGGGGTATCCCCGTGATCGTTTCCGACATGAATTACTAGATCTGTGGCATGAAACTTATCTTCTCCTTATTAATAGATTTTTTTCAAGTAGTTTTATCTGGTTCACATTGGTATGCTATTAGTATTAGAGTGCTTTACCCTGGACTCTGGAGCATCAATTGTTTTGACATGAATTACATTTTTGTGACTGTTTTATCTGCTGTCAGTTTTTGGTGAGTGTAATTTTCATGACAGTGTTTCAGTCCACTTTAGTGTAGTTGACATGAAATTCAGCTTTAACAAAGTCCGTTGATCGTTAAACTCAATGTATAGTAACTTAATATCTCAAACATCTGTCTTAAATGCACACTAGTAATGAAATAAGTCAAGCGACATTAGGATTTTTAGGAAATAATAAGTACCTAAAGTTAGCCTATTACTCAATGATATCAACTGTTTATTAATATACAATTCTTGTTTATCAGTTGACATTAACATCCTCATATGCGTGTTTCCACAATTCCACCCGTAGAAGTAGCCATTTCATCATAAACATTCTCCACATCAGCATCAACATCAGTCATCACTCTCCTGTAGATCACGCATAATACTTTTCCCATCTTCCTTCATGAGGAGGTCAAAGTCCGCATTCCTACCCAACCAAACCAACCAAATACAGGTCTTCCTGGGAGGTGCCCCACCTTCTTCCTTGTATCATCAACCAAGTCATCCATAGAATTCCCATTATCATCCTCAAGAGTAGAAAACGGATTAGAAACTGGAGTACTAGACTTCGGCTTCACAACCGGTTTATAGGAGCCATTAGTAGATTTAATAAACCCACTACCTTGACGTTTACCTTGGCTTTCCCAATTACCACCTTTGCTTGTCTTCCGTTTCACACTCTGAAAACCATCATCCTGAACCTCCTTTTGTTTCCCATCCTTCGGCTGAACCTTGCTAGTCGAAGGCTGTTTAGGGCAATTATCACACGAGTGGCCAAAAATCTTACATTGGTCACATCCAGGAGGTTTTCATTCATATTCAACACGTATAGTCTCCATTGTGTAACCCGAACCTTCCAACTTAGGAATAGCAACAACTAACTTGTCCTTTATCCCACATGTAGCATCCAACTCAATCATAGCATGAGCAAAGCTACCACGACCCCAAGATTCCATACACATAAAACTCGTATAAGAATCCAACATAAAAGGATTGCCTAGTTTAGTAGCAATCATACTCAATCCGTCACTAGTAAAAGCAACAATTGGTACATTGTGTAGTTTAACCCACACCGGCGCCTTCGTCAAATCTTCTTTGGATAGATTTGCATCAGGGGACCATTTCTTCAAAATAATAGGGACATTCTGAATCATATATGGCCCATTTTCCAACAAATCATCCAATCCCTGCTTAGACTCGAACTTAAAGAATAACAACCCATTATTCATCATAACTTTTTGCAGCCCATGCTTAGACCATTTGTTCCAAGCATATTGTTCAACAAGAGGATATGCAATCCGCTTTCCAATAAAGTATCCAAACAAAGAATTCGCAAATCTCTCATTAACTTCTTGTACGGAAGCCATTGGAATGATCAAATCGGCTTCAACGTTACCCGCACCAGATTCAAGTGATTGAAAGTTTACCTTATTCTTCACACAATCTGAATTAACCACCTTTGCATACGTGAAATGATGACTCGTAGTGGGCTGTTTTGTTTCAGCCGTAGGCTCTAACGTATTACATTTTTTATGCAACATGTTCACGTCACCTGTACCTTGCACATCAGCCTTTTCTCCATTCACGCTAGATGATGCATTCGAATAATTAGTCTTCCTAAGAATTGGTTTCAAGATGGGTGCATCACCAAGTAAGCTTGCCTTAACATTGATCGTTACATCCTGATTCTTACCACTCGAATCCCTTTTATCAGCTGCTCCCTTTCCCCTTTTTATAGTAAACTCGAATCGACAACAACAACCTAACCACGTCCAGAAACACAAAAGCAGCACCAAATAATACGATAAGCATAAAAGAACGAATCGGAACTCAAAGACCCTAACAAAAGAACGAAACCTAAATCAATGAAACCCTAAAATCGTCAAAGTAAAAATCGAACTAGGATAGAAAGATCTCACTAAAACGAAACAGGTCCAAAATCAGAAGGGACAATGTTTAAAATTAGGATTCTTGAAAACAACTATCTGCCAAAGTCGATTTCTTGAGACCCTAAAAAACGAATCACCAAAAAACCTTTGATTCTTTATTCAAATCAGCGAATCTGCGATATAACACAGATAGTTTATGTCCGCTTATTTTGTGAAGGTTCTGTTGCAAATTTCTTGTTTCTCTCTTAAATGTGCACACATTTTATTTGGTATTTTGTGGAACAGGGGTATATAATTTATTAGTTTTCTTGCCTGTATATGTTGAACTTACAGTTACTTTGTGTTGTTTACTCAGGCGTTGTGAAAACCAATCGTACCATATGGCGTCTAAGGACAATTATTGATTTCTTTTGGGGAATCATCAATTTCATATCTGTGTTTTTCGCCACTATGTTTTCGGTATTGATTCCTGACATTTGTCTCCTCAAACAGCAAACCCGTTATGTAATGCTTATTTAACAACTCATTTTATATGTGATGCATTTGTAGATGGAGAAATCTGATGGCTATAAGAAACTATCTGGTTCCAGCAAGAAATGGGACGGTGGTGGCCCTGGTGGCGGCCCATACGGTGGTGGGCCATATGGTGGTGGCTCAGGACGGCCTCCACGTGGATTAGACAATGTTAGAGGCATAGACCACAGTATGTTATTACCTATTTTATTTCCAGTTGTAATTCTATTTACTTACAAATTACAATATAGGTGGTATTTGGTTTTTAATAATCTATATGGGTAAATAGTAAATTAGTTTAAAGGAACCATCATGTGGGTCGTACGGGTCAAAAGTTTTCCAAAGTGTACTTCTAACTCGTAAAACCGATTACATAGTTTAATATCATAAATAGATGATTATTGAAATAATTTACTTTTCTGATCACATTTGACACTTGTTTTTAAAAACATTCTACCTCCCCGTGTCCCCCATACCCCGCTCTGGCGGGATTGGGTATTTTTTTTGTTGTGATTGTTTTTAAAAATATGGACTGTTAAACAAACATATCCAAATACCCATTTTGACCCGTTATCAGACCCATCCATTTTTATGCCCTCTAATAAATCCAGCATGTTTAGGACTTATTTTCACTCTCTCTTTGCAGACTCTCTTCCAGCATGCGGATCCTGTTGTGGAGGCTAAAAGTAGCAGATACAGATACGGATTTCTGATGCCATGCTCTTTGCTCTTAACATTTTCAAGTCAAAACAATAAAGTTCTGTAAGAACTTTGTCTTGTGTGTCATTATGAATGTGTTTGTGATTGCTTTGCTTATATGCACTCGATCTGATTAGTATCATGTCATGTTATTACAGTTTGTAAATCTGAATGTGAAGTCATATGTTCCCTCTAGTCGCTTGCGTGTATTAGTTCTTCAAAACCTTGATTAACAACCGAGTAGATCAATTCATTTTACATGGTTCAGGACATTAATGTACTATGTGGCAACATACTCGGTTCTTTTATTTTGTTATCCAGCTCCATTTCGCCATGTAGCTCACAGGCAGTTACTTTTAGGTGGGTAAAGGATAAAACTCAAAAGCACTATTTAGCATTTTTATTTGAGCCTTTAATTGATGTATCAAGTATCATTAGATTAAGGCCTTCTGGTGATAATTCATTTTTATGGACCCCTCATTGGCTAAACCTTAAATGGTGCGCCATATCTGAAAATAGCTGTCTTATTTTGATTACAACTGCATATTTATTCATATATTGTGTACGATTAAAGTAAAGATAGTCTATGTATGATGTAAGTTGGTGGTTGATTCATGGATGTACTCATTGTTTGGGACCATTCTTGGATCATTCATAGACCTTGTCACACTTTTGTCTTCGCTTGATTTATATATAGATTCTTCTAGATACTTGAAAAATACCAACTTAATCGATCTTTTGGGAATAGTATAGCATAGCTAATATGTGTGTCCAATGGTGCATGAGAAGATAGCTAAACCCTTGGTGTGTTTGCATTAGAGTTGGGATTTCTGGTTCTTTGAAAAAGATAAGAATCTTCTTTCAAAAAAAAGATAAGAATCAATTGTTTCGCTTCCTCATTGTCAGAATTTTATAGCGTAGCAACCACATGAGGTGCAACCTCATTTACGGCTCATATGTATGCAACACATAACAATGCCTAAGGTATAAGTATGTGGATACTCTATACAAATCAGGTGTGATGGTTGCAATTAGTTTCCTTTCGCCTTTTGGGAGATCCACAATTTTGCTAGGATTTTGATCTAGTATCTACTCTATTGTTAATTCAAGTTTCATATCCTTGCCAGTAACAAGACTTACCATACTTTGATACTAGTAAGAAGATCAAGAAATTGGTGGAAATTGTCGACCATCGTCCTCAAATCAGTCAACTATTTCACACACCATTCTTGACTCTGTCAAAGGATCGCTGATGAAACACTAACATCGTGATCCATGCACCCATCGCTCATAGACGTTAACGTCGACTTGATAGTGATATTTGGCACTTATATGATTGAACAATACCATATTTTAATCCTTTGCTGGGTCCATTCATTATCATCCCTCATATTTTTATAACAATAAATAGTGAGAAGAGATTGAAAATAGATATAAGTACATCGATGAGTCAGTGACAGTGAAACAACATAAAAGAAGTATTCATCGTACATTTTTCTGGGTTATCCTGAAAGAAGAAAACGATAGCTTCTAGCTAACGAGTTAACAGGCAAAAAGAATAATTATAATGAGTTAGCTAACGCAAATTGAAGTTGATCCTCGTGTGCTCGAGCTAACACAAGTAGCTCCAGAATTTGATAGGCACATGATAAAAGTTGCTCCCCTAAAAAAATATGCATACACATGAAATTGAAAAGCGAAGTTTTTCGCTCGTCACAAACATAAGGGTGGAGGGTGTGGCTTAAGTTTTTCGCTCGTCACATCAACTCTACGTCATCAATAAACACTTCATTTATTCTTTCCTATAACCATTGCAGCACATTCTTTCTCATTCTCACAATTTTTGTATATTTTTTATCATTTAAAAATACACCAAATGCACTGATACCCACACACCACAACTAATAAATAACACACATTTTTTTTTCTTTTCTTTTGTGATGGCCTCTTTTCCCGTGAAATTTGGCGTCGTTTTCCTACAGGGAATATCCCTTTCCCTCTTGTTTTCCCGCTTCACACCCCACACACTAACAACTCAAATACCCGTGAACGGAAATACATATAGCTGTATTTCAAACAATATAAAGGATGAGCACTAAGGCTACTCGGCAAGGATAGGTGAAGGCACCACCATTTTGCCATGTCATTGGTGATCCTCCTTGCCCTCTTGTCCGCGGGAGCACAAAAACCAAAACAACAATTGGTGATCTGTTAACCAAATGAAAAAGAAAGAAAATGACCCCATTTATATTGTTTTATATTTTGTGTGTGAGTGTGTGTGGAGTATTTAGTGAGGTATATTTGTATAAAGTTGATATTTAATAAAATGTGAAGTTGGAAGTAATATAACCTTGACTACTAATTGGTGAAGGGTGGTGAAGGGAAGTAAGAGGAGGGAGAAAGCTGAGATGACGTTGAGGTGTCAGGTGAAGCCACAACCTCCTTGCCCACTAGTCTAATTGGCATACCTAATTGGTATGAGTAATTTCTGCCTAACAAGGATATTGATGCATGTGCCAAAATCAATGGTATTTGTAAGAAGAAAAAAAAAATGCAATCCATGTGTCCAACAATGAATAGAGTAGTTATATAATTAGTCATGTGAAGTATGCTTCTCAATTATTTTCTATAAACGATACCTTATAACACTGTTCTCACCTTGTAACACTGTTCTCATCATCAGTACAAATGATAGTGATTTGTCACCCTTATAAGATTCGAAGTGACTATCTATTAGTCTAACATGGACAAAAAGAACATAAACTACCAATGGGTATGCAGTATATGATCAATTTGATTTTAAACAGTGTATTAGAAACAAACATAACACCAACAGAGTAATGGGTTTATGTGTCGTTTTCTTACGATTTATAAACGTGGATTATGTCTTGTAAAGATAATGAATAAAACATACAAGAAGATTAAAAAAAAAAAAAAAAGTAACTTCCAATACCGTCTTCCACGGGTTATGGGTCTCAATACCGTCTTCCACGATGTATGGGGAAGATTGAGACGTAGACAGCCTTACCCCTACCTAAGGTAGAGAGGCTGCTTCAGGTTCTACCGTAATACCGGAGGTAGAAAAGGACCACCGGCCTTGCAAGATAAATAAACATAATCGTTGTTCAAATCTTATGAAGAATAACTTGAACACCCTTCTTTGGGATAAGAATGAACAGATCAACCGGGTAATGAACATAATTACTCGAAAGTGTGAACCTATAACGCTGCAAGATCAATGAAAGTGCAATCTTGGCTTCGTTCGTGGTAAAGTTTAAACCAACACAAGTCCGGGGTCCCATTCCGAATGGAAAAAATGCTGCAGCATTGTTGTTGGTAGCTCGAGCAACCCCATTAGCAAATCTTTCGGGTCTGAAATGATGAACATCGTTTCCCCATATTTCCGGGTTGTGATGAAGTGCAAGTAGTGACATGAAAATATTCACATTTGCAGGAAGTGTATAGCTCCCCGATTTGATTTCCCTGCCTACTTTTCTTGTCATTGTAATGACAGGAGGATATAGCCTGAGTGACTCATTGATCACCATGTTCATCTACATTCGAGGTACCAAAAAAAAAAAAAAAAAAAAAATCAAGTTAGAACAAAAAAGGATTATGTAGTTAAAAAGACGATTAATAAGGTAAAACGCTTAACTTTCGTTATTTAGGTGGCTTAACTTTTAAACTTCTTTTTGCAATGTCGTTCACTTAACTTTGAGTATGTCAGGTTTTACCACTCGACTTTCATTATCTGATTGATTTAAATCTTTAACCCGTTGTGCGTCGGTGTGGGGATCCTAACGGGTCGTTTTCCAGTTTTATTGCTCTAAACTTTTTTTTACTCATACGTAAGTTGCAAAAAAGTAATCCAGAAACAGCTAAGGCACTAAACCATTGTGATTTTTTGTTAGAGTTAACCGCCAAAAGTGTAAAAGTTTAATGCTTTTACTTATTATTAACAAAGAAAAGAAATTTTTTCTTACGTTTTTAAGTCTTGCAATGCCATCAGAAGTTGGGGGTTTTCGACCAAAGAACTCGTACACTTCTTCCCTTACTTTGTCTTGCCAATCTTGATTAACAGCTAAAAGGAAAACAGTCCACGAAAGCAAGCTCGTGGTCGTGAGATGTCCAGCACCGTATATGGCTTTGAGCTCATCAATCATTTGTTCGACTGTGATCCTCTTGTTTTCGCTAGGATCACTAGCGATGTTTACAAGTTGTCCAAGATAATCACTTCCAAACTTATCAACCCTTTCACCCATATTCGCCTTTCTTTTCTTCACAATGTCCAGAATAGATTTCTTTATCGCCTTTTCAAGCCTCTCCGCCTCAATTTCATCATTTGTCTTCGATATCAAACTGAAACAAAAAAACTTATAGTAGTCGCTATTCAACTCCAAAAAAAGTCCCATATTTATAGATGTGAACAAACTGACAAATATATACACATTTCGTAAGTTTCAGTTAAAAAAAAAAAAAAAAAAAAAAAAAAAAAAAAAAAAAAAAAAAAAAAAAAAAAAGTTACGTACTGATCACATACATATTTAGTGTACTGAGCTAAATCTTACCTCATACCCGGAAACCTTAACTTGTACACATTTCTAACAGTTATCGCAGTTAGTTTCGCCACCATCTCAAATATATGCTTTCCTTCAACATAACTACTACCAAAAGCTGTTCTCGATATCACATCAGTTGTTATTAGCCCAAATTCTTTATGTACGTCAATTTCATGGCCTTCATACTCGTTCCACTTCTCTAGCATAGTCTCAAAGCTCATGCTCATGTCCTGAATCATATTCTATAACACATATGCCCCGTTTTAAGATAATCAACATTCTAAAACAAAGGATTACTTAAACATACAAACTTTTGTTGGCATTTTTCACAAAGTTGAACTTATATCTTGCAATGATCTTGTGAAATCGATATACTCACCTTTAAGCTCTCCGCGTGGAAAGTATGGTTGGCTATTTTTCGAACCGAGTTGAGATCCATGAAGATCCCCTCCTTACCATAGATCTAATCAACAAATCATAACCATACAATCTAATTTGATCCAATGGCTTAGATTAGATATAATATTTACAATAGAGGGGCAAAAAAGGCAATTACTTAATTAAAAAAAAAATCATTTACATCCTTCTTCAAAAAAAAAAACACACACACCGGTGTGTTTTTTTACATCCTTCTTCTCCGATGCTTTCCCCACCTCCACCTCCACCTCCACCTCCACCTCCACCGTCCACCTCCAACGGTCCACCACCTCCACCGTCATCTCCAACCGTCATCTCCAACCGTTCACCACCTCCAACCGTCATCTCCAACCCTTCAGCAACTCCCAAATCGTCATCCCCAGTAGAAAACCTACCCAATCTTCATCCCCAACCGTCGCCATACACAACCGTCGTCATCCCCAACCGTCGTCATCCCCAACAGTCGTCATTCACAACCGTCGAATCATATATGGAAGAAGGTACGGTGGATGCTGATGTGGAAGAAGGTATGGTGGATGCTGATGTGGATGAAGGTATGAATATATATATATATATATATATATATATATATATATATATATATATATATATATATATATATATATATATATATATATATATATATAGAATCAGACATGGTAGCTTCTGTGTTTCTTTTTTTTTTGTTTTTATAGTAGATCAGATATGAATTGTAAATCAGCTTATTTTTTTGCTTTTTAAGCTTATATGAAATGTAGATCAGATATGAAGGTATGAATAAATTTTGTTTTATCTGTAACAGAATCATATATGATTCTTGTGGAATCATATATGATTCTGGAGAATCATATATGATTCTATTCAGAAAATAAAGAGTATTTGATCGTTGTAATGTTAATAACATATATATATATATATATATATATATATATATATATATATATATATATATATATATATTTATATATATATATATAATATGTATATATATATAAACAAAATAACATGTGATTTTCTTAAAAAACAGAATCTCAGATCGTTATGGTGGATGCTAATGTGGAAGAAGAAAATATTGCTGACGTGGAAGAAGAAAATATTGATGAAATATTGGTAGATGCTGATGTGGAAGAAGAAAATATTGCTGTCATTCAAGGTAATATTGATTTAGCTTTTTTTTGTTTTTGCTTTTTAATCTTATTAATAGATTATTGTTGAATAATATATGATTCTATTTGGGAATCTGGTTTATACTTTCTGTAAATAAAAAAAAAAAAAAAAAAAGCAATCATATATGATTCTTGTAGAATCATATATGATTCTTGTAGAATCATATATGATTTATGAAGAATCATATATGATTCTTCAAAAATCATATATGATTCTTCATAAATCATATCTGATTCTAATGAAAATACTATATTTCAGCATCTGTGACAACACCAAGGCCAACTTTATACGCACATGAAGAAACTCCCGGGGGATCTGTTACTTGGGAACCAGTAGTTGATGATATTTATATACCTGTTGAGGGGAAAAAGTATGATACGATAGAGGAATGCGTTGAAATGTATAACAAATATGCTGAAGTAGCAGGATTTGAAGTTAAAAAATCGGCGCAAAAAAATACAAGAAGTGGTTTGGTAAAAAGTAAGTACCTTATGTGTAATAGGCAAGGGATTCCAAAAGAGATAAATATAAACACATTGGATCCTGAAAACAGTGACAAGAAAGTAAGAAATACAAGACAACGGGTAACAGGTTGTATGGCGCGAGTATTAATAACTTTGGATGAGGTTTCTGGAAAATATGTAGTTCATAAATTCCATTCTAAGCACAATCATTTAATGATTCCAAAAGAGTATCAGCATCTAACAAAAAACAAAGGAAGATGACTCAAGCGGAAAAGGTGTTCGTTGTGAAATCTTCAAATATGAAACTTGGTGCAACAAAGGCACACCGTTTGTTATGTGGTATTAAAGGTGGTTATCAATATGTTCATGGCACAAGCAGTGATTTCAAGAATCATCAAAGGGATATAAATGTATGTATAGGTGAAAGTGACGCGCAAATGCTGATAAACAAAATGGAAAATCGACAGACTTATGTGCCGAACTTTACATTTCATTATATGGTTGAAAAAAGTGAGTTGGTTGCACTTTTTTGGGCGGATGAAGTTGCCAAATGCAACTATAAGGAATTTGGAGATGTAGTGTCATTTGATGCAACATACAGAACAAACAAGTAAGTAACTTTTCATATATGATTATGTGAGATTTGAAACTCTTGATTCTATTCTTGAAATAATTTTGTGAAACTAATGATTTTCAGGTACGAAATGGTGTTTGTTCCATTCACCGGGGTAGATAATCATAAAAAGTGTGTGACTTTTGGTGCGGGAATGCTTCTAAGAGAAGATACAAAAGCTTACACATGGCTACTGGAATCATTCATGAAGGCACATGGGAAACAACCAAAAATGATTGTAACGGATCAAGATGGAGCCATGAAGTTAGCAATTGAAGCTGTACTTACTGAATCCAAACACAGACTATGCATGTGGCATATCTCACAAAAAATTCCAGGAAAGGTATTTTACTGAATCCAAACACAGACTATGCATAGAATCATATATGATTCTTTGAGAATCATATATGATTCTTTGAGAATCATATATGATTCTCATAGAATCATATATGATTCTCATAGAATCATATATGATTTTTGAAGAATCAACTGAATAACATAATTTTTTTTTACAGATTTGTAAAGAAATATATGATGAAACTGATTTCAAAAAGCGTTTGAACAAGATTATGTGGAATATGTTCATTGAACCGTTGAAGTTTGAAGAAAAATGGGCAAAATTGATTGAAGATTTTGAATTGCAAGACCACAAATGGATGAAGAAGATGTTTGGACTTCGAGCAATGTGGATACCAGCGTATTTTATTGACTCACCACTGTTTGGATTAATGAGAACTACTTCAAGGTCTGAGAGTGAAAACGCATTCTTCAAAAATTTCACAAATCACGGATCAACATTGGTTCATTTCATGATGTGCTTCGAATCTGCAATGGAGAGGCAAAGGTATCGGCAAGAACAAATGGACTTTAACACATATGACTCAACTCCAAAATTTTCTACACAATTGAGTATGGAACGTCATGCATCTAAAGTATACACAAGAACAATGTTTCTGCTTGTTCAAAAGGAATTAAAGGAAGCTTGTTGGAATTGCACAATAGAAGAGTTTAGAACGGAAGAGGGCTGTGAGATGCTTAGGATTAGAGATAGAAATGCGGCTGCTTATAGGACACTTTATAAAGAAAAAGGAGAAGAACAAGTGCAGGAATGTGAAAAAGTAGTAGAATACAAGGTAAATTTACTTGCATATATGATTACAGAATCATATATGATTCTACAGAATCATATATGATTCTACAGAATCATATATGATTCTTCAAGAATCATATATGATTCTACAGAATCATATATGATTCTACAGAATCATATATGATTCTGAACATTAGTTGTTAATGAATAATATAGGTTCTAATTTTCTTCCCTTTCTTTTCTGTAATAAGGTTATACGTTCTCTTGAAGACGGGTCAGTGGAATGTACTTGTAGGCATTTTCTCCGATTTGGATTTTTATGTAGACATGCATTCTGCGCTTTGAAGAACCGTGATGTTCAAAAGATTCCAGAAAAGTACATCTTGAGGCGATGGAGGAGGGACATAATACCACCTGCATTGAGAAGAATGACAAATAGGTATGGTGAAAAGAATATACCAGTTGAGAAATTAACAAATGAGGCTACGTTCGTAGTAGACGAGTGTCTATATTTGTTGGGTAAAGATGAAGGAAAGTTAGGGAAGTTTGTGGAACAATTGAAATCAATCAAGAAAGGAATTGAGGATGAAGCGCCTAAACCTCCTTCACGGAAAAAAGAAATTGAGAATGTGCTTGAGGATGTATATGCAGTTAAGAAACCTGAGAAACAAGTGGTCAACAATCCATCTAGAGCTAAAACCAAAGGTTGGTCTAAAGAAGAACGTAGAAAGAGTGCAAGAGAAATAGCACTTGAAGAATCATCTAAGCGGAAAAGGAAATGTGGATACTGTGGTGAGAATACTAACAAGCACACAAAGTCGACATGTCCACAAAATCCAAAGTATATTGCAAAACTTGCGAGAGTTGCTGCTGCACAAAATGGTGGAACTGATGCAGGTGTACAACAAACAAGAAATGTCGCAACTGAAAAAGCGACTAACGCTTCTTGAATAACAATTTCTTTAAATTTGTTTATTATTATTGCACTGTTGGAAAATTTTGTTTATTGCACTTTAAATCTTATATGAAACAATTTAATTTTGGTTCAGGTTTTGAGAATTTGAGACAAGGACAACTTTGGTCCAGAATCATATATGATTCTGGAGAATCATATATGATTCTGGAGAATCATATATGATTATATATGATTCTCCAGAATCATATATGATTTCCCACTTTAAACACATATATGATTCTTTTGTTTCATCATGTAGTATTTTTATGAGTAAGGCATGCATATTTGGATCTTTTGTTCCATCAGCATTCACCTTTGCAATCATAAAAAGTCATATTTCAAACTCATTTTCACATGATTCTATTCATACTCTATTTTTAGAACTTTAGAACTTGCAAAATTTCATATAATCCAACATTATCCCTTTTCCGCGCTTAGTATGTATGAAAACGCTTAATCTAAACAATAAAGCAGATTTGTTTTTTGTACAAAATCCAAAATGAACTAGATTTAGACATGTTGGTTTTGGACTTATTTTTATTTTTCATTCTTGTGTCATGAAGTGGATTCAATGTTAATTTAATTGCATCAACCAAACTCTTGTGGTTGGTTTCATCTACTTTTTGTGCCATATATATTAAGAAAAAGTCTTCAGAATCATATATGATTCTCCAGAATCATATATGATTCACACAGAATCATATATGATTCTCCAGAATCATATATGATTCTCCAGAATCATATATGATTCTCCAGAATCATATATGATTCTGGAAAATATATATGTTATTAAAAATAAGAGAAGCACCTAAATACCATCAGAAAATTTAAAACATCAATATAGCATCAATTTACCATTTCATATACTTCCATCAGTTTTCAAAATATACAAATAGCATCAGTTAACGACATCAGTTTTCAATACTACAATCAGTTTTCAAAATATACAAATAGCATCAGTTAACGACATCAGTTTTCAATCTCTTAATGACATCTATTTATCAACATCATTCTTAAGAACATCTTCTTTATGAACATCTTCTTTATGAACATCTTTTCCTGGATCACGAGCAGCCCTGTTCCTGATTGCCTTCACAATAATCGAGATCCTTGTTTGTTTATCTATATCTGACTGGAACTTGAAAGCCAAATCATACATCTTTTGTGAATGCAAATTCAACTTATGCAACAGAATCTTGGTGGCAATTTTGAACCTCATTCGCCTCAACAACGACACTTGCTTCTCCGATTCTTTACACAAACCAACATCCCATTTTGCTGCAATTTCACCAAAATAGGACTCCATATGGATCATTGCAAAAACTCCACAGTCAGAATGGTTGTTTTTAGTCTTCCATTTCGGCTGAAGAACCCGTGGTCTAACATTTACAACGTCATGAGTTTTTGGATGTCGATGTAGCAGCAGAAACCTGGAAAAAAAGTCCTTCTACAAAAAAGAAAAACAAAAAATACGTTTATCAATTATACTATGATTCTCCAGAATCATATATGATTCACACATAATCATATATGATTCACACATAATCATATATGGACTTATGAACTGGAGCTATAGGGACAGATCTGATGACAGGGGGTAACAACAGTCCTAGAACGAGAGCTTCAAACAAGCTAGAAAGCAACAATAATAATCAGCTTAAATGATCATATGTAAACAATAATAAGAGCTTTAACACAGATTATAACTACTTGAAAATATTGAAAACAGTAAGAGTAAAATTGAAAGCTTAAATTTTATAAAAACTTGAGTTGAATACAATTCAATTGAAAACTGAAAGATGAGATTACAATAAGCTAAAGCTATAGAAATTACACTAAAAACTACTAAACTACCACTAATTTATACCTACTCCTAATCCTACTGCTAAATAATCAGTAGTAGAAACAAAAAATAATCAGAAAATAATATATCATTTTAGAAAATCATAAGCATAATCATAAGAACATTATTAATGAGCTCTGTCTAATAAAATACTTACCAGAATATCGCACGCACCCTTGTACTTTGAGGCATACGTCTGTGGAGAATTATCAAGGATGATCATTGTTAAAACAGGCTTCTTAATGTTAAAAACAACAACGTAAAAATGATTGGAGACTTGAATTGGGAAGATCGCCTATAAAAAACAAAAAAAAGGAAACTTAAAAAACCAATTAAGACTTTCAAAAATTATATATGTAAATGAAATGAGAAATTACCAATTCAATTTCTGCAAGAAACTTAGGGACATTGACATTTTTAAAATGAGCCGTAATCTCCGTTAAAAATACATCCCACTGCTCATTTTTACCAATAGTACCTTCCACCATAGCATCTGTCTGTATTAAACAACAAGTGTAAAAATAAATACACTTGATAATAAAAGTAAACATATTATGCATAAAAATTAAAACACTTACAATGCAACCAGTTGGAAAAAAATGCCTTTTGGGTGCTGGATCCTTTTTAACAGATTCTTCATAATTCAATATAGCTCCCCAACAGTCAACGACATTGTTATCTATCCACAAACCTGGTGCCAATGTCTCCATATTCACTCTTACAGCTGATACCTCATGATCACCAAAACGAGTTTGAAAAACTGTTTCCCTAAATAAAATTAGAAAAACAAAAAAGTGAATTAGAACTTTTAAATTACATATTATATGATTCTGAGTGAATCATGTATGATTCTGAGTGAATCATGTATGATTCTGAGTGAATCATGTATGATTCTGAGTGAATCATGTATGATTCTGAGTGAATCATGTATGATTCTGATTGAATCATATATGATTCTGAGTGAATCATGTAGGATTGACTTTTTATTTTGCACAAGAACTTTGACCAATCTCAATTTTGATAGCTCAGATCTTACCCTAAGTGTTTATTTAACTGGTTTAAGAACTACAAACATAAACACAATAACATAATCCACTGACTGAGTAGAATAGTATGATCAGTTAACAACTAAGGAAGAAAGAAATTGTTATTTGATGCAATTTTGACTTTAGATGTAGTAACCTGCAAAACTAAGCTTGTTTTATCCTACCTGTCCCTAAATGAGTCTAAGGTTGCAGAATACACCTAACACAAACAACTAGAACACACCATTCTCAATTAATCCAAACACCCTCTCAAATGGCAGGTACACTATGATTCTAAGAATTAAGCTCTCAATGCCTAAACTAATGATCAAGACATATCTATTAACTGTATTAAAGGCTTATTGAACA
The DNA here is from genome assembly GCA_030686995.1 of Artemisia argyi. Taxonomy (NCBI): domain Eukaryota; kingdom Viridiplantae; phylum Streptophyta; class Magnoliopsida; order Asterales; family Asteraceae; genus Artemisia; species Artemisia argyi. Next base: position 42,272,721 of record CM060683.1, on the reverse strand, counting down.
CTAGAAACAATCAAATAACTATTAGAACACTATTATGTAGATATGCCTAATTATGGCAGGGGGAATTAAACAGTGAACTTACATCTTATCGCCCTGCATTGCAAACAAACTATTGCCCAACTCAAATTCAATCCTCTGAACCATAGCAATAACTTTTGTCGGCTTATTCTCATATGGAGATGAGAGGTAAGAAGATGGCTTAACAGTTCTTTTCTTTGGAGATGAACGAGTAACCACTCGTTCTGGAGTCTTAGGACAATCTGTGTTAAGTGGCTGTACAACCCGAGGCCAGTTTAGGAAATCATCCTGAATCAAAACAAATTTATAGTTAAATAAATAAATAAAAAGAAAAGTATTTAAAAAAACTGGCCGATACATACATCATAGTATGCATCGTAAATGCAGTCAATCACCTCTCCAATCCAGTCAATGTTATCTTGGAGCCATTGCGTAAAACTGTCTTGACTCAATATTGGTTCTTCTTCGTCACTCAACTCTCGCTCAATTTCAGCATCTTTCGTGGCACCATCATCTTTCTTAGCAGCAACATTCTCAGAAACCAAATTATCTACCCCAACATTCTCAGAAACCACCTTGTCTACCCCGACATCTTTCTTAGCAGCATCACCATCTTTCTTGCCACGATCATTGCTATCATCATCTTGTCGATCTTGTGGCTCAGAATGATCAATATGAAGATCTTCAAGAGCTACAGTTTCCTTGAAAAGAGCTCCATATTTGTTGTATAATTCAAGCACATCTTCGTCGTTTGGGAACTCCGTATTAGCATTTTTTAGAAGATTTTCAAGTTCAACCTTTTGACGAGATATGCTTGAAAGCTTCTCATTAATCATTCTGCAAAAATTCTGCAAAAAAAAATAATAAAAATAAATAATAATAATAAATAAATAAATAAAATCATACATGATTCACACAGAATCATAAATGACTAGCGCAGCTGATTCACTCAGAATCATATATGATTCACTCAGAATCATACATGATTCACTCAGAATCATACATGATTCACTCAGAATCATACATGATTCACTCAGAATCATACATGATTCACTCAGAATCATACATGATTCACTCAGAATCATACATGATTCAGTACAAACAAAAAATTAAAAAAATAGTATACAGAAAATAGTCGAACCTGTTTGTCGGTAGGAGGCACACGGGAACTACGAGCCTGGCTCACTTTGACACTACCACCAAAAAAACCTTCAGTACCTTGTACTTCAGATTCACTCCACTCCCCATGCAATTCCATTGTACCTATTTCCTCTCGTTCAATCTCAAGCTTCTGACGTTGATTCATCAAACTTGAGCTCCAGTTTCGGATAGCAGGACGGTAACGAATAATGGGCAAACCCTCAAATTTTGTGGAATCAAAATACAGGAGCTGTTAATAGGAAATAATACACAATGAGATCATAAAAAGTAATCACAAAATCTATAAACAAAAAAGGAAAAACTTACAATCAAGAAGCACAATGCGCCATTGTAGAAGCCTGAAGACGTTTTAGGTATTTCACTGTATTTAAGACAGTGGTAAATATAATCACACCAATCAATGTTTGGAATGATAATTTCTTCAGTAATACGCCTAACAACCGTCAAATCTATAAGCGCCTTCATTGTATGAGCTTTGGCCATAACATTGGCAAATAGAGTAAGGAAGTTGACTTTAAACATAAAGTCAACTTCCGTTGCAGTGATCAACTTTCCAGCAACATCACTAGCTCTGATTTCTTTATACTTCTTTGGATGAAATTGTTTAATCCACAGATTCACAAAAGGATCATCCAAAGATCTCTCGGGTAACTCAAAAAACTTTATTCCACCAAGAGGGACTCCTAAAATCTCATGGATTTTCTCAGGAGTCACGAGAATCTTCCCCTTCTCCAACACAAGCTCGTAAGTTTCTTTATTAAAATTTGCCACCACAAACCCAGCCATACGAGAAGGCACCGACTCTATATTAACCCCATCAAGTGAAGAAAACCCGATATCCTCCAAGAAAGATTTCATATCAACTCTTGCATCACGAATAGCAGAAAACAAACTCGCAGGTACTGTCCTAGAAAGGAGAGCCGGAAATTTTCTCAGATACTCTTCCTTCTTAATTTGTGCATCGGAAACAGGTTTCTTCTTTTTTTCAATTGGTTCTGACTTAAGCTCCTTTGGTTCTGACTTAAGCTTCTTCGGCTTCAAAACTTTCTTAGGCTTCAAGACCTTCTCTTGTGCCTTTACTGCACGCTCCTTCGGCTTCAAAACATTCTCAGACTTCACTTCAACAATAGCCTTTTTCAAAGATTTCTTCTTAGGCTTTGAGCCCTTTTCTTCTTCAACAAAAGAATCTGAGTCAGAAACACGCTTTCGTTTATTACTTGTTGCAACACGCTTCTGTTTTTTAGACCTCTTTTCATTTGAATCGCTCTCAGAATCAGAAATGACTTTCTTAACATTTGTTTTCTTCACTACAACCTTTGATTTATAATTTGTTATTGCCTCCTCCTCACTTTCTTCACCTTCACTACTTTCATCATCACCTTCTTCACCCTCATCAGGCTCGTCCTCATCCTTAACATCTTCACCTTCTTCACCCTCATCAGACTCGTCCTCGTCCTTAACATCTTCACCTTCTTCACCCTCATCCTCAACATCTTCACTACTATCCTTAACATCTTCACCCTCACCAGACTCGTCCTTAGACTCACTTTCCTTATCGTCTTCAACCTCATCAGACTCGTCCTCTTCAACCTCATCAGACTCGTCCTTAGACTCCCTTTTCTTATCTTCTTCAACCTCTTCTTCAGACTCTTCTTCAGACGAATCCTTAGACTCACTTTTCTTATCAGACCTAAACCTAGTTGATTTTACAGGAGGAGGTTGAGTTTTTTGTTTTACAGGAGAAGGTTGAGGTTTAGGTTTGACAATTTTTAACTTTGGTTTATCAGCTGTCGTAGCCTTCTTAGATGATTCATTTGTTATCTTATCTTTAGGCTTACGTGCATAAGTTTTTGATCGACCTGCATAAAAATTTTAAATGTTAATAACCATAAAATAATCTAATACAGTCATATATGATTCTATGAGAATCATATATGATTCTGACAAAATCATATATGATTCTATCAGAATCATATATGATTCTCATAGAATCATATATGATTCTCATAGAATCATATATGATTTTGTCAGAATCATATATGACAAAATACACTTATAAAGAAAATACATCATATACATCAATAAAATAAGCATTTGACAATAAGCAGTTGATAAAACACAAATACAAACTCAAACAACTACTTATCAGAAAACAGCCCTAACTGTACAAGTCAGAAAACAGGTCCAAACAACTACTTATCAAATCCAATAAGTTGCACATAATAAGCTCTAAGCTACAATATTTTGGGGGCAAATCACACTCTAAACTACTGAGAACACAATTCAGCTAAAATCCTACTCAGTTTTAACCATAAATTTCCCTAAAAAGATGTAAGTTCAGCAGCCTGTTGGCTGCATGAAATCAGAATATGATTCACTCATAATAGCAGTGTCAGAACATCTCATTTACTTGTATATGCAAATCGATATGCCACACAAACGATAAGCTAATTGCATACAATTCAGAACATATCCTATATCAGTGTGCAACATATACTATTTCTAAACAGCTTGAAACTACAGAAGCTCTAAAACATCTCATTAATTAGTATGTACACACTTCGATACCTAACACAAAGACGCAACCAAACTGCAAGTTATACAATATCACAGAAATTCTTCATCTACAAAACATATCGTTCATTTGTATGTGCTTATCCGTTAAATGACACGAACGCCTAACTTAACTGCATATAACTAAGTATATATAGGAAAAACCATCACAAACGGCCTAGTGGTAAGGCACTTAACTTCATAGGTACATGGTTCAAAATTTCCTAAGGAAAGTGACTAGCTCAGAATCATATATGATTCACTCAGAATCATACATGATTCACTCAGAATCATATATGATTCACTCAGAATCATATATGATTCACTCAAAATCTATTACTACTCTTATGCAACATATGTGAAATACCAAATCAGCAACCAAACAAATTTTCTACTTAATATCTTGTTAAGCCAAACACCCCTTATTCTAACTACTAAAACTAAAAATTGAATCAAACAACTACAGGCTACCAAACAGATGATCAAAACAGTTACACTAACAGCGATAGAAGCTAAATAAACAATAAAATATAACAATTAACAATCAGAACTCACAATCTCAATTCAAACGTTACAGCTGAGATGCAATATTTATCACTATAGCTGAGATGCAATATTTATCACAAGTTTCAACCTCTTTAGCTGAAATAACACTAAAAACTTCTAACGTGTCTGGATACTTGCAGCTTTATACATCTCTCAGCTGTATAAATTCAAGAAACTTGTACGCCTAATATTAAAAGTATTTCTACTCAAATGTACACTTCTCACGTGTATGCTAGTCCCTATCTAATTACATCTCAGCAAGTCACTCAACACCGACAGTCAATCAACACTCAAAGCACTTGCAGCACACAACAATCACTCAACACACGACAGTCAATCAACACTCAACGCAACAATAACAAAAACAAAAACTCTACAAACCTAATATAATCTAATCAAAAACTCAACACTCAACACGACAGTCACACATATCAATCAATTAACAACAGCAACAATATCATCAACAAACCTAAAAATCTACAAACCTAATCTAATCAGCATCAGATTCAGAAATAGGTCAAAATAGCTTAATATTACAATAATATCATCAACAATAGATAAAAATCTACAAAATAATACAAAATTAGCATCAGATTCAGCATCAGATTCAAAATTAGGTCAAAATAGCTTAATAATACAATAAAATCATCAGCAATAGATAAAAATCTACAAAATAAGAAACAAAATAAGCAAAAAAATAAACAAAACGTAAAAAATAAACAAAATAAGCAATTTTACCCATCGATTCAGCAACTGACTTCATTAATTCAACAAATAAGACGTTTAACGGCGGTTTAACGGCGGCGGTTAACGGTGGCGACGGCGGCTAACGGTTATTGAGAGAGATTGAGATTGAAATGGGAGGGTTTGAATGGGGTGGGTGAGAGACGAACAATATAACCGTTTGTGATTTATGAAAAAGGGAGGGTTTGAGTAGCGTATATACTAATAAGTGAATTGTCACTTTTGCCCCTTTTGGTTATTACTAAAAAAAAAAAAAAAAAAAACAAAATAATCTAACGGATGGGAGGAATAGAAATGGATGGACGAGATGAATGGATGGGATCTTTGGTAAATATTAGATCTACATGGAACTTTTGGCTTTTCGAACCTTTGCCCACTTTTCACCTTCATTTGTTATAAGTGCTTCACCCAAGAGCTTCTTTGCAAACCCATCCACTTCCATTTTCGGGTAAGCTCCATCACGGTTGTTTAGTACTTCCTTTACTAGCTCCGGTTCTGTAACAAAAATCTGTGCTTCTGAACCATGCCAATTTATGAAATTCTTTCCTAAACAACACGGAAAAAGGTCAAATAAGCGTTTGGAACCAGCCTATGTCATGTATTGCTAGCAAAAAGATTACCATAGATTTTGATCCAAGAGGCGATGTGTGGCTGAATTCTTGAAAATATGTCGTGTGAAATATCCATTGGGTGGTTCATAGATTGGTTTCTCATGGCAGTGATCACTTTGGTGTTTCCATGAGGAAATGCATATGGAAGGCCTTCAATTCCTTGTGATTTCATCATTCTTTGTATATTAATCGGAGTCCACCATGCCTTATCAACGAATGAAATGAGGGCGCGAAGGAGAAACAGACTCGATACTATGATTACAAGTACTAGAACTAGAGCCATGAGTAAGAAAAATTAAGTATTTTTTTGCAGCAAAGACGTTGGATGCATTGTTTTATAAAGAGGTCAAAGAATTATTATTAATGTATGATGCATGACTACATCTGTTTTAACATATTCTGGAAAATTATAGCACATTATTTCGAGTATCTGCTTGGTAATTTCTACAATTATGAGTAAATAACAAGCTTGTGATCCTTGCTAACCATCTTAGCTTAACTAGTTTTTTACTATTTACATACACGGGTCTGTTAAAAAGGCATTTTTTCCTTTTTATAAAACCATGTAAAATCTTTTATACTTATATACTAACAATACCCGTGCACATGCGAGTTTTTACATTATGCATACCCGTGACTATTAAATAAGATTTTTTTATAAAATTATGTAAAATCTTTTATAGTTATATAACTAAAATACATGTGCACGCGCGGGTTTGTTGAACGAAGTATTTTTTTACTTTGTTTAACTTTAACTATTGATATCATGTTCTAAACATTATGCGTGTTTAATAGCACGCAACGACCATCGAGAAAAAACTTTTTTTTTTGATATTCTCATTTAAACTTTAGGAATTACATGAGTTGTTACTATATATATCTTCTCTTGTATTTATTTTTTATCTCACAGTAACCCGTAGGGTCGTGCCTTTATTTTGATATTTATATTCTTTTTAATAATAATTTTAGCAGTATTTAACTTTTAAATCCGTGTACGTATGACTTTAACTTATAAAAAGGAATAACATGAGTATTTATTGAACGCCATTATTAAATTAAAAATAAAATCGGATCTACTTAGTTAATCTTATAAAGAGGAATAATATGATGTGTTCGTATATGTACAATCTCTTGTATTTATTTATATATCATAGTAACTCGTGCTTTTATTTGGATATTTATAATTTTGTTCATATACATTAAGTTTAATATTTAATGATAATAATCTATACTATATATAATGTAGGAATGAATCTCTCTCCTCTTGGTCTTAAAATTAAAGGGTAATTGCATATATATCCACTAAAACTTGCATATTTGCATATTTTTTCAAAATTTGTTTAAACATTATTGTACATTATGCATTTAAAACTTGTATTTTGAGGAAATACGCAAATATGCAAGTTTCAATGGGTATATATGCAATTCCCCCTAAAATTAAGACTTACAAGTCGTAATGCTTATTGTACAATACACAAAACACTATTAATGATATTTCTCATCAATCTTAATTTTAAAACATACAAGTCTTAAAGCTTAATGTACAAAATACAAAGCACTATTAACGTGGTCAAGATATTTAATGTAGTCAATTAATTAACGGATCAATAAATACAATTAATGTCGTTATTAAAAACACCCCTTACATAAGAAATACAAATTATCAAGCATATTGTACAACCATCTTAAACAAAATTCCTGCATTAAACATCACTAATACAAATAATAAAACACATTATACAAATATTAAATCCCGAACAGACATGGGCGAAACGGACTCGAGCTCGAATGGGCACGGGCTAAACGGGTTAATGTTATACAAATCATTTTAAAAAAGACCCAAAAAGACAAAATAAATTCTTTAAGCGTAATACCCCATTTATAATAAAAAATTAAATATTATATATATATATATATATATATATATATATATATATATATATATATATATATATATATATATATATATATATATATATATATATATATATATATAAAACGATTGTAAGTTCTACAATTGAGAGAAATTATGTATCCGTTAGTGCCATTTAACTTTTCAATAGGCAATACATGCTCATTTCAGTAAAAGGCGTGGGCAAAATATGCCCACATCGTTTACAAGTTAGCTCATTTTTTTTTCTTATTTTTGACACAAATTGTCACCTCTAATAATTATTATTACAATTCTATAATTAAAAACATTGTCATTAGTTAAGGAGTTAAAATACGTCACATGCAATTCTTGATATCAATAAATTTATTGTAAAAAAATAATATACTAAAATACATAATTTAGCAAAAAAAATTATTTTAAGGTACCCGCCACTGCAACGCGTGGGTACCCTGCTATCAGCATTGAAGTGCGAATTTATCATCACCGGAGAGTAAAAATGATAATAATAATAATAAATAGAACTAATAATAAAAAATAACGGGCAATAGCTATCCCAAATTCTCCGGTTACTAAATTTGTCTATCTCCGAACACCTTTGAAAATAGCATTAAACTGATGGACAATTATTTTCTACTTATGACCTCCGGACCACTAATTTTTCGGCTATGGAACCTGTCTATCACGGGTACAAATGACAACTTCTATTGGCATATTATGCTTGAAGTGTTAACATTCCGAACAACTTTTTACTAGAAAACAAGTTGCTCAATCTTATATTCTAGATCAAATACTTTTTTTGGCATGACCAATCTTATGAAACTGTATTATATTACTTTTTTTTTTATGTCAACTCATATGTAGAAACTTTGACCATTTTAAAAAGCATTTGCAATTTTCATTAACGCAAAGATGTAAGAGATCTGCTATACATTAAGTTTATTCTCGTAGGCTATCAAAAGATTTAAACTTCAATGAGAAATACATTTGACCATAGAGAACTGCCATTGCCAAAATCTCGAAGTATCTATAAAAGAAATGTTTTTTTTAAATGCTTGTGCCTCTCACATACTTGAAGGATTTTTGCGCATACGTAAGCATATAAATTTAAGTTACTCATATGATATTTGGGCATTATGGTATAGATCTTTTGTTGGTCCCCTTTTCTTGGTTAACAGTAACTACAAAGATAAAGTAACCAAGTTGTATGGCTTTAAACAAAGATGTATAAAATGATTAACAATAAAGTAACGTAAATATAAGAGACAATATTTTCCAACGTTTAATTCTTTATTAAAAGTTAATCAAAAAGAATCGTACCTAAGTGTTTGCGGAATAACACTTGGGATTGAAAACGACAAGTATGGTATAGACTCCTCACTAAACCCAATCAATGTTGAGTAACAACTTTTAGGACCCACTGAGCTATCTTAGGGGTTATGTTGTTATTTGGAGGAGTAAAAGTGGTTTGTGAATGCTTTGTATTAATTGCACAAACTTGTCAACTTTTACTCCTCTCTTGTGCTACCTATTTATACACAAGTATAGAACAACTAGTTATACATTGGACATAATGCTTCTTTAACAATATCTTGAAAGATATTATTCTTATGGCAAGGAACCTTCATTGAGTTAAGTCCAAAAGGCACTTTCTGATGACAGACTGGTTTTTAACCATTTTGGGAAAGTTTGACATTAAAGTGATAAAACACTTTAATAATGCAGCTCAAACTTTCCCGCCCAGTCCCGCCTAAACTTCAGTCTTCTTGTCATTAGTCTTCAGTACTATGAAGTTGTTGAGGAGTCATGGGGTTCAGTGAGTTATTGTCATCCTCACTGAACCCATCACCTTCTTCTTGGCTTAGATCACACTTCACTGAGTTCCGCCTCACTGAATGGAGAACCTTTCTTCTTAGGCTCGGTCTTAGCATCCTGAAGGTGACTCACTGAGTTACTGTTCACATAGTGACTTGTTTACACTTAGGGGATTTTACGTTCAAATCCTTGTTAGAAAAAGATTGGGGAATTCAGTGACCCAACAATCTCCCCCTATTTGAACATACAAATAGCCTAAGTGTTTCTTGATTCAGCATGAGTTGTCAGGGTACTTCTTCTCTTGCTGAATGTTTGTTGTAATTGTAAGTAGGACATAACTTTTAAACAAAAACATCAGTTTATTCATAGCTATTACATTTTCCTACAAATTACAAACAAAATAAAGATAGTTGTTACAGATTAGATGTTCAGATGATAGCCAAGTCCCTCAATCTTAGCTTTCTTTGATCTCAGCAGGTGTTTCTCAGGATGCTTCTCAATCATAGCCCTAAGGTCCTGACAGAACCTTTGGTTTTCAGCACTTTGTATAGGAGAAGCTAACATCAGGTATATTAACATTGCCTTGACCCCTGCCCTGTCCATGTCAGACCATCTTTGGAATCCAGGGTTTCCATACTCATTCATAAAGCATAGACCTCTTTCAGGGTGTTCAAGCACAACGTTGTTCACGAAGGTGATTCCTTCAGGAACGGACCTATCACAATCCAATCCTGGGACCTTGATCTCAGGCTCGGATTCAATGTGCTTCCTCTTTTTCTTTGTAGCTTTTGATGAAGCAGTTCCTCTTGTTGAAGCAGGAAGAAGGGAGGGAATATTTAGGGATCCAGGCATTGCACTCAGTCTGTCATACCTTTCCTTCAGTGACTTGAGAAGGTCGTGTACTACAACATTGTTTTTCTTGGCAATGATAGGACGGAGTTCATCAAGTTCAGTAATCCCAAAGTCAGCAAATCTGAATGGGTTATGAATGTCAATAATTCTTTTATCAGCCCCCTGAAGACAATGACCATTGCGGGTTTGGTGTTCCTGTGGATTTTAATGTCAGTGATGGTTTCAGGCTTCAACCTTTCCTTCATGACCCAATGATACCTTTCAACCCTGGTCTTTCTGATTTGAGCATCCCTTTTCAGCTTTGCTTCCCTTTCCCTTTTAAGAGCATTCATCTCTTCTTCCTGAGCCTTTTTAAAGGCTGCACCAGCTTGCTCATGTGCTAGTGCCTTAGAATCCAGACCAATCTTTTCAGCTTCCTCATGAACAACCTGTATCAGTTCAGGCTTGCTCAATCTCTCTTCTTCAGCTATCTTTGCCAATTTCTCAACTCTTTCCATGTGGGCTTGTATTTGGTCGTGGGTGAGTTGATAGACTTTTCCATTGATTATATACGGGACCTTGATTGGTTCATCAGGATCAACTCTGATCATTGTGGAGGCAGGCTGGAGCACAGTTGTAGGTTCAGAGGTGGTGGCAATACTTTTTCCTCTGTCCTGAATGAGAGTGGAGGAGGCTGGTTGCTCTTGAGGTGGAACTTCGGTGATTGGTGTGGCTTCAATGACATGCTCCCCCTCAGTGTGAGAGGGCTGTCCAGCTTCTTGTTCATCAGTAATAGGGGTTTCAAGAACATTCTCCCCCTCAACAATTGCCGGAGCTGCAGTGATGGCAAGTGTTGGAGTTACTGAAGATGAAGTAGAGGTACCCTTGAAGACTTGAAACATTTCCGTCATCATTGACCTGATCTCCGCAGTATCCTGATGGATGATAGATACCTTGGAGTCAAGTGCAGCCCGAGAGTTTTCAAGGGCAGTCATTCTGGATCCCATTGTCCATGCCAGAGAAGTGGACTTCATGGATTGAGCTGTCACTGATGCTTCCAACTGAGTGAAGGAAGACTTGAGAGATTCCACCGTGGAGCTGAGATTCTGAACATTGGAACCCTTTATCAAACCAAGTAACTCAGTAAGAGCTGCCGTGTTGACTTGGTATGTCTCAGATGTCTGAAGTATTTTCTTGGTGAGCTCCGGATCATCTTTGACTGATTCTTGAACTGACTTAACCCCTGTAGCCAGTTCTTTTAGGGATTCCAAAAATTGATTGATGCGAGAAGCCATTTGTGTCAGGGAGTGAGAGACAGTGGAATTTTGCTCCCTGACATCATCATTGTATTCTTCAACAGCATCTTTGAGGAGGTGATAGTGGACTGCTTGCTTAGTATGCATGTCAAACACCTCTTCAGTGACCCCCCTGTACAAAACATTGGTCATTTTCTTGATGAATTTTCGGAAGGCTTTTTCAGTGAGAGGAGCTTGATTATCTCCTGAGGTTTCCGGCTCGGAATGTGTTTCATCTTCATCATGGTTAGAGGCTTGAGGAGACTGAGTTACAGGTTCAGGGACTGTCTCCTCAACCTCCATATCATCTCCGGCCGTGAAGACTTCCTCGTCACTGTTATATTCATCATCAGAAAATAGGACAGCCTGAGCATCTGCCAGGGAGGTAATCTGCAACAAGTGGAGGTTATCCGGCTCCTCTTCATAAGAAGATTTTCCTTCGTTTTGGCCAGGTCCTGACCCCTCAAATCCGGTAGATTGGGTTTTATCTACCTGGTCTTCAAGGCCAGTTCCCAAGTTATGCGCACCTCCGGGATTGGTTATGGGTTCCATATCAGCGGGTGGTGTATATCCCTCTGAATCTTTGTCCCCCGTCACCCCTTCAGACACTGATGGGTATTTCTCAATGTCATCCTGAGGAGTCGTGAATGTTGTGTCCCTATCAGCGGGTTGTTTGTTTCCCTCTGAGTCTTTGGGATGAGTTTTTGTGCCCTCAGACAAAAGCGTTGTTTTGTGAATGTCCTCATCAGGCACCTGAGTGGTTATGTCCCCCTTTCCAACAGGCTTGTTCTGGCCTGTCGAAGATTTAGGAACGTGAACTCCCTGATGCTTGGGTTGTGATTGACCCGAGCGTTTAGCGGGATGTGATTGTTTGTGGACCCCCTTCTCAGTGGAGTAGTGCTGCCCCACCGAGGATTTAGGATCCCTTACTCCCTGAGACTCTGGTTGTGATTTGCCAGAGCCTTTAGCAGGAAGTGAAGGTTTGGTTAGTTCCGGCTCCACTGTCTTGTTTATGACAGTAGAGTCTTTGGGAATGGGTATGCCCGAGGACACTGAGTGTGATGTCTCAATGCCCTTCGTTGGCTTTTGTTGCAGGCCTAGTGACTGGGTTATTATTCTCATGGTGTCAGCAGTCAAGGGCGGTTGTGGTTGCCTCATGGTAGGCTTGGGATCAGAGGTCACAGTGTCGAGTGACTTGGGTTGAGCCACCTTCCTGGACCCCTGTCCCTTCTTCCTCTTTACCTTCTTGGTGGTAGAGGGGACTGGTGAAACTTTATTGTCACCCTGGATAGCAGAACGCATATACATTGTCAGGGTGACAGGTGTAACCTCAAGAGGGTCACGAGAGTAATTTGCCTTGTGTAGGACATCAGGCTCAAAACCTGCTATGTCAGGCTTAACATACTCAGACCCAAGCAAGTCTTGTAGGGCACAGGAAACGAATCTAGGATATGACATGTGTTTTTTCCTAGACTTCCCCCTAACTTTGCTATGAGGTCCCTGAAGATGATTTCTCCAAGGTCAATCATTTTACCCTCAATGAGACAGAACACTATCATTGCCTGAGTAGTGTTCAATTGCTCAGTAGAGGATTTATTTCCCCAGAGAACCTGAATGACAAAAGTCATTAGAATCCTCCAGGGAGCTGGGAACCAGGTCTTTATTATAGGGGCTTTGGATAAGAGGGACCCTGGTGTCACCTCAGGGTGATTTTTGTTATAGGGTCCCAATTCTAGTAAGACCTCCTTCACCTCTTTCTCAGAGGGTTGGGCAGTGAAGGTCGTGGTGTAGTCAAGGCCTGTGGCTTTGACAAAAGTTTTATAGTCAAGTGTTAGGGACTTGGTTCCATTCTTGACTGTGAACTTTATATTGGCCTCTTTTGGCGCATCAGGGTTTTCAACCACCGTTGTGCACCAAAATTCCCTCAAATAGTCATGATAGATGACTGAGGGGGTTTTTGTGAATGAGGTGATCAGAAAGCAGTTTTGAAGGAACTTCACCACATCCCTGTATTCAGGGTACCCTTCAGGGTAGGCAAAGTTCCCCACCACATTGTTCTTGGTAAGGTCTACGCTTTCCATTTGGAAATCCACATTGGGTGCGTATTTTATGACCCTTGAAGAAGCCATTTGGGTTAGATAAAAGCCTGGTTTAAAAAAAAAATAGGTATCAGTGAGGGAAACACACGCAATTTTGAAAATGATTTGCAAGAGTTTTGTTATGATTTTAAAAGCGTGTGTGTGTTCCCCTTTTTTGTGGGGGTATTTATAGGGTGAGAATTAGGGTAGTGATGTTGCGGATACCAAAGGTTAATTTATTTAACCGAAACGGCATAATAATTTTGGTTTGATATCCGCATTAAATATCACGATTCCCATTACCCTATTTTCTCTCACATCCTGGATGAACAGTTGTGCGGCTCTGCAAATAATGCACTTTTGCAGAGTATAAATCATCACAACTTTTGTGTGTGAGGGAGCATTTAATGCTCAGTTATGTTTGGTGAGAGAGATGTGGGGGCCCAAGGAGTGGATGCCAGTTGTGTAACTGACATATATTCCTATATTTAATAGGGTTCAGTTACCTACCTGGGACATTAACTAACTAAATACTTGGAGCATTTAGTTAGGGTATTCAATGCCATTTTTCATCCTGAGCCCCCTGAATGAATTATTATTCAAAAAAATTTCAGGAAGGGGTGTGATCAGGGACCTAGAGAATTTACATCATGTTGGAACACTTTTGATCAGTTCCCTGATTCTATGTCCAACATGCCCAGTTCAGCTTTCAATCTTGTGAAAGTGGGTTCATCCAAAGGTTTAGTGAAGATATCAGCTAGCTGATACTCAGTGGGGATGAAATGTAGTTCAATTTCTCCATTATAGATATGGTCCCTGATGAAGTGGTATCTGATGTCAATGTGTTTGGTTCTTTGATGAAGTACTGGATTGTTTGAGATGGCTATGACACTTGTATTATCACAAAAGATAGGTACCATCTTATACTGAACGCCATAGTCACTCAGTTGGCTCTTCATCCATAGTACATTTGCACAACATCCTGCAGCAGCCATATATTCAGCTTCAGCTGAGCACATGGCCACTGACTGTTGTTTCTTTGTACTCCAACACATAAGTTTACCACCAAGAAATTGGCAGGATCCTGAAGTACTTTTCCTATCCATGTTACATCCTGCATAGTCAGAGTCAGTGTACCCTTTGAGATCAAATCCTGAACATTTTGGGTAATACAAACCAAGGTTTGGAGTACCCTTTAGGTACCTGATGATTCTCTTGACAGCAGTGAGATGTGATTCTTTAGGGTCAGCCTGGTATCTGGCACACAGGCAGACTGAGAATTGGATATCAGGCCTTGAGGCAAGTAAGTACATCAGGGAGCCAATCATTCCTCTATATTGGGTTTGATTCACTGATTTTCCAGTGAGATCAGGGCCAAGGTTGTTTGGAGGAACCATAGGAGTCTTTACTGAAGAGCAGTCAGTGAGCTCATACTTCTTCAGTAGGTTCCTGAGGTATTTTTCTTGGCAAATGGATATTCCTTTTTCAGTTTGTTTAATTTGGAGTCCAAGGAAGTATGTGAGTTCATCCATCATGCTCATTTCAAACTTTGTGGTCATCAGTTTCTCAAACTGTTTGCAAAGTTTGTAACTTGTTGAGCCAAAGATGATGTCATCAACATATACTTGGACAAGAATGACATCATCCTTTGTTTTGTAGATGAACAATGTGGTTGTCAATTCTTCCTCTAACAAACTTGTTTTGGATCAGGAAGGCTGAAAGAGTTTCATACCATGCCCTGGGTGCTTGTTTCAGTCCATAAAGGGTTTTGTTAAGCTTGTAGACATGGTTAGGGTATTCACTACTTTCAAAGCCAGGAGGCTGTTGCACATAAACATCTTCTTTGATGTTTGATGAGGCGAAAAATGAACCACTTTTAGGGGGTCATTTAAGCCCGGAATTGAATTTATTTGATCAAATATTGCCCTAAATCGTTTCTTTTGTGATTTTAGGTACTTTGGGAGTGAAATCTGGAAAAGGAAGCAATTCGGACGTTTTTGGAGCATAAAAGTGAAGAAAACACCAAAGTCTTAATTTTCCTTGCTGGGAACAGTAGGTGACGGCGTCAAGAGCAACACCCTGACGGCGTCAAGAGTAAATTCCATGACGACCCAGTACAGAATGGACGGCGTCATGAAGTAGGGCGTCAAGAGTAAAATTCATGACGGCCTGGAAATGCATAACACATGACGGCGTCAAAAGTAGATCAAGGCAGTCCGAGAATTATTTTGGCGGCGAGGTGACGGCGTCACAAGCTTTGTCTTGACGCCGTCAGACCCTATTTCCTATATATAGTTTTCTAATTTTCACATTAAAAAGAGAGAAGTTTTGGAGAAACCCTAAGTACGAACTTGGTGCGAATTTTACAGGTTTTTCAAGGGTTCTAAACCCTTGATACCTTTCATGTGTAATTGAGATAAGTATTCTTTTAATTCAATCAATATGTCTATGTGTTGGTTGTCTATATCTTGTTCTTGTCTTAATTCCATCATGCTAGGCTAGATCTATCTTGTGTTTGCTTAGATCTAATGAAACCTAGATGTTAATTATGTGTTGATTACTTGTTTATAATTGTATTGGATGAATGAATTCGATGTTAGGCTTAAGAAAACTGACAGACTTCCAAATGGTGACATGCTTGAACGTCTTAGGAAACATGAACTAATGTGCACTAGGTTTTTATTGGTTGTATTTAATGCATGAGCCACTGTTTATAATCCCTATGGTTGTGCTGGGCATGGTATAGGAGGAGATAAGAGCTCATAGGATTGGGGAGTTAAGTGCGCCACCCCATGAATGGTATTAAGGAATACAATCTGTCATCCATGCAACTATAACAAGTAATTAACGTGTAAAAGATGTCTAGGGAGTAGTGAAATCTAAGTAAAGACATTTTCTCCACTTATTGCTCACAACCTTAGTATAATTTAGTTTATTTTCATTTTTAGTATTTTATTTTGATTGCATCTTTAGTATTGGGTTAGTTGACTAGCAACTAATTCCGCCCAAATCCTTCAAACCCGAGATTTTTACTTGCTTTCTAAAAAATATAAAAATACAAAAAGAATCATCTCTCACCTTTAGAACTAGTATTTAGGTTTTCTAATCCTAGCGACACTATTCCTAGCTGAACGATCAATCCCCCGGTACTTGTCACTATACTATACTACAATGATCAGGTACACTGCCTGGTGGGGGTTGTAAGCTTATCAAGATCCCTTGGTAAGGCCTGGTGCGATTCCCACGTATCAAGTTTTTGGCGCCGCAGCCTGGGGAATAGTTATTGTCTAGGTTAGAATCTCTTTTTATTAGGTCTACTTGCTAGATTCCTTTCTAGTAAGATTTTATTTTTTATTTTTAGGTCTTCTTTAGTCTATCTTATTTCTTTGTGTCCTTTGTTCGTAAATTATTTCGATGGATAACAATAACATTGATAGTTTGATTCCTGTTATTCGTGTTTTTCGTCGCAGGATTTTCCAAATGCCAGCCCCACTCCCTCTAGTGGAGAATGAGAACCCACCTAACCTCTCACCCAACCACCACTTTGACAATAATTCTGAGCTAGAAGAGTCTGATCATGATGATGACCGTAGGGCTAGTCCTTTTTACTATTCAGACTCCGATGAGGATCTTGATGATGGTGATGTGATTAATGAGGATAGAATGGAAGAGGAAATAAACCCTCTTAGGTATGTCGACCCTAGAACTAGGATTGAGAGTGATAGTTCATTTAACATGCAATTTCCTTGTGAGATCGGATTTAAGAGCTTTAACGCCTATCTTAACTCATCTCTTCCAATGAACGTAATCTCGCGTAATGAATACAATAAAATCATGGTAGATGAGTTAGAATACAAAGGAGAAAACATTATTGCTAGGGCAATACCATTGCATGTGTTTGTAGGAAGCTTGGCCTATCTTGTTGAGTTCATGGTTATGGAGAATCTAGGAGAATTTATTGATGATAAGTTGACCCAAGTTGTGTTTGGAAAACCTTTCAAACAGTTGACCAACCATGATGAAAAACTCATAGAAGGGTTAATTAGATTCTCGGATGGGGAAGAAGATTGTGTCTATCAAATGCCCCGCACACACCCTAGGTTCAAGGATTTTCCCATGGAAAAGTGTAGTAGGTATCCGCCCATAGAGATGCTAAGTGAGAATGATAAGAGAAAAAGACTTAAGTATACTCATGAAAGAATAAAAGATACTATCGCGGATGCTTAGAATTAGGAGATGATTATAAGAAAGATGAGGCGACTATTAGATGGCTCACACTTGGTTATGTGAGCACAAGCGATACACGTTAACCCATGACCTTGAGTCTAGCTACAAGACTCGTAAATAAAGAAAAACGCTTCTTGGGAGGCAACCCATGTTTTGTGTGATTTTGTTTGTTTGTTTGTTATTTGCTTCCGTATGCATGCTTTATTTTTATTGTTGGTAGATCATGTTTCTAAACTAAATAGTGGAAATACTTTACTTTGTTGTTTTGGCCTAGTCTTAACTCCACCTAAAAGTATTTTTGCAAAAGATAAGTGTTAGGGGAAACCCCAAATAGGTTTTTAAGAAACAAACCGATCATGATTCTCCACAATATTAAATGAACATGTGTATTCGTATTTGTTAGAGTCAAATGCTTGTATTGAGTCATAATGAAGTTTTGCAGGATTTTCCAGGAAGTAGGACCAAGTTTTTCCAGAAATTTTCCGGAAACTTAACATAAGAATTTCTGCAGGTCACTTCTGACGACGTCACGAGTTAACTCTTGACGGCGTCACGTGTAAAAAATCTGGAAATTTTACCGGTTTTGTTTTTCTAACGGAGTCTTATGGTTTTTGTGAATTATTAAGTTTTATAATCTCCAGGAAATCTGCAAACTTCATTCCACAAGCATTATATCTTATTTTGTTTTCTAGGATTTAGTAACTTATATAGGATGCCGCCGATTTTACGCAAGGTTGTTTTGTCTATTTTTTCAGGATTTACAGGTTATGTTTGACAAGAAGATGATTTATATTCTAGAAGGGAAGCTTTGATTGTTCATTTTCTTGGAGGAAGATTTAACCTGGCCACCGTATTATCCATACCGAGCGAATCATGGGAGTTTTGATTTCATTCTTTTTACTTTTTAACTTTTACATTCTTTACTTGAACATTGGGGACAATGTTCATCTTAAGTGTAAGGGGAGGGTAAAAAGATGATACCTTACATATGCACTTTCGCTTGAGTTTGTTTTGTTTAATAGTAGATATGTAATAAAACTATGAGAAATACTTGTTAGTGCAATTTTAGCGCCAAATTTAAAATTTTTTACAACATTTAGGAGTGAAACTTTAGCCATAGCAAGCGTCTCATGGATAGGAGATTGTATGACTAGCACATAACCGTATATTCAGAAAAATTTTCCACCCAAATATGTGAGGTTCGCCTTTAGATTTGTTAGGAAAAGCATTTACTATTAGTGCTTATGAGTGTACCGGTAGCATTTAGATTCTAGAACTTGCGTTAGTGATGCATCCCGAGACCGCTAGTGAGACTACATTCGTGTGGTAGGATTTACTACATGGTAAGAGGCATTAGGATCACCCTTGTGTTAAACCCGTATTATAATTACTTGACCATTTAAGTCATATTACTTGGCTAGTTAAGTCAACTAATTTTTCCCACACCCTTAGCGTTGTACTCATTTTTAGTACACGAAACCCCTAGTACACCCCTCCGAGCCTATCTTTTCATTTCTAACTTTAAGCATCTTACTTAAAGGAAGAATTTGTTACACCCCACTTAAATTTACACCCAAATCGCCTTAGCCTTCCGAGTATGCACTCATCTTTAGTGCATTATTGTTATTTGTTTAAACCCTAAGTTAACTATCTAATTGATTACATGGTTGCTAAGTCGAGTCATATCCTTGTACATATTGTTTTGGGACGATTGGGACTCATGGGTAAAGTACTTGTTTTATGGAGTAATGGGGAAGAACATCATATTATTACCCCCATATGTACGTTAATCTTAAAAGTACTCCAAGTGTTTTGATTTTCTTAATTCGAGTCATTAGATTAGTTTTATGTAAAGTATGTAAAGATTCAAGTGTAAGGGAAATGTTTATTCTCTATGATGTATTATTTTGGATGGTAGGGTAAGAGTGTATGCAAAAAAAAAAAAAAAAAAAAAAAAAAAAAAAAATCGAAAAAATCAAGAAAAAGAAAAAAAAATAGAAAAAGGAAAAAGAGAAAAAATATACGGACTACCATCCTGTTTCATTCTATGTTTATTTTATGTTTTTGTTATTTTTCATTTATTAGCTTAAGTCGAGTCT
Source organism: Artemisia argyi (assembly GCA_030686995.1). Taxonomy (NCBI): domain Eukaryota; kingdom Viridiplantae; phylum Streptophyta; class Magnoliopsida; order Asterales; family Asteraceae; genus Artemisia; species Artemisia argyi. Next base: position 42,252,852 of record CM060683.1, on the reverse strand, counting down.
AGTCTTGGCTTAGCAACGCCATATTGTACATGTAATTAACCAAGATTGTTAACTCGCCACCAGTAAAACTTCCTTTATCCAACAAAACCGTGTATTTCATATCCCTACACCTAACGTTACAACTCTTTAAAAGACCTCTTTGATAGTTTATCCTAGGTGCTTACGCCATGTGGTGGAGGTTTGATCCTTTCCCAAGCCTATGGTAATCTATTTTGCTATGACGGGTAGTGAGAGATATCTTCCGTTTCCATATTGTAATTTATACTTTATTACACCCGAGAGATGTGAGTATCTAAACACTATTTGTGAGGTGCTAGTGTATGACCTCCGTGCTTGTCTATTGGTCTTTAGTGGAACGATTATTTGTTGTAATTACTTTTATATTAGTGTTAAATGACCCCTAACTTGTATTTTGACTAGAATAAAAGCGCATTTGCTTGAGGACAAGCAAATCTCAAGTGTAAGGGTATATGATGAGGCGAAAAATGAACCACTTTTAGGGGGTCATTTAAGCCCGGAATTGAATTTATTTGACCAAATATTGCCCTAAATCGTTCCTTTTGTGATTTTAGGTACTTTGGGAGTGAAATCTGGAAAGGGAAGCAATTCGGACGTTTTTGGAGCATAAAAGTGAAGAAAACGCCAAAGTCTTAATTTTCCTTGCTGGGAACAGTAGGTGACGGCGTCAAGAGCAACACCCTGACGGCGTCAAGAGTAAATTCCATGACGACCCAGTACGAACTTGGTGCGAATTTGGAGAGAAGTTTTCTAATTTTCACATTAAAAAGAGAGAAGTTTTGGAGAAACCCTAAGTACGAACTTGGTGCGAATTTTACAGGTTTTTCAAGGGTTCTAAACCCTTGATACCTTTCATGTGTAATTGAGATAAGTATTCTTTTAATTCAATCAATATGTCTATGTGTTGGTTGTCTATATCTTGTTCTTGTCTTAATTCCATCATGCTAGGCTAGATCTATCTTGTGTTTGCTTAGATCTAATGAAACCTAGATGTTAATTATGTGTTGATTACTTGTTTATAATTGTATTAGATGAATGAATTCGATGTTAGGCTTAAGAAAACTGGCAGACTTCCAAATGGTGACATGCTTGAACGTCTTAGGAAACATGAACTGATGTGCACTAGGTTTTTATTGGTTGTATTTAATGCATGAGCCACTGTTTATAATCCCTATGGTTGTGCTGGGCATGGTATAGGAGGAGATAAGAGCTCATAGGATTGGGGAGTTAAGTGCGCCACCCCATGAATGGTATTAAGGAATACAATCCGTCATCCATGCAACTATAACAAGTAATTAACGTGTAAAAGATGTCTAGGGAGTAGTGAAATCTAAGTAAACACATTTTCTCCACTTATTGCTCACAACCTTAGTATAATTTAGTTTATTTTCATTTTTAGTATTTTATTTTGATTGCATCTTTAGTATTGGGTTAGTTGACTAGCAACTAATTCCGCCCAAATCCTTCAAACCCGAGATTTTTACTTGCTTTCTAAAAAATATAAAAGTACAAAAAGAATCATCTCTCACCTTTAGAACTAGTATTTAGGTTTTCTAATCCTAGCGACACTATTCCTAGCTGAACGATCAATCCCCCGGTACTTGTCACTATACTATACTACAACGATCAGGTACACTGCCTGGTGGGGGTTGTAAGCTTCTCAAGATCCCTTGAGAGGTAAAGCCTGGTGCGATTCCAACGTATCAATGTTACCATTCATGAATGCACTTTTAACATCCATTTGGTAAACTTTAAAGTTCATGTAAGTTGCATAAGCAAGGAAGATCCTGATGGCTTCCATTCTAGCAACTGGTGCAAAGGTTTCCTCATAGTCTATACCTTCCTGTTGATTATATCTTTTGGTAACCAGTCTTGCTTTGTTTTTGATGACTGTGCCATTCTCATCGGTCTTGTTTTTAAAGACCCACTTCATACCAATGATTAAAACACCCTGGGGGCATTCAACAAGGGTCATGACATCATTTCTGTCAAATTGTTCCAATTCATCTTTCATGGCCTGAACCCAACTTTCATAAGTCAGGGCTTCTTTAACATTTTTAGGCTCAATCTCTGAGAGATAGTCAGCATAAAGACATATATTGGCAGTGGCAGCCTTAAGTTTAGCAGCCTTGCTTCTTGTGAGCATGCCTTCAGTGGGTTCACCAATGATGTTCACAAGCTCAATGATTTTGGATCTAGTCCAGCTATCCTGAGGTTTGGGATAAGAATTTGAGCTTGAAGGAGCCTGATTAGGTTCAGACTCAGGAACATGAGGCAACTCATCATTATGTGCTTCAGTGACAACTGTAGGAACAATTTGTTCTGAGGGTTCCTGAACAATTTGTTTAGTGGTGTCAGTCTCATTTGAGACAGGCTGAGTTTCAATGAACTCACTGATAGGTGGTTGGGGAAGGTTGTGAGGGATGATGTAATAGGAGACGTCAGCATCAGCTTGGTATTGGGTTGAGGGATTGTTCTCAGGATGATACTCATCAGGAGGATATCTTGATGAGTCATCAATACCAATTTCTTCTACTGAGGAATTTGAGAACCTGGTGGATTCAGTGCTCTTATCAACAGTAATGTGATAAGTTTCCTCAGTTTGTTGTCTCCTTGTGTTAAACACCCTGAAGGCTTTAGAGACCAGGGAATATCCCAGGAAGTATCCATCATCAGCTTTGGCATCAAATTTACCCAAGTGATCCTTGTGATTATGTATAAACACAGGACACCTAAATACATAAAAGTAGCTGATGTCAGGAATCCTTCCTTTGAATATTTCATAAGGTGTCTTGTTATGCCTTTTCACAATGATTGACCTATTTTGAGTGTAGCAGGCTGTTTTAACTGCCTCAGTCCAAAAATGTTTTGAGAGGACTGAGCCATTCAACATTGTTCTTGCTGCCTCAATGAGTGTTTTATTTCTCCTTTCAGCTACTCCATTTTGTTCAGGAGTATACGGAGAAGTGAAATTTTGAGAAATTCCTTTCTCATCACAAAAAAAACTCAAGGTCTTGGTTTTTGAATTCAGTGCCATTGTCAGTCCTGATCTGTTTAACTTTGACATCATTTTGATTTTCAATGTTCCTGACAAATGACATGATGGTTTCAGCTGCCTGACTCTTCTTGGTCAGGAAGTAAACCCAAGTATATCTTGAGTATTCATCCACAATGACCAGAGTATACTTCTCATGGTGAATGGACATTGGACTTACAGGTCCAAAAAGGTCCATATGAAGAAGATGTAGGCAGATTTTGATGGAAAAGGTTTGTTTGGTTTTGAATGATGCCCTGTGGCGTTTTCCTTTTTCACAAGCAGAACAAGGCTTGTCTTGGGTATACACCAGGGATGGAAGGCCTAGAACTTTGTTCTGTTTGGCCAGGTTGTTGATGTTTTTGAAGTTGAGATGAGAGAGTCTCCTATGCCATAGCCAGTTGATTGTCTCACTTGCCTTTGAGAATAGACAAGTCCCATTCTGAGTCAGGGATGACATGTCAAGGACATATACATAATCCCTCCTAGGGGCAATCAACACAACTTTCTTATTGGCATTAAAGATGGTCCCTCTCTTGTCATCAAACTGAACTATGTATTTGGCATCACATAGTTGGGAAACACTTATCAGGTTATACTTGAGACCATTAACATAAGCTATTCTTGTAAAAACTATACCATTGCAGTTTACTGAACCATAACCTTCAGTGGGAGCTGATGAGTTATCACCAAATACTACTTTGGGTCCTGGTTCTTCCACATATTTGTGTAGAAAGCTTTTCACACCAGTCATACTTCTGGAGCATCCACTGTCTAGATGCCAAGTAGGATCCTTGATGTGTTTCTGCACAAACAGTAAACTGGGTTAGTTTTTCTTGTTGACCCACTTTCTAGTGGGCTTGGTCCTCAGGGACCTTTTGAACTCAGTTAGTGAATCATGGTCTAAAGTTGTGTGACCTGAGCTTTCACATATTTTACATTTTGTGGAGGTTGATGCCTCAGGTGACTGAGAGGTGTTGGTTTGGTTTTTCCTTCTGGACTGAATCACTTTGTCATGTCCTCTGGTTTCATGGGAGGGATCTCCACAGATGTCACATCAATCTTTCATCATACAATCATCAGGAAGATGATCATTGAAACCACAATGAGGACATGGTGAGAAAGGCTTGGCCTTCAGTCTTTGTTTGGAAGGTGTGGCATACTGATAGCCTTGGTTTTTATAAAGACCTCTTGCTTTTAAAGAAGCAGTGTGAGAGATGTGATCATAAGTTTTGTGGTCCTCTTGTTTGCATATCATACAAAACAGGACTCTGTAGCATTTATCAGTGCTGTGATTTGGATAATTGCACAGCTCACATCTTCCTGAGGGTTTGGGTGTGGTCTTTGGTTTGGAAGAACCTGAGGATACTGAGGGCTTTGTAGATTTTGAGTCAGAGTTTTTCTCAGTAGACTCAATTTTCTCACTCAGCATCCTGACAAGTTCAGCAAGCTGATCAACCTTTGAATCAGTGCTTTCTAGCTTCAGTTCAGTAGTTACTGAAGGTTTTTGGTGTTCAGTGGGTGCAGGAGTAGGTCTTTTCAGAATAGTCCTTCCTAACCCTGATTTCTCTTTAGGAGAATGTGGTTGATAGACTAATGGTGCAAGGTCAGAATTGGGTTCCGCTCCCTGAAGTTGTTTCAGTGGAGGGAGTGGTGAATCAGACTTAGACTCAGTGATGGACTCAGTAGGACTAAGTTCATCAGTGACTCCTAGCAGCTCCTTAATAGCCTGACTTTCAGGCTCCAGGATTCTTCCAGTATTAAAATTTGGCATTTTACTGTCAGGATTGTTTCTTTCAATCCAATCACTGGGTTTGGGAGCAAGTTCTTTGCTAGAGAGTATGTTAGTTAATAGAAAAGTTGTAGAATGGCTACTCTCCCCAGAAACTTCAGTGAGTTGATCATCACCCAGACCTGCCTTTTTAGGGCTGGGTGTGAGACTCAGTGTTTCATAAAGTTTGGGGTTTTTCTGAGTCCATTTCCAAATAATTTCCTTTTCTTTCTTAAGTTCTTCCTGAAGAGCTTGATTTTGTTTTACAAGTTCAGAGTTTTGAATTTGAAGTGTAACACTTTCAAGCTTGGCTTGTTTTAAAGCAAGTAATTCATCTCTACAATGATTTAATTCAAAACTCAGTTTGTTAAATTTTGAAAACAAATTAAGTCTTTGCTCTTCAACATACTTAAGATCAACATTAATATAATCTAAGTAAGATTTCCAATCATCATTATCATCCATAGAAAGTAAAAGATTTACCTTCCTCATAGTGATGTTAACCCATTCACCATTTCTTGCATGACTCTTCCCCACAGCAAGTTTGTTGTCATCTGACAGAGCCATCAGGGCACTGATGTGAACTTCATCATCATCAGAGGACACTTCAACCTCATCCCAGTCATATGTTTCAGCAACAAGCCCTTTGTTCTTGGCTTGAGTAGGCTTTGGAGCCTGAGGAGGCTGAGAGACTGTTGAGGATGATTCAAGAAGGGCAAGTTTAGCTTTTGCCTTTCTGTACTTGGCTTCAAAGTCAATTTGAGGGACTTTTTCAAATCTTTGACTAGACTGAAGCATTTTTGGTTGAAATTTGCTGGGGCCTGAAAAAGAGTTATTTCCTGAAAATTTGAAGGATGGTTCTGAGGTTGTTTTTGAAAAACAATCTTTAGCAAAATGTCCCATTTTACCACATTTGAAACATTCAGTATTATCATTTGCTTTTGAAGGGAATTTGTTTTTCTTAAAAAATCTTTTTGAATTAGCAAGGTGTGCTCTTTTATGAAATTCAATTTGAAGATCATTCAGGTACTCCTCACTGGTTCTTTGGTCAACCTCATCATCAGAACCATCCTGAAAATCCTGCACAACACCTTTAGAATAGAAAGCAGTTGATATGGGTGAAATTTTCAAGGCCTTTTTGGTCTCCTGAGCTTTACCAGGGTATCTCCTGGTGATAAGATTGTCTTCATAGACAAACTTCCCATAGATAGCAGGGAGCTCAAGGTTGATCTCATGTTTTGACAGTATAACACCATCATTGGTCAGCTCATTCAGGAGGGTCTTATACCGAGTATAAGTCTCAGAGAGACTTTCAGAATCCTTGGCCCTGAAGGTATTGAATTCAAGCTTCAGGTCCATGATTCTATTCTCTTTGGTATCAGAAAGCCCTTCATAGCTATGAACCAGGTCAGTACATGTCTGCTGGGCAGTGGGACAGTTGATCACTGATTCCATTATATCATCAGGAAGGCATGATATAATGATGCTTTTCAGGTGCCGGTCTTGATTGACCACCCTCCTTTCATCTGGGGTCCACTGAGCTTCAGGTTTAATTAAACCTTGGGTAGTTGTTGGGACATATGGACCATCATTAATCAACTTAATGTAATATGGTTCCATCCCAGTTAAGTAGCAAAGCATTCGCTTTTTCCACTTATTAAATTTGCCAACTTCAAGTCGAGGGGCAGTTGCTGAATAACTTCCACCCTTTTTGTCGACAAATTGGGGAACATCTATGTCAGTCATAGTGGGATACCACTTGTTGGATGACAAATCAGAGGCTCTGATACCACTTGTTGGTCCCCTTTTCTTGGTTAACAGTAACTACAAAGCTAAAGTAACCAAGTTGTATGACTTTAAACAAAGATGTATAAAATGATTAACAATAAAGTAACGTAAATATAAGAGAAAATATTTTCCAACGTTTAATTCTTTATTAGAAGTTAATAAAAAAGAATCGTACCCAAGTGTTTGCAGAATAACACTTGGGATTGAAAACGACAAGTATGGTATAGACTCCTCACTAAACCCAATCAATGTTGAGTAACAACTTTCAGGACCCACTGAGCTATCTTAGGGGTTATGTAGTTATTTGGAGGAGTAAAAGTGGTTTCTGAATGCTTTGCATTAATTGCACAAACTTGTCAACTTTTACTCCTCTCTTATGCTACCTATTTATACACAAGTATAGAACAACTAGTTATACATTGGACATAAAGCTTCCTTAACAATATCTTGAAAGATATTATTCTTCTGGCAAGGAACCTTCATTGAGTTAAGTCCAAAAGGCACTTTCTGATGACAGACTGATTTTTAACCATTTTGGGAAAGTTTGACATTAAAGTGATAAAGCACTTTAATAATGCAGCTCAAACTTTCCCGCCCAGTCCCACCTAAACTTCAGTCTTCTTGTCATCAGTCTTCAGTACTATGAAGTTGTTGAGGAGTCATGGGGTTCAGTGAGTTATTGTCATCCTCACTGAACCCATCACCTTCTTCTTGGCTTAGATCACACTTCACCGAGTTCCGCCTCACTGAATGGAGAACCTTTCTTCTTAGGCTCGGTCTTAGCATCCTGAAGGTGACTCACTGAGTTACTGTTCACTCAGTGACTTGTTTACACATAGGGGATTTTACGTTCAAATCCTTGTTAGAAAAAGATTGGGGAATTCAGTGACCCAACATCTTTGATGATATAAATCTTGATCACTAACAGTTAGCATCTGATTATTATACATTAAGATGGTGTATGCCTAATTATTAAAATGTTCACATAACATTAATGTTACTATTTCAGTATGATAAAAGCTTATTTCGAATATAAGTTCAACGATACAAAAAAGATTTAGTATCATCGAATTGGGGGGAGTATAGTGGTATGACGCCTCCATCGGTTTTGTTACGATTCCGTTGTGACCTACTTATGTATTGATACAAGTGAAATATTTTGTTTGTCATATTTAACGGGAGAAAGCAAAAATGCTTTCAAGTTTTATTCTGCAGGACTGGCAAGTATAAGGTGATGATTTCGTTAAGCATGGTCAATGAGGGCGATAAACATCACATGTTTGCTATTTAACACGCATGGGTAGCAATTGTTATTAATCGTTTATTATGTTATCTGATACTTTGTTCTATTCAAGTTCAATGATACTAATAAACATTAGCACCGTTGAACTCGGGGGATAATAGTGGTATGATACCCCCATCGGTTATGTTACGCTTCGGTTTTAACCCAATTTTTCTATTGATACATGAAAATATTTTGTTTGTCATATCTGATGGGAAAAGGCAAATAGCTTTCATGTCTTAATGTGCAGGAATAACTATATGAGGTTTCACATGCATAACAATTACAAGAATATTTAAACGGGTCGTGCTGAATCACCCCGTTCAATTTTTTAAACGGGTCATGCTAAATCACCCCGTCCAATTTTATATATTGATCGTGCAGAAACACTCCGTCCAATTTTATAAACGGGTCGTGCAGAAACTCCCCGTCCAATTTTATAAGTGTCGTGTAGAAACACCCCGTCCAATTCTATAAACGGATTGTGCAGAAACACTCCGTCCAATTTAATAAACGGGTCGTGCAGAAACACCCTGTCCAATTTTATATACGGATCGTGCAGAAACACTCCGTCTAATTTTATAAACGGGTCATGCAGAAACACCTCGTCCAATTTTATGAGGGTCGTGTAGAAACACCCCGTCCAATTCTATAAACGGATCGTGCGGAAACACTCCATCCCCGTCTAATATTATAAACGGGTTGTACAGAAACACCCCGTCTAGTATTTATTAATAACAAAAGCTTTGATTGTTTTTTAGGTTAATTTTAATATTTAATGATAATAATATTTATTAATAACAAAAACTTCTATTGTTTTTTAGGTAATATAAAGTACATGGGGTATTTATTAAATTTACAAAGTTATTAAATAACATGAAAACAAATAAGTTTACTGACCTTATGATTTATTTAAAATTTAACAAATAAAGTTTTATTAATTATCCCATGACTTTTTTAATTTTTTATTTTATAAAATCGACACACGTATATTTATTCATATTTATTTTGTTAGATGAAAGTTAGATAGGTTTACCCAATTGAAAACAATTTTGATGTTTATTGGTCAACCAAAATGCTTGATTTAAAAATTGAGCTCTTTCATTTGTCAACAGGAAATTTATTTTCCCATTTTGTATATTGTATTACTCCTTCTGTCCCAAATTAAATATTTAACTTTTTACTTTGAGATGTTTTAACTAATCAAAAGTGATTTAGTGGGTAAGAATGATATTTGATTGTGAAAAGTATAGTTGGCGAGATTTTTGTAAAACTTTATGCAATATGATTGTGGATATTTACTTTCGGTCGGAAATATATTATATAAGAAGATGTCAGTTAAGGTTAATTAACATCCTTCCCGAAAAACAAAACAGAGGCCCAATTTAGTGCAAGGTTTTCAAGATCGGGATCCTACTTAAGATCGATTTTGTCTTTGCAAGATCGAAATCGGAAGATCGGATCGGGATCTTAAAATCCTACCATAATGTTATTTTTTAAGTATCATTTGTAATATTATATAAATTTATAAATTATTATATACATAAACAAAAAATTATATAAATGTTTCATAGAAATATTGTCCTAAATTATGATTATAAAATGTATAAGAAGATTAACATGTTGTTTTCTCAATTTTACAAAACACAATTCATAAGTTTGTAGTTTTTTAGTTTGTTAATTCGAGAAAAGTAAGATCGGATCGGATTAGATCCTAAGATCCTATGATCAGGATCGGGATCCTATAAGATCTTAAGCTTTCAAAGATCCTATGTAAGATCCGGATCGTTTTTGCTTTGCAGTATCGTAAAATCGTAAGATCCTAATATCAGGATCGGGATCCTGACAACCATGATTTAGTGAACTACAAGTCGAATGAATGGACTTTGCACTTAATTTTTACTCTTGCATCTTAACTCTTTCAAGTTACCCATTCAGCTTTTAGAAAAAAAACATGACTGAAATCAACGCAATTCATAAGCAGGTAACCCCTAAAATTGCTATCTTTTAAGTTACTGACTGATTTTTAAACTGGTCAAAAGAAGACCGGCCTATTTAGGACTAGCCGGGTCAAGCGTGGCATGTAACTCTTAAAGATATGATGATTTCGAGCCGTTCTTGGTGGTGCTCAATTGAAGTTTTTAACTCACAAATAGGGCAATCTCTAATTTCCGATCTAAGGATATTCAACTGATGAAGGAGTTGCTAACTTGTTGTTTGTTGCCCGTCTGTCCGTCACAAGTATATTACATTTCTTAAGGTCGACCTTTTGCAACCAGATTTTAGCCCCGTTTCAAGTATATTCATTATACTTGTTTGGTTGATGGTTGGGAATAAAAACAAAACTAACTACACCCGCAAGGCCACAAAGCTCAATACCAATTACCAACCATTCAAAACAAACGATAATATCTACTCATACTTGCATTCACAACCACACATGAAAGATAATTTTACAAACGTAAATTCATCAAGAAAATCTCCTTAACGACGCTTCGTTTACAAGCACAAATATATGTAATTATTCATTCTAGCAAAGATATACATGAAATTCTGTAAGTCAAGCCGAATAAAAATCATTAGGCTGGCCACGAAGTTCACGAAAATAGCCTCTAGGGTTAGCTTCAAAGGTAGCCCTTGCTATCATCATCGATGATCTGCCTGGTGCTATCATATATCTCTCCTCGTCCTCGTCCTCGTCTGATGTTTCTCCACAGCAGCAAAAACAACGAAAAAGACTCAAAAACAATGAAGAGATGCACCCGAAAAAGAAGTGACTTATGCACAAGCACGTGAGCACGGCTGCTAGGGCGATGAGATACGGACACGCAACGTCGTACCAAGGGGCGTCTGGTGGATACTCCTTGTTGAATGAATCACTTAAGTAGTGGAAGAAGTCGTTAACGAGGGATATAAACTTATCTAAGATGTCGTCGAAGGTGATGGTCATTTTTTGTTTTTGTTTTTGTTTTCGTTTTCGTTTCGTGCAGTATTGTAATTAAGTCAACTTTATAATTGGTCATTGGTTAGTGGTATAATTGAGAAACAGTCCTTTTGTTATACTTTAACATTATAGTTGAGTAGTTGTTTTGTTGTGTTGGTGGTATGTGGAAGTTTTTTTCACTAAATTCCAACGTTTTTAAAATCGGGATTTTATTTAGAATCATTTTCGTCAAGATCGTAATTGTAAGATTGGATCGAGATCTTAAGATCCTAAAATAATGTCATTTTTTAATAGTGTTTGTAATATTTTACAAATCTACGAATTATTATATATCATAAACAAAAAATTATATAAATGTTTAAGATTAAAGATCATTTGAGAACCAAATTTTTTTTATATAATAAGAGACTAATCTTCACTCTTCATTTTCCTTCCATCTTTATTTGATCTAATAGATAAAATTAATCCCAACAATTTAAAATACCCACTTTCATCATTTTTTTTCAAATATTAATATCTTTCAAACCGTTAATCGTTAAGCGAAAAAACAAATACAGTTACGACGAACATTTAGTTATCTTTCTATAGATAGGCATTTTGACATATTTTCGACAATTTTTTTTTTCACTTTTTTTTCGTGGCCGAAAAAAATCATATGTGATATATTATATGTGATATTAGTGTAATATCATATGTGATATGTAATATCACATATGACATATCACATATGATTTTTTTGGCCACGAAAAAAACGTGAAGAAAACGATTTTTTTTTTGTCGAAAGTATATCATAGTGCTTGTCTATAGAAAGATAATTAAATGATCGTTGCGATGGTGTAATTATTTTTGCTTAACGATTAACGGTTTAAGAGATATTTAATTATAAAAAATGGGTGAAATATAAAAATGGTTTTAATCTCAACCATTGATTTCTTTTTAGATGTATAGTGGGGATGAGTCCCTTCGTATGTGAGGAATCTTTGGTTTTTAAAATAACTCGACTCAATGTTTAATGAAAATGTTGTTCTAAATCATAAATACGGAATGTTTAATAAGAATCACATATTGTTTTTTAAATTCTATTAGGGATAATTCCATATATACCCAAAAGAAACTTCAAAATTCCATATTTACCCAAATGACAAGTTTTCAATGCATGAATACAATGCTTTTAAAGCATGTGTTGGGGAAATATGGAATTATAGTTTTTATTTTGGGTATATATGGAATTGCCCCATTCTATTAAAAGATAATCAATAACTTTGTAGTTTTTTAGTTTGTTGTTCGAGAAACGTTAGATCGGATCAGATAAGATCTTAAGATCTTATAATCAATATCGTGATCCTATAAAATCTTAAGCTTGTTAAGATCCTATATAGGATCTGGATTGTTTTTGCTTTGTATAATCGTAAAATCGTATGATCTTAAGATCAGGATCAAGATCTTAACAATTATGCTAAATTCTATATAAAAAAAGCATTTTCTATTTTAATAAGAAAATTATAAAATACTACTTCCGTTTCAAAATAAGTGTTCAGTTTGACTTTTTGAAATCTTTCTTGTTCAACTATAACCTTAAATATTTTTATTTGTGTTATATAATAATTGATAAAAAGTATATCAATGAAATTACATTTGAAACCCAATCTATTCATATACTTTGCATCAAGTATTATATAACAAAAATAAAAGTATTTAAAGTCAAAGTTGAACAATAAATACATAAAAAAGTCAAACTGAACGCTTATTTTAGTACGAATGTAGTATTTTTTTTATTTGTTTCCTTTGTAACCTTTTTTTTCCTTAAAAATATAAAATAAAACCATAAAAACGCGTAGTCTATATTTTGCGGAAAATAAAATCCCTTTATTTTTTTACAAGACAGAAAATAGGAAACCAAATATTAATATTTATTTATTGTGTTTTCTGTTTTAATCATCTATGTTGTTGAACAAATTTCAAACCAAAGTGAGTCTTGTATAATTATGATATTTTATTTATTGCGTTTTTTGTTTTAATCATTTATAATTTATAATTTTTTTTTTTTTTTTTGGTGCGCATTTTACAGATTCATCTCATTGTTGCTCCTAATCCCAATCTGTATTTCAATTTCAATATCGCAACTTTAACAGTTTGCCGCTATAAATTTTTGTTGCTATGCACAGATACTCGTTTAATAACTATACTCGATTATATATATAGTTAGGATCAAATAAGAAGATTACTTAAAATAAGAAGAAATAAGAAGAACTATAACCGCAAATCCAAGATACACCGACTTAAATTAGATGCATCCCTATATATATGTGTGTGCGCGTGCGCGCGTGGGTCGTTAGAAAAACATTTATGTGAAATATGTCTTTTTTCTAGCACTTGGTTAGTGTTTTTTAACTTATTTTTGGAGAACCAAATCATAGTAATTGGGTATCTAACCTTTTTTTTTTCCTATGAAACTTCCTATTATTGTATCCCGCTAAACAACAAAGGAGAAAATAATAAGTTCATTCATTTAGTGTTAGTAGGAAAGAAAAACAGACCAATATAGAAAGAGAGTAGGGATCTATTGAGAAGAAAACTTAAAATGATAAGAATGAGAAATAACTATAACCTCACATTTGAGATGCATCGACTTGAATTAGATGAATCTCTATTCATTTAGATGCATCCTAATTAGTTTTGAAAGTGATCTTAAAGTGAAAATAACGCAAAGTAGTACTAGCAACAAATTTGACATGAAGGGGACGAAATATACATAGGTTCCACCTAACTTGATGTAATGCATCTAATGCATGTATTTGAATCTGTGGAAAACTAGAAAGGGGAGTTGAATAGTTTTACGTCTTTTTCGTTTTATAAAAGTTTGCTTTTAAAGGATAGATTCAAATTACAAAAACTTTGATGCAAAAATATAGACATAAGTTTGTTCACAATTGTTGTATGAACACTACTTATTTAGATTGTTGAGTAGAAATTATAATTTTATTTATCACACTTATATATATATATATATATATATATATATATATATATATATATATATATATATATATATATATAGGAAGAATAATTAAAATAGAAAGCATAAGAAGTAACCACAACCACACATTCTAGATGTATCTACAAAAATGGATGCATCTTCATTCAAATTTTTCCTCTCATATAAAAATGTGTAGCTAGAATTATTTCTTACCCTTCTCATTTTAATTATTCTTCTTATTGGATCCCTACCCTATATATATATATATATATATATATATATATATATATATATATATATATATATATATATATATATAGAGTTATGATCAAATAGGAAGAATAATTAAAATAAGAATGATAAGAAGTAACCACAACCACACATTTCATATGCACCTACAAAAGTGGATGCATCTTTCTTCACAATTTCCCTCCTAATTTGAAATGTGTGGCTAGAATTACTTCTTACCCTTCTTATTTTAATTATTCTTCTTACTTGATCTCTTCCGTATACATATACATACATACATATATATATATATATATATATATATATCCTTATGGTTTGTTTATATGAAATAAATGTTGTGGAAAACTAGAAAGGGGGTTGAATAGTTTTGCGTCTTTTTCATTTTAATAAAAGTTTACTTACAAAGAATTGATGGTAATTTGTAAAAACCTTTTAAGCTAAAGTATAGATACAAATTAATTCACATATGTCACATAAATACTACTTATTTAAAGTGTTGAATAGAAATTATAATTTCATATATCTCACTTAAATATAAGTATGTATTTATATGTGTATATGTGTTTTAATGATTGTATATACTTTTAATTTACTAATGTATAATTAATGTTTTGAATGGAACCTAGTTTGATCTTTATGTGAAACCAATATATGCACAACACACAATAATAATAATGTACGAGAAGCAAGTAAGTAAACAAGTAAAGAATGAGGGATGGAAAGATCAAACCGAGAGACAAAGGATTTATAGTGGTTCGGCTACAAGGACACATTCCTTGCCCTACTCCACTCCCCGAGCACCGAACTCGAGAGTTTTCTTCACTAAGTCAATAACCTCCCTTATGGCGGAGAAAACCGTACACACCAAATGCTTACACCAATTAACGACACAAAGCAAGGTGTCGAGTTCTAATCGTAGCTAGAACCAATCTCATACCAAATAACACACCACAATTTCTTCACACCTTTGACTTCTTCAATAAGTCTTCACACCACTAGTATCTTCACGCCTTCACAAAATTCTTCACAACTTCAATGTCTTGCAACTTCACAACTTCAAAGCACCAATGTCTTCACAACTTCAAGCCAATAATATCTTTGCACCTTCAAGCCACTTGAGTCTTCACAACTTCAATCTACTAATGTCTTCAAGTCTTCTCCACTTGAAAGCTTCACTTTCTTCACTACTAGTCACTATTGCCACTCTCTCCTATCTTCACTATTATCCAACACTACTTCTTCACTTCAACTTCCACTACACACTTACAATAATTCTAGATTCTACAACTAAATCTAGCAAACTAATACATACACCTTATTCACCAAAATATGAAAGATTAACAAGATGAAACAAACAAACAACTTAGATAGCAAGATGATACAAAGTTGTAATACTTCTAATGAAAGTATTCTTCTCTTTGCACTTGAGTGTTGAGGCTTGAATCACTTTGAAACAAAGATCAAAGTATATAAGATCAAAGGATTTTTAGAGGATGGAGAGGGATGTTTAGATCAGAAAGTTTTTAGTGCAAAAAGGTGAGAAAAATATGTGGAATGATCCAATATTTATAGGGCCAGAAAATACTGTTCTGGAGCGTGCCGGTCCCCTTAATGATTAAGGGGGACCGCCCTCCTGAACATTGGATTTTCTTGTCCTTTTGTGAGGGGAATTTTTCTGGATTAGATTTGCCATTTTTGGTTGAAAATTTGAATTCACAAATTTGTAATGAATAAAACATATTCTTTTAATTCCAAAAATGTTTTAGAAAAGATATAAAATGTTTTGTAACATTTTATAATTATCTAGTGATTAACAAAAATGTTCCTTTGATCTTGTAATACATTAGACATTTTGTTTATTCACACCTTAAGTGATTTAATGGTAAAGATGAGTATTTACTACTAAATACTTGTTTATGTCATAATCTTTGGTTTGATGAGTTTTCGTTTTGTGATTATCAAAACATAGAGATATCGAAAGATATGAATAACGTTTGTAGTCATTTATTTATATCAACAATCTCCCCGTTTTTGATGATTACAAAACCTAAACTCATTAAATCCAAAAATTAATTTTTAGACAAGTATTTAGTGAGTTTATATTCACTTCTCCCCCTTTTTGTAAAATCAAAAAGCTTTAAGCCAAAAGGAAGTAAGCTCCCCCTTGATGTATGCTCCCCCTCGTTTGAGGGCACCAAGGGTTCGAGAATTGGAATTCTTGCAAGAAAAATATTAGAAGCACAAGCATAGCAAAAGCAAACACATATATCATAATACCAACAAGTAATAGGCATGGCAAAAGATAATAAGGAATACATATTAAGTCATTCATTGATAGAAAATGATTATGTCAACCCATAATCATTGTTACAAAAGCCATAACTATAGAATACTAAGACTAAGTATAGCATCCTATTGTGCTAACAAGGAGTGTCACCAAACTTTCTTGAATCCCAAAATGGTTGAAAGGTTTTATTTGAAAATGAGAAACATAAGCATATAAAATGCTTGGTGGTTTAGTGGAGATAAACTTTTGGTTGCATGGATGTTGGTGAGTTTGGAGATGTAGAACTTGTAGGTGGTGGGTTAGAGATAGGGTTTGTTGATTGAGGGTTTTGATGTTGTTCAAGTGATGATGTTTGTTGAGATCTTGTAAGAAGATACTCAATCCAAGTGAAGTGCTCATTCAAGGCAATGGTTTGTTGTTGAAGGAAGATGCAACAAGGGTAATTGTTGACATGCTTCTCAACTCGGTTGATGTTGTGTGGTGATGATGGTGAGCTTGATTGGGTTGGATCCAAATTGCGTTGCGCAAGATGTAATGCTAAAAGAGCACTAAGCTCATGAGCCTCTTTTAACTCCTCAACGAACTTCATTTGTTCGGAGGAAGGTGATGATGGTGGAACATGATGGTTGTCTTGGGTGAAGGTTTGAACATGCAACATAGGAATGGCATGTAAGGTTGTAGGATGTGGTGGTGGTACTCTTGGTGGTGGAGACATGGTTGAGCTTGGGTAGTCATGAAAACATGAAATGGGTGGAAGAGGTTCTCCAAGAGTGAGTGGTGTTTTTGTTGAATGAGCAACATGTGAAGTATTGATTAAGAAATTGGGATTGTTGTTTTGGGATTGAGCATGCTCATCATAAGAAGAAGCATGAATGAGGGAATGAGTGGGTGATAGGTTGTGAGATGAGTCACTATTGTGGGTTTGAGGTTTAGTAGTTGGTTGACTTGGAACAACATCACTTGAGTTATGACAAGAATCAAGTTTCCTCCTCCAAACGGGTTTGACGGAGATCCTTGCGGTTCTTGAAATCTTAGGTTTTTGTTTGTTGGGAGATGACATGTTTGGTTGTGATGGCATTAATGATGGGAAGAGGGTATTTATAGTGTATGAGAAATGTGGTTTAGGAAGGTAAATTTTGAGGGATAGCATGGGACAAAATATGTTTGTGAATTTTGGGAAGTATAGGCTGAAATGGGTCAAAAAGTGATAAAGAAAACAGTATCCCCGACCATCAGATGGCCGGTCCCCTTAATTAGGGGCCGGTCCCCTTAATCATTAAGGGGGCCGCCCATCTGGTGATTCCCAGAATGCCAGAAATGGGTTTTTGGCAGAAAATTTTCAAAAAGGTTGTGTTTTTGGATTTGGATTCAAGTAAGTTCAACTCTTTGAGGCAATATAGGGCATACTATTCATGAATGTAGAGAGTGATATAGAAATAATTGAATTAGGCAATTAATTTCTAATAATCATGCTATCTAATAATTCATCAATTAAGATATGCAACTAAGAAGGCAATAAGTCAAATAAGTAAAATGTGTAACTATATGAAGATGATAACATTAAGTCTAGAGCAAACATGTTGATGATTGTTAACAAGTAACAAATAGGTGGATATGATTGTATGGACTTCAAGACTTGTTACAAATAAGGTCCATATGGGCAAGCTATGATTCTCATGAGATGATTTGATGAAATTGTGAATGTCATTTCCAATAGAAGTGTATGACATATGTGAGAAAGTCAAATGTGTTTTAAGCAAAACGTTTTTAGTTTTATTCAACAAAGTTTTGAAGTAAATTCAAGTGTGCATTACAATAACACAAATTGAGTTTTGTTTCATAACGTATAAAAAGAATTTCAATCTTATTTTTGATTAAAATAAGGTTGTGAAAGAAATTTTAGTTAAGTAAATTGTTAAAAAAAATTATTTCATTCAAAAAGAGAGAAGTTTTAACCATGATTTTTTGATCATGATAATCAAGGAGTTGCAAGTGAAGGATTTGAAATGGAAGCTTATCATGCTCAAGAGAATCAATTTAGCCCATTGTCATACATAATCATCTCTAATGACATCTAAAGGTATTAAAGTGAGATGATAGATATTTATGATCTAAATGCAACGGGATAGGAAGGAGTAGAGTAAATAGTTCATGGATACAAGATAGGCATTCATATATATATATATATATATATATATATATATATATATATATATATATATATATATATATATATATATATATATATATATATATATATATATATATATATATGTATGTATACAAATAACATCATAATGTCAAGTTGCAAACAAGTCTCAATTATAATACATCTATTTATGCAACTAGTAAGATCATATAGATAAAGTGGAAAGGTTCTACTATAGATTATAGAAGATTAAGAAGAATGATAATAGATTAAACAACAAGAAGGTTTATAATGCTAATATCATGTATGCATATATTAGTGTTAGTGATCTAAAAGCATGGCAACTTATAAGTTAAATCATATTCACATATTAATTAAAACATTCTAAAATATAATGTACTATTGGCAAGTTTTTGAAAAGAAAACTTATCTAAGGTCCAACTTTTCTTTAAGAGTGGGCATGACGTTGATAGAAGAAATCTTAAGAGTTAGTCCAAAACATGTCGAAGTAGCCAAGTAATATTCCTATGAATAGAAATCAAGGGATCTGGATCCGAGATGCTCAATCGATCACACCAATCATCACATGTCGTGAAGGCTAATAGAAGTAGTACTTAGGAGGCTTCATCTTGAAATAGTAACGGACACACCATGATACCAATACTCCAAGAGTGAAGAACAAAATGCCGAGACAAGAAGATTCCCGCAACGACGTCATAGGCGAAACATTAGCAGAATGTGAAACGACGTGATAGAAACCAATATCCGTCAAAGGTAATAGAGCGAGATGAGTAAATCAACACGTAATAGACTCTTCGTTCGTTAATTACCTAAACATGATAAACAGCTTGGTACCCAGATTCTCATGGGTCCTAGTTGGTTAGATGAGAACATCCATTGCATTTGAATGCACATGATGGGGATGTCATCGATAAGTACAAGAATTCATCAATAGTTTGTTTTAATTAACAAACAATGACTTTCTTGACTAGAGTAATAAGTAATGAATGTTAATAGTATTAGTTCTAAATTTATTCACTAGGTTTAACAAATTTTATTTGTTTTGATACATTTGTTGAAGGATCATTTACGATAAATCCTAAGCCGGTTTTATCATAAAATGGCTTTTGAATGTTGAGAAGATATTTTAAAGATTTAGAACTATTTTCGAACTTTGCCAATGTTTTTGCTTTTTCATTTTCCATTTTAATTTCATGTTTGTAGTCTCGACATTTTTTACATTCAAGATCGATTTCAATATTACTTTTAAGTCTAGACATTTTATCTTCTAAAATGATTTCTTTTTCAAAGTTGTTTTCAGCGGATGTTGAAAATTCGTTCTTAAAAATAATTTTTGAGTCAATGTTGCAAAAATGTTTGAAGTTGTTTTCCATTTTTAAAAATTCTAATATAAATTGATCATATAAAAAATATTTGGTTTTGGATTGTACCTTATTTGTAGTTGTACATTCTTCACATGCTATATGGTGATCAATTCCATTTTCCATGTCGCTCCATGTTTTGTTTGTAGTTTCACTTGGATCTAGAAACATGTAGTTCTTGCCATCAATACTTGTGTTCTCATTTGTTTGAATATTCTCATAAGTCGTATTATCATCGTCTTCTTTGCACTTGTTGCACCATGATTTATTCACGCTCTTTCTTCGGATTTGGCTCATGTATTCTTAGTTGTAGATACCTTCAATGATCACATTTGAACTAGTAGTACATGTGTTTATTTCAACTAAATATTTATTTACTAAATTTTCTAGATTAACTATTTCTTGTGCAATATCTAGTTTATCATCTTTGATTTTACATTTCTCTTGGTGAATCTTTAAAAGACATTTTCAAATATCATTTGCCGTTTTACAACGAGATAATCTTTCATATTTAACTCTTGGTAGAGTTTTGAAAATAAGTAATTTGGCTTTAGTGTTTTTATCAATTTTAGTTTGAAGATTATTATGTTGATTTTCAAAATCTATTTTGGTTGGTTTAAGATCACCCATTGAAATGATATACCAAAGATCAAGATCTATTGATTTCACATAATTTTCAAATTTGTTTTTTCATTCAAGAAAATGATCATTTTCAAATAAAGGTGGTTGTTGTGCAAATTTCCCTTCTACATATTTTTCAAATTCCATAGATCGTTACAAGTTTTAAAATACAATCTATTTTAAAAATCTTGCTAGACGTGGCTCTTGATACCAATTGTGAAAAACTAGAAGGGGGTTGAATAGTTTTGCGTCTTTTTCGTTTTAATAAAAGTTTACTTACAAAGAATTGATGGTAATTTGTAAAAACCTTTTAAGCTAAAGTATAGATACAAATTAATTCACATATGTCACATAAATACTACTTATTTAAAGTATTGAATAGAAATTATAATTTCATATATCTCACTAAAATATAAGTACGTATTTATATGTGTATATGTGTTTTAATGATTGTATATACTTTTAATTTACTAATGTATAATTAATGTTTGAATGGAACCTAGTTTGATCTTTATGTGAAACCAATATATGCACAACACACAATAATAATAATGTACGAGAAGCAAGTAAGTAAATAAGTAAAGAATGAGGGATGGAGAGATCAAACCGAGAGACAATGGATTTATAGTGGTTCGGCTACAAGGACACCATCCTTGCCCTATTCCACTCCCCGAGCACCGAACTCGACACTTTCTTTAACATCTTTTGATTATTTAAATTCAAATTTTGACCCTTTGCTATGAACCCTTTTGCTATTATGCACCTTTGATTTGAATCTCATAATATGAATCTTTGATTTTGACCTTCGACTTGAACCATTGCTATAATTCCTTTGTATGATCCACATTTGATCGATCCATTTTTGTCATGATTTGCTTGATATTTGTTGCATGTTATAGTTCTTATTCTTATAGCATTCCTATGCTCTATTTGTTGCCCATTATTTGATTAATTTGTAGCCAGTCATGGGGAGTCCATGGCCTTGCCACTGATGCACCAGTGGTATTGACACTATCTGTGGAGGTGGGTTTTAGTCCACAGCGTTCCCTTTAAGCTAGCTATTCAGGCCTATATTTATTATTGTATATGTTTACTTAGCCTAGAGCTTTGTGCATATATATTTGTTTTTGCACGGAGCGTATGGATGCATCCTAGGTACTTTGTTTCATTTTGAATTTGGTGAATGGGTATGTGTGTGCGATACACTCCATTTCATATTTGGTACATCGAGCTAGCTACTCTATGTACAATTTGATATATAATTGTTGGGCATTTCTGTTAGTTCTACTTTTATATGATCCTTATTATCTTGTCTCCTCCATGGTGATTGACTCATGCTTGCCTTACTTCATTTTGCTTACACTTATGATTCGTTTCATTTCCGTTGATTTGTTTGATATTCATTATCCGTTTTTCCATTCGTTCATATTTTATTATATGCTTCCATATTCTTTGATTTGTATCTCAGCAGGTTTTCTTGGACTTATGTCGTATTCACCTTCGTTTCCTTTGTTTATTAGTTTTTATTTGTTTATATCTGTTCACTTGGCTTTTTAAGCTCAGCCGCATTTCTTTTCCTGCGGCAGGTTTTAGAAGTAAGCTGGATTGGGTGAAGAGTGCTTAGGAGCTCTTAGTGGACTACACTGTTGATAGCTTCTCATGGATTAGAGAATAGACTTTGAGATTCCCTTTTGGTTTCTTAGTTTGTAATTAGTTTGGAATTTGTAATGTTTAGAATTAGTCCTTTATCTTTTCTTTAGAACTGTTTTGTGAACCTTTTATTAATAATGTATTCCGCTTGCTTATGTTCTGATTTGATCCCATAATGTTACACTTTAGCCCTTTTCGGGTTGGGGCGTTACAATTATGGTATCAGAGACAGGTTTGATCGGCGGATTCAAAGCCCGTAGAGCTTAGGCTATGACCTGTGAGTATTAGGCCCTCTAAGTTTTGCACCATAAGAGTTAGTGAACAACCGTTGAGAACTGGCTTAGGATTGCCACTTTGAAACTTAAGTTATGACCGGTGAGGATTGGGTAGACTATTGGGCATTTGTTAAGTATCCTTGTTTCCGCATTCACTCTGATTCGTGCTTTGCTTTTAGTTAAGCTCTTTTAAGATTTTCTCTTCCGGAGATTTGAAACTTATAAATCTGCACAACATGAGATTAATGACCATGTAAGTTTCGAATGTGTTGAGAATTCTTCAGTAGTGTTTGACATTACACAAGCTTTGTTTTCTTTTGATTCAAACCTCTAATTCATTTGTTAACCCTTTAGATGCCTCTCCGGGCATTCTGAGAATTCGTATGACCATAATGTGTTTGACACATTCTGTGAAACCTCTTGCTTTTGACAAGCATATTTAAGTTTCCCTACACCATTAGATTTTGCCTTATCCAGTTTTATTCCTATGAGAAGTCTTATGGTGATCAACCACGAGTATAGGAATGTTGTCCTTCACTTCTGAATGGTAAGATTTGCTATGCTGATCTGTCGTTCCTTGGAAACTTAAATTCGATGTCATTCTGATATGGACTGGTAGACTGAGCATCAAGATACTAACTACTGTCATACTGCGTCTCTCATTTGACATTTTGAACCACTTTGATTTATTTTGCCATGATTTCTGATTGTTAAATTTTGTTATCCTTACTACCCTGGAAACTCGTACGATACTTTCACAGTTGTGAAATTTTCCTAGAATCTATTCTTGTACAAAGTGGGAAGAATCTCACCTTGAGAGTCATTCTGCGATCTGAGATTTTCTGATATAATCCCTTAATGAACCACCAAGATTTACACCAGATTGTGAAATTGCTTTGACCTAGCACTGAGCGATTGTTTAGTCACGACTCGAGGTTGAATATGATTTCCATAAAGGCATGTTTATATGATGCAAGTATTATGACGCCTGGCCAACGTGATAATAATTACATCATATAACTTGAACTTATGGGGATCATAGGATGTCTTTGAGAAGTACCTGAGAATAGTAAGGTTTGATGAGACAAAACCCTATCCGTATAGAGCGAAGTTTTTCCTAATTTTGAAACTCTGTATTAAACAGCACCAATCAAATTGAGAGAACTAGAGGAGCAGCAACCAAAAGATATGAGATAGCTTGTTTGTCGTAGTGTATCTCTTTGGAGTGTTTCAGTTTTATTCGCAATGAAGAAGGATAAGAGCAGGAGACTTGTATTGACTACTGGAAGCTGAATCATATTTCTTTAGGAACCATCATCCCCTACCTTGAATCGACGATGTATCTGATTAGCCTTAGTACGGGAGTTTCCTTTAGATGGATTTATGGCTTGAAGTTATTTTTGGAATTGCCTTTCGTATACGTAACAACCCTTATGACTGTTAGGGACGCTAATAGTATTAGCTGATGCTTTGAGTGTTTTATGGACTTGATGAATCGTGCCTGATATTGTCGTTTTAGTATAGTGATTATTTTTTCGAAGAAATGCTTAGGAAAGTATTTCCCCGGGTCGTATCCCAGCGAAGGTGTGAATGGAATTTTCAATTCCTGAATCGTGAAACGTATTGTGAAAGTAGTAAAAAGTGATTTTTAATGGGATTACACTAATGAAATAGTAAATGAAGCACAAATAACCAACTAAGCACGTAAATCAAATAAACAAACTTAAAACGCAACGTAAAATCGAAAACGTAAGCTTAAACGTAAAATAAACGTTAGCGTACGAAATAAAACGCGAATTTTAAGCTACGTTGAAAAGTTAAAAATGATAAAAGAAAATTTTGAGAAAAAGTAAAATATTTTTTTGACTTTTTAATTATTTTTTATGAATTAAAAACTAATTAACTAATTAAAAATTAAAAGAAAATGCAAATAAGGTGATAAAAATGAAAATTAAATTTTAAAAATTATAAAATAACTGAAACGTAATTTTAAAACTTAAAACTAATTTTTTTTGGCATTTTGTGTAATTTTTGGGAATTAAAAACTATTAAATCTAATTAAAAATTCAAATTAAATTCAAAATAAAGGGGGAAAATGCAAAATAAATTTCTAAAATTCTAAAATAAATGAAAATAATTTTCTAAAATATTTTTGGAATTTTCTAGGCTTTTTCTGATTTTTTTTGGAATTTTTAGTAATTAAAAAGTATTAAATTTTTATTAAAAATAAAATAAAATAAGAAAAATAGTAAATGAGCTCAGAAAAATTTGAAAAAATTACAGAAAATCTAAAATATTAAAATAAGCTTGAGAAAAAATTTTGAAAGTAAAATATGCCATAAAACTGCTTATTAGCTCATAACTGCTTAAAATAAAGTGTTTATTGATAAGCACTTTGACCAAAGTTTGACCTAAACTTAACCCAAATGATTTTTAGACTAAAATAAGCTTAATGCAACAGAACTCAGACCAATGGTAACTCAGATACACAGATAAAGACCAAATCAGTTCCATTAAGCATTATGAAATAAGCAAAGTTCAAACAAATTAAGCTAATGAACACCAACTCAATAAGAACATCATAAGGCATAAATGAACTTAAATGAACAAATAAACTCAGATTATGAATGGAAAAACAAAATGCAGGCCTAGAAGTAAAACAGGTATTCAGCTAATGACCAATTGAGTTGAAATAAGCAAAATGTGATAAAAGCAATAAGCATTCAGCAGAAGTTCATAGAACAAACTCAACTAGAAAAACTTCTATAGGCACCAGGGAAGTCAAATAGACAACTAAATTCAGATTATGATCGCCTAAACACAGTTGCAGGCCTAAACTTAAAAACAGAAATTGGTTCAATACACTAAAATGACAGGCCAAATAAGCAGTCCTAATAAGCTGAGAAATGTGAACTTAAGGGGGCAAAAGCTTACCTACACTACTGAGAGCTCAGAAAACCAAAAATTACTAAATTCCAAACCAAATTGAACCCTTAAATGGAGCCTGGATTAGATGCTCATGAAATAGGTATGTAGAACTCTTTTGACTTTTGATTTTGCAACAAAACTTTGACTAATCCCAAATTTAGAAGCTGAGATCTTTCCTTAGATGTATGCTAATGAGATTTAACTACTAACAATGCTTATCCAAACACAAAATGCAACTACTCACTAAATAAGCAAGAACATATTTGAAATTAAGCAGGCAAGAATCACGTATTAAACTAACTTTGACTTAGCTATTATGTTATATGTTCTATGTACTTACTAAGCTGTCTATGCCTAAAGTTAACTGTATATGCAGAGATCTCAGAGAAATTCCCATAAGAGCACACAGAAAGCTATAGATCCAAACACCCCTATTTATGACTGTGAAAACTATGATTCTAAGGATTAAGCTTAAGAGTTCCAAACCAATGATCAAACTTGATATAAGAGCTATTGAAATAGTAAAATCAAGCAAAGGATTACACTAATACCATACAACAGATTACTCTACAATTAAGCAGGTGGAGTGCAGGTCTAAACTAGAATCTATAAGTACCAAATATAAGCACAATTTTAAGCAACAATCAACTAAAAAAAACTAAATACCAGATTAAAGCAGGACTTAAGCTAAAAAATAAACAAATGAAGAATTTAGATAGAAAACTTACTTGGTGAGATTGCTAAATGGAGAGTATGTATTAATGAAACTAAGTAAACTCATACAAAGCTATTGAAGAGCTTTATGAGCTTATCAAAAGGGGAGTGAGCTTATTAGAAGCTTATGTACCCTCAGCTATTTTTTTTATATGAGATAACAAATAATGTAAACTGACATTAAACCTTAATCAAATAGTAATTCAGATTGTCAAATCTTCAATTAACAATAAAGCAGTAATTAAAAAAAAATACATGAAATAAAATTGAATATTAACCAAATAAATGAAAGCTGAATTAAACTTTGTATTAAAAAAAAATAAACTGAGTACAATTTGAAGAAAGCAGTGAAAATAAACTGAAAATTACATGAAACTTATAACTACTCCTAAATTCTAACCTACTCCTACTCTAACAATTTATCCGTGAGTGAGGAGAGGGCTTTATATAGGTGAGCTGAGGAGAGAAGGATGAAGGTTCTAGGACTCCATGTCATCGATCCACGCCTTACTTGTGCTTCTTTGAGTCCCTATTAGCCGTTTGATCGCCTTGGCCTCCAATCTTCCAATTCCATCCGTTGGATTAACTTTTTGTGATGTGATTGATCATGCGTGTGCTCTCTCATTGGTCCATGTTTCATTCCCTGACCCTTCTAGAATCCCAATGATTGGGTAATAATATTTGTACGAGGTTAATTGAGGTGGGGGTAATTTTAGGGTTCTTGGCTACAGTGAAATTCTGGGTAAAAATGATTTTTAGGGGGCGGGAATAGGTATTTGGGGATTTTTATTATTTGGGTGTGGGTTGACCGAGTTGGGTGAGGGTTTGACCGGGTATGTTTGGTGGACTGGGTAGGGGTTTAAGGAATGGGCTTAGGCTTATTGTTTGGGCTTGGCAGGTATGGATTAGATTTTTAGTATAAGTGTAGTTTTTATTTTAGGATAAAAGTGATAGGTTTTTAAACTTCAAGGACCAAATTTGTAAATCTGAAACTCAAGGACTTGTACTATCACTCTTCCAAAGCTTATTCCAAGGGCTTCTTTTGTAAATCCATAATTCATTAAGGACCAATATTGATTTTTCTTCAATTATTTCTTTAAGGGACTATTTTTGTAAATATCTGAAACATAGAGGACTGAAATTGCCAATTCTTCAAAACTTTTTCCCAGGGACTAATTTTGCAACTTTAGGAATTCCTGAGGACTTTTCATGACATTTTGAGCTTTCTTTGATCATTAAGTTTCCCCGGATCCGGCTTTTGACCTATTTCCATTCTCGTGCTCGTTTTTGTCGGTTTTGGCTTTGTTTTTGTCTATTTTTTACATATCCGTACCTGCACATACACAAATACAAAAACACACATTCTCTTGTCATATTTGGTTAACATTTGGTGTATTTGGTCTGATTTAAGGCTAAAATGGATGTGTGAAAAAGCACACATCAGTGCCTTTCGTGAGTGCTTAGACAAAGTTGTCATAGTATGACATCTTAGTAGATTCAGAGACGAAGAAGAAACATAAGAATCATTTTCGTATTAGGGTGGAAATGTGAGGGTCATTTGTATATTCTAGGAGCATGATATTGGTTGGAAGATGTTCACGACTTGCGTTACCGTCGAGAAATTTTATGAGTCAGGAAAAGAAACTTAGCTTGGAAGAGAACGGAGTTTTGGAAAAGTTGAAATAGAAATTAGCTTCCATACCTTCAAGTGAGTATCAATTTTGAGATGTTTCGAGAAGAGACTTGGTTATGCCCTTATGCAGGACGGAGAAGTTATTGCTTATACATCAAGACAACTAGAACGGTTGAGGAGAATTATTCAATGTGTGACCTTGAGTTGGCGGCAGTGGGGTTTGCTCTCAAGATTTGAAATTATATCATTCATGAAGATGAAATCCAATTACAGATTTTGGGAAGCTCAGGAGCAAGATGACGAAGCTATGATCTGTGAAGATTGGGAAGAAATTGTTACAATGGGGATACAGTCCTACTTTTTCTATCCTTCTTGGTTGTACTAAGATGTGCAAGGGATCTAAAGCGGGATTTGAATTTTCATGAACCTTGGAACGAACTCTCCACGCACACTTAAAAAGGTTGACAAAGTTTGAGTTATGGTGGATCATTTGATTTAGTCAGCTCGCTTTTGCCTATTAGGATGAGTATTCAAGTTTGCATAAACACTTTGATAAGACGATTATTCAACTGCATGGCGCACTCGAAGTGATTGTGCCAAAGATTTGCATTTTACCTCTCAGTCCCAAGAAGAACTACTGAAGGCTTGAGGGACCAGATTCAAGTATAGTAACGCTTTTCACCTACAGACTAAGGGATAAGCATAACAACCATTCGAACTTGGAAGAAGTGTTGAGCAGGAAGTTGACAAGTGTGTGGTCTGATTGTGTTTGCTCATTGAGATTGATGGCATACAAGTGACAAGGTTTTTCTTTTCAAATTTGATATGAATAGGGATGTAGAACACTTTCTGGTTGAGTTAAGTCGGAAAGCTGCTCATTGAATGCATGGAGTTAATTACAATGACTAATGGGTTAAATTCATTGTTGAAGAGGAAGCTTGAATGTTAGACAGGAAATTATGTGTCCCATATGATGTTTTCTGTACAAAAGAGTTAGACATTTTGGCATGTAAGGAAGATTTGATTCGTGAGATGTTAGTCCTTAGATTCGTTCTTATCCGTGCAGTTATCATATCTATCTCGTTATGTACTCGGATACGATTCGATAATTTGATATGTTCTTAGTTAATCGTCAGTACGAATAGGTCACCAACCTCGTTAGGAAACTTTTGGTACGTTTGATAATTTGATGTATGTTTATCTGATCCATTTTGCATGTCCCTTAATACGTTTAGCACCTGATGTGATTCGTGAAGTTTTCTGCCATCTAGCATCACTTCCGTATTTATTCCAGATTCATCTAATGTTCATGTATCTCCTTGTGAGATTTCGACTATCATCTATTTCATATTCATTTCGTATTCGTTGGATCAGATTTGTTTTCTGTGGAGAGCCCGGGGCTATCCGTTTATTCAGATTGAGTCATGAGAAACTTTGCCGTTTGTAAAATTTCCTTGAAGAAACTATTCTGAGCAAGTTAATCACTTTCTTTTCATTTCATGAATTGGTACGTTTCCGTTTGATCTCTTCATTTCAATTTCGCGGACTAAATTATCTTTTTAGGAGGGAAGAGTTGTAAAACCCTAAAATCTGAAATCCTAAAATAGGGTCTAATTTGAAATACCCAAAATACTTTTAAATTTTAAACTTTTGTAAAGACATTTGATAATCTAAAACAATAATTCTGGTTACATCGCGATTATAACCTAAGTATATAACTCGTCAATAATTAAACGTATATACGTAATGCGAATATTTGAACTATGTTTAAAACAATTGTACACGTTAAAAATATGTGTGTCACGTTTTCTTTTAAGCTCTAGCCGATCCCTATGTTTGTTACATTTAAATATACTCTTGAATATGTTCTAAAATTGTGAATAAGTTATCTTTGGCAAACCTCCCAATCAAATCCCCCTAATGTCGGCTATTCCCTTGTTTAGCTCTCATCTCACACGTTTTCTATCTCACAACTGATCCACACATTTCTTTCATCACACACAAAAAAACAAGAAACTAAACCCTAATACTCTAAACAAGTTCACGGTGCCTGCTACCTTTTCTTGATCCTTTTTCCGTTCGATTCAAGGTGTGCAACGGTAGTCGTGATAGTGATTAGTTGCTGTTCGAAGGATTTTTGATCATGGGATTTAATTCTGTTCGAAGGTAGAGGCGTGTACGTGGGTTTTGGTTTCGGTTCGATAGGTTGTGTGGTGCTGAATTCGGTGGGTTATTGCTTGAATAGTCGATCCTCAATTTCGTTCTTTTCTTTGACACGCTCCAAGGGTAAGTATAGCGCAACCATGTTCGATTTCTCTCTACTTGTTGCGGATTCGACCATGTTTTAAGTCTCCTTTTTGTTCGATAATACAACCACATGATATAATAAACAAGTCGCATAAAATATGGACATACATGTATGATATCTGTTAAAATCATGAAATCTCATAACCAGTAGCGAGAACTTTAGAAAGGTTTTGCATGAAGGATAACCTCACATGAAATGATAAAAACATACGCATGAATCTTATAGTCAATATGGAGTTCTGTTGGTTTTCGAATGTAAACATGCATCATATTCGAATATACGTTTATATAACGTTTGAAGCTTCTTTAGATCGCGACAGAACTGATGTACGACCTATAAATTTCAGTTTTATTTGGCTTCTATTTGATTTATAAACATGTTAACCTAACCAGCGGCGAAGCTAGAAAATTTTCAGTGGGGGGTCAGGATCTAAATTTTTTTTTTCCTAACACTATTTTACGGATAATACCGAAATTTTGGGGGGTCGTAACTGAATATACCAAAATTTTTCTACACGAAAACTATGTATTCCCTACATCGCAAAAAATTTTTTGGGGGGGCGGGGAGGGGCGTAGCAGCGCCCCTGAACCTAACTCTATAATCGACCACCTAGAAGATAGAGTGCATGCATGTTTTCTGTTAATATATCACATAGTATAATGATTTGAAAAACGTAAAACAAATAGATACGTTCATAGTGCTTTTCGACTACTTTTCGACTCGTACATTTTCCGTTTGATTTGCCTTAAATTCGAACTAATATAGGAAAGTTACAACAAATCTATATACTAGCTGAAGTAAAAGGAGAAACATATGCATAATCTATTCTGTTTCGAATCGAAAATAGGTATATAAAAAAATGGCGAATTGTGTTTTAAATAAAGGTGTCACAGATTGTTTCAAAAGAATAGAGGTCGCATGCATCTTTTTTTCGAATCGAAATAAAAGGGGTAGGAAATGTTTCGATCTAAAATTGTAAAGACTTGTTTCGTATCGAAATCAGTTGGAGGAGCAGGACTTATTATTCGTGAGTTTTGATCTTTTAAAACACGACACCAACATGTCTTGAACCTAATATGATATGAGCTAAAATGGATGTATGCATGCATGTTATTATATATGCTTCAGAAAAATAAAAGGATTTGGCACGACTGTTTTTGATTTCGAAATGAATTAAAAAGGTTAAATAGTGATATAAGTAAACTTAATAGGTAAAATGGTGATATTTACACTTGAGACCTTAAACTTTGCAACATTGTCATAAATGAACCCTAACCTTTTATAATGTTCATTTCAAGTAATTTAACTTAATTAATTATTAATTGACTAATCTTACTAATTATGGACACTTACTAATACAGGAAACTTACTTAAAATAGAAAGTTACAAAGTGGTAAGCATACTAAAATTCAACTGGACATAAAATAATACTTGATTATTATATTCGTGTAGATCCAGTGAAGAGGGAGTAGTTGTCATCTCTGTGTGATCATCTTTGGCTCTTGTTTGCTTTCGTTAAGGTACAGATACTCTAACCTTTCAGTAAGGTTTCTTATGACTCATGATACGTTCCATTGCCACTATTATGATTTCTGATCTTTATACGCCTGATATCCTTGGTTCATTTGATAGTATGATTTCGTATGAAGACCCTTTTAGAAATATAACCTGATGGCTTTTGAGAAAAACTGTTTTTCAAATGATTTCTGTGATTACGATACGATACCAGTTTTATATGAAGGTTTTATGAATTTTATGAAATGTGTTTTTAAAAGAATACTTTTACGATAAAAAGGTTTTAAATAATTTTCTAAAGTCCTTTATCTGTTTTATTCTCTAAGAGTTCTCATGACTTTCTTTAATATCTTTTGATTATTTAAATTCAAAATTTGAACCTTTGCTATGAATCCTTTTGCTATTATGCACCTTTGATTTGAATCTCATGATATGAATCTTTGATTTTGACCTTCGACTTGAACCATTGCTATAATTCCTTTGTATGATCCATATTTGTTCGATCCATTTTTTCATGATTTGCTTGATATTTGTTGCATGTTATAGTTCTTATTCTTATAGCATTCCTATGCTCTATTTGTTGCCCATTATTTGATTAATTTGTAGCTAGTCATGGGGAGTCCATGGCCTTGCCACTGATGCACCAGTGGTATTGACACTATCTATGGAGGTGGGTTTTAGTCCACAGCGTTCCCTTTAAGCTAGCTATTCAGGCCTATATTTATTATTGTATATGTATACTTAGCCTAGAGCTTTGTGCATATATATTTGTTTTTGCACGGAGCGTATGGATGCATCCTAGGTACTTTGTTTCATTTTGAATTTGGTGAATGGGTATGTGTGTGCGATACACTCCATTTCATATTTGGTACATCGAGCTAGCTACTCTATGTACAATTTGATATATAATTGTTGGGCATTTCTGTTAGTTCTACTTTTATATGATCCTTATTATCTTGTCTCCTCCATGGTGATTGATTTATGCTTGCCTTACTTCATTTTGCTTACACTTATGATTCGTTTCATTTCCGTTGATTTGTTTGATATTCATTATCCGTTTTTCCATTCGTTCATATTTTATTATATGCTTCCATATTCTTTGATTTGTATCTTAGTAGGTTTTCTTGGACTTATGTCGTATTCACCTTCGTTTCCTTTGTTTATTAGTTTTTATTTGTTTATATCTGTTCACTTGGCTTTTTAAGCTCAGCCGCATTTCTTTTCCTGCGGCAGGTTTTAGAAGTAAGCTGGATTGGGTGAAGAGTGCTTAGGAGCTCTTAGTGGACTACACTGTTGATAGTTTCCCATGGATTAGAGAATAGACTTTGAGATTCCCTTTTGGTTTCTTAGTTTGTAATTAGTTTGGAAGTTGTAATGTTTAGAATTAGTCCTTTATCTTTTCTTTAGAACTATTTTGTGAACCTTGTATTAATAATGTATTCCGCTTGCTTATGTTCTGATTTGTTCCCATAATGTTACACTTTAGCCCTTTTCGGGTTGGGGCGTTACAATTATGGTATCAGAGACAGGTTTGATCGGCGGATTCAAAACCCGTAGAGCTTAGGCTATGACCTGTGAGTATTAGGCCCTCTAAGTTTTCACCATAAGAGTTAGTGAACAACCGTTGAGAACTGGCTTTAGGATTGCCACTCTGAAACTTAAGTTATGACCGGTGAGGATTGGGTAGACTATTGGGCATTTGTTAATATACTTGTTTCCGCATTCACTCTGATTCATGCTTTGCTTTTAGTTAAGCTCTTTTAAGATTTTCTCTTCCGGAGATTTGAAACTTATAAATCTGCACAACATGAGATTAGTGACCATGTAAGTTTAGAATGTGTTGAGAATTCTTCAGTAGTGTTTGACATTACACAAGCTTTGTTTTCTTTTGATTCAAACCTCTAATTCATTTGTTAACCCTTTAGATGCCTCTCCGGGCATTCTGAGAATTCGTATGACCATAATGTGTTTGACACATTCTGTGAAACCTCTTGCTTTTGACAAGCATATTTAAGTTTCCCTACACCATTAGATTTTGCCTTATCCAGTTTTATCCCTATGAGAAGTCTTATGGTGATCAACCACGAGTATAGGAATGTTGTCCCTCACTTCTGAATGGTAAGATTTGCTATGCTGATCTGTCGTTCCTTGGAAACTTAAATTCGATGTCATTCTGATATGGACTGGTAGACTGAGCATCAAGATACTAACTACTGTCATACTGCGTCTCTCATTTGACATTTTGAACCACTTTGATTTATTTTGCCATGATTTCTAATTGTTAAACTTTGTTATCCTTACTACCCTGGAAATTCGTACGATACTTTCACAGTTGTGAAATTTTCCTAGAATCTATTCTTGTACAAAGTGGGAAGAATCTCACCTTGAGAGTCATTCTGCGATCTGAGATTTTCTGATATAATCCCTTAATGAACCACCAAGATTTACACTAGATTGTGAAATTGCTTTGACCTAGCACTGAGCGATTGTTTAGTCACGACTCGAGGTTGAATATGATTTCCATAAATGCATGTTTATATGATGCAAGTATTATGACGTCTGGCCAACGTGATAATAATTACATCATATAACTTGAACTTATGGGGATCATAGGATGTCTTTGAAAAGTGCTTGAGAACAGTAAGGTTTGATGAGACAAAACCCTATCCGTATAGAGCGAAGTTTTTCCTAATTTTGAAACTCTGTATTAAACAACACCAATCAAATTGAGAGAACTAGAGGAGCAGCAACCAAAAGATATGAGATAGCTTGTTTGTCGTAGTGTATCTCTTTGGAGTGTTTCAGTTTTATTTGCAATGAAGAAGGATAAGAGCAGGAGACTTGTATTGACTACTAGAAGCTGAATCAAATTTCTTTAGGAACCATCATCCCCTACCTTGAATCGACGATGTATCTGATTAGCCTTAGTACGGGAGTTTCCTTTAGATGGATTTTTGGCTTGAAGTTATTTTTGGAATTGCCTTTCGTATTCGTAACAACCCTTATGACTGTTAGGGACGCTAATAGTATTAGCTGATGCTTTGAGTGTTTTATGGACTTGATGAATCGTGCCTGATATTGTCGTTTTAGTATAGTGTTTATTTTTCCGAAGAAATGCTTAGGAAAGTATTTCCCTGGGTCGTGTCCCAGCGAAGGTGTGAATGGAATTTTTAATTCCCGAATCGTGAAACGTGTCGTGAAAGTGGTAAAAAGTGATTTTTAATGGGATTACACTAATGAAATAGTAAATGAAGCACAAATAACCAACTAAGCACGTAAATCAAATAAACAAACTTAAAACGTAACGTAAAATCGTAAACGTAAGCTTAAACGTAAAATAAACGTTAACGTACTAGATAAAACGCGAATTTTAAGCTACGTTGAAAAGTTAAAAATGATAAAAGAAAATTTTGAGAAAAAGTAAAATGTTTTTTTAACTTTTTAATTATTTTTTATGAATTAAAAACTAATTAACTAATTAAAAATTAAAAGAAAATGCAAATGCAAATAAGGTGATAAAAATGAAAGTTAAATTTTGAAAATTATAAAATAACTAAAAAGTAATTTTAAAACTTAAAACTAAATTTTTTTGGCTTTTTGTGTAATTTTTGGGAATTAAAAACTATTAAATCTAATTAAAAATTCAAAATAAAGGGGGAAAATGCAAAATAAATTTCTAAAATTCTAAAATAAATGAAAATAATTTTCTTAAATATTTTTGGAATTTTCTAGGCTTTTTCTGATTTTTTTTGGAATTTTTAGTAATTAAAAAGTATTAAATTTTGATTAAAAATGAAAATAAAATAAGAAAAATAGTAAATGAGCTCAGAAAAATTTGAAAAAATTACAAAAAATCTAAAATATTAAAATAAGCGTGAGAAAAATTTTTGAAAGTAAAATAAGCCATAAAACTGCTTATTAGCTCAAAACTGCTTAAAATGAAGTGCTTATTAATAAGCACTTTGACCAAAGTTTGACCCAAACTTAACCCAAATGATTTTTAGACTAAAATAAGCTTATTGTAACAGAACTCAGACCAATGATAACTCAGATACACAGATAAAGACCAAATCAGTTCAAATAAGCATTATAAAATAAGCAAAGTTCAAACAGATTAAGCAACTCAATAAGAACAACATCATAAGGCATACATGAACTTAAATGAACAAATAAACTCAGATTATGAATG
Source organism: Artemisia argyi (assembly GCA_030686995.1). NCBI lineage: Eukaryota > Viridiplantae > Streptophyta > Magnoliopsida > Asterales > Asteraceae > Artemisia > Artemisia argyi. The sequence continues at coordinate 42,217,138 of CM060683.1, read as the reverse complement.
GAAAAACAAAATGCAGGCCTAGAAGTAAAACAGGTACTCAGCTAATGACCAATTGAGTTGAAATAAGCAAAATGTGACAAAAGCAATAAGCATTCAGCAGAAGCTCATGGAACAAACTCAACTAGAAAAACTTCTATAGGCACCAGGGAAGTCAAATAGACAACTAAATTCAGATTATGATTACCTAAACACAGTTGCAGGCCTAAACTTAAAAACAGAACTTGGTTCAATGCACTAAAATGACAGGCCAAATAAGCAGTCCTAATAAGCTGAGAAATGTGAACTTAAGGGGGCAAAAGCTTACCTACACTACTGAGAGCTCAGAAAACCAAAAATTAAAATTCTAAACCAAATTGGACCCTTAAATGGAGCCTAGATCAGATGCTCATGAAACAGGTATGTAGAACTCTTTTGACTTTTGATTTTGCAACAAAACTTTGACTAATCCCAAATTTAGAAGCTGAGATCTTTCCTTAGATGTATGCTAATGAGATTTAACTACTAACAATGCTTATCCAAACACAAAATGCAACTACTCACCAAATAAGCAAGAACAGATTTGAAATTAAGCAGGCAAGAATCACGTATTAAACTAACTTTGACTTAGCTATTGTGTTATGTGTTCTATGTACGAAAACTAAGCTGTCTATGCCTAAAGTTAACTGTATATGCAGAGATCTCAGAGAAATTACCATAAGAGCACACAGAAAGCTATAGATCCAAACACCCCTATTTATGACTGTGAACAGTAAGATTCTAAGGATTAAGCTTAAGAGTTCCAAACCAATGATCAAACTTGATATAAGAGCTATTGAAACAGTAAAATCAAGCAAAGGATTACACTAATACCAGACAACAGATTACTCTACAATTAAGCAGGTGGAGTGCAGGTCTAAACTAGAATATATAAGTACCAAATATAAGCACAATTTTAAGCTACAATCAACTAAAAAAACTAAATAGCAGATTAAAGCAGGACTTAAGCTAAAAAATAAACAAATGCAGAATTTAGATAGAAAACTTACTTGGTGAGATTGCTAAATAGAGAGTATGTATTAATGAAACTAAGTAAACTCATACAAAGCTATTGAAGAGCTTTATGAGCTTATCAAAAGGGGAGTGAGCTTATTAGAAGCTTATGTACCCTCAACTATATATATATATATATATATGAGATAACAAATAATGTAAACTGACATTAAACCTTAATCAAACAGTAATTCAGATTGTCAAATCTTCAATTAACAATAAAGCAGTAATTAAAACAATACATGAAATAAAATTGAATATTAACCAAATAAATGAAAGCTGAATTAAACTTTGTATTAAAAAAAATAAACTGAGTACAATTTGAAGAAATCAGTGAAAATAAACTGAAAATTACATGAAACTTATAACTACTCCTAAATTCTAACCTATTCCTACTATAACAATTTATCCGTGAGTGAGGAGAGGGCTTTTTATAGGTGAGCTGAGGAGAGAAGGATGAAGGTTCTAGGACTCCATGTCATCGATCCACGCCTTACTTGTGCTTCTTTGAGTCCCTATTAGCCGTTTGATCGCCTTGGCCTCCAATCTTCTAATTCCATCCATTGGATTAAGTTTTTGTGATGTGATTGATCATGCATGTGCTCTCTCATTCGTCCACGTTTCATTCCTTGACCCTTCTAGAATCCCAATGATTGGGTAATAATATTTGTACAGGTTAATTGTGGTGGGGGTAATTTTAGGGTTCTTGGCTACGGTGAAATTCTGGGTAAAAATGATTTTTAGGGGGCGGGAATAGGTATTTGGGGATTTTTATTATTTGGGTGTGGGTTGACCGGGTTGGGTGAGGGTTTAACCGGGTATGTTTGGTGGACTGGGTAGGGGTTTAAGGAATGGGCTTAGGCTTATTGTTTGGGCTTGGCAGGTATGGATTAGATTTTTAGTATAAGTGTAGTTTTTATTTTAGGATAAAAGTGATAGGTTTTTAAACTTCAAGGACCAAATTTGTAAATCTGAAACTCAAGGACTTGTACTATCACTCTTCCAAAGCTTATTCCAAGGGCTTCTTTTGTAAATCCATAATTCATTGAGGACGAATATTGATTTTTCTTCAATTATTTCTTTAAGGGACTATTTTTGTAAATATCTGAAACATAGAGGACTGAAATTGCCAATTCTTCAAAACTTTTTCCCAGGGACTAATTTTGCAACTTTATGAATTCCTGAGGACTTTTCATGACATTTTGAGCTTTCTTTGATCATTAAGTTTCCCCGGCTCCGGCTTTTGACCTTTTTCCATTCTCGTGCTCGTTTTTGTCGGTTTTGGCTTTGTTTTTGTCCATTTTTCACATATCCGTACCTGCACATACACATATACAAAAACACACATTCTCTTGTCATATTTGGTTAGTATTTGGTATATTTGGTCTGATTTAAGGCTAAAATGGATGTGTGAAAAAGCACACATCAGTGCCTTTCGTGAGTGCTTAGACAAAGTTGTCATAGTATGACATCTTAGTAGATTCAGAGGCGAAGAAGAAACATAAGAATCATTTTCGTATTAGGTTGGAAATGTGAGGATCATTTGTATATTCTAGGAACATGATATTGGTTGGAAGATGTTCACGACTTACGTTACCGTCGAGAAATTTTATGAGTCAGGAAAAGAAACTTAGCTTGGAAGAGAACGGAGTTTTGGAAAAGTTAAAATAGAAATTAGCTTCCATACCTTCAAGTGAGTATCAATTTTGAGATGTTTCGATAAGAGACTTGGTTATGCCCTTATGCAGGACGGAGAAGTTATTGCTTATACATCAAGACAACTAGAACGGTTGAGGAGAATTATTCAATGTGTGACCTGGAGTTGGCGGCAGTGGGGTTTGCTCTCAAGATTTGAAATTATATCATTCATGAAAATGAAATCCAATTACAGATTTTAGGAAGCTCAGGAGCAAGATGACGAAGCTATGATCTGTGAAGATTGGGAAGAAATTGTACGTTACAATGGGGATACAGTCCAACTTTTTCTATCCCTCTTGGTTGTACTAATATGTGTAAGGGATCTAAAGCGGGATTTGAATTTTCATGAACCTTGGAACGAACTCTCCACGCACACTTAAGAAGGTTGACAAAGTTTGAGTTATGGTGGATCATTTGATTTAGTCAGCCCGCTTTTGCCTATTAGGATGAGTATTCAAGTTTGCATAAACACTTTGATAAGACGATTATTCAACTGCATGGCGCACTCAAAGTGATTGTGCCAGAGATTTGCATTTTACCTCTCAGTCCCAAAAAGAACTACTGAAGGCTTGAGGGACCAGATTCAAGTATAGTAACGCTTTTCACCTACAGACTAAGGGACAAGCATAACAACCATTCGAATTGGAAGAAGTGTTGAGCAAGAAGTTGACAAGTGTGTGGTCTGATTGTGTTTGCTCATTGAGATTGATGGCATACAAGTGACAAGGTTTTTCCTTTCAAATTTGATATGAATAGGTATGTAGAACACTTTCTGGTTAAGTTAAGTCGGAAAGCAGCTCATTGAATGCATGGTGTTAATTACAATGACTAATGGGTTAAATTCATTGTGGAAGAGGAAGCTTGAATGTTAGACAGGAAATTGTGTGTCCCATATGATGTTTTCCGTACAAAAGAGTTAGACGTTTTGGCATGTAAGGAAGATTTGATTCGTGATATGTTAGTCCTTAGATTCGTTCTTATCCGTGCAGTTATCATATCTATCTCATTGTGTACTCTGATACAATTCAAAAATTCGATATGTTCTTAGTTAATCGTCAGTAATAATAGGTCACCAACCTCGTTAGGAAACTTTTGGTACGTTTGATAATTTGATGTATGTTTATCTGATCCATTTTGCATGTCCATTAAAACGTTCAGCACCTGATGTGATTCGTGAAGTTTTCTGCCATCTAGCATCACTTTAGTATTTATTCCAGATTCATCTAATGTTCATGTATCTCCTTGTGAGATTTCGACTATCATCTGTTTCATATTCATTTCGTATTAGTTGGATTAGATTTGTTTTCTGTGGAGAGCCCGGGGCTATCCGTTTATTCAGATTGAGTCATGAGAAACTTTGCCGTTTGTAAAATTTCCTTGAAGAAACTATTCCGAGCAAGTTAATCACTTTCTTTTCATTTCATGAATTGGTATGTTTTCGTTTGATCTCTTCATTTCAATTTCACGGACGAAATTATCTTTTTAAGAGGGAAGAGTTGTAAAACCCTAAAATCTGAAATCCTAAAATAGGGTCTAATTTGAAATACCCAAAATACTTTTAAATTTTAAACTTTTGTAAAGACGTTTGATAATCTAAAACAATAATTCTGATTACATCGCGATTATAACCTAAGTATATAACTCGTTAATAATTAAACATATATACGTAATGCGAATATTTAAACTATGTTTAAAACAATTGTACACGTTAAAAATATGTGTGTCACGTTTTCTTTTAAGCTCTAGCCGATCCCTATGTTTGTTACATTTAAATATACTCTTGAATATGTTCTAAAATTGTGAATAAGTTATCTTTGGCAAACCTCCCAATCAAATCACCCTAATGTTGGCTATTTCCTTGTTTAGCTCTCATCTCATACGTTTTCTATCTCACAACTGATCCACACATTTCTTTCATCACACACAAAAAAACAAGAAACTAAACCCAAATACTCTAAACAAGTTCACGGCGCCTGCTACCTTTTCTTGATCCTTTTTCCTTTCGATTCAAGGCGTGCAACGGTAGTCGTGATAGTGATTAGTTGTTGTTCGAAGGATTTTTGATCGTGGGATTTAATTCTGTTCGAAGGGAGAGGCGTGTACGTGGGTTTTGGTTCCGGTTCGATAGGTTGTGTGGTGCTGAATTCGGTGGGTTATTGCTTGAATAGTCGATCCTCAATTTCGTTCTTTTCTTTGACACGCTCCAAGGGTAAGTATAGCGCAACCATGTTCAATTTCTCTCTACTTGTTGCGGATTCGACCATGTTTTAAGTCTCCTTTTTGTTCGATAATACAACCACATGATATAATAAACAAGTCGCATAAAATATGGACATACATGTATGATATCTGTTAAAATCATGAAATAGCATAACCAGTAGCGAGAACTTTAGAAAGGTTTTGCATGAAGGATAACCTCACATGAAATGATAAAAACATACGCATGAATCTTATAGTCAATATGGAGTTCTGTTGGTTTTCGAATGTAAACATGCATCATATTCGAATATACGTTTATATAACGTTTGAAGCTTCTTTAGATCGCGACAGAACTGATGTACGACCTATATATTTCAGTTTTATTTGGCTTCTATTTGATTTATAAACATGTTAACCTAACTAGCGGCGAAGCTAGAAAATTTTCAGTGGGGGGCCAGGATCTAAATTTTTTTTTCCTAACACTATTTTACGGATAATACCGAAATTTTGGGGGGTCGTAACCGAATATACCAAACTTTTTCTACACGAAAACTATGTATCCCCTACATCGCAAAAAAAATTTTTTTGGGAGGGGGGGGGTGGGGGGCGGGCGCCCCTCCCCGCCCCTAAATTCGAACTAATATAGGAAAGTTACAACAAATCTATATACTAGCTGAAATAAAAGAAGAAACATATGCATAATCTATTCTGTTTTGAATCGAAAATAGGTATATAAAAAGAATGGCGAATTGTGTTTTAAATAAAGGTGTCACAGATTGTTTCAAAAGAATAGAGGTCGCATGCATGTTTTTTTCGAATCGAAATAAAAGGGGTAGGAAATGTTTCGATCTAAAATTGTAAAGACTTGTTTCGTATCGAAATCAGTTGGAGGAGCAGGACTTATTATTCGTGAGTTTTGATCTTTTAAAACACGACACCAACATGTCTTGAACCTAATATGATATGAGCTAAAATGGATGTATGCATGCATGTTATTATATATGCTTCAGAAAAATAAAAGGATTTGGCACGACTGTTTTCGATTTCAAAATGGATTAAAAAGGTTAAATAGTGATATAAGTAAACTTAATAGGTTAAATGGTGATATTTACACTTGAGACCTTAAACTTTGCAACATTGTCATAAATGATCCCTAACCTTTTATGATGTTCATTTCAAGTAATTTAACTTAATTAATTATTAATTGACTAATCTTACTAATTATGGACACTTACTAAAACAGGAAACTTACTTAAAATAGAAAGTTACAAAGTGGCAAGCATACTAAAATTCAACTGGACATAAAATAATATTTGATTATTATATTCATGTAGATCCGGTGAAGAGGGAGTAGTTGTGATGAGGCGAAAAATGATCCGTTTTTAGGGGGTCATTTAAGCCCGGAATTGAATTTATTTGATCAAATATTGCCCTAAATCGTTTATTTTGTGATTTTAGGTACTTTTGGAGTGAATTCTGGAAAAAGAAGCATTTTGGACGTTTTTGGAGCATCAAAATGAAGAAATCGGAAAAGTCTTAATTTTCCTTGCTGAGGAACAGTACCTGACGGTGTCACAAAATTCTTCATGACGGCGTCAAGAGTTAATCAATAGGTGAAGTGGAATAGAGTCCGTGATGATCCAGAGAGTTTTTACACTAGGGGCATGATGGCGTCACCATAGGCCGTCATGGTCCCATTATACGTAACGGCCCAGAGAAAATTGCACTTGACGGCGTCAGATCTGGATCTAGGTAATCCGATATTATTATGGGTGGCGAGTTGACGGCGTCAGATTTTTCTTCTTGACGCCGTCACGATGGAAAATCTATATATAGTTTTTTAATTTTCATTCATTAAAAGAGGACAACTAGAGGGATAACTTGGAGAAAACCTAGCACGGTTTTCACTGTATTTTCAAGGGTTTTTACCCTTTGAAACCTTTCATGTTCAATTAAGATAAGTACCCTTTCAATTCATTCAATATGTCTATGTGTTGTTTGAATATATCTTACGCTTGTCTTGATTTTAACATGCTAGGCTAGATCTCTTGTGTGTTTGCTTAGATGTAGTGAAACCTAGATGTTGATTATAGGTTGACTGCTTGTTTATAATTGTTACGGATGAATGATTTCGATGTTAGGCTTAAGAAAACTGGCAGATTTCCATAGGGTAACATGCTTGAACGTCTTAAGAAACATGAACCAATGCGTACTATATTTTTATGGTTGTATTTAATGCATGAGCGAATTCTAGTGATCCCATGTTAGGAGCTTCTTGCAGGCTTGACAAAGGAGTGAAGTAGGAGCTTATAGAATTGGGGAAGTACGTACTCCACCCCACGAATGGTATTAAGGAATATAACCCGTCATCCACGCAATTGTAACAAACTATCAACCTGTAAAAGATATCTAGAGAGTAATGAAATCTAAGTAAACACAATTTTCCCATTTATTGTTCACACCACATTAGTAATTAGCTTTATTTTTATTTTTGTTATTTTATTTTGATTGCATCTTTAGTTATTGGGTTAGTTGACTAGCAACTAATTTCGCCCACTCTTCCAAAACCCCGAGATTTTTATTACTTTTATAAAATTATAAAAATACAAAAAGAATCATCCCTCACCTCTAGACCTAGTTTTTAAGCTTTCTAATCATAGCGACACTATTCCTGAGTTGAACGATCAATCCCCCGGTACTTGTCACTATACTATACTACAACGATCAGGTACACTGCCTGGTGGGGGTCGTAAGCTTCTCGAGATCCCTTGAGAGGTAAAGCCTGGTGCAATTCTCACGCATCAAGTTGTCATCTCTGTGTGATCAACTTTGGTTCTTGTTTGCTTTCGTTAAGGTACAGATACTCTAACCTTTCAGTAAGGTTTCTTATGACTCATGATACGTTCCATTGCCACTATTATGATTTCTGATCTTTATACGCCTGATATCCTTGGTTCATTTGATAGTATGATTTCGTATGAAGACCATTTTAAAAATATAACCTGATGACTTTTAAGAAAAACTATTTTTGAAATGATTTCTGTGATTACGATACGATGCCAGTTTTATATGAAGGTTTTATGAATTTTATGAAATGTGTTTTTAAAAGAATACTTTTACGATAAAAGGGTTTTAAATAATTTTCTAAAGTCCTTAATCTGTTTTATTCTCTAAGATTTCTCATGACTTTCTTTAACATCTTTTGATTATTTAAATTCAAATTTTGAACCTTTGCTATGAACCTTTTTGCTATTATGCACCTTTGATTTGAACCTCATGATATGAATCTTCGATTTTGACATTCGACTTGAACCATTGCTATAATTCCTTTGTATGATCCATATTTGATCGATCCATTTTTGTCATGATTTGCTTGATATTTGTTGCATGTTATAGTTCTTATTCTTATAGCATTCCTATGCTCTATTTGTTGCCCATTATTTGATTAATTTGTAGCCAGTCGTGGGGAGTCCATGACCTTGCCACTGATGCACCAGTGGTATTGACACTATCTGTGGAGGTGGATTTTAGTCCACAACATTCCCTTTAAGCTAGCTATTCAGGCCTATATTTATTATTGTATATGTTTACTTAGCCTAGAGCTTTGTGCATATATATTTGTTTTTGCAGGGAGCGTATGGATGCATCCTAGGTACTTTGTTTCGTTTTGAATTTGGTGAATGGGTATGTGTGTGCGATACACTCCATTTCATATTTGGTACATCGAGCTAGCTACTCTATGTACAATTTGATATATAATTGTTGGGCATTTCTGTTAGTTCTACTTTTATATGATCCTTATTATCTTGTCTCCTCCATTGTGATTGACTTATGCTTGCTTTACTTCATTTTGCTTACACTTATGATTCGTTTCATTTTCGTTGATTTGTTTGATATTCATTATCCGTTTTTCGATTTGTTCATATTTTATTATATGCTTCCATATTCTTTGATTTGTATCTCAGCAGGTTTTCTTGGACTTATTTCATATTCACCTTCGTTTCCTCTGTTTATTAGTTTTCATTTGTTTATATCTGTTCGCTAGGCTTTTTAAGCTCAGCCGTATTTCTTTTCCTGCGGCAGGTTTTAGAAGTAAGCTGGGTTGGGTGAAGAGTGCTTAGGAGCTCTTAGTGGACTACACTGTTGATAGCTTCCCATGGATTAGAGAATAGACTTTGAGATTCCCTTTTGGTTTCTTAGTTTGTAATTAGTTTGGAAGTTGTAATGTTTAGAATTAGTCCTTTATCTTTTCTTTAGAACTGTTTTGTGAACCTTGTATTAATAATGTATTCCGCTTGCTTATGTTGTGATTTGACCCCATAATGTTACACTTTAGCCCTTTTCGGGTTGGGGCGTTACATTGAATCACTTAGAAACAAAGATTAATGTATATATGATCAAAGGATTTTAGAGGATAGAAATGGAGGTTTGAATCAGAAAGTTTAGAGTGCAAAAAGGTGAGAAAAATTAGTGGAATGAACCAGTATTTAAAGGCATAGCTGGGGGGAATCAGGAGTGTGTCGGTTGGCCGGTCCCCTTAATTATTAAGGGGGCCGCCTGGTTAATTATGGGGGCCGCCCCTCCTGAACGTTGCCCAGCTTTGTCCATTTGTGAGGAAAATTTTTCTGGATTACATTTGCCATTTTTGGTTAAAAATTTGAATTCATATATTTATAATTAATTAAACATATTCTTTCAATTCCAAAATTGTTTTATAAAAGATATAAAATGTTTTGTGACATTTTATAAAAATCTAGTGATTAATAAAAATGTTCTTTTGATCTTATAATGCATTAGACACTTTGTTTATTCATATCTTAAGTGATTAGATGGCAAAATTGCGTATTTACTACTAAATACTTATTTACGTCATGATCTTCGGTTTGATGTGTTTTCGTTTTGTGATTATCAAAACATAGAGATATCGAAAGATATGAATAATGCTTTTAGGCATTTATTTATATCAACAATCTCCCCCTTTTTGATGATTACAAAACATAAACTCATTAAATTCAAAAATTAATTTTTAGACAAGTATTTAGTGAGTTTATATTCACTTCTCCCCCTTTTTGTAGAATCAAAAAGGTTTAAGCCGATAAGATGAAAGCTCCCCCTTGGTGGAGCATGAATGTTGTCTTGGGTGAAGGTTTGAACATGCAACATAGGAATGGCATGTGAAGTAGTAGGATGTGGTGGTAGCACTCTTGGTGGTGGACACATGTTTGAGCTTTGGCAATCATGAAAACATGGTATTGGTGGAAGAGTGGCTTCATGAGTGGATGATGTTTTTGTTGAATGAGCAACATGTGAAGTATTGGTAATGAGGTTTGGACTGTTGTTTTGGGATTGTGCATGCTCATCATATGAAGGAGCATTAGTGAAGGCACGAGTGGATGATTGGTTGTGAGATGGATCATTTGTGTGGGTATGAGGTTTAGTTGTTGGTTGACTTGGAACAACATCACTTGAGTTGTGACAAGAGTCAAGTTTTCTCCTCCAAACGGGTTTGACGGAGATGCTTGCGGTTCTTGAAACCTTGGGTTTTTGGTTGTTGGGAGATGACATGTTTGGATGTGTGAACATTTATGATGGAAAGAAGGTATTTATAGTGTAGGAGAAATGTGGTTTAGGAAGGTAAATTTTGAGGGATAGTATGGGACAAAGTATGTTTGTGAATTTTGGGAAGTATAGGGTGAAGTGGGTCAAAAAGTGACAAAGAAACAGTAACCCCGACCATCAGATGGCCGATACCCTTAATTAGGGGCTGGTCCCCTTAATCATTAAGGGGGCCGCCTTATATAATTAAGGGGGGCGCCCATCTAGTGAATTCCAGATTATTAGAATTGGGTTTTTGGCAGAAAAGTTTGCAGAAAGGTTGTGTTTTTGGGTTTGGATTCAAGTAAGTTCAACTCTTTGAGGCAATATAGGATATACTAATCATATATATAGGGCATGTTTTTAAAATAAATCAAGTAGACAAGTAATTTCTAATTTACATGCAATCTACTTATTAGCCAATTAAGTCATATAACCAAGGAAGCAATAAAACATGCTAACCATATATTCAACTATATGAAAATGATGATTAGTGGGCTAGTCCAAACATATTGATGAGTGCCTATAAGTAACAAAAGAAAAGTTATGATTGTATGGACTTCAAGACTTGTTACAAACAAGATCCATATAGGCAAACCATGATTCTCATGAAATGATTTGGTTTTATTGTGAATGTCTTATTCATAGATGTATATAATAAAATGTGAGATAATCATATATGGTTTTAAGAAAACGTTTTTAGCTTTATTAAACAATGCCTTGAAATAGATTCAAGTGTGTATTTGAGTAAAATAGATTGGGTTTTGCTTCACGAGATGTTGATAAAAGAGACAAGGAAATTTTCCCAATTTTGATTTTGATTAAACTAAAATTGTGATTGCTCATAGTCAAAGAAGTTGTTTGAAGAAAAATGATATAGTTATTTGAAATATTATTTTTCAAAATGTGAAGTTTTATGCAAGATATTTGATTTTAGATATCAGGACTCACTTGTTGTGGATTTATAAATCATATTCAAGAGGATCGGTTAAGCCCGTTGTCACATATAACCACCTAGTATGCTAACTAAATACATGAATAAGTGGTGACATAATCCTATGGGCTTAATGTAATATAATTGAGAGATATAACTAATCATCTGCATATACTTACTCATCTCTTCATTGTTTTTATCAATAACTTATCTTAATCCTTGGTTAAATTTTAAAGTATCTATTTTTGCTACTAGTTTGGTCATTTATCCTAAATGATAAACATTCTACTAGTGGTCATAGATGATGTCTAAATTCAATGATAAATAAGAAAGTGGGCAATAAATCCAAAATCTAGAAAATCAACAAAACTAATCTCTCGTATATATATATATATATATATATATATATATATATATATATATATATATATATATATATATATATATTAGTAATATTAATAATCTATGATCAAGGCAACCTACAAGCTTAAGCATATTTATATACTAATTATGGCACAATATGATATAGTGTGATATTTATAAGTTTATGAAAAGAAAACTTACCTCATGTTCAACAATAAATAAAGGGTAGGCATGAGAGTGTTGGTCAACATCTTCAAAGTTTACCCAAAGCATGATACCGTAGCAAGGTATTACTCCATCGCAATTAAAGATCAAGGTAGCTTAATCCGAATCACGTAATAGATCACTTCAAGCATCTTTGATGAGTGTCACTAGAAATATACACCTTGATGATAGTTGATGTAGAATGATGAGAAGACAAAAATAACTTCAACGGTGATAACTCCTTCTCCATGAGTAGTGTTAGTCAAAACCATTAGCGTTTGATTCATTCATCTTGAGGTCGTTTAGAATACATCACAAAATCAACACTCCAATAGTGAGGATTTATCATCAGTACTCTTAATGTCCGTAACAAGGTCATTTGGAAATCGTGTGTAGAAAAAGATCCACGATAAATGATTCACTAGTCTTCATATGTAAGTTATGAAAGTGAGCGATCCATTGTAAAATAAAGAAACGTCTCTTCGTTCGTTTATTACCTAATCATGAAAACAACTTGGTACCCAGATTCTCATGGGTCCGAGATGGTTAGTTGAGGACATCTATTGCATTTAAATGCACATGATGAGGATGTCGCCAAGGAGTACAAGAATTCATCTATAGTTTGTTTTAACGAAAAAACAATGACTTTCTTGACTTAAATAAATGATAATAGATGCAAATAATATTAATTCTAAATTTCTCTACTAGGTTTTACAAATTTTATTTTCCTTAATTCACTTGTTGAAGGATCATTTGCATTAAATCCTAAGCCGGTTTTATCATTAAATGACTTTTGAATATTAAGTAGATATTTTAAAGATTTGGAACTATATTCAAATTTACCTAATATTTTTGCTTTTTCATTTTTCATTTTAATTTCATGTTTGTAGTCTTGACATTTTTTAGATTCAAGATCAATTTCAATATTACTTTCAAGTCTAGACATTTTATCTTCTAAAATTATTTCGTTTTCAAAGTTACTTCCAATGGATATTGAATATTCATTTTTATAAATGATTTTTGAGTCTATGTTGCAAAAATGTTTGAAGTTGTTTTCTAATTTTGAAAATTCTAATATAAATTGATTATAGCAAAAATGTTCGGTTTCGGATTGTACCTTACTTGTAGTTTTACAATCTTCACATGCTATACGATGATCATTTTCACCGTCCATGTCGCTCCATGTTTTATTTGTAGGTTCGATTAGATCTTGGCGCATGTAGTCCTTGCCATCAATACTTGTATTTTTATTTATTTGAATATCTTCACAAGTCATAATTTCATCATCTTCTTCGTCCTTGTCGCTCCATGATGTAACACCCCCAAAATACCGCAGCGGAAGACTGTGTCACTTGGGGGTCCTACTTCATAATACAAAGTACAAGTTATAGAAAATGACCTCTAAATGAGACGTTTTGAAAAGTTACCATTCGATTAATGAATTCAAAGTTACAAACATGAGATTCCAAAGTATGATACATAAATGTATACAAAATGTTTTGAATGGTAAATGATAAAAGCATAAGTCTTAAGAATATGCAGCTTGACTCAAAGTTCCACGCACTAGCTATCGCCTTACTAACCTGAGACAAACATGCTAAAGTGTCAACACAATGGTTGGTGAGTTCATAGAGTTTGTCTTAAAACAGTTGAAAAGTCTTTAAAGAATATTCGCACAGCAAAGGCATCGTGAGTCCACTCAGTTGCAAGTCCCGCCCATAACAACACTTGCAACCTGTGTGTTCACAACCCACTGCTAAAATATAGCATGATTTCAATATATGTGTATACGATATATGCACGCTTAATGTAAAGTATAAATGCCTACTGAACCTCATGACAAGAATAAGCACAAATGCTTCACAGCTGGATTATATTCACCCAAGGCCAGGAATATATGGCAAAGGGTAGGGGCGTCAGCCCGATAGTACTATCAATATCTCTCCATCGGCTCCATCCAGGAGTTAAACAGTGGTTAAAGAATATAGCGTATAGAATAGTTTAACACATTAAGGCACATATCGTAATAAAACTACACACTATGTTCAAAAGTATAAAAGTATAGCGTAGCATATGAGTAAAATTGTCTTGAGTAAAAGTGAAAACAAGTAGTTTAAGCATGTATCTCCCCCAAAGAGTTCAAAACAAGTATTAAAAGAGTAAGAGTGGGGCTATGACTCACCTTAAGCTTATGTAATGAGAAATGAAAGTGGTAGTCGAATCGCGAAAGTCTCTAAGAGCAGCCTATAATAGAACGTTGCGACTTAGGTTTAGAGTAATGTCTAAGAATACGAAGAATTGCCTATATATTTCTTGCATATAGTTCATGATGTAGTACTTAGTATATAGTGTAAGTCGTTGAATAAAAGTGGTTTATGAAACATGTATAGTTTGTATATCGCTTACTACCGTTCGGGCCGACATAATTCAGAGGCCATGTAGTAAACGTTCAAGGAGCCAGGAAACTTTAATTCGTAAATCCACAACTCATCTCGACGGTTTACTTTAATGAACCCCTCACATGAGGCTCCCTACTATTGTAGTATTTGATAAAATATATATAAGTTTTATAGTTATAATGATTTTGGTTTAGAAAGCCTTGAGGTCTTAGCCGTGGCTTTGGTCATGGCTACCATGGTCTTGAGAGTCATCCTTGGCCTTAGCCATGGTTTTGGTCTCGGCTTTAAGGTCATTAGACCCCTTGGTTTTACTTAGCCATAACCAATAAATGGTCAATTGGGTAATAAAATGGGCTGTTAAGAATTTGAAGAAAAATATCACTCACTATGCGTTTTCAGGGTTCGAGCTTCTTTGTTTCTGAACGAAAACGTCGTTCCGGACAACTTTTGTGTTTTAAATTTTTGATGAATCGGACCAGAAGGCCTCGAAAAAAAATCCAAATTTTGATCAGAATGCTATTACGCAGTTTCGGGTTTTTAGGTTCGCTAACTTCTTTTGGCCATAACTTTTGACTCGTGTACTCGTTTTTGGTGATTCAAATTGCTATGTTTTCCTTTTTAAGTCCTCTATAACAGTAGGTAAGTGTTTCATATCATGGTTACACTATTTCGGTCGTGGTTCTCAATATAAGTCACTAGTTTCCTTGATTATTTAATATAAGTTAACATATAGTGTTCTTAACTTGTTTTAAAGATTTTCGTACATCATGAACACAATACAAAGACCATATATAGCATGAATGAAATATAATAAGCATGAAAATGATATTGAGCAAGAAAGTGTATTAGGGTTTCTTACAACTTTTGGCTTTCTAAAGAAAGGAAGTCAAGTATGAAACTAGGACACTAAACCTATGCTTGCAAACCCTTCACCACAACTCTTGCAAACTCTTGTCAACCTTTACATAACCCTTGAAAAGCATTTAACCTCAGCCCCTAGCATCTTGTGTAGCTCCTAATTCAACCATGGAATCACCAAACAAACTCTTGATTCATGTAGAGAATAGCTAGGCGTTCAACTTTGGTGTGTAACTTATAACTTGGAAATCAAAGGATCAAGGTTGTGTGATTTAAGTGTGTGTCATTTTTGGTGATGATAAAAGGAAGAGGATGAGCTTGCTATTTATAGGAATATGAGGAGGTTAGGAAGGTGCCTAGGAAGGTGCCTTAAGGAGGTGCAAGTTTAGGATATTTTCCAATATTTTAGGATGAAGTTTCAAGACTTAGTAAGTAAGTTTCAACACATGGACTTATCTTAAGTGATCAAGGCCTATCACAAGCCAACAAGGCTTGTGACTTAGCATAAAATTTCGTCCAAGGTCTATCTTGGATGACTAGATATGAGTTTTGATAATATCTTGCTTTTACGGAGTCAGTTTTGGTCCCGGTAATCACTAACGGTAAGTCGTTAAGTCATGAAACTTAAAATCGGGTATCCTAAAAATATAAAACTTATAAATATGTTAGAATTGATTAATATAACCTATCTTAGCACATTTAATGAGTGGCAAGTTCTATCGGGTTGCTTAAACGTTGCTAAAATTGGAAACGCGGGTCTAAAACGCGTAATTCGCGTAAAACGCTGAACTGGAAAACATAAAATTCCAAAACTTTTGGAATTGTTGTAAAATGAGAGAAAATCATATTTCTATTGTTTATAGTGTTTTATGGACATATCGGGACGTTGGAATGACGTTTAAACCTAAAAGTAAATCTCGGACACGGTTTCGTGATTTTTGCAGAAATGATCTGACGAGTGTCAAAATCTCGGATTATCATTAAAATAGTTTAACTTACTAGAATATAAAATAAAAATTTCGGGAGTGAATAGTGAAAGTGAATAGTAAAAATGAATAGTAATCTAAAAATGCGAATTGTTACAGTCTCTACCCCTTAAGGAGAACTTCGTCCCGAAGTTCAGTTGATGTTAAATACTTACGGTGTGTCTAAGAGAATTTGGGATTTCAGGATCTCTAAAATAGTGGTGTTCACTCTTATTCGTCTAAGGTTGTGGTTAAGGAGTCGTATCGGATAAAAATAAGCCCATTTATTTATAATTCATTACTTACATAAAGAAGTGTCCAAATTTATGTAAGTAAGGGATCATAAACTTATGGTTCGGTGATTTATAATGTCTTTATTTAAATAAAGAGGCGTCCCAATCCATTTAAATAAGGGGATTTTAAATCATCCTACTTAAGAATTTCCGACACAAAAAGTCGCTTTCTGAGACAGATAATAAGATAATCAAGTCATCGAATCTCTAAAGCTAAGTAATAATATTATTTAACTCAAACCTTATGTCTCGTCAAACAAGAAATGTTATAAGATCAAGTTAAATAATTAGTTATTACTGAGCCCCATATTTTTAATGACTCGACTAATCTCTGGGGTTCCTTATAATACTAAAGTCACATCATCTAACAGCGTGGAACTAAACCAACAACTAACAAAAAGCGTATGTGTATGTAGTGTGTGTAAGGCAAATAAAGAGGAGGGTCTTAGCGTATATAGTAGTTATAGTCTAGGCACTAAATGCAACCTAGTTCTCTATAACCAAGGTTCTGATACCAATCTGTAACACCCCCAAAATATCGCAACGGAAGACTGTGTCACTTGGGGGTGCTACTTCATAATACAAAGTACAAGTTATAGAAAACGACCTCGAAATGAGACGTTTTGAAAAGTTACCATTCGATTAATGAATTCAAAGTTACAAACATGAGATTCCAAAGTATGATACATAAATGTATACAAAATGTTTTGAATGGTAAATGATAAAAAGCGTAAGTTTTCAGAATATGCAGCTTGACTCTAAGTTCCACGCACTAGCTATCGCCTTACTAACCTGAGATAAACATGCTAAAGTGTCAACACAATGGTTGGTGAGTTCATAGAGTTTGTCTTAAAACAGTTGAAAAGTCTTTAAAGAATATTCGCACAGCAAAGGCATCGTGAATCCACTCAGTTGCAAGTCTCGCTCATAACAACACTTGCAACCGGTGTGTTCACAACCCAATGCTAAAATATAGCATGATTTCAATATATGTGTATACGATATATGCACGCTTAATGTAAAGTATAAATGCCTACTGAACCTCATGACAAAAATAAGCACAAATGCTTCACAGCTGGATTATATTCACCCAAGGCCAGGAATATATGGCAAAGGGTGGGGGCGTCAGCCCGATAGTACTATCAATATCTCTCCATCGGCTCCATCTAGGAGTTAAACAGTGGTTAAAGAATATAGCGTATAGAATATTTTAACACATTTAGGCACATATCGTAATAAAACTACACACCATGTTCAAAAGTATAAAAGTATAGCGTAGCATATGAGTAAAATTGTCTTGAGTAAAAGTGAAAACAAGTAGTTTAAGCATGTATCTCCCCCAAAGAGTTCAAAACAAGTATTAAAAGAGTAAGAGTGGGGCTATGACTCACCTTAAGCTTATGTAATGAGAAATGAAAGTGGTAGTCGAATCGCGAAAGTCTCTAAGAGCAGCCTATAATAGAACGTTGCGACTTAGGTTTAGAGTAATGTCTAAGAATACGAAGAATTGCCTATATATTTCTTGCATATAGTTCATGATGTAGTACTTAGTATATAGTGTAAGTCGTTGAATAAAAGTGGTTTATGAAACATGTATAGTTTGTATATCGCTTACTACCATTCGGGCCGACATAATTCAAAGGCCATGTAGTAAACGTTCGAGGAGCCAAGACACTTTAATTCGTAAATGCACAACTCATCTCGACGGTTTACTTTAATGAACCCCTCACATGAGGCTCCATACTATTGTAGTATTTGATAAAATATATATAAGTTTTATAGTTATAATGATTTTGGTTTAGAAAGCCTTGAGGTCTTAGCCGTGGCCTTGCCGTGGCTTTGGTCATGGCTACCATGGTCTTGAGACTCATCCTTGGCCTTAGCCATGGTTATGGTCTGGCTTTAAGGTCATTAGACCCCTTGGTTTTACTTAGCCATAACCAATAAATGGTCAATTGGGTAATAAAATGGGTTGTTAAGAATTTGAAGAAAAACATCACTCGTTATGCATTTTCAGGGTTCGAGCTTCTTTGTTTCTGAATGAAAACGTCGTTCCGGACAACTTTCATGTTTTAAATTTTTGATGAATCGGAGCAGAATGCCTCGAAAAAAATCCAAATTTTGATCAGAATGCTATTAGGCAGTTTCGGGTTTTTAGGTTCGCTAACTTCTTTTGGCCATAACTTTTGACTCGTATACTCGTTTTAGGTGATTCAAATTGCTATGTTTTCCTTTTTAAGTCCTCTATAACAGTAGGTAAGTGTTTCATATCATGGTTACTCTATTTTGGTCGTGGTTCTCAATATAAGTCACTAGTTTCCTTGATTACTTAACATAAGTTAACATATAGTGTTCTTAACTTGTTTTAAAGATTTTCGTACATCATGAACACAATACAAAGATCATATATAGCATGAATGAAATATAATAAGCATGAAAATGATATTGAGCAAGAAAGTGTATTAGGGTTTCTTACAACTTTTGGCTTTCTAAAGAAAGGAAGTCAAGTATGAAACTAGGACACTAAACCTATGCTTGCAAACCCTTCACCACAACTCTTGCAAACTCTTGCTAACCTTTACATAACCCTTGTGAAAACTATTTAACCTCAGCCCCTAACATCTTGTGTAGCTCCTAATTCAACAATGGAATCACCAAACAAACTCTTGATTCATGTAGAGAATAGCTAGGCGTTCAACTTTGGTGTGTAACTTATAACTTGGAAATCAAAGGATCAAGGTTGTATGATTTAAGTTTGTGTCATTTTTGGTGATGATAAAAGGAAGAGGATGAGCTTGATATTTATAGGAAGATGAGGAGGTTAGGAAGGTGCCTAGGAAGGTGCCTTAAGGAGGTGCAAGTTTAGGATATTTTCCAAGACTTTAGGATGAAGTTTCAAGACTTAGTAAGTAAGTTTCAACACATGGACTTATCTTAAGTGATCAAGGCCTATCACAAGCCAACAAGTCTTGTGACTTAGCATAAAATTTCTTCCAAGGTCTATCTTGGATGACTAGATATGAGGTTTGATAATATCTTGCTTTTACGGAGTCAGTTTTGGTCCCGGTAATCACTAACGGTAAGTCGTTAAGTCATGAAACTTAAAATCGGGTATCCTAAAAATATGAAACTTATAAATATGTTAGAACTTATTAATATAACCTATCTTAGCACATTTAATGAGTGGCAAGTTCTATCGGGTTGCTTAAACGCTGCTAAAACTGGAAATGCGGGTCTAAAACGCGTAATTCGCGTAAAACGCTGAACTGAAAAACGTAAAATTCTAAAACTTTTGGAATTGTCGTAAAATGAGAGAAAATCATATTTCTATTGTTTATAGTGTTTTATGGACATATCGGGACGCAGGAATGACGTTTAAACCTAAAAGTAAATCTCGGACACGGTTTCGTGATTTTTGCAGAAATGATCCGACGAGTGTCAAAATCTCGGATTATCATTAAAATAGTTTAACTTACGAAAATATAAAATAAAAATTTCAGGAGTGAATAGTGAAAGTGAATAGTAAAAAGTGAATAGTAAAAATGAATAGTGATCCGAAAATGCGAATTATTACACATGATTTATTTACACTCTTTCTTCGGATTTGGCTCATGTATTCTTCGTTATTGATACCTTCAATAATCACATTTGAACTAGTAGTACTTGTGTTTATTTCAACTAAATATTTATCTATCAATTTTCTAGAGTGACTAATTCTTGTGCAACATTAAGTTTATTATCTTTGGTTTTACATTTATCTTAGTGAAAATTTAAAAGACATTTTCAAATATCATTTTCCGTTTTACAAAAGAATACTCTTTCATATTCAACTCTTGGTAGAGTTTTGTAAATCGCTAATTTAGCTTTAATATTTTTATCAATCTTTGTTTGAAGATGATTATATTGATTTTCAAAATCCATTTTAGTTGATTGAAGATCACCAATTGAAATGATATGCCAAAGATCAAGATCTATTCATTTCACATAATTTTCAAATTTATTTTTCCATTCAAGAAAATGATCATTTTCAAATAATGGTGGTTGTTGCGTAAATTCCCCTCCTAAATATTTTTCAAATTCCATAGATCATTGCAAGTTTTAAAATATAATATATTTTAAAAATATCGATGGACGTGGCTCTTGATGCCAATTGTGGAAAACTAGAAGGGGGGGGGGGGAGGTTGAATAGTTTTACGTCTTTTTCGTTTTATAAAAGTTTGCTTCTAAAGGATAGATTTAAATTACAAAAATTTTGATGCAAAAATATAGATATAAGTTTGTTCACAATTGTTGTATAAACACTACTTATTTAGATTGTTGAGTAGAAATTATAATTTTATTTATCACACTTATATATATATATATATATATATATATATATATATATATATATATATATATATATATATATATATATATATATATATATATATATATATATATATATATCCTTATGGTTTGTTTATATGAAATAAATGTTGTGAATGGAACCTAGTTTGATCTTTATATGATATTAATATATGCACAACACAAGCTATTATAACTATATACGAAACGTAAATAAGTAAGTAAGCAAAGAGTGAGAGATGGAAAGATCAAACCGAGAGACAAAGGATTTATAGTGGTTCGGCTTCAAGGACACCTTCCTTGCCCTACTCCACTCCCCGAGCACCGAGCTCGAGAGTTTTCTTCACTAAGTCAATAACCTCCCTTATGGTGGAGAAAACCGTACACACCTTAGCTTACACCAATTTAATGACACAAGGCTAAATGTCGAGTTCTAATCGTAGCTAGAACCAATCTCACAACTACAATCAGACCACAACTTCTTCACACCCTTTCACGCCTTCTACACTTCTTCACAACACTTGTTTCTTTACGCCTTCACAACTTCTATCTGTTAACATAAATAATGTCTAAAAACATTGTTAGCATATTAACAATGTCTCTATGTTTTGATAATTACAAAGCATAAACTCATTAACCTAAAACTTATGCCA
This sequence comes from Artemisia argyi, assembly GCA_030686995.1. Classification (NCBI taxonomy): domain Eukaryota; kingdom Viridiplantae; phylum Streptophyta; class Magnoliopsida; order Asterales; family Asteraceae; genus Artemisia; species Artemisia argyi. The sequence continues at coordinate 42,195,601 of CM060683.1, read as the reverse complement.
TAAACAAGTTTTAATGCTTAATAGTTGTCTTTGCATCCATATCACTTAAGGTATGAATAAACAAAGTGTTTATTGTATTTCATGATCAAAGGAAAGTTTTCTAATCACTAGAATTTTTATAAAATGTATTAAACATTCTATATCTTTTATAAAATTACTTTTGGAATTAAAAGAATATGTTTAATTCATTACAAATATATAATTTAAAATTTCGAACCAAAAATGGCAAATTTTATCCAGAAAAATATTTCCCACTAAAAGACAAAAAAATCCAACGTTCTGAAGGGGCGGCCCCCTTAATTCCTTAGGCGGCCCCCTTAATTCCTTAGGCGGCCCCCTTAATCATTAAGGGGACCGGCCTCTAATTAAGGGGACCGGCCATGCTCCAGAACATTAATTTTCTCCTCTATAAATACTGGTTCATCCCACAGAATTTTCTCACCTTTTGCACTCCTAAACTTTCTGTTCTAGATCCACATTTCTATTCTCTTAATCCTTTGATCATAAGTACATAATTCTTTGTTTCAAAGTGATTCAAACATCATCCTCTCAAGTGCAAGAGAAGAATACTTCTATCCCCCAAGACAAGAAGTATTACAACTTGTTGTGACCTCCATATACAAGTTGTTGGTGCATCATCAAAATTATTTACATTATTCTTTGTGAAGATTGTTGTGAATATTTGATTGTAGATAGTTGTGCTAGGTAGATTGATTGTGTGATTAGTTAGTTGTTTGATGTGAAGAAGAAAAATTAGGAATTAGATTGTAGTGAAGAAGCTAGGTGTGAAGTTGTTAGTTGTGAAGAAAATCGGTGTGAAGAAGATAGGCGTGGAGTAGTTAGTTGTGAAGTAGATTGGTTTGAAGAAGTTCTGTAGAAGTTGTGGTGTGTAAAGTGGTGTGTAAATTGGTGTGTAAGGTTTTCTCCGCCATAAGGGAGCTTGTTGATATAGTGAAGAAAACTCTCGAGTTAGGTGCTCGGGGAGTGGAGTAGGGCAAGGAAGGTGTCCTTGTAGCCGAACCACTATAAATCTCTTGTCTCGCGGTTCGATCTTTCCATCTCTTATTTATTTCCTTACTTATCATTGCTATATCTTACTTATTGATAGTTGTTTATATTGTACAAGACTTGAGATCATATATTATCGAATCTAAATTTTAAAAACTAAGAAAACACCAACACTATTTTTATAACAAATTAAAAAGACGTAAAACTATTCAACTACCCCTTCTAGTTTTTCACAATTGGTATCAAGATTTTTAAAATATATTGTATTTTAAAACTTGTAACGATCTATGGAATCTGAAAAATATTTAGAAGGGCAATCTATGCAAAGACCACCACTATTTGAAAGTGATGGATTTTTATATTGAAAAAATAGATTCGAAACGTATGTGAAATCAAAAGATCTTGATCTTTGGCATATGATTACCTTTGGTGACTTTCCCCCTATTCAATATAATGTTGAAACTAAAATGGATGAAATTGTATCTTTTGAAAAACAAAATGATGATTTGAAAAAGAAACTAGCAAAAAATAATGAGACTAAAATGGTCATTTATAATGCGCTACCACGCAAAGAATATGAAAGAATTTTTATGTGTAAAACCGCCAAAGAAATTTGGGATTCTTTACTAATTACTCACCAAGGTAATAGCCAAGTCAAAGATAATAAAATAAATCTTCTTGTACAACAATATGAACAATTTACGATTCCGGAAAAGGACTCAATTGATAATGCTTTTGCTAAATTTAACACTATTATCACAAGTTTAAAAGCACTTGATGAGACATTTTCTAGTAAAAATTGTGTTAGGAAATTGCTTAGGGCATTGCATCCGAAATGGCGAGCTAAGGTCACGGCAATTGAAGAATCAAAGAACTTGATGACGTTATCACTAGATGAACTAATTGGCAACTTGAAGGTTCATGAAGAAATTATAAGAAGAGATTCGGAAATGGTCAAAGTCAAGAAAGAACAAACCAAATTCATTGCTCTAAAAGCCAAAAAGGAACCTAGTGATGATGATGATTCAAGTGACGAAAGTGAAGACGAAGAATATGCAATGGCCGTAAGAGAATTCAAGAAATTCTTCAAGAGACGAGGAAGATTCACTAGATCATCACGAGACGAAAGAAAACCATTCCAAAGAAATAGAAGTGACAACTACGGGAAAAGAAAGTGCTTTAGATGTGGAAGTCCAAATCATCTCATTGGCGAATGTCTAAATCCACCGGGTTATGAAAATCAAGGCGCATTTGTTAGTGGAACATGGAGTGATAGTAACAAAGAAGAAGTTGAAAAGCCAAGAAATGAAAAGTGTTTTATGGCAAAAGAAACCGACGAAATATGTTTAGGAATTGACTTGGAGCCTGACGAATGGATCAAAGATAGCGGATGTTCGAGGCACATGACGGGGAACCGCAAGCTATTCTCTACATACAAGGCATACAATGGAGGTAACGTTATTTTCGGTAGTGACTTACGTGGAAAAATCATTGGCAAAGGTACGATTTCTCAAGTCACTTACTATTGAAAATGTAGAGCATGTGGATAATTTAACATATAACTTGCTTAGTATAGGACAAATATGTGATAATAAATGTAGAGTCACTTTTACCGAAGAGGATAGCGAAATAGTTAAGAATGGAAAAATCATAGGTAGAAGAATTAGGAAAGGTGGCATATATGTTATGAAACTAGGAAACAAGCCTGAGGATAGGATATGCCTAACGACCCTAGATGAAAACTCTACATTGTGGCATAGGAGATTAGGACATGCTAACATGCAACAAATACAATCTTTGGCCTCTAAGGAATTAGTTAGAAATTTGCCTAATCTAAAATATGACAAGCATTTTTGTGATGCATGTAAAATTGGAAAACAAGCTCATGCTAGTCACAAAGCTAAGAATATAGTATCCACTACTAGGTGCCTAGAATTATTACATATGGATCTTTTCGGTCCATCCGCTGTGCGGAGCTATGGAGGAAACAAATATACCTTAGTAATAGTAGATGATTACTCACGATACACGTGGACTAGATTTTTAAGTGACAAAACCCAAGCCTTTGAAAAATTCGAAATATTTAGTAAAATGATTCAAAATAAATTAAGATGCTCAATAGTTGCCATTAGGACGGACCATGGTAGGGAATTTGATAACGAAGTACAATTCGGAAAATATTGTGAGTTAAATGGCATATCTCACCATTTCTCCGCTCCTCGTACTCCTCAATCAAATGGCATAGTAGAAAGAAAAAATAGGTCACTACAAGAAATGAGTAGAACAATGTTAAATGAACAATCCATCCCACAAAAATTTTGGTGTCACGCCGTAGATACATCGACTTATATTTTAAATAGGGTATCAATTAGGAGAATTCTAGGAAAAACTCCTTATGAGTTACTAAGAGGTAGAAAACCAAACTTAAGCTACTTTAAGGTATTTGGAAGTAAATGTTATATTCTAAACACTAAGGATTACCTCACTAAGTTTGATCCAAAATCATATGAAGGAATATTTTTAGGATATTCACAAAATAGTAAAGCACATATAATACTCAACAAACACTTCATGAAGGTGGAAGAATCACTAAATGTAACATTTGATGAAACACCACCACCTCCTAAAACATTACCTTTAGAAGATGATGACTTAGTCGAAGATGAAGCTATTGAGGTTAGTAAAACAAAACCCATAGGAAATGATAATGAGGACATTCAATTAGGAAACAATGAAATTGTTGATGTTAAAGAATCTAGATCACATCCATTAAATAATATAATAGGACATCTTAACCAAAGAACCCTTAGGTTACAAGCCCAAGATAAAAATAATTTCTTTTGTTTCCTCTCAGCAATAGAACCTAAGAATATTAATGAGGCTTTAAAAGATGAAAGTTGGATTATAGCTATGCAAGAAGAATTAAATCAATTTAAGGCAAATGATGTTTGAGAATTAGTCCCAAATCCAATGAATATGACTATCATAGGAACTAAATGGGTATATAGAAATAAGTTAGATGAGAATGGAATAGTCACTAGGAATAAAGCTAGGTTAGTTGCCCAAGGTTATAATCAACAAGAAGGAATTGATTATGACGAAACTTATGCCCCCGTAGCTAGACTAGAATCGATTAGGATATTACTTGCCTATGCATGCGCCCTAGATTTTAAGTTATTCCAAATGGACGTGAAAAGTGCATTCCATAACGGTTTTATCAATGAGGAGGTATATGTGGCACAACCTCCAGGATTCATTGACTTCGCAAAACCTGATTATGTTTATAAGTTAAAGAAAGCTTTGTATGGACTCAAACAAGCTCCCAAGGCTTGGTATGATCGATTAAAAGCTTTTCTTATTAAACATAATTATTCCACGGGAATGGTATATAACACTCTTTTCACTAAAAGGAAAGACCCAAATCTCATCATTGTCCAAATATATGTTGATGACATTATATTTGGATCGACTTGTCAAGATATGTGTGATGAATTTGCCAAAATCATGCATGATGAGTTTGAGATGAGTATGATGGGTGAACTTAACTTCTTCCTAGGATTACAAATAAAACAATTAGAAGATGGAATATTTTTTAATCAATCCAAGTACATTAAGGAAATGCTTAAGAAATTTGGCCTAGAAGACTCAAAACCCATGAAAACTCCCATGTCTACAGAAGTAAAGCTCACAAAGGATGATGAAGGTGAGTCCATAGATAACACCAAGTATAGAGGAATTATAGGTAGTTTACTATACTTGACGGCAAGTAGACCCGATATCATGTTTAGTGTTTGCCTTTGTGCCCGTTTTCAAGAGGATCCCAAAACCTCTCACCTAGAAGTGGTTAAGCGTATCTTCCGATACATTAAAGGCACTATACACTTAGGATTATGGTATCCTAAGGGATCCGGCATAGAAACCATCGTCTATGCGGATTCGGATCATGCGGGAGACTACGTAGATAGAAAAAGCACTAGCGGCATCTGCACGTTTATGGGATGTTGTCTAACATCTTGGTTTTCGAAGAAGCAAACCGCTCTTGCTATTTCTACCACCGAAGCCGAATATGTAAGCGCTGGAAAGGCATGTCAACAAGCACTATGGATGAAACAAGCTCTCGTAGACTATGGTATTAGGTTAGAAAATATCCCCATTATGTGCGATAACAAAGGCGCAATATATTTAAGTAAAATCCGGTGCAACACTCTAGGACCAAACATATAGAAATACGCCACCACTTTCTTAGGGATAATGTACAAAAAGGAAACATATCTATAGAAAAAGTTGCGTCGGAAGATAACATTGCGGATATATTCACAAAACCCCTTAAGCGTGAATTATTCAACCACTTGCGTTTAGGATTAGGAATGATGGAACAAATTGACTAAATTATATTGAACTAATACAAATTTATACTTGTATAAAATTTACTTTTCGTCCACTTCTTCATATCTGAGTCTAGGAATCTATTTCGCACAAAATTAAAGATTGGGAAAGTTTATTTTCTTTGCATAAACTCTTTTGTAAAACCCAATCAATTTTCTTTAAAAATTATTCTCACATCTAGGAATCACATGAACATCATTTTCCTTGCATTTTTGACTAATGCTAAAAACATTGTCTTACAAAATCATGCATAAACTCTCACATAAATTGTCAAGGTATATAATCTAATATATATCTTTTACATTCATGATTGAGCAAAAATTGAATCAAGGAGATCTTTTGGATTGTTTCTTAGGATCGTTATTTCTCTTTGCATTAAGGAGTCGAAACAATCACAACTCCACATTTGTTGCATATAGACACACACTAGGACAAATTCACTAATAATGTTGTCATCTTGTTCCATCACTAGTTCTCCACTCACTAGTTACCTTTGCCTTTGATCTAAGATAGGTGCCTTAGGAAGTTCAAGTGCTCTTGCCTTTACTTATCTCCTCTTGCTTATTATGTGTTGCTTAATTGCTCTTTTGCTTATGTGTTTTTGCATGCATGCTATATCTTGTTTAGATTAGATGCTATATTACCTAAAGGGATTGAACTTGCTTGAATTCTAATCCAAACACACAACCTTTATGCAAATTTTCTGCCAAAAACCCAATTCTGGCAACCTGGAAATCACCAGATGGGCGGCCCCCTTAATTTTGTAAGGCTGCAACCTTAATCATTAAGGGGCCGCCCCCTAATTAAGGGGACCGGCCGTCTGATGGTCGGGTTTACATAATCTTTTCTGCTTTTTAGCCCATTTCCACCTACATTTCCCATTTTTCACCAACATATTTTGTCCTAGTCTCCCAAACAAACCATATCCATCCTTAAACACACAAATCTTACACTATAAATACCCCAAATCTTCCACACTCTCCATTCATCCCTTCATGACTTCTCCAAACAAACCAAAACCAAAAGCCTCAAGGCTTGCAAGAATGACGGAAAAACCTGTTTGGAGAAGAAAAAGCCCTCGAAACAAATCCATCATAACCAATGATGTTGGAAATCACTCAACACCTCCAACCACTTACTTCCCAAACTTTACACCAAATTCACAAGGACATTCATTTGATCCTCTCTACAAACCATACAACATTGACCAAACATCTTCCTTCATGCCAAACCACTCATCTCATCCTCCAACCATTTGTAATGATCCATACAAGTTTGATCAACCATCACACTACAATTCCAACTACACAAACCCAATTCATCCATATCCACACAATGACTTTCTCCGCATTGCCACGGAAAAGCAAAAGTTTCGTGATGAAATATCACAAATCCTTGATCTTTGTGATCTCAATGCCATGCATCTTGCACAACGCAACAAAGGGCAACCTCCATCATCACCTAAAACAATTTCCTTCCTCACTCTCTCAACTTGGATGAAGTTACAAACCACACTCACTATTGCCCTTGTTGCATCTTCCTTCAAAAACAAATCCTATACTTGAGTAAAGATATTTCTTGGATTGAATATCTCCTCACTCGTCCTCATCCCATACCACCCTTAACATGATACAATATCGTAAGATCCACCTCTTCCGCTCCATACCCCACTCCATATCCCTCTCCATCTAACAACTAAGCTTTATGCTTATGTTCTCCTTCAAGCAAATAAAACTATCAACCATGGGTTGCAAGCAAGTCCAAGTGCTCTCTTAGGCAATATAGGACTATGTCTTTTCTTTTGTTTTATTGTAATCAATATGCTTTAAGCATATTGAATTTTGTAATGCTAATTACTTCTATGATGCTTGAATGAATCTATTTTTATTTATATAATTATTGTTTTGCATGTATATGTGTCTTGTTCTCTTCTAATATTTTGTGTAGCCAAGATTTCCATAGCTCATTCCCTTGGTGCTCTCAAATGAGGGGGAGCATACATCAAGGGGGAGCATTAACCTTTATAATTTTACAAAAAGGGGGAGAAGAGAATGTTAAACTCTAATAATACTTGTCTAAAATTATTTTTTAGACCTAATGAGTTTAAGGTTTTGTAATCATCAAAAAGGGGGAGATTGTTGACATAAATAATGTCTAAAAACATTGTTAGCATATTAACAATGTCTCTATGTTTTGATAATTACAAAGTATAAACTCATTAATCTAAAACTTATGCCATAAACAAGTTTTTAGTGCTTAATATTTGTCTTTGCATCCATATCATTTAAGGTATGAATAAACAAAGTGTTTATTGTATTTCATGATGAAAGGAAATTTTTCTAATCACTAGAATTTTTATAAAATGTATTAAACATTCTATATCTTTTACAAAATTACTTTTTGAATTAAAAGAATATGTTTAATTCATTATAAATATATAATTTCAAATTTCCAACAAAAAATGGTAAATTTTATCCAGAAAAATATTTCCCACTAAAAGAAAATCCAACATTCTGAAGGGGCGGCCCCCTTAATCATTAAGGGGACCAGCCTCTAATTAAGGGGGTCGGCCACGCTCCAGAACAGTAATTTTCTCCCCTATAAATACTGGTTCATCCCACAGAATTTTCTCACCTTTTGCACTCCTAAACTTTCTGTTCTAGATCTACATTTCTATTCTCTTAATCCTTTGATCATAAGTACATAATTCTTTGTTTCAAAGTGATTCAAACATCATCCTCTCAAGTGCAAGAGAAGAATACTTCTATCCCCCAAGACAAGAAGTATTACAACTTGTTGTGACCTCCACATACAAGTTGTTGGTGCATCATCAAGATTATTTACATTATTCTTTGTGAAGATTGTTGTGAATATTTGATTGTAGATAGTTGTGCTAGGTAGATTGATTGTGTGATTAGTTAGTTGTTTGATGTGAAGAAGAAAAGTTAGGAATTAGATTGTAGTGAAGAAGCTAGGTGTGAAGTTGTTAGTTGTGAAGAAAATTGGTGTGAAGAAGATAGGCGTGGAGTAGTTAGTTGTGAAGTAGATTGGTTTGAAGAAGTTGTGTAGAAGTTGTGACTTAGTTGTGAAGAAGTTGTGGTGTATAAAGTGGTGTGTAAATTGGTGTGTAAGGTTTTCTCCGCCATAAGGGAGCTTGTTGATATAGTGAAGAAAACTCTCGAGTTAGGTGCTCGAGGAATGGAGTAGGGCACGGAAGGTGTCCTTGTAGCCGAACCACTATAAATCTCTTGTCTCGCGGTTCGATCTTTCCATCTCTTATTTATTTCCTTACTTATCATTGCTATATCTTACTTATTGATAGTTGTTTATATTGTGCAAGACTTGAGATCATATATTATCAAATCTAAATTTTAAAAACTAAGAAAACACCAAAACTATTTTTATAACAAATTAAAAAGACGTAAAACTATTCAACCCCCCCCCCCCTTCTAGTTTTCCACACTATCTATTCACTACTTCAAGGGTTTTGCTACTTCACAAATTCTAGGCTACTAAGTCTTCACAACTTCAATACTTCTATCTCTCTACTTGAGGGCATTTATCTATATACCACTACAAAGATTCTTCTACCTAAAAGCTTCTACGTCTTATATACTTCAAAGCTTCTATGTCTTCACACCTTCTAGTCTTCAATGTCTTATCAACTTTGAGGCTTCAACTTCTTTGCTACTTCAAGGCTTCTATACTACTATAAGGCTTCTTTATTTTATTTTTTTTTCGGGTGAAAAAGTGAACTACATATTAACTTTCCAAAATATTACATCAAATATGAAAATGGAATTGGACATCACCCAATCCATGTAATACATCTGTGACATACAAATGGAATACAACAAAGAACACAAACTAATTCCTCCCAATAACAGCCAGGAGGATCAATACGCCACATATCTTCATAACACTGAATCTGCTATACTCAGCACAACAGGCATCAACAAAGTTCACTATAAAGCTTTTTCACCAATACCATAACCTCATGATTACATCCACTTTGAGATATCAAAATATGGCATTCAACCAGCACCCACAACACCATATAAGATCATCTCAAAGGGCAGTTTCATGTAAGTTATAGCTCCCATTGCTCATCAAAAAGGGGCTCTTCCTAAGTTGGCTACATTTCCTAATCCAATGTAGTTGCAGCTAGACTAGCAGCAGCCACCTCACTAGTCTAACAAAAACTGACTGAACTAGGCATCACCAGTTGAGAAACACACACCCTTAATGAGACTACCCATTACCTCCTATGATAGCATAATGCAAGGACCAAGTAGGTTCATCTTACACACCTCACTATTCCTTACAACTTATGCTATCCACCAAGTTCATTCTACCCTTCTCACACAGGAAACCTACTTTATGATCATACAACCACTCAGAATCCGTAGTCAAATTGTGACACAAAGTATTACCAAACAAAGGCCAAATACTAAGCACCCCAATTTGAAAGATAGATAATAAGCAGAGTAGATCAAGGTACAAGGCCATCTGTATGTGAATGAACAAAAGATTTTCCAATGATTCAATGTGAATCAGAGGAAACAAGGATAAAACCTTAAGATGCAGAATTACCATTCAGCTCCACTTCTTTAAAATGCTTAAAATGTTTCTTCATTTTCAGTACTAACCACTACTACTTCAATATGCTACCACTTCTTATATCTCCTATCACTATTTCTATGCACTTCTACTTTTTCACTTCTAGTACCACTTCACACTTTCAACAATTCTAGATCATATATCTAAATCTAGCTATCCAATGTATACACCTTATACACCAAAGTATGAATGATTTATAAGATGAAATGAACAAACAACTTAGATAGCAAGATTATACTAAGTTGTAATACTTCTAGTCTTGATAGATAAAAGTATTCTTCTCTTTACACTTGAGTGTTAAGGCTTGAATCACTTTGAAACAAAGTTTAATGTATATATGATCATAGGATTTTAGAGGATAGAAATGGAGGTTTGGATCAGAAAGTTTAAAATGCAAAAAGGTGAGAAAAATTAATGGAATGAACCAGTATTTAAAGGCATAGCTGGGGGGGGGGGGGGGGGGGGGAATCAGGAGCGTGCCGGTCCCCTTAATTATTAAGGGGGCCGCCCCTCCTGAACGTTGCTTAGCTTTATCCTTTTGTGTGGAAAATTTTTCTAGATTAGATTTGCCATATTTGGTTGAAAATTTGAATTCATATATTTACAATGAATTAAACATATTGTATTAATTTCAAAAATATTTTATAAAAGATATAAAATGTTTTGTGAGATTTTATAAAAATCTAGTGATTAATAAAAATGTTCCTTTGATTTTATAATGCATTAGACACTTTGTTTATTTATACCTTAAGTGATTAGATGGTAAAATTGAATATTTACTACTAAATACTTATTTAAGTTATGATATTTGGTTTGATGAGTTTTCGTTGTGTGATTATCAAAGCATAGAGATATCGAAAGATATGAATAACGTTTTTAGACATCTATTTATATCAACAACATCTAATTTTTTGCTAGAAAATATATTAGGGTGCATTTAAAAGATTGGGGATGCATATAATTCAAGTCGATGCATCTCTTATTTGTAATTATCGTTATTTTTCATCCTTCTTATTTTAAATTTTCTTCTCATTTGATCATAAATCTATAGAAATAAGCAAAAGATGTAAAAGTTAGATAATTTTTAAATCATTTTCTCATTTGTAGACGCATCAATATTCTTATTCATATCTATTTGTTACTCATTATTGGTTCATCCATGTCAATCATTGATAGATCGGATCGAGTGAATATCCACCGGATCGGATGGCCGAGCAACGCCTTTCAAACTCCTACTGTTCCCATCCTTCAACTACTTGGTATATGTCTTTTTCTTGAGTGGATGCAATATTAAATTACATTATATTAATTTTCTAATGTTGATACAGTAAGTCACAAACTAACAGCCAAGACGAAAAGTGTTTCTATATATTAGTCAATGCTAAGGCTGTAAACGAACCGAACGTTCAACGAACATTTCATTAATCGTTCGGTAAAAAGTTCGTTTATGTTCGTTCGTTTATTAAATTAACGAACATGAACAATATTTTACGTTCGTTTAGTTAAATGAACGAACATAAACAAAAGTCTCGTTCGTTCATTTATGTTCGTGAACGTCCGTTTATGCGTTCGTTAACATTCGTTTATGTTTATTTATCTATTTATGTTCATATATCATATCTTTTAATTTTATAATTTAAAAAATCGGTTTGTTTAAATAAAACAACACTTATAAAACAATATATTGTGAAGAATTTAATAAAGTTTATGTTTGTTTGTCAATTTTTATTAATGTTCGATCATTTTTGTTCGTTTAGTGTCTTAATGAACCAACATAAACGAACATGAACAACCCATTTTCTTAATAAACGAACATGAACAAGAAAATTCGTCCGTTTAAGCATTCGTGTCCGTTTATTTGTTCGGTTAAAATTAAATGAACGAACATGAACAAGGCTCCGTTCGTGTTCGTCCGGTTCGTTTACAACCCTAGTCAATGCAGTTGTTGGCGTGCCTTCCGTGAGAGTCCTTAGTCCTTACTTTATTAAAAGGAGACTAGAGGTCTTCGTCCTAGCCATCGTATTCGTATATTATATTATTAACATCCTAATTTGTTCTTTCCCTTTAGTTAAAACTGTTAAATAATAGGTTAATTACACAGATAGGTAACGAACTTTTAAAAATTTCTAATATTAAGTAACGAACTCTCAAAAATATTAATATAACCAACAAAACTTGTTAAAACCTACAATGTTAAACTATATGACCTGACACATCAGCTTAGTGGGCCCACTTATGATAATAGATCTAAACACACACAAAACAAATGACCATCACCAAATAACACCTCTAAACACACTCACACGAAAGTCATACTTATCTAAAAAAAATATATATATATAAAAAAAAAAAAAAAAAAAAAAAAAAAACAAACTCAACACATCTCGATCTATCCAAAAACAAACCCCACACATATCTGCTCATTCATAGACCTATAAAATATAAAATCCATCACAAACCCAGTTCCATCACTGAACACTTTCATAAAAAGCTGAGAAACCCAGTAGAGAGGTAGTCACAATCATTTGGTTGTGGTTTGGTCATTTTAGCCGCCAACCATGGTGGTTGTTTGGTTACGGGGTTTAGTTTGAAGAGTGTTATTAATATTTGCATCTTGATTCCCAATCTAAGAAAATATACAATTATAGTCATCAATTAAGGTTATGGGCAAACCCACTTGTCACTTGGGGGTGTAGGTGGCGTTACGGGTGATGGTGGTTGGTGGCGCTGTGGATATGGAAAGAATTATTGATGTAACTAATTTAATACTTTAGATAAATAATCTAATATTATGTGAAGGGGGTTGTAAATTAAAGAGGATAAACATAAGAGAATACATAAAATATGATATGCAAAAACTCGACAAGTATCCCAAACACATGTTACTTAAAAAACCTACGGCAAGTTTGGTATTTGGTTTTGTAGCAACTGGAAGAAAAAATATTTAAAAAAAGTCCGCTTTGATTTTTATATTTTCTAGAATGAAATGCGTGTTTGTGGGTTGGTGATGTTAATGATGTGTATACATATGTAAAGGTGAAGATTGTTAGACTAATGCTAGTGGTGATCACTTTCTCACCCAAACAACCCCGTCATATCAGCGTCATTTCAGCTTTCTCTCTCCACAACTTCACCTTAACCACAATTAGCTAATGGTGACCACAAAAGCAACCCCATAATTTTTTTTTTCTTTTTTTTTTTTTTTCTAATAAATTAAAATTTCATGCAATATCTATTACCTATATTATAAGTAAGAGGCTTTATGTTACTGTGGAGGCTTCAAAAAATTACACATCATCTTCCAAAAATATGACATGCATCTTCCAAAAATATGACATGTGGCATTGAAAAGCTAAATACCCTCTCTCATTTACCTACTCTTTTATCTCAAAACACACATTTAATTTCAACCTCACCACTCCATCTCTATTCTCTTCTTACTGCTTTGGACTAGCAAATAAGTCGAGCACCAAGTATAACTTTGACATTCTCTTCTTTCGTATTAGTGTCGGATCTTTTGAGAGTTTTTATCCCTTTCTCATCTTTTCTTTTTAGATCTATAAAAATACATGGATTCATATCTTTATTTGTGAGTTTTTATCCCTTTCTCATCTTTTCCTTTTAGATCTATAAAAATATATGGAAGATGTTGCACTTGTTTCGGTTGGTGAGGCAACCGAAACTTTGAAAAGTTTGCCCTGCGACGCGTTGCTTGTGGCCTGGCTAGCGGGGGAGACGCGTCGATTTGCTCGGTTGTGGTCACCCTCCAACGCCCATTAACATTAGTCTTAGTGATGATGGATGAAGATAAAAGATAAAGGAATAAGAAAATGACAAAAATATATAAATAAAAAAAGATAAAGTTAAAAACAGAGGGCAAAAGTCAGGTACAATAGTATAATGGTGATCGGTTTAGTCGGTGACCAGTTGCAAAAGTAGCGCATATTTCATAACATTCACGGTTTCAATATGTTTTGTTAGTTATATTAGTAATTTTTAAAGTTCATTACCTAACATTAAAAATTTGTGAAAGTTCATTAACTATCTGTTAATTAACTCTTAAATAATTTGTAAAAAATGCAAGACATCATGAGAAACCATTCAATGCATTGCTGAACCCTCCATTAAATTAGACAAAATATAAAATAACAGTAACATGATCTGCTATGTTGATTTCATACCATTTATTCAACTATAATTCAAAAACAAAGACAATTACAATAACCATGAGTTACGAACTTAAAATTACAACCAAACCAAAAGATCACAAAATCAAACACATATTGTGCAAAAAGTGCACAATATTTAATCAGCTTATTAGCTTATCAATCAGAATGACCACGATTTTTCCGAAAATACCCTCGAGGGTTTCCTTCGAAAAGATCTCTTCGTATCCTTGCCCCGGGTCTACCCGGTGCGTTCATCATTCCTCCTCCGCTAGAACAGCAGCAGCAGAACATGAAGCATATGACAACAGCCATGATTAAATAAGGTGCGACAAAGTTATACAAGTCATGGTAATGCTTAGAATCCGTCTCCGACAGGAAATATGGTTTGATGTTGGAAACAACTTGCGTGAGGATGTCTCCGGCTTTGTTTTTAAGTTTCTCAGGTAAATTGTCGGCCATGGATTTTTCAGTGTTGGTCACTTAGTTGTTGTAGACTTGTGTGTTGCGTGGGGGATAGGTTGTTGGTGTATGGATCCTCGTTGTGACTTTAAATAAAGCTCATACTTGTGAAAATGGTCCCTTATTTATGAGGTTAATATCGTTTTTATTCCCCCACTATGATTCTTATGTTATGAATGGCACAACACATTTTTTCTTGCATCTGTTAAAAGGCAAGTCGGTTGATTAGTTCGAATCAACCAGAAGAAAGGTTCGTGTAGAGAAGCATCGAGAACTCTGTAAATGAGTAGAGCCAAGTGTAGTGTGGTGTAGTAGTAGGCACTTCACGGCTACGTACTACGGACCCTCTGCCATCCACTGAAGCAGAGCCCTTTCATGAGCGGGGGAGCGCTAAGAACATTTCACCCACCCCGTTACAACATTCCTTTCTATTGTGCCTAAAATCTTTATATATGCTTGTTGGTGCAAATGTGTACATATATCTCCTTTTATGTTTTAATGATGATAAAAATATATTATGAGATATTTAAAATCGTTAGCGATAGCTCAAAACTATAACAAACGAAGACAACACGTCCAACATGATGGATTCGCGCGTCAGCATGAGAAATACTGTCTTCACGCACTTGGTTTTTCAAAGTCGACCTTCTACTTATCCGCCATTTGACCTTTCAATACAAGTTTGTATATGATATTTATTATATTTTATGATATCATAAGTGGTTTCGGACTTAGAGAGCTTGCGTCAAAATATTGAGTCTCGTTATATAACCAACTCAAAAATATTTATAAAAGCCAAGTCAAAATATTTTATAAAACATATCAACAACTGTAAGTCTATGTTTCTATAAAATGATGAAATACAATTGAATAAATGAATATAGGTGTCACGGATTCGAAAGGGGACATACGGATTATCTAAATATATACCTCATCTTGAACCAACAATATCATTATGTTTGTTCTTTCTTCCCTTAACTTTTGAATTTTTAATTCTCTAAGAATTTTAGAAGAATTCCATTTTATGATGTAAAGATAGATTGTATTTATATTAGGATCTATGTGCTTAAGTGAAAACAGTCTAGGGACTACTATTGTATTTATACTATACTTAGTCACATTACTAATCACTAAGTATATATAAGAGTAAAGTCCAAAATACATCCAAGTAGGTTGCCAGTTGTAACACCATACATCCCTAGTCGATAAATTGACAACTTTACATCAATCCATTAGTAAACTCAGCCACCATACATCAGTGTGGACTAACGGTGCAAATTCTTTCTTCCTTATCTTCTAACGCGAGAGAAAATATTTACATCATTAGTCCTCAACACTAACGGGACTAACTGAACTAAACAGGGGCAAGCAGGGCTCGAACTCGGGTCTATTCACATACAAAACAGTGCCTTAACCACTCAACAAAGCGTCGAGTGGAGTAAGTGTACCAACTTATATTTTTTTAACCATTGTTCGGATTTATAGTATATTAACCGGTTTAAGTTTGGGTCGGGCAGTTCATGGTGATCTGGGTCAGTTCTTGGGGTGGGGGGAGATCCATTGGACACGTTTTTCGTGCTCTTTTTCTGGTATCATCGGGGATTCATTTGTACTTCATTTAGACTTTGATGAAAATCTATACATGATCGATAATTGTCATAAATTTCATTTTTTTGCTCCGTTTTCAATTCTTCATAACTACAAAGCAAAATAATCTCATCTTGGATGAGTATTTTACTTGTTGATACTTCGCCTTTTTTCGTCCAGTGGTGTAAATATAAGCGTGATCGATACTTGTCTGAAACTTCACGTTTTTGCTCTGTTTTCAATTCTTCATACTTACAAAGTAAAGTAATGTATTTTCGGACGAGTATTTTAAGTTGTAGGTATGAAGAATTAAAAACGGAGCAAAAACGTGAAGTTTTGGACAAGTATCGATCACGTATATATTTACACCACTAGACGCTTAGTCAAGTGGTTCATGCGTTGTTTTGTGAATGAATAGACCGGATTTCTACCCATACTTGCCCCTTTTAGTTTATTTCAAAATAAAGATTGCCCTGTTAGTCTTGAGAACTAATGATACAAATATCTTCTCTCGTGTTAAAAGATAACCGAGAAATAATTTGCAGCGTTAGAAACAAATTTGACTCAAATATCATTATGACTCGATACAAGCATTTGACTCAAACAAATATGAATATGCATGTTCGTTTAATATCGTTGTGATTCATGTTAAATCTCGTTCTTAGAAACAAATTTAGATTTTCCTTACACTTATCTTTTGAGAAATACCTTTATATGAAGTTAAGACGAAGTTAAACAACAAGGTAAAGCATTTTCACAATTTATTTTGAAACATGAGCCACAAACAATAAAAATAAAACACGCATACGGAAACAAATAAAATCAAACAAACAAACAATCAAACAAATAAAGCTTGGGTTGCCTCCCAAGAAGCGATTTTCTTTATTAACGAGTCTTGTAGCTAGACTCAAGGTCACAGGCTACGTTTTTCTTTCCTACTTTTCAACTGATTCTCTTAACCTTTGAGCTACTTCCTTGTCAACTCTATACTTAGTTAAGCAATTTTTATAGTAAAGGCTCCTCTTCTCCCAAACAAAATTCATTCCTTTATTCTTATCTTCTTCGTTAATGTCCTCGATTGCACTAATGTTATCCATATCAAGTTGAGGCACATAACGAAATTCCTTCATTTTATTAGGCATCCTATAGGTAATCCTATCGATTTCATTAGAAAATTGGACCGTTCCTTCTATTAGACCGTGTTTTAACTTGGACTCCTCAATAAATGGCTTACCTAATACAAAATGGGATAAGCGAAAATCTATAACATTAGCCAAGTCTTCAACAACCATAAAATCAAAGCTATAAGTAAAGTTCCCAACAAAGACATGTGAACCTCTAACTCTCCCGACAAAATTACAAACTCCACCGGGGTATTTGAGATCTCTCCTAGGTTCGGGTCTTGTTTTTACTAAATCATTATAAACACTTGAAGACATAATGTTGATTGGGGATTCAAAATCGATGTAAGCTTGATCAATATGTTTATACCCAATCATGCACGGTATCTTCACATTTCTAGGGTTACCTCTCTTAATCTTAGGGTCAATCTGAACGAAAGGGGGCCGAGGATTATCAACAAGATTGTTATAGTAAGCGATCTCCTCCTTAGTGGGGTATAAATTGAAATAATCATCGTCTAGATCCCCCTCTTCTTCTTCCTTAACATCATCCACAACTGCCAAGTCATTGAGTCCTATTTCCATATCTAGGTCCATGGCTATTGCTAAATCATTAAGCGCATAACCAAATTCAATATCAACCAATCTATTGAGCTCTCTAAGTTCCCTAATCTCACTCTCAATCTGTTCACCCAACAAAGCAACTTCGCTAGGTGAAAGGGGTGGATTCGCATTTTCTATAGTGGCCAACAGAATAATCAATGAGGAGTTTACGAACAAATACACAAAGAAAAGATAGACTAAGTAAAACCTATAAAAATAAAAATAAAATCTTACTAGAAAGGAATCTAGTAAGTATACCTAATAAAAAGAAATTTCAACCTAAACAATAACTATTCCCCGGCAGCGGCGCCAAAAACTTGATGCGTGGTTTTGCAACCTTGCAAAAGGTTTTACCTCTCAAGAGATCTCAAGAGGCTTGCAATCCCCACCAGGAAGTGTACCTGATCGATGTAGTATAGTGTAGTGGCAAGTACCGGGGGATTGATCGTTCTCTCGGAGAATAGTGTCGTTAGGAACAAAACTTAATTAAACTAGGTCTAGAGGTGAGAGATGATTCTTTTTGTATTTTTATAGTTTTTTTAGAAAGCAAGTAAAAATCTCGGGTTTTGGAAGAGTGGGCAGAATTAGTTGCTAGTCAACTAACCCAATTAACTACTAATGCAATAAAAATAAAATAGCAAGAAAGTAAATTTGGATAAAAAAAATAATGAGAGAAATGTGTTTACTTAGATTTCACTACTCCCTAGCTATCTTTTACTAGTTGATTAGTTTGTTACAATTGCGTGGATGATGGGTTATATTCCTTAATACCATTTGTAGGGCCGCGTACGATCTTCCCTAACTCTATAAGCTTCTACCTCTTCCTATGTCGAGCCGACTACTGGCTCCTAACATGGCCTCCTTAGTAGTTACTTATGCATTAAATACAACCAATTAATCATAGTACACATCCGATCATGTTTCTTAAGACGTTCAAGCATGTTACCAATGGAAGTCTGCCAGTTTTCTTAAGCCTAACATCAAAATTATTCATCCATTACAATTAATGACAAACAACCTACTAATAATCAATAGCTAGGTTTCATAACATCTAAGCAAACACAAAGAAAACCTAGCCTAGCATGTTAAAGTAAAGACAAGCATAAGATAGAATCAAACAACACATAGACATATTGAATGATTATTGGAAGACTTATCTTTATTAGAACATGGATGATAAAAGGGTGAAAACCCTGTAAAATTCGACCTACGGTTTCCCCACAAGTTCTCCCGAAAGTCTCTAAAAATCTCCTTTTAATACATGAAAATTAGAAAACTATATATATATATATATATATATATATATATATATATATATTTTAGGGGCTGAACATGTATAAATCCTGATGCCATCAACTCGCCGCCAAAGAAACTCTCATATTTCCTAGATCCAGATTTGACGCCGTCATGTATTATTCTTCTCATGGCCGTCAAGAGTAAATTACACGTGACGGCCTTGGTGACGCCGTCACGTGTTAAAGTCCAAAAACATTCTGGCGCATCTCGTTATATCTTTTTATCCATCTCTTTGCCATAACGTGACGCCGTCACCTCCAAAGCGTGACGCCGTCAAGCACTGTTTCCAGCTTGATTTGGAGACATTGCCATTTTCTTCACTTTTCGCTCCAAAAACGTCCAAAATGCTTCCTTTTCCAGATTTCTTCGCCAAAGTACCTAAAATGACAAAAGGAACAATTTAGGGCAATATTTGATCAAATAATCTCGACTTAGGGCTTAAATGACCCCCTAAAAGCTACACTTTTCATCTCATCACATATCCTTTAACATTTGCAGA
The DNA here is from genome assembly GCA_030686995.1 of Artemisia argyi. Taxonomy (NCBI): domain Eukaryota; kingdom Viridiplantae; phylum Streptophyta; class Magnoliopsida; order Asterales; family Asteraceae; genus Artemisia; species Artemisia argyi. The sequence continues at coordinate 42,175,853 of CM060683.1, read as the reverse complement.
AAGTTTGCAGCCGCTCAGCGAAGTCCTAGGCAAAACCATTTCAGAAGTTTTAATCAGGAAAAGAAATCGTCCCTCTTTGCCAAATAGCCTAAAATATATGAATGTGTTGAACCATATTGCAGGTCTAGGAAAAGTTATTAAACTTGTGGAAATATAAACCTTCGTTCCAAACCCGCAATATGATTGTTGCAGCAACATCATTGTCCAAAACGCACCTTTTTTTAGCTTCCCAATGAATGTATGTCTGTATCTACCTTAGAAAGAAAGTGTTCAACATAACAGAACGTAGGGATCTTGTATAATATGACCAGCATTTCTGCAGCGCATAACCTGAGAATTTCTTTCACTGCAATATATATAAGAAAACATTAGGTGATGGAAAAAAAGTTGCATACTTACGCGCTTGTGATGCGTCGCTGCTAGCTTTGCCGTTGGATTTTTTTTATACATTTTCTACATGACAATTTAAAAGAAAAACCCAATTGTGCAAAAAAAAAAAAAAAAAAAAAAAAAAAAAAAAAAAAAAAAAACTGATGAATTGACCTTCTCGACGTGGTAAAAGAATACCGTTTCTGAATAAAACCGTTTTGACCCGTTAACCAACCCACCCATTTTGCCAACAAACACCCCCTTAACAGCTTAACTATAACAAACCATCATAATAAAGATTGAACTAACCTCCATTTGTAATAGAGCTGATGCGTGGTTTTGCAACCTTGCAAAAGGTTTAACTTCTCAAGGGATTTTGAGAAGCTTGCAATCCCCACCAGGCAGTGTACCTGACCGATGTAGTATAGTGAATAGCAAGTACCGGGGGATTGATCGTTCTCTAGGGGAATAGTGTAGTTAGGATTAAAGACTACCTAAACTAGGTCTAGAGGTGAGGGATAATTCTTTTTGTATTTTTGTATTTTTATGAAAGCAAGTAAAAATCTCGGGTTTTTGGAAGAGTGGGCGGAATTAGTTGCTAGTCAACTAACCCAAATTACTCAAATGCAAAATTAAATAAAATAACAGAAAAGTAAATTGGCGAACTTCTTATAATGGGAAAAATGTATTTACTTAGATTTCACTACTCCCTAGTTATCTCTTACTGATTAATTGATTTGTTATAGTTGTTTGGATGAAGGGTTGTATTCCTTAATACCAGTCATGGGGCTGTGTACGTCCTTCCCCAATCTATAAGCTTCTATCTATTCCTATCCAGGCCTCGTAAATAGTTACTTATGCATTAAATACAACCAATAACATCATAGTACATATCTGATTACGTTTTTTAAGACGTTCAAGCCAGTTTTCTTAAGCCTAACACGAAAATCAATCAACCAAATCAACTAATAAAAAATCAACAACCAATAATCAACAACTAGGTTTCACTAGATCTAAGTAAACACAAAGAGAATTACGCTAGCATGTTAAAAGAAAGACAAGATAAACAATTAATCAAACAACACATAGACATATTGAATGATTGAAAAGAAAACTTATCTTCAATTGAACATGTAGGAAAATAGGGCTTGGAAACCCTAAAGTTACAGTAAATTTCGTCTAGGGCTTTATCTCCTAAAAGTTACACCTTTAATGAATGAAAAATCCAAAACTATATATAGATTTACAGGGGTGACGGCGTCAGGTTTTAGGTCCTGACGCTGTCAAGTCGCCGTCACTATGGTTTCGTGACGCGCAATAAACCTTCTTTGACGTCGTCACTTGATACAATCTTCTGGGCCGTCTTTATTTGTGAACATACGTAACGGCCTACTCTTGGTATAACGTGACGCCGTCACGTGTTAATCTCTAAATTCCTTTATGGCACGTCAAGTGTAAATGATCATCCTTCTCTTGATTCATCATCTGACGGCGTCACTTAGTGACTCCTGACGCTGCCAGGTACTATTTTCAGCATGGTTTCTTGACTTTGTCATTTTCTTCACTTTTGACTCCAAAAACGTCCAAAATGCACCATTTTCCAGAATTCTCATCCAAAATACCTAAAATGACAAAAGTAACGATTCGTGGTAGTATTTGATCATAAAAACACGATTTAGGGCTTAAATGACCCCCTAAAAGCGTAACAAATATTTCCTTATCAAGAGCATGTTGATAATACCTGAAATTAACAGCATCGGCCTGTAGGGAGAGGAATTGCCCGTGTGGACGACTTATCGCATCGGTAGTGGTTGGATTTACCCATGCTACTTTTTTGCTCTAATTAAAAAAAAACTACTATAATTTAGTAAAACAGTTGTAGTATTCCAATGGACAAAACTCAATATGAAGTAAATAGATGCGTATTATTTTATTCTTTTTTTTTGCTAGTACCGACAACAAAGTTACTTATACATACCAGGGTGACCCAAATGTTCAGACGAATGACAATTATAGTGGAAAGAACATGCTGCAGCATTAGTTGATACACAGATCGTTCGCCTTTTTGGTTGCTCTAAGCGGACGCCGGGTACTTTTATTATTACAGGGGTATTTTAAAAGACGATGGATGCCTCCGATTACACCCTTATGGCCAGTGCTTCGCATCTCTAGAACTTATCTCAGCAATTAAAATACCCCTGTAATAATAAAAGTATCCAAACACACTCAAACTATCCTAAAGTTTCCCTTAGATGATTCTTATATTCTAATTCTTGGCATGGCTAGAAATAATCATTAGTGAGCAAAAATTTTCTGATTTTGTAAATAAGTCAGTGTCTGTTATGTTGTGACCTATATGCCTAATACCAACTAATAACCTATATGATACAAATAAATTTCTTTTGAGAAACTTGATATTGGAGATGTATAGATAAATAAACCCATAAACAATAATATGATGTACCAACTCCTTCAATACCAATGCACTAAGCTGAAAAAAAAGACATAATCATCAAAACATGGATAAATCATAATCATACCAACAATTATGAGATTTTGAACCAAAACCAAATCATACCAACAATATCTTACAAATCATAAGCTTTTTCTTAACAATAAGGGTCATAAAAGGCATTACCTTAAAAAAACCAAACAAATCGGACCGCAGGGAACCATGATGCTTCATTCATCTCTGATCCCTTCTCAAATCAAACTTGTTTTTATCGATCTTCTATTCATCTGCCAAATTTATGCTCCAAATCTTCTATAGAATTGCTTTGTATTGTTTTGTGTAGTGGAAGAAGCTTCGAGAGATAACACCGCCTTTTGAATTATCTAGCTTCTTCTTCATCTTATCATATAACTGGGCAAATGTACAGATGGATTGGGCCCAAGGTAGTAGGCCAAAAAAAACGCGTGGAGCCCAACATCATACACGACGTCGTATTAAATGTGCTTTAATATATAAAGTAACTTTTTAAATGAACCAATTTGGTACATAAACTCTGAAAAAGTTATGTAAATATAACAAACTTTCATAAAGTGTTCCAATCTGATGATGTGTAATACCTGATAGTCTAACACGTGGCAACATATTATAACGTGACATGTCATCAAAAGATGCAGATTGGAACATTTTCTGAAAGTTAGTTACATTTACACAATCTTTTTAGAGTTCATGTATCAAAATAAGACAATGAAAAAAATTCGTTGTTATATGTGACGAAATCCATCTTGAAAATTAGGATTAAACTTTGTCAATTTTTAATTCTAACATAAAAATTGGACAATAGCATCAAAGTAAAAACCTAGGAGTTATATCGAAACATTACACTAGAAAAGCAAAAGAGCAAAACTTAATTTCGAAGCAATAATTCAACCAGAACATCGACGGTAATTGCTGTAACGTGGAGTCGGCTCAATGATGCTCATATGCTTATGTTAAAATAAGAGACATTGTATCTAACATGTGAAAAGAGTCTTCTTTGGCAACTTGGAATGCAACTTGGTATGCAACTTGGTGGTGGTGTCATGGATGATGTTACATGACAGGAATTTTGCCTATAAAAGGCAATGGAACTTGCTTTCTTTTGCATCTCATTCCAATAGCAAAACACACATAGTAGTGTCTTTATATATCTTTCTTTCTCTAGTACTCTTTGTGTTAATTAGAGAGTTGGTGAAATAGCTCCTAATACAAAAGATATAAATGTGTTTATCTTTGTAATTAGAGAGACGGTGTAACTCCTAGTTTTACATAGTGAAACATATCTTTCCTTGCCCGTGGTTTTTACCCTATTAGGGGTTTTCCACGTTATATCTGTGTGTCATCTTTTAGTATTTTTCTTATTTTAGTTGCGGGTTTGCTTCAGTCCGGTGTCACTTTTCTCAATAAGTGGTATCAAGAGCTAAGGTTGGGTGTGTGTATAATTATTTATCGTATGCTCCGTGGTTGCCACTAATTAGTGGACCCACCACATCAAAAGATAAATAAGATTATACTCACTCAAAAGGTGTTTGTATACTATTATTAACTAATAATAGTTTTGTCGAAAAGTATATTGTGATTGTAGCAATGGCGGAGAAATTTGAAATTGAAAAATTCAATGGGAATAATTTCTCGTTGTGGAAATTAAAGAAGGATAAATGTTTAGCGGCCATTGACGAAAGGCCAGCTCAGGTCACGGATGACAGTAAATGCGACGAGATAGACATAAATGCTATTGCAAATCTTCATCAGGCGCTAGCAGATGGAGTTTTGTCAAGCATAGAGGAGAAGAAGACTGCAAAGGAGATTTGGGATCATCTTGCTCAATTGTACGAGGCAAGATTACTTCACAATAAAATATTTCTGAAGAGGAAACTTTTTGCTCTTCGCATGACAGAATCTACTTCAGTGACTGAGCATGTTAATAACCTGAATACTCTATTTTCTCAGCTCACGTATTTGAGTTGTAAAATAGAGCCACAGGAACGTGCTGAAATTCTACTTCAAAGTTTACCTGACTCATATGACCAACTCATAATCAACTTAACCAGTAATGTTCTTTCGGACTATCTAGTCTTCGATGATGTTGCAGCCGCTATTCTGGAAGAAGAAAATAAACGTAACAATAGGGAGGACAGACAGGCCAGTTCAAGATAGGTGGAGGCGTTGGTGGTAACGAGAGGGAGGTCAATGGAACCTGGCTCCAGTAGGAGTCACAATCATGGTAAATCTAAAACAGGAAAAAAGAAGAATTTTAAATGCTTCAACTGTGGCAATCAGGGTCACATGAAGAAAGATTGTAGGAGTTTAAGAAACTCTAACCCTCAAGGAAATGTCACCAGCACTTCAAAAGATGCTAACACTCTGTGTTGTGAAGCAGCGGTTGCAAATAAAGGCATGACGAGATTTGCAGATGTATGGATGTTCGATACGGGAGCAACTTTTCATATGACCGCAAGAATAGAATGGTTTCACCAACATAAACCTATCTCTGGAGGCGGATCTTTGTACAGTTGCAATGATCAAAAACTAAAGATCATTGGAATTGGAAGTGTCATGGTGAAGGTGCATGATGGTAGAGTTAGTACTATTTGGGATGTGCGACACGTGGAGGTGATGAGACGCAAAGTGTTACGCTTTTAGGGGGTCATTTAAGCCCTAAGTCGTGATTATTTGATCAAATATTGCCTTAAATCGTTCCTTTTCATTTTAGGTACTTTGGAGAAGAAATCTGGAAAACGAAGCATTTTGGACGTCTTTGAAGCGAAAAGTGAAGAAAAAGGCAAAGTCTCCAAAATCAAGTTGGAAATAGTACCTGGCGGTGTCACACTTTGGAGGTGACGGCGTCAAGTATTGGCAAAGAGGTAGACAAAAAGTTACACGAGACGCGCCATAATATTTTTGGGAGTTAAAAACTGACGGCGTCACCAAGGCCGTCAAGAGCAAAATTACACGTGACGGCCAAGAGAGGAATTATACATGACGGCGTCAGATCTGGATCTAGGCAATCCAAGGGAAGCATTGGCGGCTAGTTTACGGCATCAGGTTTACAACGTGACGACGTCAGACGTGTATTCTCTATATATAGTTTTCTAATTTTCATTCATTAGGGAGAGAACTTTTGGAGGAACTTTACCAAAAACCCTAGGTCGAATTTTCATCTTATTGCAGGGGTTTCAAAATTTTATTTCATGCATATTTCAATAAAGATAAGTCTTCCAATAATCATTCAATATGTCTATGTGTTGTTTGATTCTATCTTACGCTTGTCTTTACTTTAACATGCTAGGCTAGGTTTGTTTGTGTTTGCTTAGATGTAATGAAACCTAGCTATTGATTGTTGGTTGATTGTTTGTTATTAATTGTACTGGATAAATTATATCGATGTTAGGCTTAAGAAAACGGGCAGATTTCCAATTGGTAACATGCTTGAACGTCTTAAGAAACATGAATCGGATGTGTACTACAATTTTAAAGGTTGTATTTAATGCATGAGTGACTACTAAGGAGGCCATGATAGGAGCTAGTTGTCGGCTCGACATAGGAAGAGGTAGAAACTTATAGAGTAGGGGAAGATCGTACACGGCCTCACGAATGGTAGTAAGGAATATAACCCGTCATCCACGCAATTGTAACAAACTATTCAACCAATGAAATATAGCTAGGGAGTAGTGAAATCTAAGTAAACACGTTTCTCTTATTATTGTTTTTCTTAACATTTACTTTCTTGTTATTTTATTTTTATTGCATTTGTAGTTAATTGGGTTAGTTGACTAGCAAGTAATTCCGCCCACTCTTCCAATACCTAATATTTTTACTTGCTTTCCATAAAATATAAAAATACAAAAAGAATCATCCCTCACCTCTAGACCTAGTTTAATTAAGTTTTGATCCTAACGACACTATTCCCCGAGAGAACGATCAATCCCCCGGTACTTGCCACTACACTATACTTCATCGGTCAGGTACACTGCGTGGTTGCGATTGCAAGCCTCTTGAGATCCTTTGAGAGGTAAAACCTTTTGCGAGGGCGCAATCCCACACATCAAGTTTTTGGCGCCGTTTCCGGGGAATAGTTATTGTTTAGGTTGAAATTTCTTTTTATTAGGTCTACTTGCTAGATTCCTTTCAACTAAGATTTTTATTTTTATAGGTTTTCTTTAGTCTATCTTATTTCTTCGTTCCTTTTTTCGTAACCATTACCATCCGCCATCATGGAAGGTGGTAATATCTTTGAACCCATCAACCCACTACAACAAAACCCACCACAACCAAACCAACCTCCTAAACCCTGCACTTTAGGATAGTACTCCCGTCCTAGCCACCAAGGCTATCGAAACACCATTGAGCTCACTCAAGGAGCCAATGTGTCTCCCTTGCGATCTGACACCATCCGGTTGGTGCAAAGTGGATGTGCATTCCATGGACTTCGTTTCGAAGATCCTAATCAACATCTCATGGATTTCCTCAAAATCGTAGATTCCATAGATCTTGATGTTGAAACTCGAGAGACGACCCGATTGCGTCTCTTCCAATTCTCTCTACGTGACCAAGCTAGTCAATGGCTTGAGCGTTTACCCGCGGGATCCATCACCTCTTGGGATGATCTTACTACTCGTTTCCTTGCTCAATTTTTCCCACCTGGGAGAACCACCAAGGTAAGAAATGACATCTTGATGTTCCAACAACGTCAAGGTGAAACTCTTTATGAAGCATGGACTCGTTTCAAGGACTTACTCCAAAAAGTCCCTCACCATGGCATAGATCTTTGGCTCCAAGTCCAAATCTTTTATGACCATATCAATCTCTCCACGAGGCAAACCATTGACCAAGCGGCCGGTGGCAAGCTACGTGATCGAAGTGCGGAAGAATCATGGGAACACATAGAAGATCTTGCTCTATATGACAACGAAATTTGGAATGATCCCCGTGATTTGAACAAAACGGTCAAGGCAATATCTTTGCCTTTGAACAATTCAAGCACTTCCGACCGTAGGATCATGGAACTTGAAGACCAAGTTAAGTTTCTCATGAAATCCTATGAAGCTCCTAAACCTTCAAAACAAGTGAACAAAATCACTTCTTTATGTAAATTGTGTAACGACCCTCACAAAACTCATAATTGCATGGAACTTCCCAAATGAGCTGTTAAGGAATTCGCATCCTCATGTGCCGATAAAGCGGAGGATAGGTGGCCCACCACTAATCGTGGACCTCAGAATTTCAGCGAGGCCTATGAAGTGTGGAAGGATAAGCCAAATTTCAGAGGGTACAAGCCTCAGAGCGTATCCTTCAATGATTCTCCCCTACTCACCTGGTCCAAACATTATCCACCTCAAAACATACCTGAGCAAAGCAATGAAGAAACACTGTGAAAGTTTTTTCTTTCTCAAGAAACACAGCTTTTCAAGCTCGAGAATCAATTCAGACAACAACAAGCCGATATGAATAACAAGGTTGGAAACCTGTTGAACACTGATGTGCTCACGGTGTGTACAAATTTTAAATTTATAAACACGATTACCGGATCTAGAAATAACACATACGAGCAAATGAACTCGTCCGCTATAGCAAGATTGGGTTGGTAAGTCGGGATCGTTCGCAGGGATTTGTGAGTGAATCTAAGCGTAAGTTTAAAAAGTAAATCTCTAACACAAGCGATAATGATTATAAGATAATTCAAATGATTAAAAACTACACTTGCTTAGACTAGTTAACTACTCATAAGAAAAGCATGATTGTGATAACTTCCTTAACATGTTGGTAATTGAGAATTAGTTGGTGTTCTAATCTATTGTTTCTACAAGTTAAACCTTCGTCAAGATATTAGTTTATAAAAACAAGCATTAGGTTTGGGCCAATCAATTCAAGATCAATTGAAGGTTCATAAAGTTGAGTTAACAACCTTAAATAGAAAAATAGTTTCTTGTTTAATCAAATACTCTTAAGAAATGGTCAATACAAAAGGTAACCTAATCATAGACAACAAGGTTACAATTGACTATAAACTACTAAAACTTTCGACCAATTAGGCGTTTACAACAAATCCGATTTAATTAACAAAAAGTATTCTCATTACAATTATACCTTAGTTCCTTTGTTTAGCCAAGAATGATTATGGTGAAAAAACAATCTTTCATAGACAAAAGATTATACCTAGTTGAATGATAACAACCCTTTCGGCCAATGATATTATAAGCAACTAGTTAAACTTGACTCAACAAATGTCACTATGAAACTTTAGTCTAATTGGGTTTTAGAATTGACTTGAAATTTAATTAAAACATGTTATCACAATCATAGACTAATCATTAAGTAATTAACATCATCTTAGCAAATGCAAAAGGTTACTAGCCACTCATAGCAAACATGAACATAAATTCAGAATATATTAGAAATCATGATTAAAGTCTTACAAATGTTTGGAATATGATTACAAATGAGTAGGAAATGATTTCCTAAGTATTGGTGTTGACTTCTTGAAAGTTTGACCTCCGGATGTTGACTTTTTGGATTTCCAATGCTTCCTAAACCTTTATGGACGAATTTGAGAACTTTGAGACTAGTAAAGGATTGCTTTGTTGTTGGTGTAATGAGAGATATTGAGTTGTTGTTGAATTGTGTGTACAAAGCCTCTATTTATACTATTCCTCAAGAGTAGGCTCATCAATGCAGCAACTTGGCCTCCAAGATGAGTAGAAGGACCTAGAATAGCAGAGAGAAGGGCCTAGAATCGGGTATAATGTGATAGAAAACTTCTTGCAAAATATTAACGAGCTGACCAACCGATCGGTATCGGGCTCTGACCGATCGGTTGGTTGTGACCTCTGCGACTAACCGGTCGGTTGGATTCATAACCGATCGGTTGGATGTGACAAATTCCTCTGACCGATCGGTTGGATGAATACCGATCGGTTACTTTTGTTCTGACAGCAACAAACTTGATTATTAACTTGGATCTTCGTTCTTTGTCCAATCTTGATTATTCCTTGTCAACGATCTTTGGAATGATGAAAACTTGGATTCTTCTTTGTGAAATGCTTGAACGAATTGAACCTCAAGATGGAAATGACAAATCCTTCATTTACTTCACTTTTTCTTCCTTTTTCCTGTTTTTGGCTACAAATGCTTGCAAACACACTTTGATACGATTATGAGACAAAAGCATATAAAAATAACCGAAAAACATACGAATAACGCTACTAAAAACATGCACAATTTGAGCGTTATCAAATCCCCCACACTTGAACTTTGCTTGCCCTCAAGCAAATCTAGAACTAAAATATCTTCCACATGGTACTTCAAAGATGTTTTGGAAAAATGTGATGCAAATCTTTCAAGTACAAGTACAAGTTAGATTCATCATTTTAAGCTTAAATGGTTGAAACATTGAGATGTTTGACAATACCCAAATGATTTTCTTGCTAGATACACATTACTAATCACCTCACGAAAAAGGTAAAAGATTTAATTCACTCTAAACACTCATTTTTGGGTGAAGTATAAGAGAAATCACACTCATTGCTCAGTCATGATTTAAATATTACCATAGGCTTGTACAAGAAACATAACTACACCGTCAAGGCGTAAGCACCAAGTATTCACATCAAAGAGGGCTTTTATTCTGGTTTAAGGCTAAAAAGGATAATAATGACTTTCATTCAACTATCTTATGTAAAACAGAATAGATCGCTGGCGCGAATTCTTGTATCAACACAACAGATGGTCACTAAGGATATCCTTAGATCGCTGGCGCATTGTTATTACCTCAAGAAATCGGATGGTCACTATATGTCATACACTTGATAATTTTACTTAAGTCATGGGTAGGGAATAAGACATGGGATAAATTTAGAGAGTGTAAATGATAAAGAATATACAAACTAGTCAAAGTATACTAACCGAATGTTGCTAGCTATTCTTGAACCGCTATCATGTACTCTTTAGAACTCCATTCTTGAGCGAACAATACTTAACACTGTAGCTCATTGGCTATTTTATTCGATATATACATTTTTTTGAACATAACATGAACATAGAATCACTTGTCACCATTCTATTTTGATGATTTATTCTCAACTTTGCTTTGATCGCTACTTCCGGAATTTCTTCTTTCTTTATACTTCATGATTTCCCACATAACATCCAACTTGTTTTATAACTAGCAACCAACTAAGACTTGACTAAGGGTAAGACTAGGCTAAAAAGTGTAAAATCTTTTTGTATTTTTCTGGGTTTATTCAAAAGAAAAGATAGGCTCAGAAGGTGTAACTAGGGGTATATAGCATTAAAAATAAATGCTAACAAAAAGGTTATGTTGGTGGGTAACTTGTCAATGAAACTAGCTAAAAATTAAAACGGAAGGTTATTTGGTTTAGATCCTAAAGTTGCCTCTTATCACATATGCATACTTATATCACACAAGAAATGTGATCTCACAACGGTCTCAAAATGATTTACAAGCACAAGTTATAGAATAAATAAAATCACCGGCACACTCATAACAAAAGATTTAAGCATAAAAGATGTATGCTATATAAGAATTAGGCTCAAATTCTCACAATTTAGTGGAAAGGGTTACAATATGTGCTAGCTAATGTTATCGATCCCAGAATGGATTGCAATATTAATCAGGACACATCCCAAATTTCAAAAATTATCGTTTTTACCAGTGGATGGATCCAGTTATTCTAATATATTATCCTAAAAGCGTAAAAACAACTAGATCACAAGGGCAGCGAAATTTAAAATTAATCTCGAAATTTACGGAATATTCTTATTTACCTATTCACCCCCATACTTAAGTTAACCATTGTCCTCAATGTGATAAATGAACTTCAAAGTATGAAAATAGGGAAATAAGAAAATGAACCGTATTTTCCTTTTTGATTCTTTGTTCCAAGTGTCCAAGCTTTCTTCATCATTTCCTGTATCAATCTAAAAACAAACAAACACAAGACTATATGTTTTATTAAAAGTAGTGAAATACCCCCACACTTAAGTTCAACCAAGTGGTTTAATCTTTGGGTATAATCACTGAAAATAAACTAAGAAATAAAAATAGCAAATACACGGGTTGCCTCCCGAGAAGCGCTTGTCTTATTTACGAGTCATCAGCCTGACTCAAATTTCGCAAGAACTACGGTGATACGGTTTGGGATTTCCTCTTAGGATACTTTGGTACCAACAATACGTTTTCTATCACAATTGCTTCTCCAGTTTCATCTATATCTTCCAATACGACCTTTTCCCATGCTCTAGGGAGAGCATCATAGATAAAACCTTTTTCATGTGCCCATGGTATATTTTCCATATGAGGTGCCATGAATGTGATAGCTTCGTATTCAGATTTGGGTGGATATTCAATAGAAATTTTGCTTATTTACTCCTTATCATAATACAATTAACAATGAAACTTTCACCATGCTTGTCGTATAGTTCGACATATCCAGATGGAAATCCATGTTTCACTATATAAGGTCCCATCCATTTGGGTTTGAGCTTAGGAGCTTTGAACTTGTATTTCATATTGAAAAGCAGAACTTTATCCCCAGCTTTGAATTCTTTTCTTATTCTAAGCTTTCGGTCGTGATAAGCTTTGGTTCTGGCTTTGTATAGCTTGGAGTTTTCGTAGGCTTGAAGCCTCAATTCATCGAGTTCATGCAATTGCAAAAATCTTTTCTCTCCAGCTACTTTCAAATCGGGGTTACAATTTCGTAATGCCCAGTAAGCACGATGTTTGATTTCGAACGGCAAATGACATGTTTTTCCATACAAAAGTTTGTATGGTGTTGTTCCAATTGGAGTTTTATAAGCCATACGAAATGCCCATAGAGCGTCATCGAGTTTCCTCGACCAAATGGAAGGAGTTTCCTTAACCATTTTTTCGAGTATTCTTTTTAATGCTCCATTAGTATTTTTGACTTGTCCACTGGTTTGTTGATGATATGCTGTAGCAAAACGATGATGAACTCCATATCGTTTCATGATTTTCTCCATTTGTTTATTACAGAAATGGGTTCCTCTATCACTTATTAAAGCTTTAGGGATTCCATATCGAGCAAAAAACTTTTTGAGAAAATTGACAACAACTCGTGCATCGTTAGTGGGTAAGGCTTCAGCTTCAGCCCATTTGGAAATGTAATCGATTGAAACGAGAATGTATTCGTATTTGTGAGATTTAGGAAATGGTCCCATAAAATCGATTCCCCAAATATTTAATATTTCGCAGACTTGAATGCTCTTCCGAGGCATTTCATCTCTACGAGAAAGACTACCGGATTTTTGACACGCATCGCAGTTTTGAACAAGAGTATGAGCTTCTTTGAAAATTGTTGGCCAATAGAATCCAGCATCAAAAACTTTTTTAGCTGTGGTGGTAGGACCGTAATGTCCCCCAGTTGGGCCATGATGGCATTGATCAAGAATTTTTCTTGTTTCTGCTCCAGAAACACATCTTCGGATCATTCCATCGGGACACATTTTGAAAAGAAAAGGTTCTTTCCAATAATAGTGTTTTAAATCCGAAAAAAATTTACTTCTTTGAGCATGAGTTAATCCTTTCTTGAGAATATTTCCACCAAAATAATTTGCAAAATCTGCAAACCATGGTATTTCCTCTTCAACTTTATCTATGGTCATCAGAGTTTAATCGGGGAAATAATCATCAATTTCGTCTTCCTTTAATCTTTCCAAATTTGGGTTTTCAAGACGAGACAAATGATCGGCGGCAAGATTTTCTTCTCCTTTCTTATCTTTTATTTCAATATCGAATTCTTGGAGTAGTAAAATCCAGCGGATAAGACGCGGTTTTGCATCTTGTTTAGCAAACAGATATTTGAGCGTTGAGTGATCGGTGAAAACGACTATTTTGGAAAGCACGAGATAAGATCTGAATTTGTCAAAAGCAAAAACTACGGCTCACAATTCTTTCTCTATAACCATATAATTTTGTTGGGCGTTATTGAGTGTTTTGCTAGCAAAGTATATAGGACGAAAATGTTTTCCTTCACGTTGTCCTAAAACTGCCCCAACAGCAAAATTGCTTGCGTCACACATAATTTCGAATGGTAGTGACCAATTAGGTGAAACCATAATCGGAGCACTAGTCAATTGACTCTTTAGTGTTTCAAAAGCTTTAATGCAATCTGCATTGAAATCAAAGACAGAATCTTTTTCAAGAAGTTTTGTTACAAGACGAGATATTTTGGAAAAATCTTTAATGAAACGACAGTAGAAACCGACATGTCCTAAAAAACTTCTAACGGCTTTAACGTTAGTTGGAGGTGGTAATTTGGTGATAACATCAATTTTTGCTTTATCAACCTCCATTGATATTTTGTGTCCTAGCACAATTCCTTCGGTTACCATGAAATGGCATTTTTCCCAATTAAGAACAAGATGTGCAGCTTCGCATCTTTTGAGCATTTTGTCTAGATTTGAAAGACAAGCTTCAAAAGAATCTCCAAATACTGAAAAATCATACATGAAAACTTCCATAGATGTTTCAAGCATATCTTGGAATATAGCAATCATACACCTTTGAAAAGTGGCAGGTGCATTACAAAGACCAAAAGGCATACGTCGATAAGCATAAGTTCCAAAAGGACATGTGAATGTGGTCTTTTCTTGATCAGCAGGATCAATGGGAATTTGGAAATAACCTGAAAAACCATCGAGGAAATAAAAGTATTTGTTGCTTGCTAATCTTTCAAGCATTTGATCCATGAATGGTAGAGGAAAATGATCTTTCCTGGTGGCTTTGTTCAATTTTCTATAATTAATACATACTCGCCATCCAGTGACTGTTCTAGTAGGAACTAATTCATTCCGTTCGTTGGTTACTACAATCATTCCTCCTTTCTTGGGAACACAATGAACAGGACTCACCCAAGGACTATCTTCAATGGGGTATATGATTCCAGCGTCAATAAGTTTAATGATTTCTTTCGTGACAATTTCTTTCATGTTGGGATTGAGTCGACGTTGTCTTTCAATGACAGGTTTAACACCTTCTTCGAAATTGATTTTGTGTTTACAAAAATCAGGACTAATTCCTGGGATATCAAAAGTTTTCCACGCAAAAGCGCGTTTATGCTTCTTAAGAACTGAATCGAGTTTTTCTTTTTGATCATCCTTGAGCAACGAAGATATGACTACAGGAAGAAGTGAATTCTCCTCCAAATAAGCATATTCAAGATTATTTGGAAGTGGTTTGAGCTCAAGATCAGTGGGTGGTTCTTAAAGAGATGTTTTGATCCTCATTTGATCATTGATGGTGATTTCTTTGAAATTCTCTTCAACTATTTCTCCTTCCTCAACTTCTTCATCATCTTCTTCAAATTTTACTTCCATAAATTCAACAAACTCTTTATCAAGATTCGTTTCATTTATTTTTTCTGAAGTGGTTATGAAAGGATCAGAATCATCAAGTAATGCATCCAATTCTTCCTCAGTGACTTCATCGATTACATCGGTGTTAAAGCAAGTGTCATCACTGGTATATGGATATTTCATTGCTTTGTCGATTAGAATGGTAATTCTATCTTCTCCAACTCCTAAATTAAGTTCTTTACCTTTAACTTTGATTATGGCATCAAGGGTGTTTAGGAAAGGTCTTCCTAAAATTAGAGGTACTTGTCTATCTTCCTCCATTTCTAAGATTACAAAATCCACGGGAAAAACAAATTTACCAACTTGGACAAGCATGTTTTCAGCAACCCCAGGAATATTGGTATGTATGGTTGGCTAAACGAATACTCATCTTTGTAGGTTTCAAAGTATTGATGGAAAGTTTAGAATACAATGAATAGGGCATCAAATTAATACTTGCACCGAGATCGGCTAAAGCATCGCATGTGATGTTGTTTCCTAACGTGCATGGAATTAGAAAACTTCCGGGATCTCCCAGTTTTGGTGGAACTTTGTTTTCAATAATGGCTGAACGTTCTTCATTGAGGAAAGCAGCAGAAATTTGCTCCAACTTATTTCTGTTATTAAGAAGTTCTTTCAAAATTTTCCCATATTTGGGCATTCCAGCTAGAACATCAACAAGGGGTATGTTAAGTCTAACTTCTTTGATCATCTCAACAAACTTCTTATAACGCTCCTCATTTTTCTCTTTTCTAAGAGCTTGTGGGTACGGAATTTTTGGAGTGTATGCTTTGAGTGGTTGTGTTGTTTCTTTGGTTGGTGTTTCAGGAATTTCTTCCTTTTCTTCTTCAGCTTCTTCTTCACTATCATCATTGATGATTTGAGTTTCATTGGGATTGGCTGGTGGATCGTAAGAAAGACCACTTCTTGTGAATACAACATTGATATGCTCATTTCTGGTTTGCGGTGGACGATACGTGATGAGTGTGTAAATACTCATCATTTTTATCGTATCTGAACTGCCAAAACATCCAAAAACACTCAGAAATGCATCAAAATACAGAAATTATCCCAAAACCGTGTTTTATATGTTTTAGATGCAAAATGTTTAAAAACAAATGAAAAACGAACAAAGTTTGCATAATTGGCAGTTTCAGTCCCTTAAGTTTCAAAAATGGACAAAACTAGTTCCTGAAGGTTTAAAATAAAAGAAAAGTCAACCCAAGGTTTTTAAAAGTAAAAAATTATCAAAAACGATGCTTGGGTAAAAAGTTTGAGAAAATTACATGTTTGGTCCCTGTACTTTCTAAATTGGCAAAATTAGTCCCTGGGTATTCTCAAAATGGAAAATGTCAAAAATCACCCTTGTACTATTCACATATGTCAAAATAGGTCCTTATATCAACTTTGGGAATTTGGTAGAAAAAGCCCTCAAGTTTCGGCAAAGTTACAAAATGGTCCTTGTGAAATCAATACCATACAAACCAAACGGATCCATATTATTATTATCTCCCCAAATATAGTCCAAAACACCACCCCAAGCCCACTCCACTTACTCCCTTTGGCCCATCCACTCCAATAGCCCACCAACACCCCAATTCCCTTTTAATATCAAAACCCCAAGTTTGACTTCTCCCCTCCGAAACACCCCGTGACCTGCTACATGCCAACCAACACCATCATCACCCCTCACTGATTCACCCTGCAACACTCAACCCCCCCCCCCCATCATCATACCTACACCAAACAAACACAACAATCCAAACTATTACCTCCTGGCTTCAATTATCAAAAGAAGAAGCCAAATTACAATTTTGCGCCAAAACCCTTTAAAGGCCAAGATTGAATCTTGCACATCTAATGGCTGATTTTGTTGCTGGGAAAAGACAAGAGTCTCCTAGAAACCCTAATTTTAAAGTATAGAAGGAAGGCAGAAGCTGTGAAAGGAGTTGGTAGTTTTAGCTTATTTTTATTTAATGTCATTTTTATGTATTCATTTTTTTTGTAAAACTGAGTAATAGATTGCATTCTCAAGTTTTAAGTTGTATTTCTCAATGATTTTAATAAATATTTCCAGTTATTTTGCTCAATTTCAGTTTATACTTGAAGTTCACGAAAGTTCCAATTTTACTTAACACTTGTTAAAGGTTGTTGTGTGGTGATGATATAAGCTAATCTCAGTTTACTATAAGCTTTTATAAGTCTCTCTAGTATTTTTCTCAGCTTCTAGTTAAAAAAATTAAAATTACAAAAAAATTCAGTAAAATTAAAAAAAATAAAAAAATATGAAGAAGATGATCTAGGAGCATGGTATATCAAGGATGGCCATAGTTTAGTGCTCAGGGGAGCAATAGGTTCATAATGTGGGTTCTAGTACTCATTGGTTCTAGCTGTGGTTGGCACTTGTAAGAATTTCTCATGTTTTATCCTAATATTTGTTATGTCAAGCTTATGTACTTAGTTGTTGTTTAAATTTACTTTGTTAATGTTAATAAGTAGTAAAACCTAGATTAAAACTCATCTCATTAGTTAAGTTTGTCTATTGCTGTATAAGTCATCAAAATCTGTTGCTATTAGGAGTGTTTGGATCTGTTGGATTCCTGGTATTCTTGTTGTTTTATTATAGTGTTTTTTGCATACTTAGACTCCCTTAGGTGTAACTGAGCTAAGTTGATAATAAAATCTATTAGTATAAGGTGAATAGTCAAAATCACCACTCATCTTAGAATTTTCATTCACTATCATGCCATTAGATTGCATAATCATATCATAAGCTGTACAAGTAGTTATAGTAGCATAAATTAGTTTCACGTTAGCTTATTTGAATACATTAAGTTAACTAGAATCATTAGAAAGTCACATAAGTCAAAGTTTTTCAAAAATTGAAAAAAGTCAAATATTGCATACTTCAAAATGAGACAGATTTCAAATCACTTTCTAGGATTCAATTGTTGATGAAATTTAGTAAAATTTGTTGATTTGAAATCTTTGTCAGCCTGTGAATCAAAATCAAAAAGAAGTTTGCAGTTTGGAATACCTTTGATCACTTGAATTTGCTTCCAAAGTGACCTAGTTGACTAAGTACTTGCCCTGCAACACTGGCTCAGTTTTGGCCTGTTTTCCAATCCTACACAATTTGTTCAGTTATTGAGCTTGGTCCTTGATTTTTGGATCTTTGAGATGCCTACAGGTCTAGCTTGTTAGGGTGATAATTGGTTTGTTTATTCTTGCTTATTTGTTGCTTAAAATTTGCACCTCAAGGTTGCCTATGGCAACCCTTTCTGCTGTTTCAGATAAGTGAACAAAACTAAGCTTGTCAACTTCATATTCCTATGTGCTTTGTGTTCTTGAATTGTTGTGATGGCATAGTTTTGATTTCCTGAGATTGCATTTGGTTGTGCATGCTTTGGCTTGTCCCTAAGTGCTAACCTGATTAATTGCTTATCACTAAAAGTTCACTTAATTCACAAAAATCTCATCACTGTTTGCTGTGATAAGCTTGAATTTACTTATAAGTTTTGTAAACTTAGGTTGGGTATCTGTTTTTAGGACTACTTTTAACTTGTGCATTGAGCCCTCAGCATGTCACCATCTCTTGTGAGACTTTGAGCCACTAAGCTTGCACTGTGACCTTCACATCAGTGTCTCACAAGCCCACTTTTACAAGCTTGTTTCTAGCTTCTTAGTGAACCCCATAACTTGTGCCTTAGCTCTTTGGAATACTCACCTAGCCAGCATTCTAGGTCATCTTTTGGTTTTTACCCTAAGTCACCACTGTAGACCCCACAGGAGGCTGCAAGTGAGCCTTTAAGGCCTGTTTGGATCATGAAAATGGGGATTGCTTATTATCTTATATTGGCTTATTCAGTGAAATACTCTTGTTGTTTTACCATCATTCAAGTTCTGTTAAGTTATTTTCAGCTTACTTCATAGCTTGTGTTCATTGGGTTGCTTATTGTGAGCTTAAACCTCATATTTGAGCCAAAAGCTCAACTGTTTGGCTTATTGATAAGCACAGGGTTTATTTTTGAGTTCCACCAAAAGTCCCTTCACAAAAGTCTCATATTTTAAGTAGTTTAACAGTTTTGTAAAAGAAAATTAAGAAAACGACAAAAATAATTAAAGTGATAGCTTCTATTTAAGCCCTTTTGGCTTATTTTCTGCTTATTTATAAGCATTTATCATTTTTAAATTTTTCTCAGGTTCCTTTTTAGTTAAAATAATTTTAGGAATTTTTTCAGATTTTTCCTTGGTCATTTAGTATTTTTTATAATTTAATTTAGTTTAAATCAATTGAATAATTAGTTTTAATTAATAATAAATTAAAAAGTAGAAAAAATAGGTTTTCTGTTTTAAAATTAGTTTTATAATATTTTAGATTTTTCTAAATTTAATTTTCATTTTTCTAGTTAATTTTCATAATTAATTAATAATTAGTGTAATTTAGTTAATTAAAAAGTAATTAATAATTAGTAATTATTTAATAGTAATTAATTAAATAATGGTAAAAATAATTTTAATTTTTCAAAAATTTTCTTATAACATTAGGATTGTAAAAATATCATTTTCACATTCGTAGGACTTTATTTGCTCACGTTTCACTTTTTACTTTGCGCGTTCGCGTTTATTTTAAATTCAAACGCGCGTTTTAGGTTTAACTTACGTTTCTAGGTTATCTATTCATCAGTAATTGTTAGAAGAGTGTTTCTAAGCTATTCTCAATCATAATCTCGTAGTTTAATAATCAAATTCCTGATCCTCCTGTTAAATCACCCGATCACTTTAAACGTTTTTAAATACAATTGCTTACCTCGCTTGGACATAACGACCCGGAAATACACTATACTCCTTGGTTAGTTGGTTTTAGACGTTTGACTTGATTGACCATCACCTGTTCAACTTAGTTGACCGTTTAGGGCCAATCAAAATTTGGCGCCGCTGCCGGGGAGGTAGTTGCGTAATCAAAACGTTTTTTTCTAGATTAGTGGTTTTTCATTCATCACTGTATAAACACCACCACCTTTTTGTAAATCTTAAGCATAAAACAGAAACGTCATTAACACTTTTCCTAAAGTGTTAACAACACAAAAAAAAAATCAAAAACAAACAAAACAAATCGTTACATTTTCTATATCGGGTTTCTTTTAAGGTGATTCTTAAAGAGATACGATTTTAGTAAACGAAACGATACCAAAAATATTGTCCAAAAAGTTTTTTCACCCACACACAAAAACCCAAAAACATTCTTCTTTTCTTGTGAATAAAAACTAAATAAAAATAAACCGTCGCAAACCAAGGCAGAACACCTACCAACTGGGGGTGTGAACATAATAAGTTCCCAAACAAAAGATAAAAACTTTCCTTTGTATCCCTCTAGGTGGTGTACCTTTCTTAAAGAAGCCACTTGTAATTATTTGTTTAAGTTCACTGTGGATTTGCCTCGACTTTGTTTTGATTGATTTTTGCTCCTAGTGCATGCGCACTCGCTCTTCTAGGTCTACTAGCCCATTACGTGAGCTTGTAAGAAAACCTAGAAGACCTTGTAGACGTTCAGCACCAACAGTAGGATCTGAGATCCGTACTGTTGCCTCACCCACTGTCACTATGGCGGAAGACCGCCCCATGTGTGAACTTCTCCAAGCACCCATAGAGGGTTACAGAGATGCCATTGTTGTTCCAGCCATCGTGGCTGATAGTTTTGAGCTCAAAACCGGGTTACTCAATCTTGTAATCTCAAGTCAATTCTACGGTTTTGAGAGGGACGATCCTCATGCTCATATTCGATGGTTCAATAAAATCACATCAACCATCAAGTACAAGAATGTCCCCTGTGAAGCAATCAAGCTTCTTCTCTTCCCATTCTCCCTAGAGGGTCAAGCCCGGATTTGGCTTGAGAAACAACCCCTCGCTCGATTGAGACATGGGAAGACTTGGTAAAAAAGTTTGTGAATGAATTCTTCCCATCTTCAAAGACCACGAGTCTTAAGAACGAAATCACCAAGTTTACTAAAAAATATGATGAATCATTTGGTGAAGCGTGGGATCGTTTCAAAGAATTACTTCGCAAGTGTCCACATCATGGTTTCTCAGAGTTGATGCAACTCGATACTTTTTACAATGGCGTGAGCCAAGCTGATCAGGATTCACTCAATGCCTCCGCGGGAGGTAATTTCTTGAGTAGAACCACCAAAGAAGCTTTGCAAATCATTGAAAATAAGTCCAAGGTCCGCTCTACGTGAAGCAAGCTGGTTGTTTCTCAAATTAATGCGGGTCCTTCCACTTCGTCTTCTATGAGTCAATCTAGTATGGATGCTAAGATTGACAAGCTCACTGAAGCTATTCAAGCTTTGGTTCTAGCCCAAACAAAGAAAGTTTCATTTCCATAACATTCTCCACCTCCTGAGGTTAAAAAAGTGGAAGTCTGTGTGACTTGTAGTGGGCCGCATGCCTACTACAATTGCACAGCTACTGATGGTTCCCCATATGAAGCTCATGCTATAGCCGAGTCTTCAAATCAAGGAGGCAATCAATGCCGCTCTCCTATGGACCCGAACTATCATCCTAATCATTACCCTGGACCACCTGGTTTTAATCAAAACCAAAATGTCCAAAACCGTAACCAGAATCAAAATAGAATGAACCAAGGTTATCAAAACCAAGGTAACTTCAATCTGGGTCACGGTTTTCAAAGTCAAAACCAAGGAAACTTTAATCGGAACCAAGGTCAGGGTAACCCCAATCAAGGGTACTTTCATGAAAACAACAACCAGAATCAAAGGAATTTTCAACACCAAACTCAAGGAAATTTCCAAAATCAAGGTCCCAACCAAAACAACCGTGCTCCAAATGTTCCTAACAATCAAGCCATTGTTCCAACTGGGCCTTCATCTGACGAGTTGTTAAAAGAATTCATGAAGTCTCAAGAAGAGTTGAACAAGTTGTTGGTCAGCCAGATTTCTGATATCAAGAAGTCTTTAAATGATCGACCCTCGGGCTCAGGTACTACTTTACCTAGCAATACGATCACTAATCTGAGGGGCAATGCAACAGCGATCACAACTCGTAGTGGTGCTTCTTATAACATTAGGATTGTAAAAATATCATTTTCACATTCGTAGGACTTTATTTGCTCACGTTTCACTTTTTACTTTGCGCGTTCGCGTTTATTTTAAATTCAAACGCGCGTTTTTGGTTTAACTTACGTTTCTAGGTTATCTGTTCATCAGTAATTGTTAGAATAGTGTTTCTAAGCTATTCTCAATTATAATCTCGTAGTTTAATCATAATAATCAAATTCCTGATCCTCCTGTTAAATCACCCGATCACTTTAATCGTTTTTAAATACAATTGCTTACCTCGCTGGGACATAACGACTCGGGAATACACTGTACTCCTTGGTTAGTTGGTTTTAGACGTTTGACTTGGTTGACCATCACCTGTTCAACTTAGTTGACCGTTTAGGGCCAATCAATACGTTTTGTCATTTGATCCAGAAGGCTTTGGGTTGGATTGGGTATTGCTGGGTAATGTTCCAGGTTGTCGTGAAGAAAATTGATCAGAGAGTCTACCAAATTTTTGTTCAAGATCCTGAATAGAAGCTTGATAGTTTTTCTGACCTTGCTCAACTTTGGTTTTAAGGTTGAAAAATTGAGTTTTAACAAATTCATTTGTGGATCTTTGAGCAGTAACGAAATCTCGCATCATTTTTCGAAATCAGTTTCTTCTGTTTTTTTGTCAGAGTTTGGTGGAGTTGGATTGTCTACTCGTGGTTGAGAATCATGGTTGTTTTCCCTTTGGCGATCTTTTCGATTTCCAGAATTTCTTCCGTAATAATTACCACAAAAACTTCCTCCACGGTATCCTCCTTGTACATAATTGGCTTCCCCTTCATTGGGTCCAACCATGGGTTGGTCGTCACATTCGGATGAAGTGTGATTACCTCCACAGTTGTTGCAACCTTCTCGCATTTCTTTCATTTCTCCTTTGATATCTTTATATTGCGAGTCGATTTTGGAAGTTAAGGCTTCCATTTTTTCCATGAGTCTAGAAGTATCAGAACTTTCAGCAAAAGCAAAGGTTTTTCGTAAGGTTTTGGTTTTGGAATCTTTTGACCAATCGAGTTTAAGAAGCACTCGATCTTCGAGCAATTGATATGCCTCGTTGGGAGTTTTGTAAAGAAAAATTCCTTCAGCATCAAGAATTCCTTGAGATGTTTCATCAAGTCCATGGTAGAAGATTTGGATAATGGTTCCTCGTCCTAAACCATGTCCATGACAACTACGAAGTAAATCTTTCATACGAAGCCAAGCTTCGACAAGAGATTTATTGGGGTTTTGTGAGAAAGCATGGATTTCTCCCATGAGACGATCAAACATGGTAGGTGGAAAGATTCTGCTTATAAAAGCTTGCCTCATCTCCTCCCAAGTATTAATAATTCCTGAGGTTAATTCGTCATACCAAACTTTGGCATCTCCGGCTAGTGATGATGGGAAAAGTTTGAGTTTAATGGCATCGACATCGGTGTTGCCATATCGAAACATGCCGCAAATTTCAATGAATTCGGCGATGTGTTTGTGAGGATCGGCCCTCAAACGGCCATCAAATTGACGGTCTTTGATCATAGAAAGATGGTGTCCCTTCACGGTGAAGTTGTCACCAAGGTTAATAGCAACAATAGCAGCTCCGGGAGTGGGTGCTACGGTTCGATTTGTTGCCCACATAGGTTGGTCATCGGCCATTGGAAATGGTTGATTGGTGAATGGGTTATAAACAACTAAAGCTTCGGAAAGGTTATCAAAAGGTGGGTTTGGTACTCTTGGTACATGGTTGTTTGGTGGAACAAAAGGCGTTCTTCTTCTTCTTGGTCTACGAATCAAACTTTCGGGATTAGAAAGAGGTGAAATTGGTTCTACTCCGGTTGATAGAGTGTTCATACAATTACCGAGTGAATCTCGGAAACGTTGGAACAAACGAGCAAAGAATGGAAACAATTTGGAAAATCAGGTAAAAAGGAACCGAATGGTTAGATTGAATACCAACCGGTTGGATTGAACAATTTAGAATTACCGATCGGTTAGATGAATGACCGATCGGTTTTTTGGCTCGGATTTTTTTTTTAAGAAAACGGACAAGGAAAGAAATGGAACTTTAAAACTTACAGAAAACACAATCAAAATCCCTGGCAGCGACGCCAAAAACTTGATGTGCTCACGGTGTGTATAAGTTTTAAATTTATAAAAACGATTACCGGATCTAGAAATAACACATACGAGCAAGTGAACTCGTCCGCTATAGCAAGATTGGGTTGGTAAGTCGGGATCGTTCGCAGGGATTTGTGAGTGAATCTAAGCGTAAGTTTAAAAAGTAAATCTCTAACACAAGCGATAATGATTATAAGATAATTCAAATGATTAAAAACTACACTTGCTTAGACTAGTTAACTACTCATAAGAAAGCCATGATTGTGATAACTTCCTTAACATGTTGGTAATTGAGAATTAGTTGGTGTTCTAATCTATTGTTTCTACAAGTTAAACCTTCGTCAAGATCTTAGTTTATAAAAACAAGCATTAGGTTTGGACCAATCAATTCAAGATCAATTGAAGGTTCATAAAGTTGAGTTAACAACCTTAAACACAAAAATAGTTTCTTGTTTAATCAAATACTCTTAAGAAATGGTCAATACAAAAGGTAACCTAATCATAGACAACAAGGTTACAATTGATTATAAACTACTACAACTTTCGACCAATTAGGCATTTACAACCAATCCGATTTGAGTAACAAAAAGTATTCTCATTACAATTATACCTTAGTTCCTTTGTTTAGCCAAGAATGATTATGGTGAAAAAACAATCTTTCATAGACAAAAGATTATACCTAGTTGAATGATAACAACCCTTTCGGCCAATGATATTATAAGCAACTAGTTAAACTTGACTCAACAAATGTCACTATGAAACTTTAGTCTAATTGGGTTTTAGAATTGACTTGAAATTGAATTAAAACATGTTATCACAATCATAGACTAATCATTAAGTAATTAACATCATCTAAGCAAATGCAAAAGGTTACTAGCCACTCATAGCAAACATGAACATAAATTCAGAATATTGAACATTAGAAAACATGATTAAAGTCTTACAAATGTTTGTAATATGATTACAAATGAGTATGAAATGATTTCCTAAGTATTGGTGTTGACTTCTTGAAAGTTTGACCTCCGGATGTTGACTTTTTGGACTTCCAATGCTTCCTGAACCTTTATGGACGAATTTGAGAACTTTGAGACTAGTAAAGGATTGCTTTGTTGTTGGTGTAATGAGAGATATTGAGTTGTTGTTGAATTGTATGTACAAAGCTTCTATTTATACTATTCCTCAAGCCTAGGCTCATCAATGCAGCAACTTGGCCTCCAAGGTGAGTAGAAGGACCTAGAATAGCAGAGAGAAGGGCCTAGAATCGGGTAGAATGGGATAGAAAACTTCTTGCAAAATATTAACGAGCTGACCAACTGATCGGTATCGGGCTCTGACCGATCGGTTGGTTGTGACATCTGCGACTAACCAGTCGGTTGGATTCATAACTGATCGGTTGGATGTGACAAATTCCTCTGACCGATCGGTTGGATGAATACCAATCGGTTACTTTAGTTCTGAAAGCAACAAACTTGATTATTAACTTGGCTCTTCGTTCTTTGTCCAATCTTGATTATTCCTTGTCAACGATCTTTAGAATGATGAAAACTTGGATTCTTCTTTGTGAAATGCTTGAACGAATTGAATCTCGAGATGGAAATGACAAATCCTTCATTTACTTCACTTTTTCTTCCTTTTTCCTGTTTTTGGCTA
Source organism: Artemisia argyi (assembly GCA_030686995.1). Lineage (NCBI taxonomy): Eukaryota > Viridiplantae > Streptophyta > Magnoliopsida > Asterales > Asteraceae > Artemisia > Artemisia argyi. The sequence goes on along the minus strand of CM060683.1, from coordinate 42,149,774 downwards.
CAAATGCTTGCAAACACACTTTGATACGATTATGAGACAAAAGCATATAAAAATAACCGAAAAACATACGAATAACGCTACTAAAAACATGCACAATTTGAGCGTTATCAAACGCTATCAATGAGCGCATTGCTAGTAAATTGACTCGGGCTGAAGAGGTCAAATCCATCGCCATCATTAATCAGCCACCCCCAAGTAAAAATAAAGATCCCTAGTAAACTCTTTAAACATATATCACCAAAGGTGAAGGAAACTAGGGACCCTTTTGATTCCTCGGGACCAATCCTTACCACCAACTTGAAATTCTAAGGGTTTACAACTTATCGACTTTTAACTGATTCTTGATTTGCAGGAAATTCCTGGTTATTTCATGAGTGCTTACAAAAATAGTGAGTTTGGCTTTTTCCGCGTTTGGTCCGTCAATAGATGATCAGCGCTTCTTGAGGTTTACAATGTAATATGGGTAATATATGTTGCTGAACTCTGCCAGAACTCAAATTTTTATATGTCAGCTAGTCGATTCTAAAATGAATCTTAAATGGTCCAATATACTAGAGGTTCAATCTCTCGTGTTAACAAAATTGTATCATGCCTCTCCAAGGCAAAGCTTTCAACTTAGTTCGTTCTCCCACTTGAATCTAGTTGGTTTGCTGTTCAGGGATACCCAATCCGCATAATGTGCGTCATGCACCAATCCTACTTCTACTAGTTTCTTGTTGCTTGTAACTGGTTCTTGACTTGTGAAATTTCCTTTCTTGTTCCATAGTTTAGTTCTAGACCAATGAATTTAACTTTCCAATTTCGGTCTGTAAATGGGTAATTGGTACTTCGACCATAAAGTGCCTCAAATAGTGTAGTCTCTATGCTCGTGCGTTAACTATCATTGCAAATGAATCTAATTTATGATAAATGGTTAGTCCAACCATTTCTAGTGTCAATCGCTCACTCTCTGAGCATATCTTTCCTATGTTTGAATTGTCCTCTCGATCTGACCATTGGTCTGAGGATGATAGGCGGTGTTTACATCTAAATGGGGTTCCGAAGGAAATCTTAAAATGATTGCTAGAAGTCTGAGGTGATTCGATCACCTTTATCAGGAATAATTGAAACGGTTACAATGAATCTCATGACTAATTCTACAAAGTTATACTTTTCGAACAGGGCGTTATACGAAGAAGATAGAATATGGGTAACAATTTTGATTCCTTGCGTTTTGGTCCAATGGGTGCTAAGACATGTGTCTTTCTTTGCCTATTATGCTTGGTCTCCATTACTGACGTTTGTAATCGATCTATGGTGTCCCTCCTAATTTTCTTCATCACATATTCTAATATTCCTTATTGTCAAATCGCAAAACCCTAAATGCATAAGCGATCTTGTAAGGTGATTGGTTTTCAAAATTTATCTCGTGATTGTGAGTTTTGGTAGAAATATTTTTTTTTTCGAATAAACCAATTTAGAAAATGGAACAAATGGTTTACTAATAATATCTTTCTTGATGATTCAAAATTCAGTAATTATGAAATGTGACGCTGTTTTCAAACATGTTGTGAATAGGACTGTTTACTAAAGTTTGATGTTTATATATTTCCCATGGTACAATGGTTTTGCTAAATATTGACTAAAAAGGATCGTATTTATTCAAAATAGGCAATTCAGAATTATTATCTACGAGATATGTGATTTGTATGAACACAATTTTGAAATCAACTTCATTTAAAAGTAAAAATACTAACAAGGATTAAATAGTAGGATAAGTAATGTTCGCATAAATGCATAAATGTCTAACGTTCGGTTCCTGATATTGGAAGAAGCCTATTGGCGATTATCTGGCAAAACTACAAGCCTGCGTATTCAACCAACTTAAGTCCTGAAATCGTTTATCGTTGAAATTGTCATCACGTTGGCAAAATGGAAGTGTCAATTGATACTATGTCGATGAATGTCTATTTTATTTCCACATGAAGCTGGGGAGATATGCTTGGGCCTGATGCCTCTCTTGATGTATAGGTGAGGTTATCTGGAATTTCTGGAGGACACAACGCTTTAGGGGAATCTATATCGATATCCATAATTCGAATCAATCATTCTTGGCGTAAACTCACTGCAGGGAAGTTTTCGTATGGATGAGGCCATGTTTAATTTGGAATGCTTTACTGTATCGGTTAAGAGGCTTGGTTTATTTCTATGGTGTTGCTTAGCATACCTTCACAGTGTGTTCGATTCTGCAACTCAATCTAACTAGTACCTTTGAATGATAGAATTGGACAACTAGGTCATAGATGGTGGTTCAGATGGTCTCGTGGTATCTTAGGATTGTCATTAATTTATGAATTTTCTTATTGTATTCTCCTAATCTAGGTTAGTGGTTCTGAAATTCTTTCATTATTTTTCTTGTATCGAGGAATCCTCCGTGTGTTTGATATGGAAAGTCTCTCCTAGAGAAGTCAATGGAAAAATCCGACTTAATGGCTGAGTGGGTGACAGGTGGGGTAAGTTTCCAGGGAGGGTTTGTCAAAAAGAGATGTTTATAAAAAGTTTATTTGTTTACAACACTTTTAAATGAAGATTGTTATTAACAATACTTAAAAAAAATCACTTCATGCCATAATCCTTCCTGAATTATACATAGGTGATCAGGCTATGTATAATTGAGGACTAATGATGCGATGCTTGATTTAATCAAAATATCATTACTTTTCTCAAAAGTTTTAGATGATGTTCAACGCGTTGTTATTAAAAATGGTATCCTAATATTTCCTTTCAAGTAACATGAAAATTGTTTCGCGTATTAATAGTAAATACTTGGTGTAATGACGGAAAAATCAATTTATAGCGTGGTAACAAAATAGCTTACTTTAGAAATTCTGTAAAACAATTTCCCCATAGTGTAGTAAAATAGCTTGAAACAAAATTCGTTGAATGGTTTATTGGATACATGAGTAAATCTTATGGAATGGTAATAGTCTACTAATCCACTTATTTAAAGAATGTAAACATCTTAGTTCATAACAGGGCAGTGGTTTATGATTATGAAGTGGTCGGAAATATGGTAGTGATATTGAGAGCATGAAAGATGAACGTGTCTTTAAGGCATCTTGATTGATGCTAAACCACCAACTTATATTAACCAAATAATAGTCAACAAAGTCAAATAGCCTAGGTCAATGCTCCGCGGAAGTATAAGGTTTCCCCGGGTCGTTATGTCCCGACGAGGTGTGGATTGTAATCAAAACGGTTTCGTGATCGGGTGAATTTGGACAGGAAAAGGGTTTGTGTGTGATTAAGCTAAGGAATATACGAAGAAATAGCTTAAGCAAGCTATATGAATAAGACTGGAAAGTTACAAAAACCGGAAACGTTTAAAACTTAAAACGCGTACGTTCACGTTTAAATAAAACGTAAACGTACAAAATTAAATGTGAAAATTAAAAGCTGAAAACACCCAGGGGTAAAAATGACTTTTTTACAAACTTAAAAGTGAAAGAAAATTTTTAGAAAATTAAAATTAATTTTTACACTAATTAATTATTAATTAAATACTAATTAATACTTAATTATTAATATTTAAACAACTTAAATATAATATAATATTAATTAAATACTAAAAAGGTGAAAATAAAATTTCTAAAATTATAAAATAACTAAAAATAAGTTTGAAAAATAAAAATATGTATTTTGTCTTTTTGTGATTTTTATATTAATTAATTACTAATTAAACATTAATTACCTAATTAAACTATTTTAAATTAAGAAAAATAGCAATTGAACAGTAAAAATTCTAATAAAATTTCTAAAAATGTTTTATAACAGATAAAAGCTATAAAAAATATAAAATCTAGGTTTCACTTAATAAAAACTAATTATGCTATTTAAAACTAATTATTAATTAATTATAAATAAAACTAAGATTAAATCTATTAAATACTTAATGACAAAATAAAAATCTGAAAAAAATTATTATAAATACTTTAATATATGAGGAATTTAATAAAAGTATAAAATAGCTAAGTACTTAATAAAAATTTAAAAATGAAAATTAAATTACATTAAATAGAAACTATTACTTAATATTAAATTGTTTTTTCTTGATTTTTATTTTACAAACTTATTTTATACCTAAAAATAACAAACTTTTGTGAAAACAAGTAGTATGGAACTTAAAAATAAGCTGAGAAAGCTCAATAAGCTTGGACAGTTGACTAAGTTTGACCAAGGGGCAAAATAAGCTAAAATGGCCTCAAGTGGGACCCACAATGATTAATCCTGGTCTAAATAAGTTAAATGAATATGCTTGAGCAGGAATAAGTACTTGGAATCCACAGAATAAGCCAATGGATCAAAATAAGCATATGGACACTTGTATCAAACCAGAAAATGGGACAAGGAAGGAGGGCTAAATTAGGTGGGGTCCACCGATCTAGGGGTCAAACAAAAGGTCAACATTTGAAGCCCACTAGGGGGGGTTGAAAGGACCAAGATTGGTACATTGGGGCCCACTGAGGTGGCTGGAAACCACCACCAAAGGGTGGTGTTTAGGACTGATCTGCTGGTGCAGGGGGTTTGCCTCCCCTGCAGCTGGGTTTGGAGTGGTGGTGAGGCTCAAAGAAAAATGGCAAAAATAAAACAGATGTTGGAACTCAAAGATGAGTTGGTAGAGAGCAAGTAACAACAAGTTTCAAACCATAAGAACAAACACAAAATTCAAATTAATTTCTTGAAGTTTTGGAAAATTCTGAAATGCACAATTTGACTTTTCAACAAGAACATGAACTTTTGACTATTTTCAACTTTGGATGATCACTACTGATGAAATGTGATGTATTAAGCTAAACTAAGATGATATGAAGCTATCTAAACATGCAATAGACTAATATGGAAGGATTTGGAACTTAGAACCCATGACAGTTAACTGTCATGGAGTATTGATGGTTATTTTGACTTTGGCTATTTAGAACTTGGATTTTAAGGTTTGCACAACCTAACTACACCTTATGTAACTTGTCAAAACTGAAAATAACAAACAAACCACAGTGCTCAGTGGTCAAAACCACTTATCCAAACACCCCTTTAAAACCTATCTGTCAAACATTTGAGAAGCAAATGGGTATTTAAAACCATGAAACACTAAACCTACTTGAATTAACAGTAATCAAGCATACTTAACTCAAATTAACAACAATCAATAACAATCAACAAGATTTGCAGAGTTGAAAAAGAAATGTAAACTCAAACTTACAATTTCTTCCAAAAGCAAGTAAGGCAGACAAAGATCAAACACATCAACCTAACACCTCCCTGAGGTACTACAACCTTAACAATCCATTTTGAACCATGCTTCTCTTTTCTTTCTTTCTTTTTCTTGGATTTTTTATTTTCTATTTATTTTTCTCTTATTTTTTTTTTATTTTTGGATTTCTTTAACTAAAACAGTTTCAAATGATTTGAAACTTTAGAAAGCTTATCAATATGCTAAAACAAGTTCAAATAATCAGGAAACAATAAATTTTACTGCATAAGCAATAAAATGGGATTTTTCTTGAAATTGCAATTTTGAAAATTTAAACTACAAACTTGAATTTAATAATTGAAATGGATTACCAGTACACTGAGGATGACTAATTCATTGATTTTAAATTAAAAAGTACATTGAAAAAGAAAATTACACTAAAACTATTACTAAAAACTAAACTACTGCTACCCTAATTGACTGCTGCTTCTTTTCCATTTTTTTTCTTTACTTATACAAGTCATTGGAGATTTCCTTGACTTTCCCACACCTTCTCAGCCATTGGATTGGCCTCAATTGATCTCAACCGTTTAAAACCTTTTTGGCGGGAAAGCAGGGATTGGGCAGATAATGGGTTTGGTGTGGGTAATTATGAGGAGGGGGTTGGTGTAAGTTGTAGGTGAAGTATTAATGATGTTTGGTGGGTTGGTGAAGACTTTGGAGGAGGGGGGAGACACAATTGCGTGAAAGCTGGGGAAGGGGGGAGATGAACAGTAGCCTGGGGGTGTTTTTAATATTAAAGGGGTTGGGCCGTGGGTGGACTGGGCTAGGGGTTTTGTGTTGGACCAGGCCAAGGGTTTTGTTTGGGTAAAAATAATCATAGGGTCCATTTGGTTTTTAACTAATAAACATCAAGGACCAAAAGTGTCATTTTCAGATTTTGAGGGGCCATTCCTGCCATATTTTCCATAAATAAACCAAGGACTAAACATGCCATGATTCCAAAGTTCAATAACAAATTTTGCATTTTTCACTTTTTCAAAATTCCCGGGGACCAAAACTGACAAATTGCCAAACTTAAGGGACCAAACTTGACATTTCCTCAAACTTTCCTCCCAATGTCCATTTTTGATAATTTATGATTTTCTAGGACCAAAAATGATTTTTCTTTAAAAAATATCCCACCAGGGACCAAATCTGCCAAATTTTGAAACTCTAGGGACTTATTTTATAAATTTCCAAAACTTTCCAATTTTTCACCAAGGGACTGAATATGACAATTTATGATTTCAAAATGACCTTTGGTGATAATTTTCTATATTTTGAATATCCAGGGACTAGTTTTGTAATTTTTTGAAAGTTGAGGGACTGAAACTGCCAATTTTGCAAACTTGGTGCGTTTTTCATTTGTTTTTGCTCATTTTGCATCTAAAACATATAAAACACAAATTTGAAATATTTTTGGTATTTTGATGCATTTCTGAGTGTGTTTGTATGTTTTGCAGTTCAGATTTGACCAAAAATGATGAGTGTTTGAGCACTCATCAATCCCCCACACTAAACTATTGCTAGTCCCTAGCAATAACTGTTTTGAAAACTTGATGGATTTGAAAAACTCTTTACCAAAAGCTATCACTTCTGGAGTATCCAGGTGTAAGAACTGTGGCACACCTGATAACCGTGTGATTTTGAGCAAACCACCAGCTGTCAACGGATTTGATTAGTCTTTACCAAAAGCCGTTTGCTTCTGGACTAGCCAGCTCTTGATGGAATAGTCAACATCTTGGTGAGCTGATTACCAATTATGGATTTTCCACTGCCTTTACCACAAGCCATAATCTTGCGGGCTAGCCAACTCATTCGCTTTATGGGATATGGGGAGTTAAGGAACCATACAATTTTGGGCAAATTGCAAGCCGTAAACGGATTTGAGATGTCTTTACTAAGAGCCGTTTGCTCCTGGACTAGCCAATCCCTTTTGTCGGTTCGACAAGGCGGACTGATTACCACAAAAATTTTGGAGCACCAGTGAAAAATTTTTAAATTTTTTTGAGTTTTTGGCTAAAAACGTGGGTATTACATAGTAAAATGTGCTAAAATTTGCTAGAATAGCGAAATACCCCCCACACTTAGCATGAATATTTTCCTCAATATTCAAAGTCCCGGCTATTATGCCGACATTTTGAACGTAAAAGGGCAACATTACAAGCTAAGCGTGGAAAACACCATTTTGTATTTTCACTTCATAAGTAACCATAGCATGGGGGACTCCCCCACACTTAGGGTGAAAACCCTATAAGCATGCTACTGTTTTTGTTTACCGAGTCGCTAGCTTGACTCGACCCCGAATTCATTTGTCCTTGGGGAAGCATGATGTGGAAGAAATAATCTCAATCGGACTTTCATTCAAGATGTTTGGACAAACATTTGAAGCACGTGAAAGTTCCACACCGATGAGATATAATCCCGGCTCAAAATAATGGTAAATGAAAATGCCGGGATCAAAGATAGTGTCTTCATTCCCGAAAGAATGAAGAACAAGAGAAGTCACCCTGTAGGTGAAGAAGGGTAGAAAGATCTTGATGACAATCAAGATTGATTCATCATCATCAAAAAGAGAATTCATGATTGGTGTATCATGAATCTCATCAATAAAGCTCGTATGATCTAGACAAATTATGGGTGGGAGGGTTGGGATTTTGATATCAATCAAATTCTCAAGGTTGAGAATATTTCCCTCTGGAAAACAAAGATCAACTTTGTCTAGATCAAAGTAAAAGTTATCATACTCCGATGGAGATATGATATGAGTGAGTTCACCGGAGAACTCCTCGAAGGTGAATGAATCATACTCGGGGAGAGAATTTTGAGAATGAGAAGTGGTACTGCCACTAATCTTCTCTCCCATATGATTAAAGGTAAAGGCTTCAAACTCCGGTATAGGATCGTCGGAGAAAATGTCACTATCCTTAATGGGGATAGGAGATGAAATAGGTTTCATATTGAAAGCCTCGATTTTAGAAATGAGGAGATCGACGTTCAATAATGTTGCACGAAGTGCTTCATCCTTGATTTCAGTGTCAATCTCATCATTCTCTTTTTCTAAGCTAACTAGCTTAGAAGGTAATTTTTCCATAAAAACGATGTCTCCACAAGATAACGAATCGTCATCAGTAGAATCGGAGAACATCTGAACATCATCATTCGGGAAGACAAGAGGAGGAGGGATATCACACATATGATCAAGAATTCCCTGTGACTCTCTTGGGATTGGAACAAGGCCCTTAACACTAGACTTTATGAATTCGTCCGATTCCTTATCAGGAACAGTGTCAAGATGCTCGTCCCCCATGATCAAAGAGTGAGTGGGAACCTCGGGTGTGATAGGAGTGGGTTGAGATGGAATCTCATCTGATGAACCTGATGTATTTTTATAAAATCCAAGGATATCAAGTGTATCCTCATCATCACTGTCATCAGGAATGAAACGAAAAAGAGAGCTAGATCTGGCTGCTTTTTCTTTTGCAATTGATTCCCTAATAGGTCTTTCATAGGCATCTTGGGAATTTATTTTAGCAGCCTGTTCTTCAGCTAACAATTCTTCCATCGATTTTTGTTTTGGATTATCTGGGGTATGTGTTATTCCTCTCAAGTCTTTTACTAAATCCAAAAGATCAAGGAGAAGACTTTGAGGAATTGGTGGAGATGGAGGTTCGTCATAATACGATGTATCAAAATTGTCACAAGGATATGGATTACCCGTTTGACAATCTGAGCTGAAGTGCGGACCTCCACAGTAATCACAACAGTAAAACTGATGTGGCTGTGGGTTGTATGTGCTAGAGTCATAATTGTTATTAGGAAATTGCTCATAGACAAGCGTGTTTCCCATTTGACAATCAGAACTATAATGTGAACCACCACAATACTCACAACAGTAAAACTGCTGAGTATCATGGTGTGGTAACTGATGGAATGAATCAGTGGTGTCATGATAGGAATAGGGATCTGGGTTACAGACAGACCCATTTCCTGATTCTACCATGACACAATTGGGGCAATTGCCACCATTATGAGGATTACCACACCATTGGCAAACCAGAAAGTATGGATGATACATAAAAACAATCAAATGTGTATAGAAGGGTAGGGATGAAGAATCAAAAAGGTATGAGGGTAAAGATGAATATTTTTGGGTTTTTGGATAAACATTTTGTACAAATAGGAAAGAAAATGTTTTTTGTGTTTTTGTGTTCGTTGAAAACTTGATTTAAAATGTTTTCAGGAACGGTTTTGTTTTGAAAATAGGAAAATATGAACAAAGGATGGATAAATGTACAATGGATGTATATCCCGATTCACTAATCAGAAAAACCGTTTAGAAAACGCACACAACCTCCCCGGCAACGGCGCCAAAATTTGATTGATGCTAAACCACCAACTTATATTGACCAAATAATAGTCAACAAAGTCAAATAGCCTAGGTCAATGCTCCGCGGAAGTATAAGGTTTCCCCGGGTCGTTATGTCCCGACGAGGTGTGGATTGTAATCAAAACGGTTTCGTGATCGGGTGAATTTGGACAGGAAAAGGGTTTGTGTCTGATTAAGCTAAGGAATATACGAAGAAATAGCTTAAGCAAGCTATATGAATAAGACTGGAAAGTTACAAAAACTAGAAACGTTTAAAACTTAATACGCGTACGTTCACGTTTAAATAAAACGTAAACGTACAAAATTAAATGTGAAAATTAAAAGCTGAAAACACCCAGGGGGTAAAAATGACTTTTTTACAAACTTAAAAGTGAAAGAAAATTTTTAGAAAATTAAAATTAATTTTTACACTAATTAATTATTAATTATTAATTATTAATTAAATACTAATTAATACTTAATTATTAATATTTAAACAACTTAAATATAATATAATACTAAAAAGATGAAAATAAAATTTCTAAAATTATAAAATAACTAAAAATAAGTTTTAAAAATAAAAATATGTATTTTTGTCTTTTTGTGATTTTTATATTAATTAATTACTAATTAAACATTAATTACCTAATTAAACTATTTTAAATTAAGAAAAATAGCAAATGAACAGTAAAAATTCTAATAAAATTTCTAAAAATGTTTTATAACATATAAAAGCTATAAAAAACATAAAATCTAGGTTTCACTTAATAAAAACTAATTATGCTATTTAAAACTAATTATTAATTAATTACAAATAAAACTAATATTAAATCTAATAAATACTTAATGACAAAATAAAAATCTGAAAAAAATTATTATAAATACTTTAATATATGAGGAATTTAATAAAAGTATAAAATAGCTAAGTACTTAATAAAAATTTAAAAATGAAAATTAAATTACATTAAATAGAAACTATCACTTAATATTAAATTGTTTTTTCTTTATTTTTATTTTACAAACTTATTTTGTACCTAAAAATAACAAACTTTTGTGAAAACAAGTAGTATGGAACTTAAAAATAAGCTGAGAAAGTTCAATAAGCTTGGACAGTTGACTAAGTTTGACCAAGGGGCAAAATATGCTAAAATGGCCTCAAGTGGGACCCACAATAATTAATCCTGGTCTAAATAAGTTAAATGAATATGCTTGAGCAGGAATAAGCACTTGGAAACCACAGACTAAGCCAACGGATCAAAATAAGCACATGGACACTTGTATCAAACCAGAAAATGGGACAAGGAAGGAGGGCTAAATTAGGTGGGGTCCACAGATCTAGGGGTCAAACAAAAGGTCAACATTTGAAGCCCACCAGGGGGGGGTTGAAAGGACCAAGATTGGTACATTGGGACCCACTGAGGTGGCTGGAAACTGATGAGGCGAAAAATGATCCGTTTTTAGGGGGTCATTTAAGCCCGAATCCGAATTTATTTGATCAAATATTGCCCTAAATCGTTCCTTTTGTGATTTTAGGTACTTGGAGAGTGAATTCTGGAAAAGAAGCCATTTTGGACGTTTTTGGAGCATAAAAGTGAAGAAAACGGCAAAGTCTCAATTTTCCATGCTGGGAACAGTAGATGACGGCGTCAAGAGTAATTTCCTGACGGCGTCAAACCTCAATAATAAAATCCGAGAGTTCATGAAGGCGTCAAGAGTTTTCCTGACGGCGTCAAAACCCCAAGAATTAAAATCCGTAGTTGATGACGGCGTCACACACAGGGCGTCAAGAGTAATTTGTGTGACGGCCTAGGCCTTGACGGCGTCAGAAGTAGATCAAGGCCGTCCGAGGAAGTATTTGGCGGCGAGATGACGGCGTCACACCTTTGTTCTTGACGCCGTCATCCGTATTTTCCTATATATAGTTTTCTAGTTTTTCACATTTAAAAAGAGAAGTTTTGGGAGAAACCCTAAAGACGATTTTGGTGTAACTTTACAGGTTTTTCAAGGGTTCCAACCCCTTGATACCTTGCATGATTAATCAAGATAAATGTTCTTCTAATTCAATCAATATGTCTATGTGTTGGTTGTCTATATCTTGTTCTTGTCTTAATTCTATCATGTTAGGCTAGATCTCTTTTGTGTTTGCTTAGATCTAATGAAACCTAGATATTGATTATGTGTTGATTACTTGTTTATTCTTGTCTTGGATGAATGATTTATATGTTAGGCTTAAGAAAACTGGCAGATCTCCAAATGGTAACATGCTTGAACGTCTTAAGAAACATGAACCGAGGCGTACTAGGTCTTTATTGGTTGTATTTAATGCATGAGCCACTGTTTACAATCCCTATAGTTGTGCTGGGCATGGTGTAGGAGGAGATAAGAGCTCATAGAATTGGGGAGTTATGTATGCCACCCCATGAATGGTATTAAGGAATACAATCCGTCATCCATGCAATTATAACAAGTAATTAACGTGTAAAAGATATCTAGGGAGTAGTGAAATCTAAGTAAACACATTTTCTCCAATTACTGCTCACAACATTAGTATAATTAGTTTATTTACATTTTTAGTATTTTATTTTGATTACATCTTAGTATTGGGTTAGTTGAATAGCAACTAATTCCGCCCTAATCCTTCAAAACCCGAGATTTTACTTGCTTTCATAAAAATATAAAAATACAAAAATAATCATCCCTCACCTTTAGAACTAGTAATTAGGTTTTCTAATCCTAGCGACACTATTCCTAAGCTGAACGATCAATCCCCCGGTACTTGTCACTATACTATACTACAACGATCAGGTACACTGCCTGGTGGGGGTTGTAAGCTTCTCGAGATCCCTTGAGAGGTAAAGCCTGTTGCGATTCCCATGCATCAAGTTTTTGGCGCCGCAGCCCGGGGAATAGTTATTGTCTAGGTTAGGATTTCTTTTTATTAGGTCTACTTGCTAGATTCCTTTCTAGTAAGATTTTATTTTTATTTTTAGGTCTTCTTTAGTCTATCTTATTTCTTCGTGTTTTTGTTCGTAACTCTTTACCATCCGACATCATGGAAGATGGTAACATCTTTGAACCCGTCATCCCACCACAACAAAACCCACCATTAGAACCCCTTAGGCCCCAAACCTTAGGAGAGTACTCCCGACCTAGCCACCAAGGCTACCGAAACACCATTGAGCTCACCGGAGCCAATGTGACCCCCTTGCGATCTGACACCATCCGGTTGGTGCAAAACGGATGCGCATTCCATGGACTTCGTTCCGAAGATCCAAACCAACATCTTAAGGACTTTCTCAAAATCGTAGATTCCATAGACCTAGGTGTTGAAACTAGAGAGACTACCCATTTACGCCTATTCCAATTCTCTCTACGGGATCAAGCTAGTCAATGGCTTGAGCGTTTACCCGCGGGATCCATCACCACATGGGATGATCTCACCACTCGTTTCCTTGCTCAATTTTGCCCACCGGGGAGAACTACTAAGCTTAGAAATGACATCTTGATGTTCCAACAACGTCAAAATGAATCTCTTTATGAAGCATGGACTCGTTTCAAGGACTTACTCCAAAAAGTCCTTCATCATGGCATAGATCTTTGGCTCCAAGTCCAAATTTTTTATGACCATATCGATATCTCCACGAGGCGAGCCATTGACCAATCGGCTGGTGGTAAGCTACGTGATCTTAGTGCGGAACAATCATGGGAACTCATAGAAGATCTGGCTCTCTATGACAACGAAAGTTGGAACGATCCCCGTGACTTGAACAAAACGGTCAAGGCAATATCTTTGCCTTCGAACAATTCTAGCACCCCCGACCGTAGGATTATGGAACTTGAGGACCAAGTCAAGTTTCTCATGAAATCTTACGATGCTCCTAAGCCTTCAAGCCAAGTGAACAAAATCACTTCTTCATGCGAATTATGTAGTGGTCCCCATGACACTCGTGATTGTGTGGAACTCCCCGGAACAGCTTTTGCGGACTACGCATCCACGCGTACCGACGAAGCGGGAGATAAGTGGTACATTTTCAAACCCGAGCCAAACCCTTACGGTGATTCATACAACCCCTCATGGAAAAATCACCCAAACCTTAGGTGGAAACAAAATCAAGCCAATTCTTCCAATCCGCCTAATCGTTACCAACCAAACGGTCCACCATCCAACCGTACTTTCAACAACAATCCTTCTAACAACTATGGTAGTACCAACAATCTTGAAGGATTGCTGCCAAAGTTCATGGCATCTCAAGAAGCCCGCATAGCTAGATTTGAAACCGAATTCAACCAACAACAAACGGAGATGACCAACAAGATTGACAACTTGTTGAAAGCCCTCAACAACCAATCATTAATCACATCTAGGAAGGACACTAGGGACACCAATAGTGGAATCCAAATTAAGGACCCCTCATCATCCAAACATGTCCACTTTGTCAATGTGGTCACCATTAAGCCGATAGATAAGGAGATAGAGGAGAGCGATAAGGATGAAGTTAGAGTAGAAGCCGATAGTAAGGATGAGAGTAGGGAAGTTGAGGTTAATAAGGATGAGGAATTAGAGGAGGTAGAACCTATAGAAGAATATTTTGATAAGTTGCCGACCAAGGAAGAACAGGAATACTATAAGGATTTATTCGATAGTCCGGAGAAAACATATATCTTTGGCACACCCCTTATCAAAATGGGAGACCCCTCTAACATTAACATCCCATGCAATATCGGGCACATGCATATATGGAAAGCTTACATCGACCTTAGATCCCCCGTGAACATCATGACTAGGACTTATTACAATTGGGTGATGAAGAAGCAACTCAATTTTAGAATGATGCCCGGTAAGAATCTGATAAGTAATTTTGCAGGAAGAGTGAAGGGACTGCATGTGATTATAGGGAATCTCACTTATGAGATCGATTTTATGATAGTTGAGGACACTCGTCCGGTGATTGATGCTTGCCTAAGCCAAATAATATTCGGAAAACCATTTGTTGAGGCCACTAGGATGAGTTATGATCCGACTTTAGGGATAGTTAGATTCAAGAAAGAGAATGATGAGGTTGCTTATCAAATGCCCTACAAGATCGAACAATACCGCCTTCTCTCTAATTTCGAAAAGGAACATAAGCAAGCGGCTTATTATAGGAATGAGGAGGATAGACGTAGAGGAGTAGAGTATGTTAGAAATAGGATGCTTGGTTTCTACAAAGAGTGCTTGCAACTAGGTCCGGAATACAAAACTGGTTTAGAAGACGACCTAGAAAGTGGAACCAATGATGAAATCACGTAGTAACCCATGACCTTGAGTCTAGCTACAAGACTCGTAAATAAAGAAAAGCGCTTCTTGGGAGGCAACCCATGTTTTGTGTGATTTTATTTGTTTGATTGTTATTTGCTTCCGTATGCATGCTTTATTTTTATTGTTGGTAGATCATGTTTCTAAACTAAAATATAGAAATACTTTACTTTGTTGTTTTGGCCTAGTCTTAACTCCACCTAGAAGTATTTTTGCAAAAGATAAGTGTAAGGGGAAACCCCAAATATGTTTTTAAGAAACAAGCCGATCATGATTCTCCACAATAATAAATGAGCATGTATATTCGTATTTGTTAGAGTCAAATGCTTGTATTGAGTCATAATGAAGTTTTGCAGGATTTTCCAGGAAGTAGGACCAAGTTTTTCCAGAAATTTTCCGGAAACTTAACATAAGAATTTCTGCAGGTCCATTCTGACGGCGTCAGAGGTTTACTCTTGACGGCGTCAGGAGTTAAAATCTGAAAATTTTACCGGTTTTGTTTTTCTAACGGAGTCTTATGGTTTTTGTGAATTATTAAGTTTTATAATCTCCGGGAAATCTGCAAACTTCATTCCACAAGCATTATATCTTATCTTGTTTTCTAGGATTTAGAAACTTATATAGGATGCCGCCGATTTTACGCGAGGTTTTCTTGTCTATTTTGTCAGGATTTACAGGTTATGTTCGACAAGGGGATGATTTATATTCTGGAAGGGAAGCTTTGATTGTTCATTTTCTTGGAGGAAGATCTAATCTGGCCAACCTATAATCCATACCGAGCGAATTAGGTGAGTATTTGATTTCATTCTCTTTACTTTTTCACTTTTACATTCTTTACTTGAACATTGGGGACAATGTTCATCTTAAGCGTAAGGGGAGGGTAAAAAGATGATACCTCACATATGCACTTTCGCTTGAGTTTGTTTTGTTTGATAGTAGATGTGTAATAAAACTATGAGAAATACTTGTTAGTGCAATTTTAGCGCCAAATTTAAATTTTTTTACAACATTTAGGAGTGAAACTTTAGCCATAGCAAGCATCTCATGGATAGGAGATTGTATGACTAGCACATAACCGTATATTCAGAAAAATTTTCCACCCAAATATGTGAGGTTCGCCTTTAGATTTGATAGGAAAAGCATTCATTATTAGTGCTTATGAGTGTACCGGTAGCATTTAGATTCTAGAACTTGCGTTAGTGATGCATTCCGAGACCGCTAGTGAGACTACATTCGTGTGGTAGGATTTACTACATGATAAGAAGCATTAGGATCACCCTTGTGTTAAACCCGTATTATAATTACTTGACCATTTAAGTCATATTACTTGGCTGGTTAAGTCAACTAATTTTTCCCACACCCTTAGCGTTGTACTCATTTTTAGCACACGAAACCCCTAGTACACCCCTCCGAGCCTAGCTTTACGTTTCTAACTTTAAGCATTTTACTTAAAGGAAGAATTTGTTACACCCCACTTAAATGTACACCCAAATCGCCTTAACCTTCCGTGTATGCGCTCATTTTTAGTGCATTATTGTTATTTGTTAAACCCTAAGTTAACTATCTAATTGATTACATGGTTGCTAAGTCGAGTCATATCCTTGTACATATTGTTTTGGGACGATTGGAACTCATGGGTAACTACTTATTTTATGGAGTAATGGGGAAGAACATCATTTATTACCCCCATATGTACGTTAATCTTAAAAGTGCTCCAAGTGTTTTGATTTTCTTAATTCGAGTCATTAGATTAGTTTAATGTAAAGTATGTAAAGATTCAAGTGTAAGGGGAATATTCATTCCCTATGATATATTATTTTGGATGGTAGGGTAAGAGTGTATGCACAAAAAAAAAAAAAAAAAAAAAATAGAAAAAGAAAAGAGAAAAAACATACGGACTACCATCCCTTTTTATTCTATGTTCATTTTATGTTTTTGTTATTTTTTCATTTGTTTGCTTAAGTCGAGTCTAGTCTTGGCTTAGCAACGCCATATTGTACATGTAATTAACCAAGATTGTTAACTCGCCACCAGTAAAAACTTCCTTTATCCAACAAAACGGTGTAATTCATATCCCTATACCTAACGTTACAACCCTTTAAAAGACCTCTTTGATAGTTTATCCTAGGTGCTTACGCCATGTGGTGGAGGTTTGATTCTTTCCCAAGCCTATGGTAATCTATTTTGCTATGACAGGTAGTGAGAGATATCTTCCGTTTCCATATTGTAATTTATACTTTATTACACCCCAGAGATGTGAGTATCTAAACACTATTTGTGAGGTGCTTGTGTATGACCTCCGTGCTTGTCTATTGGTCTTTAGTGGAACGATTATTTGTTGTAATTACTTTTATATTAGTGTTAAATGACCCCTAACTTGTATTTTGACTAGAATAAAAACACATTTGCTTGAGGACAAGCAAATCTCAAGTGTAAGGGTATATGATGAGGCGAAAAATGATCCGTTTTTAGGGGGTCATTTAAGCCTGAATCCGAATTTATTTGATCAAATATTGCCCTAAATCGTTCCTTTTGTGATTTTAGGTACTTGGAGAGTGAATTCTGGAAAAGAAGCCATTTTGGACGTTTTTGGAGCATAAAAGTGAAGAAAACGGCAAAGTCTCAATTTTCCATGCTGGGAACAGTAGGTGACGGCGTCAAGAGTAATTTCCTGACGGCGTCAAACCTCAATAATAAAATCCGAGAGTTCATGAAGGCGTCAAGAGTTTTCCTGACGGCGTCAAAACCCCAAGAATTAAAATTCGTAGTTGATGACGGTGTCACACACAGGGCGTCAAGAGTAATTTGTGTGACGGCCTAGGCCTTGACGGCGTCAGAAGTAGATCAAGGTCGTCCGAGGAAGTATTTGGCGGCGAGATGATGGCGTCACACCTTTGTTCTTGACGCCGTCATCCCTATTTTCCTATATATAGTTTTCTAGTTTTTCACATTTAAAAAGAGAAGTTTTGGGAGAAACCCTAAAGACGATTTTGGTGTAACTTTACAGGTTTTTCAAGGGTTCCAACCCCTTGATACCTTGCATGATTAATCAAGATACGTGTTCCTCTAATTCAATCAATATGTCTATGTGTTGGTTGTCTATATCTTGTTCTTGTCTTAATTCTATCATGTTAGGCTAGATCTCTTTTGTGTTTGCTTAGATCTAATGAAACCTAGATATTGATTATGTGTTGATTACTTGTTTATTCTTGTCTTGGATGAATGATTTATATGTTAGGCTTAAGAAAACTGGCATATCTCCAAATGGTAACATGCTTGAACATCTTAAGAAACATGAACCGAGGCGTACTAGGTCTTTATTGGTTGTATTTAATGCATGAGCCACTGTTTACAATCCCTATAGTTGTGCTGGGCATGGTGTAGGAGGAGATAAGAGCTCATAGA
Source organism: Artemisia argyi (assembly GCA_030686995.1). Lineage (NCBI taxonomy): Eukaryota > Viridiplantae > Streptophyta > Magnoliopsida > Asterales > Asteraceae > Artemisia > Artemisia argyi. The sequence goes on along the minus strand of CM060683.1, from coordinate 42,131,432 downwards.
ATTGGGGAGTTATGTATGCCACCCCATGAATGGTATTAAGGAATACAATCCGTCATCCATGCAATTATAACAAGTAATTAACGTGTAAAAGATATCTAGGGAGTAGTGAAATCTAAGTAAACACATTTTCTCCAATTACTGCTCACAACATTAGTATAATTAGTTTATTTACATTTTTAGTATTTTATTTTGATTGCATCTTAGTATTGGGTTATTTGAATAGCAACTAATTCCGCCCTAATCCTTCAAAACCCGAGATTTTACTTGCTTTCATAAAAATATAAAAATACAAAAATAATCATCCCTCACCTTTAGAACTAGTAATTAGGTTTTCTAATCCTAGCGACACTATTCCTAAGCTGAACGATCAATCCCCCGGTACTTGTCACTATACTATACTACAACGATCAGGTACACTGCCTGATGGGGGTTGTAAGCTTCTCGAGATCCCTCGAGAGGTAAAGCCTGTTGCGATTCCCACGCATCAGAAACCACCACCAAAGGGTGGTGTTTGGGACTGATCTGCTGGTGCAGGGGGTTTGCCTCCCCTGCAGCTGGGTTTGGAGTTGTGGTGAGGCTCAAAGAAAAATGGAAAAAATAAAACAGATGTTGGAACTCAAAGATGAGTTGGTAGAGAGCAAGTAACAACAAGTTTCAAACCATAAGAACAAACACAAAATTCAAATTAATTTCTTGAAGTTTTGGAAAATTCTGAAATGCACAATTTGACTTTTCAACAAGAACATGAACTTTTGACTATTTTCAACTTTGGATGATCACTACTGATGAAATGTGATGTATTAAGCTAAACTAAGATGATATGAAGCTATCTAAACATGCAATAGACTAATATGGAAGGATTTGGAACTTAGAACCCGTGATAGTTAACTGTCATGGAGTATTGATGGTTATTTTGACTTTGGCTATTTAGAACTTGGATTTTAAGGTTTGCACAACCTAACTACACCTAATGTAACTTGTCAAAACTGAAAATAACAAACAAACCACAGAGCTCAGTGGTCAAAACCACTTATCCAAACACCCCTTTAAAACCTATCTGTCAAACATTTGAGAAGCAAATAGGTATTTAAAACCATGAAACACTAAACCTACTTGAATTAACAGTAATCAAGCATACTTAACTCAAATTAACAACAATCAATAACAATCAACAAGATTTGCAGAGTTGAAAAAGAAATGTAAACTCAAACTTACAATTTCTTCCAAAAGCAAGTAAGGCAGACAAGGATCAAACACATCAACCTAACACCTCCCTGAGGTACTACAACCTTAACAATCCATTTTGAACCATGCTTCTCTTTTCTTTCTTTCTTTTTCTTGGATTTTTTTTTTATTTTCTATTTATTTTTCACTTATTATTTTTTTTTTGGATTTCTTTAACTAAAACAGTTTCAAATGATTTGAAATTTTAGAAAGCTTATCAATATGCTAAAACAAGTTCAAATAATCAGGAAACAATAACTTTTACTGCATAAGCAATAAAATGAGATTTTTCTTGAAATTGCAATTTTGAAAATTTAAACTACAAACTTGAATTTAATAATTGAAATGGATTATAAGTACACTGAGGATGATTAATTCATTGATTTTAAATTAAAAATTACATTGAAAAAGAAAATTACACTAAAACTATTACTAAAAACTAAACTACGGCTACCCTAATTGACTGCTGCTTCTTTTCCATTTTTTTTCTTTACTTATACAAGTCCTTGGAGATTTCCTTGACTTTCCCACACCTTCTCAGCCATTGGATTGGCCTCAATTGATCTCAACCGTTTAAAACCTTTTTGGCGGGAAAGCAGGGATTGGGCAGCTAATGGGTTTGGTGTGGGTAATTATGAGGAGGGGGTTGGTGTAAGTTGTAGGTGAAGTATTAATGATGTTTGGTGGGTTGGTGAAGACTTTGGAGGAGGGGGAAGACACAGTTGCGTGAAAGCTGGGGAAGGAGGGAGATGAACAGTAGCCTGGGGGTGTTTTTAATATTAAAGGGGTTGGGCCGTGGGTGGACTGGGCTAGGGGTTTTGTGTTGGACCAGGCCAAGGGTTTTGTTTGGGTAAAAAGAATCATAGGGTCCATTTGGTTTTTAACTAATAAACATCAAGGACCAAAAGTGTCATTTTCAGACTTTGAGGGGCCATTCCTGCCATATTTTCCATAAATAAACCAAGGACTAAACATGCCATGATTCCAAAGTTCAATAACAAATTTTGCATTTTTCACTTTTTCAAAATTCCCGGGGACCAAAACTGACAAATTGCCAAACTTAAGGGACCAAACTTGACATTTCCTCAAACTTTCCTCCCAAGGTCCATTTTTGATAATTTATGATTTTCTAGGACCAAAAATGATTTTTCTTTCAAAAATATCCCACCAGGGACCAAATCTGCTAAATTTTGAAACTCCAGGGACTTATTTTGTAAATTTCCAAAACTTTCCAATTTTTCACCAAGGGACTAAATATGACAATTTATGATTTCAAAATGACCTTTGGTGATAATTTTCTATATTTTGAATATCCAGGGACTAGTTTTGTAATTTTATGAAAGTTGAGGGACTGAAACTGCCAATTTTGCAAACTTGGTGCGTTTTTCATTTGTTTTTGCTCATTTTGCATCTAAAACATATAAAACACAAATTTGAAATATTTTTGGTATTTTGATGCATTTCTGAGTGTTTTTTTATATTTTGCAGTTCAGATTTGACCAAAAATGATGAGTGTTTGAGCACTCATCACATCTTCAGTCAACTGAATGGGATAGTCTGTGTGTGAAAGGATATAGGGCAGAAATTTGGTGCCGATGATTTGAAGTATTCGAGAATTTATACTCGGTAAAGTTAGCAGGTTCAAATGCGTAATCCCTCTAGGCATGACTAAAATGTATAAAGAATGGAAATTGTTGTACAGCTGATCTGAGTCAAGCAGGTACCACATCGAGTGATGTTTTGTTTTTCCATGAACGCAAGCAAAATGCCTTATGGTCAGGTGAAACTTCTCGATATCCTTTCATGAAAATAAGGTCTTGTCCCATCGTGACTAAGCTATATCGATCTCCGAAAAGAATATAAATTTTGTTAAGTAATTGTACCTTGATATTTTAATCCAACGAGCTTATACTAGCGTGAGGGTCTTATAATATGGAATGAGCGAAAAATTCGTAATTTGAAGTAGTGGTGTTAAGGCATGGTGTATCAATATTGGCAATCTCTGGTAGATTCAAGTGTAAGGGGAATGCTCAATCCCCTATGATGTATTATTTTGGATGGTAGGGTAAGAGTGTATGGAAAAAAAAATCGAAAAAATCAAGAAAAAGAAAAAGGAGAAAAAAAAAATACGGACTACCATCCCTTTTCATTCTATGTTCATTTTATGTTTTTGTTATTTTTCATTTATTAGCTAAAGTCGAGTCTAGTCTTGGCTTAGAAACGCCATATTGTACATGTAATTAACCAAGATTGTTAACTCGCCACCAGTAAAACTTCCTTTATCCAACAAAACCGTGTATTTCATATCCCTACACCTAACGTTACAACCATTTAAAAGACCTCTTTGATAGTTTATCCTAGGTGCTTACGCCATGTGGTGGAGGTTTGATCCTTTACCAAGCCTATGGTAATCTATTTTGCTATGACAGGTAGTGAGAGATATCTTCCGTTTCCATTTTGTAATTTATACTTTATTACACCCGAGAGATGTGAGTATCTAAACACTATTTGTGAGGTGCTAGTGTATGACCTCCGTGCTTGTCTATTGGTCTTTAGTGGAACGATTATTTGTTGTAAATACTTTTATATTAGTGTTAAATGACTCCTAACTTGTATTTTGAGTAGAATAAAAGCGCATTTGCTTGAGGACAAGCAAATCTCAAGTGTAAGGGTATATGATGAAGCGAAAAATGATCCATTTTTAGGGGGTCATTTAAGCCCGAATTCGAATTTATTTGATCAAATATTGCCCTAAATCGTTCCTTTTGTGATTTTAGGTACTTTGGGAGTGAAATCTGGAAAAGGAAGCAATTCGGACGTTTTTGGAGCATAAAAGTGAAGAAAACGCCAAAGTCTTAATTTTCCATGCTGGGAACAGTAGGTGACGGCGTCAAGAGCAACTCCCTGACGGCGTCAAGAGCAAAATTCCATGAAGGTCCAGTGGAGATTTGACGGCGTCATGAAGGTAGGGTGTCAAGAGTAAAAGTCATGACGGCCTGGAAATGATTAAGTCTTGATGGCGTCAAATGTAGATCAAGGCAGCCCGAGATTAGTTTTGGCGGCGAGGTGACGGCGTCACAAACTCTGTCTAGACGCCGTCAGACCCCTTTTTCTATATATAGTTTTCTAATTTTTCACATTTAAAGAGAGAAGTTTTGGGAGAAACCCTAAGTACGATTTTGGTGTAACTTTACAGGTTTTTCAAGGGTTCCAACCCCTTGATACCTTGCATGTGTAATGAAGATAAGTGTTCCTTTAATTCAATTAATATGTCTATGTGTTGGTTGTCTATATCTTGTTCTTGTCTTAATTCCATCATGCTAGGCTAGATCTATGTTGTGTTTGCTTAGATCTAATGAAACCTAGATATTGATTATGTGTTGATTACTTGTTTATACTTGTTTTGGATGAATGATTTATATGTTAGGCTTAAGAAAACTGGCAGATCTCCAATTGGTAACATGCTTGAACGTCTTAAGAAACATGAACCGACGCGCACTAGGTCTTTATTGGTTGTATTTAATGCATGAGCCACTGTTTACAATCCCTATAGTTGTGTTGGGCATGGTATAGGAGGAGATAAGAGCTCATAGAATTGGGGAGTTAAGTGTGCCACCCCATGAATGGTATTAAGGAATACGATCCGTCATCCATGCAATTATAACAAGTAATTAACGTGTAAAAGATGTCTAGGGAGTAGTGAAATCTAAGTAAACACATTTTCTCCAATTACTGCTCACAACTTTAGTATAAATTAGTTTATTTTCATTTTTAGTATTTTATTTTGATTGCATCTTAGTATTGGGTTAGTTGAATAGCAACTAATTCCGCCCAAATCCTTAAACCCCGAGATTTTAAATTGCTTTCTCAAAAATATAAAAATACAAAAAGAATCTTCCCTCACCTTTAGAACTAGTATTTATTTTTTCTAATCCTAGCGACACTATTCCTAGCTGAACGATCAATCCCCCGGTACTTGTCACTATACTATACTACAACGATCAGGTACACTGCCTGGTGGGGGTTGTAAGCTTCTCAAGATCCCTTGAGAGGTAAAGCCTGGTGCGATTCCCACGTATCAAGTTTTTGGCGCCGCAGCCCGGGGAATAGTTATTGTCTAGGTTAGAATCTCTTTTTATTAGGTCTACTTGCTAGATTCCTTTCTAATGAGATTTTATTTTTATTTTTTTAGGTTTTCTTTAGTCTATCTTTTTCTTTGTGCCCTTTGTTTGTAAAACCATTTTCATTTGTCTTCATGGCGGATGAGATTCCATTTAGATCATTAACAGTAGAGGAACAATTAGTTTACTCGGATAGATTTGTTTCCTGTTGTTCCAATGAATTTTTAAGTGATCTAAGCTATATACAAGAGGAGATGGGTGTAAAGTTTGATAGGTTTGATGAGTTATGTGCATGTGTGGCCTATATTAAACAATCATTGTTAGGATCAATTCCTTTTAGTAAGACCCTTTGGAAAATTTTTGAGGAAAGCCTCCTAACCGTGAACCATGAGTTCAATGAATTAATGGGTTTGTATACATCACAACTTGAGGAAACAATTAAGGAGGATTTAGCCGAACATGACCATATTGAGCAAAAAGATGAATCCTTTAGGAAAATTGAACATTGTAATCAAGTTATTGAGGAAGGTTCTTATGAATCAGACTTAGAACTTGAAATGGCTAGAGAAGGATTTGAGATACTTAGGAACATGTTTAGGTTAGATTCTACTAAAACACGTGATGAGGATATAGGTGATGTTGAGAAAAGGAAGGATGAGGTAAATAACACAAACCTACAAAGTACCCCACAACTCCCATCATCACTTGAGGCACACACACCTCCCTTGACTTACCCGGAAAAAGTAGAAGAGACTATAGGAACCCCAGTAGAGGTAGAACATTTGAACCAAACACAACTAGAGGATATAGGTTTGAATATTTATAATGATAACCTTACTCTTAGTTCTAGGGAAGTTCCTAGTTTTGATAAACCGGAGCCTCAACCAAAACCATTACCTAATCTTCCATCCTTGGATGAAAATTTAGGAATTAAATTAGGTTCCGATCCACCCATCAAACCATATAGTCCGGGTAGTCTTAGGACAAAGGTAGTAGACTCTAAGCCTTGTAGAGAGGAAGCTAACATAGGAGTGGAACATGACCTTACATACTTACATCACCCATTCATGATTGATCATAAGAAACATTATGGGTTTAAACCTGGTTTATTAGGGTGTGTATCGCTACTTCCACCCGTACTTAATTCAAAGTGTAGGGAAAACCTTCCCTATTTCCATTAAATAAGGGTAGAGTCAGGCTCGTGACTCGAACAAAAACAAGCGCTTATTGGGAGGCAACCCAAGCTTATTTATTTATTTGTTTGTTTGTTTGTTTGATTTTATTTGTTTCCATATGCATGTTTTATTTTTATTGTTTGTGGCTCATGTTTCAAAGTAAATTGTGAAAATGCTTTATTTTGTTTTTAACTTCGTCTTAATTGCATATAAAGGTATTTTGCAAAAGATAAGTGTAAGGGAGATCCAAATTTGTTTATAAGAACGAAATTGAGCATGAACCACAACAATATTAAATGGACATGTGTATTAGTACTTGTTAGAGTCAAATGCTTGTATCGAGTCGTAATGATGTTTTGCAGGATTTTCCAGGAAGTAGGACGAAGTTTTTCCTTAAATTTTCCGGAAACTTAACATAAGAATTTCTGCAGGTCACTTCTGACGGCGTCACGAGTTTACTCTTGACGGCGTCATGTGTAAAATTCTGGAAATTTTGCTAGTTTTGTTTATACTGGAGTCTTAAAGTTTTTGTGAATTATTAAGTTTTATAATCTCCAAGAGATCTGCAAACTTCATTCCACAAGCACTATATCTTATCTTGTTTTCTAGGATTTAGTAACTTATATAGGATGCCGCCGATTTTACGCGAGGTTGTCTTGTCTATTTTGTCAGGTTTTATAGGTTATGTATGACAAGAAGATGATTTAGATTCTGGAAGGGAAGCTTTGATTGTTCATTTTCTTGGAGGAAGATTTAACCTGGCCATCCTATTATCCATACCGAGCGAATCAGGGGAGTATTTGATTTCATTCTCTTTACTTTTTCACTTTTACATTCTTTACTTGAACATTGGGGACAATGTTCATCTTAAGTGTAAGGGGAGGGTAAAAATATGATACCTTACATATGCACTTTCGCTTGAGTTTGTTTTGTTTAATAGTAGATGTGTAATAAAACTATGAGAAATACTTGTTGGTGTAATTTTAGCGCCAAATTTAAAATTTTTACAACATTTAGGAGTGAAACTTTAGCCATAGCAAGCGTCTCATGGATAGGAGATTGTATGACTAGCACATAACCGAACTTTCAGAAAAATTTTCCACCAAAATATGTGAGGTTCGCCTTTAGATTTGATAGGAAAAGCATTTACTATTAGTGCTTATGAGTGTACCGGTAGCATTTAGATTCTAGAACTTGCGTTAGTGATGCATCCCGAGACCGCTAGTGAGACTACATTCGTGTAGTAGGATTTACTACATGATAAGAGGCATTAGGATCACCCTTTTGTTAAACCCGTACCATAATTACTTGACCATTTAAGTCATATTACTTGGCTAGTTAAGTCAACTAATTTTTCCCACACCCTTAGCGTTGTACTCATTTTTAGTACACGATACCCCTAGTACACCCCTCCGAGCCTATCTTTACGTTTCTAACTTTAAGCATTTTACTTAAAGAAAGAATTTGTTACACCCCACTTAAATGTACAACCAAATCGCCTTAGCCTTCCGTGTATGCGCTCATTTTTAGTGAATTATTGTTATTTGTTAAACCCTAAGTTAACTATCTAATTGATTACATGGTTGCTAAGTCGAGTCATATCCTTGTACATATTGTTTTGGGACGATTGGGACTCATGGGTAAAAGTACTTGTTTTATGAAGTAATGGGGAAGAACATCATATATTACCCCTATATGTGCGTTAATCTTAAAAGTGCTCCAAGTGTTTTAATTTTCTTAATTCGAGTCATTAGATTAGTTTAGTGTAAAGTATGTAAAGATTCAAGTGTAAGGGGAATGCTCAATCCCCTATGATGTATTATTTTGGATGGTAGGGTAAGAGTGTATGAAAAAAAAAATAATAAAAAAAAACGGACTACCATCCCTTTTCATTCTATGTTCATTTTTTGTTTTTGTTATTTTTCATTTATTAGCTTAAGTCGAGTCTAGTCTTGGCTTAGCAACGCCATACTGTACATGTAATTAACCAAGATTATTAACTCGCCACCAGTAAAACTTCCTTTATCCAACAAAACCGTGTATTTCATATCCCTACACCTAACGTTACAATCCTTTAAAAGACCTATTTGATAGTTTATCCTAGGTGCTTACGCCATGTGGTGGAGGTTTGATCCTTTCCCAAGCCTATGGTAATCTATTTTGCTATGACAGGTAGTGAGAGATATCTTCCGTTTCCATTTTGTAATTTATACTTTATTACACCCGAGAGATGTGAGTATCTAAACACTATTTGTAAGGTGCTAGTGTATGACCTCCGTGCTTGTCTATTAGTCTTTAGTGAAACGATTATTTGTTGTAATTACTTTTAAATTAGTGTTAAATGACCCCTAACTTGTATTTTGAGTAAAATAAAAGCGCATTTGCTTGAGGACTAGCAAATCTCAAGTGTAAGGGTATATGATGAGGCGAAAAATGATCCGTTTTTAGGGGGTCATTTAAGCCCGAATTCGAATTTATTTGATCAAATATTGCCCTAAATCGTTCCTTTTGCATTTTAGGTACTTTGAGAGTGAAATCTGGAAAAGGAAGCAATTCGGACGTTTTTGGAGCATAAAAGTGAAGAAAACGCCAAAGTCTTAATTTTCCATGCTGGGAACAATAGGTGACGGTGTCAAGAGCAACTCCCTGACGGCGTCAAGAGCAAAATTCCATGACGGTCCATTAGAGATTTGACGGCGTCATGAAGGTAGGGCGTCAAGAGTAAAAGTCATGACGGCCTGGAAATGATTAAGTCTTGACGGCGTCAAATGTAGATCAAGGCAGTCCGAGATTAATTTTGGTGGCAAGGTGACGGCGTCACAAACTTTGTCTTGACGCCGTCAGACCCCTTTTTCTATACATAGTTTTCTAATTTTTCACATTTATAGAGAGAAGTTTTGGGAGAAACCCTAAGTACGATTTTGGTGTAACTTTACAGGTTTTTCAAGGGTTCCAACCCCTTGATACCTTGCATGTGTAATCAAGATAAGTGTTCCTTTAATTCAATCAATATGTCTATGTGTTGGTTGTCTATATCTTTTTCTTGTCTTAATTCCGTCATGCTAGGCTAGATCTATCTTGAGTTTGCTTAGATCTAATGAAACCTAGATATTGATTATGTGTTGATTACTTGTTTATACTTGTTTTGGATGAATGATTTATATGTTAGGCTTAAGAAAACTGGCAGATCTCCAATTGGTAACATGCTTGAGCGTCTTAAGAAACATGAACCGACGCGCACTAGATCTTTATTGGTTGTATTTAATGCATGAGCCACTGTTTACAATCCCTATAGTTGTCCTGGGCATGGTGTAGGAGGAGATAAGAGCTCATAGAATTGGGGAGTTAAGTGTACCACCCCATGAATGGTATTAAGGAATACGATCCGTCATCCATGCAATTATAACAAGTAATTAACGTGTAAAAGATGTCTAGGGAGTAGTGAAATCTAAGTAAACATATTTTCTCCAATTACTGCTCACAACTTTAGTATAAATTAGTTTATTTTCATTTTTAGTATTTTATTTTGATTGCATCTTAGTATTAGGTTAGTTGAATAGCAACTAATTCCGCCCAAATCCTTAAAACCCGAGATTTTAAATTGCTTTCTAAAAAATATAAAAATACAAAAAGAATCTTCCCTCACCTTTAGAACTAGTATTTAGGTTTTCTAATCCTAGCGACACTATTCCTAGCTGAACGATCAATCCCCCGGTACTTGTCACTATACAATACTACAACGATCAGGTACACTGCCTGGTGGGGGTTGTAAGCTTCTCAAGATCCCTTGAGAGGTAAAGCCTGGTGCGATTCCCACGTATCAATAATTTTTCGTAATTTGTAAGGTTTGCAAGAAATCTTTTTGTTTGTACAAAAATTTAATTAGACTTTGACTTACTCAAATTGTTATTATCTCCGAAACACGAAAACTAGGGAAGTCACTTTTTCTTGGTCAACATGACCATTTAATCGTAAAGACATCTTCGTCTTTATTAATCCTATTGTCTTACTTGCATCTTCCCAAAGTTGTAATTACATGTCAAATCTACTAATGTGACCACCTTGGTCGGTAGAGTGTTGCTAGAGCGACTAATGATGTAATCATCGGCTTAAAATGTGGTGTAATCCAACTTGATAATGAAGGGAGAGTTGTGATGAGTTCCATTATGATGGTATAATACCGTTCAAAGCACCTTGTTGGTTTATTAAGTCATGGAGGTATGAGTCGATCATATCTAAGATAATATAGAGTCCTTGTGATAGATGCCACCCTTGGGCGATTGGTTACAATTCTTATTGTGTTTGTGAGGCTTGTGGTATTATTCAGAGTGTATCGTCCAAACACTTGTGGGTAATCTCAAATAATTAGAGATCATCATCTAACGAAGAAGAGTAGTAGGTTGTCAAGTAGTAGAGGCTCTCAAATTCTCACCAACTTCAAACCTATAAGGTGGTGTAACGTGTGGTAGATGGTAATGGTATGTCAAATAGTGGTTGCTTCTTAAGCGGCCTGTCATATATGGGTGTAGGGTCGCTGAGATGTGTTGATGTTGGTGGTGCTTTAGATGATGAGAACAAAGTTGCTGATGATGAGATCCTAGTGGTGAGTTAGGAGACGATGGTGATAATAGTGAATGGAATACTACCCTTTTTCGCGCTATCTCGCGATATCTAAGAGGTAAAACTGAAGTACGCACTATGGGGCGACCAATAGTGAAATAAGTAGCTGACGGTGGTGGTAGTACCTGAGTAGTAAGCGCCCTACTAGTGAAGGAACGAAAACATACTATCTCCCTTGCAATAAGCATCCTAATAGGTCCATTAAGATTAAGTCTGAATATCCTACCAAACGGCATTCTATGTATGGGCTGGATGCTAGAAAAACCTTGTTCCTATAACAAATCAATGGTGCTAATAGTGGTGTAAGTGCAACTGGTGGTACAATGGTAGTGGAAGATGACAAGGCATCTTCAATGTCGGAATCCGACGAAAGGATAAGAGGGTGGGTATCTGAAGACATGTCACTTGTGAACCAGGTCAACATAATCATATATATTTGAGTATGGGTATAAATAACTCACACAATGCGTGCATGAAACAACATGTATAATGAATATGCACCTTTGATGAAATAATGAGATGCTATGATGATGTGGTTATAGCCTAGGGTCCATGATACATCCTAGTTTGCTATAACCTTAGCTCTGATGCCAATCTGTCACACCCCCAAAGTACCTGAATGGCAGCGGAATGGAATACCTGGGGGTGACTGTCATAGCACCACAGTTACAGTTATATTGAACGACCTAAAGTGTCGTTTCGAAAATACATCGTTTGATTCATTCAAAATATTCAGAGTTATAAAACATAGGTCCCAAAAGTTTGGAAAAGTTTAAGGAAATAAGTTTAGTACAATCAAACGATAGTTCATAAGTGCATGAAAATCCAAAATGAGACGTGTCATCCTTGTTACTCAATGATGTGACTCCATGCATGCCATGAAGAATATGTCTTAATTACCTGAAAATGCATTGCGAAAACCGTCAACAATAATGTTGGTGAATAATCATAGGTTTGTAAGTTAAATCGTATGTACATTAGCCACAAGTATAAAGTAAATCGACAAAATGTCAAAAGTAATACATTGGCTCTTAAGCTCATGACCCCGAAGCTAGACGTTACTTGGCCCCAAATGAGTGTTTACCAGACACTATAAATATATTAGACATGAAATGCATCCGTTTTCCCGTTGGAGCAACCCAAACACGGATGGAGGAGTTACCCTCAATAGATCTATTCACTCACTCTCGCTTGTAGATTAATTAACGGTCCATGATAATAAAGGGGACTTGTCGTGACGTGGTAATAAGGCAACTTAAGCAATGTAAGGAATTTAATACTTTGGCATGTACAAAAATAAGTGATGCAATGTATTCTCCCCTGTGGGATTTGAAATCAAAATATTGAATTAAAACGGGGCTATGAAAACTCACCTGAAGTGATAGTACAATGTGATGAAATGATCGGAACAACAAGGCGCGAACACTAGCCGCAACCTAAATGAATGAATATGATCTACTTTAGATCATGAAATGATGTAGTGAATGTTCATGCACATGATACCTATACCACTTGTAACTTGAAAATACTAGTTATTGTCAATAGTAAGATATTTTTCATACTTAGGAAAAATAAGTCCAACTAGACTTATAAAAACTTGTCGTAGTATATCGTATATATAATGTTAGTGTTATATTCCTCGTTTTGAAAACCTCAAGATAACGTAAATTAGTCGTATAAATAAGCTTTGGATCATACGTACTTCATTTGTTGAGAATATAGCTCTTTAATAATATTTCTAGAAAATATATTATTTAGTACGTAGTTCATTATTTCTATTAGTGACTATAAATATATATATATAGTTTTGACGATTTTAAAACGTGTATATCTTTGTCGTTTTAAGTTCATTTTCCTCGTTCTTTATAACCACGGATTCTTCTTAATATGTATTAATATATTTTTGATAGTTTGTCTCCGTTAGATTACGTCTAAAGCCTCTCTTTGTCCGTCGAAAATCGTCCAACAGCACGTTATATTTTCAGAAAATAGTTTTCGTCGTTAACTTGCAAAAATCATATCTCCTTCGTTATAAGCTCGTTTTAATCCGTTCTTTCACCCACGGCTTCGTTTTTGAAAGTATTTTCTAAATATTTGGTCAAAAATTACCCACCATCTACTGATTTTCCCACATTTTTAAAATAAAGACAGTAGGTATATATATAGTTTCAAAAATCATTTCGAGGGTTCCAAACTAGTTTCAACTTCAACCAAAACACTTTCAATCACCACAAATCTAGTCTAATCTTACCATACACCTTCTTAGGGTGTCATGGGTTCCTAAACATCATAAATCAAGTGGATCTAACAAGGATCTAACTATAATCTATTTCTAGGGCTCAAAAGTTAGATATGTATAAAATGGAGTGGTATAAATAACATATGCATGTAGATCTTGTATATATATCATATGAATATTATAAAAACTTGGTAAAATTATAAAAATGAGTTTTGTTTACCTACTTGAAAGATTTGAGAGTTTTTGATGAGAAATACTTAATTATCCTTGAGCTTTTTATTTCAAAACCTTAACAAGGAGTATATAATCAACTAGTTTATTGCTTGATGTTGAAAATTTCCATAGTTTCTTCTTGGTCTTGTGGTTTGGCCGGTTCAAGAAAGGAGAGAAAGAGAGAGATTTTTCTTACTTGAATCTTGTATAATGAATAAAATGACTAAGTATAAGATATATATTATTGGTGTAGATATAAAGGACAAGTATTAAATGGAGTAAGTGAAGAATGTCAAGGTTTGTAAGGGATTGGTAGGGGGGGGGGGCGGCAATTTGGATGGGGGATAAGATTTGTGAAGACTTTTGTGGACATAATGTAGTTTTATATGTATATTAATAGTTTTAGGGGATACCGGGTACTGAGGTTGCTAGAAATAAAATTTAACAAAGTTAACCGGGACATAATAAAGTCATAAAAATTGTAAAAATATGTTGGGTACAAGTATTGAGTGTTTGGGTGATTATCGTTTAGTTTCTACGAAAACCGTCGTAATTAAATTAGGCGTACGATATAAATTAAATAAATTTCCAAAATACCGGGTAAATTAGTATTATAATTTTTATATCATTAAAATGAATATAAAAATATATTAGGATCATAGTCAGGAGTGTCGGACGTGTTAGTCACATTATTGGTCACGTGTTAACGTTTATTTAAAAATAAACATACGTAAAAAGTCAAATATATCAAAAGTATTAATTTGAATATCCTACGAGTGGAATAGTATGCAAATGCTATTGTAATGATATGTAAGCCATTTCTAGTCCATATGAAGTGTCCCTACTGATGATGCATGAATTCGCAGCTTAACCTGACCGGTTACGCGAATTTGAATACCCGTAAATTAAATTTACGATGAAATGAGTGATGCACATGAATATTGTCATGTGAATAGTAAATTTTCTGAACGCTTCTCGGAATCTCAAACTGACTCCAAAAATGATGAATAGTAAAATGATGAATAGTGATCGGTGAATAGTGAACGGTGAATAGTAACTTCCGAGATGAAAAATAAAATTTCGACATCTGAACAAGGACTTGAAATTACGAGTTGTGAGAGTAGGGGTGTAACAAAACTAAGAGAAACACTTGTTAGGGTAATTTCAGCGCCAAATTTAATATTGTTTACAACATTTAGGAGTGAAGCTTTAGCCTTAATAAGCATCTCATGGATAGGAGTTGTATGACTAGCACGAAAAACCATACCACTCAAAATTTTCTACCCCAAATATGTGAGGTTCGCCCCTAGATTTGTTAGGAAAAGATGCTTATGAGTGTACCGGTAGTATTTAGATTCTAGAACTTGCGTTAGTGATGCATCCCGAGACCATTAGCGAGACTACATTCGTGTAGTTAGGATTTGCTACATGATAAGAGGCATTAGGATCACCCATGTGTTAAAACCGTATCATAATTACTTGAACAATGAAGTCATAATCACTTGACTAGTAAAGTCAATTAATTTCCCACATATTTGCGATGTACTCATTTTTAGTACACGATAACCCTAGTACACCCATCCGAGCCTATCTTTTTCGTTTCTAACTTTAAGCATTTTACTTAAAGGAAGAATTTGTTTATAATCCACCCCAAATGTAAACCCAAATCGCCTTAGCCTTCCTTGTATGTACTCATCTTTAGTGCATTAGTGTTACATTTTTAAACCCTTAGTTAATTGTCTAATTGATTACATGGTTGCTAAGTCGAGTCATATCTTGTACATATTGTTTTGGGACGATTGAGACTCATCGGTAAAGTACTATTGTTATGGAGTATTGGGGAAGACATCAACTATTACCCCCATATGTGCTTTAATACTTAAAAAGTACTCCAAGTGTTTTGATTATCTTAATTCGAGTCGTTAGATTAGTTGATTGTAAAGTATGTAAAAGTTCAAGTGTAAGGGGAACGCAAATTCCCTATGATGTATTATTTTGGATGGTAGGGCAAGAGTGTATAAGAAAAATAAAAAATAATAAAAAAAATAATAATCGAAAAATCAAGAAAAAGGAAAAAAGAATAGAAAAAGAAAAAGAGAAAAAACATACAAACTACCATCCCGTTTCCTTTTCTGTTTATTTTATGTTTTTGTTAGTTTATAATTAGCTTAAGTCGAGTCGAGTACTGGCTTAGCAACGCCACATTATACATGTAATTGACCAAGATGATTAGCTCGCCACCAGTAAAGATTGCCTTTTTCCAACAAAACCGTCTTTATCATATCCCTACACTTCACGTTATAACCCTTTAAAAGACCTCTTTAATAGTTTATCCTAGGTGCTTACGCCAAGTGGAGGAGGTTTGATCCTTTCCCAAGCTTATGGTAATTTATATGCGTCACATAGTCTAAGTCATAGAGTTGCAGTAACGTGGCATCAGAAGCTTGGACATATGTCAGAACAAGGAATGAAGATTCTTGTGGAAAGGAAACTAATTCCTGGTCTCACAAAGGTTTCTTTACCTTTCTGTGAGCATTTTGTTATCAGCAAGCAGCATCGCCTAAAATTCAAGACATCAAATTCTAGAAGTGTCTCTGTTCTAGAATTGGTTCACTCTGATATATGGCATGCACCAGTTCTATCCCTAGGAGGAGCAAAGTATTTTATATCCTTCATTGATGACTATTCCAGGAGATGTTGGGTGTACCCAATCAAGAAGAAGTCTGATGTGTTTGAAGTTTTCAAGGTTTACAAAGCGCGGGTTGAACTTGATTCTGGAAAGAAGATCAAGTGTTTGAGGACAGATAATGGAGTTGAATACACTGGTGATGAATTTGATACCTTTTGAAGGCTAGAAGGAATCAAAAGGCAGTTCACGACATCATACACTCCTCAACAGAATGGAGTGGTAGAGCGGATGAACAGAACCTTGTTAGAAAGAACAAGGGAAATGTTGGCAACTGCACGCTTGGAAAAATCATTCTGGGCAGAAGCAGTCAATACCGCCTGTTATGTGATAAATCGGTCACCTTCAACTGCAGTTGAGTTGAAGACATCGAGGGGGTGTACACGGGAAAGCCAGTTAACTATTCAGACCTTCATATATTTGGAAGTCATGTGTACGTGATGTACAATTCTCAAGAAACTACAAAGCTGGATCCTAAATCAAGAAAATGTTTGTTCTTGGGGTATGCTGACGGAGTAAAGGGGTATCGCTTGTGGGACCCCATTGCCCACAAAGTAGTCATCAGCAGAGATATTGTCTTTATGGAAGACAAAGTTCAAGAGAATGAAGAAGGTGATAGCACTACAAGTGAAACTACATCAATATAGATGGAAAGGCAATTTCAGTCGAGTGATTCTTCTTCTGAAGCCGTACCACAGAACGAGGTAAATGAGACAACTGAGTCACAAGCTCCAATGACTCGTACTCTTAATCGTGAAAGAAAACGTCCGGTGTGGCACTCGGATTATGTTATGGAGGGCAACGTTGCATATTGTCTTCTCACAGAGGAAGGAGAGCCATCAACTTTTCAAGAAGCACTGAATAATTCAGATGCTTCATTCTGGATGGAAGCAATGCAAGAAGAAATTGAAGCTCTTCATAAGAATAAAACGTGGGAACTGATGCCACTACCAGCAGGTAGAAAACCCATTGGAAACAAATGGGTGTACAAGATCAAGAGGAACGGTGATGACCAGGTGGAGAGGTATCGTGCAAGATTGGTAGTCAAAGGATATGCTCAGAAAGATGGAGTCGACTTCAATGAAAAATTTTCCTCTGTGGTTCGAATGACAACTGTTCGAGTGGTTCTGGCAATGTGTGCTACGTATAATTTACATCTAGAGCAGCTAGATGTGAAAACTGCATTTCTTCATGGAAATCTTGAGGAAGAAATTTACATGCTCCAACCAGAAGGTTTTAAACAAAACGGAAAATAGAACTTGGTTTGCAGGTTAAACAAATCTCTATACGGTTTAAAGCAGGTGTCGCGGTGTTGGTACAAGAAATTTGATTCTTTCATCATTGGCCTTGGATATAACAGACTACACGCCGACCCTTGTGCATATTACAAGAGGTTTGGAGACAATGATTTTGTCATCTTGCTGTTATATGTTGACGACATGTTGGTTGCAGTCCCCAACAATGATCGTATCAATAAACTAAAGGCACAACTCACTAGGGAATTTGAGATGAAAGACATGGGACCAACAAACAAGATCTATGGATGCATATTCACCGATATAGAGTTAGTAGGAAAGTTTGGATTTCACAGAAAAGTTATGTGAAGAAAATCTTGCAAAGGTTCAACATGCAAGATTGTAAGCCATTATCAACCCCTTTCCTACTAATGTCAAGCTATCCTCCAAGATGAGCCCTAGCAGTGAAGAAGAGAGGATGGAGATATCTCGAGTACCGTATGCATCAGCAGTGGGAAGTTTAATGTTCGCGATGATTTGTACAAGACCAGACATTGCACATGCAGTGGGAGTAGTGAGTCGGTACATGGCGGAACCTGGTAGAGAGCATTGGGAAGCTGTGAAGAGGATTTTTAGATATCTTAAAGGAACCTCGATTGTTGCATTATGTTATGGGGAATTGGGTTTAACTGTCAAGGGATATTTTGATTCTGATTACGCAGGTGATCTTGACGGAAGTAAATCAACCACCGGGTATGCATTTACACTTTCTGGTGGAACAGTAAGCTGGGTTTCAAAACTGCATTCAGTTGTCGCTATGTCAATAACGGAAGCGGAATATGTTGCAGCTACTCAAGCCAGCAAAGAAGCAGTATGGTTGAAGATGTTGCTGGAAGAGCTCGGGCACGAACAAGAGAAAATTACTCTATTTTGTGATAATCAGAGCGCCTTGTATCTGGCAAGGAATCCGGCATTTCATTCAAAGACAAAGCATATACGAGTTCAATATCACTTCGTTTATGAGAAAGTGGAAGAAGGAACCGTGGATATGCAGAAAATTCATACTGAAGATAACGTGGCAGATTATCTGACGAAAGCAATTAACTGTGACAAGTTTGTATGGTGTCGATCCTCATGCGGCCTAGCAGAAATGTAAGCAACATGGAAGTGTAAGGAAGGATAACGGTGTGAAGATCGATTTAGCCTCAATCATATCTTCAAGTGGGAGATTGTTAAAATAAGATACATTGTATCTAACATGTGAAAAGAATCTTCTTTGGCAACTTGGTATGCAACTTGGTGGTGGTGTCATGGATGATGTTACATGACAGGAATTTTGCCTATGAAAGGCAATGGAACTTGCTTTCTTTGGCATCCCATTCCAATAGCAAAACACACATAGTAGTTCTTTGTATATCTTTCTTTCTCTAGTACTCTTTGTGTTAATTAGAAAGTTGGTGAAATAGCTTCCAATACAAGAGATATAAATGTGTTTATCTTTGTAATTAGAGAGACGATGTAACTCCTAGTTTTAAATAGTGAAACGTATATTTCTTTGCTCGTGGTTTTTACCCTATTAAGGGTTTTTCACGTTATATCCGTGTGTCATCTTTTAGTATTTTTCTTATTTTAGTTACAAATTTGCTTCAGTCGGGTGTCATTTTTATCAAACAGCTTACTTATTTTTTAAGCAATTGGTGTGGAAATTTTCTTTAAGAATAATTACTGATAACGACGTTAAACTTTTGACAAAGCAAAAGCGGAAGTGGGTGCGCCATTGTCGAGATTTTATATTCTTAAAAATTTTGTTTAATGATGTTACCGTACATAAAAACAACCATTATATCAATTTTCATTAGTTTAAGATATTTGTTCTCTTTTTAAGGCATCAACGCGTTTGGCGAAAGTAAAAGTCGGCAAATAATAGCTGTTAACAATTTGTTTAATAAAAATGTTTCATAACTTACATGTAATTTTTAAGTGTAAATGACGTTTACACATTAGAAAACAAAAATAGATTAAATAAATAATATTTTTTCCGTCTCAAAATATAAGTCTAACTTAACTTTTTAAATCGAAATTTGACTTGAATATATATATATATATATATTTTTTTGTATTTTTTTTTTTGCAAAATGTGAATATATATTATTAAGCTCAATGGCAATTTAGATTAATATAACAAGAGTAATAGACAAGACTATACTCTCATATATTCTTTTTTTGAACGGCATATATATTAAAAAAGCATCTAGTAAGGCACTAGAGTTAAACAGAACACAACAAAACTAGAAATGACCAATGTCACAAATACAAGATGCTACCCAGGGCTTTAACTACTAGGACTGCAAAAGGGATAAATTCCTCCTGCCGAGACAAGAGAAAAATCCCCACCAGCGGAGGTCGAGCCACCGGTTTTTACTCCGAGAAATTTTTTATGCAGTCCCATACAAGCCCTAGCGAAACCAATATCACACAGAAGAGATAACATCTGACGGATCTTTTAACCACGCTACCCAATTAACATTACCCTTGTTACGTCTATTATTCACCCATAACCACGTTTGAGAAACAATGTTGTCGTAATCAACCCTTTCTTTGGCTTCTTCACAGAAAATAAAAGAGCATTCCTACATGACCATATATGCCACCATAAGGAAAAGAATAGTGCCTCTAATGCTGACTTTTGCAAGCTATCAAACCACAATCCAAGAAACCAAACCTCCCATGCAATAGGATCAAGAAAGATAGGAATGTGCGAATTCCACCACCTACCTATTAAACGGTAGAGCTCAGCCGCCATAGAACAACCGAAAAAAAGATGATTACGAGATTCCAACTCATTCTTACAAACCGGACATAGCACACAAGGAATATCTAAACCTCTATTAGATAAGCAAAGTCTTGTCGGAAGCTTATCTAGAAACATACGCCAAGCAAAGACATTAACTTTAATAGGAAGCAGCTTAGCCCATCTCGTGTTGGATGAAGAATTAGCGAGAACATGCTTATCGATAACTTCCCTAGCCGACTTCACTGTAAAAACACCATCCCAATTCAGAGACCAAGACCATCGATCACTAGCGGAAGATAAAACCACTGAGGAAAGCAACTTGGAGAACTCTAGCCATTGACAATCTTCTACTCCTCCTCTCGGACACCTACGAAATGATAAAGCCCAATTCGAATTCTGTAATTTCTGGCTAATCGAAACATCTTTATTGAGTTCCAAATTAAACAACCTGTTAAATCTAACTTTGAAGCATTCTTCACCAAGCCATTTTTTATGCCAAAAACTAGAATTATAACCATTTCCAATCACTTTTTTACAGAACTCCATAAGGTCGACACCCTTGGATTTAAGGTTACCAATGGCTTTTCTCACCGTATTCCAAACCGAGCAGCCTATATGATTTGGGAGCGGCTGGTCAAGAGAGCCATTAGGACCATGTATAGCTTTGATAACTTCGAGCCAAAGACCTGATTGAGAAACATAGAAGCGCTAAATCCATTTAAACAATAAGGTGCGATTAAGGGCAAACAAACTACTAACCTCTAACCCACCATATTACTTCGGAACCATCACTTTTTTCCAACAAACCCACGTCATCTTGCGCTCATCTAAATCTGCTCCCAAAAAGAAGGAATTACGCAACCCTTCAATCTGATTTAAAACCCCATGCGGGACCCTAAACAAAGACATGTAATACGTAGGAAGATCTCCCAAAACCGATTTTATAAGAGATAACCTCCCCCCTCCCCCCACCAATAATGTTTTATCTTTCCAATTAGATAATTTAGACTTAATCTTTTGGACAACATCGTTCCATGAACTTATATGAGCCATGTTAGCACCAACTTTGACTCCAAGATAGGAAAAAGGGCACTTATTAGGCATACAACCGAAGCGATCAGCTATAAGGCTAATGTCTGAAGAATTAACTCCCACACCATAAATGCTACTTTTGCTTATGTTAATTTTCAAACCAGAAGCAAGGAAGACACAATGAAGCATCATGAACAACACACTTACATTAGAGTGACCATTTGCCAATAAAGATAGCATCGTCGGCGTAGAAAAGATGCGATATAGAAACCGTCTCATTTCTTCCAATCATAATAGGAGAAAACATACCTCGATCGATAATCAATTGGAAAGACACATGGAGACTTTCCATCACCAGAATGAACAAAAAATGAGACAAAGGATTTCCTTGCCTTATGATGAGATGAAAAGTGTTACGCTTTTAAGGGGTCATTTAAGCCTTAAGCCGTGAAAATCTGATCAAATATTACCTTAAATGGTTCCTTTTATCATTTATTTGGTAATTTTTAAAAGAATTTTGGAAAACATAGTATTTTGGACGTTTTCGGAGCATAAAAGTGAAGAAAACAACAAAGTCAAGAATTCAATCTGGAACAGTACCTGACGACATCAAAAGTTACAAGGTGACGCCGTCACTTGTTGATAAAGAGGTGGATATTTACTTTGCACTTGACCGGCCATAAAGATTTTGAGAAATTCTTACGTAACGACGTCACGTGTTATTTCACCAAGGTGGTCACGTTTTAAGATAAAGAGAGATGGCCCAGAACACTTTCCAACCAGACGGCGTCAAGAGTAGATCTATGAAATCAAGAAACTCTAACATCGCGAGATGACGACGTCACATCCTAAAAGGTGACGCCGTCAAGTTGTAATATATATATAAACTTTTCTATTTTTCATTCATTAAGAGAGGACTTTTGGTAGGAACTTAGGGTACGAACCCTAGTCGACTTTTGCAGCTATTTTGAGGTTTCAAAGCCTCTTTTCTTCCATGATTAATTGAAGATAAGTAATCTATTAATCATTCAATATGTCTATGTGTTGTTTCATTTTATCTTACGCTTGTCTTTCTTTTAACATGCTAGGCTAGGTTTGTTTGTGTTTGCTTAGGTCTAATGAAACCTGGTTATTGATTATTTATTGAATGGTTTGTTATTAATTGTTGTGGGTGGATGTTTATCGATGTTAGGCTTAAGAAAACTGGCTAATCTCCTATTCGGTAACTTGCTTGAACGTCTTAAGAAACATGAATCAGATGTGTACTACGGTTATTTGGTTGTATTTAATGCATGAGCCACTGTTTATAATCCATAGGATTGGGCTCTTAACGTGTTGTCTTAGGAGGAGATAAGAGCTTATAGAGTTAGGGAAGATCGTACACAGCTCCACGAATGGTATTAAGGAATACAACCCGGCATCCACGCAATTGTAACAAACCTATCAATCAGTAAAAGATAACTAGGATGTAGTGAAACCTAAGTAAACACGTTTGTCTCCATATTAGAAGTCTCTCACATTTATTTTCAGTTATTTTATTTTTATTTGCATTTGTAGTATTTAGGTTAGTTGCCTAGCAACTAATTCCGCCCACACTTCCAAAACCCAAGAATTTTACTTGCTTTCCATAAAATATAAAAATAGAAAAAAGAATCATCCCTCACCCCTAGACCCAATTTAAATCATTTTCAATCCTAACGAACACTATTCCCTATAGAGAACGATTAATCCCCCGGTACTTACCACTACACTATACTACATCGGTCAGGTACACTTGCCTGGTGGGGATTGTAAGCTTCTCAAGATCCCTTGAGAAGTAAAACTTTTGCGTTGCAATCCACACGCATCAAAGTTTTTTGGCCTCGCTGCCGTGGAATAGTTATTGTCTAGGTTGAATTTTATTTTTATTAGGTTTACTCATTAGATTCCTATCTAGTGAGTTTTTTCTTTTTATTTTGTAGCTTTCTTGTTATTAGGTTGAATAGTTATTTTCTTCATGCTTTTGTTTGTAATTTCCTTTGTCCACTCTATGAATAATATTGATTGCTTGATTCCTGTTATTCGTGTTTTTCACCATAGGAACTTTCAACTACCCGTTCTGGCCCCTATTGTAGAAGGTGAAAACCCACCAAATCTCACCCGATCATCACTTTAACAATAATTCAGATATGGATGAATCTGACACGACACTGACCATGAAAATGGACCTTTTTATTATTTAGATTCCGATGAGGACTTAGGTGATGGCGAGGTAGTTGACGATGTTAGGAGAGAAGAGGAGGTTGATCCCCTTAAGTGTGTTGACCCTAGAACAAAAATTGAAAAAGATAGCCTCTTTAACATGCAATTCCCTTGTAATATTGGATTCAGGAGCTTTGATGCTTACTTTAACTCATCTTTACCAATGAACATAATCTCGCGTGCTGAATATAATAAAATCATGGTAAATGAGTTAGAATACCAAGGAGATAATATTGTTGCTAGGACGAAAACATTGCATGTGTTTGTTGGAAGCTTTGTTTATTTAGTTGAATTTATGGTTATGGAGAATCTAGGAGAGTTTGTTGATAGTAGCTTAACCCAAGTTGTGTTTGGGAAGCCCTTCAAAAGGCTAACCAGATTAAACGAAAAATTCATGGAAGGGTTAATTACATTCTCTGATGGGGATGGGGATTTTGTCTATCAAATGCCCCGTGCGCACCCTTGGTTTAAGGATTTTTCTATTGAGAAATGCAATAGGCTTCCACCTCTCGATATGCTAAATGAGAACGATAAGAGAAAAAAGCTTAAATATCCCCATGAAAAGAATAAAAGGTATTATCGCGGATGTTTAGAGCTAAGTGATGACTATAAGAGAGATGAAGCAACAATTAGATGGCTCACACTTGGGTACGTGAGCATTAGTGACACCAGATAGAGCGTGACTTTGAGTCTAGCTACAGGACTCAATAAAGAAAAGTGCTTCTTGGGAGGCAACCCAAGCTTTTTTGTTTGTTTGTTTATTTGATTTTATTTGCTTCCGTATGTTTGTTTTATTTTCATTGCTTATTGTTCATGCATCAAACATATTGTGAAAATACTTTATTTTGTTTTTAACTTCGTCTTAATTACATATAAAGGTATTTTGCAAAAGATAAGTGTAAGGGAAATCCAAATTTGTTTTCAAAGAACGAATTGAACATGAACGATAACAATGAGATATAAACATACATATTAGTACTTGTTTGAGTCAAATGCTTGTATTGAGTCATAATGATATTTTGTAGGAATTCTAGGAATTAAGGCATAGGTTTTTCTAGAAATTTTCCGGAAACTAAACATAAAATTTCTGTCAGATCAATTCTGACGGCGTCAGAAATTAAAACCTGACGATGTCAGATACAAATTTTCTAAAAATTTTGCAAGTTTTTTTTTTTTTTCTGTCGGAATTATAAAGTTTTGTTAAATCTTTAACTTATAAACTCCAGGAATCTGCAACCATTCATTCCACAAGCATTATATCTTTATTTGCTTTTAGGATTTTATTTTATGTAGATTTTACCGTCGATCTAACGTTAGGTTTTCTTGTTTGTTTTCTCAGGTTTAACAGGTTATATTGGACAAGAAGATGTACATGGATGGTCTTGTTTTTGGGCATCAAGTTTCAAGATTTTGGCGTTGTGATGAGGCGAAAAATGATCCGTTTTTAGGTGGTCATATAAGCCTGAATTCGAATTTATTTAATCAAATATTGCCCTAAATCGTTCCTTTTGTGATTTTAGGTACTTTGGGAGTGAACTCTGGAAAAGGAAGCATTTTGGACGTTTTTGGAGCACAAAAGTGTAGAAAACGACAAAGACTTGATTTTCCATGCTGAGAACAGTACCTGACGGCGTCAAGAGGAAAATTGTGACGGCGTCAGGAGTAAAATCCGTGACGACCCAATGAAAACCTGAAGGCGTCAAGAATTAATATTGCGACGGCCTGCATAAGCAATACACGTGACGGCTTCAAACCCAGATCTAGGCAGTCAGAGAAATTCTATGGAGAATAATATTGCGATGGCCTACATTTGTTCTTGATGCCGTCACCTTACAGAATCTATATATACTTTGCTATTTTTCATTCATAAGAGAGGAAATTCTGTAGAGAATAATAGGGTCGAACCTAATAAAGCCTAGGTCATTTTTTACAGTATTTTCAAGGGTTATCACCCCTTGAAACCTTTCATGTTCAATTAAGATAAGTCTTCTTTCAATTCATTCAATATGTCTATGTGTTGTTTGAATATATCTTATGCTTGTCTTGATTTCAACATGCTAGGCTAGATCTTTCATGTGTTTACTTAGATGTAATGAAACCTAGATGTTAATTATATGTTGATTACTTGTTTATAGTTGTAATGGATGAATGCTTTCAATGTTAGGCTTAAGAAAACTGGCAGATCTCCATTGTGTAACATGCTTGAACGTCTTAGGAAACATGAACCGATGTGTACTAGGTTTTATTGGTTGTATTTAATGCATGAGTAAATTCTAATGATCCCATGTTAGGAGTTTCTTAGCCGGCTCGACATAGGAGTGAAGTAGGCGCTTATAGGATTGGGGAAGTAAGTACGCCACCCAATGAATGGTATTAAGGAATACAATCCGTCATCCACGCAACTGTAACAAGTAATTAATATGTAAAAGATATCTAGGGAGTAGTAAAATCTAAGTAAACACAATTCTCCCATATATTGCTCACATCATTAGTTTAATATAGTTTATTTTTTAGTATTTTATTTTGATTGCATCTTAGTAATTGGGTTAGTTGACTAGCAACTAATTCCGCCCAACTCCTTCAAAACCGAGATTTTTAATTGCTTTTATAAAAACCTAAAAATACCAAAAGAATCATCCTTCATCTCTAGACCTAGTCTTTAGGTTTTCTAATCCTAGCGACACTATTCCTAGCTGAACGATCAATTCCCCGATACTTGTCATTATACTATACTACATCGATCAGGTACAGTGCCTGGTGGGGGTTGTAAGCTTCTTGAGATCCCTCGAAAGGTAAAGCCTGGTGCAATCCCTACGCATCAAGTTTTTGGCGCCGCAGCCTGGGGAATAGTTATTGTCTAGGTTAGGATTTCTTTTTATTAGGTCTACTTGCTAGATTCCTTTCTAGTATGATTTTATTTTTATTTTTAGGTTCTCTTTAGTCTATCTTTTTCTTCGTGCCTTTGTTCGTAAATTAGATTCATTGAATATTCCGTTGACCATTATGGAAAATGCGAATCCACCCCTTTCCCTTAGAGAAGTGGCTTTGTTACGTGAACAAATTGAGAATGATATTAGGGAACTTAGGGAGCTTAATCGGTTGATTAAGGTTGAGCTCGACCATGCATTTAGTGACCTATCGACCGCCTTGTATTCAAATAAGGACCTAGGGCCTAATGATTTTGAGAATGTTGTTGTGGAACTTGAAGAAGGGGAGATTGATCCAACGCTAGATGATTATTGTAATCTATACCCCACTAAGGAGGAGATTGCGTACTATAATAATCTTATTGATAACCCTCGATCTCCTTTTACTAGAATCGAACCTAAGATAAAGAGAGGCGACCCTAAGAATGCTAAGATACCATGTATGATTGGGTAAAAACATATTGACAATGCTTACATTGATTTTAAATCCCCAATCAACATTATGTCCTCAAGTGTCTACAATGATATAGTGAAAACAAGACTTGGACCTAGAAGAGATTCCAAATACCCCGGTGGAGTTTGTAACTTTGTCGGGAGAATTGAAGGTCTACATGTCTTTGTTGGGGATTTCACTTATATCACTGACTTTATGGTTGTTGAAGATCTTGCTAATGTTATTGATTGTCGCTTATCCAATGTTGTGTTTGGTAAACCGTTTGTTGAAGAGTTCAAGTTTGAATATGATGAGGTAGAAGGGACAATCTGATTTGCTAGTAACACCGATAGGATCACTTATAGGATGCCTAATAGAATGAAAGAATTTCGTTTTGTGCCCGATTTGACATGGATAACATTGGTGCTTTTGAGGATATCAATGAAGAGGATAAGAAAAAGGGCATGGATTATGTGTGGGAAAAGAAGAGTCTTTTCTACAAAGATTGCTTGACTCTAGGACCAAAGTATAAAGTCGATAAGGAATTTGCCAATAGGATTATAGGAGCGATTGAGAAAAAGGTGGTTGGTCTCTATAAAGAACCTTTACAATCAGGAGGTGAAACCAACGATGAGGTCACGTAGTAACCCATGACCTTGAGTCTAGCTACAAGACTCGTAAATAAAGAAAAGCGCTTCTTGGGAGGCAACCCATGCTTTGTGTGATTTTTAATTGTTTGATTGTTATTTGTTTCCGTATGCATGCTTTATTTTTATTGTTGGTAGATCATGTTTCAAACTAAAATGGTGAAAATACTTTATTTTGTTGTTTGGCTTAGTCTTAACTTCATCCAAAGGTATTTTGCAAAAGATAAGTGTAAGGGGAAACCCCAAATATGTTTTTAAGAAATAAAACCGATCATGATTCTCCACAATATTAAATGAACACGTATATTCGTATTTGTTAGAGTCAAATGCTTGTATCGAGTCATAATAATATTTTGCAGGATTTTCCAGGAAGTAGGACCAAATTTTTCCAGAAATTTTCCGAAAACTTAACATAAGAATTTCTGCAGGTCACTTCTGACGGCGTCAGGAATAAATTCTTGACGGCGTCACGTGTAAAAATTCTAGAAATTTTACCAGTTTTGTTTTTCTAACGGAGTCTTAAAGTTTTTGTTGAATCATTAGTTTTATAATCTCCAGGAAATCTGCAAACATCATTCCACAAACATTATATCTTATTTTGTTTTATAGGATTTGTTAGCATATATTGTTTGCCGCCGATTTTATGCGAGGTTTCCTTGTCTGTTTTCTCAGGTTTTACAGGTTATGTATGACAAGAAAATGATTTATATTCTGGAAGGGAAGCTTTGATTGTTCATTTTCTTAGAGGAAGATCTAACCTGGCCACCTTATTATCCATACCGAGCGAATCAGGGGAGTATTTGATTTTATTCTTTTTACTTATTTCACTTTTACATTCGTTACTTGAACATTGGGGACAATGTTCATCCTAAGTGTAAGGTGAGGGTAAAATGATGATACCTTACAGATACACTTTCGCTTGAGTTTGTTTGTTTGATAGTAGATGTGTAATAAAACTATGAGTAATACTTGTTAGTGTAATTTTAGCGCCAAATTTAAATTTTTTTTATAACATTTAGGAGTGAAACTTTAGCCTTAGCAAGCGTCTCATGGATAGGAGTTGTATGACTAGCACAAAACCGTACTATTTAGAAAAATTTTCCACCCAAATATGTGAGGTTCGCCTTTAGATTTGATAGGAAAAGCATTTACTATTAGTGCTTATGAGTGTACCGGTACCATTTAGATTCTAGAACTTGCGTTAGTGATGCATCCCGAGACCGCTAGTGAGACTACATTCGTGTAGTAGGATTTACTACATGATAAGAGGCATTAGGATCACCCTTGTGTTAAACCCGTATCATAATTACTTGACCATTTAAGCCATATTATTTGGCTAGTTAAGTCAATTAATTTTTCCCACACCCTTAGCGTTGTACTCATTTTTAGTACACGAAACCCCTAGTACACCCCTCCGAGCCTATCTTTTCATTTCTAACTTTAAGCATCTTGCTTAAAGGAAGAATTTGTTACACCCCACTTAAATGTACACCCAAATCGCCTTAGCCTTCCGTGTATGCACTCATCTTTAGTGCATTATTGTTATTTGTTAAACCCTTAGTTAATTATCTAATTGATTACATGGTTGCTAAGTCGAGTCATATCCTTGTACATATTGTTTTGGGACGATTGGGACTCATGGGTAAAGTACTTATTTTACTGAGTAATGGGGAAGTGTAACATTTCGCATTTTCAGGTTAACTTTTATTCCTGAAAATTTTACTATTCACTTTTTACTATTCACATCCAAAATTTTTATTTCATATTCTCGTAAGTTAAACTATTTTAATGATAATCCGAGAATTTCACACTCGTCGGATCATTTCTGCAAA
Organism: Artemisia argyi; assembly: GCA_030686995.1. Classification (NCBI taxonomy): domain Eukaryota; kingdom Viridiplantae; phylum Streptophyta; class Magnoliopsida; order Asterales; family Asteraceae; genus Artemisia; species Artemisia argyi. The sequence continues at coordinate 42,102,013 of CM060683.1, read as the reverse complement.
AATCACGAAGCCGTGTCCGAGATTTACTTTTAGGTTTAAACGTCATTCTAGCATCCCGATATGTCCATAAAACATTATAAACAATAGAAATATGATTTTCTCTCATTTTAGGACAATTCCAAAAGTTTTGGAATTTTACGTTTTTCAGTTCAGCGTTTTACGCGAATTACGCGTTTTAGACCCGTGTTTCCAGTTTTTAGCAGGGTTTTAGCACCCGATAGAACCTACCACTCATTTTATATTTTATTATGGAGTATATTGATAAGTTCTAGCATATTTATAAGTTTCATATTTTTAGGATACCCGGTTTTACGTTTCGTGACTTAACAACTTACGGTTAGCAATTTACGGAGTCAAAACTAGCTACATACTTAGGATATTATCATCCAAAGACCATGAATACTCATCTAGTCACCCTTATCCCATTTAAACCGCCTCTAGGGGGGGATTCACACTTGTGGCATGATCTCATGACTTTAGCCATTAGATCAAGACTTATTTACAACTTTGTCACCAAGTTTAAGCACTTTCCTAGTTAGCTTCCTAACCTCCTCATTCATGCTATAAATAGCCAACTAGAAACACTTTGATCTTCATCTTTTCATCAATAAAAACGCCGCACCCTTTAATCCTAGCACCATGATCCTTTGATCTTCAATATACAAGTTACACTACAAAGTTCAAGGTCTTAGTATTCTCTACCTAGTTCTTAAGTTTGTTTGGTGATTCCATGGTTGAATTAGGAGCTACACAAGGTGATTAGGGGTTGAAGTTAATGGGTTTTCACAAGGTCTATATCAAGTCTATCAATGGTTAGCAAGAGTTATGGTGAAGGATTTGCAAGCTTAGGTTTAGTGTCCTAGTTCTATACTTGACTTCCTTTCTTTAGAAAGCCAAAAGTTGTAAGCAAACCCTATTACACTTTCTTGCTCAATATCATTTTCATGCTTATTATGTTTCTTTCATGCTATATATGGTCTTTGTATTGTGTTCATGATGTTTAAAAATGGATAAAACAAGTATTGGTATACATATGTTAACTTATGACAAGTAAACAAGCAAACTAGTGATTTTTATGGAGAACCACGACCAAAATAGTACAACTATGATATTTGACACTTACTTACTGTTAAAGAGGACTTAACAAGGAAAACATAGCAATTTGAATCACCTAAAACGAGTACACGAGTCAAAAGTTACCCTTCTGTTTTGCATTCTGCCAATTTGAAAGTCACCCTTCTGGTCCGATTCATCAAAAAGTTAAAACACGAAAGTTGTCCGGAACGACGTTTTCATTCAGGAACAAAGAAGCTCGAGCCCTGAAAACGCTTTCTGAGTGATAAATTCTTCAATTTCTTAACAGCCCATTTTTAGACCAAAGTCACTATATAATAGTTATGTTTTACTAAGACCAAGAGGTCTAATGACCTAAAGCCAATACCACAACCATGGCTAAAGCCAAGGTTGAGTCTTAAGACCATGGTAACAATGACCAAGGTCACGGCAAAGCCACGGCTAAAGACCATATAACTTTTAAAGATCAAAACTTATATATATATATATATATATATATATATATATATATATATATATATATATATATATATATATATATATATATATTATCAAATACTACAATAGTAGGGAGCCTCATGTGAGGAGTTCATTAAGTAAGCCGTCGAGACGAGTTGTGGATTTACGAATTAAAGTGTCCTGGCTTCTCGAACGTTTACTCCATGACTTCTGAATTATGTCGGCCCGAACGGTAGTAAGAGATATACAACCTATACATGTTTCATAGACCACTTATATTCAACAACTTACACTATATACTAAGTACTACATCATGAACATTATGCAAGACATATATGGGCAATTCTTCGTATTCTTAGACGTTACTCCAAACCTAAGTCGCAACGTTCTATTATAGGCTGCTCTTAGAGACTTTCGCGATTCGACTACCACTATCATTTCTCATTACATAAGCTTAAGGTGAGTCATAGCCCCTACTCTTTTCATACTTGTTTTAAACTCTTTTGGGGAGACACATGCTTAAACTACTTGCTTTCTCTTTTACTAAAGACAATTTTACTCATATGCTATGCTATACTTTTATACTCTTAAACATGATGTGTAGTTTTATTACGATATGTGCCTTAATGTGTTAAACTATTCTATACGCTATATTCTTTAACCACTGTTTAACTCCTGGATGGAGCCGATGAAGAGGTATTGATAGTACTATCGGGCTGACACCCCCACCATTGCCATATATTCCTGGCCTTGGGTGAATATAATCCAGCTTTGAAGCATTTGTGCTTATTCTTATGAAGCATTTGTGCTTATTCTTGTCAAGAGGTTCAGTAGGCAGTGATACTTCACATAAAGAGTGCATATATCGTATACACATATATCAAAATCATACTATATGTTAGCAGTGGGTTGTGAACACACAGGTTACAAGTCTCTTATGGCGGGACTTGTAACTGAGTGGATTCACGATGCCTTTGCTGTGTGATCATTCTTTAAGGCTTTTTCAACTGTTTTAAGACAAACTCTATGAACTCACCAACCATTGTGTTGACACTTTAGCATGTTTATCTCAGGTTAGTAAGGCGATAGCTAGTGCGTGGAACTTAGAGTCAAGCTGCATATTCTGAAGACTTACGCTTTTATCATTTACCATTCAAAATATTTTGTATACATTTATGTATCATACTTTGGAATCTCATGTTTGTAACTTTGAATTCATTAATCGAATGGTAACTTTTCAAAACGTCTCATTTAGAGTTCGTTTTCTATAAGTTGTACTTTGTATTATGAAGTAGCACCCCTATGACACAGTCTTCCGCTGCGGTATTTTGGGGGTGTTACAGGAAGAACATCATTTATTACCCCCATATGTGCGTTAATCTTAAAAGTACTCCAAGTGTTTTGATTATCTTAATTCGAGTCATTAGATTAGTTTATTGTAAAGTATGTACAAGTTCAAGTGTAAGGGGAATTTTCATTCCCTATGATGTATTATTTTGGATGGTAGGGTAAGAGTGTATGCAAAAAAAAAAAAAAAAAAAAAAAAAAAAAAATCGAAGAAAGAAAAGAAAAATTAGAAAAAGAAAAGAGAAAAAAACATATGGACTACCATCCCATTTCATTTTATGTTTATTTTATATTTTTGTTATTTTTCATTTATTAGCTTAAGTCGAATCTAGTCTTGGATTAGCAACGCCATATTGTACATGTAATTAACCAAGATTGTTAACTCGCCACCAGTAAAGACTGCCTATATCCAACAAAACCGTGTATTCCATATCCCTACACCTAACGTTACAACCCTTTTAAAAGACCTCTTTAATAGTTTATCCTAGGTGCTTACGCCATGTGGTGGAGGTTTGATCCTTTCCCAAGCCTATGGTAATCAATTTTGCTATGACAGGTAGTGAGAGATGTTTTCCATTTCCATATTGTGATATATACTTTATTATACCCGAGAGATGTAAGTATCTAAACACTATTTATGAGGTGCTAGTGTATGACTTCCGTGCTTGTCTTTGGTCTTTAGTGGAACGATTATTTGTTGTAATTACTTTTATGTTAGTGTTAAATGACCCCTAACTTGTATTTTGATTAGAATAAAAGCGCATTTGCTTGAGGACAAGCAAATCTCAAGTGTAAAGGTATATGATGAGGCGGAAAATGATCCGTTTTTAGGGGGTCATTTAAGCCCAAATTCGAATTTATTTGATCAAATATTGCCCTAAATCATTCATTTTGTGATTTTAGGTACTTTGGGAGTGAATTCTGGAAAAGGAAGCATTTTGGATGTTTTTGGAGCATAAAAGTGAAGAAAACGGCAAAGACTTGATTTTCCATGCTGAGAACAGTACCTGACGGAGTCAAGAGGAAAATTGTGATGGCGTCAGGAGTAAAATCCGTGACGACCCAGTGAAAACCTGAAGGCGTCAAGAGAAGGGCGTCAAGAGTTAATATTGTGACGGCTTGCATAAGCAATACATGTGACGACGTCAAACCCAGATCTAGGCAGTCCGAGAAATTATTTGGCGGCGAGATGACGGTGTCAGACATTTGTTCTTGACGGCGTCACCTTACAGAATCTATATATACTTTTCTATTTTTCATTCATAAGAGAGGAACTTGTGTGGAGAATAATAGGGTCGAACCTAATAAACCCTAGGTCGTTTTTTACAGTATTTTCAAGGGTTTTCACCCCTTGAAACATTTCATGTTCAATTAAGATAAGTCCTCTTTCAATTCATTCAATATGTCTATGTGTTGTTTGAATATATCTTATGCTTGTCTTGATTTCAACATGCTAGGCTAGATCTTTCATGTGTTTGCTTAGATGTAATGAAACCTAGATGTTAATTATATGTTGATTACTTGTTTATAGTTGTAATGGATGAATGATTTCAATGTTAGGCTTAAGAAAACTGGCAGATCTCCATTGTGTAACATGCTTGAACGTCTTAGGAAACATGAACCAATGTGTACTAGGTTTTATTGGTTGTATTTAATGCATGAGCAAATTCTAATGATCCCATGTTAGGAGTTTCTTAGCCGGCTCGACATAGGAGTGAAGTAGGCACTTATAGGATTGGGGAAGTAAGTACGCCACCCCATAATGGTATTAAGGAATACAATCCGTCATCTACGCCATTGTAACAAGTAATTAACCTGTAAAAGATATCTAGGGAGTAGTGAAATCTAAGTAAACACAATTCTTCCATATATTGCTCACACCATTAGTTTAATATAGTTTATTTTCATTTTTAGTATTTTATTTTGATTGCATCTTAGTAACTGGGTTAGTTGACTAGCAACTAATTCCGCCCAACTCCTTCAAAACCGAGATTTTTAATTGCTTTTATAAAAACCTAAAAATACAAACAGAATTATCCCTCATCTCTAGACCTAGTCTTTAGGTTTTCTAATCCTAGCGACACTATTCCTAGCTGAACGATCAATCCCCGGTACTTGTCATTATACTATACTACATCGATCAGGTACACTGCCTGGTGGGGGTTGTAAGCTTTTCGAGATCCCTCGAGAGGTAAAGCCTGGTGCAATCCCTACGCATCAAGTTGCTTTAATCTTAAAGTTGTTACATTCTCATGGAGGAGGATTTAACCATGTTACAGCATCATCCACATCGAACGAATCAGGGGATTATTTGTTTCATTATTTCATTTTCTTTACTTTTATATCTTTTAATTGAACATTAGAGACAATGTTCGGCTTAAGTGTAAGGGGGGGGGGGGGTAAATGAAGATACCTTAGAGAATACAATGGTACTTAATTTTTGTTTGTTTAATAGTAGATGTGTAATAAAACTGAGAGAAATATTTGTTAGGGTAATTTTAGCACCAAATTTAAATGTTTTTGCAACATATAGGAGTGAAACTTTAGTCTTAATAAGCGTCTCATGGATAGGAGTTATATGACTAGCACAAAAAAACGTACCACTCAAAAAAATTTCCACCCCAAATATGTGAGGTTCGCCCCTAGATTTGTTAGGAAAAGCCTTAGTGCTTATGAGTGTACCGGTTGTACTTAGATTCTAGAACTTGAGTTAGTGATTCATTCCGAGACCACAAGTAAGACTACATTCGTGTAGTTAAAATGACTACATGATAAAAGGCATTAGGATAACACATGTTTTTACACCTGTGTTTATATAATTACATTGACTTCATTGGTCAAGTAATTCTCCCACACCTTTGCGATGTACTCATTTTTAGTACACGATACCCCTAGTACACCCCTCAGAGCCTATCTTTTCCATTTCTAACTTTAAGCATTTTACTTAAAGATAGAATTTGTTAACAATCCACCCCCAAATGTACACCCAAATCGCCTTAGCCTTCCTAGTATGCACTCATCTTTAGTGCATTATTGTTACAACATTTGTTTAAACCCTTAGTTAATTGTCTAATTGATTACATGGTTGCTAAGTCAAGTCATATCTTGTACATATTGTTTTGGGACGATTGGGACTCATGAGTAAAGTACTAATTTTATAGAGTAATGGGAAAGAACATCAATTATTACCCCCATACGTGCAAAATGTTTTTAAAGTACTCCAAATGTTTCAATTATCTTAATTCGAGTCATTAGAATAGTTACATGTAAAGTATGTAAAAGTTCAAGTGTAAGGGGAGAACCAAGGCTCCTTTGATGTATTATTTTAGATGGTAGGGGAAGAGTGTATGAAAATAAATAAATAAATAAATAAATAATCAAGAAAAAGAAAAAAAAAAGAAAAAGAAAAGAGAAAAACATACGGACTACCATCCCGTTTCCTTTTATGTTTATTTTATGTTTTTGTTATTTTATTTATGATTAGCTTAAGTCGAGTCGAGTCTTGGCTTAGCAACGCCGCATTGTACATGTAATTAACCTAGATGGTTAACTTGCCACCAGTAAAATATCCTTTATCAAACAAACCGTGTTTTTCATATCCCTACACCTAACATTATAACCCTTGAAAAGCCCTCTTTGATAGTTTATCTTAGGTGCTTATGCCTAGTGGAGGAGGTTTTTGATCCTTCCCCAAGCCTATGGTAATATATTTGATATGACAGGTAGTGAGTGATATTTTTCCATTTCCATTAGATATATATAGGTTTATAACACCCGAGAGATGAGAGCATCCAAACACTATTTGTGAGGTGCTAGTGTATGATTTCCGTGCTTATTTTGTTTAAGGTCGAATGATCATTTGTTGTAATTACTTTTATATTAATGTTAAATTACCCCTATCCTATATTTTGATTAGAATAAAAGCGCATTTGCTTGAGGACAAGCAAATCTCAAGTGAAAAGGTATTTGATGAGACGAAAAGTGTAACGCTTTTAAGGGGTCATTTAAGCCTTAATTCGTGATAATCTGATCAAATATTACCTTAAATCGTTCCTTTCGTCATTTTAGGTACTTTTGAGAAGAATTTTGGAAAACATGGCATTATGGACGTTTTTAGAGCATAAAAGTGAAGAAAACGACAAAGTCAAGAATTCAATCTGGAACAGTACCTGACGGCGTCAAAAGTTACAAGGTGACGCCGTCACTTGTTGATAAAGAGGTGGATATTTACTTTGCACTTGATGGGCCAGAAAGATTTGAGGCATTCATACGTGACGGCATCATGTGTTATTTCACCAAGGTGGTCACGTTTTAAGTTAAAGAGAGATGGCCCAGAACACTTTCCAACCAGATGGCGTCAAGAGTAGATCTAGGAAATCAAGAAACCCTAACACCGCGAGATGATGACGTCACATCCTAAAAGGTGACGCTGTCAAGTTGTAAAATCTATATATACTTTTCTATTTTTCATTCATTAAGAGATAACTTTTGGTAGGAACTTAGGGTACGAACCCTAATCGACTTTTGCAGCTATTTTGAGGTTTCAAAGCCTCTTTTCTTCCATGATTAATTGAAGATAAGTATGTTGATATAAATAAATGACTAAAAACGTTATTCATATCTTTCGATATCTCTATGTTACGTAAACAAGTATTTAATAGGAAATAATCACTTTCACCATCTAATCACTTAAGGTATGGATAAACATAGTGTTTAATGCATTATAAGATCAAAGGGGCATTTAATTAATTATTACAAAGTTTATTTTAATATATAAACTTATTATATACTTTTGAAAAACACTTTTGATAATAAAGAAAAATGTTTTAATCATACTAAATATATGAATTCAAATTTTTAACCAAAATCAGTTAGTTTTTCACCAATAAACTTTCCCCATTAAAAGACAGGATTTCTGGCCGTTACAGCTGGGCGGCCCCCTTAATTATAAGGGGCGGTCCCCTTAATTTTAAGGGGGCCGGCCATGATTTAAGGGGACCGGCACGCTCCTGTTGTCAGAAATCTTTGCCTATAAATACCACCTTAAATCTGGAATTTTTCCCTACCTTTTTGCACAAAAACTTTCTGATTCAAACCTCCATTTCCATCTTAAATATCCTTTGATCATATAATTCATAAGCCTTTGTTTCCAAGTGATCCAAAGCCTCATCCACTCAAGTGCAAAGAGAAGAATACTTCTATTTATCAAGACTAGAAGTATTACAACTTAGTATCATCTTGCTATCTAAGTTGTTTGATCATTTCATCTAGTATATCATTCATTCTTTGGTGAATATAGTGTATACATTGGTTAGCTAGATTTAGATATAGGATCTAGATTTATTGAAGGTGTGAAGTGGTACTAGAAGTGAAGAAGTAGAGGTGCATAGGATTAGTGGTAGAAGAAATAAGAAGTGGTAGTATATTGAAGTAGTGATTAGTTGTGAAGACAAAGTAGTTGAAGCCTTGAAGTTGAAAAGACCTTGAAGCCTAGAAGTTGTGAAGAAGTATACATCTTGGAGTAGTGGATAGAACTAAGTAGTGAAGGTGTGAAGAAACAAGTGGCGTGAAGAAGAAGAGTTAGGAAGTAGAAAGGTGTGAAGAAGATAGGTGTGAAGTAGAAAGGTGTGAAGAAGAATTGGTGTGAAAAAGTTGTGATTGAGTTGTGATGAAGTTGTGGTGTGTAATTTGGTGTGTAAGGTTTTCTCCGCCATAAGGGAGGTTATTGAACTAGTGAAGAAAACACTCGAGTAGGTAACTCGGGGAGTGGAGTAGGGCAAGGAAGGTGTCCTTGTAGCCGAACCACTATAAATCCTTTGTCTCTCGGTTTGATCTTTCCATCTCTCACTCTTTGATTATTTACTTGTTAGCATTTCATACATAATTATAATTGCTTGTGTTGTGCATATATTGATCTCACATAAAGATCAAACTAGGATTCATTCATAACATTAATTTTATAAAAACAAACCAAGTACATAAACTTTTATTAAAACACATATACATATATATGCTTATATATGATATATGAAATTGTAAATTCTTTCCCAAACATTATATATAAGTAGTGTTTATATGAAAACCGTAAATAAACTAGTATCTATATTTTTGCATTAAAGAGTTTTGAAATTTACGTCTATTCTTTAGAAGCAAACTTTTATAAAACAAATAAAACGAAAAAGACGTAAAACTATTCAACCCCCCTTCTAGTTTCCCACAATTGGTATCAGGAGCCACATCTAGCAAGATTTTTAAAATATATTGTATTTTAAAACTTGTAACGATCTATGGAATTTGAAAAATATCTAGAAGGGGAATTTACGCAAAAAACACCATTATTTGAAAATGATCATTTTCTTGAATGGAAAAATAAATTTGAAAATTATGTGAAATCAATAGATGTTGATCTTTGGCATATCATTTCAATTGGTGATCTTCAACCAACCAAAATGGATTTTGAAAATCAATATAAAAATCTTCAAACACAAATTGATAAAAATACTAAAGCTAAATTAGTTATTTTCAAAACTCTACCAAGAGTTGAATATGAAAGAGTATTATTTTGTAAAACGGCAAATGATATTTGGAAATGTCTTTTAAAATTTTACCAAGAGAAATGTAAAACCAAAGACGATAAACTTGAGGTTGCACAAGAATTATTCACTCTAAAAAATTTGATAGATAAATATTTAGTTGAAACAAACACATGTACTACTAGTTCAAATGTGATCATTGAAGGTACCAATAACGAAGAATACATGAGCCAAATCCGAAGAAGGAGTATAAATAAATCATGGTGCATCAAGGACAAAGAAGATGATGAAAATATGGCTTGTGAGTATATTCAAACAAATGTGAATACAAGTATTGATGGCAAGGACTACATGCTTCAAGATCTAAGCGAAACTACAAATAAAACATGCAGCGACATTGACGATGGAATTGATCAACATATAGCATGTGAAGATTGTACAACTACAAATAAGGTACAATCCGAAACCGAACATTTTTGCTATGATCAATTTATATTAGAATTTTAAAAATTAGAAAACAACTTCAAACATCTTTGCAACATTGACTCAAAAAACATCTTTAAAATTGGATCTTCAAATTCTGTTGAAAATAACCTTGAAAAAGAAATAATTTTAGAAGATAAAATGTCTAGACTTGAAAGTAATATTGAAATTGATCTTGAATGTAAAAAATGCCAAGATTACAAACATGAAATTAAAATGGAATATGAAAAGGCAAAAATGTTGGCCAAATTAAAAAATAGTTCTAAATCTTTAAAATATCTACTTAACATTCAAAAGTTATTTTATGATAAAACCGGTTTAGGATTTACCGCAAATGATTCTTTAACAAATGTATCAAAACAAATAAAATTTGTTAAACCTAGTAGAGAAATTTAGAACTATTATTATTTACATCTATTATTTCTCTCTCTAGTTAAGAAAGTCATTGTTTGTTAGTTAAAACAAACTTTTGATGAAATCTTGTACTTCTCGACGACATCCTCATCATATGCATTTAAATGCAATGGATGCTCTCAAATAACCATTTCGGACCCATGAGAATCTGGGTACCAAGCTCTTTTTTATGTTTAGGTAGTTAACGAACGAAGAGACTATCACTTTTTGGATCGCTCACCTTGCTCTCTTACATTTGATGAATATTGGTTCCTATTACTCTGATTCACATTCTACACACGATTTGCTTATGACGTTGTTGCGGTTATTTACTGTTTCGGCATTGTGTTCTTTACTTTTGGAGTATTGGTTTTATGGTGTGTTCGTTACTACCTCATGATGAAGGATTCTTTCGCAATTATCATTGATCTACACAACTTAATTTAATTGTTGTGATCAATTAAACATTTCGGATCAAGCCTCCTTGAATTTTATTGCGTTGGGACTTTACCCTACTACTTCGACATGCTTTGGGCTATTTTTAAAGACGTCTTCGTACATGCTTACTTTTAAGGAAAAGCTGGACCTGAGGTAAGTTCTCTTTTCAAAAACTTATATTAAAGTATGCTTTAATTAAAATATTAATATGATTAAATTTATAGGTTGCCATGATTCATAGATCATTAATACTAATATATGTATACATGATATTAGGCTAGTTAACCCTCTTGTTATTAAGTCTATTACCATTCGTCTTAGTTGTCATTTATATTGAAAATCATCTATGATCTATAGTTGAATACTTACTATTTGGACTAAATGACTATTCTAGTTGCATTAATATATGTGCTATAATTAAGACTTGTTAGTATCTTGATACTATGATGTGTTTAGTATATATATATATATATATATATATATATATATATATATATATATATATATATATATATATACACATACATCTATCTTGTATCTGTAGATGATTCACTTTATCCTTCTCTATCATATTGCATTTAGATCATTAGAATCTACCATCACTCATCCATATCTTTAGTTGCCATTAAAGATGATTATATGTGACAATGGACTCAATTGATTCTCTTGAGTATGATAAGTTTCTATTTAAAATCCTTCACTTGTAATTTTCTGCTATCAAAATTAAAATATCATATTTAAAACCTCTCGCTTTGAATTATAATCTTTCAAATATCTATCCCATCTTTCTTCAAATAACATGTTTAACTATAAGCTACCATAACTTCATTTTAATCAAAATCAAGATTGGAAAAATTTCTCTTATCCAAATTGTCAACATGTTATGAAGCAAAACTCAATCTATTTCATTCTAATGCACACTTGAATCTATTTCAAAGCATTGTTGAATAAAACTAAAAATGTTTTATTAAAAACATATTTGATTATTTCACATATGTCATACACTTTTATGGAAATGACATTCACAATTAAATTAAATCATTTCATGAGAATCATGGTTTGCCCATATGGATCTTGTTTGTAACAAAACTTGAAGTCCATATAATCATATCTTCCTACTTGTCACTTGTAAGCACTCATCAATATGTTTGCTCTAGCCTACATATTATCATTTTCATATAGTTGCATATTTAACTAGTATGCTTTATTGCTTCCTTGATTGTTTAACTTAATTGGCCAATAAGTAGATTGCATGTATATTAGAAATAACTTGTCTACTTTTTTCACTCTTTTCATATTCTCTATATTTATGAATAGTTTGCCCTATATTGCCTCAAAGAGTTGAACTTACTTGAATCCAAACCCAAAAGCACAACCTTTCTGAAAATTTTCTGCCAAAAACCCAATTCTGGCATTCTGGAATTCACCAGATGGGCGGCCCCCTTAATTATACAAGGCGGCCCCCTTAATTTTAAGGGGACCGGCCCCTAATTAAGGGGACCGACCATCTAATGGTCGGGGTTACTGTTTTCTTTATCACTTTTTGACCCATTTCACCCTATACTTCCCAAAATTCACAAACATATTTTGTCCCATACTATCCCTCAAAATTTACCTTCCTAAACCACATTTCTCATACACTATAAATACCCTCTCCCCATCATTAATGCCATCACACCCAAACATGTCATCTCCCAACAACCAAAAACCCAAGATTTCAAGAACCGCAAGGATCTCCGTCAAACCCGTTTGGAGGAGGAAACTTGATTCTTGTCATAACTCAAGTGATGTTGTTCCAAGTCAACCAACAACTAAACCTCAAACCCACACTAATGACTCATCTCACAACCTATCATCCACTCATGCCCTCATTAATGCTTCTTCTTATGATGAGCATGCTCAATCCCAAAACAACAATCCCAATCTCTCAATCAATACTTCACATGTTGCTCATTCAACAAAAACACCACCTACTCATGAAGAACCTCTTCCACCGATATCATGTTTTCATGACTACCCAAGCTCAACCATGTCTCCACCACCAAGAGTACCACCACCACATCCTACAACTTCACATGCCATTCCTATGTTGCATGTTCAAACCTTCACCCAAGACAACTATCATGTTCCACCACCATCACCTTCCTCCGAACACTTGAAGTTCATTGAGGAGCTAAAAGAGGCTCATGAGCTTAGTGCTCTTTTAGCATTACATCTTGCTCAACGCAATTTGGATCCACCTCAATCAAGCTCACCATCATCACCACACAACATTAACCAAATTGAGAAGCATGTTAACAATTGCCCTTGTTGCATCTTCCTCCAACAACAAACCATTGCATTGAATGAGCACTTTACTTGGATTGAATATCTTCTTACTAGATCTCAACAAACACCATCACTTGAACAACATCAAAACCCTCAATCAACAAACCCAACTTCAAATCCACCACCTCCAAGCTCCACATCTCCAAACTCACCAACATCCATGCAACCAAAAGTTTACCTCCATTAAACCACCAAGCATTTTATATGCTTATGTTTCTCATTTTCAAAAAAAAACACCTCAACCATTTTGGGATGCAAGAAAGTTTGGTGACACTCTTTGTTGGCACAATAGAATATTCTACTTAGTTTAGAATTCTATCATTATGGCTTATGTAACAATGATGATGGGCTCACATAATCATTTTCTATTAATGAATGATTTAATATGTGTTTCAAATTCTCTTTTGCCATGCTTATTATTAGTTGTTATTATGCTATATGTATTTGCTTGTGCCTCTAATATTTTTCTTGCAAGAATTCCATAACTCGAACCCTTGGTGCCCTCAAACGAGGGGGAGCATATATCAAGGGGGAGCTTTCATCTTTACGGCTTAAACCTTTTTGATTTAACAAAAAGGGGGAGAAGTGAATATAAACTCACTAAATACTTGTCTAAAAATTAATTTTTGGATTTAATGAATTTAAGTTTTGTAATCATCAAAAAGGGGGAGATTGTTGATATAAATAAATGACTAAAAACGTTATACATATCTTTCGATATCTCTATGTTTTGATAATCACAAAACGAAAACACATCAAACCAAAGATCATGACGTAAACAAGTATTTAGTAGTAAATAATCACTTTCAACATCTAATCACTTAAGGTATGAATAAAATAGTGTTTAATGAATTATAAGATCAAAGGGACATTTAATTAATTATTACAAAATTTATTTTAATATATAAACTTATTATATACTTTTGAAAAACACTTTTGGTAATAAAGAAAAATGTTTTAATCATACTAAATATATGAATTCAAATTTTTAACCAAAATCAGTTAGTTTTTCACCAAATAAACTTTCCCCACTAAAAGACAGGATTTCTGGCCGTTACAGCTGGGCGGCCCCCTTAATTATAAGGGGCGGTCCCCTTAAGTTTAAGGGGGCCGGCCATGATTTAAGGGGACCGACACGCTCCTGTTGTCAGAAATCTTTGCCTATAAATACCACCTTAAATCTGGAATTTGTCCCTACCTTTTTGCACAAAAACTTTCTGATTCAAACCTCCATTTCCATCTTAAAAATCCTTTGATCATATAATTCACAAGCCTTTGTTTCCAAGTGATCCAAAGCCTCATCCACTCAAGTGCAAAGAAAAGAATACTTCTATTTATCAAGACTAGAAGGATTACAACTTAGTATCATCTTGCTCTCTAAGTTGTTTGATAATTTCATCTAGTATATCATTCATTCTTTGGTGAATATAGTGTATACATTGGTTAGCTAGATTTAGATATAGGATCTAGATTTATTGAAGGTGTGAAGTGGTACTAGAAGTGAAGGAGTAGAGGTGCATAGTGTTGGGTCTGAAACTGCTGCTGAGTGAAACTGCTGCTACGAACGAAACTACTGCTAGTGGTAATGATTCTGCTGCTGATGTCAAAGTACTGCTGAGGATAAATGCTGCTGACAGAGTCTACTGCTGATGGGATAAGGATGTATACGGTTTAGATAAATACAGAATAGATTGTATAAATATTATATTTATCTAGAATATACTCATCGTGTAGAGAAAGGTATTGTAAACCTAGTAGGATTCCTTAGTCTATAAAAGGAGGATCCTAGGGTTAGTTTATGTACGTATTATTATTCACTTCCGTAACACCCCCAAAATTTGATACAGCGGAAGACTCAACAAGCTTTCGGGGTGCTACGGGGATTGGTATCCAACACAAGACAATATAGAACGAGATAAAGTAAACATAATAAAAACACAACCAAAACGGGGTTTTAAGGTTTACATTTATCCCAACATCATTCAGAGTCAGGCCCAAAATAACATAACAGTAGGTCCAAAATTAATTATCAGAGTTTAGAAAAATAGATCCATAAACCATGAGCCTTGGCCGAGCCTTCCATTCCAAGCATGCATATCATCACTTAATTACCTGAGAAAACGTGCTAAAAGTCAGCTTTCGCTGGTGAGATCATAGGTTTAAATTCATCTAACAATATAGTGGACATATACGCAAAACGCTTGCTAGCTAGACTAAGGATTCACTAAAAGCCTGCGGATACCCTCCGCTCCAACCTAACACACGGATACCCTCCGTTCTAACATAGATATTCGGGTAACCCCCGCAATACCAATAAATACTCGGATAACCTCCGAAGTATTAATAACCTATAGGTGCACACTACAGTATCTAAATAAGCCAACCTTGAATAGTACACACGAACCATGTGACTAAAGCTGACAATAACAACTAAGCCAACCTTGAATAGTACACATAAAATGTGACTAAAGCTGACAATACATCCTAGTCCATACGCATAGCAAGTTTTAGAAGAATATAAAAGCGATAATAGTCCACATAAAATAATTTGCGCGTTTCTCACCCCAAGTATTGAAAACATAGTTCAAGAGTAAAAGTGGGGCTATGACTCACCTCAAGTCCAGAAAATAGCAAGTAGAAGTCGGTAGAAATAAGATGTATAGTAACTCACGAAACAGCAACTACGGACTCGGCACGACCTAACAATATTAACTCGTTCAGAATTCATTTCCTCCAATTCAAAATATTCCCAAACCCGGACGAGAATCCGTTTTATTTCCGAAAATCCATTTCGTATTAGTTTGGTGTATTTGCATTTGATATCCATACGGGTGGTGGGTCGACTCAAAACAAACCAAAAGGTCACACAAAGAATAATAAAATAAACTATGGGTCTAATATTAGCCCAATATATCATTTAAATAAATCGCCGAAGTTTATCGAATCCGTCGATTTGATACTCCTCATATTTATTTATGTAACATACCGTTCCAAGATTACACCCAACCTAAAGCACATAGCACATAAATACTATATGGTATATATCGTAGTTTAATAAATTCCTCATATATATCGTCAAATTGGCCAGATTTCCCGATATATACACTCGCAATTTATTACACTTTACATATACCACAACCTATGGGCGTCGTGGGATACGATGCCCATTAATATATTCATTTCATATAGCCAAATAACCCGGTTCAACCCTACGGTTAAGTGGTTATTTAGTTATAGAAAATGTTTATATTAATCGTCATATATCCGTGACAACACGAAAGTCACAAATAATAACTTACCTGGACTCGAGTGACAACGACTTCGCATAACTCGATAAGTTTACCCGTTATGTATATACAAAATGACATTTTTATTAAATGTTTAATAATTGTCGAGAGTTTCTCGTTTTATAACACATTTTTATAATAATAATACATTCAATAATATTACGCCACTTTTGTAGCCTAATATATATCTAGTCGTATTATTTATAATATGACTCGTGATTATTATTATTATTAATATATGCGCCTATATAATTATATATACGTTATTCACGTCTATATATTAATATAAACGTTTATATTATCAATAATTATTATTACGAGTTTTATTATTTACGTTTTAATTGTAATAGTTATCGAGTCATACGAAATGGTCACATGTCCGAGTCATGACTCTCGGCTCATTGTCCAAGTCCAAAGTAATATGTAAAAGTCATAACAATAAATACATCTCCGTCCAATCAATCCCAATCCACGTGCTACAACAATAGGGTCCGACTACGGCACCCCGACTAACCTATCTCCGTCAATCTAAGTGACCGTCTCACAATCGGTCCCCAATCACACTTTTCGTCAACAACTTCACAATACCAATGTCCATTGTCGAGACCAAACGTGGTCTCGACCCACAAGTATTCGGCCAAAATCCAAATACAACAACAACAACAATATGAAAAATAACAACAAGAAGTTCATCATATTACATATAATTTGGGTCGGTTTACCAAGCCAAACCCGAGCGAAGTGACCCACTTGGGTCTCGGCTACAATTATGAGTCAAGGGGGACTCGACCAAGGACCATCTTGGTCTCGGCAAAAGCTTAATCGAGCACCAGAAAGCTGCCAAATGAGGACCCTTTGGGTCCCGGCACATAACCAACAACAACGAGAGCTAGGCTCGATCAAAATGAGCCATCAATCAAAACCAACATAACAAGCTCTCACAAAAATATACTAGGTCAAAACCCAATCAAGAAAATCAAGCCATAGGGCTCGAACCATGGTGAGCCGTGAGCCACGGCTCGTGGTCAACGAGTCGACAACAACCAACATCCACAACCCGGATACCAAACATTTATTTTAACATCAAAAACCTTATTTCATAACATAATAATTCGATTCCCACTAAAATCATCCGTGTAGCCACGGATTAGTCACCAAGTCGAGGTACCCAAGGTACCAAAACGAGCATTCTCACCTTCTTGAACCTCCAATCGGATAGATCTAGTAAAAATAACAAAGTTGGGTCGGATTTGAATGAATCATGAGGTGTTAGGGTGCGTTATACGGCGCGTATAATACACCAAAAGAAAGAGGAAGGAAAAAGGAACAAGATGGTGGTGTTTGTTTTGTTGTGAGGGCGGCGAGATGGTGGTGGTGGCCGGATTTGTGGTTCGGCGGCTAGGGTTTAGATGGTGAGGGAGAAAAGAGAGAGAGATGAGTGGGAGTGTTGGTGTGGTTTGTGTGAACCGAAACCACAGGGACCGGATTTTGTAGTTACTCTTTTTACTTTTTTTCTTTTCTTCTTTTAATAATAATAATGATAATAAGATTAATAAAAGTAATAATAATAATATTACTAGTAGTAAGAGTGGGTAAATGTAAAACATGTGACCCGAACCCGAACTCATTTCAATATTTTAATATCTTACGAAAAACATCTCGTAATTACTCAAATATCGTCGGACTCGTAAAACGAATTATAAAATATTTCGTTAGCTAAACCTAGTGCCGGAGTCAACGTAGTACTAAGTGAGAATTTAAGAATACATCACCGAGCATAAAATCAAGAATGAATTATGAAAATAATTCACGAATTCCATAACAACATTAAATACAATTATCCATAAAATAGGTCTTACAAGTTCGTTGTGATATAAAATTTTGAATAAAAATTATAAACGAACTTTAACGTAATGCGGGTTTTCAAAATAACTCCCTAAATTGCCGGTGGTCACATCCTCCCAGTCTCAGAAAAAACCCGTCCCGGGTTTCACTCGGAAAAATTCATCTACGAAGTGAAAAGCTTCGGATATCTCTTCCGGAACTCGTCCTCACGTTCCCACGTAAATTCTGGTCCATGTCGGGAATTCCAACGAACCTTGACGAGCGGAATGCGACTTCGCTTGAGTCTTTTAAATTCACGATCTAAAATCTCAATCGGCTCTTCCACAAAGTTCAATTTCTCATCAACACGAATATCATTCATTGGAATGACAGGCATCTCCTCGGAAAGACATTTCTTCAAATTACTAACGTGGAACACGTCGTGTACTTTACTCAGTTCATGTGGTAATTCCAACCTATAAGCCACGGGCCCAATTCTTTCTAAGATCAGGAATGGTCCAATGTAGCGTGGGTTGAGTTTACCACGTTTCCCGAAATGTATCACACCCTTCCAAGGCGAGACTTTCAGCATCACTTTGTCTCCAACCTGGAACTCTAAGGGTTTACGTCTCTGATCAGCGTAACTTTTCTGCCTATCTCTGACTGCTTGCAACCGATCACAAATCTGAGCTACTTTCTCTGTAGTTTCCAAAATAAGCTCAGGGCCTGTGAGTTGACTATCTCCAACTTCTGCCCAACCAATAGACGAACGACACTTCCTGCCATACAAAGCTTCGAATGGTGCAGCCTTAAGACTTGTGTGGTAGCTATTATTATAGGAGAATTCCGCAAGGGGTAAGTACTTCTCCCAGCCCTTACCAAAGTCTATGATGCATGCACGAAGCATATCCTCTAACGTCTAAATGGTCCTCTCACTTTGACCATCGGTTTGGGGATGATATGAAGTACTCATATCAAGTCTCGTCCCCAAGGCCGTTTGAAGTGATCGCCACAAAGCTGACGTAAAACGGCTATCGCGATCCGAAATGATAGATATCAGGACTCCATGGCGCGAAATAATTTCCTTCACATATAACCTCGCAAGTTCATCCACACTATCATCTTCACTAATTGCTAGGAAATGAGCAGACTTTGTCAGACGATCCACAATTACCCAGATAGCGTCACAACCGCTAGCTGTCCTCGGTAATTTGGTAATGAAGTCCATAGTAATATGCTCCCATTTCCAGACTGGAAGCTCTGGTTGCGTTAGTAATCCTGACGGTCTCTGGTGTTCAGCTTTAACCTTAGCACATGTCAAGCATTTACTAACGTACGATGCTATATCTGCCTTCATATTTGGCCACCAATAGAGCTTCTTAAGATCCTGGTACATCTTGTCGGACCCAGGATGAATAGAGTACCTTGACTTATGCGACTCATGCATAATCAACTCCCGAATTCCTCCATACAAAGGTACCCAAATCCGATCTCCAAAACGTAACAATCCATCAGAACGCTTAACAAATCTTTTCTCATTCTCAGCCATCCCAAATATATTCTCGGCAGATCTATTTTCTGCTTTCAACGCTTCCGTTTGAGCTTCAAGTATTTGAGATGGTAACGGCGATACGATAGTCATTCCCAATGACATAACTCGTAACGGTGGTATTCTTTCCTTTCGACTAAGAGCATCAGCGACAGCGTTTGCTTTACCAGGATGGTAGCGAATTTCGCAATCATAATCGCTTAGCAACTCAATCCAACGTCGCTGTCTCATATTGAGCTCTTTTTGATTCAAGATGTGTTGTAGACTTTTGTGGTCAGTAAATACAACACACTTGGTTCCGTACAAGTAATGTCTCCATATTCTTAAGGCGAAAACCACAGCACCTAGCTCCAAATCATGGGTAGTGTAGTTTTTCTCATGCTTTTTGAGCTGTCGGGAAGCATAAGCTATCACCTTCTCTCGTTGCATTAACACGGCTCCCAATCCTTTATGTGAGGCGTCACAATAGACGACGAAATCCTCGTCACCTTCCGGTACGCTAAGATAGGAGCACTACACAACATCTTCTTAAGCCATTGGAATGCTTCCTCTTCTTTATCTCCCCATTCATACGTAACACTCTTTTGAGTCAATTTGGTCAATGGTTTAGCTATCTTCGAAAATCCCTCAATGAATCTTCGGTAATACCCAGCTAAACCCAAAAATTGACGAACTTCGGTTGGGGTTGTAGGTGCAGCCCAATCTTTTATCGCCTCAATCTTATCAGGATCCACATGGACTCCTTGTCTATCAATCACATGACCCAAAAATTGTACCGTCGGAATCCAGAATTCGCATTTTGAAAACTTGGCATAGAGTTTCTCCTTCCTGAGCAATTCTAAGATGAGTCTTAGATGCTCCTCACGCTCATTCTCGCTCTTTGAATAAATCAGATTGTCATCGATGAACACAATCACGAACTTATCTAAGTAAGGCTTACACACCCGATTAATGAGATCCATGAATATTGCCGGTGCGTTAGTCAACCCAAACGGCATCACCTGAAACTCTTAATGCCCGTAACGGGTTCTGAAAGCCGTTTTCGAAATATCTTCCTCGCGAACTCGAAGTTGATGATATCCCGATCTCTAATCGATCTTCGAGTAAACACTCGATCCTTGGAGTTGATCGAATAAGTCGTCGATCCTAGGCAACGGGTATCTATTCTTCACCGTTAACTTATTCAACTCTCGGTAATCAATGCACATACGAAACGATCCATCCTTCTTCTTCTCAAATAAGACTGGGGGTCCCCAAGGTGAAGAACTTGGTCTTATGAATCCTTTTTCGGCTAACTCCGCCAATTGTTTCGACAACTCTTCTAGCTCGGTAGGTGCAAGACGATAAGGCGCTCGTGCTACAGGTGCAGCACCAGGTATCAACTCAATCTGAAACTCCACTTGTCTAGTCGGCGGGATTCCCGGCAAATCATCAGGAAACACATCCGGGAAATCACGAACTATAGGCACATCTCCAATGCATCTTTCCTTTTTCTCCGTCCCTCATTTCTCAGAAATTTGAGCTAAGAAAAGGTAACATCCCTTCTCCATTAGCTTTGGCAACTTAGTGCAAGAAATGACTGCTAATCGGGATGGGCTCCTAGAATCCTTTCGATCTCCTAATATATTTAGGATTTCCTTTCCGTATGGTACACGCACGATCTTCTCGTCGCAAAGTATGTGAGCACGATATTTCGACAACCAATCCATACCAATGATGACATCAAAACTTCCTAACGTGACGGGTAGAAGATCTATATTGAAAGGGTGATTCAAGAAATTTAACGTGCAACCGCGAATGATAGTATTAATCCTTTCTATATTTCCATTTGCTAACTCAATATCATATCCAATTCCTAAGGCCATCGGGGGTTTCTCTAGTAAGGGTGCAAACGTAGTGGACACAAAACTCCTATCGGCACTAGTATCAAATAGTATGGAAGCATAACGATTATTGAGAAGGAACGTACCAGTAACGACGTTCGGATCTTCTCCTCTCTCGTTCCCGAGTGCATACACTCTTCCCTGAGCAGCTCCAGCTTCCACACGTTGGTCCCCATTATCTTGTCGTCCATGGTTTCCTCCAGCTCCACGGTTTCCATGATTGTACCCATTACCACCCTAGCCTTGATTTCCACAGTTCCACGATTCCCTACACTCATTCCTATAGTGTCCCTTCCTTCCACACCCATAACAAGTAACATCTGCCTTGTTTCTCATCTCAGGAGCAGCCTGAACCATAGCAAGAGGTCGAGCTCTACAATCCCTAGCTGTGTGTCCTTTCTTTGAGCAGTTCTGGCATTTCACACTACACCATCCAGTATGATGCTGGTGGCAACGATCGCACTTGGGTGCATCACCGTTCTGATTCTTCTTATCTCCATTCCTAATAGCATAAGCCTTAGCTTGTCTCTTGCTTCGGTGATCATTACCCTTAGAGTGACGGTCTCTGTTTCTCTTTCCATTCTTCTCCTTATCAGCTCCTTCTAATTCCAACGAATCCATAAGTTGTTGAGCAATTGTGATTGCCTCATGGATGTTTGTAGGCCTAGCAGAAATCACATCATTCCTTGTAGCTACAGGCAACCCATCAGTATACCTCTCGATCTTTTGAGTCTCGGTTTTCACCATATTTGGGCAAAGCAAGGCTAATTCCTGGTAACGACGATTGTAAGTTGTCATATCATTACCTTTCACTTTGTGGTTCCAAAACTTAATCTCTAGCTTCTTGACCTCATTCCTTGGGCAATAAGTCTGAATCAGCAGAGACTTAAATTGCTCCCAAGTCATGGCATAAGCTACATCACTCCCAACCGCATTTCGGTAATTGTTCCACCAAGTTAAAGCTTCATCCTTGAAAGTAAAAAAAGCAAACTTTACCTTCGCATTCTCCGCACAACCACTGACATTGAACACTGACTCAGTCTTCTCAATCCATCTGACTAGATAAACCACTCCTTCAGTTCCACCAAACTCAATGGGTCCACAAATCTTGAACTCCTTGTATTGACATCCATTAGCACGAACAGGTGGAAAAGTTCCAGCAGAATTGTTGGAATGATTTGACTCAGCTAGTAGTTCAGCAACTCTTTGTTCCACAAGTTGGTTGATTATTGCTTGATCCACAGTAGGTGCATTAAGGGGAACATGATCATTGTCTCCCTGAACATCAACATTTTGATTCCTGTTGTTGCGGTTAGTGGTGTCCAGGTTGTCAGGAGTAGGGGTTTCAACATTTCGAGT
Source organism: Artemisia argyi (assembly GCA_030686995.1). NCBI lineage: Eukaryota > Viridiplantae > Streptophyta > Magnoliopsida > Asterales > Asteraceae > Artemisia > Artemisia argyi. The sequence goes on along the minus strand of CM060683.1, from coordinate 42,079,056 downwards.
AGGTCGGCGTCCTCAGCGACCAGGAGTAGTCACAGCAGGACCAGTTCTGGTAGCCCTAACAGGGTTTCGTCGTGGTGCCATTGATCTGTAACATCATACAAGTTCATGAGTCTCCAACAGAACTTATCAATATGCTCAACAAAACATTTCAACGAAACCAAGTCATGGAAAGAAAAGCAACAATACACCATGAAACATCAATAAAACGGATAAGGACTCAATTTTCACAATACCCCAAAATCATATACCAATAACCATCAACCATACAATAGCGATCTAACATCGTTCTAACTACTGGATAACACAAAACATACTAATCGTTCCAAAAGAGACGAATACTGAATAAAATACATCAAAATATGATAACTAGCTTTTCTAACCGAACACTCCTCGGTTAAGAAAGCAACCATCCAACATAACCCAAGCAACTAGCCACGCTGCTGGCGGAGGCTCCTCAACTCCTGCCTCAAGCCATCAAGATCCCTCCATAACGATCCTAGCTCCACGCTATGGGTGTCTCGGTCTCTCTTGAGGTCAGCCACCTCCTTCTCTAGCTCGGCATTCCTTTGCCATAGCTTGCGGTCAGCCTCTCGAGCAGTAGCAAATCCTCGCTGCAAACTATCAATATGCTCGTGGACCTCCATCAAAACTCTCCTCAGCTCAGTAGTCCTGCCCACAACGACGGTCATGTCAACTCTCAAATCCGCTAAAAACTCTCCAATAACTCTCTCAAGTCGATCAGATACACGTGCAACTCTCTCGCCAAGCTCAGTAATCCGAGCCCATAACCTGCCAATCTCACCTAACTCTGCATGCTCAGCAGAAACCTCAGAAGATGCATCCGACTCGACGGGACTACCAGGTGGCAACTCAAACAAGAACGGATGATCAGGTGAATTAGGCTCGATCGGATGTACAGGTGAATCAGGCTCCTCAGCCTGAGCTGGTGGTACTAACACATCATCATCATCAGGCATCTCATCCTCCTGAGGGTCATCCTCCTCCTTAGGGACATCATCATCACCCTGCTTAGCCTCCTGAGGGTCATCCTCCTTCTCAAGGTCATCAGCCTCATCCTCACCCTCGTACTCCTCCTCCTCCTCATCGGAAGAGTACCTCATCAATCGTCGTCTCCTACTAGGTGAACCATGTGGAGATGTAGTAGGTGATCTAGGACGACGACGCAATGATGTGGGTGGCGCCTCAGACAGAAGAGAGTGAGCATCAATCTGTAAAGGTGATGGAGTAGGGCGTACCGACATGCGTGCCGTAGCTCGGTGGGCAAAGCGTGGGGCCACACGAGCCAAAGCCTGATGAAGAGTAAGCTGCCTCGATATACCAGGGAGCCCTAGAGAAGATAAGGGTCCCTGCGTAGATGCAGCAGGTAGTGCTGAAGTAGAAGCTGCCTGTGGTACAGTAGCTGAAGACATGGCCATCTGGTAAGGATCATCAGATGCCATAGTGAACTGTGCAGGTAAAACCGGTGCAGTAAGAATATCCTCTACAACATCGGGAAAATGGGAGGCCATGGTCTGTGACAACGGCGTAGGGTAGGTGTAAGTGTTTCAAAACAACTAAATCACAACTCATAATACCATACTAAAAATCCTCATCAAATAGTTCAATCATATAATCTCAATAAAAAGAGTTTCAAACACCGCATTACTAAAATGTTTATAAAACATATAGACCATATAATTCCTCGAAAACGCCATCTTATTACTAAAATCCATAAACCTCAAATCATCTCAATAAATCCCAAATCTAACAATCATCTCAAAATCTCATAATACCTCAAATAATAGAAGATGCTTCGGCCTGGCGGGCTGGCGGGCGGTGGTCAAGGATCATTTTCTATAAAATACGGTTATAGCTTAGGCGTTTATTTACCTAGTTCTCTATAACCTTGGCTCTAATACCAATCTGTAACACCCCCAAAATTTGATACAGCGGAAGACTCAACAAGCTTTCGGGGTGCTACGGGGATTGGTATCCAACACAAGACAATATAGAATGAGATAAAGTAAACATAATAAAAACACAACCACAACGGGGTTTTAAGGTTTACATTTATCCCAACATCATTCAGAGTCAGGCCCAAAATAACATAACAGTAGGTCCAAAATTAATTATCAGAGTTTAGAAAAATAGATCCATAAACCATGAGCCTTGGCCGAGCCTTCCATTCCAAGCATGCATATCATCACTTAATTACCTGAGAAAACGTGCTAAAAGTCAGATTTCGCTGGTGAGATTATAGGTTTAAATTCATCTAACAATATAGTGGACATATACGCAAAACGCTTGCTAGCTAGACTAAGGATTCACTAAAAGCCTGCGGATACCCTCCGCTCCAACCTAACACACGGATACCCTCCGTTCTAACATAGATATTCGGGTAACCCCCGCAATACCAATAAATACTCGGATAACCTCTGAAGTATTAATAACCTATAGGTGCACACTACAGTATCTAAATAAGCCAACCTTGAATAGTACACACGAACCATGTGACTAAAGCTGACAATAACAACTAAGCCAACCTTGAATAGTACACATAAAATGTGACTAAAGCTGACAATACATCCTAGTCCATACGCATAGCAAGTTTTAGAAGAATATAAAAGCGATAATAGTCCACATAAAATAATTTGCGCGTTTCTCACCCCAAGTATTGAAAACATAGTTCAAGAGTAAAAGTGGGGCCATGACTCACCTCAAGTCCAGAAAATAGCAAGTAGAAGTCGGTAGAAATAAGATGTATAGTAACTCACGAAACAGCAACTACGGACTCGGCACGACCTAACAATATTAACTCGTTCAGAATTCATTTCCTCCAATTCAAAATATTCCCAAACCCGGACGAGAATCCGTTTTATTTCCGAAAATCCATTTCGTATTAGTTTGGTGTATTTGCATTTGATATCCATACGGGTGGTGGGTCGACTCAAAACAAACCAAAAGGTCACACAAAGAATAATAAAATAAACTATGGGTCTAATATTAGCCCAATATATCATTTAAATAAATCGCCGAAGTTTATCGAATCCGTCGATTTGATACTCCTCATATTTATTTACGTAACATACCGTTCCAAGATTACACCCAACCTAAAGCACATAGCACATAAATACTATATGGTATATATCGTAGTTTAATAAATTCCTCATATATATCGTCAAATTGGCCAGATTTCCCGATATATACACTCGCAATTTATTACACTTTACATATACCACAACCTATGGGCGTCGTGGGATACGATGCCCATTAATATATTCATTTCATATAGCCAAATAACCCGGTTCAACCCTAGGGTTAAGTGGTTATTTAGTTATAGAAAACGTTTATATTAATCGTCATATATCCATGACAACACGAAAGTCACAAATAATAACTTACCTGGACTCGAGTGACAACGACTCCGCATATCTCGATAAGTTTACCCATTATGTATATACAAAATGACATTTTTATTAAATGTTTAATAATTGTCGAGAGTTTCTCGTTTTATAACACATTTTTATAATAATAATACATTAAATAATATTACGCCACTTTCGTAGCCTAATATATATCTAGTCGTATTATTTATAATATGACTCGTGATTATTATTATTATTAATATACGCGCCTATATAATTATATATACGTTATTCACGTCTATATATTCATATAAACGTTTATATTATCAATAATTATTATTACGAGTTTTATTATTTACGTTTTAATTGTAATAGTTATCGAGTCACACGAAATGGTCACATATCCGAGTCATGACTCTCGGCTCATTGTCCAAGTCCAAAGTAATATGTAAAAGTCATAACAATAAATACATCTCCGTCCAATCAATCCCAATCCACGTGCTACAACAATAGGGTCCAACCACGGCACCCGACTAACCTATCTCCGTCAATCTAAGTGACCGTCTCACAATCGGTCCCCAATCACACTTTTCGTCAACAACTTCACAATACCAATGTCCATTGTCGAGACCAAACGTGGTCTCGACCCACAAGTATTCGGCCAAAATCCAAATACAACAACAACAACAATATGAAAAATAACAACAAGAAGTTCATCATATTACATATAATTTGGGTCGGTTTACCAAGCCAAACCCGAGCCAAGTGACCCACTCGGGTCTCGGCTACAATTATGAGTCAAGGGGGACTCGACCAAGGACCATCTTGGTCTCGGCAAAAGCTCAATCGAGCACCACAAAGCTGCCAAATGAGGACCCTTTGGGTCGCGGCACATAACCAACAACAACCAGAGCTAGGCTCGATCAAAATGAGCCATCAATCAAAACCAACATAACAAGCTCTCACAAAAATATACTAGGTCAAAACCCAATCAAGAAAATCAAGCCATAGGGCTCGAACCATGGTGAGCCGTGAGCCACGGCTCGTGGTCAACGAGTCGACAACAACCAACATCCACAACCCGGATACCAAACCTTTATTTTAACATCAAAAACCTTATTTCATAACATAATAATTCGATTCCCACTAAAATCATCCGCGTAGCCACGGATTAGTCACCAAGTCGAGGCACCCAAGGTACCAAAAACGAGCATTCTCACCTTCTTGAACCTCCAATCGGATAGATCTAGTAAAAATAACAAAGTTGGGTCAGATTTGAATGAATCACGAGGTGTTAGGGTGCGTTATACGGCGCGTATAATACACCAAAAGAAAGAGGAAGGAAAAAGGAACAAGATGGTGGTGTTTGTTTTGTTGTGAGGGCGGCGAGATGGTGGTGGTGGCCGGATTTGTGGTTCGGCGGCTAGGGTTTAGATGGTGAGGGAGAAAAGAGAGAGAGATGTGTGGGAGTGTTGGTGTGGTTTGTGTGAACCGAAACCACAAGGACCGGATTTTGTAGTTACTCTTTTTACTTTTTTTCTTTTCTTCTTTTAATAATAATAATGATAATAAGATTAATAAAAGTAATAATAATAATATTACTAGTAGTAAGAGTGGGTAAAGTGGGTAAATGTAAAACATGTGACCCGAACCCGAACTCATTTCAATATTTTAATATCTTCCGAAAAACATCTCGTAATTACTCAAATATCGTCGGACTCGTAAAACGAATTATAAAATCTTTCGTTAGGTAAACCAGTGCCGGAGTCAACGTAGTACTAAGTGAGAATTTAAGAATACATCACCGAGCATAAAATCAAGAATGAATTATGAAAATAATTCACGAATTCCATAACAACATTAAATACAATTATCCATAAAATAGGTCTTACAAGTTCGTTGTGATATAAAATTTCGAATAAAAATTATAAATGAACTTTAACGTAATGCGAGTTTTCAAAATAACTCCCTAAATTGCCGGTTGTCACAACTTCAAGGTTGTAAAACCCTAGGATTGTTGAGTGCTCGTATTAATAATATTGAAGTGTTGAAAGAGAATCATTATTCTTCTTAAGTTAAGCTTTTACATTCCGCATATTAGCTTAAGTGTTTAATCAAGTTAACTTCTATACAAGATCGTTTAAGCTCAACTGGGATCAACAAGTTGTATCAGAGCTTGTGATCTAGAAGTTATTATCAAGAAGATTTTGTTTCTTAAAAGTTTGCTGTTCCAAATCTATTGCTAAGATGGGTGATGAAACTCATATGGTGACTGCTTCAAGGGTACCCATGCTGAATCCTTCTGAGTATGAGCTTTGGAAGAGAAGGATCAGACAGTACATTCGCATGATTGATTTCAACATGTGGAATGTGATTGTTAATGGTGATTCTGTACCTGAGAAGAGTGCTGATGGGAAGGAGATACCAATTAAGTCTGCTGAAGCCAACACAGTAAGGAAGATGGAAATCAAAGCACATAGTATTCTCTTAATGGGAATACCTAATAAATTCCAAATGGACTTTGATGACTGTGAATCTGGAAAAGAATTGATGGATGCTGTTGAATTCAGGTTTGGAGGGAATGATGCTACTAAGAAATCCAGGAAAAACATGCTAAAGCATCAGTTTGAGAATTTTACTTCTGAAAGTGGAGAGAAGATAATTGGCACATACAACAGGCTAAACCAAATTGTTAGTCATCTAAAGCTTGTTGGCTATGTGGTTCCACAAGAAGATGTAAAACTAAAGTTTCTTAGAAGTCTTGCACCTGAATGGAGTATGCACACAGTTGTGTGGAGGAATAAGCCTGATTTTGAAACTATGAAGCTGGAGAGTCTCTACAACAATTTAAGAGTGTATGAATCAGAACTATCTACCTCTTCTACTTCATCTTCTGGTACTCAAAATCTTGCATTTGTATCTTCTAAAGGAAAAGGATCTCAAGAATCTCACTCTGCTGCTCATTCTACTGCTTATGGAGTATCTGCTGCTGATGGATCTGCTGCTGGTTCAAATGATAAGATTTCTACCAGTGATATTGCTTTGTGTTCATTCTTGGCTGAGCTCACAACTACTATAAGGTCACATGTCATTAATCAAGACTTGGATTATATTGATCCTGATGATCTTGAAGAAATTGATCTTAAATGGCAAATGGCTATGTTAACCTTGAGGGCAAGAAAGTTTTTGAAGAAGACTGGAAAAGAAGTCAAGTATAAAGCTAAGGACAGTCCAGGCTTTGACAAATCAAAGATAGAGTGCTACAATTGCAACAGAAAGGGACATTTTGCCAGAGAATGTAGAGCTCCAAAGAAGAATGCTGATGCTGCAAAGAAGGTTACTGAAGAATCAAAGACTGCACTGGTATCTTGTGATGGACTGGGAGATTATGATTAGAGTGATATGGCTGAAGAAGAACTAAATTTCTCTTTGGTAGCTGTTGCTCAACCCAAGGTGCAGAACTTTGCACTTATGGCCTATGGTTCATCATCAGGCTCTGACTCTGAGGTATCAAATGATTCAAACTTATCTGTGTGTTCTTTTTAATCTTGTGCTGACACTATAGAAGAACTTAAGTCTAGGAATGAGAGTTTAAATAGAGAACTTGAACACCTAAAACTTGATAACTTAGGTTACAAAGTAGGTATTCAAAATGTTTAAAGGAGGTTAGAATATCTCAAAGAGTGTGAGAAGGAATATGTAGATCAACTTAATCTCAGAGATATAGAAATTTTTAAGAAAAACAGTGAAGTAGAAGTTCTTAAAAATAAGTTAGAAGAAGCTGAAAAAGAAAAAGAGGAAGCTCTTGCTGAAAAAGATAAACATGTAGTAAGAGTACAAAAACAACAATATGCTTCTAATTTGGTTCATAAATCTATTGAGAATAACTTGATGAGAAAAGGTAGTGGAATTGGGTATAATGAAGTGGCTCCTCCAGCCAAAAGTGCTTTTGCTCCACCAGGAAAAGAACTATCCTTCATTAGTGAGCTAAATATTGAAAAACCTGTAGGTGAATATAGCAAAAGTGTAAATGAAACACCTAAGGTTAAGGATAGAAAATTTCCTGAAGCTCCTATTATAGAAGATTGGTATTCTGATAGTGATAGTGATGAGGAACAGGTTAAATAGGAACAAAGTGTGAAAAAGGAAGAAATTCCTACAAAGTTTAAACCTAAAATTGAACAAGTTAAGTTTGTCAAACCTGTGTTAGGAAATAACTTCTCTAGGAAAATGGTAGAGTACAATGAGGTACTTAGAGAATAGATGGAAAGGTTCAATAATAAGCCTAGGGGTAACCAGAGAAACTTCAACAACCTAGTTTCACACAGATTAGGTAATCAGTTTCAATTACAAAAGAAGGCTTGTTATAAGTGTGGTAGCTTTGACCACTTGATTGTTAGATGTCCTGAACACCAAAAGCCTGTTTGGAATCAATACACTAGGGTGAATCACAAATATGTAACTAAACAAACTCACCCACATCCTAATAGAAATATGGTTCCAAGAGCTGTTTTGTTGAGATCTGGTGCAACTAGATCTATTTATACTGCTAAATCAAATGGTGTTTTCAAAACCACAACTGGTTCTTCTACTGGCTCTACTGCTAGTAAGCATTTTACTGCTAGTATGCACTCTGCTGCTAATAAGCAACCTGCTGCTAGTACAAAACTTTCTACTTCAAGGCCAAAAGTTTTAACAAATACAGTTGTTGGTAATCACTTTTATGCTGTTAAGGCCTCAGCTTGCTGGACTTGGAAACCAAAAACTATTGATTCAAATTCTGTTTCCAAGGATAGTAGTGCATCAAGTGATTTAAAGAAATTTGATTATGTTGATGCACAGGGCAGATCCAAGTCAGTAATGGCTTGGGTCGTCAAGAGGAACTAATGTCTCTATTTTTCATGTGCAGGTCAATCTACTGGATGAGCTTAGGGATATGAGGGGAATCATACAAATTTAAATTTTCAAAAATCTCTCCTCTGTCCTCAATACAAGTTTTTGATACATCTTCTTCTTCATTGTTTGAGTCCTAAAACTTCTGGATGGCATGAGTTTAGTACTACTATTGCTTCTGCAATGGTCTATCTAAGCAAAGGTAAACCATTCAATTTTTCAAGAATGATTTTGGAAGGGATGTTTCAAAGTATCAAAGAGTCTGGTTCATATTTGCTTTATCCAAGGTTTATACAACTCTTTGTTTAAAATCAACTTACAAAGTTTAGAGGCCATGTTGCTACTTATGATGCTCCAAAATTGGATTCTAAAACTTTTACTTTCTTGGTTAAACATGGAAAAGGTTTTTCAGGCACACATACAAATCTTACACCTTAAATGGTGCAACTTGTGCAAAACAATCAGGGTGAAGGATCAGGAAATCCCACTGACTCCCATCACACACCCAATTTTAGTGCATCTGCTACACAACCTAAAATACTCTATACCCGTAGGAACACCAAAAAGAACACTGATCTTCCTCAGGATAGTGTTAGTATGGCTGTACCAGATAAGGCTGTCCTAGGTGATGATGAGGACATGTTGGTAAGGGTTGTCACTACTGCTTCTAGCTTAGCAGCAGAGCAGGATAGTGATAACATCATTAAGACCCAAACCAAGGCAACATCTAGAGATGATGATTCTTCTGAATCAAATTCTCAGGATGGTAACCCTAGCCAAATGGCAAATACATGGGGCTCAGATGATCAAATTAGGTTTGATACTGAGTTTATGTCCCAAGATTCACCTCTCTGACCAGGTTACACAGGTCGAAGTGATGAGGATAGACCAGTGATCAATGAATTGACGGAAAACCTTGTACATGATGACAATGTCAATGATTCACCTCTTGGACCAGGTAATACAGGTCGAAGTGATGAGACTATTATGAAACTCATTCAGGAATTGACGGTTACTTGTACCAACTTGGGGTTGAAATGTACTACATTGGAAGACAAGGTTCTTACTCTTTCATCTGTTGTTGCTGATCAGGACAAGACTATCATCAATTTGCAAAAACAGATTAAGAACTTTCAGAAATCAAGATCTTCAACCTCTTTGAAAAGATTGAAGAAAGTGGGCACGTCTCAGGTTGTTAGTTCTTCTGATGTCTCTACTCACTTGGAAGAGGATGCTTCCAAACAGGGGTGGAATGAAGAGGCAATGGGTTCAGGGGAGGAAAATTTGGAAAAGGCTGATAGTGCTCTGGGTTTGAATGATGGAATGATTTCAGGGGAGGCTCCAGTGATTGGCGATATGGATATTGAAAGTCCTCAGGATGCTGGAGATTTTGTGGTTGCTGATAAATCAGGGAATGAGGTTGTTATGGAAGAGGTGATTGCTACACAAGAGAAGGTAGTAGAACAACTTACAACTTTGGAGCCTGAGCAATTAGTAAAGGCAACAGGGTTGATGGGTGAAACATTGATGAAGTTGGGAGATTTGGTGAAAGATAGAAGTCTTGACTCTGCTGCTCAAGATTCTGCTGCTCAAGAATCTACTGCTAAGGAAATTACTAACTCTGCTGCTAGTGGATCTGCTGATGCACAAGACTCTGCTGCTGGGTCTGGTGACAATGCTGCTGCTGAAGCTATGGTATTGTTGAGCAAGAAAACTACACCAGTATCAATTCCTTCACTACCACAACAAACTACAACAACAATCAAATCATCAGCACCTAGAAAACCTGAAAAAGGGATTGTTATTAAAGAACCTGCTGCTCAACAAAGGAAGGTTATTTCTTCATCTTCTACTGATAAAGGCAAGGGCAAGCAAGTTGAAAAACCAAGGATTATGTATAAGGGGATTGATTTCACTGAGGTACCTTTTGATTCTTGGCCCAAGGCATTACAAGTTGAACATGATACAGCTGCTGCACTTAGAGAACAAGAATTGATTAATATGGAAGAACAACAGTTAGCTGAGAAAGAGGCTGAAGGATTAAAGAGGTATGATGATTGGATAAATGAGAAGATCAGAATAGCTGCTGATATTGAACTCAATAAGCTGATCAAGATTGAAGAAAATGAAGTTCCAACTTTTAATGTTCAATCTTGGTACAATGAGTTTACTACAAAGAAGAGAAATGAAAATGTTACTGCTAGAAGAAAGATAGAGATATTTAAAGGTCCAACTGTTAAACAACAAAGAAAAGAATATGAAAGGTATCTAAAGAATATGGCTGGATGGACATTGGTACAGTTGAAACCTTATTCTGACAAAGAAGTTTTTGACTTATATCAACAAGCTAAGAGGAGAACAGATACTTTTTATGCTATGGGATGTGCTGAGGATTTGGAACAAATTGCTCAGATGAACAAGAAGTTGGTACCTGAAAAAGTAGCTGAAGCAGAGCATATTCAAGAAGCTGATGTTGTTAAACAGCTTGATATTGATGCAGCAAATACTATTTCTTCTGTGCAAGGTGGTAAAAGATAAGGTGTTATTCATAAGTCATTTGCAAAGAAGAAGAGAAAGATTGGGGAAGGAAGCAGTTCTAAGCCAGAAGGAGATGAGTTCAAGAATGATTGTGATAACATTCCTCCTGAGCATCTGAAAGAACAATTGAAGGTTTACACTATGGTTGGCAAGATGGAAGATCCTGAAGTGGTTGATGCCAAACCAATAGGTGTCAAATATCCTATTATCAAAGTAACCACAGGTTATGATGCTAACTTTGGAGCATTTCATGATGTCCAGAGATCTGATGGTAAGACTCACAGGTTTCTTAGATTCCAACAGATGCTACACTACTTTGATAGAGAGGATGTTGAAGACTTATGGAAGTTATACAAGGCAAAGTTTGGAGCTGAGAAGTTTGATGGTAAAAAGTATGAGATAGAGAAAATTGATCATATCATAACTTCTTCTGATAATGTTATGTGGAGAGCTCTTAAACTTATGTTTGAACCTTCAATGGATGATTCTGAATGGACAGAGATAGCAGATTACAAAGTAAGAAGATGGAGACTTTTTCAAGATTCTGGAGTTCATGTGTTAGATATTGGACCAATTACTTTGTATATGCTAGCTGAAATGGATTACCCAGTGGTAAGATACTGGAATATTGTCAATCAGATGGTTAATGGTGATAAATCACTTAAGTTGCAGAAAGACTATGATTCTGATGATCAAGCATTCAATTTGCTGTCAAAGTATAAGAAGATATTTGATCAACTGAATTCTCAAGAGTTGAAGTGTTTGGAACCATCCTCCTAGTGATTAACTGTGCTTAGAAGAAACTTAATTATTTAGAAATAAATAACAAGTTTAGGGGAGGATTGTTGGGTCTGAAACTGCTGCTGAGTGAAACTGCTGCTATGAACGAAACTGCTGCTAGTGGTAATGATTCTGCTGCTGATGTCAAAGTGCTGCTGCGGATAAATGCTGCTGACAGAGTCTACTGCTGATGGGATAAGGATGTATACGGTTTAGATAAATACAGAATAGATTGTGTAAATATTATATTTATCTAGAATATACTTATCGTGTAGAGAAAGGTATTGTAAACCTAGTAGGATTCCTTAGTCTATAAAAGGAGGATCCTAGGGTTAGTTTATGTACGTATTATTATTCACTTCAAGGTTGTAGAACCCTAGCATTGTTGAGTGCTCGTATTAATAATATTGAAGTGTTGAAATAGAATCATTATTCTTCTTAAGTTAAGCTTTTACATTCCGCATATTAGCTTAAGTGTTTAATCAAGTTAACTTCTATACAAGATCGTTTAAGCTCAACTGGGATCAACACATAGGATTAGTGGTAGAAGAAATAAGAAGTGGTAGTATATTGAAGTAGTGATTAGTTGTGAAGACAAAGTAGTTGAAGCCTTGAAGTTGAAAAGACCTTGAAACCTAGATGTTGTGAAGAAGTATACATCTTGGAGTAGTGGATAGAACTAAGTAGTGTGAAGAAACAAGTGGCGTGAAGAAGAAGAGTTAGGAAGTACAAAGGTGTGAAGAAGATAGGTGTGAAGTAGAAAGGTGTGAAGAAGAATTGGTGTGAAGTAGATTGGTGTGAAGAAGTTGTGATTGAGTTGTGACGAAGTTGTGGTGTGTAATTTGGTGTGTAAGGCTTTCTCCGCCATAAGGGAGGTTATTGAACTAGTGAAGAAAACTCTCGAGTAGGTGACTCGAGGAGTGGAGTAGGGCAAGGAAGGTGTCCTTGTAGCCGAACCACTATAAATCCTTTGTCTCTCGGTTTGATCTTTCCATCTCTCACTCTTTGATTATTTACTTGTTAGCATTTCATACATAATTATAATTGCTTGTGTTGTGCATATATTGATCTCACATAAAGATCAAACTAGGATTCATTCATAACATTAATTTTATAAAAACAAACCAAGTACATAAACTTTTATTAAAACACATATACATATATATGCTTATATATGATATATGAAATTGTAAATTCTTTCCCAAACATTATATATAAGTAGTGTTTATATGAAAACCATATAGAAACTAGTATCTATATTTTTGCATTAACGAGTTTTGAAATTTACGTCTATTCTTTAGAAGCAAACTTTTATAAAACAAATATAACGAAAAAGATGTAAAACTATTTAACCCCCCCTTCTAGTTTCCCACAAAGTAATCTATTAATCATTCAAGATGTCTATGTATTGTTTGATTTTATCTTACGTTTGTCTTTCTTTTAACATGATAGTCTAGGTTTGTTTGTGTTTGCTTAGGTCTAATGAAACCTAGTTATTGATTATTTATTGAATGGTTTGTTATTAATTGTTGTGGGTGGATGTTTATCGATGTTAGACTTAAGAAAACTGGCTAATCTCCTATTCGGTAACTTGCTTAAACGTCTTAAGAAACATGAATCAGATGTGTACTATGGTTATTTGGTTGTATTTAATGCATGAGCCACTATTTATAATCCCTAGGATTGGGTGCTTAACGTGTCGTCTTAGGAGGAGATACGAGCTTATAGAGTTGGGGAAGATCGTACACAGCCCCACGAATGGTATTAAGGAATACGACCCGGCATCCACGCAATTGTAACAAACCTATCAATCAGTAAAAGATAACTAGGGAGTAGTGAAACCTAAGTAAACATATTTGTCTCCATATTAGAAGTCTCTCACATTTATTTTCAGTTATTTTATTTTTATTTGCATTTGTAGTATTTGGGTTCGTTGACTAGCAACTAATTCCGCCCACTCTTCCAAAACCGAGAATTTTACTTGCTTTCCATAAAATATAAAAATACAAAAAAGAAACATTCCTCACCCCTAGACCTAGTTTAAATCATTTTCAATCCTAACGAACACTATTCCCTATGGAGAACGATCAATCCCCCGGTACTTACCAATACACTATACTACATCGGTCAGGTACACTTGCCTGGTGGGGATTGTAAGCTTCTTAAGATCCCTTGAGAAGTAAAACTTTTGTGTTTCAATCCACAAGCATCACCTTAGCCCTTTATGAAAGGAGAATTCATCAGTAGGCGAACCATTAACCAACATCGAGGCCTTTGAAGAAAGCAAGCACCCCCGAATCTATCCTCTCCATTTATTTCCAAAACCAAACCTATTAAGAATATCATCAAGATAATTCCATCTAACAGAGTCAAAACCTTTTTTTGAAATCTACTTTATGCATTAAAGCTTGCTCATTCCTCGATTTAGACCAAGAGGCAACGTCATTAATAATTATAGGACCATCTAAGATTTGTTTGCCTTTAATAAACACTGACTGCTCAATACTCACAATCTTATCGATCACAAGACTTAAATGGTTAGCTAATATTTTGCCAATAATTTTATACTGACAACCTATTAAACTAATAGGGCGAAAATCATTAAGGAGATTAGCATCCAACACCTTTGGAATCAAAGCAATAAACGATGTATTACACCCGTTAGGAAATGTACTCAAGTTGAAAAACTCCTTCACTGCATTAATCACATCACCCCCAACTAAATACCAGAACTTTAAAGAAAAATTCAAACGTGAAACCATCTGGCCCGGGAGATTTATCAGACCCGCATTACCAGACCGCATTTTTTATTTCAACATTCGACACCTCACCTTCCAAATCATTGGAAAGATCAATCTCCAAACACCTTGGAAAGTTGCCTTTGATAGGGACACGGATCGAATCTGGAGCAGCAAACCTATTCGCGAAATGATTGAAGAATTCTTGTTTAACACGTTGAGGGTTATCAATCCACTCACCATCTACCAAAATGCCTTTAATAGCTTGTTGTTTTCGTTTTTTATTAACAATACCATGAAAGAATTTGGAATTATCATCCCCCTCAATAGCCCATTTAATCTTAGCTTTTTGAGCCAAATCGATAGAGTTTTTGAGATCAATTTCACAAATACTACGGAAAACATTAGCAAGATTAGACACATCATCATGTAAACCCTCTCCCCTATCCAGGCGAGAATCGATCTCAATTAATTTATCATGAAGCACTCTATGATCGTTCTCCCTGTTACTCCTCTTTTGGCAACTCCAAGCTTTCAACTTTTGCTTCAAGATCTTTAATTTATTTTTTAGAAAAACCATGGCATTAAGATCATGCACCACTGTATTGTTCTATGAATCTTCAACAACCGAAACAAAGTCATGCTCCAGGAACCAAGAATGAAACAGACGAAACGAGGTAGGACCATAATCCATGTAAGCTTCTCTAAGAATGATTGGTTTATGATCAGAGATATGTCGATGAAGAATCAAACATGATAAATTTGGAATATGTTAGCATTAAAAATATGTAATAGAAAAGTGATGGTCATTCTCAACTTATTAACTTTGTAAAGTGTCTTAGAATATGAAATAGAATAGTCAATGGGCGTTTGGATTGGGCTAAGCTAATATGTTAGAAGTTATGTATAAGCTAGTCCATTTATCAAAGATGTAAACCAAGTCCAATCCATCTCATATGTGGCCCATAGGAAAGCCCATTAGGGCATATGATGTTTACTATATAAACACCTTAAATGAGTCATTTGAGGTGTGTGCTTGTGTGTGTATTGTGTGTGTTTTTCAATAAACGTTCTCTTCATCTTATTCTCTCTTTATACATACTAACGCCACACATACATATATTCAAGTCACCATCTTTACTTTATTTACGTGCTATATTTGTGTTAAAGTTGATAGATATAAGGTCTTACAAGTGGTATCAATCGCCTAACAATGATTTAGGAGTGTGTGGAAATCGTTATTTATCAAACTTTCTCTTTAAAGTTGCGTTTTTTCTTTAAAAAAGTGGGCTTTTCTTTATAAGTTTTGATTTTTACGTGTTTTTAGTGTGAAAGTTGTTGCTTTTATTGAAGTTTTAGTGATTCTAAGTGTTTTGGGAGAGATCTGATCAAAAGAAACAAGTGAAAAAAGTGTTTTTGGTTGAAAAAATCGGATTTTTGATGTTTTTGGTCATCTTACGTGTAAGAAGGATAAACACTACCCAACTTTTTGGCAGAAATAGTACAAATAGTACTGTTTACGCTTAAGTTTAAGCATAAAACCCTCTTCCTACGCCTAAGTTACATTCCTACTCATAAGTTTATGCAAAAAACCCTTGTTTTACGCAAAAGTTTGTTTTCCTACGCATAACTTTGGTTTTCTACGCATAAGTTGGAGTTTTCTACGCATAAGATTGGAGTTTTACGCTTAAGTTGACGTCTTTGCATAAGTTCCTACGCTTAAGTTGAAGTTTTAAGCATAAGTTCTGATTCCTATGCATAAGATTGATTTCCTACGCTTAAGTTGAAGTTTACGCAAAAGATTGGAAAGTTACGCGTAAGATTTTTGGATTTTACGCATAAGGTTGGATTCTAGGCATAAGATCTACGCAGAAGTTTTACTCAGTACTTTCCTAGCTTGGACAAGTTAGTGGAATACTTCGACACGGGATATCTTTCAAGCTTGGACAAGTTTGAGAGATTTGTTTGGTTCTTTAACCTTACGCATAAACAATTGCTTACGTCTAAGCCAAAACTTACGCATAAAGTAAAAGTTTGCGCCTAAACTTTCAGTTTATGCATAACTTCTCTTTACGCCTAACTTTTTGTTTACGCATAAGTTATTAGTTACGCGTAAGATTCAAGTTAACCATAAGATCAGTGTCTACGCATAAGATCAAGGTTTACGCATAAGAACAGATCATCAGAGTTGACTTTTGCTGCTTAGAATTTGACTTTTGACAACCAAACTTCAAACGGTCATAACTTTTGAACCGTAACTCTGTTTTCGACAAATTAGCTGCCAAAACGATCGTGAGACCGAGAAGATGGACACGTTGAATTAATTTATTCATTCAACCCAAGTTTCAAAGCCTAAAACGCTCCGAAAAGAAGTTATTGTGGTTTTAAGGTTTTAGATCAAATTTTTCACTATAAAAACTTGCATCAACTTACACTAAACACAACTCCTACTTCGTTGGAACGATCCATGATCAACTTTATCATTTTACAATGGCAACTCAACAAGATATTCATGCTGCCGGTGCCGAAAATCGACCTCCCATGCTTGAAAAAGGTGGATATCTTCCATGGATGAGCCGCATGCTTCGTTACATCAAAACAAAGTCTGTTGGTAAACTTATGATCAAATCCATTAAAGAGGGTCCATTTAAGCCAAGATAAGTTCAAGATGAAGGCAATCTGAATACAACACCTCCCACTCAACCATTCATGCGTGACCAAACAGAAGAAGATTACACAGATGAAGACAAGAAGCAGATCGCCGCTGATAATATGGCAATGCATTTAATCCAACTTGGATTACCACGCGAGATCTTTGCTGCGGTTGACAGCTGTGAAACTGCTTATGATATATGGGAACGCGTTAGAAGGATATGTCATGGAACAGAAATTGGGCAACAAGACATTGAAAACAAACTTCTAACTGAATGGGAGAACTTCACATCCACTAAAGGTGAACATATTGAATCCTACTACACAAGGTTTTGCACATTAATGAATGAGTTAATCAGAAACAAGTTGACACCATGAACAATTGCAACAAACATCAAATTCATCAATAACCTTCCAGAAGAATGGGGTCTATATGTTACAATTGTCAACAAAACAAAGGATTTGCATCAGGTGAATTATGATCAACTCTATGACTTTCTGAAGCAAAACCTGTTGACATAAATAATGTCTAAAAACATTGTTAGCATATTAACAATATCTCTATGTTTTGATAATTACAAAGCATAAACTCATTAATCTAAAACTTATGATGTAAACAAGTTTTTAGTGCTTAATATTAATCTTTGCATCCATATCACTTAAGGTATGAATAAACAAAGTGTTTATTGCATTTCATGATCAAAGGAAATTTTTCTAATCACTAGAATTTTTATAAAATGTATTAAACATTCTATATCTTTTACAAAATTACTTTTGAAATTAAAAGAATATGTTTAATTCATTATAAATATATGATTTCAATTTTCTAACCAAAAATGGCAAATTTTATCTAGAAAAATTTTCCCCACTAGAAGACAAGAAAATCCAATGTTCTGAAGGGGCGGCACCCTTAATTCCTTAGGCGGCCCCCTTAATCATTAAGGGGACCGGCCCCTAATTAACGGGACCGGCCACGCTCCAGAACAGTAAATTTTCTTGCTATAAATACTGGTTCATCCCACAGAATTTTCTTACCTTTTGCACTCCTAAACTTTCTGTTCTAGATCCACATTTTATTCTCTTAATCCTTTGATCATAAATACATAATTCTTTGTTTCAAAGTGATTCAAACATCATCCTCTCAAGTGCAAGAGAAGAATACTTCTATTGTAAAACCCAAAATTCGTAAACTCTTAAAATACCCATAATACCCTTGAATTTCGAACTTTGAATAAACGTTTAATTATTTAAAATACTTCATTCCGAATATAACCTAAGTATCTAACTTTTTAAAATTTAAAATGAATAAACGTCATGCGAATATAAAACTTATGTTAAACGAAGTGTATACATTTAAGATATCGTACGCGTTTCTTATGTGTTCCCTAGCCGAATATTTTTATAGGTCTCAATCGTACAAGAACTAGTATTGCGACTACATTAGTTATTGATTTGGCTTTCCCATTTTGCTCCGTAAATTCGGCAAAGCTTCCTTTTAAATATATCCTCATGTTACCGAATCTTTGTTATAACTCACACATATATCACCTAAATAAAATCCCTCTAGAATTGGTACTTCCTAAATTGAAATCCCTCCTACTCGTCCATTATTATAACCGAATATTCACAACCATTTTTCATTTAACACAAAACACAAAAACTTTCAAAAACCCTAAACCTACACCATAACTATTGGCGGCTGTCTTCCTCTTTGGCTCAATTCCCGTTCGAATCAAAGCAACAAAAGGAGGTTGTGGAGTTGTTGTGCTGGGGTTCTGTTCGACAAAGGAGTACATATATACGAGGGACGTGGTGAAGGTATCCTGGACGTGTAAGTTTGCGGTTCGACAAGGCTTTGGACGTGGGTTTGTTCTTTGGTTCGAGGGTCCTGTTACTGTTTCGATGGTGTGTACTCGACTAGTAGTCAGTCTCGTGTCGTTATTTTCTTCCTTGTTTCACACGCTGTAAAGGTAACTTTGATAAACCTTGTTCTATTTCTCTTATTGTTTCTTTTTTGATCGTGCTTTTTTGTTTTCATTATCGACTAGTCCGCATGTGTTTAACCGAATATATCATCACATTAAATCTTAGAAACTTTCTCACATGGAATCATATAAAGATTCACATTAAATCACGACCTAAAGCTATTCTAAAATGGCCTATAAATCTGTTTGTTCAAATCATTTTATACATTTGTTTGATCAATTATTCACCACCTAATCATGTATGCTTGTATGCATGTAACTTGTTTTGAATAAGATATGTATGCATGCCTGTAACTTGTTTTGAAATTAGATTTGGAAATATATAAAGAGATAAAAGGATTGTGATTTGATTCTATGTCGCAAGCATGGTTTAAGTTGTCTCGTTAAGCTTGTTCGGGTATCGCGAGGGTTCGTAGTTTTAAACATGGCCTCGTGACACTTTATTTGTCTCGCATGGGTGTGTCGTGCTCTTGTATCGTAATCTGGGTATGTTCTGTGTCGCGTTATAATTGAGTCAGGGATTAACAACCTAAAACGCACCCTAATAATCGGATAATAAACTTAAAACTAACAGCTCCTTATGTCGACCCAAGTTTGGTCTTATCGACTCTTATATTTCCCTAATAACACGACTATAATCTGGTAAATACTCATGTTAAGGGGCGTATATATATAAGTGTTAAGGCTCGAATTGTGTTAAATATTTGAACGTGTATGTGTCAATTGTGGAAATTTGTTTCAATATAAGTCTTAAACTTTCGAAATTGTTACAATGAAACCTAAATTTTGATTGTTGACACAATAGAACCTAAACTTTGATAAATGTCATATAAAACCCTAAACTATCATGAATTGTAATAATTAAACCATAATTACTAATAATGTTTATTTTGAGTATTTAACTTGTTGATGCATAATCTGGCGCGGACTTATTCAACGACTCTCCTTGGGCCGTTAGTCGTCTTCATAAGCCCTGAGTAGACCTGTACAACAAAGAGAACCCGTTAGGAGTGGACCCGAGGCCGTAGCCCCGGGATCCACCTCCGACGGTCAAGTTAGTATGTGATGCGCGGAGCATATAATAGCTATTAGGTTTAGGATAACCTGTTTGGTCGTATTGTAATCTGTTCATGAATGAGACCCCAGCCATGTATTTATAGGATACGGATTAGGGTTAACGCATAGAGTGGGCCGCTGGCTACCCGGGCCTGGCCCAGTCCGGACCATACATCCACAAAATGCGTAAAGTGGGCCGCTGGCTACCCGGGCCTGGCCCATTCCTGGCCCAGTCCGGACCATACGTCCACAAGCCCCCGAGTTTAGTATGACATAGCGCACGACTATGTTATGCTAAACTTAAGTTCTGTTTATGGCTGCGTAGGCTCAATCAACCAAATGCGACGGTACGCACTGGGTTCATGTGTGCGTAAGGGACGAATCATACTGCGCAGTCCCCATGCGACAGTGCGCACTGGGATTGCGATTGTGATTGTTTCACAATGGTAAAGGTGTCCGTGGCGAAGGTGGATTCCTATGCTGTATCCTGGGTAAGGACGTACCTTTTATACCAGTAGTGATGCAACATTGTTGCGACAGAAGACATGCTTCTGTGGCAGAAGTGCGCGTTGTCCGCGACAAAGATGTGCGCAGTGCGCAACAAAGGTGCGCGTTGTTCGCGTCTTAATAACCGACATAGGACATCTCCCATGTGGCAAGATGGTGCGAATATTAAAATTCGTCTTTGTACCGGGTCTGCAGTACCTCTTACGTACGATCTGCTTCCAAATATACATGCGTGACGCGTGCGCCAACAGTGGTAGGATATACCCTGGTAGCCCCCCAAGTTTGATGGTGCTACTCGTGTAGGAGCATTAAACTTATATATTCAAATCCTGAAAAACACTTAATGCAAATATTAAAAGTATATGCCGCGAATCGCGACATATAAAATAACTAATGAAGTAAAAGATTAGCGCGTAGCAAAATATAGCACGTAGCATATATAATAAATATATAAAAGAAGTAGTAGTGTGAATTACACCTAGCCTGAGGTTTTACAAACTACATAAAATAAATAGCGCGTAGCTAATAATAAAAACAATGCGCGCATGGCGATTGATTTTTTTTTTTTTTTTTTTTTTTTTTTTTTGTATTATAATAAAAACAATGGTGCGGATGGATGTACCATGACCGCGACTAATAGTTTCTATTGCACGCACAGACGCAGATAGATTTATCGTGACCGCATAGACTCTAACGTTTTGTGGATGATCGCAGTTGACCACGACTTTCGTCCAGTGCCTGTACGTGACAGTGACAGTGCGCTCATGGCGATTGACTAGCATCGTGGTGCCTGTACATGACAGTGCGCTCATGACGCCAATCTGCGAAGATTTTCTAACGCATGGCCTAACGCGGGTAGATTTATCGTGACTGCGCTGTTTCGCGGCTAAAAGATAAAATAAGTCCGATCGTGCGGATTTAATGCGCTCATAGCGATAGATAAAATCGTGTTTATCAAGGTAAAAGATTTACATAAAATCTTTTTAATATTTAAGAGATATCAAATCTGATCGATTTAAAAGATATTTTTTGTGCATATCTTTTTTTAATTATGGGATATGGTTTTTCGTATTTAGAAGATACGGAATAAAAGATATATGAGAAAGTCAACACAAATCCCATCCAATGTTTTACTGCGGCGTGATTGGACCAAAGAAACGTAAACAGTACGCATGGTACTTTTTCTGGTTTTTTTTTTTTTTTATTTGCGCTGTGTAAAGAAGACAGTACGCATGGACCAAAGAAAATATTATGTAATATCGTTAAAGTTACCGCATAATTATATCGATGCGACGATGGTCGCGTTCTAGTCCGGTGAGAGCACGACACTTGTCGTAGCCATGTCCCACGGATGGCGCCAACTTGTTGATGCATAATCTGGCGCGGACTTATTCAATGACTCTCCTTGGGCCGTTAGTCGTCTTCATAAGCCCTGAGTAGACCTGTACAACAAAGAGAACCCGTTAGGAGTGGACCCGAGGCCGTAGCCCCGGGATCCACCTCCGACGGTCAAGTTAGTATGTGATGCGCGGAGCATATAATAGCTATTAGGTTTAGGATAACCTGTTTGGTCGTATTGTAATCTGTTCATGAATGAGACCCCAGCCATGTATTTATAGGATACGGATTAGGGTTAACGCATAGAGTGGGCCGCTGGCTACCCGGGCCTGGCCCATTCCTGGCCCAGTCCGGACCATACATCCACAAAATGCGTAAAGTGGGCCGCTGGCTACCCGGGCCTGGCCCATTCCTGGCCCAGTCCGGACCATACGTCCACATAACTTATTTAAGTGGTAATTGTAATCATATATGAAAAGTTACTATATTTGACAGGTTACTAAAAAATAGAAAGTTACCAAGAACAGAAAGTAAACTAAAATGAGTAACCTAATTCAACTGAATTTAAAATGATAAGTAATATTTGGTATTTAATTCGTATAGGTCGTGTGAAACGAGAGTAGCCACCTTTTGATTTATCTTCCTTGTTTTTGCATTTGAATAAGGTACAGATATTCTGACCTTATCTCTTAAGATTTCTCATGATTCGTACTTTGCCTTGTTAATTATGATACCTTTGATCTAAGCCTTTTTAGTATGGCTTTCTTTGATTTATGCTCTATTTGACCTTTGCTATGAACCTTTGATAAGAACCTTTGGCATTTAAACCTTTGATATTTGGACTTTGTTTATGACTCTTTAATGACTTAGACATTTGACTTTGATATGATATGCCATTTGAACCCTTCAGTTTGATACCCGAGCCAAGTTTGTTTCCTAGCCATGAAGGTAACATGGTCGTGTCATTGATGCACCAGTGGCATGACTCACGTGTGGGTGAGTGATTTCTCACACCGTCCCCATTTATATGATATGCGCGCTTTATGATTATTACGATGATTACTATTATTTGTTTGGGGGGCGTATGGATTGCAATCCTAGGTTCGCTTTGTGTTCGATGGATTTGACATGATTATGACTATGATAATTATATGTTCGGTGAATGTGCATGGGTGCAATCAGTGTCTTCACATTTTGGGAGCTAGCTACTCCATGGTTACTATGATGTGATATGTGGTATGATTTGTTCGGGCTCGGGATTTGATGACTGACCCTACACTTTGATTCATTTTGATTACCTTATCTTACACTTTTGTTTGTTACTGATTATCTTACACATCTGTTATCCTTTGATTATACCTTATGTTTTCCCAATGCATCTTACATTATATCTTTGTTCGTTCGTTACCTTTTGTTTCCTTTTGTATATATCTGTTTACTGGGCTTTTTAAGCTCAGCCGCATTTTTTTCTTGCGGCAGGTTTTTAGTAGGAAGTTGAGTTATGAGTGGAGAGTACTTTTGGACTTAGAATACTATTCGTTGATAGCTATTCCGGATTTAGAGTTGACTAGAAGAGATGTTCATTACCAGAGTTAGTATTTTGTTGTTAGTCTCATTTGTAACTTTGTACTTCAGTATTTCCTTGTAACCTTTGAGATTCCTTTGTATTACTAAAGATGTATGCTTGTGTTTGCTTTGATATGTCACCATAATGTGGCACTTCTACCCTTGTCGGGTTGGGGTGTTACAATTATTGTATCAGAGCCCAGGCTGCGACTTGTAGTACATTAAACCTTGACCTGTGAGGTTTGGACCCTTAAGTTTCCACTGTAGGCGCTCATAAGACAACTTTGAGAATTTGCTTTAAGATCTCCCCATAGAAACCTAAGTTATAACCGGTGAGGAATGGGTAGACTAGGGCATCTATGTAAGTATCATTGCTTCTGCATCACTCTGATTCGTGCCTCTACCTCTAGATATGCCTTATAAGAACATTTGTTTCAGAAGCTAGAAAGTTGTGCTCAATATAAGCTTAGTAACCAGGTAAGTTTGGAAATACTTCGGGAACTATATGGATACCTTACACCATGTAAGTTGCGCTCTCTCTGATTTTGATCTCCATCTCCGGT
The DNA here is from genome assembly GCA_030686995.1 of Artemisia argyi. NCBI lineage: Eukaryota > Viridiplantae > Streptophyta > Magnoliopsida > Asterales > Asteraceae > Artemisia > Artemisia argyi. Next base: position 42,055,075 of record CM060683.1, on the reverse strand, counting down.
TTATTTGATGAACAGTTTGATACTTATCCGACCATCCCGAAGGTTATTCAACCATAATGTGTTTGACACATTCGGTTAATTCATATATGATGCTGAATATAAAATGTATCGTCAGATACAATTTGACTCTGCAAATCCATTAATACTCCTATGTGAACCCTGGTAATTTTTAACTACGGATATAGGAAGATTTATTCCATCCCTTCAAATAATGAACTTTGTTTGATAATCAGTTCCTTTGGATGGATATGATGTTAATTACTATCTCGATATGGATTTGTTAACTAAGCATAATGATGCTGCCGAATGATATCCCATACATCTCTCTTTTAACAACCATACGATGTCTGTATTACCAATGATGCACACTCTACCTGTCACTTGTGCTTAGAAGCCAAACAAGATTCCTACGCCTTGAATTGTTCACTTATCTATCTCAACATTTCAATGTACCATGTACTTGCCTCTGATATATGAACTATCCGTATGTTGTGATGACCGTATTAGTCCTACGAATCTGTTTACTTTTGATGTGACTAACGTTGAGGTCTTTTGGTTATGGTTTCGCTGGCTTATCATAAAGCTACCTTAGACTACCGCATCTGATACGTGACCTTAAGCTATCTGCTCCATTCTACTTTTATTATGATGGCTCCCTACCACTTAAACCCTTTAAGATTAATTCTACTATGGAAGTACAAGACTTTGATGTCATTTGATTGAAAAGTTTTCTCCTGACACCTATTAGTATCCACACTTAGAAAGTTCTGGCATTGGAAGCATTTTTTGGTACAAAAATTTTCTGATGTTATCTGATGAACCTCTTGTTATACCCTCTTGTTATACCCTCCAGCTTGGGGAGTAAAGTTTGGCATTAAACTAATCTAAGTTGAAGAAGCCATGGTGCCATAGAAGTTGAGAGATTGAAGTAGTTGACGGAATATGATGTTTCTCACCCTGGTTTTTCTCTTGGGATGATCCGGTTGGTTTATGAGGAAGAAAGAGAGAAGTATGTGACGGTGTATCGACTATCGTGAACTTATACGTATCACTATCCGTAATCATTATCCGTTTCCACGTATAAATAATTGATTTGGTCTACCTTTGAAACTCCGTATCTAATTGCATCATATTAGATTTGGAGGACTGAAGAAGCAACCACAAGAACTCTTAAGAAGTGAGGCAATTCACCAAAAAAAAAAAAAGAAAAAAAAAAAACCTCCGTGAAGTATTTCAGTTGTATTTGTGAAGAAGAAGGAAGGTAACGTGAAGCGTATGTGAAGTTTCCCTAAGATGATTGGTGAAGCTACTTTTGTACTCATTATAATCATTATGAGCCTTAATAATGCCAATTGTATTGGCTAATAAGTCAACCCTTCTCATACATCTGATGGAATTTATGTTTTCAAGAATGTTTGGACGAATTGTCATAGTATGACATTATGTCGTGTTCAGAGACGAAAGAGGAACATGTAGGTAATTTTCGTATTAAGTTAGAATGACCTTTTGTCTTGGAATAGAAAAATTGGATTAGCGTTCAGAGGTTGTAGTAGACAACGCTACCATGTATCCTATGAAGACAAAGTTTCCACAGGAAGGACCAAGATGGAAAACCATTATCAGAGTTAGGAACCTTGAAGAAGAGTAGTAGAAGATGTTCGCGATAGGCGTTACCGTGGAAGAGGCATATAAGAAGAAAAGAGAAACTGAGATAGGACTCGATTATACCTCATCCAACACGTTGAGATTACAGTTCGGGCATCAAGACAATCAGACCGTCGAAGACGAGCTATTCAACTCATAACCTGTAGTCGAAAACGGCGGTGTTTACCTTAAAACCTGGAGCTGTGCTAGAAGACCTGTCAAGGACGCGCAATCTTGCTCCTCTATTCATTTTAGTAGTACTAAGATGAATTGATAGCAGAAGCAGGTTTGCGGATGGCGGGATGCACAGTGATCATGTTAGAGATTCATGTTACTACCGCATAATTCCAAGAAGAGGTGCCGAAGGCTTGAGGGACTAGCCTCAAGTTATAATTTCTTTTCACCATATGATTAGATGGACAAGCGTAGATAGACTACTCGGACTTGGGAGAGATTTGAATTCATGTAATTGAATGAACGGAATTTGAAGTAAACGTTTATGTTTGGATGAGTTGATTATGTAAAGGATGAAGTTATTTCATTTTTGCTTAACCCACATAAGTTTCCATAACTGATGACAAGATCCTTTGAATGATCTAAGTTCACTATTAGCAATTCCGTTCTGTGTTCATTCTGCGTACATTCGGAAGATGATTTTGTTATGAGAATTTTGAGGAATTTTGGAAGACCTACCGCCTTGACGACATGTTTCATTTGATGCTTACTGGATTCCGTTATGTTTTTTGTACGTTCTTTTCCCTGATCTCGTTCCGTGAATGATTTTTTGATTCGGACCTACCCTAGTAGGTAGAAGGACTGTTAGGTGGTTAAGATAAGATGTTTAGTTCACGACTTGAGATAAAGTATGATCATCATGAGGGCATATTTATGTGAGGCTAGTATTATGACGCCTGGCCAACGTGATAATACTAATGTCATATAAAGTGCACTCATTGTGTTCATAGGATATCTTGAGGAGTGCCTTAGCGAAGCCTTAGATTTCTGTTATCCGTTAGGAACTATCTACGATTAGTTAGAATTTAGGTTCTTTTGACCCATACGTTTGATCTGCCTTATAGCCGTACAATTTGATATGTTTGGATCCTTGAGATATATCTGTTGATCTCTGTATTTTGATAACGATCTTAGGTTTCGTTGTAGAACTTTCTACCGTCCAATGTCATCGATTGAATTGTTTTCTATTTGTATGTATGCCAGTATTCATATTGAGGGGTACACATGTGTTTTGCTACTTATACGTTTCGCGTCTGTGAGACCATTATATTATGATTTGTTTGAATAAGGGTTTGACTCATGTGGAATCGAATTTGGACTGTCATTGAGAATGCTTGGGAAGGTTATCTTGGAAGCATGATTGTTTAAGAATTTGGAAGAGTAACATCTTGTGAGTTAGTCCTCGATTATTGGACCGTTGAGATTCTTGTACATTTCGGGGGAGGTTTTAGATCATCTAACCCTGCCTCCTCAGCTGTCGCATGATCATAACGTCTTCTGTGTATCTATTCCGAGGGGATATCCCTGTCATCCTTTGCATGCGACACCCTATTCATTTGAAATTGACACCACCTGATATGTTCCTTTTGTGTGAAACGGAAACCATCTTAGATCGACAAGATAGGGTCATGAGAAACCAAGTTTTAATGCTTATTATGATTTGTTATGCCTCTGCTCCATTTTCTTTGCAATTTTGCGAACGAAATTTTTCTTTTTAGAGGGGAAGAGTTGTAAAACCCAAAATTCGTAAACACTTAAAATACCCATAATACCTTTGAATTTCGAACTTTGAATAAACGTTTAATTATTTAAAATACTTCATTCCGAATATAACCTAAGTATATAACTTTTTAAAATTTGAAATGAATAAACGTCATGCGAATATAAAACTTATGTTAAACGAAGTGTATACATTTAAGATATCGTACGCTTTTCCTATGTGTTCCCTAGCCGAATATTTTTATAGGTCTCAATCGTACAAGAACTAGTATTGCGACTACATTAGTTGTTGATTTGGCTTTCCCATTTTGCTCCGTAAATTCGGCAAAGCTTCCTTTTAAATATATCCTCACGTTACCGAATCTTTGTTATAACTCACACATATATCACCTAAATAAAATCCCACTAGAATTGGTACTTCCTAAATTGAAATCCCTCCTACTCGTCCATTATTATAACCGAATATTCACAACCATTTTTCATTTAACACAAAACACAAAAACTTTCAAAAACCCTAAACCTACACCATAACTATTGGCGGTTGTCTTCCTCTTTGGCTCAATTCCCGTTCGAATCAAAGCAACAAAAGGAGGTCGTGGAGTTGTTGTGCTGGGGTTCTGTTCGACAAAGGAGTACATATATACGAGGGACGTGGTGAAGGTATCCTGGACGTGTAAGGTTTCGGGTTCGACAAGGCTTTGGACGTTGGTTTGTTCTTTGGTTCGAGGGTCCTGTTACTGTTTCGGTGGTGTGTACTCGACTAGTAGTCAGTCTCGTGTCGTTATTTTCTTCCTTGTTTCACACGCTGCAAAGGTAACTTCGATCAACCTTGTTCTATTTCTATTATTGTTTCTGTTTTGATCGTGCTTTTTTGTTTTCATTATCGACTAGTCCGCATGTGTTTAACCGAATATATCATCACATTAAATCTTAGAAACTTTCTCACATGGAATCATATAAAGATTCACATTAAATCACGACCTAAAGCTATTCTAAAATGGCCTATAAATCTGTTTGTTCAAATCATTTTATACATTTGTTTGATCAATTATGCTTGTATACATGTAACTTGTTTTGAATAAGATATGTATGCACGCCTGTAACTTGTTTTGAAATTGGATTTGGAAATATATAAAGAGATAAAAGGATTGTGATTTGATTCTATGTCGCAAGCATGGTTTCAGTTGTCTCGTTAAGCTTGTTCGGGTATCGTGAGGGTTCATAGTTTTAAACATGGCCTCGCGACACTTTATTTGTCTCGCATGGGTGTGTCGTGCTCTTGTATCGTAATCTGGGTATGTTCTATGTCGCGTTATAATTGAGTCAGGGATTAACAACCTAAAACGCACCCTAATAATCGGATAATAAGCTTAAAACTAGCAGCTCCTTGTGTCGACCCAAGTTTGGCCTTATCGACTCTTATATTTCCCTAATAACACGACTATAATCTGGTAAATACTCATGTTAAGGGGCGTATATATATAATTGTTAAGGCTCGAATTGTGTTAAATATTTGAACGTGTATGTGTCAATTGTGGAAATTTGTTTCAATATAAGTCTTAAACTTTCGAAATTGTTACAATGAAACCTAAACTTTGATTGTTGACACAATAGACCCTAAACTTTGATAAATGTCATATAAAACCCTAAACTATCATGAATTGTAATAATTAAACCATAATTACTAATAATGTTTATTTTGAGGATTTAACTTATTTAAGTGGTAATTGTAATCATATATGGAAAGTTACTATATTTGACAGGTTACTAAAAAATAGAAAGTTACCAAGAACGGAAAGTAAACTAAAATGAGTAACCTAATTCAACTGAACTTAAAATGATAAGTAATATTTGGTATTTAATTCGTATAGGTCGTGTGAAGCGGGAGTAGCCACCTTTTGATTTATCTTCCTTGTTTTTGCATTTGAATAAGGTACAGATATTATGACCTTATCTCTTAAGGTTTCTCATGATTCGTACTTTGCCTTGTTAATTATGATACATTTGATCTAAGCCTTTTTAGTATGGCTTTCTTTGACTTATGCTCTATTTGACCTTTGCTATGAACCTTTGCTATGAACCTTTGATATGAACCTTTGGCATTTGAACCTTTGATATTTGGACTTTGTTTATGACTCTTTAATGACTTAGACATTTGACTTTGATATGATATGCCATTTGAACCCTTTAGTTTGATACCCGAGCCAAGTTCGTTTCCTAGCCATGAAGGTAACATGGTCGTGTCATTGATGTACCAGCGGCATGACTCACGTGTGGGTGAGTGATTTCTCACACTGTCCCCATTTATATGATATGCGCGCTTTATGATTATTATGATGATTATTATTATTTGTTTGGGGGCGTATGGATTGCAATCCTAGGTTCGCTTTGTGTTCGATGGATTTGACATGATTATGACTATGATTATTATATGTTCGGTGAATGTGCATGGGTGCAATCCGTGTCTTCACATTTTGGTAGCTAGCTACTCCATGGTTACTATGATGTGATATGTGGTATGATTTGTTCGGGCTCGGGATTTGATGACTGACCCTACACTTTGATTCATTTTGATTACCTTATCTTACACTTTTGTTTGTTACTGATTATCTTACACATCTGTTATCCTTTGATTATACCTTATGTTTTCCCAATGCATCTTACATTATATCTTTGTTCGTTCGTTACCTTTTGTTTCCTTTTGTATATATCTGTTCACTGGGCTTTTTAAGCTCAGCCGTATTTCTTTTCCTGCGGCAGGTTTTTAGTAGGAAGCTGAGTTATGAGTGGAGAGTACTTTTGGACTTAGAAGACTATTCGTTGATAGCTATTCCGGATTTAGAGTTGATTAGAAGAGATGTTCATTACCAGACTTAGTATTTTGTTGTTAGTCTCATTTGTAACTTTGTACTTCAATATTTCCTTGTAACCTTTGAGATTCCTTTGTATTACTAAAGATGTATGCTTGTGTTTGCTTTGATATGTCACCATAATGTGGCACTTCTACCCTTGTCGGGTTGGGGTGTTACATCTATCCCCCAAGACAAGAAGTATTACAACTTTTTATGACCTCCACATCCAAGTTGTTGGTGCATCATCAAGATTATTTACATAATTCTTTGTGAAGATTGTTGTGAATATTTGATTGTAGATAGTTGTGCTAGGTATATTGATTGTATGATTAGTTAGTTGTTTGGTGTGAAGAAGAAAAGTTAGGAAATAGATTGTAGTGAAGAAGCTTGGTGTGAAGTTGTTAGTTGTGAAGAAAATTGGTGTGAAGAAGATAGGCATGGAGTAGTTAGTTGTGAAGTAGATTGGTGTGAAGAAGTTGTGATTTAGTTGTGAAGAAGTTATGGTGTGTAAGGTTTTCTCCGCCATAAGGGAGCTTGTTGATATAGTGAAGAAAACTCTCGAGTTAGGTGCTCGGGGAGTGGAGTAGGGCAAGGAAGGTGTCCCTGTAGCCGAACCACTATAAATCTCTTGTCTCGCGGTTCGATCTTACCATCTCTTATTTATTTCTTTACTTATCATTGCTATATCTTACTTATTGATAGTTGTTTATATTGTGCAAGACTTGAGATCATATATTATCGAATCTAAATTTTAAAAACTTAGAAAACACTAAAACTATCTTTTATAACGAATTAAAAAGACGTAAAACTATTCAACCCCCCTTCTAGTTTTCCACTATTGGTATCAGGAGCCACGTCGAGCAAGATTTTTAAAATATATTGTATTCTAAAACTTGTAACGATCTATGAAATATGAAAAATATTTAGAAGGGCAATCTATGCAAAGACCACCACTATTTGAAAGTGATGGATTTTTATATTGGAAAAATAGATTCGAAACGTATGTGAAATCAAAAGATCTTGATCTTTGGCATATTATTACCTTTGGTGATTTTCCCCCTATTCAATATAATATTGAAACTAAAATGGATGAAATTGTATCTTTTGAAAAACAAAATGATGATTTGAAAAAGAAACTAGCAAAAAATAATGAGGCTAAAATGGTCATTTATAATGCGTTACCATGCAAAGAATATGAAAGAATTTTTATGTGTAAAACCGCAAAAGAAATTTGGGATTCTTTACTAATTACTCACCATGGTAATAGCCAAGTCAAAGATAATAAAATAGATCTTCTTGTACAACAATATGAACAATTTACAATTCCGGAAGAGGAATCAATTGATAATGCCTTTTCTAAATTTAACACTATTATCACAAGTTTAAAAGCACTTGATGAGACATTTTCTAGTAAAACTTGTGTTAGGAAATTTCTTAGGGCATTGCATCCGAAATGGCGAGCTAAGGTCACAGCAATTGAAGAATCAAAGAACTTGATGACGTTATCACTAGATGAACTAATTGGCAACTTGAAGGTTCATGAAGAAATTATAAGAAGAGATTCAGAAACGGTCAAAGTCAAGAAAGAACAAACCAAATCCATTGCTCTAAAAGCCAAAAAGGAACCTAGTGATGATGATGATTCAAGTGACGAAAGTGAAGACGAAGAATATGCAATGGCCGTAAGAGAATTCAAGAAATTCTTCAAGAGACGAGGAAGATTCACTAGATCATCACGAGACGAAAGAAAACCATTTCAAAGAAATAGAAGTGACAACTACGGGAAAAGAAAGTGCTTTAGATGTGGAAGTCCAAATCATCTCATTGGCGAATGTCTAAAGCCGCTGGGTTATGAAAATCAAGGGGCATTTGTTAGTGGAACATGGAGTGATAGTGACAAAGAAGAAGTTGAAAAGCCAAGAGACGAAAAGTGTTTTATGGCAAAAGAAACCGACGAAATATGATTAGGAATTGACTTGGAGCCTGACGAATGGATCAAGGATAGCGGATGTTCGAGGCACATGACGGGGAACCGCAAGCTATTCTCTACATACAAGGCATACAATGGAGGTAACATTATTTTCGGTAGTGACTTACGTGGAAAAATCATTAGCAAAGGTACGATTTCTCAAGACTCACTTACTATTGAAAATGTAGAGCATGTAGATAATTTAACATATAACTTGCTTAGTATAGGACAAATATGTGATAATAAATGTAGAGTCACTTTTACGAAGAGGATAGCGAAATAGTTAAGAATGGAAAAATTATAGGTAGAGGAATTAGGAAAGGTGGCATAGATGTTTTGAAACTAGGAAACAAGCCTGAGGATAGGATATGTCTAACGACCCTAGATGAAAACTCTACATTGTGGCATAGGAGATGAGGACATGCTAACATGCAACAAATACAATCTTTGGCCTCTAAGGAATTAGTTAGAAATTTGCCTAATCTAAAATATGACAAGCATTTTTGTGATGCATGTAAAATTGGAAAACAAGCTCATGCTAGTCACAAAGCTAAGAATATAGTATCCACTACTAGATGCCTAGAATTATTACATATGGATCTTTTCGGTCCATCCGCTGTGCGGAGCTATGGAGGAAACAAATATACCTTAGTAATAGTAGATGACTACTCACGATACACGTGGACTAGGTTTTTAAGTGACAAAACCCAAGCCTTTGAAAAATTCGAAATATTTAGTAAAATGATTCAAAATAAATTAGGATGCACAATAGTTGCCATTAGGACGGACCATGGTAGGGAATTTGATAACGAAGTACAATTCGGAAAATATTGTGATTTAAATGGAATATCTCACAATTTCTCCGCTCCTAGTACTCCTCAATCAAATGGCGTAGTAGAAAGAAAAAATAGGTCACTACAAGAAATGAGTAGAACAATGTGAAATGAACAATCCATCCCACAAAAATTTTGGTGTCACGCCGTAGATACATCGACATATATTTTAAATAGGGTATCAATTAGGAGAATTCTAGGAAAAACTCCTTATGAGTTACTAAGAGGTAGAAAACCAAACTTAAGCTACTTTGGGGTATTTGGATGTAAATGTTATATTCTAAACACTAAAGATTACCTCACTAAGTTTGATCCAAAATAATATGAAGGAATATTTTTAGGATACTCACAAAATAGTAAAGCATATATAATACTTAACAAACACTCCATGAAAGTAGAAGAATCACTAAATGTAACATTTGATGAAGCACCACCACCTCCTAAAACATTACCTTTAGAAGATGATGACTTAGTCGAAGATGAAGCTATTGAGGTTAGTAAAACAAAACCCATAGGAAATGATAATGAAGACAGTCACTTAGGAAATAACGAAATTGTTAATGTTAAAGAATCTAGATCACATCCATTAGATAATATAATAGGACATCTTAACCAAAGAACCCTTAGGTCACAAGCCCAAGATAAAAACAATTTCTTTTGTTTCCTCTCAGCAATAGAACCTAAGAATATTAATGAGGCTTTAAAAGATGAAAGTTGGGTTATAGCTATGCAAGAAGAATTAAATCAATTTAAGGCAAATGATGTTTGAGAATTAGTCCCAAATCCAATCAATATAACCATCATAGGAACTAAATGGGTATATAGGAATAAATTAGATGAAAATGGAATAGTTACTAGGAATAAAGCTAGGTTAGTTGCCCAAGGTTATAATCAACAAGAAGGAATTGATTATGACGAAACTTATGCCCCCGTAGCTAGATTAGAATCAATTAGGATACTACTTGCCTATGCATGCGCCCTAGATTTTAAGTTATTCCAAATGGACGTGAAAAGTGCATTCCTTAACGGTTTTATCAATGAGGAGGTATATGTGGCACAACCTCCAGGATTCATTGACTTCGCAAAACCTGATTATGTTTATAAGTTAAAGAAAGCTTTGTATGGACTCAAACAAGCTCCCAAAGCTTGGTATGATCGATTAAAAGCTTTCCTTATTAAACATGATTATTCCATGGGAATGGTAGATAACACTCTTTTCACTAAAAGGAAAGACCCAAATCTCATCATTGTTCAAATATATGTTGATGACATTATATTTGGATCGACTTGTCAAGACATGTGTGATGAATTTGCCAAAATCATGCATGATGAGTTTGAGATGAGTATGATGGGTGAACTTAACTTCTTCCTAGGATTACAAATAAAACAATTAGAAGATAGAATATTCTTAAACCAGTCTAAGTATATTAAGGAAATGCTTAAGAAATTTGGCCTAGAAGACTCAAACCCCATGAAAACTCCCATGTCTACGGAAGTAAAGCTCACAAAGGATGATGAAGGTGAGTCCGTAGATAACACCAAGTATAGAGGAATGATAGGTAGTTTACTATACTTGACGGCAAGTAGACCCGATATCATGTTTAGTGTCTGCCTTTGTGCCCGTTTTCAAGAGGATCCCAAAACCTCTCACCTAGAAGCGGTTAAGCGTATCTTCCGATACATTAAAGGCACTATACACTTAGGATTATGGTATCCTAAGGGATCCGGCATAGAAACCATCGTCTATGTGGATTCGGATCATGTGGGAGACTACGTAGATAGAAAAAGCACTAGTGGCATTTGAACGTTTATGGGATGTTGTCTAACATCTTGGTTTTCAAAGAAGCAAAGCGCTCTTGCCATTTCTACCACCGAAGCCGAATATGTAAGCGCTGGAAAGGCATGTCAACAAGCACTATGGATGAAACAAGCTCTCGTAGACTATGGCATTAGGTTAGAAAATGTTCCCATTATGTGCGATAACTAAGGTGCGATAGATTTAAGTAAAAATCGGGTGCAACACTCTAGGACTAAACATATAGAAATACGCCACCACTTTCTTAGGGATAATGTACAAAAAGGAAACATATCTATAGAAAAAGTTGCTTCGGAAGATAACATTGCGGATATATTCACAAAATCCCTTAAGCGTGAATTATTCAACCACTTGCGTTTAGGATTAGGAATGATGGAACAAGTTGACTAAATTATATTGAACTAACACAAATTTATACTTGCATATAATTTACTTTTCGTCCACTTCTTCGCTTCTGAGTCTAGGAATCCATTTTGCACAAAATTAATGATTGGGAAACCTCACTTTCATTGCATAGACTCTCTTGTAAAACCCAATCAAAATTTCTTGAAAACTATTCTCACATCTAGGAATTACATGAAAATCATTTTCCTTGCATTGTTGACAAACGCTAAAAACTTTTTCCTAAATCATGCATAAACTCTCAAATAAATTGTCAAAATATATAATCTAATATATATTATTGACATTCATGAATCGAGCAAAAATTGAATCAAGAAGATCTTTTGGATTGTTTCTTAGGATCGTTATCTCTCTTTGCATTTAGGAGTCGAAACAATCACAACTCCACATTTGTTGCATATAGACACACACTAGGACAAATTCACTAATAATGTTGTCATCTTGCTCCATCACTAGTTTTCCACTCACTAGTTATCTTTGCCTTTGATCTAAGATAGGTGCCTTAGGAAGTTTAAGTGATCTGGCCCTTACTTGTCTCCTTTTGCTTATTATGTGTTGCTTATTTGCTCTTTTGCTTATGTGTTTTTGCATGCATGCTATATCTTGATTAGATTAGATGCTATATTGCCTAAAGGAACTGAACTTGCTTGAATTCTAATCCAAACACACAACCTTTCTGCAAATTTTCTGCCAAAAACCCAATTCTGGCAATCTGGAAATCACCAGATGGGCGGCCCCCTTAATTTTGTAAGGCGGGCCCCTTAATCGTTAAGGGGACCGGCCATCTGATGGTCCGGTTTACAGAATCTTTTCTACTTTTTAGCCTATTTCAACCTACATTTCCCATTTTTCACCAACACATTTTGTCCTAATCTCCCAAACAAACTTTATCCATCCATAAACACACAAATCTTACACTATAAATACCCCCAATCCTCAAAACTCTTCATTCATCCCTTCATGACTTCTCCAAACAAACCAAAACCAAAAGCCTCGAGGCTTGCAAGAATGACGGAAAAACCCGTTTGGCGAAGAAAAAACCCTTGTAACAAATCCATCATAACCAATGAAGTTGGAAATCACTCAACACCTCCAACCACTTACTTCCCAAACTTTACACCTAATTCACAAGGACATTCATTTGATCCTCTTTACAAACCATACAACATTGGCCAAACATCTTCCTTCATGCCAAACCACTCATCTCATCCACCAACCATTTATAATGATCCATACAAGTTTGATCATCCATCCAACTACACAAACCCAATTCATCCATATCAACACAATGACTCTCTCCGCATTGCCACGGAAAAGCAAAGGTTCCGTGATGAAATATCCAAAATCCATGATCTTAGTGATCCCAATGCCATGCATCTTGCACAACGCAACAAAGGGCAACTTCCATCATCACCCTACAACAATTGCCTACCCCACTCTCTCAACTTGGATCAAGTTACAAACCACACTCACTATTGCCCTTGTTGCATCTTCCTTCAAAAACAAATCCTATACTTGAGTGAAGATATTTCTTGGATTGAATATCTCCTCACTCGTCCTCATCCCATACCACCCTTAACACGATACAACATCGTATGATCCACCTCTTCCGCCCACGCCATATCCCTCTGCATCTAACAACTAAGCTTTATGCTTATGTTCTCCTTCAAGCAAATAAAACAATCAACCATGGGTTGCAAGCAAGTCCAAGTGCTCTCTTAGGCAATATAGGACTATGTCTTTTCTTTTGTTTTATTGTAATCAATATGCCTTAAGCATATTGAATGTTGTAATGCTAATCATTTCTATGATGCTTGAATGAATCTATTTTTATTTGCATAATTATTGCTTTGCATATATATGTGTCTTGTTCTCCTCACATATTTTTGTAGCCAAGATTTCTATAGCTCGTTTCCTTGGTGCCCTCAAATAAGGGGGAGCATACATCAAGGGGGAGCTCTCTACCCGTTTAACTTATTTTATGAAGTTTAAACGGCCAAACCTTTTTGATTTTACAAAAAGGGGGAGAAGAGAATGTTAAACTCTAATAATACTTGTCTAAAAATTATTTTTTAGACCTAATGAGTTTAAGGTTTTGTAATCAACAAAAAGGGGGAGATTGTTGACATAAATAATGTCTAAAAACATTGTTAGCATATTAACAATATCTATATGTTTTGATAATTACAAAGCATAAACTCATTAATCTAAAAGTTATGACGTAAACAAGTTTTAGTGCTTAATATTTATCTTTGCATCCATATCACTTAAGGTATGAATAAACAAAGTGTTTATTGCATTTCATGATCAAAGGAAAATTTTCTAATCACTAGAATTTTTATAAAATGTATTAAACATTCTATACCTTTTACAAAATTACTTTTGGAATTAAAAGAATATGTTTAATTCATTATAAATATATGATTTCAAATTTCCAACCAAAAATGGCAAATTTTATCCAGAAACATTTTCCCCACTAGAAGACAAGAAAATCCAACGTTCTGAAGGGGTGGCCCCCTTAATTCCTTAGGCGGCCCCCTTAATCATTAAGGGGACCGGCCACGCTCTAGAACAGTAAATTTTCTTGCTATAAATACTAGTTCATCCCACATAATTTTCTTACCTTTTGCACTCCTAAACTATCTGTTCTAGATCCACATTTCTATTCTCTTAATCCTTTGATAATAAATACATAATTCTTTGTTTCAAAGTGATTCAAACATCATCCTCTCAAGTGCAAGAGAAGAATACTTCTATCCCCCAAGACAAGAAGTATTACAACTTGTTGTGACCTCCACATCCAAGTTGTTGGTGCATCATCAAGATTATTTACATAATTCTTTGTGAAGATTGTTGTGAATATTTGATTGTAGATAGTTGTGCTAGGTATATTGATTGTGTGATTAGTTAGTTGTTTGGTGTGAAGAAGAAAAGTTAGGAATTAGATTGTAGTGAAGAAGCTTGGTGTGAAATTGTTAGTTGTGAAGAAAATTGGTGTGAAGAAGATAGGCGTGGAGTAGTTAGTTGTGAAGTAGATTGGTGTGAAGAAGTTGTGATTTAGTTGTGAAGAAGTTGTGGTGTGTAAATTGGTGTGTAAGGTTTTCTCCGCCATAAGGGAGCTTGTTGATATATTGAAGAAAATTCTCGAGTTAGGTGCTCGGGGAGTGGAGTAGGGCAAGGAAGGTGTCCTTGTAGCCGAACCACTATAAATCTCTTGTCTCGCGGTTCGATCTTTCCATCTTTTATTTATTTCTTTACTTATCATTGCTATATCTTACTTATTGATAGTTGTTTATATTGTGCAAGACTTGAGATCATATATTATCGAATCTAAATTTTAAAAACTAAGAAAACACTAAAACTATCTTTTATAACGAATTAAAAAGACGTAAAACTATTCAACCCCGCTTCTAGTTTTCCACAAAACCAAGCTGAGGCTAATAAAGTTAGGAAAGAAAGATTGGAAAAGAATCATGATCCTCTTGCACTAATTGCTACTACACCAACACCTTTATCAGTGAACAGACAACAACCATCATCATCTTCCACTCACAACTACATGCAACCATCATGCGTTCAACAACCAACACCGATCTACCAACAACAATTCTACCCACATCAACAACATGTTATTCCACAACAGCAATACCCACAATTCGAAAAACTAGAATTCACTGAAAATGATGAAGCTACTGCAGCCTTGACTCAAGCATTTGCTTTTCTGACAAAGGCATTCCAAGGACGTTATTCTACACCAACAAACAACAACCAAAGGATTTCGTCAAACACTCGCAACAAGTAGATTGCTCAGCCGAGTTTCAATATTGGCAACGGAGGCCAAGTGGTTGGAGTTTATTGGAATCAGCAGGGATATGCTACTGGATTTCATATGGGTGATCAGAATATGCATAATGCAGGTCATTATGCAGGGAATCAGTATGGTCAGAATGCAGGGAATCAGATGGGTCAGTTTGTTGGAAATCAAAGGGGTCAGAATGTTGGTAATCAGGCAACGGGTAATCAGAATAGGAATGTTGCAGCTCCATGTAACCTCTCGTAAATTTCCCTTACGATTAGTAAATGCATACGAATAAGTAAAACGATGTTACGATAAATTAACACCATTTTACGGGTAACAAATTTTTTTTTATGATATGGCTTGATATTGAACCACTACGATAACTGTGATTGACCGTTTAACCAAGAACGATGCTTACACACAACCTAGATTGCCTATAATTATTGCGAATGATAAATAATTATATAACGCGTTTATATTTAATAATACATTTCGTCTAAATAACGTATACTATTTATATATTCCCCGAACCTACGAAACTTCCCGAGAATGCTCACTAATATTTTTGAACTTCGACACGATAATCGAGACACACCAGGTGGGCCCCCAACACCCTTTGGGCCACGGATCCAATACACAAACCAAACGGACTAGTACTATTTTTCTTTCTTTCTTTTCTGCTGGGCCGACGCAAACCATAAGCCCACCAGGCTTTAAGCCCAAACGCACCCTTATATTATTTTTCTTTCTTTTGCACTACCGCGACACACCCAAAACCGCCCTATGTTTTTACGATTTCTACACATAACCAACATGTATTTTTGCTTGTTTCGTATCACCTAGTACCAAAGAACCAGAAACAACAAATATTGCAACCTCCCTTGTTCGTTTACTACCCTAGAAACCACCCAAGTGAATCACCAAACTCATCATTTGAAAGATGAGTCTAAACGTGGCATATCATTCCTTAGCACCACCCATGCTCTCCAATCCCATCTAAATGAACAATATACATCTCATGATTGTCAGGAATGAACAGGAACAAATCTCACAAGATCTAAACCTTGTAAACCTTCGATTGGGCATTGTTTGTGGTAATACTATTCGCCCTCACATGGTACACCAACACTTGTGAACTTATTTTGTTTCTACTGCCTATATAAGAGTTCCATGCAACCCTAAACCACCACATACACTCATACGAACCACATTACACAAAATATTAACGAGAAGGAGCTAGGGAGGGACGAAAGGATTCTCAAGTGTACCACGTCTAAAAGTGAACCTAGGAAACAAAGCTTGGAGCCTCTTGAACCTTTGGTGAAACGAGAAGTGAACCACGAAGCCATTTTACCATTCCACGAACCATACACGACGTTTTACTCCACCTTTTAGAGGTGAGGTGAGACCTTGATTTTCATTTCTAATTATATACATACGTATGTTTATGTTTTACACCAACACTTACTATATATATCACGTAAATGATGAACACGACATATATATTTTATGTATCATACTATTTCTTGGATAAGCCATTAACGAGTACCTATAATAACAATGAACTAATATTAACGTATACACACTACAAATCACACGTTTCTAAGTTGGGTTGAACCTATACGAAATATACTAAAAGACTTAGATTATTTTTCAACTTATATAAGTTATACACATGAGTTTTGCCCGTATACTTTGGCCTCGTCATTTTAAAAATCGACACATAACCACCTATTATTTTTGTACGATCTAATTGCCTACTTGATATACTATCAGGAATGATAAATAAGTCGACCTAATAACTTCGTTTAATCACCTAACGAGATCCAAAGTGAATCGATATTAGAACTGTTTTCAGAAAACTTAAAAACCCTTAAGTGGGCCGTAAAGCCCAAAACGCTCATTTTAGCTTATTACAATAAGCTGAGCGTATAAGCTCTTTTGAAATGAATTTTTAACTTAAAAAGATGGATTTCGACTAAACAAGTATACCCCCAAACCCCTTGGATCGTAAATAATTAACGGGCCCTTAATTTTGGCTCGTTAAGCCCAATTAATGAAATAAGCTAATTATAAGCTAATAAACTGTTGGTATAAGCTGTTTGAAACTTTATGAGCTTATTGAAATAATAAAAATGCTAAGTTTTAAATTTGGTAAAGTTTGGACTATTTTTGCAAATGTTCGAAGGTTAAGGACTAAAAGTGTAAAGTTTGTAAACTTTGGGTGAAAAGTATAAAACTGTTTTTCTAAAGGGTATAAACTGTAAATATTGAAACTTAGGGATAATGAATGTAAATATTTGATATTTGGACTAAAAATGTAAATATATATATAATTTTTGGACTAACAGCGTAAATGTTTTTCGTTAAGGGTAAAAAGTGTAAAATTGAGAAACATGAAGGATTGAATAGTAATATTGATTTTAATAATAATTTTATAAATTATATATATTTATACTTATATATATACATTTGAATATATATTAAAGACGATAAATAATAAACGTAACTTATTATATATATATATATATATATATATATATATATATATATATATATATATATATATATATATATATATATATATATATATATACATAATACGAATAAAACGTATATAACGAATAACTAAATTTAGACGAATAAAATAATACGTAACCATTATCTATTTTTATACGACGTAGCACATCACGCATGCACTTTATCGATTACTCATAATTAATAATAAACGTTCGCAGTAAAACGAGACTTAAAAACTAAAACGTGTCATATCTTATAGGTTGTGTGTAAAGCCGTTGCCTTGTATCGTTGAGATTACGTTTGTTCTACTATCCTACTAAGGTGAGTTCATAGCCCACACTTAACTTATTTTTGTGGGGGCGATACATGCTCAAAAACCGAACACAAGTCTTTTCCTGATCTTATTATTGCTTAAATAGCTATTGCCAAAAGTCCCTCGATCATGAACCTTAATCACTTGAAAGGTGAACGTAAATAATTGTGAATAGATCTATTAGGGATTGACAATCCCCATTTGGTGGCTAGAGGAAAGTCACCAAATGCACTTTATTTGAATATCATAGGTTACTGGCAAATACCTACCTTGGGGGCTATATATTTTACATCATTTTTACAGAAAATATTGATGTCTGTTAAATCGTTGAGTGTCATGAGCTTAAGGCAATAATAAATGTGATTTTTCTAATTTTTTATTTGTATTTATATACAATAAATATCTGTATATTGTGTTCAAACTCTAAATTATAAACCTATGAATTTCACTCAACTTTTGTTGACTTTTAGCATGTTTATCTCAGGTAACTAAATGGAATGGATGGCAATGGCACGAAGTGGGCAAATAAAGAAACGTTTATTTTCTCTTTGAATAAAACTTGTTGTTAAATAACGAATTCTCTTGGAATTATGAATATTTGGTATTTTAAATAAAATTTACAACGATCACTTGAATCGTTTTCTATAATTGTGACAAAGATCCACGATATAATACCCCAAAAGTATTCCGCTGACATTTTACGTCTTCCGCTGTATTGATCGATTTTAGGGGTGTTATAGATTGGCATCAGAGCGACGGTTATAGTGAACCAAGTGTTTTTGGAACATTGGACTATAACTACACTTTAAACGGGACAAAAATTTTCATAAAATACCATTCTACGCCCTTCGTGCCTACGCATCCCAGTAATTGGTAAAAAGTATTATTTACATTATAGCATTTTAAATTGGTTATAATTATGCTTACATTTAATAATCGGGAAATTTATTACAGTGTCATGTCTTCGAACACCCACCCTATCAGCTTGTCCTCAAACTCAGGAACTGAAGATGTTACTTCAGCCTATGCTACCTCACCTATGCCTATGTCTCCTGCTACCGACAGATACATGCAAAGCCAGCAATTTCTGTCAGCATCTGACACAGAGGCTTCTCCTCCGGCAACATCTGGTCTGATTCGCTGATCTAGGCAAATTAGACAACTTCAGCCGTATGAAGCAAGTACTGATGTACCAGAACCAGCTCTTGTCATACCACCTGAATCAGTTGTGCCATCACCACCTGCATCACCAGTAATACCACCACTACCAACTATCTTCTACAGCCAAACTACTACTGTGCCACTAATACCATCACCCATAGCATCACCTCCACTAGCATCACCACCTGCACCTTACCGAAGTGTCCCTCTATCACCTCACCGAAGGACTTACCCAATCCGCCCAACCATCTCAGAATCTAGCGTTCACCGTAGACGCCGAAGGATCCACAAGCGAGTAGATGCTCGTAAATGGTCTTTCTTATTGCCCATTATGCGATATTGGAGATCTCAAGAAGGAACACCAACAACAAGGGAACTTGGGGAAAGTTCTTACTCTACCTCCCGAATTCTGCCAGTCACTGGGGAACCCATACACCATACCATACCATTGTTAGCTGTAAGAATGGTTCGCCACGAAGACCGACTTGATTCCATCGCTAGTATACTCAACAAGATTCCACATGAACTTCTAGAAACCTTTGAAGATGATATGAACAGTCTCATAATTGGTCATCTTGCAATAGAAGATAAGGTCGAAAAGTTGGATTCTCTATTTTGGGAATCAATGGAATTCATAGGAGCACTATGTGGGGCTAACACTTCGACCGAAATAGCATTAGGAACTTTAGACCGAGAAATTGAGAGGATCAACACTGAAAACCTACGCCTTAGGCAAGCCCTGCTAGAAGCTCGAGAAAGGGAAAGGACTTGAGATCAAACCATGGAAACCATGTCCACTGCCATTCAAGAACTCCAAAACCGCCTAGACAAGGACTTAGGAAAACCATGAGACCACCACCTTGTTAAGAAAAATCAATGTCCTACAAATAAGTATATCTTGTCGTGTTTTGTAAACATTTGCACAAGTATCAATAAGTGTTGTAACACCTTGACATTGATTTATGGAAGTTTATTTTATCTTTATTTACGTTGCATTATATCGTAATATATTGGTTCATACAGGTCAAACTTATTCGTAATGTGTGTCATCCCAACATACGACAATTTACGATTTAAACCTTTCCAATGATCGAATCATTGTAACTACGACCTATATTTAACTATTCATTACTTGATATGTATTTTCAACGTGATAAGGTTATTATAAATGTTCTAATAATATACCTTCTTTTATAGCAATATGGCTAGAACTAGGAGAACAACCACGAACGCCGCACCAGCAAACCCCGAAGTTATTACCCCGGCTGCAATCCAGCAAGCAATCGCTGATGGCGTTAATGCCGTTCTAGCTGGACAAGGCCATAATAGAGATGGAAATGCACCTGCACCCCGCTACTGCACATACAAAGACTTCATAGCGTGTCAACCGACGTATTTCAAAGGAACTGAAGGAGTGTCGGAATTAGCTCAATGGTTTGAAAGAAGTGAAACTGTTTTCCAAAGAAGTGGATGCTCGGAAAACAACAAGGTAAGCTTCGCAACGGGAACACTAATGCAAGACGCTCTATCCTGGTGGAACTCTACCGTTCAAACACTAGGAGCAGAAGCAGCACATCAGCTTACTTGGATTGAATTCAAGACTAAAATACTAAAGAAGTATTGTCCCCGTTCCGAACTGCGAAAACTCGAGGATGAGTTCCATGCCTTAATAGTGAAAGGAGTTGATTTGAGAAGTTACAACCGGAGATCCCAAGAACTCAGGATACTATGCCTTACCATGGTACCCGATCATGATAAGACATTAGAGAAATATGTTGAAGGACTCCCTAGGAGTATTGAAGGAAATGTCACCTCAGCAAACCCGCCAACCTTGGAAGCAGCAATGGAGCTTGCTCAGAAACTTCTAGATCGAGAAGTGAAATACAATGAACTTAAAAGGAAATTGGACGATAAAAGAACCAGTCACCATCACAACAACAACCAGCAAAGCTACAACAGTCATCACCGCAACAACAACCAACGCAACAATAATCGGAACCACCAACCGTATCACAACACTCGAAGCACTCAGCAGCAGAATCAAAGACAAGAAAAACCCTGAGTCTACACCGCTACGGAAGGTGTAGGGTACAACGGACAGAAACCCCTGTGCCAGTGATGCAAACTTCATCACGAGGGTCGTTGTACCGTCCGATGTGACAAATGTCATAAGATCGGTCATCAAACCAGAAACTGTAGGATTCCTGCTACGGGAAGCAACACACTGGCTGTATCACCCACTTGTTTCGGATGCGGAGAAGTAGGACACATCCGGAGGAACTGCCCAAAAGGAAACGAACCAGCCAACGCCCAAGCTAGGGTATACCTACTCGGAGATGGAAACGGACCCGATGTAGTCACCGGTACGTTTCTACTAAACCATCATAATGCTAGAGTATTGTTTGATTTGGGCGCCGATAAGAGTTTTATATCAGATACGTTTGCCCCTTTACTTAATGTTACCCCCTCTAAGCTAAACACCACCTACGAAGTCGAAATGGCTGACGGGAATTTAATAGATACCAATACTATCATGAAAGATTGCACCCTAACCTTATCCAAAAAACCTTTTGCCATTGATCTTATGCCGGTTCAACTTGGTAGTTTCGATGCTATCGTCGGCATGGATTGGCTATCCCACCATCGTGCTAGGATTCACTGTGACGAAAAGGCCGTCCATGTACCACTCAAGGATGAAACACTCATTGTCCAGGGCGACAAAAGCAAACCTCGATATGGAATTATCTCATGTATGCGAGTGATAAAATACATGAAAGAAGGATGTCAAGTATTCATGGCTCAAGTTACGGAAAGTAAGTCATCCGAGAAGCAGCTTGATGACGTTCCTATCGTTAGGGATTTTCCTGAAGTATTCCCTGAAGAATTACCTGGTATTCCACCCGTACGTCAAGTAGAATTTCAGATTAAACTGGTGCCTGGAGCAGCACCAGTGGCTAAAGCACCTTATAGGCTAGCGCCGTCTGAAATGAAAGAGTTGTCAGAACAACTAAAGGAATTATCGGATAAAGGATTTATTCGACCAAGCTCATCACCTTGGGGAGCTCCAATTATATTTGTTAAGAAGAAGGATGGATCCTTTCGAATGTGCATCGATTACCGGGAGTTGAATAAACTTACGGTAAAGAATCGATACCCATTACCTCGAATTGATGATCTGTTTGATCAATTGCAAGGATCGAGTGTGTACTCAAAAATTGATCTGAGATCAGGATATCATCAGCTAAGAGTTCGAGAAGAGGATATTCCGAAAACTACACGACTCATGACTTGGAGTTAGGAGCTGTAGTGTTTGCGCTCAAGTTATGGAGACACTACTTATATGGCAACAAATGTACCGTGTACACCGACCACAAGAGTCTTCAACACATTTTGGATCAGAAGGATTTGAATATGAGGCAATGTCGCTGGCCCGAGTTGCTCAGCGATTATGATTGTGAGATCCGTTACCACCCAGGAAAGGCTAATGTAGTAGCACATGCGTTAAGCCGAAAGGAACGGTTGAAACCCCTTCGAGTTAGATCACTAGGGATGACTATCCACTCACCCCTTCCATCCCAAATCCTTACCACGCAGAACGAAGCACTTAAAGAAAAAAACCGACCCAAGGAAAAGATTTATGGTATGCCCGAGAATAAGAATGGTTTCGTGAAGAAATCCGATGGAACACTGTGTTTCAAGGACAGAAGTTGGATCCCTATGATTGGAGGTATTCGTGAGCTCATCATGTACGAGTCCCACAAGTAAAAATACTCCATTCATCCAGGTTCCGACAAGATGTATCAGGATTTAAAAAGACTATATTGGTGGCAAAACATGAAGGCTGACATCGCAGAATATGTCGGTAAATGTTTGACATGTTCAAGGGTAAAGGCAGAACATCATAAACCTTCAGGCTTACTTGTACAACCAGAACTTCCTATGTGGAAATGGGAACGAATCACTATGGACTTCATCACCAAACTCCCAAGAACCTCATCCGGATACGACACAATATGGGTTATTGTGGATCGTCTCACAAAATCCGCTCATTTTATACCAATCAAAGAAACCGATGAGATGAATACACTAGCTCAGCAATATGTGAAGGAAATTGTCACTCGACATGGAGTACCAATTTCAATTATCTCGGATCGAGATAGTTGTTTCACCTCTCACTTTTGGAAATCATTACAGAAAGCCTTAGGAACTAAACTAGATATGAGCACCGCATACCACCCTCAAACTGATGGTCAAAGTGAAAGAACTATCCAAACCTTGGAAGATATGCTCCGAGCATGTGTTATTGATTTTGGAAAAGGTTGGGATAAGCACTTACCATTAGCAGAGTTTTCATACAACAATAGTTACCACGCCAGTATAAAAGCAGCACCCTTCGAAGCACTGTATGGTAGAAAGTGCAGATCGCCCGTCTGTTGGGCAGAAGTCGGAGAAAGACAACTTATAGGACCAGACCTTGTTCGGGAAACAACCGAGAAAATCATTAAGATTAAGCAACGCTTGCAAGCA
Source organism: Artemisia argyi (assembly GCA_030686995.1). Taxonomy (NCBI): domain Eukaryota; kingdom Viridiplantae; phylum Streptophyta; class Magnoliopsida; order Asterales; family Asteraceae; genus Artemisia; species Artemisia argyi. The sequence goes on along the minus strand of CM060683.1, from coordinate 42,031,505 downwards.
GCCCGAGACCGACTGAAAAGCTACGCAGACCTAAGAAGGAAACCCATGGAATTTCAAATAGGAGACATAGTCTTATTGAAAGTATCTCCCTGGAAGGGAATGGTACGATTTGGAAAGCATGGAAAGTTCAACCCCAGATACATCGGTCCATTCAAAATCCTGGAAAGGATAGGACCCGTGGCTTATAAACTAGAACTACCCGAAGAAGTTAGTCGGATTCACGACACCTTTCATGTGTCAAACCTTAAGAAGTGTTTATCCGACGAATCTCTCATGATTCCACTAAAAGAGATTCGACTAGATGATAAACTTGTCTTTACCGAGGAACCCATTGAAATCATGGATAGAGAAGTCAAACAACTAAAACAAAACCGTATCCCTATCATCAAAGTTCGTTGGGACTCCAAGCGAGGACCGGAATACACCTGGGAGCGCGATGATCAGATTCGCTCCAAGTACCCACATCTCTTCACCTAAGACACCCTTGGCAACTATCTTAGACTACAATTCCGGGACGGAATTACCTGTAAGAGGTAGGTAATGTAACCTCTCGTAAATTTCCCTTACGATTAGTAAATGCATACGAATAAGTAAAACGATGTTACGATAAATTAACACCATTTTACGGGTAACAAAATTTTTTTATGATATGGCTTGATATTGAACCACTACGATAATTGTGATTGACCGTTTAACCAGGAACGATGCTTACACACAACCTAGATTGCCTATAATTATTGCGAACGATAAATAATTATACAACGCGTTTATATTTAATAATACATATCGTCTAAATAACGTATACTATTTATATATTCCCCGAACCTACGAAACTTCCCGAGAATGCTCACTAATATTTTTGAACTTCGACACGATAATCGAGACACACCAGGTGGGCCCCAACACCCTTTGGGCCACGGATCCAATACACAAACCAAACGGACTAGTACTATTTTTCTTTCTTTCTTTTCTGCTGGGCCGACGCAAACCATAAGCCCACCAGGCTTTAAGCCCAAACGCACCCTTATATTATTTTTCTTTCTTTTGCACTGCCGCGACACACCCAAAACCGCCCTATGTTTTTACGATTTCTACACATAACCAACATGTATTTTTGCTTGTTTCGTATCACCTAGTACCAAAGAACCAGAAACAACAAATATTGCAACCTCCCTTGTTCGTTTACTACCCTAGAAACCACCCAAGTGAATCACCAAACTCATCATTTCAAAGATGAGTCTAAACGTGGCATATCATTCCTTAGCACCACCCATGCTCTCCAATCCCATCTAAATGAACAATATACATCTCATGATTGTCAGGAATGAACAGGAACAAATCTCACAAGATCTAAACCTTGTAAACCTTCGATTGGGCATTGTTTGTGGTAATACTATTCGCCCTCACATGGTACACCAACACTTGTGAACTTATTTTGTTTCTACTGCCTATATAAGAGTTCCATGCAACCCTAAACCACCACATACACTCATACGAACCACATTACACAAAATATTAATGAAAAGGAGCTAGGGAGGGACGAAAGGATTCTCAAGTGTACCACGTCTAAAAGTGAACCTAGGAAACAAAGCTTGGAGCCTCTTGAACCTTTGATGGAACGAGAAGTGAACCACGAAGCCATTTTACCATTCCACGAACCATACACGACGTTTTATTCCACCTTTTAGAGGTGAGGTGAGACCTTGATTTTCATTTCTAATTATATACATACGTATGTTTATGTTTTACACCAACACTTACTATATATATCACGTAAATGATGAACACGACATATATATTTTATGTATCATACTATTTCTTGGATAAGCCATTAACGAGTACCTATAATAACAATGAACTAATATTAACGTATACACACTAAAAATCACACGTTACTAAGTTAGGTTGAACCTATACGAAATATACTAAAAGACTTAGATTATTTTTCAACTTATATAAGTTATACGCATGAGTTTTGGCCGTATACTTTGGCCTCGTCATTTTAAAAATCGACACATAACCACCTATTATTTTTGTACGATCTAATTGCCTACTTGATATACTATCAGGAATGATAAATAAGTCGACCTAATAACTTCGTTTAATCACGTAACGAGATCCAAAGTAAATCGATATTAGAACTGTTTTCAGAAAACTTAAAAACCCTTAAGTGGGCCGTAAAGCCCAAAAAGCTCATTTTAGCTTATTACAATAAGCTGAGTGTATAAGCTCTTTTGAAATGAATTTTTAACTTAAAAAGATGGATTTCGACTAAACAAGTATACCCCCAAACCCCTTGGATCGTAAATCCTTAACGGGCCCTTAATTTTGGCTCGTTAAGCCCAATTAATGAAATAAGCTAATTATAAGCTAATAAGCTATTGGTATAAGCTGTTTGAAACTTTACGAGCTTATTGAAATAATAAAAATGCTAAGTTTTAAATTTGGTAAAGTTTGGACTATTTTTGCAAATGTTCGAAGGTTAAGGACTAAAAGTGTAAAGTTTGTAAACTTTGGATGAAAAGTATAAAACTGTTTTTCTAAAGGGTATAAACTGTAAATATTAAAACTTTGGGATAATGAATGTAAATATTTGATATTTGGACTAAAAATGTAAATATATATAATTTTTGGATTAACGGCGTAAATGTTTTCCGTTAAGGGTAAAAAGTGTAAAATTGAGAAATATGAAGGATTGAATAGTAATATTGATTTTAATAATAATTTTATAAACTATATATATTTATACTTATATATATACATTTGAATATATATTAAAGACGATAAATAATAAACGTAACTTATTATATATATATATATATATATATATATATATATATATATATATATATATATATATATATATATATATATATATATACGAATAAAACGTATATAACGAATACCTAAATTTAGACGAATAAAACAATACGTAACCATTATCTATTTTTATACGACGTAGCACATCACGCATGCACTTTATCGATTACTCATAATTGATAATAAACGTTCGCAATAAAACGAGACTTAAAAACTAAAACGTGCCATATCTTATAGGTTGTGTGTGAAGCCGTTGCCTTGCATCGTTGAAATTACGTTTGTTCTACTATCCTACTAAGGTGAGTTCATAGCCCACACTTAACTTATTTTAGTGGGGCAGATACATGCTCAAAAACCGAACACAAGTCTTTTCCTGATCTTATTATTGCTTAAGTAGCTATTGCCAAAAGTCCCTCGATCATGAACTTTAATCACTTGAAAGGTGAACGTAAATAATTGTGAATAGATCTATTAGGGATTGACAATCCCCATTTGGTGGCTAGAGGAAAGTCACCAAATGCACTTTATTTGAATATCATAGGTTACTGGCAAATACCTACCTTGGGGGCTATATATTTTACATCATTATTACAGAAAATATTGATGTCTGTTAAATCGTTGAGTGTCATGAGCTTAAGGCAATAATAAATGTGATTTTTCTAATTTGTTTATTTGTATTTATATACAATAAATATCTGTATATTGTGTTCAAACTCTAAATTATAAACCTATGAATTTCACTCAACTTTTGTTGACTTTTAGCATGTTTATCTCAGGTAACTAAATGGAATGGATGGCAATGGCACGAAGTGGGCAAATAAAGAAACGTTTATTTTCTCTTTGAATAAAACTTGTTGTTAAATAACGAATTCTCTTGGAATTATGAATATTTGGTATTTTAAATAAAATTTACAACGATCACTTGAATCTTTTTCTATAATTGTGACAAAGATCCACGATATAATACCCCAAAAGTTTTCCGCTGTATTGATCGATTTTGGGGGTGTTATACTCCAGTTGTTGGGAATAATGGAAATGTGAATCAGGGTAATCCGGTAAAGTGTTACAACTGCCAGGGTGTAGGTCATATGGCAAGGAACTGTCCTACTAAGCCAAACAAAAGAGACCCAAAGTATTTGCAGAAAGCATTGCTACTGGCACAAAAGAATGAGGCAGGGTTTCAGTTGAACGCAGAGGATAATGATTTTATGGCTCTTATGGATGACATGGAAGATAGAGAGGATATTGATGCGAACTGCATATTTATGGCAAATCTTCAGGAGGTTAAGTATGACACAGATTCTGACACACCTCCAGTCTATGACATCAATGCAGTCTCTGAGGTATCAAATTTCAACACATGTCACAATATTGATATATTTGATATGTCTCCTCATGAGGAACAACATTCTGAGAAGATAGCACCCAATTATGATAAATATCTGGACACGCTAAGTAGTTGCAATACTCCTTCAGCAACTCCAGATGTGAATCATAATGGAGGCTTCGTTTCAAAGCATGCTGAGAATGATGAGGAAACACGTGCTTTATTTGAAACATTATTGAACAATTGCAGCATTGAAATTGAGAATGTCAAAAAGGTCAATCGCGATGTTAAGGCCGCGAATGTTAAATTTACCGCTGAGCTTGAGAGTTACAAGGAAAATGCTAAAGCTTTTGAGTTTCATAACAAAAGATTGTCAGAATTAGAAACTGGTTATCAAAATTCCGTTTCAAGGGAAAAACTTTTGCAAATCAAGTTTGATACACTGGATGTTAATTCATTCAAGAAGATAAAATCCTTAAACGCGGAAATTTCTGAGTTGCAAAACCAACTTTCTAAACAAAAATTAGCTTATACCAATCTTGAAAAAGAAAGGGATGAGTTGAAAAAGGACTTTGCATAGAAAGAAGATAAACTTTTGGATGAAATAATAGAGTCAGAACACAAGATTGCTAAACTTGAAGAATTGGTGGTTAAAAAGGGTCAGTCGAGTCAAACAATGAATATGATTGCTAATCAAACTAATCCGATTTACCACACAAAACATAAAATGGCTCTAGGGAATAAAACTCCTTGTAATCTCAAGAAAGCTCAGGAAGAACAGAATTGTTTGTTTAATGGAAATGTTTTGTTTACTAAGCATGATCCTCCTAAAGTTCGTGATTCTATGGAAACAATTGAATTGGTCGAAGAGAGCATTAATAAAATGAAACAAAAGAATCCTGATTTGAAACCAATTGATTACAACAAATTGAACAAACTTTTGGGCATTACTTTTGTTCCACAAAAACAAGCATATGAGCTTTCCAAACCTTTTTCCAAAAGCCTAGAAGTTCCTAAACCAGTAGTTGTTTCCAAATCTCTTTCAAACATGGAACAAATGTCTTCTAACAACCCTTTCAATACAAGTGAGGCTAGAGACATTCTGGATGACGTTAAAAAGAGAATTCAAGTACTTCAAAATATTGTTAGATCTAAAACTACTATCAGTATTAACAACTGGCATTCAAGTTTTCATAACGAATAGAAAAAGGTGTTTGAAAATGAAATTACTATCCCACTGAATAACATCAGTGCGAGGGTAACCCATTTTGAACAAGATTTCTTAATAGAAACAGCCGATTTTGTCAAGGACCACAAATCCCTGTTAAAAGAAGCTAATGAAACTCGTGAAAACATGAATGTTTTGGAAAGGTTAAATGATTCTCTCTTCGAAGCTGATATAATGTCTATCATCATACAAACATATTCAGTTCAAGACGATGAAAGACTGAGAGCTGAGACCTCCAAAATTGTTTCCAAATATGAAAATGCTCTTATAAAGCTTGAAAAAGAAAATGTTTCATGTTTTAAACAACTTGATAGAAAAAGAGAAGAATGCAAGTATGACAAACTGTCGTATGAGCGTGCCTTCAAGAACATGAAAGAGAAAAATGATCTTTTGAGGGCTCAGCTTGAAATTCAAAAAGGGAAGGGTGAGGAAACTAATTTTGCAAAACCATCGACTTCGAAGAAACCAAATGTTTCAAACACGGTTAACAAACCTAAAATGTCAATTTCACGGTTTGCTCCAAAAGTCGATGAGAAAAAGGATTTGACAAAACCAGTCACTCCAACACCCTTGCCCAAGCAAACTGAAAATGAAAAGATTGTTGATAAAGGAAAAGCGGTTCTTGAAACACCAAAAGTGATAGCACCTGGCCTTTTTAGGATTAGTCCCACTAATGCGAATGCCTCCACATCTAAGACAAATGAGGACAAAAAGGATAATTCTAAAAAGTCTAGTGATGCTAAAAAGGACAACAATATAAATCCTAACGCATGTGCCTTACCTTCTACAGGATTAAAAAGCACCTCTAGGAGCAGCAGACTAAAGCCTAGGAGCAATACAAGGAACAATAGAGTCTCGCCTGCATCTAAGAGTAGTTACAAGAATAAAGTGGAAGAAGTAGAAGAACACCCTAGGAATTTATCGCTTTGTAATAAGAGACATATTTCATCTGAATGTAATGTCAAAAGTACTGTTTCTAATGTATGTAATGACTCTGTTTGTTTAATATGCAAGAAATGTTTAATTAATGATGTTCATTATGAATGTGTTTCTAAGAATATGGATGTTACGCCTGAACAGAAGAACGTTTCGAAAGGACCTAGTGCTAAATCTAGATTTGTCGGAAACCTAATTAAAAGAATTAGGAACACCACTAATAGTCGCACGGGTAGAGAATTTATACTCAAGGATGGCCAATTAGAAATAGTTCAAGCTAAACAAGTAGCAACTGTCTATGAGTGAGATTTGGATTTTACTCCTAACCTCATGGAACCTAATTCAAAATGGTTTCCAGATACAAACTCTTCTGTTCTTGGCAGGTTATCGAAATATGTCTTTGGATCGTCGACTCGGGTTGCTCCAAGCACATAACCGGGAACTTAAAGCTGCTGATCAATTTCGTTTGAAAATTCATGGGAATTATACGCTTTGGAAATGATCTCATGTACCAGCTATTCTGGGTTTTGGAGACCTTCAGTTCGGGAATTTTTTAATCACTCGAGTTTACTACGTCGAAGGGTTGGGACACAATTTGTTTTCAGTTGGGCAGTTTTGTGATGCAGATTTAGAAGTTGCATTCAGGAGAAACACGGTTTTTATTAGAAATTTGGTTGGTGACGATCTCTTAACTGGTAATTGTGGTACAAACTTGTATGCTATCGACATCAACCAAATGGCTTCTACATCACCAATTTGTCTTATGACAAGGGCAACCGAAACTAAGTCCTGGCTATGGCATAGAAGATTATCCCATCTCAATTTCGACACAATCAACAAATTAGCCAAAGACAATATCGTCACCGGACTTCCTAACTTCAAATACACCAAGGATTACCTATGTCCATCATGCGAACAAGGAAAAAGCAAAAGAGCATCATATAAACCCAAAACCGTACCTAGTTCGGAAGCAAGGTTACATATGTTGCACATGGACTTATGTGGCCCGATGAGAGTTGAAAGCATTAATGGAAAGAAGTATATTCTTGTTATTGTTGATGATTATTCAAGATATACATGGGTAAAGTTTTTGAGGTCAAAAGACGAAGCACCAGGTACCATCATCACCTTTCTGAAGCGTATCCAAGTTCTACTTCAAGCTCCAGTAAGGATTGTAAGAACAGATAATGGCACAGAATTCACAAATCAGGAGTTAAGAACCTACTTTGAATATGTGGGAATCACTCACCAAACATCAGTTGTTAGAACTCTACAGCAGAATGGGGTAGTTGAAAGAAGAAATCGAACTCTTGTGGAAGCTGCTCGCACAATGCTGATTTAATCTAGTGCACCACTATTCTTATGGGCTGATGCTGTTGCCACTGCTTGTTTCACTCAAAATCGATCCCTGGTACATCCAAGATTCAATAAAACCCCATATTAGCTAGTGAAAAACTGTAAACCTGACATCTCTTACCTTCACGTGTTTGGCGCTTTGTGCTATCCGACGAATGACAGAGAAGATCTAGGGAAGTTAAAAGCTAAGGGTGATATTGGAATCTTCATTGGATATTCAGAAAACTCGAGGGCATTCAGGGTGTATAATAGAAGAACAAAAAGGATAAAGGAGACGATGAATGTCAAGTTTGACGAGATTTCACAAATGGCTTCTGAGAGACTCGCTCTAGAACCCGCGCTTAATCCAGTGACTTCTAATCAAAACAAATTAGGACCCGCACCAAACCAACAGACTTCTAGAGTCTGGACAAATTAGTTCAGGACTCGTACCTCAAGGAGCTCAATCAACAAACACCGAAAAACCTTCAGAACAAGAACTGGAAAATTTCTTCGAGTTAATGTTTGATGAATACTATGGTGGAACTTCGACAAATGCATCTCAACTACATTCCGCTGCACCCGCTCAAAATCATCTACCACCACCACAAGATGCATCTACAACAGTCAAAGCTGAAGCACAAACTACCTCAACATCATCTACATCTACTCCAGCAACTCCAATTATTGAAACTGTTCTACCAAGAGTTGATGAGCAAAATCAAAACACAAATCTTCAAGAAGAACCAACAAATAATTAAAACGATGTTGCGTTAGAAGAAGAAGAAGTATTTGAAAACCCGTTTGCAACAGACTCTGCTGAATCTTCTTCAAGGTTACAAGAACCAACTAACACACATTCGTTCAACCCAAGGTACCATTCTACGTTTCAATGGACAAAAGACCATCCAATAGAACAAGTTATTGGTGAACCTTCAAGGCCAGTTCAAACGAGAAGACAACTTGCCACCGATCTCGAATTGTGCATCTACATTTGCTCAATAAGCATAAAAGAACCAAAGAACATTCAGGAAGCAGTGGCAGAATACCCATGGATAGAAGCGATGCAGGAGGAAATTCTTCAGTACCTGTTACATGATAGTTGGGAACATGTTGAAGGACCACTTGATATATGTGTTGTAACACCCCCTAAATTCTCGCAGCGGAAGATTGTGCCACCGGGGTATTACTTCATAGTTCACAGTACAAGTTACAAAAAACGACTCTAAATGAGACGTTTTGAAATAAATTATCATTCGATTAAAATATCAGAGTTTACAAAGAGGTCCCACATGTTTACAAAATGTACAACATAAAAGTTGTAAAGTTTCTCGAATGATAATATATGCATTGTCTTCAAAATTGTTTTTCCGTGCGCCTTCACATGCCAGCTAATTCCTTTCGTACCTGAGAATACATGCTAAAAAGTCAACACAAAGGTTGAGTGAATTCATAGGTTTGTAATACAGTAATGGACAATAAAGTTCATAGTATAATTGCAATGTGCGCAATTATCATCCTGATAGTTATTATTGCTCTAAGCTCATAGCACGCACGACTGACTATATATATATATATATATATATATATATATATATATATATATATATATATATATATATATATATATATCACCGTTCGATATATATATATATTAAACAATTTGCCCAGTGTAGGTACTATGCCGTATACCTAGGAATTCAAATATAATGCGTTTTTGATATCCGTTGTATGATTAACACAAACGGGATTCGTTAATCCCGATAGGCCTATCCACAATATTTGCGCTCACTCGCAACAACAAGTGATTAGTGGTCCATGTTAAGGAGAATTTTGGCAAAAACAACTTAGACATGCATGCAATAATACAATCATGGCTAGCATTCAAATTTCAAGTAATTATCCATAATAAAAGTTTTGGCATGTATCTACCCCAAGGAGTTTATAAAACAATTAATTAAAAGTTAGGGCTATGAACTAACCGTAGTAATCAGTAGTAGTTTAATACAACAGATAGTGTATGGCAAGACCATGATCTTTAACGATAACCTACGACAGTATAGTGATCGCGTCTTAGTATAATGTACAATATGAGTGTACAAGTATATGTAAAGTCATTGACTTGATTAAGATGTTGTACATATATCTTATGTTGTGTAAATGAGTGAAGCATCCTTAAAATGTGATTTGGCTATTAGCCTTTTATAAATAACTTTGTGCTACTATTTGGGCTATCTAAATCTAGAGGTCATGTAGTGGACGTATGAGGAGCCAGGACACTTTAATTCGTAAATCCACAACTCGGCGATACGACACCCCGAAGAGGCCTCTTATGATAATGAAACTCCCTACTATTGTAGGACTTATCATTTATATGTAAAGTATTTGACGAGACAAACATTGTATAAAACCATTTGTCATGTTTCGTCAAATTCTATTGGTAATAGTTATGTGCCGTGAAAAGATTTAGTGTAACACTTATCAAGTCTGAATGTTACTAATTTAGTAGTCAAGTATGTTGTGATGAAATCGCGAACGGCATTTCATAACTTTGTCGAAGTCAAGAAAATGAGTCAATTAATTGAACAAGCCTCAATGACAAGTTTCAGGTCATCAAACCCAAGCTAGCCGTGCGGCTAGACACACAACCTTGAGACAACCAAAGCCATAGCCATCGCTATGACCCGGTTAGAAGACCTTGAGACAACTTCCTTGGCATAGCCTTGGCTATGTCTTAGCCTCAAAGAGGTCAAAATGCCATAAAGACTCTCGAGTCATGACTACTTTTCAGTCTTAAACAAGTCTTAAGCAGGTCTAGTTGGTTTCTATAGTTTCTGGCCTTATTTATTCACTTTCAGGTTACGTGCACGTAAGTTTTGTATAAAACATCATTCTGAGCAATTTTTGTGTTTTACAATTTTGCTGATTTGGAGCAGAAAAGGGTGAAAATCTCGATCTAAAATCGTATCAGAACCCAGCACCATAATTCCTTCTAGTAGTCTTCATTTAACTATAACTTATTAACCACAAGCTCATTTAACATGATTCAAAAGCTCAAAAATCATGTTTTAACATCCTCTACATATTTCTTAAGTTTAGCTGAGTCCAAGTTTCATGATTTCATACTAAAACTTAATACCAATCACTAGTTTCAAACTAGTTAAACCAAAAAGAGTTTCTAACAAGTTTTATCCATCTTTTATGTTATGTACAACATCAATCAAGTCTTATTACATATGAAACTTGTACAAGATATATAACATATCAAAATGATTCAAAGACATTGAAAACTAAATTATAGTCTTACAATTTCTCGGACGAGATACACCAAAAACCAAAGAACCACTAGCCTAAATCTTTGTATCACCAACTATCTTTCAAGTCTTTAACCCCAACTTGTTGTAGCCTATTGAAAACCCTGTGCTTCGACTTCTATTCTACTTCAGCCTTTGGTTCCTTGTATAACTCTTGTTTCAACCTTGCAACCAACAATTCAACACTTGGACCTTGTAAGGATCACCTAAGTCTTCATCTTCTTAGTATAACTTGTATCTTGACTTAAAATAGATGATGGTGTGGAAAACTAGAAGGGGGTGTTGAATAGTTTTACGTCCTTTTAAAATATATAAAAGCAAGTTTGTTTTAAAAAGCTTCGATTCTGATTTATGTGAATTCAATACTTGCACTATATGAACAATTGTATAATAACTAACTAACAAAACTAATATAGTAAAGGTAAATAAATAAGTAATGAGAAGAGTTAGAAAGATCAAACCACAACACAAGGATTTATAGTGGTTCGGCTACAAGGACACCTTCCTTGTTCCTACTCCACTCCCCAAGTCACCTACTCGAGAGTTTTCTTCACTATGTCAACAAACTCCCTTATGGCGGAGAAAACCGTACACACCAATATACACACCAATTTACACACCAATCTACACACCAATCTACACACCAATCTTCACACCAATCTTTTACACACCAATCTTCTACACACCTTCTTCTACACACCAATCTTCTACACACCTTCTTCTACACACCAATCTTCACAACTAACCTACTTCACTACTAATCAACTTCTACTATCTACACAACTTCTATATCTTCTAAACAAATAATAACAATCACAACACAATATTCACAAATGAATATATATATATACACTATGCACAACAACTCTTCAACACTTCTTGAACTTTGTTGTAGAGAGTTCTTCTTTTGCACTTAGAATGAGAATGGATGATGAGGGATTGAATCACTTGAAACAAGGATTAATATACAAATGATCAAAAGGTTTTTGATGAGTTTTAGATGATTGTAGATCTGAAAATTTCGTGCAAAAGGTGGGGAAAAATTTCAGAATTAAGGTGGTATTTATAGGAGAAGAAATCTGACAGTTTCTGACAAGGGAGCGTGGCCGGTCCCCTTAAAGCATGGCCGGCCCCCTTAAAATTAAGGGGACCGCCCCTTATAATTAAGGGGGCCGCCCAACTGTAACGGCCAGAACACTTGTCTTTTAGTGGGGAAAGTTTATTTGGTGAAAAACTAACTGATTTTGGTTAAATATTTGAAATCATATATTTAGTATGATTAAAACATTTTTCCTTATTACCAAAAGTGTTTTTCAAAAATATATAATAAGATTATATAATTAAATAAACTTTTGTATTAATTAATTAAATATTCCTTTGATCATGAGATGTATTAAGCACTTGTTTATTCATACCTTAAGTGATTAAGTTGGATATAATGATATAAACTAGCTTAATACTTGTTTACATAGTAATCATACGATTGACGAGTTTACATTTTGTGATCGTCAAAATATAGAGATATCGGAAAATATAAATAACGTTTTCATACATTATTTATGTCAACAATCTCCCCCTTTTTGATGATTACAAAATTTTAAACTCATTAGTCGAAAGTTAATCTATATCCAAGTATTAGAGTGAGTTTATATCACTTCTCCCCCTTTTTGTGAACATCAAAAAGGTTTATCCCTTGTTAATGGAAGCTCCCCCTTGAAGTAAGCTCCCCCTCGTTTTGAGGCCAAAATGGAATCGAGATATGGATATCTTGCAAAAATATTTAGTAGCAAGCAACATATATATGTATATAGCATGCAAAAGTTTAAACTAAACATAACCATAACATTAATCAAGTGAAATTAATACATCAAGCATTACATCAACAAATGAAACAAGTAATGCTACAAACAAAAGCCTTAAAGGCTTACAATCATCACATAACAAATAAACCAAAGCTTAAACATAAAAGTCCTCTCTAGAGCTTGCCATCCAAAATGGTTTAAGGTACTTTTATTTGTGAGTCACCAAGCATGTTTAATTGGGAGGAATGGATGGTGAACATGGAGATGGTGGTGGAGGAGGAGTGTTTGTTGATTGTGGTGGAGGGGTTGTGTTCATTGTTGGTGGTTGATGCAACATGTTTTCAATATGAGAAAACATGTATTGGATCTCATCTCTTAATCCGAACACAATTGTTCGGTTGTGAATGCAACAAAGGCAAGTGTCTCCATGAGCTTCAAGTAAGCTCCATGGGACGGGGTTATAGGTTGGTGGGTTGATAGGAGATGATGAGAAATGTGCATCAAGAGGTGTTAATGGTGATAATGATAGAGTGAGTGCAAGGGTGGAGTGTTCATTGGTAGGTTGTGATGGTTGAACCATTGGTGGAGAGGATAGGTGGGTGTTTATGTAGTCATTAATGGATGAAGTGGATGGTATGGAGGAAGTAGAATGTCCATTTGTTGAGGGTGTTTTGGAGGGTGCATTTGGTGCACTAGGAGATGAACATTGAGGTTGTGGTGATGGGGTGGTGTTGTCTTCATTTGTAAGATCAATGAAGAGTTGTTTGGGTGGTATAATGACAAGTTTTTGTTTCTTGGCATTGTTTGAATGGGTGGTCCTTGGTGATGACATGATGATGGTTTATGAGTGATGAGGATGATGAATTATGAATTAAACATGCATGGGGATTATATAGTGGGAGAACATGTTTGGAAGTGGAATTATTTTGAAATTGTAATGTTATATTCCAAAATCAGTTTGGTTTTTAAGAGTAATGATAGCTGGGACTAGCAAGAGGGATCACATGATGCAAAAGAAAACAGTGTAAAAACTGTTTCAGATGGCCGGTCCCCTTAAATGGTGGCCGGTCCCCTTAATTTTAAGGGGGCCGCCCTTTATGATTTAAGGGGGCCGCCCATCTGACGACCCAGAAATCAAAAATTTTCAAAAATTTTCTGGAAAGATGTTATGTTCTGGTTTGAATGTGCAGCAAGCTCAATTTGGACACTTCACATTTGTTTTGGTTTATTAGAAAGCATACATGTCATATAGTTATATAACCATTAACTAATCATGCAAACATATATATAGATCAAGAGAGAAACATGCATAAAAATATCAAAGACAATCAAGTTATCATCCTAAACACATATTCAAATAACAAGTATTTCCGAATAAACTTCGGACAAATAGCACACAAGACATAAAAATAAAACATTGTTAAACAAACATAATCCGACCATATCATTTCTTTTTCTTCCCGAAGATACCCTTCAAAGTCTTCCCAATAGATTTGAAGCCACCTCTAACTTCTTCGTGCAAGCTCTTTTGTCTTCTAAGCATCTCGGTAGTTCGTTCATGAAGCACTTCTTCAGTTTGATCACTTGGAGATGGAGTAGAATAGTTGGGATAGTCAAGATCCTCTAAATTGTCAACGAACTCAGAAAACGAAGGGGTACTAGCATCATCGATGTTTTCCTCCTCATCGTCATCATCTTGCCTTGAGGATGATCCATGAAAGCTATGACGACGAGGTTTACCCTTGTCACTTCGAGTTCGTCGAGCTTGTTTTAGAGCTAGAGTACGTAGAGTGGGGTAGATGGACTCATAAATACTATTGTCAAGATCGGGGTAGTACTCGATAACATGACGATAGATACGAGTAAGGAACATTCCATATGGAAGGTTGGCTTTGGGAGTTTTTCTAGCACACTCAATCCGTTTGATAAAGAAGTAGGCCAAATTGTACGGCTTTTCGACAGCTATACAATACAACATGTGAGCAAGGCTAGCCGGGAGATGGTCCCGGTGACCTCCAGTACCAAACGCATTCTCACGAATGAGTTCTTCCCAACGCTTCATGTGTGGGCTTAATTCTTTGAGGAGAAGTTGGTATGGAGAAATTTGAACGTTTTTGGATTTTATTTTTCGACTTGTGGTGGCACGATCTATACCAAGGATTTGACGAATTTCGTCAGGATGAGGAATTTCGTTGAAATAAGGACCGAAGGTTGGTCGATAGCGATTAAGAGATTCGAGGTCCCACTCGTTTGTGAAAACGGCTTGACCTCTAAAAGGAATTTGGAGGATATGACCAAATTGTTCGAGAGTGAGGGTGATAAATTCATTTTGAATCATGAAAGAGATGGTGATGAAACCAAGATCATTGGTTTGGACGGTGACTTGGCTATAGAAATCCATTATGAAACGAGGAATGATAGGTTCATTTATTTCATAAAGACAATTGAAGTTGATGCTTGTAAACACGCGATTTATGTAGTCGGATTGAGCAAAAGCAAGATCTACTACACGTCCCTCATGAATATTTCTATCTTCAATTTGACGATAGATAAGTCCAATGGAAGGAGATGTGGTAGGGAGTTGAGAAACTTTGGGAATGTAGTTTTTAGTGTGAGAAAGATCTTCGGTAGTTGCTTTGGGCATTTTCACCTAAACACATCAACAATACAAAAAGACCAAAATAAATATAAGGAAAGATAAAAGTATATGTTTATTGTTAAGGCTTATGTTGGAACGTAAACATACTTCGTCACTAATCCTAAGAAGTAGATTACCATGTTCCTTAATGTTATTTTTAACTCGTTCTAGATATATTTTACGAAGTTTAATGGGTGGTTATGGACAAATCCAAACGCCCTTTAAACATCTATATATATATCATGAAATTTGCTAGATTTACATTAAATTGTAAAACTAGCTATTTCTTGCGAGTTTCTTATGCATGTAATTTGTTTTTGAAAAAGATGGTTTGTATTTTTACTTAAAAATGTCATTTTTAGTAGTAAACCAAACGCTTCCTTAACTAGTGACTTATAACTCAAGTGCGTCAATATACATATGAATTATATATCTTGACGAGTTCGATAAACAATTTTAAGGTTTATAATTATAACAAAGTTTTATAAAAATTATAATGACTATGTTTTGATATTATTTGGACATAATCCAAACACCCCTATATTGTGAACCAACATAGTTTTTCTTAGTCGAAAAAAAATGTAATTTCAAGTTTTACAAGTTACACAAGTATAATGTAATTAGTTTTAACACGTTTTCAAATCATTATTCAACAATAAGTTTGCTAAAATTTTTGAAAAGGAGTGTATGAAATTTTTCAAAAGTTTTCGACATGATAGTTTATAATAACTAGTTTCTAGTGTTAATCAATCATCCTAATCCTATGGGAAGCATTTAGTTATGAATAATTAAAGCTTAATTTGAAAGAAATTGTGAATTTGAAGAGTTTTATAAAAACATGCATAATCATGAGTATGATCGAATATGGTGGAATTAGATGAAATGTGTTATGAAAAACTTACAATATGTAGTGGTGATTGTGTTAGATGAATTTGCCCTTTGCGAATTAACTCGAATTATGTGATTTGGAAGTGATTTTAGGTGTTTTTGGGTTTTGAATTTCGTCACAGCAGAAGCAGGGAAAGAGAGGGATGAAAAAGTGGAGTGTTTGGCAAAAGGAAGAAAGGGAAAAACGGGTTGAGCTCTCAGAGGGCCGGTCCCCTTAAACATTAAGGGGGCCGCCCTTGTATTTGCTGCCGGTCCCCTTAAACATTAAGGGGGCCGCCCTTAAAATTTTTATTTTTCAAGTTTTGGTTTCTGGAACAAACAAGAAAATATTTATATATATATACTAGATTTATATTTAATCAAAAATACGTTGAAGAATATACGCACGAGAGGAATTACTTGACATTTTTACTTGACATTTTGTCAATAAAATTTTCTTGATCGTTTCGGATGAAATTCATCAAGTTGTCAAGCAAACGAGAAAGTTGTGGAAGGTTTATAAGTGTATATATATATATATATATATATATATATATATATTTTATATAGTATGGGCTTATAAGACGAGAAAGTAGGAGGGAGACGTATGCAACGGAAGCCGGGAGTTTGTTTCATCCATAGATTTTTCGACTCATCTCACTTCATCAGCATGAGTGTTGATTGAACATTAAAGTTCAATAAGGCAAATGGGGAAAAGAAATGTTCGTAAACGAACAATCTCTAGTTCTAGAAAATCAACAAATGAATTTCCTAGGTTATAAGATCCTAAATATAGCTAAGTGTATATATATATATATATATATATATATATATATATATATATATATATATATATATATATATATATATATATATATATATATATATATATATATGTATATATGTATATTTAGATATAATATAGTTAAAAAAATAGAGATTAATAAGTCAAGTA
Organism: Artemisia argyi; assembly: GCA_030686995.1. Classification (NCBI taxonomy): domain Eukaryota; kingdom Viridiplantae; phylum Streptophyta; class Magnoliopsida; order Asterales; family Asteraceae; genus Artemisia; species Artemisia argyi. The sequence continues at coordinate 42,014,283 of CM060683.1, read as the reverse complement.
AAATCACATAAATATAACACACTAAACTAAGCATGCATTTCTAGACAAGGAACTTAAAAGGAAATGTGTACCTTTTGTCTTTAATGCGTTAATCTTCAAGGTCTTCAAGAAGTAAATCGGACAAGAGGTGACAATGAAAAGTTCCATGTTTGGATGCCGAATATTATTTACGTTGGTGCCCATTGTTTCATTTGTCCAAAGTTATTTGGTCCGAAAATGTTTTGTATTTGACTTGGATGCATATAAGGTGGAAACATTCCCCACGGATTGAAGTTCCACATTTGTTGATTATAGTTCAAGTTTCGTCTATTATGGTTTGTTCTTGGTTGAGGTGTTTTAGGTCTAGGATAAGAATTATTTGGTTTCCTAGGTGGTGGAGTTTTAGATCTTGTTTTAGATTTAGATGATCCAACTTCGATTTTTAAAGATGGTTTATAAAATGGTTTTATTTCTTCATTACTAGCGATAGGTATTATTTTATTTTTTATGAGCAAATGTTTAGGATTAAGTATTGAAGGTTTTGGTTCATTTTCAAATTTAACGTTTTTAGCTCCACTTGTTGAAGATTCAGTTGAGTTAAATCCTAGTCCGGTTTTATCTCCTGATATTCTTTGAATACTTATAATTTTACTAAGTGAGTTACTACTATTTTCAAATTTATCAAGTTTACAAATTTCATCCTTAAGTATGTTGTTTTCACTTTTAAGCTCTTGACATGTTTTACATTCTTCAACAATTTCTTTTCCTTTTTCAAGTTGATGTATTTTAATTTTTAGTTCAAGCACTTCATTTTCTAGTTGGTTGTTTATGTATTTTAGTGATTTATTTTTAGCCATAACTAGTTGTCCTATTTTACATAATCTATTGTATTCACTATCTAAATCTTTTTCATCTAATGATAGATTTTCATCACTAAAGTATTCGGATTCGGAACGTACCTCACTTGATGATTTGGCCATGAGACACTTTTCATCCTTTGTTGTTTCATTCTCATCTTCATCACTATCACTCCAAGCACCTCCAACAAATGCTCTTTGATTTTGATCTCTTGTCATCATTGGACATTTTCCAATGAGGTGATTCGGATCACCACACTTGAAACACTTTCTCTCATTCTTGCTATACTTGTCATCATTATTCTTTTGAGGTGTTCTTCTTTCATCGTGTGGTTGTCTAACGAATCTCCCTCGCCTTTTGAAGAATTTCTTGAAATCTCTTACGGCCATGGCATATTCTTCGTCATCACTATCGGAAGATGAGCAATCTTCGTTGTTAAATTCCTTTCTAGCTTTCAAGGCGATTGACTTGCTTTGTTCACGTTTTTCTTTAACCATTTCGGAGTCCTTCTTTATAATTGCTTCATAGACTTTCAAATTTCCAATTAATTCGTCAAGTTGTAGCGTTGACAAATTCTTTGATTCTTCAATGGCCGTCACTTTAGCTCGCCATTTTGGGTGAAGAGCTCTAAGAAGCTTCCTAACAAAATTCTTACTAGAAAAATTCTCATCAAGTGCTTTTAAACTTGTGATGATAGTGTTAAATCTAGCAAAAGCATTATCAATTGATTCCTCTTCCGGAATCGTGAATTGTTCATATTGTTGAACAAGTAGATCAATTTTATTATCTTTGACTTGATTATTACCTTGGTGAGTTATTAATAAAGAGTTCCAAATTTCTTTTGCGGTTTCACACATAAAGATCCTTTCGTACTCTTTACGTGGTAGCGCATTGTAAATAACCATTTTTGCTTCATTATTTTTAGCAAGTTTTCTTTTTAAATCATCATTTTGTTTTTCAAAAGGTACGATTTCATCTTTCTTAGTTTCAGGGTTATTTTGAATAGGTAAAAAATCACCATTGGTAATGATATGCCAAAGATCTAGATCTTTTGATTTTACATAAGTTTCGAATCGATTTTTCCAGTATAAAAATCCATCACTCTCAAATAGTGGTGGTCTTTGCATAGATTGCCATTCTAAATATTTTTCAGATTCCATAGATCGTTACAAGTTTTAAAATACAATATATTTTAAAAATCTTGCTAGACGTGGCTCTGGTACCAATTGTGGAAAACTAGAAGGGGGGGTTGAATAGTTTTACGTCCTTTTAAAATATATAAAAGCAAGTTTGTTTTAAAAAGCTTCGATTCTGATTTATGTGAATTCAATACTTGCACTATATGAACAATTGTATAATAACTAACTAACAAAACTAATATAGTAAAGGTAAATAAATAAGTAATGAGAAGAGTTAGAAAGATCAAACCACAACACAAGGATTTATAGTGGTTCAGCTACAAGGACACCTTCCTTGTTCCTACTCCACTCCCCGAGTCACCTACTCGAGAGTTTTCTTCACTATGTCAACAAACTCCCTTATGGCGGAGAAAACCGTACACACCAATATACACACCAATTTACACACCAATCTACACACCAATCTACACACCAATCTTCACACAAATCTTCACACCAATCTTTTACACACCAATCTTCTACACACCTTCTTCTATACACCAATCTTCTACACATCTTCTTCTACACACCAATCTTCACAACTAACCTACTTCACTACTAATCAACTTCTACTATCTACACAACTTCTATATCTTCTAAACAAATAATAACAATCACAACACAATATTCACAAATGAATATATATATACACTATGCACAACAACTCTTCAACACTTCTTGAACTTGGTTGTAGAGAGTTCTTCTTTTGCACTTAGAATGAGAATGGATGATGACGGATTGAATCACTTGAAACAAGGATTAATATACAAATGATCAAAAGGTTTTTGATGAGTTTTAGATGATTGTAGATCTGAAAATTTCGTGCAAAAGGTGGGGAAAAATTTCAGAATTAAGGTGGTATTTATAGGAGAAGAAATCTGACAGTTTCTTACAAGGGAGCGTGGCCGGTCCCCTTAAAGCATGGCCGGCCCCCTTAAAATTAAGGGGACCGCCCCTTATAATTAAGGGGGCCGCCCAACTGTAACGGCCAGAATACTTGTCTTTTAGTGGGGAAAGTTTATTTGGTGAAAAACTAATTGATTTTGGTTAAATATTTGAAATCATATATTTAGTATGATTAAAACATTTTTCCTTATTACCAAAAGTGTTTTTCAAAAATATATAATAAGATTATATAATTAAATAAACTTTTGTATTAATTAATTAAATATTCCTTTGATCATGAGATGTATTAAGCACTTGTTTATTCATACCTTAAGTGATTAAGTTGGATATAATGATATAAACTAGCTTAATACTTGTTTACGTAGTAATCATACGATTGACGAGTTTACATTTTGTGATCGTCAAAATATAGAGATATCGGAAAATATAAATAACGTTTTCATACATTATTTATGTCAACAGATGGTGATGGTGCTATTATATTGTACGGATGGAAAGGGAGAACAAGAGGGAATTTACTTGCTTTCTTTTATCAAAGAACTAGTAAATTAAATGGTGTAATTGGTGTTCTGGTATTGCTTGTCTACGCAAAAGAGAGCAAAAGGGATGGAAATGAGATTTCTTTTCTATGTGTAAAATAAAAGTAAGATAAGTGATGAGGTGTTGGTGTAATTACTTAGCATGAAAGGTTTCGAAATATCTGATGACATGTGTATGTATAAGTAAAATAAACGTGGCATGTGTAGAAGTAAAGTAGGAATTTGATGTAAATATTGCATAGATATTTATACATATATTGATAGTTTAGTGATTAGGGGGTATAATTTGGTTCCGGTAATTATTAATGTTAAGCTCTTAAGTCATGAAACTTAAAACCGGATAACGTAAAAATGTCAAAACTTATCAATATACTCCAACTATATTAGATGTGTGATAAGTTTAACGGAGAGCGTATACATTGATAAAACCTGATAACGTAGGTTTGAGTACGCGTATTATGTAAAGAGTATAATGTTTACGTAAAAATAACAAGGTGGCAATAGTTCATATAAAATATGACTATTAGTGAAATATGAGTATTTTGAACACATAGACTCATCCTAGTCTTGTGTTTGTTGCGGGAAAAGTTTACACGGTTAAACTTTCGTTATTACTTATAAAAGTAATTTAAATATTAAAAGTAATATTATATGACGTAAAATAAATAATAATCAAATCAATTTGCTTGTTGAGTTTATTGTTGTGTCGGCACACGTTGTATGCGATTTTTATGTTTTGCGAGATATCCTCTCATTAAATAGACAGAGGTGAACGAAAACATTTAGAGAGTAATAATTCGAAGCAGAGTAAATTATTTAACTTGGGAAGTTACTGGTTAACTACCGATTACAGTATTTGCTTTTACGTTACAGTAAAAGTGAAGTAGTCAAAAGTCAAAATCAAAGGGCAAAATAGTCATTTTGCTTTATGAAAATTTACGGGTTGCTACAGCCTCCACCAGTTAAGGGAATCATGTCCTCATGATTTAATTTGTGTTATGAGTTGACGAAGTGCCCGAGAAGAGGTGGGGGTACTTCTTTAAGGGAACTTCATGATGAAGTTCAGTGAGTGTTATCTACTAACGGTGTGCGTGAGAAAAGATGGGAGTACTCGTGACACATTTGGTCTTCACACTCCCACTTGAATTCGAGTCCCTGCTAAAGTTCCAAAGAACTTTGATAATAGGAATGCGACTTTACTTATGTCATTTGATCTCACGGTCCATGATCTTGATTCGTTAATCTAGATCTTTTCCAGAGGAATAGTAAGTGTCTCATCAGTATGACACTTCTTCGGATTGCACAACGGAAAGACGTTGTGTACGCTACTAAGTTCAGGTGGTAGCTCAAGTATGCAAGATACTAGACCAATCCTAATTAGGATCTTGAATAGTCCGATGTTGAGATGTCTGGGAAAAGGTGTAGGTATTTGTCGTGAAGTCTAACCTCCCCGGTGAAATCAGGAACTCCTTTAAAGTTTTTATGGGTGAGCAAGAATGCTTTGATTAATATTAGGATACAATTAAAGGGTCTAACATTCAGGGCCAGTTAAAGGCGCCGCAGGACTGAATATTGTACCAGTAGTTAAAGGCTGCTCTTACATGGATTTCATGAGCGGCAAGCTCAGAAATTTCAAAAGCACAAAAGGAGTGGTTTGTTTGGCACGTTAGTTTGAGAGTACAAAGTCAGTGTTTCTAATCAGCAGATGTGCTGAAGACTACAAAGTCAAGCATGCCACAAGCATACTTCTGAACAATGCTTTGTCATGTTAGGATGTTGTTGCTCAATCATTGAGAATGCTTACAAGCTTGCATAGACTAAGTTCAAGAAGTTATGAATCAAAAGTATTACCCTCAAAATGAGGTGTAAGAAATGCAGATGATATTTTCTTGCTGCCAGTGGTGTTGATATCACGACTTATATCCATTGCTTTCAAGAGTTGGCAGTAGCGTACCCAATGATAGTCTCAACCAATGAGAAGTTATGAGAAAAGTTCATCTGAGAACTTCCATTCAGTTTTCAAGAGAAGGTAACTTCGTTTGATCCATTCATACAGGATGAAGCAATTTAGATGTCTTGCCACCAAGTGGATCAAGTTGTACAAGCTTGGACTGCTCAAGTATCCAATAACGCCAAAAATAACAACAGTAACAACAACAATAACAAACGGTGTGGGAAGGTGGAGAATGAGAGCATTTCAAGAAACAATGTCTCTAAAATAATGGCTAACAAAATGGGAGGAGCACGTGAGAGAGCTTATGTGTAAGCGTCCATGCAGCTAAGTAAGGTAGGCATCTGACGTACTCAAGTAAATAGGCGGAATATTGTACTCGGTTTGTTAGTCAAGAGTATAACGTACAAGTCTGCTAACTCAATAAATAGCTCATGATTGTAAGGATTTGTAATAACAAAAGTGATAACTTAAGAATGAACTCAGGTAGTTCAAATTAGGTCTTAAGATTTCTGTTGGGTGGTAGAACACTGATGATTCTCGAGTTTGAGTTTATACTCATGTCATATCAGATACAAATAAGCCCACTTATTTATAATTCATTATCTACATAGAGAGGCGTCCCAAACAATGTAAATAAAGAAATATAAATTTATGGTTCGGCGATTCACAATTTCTTTATTTAAATAAAAAGGCGTCCCAATTTATTCAAATAAGGATATTCCAGATCATCCTACTTAAGAATTCCCGACACAACACTCATACTTAACCAATGAGTTACAAGGCGGTGTATCACGAGATGTCGTAGGTGTTCCAAGAGTACGGAATGAATGTTCACACTCATCCTCGGTGACGAGGAGTAACACAATCAGATAAAATCATCATAGCATTCAAAAGAGTTGATGAGTTCATAGTTGTGAAATAGTTTTCTCACAATGTTTGAGAAATACCAGAGAGACCATTGTGAAACTCACAATGTCGGAGAAATATATAAGACCATTGTGTACCTCACAATGTATGAAAAATAGATAAGACTATCATGTGTGTCTCAATTTATGAGAAATAGATAAGACTATTGTGTGTCTCTCAATGTATGAGAAATAGATAAGACTATTGTGTGTCTCTCAATGTATGAGATATATCTAAGTCAATTGTATATCTTACGATGCCTGAGATATATGAATAAACAAGTTGTGAATCTTACAATATCTGAGATATGTGAACAAACAAGTTGTGTATCTCACAATGTTTGAGATATATGAATAAGCAACTTGTGTATCTCACTATGTCAGAGATACATGAATAAGCAAGTTGTGTATCTCACGATGTTGGAGATATATATAAGTCAATTGTATATCTCACGATGTCTGAGATATAAGTATGACCATTGTAACTACTACAATGTCATGAGAAAATTTCATTGATCACAATAAAATGTATATGATCAAGGAAATCTGGTTGTGCCGTAATGCCTTCAAGTAGACATACGCAGTCATGTTTAGTCAACCGTTTATATAAATAGTCTGTATACGAATAATACAGTATTGTGTTAAGGACTAAGCATGGCGCACGGAATGTTGAAGACAATAATGCGTTATACGGGTTAAACATAAGATGTAGTTATAGTCTAGGTTCATATGGAACCTGATTCTCTATAATTATAGCTCTAATACCAATCTGTAACACCCCCAAAATTATCGCAGCGGAAGATTGTGTCACCGGGGTATTACTTCATAGTTCATAGTACAAGTTACAGAAAAGGACTCTAAATGAGACGTTTTGAAATAAATTATCATTCGATTAAAATATCAGAGTTTACAAAGAGGTCCCACATGTTTACAAAATGTACAACATAAAAGTTGTAAAGTTTCTCGAATGATAATATATGCATTGTCTTCAAAATTGTTTTTCCATGCGCCTTCACATGCCAGCTAATTCCTTTCGTACCTAAGAATACATGCTAAAAAGTCAACAAAAAGGTTGAGTAAATTCATAGGTTTGTAATACAGTAATGGACAATAAAGTTCATAGTATAATTGCAATGTGCGCAATTATCATCCTAATAGTTATTATTGCTCTAAGCTCATGGCACGCACGACTGACTATATATATATATATATATATATATATATATATATATATACACACACACACACACACACACACACATATATATATATATATATATATATATATATATATATATATATATATATATATATATCACCGTATGATATATATATTAAACAATTTGCCCCGTGTAGGTACTATGCCGTATACTTAGGAATTCAAATATAGTGCATTTTTGATATCCGCAATATGATTAACATAAATGGGATTCGTCAATCCCGATAGGCCTATCCACAATATTTGCGCTCACTCGCAACAACAAGTGATTAGTAGTCCATGATAAGGGGACTTTTGGCATAAACAACTTAAATATGCATGCAATAATACAATCAATGCTAGCATACAAATTTCAAGTAATTGTCCATAATAAAAGTTTTGGCATGTATCTCCCCCAAGGAGGTTATAAAACAATTAATTAAAAGTTGGGGCTATGAACTCAGCGTAGTAATCAGTAGTAGTTTAATACAGCAGATAGTGTATGGCAAGACCATGATCTTTAACGATAACCTACGAGAGTATAGTGATCGCGTCTTAGTATGATGTACAATATGAGTGTACAAGTATATGTAAAGTCATTGACTTGATTAAGATGTTGTACATATATCTTATGTTTTGTAAATGAGTGAAGCATCCTTAAAATGTGGTTTGGCTATTAGCCTTTTATAAATAACTTTGTGCTACTATTCTGGCTATCAAAATCTAGAGGTCCTATAGTGAACGTATGAGGAGCCAGGACACTTTAATTCGTAAATCCACAACTCTGCAATACGACACCCCGAAGAGGCCTCTTAGGATAATGAAACTCCCTACTATTGTTGGACTTATCATTTATATGTAAAGTATTAGACGAGACAAACATTGTATAAAAACATTTGTCATGTTTCGTCAAAGACTATTGGTAATAGTTATGTGCCATGAAAAGATTTAGTGTAACACTTATCAAGTCTGAATGTTACTAATTTAGTAGTCAAGTGTGTTGTGATGAAATCGCTAACGGCGTTTCATAACTTTGTCGAAGTCAAGAAAATGAGTCGATTAATTGAACAAGCTTCAATGACAAGTTTCGGGTCATCAAACCCAAGCTAGCCGTGCGGCTAGACTGTTAGAGTTTGACAATCAAATAACACATAATGCGGAAGCTAGGATCAAGTATAACACATATAAAGATTAACTAAAATATAAATAGTAACGTACCCGATGCACTTCAATAAACCTTGAATCTTGTGTATAATAGATCAATGATAAACCCCTTACCGTTTTGTTTATTGATCTCTTGATAATTACTATAGTGAGTAATTACCTCGTTCTTGTACACACAAACTACCAACGAATAAAAGGTTATGCAAGTAACAAACACTTGTTTTTGTTTATAACAAAAATCGACCCAAACACCCTTTAGGGTTGTTGTGCCGATCGGCCAAGAAAGAAAAGAGGAGAGAAAAGCTTTTAGGGTTTTGTGTGTATGCACAAAAGATGCGAAAGCTTTACCCTAGGCCTTGTATATATACTATTGTAATCTTGGGGAGCAAGCAAGGCTTGGGTCGACCCTCCCTTGGGCTTGATCGACCGGCCATACATCCACAAGGGTGTTCCGGATCCTTCTTGCTTTCCAAATTACATTCTAGTCCTTTTCCTTTCGTGACTAATGATAGTTAATACTTACAGTTAATATTTAACGATCATTAAGTCCCTCAAGTGTTAACTTAAATATATATTCGATACATATATCATATATATTAAATATACTTTTATTCTTGTTTTTAATGTTTGCAATCCCGAAGTCTCGGGTTCGATACTATTCATTTACTTATTAATATTTATACGTAACTTTTAACAACTCCCACTCGTATATCTATTAATAGTAAAATGACATTGGTTGGCGTCTTGCAACACTCCAATGCCCCCAGTTCGACTCGAGCTAGGTTTCCTGAAAAACCTTTAATGATTCATCATTATAATTATCCTTTCGTTACTAATACTACATTAATAAAGATGTGAGGTTCTTTATTAAATTCTGTTTCTCGTCTCTTTATGATTGAACAAAATTACCAAAACATCTGAATGTATTCCAGATAGACTTTGGGCGTGGCCACGCAAACATTTTGTCAACCCTACGAGGGGCCCAGTAGTACTAAACTTCTGAACAAATCAGAAGGAACAAATTCTCTCTTGACTACAAGAATAACCAATGAACTTCGTAACACTTCTGAAAACAACCCTTATGACTTCCAATTACGGTAAGCGGTAGATTGCTCCACAGAAATGCACTACATCCATGACACTTATCTGGTATCTTAAGTCTGAGGATAACTTTAAATATGATTCTCACATTAAATATTAAATCATATTGTTGGGATAAGTCCAATACTCAATTCATTGAATATCATGTGAAATTGGTATGACTACGCATCAATATACTTTCAAGTATATTCTTAACCAATACTCAAAATTGTCTTAGTTTAATGATATTCCCATATCATTAATCGACAATGGACAATTTAGAATAATAACTTATTTATGGATCTTAAACATGCAAATATAGGATATATTATTAAGACAATGAATAAATAAACATAAACAATACTTTATTTCATTAAAATAATAATTGTACATTACATCCCTTATCCAAATACTAATCACAAATGGGCATGAAACTTTCAGCTAATTTAAGTCCTATTCCTTCAGCATGCTTGTAAAGCTTGGTGCCAGGCAAAGGCTTTGTAAATTGATCTGCTAAGTTTTCATCTGTGTGTCTATTTCACCTATTTCGACTTGTTCTCGAACATAGTGATGCTTAATTGGGAAATGTCTGGTGCCTTTCGTGATTCTAGGTTCATTGGAAAATGTAATTGCAGCCGAGTTGTCACAATACATTTTCATAGGCCGTTGAATCGAAGGCATAACCCCTAGCCCTGAAACGAACTTCCTAATCCAAACAGCTTCCATTGCAGCTTCTGAAGCAACTATATATTCACTTTCTGTAGCAGACATCGCTAGTACACTCTGCTTTCTGCTCCTCCAATCCAGAGCTCCGCCATTAATGACAAAAACATAACCAGTCTGAGACTTCGTATCATCTTTATCACCTTTCCAAGAAGCATCGCAGTAACCTGTAACATCAAGTTCTGCAGATGGAGTACCCCCATAAACTAAGAACATCTCTTTAGTAGCCCTAAGGTACTTAAGAATATTCTTAACAGCAGTCCAGTGTTTCTCACCTGGATTCTGCTGATATCGACTGGTTAAATTCTGAGCAAACGCCACATCAGGCCTTGTGCTTTTCACCGCATACATAATAGATCCCACAGCTGAAGCATAAGGAACTCTCTTCATGCATTGCACCTCTTCAGGTGTTGAAGCACATACTTTCTCGCTCAAGCCATGTTGTTCTTGCATCGGCAAATATCCTTTCTTGGAGTTTTGCATATTGAATCTCTTCAATATTTTATTGATGTGAGCACTTTGGCTTAATCCAATTAATCGCTGAGATCTATCTCTATATATCTTGATTCCCAGAATAAATGCAGCTTCCCCTAAATCTTTCATAGAAAAACAAATTCCAAGATATGCCTTAACCTTTTGCAAACTTGGAATGTCGTTTCCCATGATCAATATGTCATCGACATATAATATAAGGAAAATTACATTACTCCCACTCGCTTTGTGATATACACATGGCTCATCAAGATTTTGAGTGAATCCATACTTCTTAATTTCACTATCAAATCTCTTATTCCATTGTCGTGATGCTTCCTTCAAACCATAAATGGATCTTTTAAGCTTGCATACACGATTTGGGAATTCTGGATTCACAAACCCCTCAGTCTGCGCCATATAGATGTCTTCATCTAGGCGACCATTTAAGAATGCGGTTTTGACATCCATTTTCCAAATCTCATAGTCATAGTAAGCGGCTATGGCTATAAGAATCCTAATAGCCCTTATGTCAGCTACAGGAGAAAAGGTCTCCTCATAGTTAACACCAAAAGTTTGAGTATAGCCTTTAGCTACCAAACGGGCCTTATAGGTGTGTACAATGCCATCCATATCAGTCTTTTTCTTGTAGAGCCATTTACTCCCAACTAACTTGGCACCCGGAGGTAGGTCTACTTCTTCCCAGACTTCATTGTCTTCCATGGATTGCATTTCCCCATTCATAGCAACCTACCATTTTCCTTTTCAGGACCATTCATGGCGGCTTTATAACTTGTAGGTTCATCAAGATCTCCTACCAAGTTATCATCACACTCCATGTTAAGACATAGACGTGTTGGTGCTTTCACAGTTCTAGATGACCTGCGAATGGGAATCACTTCAACTTCATGTGGAGGACCTAAACTTTCAGGTTCATCAGGAAGTTGGCTAGTGTTTTCAGAAGGTGCTACATCTTCATGATCGTCTTCCAGATCATATACTCTCCTACTGAATTCTTGAGATATGAGCTCTTTTTCAAAGAAGTCTCTATACCTTGCAACAAAAACTTTGTTCTCAGTTGGGTAATAAAAGTAGTAACCCATAGTTTCCTTAGGGTATCCTACGAAGATGCACTTCACAGATCTTTGTTGGAGTTTCTCTGCTGAGTCATGTTTAACATACGCCTCACAACCCCAGACCTTTAGATAAGACAAGTTAGGAGCTTTTCCAGTCCATAACTCATATGGAGTCTTATCAACCTTCTTTGTTGGAACCATATTAAGAATGGGAACCGCAGATTCTAAGGCACAACCTTGAGACAACCAAAGACATACCCATCGCTATGACCTGGTTAGAAGACCTTGAGACAACTTCCTTGGCATAGCCTTGGCTGTGTCTTAGCCTCAAAGAGGTCAAAACTCCATAAAGACTCTTGAGTCATGACTACCTTTCAGTCTTAAACAAGTCTTAAACAGGTCCAGTTGGTTTCTGTAGTTTCTGGCCTTATTTATTCAATTTCAGGTTACGTGCACGCAGTTTTTGTATAAAACATCATTCTGAGCAACTTTTGTGTTTTACAATTTTGCTGATTCAGAGCAGAAAAGGGTGAAAATCTTGATTTAAAATCGTATCAGAACCCTTTTTTGTTCCAGCACCATAATTCCTTCTAGTAGTCTTCATTTAACTATAACTTTTTAACTACAAGCTCATTTAACATGATTCAAAAGCTCAAAAATCATGTTTTAACATCCTCTATATATTTCTTAAGTTTAGGTGAGTCCAAGGTTCATGATTTCATACTAAAACTTAATACCAATCACTAGTTACAAATTAGTTATACCAAAAAGAGTTTCTAACAAGTTTTATCCATCTTTTATGTTATGTACAACATCAATCAAGTCTTATTACATATGAAACTTGTACAAGATATATAACATATCAAAATGATTGAAAGACATTGAAAACTAAATTATAGTCTTACAAATTCTTGGATGAGATACACCAAAAACCCAAGAACCACTAGCCTAAGTCTTTGTATCACCAACTATCTTTCAAGTCTTTAACCCCAACTTGTTGTAGCCTATTGAAAACCCTGTGCTTGGACTTCTATTCTACTTCAGCCTTTGGTTCCTTGTATAACTCTTGTTTCAACCTTGCAACCAACAATTCAACACTTGGACCTTGTAAGGATCACCTAAGTCTTCATCTTCTTAGTATAACTTGTATCTTGACTTAAAATAGATGATGGTGATGGTGCTATTATATTGTACGGATGGAAAGGGAGAACAAGAGGGAATTTACTTGCTTTCTTTTATCAAAGAACTAGTGAATTAAATGGTGTAATTGGTGTTCTGGTATTGCTTGTCTACGGCAAAAGAGAGCAAAAGGGATGGAAATGAGATTTCTTTTCTATGTGTAAAATAAAAGTAAGATAAGTGATGAGGTGTTGGTGTAATTACTTAGCATGAAAGGTTTCGAAATATCTGATGACATGTGTATGTATAAGTAAAATAAACGTGGCATGTGTAGAAGTAAAGTAGGAATTTGATGTAAATCTTGCATAGATATTTATACATATATTGATAGTTTAGTGATTAGAGGGTATAATTTGGTTCCGGTAATTATTAATGTTAAGCTCTTAAGTCATGAAACTTAAAACCGGATAACGTAAAAATGTCAAAACTTATCAATATACTCCAACTATATTAGATGTGTGATAAGTTTAACGAAGAGCGTATACGTTGATAAAACCTGATAATGTAGGTTTGAATACGCGTATTATATAAAAGGGTATAATGTTTATGTAAAAATAACAAGGTGGCAATAGTTCATATAAAATATGACTATTAGTGAAATATGAGTATTTTGAACACATAGACTCATCCTAGTCTTGTGTTGGTTGCGGGAAAAGTTTACACGGTTAAACTTTCGTTATTACTTATAAAAGTAATTTAAATATTAAAAGTAATATTATATGACATAAAATAAATAATAATCAAATCAATTTGCTTGTTGAGTTTATTGTTGTGTCGGCACACGTTGTGTGCGATTTTTATGTTTTGTGAGATATCATCTCATTAAATAGACATAGGTGAACGAAAACATTCAGAGAGTAATAATTCGAAGCAGAGTAAATTATTTAACTTGGGAAGTTACTGGTTAACTATCGATTACAGTATTTGCTTTTACGTTATGGTAAAAGTGAGGTAGTCAAAAGTCAAAAGTCAAAGTCAAAGGGCAAAATAGTCATTTTGCTTTAGGAAAATTTACGGGTTGCTACACGTGTTCTTGATCTCAAGTGGTTGTGGAAGGTTATCCACAAGAAGAAGGGATAGATTTCGAAGAATCATTCGTGCCTGTAGCTAGACTTGAAGTAGTCCAAATTTTCTTAGCCTATGCAGCTCACAAAAACATCACAGTCTATCAGATGGACATTAAGACAGCTTTCTTGAATGGAACTCTGAAAGAAGAAGTGTATGCGAGTCAGCTAGAAGGATTCGTTGACAAAGAACATCCAAACTACGTCTACAAGCTTAAGAAAGCCATTTATGGTTTAAAACAACCTCCAAGAGCGTGGTATGACGAACTATCATCTTTCTTGCTCAAAAACAATTTCCCCGACAGAACAGTTGATGACACCTTGTTTATCAAAAAATTCAAAGATGACATTTTGATTGTTCAGATTTACGTGGACGACATTTTCTTTGGGTTCACTAATCCGAATCATTCAAAACATTTTGAAAATCTCATGAAAAGCAAATTTGAAATGTCCATGATGGGGGAACTAAAATTCTTTCTTGGTTTACAAATACATCAATCCCCTCGTGGTATTTTTATCAATCAAGCTAATTATACAATAGAGATTTTGAAAAAACATGGAATGGAAAACTATGATTCTGTTGGTACACCAATGGTCACTTCACCAAAAATAGGTGCTGATTTGTTTGGGAAACCCATCGATCTGAAGAAATATCGGAGCATTATCGGTTCTCTCATGTACCTAACTGCTAGTCGACCCGATATTCAATTTGTTGTTTGTTTGTTAGCACGGTTTCAGGCAAATCCTACCGAACAACACCTCAAAGAGGTTAAATGGATCCTTCGGTACCTACGAAGCACCATTAACATGGGACTTTGGTATCCGAAGGATTCGGGGTTTAATCTAACAGCATTTTTAGATGCCGACCATGCCGGTGATCAAGTTTCAGCAAAGAGTACATCTGGGGGAGCACAATTTTTGGGTGAAAAGCTAGTAAGCTGGTCGTCAAAGAAACAGGATTGTACTGCGCTATCAACCGCTAAAGCCGAGTATGTGTCTCTATCGGCGTGTTGTGCCCAAGTTCTTTGGATGAGGACACAACTCACAGATTATGGCTTTACTTTTGACAGAATACCTATGTATTGTGACTCAAAAAGTGCCATAGCCATCTCGTGCAATACTGTACAACACTCAAATACGAAGCATATCAAAGTCCGTTACCATTTCATCAAAGAGCACGTAGAAGAGGGTACTATTGAATTATTTTTGTTAAGACTGATTACCAACTCGCCGATCTATTTACTAAAGCCCTTCCAAAAGAACGGTTTGACTATTTAGTTCGACGAATTGGCATGCGTAGCCTAACTCCTGAGGAGCTAGAACGTCTTCTCGAATCTTCTTGAAAAATGTTTTTAAAAACGCTTCGCTGTAAATATTTTTGAAAAAAACAAAATACAAAATTTGAAAAACCAACAAAAACAAAATACAAAAATAGAAAACTTTCAAAAAAAAATACAAAAACAATATAAAATCAAAAAATCCAAAAATATTCTTCTCACGACATGTCTCTCGTATAAATCAATATTCTTTACATTTCTAGAAATGTCATTTAATAATGATACGGACATGTACAGATGCTTGAACGGGAGTTCTTTTTAATGTTTTTCTAAAACATGTCGTTTCTCAAAAGTTTCTTCACAATGGCTATCGTATACTTCAGTACGAAACCCGTACTTAAACGACGACTTCTGATTATTTTCAAATCAAGGACTCGTACGTTCAAAGATGAAATCATTTTCAAAAGTTCGAGTATAAACAAACGAAAAAGATTTCAAACATAAACTCGTTTTCAAAACAAAATTCTTGAGCACTTATTTCAAGATTGTTCAAAAGATTTCTCAAAATCTCTCAAAATTAGTGCTCAAGATAACTCCCTCTAAACCCTTAATTGATTTTATATGAGCTATCATTAAGGGGGAGTATTAAAATCAAAATTGTTCCGATTTCATGCAAAATCAAATTTGTCTATCTCTCCAAAAGCTTTTTCTTAATTAGTTGATATAAAAAATATCACGATATGTTATTTTTGAGGGGGAGAAGACATGATTAAAATGTGTAATGATTGTGGTTGAATCTCAAAAGAGCTCGACTCAGAAAGTACCAATGAATTGACGAAGTTTAATATGTCAGTAATCGAAAAGAGTTGTCCTGGACGGGTAAAAATTTCAAGCTAGTCTAACTAGTGATGTAAGCGTGTCTCGTATAGGACTTGTCTAAGTAGAATGTACCGTATCGAGAGACTTTCTTTGGACGTGACCAGGACGGGGTAATAATTTCAAGCAAGTCTAACTAGTGATGTAAGTGTGTCTCGAATCGGTCATGTTCACTGAAAGTGGATCAATTCAAAAAGTGCAAACTCCTCCCGCATGTGCAAATTTCTTAAAAAATACATGAGCACATGTGAAGAGGGAGTCCTTCAAAAGAAACTAAAAACTCTCAAAGTGTCAACAAAGATGTTTAACAATTATAAACACTTTGAGAGATTTTCAAATGAATGGTTTTATGGCAACAATAGGATAGTCATGAAGTTATAAGGTGACTAAGGTTAGGAAAAACCGTCCTATGATTCGCCAGAGCCGGAGGGATCTACCCAAGGACAAATCCAATAGATTAGAATTAGAAGTCCTTAGGTATGATTGAAAAAAGGAGAAAATGAGAAAGGAGAAAGAAGGGGTTGAAGAATTAAAAAGAAAAGATGTGAAAAACGATGAAAAGAAATAGCCCTCCAAATGTACTACCTTAGGGCAGACACCGGGTTCAACTCATATGCTACTGGTTGTTACAAAGGTAACACCGGTATTGAAGATAAAGACGTCATGGACCCAGTGACGCACTACACTAAACCTTTTAAGCCACTAAAGTTCTCTCAAAAGAGCTTGTTTCATTCTCACGAGGAACCGGTGTAATCTATCAACCTGTCTCTAAGAGATGGTTGATATTGAAATAGGAGACCTCTCCATAATCTCCGCATTGGAAACCAAATTTGCACTTAACGAGTCTAGAGCCCCGAGATTCATCAAAAGATCTCATAGGAACACATGATATTTCTACACTGGTTGTTCATCATTAAGGACGCCAGATTTAAACTTTAGAGTCCTACGCATATCTTAGAAATCTGCCAGAACATTTATGAGAGGATTCACATTTGTGATTCTCAATGATTGAATGGAAACTCCTACCAGGCTCAACATCAAATAACCCTGACAGCAGGTCACTTCGGTATTTCTTTATGGGTTATGCTTAGTGTTCGCGGTGGTTTCAAACTGTCTACAGTTGTAGGGTGATCTCCAGCGACTCACCCATTCGTTGATCTACTTAGTAGGTCTCGTAAGATCTATCGGGAGTATTTGAAATGGGAACGACCTTGCTCCACATCACCCATTCGTTGATTAAGATCTATCGGACAACCACCACAGACGCAGAAGTGACGAAACGCAGATTGCTCCACATCACAAAAGAATAAAGAACGATGAAAAGTCACTCATCAAAGATCACAAAACATGAAGGAACAAAGACTAAAGACTATTCTACTATGACACACAATGTTCAATAACGAAGAAGACAAAGACCTAATCACGTGGAGTATCATTCGAATGACCACCCCTTAGGGGGAGATTGTTAGCATTAAAAATATGTAATAGAAAAGTGATGGTCATTCTCAATTTATTAACTTTGTAAAGTGTCGTAGAATATGAAATAGAATAGTCAATGGGCATTTGGATTGGGCTAAGCTAATATGTTAGAAGTTATGTATAAGCTAGTTCATTTATCAAAGATGTAAACCAAGTCCAATCCATCGCATATGTGGCCCATAGGAAAGCCCATTAGGGCATATGATGTTTACTATATAAACACCTCAAATGAGTCATTTGAGGTTTGTGCTTGTGTGTGTTTTTCAATAAAAGTTCTCTTCATCTTATTCTCTCTTTACACATATTAATGCCACATATACATATATTCAAGTCACCATCTTTGTTTTATTTACGTGCTATATTTATGTTAAAGTTGATAGATATATGGTCCTACAGAAAAAGCTCAAACAAACTATCTCAGACAACAAAGATACTTCTCAAACAACATATTGCTTTTTTATCAGTCAACAAAGTCATCCAGAAACTGCAGGTCAGAACCAATTTGCAGGCTTTGAACAGTTTCAAATTCACCTTTTAAAGCACAAATGCCATCTAACTACATTTCCATATCACTTTTCACCGATACCATTCAACCAACATCCACAATGATCAATGTAGGAAAGGTATATGGCTTCATTAGGAACCCATTCACTCATCTAGTCAAGGGTTCTTCAAGGATTCCTACATTTCCCTCTTTACAAAAGGCTTCAGAATCCTTGAAACACTCACCTTGAAGGAGACAACACCCTTACCTCCTATGGCAGTGTATAGCTTGGACCAAGTAGGTTCATCTTTCACTCCTCACTATTCCAAGCTTCATTCACTACCCTCCATGCTTGCTTACCCTTCTCAACTGGATATCTACTTTATGGAACAATTAAAGCTCATTCCCATAAGATAATTCCAACATAGAGTTTCAATATCTAACAAAGACCAGCTGAGAATCATGTTAAAACCACTTAGTAACAGGCTATAATAGTCTAGGGTACAAGGCAATCAGTTGAAGCAAGCATAAGATTTCTTAATTTCCAGGATAGAAATATGAGAAATTTGGATTAACAAATCATAATTTTTCAGGACATTCATGAATATCAACCCTGTATATTCTCTTAGAAGTCTGTTTTTAAAAATATTAATATGAACCAAACACTCCTTTATGCATAATAGCAGTTTTGAAGTCATGTTACTTGCACATCAAACTGCAATCCATAGCAGGAAACCTCATTTTGATCTTACTATCCTTCACAAATAGAACCACTACTTTCATTGAAATTGTAGTAGCATCCTTATAATTCACTAAAAGCATAGTCAAATTTAAGAAGTTTTTCAGATACAAGGTACAAGCCATCTGCCATTCTCTGATCATTCCATCACATACAAGTAAGGACTATTTTTTGTAAACAATGGACCATATTTTCTAAACTTTCCTGACTGCATTACTGTCTTTAACCTTTAAGCACATCATCTTCATTTTGACAATCTCTATTATCCTGTTTGTTACTTCTTCATGTTTCTTACTTTCATCCTTGAAAATTCTAATTCCTTTCATTCCAATTGCAGTAAACACTAGCAGCAAAAGTGAGTCTTTTCACCACACTGCCAATGTTATTAACATTTTTTCCATCAGCTAACTCATGCACAATGTCATACCAATTATTAAGTTTTCCATGAATCTTAGCCATAACTTTCACCTTATACCAAACACCCCTAGAAAACTCACATTTGATGAAAAGATGCTCCAATCTTCAGCTTCCTTCATACACAAACAACATCTGTTAGCTATATAGGTCCCCCATCTCTGCATTATGTCTTGAGTGTTTAATCTTTTATTTAGAACAAGCCACAAAATGAATGCATGCTTGGGTATACATTGAGTGTACCAAAGAAGTTTCCACCATTTAACATTTGGCTCATTGCTTCTCAAATCACTACAAATATGTTTTACAGCAAATTTCATGTTAGTACCATTACAATTGACCCAAACAACACCATCTTTCTTCTCAAGATTCAAAATTGTCTCATTAATAGAAGTCACATTATTAAATTTACCAAACCTCTAAGCAGGCCAGTTCTACTTGCCATTTCTAATCATATCACACACAGTAAGTTTAGCATCCAATCTAGCATCATACAAATCCTTGTTAGTAATATACTGACCTAAAGGCCCAATTTTGACTCCAAATCTCATACCACATGGAAATAGTCCTTCCATTACCAATTTTGTAGACAATTCTACTCTTGATTTTGTCCCTTACTTTAACATATTCTTCCAACCCCAGCTTCATTATTATCAACATCAATCTTCCAAAAATTCTTCCCTCGTAGTTTTATTGTATGAATCCATTTCACCCATAATGAATCCTTTTTAGTAGCAATGTTCCATACATGTTTTGAGAGTAAAGCTTCATTCCAGCTCTGTAAGTATGATGTGCTAATTAGCAACCATGTTTTAAATTCATAGAAACAAGAATTACCGGTTAACTAGGAACACATTCGGGCAAGTATACCCTAGTCAATTGTAGTATAGTAGTGGTAAGTCAAGGTCGTCCCAAGAGACTTGGTTGCACTCAAGTGTCATTTGTTTGTTTAATCAAATCACAAGTTGGTGGTTATGATTGTCACGGATCAAACCACAAGAAAAGCAATAAGATAACATCACAAAGAACATTAATAGTAACCAAACATCTGTTTATCACAAGTCATCATAATATCCAAACAAGTATTCAAAACAAAACCAAATTGTATTCAACCAAACATAAGTCTTCAACCAACATAGTAATCATAAGCATCATGAAATATAAAAGTAACAAGGTTTACCCAAAGTATGAATTACAAATAGGTAAAGGTGAAAGGTTATAGCTACCTTCAAGCCCCATCAACGTAACAAAGTTTCCAATCAACTACAACTTCTAACCAAACTAGAGAATCGCTCCAATATTTGGTGATACGTCCTCCATGAACGGCAGATGTTTGTGGTAAGGTGGTGACAAATCTTCTTTAGAAATGCACACCGGTTTTGGTGACAATCCTTCCTCTAGAGTGGAGTTTAGGAGTGCACCTTTGTTGTGGTGACAATCCTTCCTTTAGGAATGCGCACTTAGAACTAAGCCTAAGCACTCATATTTGTAGTAGAAATCAACCTTAGCCTCCAAGCAAGTTTCTTGGGCACTAAGTTGTCATAAAATGCCAGGTTTAGGAGTTATTATAGAGACATGATCATACTTGGGGCTTAATGACACTTAATTATGCATTAAAAATGACTTGGGGAGGTCAGATTAGTCCATCCAATCGGTTGGATTCCATCCGATCCGGATGGATGAAAAGGTCAGTTTCCAACCGAATCGGTTGCGGGCTCCTATCAATCGGATGGATGAGTTTGGCAGAAAATGATAAAGACCAAAGTTGTAGATCATTCTCTTAGCTTTCCGTGGCCGCAAACGGGGGGTCAAACGGAGTCCGTATGCCCAAGTTATGGCCAAAATGGTGAAGGTGTGTCGGGAACAACGAGTCTTCCATTATTTCTTCGTTTTAGCTTCTTTCCTTCATTTCACTTCTCGTTTTCCTTCTTGTGCTTTATTCTTAAGTCCTTGGAGTGACAATCTTCATGACTTCATCTTCTCGAATATACTCCAAGAGACTTTCATTTGTCGGGAATTCCTCCATACATTCACAAATCTTCGTTTTTGATCATTTTTACGTCTTCTCCTTCATTTTCCTTCCATGAAGCTAAAATAGAGAATATACTTCATTAAGTACCATAAGTTCATAAAAGTGACCAAAATATATGCATAAAATCCACAATAACGCTCCTAAAAACATGTTAATTTTGAGCGTTATCAAATCCCCCACACTTAAACTTTGCTTGCCCTCAAGCAAATCTAGAATTGAAGAAAATAAATCCACATGGTGCACAAGAATTATTAGAAAAATATGATGCAAATCTATCAAGTACAAGTACAAGATAAGATTCATCGTTTTAAGCTTTAAGGTGAAAATTTGAGATGTTTGACAATACCCAATGATTTTCTTGCTTGATTAACATTTCTAAACACCTCACGAAAAAGAAACAAAGTATAATTCACTCAACACTCATTTATTTGTGTAGTGGAGTATATGTTAGGTCACCATTTATGTAAACACAAGTATGATTAAGAAAGAAATAAGATGAGAATGAGAGATGGTTGATTATGAGACAATATGAAAAGTGAAAGAGCAAGAGTTTCCTTAAGATATCAAATAACCAAAAAACATAATGTTTACATAAGCTTACTATTTATAAGGGAGGAGTTAGGGCAACACTCCCTTCCTCCCTTATCTTCTAATTCGTGGGCTTTCAAGCCCATGGGGCTTTAATACATAAGCCTTGTAACATGATACAAAATGAAATAAATGCTAAAGCAACCTATTACAAAATGTAATGACCGAGACTTGACTAAATACAAAAGTATGATCCCAACAATCTCCCCCTAAGGGTCGGTCATCACGGTTGCTTGACGTCTTCATCTTTGTTGTTGACTTGTGGCAAGTAAACTCTAGACGTCTTCAAAATTGATTGAATGATAATGAATGTACTTTGCTCTTTGTCTTTGTTCTTTGGTGATGATGTAGTGATTGTATCATGAAGTAGTCTGCCATTCGTCACTCCTATGTCTGTGGTGGTTGAACGCCATTCCAACATACTCATACATCTTCGGATTTTGACATGCACGAAGTTCCTTTTCATACTATGAGATCTTTAGTCTTTAAACTTTGTAGATTCTTCTTTATTGACGTAGAATCATTCTTTGAACTTTGTGGTGTTAAGATCTTTGGGGGAGCTTTCTTTGACTTCAAGATGTATGTATGAGCATGTTGGAATCTATCATCATGGAAGTGAGGTACCTGCGAGTAAACAGTTAGCAATAAAACAACCAGTACTTACGGATAAGGAATTAGAGCTCATCAACAGCATATTGTGAAGACTCCTTCTAATCCTTATCCAGGCCGTTCCCATATCAGATACTCCCGAAGGAGCTTACGAGACCTACTAAGTAGCTTAATGACTGGGTGAGTCGTTGGGGATCACTCCACGACTGTAGACCGCTATGGAACCATCGCAAACACTAAACGTAACCCTTGTGAGGTTACCGAAGTGACCTGCTGTCAGGGCTGTTTGATGTTGACCCTGGCAGGAATTTCCGTTCAATCATTGAGAAATACATACGTAATTCTCTCATAAACGTTCTCGGCAGATTGCTAAGATCTGCGAAGGACTCGATAGTTTACAACTGATGCCCATTGATGTAGAACACCAGTTGTAGAAATACTAAGTGTTCCTAAGAGATCTTTGATGTATCTCAAGGCTCTAGACTCTATAAGTGCACACCTAGGTTTCCTATGCGGAGACTAGGGAGGGGTCTCCTGCTTCAATATCAACCGTCTCTAAGAGATAGGTCGATAGGTTACGCTGGTTCCCCGTGAGAATGAAACAAGTTCTTTTAAGAGAACTTGAGTGGTTAAGAAGGTTTAGTGCATTGCGTCACTGGGTCCATGACGACTTTGTCTTCAATACTGGTGTTGTCTTTTGCAACTACCAGTAGCATACGTATTGAACCCGATGTCTGCCCTAAGGTTGAACATATGGAGGGCTATTTCTTTTCACCCCTTTCTTTTACTTTACTTTTTAATTCTTCAACTCCTTCTTTCCCATTCATTCTTTTCTCCTTTTTTCGTATCATACCTAAGGACTTCTAATTCTAACTATGGGAGATGTCCTTGGGTAGATCCCTCCGGCTCTGCCGGATCATAGGACGGATATTCCTATCTTAATCACC
Organism: Artemisia argyi; assembly: GCA_030686995.1. Lineage (NCBI taxonomy): Eukaryota > Viridiplantae > Streptophyta > Magnoliopsida > Asterales > Asteraceae > Artemisia > Artemisia argyi. The sequence continues at coordinate 41,990,564 of CM060683.1, read as the reverse complement.
TTATAACTCCGACAGTAGCCAAGAAACCTTTGATTGAAAATCTCTCAAAGTGTTTATGTTAATCAAATATTTTGTTTAACACTTTGAGAGTTTTGTGTACACTTTTGAAGGGCTCCCCCTGCACATGTGCTCATGAGTATTTAATAAATTTGCACATGCAGGAGGAGCAAGCACTTTTGAATTGATCCACTTTCCGTGAACAAGACCGATTCGAGACACGCTTACATCACTAGTTAGACTAGCTTGAAGTTATTACCCGGCCTGGTCAAGTTCACAGAAAGTTTCTCGAGACGGTATAGTTCTACTAAGACATATCCTTTTCAAGACACGCTTACGTGGTTAGTTAAAGAGATGCATTGTCAGCTTATAGGTGACAACTTGCTCTAGTAACTAACTTGATGTTATTACCCGTCGAGGATAAGTCCTTTCGATATTTCTAACTTTTATTGTCTCGTCAATTCCTGGGTCAGTACTGAGTCTAGCTCGCACATGATACAACTTTAAAGCTTTGACTTCGTATATTTTAATCACTTTTTCATTTTCTCCCCCTCAAAAATAGCATATAAAATGATGTTTTTGACAAACTTTTAAATTAAAATATGCCTTTTGAGTCTTACGGGGAGATTCATCAAGAACTTTTTGATTTAGAGCAAAGTATTTTGGTTTGACAAGTGCTCCCCCTCAACAAGTGATTAGGTCTTATTGAGGTGAAATACTTGTCCTTTTGAGCAGAATTATGAATATCATAAATGTTTGATTAATTCTACTCAAAAGTAAGAAGCCTTCGCTCCTTATATATAGGATTGAGGCACTGATGCATACCTCAGGGTCCTTTCTTTACAAGTTCGGGTTGTGCACTGTAATGCGTGCACAAGCCATAATGAAATATAAATTTAACAAATCAAATCAAACTCTTACAATTATCTACCAATCAGGTCTCTGAAATGTCAACACCGGAAACTTCTGTCTGCCTCCTACATAACTTTCCAACCTTCGAAACTGATCCCTGCGCTTCAATCTGTTCTCAATCCTTAAGATGAATCTGCGAGCATCCCGGGCCTCATTGGTTTTCCACCTTTTAGACTTTCCTAGAGCAATGTTATCCAATCTGCTTTTGATTCCATCTCTTACGAACTTCAAGGTTTCATCACAGAACTTATGTATTTCGTCGTAAGCCATGAAGCAGTTGCGACAGTTTATGCTGCGGTAGGTGAACCCAAATGGTTGCCTGATCAAGGTGTATTGAGGTAGATGTGGAAGGTCGGGGATGTCGAACATGTTAGGTTTGGTGAGATTGAGCTTCTTCTGATAGCTTTCCACTCCCAATTGAAGATCTTCTACTCTTTCTCTGATGACTATCTGCCTGATGAAGATGAGGAGAGCTTGGATAAAGGCCAGCTGCATCTCTTTAGGTAAGCCACAGAGTTTTCCTTGAACTTTGAGCAGGTACATGTCTTCGATGTCATTGAGAAGTAGTCGTGGAAAGTCTGACTCGGAAATATCGTACTCCTTTTCATCCAGTCTTTTCAGTGTGATTTTGCTGAGGAAGGGGTACCCGAAGTGAGTGACAGTCGAGATGAACTGAATCGAGACTATCTTCAATCACTTGTCATATCGCCCATTGTCTGATTAAGTCTGCTGCTGCGATAGTATTGTGCCCGGTTGTCTGGCCAATGATGTATACCGTAAAGAGCATTTCGGTCATATTCAACAACTTTGTCAACGAATAATGCTGAAGCTTCTTCTTCGATGGCATTGTTGAGATATCGAGCTGCAGGGAGAAAGGCGAGTGATGTAACGTACTTCTTCTCATTCTTGCTGCCAAGTTTCAGAAATTCCAAGTCTGTGTTGAAGAAGAACTTGTACGGGATTTTGGTTCCTTAGGCTTCCCAATCATCGGTAGTGGTTTGGACCAGTCAGTAATGTAGGGTGCGGTTTTCCTTGTGACCGGATCGACATAAGATGCAGGATTGATCCAGTCAATATTGCTTGACATAGCTCGAGCAATATTTTCCAGATGATACTCAAGCTCGATTGAGTTAGCAGACCGATCTTTCAGAAGATTGAAAGCATCATTCTTGATTCTTCGCAGCTCTTTCTTATTCATCTTTTTCATCTTAAACTTTTGCTGAATCAGTTGAGCGTATTCCATCGTTCGACCATCTTGAGGTTCATGATTGTCTTCAAGAGGTGGTTGCGAATTGATCATCTTCTCAAACCAGGAGTATTTGGCACTATCGTCATGGTCTAGCCATTTAAGGACGGTTTTCAGTTTCTTTGGTTCGGTGCCTTTTGGTGAGGTGTCCGGTTTGGATTGGTGGTGCTTTCCTTTCCTATCTTTCTTCTTCTTCTTAGGGGACGGGTCTGGAACTTCATCGGGTTGAGGAATCTCGTCACCACCGGTGTATTCGAAGTGGTTGTGTGCCTTGGGAGCAGAACCTGATGCCTTTGGTTGTTGTGAGGAAGTTGTAGTTATTGGGGGGATGATCGGTGTTTGAGATGAGGGTCCTTCGGCTTGTTTTTGTTTCTTTGCCTGAGAATTAGGATCCCTGTCTTCATCATCTCTTTGACGTTTCAGTTTATCGGCCTCTGTGCTGCAAGACTCTTTGTTCATCTTGTCCTTCAATGCTTCCAGGACTTTGGCTTCTTCAGGAGTCAAGGTGAACTTGCTTGCCAGCTTGTCCAAGAGTTGAGCTTCTAAATCATCCAGAGATAGTCCTGGTAGTGGAGCAGTAAACTTATCGGCTTGAAGAGTAAATGTTGTTGATCAGATTACTTTCTTAACGGCTTGCTCTGCGAACTTGGTGAGCTCATCTCTCATGGGTGCCAGTAGATCTTTCAACTCAGCCACTAAGTGTTGTGCCATGTATTCTTGTGCTTGAGCAGCTAATGTGGCTTCCAAGTTCTCTTGCATGTCTTTAGCTAAGAAAGTGTCAACTTTATCTTGTAGCTCTTGGACGTTCGAGTTCAGCTTCGTCAATTCAGCAACTTGGGTTGCAAGTGTTGCAACCTGATCTTCCAGTCTGCTTCTCTTCTTTTCATGTACTCTCTTGAAAGCTGACTTGAGTAACTTTGCTGCAGCAGAGGCTTTGGTGCTCGGTTTCTTGATTGATTTGACATGTGTCGATTCAGATGCAGGAGGAGATGACTGTGAGGATTCAATGATGGTGGTAGAGTCTTTGTCATCTCCTTTCGGTGGTTTGGGTTGTTCAACTTTCTTTTCTTTGGCTGCTTCTTCTTTCAATCTTTGTTCATCAGCTAGTTTATCATCTTCAGCTTTAAGCCTTAGTTCTTCAGCAAGCCTGGCTTCTTCTTCCTTCTTTAACTTTTCTTCAGCCAGTTTGGCTGCCTCTTCTGCTTTCCTGCTCTCTTCCATTCGGATAGTTTCTTCCAGTTTAGCTTGAGCAAGCTCTTCAAGTCTGGCCTCTTCTGCTTCCTGTTTCCTCTTCAATTCTTCTTCCTGAGCCCTTTCTCTGAGCTCCATTTCTTCCATAGTCATAAGCCTTGGAGCATCAGTATCCATGGGATCTTCCTCTTCTTCCTCTCCCATTGTAGTAGTCATTTCAATGTCTGTGGGAGATACCGAGGGATTGTCATAAGCTACTAAGTCTGTGTTGATCCCTGTGGTAGGCTCAGGAATGCTGCTTGATCCGCCAGCTTCGGTGGTCTGAGAGAACACTGGAGGTGGAGGTAGATCAGCATTGAATGTATCAATTCGGCTGTGGAGGAGACCTAGGTTGAGAGCCCTTTCATTTTCTTCTTCGACTGAAAGGCCTTCAGTCTCTTGTTCAGCTATTACTGGTTCCTTCATCTTTTCTCTTCTAATCCTTTCTTCTTCCAAAATCGTCTGAGCTTCGGTGAGTGGTCGTTGATTGAGATATGCGGGGTATTCAGCATGATCAGCAAATTCGTCAATATTCTTATCCCAATCTTCGAACGTCAAATCCTTGTCATCAATGTCATCAATATTTACATCCTTATCAATGTTAGAATAAGCTTGTCTATACACTGGACCTTTGTCGGATTCGGTTTGCTCAGAGTCAGATGGTTTTGGAGAGGATTGTGGTGAGGGAAACCACCCAGGTTCCGGAATAGATGCAGGCTTCTTGGTAGGAGTCCTTCTCTTGAGGGTACCCTTCTTCTTCTTAGACTGAGTGGAACTGCCGGAGCTCCCAGTCTTACTGCCTTTCTTACCCTTCTTTTGCATGAAGGAGGGTAGAACAACTTCGTCAAGGAATCCAACTTTTTCAGCTGCAAGAGCTTGTTCATAATACTGGTAGTTCTTGCAAGCCTTGACTTTGGCATTCAAGAGACAATCGGGAAGTTTCTTTCCCTGCTTGCGTGTGGTGGTGTCCATTCTCTTGATGACTTTGAGAGTATCTTCATTTCTGAACGTGTTCTTATCTGTGTCATCGAGTCTCTGTGGGATATCATCATACTCTCGAAGGAAGCTTTCGATGAGTAGTTTGGTGAAGCGTACAAACGGAATGTTGGTTGTCTTGTGTTGAATATGCCACACCAGGTCTTCCCAAATGATACTGGCATAATCAGCTTTCTTCACATTTGCCACAGCCCAGAAGAGTTTGAGGTTTGGGAGCTTTGGGTGTTCGTGGCCAGAGTCTCTGCCAGACAAGGATTTGGCAATCAAAATATACAGGGTTCTCCATGGTTGTGGAAGATACCTAATGTTGACCCTAGAATGTCTAGTAATAACTTCTTCTGATTCGTCATACCCAATATCCCTTAGCCACATTATCAACTCTTCTTCAGTGGGGACTGGATCATACTCTTCATCTGGGCCGAGTTCAGGTAACCCAAGTACATTCCTGAGCACATCAATGTCCACAGTAACCTGACGGTTATTGCGTACAGGTGAAAGAAGCCTCTCCAAGATCTAGCTGTAGTGTATGCCAAAACTGGTGGATGTAGAAGCAGGAAACCGAAGCATACTTGGTGAATAACAGCTTATTCGGGTGGTAAAGAAGAGCATCTACTGCAACAATACAAGAGGACTCGTTGCAAGTCATTTTGTTGAAGTTGATACGGAGGTTGTTCTTTCCAATCTTCCTGGTGTAATCATCTGTGAATGTCTCTTCCCAAGAAAGCTTAGGTTCGGGTTCTGGTCCGTATGGAATGTCGTTGTGTTCTGCCATCTGAATAGATCATAAACAAACACAAACATGGCAATTGTTGACTGTGTTAGCAAAGACATTCAATTATGATGTACACTTATAGATTTGCATGTTATACATTGATCAGTGGGGGTTTGTGTGTGTGAAAACTTTTGATATATGATAAACTTGAGTTATATTACATGGTAGAAACTTATAACAATTCAGTTACAACATAAGTTTATCATTACAAGAAGTTACTCTTTGGAAATTTCACAACACTTAGAAAAATTTGGATTTTGACAAGTTTACGCATAAGTAGGTAATTTTACGCGTAACCTGACTTAAGCGTAAGAGAAGAAATTATGCGTAAGAGCAAAAGCTACGCATAAGTTTGTATTTTACGCGTAAGGTGAATCTTATGCGTAAGGTCAATTTTATGCGTAAGATAAATCTTAGGCGTAGGAATTGAAATTATGCGTAGGATTACCCTTAAGCGTAAAGTATAACTTATGCGTAGGTAATGACTTATGCGTAAGTTCCAGACTTATGCATAAGGTCAGAACTTATGCGTAAGAGTTACATTTATGCGTAAACTATGTCTTATCCAAGACAAAGTTTGTCCACGTGTCGAATCTTACGCGTAAGACTCAATCTTAAGCGTAGGATGAACAAGTTGTGCGTAAATTTGCCTTTTTTCCAGAAAAATCACCTTTCGTAACAAGATTGGTTTGATTCCTGAAAGTGTAACACACAACCACTGATCAATAACCATTATATCACACTTAAATACCCATTTTATGCGTAAACATTGATATATATGAGATACGCGTAAACCCGTGTGAACACATAATCATGAACACAATTAAACATGAATCTGGGTTGAGATTAACATAGGGCAAGTGATTATTATATCCTAAAGATCATATGGTCCAAGTTATAACAACAATCATCCACCAAATCAAGAGATCATGACTGCTAGTGCAACGAGCCCTAAATTCACAATTCATGATCAATACACGTTAATGAATCAATTAAACCATATTCAAATGATCCTAGGCATACAAGAACACTATCCCCATAACTAATCTCAATCCTAACGCTCAAACTCAAGAACCCCTAAATCACACGTATGAACCCTAATTCCAAACTAATCGATTGAATGAATCTGGGGATGATTGGAGTTAAGAATCATGTTTATAATCATCTAAGGATCATTTCCCACTAACCAATTTAACCATAATAATCACAAAATTCTGGGTTCTTGATTACGCATAACCCTAAGAATGATTAATCGATTGTGAATTATTGAACCGTTGGATTAAGTTAAGATTAAAAACCCTTTTTAGAAATCATGATCAAAACACGTAACAACTTACAGATTAGACGATTGATACACGGATTAGATGAATGATAGTAAGTCGTTGATGATGGTGGTTGAAATATTAAATGTGTGCAAGTAGGTGTAGTAATCGTTCGGTCAAATGTATTTTGATTGAGGTTAAAAACAAGTTTGGTATATTGACACAAATGGTCCCTCAACCTAATAAAACATTTACTCCTAATGCCTAAACACATTATCACATATAACTTTCGTTAATTAACACCAAGACATGATAAGAACAACTTGTGGTACTCCCCCTCGACCTTAGATCATAGTAAAATACTGAAAAATTAATTATATTGGTCAAGGAGAGTAACCCGAAACACTTATGAATCAATACTTTTGATAAAAATGTATTAATTTTTGGTAAAATGCAAGTATAAAAGACAAAATATTTTTGAGAAATTTGAAAAACGTTACTTTTCCTCCCCCTCAACACTTGTTTTAAATAATTGAAGACATTTTATAACATAGTGTTGAAAGAGGTGGTTTATACTTGCATTTTTTTTTTGATAAAAGACCAAAAATCTTTTTGAGTTTTTGATTGGTTTTATATTTTTGTATTTTGTTTTTGAAAAAATATTTACAAAGATAGTTTTGATGTTTGACGATCAATTGTGTTTTAAAAACTTTTCCAGATCCTCTGGAGTCAAACATCGCATACAAATTTGGTGAACTAGACTAGCAAACCTTGATGGTGCTAAGGATTTGGTAAGTAAGTCCGCCAATTGGTACTCAGTCCCAACAAAATAAAGTTCAACGGTACCCTTTTCCACATGCTCTTTGATGAAGTGATATCGGAGATCGATGTGTTTGGATTTGCAATGATGTACTGTGTTGCAGGAGATAGCAATTGCACTTTTGGAATCACAGTAGATGGGAATCTTGTTGAATAGGTAGCCATAATCCTTAAGTTGTGATCTCATCCAAATGACTTGAGCACAACACGCAGACATGGCTACGTATTCAGATTCTGTTGATGATAGTGATGTGCAGTCCTGCTTCTTTGATTGCCATGACATAAGTTTATATCCGAGAAATTGTAATCCACCAGATGTGCTTTTGCGTGTGTCTAAACATCCTGCATGGTCAGCATCTGAAAAAGCAATTAGTTCAAAACCAGAATCCTTCGGATACCAGATTCCCAAGTTAGTGGTTCCCTTTATGTATCGAAGGATTCTTTTGACCTCACTGAGGTGTTTTTCAGTTGGTTTGGACTGATAGCGAGAGCACATGTAGACAGCAAATACTATATCAGGTCTACTAGCTGTGAGATACATGAGGGACCCAATCATACTTCGGTATTTGGTAGGGTCAACAGGAGTCCCATGTAAATCAGCATCTAGTTTTGTGGTATAGCCCATTGGTGTGTTATAAGTATCACAAGACATCATTCCATGTTTCTTTAAAATTTCAAGAGAATATTTGGACTGATTTATAAAAATTCCACGGGGTGATTGATGAACTTGTAGTCCTAGAAAGAACGAAAGTTCACCCATCATGGACATTTCAAAATTATCTTTCATTAGTTTTGCAAAATCATTAGAGTAACTTCTTTTTGTTGAGGCAAAAATAATGTCATCGACATATATTTGAACAACAAGTAAGTCCTCCCCGTAGGTTTTTGTAAATAGTGTTGGATCCACCGATCCTTTAGAAAATTTATTGGCCAGCAAGAAGGTGGACAGTTTATCATACCACGCCCGTGGGGCTTGCTTAAGTCCGTAGAGTGCCTTTTTGAGTCGGTAGACGTGATTAGGATGCTCAGGATCAACGAAGCCTTCAGGTTGGCTAACATAAACTTCTTCACGGAGTTCTCCATTAAGAAATGTTGTTTTCACATCCATTTGGTAAACCACCATGTTCCTGTGTGCAGCATAGGCCAAAAAGATCCGAACAGCTTCATGTCTAGCCACTGGAGCAAAGGATTCAGCAAAATCAAGTCCTTCAAGTTGGGAGTATCCTTTCGCTACCAGTCGTGATTTTTTACGTATGACAGTTCCTTCTGCATCAAGCTTATTCTTCCAGATCCATTTTAACCCAATGACAAAGACTCCGTCGGGTCTTTCAACTAATTCCCAGACTTCCAATCTTATGAATTGCTGAAATTCCTCTTGCATAGATTCAATCCAGTTGTCATAAGTCATTGCTTCTTTAATGTTCTTAGGTTCTTCGTGACAAACTGTGAGTGCATAGATACAAGTTTCTCCATCAGTGTGAAGTCGTTGTCTTGTCATTACAGGTGTATCTGGATGGCCAATAATATGAACTAGTGGATGGTCTCGAGTCCATTTGTGTGTTGAAGGGTGTAGTTGATAAGTATCTCGCATGTTAGCAGGATCCAAATTGCGTGTTGACGACTCAGCTATATCAGGAACAATAGGAGCCGGTGCAAACGGATTAAAGAACGCATGAGGATCATGCTCTGCTGGTTGGGGAACTGATTGTGGTGTTGGATCTTCAGCTGGATGGCGGGAGTTAGAACCAGTTTGTTCTGCTATAGATGGTGATACAATTGGAGGACCGTCTCTCTTAACACTTGTATTTGTTTGTTGAGGTGAGTCTGGTACTGGAATGTTAGCAGGTTGAGCAGCGGAATTAGGTGAGACCTCAGTAGGACGGTATTCAATTGTGTCATCAAATAGTGGAGCAAACAAGGTTTCTAATTCTTTGTGGTTAAGTAGCAATGGTTCAGCCGAAGATTCCGGAGAGTTAAGACGGTTGAATTCGGGTCCTAAGCTGTGTTGCTCAGAAGCCATTTGTGTGAGTTCATCAAAATTAGCGTGAATAGTTTCTTGAATTTCTCTTGTACGACGATTCCATATCCGAAAACCTTTAGAATTTTCACAGTATCCGACGAACACTCCGATGTCAGCCTTTGCTTTAAGTTTACCTAAATCGTCACGATCATTTTTCGGATAACAAAGTGCTCCAAATACATGAAAGTAATCAATGTTCGGTTTCCTTTTGTGAACAATTTGATAATGTGTTTTGCGATGACGTTTTGTGATCATGCAACGGTTTTGGGTATAACATGCAGTTGAAATAGCTTCCGCCCAAAAGTAATCTGGTAATTGAGCATTAATCAACATAGTCCTAGCAGCTTCCACTAACGTCCTGTTGCATCTTTCAACAACTCCATTCTGTTCTGGGCTTCTAGGAATAGATGTTTGATGTTCAATTCCCACTTTCTCAAAGTATGACTGAAGTGTCTGATTCTTAAATTCAGTTCCGTTGTCAGTTCTGACGATTCGTACCGTGTTGTGTAGTTGAACTTGAATTTTAGTGAGAAAGGTGATGATCATTGAAGGAGCCTGATCTTTAATTCGTAGAAAATAAACCCAAGTCCATCTTGAATAATCATCCACAATTACAAGAATGTAGCGTTTACCGTTGATACTTTGAACACGCATCGGTCCACACAAATCCATATGAAGCAGTTGCAGAACATGATTCGTACTATGCTCAGGTTTATTAGGAAAATGAGCACGAGTACTTTTTCCTTGTTCACAGGCTGGACATAAGTGATCTTTGGTACAGCGGAATCTTGGAAATCCATCAACAAGTTTATAACGAGCAAGGTCAGTCATGGTTTTGAAATTCAAGTGTGAAAGACGTTTGTGCCATAACCAAGATTTAGTCGATTCTGCTTTGGATAGAAGACATATTGGAGATGTTGCAATCATATCTGACATTGATATTGTATAAAGATTGGAGCCACGTAAGCCAGACATTAGATCTTTTCCTTGTAAGTCACGAACGAAGCAAGTTTTCTCACGAAATGCAACTTCTAGATCCCCATCACAGAATTGACCAACAGAGAAAAAGTTGTGTCCAAGGCCTTCCACATAGTAAACACGGCTGATTTCGATGTTTCCACTTACATAGTCACCATATCCTATTATTAAAGCATAATGATCATTCCCGAATCTGACAGTACCAATGAACTTTGAGACAAAGTTTTTCAACAGTTTGAGATTGCCTGTCATATGTCGGGTGCATCCGCTATCAACAATCCAGAGAACAATCTGTACCACCTGTATCACAAGAAGAAGACACGGATGGAACAGAAGTAAGGGTGGAACCCAAAGAAACTGCGGGTTCCTGTTGGTTAGAAGTACATTTATTCAATAATTTAGGAATCCATTTAAAGTCTGGTTTGTGTTGTAACCAACGTTGCCAATTCCAACTAGTTCTTGCTTTCTTAATGTTAAATGCACTAGTAGTTGGCTCTGTCCTAGATTTGTTCTCGGCACCTATGGGGGTAACTTCAACTTCATTAGAAACCGTAGAAGACGGCTTTCCTAAGTTAGACTTAGAGGCAATAATGGGCCTAGAAGGAATGCGTGTCCTACGTTTCTTATGACGATTGAAAAGAGAATTAGCTAAACATTTTGTATGATCACCAGATGATACGCTTATACGACAAAACACACAAAATGCATTAATATTCAAAACATTCAAAGGTTCATCATTCGTTACATTTAGATTTTGATTACAATTTGCCAAATTAGAATCTAAATCTGATGCAACATGAGTTTTATTCAAATTCCTAAGTTGGTCTTCTACTTCTTGAGCTTCTAGTTGTCCTCTCTTACGTTGCAAGATCCTATTCTTCTTTTTACTTTTTCGCTTGGGTCTGCTAACGCTATTAGTGGAGACTAGTCCTGTAGAAGTGGAGTTATCAACATTAGTGTTTTGAATGACATAATCTTTAGCAGTTTTGTTTAATTGATACATTCCTGGTGCTATCACCGTGGTGTCAACCATCTTTCCTTTTTGAATTAGCATGATTTTCTCTTTCAAATCAATGATGATGTGATTTTTGTCCTGTATTTCAGACTCAAGTAAACCATTGCAATATTTGATGTCATCGCGGTTTTGTTGCCATTCGGCATTTTTAATTTTTAAATCCGCAATTTCTTTCTCGTATCGAAAACACAGACCTTTTAAAGACTCGTTGTTTTTGCAATTCTGACAAGAGTTTGAAACATTTTGACTTTGAAACTTTAATTCCCTTTCAAGACTTTTAGCTTGACACCATTCAAGCCTTTGATTGAGTTGACAGATTTCTTTTGAAAATTGTTTTGTCACATCATCATTTTTAATTCTCAGCTTATCAATTTCCTGTTTGAGTGTCTCAATTTCCTCATTCAACAAGTTATTATCAACACAAAGATCATCCATAAGCATAGAAGTACCAGATTTATAGAGATCATTCATGATAACAGACAAAATATCAGCATTGAGAACTTGTTCCAAGAGTCGATCAACATCTTTTTGTAAAACTTGATTTCTTTGCTTTTGAGCCAAAATTTCATTTTCAGTAGAGTTGAAAACGTTTATCATGTTTTTGACCTCGTTTTGAAGTTCCTGATCCCAACGTGTAGCACAGAGACGGAGGTGTTTGACAATTGGCAGCATTTGTTTTTGAAAAATATCTCTCTTTTCTCACTCGTAAGTGGATTGAAAAGTTTCAACTTTTATTTCAGAATTACGTGCAATTGTTTCCTCCAAAATTTCGATGTCTTCCATAAAAGTTTTGTGATAGTTTAAGACACGACAACATTTTGGTAAAGGTGTAAGTTCACCGGATGATGGTAAAGGACCATTAATTTGTGCTACAGTTTGGACAGGGGCCGCATTAGAGGAGGAAACATATGACTCTTCGATAAACCATGATTTCTCAGGTAATTCTTTTTGAGTAACAAAAGATTTAGAAAGAGGTGGAGCTTTTGAATAGTCATATGGTGTCCAATATTGAACATAACTCATTTTTGATCGACTCTCGTCTTCAAGTTCTTCTTCTTCCTCAGTATCAAAAACAACAGCACGCACAATGGTATTATCAAACATGTGATCAATACTATAAATCTTAGGATTTTCTTTAAATGCTGTGTGAAGAAACATTGATTTGAAATCGCAAAGTGCAAATCCTTTATCGGGTCTCGGTTTTAAAGCAAATTTCTGAATTGTTGTGACAGAGTTCCCGTGTTTGTAAACAATGTGACGAAATTCTTTGAGTTGTTTTTCAAGATCAACAATATCACCAAGTAAGTCATCTATATACTTCCTTTTACGTTTTTTATGTTCACAAAACTCCTTTTTGCAATTTGACAATTCAGTTTCTGTTTTAGAGAGAACTGTTTGAAGACGTTCAGCTTTCATTTTCAATTCACACTTTTCACTTTCGAGTTTCAAAATCAACTTCCCGTTTGACTCAATTAAATCTTGCATTTTGCGTTGAAGATCTTGTTCTTTATTGTAAGAATCATGAAAAGCTTTTTCAAAACTTTTTGCATTTTTAATCTTGTCTTCCTGATTTGAAAGTTGAATTTTATAGCATTCAATATCTCTTGCAAGTGACGCATTTTTTTCTTTTAAAACTTTGTTTTTCTCGTTGCATTTTATGATTTGCAATTGTTGAGCATCCAGTTGTTTAGATAACAATATGAGGTCAGGGTCTGGATCAAATGATGGTTCATGTTGTTCTAAATGATCATGTTTATCATTCTCAATAGGATCATCAAATGAAACAACTGTGTCATCATCAAATATGACAACTATGCTTATTTGTTCATCTGTTTGAGAGGATGAAGATGATTTAGATGGAACAACTTGCGCCATATCTGATTCAGAAGCAGAAGGTGAGGCTATTTCATGTATTAGGCATGCTTTTTGGTCATGTACCTGAGACAAGCCGTCAGTGTCATACACTGGACCTGAATCATTAAGCTAGAGTTCCTGCATGTTGGCCATAAGCATCACAGCGGCATTGGCTTCCAGATCTTCCATGTCATCATCATTGTACACATTTGCCATGAAGTTGTTATCTTGTTCAGGGAAATGTCCATCTTTTTCATCTTGAAGAGCCATGAGCAATGCCTGCTTGTGAAACTTACTACCCCGAGTTCTTGGTTTAGGACATGCTGTTGCTATATGACCTTGTTCATTACAATTGTAGCACCACACTGCATTCCCTGAGTTGGAGTTCCTAGTTGCAACCGGTTCAGACCTTTGCTGAGAAGACCCTGGGTTGTTCCTAAATCCCGCATTGTTACTAAACCTCTGACCATTCCCAAAGTTTCCTGAAGAACTTCCTGAACCAGATCGACCACAACTACGATTCTGAATTTCCACTCTTCCATCATTGACAACAGCTTGATTCCTTGTGTTAGAAGATGATCGTTGACGGTTGTTTGTTTTGTTGGAGAATTTGCTAAAAGCACGAGCAATAAGAGCAAGTCCCTGATTCAACGTGTTAAAGTCATCATCGTCATCGTCATTGGAATTTGAGTAATACACTGCATCATTGTTGTTTAATGGAACAAGTTGAGTAGAAGCATTCTGTGGAGATGAATCATATGGGACCATTTGGTTTGAGGTAGAAGATTGTGGATAACTGAAGTAGTTTTGCTCTTGAACATATGCATGATTTGACATTGGTGGTGGAGCATATGGAGATTGAGCTACGAGAGCCAAAGAATTTGGTGTTGGATTTGGTGTGTATCCTCCTCGTAGAGCTCGATCTTTTTCAACTTCGGGTTCATGGTGTTTCAGGAAATCATACAACAAACCATATGGAGCATCATGAAGATTCTTTGTTTGACGAACAAATGTCACATATTTATGCCAATCAGGGCCAAGACTACCAACAAATTTGGAGTTCACCGCGATCCTTGGTACTGTGATTTTGTGACGTTCCAGATCATTCACCACATTTGTGAAACGATGATAGTAGGATTCAAGGGACTCTCCTTGTTCAATTGTGATGTCAGTGTATTCCATGTAGAGTTTGGATTCCATATCATCTTTGTTTAATTGAGTGCCTTCCATAAGGAGATGAACATGTTCCCACATAGCTTTGGCTGTTTTCTGAGCATCGACACTTATGGTATTCCTTGAAGTATATAAGCCATTGCATACTCATCAGCTTCACGATGTAATTTCTGTTCTTCTGTGAGTTGAGATTCTGGAAGAGGTCGATCACCAGGAGGACGTGGAGGATCAGCAGTTGGATCACCAGCTTCAAATCTTGTTGGCCACTCAAATGGTCCTTCAAGTATCACTTGCTTCAAGAATTTCCCATGAGGTTTCTTTAATTCAAGGAATCGTAAGAATCGACTTGACCATTGAACATAGTTCCCAGGTGTTAGCATTGGAGGTGTTTCAAGTGATCCTGCCTCATGTCGGGATTGTTGAGTTGTAATAACTTCACACATTCTGTCAAACCAGTGAGGTTGTTTGGAGGAAAACTGAGTGTTTTGTTGTGGCACTTGATATGGTTGTTGTTGAGGAATGATCTAATGTTGTTGCATCATTAGGTAATGATGTAGTGGATTGTACGTTTGTTTTTGAGAAGGTTGTTGATACAGTTGTTGCTGATGGTATTGTTGTTGCTGATACTGCTGATGTTGATGTTGCTGAGTATGAGGGAAGTAGTGATTAGGTGGTTGAGACATCTTAGAACACTTGTGTAGAAATGGATCTTTGTAGAAGATTGAAATGCACGTTCCTTTGATTAAGTCAAAATTCCTTGGGGTAAGTAGAATCTTACGCGTAATTTTAATCTTACGCGTAACCTTTCAGTTTATGCGTAAAGAGTTAGTTATGCGTAAACAAAAAGTTTAGGCGTAAGTTTACTCTTTACGCGTAAGCTTTGGCTTATGCGTAAGGTTAAACAACCAAACAAATCTTCCAAACTTATCCAAGCTTGAAAGATATTCGAAGTCGAAGTATTCCACTAACTTATCCAAGCTAGGGAAGTACTGAGTCACCGAAGAACGAAGATATAACCTTGTATGAAGTTAAGCGTAGGTAACTGAAATTTACGCGTAAGGTAGACTTATGCGTAAATTTTAGGCGTAGAATCTGTCTTCTGCGTAGGAATTCCCACTTACGCGTAGAAATTGAAGTTACTCGTAGGTTTAGGGCGTAGACTTCCAAGTAACGCGTAAAAACAGGGTTTTGACCTTAGTTACGCGTAAGAAAAGGGTTTTAGGCCAAAAGTTACTCGTAGAAAGGACAAAAAGTACTGTTTACAGCTTTATAATCGTACTGTTCACCAAAGTTACGCGTAAACTGGTCAGAAACTTGAAAAATCTTAAATTTTTGAAAAAAATGCTTAGAAAGAAGGTACTTTTGATCAAATAACTTCACCAATACTTAGAAAACACTAACTATTGAAGATTTTGCTACCAAAAACTAGTTTTCCAATATCAAAGAAGCTATAAAACCTTAAAAAATCACAACTTTATGCAAAAACTAAGCTTCAAATCACTATATCAACCTTGAAACTTATCCAAGCTTCAAGATTTGAGTGAAAGAAACCAAGAAAAATGCAAAAAAATGAAGAATAATCACCAAGTTCCCACGTTAAGACCAAGAAACACACTTCAATCTCTATTTGGCGAATGATACCACTTGTTAGGTCACCATTTATGTAAACACAAGTATGATTAAGAAAGAAATAAGATGAGAATGAGAGATGGTTGATTATGAGACAATATGAAAACTGAAAGAGCAAGAGTTTCCTTAAGATAATCAAATAACCAACAAACATAATGTTTACATAAGCTTACTATTTGTAAGGGAGGAGTTAGGGCAACACTCCCTTCCTCCCTTATCTTCTAATTCGTGGGCTTTCAAGCCCATGGGGCTTTAATACATAAGCCTTGTAACATGATACAAAATGAAATAAATGCTAAAGCAACCTATTACAAAATGTAATGACCGAGACTTGACTAAATACAAAAGTATGATCCCAATAGTATATATAAGAGAAATCACACTCATTGCTCAGTCATGATCCGTTTATTACCATAGGCTTGTATAAGAAACAAAACTCCTCCGACGAGGCGTAAGCACCAAGTGTAAACATCTAAAGAGGTCTTTTATTCGGGTTGTAATGTTTAGGCTTCGGGTTGTACCAGGCTTATATTCAAACATCTCATACAAAAACATAATAGATCGCTGGCGCAAATTCTTGATTACTCAAAAACCGGATGGTCACTACAATATTCTTGCACTTGATATTCTCACAAAGCCATTACTATATCCGTAGACTCAAAAGAACAACGAATAAAGTAATTTGGTAAGGGTAGGGATAAGGCATGGGAATATTTATGAAATTGGTTTTAAAAGAAAAATAAAGTCAAGTCTAATACCCATTGTTGCTAGTCACCAAACAATCCACGAACCCGAAAATGATTATAGTTACAATCTTATCTTCTTCAAATATCACATATCGATCACCATATATATATATATATATATATATATATATATATATATATATATATATATATATATATATATATATATATATATATATATATATATATATATATATATATATCACATCTTAGGACATTGGCTACTCGATATCTCAAACATACTTCCTCTTCCTTCATCTTCATACATATAGCACATTTGCTATAATTGTCACCTTATAGTTGCTATGACTTATTTTTATTTTTTTCTTTTTCTCTATTTTTTTTTTCATTCATTTTTTTTCACACACATCACATCTCCCCCACACTTCGTATAAGCATCACCACAAAAAAATACAAAACACGAAGTTGCGCACCTTCATCTTTGTCGGAATGGCACACACGAATGACAAAGTGCGTCGAACTAATAATCATCAAAAATAATCCAATATACCAAGCAACTAGCAACCCACCGTTTAGACTTTGACAAAGGGTAAGGCTAAGGTTTAAAGTGTAAAATATTTTTGTATTTTTCTGGATGTAACAAAATGAAATGGGATGGCTCAGAGGGTGAAACAAGGGGTATCTAGCATTAAAGATAAATGCTAACAAATGGGTTCCAAATACGAGGATAACTAACCGATGTGGTTATCAAAAATTATTTTGTAAACGGATGGCCATTTTGTTTTATTCCTAAGGGTGCCTCTTTATCACACGAATACACTTATATCACACGAATGCGATCTTACTACGGTATGGTAATGATTTACAAGTACAAGTTCTAGAGTAAATAAAATCACCGGCACACTCATAACAAAAGATTCAAGCATAAAAAATGTATGCTATATATGAAATAGGCTTAAATCCTCACAATTTAGTGGAAAGGGTTATAATATGCGCTAGCAAATGTTATCGATCCCAGAAATGGATTGCAATATTAATCGGGACACATCTCAAATTTTTCAAAATTACATATTTCACCAGTGGATTGATCCAGTTATTCTAATATATTTTCCTAAAAGCGTGAAAACAACTAGATCATAAGGGCAAACAAGTATACAAAAATTAATTTCAAATTGGCCCAAAAATAATAAATTTAAAAATTGGTTTCGTTTTTCCTATTTCACTTTCCCCCACACTTAAGTTAAGCATTATACTCATGAAAAATAAACTTCAAAGCATGTAAAATATGGAAAAATAAATAAATAGATAGGCCAAGAGAAACGAAACTTCCCGGGCCGTAGAAATCGTGATCAAACTCCAAATGATAAGATGCTAAGCATGTGAGATCAATCGATTTCGCTTCCAACAAAACATCAACACACCAACTACAATGTCACCAATAATCCATCTCCAAGAGCTTATTAAATCTGCAAAACAAACTAAACTACAAAAACTCGTAAAATCCTAACACTCACTTTCGTAGGCATCACGGTTGCATTTAGCATATGCAACAAGCCTTTTAAACCCCTCGGTGGCCCGAGTGGACGAGTGAAGTCTCGCAGGGTTTCCAGTGAACATACCCACAAAGTTCAAAACATTTTTTTTATTTATTTATTAAAATGTACTTATTTATTCACAATGTACTAAAAATTAAAAATGGCAAAACCAAGTTTAAATAGAATTTAGAAATGAGACTCTTGCAAAAACCAAAAGATATTTAAACAAACTCAATCTAAACACAAACACACAAAAACAAAATAAGAAAAATGATTTTTTTTTTTTTAATTTACCGATTGGTCCAACCAATCGGTCGGACATCTAACCGATTCGGCTAGAATGAAAAATATTTTACCGAGAGCTCCAACCGTTCGGTTGGACATCCAACCGAACCAGTTGGACAAAATTTCAAAAATTTTTTTATTATTATTTTTTTTTAAAACAATTTTTACTAAAAACTTTTTATTGATAAAATAAAACAAGAAGACATAAGGTAACAAACACGAAAATAAACACTAGTAAACAAACACATAAACACATATATACAAAACATAATACGACACTTAAAACAAAAATAAACATGAGCACATAAAAGCACGATCACATAAAATGAAAATCACATAGACACAAGTAAACACAATTAGTCACGTAACAAAAATTAAAACAAGATAATCTAAAACAAGATAGTCTTATTAAAATTTTATACGAAACTAACAAACACAAAAATAACACAAACAAAAAGAAACACGTGCAAGAGATCACATAACTTATAAAACTCAAAACTCACATAACAAGAAAAACAAAAGAAAATAGAACAAATAATTTGGGTTGTTTTGGTGGTTTTTTTTTTTTTTTTTTTTTTTTTTTTTTTTTTTTTTTTTCGCAAACAATTTTCGAGCACATTTAGGTAGCAAAGATTGAAATGAGCATTTTTAGAAAACATGAAACCAAATCCCAACACCAAAACACATGGTTTTGATGCCAAGATCATTTAAGCAAGTATGAAAAATGAGAGATTTTTTAAGAAAATGAGAGTCAAGCAAACATCATGAGCAAACAAGCAAGCAAATAAACAAACAAATAAGAACAAAAACCAAAACTCCAACAACGGTGCCAATAATTTGTTGCGGCGATGCCGGAATAATGATTAAGCAAATAAACAATATATCAATGAAGAAAACAATCAAACAAACATACAAAGAGCACAACAATCAAATCCCCGGCAACGGCGCCAAAAACTTGATGTGCTAATTAGCAACTATGTTTTAAATTTATAGAAACAAGAATTACCGGTTAACTAGGAACACATTCGGGCAAGTATACCCTAGTCAATTGTAGTATAGTAGTGGTAAGTCAAGGTCGTCCCAAGACACTTGGTTGCACTCAAGTGTCGTTTGTTTGTTTAAGCAAGTAACAAGTTGCTGGTTATGATTGTTACGGATCAAACCACAAGAAAAGCAATAAGATAACATCATAAAGAACATTAATAGTAACCAAACATCTGTTTATCACAAGTCATCATAATATCCAAACAAGTATTCAAAACAAAACCAAATTGTATTCAACCAAACATAAGTCTTCAACCAACATAGTAATCATAAGCATCATGAAATATAAAAGTAACAAGGTTTACCCAAAGTATGAATTACAAATAGGTAAAGGTGAAAGGTTATAGCTACCTTCAAGCCCCATCAACGTAACAAAGTTTCCAATCAACTACAACTTCTAACCAAACTATAGAATCGCTCCAATATTTGGTGATACGTCCTCCATGAATGGCAGATGTTTGTGGTAAGGTGGTGACAAATCTTCTTTAGAAATGCACACCGGTTTTGGTGACAATCCTTCCTCTAGAGTGGAGGTTAGGAGTGCACCTTTGTTGTGGTGACAATCCTTCCTTTAGGAATGAACACTTAGAACTAAGCCTAAGCACTCATATTTGTACTAGAAATCAACCTTAGCCTCCAAGCAAGTTTCTTGGGCACTAAGTTGTCATAAAATGCCAGGTTTAGGAGTTATTATGGAGACATGATCGGACTTGGGGCTTAATGACACTTAATTATGCATTAAAAATGACTTGGGGAGGTCAGATTAGTCCATCCGATCGGTTGGATGAAACGGTCAGTTTCCAACCGAATCGGTTGCGGGCTCCTACCGATCGGATGGATGAGTTTGGCAGAAAATGATAAAGACCAAAGTTGTAGATCTTTCTCTTAGCTTTCCGTGGCCGCAAACGGGGGGTCAAACAGAGTCGGTATGCTCAAGTTATGGCCAAAATGGTGAAGGTGTGTCGGGAACAACGAGTCTTCCATTATTTCTTCATTTTAGCTTCTTTCCTTCATTTCACTTCTCGTTTTCCTTCTTGTGCTTTATTCTTAAGTCCTTGGAGTGACAATCTTCATGACTTTATCTTCTCGAATATACTCCAAGAGACTTTCATTTGTCGGGAATTCCTCCGTACATTCACAAATCTTCGTTTTTGATCATTTTTACGTCTTTTCTTTCATTTTCCTTCCATGAAGCTAAAATAGAGAATATACTTCATTAAGTACCATAAGTTCATAAAAGTGACCAAAATATATGCATAAAATCCACAATAACGCTCCTAAAAACATGTTAATTTTGAGCGTTATCAAAGTATTTCAGTCCCAAACCTCCCTGATCTTTTGGCCTGCACACAGATTTCCAAGATACTTTGCACTTACCTCTTGAAGAATTACCATGATTACAAAGAAATTCCTTTAGTAGTCTATTAATGTCCTTTATCACAGTCAATGGGAGCAAAAAGACAGATGCCCAATATACATGAATTGATTCTAACACAGCTACTATGTGTTGTAATCTACCAGCATATGAGAGACTTTTATTCTTCCAATCACTAACTTTCTTCTTGATCTTATCAATCAAATTGCCACAATCCTTCACTCCTATTCTTTTAGCCAAAAGAGGAACACCAACGTATCCAACTGGAAGTTTTCCAATCATAAAAGGAAGAATATTAAGAATTGATTGCTTGTCTTCAACCAGCATACTACCAAAGAAAACTGTACTCCTGGCTAAATTTTGAATAGGCCTGAATCAGAGCTAACTTCCTTAAGGGTACCTTTAATGACCTCAACAAAAGCAGTATCACCGTGACACATAACCAACAAATCATTTGTAAAGCAGACATGTTTTAACTTCATTTTCTTGCATCCAAAATTATACCGAAACAAACTACTTCTGCTAATCTTCCTTCTCAGCACAAGAGTGAAAATATTCATGATTAAAGTGAACAAGTATGGGGACATTGTTTCATCTTGTGATGACATCAAATAATCCTGATATTTAAGTGTCAATTTCCCCTATTATGCTCACATATTATACTTATTATATGGATATATACTTTGATTTCTTTATATTTTGTATCCAGGTTACAAGTGAGCATAGGAGCTAAAGAGGCGAGGAAAATGGAAAGAACATGCAAAGATAAAAAAATCCAAGTATGCTGGAAGAAGCTATGGCGTAACATCATCTTTCAATTACTCCGTAGCAAGGAATTCTACTAAGAAGACCAAAGTCAACACGAACCAAGTTACGGCGTAACCAAATCTATGGTTTACGCCATAACATATTCAAGTCTTAATGAATCCTCATATTGGAAGACTACACCGTAACATCACTCTGGAATTACGGCGTAGCAACGTGTACGAAAGTAGTCCAAGCTCATTATTTAACTTACGGCGTAACTCAACTTTGGGACTGCGGCATAACAATGACTACGAAAGTAATCTTAGATCCGAGAATTTAGCTACGGCGTAACGCACATGGAGACTATGATGTAGATGAAACCCTAATATCCTTGTTACGGCGTAGCAATTCATCAACTATGCTGTAACCATCAGATCTGGATAAGATTACACTAGCTACGGCGTAAAACATTTCTCAGTTACACTAGCTAGTGGCACTTAATGACTCAAACCCGTCTATCGTACGTTAGCTTACTAGCATGGGGTAGTGCCTGTGGTTCCTGACAGGATTTGGGAGATATAGGTTAGGGAACTTGACCATATGAACCTAGTGATGTCCGCCCCACCTAAAGCATGAGATTAGTTTAATAGGAGACATGATTATAATCGTTATAGGAGGAGTAATTAGGTTAGCACATTTCTCTTCTACTGCTCACAACTTTACTTTTAATTGCTTTTATTTTCATTCCTACTTTTAATTCAATTTTAGTTAGTGACATTAGACTTAGATATAATCCGCACCACATAGCTCTTGGGACGACCTCGGAGTTACCATTACTAGCCTACACACGATCGGATTCTCTGTCCGTTAGTGTATAAGGTAGACCTAGGGTTGATATGAGACTTTACAAATAGTAAAACCTGGTCAGAAATCCTGCATCACCTTGTTTCAAGCCTCTATCTCCCTTAAAATACCCTAATCTTTCACCATTAACATTGATAGTAAACATTTTTGTAGAAACACATTGCATTATCCAATCAACCATCTTCAAATGAAAGCAAAATTCCATCAAAATTCTCCTTAAAAATCTCTAGTTGACTGTGTCATAAGCTTTTTAGATATCAATTTTGAGAGCAACCCTTTTTGGCCCATTTTTCCTATTATAACCTTTCATGATTTCCTGAGTAAGCAAAATATTGTCTTAAATTTGCCTACCTGGTATGAATGCACTCTAATTAGTGTTAACCAATTTGCCCAGAAAGGGTTAATTCTATTAGTTATGTTCTTACTAATGCACTTGTAAAGAACATTGCAGCAAGCAATCGGTCTAAAATCTATTACTTTAATAGGTGTTTGGATCTTTGGGATTGAAGATATAAAAGTTGAGTTTACCTCCCTTAGTAGCTTTCCATTATCAAAGAACTCTTTTATAGCACAACATACATCATGACCAACTATTCCCCAAGCTTTCTTCTAAAAAGTTGAAGTGAAACCATAAGGACCTTGTGCTTTTCCTTCATTAATACCAAACATGGCTCTTTTAATCTCATCATCTGAAACACTGCTAATCATTTTCATGGCTTCTTCTATATTCAACTTATTTTGAAAAAGATCCAAAGTATTCAACTCCTCCACATGGTATTCTATTTCTAATAAAGCTGCAAAATGCTTCTCAAATTGATGAGCCCACTTGATCCCCCTCATTTGAACACCATTATTATCACATATAGTGTAGATTCTTCTCTTATTTGCTCTACCTTTAAGCACATTTTGAAAGAAGTTAGTGTTCCTGTCACCTTCACACAACCACTGAACTTTAGCTTGTTGATGCTAAAACTTCTCCTCATCAGCCTCAGCTTCCAGAAACTCTTCAAGTAACTTTGCTTCTTTATTCCTTAAAATCTTGTTATGAGGATCCTTATCAATGTTAATTTGCACATCATTTAATTGTTCTTTGATTTTTTATACCCTTTCATATACGCTACCTTTCTCTCATCCTAACTTGTTAATAGGGTGTTTTAACTGTTTAAGCTTCTTCACCACTTGAAGCATATGAAATCTTTCAACCTTATCATCCCAAATCTCTTTGACTGTGTTATTGAAACTCTTTTTATCAGCAATAAAATTTGCAAACCTAAAAGCCTTTCCCTTCTTCATAACAATAGTAGGAATACATAAGATTGCAGGACTGTGATCAGAGATAATATGTTGTAGAAAAGTATCATGCCTTTGAGGATATTTGTTAATGAATTCATTATTTGACACTAGCAGGGTACCCGCGCGTTGCTGCGGGTACCCTGAGATAAAATTTTCTGAAGAATCATGTATTTTAGTTTATTATGTTCTTTTTGAAAATAAATTTACAGATATCAAGAATTTCATGTGACGTATTTCAACTCCTTAACAAAGGAATTTATTTCGTCTTTTTGGGTCTTTTTTAAAGCAATCCATATAACATGAGCCTGTTTAACTCGTGCTCATTTGGCTCGTTGCCCGTTCGGGCTTGAACATTTGTATAGTGTATTTTATTATTTGTATCAGTGACATTTAATACATGAATTGTGTCTAAGTTGGTTGTACAATATACTTAATAATTTATATTTCTTAAGTAAAAGGTGCTTTAATAACTATATTAATTGTATTTATTGACCAGTTAATTATGAATATAATTGTGCAAAAGTTAATTGTACCTTCTGCTTTAGTATTTGTATTCATTTAAAAATCTAGACCACATTAATTGTTCATTTAAAACTAAAAAAGAGTGTTTTTGTGTTGTAAAGTGTTATACCTTATGCTTTAAAAGATGTACGTCTTAAAATTAAGAGAGAGAGAGAGAGAGAGATTCATCCATGCTTTATATGTACTATAGATAATTCTATCCAGCTTCTTCAAAATACCTATTTGGTTACGCTCCTTAACTTTATGCAAGTTCTTAGTCATGTAAAGTGAAGACCTGAGCTGCAGATGTCTCCCACTTCAATTTGATTCAAGCAGTATTGAAAATCATGAATATCTACAATCATATTAGAACTACCACAAGAATGTTCAGATGGGCTAACAGTTACATTCATGTCCCCTGCTATTCCCCAAGGTAACCCATCCACATAGCTTTTATCTCTTATCAAGGAGTTCCACAAATCCTTTCTTTCAGTCCCTGAATTTGCTGCGTAGACAAAAGTGAAAAAACACTTAAAATTATACTGTGAAGCTTGTATAACACGGAAAATAGTTTGGTTAGTCCTTTGTAATATCTGAACTTGAACCTCATCTCCATTCCACCCTTACATAATTCTGCACCCTTTAGAAAAAAATTGCATATTAGAATCCCATTCCTATCTGCTAAAAACTCTATCACATGCTTTTTGAAGCTTTTGACTCTTTGTTGTTTCCAAAACAGCACAACATTCAACTTCTCATTATTCATCAGATTCAATACCTCCTTTTGCTTCTCAGAAGTACCCATACCCCTAATATTCCAAATGCCTATTTTAAAATCCATATCAGCCATAACTTTGGCCATTCCATTGCTATCCTCCACAACTTTTTCTGTAATAACAATTTCATGATCCTCATTCCTTTCTTTTCTCCTATCCTCTTCCTCTTGATCTTTGAAATATCTTCTCATATTTGGTGACCAATCCCTCTGGTAAAGAATTCAATACTGAGTATTGATTAGTTGATCTCTTCAAAGCTTCCAAAACATTCTCATTCATACTATATTGTTTCCTAGCCACATTAGTATTATTCTTCCTTTTACCATTTCCCACGTTTACTTGTTGTTTCTTTTATATTCTTTTCTCTCATTACCCATGTTACCCATATTTTGACTCCTTATTCCTTCTTTCCTCTGCTCTTGAGCCATTTTGTTGTCCTTTTGAACTACATTTTGCTTATAGATGTTAACATGACTATACTGATACCTATTATAACCTCTATGACCCTGCATTCCCATCTCATTGCTCTCTTCCCTACTCTTAACATTCTGCTTCTTTGCAACTTCCTTGGAATCCCTTATCTCATTCTCCACTTCCTTAGCACTCTTAGGTCTTTTGCTACACTTCAGAAAGTCATGGCCAAATACCTTACAATGTTAACAAACTTGAGGTGTCCAATCATATACAACTTGCACTTTTTTGGTACCCATTACACAATTTTCCTTATCGCTATAGTGTATATCAACGCTCTTCTTTAGGCCTGATAACGCTCAAATTGTGCATGTTTTTAGTGGCGTCATTTGTATGTTTTTCGGTTATTTTTATATGCTTTTGTCACATAATCGTATCAAAGTATGTTTGCAAGCATTTGTAGCCAAAAACAGGAAAAAGGAAGAAAAAGTGAAGGAAATGAAGGATTTGTCATTCCCAACTCGAGACTCAATTCGTTCAAGCATTTCACAAAGAAGAATCCAAGTTGTCATCATTCCAAAGTTTGTTGACAAGGAATAATCAAGTTTGGATAAAGAACGAAGAGCCAAGTTTAAGATAAAGTTTTAGCTGTCAGAACCCTTCCAACCGGTCGGTCATCATTCCAACCGACCGGTTAGATGAAATTGTCCAGAGTAACCGATCGGTTGTAATCCAACCAACCGGTTAGACCGAGATGTTCCATCCAACCGATCATTCATGCCCCGTAACCAATCGGTTGGCCAGTTCGTACAAGTTTTGCAAACTTCATTCTACCCGATTCTAGGCCATTCTTTCTGGTATTCTAGGTCCTTCTATTCACCTTGGAGGCCAAGTTGCTGCATTAATGATATTAGGCTTGTGGAGTAGTATAATAAAGGCTTTGCAAACTCACTTGATATAACAACTATTACACCATCAACATACATCAACTGAGTAACTATCAAATAGTTATCTACTAGTCTCAAAGTTCTCAAATTCGTCCATAAAAGTTTAGGAAGCATTGGAAGTCCAAAAAGTCAACATCCGAAGGTCAAACTTTCAAAAAGTCAACGCCAATTCTTAGGAAATCATTTCCTACTCATTTGTAACCATATTCCAACATTTTTAAGACTTTGATTATGATTTCTAATGTTCAATATTCTGAGTTTATGTTCATGTTTGCTATGAGTGGCTAGTAACCTTTTGTATTTGCTTAGATGATGTTAATTACTTAATGATTAGTCTATGATTGTGATAACATGTTTTAATTCAATTTCAAGTCAATTCTAAAACCCAATTAGACTAAAGTTTCATAGTGACATTTGTTGAGTCAAGTTTAACTAGTTGCTTATAATCTCATTGGCGGAAAGGGTTGTTATCATTCAACTAGTTATAATCATTTGTCTATGAATGATTGTTTTTCACCATAATTATTCTTGACTAAACAAAGGAACTAAGGTATAATTGTAATGAGAATACTTTTTGTTAATCAAATCGGATTGGTTGTAGACGCCTAATTGGTCGAAAGTTTTAGTAGTCTATAATCAATTGTAGCCTACTTGTCTATGGTGAGGTTACCTTTTGTATTTACCATTTCTTAAGAGTATTTGATTAAACAAGAAACTATTTTTGTGTTTAAGGTTATTAATTCAACTTTCTGAACCTTGAATTGATTGGTCCAAACCTAATGCTTGTTTTTATAAACTAAAATCTTGACGAAGGTTTAACTTGTAGAAACAATAGATTAGAACACCAACTAATTCTAATTACCAACATGTTAAGGAAGTTATCACAATCATGCTTTTCTTATGAGTAGTTAACTAGTCTAAGCAAGTGTAGTTTTTAATCATTTGAATTATCTTATTATCATTATCGCTAGTGTTAGAGATTTACTGTTTAAACTTACGCTTAGATTCACTCACAAATCCCTGCGAACGATCCCAACTTACCAACCCAATCTTGATATAACAGACGAGTTCACTTGCTCGTATGTGTTATTTCTAGATCCGGTAATCGTGTTTATAAATTTAAAACTTGTACACACCGTGAGCACATCAAGTTTTTGGCGCCGTTGCCGGGGATTTTGATTGTGTTTTCTGTAAGTTTTAAAGTTTCATTTCTTTTCTTTTTCGTTTTCTAAAAAAAATTCCGAGCCATCTATCCAATCGGTATCCATTTCAACCGATCGGTATTTCAAGATTGTCCAATCCAACCGTTCGGTTATTCATCCAACTGACTGGTTACTTTTTTTTCCTGATTTTTCAAATTGTTTCCATTCTTTGCTCATTTGTTCCAATGTTTCCGAGATTCCCTCGGTAATTGTATGAACACTCGATCAACCGGAGTAGAACCAATTTCACCTCTTTCCAATCCCGAAAGTCTGATTTGTAGACCAAGAAGAAGAAGAATACCTTTTGTTCCACCAACCAACCATGTATCAAGAAGAATACCAATTTAACTGTTTGATAACCTTTCCGAAGCCTTAGTTGTTTATAACCTATTCACCAATCAACCATTTCCAATGGCCGATGACCAGCCCATGTGGGTCACAAACCGAACCGTAGCACCCACTCCTGAAGCTGCCATTGTTGCCGTTAACCTTGGTGAGAACTTCACCGTGAAGGGACACCATCTTTCTATGATCAAAAACCGTCAATTCGATAGCCGTTCAAGGGCCGATCCGCACAAACACATTGTCGAATTCATAGAAATTTACGGCATGTTTCGATATGGCGACACTGATGTCAACGCCATTAAACTCAAACTTTTCCCATCATCACTCACCGGAGATGTCAAAGTGTGGTATAACGAATTAACCCCAGGAATTATCATTACTAGGGAGGAGATGAGGCAAGCTTTTGTAAGCCGATTCTTTCCACCCGCCATGTTTGATCGTCTCATGGGAGAAATCCGTTCTTTCACACAAAACCCCAATGAATCTTCTACCATGGACTTGATGAAACATCTCAAGGAATTCTTGATGCTGGAGGAATTTTTCTTTATAAAACTCCCAACGAGGCATATCAATTGCTCGAAGATCGAGTACTCCTTAAACTCGATTGGTCAAAGGATTCCAAAACCAAACCCTTACGAAAAACCGTTGCTTTTGCCGAAAGTTCTGATACCTCTAAACTCATGGAGAAAATGGAAGCCTTAACTTCCAAAATCGACTCGCAATACAAAGATACAATGAAAGAAATGCGAGACGGCTGCAACAACTGTGGAGGTAATCACACTTCATCCGAATGTGACGACCAACCCATGGTCGGACCCAAAGAAGGAGAAGCCAATTATGTCTAAGGAGGATACCGTAGAGGCGGTTTTCATGGTAATTATTATGGAAGAAATTCTGGAAATTGGCAAGATCGCTAAAGGGATAACAACCGTGATTCTTAACCACGAGTAGACAATCCAACTCCACCAAACTCTGACAAAAAACCAGATGAAACTGATTTCAAAAAAATGATGCGAGATTTCGTGACTGCTCAAACATCCATAAATGAATTTGTTAAAACCCAATTTTTCAATCTCAAAACCAAAGTTGAGCAAGGTTAGAAAAATCATCAAGCTTCTATCCAGGATCGTGAACAAAAATTTGGTAGACTCTCTGATCAATTTTCTTCACGACCACCTGGAACAATACCCAGTAATACCCAATCCAACCCAAAGCCTTCTGGATCAAATGACAAAACTTATCGTACACCACAAACCAGAAATGAGCATATCAATGCTATATTCACAAGAAGTGGTCTTTCTTACGATCCACCAGCCAATCCCAATGAAACTCAAATCATCGATGATGATAGTGCAGAAGAAGATGAAGCAGAAAAGAGAGATATTCCTGAAACACCAACCAAAGAAACAACCCAACCAATCAAAGCATACACTCCAAAAATTCCGTACCCACAAGCTCTTAGAAAAGAGAAAAAGGAGGAACGTTATAAGAAGTTTGTTGAGATGATCAAAGAAGTTAGACTCAATATACCCCTCGTTGATGTTCTAGCTGGAATGCCCAAATATGGGAAATTTTTGAAAGAACTTCTTAATAACAGAAATAAGTTAAAGCAAATATATGCTGCTTTCCTCAATGAAGAATGTTCATCCATTATTGAAAACAAAATTATACCAAAACTCGGAGATCCCGGAAGTTTTCTAATCCCATTCACGTTAGGAAACAATATCACATGCGATGCTTTAGCCAATCTCGGTGCAAGTATTAATTTGATGCCCTATTCGTTGTATTCTAAACTTTCCATCAATACTTTGAAACCTACAAGGATGAGTATTCGATTAGCCAACCATACATACCAATATCCTGTTGGGGTTGTCGAAAACATGATTGTCCAAGTTGGTAAATTTGTTTTTCCCGTAGATTTTGTAATCTTAGAAATGGAGGAAGATAGACAAGTACCTTTAATCTTAGAAAGACCTTTCCTAAACACCGCTGATGCCATAATCAAAGTTAAAGGTAAAGAACTCAATCTAGGAGTTGGAGAAGATAGAATTACTTTTCTAATCGACAAAGCAATAAAATATCCATATACCAGTGATGACACTTGTTTTAACATCGATGTAATCGATGAAGTCACTGAGGAAGAATTGGATGCATTACTTGACGATTCTAATCCTTTCACAACCACTTCTGAGAAAATAAATGAAACGAATCTTGATAAAGAGTTCTCAGAATTTATGGAAGTTAAATTTAAAGAAGATGATAAAGAAGTTAAGGAAGGAGAAATAGTTGAAGAGAATTTCGAAGAAATTACCATTAATGATCAAATGAGGATCAAGACATCTCTTCAAGAACCACCCACCGATCTTGAGCTTAAACTACTTCCAAATAATCTTGAATATGCTTACTTGGAGGAGAATTCACTTCTTCCTGTAGTCATATCTTCATTCCTTAAGGATGATCAAAAAGAAAAACTCGTTTCAGTTCTTAAGAAGCATAAACGCGCTTTTCCGTGGAAAACTTCTGACATCCCAGGAATTAGCCCTGATTTCTGTAAACACAAAATCAATTTTGAAGAAGGTGATATACCTGTTGTTGAAAGACAATGTCGACTCAATCCTAACATGAAAGAAGTTGTCAAGAAAGAAATCATTAAACTTCTTGACGCTGGATTCATATAGCCCATTGAAGATAGTCCTTGGGTGAGTCCTGTTCATTATGTTCCCAAGAAAGGAGGAATGACTGTAGTGACCAACGAACGGAATGAATTAGGTTCTACTAGAACAGTCATTGGATGGTGAGTATGTATTGATTATAGAAAATTGAACAAAGCCACCAGGAAAGATCATTTTCCTCTTCCATTCATGGATCAAATGCTTGAAAGATTAGCAGGCAACAAATACTTTTGTTTCCTCGATGGTTTTTCAGAGTATTTCCAAATTCCCATTGATCCTTCTGATCAAGAAAAGACCACATTCACATGTCCTTTTGGAACCTATGCTTATCGGCGTATACCTTATGGTCTTTGTAATGCACCTGCCACTTTTCAAAGGTGTATGATTGCTATATTCCAAGATATGCTTAAAACATCTATGGAAGTTTTCATGGATGATTTTTCAGTATTTGGAGATTCTTTTGAAGCTTGTCTTTCAAATCTAGACAAAATGCTCGAAAGATGTGAAGCTGCACATCTTGTTCTCAATTGGGAAAAATGCCATTTTATGATAACCGAAGGAATTCTGCTTGGACACAAAATCTCAAGTTTAGGAATAGAGGTTGATAAAGCAAAAATTGATGTTATCACCAAATTACCACCTCCAACTAACGTTAAAGCCGTTAGAAGTATTTTAGGACATGCCGGTTTCTACCGTCGTTTCATAAAGGATTTTTCCAAAATATCTCGTCCTATGACAAAACTTCTTGAAAAAGATTCTGTTTTTTATTTCAATGCAGATTGTATTAAAGCTTTTGAAACACTAAAGAGTCAATTGACTAGTGCTCCGATTATGGTTTCACCTAATTGGTCACTACCATTCAAACTTATGTGCGACGCAAGCGATTTTGATGTTGGAGCTGTTTTAGGACAACGTGAAGGAAAACATTTTCGGCCTATATACTTCGCTAGCAAAACACTTAACAACGCCCAACAAAATTATACGGTTACGGAGAAAGAATTGTTAGCCGTAGTTTTTGCTTTTGAAAAATTTAGATCTTATCTCGTGCTTTCCAAAACAATCGTTTTCACCGATCACTCAGCGCTCAAATATATGTTTGCCAAACAAGATGCAAAACCGCGTCTTATCCGCTGGATTTTACTACTCCAAGAATTCGATATCAAAATAAAAGATTATAAAGGAGCAGAAAATCTTGCTGCCGATCATTTGTCTCGTCTTAAGAACCCAAATTTGGAAGAATTAAAAGAAGACAAAATTGATGATTATTTTCCCGATGAAACTCTTATGACCATCGATAAAGTTGATGAAGAGGAAATACCGTGGTTTGCAGATTTTGCAAATTCTTTTGGTGGAAATATTCTCAAGAAAGGATTAACTGATGCTCAACGAAGTAAATTCTTTTCGGATTTAAAAAACTATTATTGGGAAGAACCTTTTCTTTTCAAAATATGTCCCGATGGAATGATCCGAATATGTGTTTCTGGAGCAGAAACAAGAAAAATTCTTGATGAATGCCATCATGGCCCAACAGGGGGACATTACGGTCCAACCACCGCAGCTAAAAAAGTTTTTGATGCTGGATTCTATTGGCAAGCAATTTTCAAAGAAGCTCATACTCTTGTTCAAAACTGCGATGCATGCCAAAAATCCGGTAGTCTTTCTCGTAGAGATGAAATGTCTCAGAAGAGCATTCAAGTCTGCGAAATATTCGATATTTGGGGAATCGATTTTATGGGACCATTTGCTAAATCCCACAAATACGAATATATTCTCGTTGCAATCGATTATGTTTCCAAATGGGCTGAAGCTGAAGCCTTACCCACTAACGATGCACGAGTTGTTGTCAATTTTCTCAAAAAGCTTTTTGCTCGCTATGGAATCCCTAAAGCTTTAATAAGTGATAGAGGAACCCATTTCTGTAATAAACAAATGGAGAAGATCATGAAACGATATGGAGTTCATCATCGTTTTGCTACAACATATCATCCACAAACCAATGGACATGTCGAAAATACTAATAGAGCATTAAAAGATACTCGAAAAAACGGTCACGGAAAATCCTTCCGTTTGGTCGAGAAAACTAGATGACGCTCTATGGGCCTTTCATACGGCTTATAAAACTTCAATTGGCACAACACCATACAGACTCTTGTATGGAAAAACATGTCATTTGCCCTTCGAAATCGAACATCGTGCTTTCTGGGCATTACGAAATTGTAACCTCGATCTGAATGTAGCTGGAGAGAAAAGTTTCTTGCAATTGCATGAACTCGATGAATTGAGGCTCCAAGCCTACGAAAACTCCAAGCTATACAAAGCCAAAACCAAAGCTTATCATGACCGAAAGCATAGAATTAGAAAAGAATTCAAAGCTGGGGATAAAGTTCTGCTTTTCAATATGAAATACAAGTTCAAAGCTCCTAAGCTCAAACCCAAATGGATGGGACCTTATATAGTGAAACATGGATTTCCATCTGGATATGTCGAACTCTATGACAAGCATGGCGGAAGTTTCATTGTTAATTGTCACCGCATTAAGTTGTATTATGATAAGGAGCAAATGAGCAAAATTTCTATTGAATATCCACCCGAATCTGAATACGAAGCTATCACATTCATGGCACCTCATCCGGAAATGACGCCATGGGCACATGACCAAGGTTTTATCTATGAAGCTCTTCCTAGAGCATGGGAAAAAGTCATATTGGAAGATATAGATGAAACTGGAGAAGGAATTGTGGTAGAAAACATATTATTCGTACCAAAGTATCCGAAAAGGAAATCCAAAACCGCATCAACGTAGTTCTTGCGAAATTTGAGTCAGGCTGATGACTCGTAAATAAAACAAGCGCTTCTCGGGAGGCAACCCGTGTGTTTGCTATTTTTAATTCTTAATTTATTTTCAGTGATTACACCCTAAAGTTTAAATCACTTGATTGAACTTAAGTGTGGGGGTGTTTCACTAATTTTAATAAAACATATAGTCTTGTGTTTGTTTGTTTTTAGATTGATACAGGAAATGATGAAGAAACTTGGACACTTGGAATAAAGAATCACAAAGGAAAATACGGTTCATTTTCTTATTTCTCTATTTTCATACTTTGAAGTTCATTTATCAAATTGAGGACAATTCTTAACTTAAGTGTGGGGGGGGGGGAATAGGTAAATAAGAATAATCCGTAAATTTCGAGCTTAATTTTAAATTCCGTTGCCCTTATGATCTAGTTGTTTTCACGCTTTTAGGATAATATATTAGAATAACTGGATCCATCCACTAGTAAAAAACGGTAACTTTTGAAATTTGAGATGTGTCCTGATTAATATTGCAATCCATTCTGGGATCGATAACATTAGCTAGCACATATTGTAACCCTTTCCACTAAATTGTGAGGATTTGAGCCCATTTCTTATGAAGCATACATTATTTGATGCTTAAATCTTTTTTTATGAGTGTGCCGGTGATTTTATTTATTCTAGAACTTGTCCTTGTAAATCATTTCGAGACCGTTGTGAGATCACATTTCTTGTGTGATATAAGTATGCATATGTGATAAGAGGTAATTTTAGGATCTAACCCAAATAGCCTTCATATAAATTTTTAGCTAGTTTCATTGACTAGTTAACCACCAACATAACCCTTTTTGTTAGCGTTCATTTTTAATGCTAGATACCCCTAGTTGGTTGCTAGCTATATGACAAGTTGGATGTTATGTGGGAAATTATGAAGTATAAAGAAAGTAGTAATTCCGGATGTAGTGATCAAAGCAAAGTTGAGAATAAGTCATCAAAGTAGAATGGTGACGAGTGATTTTATGTCCATGTTATGTTAAAAAAAAATGTATATATCGAATAAAATAGCCAATGAGCTATAGTGTTAAGTATTGTTCGCTCAAGAATGGAGTTCTAAAGAGTACATGATAGTGGTTCAAGATAGCTAGCAACATTCGGTTTGTAGACTTTGACTATTTTTTCTATTCTTTATCATTTACACTCTCTAAATTTATCCCATGTCTTATTCCTACCCTTGTCTCAAGTGAAATTATCAAGTGTATGACATATAGTGACCATCCGATTTCTTGAGGAAATAACAACTTGCTAGCGATCTAAGGATATCCTTAGTGACCATCCGTTGTTTTGATACAAGAATTCGCGCCAGCGATCTATTCTGTTTTACATAAGATAGTTGAACAAAAGTCCTTATTATCCCTTTTTAGCCTTAAACCCGAATAAAAGCCCTCTTTGATATGAATACTTGGTGCTTACGCCTTGACGGTGTAGTTATGTTTCTTGTACAAGCCTCTGGTAATATTTAAATCATGACTGAGCAATGAGTGTGATTTCTCTTATACTTCACCCAAAAATGAGTGTTTAGAGTGAATTATATCTTATTCCTTTTTCGTGAGGTGATTAGTAATGTTTATCTAGCAAGAAAATCATTTGGGTAATGTCAAACATCTCAATGTTTCAACCATTAAAACTCAAAATGATGAATCTAACTTGTACTTGTACTTGGAAGATTTGCATCACATTTTTCCAAAACATCTTTGAAGTACCATGTGGATGATATTTTATTTCTAGATTTGCTTGAGAGCAAGCAAAGTTCAAGTGTAGGGGATTTGATAACGCTAAAATTGTGCATGTTTTTAGTGGCGTTATTCGTATGTTTTTCGGTTATTTTTATATGCTTTTGTCACTGATTGAGCCCGAACCGTCTGATTATTATTGACCAAGGTCAACAAGTCAAAGACAGCCTAGAATCAATACTCCGGTGATAGTATAGTGTATTCCCGGGTCGTTAAAGTCCCGACGAGATTGAAATGGTGCTTTTGGAATCGTTTATGAGAAAGTGGCACTGAGGACAGTAGCCAGATGATGTAGGAATGATATTGCTACTGTTATTTTGGTATTTGTACACAGATATAATATTCACAAAAATCAGATAACAGATATATACACGTATTCACAATTCAGATTTACGTAATCGGACTGAAAAAGTGGGGTTTTGGTATTTAACAACTACAGGGGGTGCTTTTGACACTTTTTCAAACTTGAAAATTAAAAATGAAAAATGAAATTATGAAGATGATTAAAATACTATTAAACTATTATTTAATTAATTAAACTATTTAAAATCTAAATTAAAATCTAATTTAAATAAACTAAAAATGACAAATGATTTAAATTATACTAAAAATTAACCAAAATATTTTCTAAACCTAAATTAGAACTTAAAGAAAATATAAAAAATTAAAAATAATATTTTTGTCTTTTTGTGGTTTTGTAATTAATTAAAAACTATTTAACTTAATTAAACTAATTAAACTACTTTTAATTTATATTAATACTAAATTAACTTAGAAAATTAAGATAAAATTTATAAAATTACTTAACTATTATAGGAATCCTAAAAAATTATAAAAACTCTAAAATTATGTTTTAAGATTAAACAACTAATTATTTATCTATTAATTAACTTAAGTTTATTTTAAACAAATAAAATAAGAAAACTAGAAAATGAACAGTAGAATATCAAAATTTATTTTCTAAAAACTTATTATACTATATTAGAACTAGAAAAATTATAAAAACTAGGTTTAACCTTATAAAAACTAATTAAGCTATTTAATATTTAATATTAATTAATAATAAAGAAAATTAAAATTAAATCTAATTAGCACTAAATGACAAAATAAAAATCTGAAAAATTTATTATAACTACTTTAATATATGAGGTATTTAATAAAAATATAAAAAAAACTAGTTACTTAATTAAAATCTAAAAATGAAAATTAAACTTAAATGGAATTAAATAGAAACTATCACTTAATTTAAAACTAACTTTTTTGGATTTTTCTTTTACAAACTTGATTTACACCTAAAAACAAAGACTTTTTGTGAAAACAACTATTTTAAAACTTAAAAATAAGCTGTGCACACCCCTTTTACCAAATCAGTTGACTTTGGTTGACTGTTTGGTCAAATGTGGTCAAATGACCTAAGGTGGGGTCCACAATGATGAAATCAGATACAAATAAGCTACTTACACTACAATAAGCTAGAAACAATGAGCAACTATCACTAATAAGCTGAAAAGATGGAAATAAGCACTTGCAAACTTGAATGTAAACACAGATTGGGGACAACCTTGAGGACCTATTCCAGGTGGGTTCCACTTATCCCTAGGTCAAACCAATGGTCAAAGGGGAGACCTTGCCAGGAGGTGAGTTGATAGAACCAAGGTTTGGGTAGTGGGGGCCACTGTGGTGGTCAGAAACCACCACCAAAGGTGGTGGTTTGGCTATGGTCTGCTGATGCAGGGCATCATCCACCCCCTGCAGCTGTCTTTGAGGGTCTGTGGACCCCACAATAAAAATAGCAAAAATAGAAAGGTACTGAGACCTTGTAGATGAGGTGGTAAGGAACAAGTAACAACAATATTTAAACCATGAAACCTTGTACAAAATTCCAATTAAATCATTCCATATTTGAAAAAAAATGAAATGATGCACTTTGACTTTTGTTGAAAACTTGATTTATTGACTTTCTTGGATTTTGGTCTTAATCTATAAGCTGAATAAGATGTATTAAGCTATTCTAAGGTTCATACAAGCTACTCCAACAACTTTAGAAGTGAAATGATGAGATTACATGTCCCTAATCTAAACAGTTAACTGATGAGAGTGAATCAAGGAGATTTTTGACTTTTGCAACTATAATACCAAGTTTTATGACTTACTAAACCTTCTTAGACCTAATGTGACTTACTTAAGCAAAGGACAACAACAAAAACTAACTAGAACCTTATGAAAACCCCTGAACCAAACACTCCTTATTGTTGACTGAAATGAGATTTTCAATGATTATCACAGATTTAGACCATAACTTGCATACACAGGGTTATATTATGATAATTGAGACTGAGTTGGACACAAATATACTAACAACTACATCAGAAACCTAGGAATCACTAATCATGTTTATAACTTGAGAAAAATAAAACTTAAAGCAATTATGAAATCTAATATACAAGCATGTAAGATTAAGTTATATTTTTATCTAAAAACTCTAATGAAACATTAAAACACCAATAAACCAAACCAAAAGCAATTGCACAGTAAAGTACCAAAATTTAAGAAAGAGCTTACAAAAGGCTTATGAGCTGAGAGTTATTAACCAGGGAACTAGACCATCACCTAACCACTCCCATGAGTTCTAAACCAGAATTCATCCAAGTTTAACCTTTCTTCTTGCTTTGATCCTTCATGAACATTGACTTTTATTTTTAATCTATTTTATTTTTTTATTTTTGAGAATTTATGGATGCTGAGTAAGACTTACTCAGTGAGCCTTGAGAACTTTTTTAAAAACTTAAAGTAGAGCTTAATGGAACTGAAAATAACAAGAACAACAATCTATAACATTAATTGAGTAAATTTGTCAATTTTACTTCAAAAATGCCAAAATGAGTTTCACCAAAGTAAACTTGAAATTGATACTGCTGAAAGTTAAACTACATTGGAAATGTGAAATACAAGCTTTGAATACTGGGAATTACAACTGAATTGCTAAATTAATTTACCTACGATTATACTAAACTACAACTAAACTACTTAAAACTAATACACTTCTCCTCAGCTTCTTCTTGCTCTTTATAGAATCCCAGGGTCTTGTGTGGGTCCCACTTGTCAAATCCCACCAATAATATAGCCAATTGGATCACCTTAGCTCTACTTGCAATTTTGGCGGGAAAGGGACTTTTTAAGCAATAGGGACTGAGAAGCTAGAGTAGGAGGGGGGTGGCATTAATTGGTGTTGGGAAGTGGAAGGGATAAGGTTGTGGTAGAGTGGTGCAAGTGGAGGGGGGGAATTACCACCTGGTATGGTGGTTTTGGTTGTGTCTGGTTTTGGAGGTAAAAAGGAAGAAAGGGTGGTGTCTGGTTTAGTGGTTTGACCGGGTCAACACCAGGGTTTTGGACTGGGCTAAGTTGGGCTAAGGAGTGGGCTGTGGGTTTAGTTTTAGGTTTAGCTTATTTAGTTAGGTCCGTTTGGTTTTTAGTCTAGGATAATTACAAGGACCAAAGTTGTAATTTGGGAAAACTTGAGGGTTGGTCTTGTAAGTTTCCAAAAGTAATAATGAGGACATAATTTGACAAGTGTGAATAGTACAAGGGCCAAAGATGATAATTTTCTATATTAAATGCCCAGGGACCTTTTCTGTCAATACCTCAAACTCCATGGACCATTATTGTAATTTTCTGAATCTTGAAGGGCTTAACCTGTACATTCTCAAAAGTTATCATAAGGACCAATTATGTCATTTTAAGAATAGTATAAGGTTTATTTTGATTATTTTCCATTTTTAAAACCTTAGGGACTAATTTTGACATTTTTGAAACTTGGGGGACCAAAGTTGTAATTTCACAATTTTAAACTTTAAAGGACTATTTATGACAACTTGTGAATCCCCAAGGACCTTTATGATATTTGAACAAGTTTTGAGTTACCAGGGACTAGTTTTGCAAATTTATGAAACTTGAGGGACTGAAACCGCCAATTATGCAAACTTTGTACGTTTTTCATTTGTTTTTGCATATTTTGTGTTTGAAACATATAAAACACACCTCTAAGATATTTTAAGTATTTTGATACATATTTGGGTGTTTTTGTATGTTTTGGCAGCTCAGATTGGTATAAAATGATGAGTATTTACACACTCATCAATCCCCCACACTAAACTATTGCTAGTCCCTAGCAATCTTTTGAGAAAACAAATGGATTTGAAACTCTTTACCAAAAGCCATCACTTCTGGAGTAGCCAGGTGTAAGAACTGTGGCACACCTGATAACCGTGTGATTTTGAGCAAACCACCAGCTGTCAACGGATTTGATTAGTCTTTACCAAAAGCCGTTTGCTTCTGGACTAGCCAACTCTTGATGGAATAGTCAACATCTTGGTGAGCTGATTACCAATTATGGATTTTCCACGGCCTTTACCACAAGCCATAATCTTGCGGGCTAGCTAGCTCATTTGCTTATGAGGATGCGGGGGAGCTGAGGAACCATACAATTTTGGGCAAATTGCAAGCCGTCAACGGATTTGAGATGTCTTTACCAAGAGCCGTTTGCTCCTGGACTAGCCAATCCCTTTTGTCGTTTAGACAAGGCGGATTGATTACCACAAAAAAATTTTGAGCTCAAGTGAAAAATTTTGAAAATTTTTGGTCAAAAACGGGGGTATAAGATAGTAAAATATGATAAAATTCGCTAGAATAGCGAATACCCCCCCACACTAAGCATGAATATTGTCCTCAATATTCAAAGTCCCGGCTATTATGCCGAATTTTTGAACGTAAAAGGGCAACATTACAAGCTAAGCGTGGAAAACACCATTTGTATTTTCACTTCTGTAATCATAGCATGGGGGACTCCCCCACACTTAGGGTGAAAACCCTATAAGCATGCTCTGTTTTTGTTTACCAAGTCGCTAGCGTGACTCGACCCCGAATTAATTAGTCCTTGGGGAATGTGGAAGAAACAATCTCCATCGGACTTTCATTCAAGATGTTTGGATAAACATTTGAAGCACGTGAAAGTTCCACACCGATGAGATATAGTCCCGGCTCAAGATAATGGTAAATGAAAATGCCGGGATCAAAGATGGTATCCTCATTCCCGAAGGAGTGAAGAAGAGAAGAAATCACCTGGTAGGTGAAGGAAAGAAGAGAGATCTGAATAGCAATTAAGATAAGAACTTCCTCCTCAAGAAATGTATATTCAAGTGGAGGAGGCAAGTCCTTGAGCTTGATCTCAAGAAATTTATCAGTTTCCTCAACTGATTTGATTTCCTCATTATGAAGTTGTTTGGGTGGGAGGGGGGGAAATGGATCTTCGTTTAACAAACTTTCTAGAAAAAGAATGTCCCCCTCAGGATCAAGATAATTATCATCAACTTCATATGAAATTGAACTATCTTCAGTAAGAAAAGCCTCGAATTCGTCCAGATCATTTTCACTTTCCGGAGGAAGTGGATTGATCTGGGTAGGATCAATCGAAGGATCATGAGTAAGTAAGAATTCTAACTCTCTCAAATCAGCATTAAAGTCAAAGACTTCATTTTCATCCCTTGGTGGGATGGGATCCATATGAGAGAGTTCATCAGCGAACTCTTCAAGAAGAAAGTCAACATCAGAGTGGAGAAGTGATGCATCAACAAATTCAATGTCTCCATAAGATAAACAATCATCACTGGAATCAGAGACAGTCTCAATTTGATCATTTGGATTATTAGGGGTGGAAAGAATATCACACATATGATCAGAAGTTTCCTGTGACTCTCTTGGGATTGGGATAAGGATCTCAACACTAGACTTTATGAATTCGTCCGATTCCTTTGAAGGAACAGTGTCAAGATGCTCATCCCCCATGTTCGGAGAGTGAGTGGAAACCTCGGGTGTGACAGCAGTTGTTTGAGATGAAATCTCAACTGCTGGGATATCAACTGATGAACTTGATGAATCTTTTTGAATAATAACGATGTTATCTTCATCATCACTGTCATCATAGTCATCAAATAGAGCAGTATTTCGAATGTTAGCACGAAATTTAGCTGCTCGTTGCTCAGCCAATAACTCTTCCATGCTTTTTCCAGATTCTCGTTCTTCAGCAAGTAATTCTGCCATAGTTTTCCCACGAGAATTTGGAATGAAAGGAAATTGTGGGGATGTGGATGTGTCAAAACCGTAAGGTTGACATTTAAAATCATCGTGAGGACCCCCACAATATGCACAAGAGCTTGGAGTATGGCGAAGTGAAATATTAGCTAACTCCTCCTTAAGTTCTTTACATTTCTCAAGAACCTCTAAAAAGTCTTGCTGGATTGGAGGAGTTGCTTGGATAGTTTGATACTGTGGAGGTTGGTCTTGGTACGAAGAGTCATAATTGTTACAAGGAAATGGATTCCTCGTTTGACAATCAGAGCTGAAGTGTGGACCTCCATAGTACTCACAACAGTGAAACTGATGTGGCTGTGGGTTGTATGTGCTAGAGTCATAATTGTTATCAGGAAACTGCTCATAGACAAGCGTGTTTCCTGATTGACAATCAGAACTGTAATGTGAACCACCACAGTACTCACAACAGTTAAACTGCTGAGACTGAGGGTGTGGTAGCTGGTGGAATGAATCAGTGGTGTCATGGTAGGAATAGGGATTCTGGTTATAGACAGACCCGTTTCCCGATTCTACCATGCCACAACTGGGGCAATTGCCACCATTATAAGAACTACCACACCACTGGCAAACCAGAAGGTATGGATGAGACATAGAAAGAATCAAAAGGTTTTGGAGGGTAAGAAATGGAGAATCAAAGCTGTGAGAGGGTAAAGGTGATTATTTTTGGTATTTTCGGGAAACATGATTAGTGCACATGCACCAAAATCAATTTTTCAAAACAAATTTGAGGCAAAACCACAGTGAACTTAAACCAGAAATCACAAGTGAATGGCTTCTTTGAAAAAGGTACACCACTCACAGGGATATAAAGGCAAGTTTTAATCTTAAGTTTGGGAACTTATTATGGGTTTATTAATTAATTTGAAAAACTGATTTAGGCTTATGGGTGTGTGTGCAGAAAACTTGGGAAATATTTTTGGAACTGATTCGTTAACCGAAATCGTCCCTTTAAGATTACTCGCAGGCTGGCGGGAGGAAGTAAATAAGTTTCCTCTTCAGTTCGCAATTTAATGTCAGAACTTACCTTAAACCAACTGTTTCAGGTTGTAATCTTAAAGAACACGAAGTAATTTAACTTCACAGTTTGTTTTTGATTGTTTTTAATTTTTTTGGTGTTTTCAACACTT
Source organism: Artemisia argyi (assembly GCA_030686995.1). Taxonomy (NCBI): domain Eukaryota; kingdom Viridiplantae; phylum Streptophyta; class Magnoliopsida; order Asterales; family Asteraceae; genus Artemisia; species Artemisia argyi. The sequence goes on along the minus strand of CM060683.1, from coordinate 41,948,100 downwards.
CAGGAGAAGTGTTAATGAACGTTTCTTCTGATATGATTATATTTTTACAAAAAAACTTTTTACAAGGAGGGTTTTGAAAACCACCAAACTTAAAACGATTTTAAAACACGCAACAACCTCCCCGGCAGCGGCGCCAAATTTTGATTGAGCCCGAACCGTCTGATTATTATTGACCAAGGTCAACAAGTCAAAGACAGCCTAGAATCAATACTCCGGTGATAGTATAGTGTATTCCCGGGTCGTTAAAGTCCCGACGAGATTGAAATGGTGCTTTTGGAATCGTTTATGAGAAAGTGGCACTGAGGACAGTAGCCAGATGATGTAGGAATGATATTGCTACTGTTATTTTGGTATTTGTACACAGATATAATATTCACAAAAATCAGATAACAGATATATACACGTATTCACAATTCAGATTTACGTAATCGGACTGAAAAAGTGGGGTTTTGGTATTTAACAACTACAGGGGGTGCTTTTGACACTTTTTCAAACTTGAAAATTAAAAATGAAAAATGAAATTATGAAGATGATTAAAATACTATTAAACTATTATTTAATTAATTAAACTATTTAAAATCTAAATTAAAATCTAATTTAAATAAACTAAAAATGACAAATGATTTAAATTATACTAAAAATTAACCAAAATATTTTCTAAACCTAAATTAGAACTTAAAGAAAATATAAAAAATTAAAAATAATATTTTTGTCTTTTTGTGGTTTTGTAATTAATTAAAAACTATTTAACTTAATTAAACTAATTAAACTACTTTTAATTTATATTAATACTAAATTAACTTAGAAAATTAAGATAAAATTTATAAAATTACTTAACTATTATAGGAATCCTAAAAAATTATAAAAACTCTAAAATTATGTTTTAAGATTAAACAACTAATTATTTATCTATTAATTAACTTAAGTTTATTTTAAACAAATAAAATAAGAAAACTAGAAAATGAACAGTAGAATATCAAAATTTATTTTCTAAAAACTTATTATACTATATTAGAACTAGAAAAATTATAAAAACTAGGTTTAACCTTATAAAAACTAATTAAGCTATTTAATATTTAATATTAATTAATAATAAAGAAAATTAAAATTAAATCTAATTAGCACTAAATGACAAAATAAAAATCTGAAAAATTTATTATAACTACTTTAATATATGAGGTATTTAATAAAAATATAAAAAAAACTAGTTACTTAATTAAAATCTAAAAATGAAAATTAAACTTAAATGGAATTAAATAGAAACTATCACTTAATTTAAAACTAACTTTTTTGGATTTTTCTTTTACAAACTTGATTTACACCTAAAAACAAAGACTTTTTGTGAAAACAACTATTTTAAAACTTAAAAATAAGCTGTGCACACCCCTTTTACCAAATCAGTTGACTTTGGTTGACTGTTTGGTCAAATGTGGTCAAATGACCTAAGGTGGGGTCCACAATGATGAAATCAGATACAAATAAGCTACTTACACTACAATAAGCTAGAAACAATGAGCAACTATCACTAATAAGCTGAAAAGATGGAAATAAGCACTTGCAAACTTGAATGTAAACACAGATTGGGGACAACCTTGAGGACCTATTCCAGGTGGGTTCCACTTATCCCTAGGTCAAACCAATGGTCAAAGGGGAGACCTTGCCAGGAGGTGAGTTGATAGAACCAAGGTTTGGGTAGTGGGGGCCACTGTGGTGGTCAGAAACCACCACCAAAGGTGGTGGTTTGGCTATGGTCTGCTGATGCAGGGCATCATCCACCCCCTGCAGCTGTCTTTGAGGGTCTGTGGACCCCACAATAAAAATAGAAAAAATAGAAAGGTACTGAGACCTTGTAGATGAGGTGGTAAGGAACAAGTAACAACAATATTTAAACCATGAAACCTTGTACAAAATTCCAATTAAATCATTCCATATTTGAAAAAAAATGAAATGATGCACTTTGACTTTTGTTGAAAACTTGATTTATTGACTTTCTTGGATTTTGGTCTTAATCTATAAGCTGAATAAGATGTATTAAGCTATTCTAAGGTTCATACAAGCTACTCCAACAACTTTAGAAGTGAAATGATGAGATTACATGTCCCTAATCTAAACAGTTAACTGATGAGAGTGAATCAAGGAGATTTTTGACTTTTGCAACTATAATACCAAGTTTTATGACTTACTAAACCTTCTTAGACCTAATGTGACTTACTTAAGCAAAGGACAACAACAAAAACTAACTAGAACCTTATGAAAACCCCTGAACCAAACACTCCTTATTGTTGACTGAAATGAGATTTTCAATGATTATCACAGATTTAGACCATAACTTGCATACACAGGGTTATATTATGATAATTGAGACTGAGTTGGACACAAATATACTAACAACTACATCAGAAACCTAGGAATCACTAATCATGTTTATAACTTGAGAAAAATAAAACTTAAAGCAATTATGAAATCTAATATACAAGCATGTAAGATTAAGTTATATTTTTATCTAAAAACTCTAATGAAACATTAAAACACCAATAAACCAAACCAAAAGCAATTGCACAGTAAAGTACCAAAATTTAAGAAAGAGCTTACAAAAGGCTTATGAGCTGAGAGTTATTAACCAGGGAACTAGACCATCACCTAACCACTCCCATGAGTTCTAAACCAGAATTCATCCAAGTTTAACCTTTCTTCTTGCTTTGATCCTTCATGAACATTGACTTTTATTTTTAATCTATTTTATTTTTTTATTTTTGAGAATTTATGGATGCTGAGTAAGACTTACTCAGTGAGCCTTGAGAACTTTTTTAAAAACTTAAAGTAGAGCTTAATGGAACTGAAAATAACAAGAACAACAATCTATAACATTAATTGAGTAAATTTGTCAATTTTACTTCAAAAATGCCAAAATGAGTTTCACCAAAGTAAACTTGAAATTGATACTGCTGAAAGTTAAACTACATTGGAAATGTGAAATACAAGCTTTGAATACTGGGAATTACAACTGAATTGCTAAATTAATTTACCTACGATTATACTAAACTACAACTAAACTACTTAAAACTAATACACTTCTCCTCAGCTTCTTCTTGCTCTTTATAGAATCCCAGGGTCTTGTGTGGGTCCCACTTGTCAAATCCCACCAATAATATAGCCAATTGGATCACCTTAGCTCTACTTGCAATTTTGGCGGGAAAGGGACTTTTTAAGCAATAGGGACTGAGAAGCTAGAGTAGGAGGGGGGGTGGCATTAATTGGTGTTGGGAAGTGGAAGGGATAAGGTTGTGGTAGAGTGGTGCAAGTGGAGGGGGGGAATTACCACCTGGTATGGTGGTTTTGGTTGTGTCTGGTTTTGGAGGTAAAAAGGAAGAAAGGGTGGTGTCTGGTTTAGTGGTTTGACCGGGTCAACACCAGGGTTTTGGACTGGGCTAAGTTGGGCTAAGGAGTGGGCTGTGGGTTTAGTTTTAGGTTTAGCTTATTTAGTTAGGTCCGTTTGGTTTTTAGTCTAGGATAATTACAAGGACCAAAGTTGTAATTTGGGAAAACTTGAGGGTTGGTCTTGTAAGTTTCCAAAAGTAATAATGAGGACATAATTTGACAAGTGTGAATAGTACAAGGGCCAAAGATGATAATTTTCTATATTAAATGCCCAGGGACCTTTTCTGTCAATACCTCAAACTCCATGGACCATTATTGTAATTTTCTGAATCTTGAAGGGCTTAACCTGTACATTCTCAAAAGTTATCATAAGGACCAATTATGTCATTTTAAGAATAGTATAAGGTTTATTTTGATTATTTTCCATTTTTAAAACCTTAGGGACTAATTTTGACATTTTTGAAACTTGGGGGACCAAAGTTGTAATTTCACAATTTTAAACTTTAAAGGACTATTTATGACAACTTGTGAATCCCCAAGGACCTTTATGATATTTGAACAAGTTTTGAGTTACCAGGGACTAGTTTTGCAAATTTATGAAACTTGAGGGACTGAAACCGCCAATTATGCAAACTTTGTACGTTTTTCATTTGTTTTTGCATATTTTGTGTTTGAAACATATAAAACACACCTCTAAGATATTTTAAGTATTTTGATACATATTTGGGTGTTTTTGTATGTTTTGGCAGCTCAGATTGGTATAAAATGATGAGTATTTACACACTCATCAGTCACATAATCGTATCAAAGTATGCTTGCAAGCATTTGTAGCCAAAAATAGGAAAAAGGAAGAAAAAGTGAAGAAAATGAAAGATTTGTCATTCCCAACTCGAGACTCAATTCGTTTAAGCATTTCACAAAGAAGAATCCAAGTTGTCATCATTCCAAAGTTCGTTGACAAGGAATAATCAAGTTTGGACAAAGAACGAAGAGCCAAGTTAAAGATAAAGTTTTAGCTGTCAGAACCCTTCCAACTGGTCGGTCATCATTCCAACCGACCGGTTAGATGAAATTGTCCAGAGTAACCGATCGGTTGTAATCCAACCAACCGGTTAGACCCAGATGTTCCATCCAACCGATAGGTCATGCCCCGTAACCGATCGGTTGGCCATTTCGTACAAGTTTTGCAAACTTCATTCTACTTCATTCTACCCAATTCTAGGCCATTCTTTCTGGTATTCTAGGTCCTTCTATTCACCTTGGAGGCCAAGTTGATGCATTAATGATCCTAGGCTTGTGGAGTAGTATAAATAGAGGCTTTGCAAACACATTTGATATAACAACTATTACACCATCAACATACATCAACTAAGTAACTATCAAATAGTTATCTACTAGTCTCAAAGTTCTCAAATTCATCCATAAAAGTTCAGGGAGCATTGGAAGTCAAAAAAGTCAACATCCGGAGGTCAAACTTTCAAGAAGTCAACACCAATACTTAGGAAATCATTTCCTACTCATTTGTAACCATATTCAAACATTTGTAAGACTTTGATTATGATTTCTAATGTTCAATATTCTGAGTTTATGTTCATGTTTGCAATGAGTGGCTAGTAACCTTTTGCATTTGCTTAGATGATGTTAATTACTTAATGATTAGTCTATCATTGTGATAACATATTTTAATTCAATTTCAAGTCAATTCTAAAACCCAATTAGACTAAAGTTTCATAGTGACATTTGTTGAGTCAAGTTTAACTAGTTGCTTATAATCTCATTGGCCGAAAGGGTTGTTATCATTCAACTAGTTATAATCATTTGTCTATGAATGATTGTTTTTCACCATAATTATTCTTGACTAAACAAAGGAACTAAGGTATAATTGTAATGAGAATACTTTTTGTTAATCAAATCGGATTGGTTGTAGACGCCTAATTGGTCGAAAGTTTTAGTAGTCTATAATCAATTGTAGCCTACTTGTCTATGGTGAGGTTACCTTTTGTATTTACCATTTCTTAAGAGTATTTGATTAAACAAGAAACTATTTTTGTGTTTAAGGTTGTTAATTCAACTTTATGAACCTTGAATTGATCTTGAATTGTGTAACACCCCGCCTTATAGACCACAATATTGTCCGCTTTACCCGGAGGCTCACGGCTTTGCTTTTGTGGCCCTCATGTGAAGACTTCCCAGCAGGTCACCCAAGCCAGTACTACTCTCACATGAGCACGCTTAATCCTATGGGCGATTAACCGTTAGATCACAAAACGCGTTGTTGTCATATAAGGCGAATGTTAACATATGTCCCAACATCACTCCAAGTCACGGCCAATGTGGGATTTGCCTAGGGTATTACAAATTGATTGGTCCAAACATAATGCTTGTTTTTATAAACTAAAATCTTGACGAAGGTTTAACTTGTAGTAACAATAGATTATAACACCAACTAATTCTAATTACCAACATTAATGACGTATAGTCCATACTCGGGTCACGAACCCGATTAAATGGACATTACTAATGCCCAAGCCCATCACGAGTGGGCTATCATAAAAATGATTTGGGCTACCATGCTAACGGTTTGGGCTCACGAAAGCCCAAGCCCAAATACATTATTTATGGTCTAGATAAGGATCTCTTATTTATGGGATAAAGATCCATGGACCGGATAGGCGTGATACGCTGAAGAGTAAGGAACATGAAATCTACAAGGATTTTGTGCCTATATAAAGAATATCATAATTCTCATTAAAGGTACGATACATAACCCTAACTCTTATATACAACCCTAAAAACCGATTACTTACTCTCACGTCGGAGGATAATCGTGGGAGACAATCCCACGATAAGCCTAACGGTGTTTGTTTGCTTTCTTAGTGCGCAGGTCTCAAGCATTAAGATCTGATTGGTACGAGAACAGGAACCCAAATAAGGAACGCCCAACTTTTGTATCAACAAGTGGCGCCATCCGTGGGACCCTACACTAAGAACTAGAATGACAAAGTACAAAAACTCAAGCCAGCGGACTCCACAGTTGGAAAAAATACATGGTGACCCCCAGAGGAGGAAACATCTAGATTCGACCTCTAGGCAGGCCTCTGGGACAACCAGTGCGCCTGGTCACCAAGAATCAGGCCCCGACTCTAATTCTCCCAACGGTGGAATTGCCCATAGGGACTACCCAGGCCACTACGGTGGCCCCAAGCGCTGAAGATGTTCAGCGCACTCTCTTCACTACTCCCCATCAAACGGCACCCACTGTGGACAACACTGTGCCGCCATGCGCGCCTAATCGAGATAGGGGACCTAATGTGGAGACAGATATCCTTGCACTGGAAGAGGATACGCCTGAGTTAACGTTAAGTAATTTTGTGTCCCAAAATTACGAAACTTTAACTACCCTCATGCAAGAGGAGGCAAGAAGAAGGTCAAGTCAGAGCCTGCAAGCCCGGCTTAACTATGGCCCAGAATACGAAACATCCCCATCGCGCTACCGGAAGGAGGGGCGCGAAAAAGATAGCCGCAGACTTTCAGTATTCGCTAGAGTTGGAAGGACAGCTATAGATGGTACAACATCTGATTCACAATACTCAGAGGAGTATGAAGACAATGGAAGGCGTACCAATGTCCACGCTATAATTGGTAATCGCAAGATGCAAGATAGACTTGGACGGCAACGCTCACTAAGCGAGAGCTCTTCAAGGTCTGGAAGTAGAAGAATTCATGATAGACTGGGAAGACGAACTTCCCTAAGTGAAAGACCCCCAAGCTCGGACTCCGAGGAAAAATGGCGTAAGCGCCGCAAAAGGGGCAACTCCTCCTCAAGCGGCTCCTAGGACAACGAGGACAAAAAGACAGGACACTGGAAGTCCAGGGGAAGACATCGCGAGGAAGAAGACGAAGATATATCTCTTCCTTGGCGCCACCAAAAGGTTGGCGCATTCACGCGGCACATCAGCGATTATTCGGATGATAAGGAAAGGCGCATGCCCGCCAATGTTAAATCATATGATGGAACGGGTGATCCTGATGACCACCTAAAAATTTTCGAATCAGCTGCTACTATCGAAAATTAGCCACAACTTGTGTGGTGCCATATGTTTAACTCCACGTTAGTAGGGAATGCGCGAACTTGGTTTAGCAAGCTTCCACGAAGAAGCATAAACGGGTTTGAAGAGTTACCAAAAGCATTCCATTTGAACTTCACTCAAAGAAAGAAGTGCGACAAGAACCCTGTTGAACTAGCCAGAGTAAAACAGCGCCAAGGGGAATCCACAAGCGCCTATGTGGAGCGCTATAAGGATGAATGCATACACGTCAAGGCGTGCCCCGAAGTGCTAAAGATCTCAGGGTTCATGAATGGGATCAATAACCCAGAGCTGATAAGGATATTAAATGATAAGGTTCCCCAAACCTTTGATGAACTGATGAAGCGCACCAGATCCTTTATCCAAGGGAAAGCAGCTACTGCGGATAGCAAAAAAGGTTACTCAACCTATAGGTCACAAGAACAGCCTAGGAGACAATCCAATGACCAGAGTAACAGCCACAGCAGGAACTACCGCAATTAAGGAAGTGGACGGGATAACGAAAAATACACTCCACTCACGAAGACCCCAAGGGAGATATTCGCAACAGAAGGAGCAAACTTACCGAAACCTCCACCAATGCGCACCCTAGTAGATAGGCGCGTAGGAAGCGGATACTGCGAATACCATGGACAAAAGGGTCACACTACCAATGAATGTGTCCAGTTGCGCCAACTAATCTACAAATTAGTGAAAGAAGATAAAATGGATCACCTTGTTAAAAACATCAAAGAGGGGAAGGACAGACAGAAGAATTAGGGAAAAAAAGAGACACCCAAAGACAAGGCGGACACAATCTAAATGATACAATCATGGTAGCGAATGACGAGACAAAAAGTTATCCAAAAGTTTTCCTATGGGAGCGAAATCTCTTTCTCCACTCTGACTGCGGACAACGCAGTAGTGGAACCGCTCACTATCGAAATACATACGGGGGGTCACGATATCCACTGCATGTATGTTGATGGAGGAGCATCCGCAGATATTATGTACGAACATTGTTTTAAGAGGCTGCGACCTGAGATACAGAGTCAGTTAATTCCGGCCACGCACACTGAATGAAGTCTAGTTGGAGGGTCGCTGTTTGACAAAGGCAGAGCGGCTGTGTGCACACTATTGCAAAGGAACCTAGATATCTTTGCGTGGGAACCAAAGAACATGACTGGAGTACCACGATCTATCACAGAGCAAAAGCTAAAAATCCGGAAAGGATATCCTCCAATACGGCAGAAAAAGCGCGGCCAGGCCCCAGATCGCGCAAAAGCTATCCTAGAGGAAGTACACAAGCTTGTAGACGCAGGCATCATGCGGGAAGTCTATTACCATGATTGGCTGATGCGTAGGGATTGCACCAGGCTTTACCTCTCGAGGGATCTCGAGAAGCTTACAACCCCCACCAGGCAGTGTACCTGATCGTTGTAGTATAGTATAATGACAAGTACCATGGGATTGATCGTTCAGCTAGGAATAGTGTCGCTAGGATTAGAAAACCTAAAGACTGGGTCTAGAGATGAGGGATGATTCTTTTTGTATTTTTATATTTTTATGAAAGCAAGTAAAAATCTCGGGTTTTGAAGGATTTGGGCGGAATTAGTTGCTATTCAACTAACCCAATACTAAAAATGCAATCAAAATAAAATACTAGAAATGAAAATAAACTATATTAAACTAAAGTTGTGAGCAATATGTGGGAGAATTGTGTTTACTTAGATTTCACTACTCCTTAGATATCTTTTACACATTAATTACTTGTTATAGTTGCGTGGATGATGGATTGTATTCCTTAATACCAATCATGCGGTGGTGTACTTACTTCCCCAATCCTATGAGCGCCTACTTGACTCCTATGTCGAGCCGGCTAAGAAGCTCCTAACATGGGATCACTAGAATTTGCTCATGCATTAAATACAACCAATAAAACCTAGTACACATCGGTTCATGTTTCCTAAGACGTTCAAGCATGTTACACAATGGAGATATGCCAGTTTTCTTAAGCCTAACATTGAAATCATTCATCCAATACAACCATAAACAAATAACCAACAAATAATTAACATCTAGGTTTCATTAGATCTAAGCAAACACAAGATAGATCTAGCCTAGCATGTTGAAATCAAAACAAGCATAAGATATAATCAACCAACACATAGACATATTGATTGAATTAAGAGAAGACTTATCTCAATTGAACATGAAATGATTCAAGGGGTGAAAACCCTTGAAAACACTGTAAAATATGACCTAGGGTTTACAAAGTTCGGCCCTAGTTTTCTCCACACAAGTTCGTCCTTTAATGAATGAAAAATAGAAAACTATATATAGAGTTTAGTAGGTGACGGCGTCAAGAACAAATGTCTGACGCCGTCATCTCGCCGCCAAATAGTTCCTCGGACTGCCTAGATCTGGGTCTGACGCCGTCATGTATTCACCTTATGCAGGCCGTCACCAATTTAACTCTTGACGCCCTTGTAGTGACGCCGTCAGGTTTGCACTGGGTCGTCATGGATTTTACTCTTGATGCCGTCAGGATCTTCCTCTTGACGCCGTCAGGTACTGTTCTCAGCATGGAAAATTAAGTCTTTGGCATTTTCTTCACTTTTATGCTCCAAAAACGTCCGAATTGCTTCCTTTTCCAGAATTCACTCCCAAAGTACCTAAAATCACAAAAGGAACGTTTTAGGGTAATATTTGATCAAATAAATTCAATTCCGGGCTTAAATGACCCCTAAAAGTGGTTCATTTTTCGCCTCATCATATACCCATACACTTGAGATTTGCTTGTCCTCAAGCAAATGCGCTTTTATTCTAATCAAAATACAAGTTAGGGGTCATTTAACACTAATATAAAAGTAATTACAACAAATAATCATTCCACTAAAGACCAAAGACAAGCACGGAGGTCATATACTAGCACCTCACAAATAGTGTTTAGATACTCACATCTCTCGGGTGTAATAAAGTAATATCACAATATGGAAATGGAAAACATCTCTCACTACCTGTCATAGAAAAATAGATTACCATAGGCTTGGGAAAGGATCAAACCTCCACCACATGGCGTAAGAATCTAGGATAAACTATCAAAGAGGTCTTTTAAAGGGTTGTAACGTTAGGTGTAGGGATATGGAATACACGGTTTGGTTGGATATAGGCAGTCTTTACTGGTGGCGAGTTAACAATCTTGGTTAATTACATGTACAATATGGCGTTGCTAAGCCAAGACTAGACTCGACTTAAGCTAATAAATGGAAAATAACAAAAACATAAAATGAACATAGAATGAAACGGGATGCTAGTCCGTATGTTTTTTCTCTTTTTTCTATTTTTTTTTTTTTTTTTTTTTTTTTTGCATACACTCTTACCCTACCATCCAAAATAATACATCATAGGGGATGAACATTCCCCTTACACTTGAATTTTTACATACTTTACAATAAACTAATCTAATGACTCGAATTAAGAAAATCAAAACACTTGGAATACTTTTAAGATTAACGTACATATAGGGGTAATATATTATGTTCTTCCCCATTACTCCATAAAATAAGTACTTTACCCATGAGTCCCAATCGTCCCAAAACAATATGTACAAAGATATGACTCGACTTAGCAACCATGTAATCAATGAGATAATTAACTTAGGGTTTAACAAATAACAATAATGCACTAAAGATGAGTGCATACACGGAAGGCTAAGGCGATTTGGGTGTACATTTAAGAGGGGTGTAACAAATTCTTCCTTTAAGTAAGATGCTTAAAGTTAGAAACGGAAAAATAGGCTTGGAGGGGTGTACTAGGGGTTTCATGTACTAAAAATGAGTACAACGCTAAGGTGTGGGAAAAATTAATTGACTTAACAAGCCAAGTAATATGACTTAAATGGTCAAGTAATTATAATACGGGTTTAACACAAGGGTGATCCTAATGCCTCTTATCATGTAGTAAATCCTACTACACGAATGTAGTCTTACTAGCGGTCTCGGGATGCATCACTAACGCAAGTTCTAGAATCTAAATGCTACCGGTACACTCATAAGCACTAATAGTAACAGCTTTTCCTATCAAATCTAAAGGCGAACCTCACATATTTGGGTGGAAAATTTTTCTGAATGGTACGGTTTGGTGCTAGTCATACAATCTCCTATCCGTGAGACGCTTGCTATGGCTAAAGTTTCACTCCTAAATGTTGTAAAAAAAATTTAAATTTGGCGCTAAAATTGCACTAACAAGTATTTCTCATAGTTTTATTACACATCTACTATCAAACAAACAAACTCAAGCGAAAGTCTATTTGTAAGGTATCATCATTTTACCCTCCCCTTACACTTAGGATGAACATTGCCCCCAATGTTCAAGTAAAGAATGTAAAAGTGAAATAAGTAAAACGAATGAAATCAAATACTCCCCTGATTCGCTCGGTATGGATAATAAGGTGGCCAGGCTAGATCTTCCTCCAAGAAAATGAACAATCAAATCTTCCCTTCCAGAATAATAATCATCTTCTTGTCATACATAACCTGTAAAACCTGAGAAAACAGACAAGGCAAACTCGCATAAAATCAGCGGCAATCTACATATACGAATAAATCCTAGAAAACAAAATAAGATATAATGCTTGTGGAATGATGTTTGTAGATTTCCTGGAGATTATACAACTAATAATTCAACAAAAACTTTAAGACTCCATTAGAAAAACAAAAGTGGTAAAATTTCCAGATTTTTACACGTGACACCGTCAAGAGTAAGCTCGTGACGCCGTCAGAAGTGACCTGCAGAAATTCTTATGTTAAGTTTCCGGAAAATTTTTGGAAAAACTTGGTCCTACTTCCTGGAAAATCCTGCAAAACATCATTATGACTCGATACAAGCCTTTGACTCTAACAAATACGAATATACATGTTCAGTTAATATTGTGGAGAATCATGATCGGTTTTGTTTCTTAAAAACATATTTGGGGTTTTCCCCTTACACTTACCTTTTGCAAAAATACCTTTGGGCGAAGTTAAGACTAGGCCAAACAACAAAGTAAAGTATTTCCACTATTTTAGTTTAGAAACATGGTCTACCAACAATAAAAATAAAGCATGCATACGGAAGCAAATAACAAACAAACAAAATAAAAATCACAAACAATCATGGGTTGCCTCCCAAGAAGCGCGTTTCTTTATTTACGAGTCTTGTAGCTAGACTCAAGGTCATTAGTTACTACGTGATCTCATTGTTGGTTTCACTCTCTAGGTTGTCTCCTATACCAGTATCGCTTTCATAGTGCAAGTATTTCGGGTCTTCGAACTCAAAGACATCTTTTCGATACTTAGAACCAAGTTTACTAACATCTTTAAAGAACCCACATGATAGATCGGAAGTGTTCTTACATCCTCTCCGCACATCTTCATCACACAAAATAAGTTGGGAACTTAGCCTATCAAGCCCGTCACAATCAATTTCATTGAGATCTTTTCTCTTGTACGGTGTTTGGTATGAAACCCTCCTAATTCCATCAGCGAAGGTCATGATTCCGTTCCGGTCATCAACTATTAAATTAGTGATTTCACAAAAGGGTGCTCCAAAAACAACTTGTGATAACCTCGGGTCGACATAGTCTTCGATGTTGTCCACGATCGTAAATTCCATAGTGAATGCCATATTTCCTACGAACACCTGGATTTCATGATCTCTACCAACCACTTTCTCTCCCTTATAAATCATTCCCCATCTACATATGTTGTCATAGTGGAATAGGGACAGAAAATTCTTAGGTAGGAATACGTTAATGTAGACGTTATCGAAATACTTATGACCAATCATGCATGGAATTTTGAGATTATTCGGATCACGCGTCCTTATCTTCCCCGATCCTCCATCCCTTGATCCTTATAGATTCCCTTCAAGGGAAGGACGGTAATCGTACATCTCCTCATTACCCCTACGAAAAATTACCTTCTTGACACCATTGGTGAACAACGCACTACCATCCCTCTCATCAAGGATTACTCCCGATTCATTGATAAATGGTTTCCCAAGAACAAGGTTGGTTAATGTTTGATTAGTGACATGGTCTATGTCATCGACCACAGTGAGGTCAATGTTGTAAACAAGTTCTCCAATCATGATTGATAAATCTTTTATTACCCTTGCGTTATTGACTCTCTCATACACCATGCGTTCAGGGAAGGCTTCGTGGTATAGGAAAAGGGGGATTATGTTGACGGAGAGGCTAGGATCTATATGACTATCGGTTAAGAGCTTTTTCTTAATGGTGCAGGAAATCTTGAAAACTTTAGAGTTTCTTTCCTCAGTCCTATCACTACTCCCACTAGTAACATCCTCCATTTCTCTCTCGGGTTCCTCTATAATAGATTTACCCGAAATGGCTGGATTTCTCGTATGCATTTTCGATCTCTCTTTCCCCTCATCCGATTTGCTAGACTCTTGTGTGGCGGACTGCTCGAATGAGTTGGTAGGGCTTTTGGCCAACTCGTGGTCCAACCTTGAGGTTTCATCTTTAGCTGTATGACCCATATTTCTAGTTTGTTGTTGGTTCAGGTTAGGTGTAGAAGCAGATATCGTGGTGATAGTATTTACGAAATGGATCGGTCCAAGGGGATTGACAGGGCCTTTCGATTTTGGTGATAGATGTTTAATAGCTTACTAGGACTTTTTATTTTCACAGGATAAGTTGGCTGATTCATGATGGTAACTGATTTGATCTCTTCATCTTGAATCGGTTTATTAACAGCGTGCTCTTTGATAGCTGTTAACAGATTATAAATCTTGTTATTCATATCGGCTTGTTGTTGTCTAAATTTAGCCTCGAGCATAGAGAGCTGCAATTCTTGAGATAGAATGAATTTTCGTAAGGCATCTTCACAGCTTTGCGTAGGAGTGCTCTGTGATGGAAAATGCTCGGTCCATTTGAGTGGGGAGGAGTCATTGAATGATACGCTCCATGTTTGGTACCTTTTGAAATTAGGTTTATCCTTCCATGCCTCATAGGCCTCGTCAGAGTTTCGAGGGCCTCGACCAACGTGTGATGATGTGAATTCGTTATAAGCGCGTTTTGGAAGCTCCATGTAGTTATGAGTTTCGTGAGGGCCATTACACAATTTACATGCAGAAGCGATTCTGCTCACATGGCTTGAAGGCTTTTGAGCTTCGTAAGATTTCATGAGAGACTTGACTCGACCTTCAATTTCCATGATCCTACGGTCGGGAGTGCTAGAATTGTTCGAAGGCAAAGATATTGCCTTGACCGTTTTGTTCAAATCACGGGGATCATTCCAACTTTCGTTGTCATAGAGAGCAAGATCTTCTATGAGTTCCCATGATTGTTCCGCACTTAGATCACGTAACTTACCATCGGCCGATTGGTCAATGGCTCGCCTTGTGGAGAGATCGATATGGTCATAGAAGATTTGGACTTGGAGCCAAAGATCTATGCCATGATGAGGGACTTTTTGGAGTAAGTCCTTGAAACGAGTCCATGCTTCATAAAGAGTTTCATTTTGACGTTGTTGGAACATCAAGATGTCATTTCTAATTGGGTTGACTCTCTAATTGTAACATCAAGGTCTATAGAATCTACGATTTTAAGGAAGTCCTTGAGATGTTGGTTTGGATCTTCGGAACGAAGTCCATGGAATGCACATCCGCTTTGCACCAACCGGATGGTGTCGGATCGCAAGGGGGTCACATTGGCTCCGGTGAGCTCAATAGTGTTTCGATAGCCTTGGTGGCTAGGTCGGGAATACTCTCCTAAGGTTCGGGGCCTAAGAGGTTCTAGTGGTGGGTTTTGTTGTGGTAGGATGACGTGTTCAAAGATGTTCCCATCGTCCATGATGTCGGGTGGTGAAGAGTTACGAACAAAAACACGAAGAAATAAGATAGACTAAAGAGAAATTAAAATAAAAATAAAATCTTACTAGAAAGGAATCTAGCAAGTAGACCTAATAAAAAGAGATTCTAACCTAGACAATAACTATTCCCCGGCAGCGGCGCCAAAAACTTGATGCGTAGGGATTGCACCAGGCTTTACCTCTCGAGGGATCTCGAGAAGCTTACAACCCCCACCAGGCAGTGTACATGATCGATGTAGTATAGTATAATGACAAGTACCGGGGGATTGATCGTTCAGCTAGGAATAGTGTCGCTAGGATTAGAAAACCTAATGACTGGGTCTAGAGATGAGGGATGATTCTTTTTGTATTTTTATATTTTTATGAAAGCAAGTAAAAATCTCGGGTTTTGAAGGATTTGGGCTGAATTAGTTGCTATTCAACTAACCCAATACTAAAGATGCAATCAAAATAAAATACTAGAAATGAAAATAAACTATATTAAACTAAAGTTGTGAGCAATATGTGGGAGAATTGTGTTTACTTAGATTTCACTACTCCCTAGATATCTTTTACACGTTAATTACTTGTTATAGTTGCGTGGATGATGGATAGTATTCTTTAATACCATTCATGGGGTGGCGTACTTACTTCCCCAATCCTATGAGCGCCTACTTGACTCCTATGTCGAGCCGGCTAAGAAGCTCCTAACATGGGATCACTAGAATTTGCTCATGCATTAAATACAACCAATAAAACCTAGTACACATCAGTTCATGTTTCCTAAGACGTTCAAGCATGTTACACAATGGAGATCTGCCAGTTTTCTTAAGCCTAACATTGAAATCATTCATCTAATACAACCATAAACAAGTAATCAACATATAATTAACATCTAGGTTTCATTAGATCTAAGCAAACACAAGATAGATCTAGCCTAGCATGTTGAAATCAAAACAAGCATAAGATATAATCAACCAACACATAGACATATTGATTGAATTAAGAGAAGACTTATCTCAATTGAACATGAAAGGATTCAAGGGGTGAAAACCCTTGAAAACACTGTAAAATATGACCTAGGGTTTACAAAGTTTGGCCCTAGTTTTTTCCACACAAGGTCCTCCTTTAATGAATGAAAAATAGAAAACTATACATAGAGTTTAGTAGGTGACGGTGTCAAGAAAAAACGTCTGACGCCGTCATCTCGCCACCAAATAGTTCCTCGGACTGCCTAGATCTGGGTCTGACGTCGTCATGTATTCACCTTATGCAGGCCGTCACCAATTTAACTCTTGACGCCCTGCTTGTGACGCCGTCAGGTTTGCACTGGGTCGTCATGGATTTTACTCTTAATGCCGTCAGGGTCTTCCTCTTGACGCCGTCAGGTACTGTTCTCAGCATGGAAAATTAAGTCTTTGGCATTTTCTTCACTTTTATGCTTCAAAAACGTCTAAATTGCTTCCTTTTCCAGAATTCACTCCCAAAGTACCTAAAATCACAAAAGGAACGATTTAGGGTAATATTTGATCAAATAAATTCAATTCCGCCTCATCACTGGCTTTCCAATCCAGTGATGGTAAAGAAGAGTGATGGCAGCTGGAGAATGTGCTTGGATTTCGCTGACCTTAACAAAGCATGTCCACAAGACTGTTACCCGCTACTAGATATAGACTGGAAGGTGGAATCTTTGTGCGGATACCCCTTTAAATGCCTCCTAGATGCATACAAAGGGTATCACCAAATCCAGATGGTTGAGGAAGACGAAGAAAAAATAGCCTTCCACACAAGTCAATGGGTCTACTATTACACAAAAATGCCCTTTGGCCTAAAGAATGCGGGAGCAACATACCAGTGATTGGTGGACAACGCGTTTGAGAAGCAAGTAGGTCGCAAACTGGAGGTTTATTTTGATGACCTTGTCATAAAGAGCCATACTGAAGAGGAATTGGTGCGTGACATCGAGGAAACATTCAAAACATTGGGAAGGATCAACATGAAGTTAAATCCTAAGAAGTGTACTTTTGGCGCTACAGAAGGCATGTTTCTTGGGTATTTGATAGAACCTGATGGCATTAAGTCCTGCCCAGAGAAAACAAAAAGCTGTCATCGAACTCCCTTCACCACGCACACTGAAAGAAGTCTAGTCATTAAACGGAAAATTAGCTGAGCTAAATCGATTCTTGTTCAAATCAGCAGATAAGTCACTCCCACTCTTTAAGACACTCACGAAGTGCACAAAAAAAGGGAGACTTTCGTTGGACTACGAAAGCGGAAGAAGCTTTTCAACAGCTTAAGCAACATATAGCAGCACTTCCCAAGCTTGTCGCACCCCGACCAGGGGAAGAATTGATCATGTATCTGTCTACAACTCATGGAGCAGTCAACACGGTGCTATTGACAGATAGGAACTCCATTCAAACACCAATATACTTTGTAAGTAAAGCACTCAAGAAGACAAAGACTAACTATACTGCCATGGAAAAGCTGGTCCTAGCTTTAGTATTCGTAGCTAAGAGACTGCGCAGATACTTTCAAGCACACCCAATAGCTGTAATTACGGACCAACCTATCAAACAAGTTATCTCTAAACCTGACGCATCGGGACGGCTACAAAAATGGAGTGTGTTATTGAGCGAGCATAACATCTCTTATAGACCACGCACTGCGATTAAAGGACAGATATTGGCAGACTTCATCATTGGGAAGCCAGATACCGATACTCCACCTTCAAAGAGCGAGGTAATGCTACAAGAACCATGGGTTCTATTCACGGACGGATCTTCGTGCGTGGATGGGTCAGGCGCAGGCCTTATCCGCACTAGCCCAGATGGAACGGAATTCACTTACGCACTATGTTTTGAATTCACAGCCACAAACAATGAGGCAGGATATGAGGCCCTACTTACTGGATTACGCATAGCAACTCAAATGAGTGTACGCAACCTAGAGGCAAATGTCGATTCCCTATTAGTGGCCAATCACGTAATAGGCAAATATGTAGCTAAGGAGGAAAACATGATCCAATACCTCGACAAGACCAAGTCCCTAATCCAGAATTTCGAAAGGTTCACCATCAAACAAGTTCCTAGAGGAGAAAATAGAAAACCAGCTGTGCTGAGTAAGATCGCGTCTACAAGCTTTGCACACCTGTCTAAACAGGTACTGGTGGAGACCTTGAAGAGAAAATCCATCTCTGAGATGGAGATATCCACAGTGATAGAAGAAGAGAATCCTACTTGGATGACACCTATCATAGAATTCATAAGCAAGGGGATATTACCCCAAGAACAGAAAGACGCTCGACGGATACGGCGCACAGCGCAGAGGTTCGAACTTCAAGACGGTATCCTATATCGACGCTCATTCCTACAACCATGGCTTCGGTGTGTTGGACCTCTTCAGGCAGACTACGTGCTCCGAGAGATCCACACTGGTTGGATCACGGTTCGTTGTGGCATGAGCCTTGCGGTCAGGATACTATTGGCCTACCATGCATCACGATGCGCGGGACATGATAAAGAGATGTAGTGACTGCCAAGTTCACAGACCCATCCCACGCCAACCACAACAGGAACAGAAACCCATCACCTCACCATGGCCATTCTATAAATGAGGCATTGATATTGCAGGCCCCTTTCCAGTTGCAGCAGGGGGACTAAAATTCCTCATAGTGGCCATATATTATTTCACTAAATGGATTGAGGCAAAAACAGTGGCAAGTATCACAGGCAAGCAGGTCAAACGCTTCATTTGGGACAACATTGTATGTCGCTTTGGCCTACCTGGAGAAATTATTTCGGATAACGGAAAACAATTCTGTGATAACCCGTTCAAAGACTGGTGCGCGCAATTAAATATTACACAACACTTCACCTCAGTTAAACACCCACAAACCAATGATTTGGTTGAATGCCCGAATCGTAGTCTGGGTGAAGGAATTAAAGCGCGTCTTGACAAACATAAAGGAAGATGGGTGGATGAATTGTCGCATGTTTTATGGGCGCACCGCACGACAATCAAAGTCAGCACTGGAGATACACCATCCTCTCTTGTCTATGGGACAGACGCTGTCATACCAGCCAAGATTGGAATGCCAACTATCCGTACGGCGGAAGTCAATGTTACAACTGATGAGGCGAAAAATGAACCATTTTTAGGGGGTCATTTAAGCCGGAATTGGAATTTATTTGATCAAATATTGCCCTAAATCGTTCCTTTTTTGATTTTAGGTACTTTGGGAGTGAATTCTGGAAAAGGAAGCATTTTGGACGTTTTTGGAGCATAAAAGTGAAGAAAGCGGCAAAGTCTTAATTTTCCTTGCTGGGAACAGTACCTGACGGCATCAAGAAGGAAAATATGACGGCGTCAGGAGCAAAGTGGATGACGACCCAGAGAAAACGTGACGGAGTCATAAGTAGGGCATCAAGAGTTATTTTGGTGACGGCCTGGAGCAGAATTACACATGACGGCGTCAGACCCAGATCTAGGCAGTCCGAGAACTTTATTGGCGGCGAGATGACGACGTCAGAAATTTCCTCTTGACGCCGTCACCTCACAAATTCTATATATACTTTTCTATTTTTCATTCATTAAGAGAGGAACTTGTGTGGAGAATTCTAGGGCCGAACCTAATAAACCTTAGGTCGTTTGTAATAGTATTTTCAAGGGTTTCGACCCCTTGAAACCCTTCATGTTCAATTGAGATAAGTTTTCTTTCAATTCATTCGATATGTCTATGTGTTGTTTGAATATATCTTATGCTTGTCTTGATTTTAACATGCTAGGCTAGATCTTTTGTGTGTTTGCTTAGATGTAATGAAACCTAGATGTTGATTATAGGTTGATTGCTTCTTTATAGTTGTAATGGATGAATGATTTCAATGTTAGGCTTAAGAAAACTGGCAGATCTCCATTGTGTAACTTGCTTGAACGTCTTAAGAAACATGAACCGATGTGTACTAGGTTTTATGGTTGTATTTAATGCATGAGCGAATTCTAGTGATCCCATGTTAGGAGCTTCTTAGCCGGCTCAACATAGGAGTGAAGTAGGAGCTTATAGAATTAGGGAAGTAAGTACGCCACCCCATGAATGGTATTAAGGAATATAACCCGTCATCCACGCAACTATAACAAGTAATTAACCTGTAAAAGATATGTAGGGAGTAGCGAAATCTAAGTAAACACAATTCTCCCACATATTGCTCACACCACTAGTTTAATTTAGTTTATTTACATTTTTGTTATTTTATTCTGATTGCATCTTAGTTATTGGGTTAGTTGACTTGCAACTAATTCCGCCCACTCTTCCAAAACCCGAGATTTTACTTACTATCATAAAAATATAAAAAATACAAAAAGAATCATCCCTCATCTCGAGACCTAGTTTTTAGGCTTTCTAATCCTAGCGACGCTATTCCTGAGTTGAACGATCAATCCCTCGGTACTTGTCACTATACTATACTACAACGATCAGGTACACTGCCTGGTGGGGGTTGTAAGCTTCTCGAGATCCCTCGAGAGGTAAAGCCTGGTGCAATTCCTACGCATCAAGTTTTTGGCGCCGTTGCCGGGGAATAGTTATTGTCTAGGTTAGGATTTCTTTTAATTTGGTCTACTTGCTAGATTCCTTTCTAGTAAGATTTTATTTTTATTTATAGGTTTTCTTTAGTCTATCTTATTTCTTCGTGTTTTTGTTCGTAATCTTTACCATCCGACATCATGGAAGGTGGTAACATCTTTGAACCCATCAACCCACCACAACAAGACCATCCACAAAACCCACCACTAGCTAACCAACCTCTTAGGCCCCGAACCCTAGGAGAGTATTCCCGACCTAGCCACTAATGCTATCGAAACACCATTGAGCTCACCCAAGGAGCCAATGTGACCCCCTTGCGATCCGACACCATCCGGTTGGTTCAAAGCGGATGTGCATTCCATGGACTTCATTCTGAAGATCCTAATCAACATCTCAAGGACTTCCTTAAAAAAGTAGATTCTATAGACCTTGATGTTACAACTAGATAGTCAACCTGATTACGCCTATTCCAATTCTCTCTACGTGATCAAGCTAGTCAATGGCTTGAACTATTCCCCGCGGGATCCATCACCTCATGGGATGATCTCACACCTCATTTCCTTGCCCAATTCTTCCCACCAGGGAAGACTGCAACGCTTAGAAATGACATCTTGATGTTTGAACAACACCAGGGTGAAAATTTCTACGAAGCGTGGGCTCGTTTCAAGGATCTACTCCACAAAGTCCCTCATCATGGTATAAATCTTTGGTTATTAGTTCAGATCATCTATGACCATGTCGACTATCACACTAAACGTACTATCGATAGAGCCGCGGGAGGTAGATTGCGTGATAAGAACGCCGAGGAGCCTTGGGTAATTATTGAAGAGCTTGCCGCCGATAATCACGAGTTATGGGAGTTTAATCACACTGTAAAAGCGGCCATCAACACAATCTCGACACCTGGAGGGACTAAACAAATCTCTGATGAACTCCTTTGCAAACTGGAGGCAAAGGTTGACTATTTTGAGGAAAGAAAAAAGAGACCCTTAAGTCCTAGACGGGCTACTGTTAATTCTGTCTCGAAAATGACTTCAACGCCGTTATCAGAGTCACCCTCTAGAGAGAATGCTGAGACTTTTCAAAACTATACCCCACCTTATTCTCCTCCTGAAAAACTAAGCCCAGAATTTGAAGCCAGAATGAGGGAATATATGGCGACCCATTCTGAGCGGCTTGCTAGATTCGAAGAAGCAGTTTATAAACAAAAAGAGGAGATGCAAGAGAAAATGAATGAGACGATGAGCCTAATGGAGGAGTATGCAAACCAGAAAACCCCTGAAAGGATGTTACTGAGGAAAGAAAGTGTCATCCCCAATACCCGGTTTGTTAATTCCATCAAAATTGTCCACACAGAAAATGAGAAAGTAGAAACCCCTAGTGAACAAACCACAAAAGAACCACCAAAATCCCAATCCTTAAGATACTACCTGAAACATGATATAAATGAAAGCACTATAACAAATTGGATAAAGGGTGACGGGCATAACCAATCTTCCAAACAGGGTTCAGAGAAGGAGGAAGAGGGAAAAGATGAGTATGATACATTACCTGAGGGACCGATATTCGAGAAACTATTGGTACAAAAAGTGGCTACTAAGCAGATGGCGTGTGGGAACTTTGAGATACCGGCCAGCATCGGGAATTTGAAATATCTAAACACTTTCGCCGACCAATGATCGGAAGTAAATCTTATGCCCCTAACTATCTACACCCAAGTAACGTCAAAAATGCCAGCCACCACTCATGTTAGGCTATCCTTCGTTGGATACTCGTACGTGTACCCCCTGGGAATCGCTGAAGATGTGTTGGTCAATGTCGCAGGATTCATCTATCCCGTTGACTTCATGATCATCGATGACAAAGGAGGCGGATGCATGCCAATAATCCTTAGGGCACCATTCCTTACCACCGCAAAAGCTGTCATTAGGTATGAAAATAGGAAAATCGAGCTTAAATCAAGAAAACGAAAGATTAGCTTTCCCATGACCCCGCGGTGTGCGCAAGAAAGTTTGATTAGGAGAAGGCTCAAAAACAATATCGACACATCGCCTATTCATGTTCAGGAGAAAATACATGCATGGAGGGCAAGAATCAAAAGCTACAAAGAGGCTAAACATGAAAGAAGCAAAAGCAATGAAGTTCATGTCGAATTCGAACATAGTCAACCAACAAGGAACCACATACCATTCAAAAAAGGGGACCTAGTACTCTTAAGACACTTGGAGATAACGATACCTCCTGATAAACCAAGTCCCTAGTGGTATGGGCCATTCACAATTGAGGGCATAAGCCAAGATGGGATGGCAAACTTGAGTAGTAGAGGAGGAGGAGAGGTGATTGCAAGTATCGACAAATTGAGACACCACCACCACGATAGTAATGATCGCAATTACATGGGGTACATCATCTCAAGGGATGAGGTCACGTAGTAACCCATGACCTTGAGTCTAGCTACAAGACTCGTAAATAAAGAAAAGCGCTTCTTGGGAGGCAACCCATGTTTTGTGTGTGATTTTTATTTTGTTTGATTGTTATTTGTTTCCGTATGTATGCTTTATTTTTATTGTTGGTAGATCATGTTTCAAACTAAAATGGTGAAAATACTTTATTTTGTTGTTTGACTTAGTCTTAACTTCATCCAAAGGTATTTCGCAAAAGATAAGTGTAAGGGGAAACCCCAAATATGTTTTTAAAGAAACAAAACCGATCATGATTCTCCACAATATTAAATGAACATGTATATTCGTATTTGTTAGAGTCAAATGCTTGTATCGAGTCATAATAATGTTTTGCAGGAATTTCCAGGAAGTCGGACAAAGTTTTTCCAGAAATTTTTCGGAAACTTAAAATAAGAATTTCTGCAGGTCACTTCTGACGGCGTCACGTGTAAAATTCTGGAAATTTTACCAGCTTTGTTTTTCTAACGGAGTCTTAAAGTTTTTGCTAATTCTTTAGTTTTATAATCTCCAGGAAATCTGCAAACATCATTCCACAAGCATTATATCTTACTTTGCTTTCTAGGATTTATTAGCATATATAGATTGCCTCCGATTTTACGCGAGGTTGTCCTGTTTGTTTTCTCAGGTTTAACAGGTTATGTTTGACAAGAAGATGATTTATATTCTAGAAGGGAAGCTTTGATTGTTCATTTTCTTGGAGGAAGATCTAACCTTATTACCTTATTATCCATACTGAGTGAATCAGGGGAGTATTTGATTTCATTCTTTTTACCTGTTTTACTTTTACATTCTTTACTTGAACATTGGGGAGAATGTTCATCCTAAGTGTAAGGGGAAGGTAAAATGATGATACCTTATAGATAAACTTTCACTTGAGTTTGTTTGTTTGATGGTAGGTGTGTAATAAAACTATGAGAAATACTTGTTAGTGTAATTTTAGCGCCAAATTTAAAAAATTTTACAACATTTAGGAGTGAAACTTTAGCCATAGCAAGCGTCTCATGGATAGGAGTCGTATGACTAGCATAAAACCGTACTATTCAGAAAAAATTTCCACCCAAATATGTGAGGTTCGCCTTTAGATTTGATAGGAAAAGCATTTACTATTAGTGCTTATGAGTGTACCGGTAGCATTTAGATTCTATAACTTTCGTTAGTGATGCATCCTGAGACCGATAGTGAGACTACATTCGTGTAGTAGGATTTACTACATGATAAGAGGCATTAGGATCACCCTTGTGTTAAACCCGTATCATAATTACTTGACCATTTAAGTCATATTACTTGGCTAGTTAAGTCAATTAATTTTTCCCACACCCTTAGCGTTGTACTCATTTTTAGTTCACGAAACCCCTAGCACACCCCCTCCGAGCCTATCTTTTCTTTTCTAACTTTAAGCATCTTACTTAAAGGAAGAATTTGTTACAACCCACTTAAATGTACACCCAAATCGCCTTAGACTTCCGTGTATGCACTCATCTTTAGTGCATTATTGTTATTTGTTTAAACCCTTAGTTAATTATCTAATTGATTACATGGTTGCTAAGTCGAGTCATATCTTGTACATATTGTTTTGGGACGATTGGGACTCATGGGTAAAGTACTAATCTTATGAAGTAATGGGGAAGAACATTTATTATTACCCCCATACGTACGTTAATCTAAAAAGTACTCCAAGTGTTTTGATTTTCTTAATTCGAGTCGTTAGATTAGTTTATTGTAAAGTATGTAAAAGTTCAAGTGTAAAGGGAATGTTCATTCCCTATGATGTATTATTTTGGATGGTAGGGTAAGAGAGTATGCACAAAAAAAAAAAAAAAAAAAGAAAAAAAGAAAAAAAAAAAAAAATCTAAAAATTGAAGAAAAAGAAAAGAAATAGAGAAAAAAGAAAAGAGAAAAAACATACGGACTACCATCCCATTTCATTCTATATTTATTTTATGTTTTTGTTATTTTCATTTATTTGCTTAAGTCGAGTCTATTCTTGGCTTAGCAACGCCATATTGTACATGTAATTAACCAAGATGATTAATTCGCCACCAGTAAAGACTGCCTATATCCAACAAAACCGTGTATTCCATATCCCTACACCTAACGTTACAACCCTTTAAAAGACCTCTTTGATAGTTTACCCTAGGTTCTTACGCCATGTGGTGGAGGTTTGATCCTTTCCCAAGCCTATGGTAATCTATTTTGTTATGACAGGTAGTGAGAGATGTTATCCATTTCCATATTGTGATATATACTGTATTACACCCGAGAGATGTGAGTATCTAAACACTATTTGTGAGGTGCTAGTGTATGACCTCCGTGCTTGTCTTTGGTCTTTAGTGGAACGATTATTTGTTGTAATTACTTTTATATTAGTGTTAAATGACCCCTAACTTGTATTTTGACTAGAATAAAAGCGCATTTGCTTGAGGACAACCAAATCTCAAGTGTAAGGGTATATGATGAGGCGAAAAATGAACCGTTTTTAGGGGGTCATTTAAGTCGGAATTGGAATTTATTTGATCAAATATTGCCCTAAATCATTCCTTTTGTGATTTTAGGTACTTTGGGAGTGAATTCTGGAAAAAGGAAGCATTTTGGACGTTTTTGGAGCATAAAAGTGAAGAAAACGGCAAAGTCTTAATTTTCCTTGCTGGGAACAGTACCTGACGGCGTCAAGAAGGAAAATATGACGGCGTCAGGAGCAAAGTGGATGACGACCCAGAGAAAACGTGACGGTGTCAGATATAGGGGGTCAAGAGTTATTTTGGTGACGGCCTGGAGCAGAATTACACATGACGGCGTCAGACCCAGATCTAGGCAGTTCGAGAACTTTATTGGCGGCGAGATGACGGCGTCAGAAATTTCCTCTTGACGCCGTCACCTCACAAAATATATATATACTTTTCAATTTTTCATTCATTAAGAGAGGAACTTGTGTGGAGAATTCTAGGGCCGAACCTAATAAACCCTAGGTCGTTTGTAACAGTATTTTCAAGGGTTTCCACCCCTTGAAACCCTTCATGTTCAATTGAGATAAGTTTTCTTTCAATTCATTCAATATGTCTATGTGTTGTTTGAATATATCTTATGCTTGTTTTGATTTTAACATGCTAGGCTAGATCTTTTGTGTGTTTGCTTAGATGTAATGAAACCTAGATGTTGATTATAGGTTGATTGCTTGTTTAGAGTTGTAATGGATGAATGATTTCAATATTAGGCTTAAGAAAACTGGCAGATCTCCATTGTGTTACTTGCTTGAACGTCTTAAGAAACATGAACCGATGTGTACTAGGTTTTTATGGTTGTATTTAATGCATGAGCGAATTCTAGTGATCCCATGTTAGGAGCTTCTTAGCCGGCTCGACAGAGGAGTGAAGTATGAGCTTATAGAATTGGGGAAGTAAGTACGCCACCCCATGAATGGTATTAAGGAATATAACCCGTCATCCACGCAACTATAACAAGTAATTAACCTGTAAAAGATATCTAGGGAGTAGTGAAATCTAAGAAAACACAATTCTCCCACATATTGCTTACACCACTAGTTTAATTTAGTTATTTACATTTTT
The DNA here is from genome assembly GCA_030686995.1 of Artemisia argyi. Classification (NCBI taxonomy): domain Eukaryota; kingdom Viridiplantae; phylum Streptophyta; class Magnoliopsida; order Asterales; family Asteraceae; genus Artemisia; species Artemisia argyi. Next base: position 41,921,193 of record CM060683.1, on the reverse strand, counting down.
ATTATTTTATTTTGATTTCATCTTAGTTATTGGGTTAGTTGACTAGCAACTAATTCCGCCCACTCTTCCAAAACCCGAGATTTTACTTGCTTTCATAAAAATATAAAAAATACAAAAAGAATCATCCCTTACCTCGAGACCTAGTTTTTAGGCTTTCTATTCCTAGCGACACTATTCCTAAGTTGAACGATCAATCCCCCGGTACTTGTCACTATACTATACTACAACGATCAGGTACACTGCCTGGTGGGGTTTGTAAGCTTCTCGAAATCCCTCGAGAGGTAAAGCCTGGTGCAATTCCCACGCATCAACAACAAATGACGAAGAGCGACGCATAGACTTGGATCTGTTGGAAGAAAGGCGCGAACGGGCAGCTATACCGGAGGCAAAGGCTAAGTCAAAGATGAAGAAGTATTATGATGCAAAAGTCAAAAACACTTCTTTCAGGCCAGGAGACTTTGTATACCGCGCCAATGATGCAAGCCACGCAGAAGTCACGGGCAAGCTTGGACCCAAATGGGAAGGACCCTATGAGGTCACAGAAACATTAGGAAACGGCGCATACAAGTTGCGTGATATGGAAGGCCATGAGCTACCACGCACTTGGAATATTTGCAATCTCAAAAGATGCTATCTTTAGAAAAGGCTACGGCCCACACACCGATACCTCTGCACTTTATTAAAGTGCCTAATAAAGTCTGTATATTTACATTTTCTTTTTTAGGGATTTGTCTTTTATCTTCAAAAACTTGCAAGAATCAATAAAACGTTGTGGTTTCTAGCTAACTCCATAACACATTTAACTTTATTGCTTACATTTTTATTTATGTCTCAATATTGTTACTTTATATTTTTGCCTACATGGCGTGCATGCACTTATTAAGACCCACGATGGCAGACAGGATGAGTAAACCTAATAAATAACTCGTTGAGTAAGAGGGTTGCAAACCCATCAACATAGGATCATGTATCCTTGGTGAACACCTTACTATCAAGACGTTGAAGTAAGTTTGATGCGCATCCCACGAAGGATACGCAACAACGCACAATGTGCACGTTTAGCAATTTAGGATCCAAGACTCTTGATTCCTTGATATGGTATTTGCAGCACGCTGCAATTTAATCCATACATTTATGAGTTTTTACTCACATACATTTATTAAGTTATGGACTTAAAACAATTTTTCCTAAGCACGTTTGGTCACAACTTGACTCTTGGAAAGTCTTTCACGAAAAGGCAAATAAATCTAAGTACAAGGTAATACAAACATTCTTACCAAAAATAATATCATTATTATTCATTAACCACGAGTTACAGATTCAATATATAAAACAAAAAGGTGAATCCATAGAAATCTACATGCTGCGAGCGCATCTATGCCCTGAGCTACTAGCCATAGACGCCAAATGCCCAACCTCATCCAGCCTCCTCAACAGGCTGCTATCCTCCTGCGACACCGTCGGTACGCTGACGGGAATCCCATCAGACCTGGGAAGATAGGCCGTACCAACACCGAACAAAATAGCCTTCCCTTTCACGCCCTTCTTACGCGCAAGCCTTGTCGCTAGGGATGGAGCCAAGGGGGTGTCCGCAGGTGCACATGTACCCCATGAATTTTTTCGATATAGTGTTAATTTTTGAAAAATTTATCGATTTTTCTTAAATATATCTTAAATGCACCCGGTGCATCAAAATATGTCTCTGGTATTATTTAGTTGATAGACTTGCAAATAAAAAATAAATATAAGATTTTGTAAAAGCTCTAATATGACAAAAGCCCAAAGATGAAACAAGTTTATTAAATTAAAACGCAAAAGCTCAAGGATTAAATAGATTTATTAGAAGATAATATGTTCATTTATTTATTGTTATAATTAAATCTTCGTTTATTTCACTTTTTTACTCTATTATATTATGGTTCAAAAAAATTTGTGCATCCAATCATATTTGTTTCTAGCTCCGTCCCTGCTTGTCGCGTAGGCTTCCAAGGACTTCTTCAGAGATATTTCCTTCTCAAGGGCGAAGGGATTCAGCATGTCACAGGGGCGAGTAAAAATGGGCACTTGCAGCTGCGACTCATCCGGCTTTAAAACAAAGTCAAGCTGCGCCCCTGCGTATTCCGCTATGTGCCTTGCCAGAGTCAGCCCCTGCATGATCACGCTGGTAGGATAATCTTGATCACGCTCTAGCTGGGCGATATGGGGGGAAATCGAAGACCTTCATCTTCTCCATGGCTGCAACCAGTTCTGCATAGCCATCCCCAACGTACCTTGGCACCTCCGCGGGAGATACGGTTAGCATCTTCCCCTTGTGAAGCTCTTCCATGGCTTCGGCCTTGCCACGCGCCAAGGCACACTTTACAACATCCCCAAAAGACTCAAGGACCTCTGGAGACTCCAGCATACCCATGGCAGACAAGCGAAGACCGTGACTGATCAACCACCTAACAATGCAACAACACACGCGTTAGAAGATAACAACTTCAAAGGCATTAAGCGCAAACAACTGGAAAAAAAGGAAATCAAAAAGAAAATAACTACCTACGCTCAGCAACAGCAGATACTAGATGAGGGTACAGCTCCTCATCATACTCAATGCTCAACTTGCGCAGCTTGCTTTCCTGCGTCTCCAGATCAGTCTCCACAAACTTGCGGAACTCATCAAGATGGGCGAAGTGCTTGCTTCTATTCTCTTGCAAGTACTTCAGCCCCCATGCACATTTAGATCTGTACTGCTCAGCGACAGTACGCTCGCGCTTCACTTCAGCCATCAAGGCCAATTTCTAATCTGCAAGCCTCCTGGAGTACGCAGTGGTTGACACTACTTATGCTTGTGCACTCACCAAATGTGCCCTCAACAGCGCAATCTCCTCGTCTTTTTGTGCGCTGCTGCTACCCTCCCCAGCGTACCGAGCTTTCAGTTGATCAACCAGAGCGGCTTGGCGCGCAGCCGCCAGACCCAACTCTTCTATCAGACCTTCCACAGAAAACTCCTCACCAGCCTTAGAAGGCTCTTCCACCTGAGGATGACTCACCTTCGGTGGCGACTGCTCAACGAACGCTGCATCACCCCTACAGCTTTGTCACTACGTGCAAATAGCAAGGAGTCAAGGCATTGTATAGCAAATAAAGAGAAATAAAACGGATAACAAAACCATTGTCACTTACATAGGAGAGGAGGTCTCAGCAGTATCATGCGCAGCCAAGGATAGTGACGCCTCCTCATCTGTGGACTCATCCACAGTGATAACGTGGCACCTGCACTTAGAAGTACCCTCATCAGAGGCCTTGCGCTTGGCACCCTGGTGCTCTTCTTCAGAATCGGTATCAACCTTGAGGATCCCAGCACCTTCAGACGACTCAGTGCGCGCAAGCTCAGGGGTCGACACCCCCTGCGCAGGAACAGTTTGCACAGGAGTAGCATTCAGTAAGGGCTGAGCAATATCAGATGATTCCTCTTGCACAAGCTCCAGAAGACGTCCGGCTGTAGCTTCCAAAATGGGTATCTCACCTTCCCTCAGTGGGCGCACACCCACAGTCACTTGTGAGGGCTTTGTCAACTTCACTACGCCAAACAAGTCCATCTCTGCGCAAACACATGAACAAATAACAAAGAACAATTTAGTTATTAAAATCACAATATAAAAGGGTGCTTACACTACAGATGCAAAGGAAAGAAAGGACAAGCACCCACCCCGGCCGCTTTCATCCAGAAATGTTGGTACCTCGCCAAAACCATGGAAATAGTTGCGACTAATTCCCATATGAACCAAAAACTCCTCAGGATAGGAGTTAATGGGGATGCGGTTAGCATTAATGGTTTCCGCATCCTCCGCGTAATAGGTACCGGGACCTGGGCGCTCATCCTTTGGCAGCGTCCCTTGAGTATAAAACTCAAAGAGAAAAGGGAACACCGTATCATCTACCCAGAAAAACCTTTCCCTTCAACTCCTAAGGGTGTCTACTTTCTCATTATAACACTGATAGCGCCCTGGACGCTTAGAAAAAGATACCCATCCGTTTGACCATGTTGTGTGGTAAAACGCGCGGAAGAGATTGATGGTAGGTTTTATAGCAAGTAAACGACAGTTTACTTCAAAATTTGATATCTTCGCCGCACCTATACAGTGCAGCTGAGATATATGCAGACGATAGAAGTTGAGCACGTCGCTCAAGAATAGGGATATGGGCACGCGCTTATTCGTAAACTCGAAAAAGCGCGTGTATACCCCTATCTTCCCCTCAGGGAAGTCTGCGATACATGTGTCTGCCTCCGGTACTTCCGGGTGCACCGCGAGGGGGATGAAATAGTCAGAGGTGAACTGATGGAGTTCATCCTCGTCAATCTCAGACACGAACTCAGTTAATTGACGAACCATCTTCTAAACAAGACTTGACTAAGGAGCGCATGCGCAATTACCTTAACAGACACTAATTTTTCTTGATTGATGACTCTTAAAAAGGAGAAAATGGCATTTTTTTTACTGTGATAAAAACAGTGGAAATGGGAACCCTTTATATAGGGTTTCCCCTCTCCCTTAATGAACGCCACGTGGATCCCACTACCTTAATTGTGTGGCTAGAATACCAACTGGTACAACACTTTTTCACGTCCTTCAAGGAATACGTGGGACGTTTTAAGCCTACATGCACCGTATATCCTTTTTTGGCGGGAAATACTAGAAGTTTCCCCACCACGCTTACCGCTGACATTACTAGTCTGGCATCCGCGGTTAAAACCTGCGCATACTAGACTGGGGGGACATAATGACGTATAGTCCATACTCGGGTCACGAACCCGATTAAATGGACATTACTAATGCCCAAGCCCATCATGAGTGGGCTATCATAACAATGATTTGGACTATCATGCTAACGGTTTGGACTCACGAAAGCCCAAGCCCAAATACATTATTTATGGTATAGATAAGGATCTCTTATTTATGGGATAAAGATCCATGGACCGGATAGGCGTGATACGCCGAAGAGTAAGGAACACGAAATCTACAAGGATTTCGTACCTATATAAAGAATATCATAATTCTCATTAAAGGTACGATACATAACCCTAACTCTTCTATACAACCCTAAAAACCGATTACTTACTCTCACGCCGGAAGATAATCGTGTGAGATAATCCCACAATAAGCCTAACGGTGTTTGTTTGCTTTCTTAGTGCGCAGGTCTCAAGCATTAAGATCTGATTGGTACGAGAACAGGAACTTAAATAAGGAACGCCCAACTTTTGTATCAACAAACATGTTAAGGAAGTTATCACAATCATGCTTTTCTTATGAGTAGTTAACTAGTCTAAGCAAGTGTAGTTTTTAATCATTTGAATTATCTTATCATCATTATCACTAGTGTTAGAGATTTACTTTTTAAACTTACGCTTAGATTCACTCACAAATCCCTGCGAACGATCCCGATTTACTAACCCAATCTTGCTATAACGGACGAGTTCACTTGCTCGTATGTGTTATTTCTAGATCCGGTAATCGTGTTTATAAATTTAAAACTTGTACACACCGTGAGCACATCAAGTCCTTTTCAGCTTTCATTTTCACAAGAACTCTTAATACCCCAAGTTTCCCATTCCTTTATGGCATATAGCAGCAGTCATACTGTCCATGAGAATAGGCAAACCTAAGCTAATAGCTAAAGCACTAATTCCTTCCACACTCCAAGCTTCTAAAGGTATATCCATCATTTTGACCCATACAGGCATCTTACAAGGTTCAATCTTCGGCATATGCATATCAGGGCTCCATTTTTGAACAAAGATGGGTTTATGATTTACCATCTAAGGTCCACTCTCTATAACAGCATCCATTCCTTCCTTATTTTTGAACTTAAAAAAAAAAAAAAAATTGTCCATTATTATGAACAATATCATCAATTCCAAACTTATTTCACATCCTCCTAATGTTATACCTTAGTTCATTAGGATTCATACTATGACCAACAAATTGACTATAGATTGTTAGATTCCATCTCTCACTACCTTTTAGAACCAGCATTTCATCAAAAATCACAAATTTATTCCCTAATTCTGTAATTACGGTAGGCACAAAACTAAGTTTATTTGGAATTTCATCTTTTTTCACAACATTGGCATATGATGTGGTATTTTGAGGCTTCTCAATACTAGATTCACCTTTCTCCTTGCTAATACCATCCTCATCACTCTTATTCACATTACTACTGAGAACATTAGGATCATGCTTATCACTAGGACATAAATCACTGTTTACCTTACTTTGCTCATTATTACCAATCAGTGATTCATTCACAGTCTCAACATCATTTATCCCCCTCCTTACTAACTGGTGTACCTATGTCCCAAATTTCACTAGTTTCCCCAACACAATTATTCACATTTTCCTTCAAAGTAACTTCCGGCATATTCTTAGTACATTTTTGCCCCAAGTTACTTACCACATGATCGTTAAACTTCACCAGAACCTTTGGGGTCCGATTGGACGTCCTTTGTTTCTTTTCTTTTCTTTTTTTCTTTTTTTTTTTTTTGACGTAAGTCACTTTTTTTAAATGAAATAATTACACAAAAACATAAAACACCTAAAAAAGTGGTTCAAACTTAACTAAAACAAGTAAAAGCCAATCATTGTGTTCGTAATGACGATACAAGTCAAAAGCTTAATCAGGAATTGAAATTCAATTTTGGTGCTAAAATCACCAAATTAGGGGATTTCTCAAAACTGAACAAAAATCCAATTAAAGCTAACCGGTTTGTGCACAACAATTAGACGAATGTAATCAGAATTTAAAATCGTTAAGAAATTGAGAAATAAATGAAGGTTTTTTAATGATTTTGACAATGGAGGAATATTCGGAAAAACGGTTATTACCAATTTCATTGACCAATCAACATTTTTTTGTTTGTATTATATAATACTTGATGCAAAATATATAAATGGATTGTGTTTTAAATGTATTTTTATTTGATATGATTTTCATCAAGTGTTATATAATACAAACAAAAATATTTTTGTTTTGTTTGGTGTACAAACAAAAATATTTAATGTCAAAGTTTGATTTAAAAAATTAAATTGGCCTTATATTTTGAGACGGGGGAGTATGGTTATTATCTTTGAGATTGCCAATAAATCTAGGCGACCAATAGCTGCATTTTTTTTAAGTTTTAATTTCTGTACCCGGGGTTTAGACAAATCACATAGACGGTTATTACAATTTACTCATCAAAATCTACATTATTTAGTTTAAGCTGATAGAGTTAGGATTAAATAGGAAAAAAATGAAAATGGTGAGAAGAAAATAGAACACACATTTTAAATGTACTTACAAATATAAATGCATCTCATTTTAAAATTCTCTCTTTTATTTAAAATATGTGACAAAAAATTAATTCTTTTTATTTTTTTTATTTTATTTTTTCTTCTTACTTAAATCCTTCTTTAAGCTAAAAATATGTTGATAATACTTTCAACATAAATATATACATTATTATAACCAACTGACTTAGCTCAGTTGTCAACCTGAGTTCTTTCTCGAGCTTGGGGAGGGGTTTTACTCATATTCGAATCCTCGCAAGTGACAAAGAAAATCCAGATTCTTCTCTTAGAGCGAAGCCGTGAGTTTTAGGGGTTTCTCTTCGTGGGTCTCTCCTAGTGGTTTGGGTCCCGAGGCCTGCCCTTTTAGATGGTTTAACTCGGAGATCGGATTTTAATTGTGGTGCAGTTCTAAAAAAAATGTACATATACATTATTAGATATTTTGTTTTTAGAGTAAACTGCAAAAATGGTCACTAACGTATCGCGAAAGTGTAAAAAAGCCACCGAGTCATAAAGGCATGCAAAAATGCCACTAACGTTACGAATAAGTGCAAAAAAGCCACCGAGTGCCAAATCTCATTAGTTTCCTCGTTAAGTGCCAAGTCATTGAGGGTAGTATTGTCTTTTCATTGCTTTAAGAATTAATATGTCCACGTGTCATAACACTGTTGATTCAGGGACTAAATTTGCAATTTAAGTTTAATCTTTTATTTCACTTCACCACCACCACACAACCAACACTACCACCCTCTGCCGCCTCCGCCACTGCCACCACCACACAACCACCACCATCACATACTTTTTTTTCAAAAGTAATAATTTTTACACAAAGAAAGCAAAAGAAGCATCTTAGATAGTTGGGTCAAAGCTTGCAATTTATCTACGATCTAGTAGAAAACTTATATTAATAGATATTGCCAAAATACTGACACCTAAAACACAGATAGCCAACATTTTTGTAGATGTTTTTGACATCTCTCATCTTTTATTAGGCACCTAAACATGAAAATAAACGTGTTCATAAAACGATCACCAATTCATTGTTAGAATTAACGGATAAAATAAATGAATATGTCCGGACTCGAACACGAGATTTCGGGATTGCACACATTACATATGAGTTTCAATTAATTAATAATTTTTATATTTAGTTATGAATAATTATTATTTTCACAAATAAACACTTAACGGTACATAACGGTCGTTAGACGAAAGAAGAAGGACTCGAATTGCAAATAGTGGACAAGAAGGATCCGGAAGGACCCTTCTTCGGCTATGCTCGGCCGACCCAACTCCCTAAGGGGTTAGGGTTTGTTGACCTGTGCTCCAAGGTTGAAAAACTATAAATACAAGACCCCTTGTATTCATTCATTCATTCCTTGATTCCTAGCAAGCCAAATTTCTCTTCTTCTTTCTCTCCTCTTGAGCTTACATGATCAACTACACCCTTGTAGGGTTCCTACGCGATCAACTAAGCTTAAGAAAATGTGTTTGGTTTGTTTGTGAATCTAGAACCTAGCTTTTCTAATTGAAACGCTATTAGTACGTGTGTTCAAGAGCGAAGTGTTAGCATACTGTTGTTAACGTGATCTTGCCCTATTCGACCTTCATCTATTCGATCCACATTAAACCTTAATCTAGGGTTTATATCGTTCTTGATTCTTGATTTCTTGTTCTTGCTAGAAATCACAACGGTACGCATATTCTTTTATATTCGGTTAATTATTATTACATGTATTATGATCTATTTCCGCTGCATGCTTTGATGATCTTTACTTGTTTATATAATTGTTATGATTTACATATTCGTTTATATAATTGTTATGATTTACATATTCCAACATTCATGTGATTAACAAAGAGTTTTTATTGTCTTGGATGATAATATGCTCCAGTAAAGGATGTCATTCCTTCGACAAATGTGTACAGGGACGGAGCCAGAAAGAAATATGACCGGGTGCACAAATTTTTTTTAACCGTAATATAATAGAGTTAAAAAGTGGATTAAAACGATAAATAAATAAACATATTACCTTCTAATTAGTGATTCTACGATCTCCCATAGAAAAAAAAAACAGTTACGTGCACCCTCATTTTTAATATTAATAAGTTCTTCTTTCTCTATAGCACAAGTTAAAGCGCCGTTAAAATAATCATCACTCATCCGATTACGCAAATTAGTTTTAATGAGCTTCATTTTAGAAAAATATCTTTCAACCGTAATGGTAGCAACAGGCAAGACTAAAACCAACTTCATTTAAGCACTACTTTTCATATATATTGTAAATACGACAACAATAAAAATGCCCCATGACAACACAATTGGGGTACTATTCATATTCTAATATATTGTTGACTGACTCCTCCCAAACCAATCAGTCAGCCTTGTGAAGCTGTTAGGCCCACCTGGGAGAAAGTGCAAGTTAATATTGACCGTGGAAGTACAGGGAAATCCCCGGGTCGTTAAATCCCAACGAGATTGAAATTGTATTTGTAAACGAGTATGAGTGTGAGTGGTGCTGAGGATAGTAACAAAGATGATTTGAGGGTTGATTATACTACTGATTGCTTGATATTTGGAAAATATGAAATTATAACAGAAATACAGATATAAGCACGAAATCAGATAATCAAATAACAGACATAGAAAAGTGGTATTTAACAAGTTACAAACTACAGGTGTTAAAAGTGAAACTTTTGAAAACTTAATATTAAAGAAAATAAAAAATGAAATTGGAATTATGAAAATGATTATTATAATATTTAATTACTATTTAATTAATAAAACTAATTAAAATCTAATTAAAAGCTTAATTTAAATTAACTAAAAATTATAACTATCACAAATAAACCTAAAAACTTATAACAATAATTTCTAAACTTAAATAAGAACTTGAAGAAAGTATAAAAAATGAAAATAAATATTTTTGTCTTTTTATAAGTATTTTATTAATTAATAACTATTTAACTTAATTAAACTATTTTAACTATTTTAAGTTATTATTAATACTAAATTACTTTAGAAAATTATGATAAAATTTATAAAACTATTTAAACACTATAGGAATACTACAAAATTATAAAAACTTGCTAAAAATTAAATTTAAACTAATTGACTAATTAATTATTTATTAATTACTTTTAAGCTAATTTAATTAAATTAAATTAGAAAATTAGAAAATGAACAGTGGAAATTATGAAACTATTTTTTAAAAGTCTTAACTAATTTATAAAATTTAGGAAAAATATAAAATTCTACTTTAGTTAATTAAAATTAAAGAAATCTATTTAATTATTAATATTACCTATTTAATTATTTAAATTAGTTTTAAATCTAATAAATAGTAAAATGCTTAGGAAAATTCTAAGAAAATTATTTTAACTACTTTAAGGTACTAAGTAATTTATAAAATTATAAAATTGGACAAGTGCTTATTAATAAGCTAAAATGAAAATTAATTAGATAATTTCTATTAAATAGAAGCTATCACTATTTTTATGTTTGCTTTTTCTGGTTTTTCTTTTATAAAACTACTTAAATACTTAAATAATGAAACTTTTACAAAAACAACTACTATGGAAATCAAGAATAAGCACTGAGAGTGCTTATTAGCTTAAACAGTTGACTAAGGTTGACCAAATTAAGAAATAGGCTAAACTGAGGTTATGTGGGGTCCACTATAGTGAAATCTAGTTTACCTAAGTTACTTACACCTAATTAAGCTGAATATGGTGAGATAAGCTCCTAGGATAAGCTGGAAATCCCAAATAAGCACTTGCTTATTTCTCTTCTGACTCAGAAATGGGACAGAGTTTGGGAACAAGTTTAGGTGGGGTCCACTAATCTATATGTCAAACTAATGGTCAACTATTGAACCTGGGTAGGAGGGGGGTTATAATAAGCTAAGTAGAAGGTGTGGGGCCCACTGAGTTGGCCACAAATCACCACCAAAGTGGTGATGATGGCTGTGTATCTGATGTGCAGGGTAAGGCTTTGCCTTGCAGTCCACTTTCAATGAGTTGTGGGGTCCACAATAGTGAAATAGGGTTCAAGCTAAGCCTAGGGGTTCAAAGATGGGTTGGTAAGCTGCACAATAAACCAAGAAGCTAAGCTTATGGCTTCCTAATAAGCTCTGTGTGAGCCTTTGGATTGGTGATCAAATACTGAGTGCTCAGTATTGCTTTTTGTAATAAGATACAAACTAAGGTCCTAGAAACTATGCTACAATAAGCTAAAAGCTAAATTAAACCTAGATATGAAAAAGGTGACTAATAAGCTACAAATTAAGCTAATGGTTGGGGTGTGGGGTTGTTGGAACCATAGTTTTACTATTTTATCAAGTCTCGGTCATTTGTAATAATGCTAGGTTGCTTAGTTATTATTTACTTTCATTTACATTTTGTATTAAGTTTACTAGGCTTAAGAATGAGGTCCATGGGCCTCAAGCCCATACGTTTCATGTAAAGGGAAGGAGTAGGAATGTTGCCCTAGCTCCTTTCCTATAAATACTAGTCTTAGGCCTCTTGTAAACTTGGTTGGTTATTTGAAAACATTAAGGAAACTCTTGCATTTCATTTTCTCTAATTTCTCATAATCATCCCACTCTCATTCTCATCTCATTTCTTCTTCAATCATACTTGTGTTTACTAAATGGTGACCTAACAAGTGGTATCATTCGCTAGAGGAAGGTGTAGTTCTTGTTTTTCATTGATTTATTTCTTTACAAATCGTTTTTTATTATCGAACTTGTTTGTAAAAGTTTAAATTTTTTGTTAGTTTCTTGGTTTTTCTCACATCTTTGCTTACAAACTTGTGTTTAAAATCAAAACAAACCAAAAAGTTCCAAACTTTTTACTAATTATTCGATTTTTTAGATAGTTGTACTTTTATCGAGATCTTTACAAGTTTGAAATTTTTCATAAAGTTTTCTACTTTCCTTAAGATTTACACATTTTATACACAAAAGTACAAGTATCTTGAAAGAAAAACGAATTTAAGGATTGCTTTCTTTGAAAAACAAAACCTACAAGTTATCGAGATCTTCCTACTTGCTTATTTCGAGATCTTCTCAAAGTGCACTACCTCGTCTTCGTTTGTGTGGACTCGGTATTTTCTTTCTTGTATAAGAAAGTTAAGTACTTCGACTTTTGGGAAAGTTTTCGAAATTGTATAATTTCGAAAACTAAGTTTCGAAATTTTCGAAAATTATCGAGAAAATTTTTTGGTTATCGAAATCTTATTTTTCGATAAACCTGATTAAGTATCGAAATCTAATTTTTTCGATAAACCTGCTTCAGTATCGCAATCTTATTTTTCTCGATAATCTGCCAAGTTTCTCGAAAATCTTCCAAGTTTCTCGATAAGCTGCCAAGGTTCTCGATAATCTTCCAAGTTTCTCGATAAGCTGCCAAGGTTCTCGATAATCTGCCAAATTTTCGAAAACTTATTTTCGAAATCTCATTTGAAGTTGGGCTAAGTTTCTCGATAATTGGTTAAATCTACACTTTCTACAAGATCCATTTCTACACAAGTGTTTTTTAAGATGTCTCAGCCACCGAATCACTACTTCCCTCATATTCAGCAACCTCAACATCAGCAGTCTCAGCAACCTCAGCATCAGTATCAGCAACAACAATACCTTCCGCACATAATGAATCAACAACCTCCTAAATACAATCCACAACAACATTACCTTATGATGCAACAACAACTCATTCCTCAACAGCAACCATATCAAGTGCCACAACAAAACATTCAGTTTTCCTCCAAACAACCTCACTGGTTTGACAGAATGTGTGAAGTTATTACAACTCAACAATCCCGACATGAGGCAGGATCACTTGAAACACCTCCAATGCTTACACCTGGTAATTATGTGCAATGGTCAAGTCGATTCCTACGATTTCTTGAACTCAAGAAACCTCATGGGCCATTCTTGAAGCAAGTGATACTTGAAGGACCATTTGAGTGGCCAACACGATTTGAAGCTGGTGATCCAAATGCAGATCCTCCACGTCCTCCTGGTGATAGACCCCTTCCAGAATCTTCACTCTCTGAAGAACAGAAACTACATCGTGAAGCTGATCAATATGCAATGGCTTATATACTTCAAGGTATACCTAATCCGATCTATCGCAGTGTCGATGCTCAGAAAACAGCCAAAGCTATGTGGGAACACGTTCATCTCCTCATGGAAGGCACTCAATTGAACAAAGATGACATGGAATCCAAGTTTTACATGGAATACACTGACATCACTATTGAACCTGGAGAGTCACTTGAATCCTACTATCATCGTTTCACAAATGTGGTCAATGATCTGGAACGTCACAAAATCACTGTACCAAGGATCGCTGTGAACTCCAAATTTGTTGGTAGTCTTGGCCCTGATTGGCATAAATATGTGACATTTGTTCGTCAAACGAAGAATCTTCATGATGCTCCATATGGCTTGTTGTATGATTTTCTGAAACACCATGAACCTGAAGTGGAAAAAGATAGAGCTTTACGAGGAGGATACACACCTACATCAACACCAAATTCTTTGGCTCTCGTAGCTCAATCTTCCTATGCTCCACCACCAATGTCAAATCATGCATATGTTCAAGAGCAGAACTACTTCAGTTATCCACAATCTTCCACCTCAAACCAACTGGTCCCGTATGATTCATCTCCACAAGATTCTTCTACTCAACTTGTTCCGTCAAACAACAATGATGCTATGTACTACTCCAACTCCAATGATGATGACGATGATGACTTTAACACGTTGAATCAGGGACTTGCTCTTATTGCTCGTGCTTTCAGCAAATTCTCCAACAAAACAAACAACCGTCAACGTTCATCTTCTAATACAAGGAATCAAGCTGTTGTTAATGATGGAAGAGTGGAAATTCAGAATCGTAGCTATGGTCGATCTGGTTCAGGAAGCTCATCTGGAAACTATGGGAATGGTCAGAGGTTTAGTAACAATGGTGGGTTCAGGAACAACTCAGGATCTTCTCAGCAAAGGTCTGAATCAGTTGCAACTAGGAACTCAAACTCAGGGAATGCAGTGTGGTGCTACAATTGCAATGAACAAGGTCATATAGCGACAGCATGTCCCAAACCGAGAACTCGGGGTAGTAAGTTTCACAAGCAGGCATTACTAATGGCTCTTCAAGATGAAAAGGATGGACATTTCCCTGAACAAGACAACAACTTCATGGCAAATGTACACAATGATGATGACATGGAAGATCTGGAAGCTAATGCAGTTGTGATGCTTATGACTCAGGTACATGACCTCAATGCATGCTTTATTAATGAAATTGTCTCACCTTCTGCCTCTGAATCAGATATGGCGCAAGTTGTTTCATCTAAATCATCTTCATCTTCTCAACAAGATGATCAAATAAGCACAGTTGTCATATTTGATGATGACACAGTTGTTTCATTTGATGATCCTATTGAGAATGATAAACATGATAATTTAGAACAACATGAACCATCATTTGATCCAGACCCTGACCTCATAATGTTGTCTAAACAACTGAATGCTCAACAATTGCTAATTGCAAAGTGCAACGAGAAAAACAAAGTTTTAAAAGAAACTAATGCAACACTTGCAAGAGACATTGAGTGTTATAAAATTCAGCTTTCTAATCAAGAAGAAAAGATTAAACATACTAAAAGTTTTGAAAAAGCTTTTCAAGATTCTTACAACAAAGAACAAGATCTTCAACGCAAAATACAACACTTAATTGAGTCACACGGAAAGTTGATTTCAAAACTTGAAAGTGAGAAGGGTGAATTGAAAAAACAAGTTGAATGTCTTCAAACTGAACTTTCAAAAACAGAAACAAAATTGTCAAGTTGTCAAAAAGATTTTCATGAACATAAAATACGGAAAAGGAAGTACATAGATAACTTACTCGGTGATATTGTTGATCTTGAAAAACAACTCAAAGAATTTCGTCACATTGTTTACAAACACGGGAACTCTGTCACAACAATTCAGAAGTTTACTTTAAAACCGAGACCCAGTTGCGGATATGCACTTGGTGATTACAATTCAATGTTTCTTCACACGGCATTCAAAGATATTCCTAAAATTTACAGTATGGATTATTTTTTTGATAATACGATAGTGCGTGCTGTTGTTTTTGATACTGAGGAGGAAGAAGAACTTGAAGACGAGAGTCGATCTAAAATGAGTCAAGTTCAATATTGGACACCATATGACTATTCAAAAGCTCCTCCACTTTCAAAATCTTTTGTCACTCAAAAGGAATTACCTGAGAAATCATGGTTTATCGAAGAGTCATATGTTTCATCTCACAATGAGGCTCCTGTCCCACCTGTAGCACAAATAAATGGTCCTTTACCATCATCCGGTGAACTTACACGTTTACCAAAATGTCGTGTCTTAAATTATTTCAAAACCTTTATGGAAGACATCGATATTTTGGAGGAAACAATTGAACGCAATTCAGAAATAAAAATTGAAACTTTTCAATCCGCTTACGAGCGAGAAAAGAGAGATATTTTTCAAAAACAAATGAAACCAATTGTTCAACACCTCCGTCTATGTGCTACACGTTGGGATCAGGAACTTCAAAAGGAGGTCAAAAATATGATAAACGTTTTTGATACTGCTGAAAATGAGATTTTGGTCCAAAAGCTACAAACTAAAGTTTTCAAAAATGATGCTGATCGACTCTTGGAACAAGTTCTCTGTGCTGATATTTTATCTGTTATCATGAATGATCTCTATAAATCTGGTACTTCTATGCTTATGGATGATCTTTGTGTTGATAATAATTTGTTGAATGAGGAAATTGAGACACTCAAACAGGAAAATGATAAGTTGAAGAAAAAGAATGATGATGTGACAAAACAGTTTTCAAATGAAATTTTTCTACTCAATCAAAGGCTTGAATGGTGTCAAGCTAAAAGTCTTGAAAGGGAATTGAAGTTTCAAAGTCACAATGTTTCAAACTCTTGTCAACTTTGCAAAAACAATGAGTCTTTAAAAGGTTTGTGTCTCAAATACGAGAAAGAAATTGCGCAGTTAAAAATTGAAAATGACGACTTTCTACAAAACCACATAGACATCAAATATTGCAATGGTATACTTGAGTCTAATATTCAGGATAAGAATCACATCATCATCGAGTTGAAAGAGAAACTTAAGATACTTGAAAAAGGAAAGATGGTTGACACCACGGTGATAGCACCAGGAATGTATAAATTAGACAAAACTGATAAAGGAAAGGTTATTCAAAACACTAATGTTGACAATTCCACTTCTACAGGACTAGTCTCCACTACTAGCGTTAGCAGACCCAAGCGAAAAAGTAACAAGAAGAATAGGATCTTGCAACGTAAGAGAGGACACCTAGAAGCTCAGGAAGTAGAAGACCAACTTAGGAATTTGAATAAAACTCATGTTGCATCAGATTTAGATTCTAATCTGGCAAATTGTAATCAAAATCTAAATGTAACGAATGATGAACCTTTAAATGTTTTGAATATTAATGCATCTTGTGTGTTTTGTCGTAAAAGCGTATCATCTGGTGATCATACTAAATGTATAGCTAATTCTCTTCTCAATCGTCATAAGAAACGTAGGACACGCATTCCTTCTCGGCCCACTATTGCCTCTAAGTCTAACTTAGGAAAGCCGTCTTCTACGGTCTCTTATGATGTTGAAGTTACCCCCATAAGTGCCGAGAACAAATCTAGGGCACAGCCAACCACTAGTGCATTTAACATTAAGAAAGCAAATACTAGTTGGAATTGGCAACGTTGGTTACAACACAAACCAGATTTTAAATGGATTCCTAAATTGTTAACTACATGTGTTACTAACCAACAGGAACCCGCATTGTCTTTGGGTTCCACCCTTACTTCTGTTCCACCCGTGTCTTCTTCTGGTGATGCAGGTGGTACAGATCGTTCTCTGGATTGTTGATAGCGGATGCACCCGACATATGACAGGCAATATCAAACTGCTACACAACTTTGTATCAAAGTTTATTGGAATTGTCAGATTCGGGAATGATCATTACGCTCTTATCATGGGTTATGGTGACTATGTCAGTGGGAACATCGAAATAAGCCGTGTTTATTATGTGGAAGGCCTTGGACACAATCTTTTCTCTGTTGGTCAATTCTGTGATGGGGATCTAGAAGTTGCATTTCGTGAGAAAACCTGCTTTGTTCGTGACTTACAAGGAAACGATCTTATGTCTGGCTCACGCGGCTCCAATCTTTATACAATCTCAATGTCAGACATGATTGCAACATCTCCGATATGTCTTCTCTCCAAAGCTGAATCGACTAAATCTTGGTTATGGCACAAACGTCTCTCACACTTGAATTTCAGAACCATGACTGACCTTGCTCGTTTTAAACTTGTCGATGGATTTCCAAGATTCCGTTTCACCAAAGATCACTTATGTCCAGCCTGTGAACAAGGAAAAAGTACTCGTGCTCATTTTCCGTCTAAACCTGAGCAAAGTACGAATCATGTCTTACAACTGCTACATATGGATTTGTGTGGACCGATGCGTGTTCAAAGTATCAATGGTAAACGCTACATACTAGTAATTGTGGATGACTTCTCCAGATGGACTTGGGTTTATTTTCTACGAAGTAAAGATCAAGCTCCTTCGATGATCATCACCTTTCTCACCAAAATTCAAGTTCAGCTTCGCAACACAGTACGAATCGTCAGAACTGACAATGGAACTGAATTTAAGAATCAGACACTACGGTCTTATTATGAGAAAGTGGGAATTGAACATCAGACATCTATTCCTAGAAGCCCAGAACAAAATGGTGTGGTTGAAAGACGCAACAGGACGTTAGTGGAAGCTGCTAGAACAATGTTGATTAATGCTCAATTACCAGATTACTTATGGGCAGAAGCTGTTTCAACCGCATGTTATACTCAAAACCGTTGTATGATCACAAAACGCCATCGCAAAACACCATATCAAATAGTTCACAAACGTAAACCGAACATCGATTACTTTCATGTATTTGGAGCACTTTGTTATCCGAAAAATGATCGTGATGATTTAGGTAAACTTAAAGCAAAGGCTGACATTGGAGTGTTCGTTGGATACTGTGAAAATTCTAAAGGTTTTCGGATATGGAATTGTCGAACAAGAGAAATTCAAGAAACCATTCACGCTAATTTTGATGAGCTCACACAAATGGCTTCTGAGCAACACAGCTTAGGACCCGAATTTAACCGTCTTAACTCTCCGGCATCTTCAGCTGAACCATTGCCACTTAACCGCAAAGAATTAGAAACCTTATTTGCTCCACTATTTGATGACACAATTGAATACCGTCCCACTGAGGTCTCACCTAATTCCGCTGCTCAACATGATTACATTCAAGTACCAGACTCACCTCTACAAACTACTTCAAGTGTTGAGAACGACGGTCCTCCAATTGTATCACCATCTACAGCAGAACAAGCTGGTTCTACTTCCCCCCATCCAGCTGAAGATCCACCACAACTATCAGTTCCACAAACCGCAGAGCATGATCCTGATGCGTTCATTAATCCGTTTGCACCAGCTACTACAGTTCCTGATATAGCTGAGTCGTCAACACGCAACTTGGATCCTGCCAACATGCGAGATACATATCAACTACACCCTTCAACACACAAATGGACCCGCGACCATCCTCTAGTTCACATTATTGGCCATCCAGATGCACCTGTTATGACAAGACAACGACTTCACACAGATGGAGAAACTTGCATCTACGCACTCACAGTTTGTCATGAAGAACCCAAGAACATTAAAGATGCAATGACTTATGACAACTGGATTGAATCTATGCAAGAGGAATTTCAGCAATTCATAAGATTAGAGGTCTGGGAATTAGTTGAAAGACCTGACGGAGTCTTTGTCATCGGATTAAAATGTATCTGGAAGAATAAGCTTGATGCAGAAGGGACAGTCATCCGCAACAAATCACGTCTGGTAGCGAAAGGATACTCTCAACTTGAAGGTCTCGACTTTGCTGAATCCTTTGCTCCAGTGGCACGACATGAAGCTGTTCGGATCTTTTTAGCTTATGCTGCACATAGGAATATGGTGGTTTTCCAAATGGATGTGAAAACAGCATTTCTGAATGGAGATCTCCGTGAAGAAGTTTATGTCAGCCAACCTGAAGGCTTCGTTGATCCTGAGCGTCCTAATCACGTCTACCGACTCAAAAAGGCTCTCTACGGACTCAAGCAAGCCCCACGGGCGTGGTATGATAAACTGTCCACTTTCTTACTGGCCAATAAATTTTTTAAAGGATCGGTGGATCCCACACTATTTACAAAAACCTACGGGGAGGACTTACTTGTTGTTCAAATATATGTCGATGACATCATTTTTGCCTCAACAAAACGAAGTTATTCTAATGATTTTGCTAAATTAATGAAAGATAATTTTGAAATGTCCATGATGGGTGAACTTACGTTCTTTTTAGGACTACAAGTTCATCAATCACCCCGTGGAATTTTTGTACATCAATCCAAATATGCTCTGGAAATTTTAAAGAAACATGGAATGATGACTTGTGATACTTATAATACACCAATGGGCTATACCACAAAACTAGATGCTGATTTACATGGGACTCCCGTTGACCCTACCAAATACCGAAGTATGATTGGGTCCCTCATGTATCTCACAGCTAGTAGACCTGATATAGTTTTTGCTGTCTTTATGTGCTCACGTTATCAGTCAAGACCAACTGAAAAACACCTCAATGAGGTCAAAAGAATCCTTCGATACATAAAGGGAACCATTAACTTGGGAATCTGGTATCCGAAGGATTCTGGTTTTGAACTAATTGCTTTTTCAGACGCTGATCATGCAGGATGTTTAGACACACGCAAAAGTACATCTGGTGGATTACAGTTTCTTGGCGACAAACTTGTGTCATGGCAATCTAAGAAGCAGGACTGCACGTCTTTGTCATCTACAGAATCTGAATACGTAGCCATGTCGGCTTGTTGTGCTCAAGTCATTTGGATGAGATCACAACTTAAAGACTATGGCTACCTATTCAACAAGATTCCTATCTACTGTGATTCAAAGAGTGCGATTGCTATCTCCTGCAACACTGTGCATCACTGCAAATCCAAACACATC
Source organism: Artemisia argyi (assembly GCA_030686995.1). NCBI lineage: Eukaryota > Viridiplantae > Streptophyta > Magnoliopsida > Asterales > Asteraceae > Artemisia > Artemisia argyi. The sequence continues at coordinate 41,900,722 of CM060683.1, read as the reverse complement.
GATCTCCGTTATCATTTCATCAAGGAGCATGTGGAAAGGGGTACAGTTGAACTTTATTTCGTTGGAACTGAATACCAATTGGCGGACTTACTTACCAAATCCTTGGCACCATCCAGGTTTGCTAGTCTAGTCCACCAGATTGGTATGAGATGTTTGACACCAGAGGATCTGGAAAAGTTTTTAAAATACCACTGATCGTCAAACATCACAACTATCTTTGTATTATATTTTTCTTTCATTCTTTTCTATAAACTAATCAAAACCCAAAAATATTTTCAACATTTTTTATTTTTTTTTTCAAAAAAAAAAAAAAAAAAAAAAAAAAAAAAAAAAAAAAAACTAATGCAAGTATATCGCTTCCATTCAACACCTTGTTCTTACTTTACAAGTGTTGAGGGGGAGTCACGCTTAAATCTTTTACCAATCAATTGGTATACTTGCATATTTCTCGTTTTTTACGGTTCGGAGAATGTGCGGGTGATTTTACTTCTTCATAAGTTAACTCAACGAAGTCACATCTCAATGTCCATAGACTTGCTAGTTACTTTAGGGTTCTAGTTAAAGTATTTCATTATTAAGGGACTCATGTTGCCAAATGCTTAAAGTTTCTAAAACCTTAGGACTCTAGCTTGTTTTCATATAAAAGACTAAGGACTAAAAGTGACAAGTATCAAAACCTTTCAAAATAACTTAAACATATAAACCGTACCACCAAAACCCAAAGTTTTATAAAACTTAAAACCTTCCTTAAACCCTTTCTACAAAACCAACGGCTCTCAATCTTTCTTGCTAACCACATCCTTGATCTTTAAATTGTAAGTTCCTATGTTATCATTAGGACATTACAAACATAGGTTCTTGATTAATTGGTTTTTCAATGGTTAGATCTCATGTTATCATGTATTTGAGAACTAGGGTTAGGATCTCGAAATCGTTCTTAACTTGTTGTGGTGTTTAATTCTTGATGGGGTTTAGTTACTTGGCTTGTTACTAACACATTCCCACCGGTTATTTAATCATCTCATCATGTTATCTTTGATTTCGAATTTGTGATATTGTGTCGAATTGGGTTTACATGGTTCTATGATTATTTGTTGGAGGTTATTGGTGGGATTTGCTTATTTGGTCTCTAATGTGCATAATCAATCTTGCTTGGATAATTCTCACAGTTTATTCATGGTTCTCGATAAAACATGTATGCTTCGTTCGGAATATCATCGAGATACACTTGTATCTTGTATTAGAATATCTGTGACAGGCCAATCTCTGTGGTAACATGATTTGTGATGCAAACAAAGGTGTAATCTCATGCGAATTCGATTAATTCTTGTATAAGAATGTTTTCGAGAATCTGTGTCATATCGAAATCTTTTGAAAAATTATCGAGAAACTCAAGTTCTCGATAAATGTTCATTTATCGAAATCTTCAATTTCTCGATAATGTTTTTCGATAAATGTTAATTTTTTCTCGATAAAGTTTCCCGATAATGTTTTTCAATTAATGATAAAGTTTTCTCGATAAAGTTCTTTCTCGATAAAATTTCTCGATAATGTTTTTCGATAACTATTAATTTTTCTCGATAAAATTTCTCGATAATGTTTTTCGATAAATATTAATGTTTTCTCGATAATGTTTCACGAGATGACACTTTCTCGATAATGTGTCATTTATCGAAATCATTCAATCAATTAAACTTTCTCGATAACACCAGTTTCTCGATAAGTTGTTAACAGAATTGTTTTTTCTCGATAATATCAATTTTCTCGAAAAAAAATAAGTAATCTCGATAAAAGGTCCATGATGCATTTTTTTCGAAATCTTGTTTGGTATTACACCTTGGTATGATTCATTAGTGTTGTGTAATGTGATGTAATGTGAATTGTGCTTGTCATGTTGTACTTATTTGCCATTTGCATTATTTGACTCATTCTTAAATGACGCATTTGTGCTTAATTGTTTCAAGTAGATATCTGTATCCAATATCTAAACTGTTCTAACTCATAACACATTTGGATGTTTGGTTATGATGATACTTTTCAGATAAACATGGCTGATCACACTGAGAACGTCGCAGAACAACCTCTTCCATTACTCACCTTGGATGACATCACTCCCGAGAACTACCATGTCACGCTTGGCAACAACAACCCCCGAGTTGATTTCAACAAGTTGAATATCACAGAGAAATCATGCAAGATTGTGAAAGATATCCTACTGGCACATCCATGCAAACCACTTCTCACCTGCTCTACTTCAGTTCCACTGTTCTATCTTCATCAGTTCTGGCTTACTGCTCAGACCAACTTGGATAATGAGTCTTTCACTGTTACCTTAGATGGCCAAGATTACTCTGTAGATCATGACGTTCTTCGAACAGCCCTTCTCATGCCACAAACTGACAACGAATTTGCTCCGATACTACCTGACTTGGAACTTCTTGACTTCTTCATTGAATTAGGATATGAGGTTGATGATGATGAACCTCTAATCAAGCTTTCCAAATTCAATGTCAAGTATATCCCTCAGCCTTGGAGAACATTCTGTTTGTTGGTTGTTAGATCTATATCTGGAAGGAAAAGTGGTCATGAACATCCAAGGCTCGAACACCTGCAAACATTCTGGGGAATGGTGACTCTGACACCGATTGACTTTGCAGTTCCTATCATGAATGATATCATCTACAGTATTCAGACCGACCGTGTGAAGACTATGATACCATTCACCAGATTCACCAAGCTTATCATTGAACATCTCTGCAAAAGTTCTCCAGAATTCATTAAGAGGATGGCTGATCCTAATGAGCCGAAGCACCTCTTGGAGGACGACTTCACCACCTTATTCATCAAATCGACCACTTCCTCTACCAAGATCAAAGGTATGAGGATTCCCGAATACCTTCTGAATGACAACATTAAGAATAGGGCAAACTTCAAGTTGTATGATCTGGCTTACAAAGGGGAACTGGAAGAAGCAACTATAAAGACTCGTAGCAAAGGAAGTGTAAAGTCTGGGAGTACCACGAGCACCACTGGATCACCGCATACAAGATCTAAGTCTGCTACAATGGCAAAACCCAAGACTACTACCACACCTAAACCTACATCCAAACCTAAACCAGCTACCAAACCAAAGAAGAAGGCAACTCCTGAGTACTTTATTCGGGATGAACCTACTCCTCCTCCTTCTGACACCGAGTCTGAGTTCGATACAGAATCTGACGAAGAAGAACCAGACTATGAACTGAGATACAGAGCACCTGATTAAGGATTTCCTACAACAGAGATTGCCGTTCAACAAAGTCTTGTAACTTATGAAGAAGAGACAAGGAAAAGAAAAGGAGTCACTATCAATGAGCCAAATGATGATGAAGATGAACCAATCGTTGAACCATTAGTCGATAAACGCAAACTGAAGAGTATAGTTGTCGGCACTAGAGCTGAAGAAAAGCAGCTTAGGAAAGAACAGAGGAAAGCAAGTCTTGAAAGCCGACTTCTATCACACCCTCCAACACCACCACCTATCGATCAGTCAGAACATGTAGGGGCTACAAGCAGTATGGTTCCTCCAACAACGTCAGAATCAGCTCCACAACCTGATGACAACGTTAAGGATACAGACAAGACTGAAGATGTCCACATGACTGAGACTGCTACTTTAGAGGAGAATGTTGGCGGTCAAGAGAACTTAGCTACGGATCAGGAACATGAATATCTTATTACTCCAGAGTTTCTTGCACGAGAAGCAGAGGAAGCAGAGGAACGTCGTCGAAAGGAAAACGAAGAGAAGAACGCGTTCGACACCAACATGTTTCTTAAGTCATCTTCTCAGCAGACTTCCTCAGCACAACCTCCACCTCCTCAAGACTCTCCGCCAAAGGATCCAACTCCTCCTGCTTCTTCTTCAGACTCTCACAACGAGTCTTCGTCCGAATCATCACCAGAGCACTCATTACCCACACCATCTGAAACCGCATCTAAACAGCATTCGATCAATGAACCAAAACAACAAGTTGATCTTCAGGAGCAAGTGAACAAACTCACCGACATGGTTACCAAACTTACTAAACAAGTTGAGGAATTCCAGGATTCTACGCAGCTGATTGACAAGTTCTTGAAATCTGATTACGAAGGTTTTATCAGAACTGCAACACATGATTTTCTCACTGATAATCTGGTCGAGATGATCACTCCTGAAGTTGCAAACCTTCTCAAACCAATCAATGACAACTTGGATCACAGAATTAGAAGTGTTACGAAGAAAATGTTGTCTACTACACCCTTCACGCTTCACACCGCAAAATCTTCTACTGTGGGTCCAACCGTCCAAGAATTGTCTCTCAATGACATGCTTGTCAAAATCTTCGACAACCTTGCCACCAAAACCACACAGACAGCTGAAGAAAAAGGCCTGTATGATGCTATGGTAGCTTATATGTCAAAAGAGTCATGCAAAGATGCTGCTGGATCCCGAAAGAGGACAAGAAAAGATGACGATCCTGACCCAAACTCCAAAGGCAAGAAACCTAAGTCTGGAACAGGTCCCTCATCCTCTCTACAACCACAGAAGGACTCCACTCCTCCTGGAACTCAACAACAACCCTCAGCTACTGGTGAAGGTCAAACCGAAGATGAAGAAATGTTCATGGAACAAACTGATGACTTCCAAGATCAACTTGACACCGATTACCGTGCTCCACCTACTCATGATTCTCATGCTGGTCCATCATCACCGTCCAAAGCCAAAGACAAAGATGCTACATCCAAGTCTAAGAAATCCAAGAAGAAAACACGTCATTCATGGCTCGACAATGATGACAATCCTCAGAATGATTGGCTGACAGAAATGGTCCAAGCTCAACCTCCTCTGGAAGAAGAAGAACCTCTTCCTGGTAACACTCTTCAGTTCACCCAGGCCATTATGAAGGATCTTCACATCAACAAACTCACAAAGGCGGAACTTAGGAGAATCAATAGGGATGCACAAGAATTTCTCAAGAAAAGATCTGGAAACAAAGTCGAATACGAATATCACATGCAGAATATAGCTAGTGCAATGTCTGCCGACTTTGACTGGTTAAATCCTGAAGTGAATATTGATCTAAGTTCCAAGAATCATGAAAAACCTTACTTCACCGACTGGACCAAACCATTACCGTTGAAAGGATTTCCAGACAAACCGAAGATACCTTACAGCTTCTTTTTCAACAAAGATCTTCACAACATCCAGCTCACTCAGGAGATATCCAAGAAGAAATATGCTTCCTCACTCACAATCTCAGTACCAGCCGCTAGATATGAAATTCCAGCCATTGAAGAAACCACTCGTATTTTCAGCAACTCCATCGTAGCTTACGACAGAGATGCTCTACATGGAATTCAACATTGGCCAGATCGTCGTCGACTCGGTTATACCAGCAGGTTAGGAGAAACATCATTGGAAAATGTGAAGCAGCAATCTAAGATCATCGCTATCTTGGAGATTCAGCAGTCAAAACGGTTTAACTATATTTTCATGCGTGAAATTGTTGTTAAACGACAAGATGAAAAGAAGTACAAGTTCTCCGAAGCCGACTTTCCCAACCTTAATCTCAATGACATTGAAGATATGTATCTTGAAAAGGTTCAAAGTAGAATGCGCGGATTCGATAGAGACGTTCAGTACAACTTCATGGCATCACTACTTCTTTACATCCGACGACTGATTGTTCAAGAAAGAGTGGAAGATCTTCAGCTTGGAGTGGAAAGTTACCAACAGAAGATCAATTTGACAAAGCCACAGTTCTACTTTGATGGTCTCTATGAAACACCACAGTTTACTCTCATCCAAGAACCATTTGGTTTCACCTACATCAACAGCAAAAAGCTACAAAGTTTCATGAGGTTCGATGAAGTACACAAATTCTGTGATGTTACACTCAAATCAGTTCGTGATGGGCTTGTCAAAAGGTTGAATGATGATCGCCGTAAGATAGCTAAGGGGGAACAACCTAGATGGAAATCCAGCTCCAGAAGACAAGTTCGTAACTTTGTCTTAAAGATTGAAGAAAGGTTATTTCGACGGGAACAGATCAGACGACTGGAAAGCTACATCGGTACCAGACCATCGTTTCCTATCAGAAACTTCGAAAGACCAGAACCTAAGTTCACTAACTTCAATGCTCCACTTCCAGACGAAGAATAACTTGGTACATTTGGTCATATTTTTTCATTATCAATTATTTCATTGGTTGAATCATTTTTCCATTATGGTTTGTGCACACATAACAGTGTACAACCCGATCTTGTATAGAAAGGACCCTGAGGTACGATTCAGTGCCTCAATCCTAAACATAAGGAGCGAAGGCTTCTTACTTTTGAGTAGAATTAATCAAACATTTATGATTTCTCATAATTCTGCTCAAAAGGACAAGTATTTCACCTCAATAAGACCTAATCACTTGTTGAGGGGGAGCACTTGTCAAAACAAAATACTTTGTTCAAACATCAAAAGTTCTTTGTGAATCTCCCCGTAAGACTCAAAAGGCATATTTTAATCTAAAAGTTTGTCAAAAACACCATTTTATATGCTATTTTTGAGGGGGAGAAAATGAAAAAGTGATTAAAATATACGAAGTCAAAGCTTTAAGTTGTATCATGTGCGAGCTAGACTCAGTATTAACCCAGGAATTGACGAGATAATACAAGTTAGTTACATCGAAAGGACTTATCCTCGACGGGTAATAACATCAAGTTAGTTACTAGAGCTAGTAGTTACCTAAAAACTGACTATGTATCTCTTTAACTAGCCACGTAAGCGTGTCTCGAAAAGGATATGTCTTAGTAGAAAAGTACCGTCTCGAGAAACTTTCTGTGGACTTGATCAGGCCGGGTAATAATTTCAAGCTAGTTTAACTAGTGATGTAAGCGTGTCTCGAATCGGTCGTGTTCACAGAAGGTGGATCAATTCAAAAGTGATTGCTCCTCCCGCATGTGCAAATTTATTTAAACACTTATGAGCACATGTGCAGGGGGAGCCCTTCAAAAGTGTACGCAAAACTCTCAAAGTGTTAACCAAAATATTTGATTATCACAAACACTTTGAGAGATTTTCAATCAAAGGTTTCTTGGCTACTGTCGGAGTTATAAGGTGATTAAGATAGGAATATCCGTCCTATGATCCGCCAGAGCCGGAGGGATCTACCCAAGGACATCTCCCATAGTTAGAATTAGAAGTCCTTAGGTATGATACGAAAAAAAAGGAGATATGAATGAAAGGGAAAGAAGGAATTGAAGAATTAAAAAGAAAAGTAAAGTAAAGGGTGAAAAGAAATAGCCCTCCATATGTTCAACCTTAGGGCAGACACCGGGTTCAATACGTATGCTACTGGTTGTTGCAAAAGACAACACCGGTATTGAAGACAAAGTCGTCATGGACCCAGTGACGCAATGCACTAAACCTTCTTAACCACTCAAGTTCTCTTAAAAGGACTTGTTTCATTCTCACAGGGGAACCCGCGTAACCTATCGACCTATCTCTTAGAGACGGTTGATATTGAAGAAGGACATCCCCAGTCTCCGCATAGGAAACCTAGGTGTGCACTTATAGAGTCTAGAGCCTTGAGATACATCAAAGATCTCTTAGGAACACTTAGTATTTCTATGACTGGTGTTCTACTTCAATGGGCATCAGTTGTAAACTATCGAGTCCTTCGCAGATCTTAGCAATCTGCCAAGAACGTTTATGAGAGGATTACTTATGTATTTCTCAATGATTGAACGGAAATCCTGCCAGGGTCAACATCAAACAGCCCTGACAGCAGGTCACTTCGGTAACCCCACAAGGGTTACGCTTAGTGTTTGCGGTGGTTCCATTACGGTCTACAGTCGTGGAGTGATCCCCAGCGACTCACCCAGTCATTGAGCTACCTAGTAGGTCTCGTAAGCTCCTTCGGGAGTATCTGATATGGGAACGGCCTGGATAAGGATTAGAAGGAGTCTTCACAATATGCTGTTGATGAGCTCTAATTCCTTATCCGTAAGATTCTACGCCATAAAGAACAATATGCTGTTGATTTATTGCTAACTGTCTACTCGCAGGTACTTCACTTCCATGATGACGGATTCCACATGCTCATACATGCATCTTGCAATCATCAAAAGCTCCCTCAAAGATCAAAGCAACACAAAGTTCAAAGTAAGATTCTACGCCATAAAGAAGAATCTACAAAGTATAAAGACCAAAGATCTTAAGTGAAAGAAAGGGACTACGTGCATGTATAAGTCAGAATTCAAAAGATGTATGAGCATGTTGGAATGGCGGACTACCACCACAGACGCAGGAGTGACGAACGGCAGATTACTTCATAACATAATCACTACAACATCATCAAAGAACAAAGACAAAGAGCAAAGTATATCCATCTTTATTTTAATCATTTCTGAAGACGTCTAAAGCTATGAAAGTCAAAGATTAAGACGAAGACGTCAAGCAACCATGATGACCGACCCTTAGGGGGAGATTGTTGGAACCATAGTTTTACTATTTTATCAAGTCTCGGTCATTTGTAATAATGCTAGGTTGCTTAGTTATTATTTACTTTCATTTACATTTTGTATTAAGTTTACTAGGCTTAAGAATGAGGTCCATGGGCCTCAAGCCCATACGTTTCATGTAAAGGGAAGGAGTAGGAATGTTGCCCTAGCTCCTTTCCTATAAATACTAGTCTTAGGCCTCTTGTAAACTTGGTTGGTTATTTGAAAACATTAAGGAAACTCTTGCATTTCATTTTCTCTAATTTCTCATAATCATCCCACTCTCATTCTCATCTCATTTCTTCTTCAATCATACTTGTGTTTACTAAATGGTGACCTAACAGGGGTCCACTGGAGAGCACACTAGGGGTCTTGGTATTTTAACTAAAACCTGTGCATAGGGCAATGTTTTTGCCCTGCAAGGTACTTTGGTTGAGCTTTTCTAGCTTAATAAAAATCTTAAAAATGAACTAGGTATTGGAAACTAAAGTTAAACTGGTAGGTTATACTCACAACAAATTTCAAGTTCCAAATCACAACACAAAATTCATGAAAATTACTACCATTTTGATGAAAATCTGAGATGTGCACTTTGACTATTTTGCTTAATGAACTACCTTTGACTTATGTGAACTTCTGATTGATCTAACTTGTTTAATAAGATGATATAAGCTATTATTAAGTGAAATTAAGCTAATGTACTGACTTGTGAGATGATATGCTGAGATTAAGACTCAAAGATCACCACAGTTAACTGTGGTGATAAGTTACTTGTGATTTTGACTTTTAACAAACTAAGACTTAATTATTTTTGTTTCTCTGGACTAATATTAAACTAAATGACTTGTGTAAACTGGGAATAACAACAATAACAAGCTGAGTTACACAGATCATGTAAATCCAAACACACCTTTATACTAGACTGTTTTGATATTTGTGAAATAAATGGTTACAAGAGCTTATGCTACTGATCCATACTAACTTATTATGATATATTAGATCTACTTAAGTACTTAGAAACAGAAAATGGCCACCAATACACAAGAACACAAGATATACTATGTTGACTGTGAGATTTTTAGAAAATGATTAACAAGTTATTCTACTTAGCAACTTAACAATCTCAAATCACAAATACACTTGATTACACTAATTAAACCTAAGAAACACAGAAAATTGCCATGATAATCAAGATCAATACATATGCAATACAAAGATAGTTATGAGATTTTTTTGAAACTTACAAAATGCTTTCCTGCTTGAAACCAAGAACCAAGATCAACTTATTTCCTCCCCTGAGGATCTAAACCAATACTCCAAGCTGATTTATGCTTCCAATTCTGCTTTGAATCCCAGATATCAAGAACAAATGCCATAGTTGACTATCATTGACCAAATTTGTATTTTGTGAGATTTTTATATTAAGCTGATTAGTAAGTTACTAAAAGCTGTATTGAGCTTATGGGAGCTTAAATGAGCTTATTCAATCCATATAACCAAACAGTAACAACAACAAAGCTTATTGAGATTCTTAATAAGAAATTGAAAATTGCATTTACTAAGATAATAATACAAACTTGCTTTTTATTAACTTAAAAGATCACTGGTCCACTGAGAATACTTGAAATGAAACTTGAAAGCTTTAGATTACACTTAAACTTTTAAAACAACTAATTCGACATACAATTATTGAAAATAAACTAGATAGGGAACTCCTCTGCTTCTCTTTCCTTTTATATGCTCCAATTAGGTTTAGAAATATCTTCTGAGCCTTTCCCACTTCATCTGAGCCATCCATTATGTCCAATTGATCAAGACCGTTTAAACTCATTTTTGGCGCCAAAGTCCTCCACGTTAACGTGGAGGCAAAGGGTTGTAATTAAAGATTGTTGGGAGTTTGTGGAGGTGTCAGGAGACAAAGGGGAGGGTTTTTAGGGCCAGTTGGTGTTTTATGGAAGAAACAGAGGTTAAGAGGTAGTTTGGAGAGAATTTTTGTGGAGAAAGCATTAAATGCCTATGTGGTTTGGTGTATGAGGTGGAGGGTAGTTGGTGGTGAGCTGGAAGGTGGTGAGGTGGTGGTAAAACCACCTGGTATTGGTGGATGCAGGGGTGAAGGAGAAGGGTGTACAGTGGTGATGGTTTTGCCGGTATTTGATGGGTCAACGCGGGTCAACGCGTTTTTAAATAACGCAGGGTTGGGTTTGGGCTTAGGGTGGAATCGGCTTAGGGGATAGGTGGGTTGGGTAATTAAGATGGGTTGGATTTGGTTTTGGATTTATTAAAATAAAAAGGGTCCGGATTGGTTTAAGTGAACAAGGACCAAAAATGTAATTTTGGCAAAGGTGAGGGACTGAAATTGTGATATTTCCCAAACATTCATAAGGGTGTAATTTGACAAGAACCAATAATACAAGGACCAAATTCATATTTTACTATTTTTCAAAATTACCGGGGACCTTTTCTGCCAATTCCACAAACTCCAGGGACCATAATTGAAAATTTGGATTTTTAAGGGACTGTGTTTGTAATTTCTCAAAATGTTATCAAAATTGTTCCATTTTGTCATTCATGCATAGTACAAGGGTATTATTTGTAAATTTCCAATTTTGAATACCCAGGGACCATTTTTGCCAATTTTGTAACTTGAGGGGTAAAAGTTGCCAGTTTGTGTAAACTTTTATCCAGGGATCATTTGTGAATATTTTTGGTTTCCCAAGGACTTAAGTTGACTTTTCATTTATTTTAAACCTTCAGGGACTAGTTTTGACAATATTTGAAACTTGAGGGACTGAAATTGCCAATTATGCAAACTTTGTACGTTTTTCATTTGTTTTTGCATATTTTGTATTTGAAACATATAAAACACACTTCTAAGATATTTTAAGTATTATGATGCATTTTTAAGTGTTTTTGTATGTTTTGGCAGTTCAGATTGATACAAAATGATGAGTATTTAGACACTCATCAATCCCCCACACTAAACTATTGCTAGTCCCTAGCAATCTATTTGAGAAAAAATTAATGGATTTTATCTCTTTACCAAAAGCTATCACTTCTGGAGTAGCCAGGTGTAAGAACTGTGGCACACCTGATAACCGTGTGATTTTTAGCAAACCACCAGCTGTCAACGGATTTGATTTGTCTTTACCAGAAGCCGTTTGCTTCTGGACTAGCCAACTCTTGATAGAATAGTCAACATCTTGGTGAGCTGATTACCAATTATGGTTTTTCCACGGCCTTTACCACAAGCCATAATCTTGCGGGCTAGCCAACTCATTTGTTTTCGGGGAGTTGAGGAACCATACAATTTTTGGCAAATTGCCAGCCATAAACGGATTTGAGATGTCTTTACCAAGAGCCGTTTGCTCCTGGACTAGCCAATCCTGTTGTGGGTTAGACATGGAGGATTGATACCATTATTCGCATTTCTAAGTGTGAAAAAACTGGTAATTTTGATCAAATGGGGGTTCTTGATGGAACATGTGTTTTGCATTCGTGAGAACGCTCCCCCACACTTAGAACTGAATATTGCCCTCAATATTCACAGTACTTGGTGTCCCACCAAGACTTTAGAACGTAAGGAGGCAATACTATTAACCTTTTTATTTTACTCTATTTACATACAAACTCACTTTTTTCTTTTTATTTGTCTTATACCATTTTTTTTTTTTTTTTTTTTGAAAAAAATATATTACATATGTACAACATGTGGTTCGTCTCCCCCACACTAGGGTGTTAGAAAAGAGAAAGAAATCAGAAATATGAGTGAAAACCCATATTGCTATGCTTTTGATTACCGAGTCAATAGCTTGACTCGACCTCGAATTGATTTGTCCATGAGGTAGCTTGTTTTTGATTCCCGAGTCACTAGCTTGACTCGACCCCGAATTAAAATTGTCCTTGGGGAAACTTGTTTTTGTTAACCGAGTCCCTAGCTTGACTCGACCCCGAATTTATTGGTCCATGGGGTAAGTTTGGAGATCCGGGACAACCATTGGTTGTATGTCCCCTCCAAAATAGTGTTTTAACCGATGACCATTTACTTTAAAATTGGGACCGTCGGGTTGCAATAACTCAACAGTTCCATATGGGTATACTTTGGTTATAGTAAATGGTCCAGACCAACGGGTTTTTAGTTTACCCGAGAAAATTTTTAACCTTGAATTGAAAAGAAGAACTCTGTCACCAACGTTGAAAACGCGGTTCTTTATTTTAGAGTCATGTATCTTTTTAGTCTTTTCTTTATAGATTAAAGAATTTTCATAAGCTTGATCACGTAATTCATTTAGTTCGTTAAGTTGAACTTTACGGTGATCACCCGCTGTCTAAAGGTCGAAATTTGCATGTTTTAAGGCCCAATAGGCCTTATGTTCTAATTCAATCGGAAGATGACATGCTTTCCCGTATACTAGCTTATATGGAGTACACCCTATGGGGGTTTTGTAAGCAGTGCGGAAAGCCCATAATGCATCGTCCAGCTTATCCGACCAAGAGGCACGGTTTTCACCAACCGTCCTCTCGAGAATTCTCTTAATACCCCGATTTGAGACCTCCACCTGCCCACTTGTTTGGGGGTGGTATGCTGTAGAAAGACGGTGAGTTACACCATATTTCAGCATTATTCTTGCAAATTGTTCATTGCAAAAGTGAGTACCACGATCACTGATAATGGCACGAGGAGTCCCGAATCTGGCAAAGAGAGATTTTAAAAATTTACAAACTACTCGGGCATCATTGGTGGGTAAGGCTTTTGCCTCAACCCATTTTGACAGATAGTCGACAGCGACGAGTATATACTTATTCCCTCGTGAAGACGGGAATGGCCCCATAAAATCAATGCCCCACATATCAAATATTTCACAGACTTGGATGGCGTTTTGCGGCATCTCATTCTTTTTAGAAATATTCCCGTGACGCTGGCAAGCCTCACAGGTTTTGATAAGTTCATGGGCGTCTTTATATATCGTGGGCCAAAAGAATCCTGAATCAAACACCTTTTTGGCGGTGTAGTTTGGGTTATGATGTCCTCTCGTGGGTCCATCATGACAAGCTTTAAGAATTTCCATGGCTTCTTGGCCATGGACACACCGTCGGATGACTTGATCCGCACATATTTTGAACAAGTAAGGGTCGTCCCAGAAGTAATGTTTTACATCTTTAAAGAATTTTCTTTTCTGTTGGGACGACATCCCTTTCACAACGAAATTTCCCGCACGGTAATTTGCAAAGTCGGCAAACCATGGGGTGGTGGCATTATCCCGATTAGAGATGAGATTTAAAGTCTCCAGAGGAAAAGTTTCATTTATTTCTTTTCTCTCGAGAATATCCTGATGAGGATTTTCTAACCGGGACAAGTGATCAGCAGCAAGGTTTTCTGCTCCTTTTTTATCTCTTATGAGAATATCGAATTCCTGGAGGAGCAGGACCCAACGAAGTAATCTTGGCTTTGCATCCTGTTTAGTGAACAGGTATTTCAAAGCCGAATGGTCCGTATACACCACGCTTTTGTTTAAGATTAAGTAAGACCGAAATTTTTCGAAGGCATATACCACAGCTAATAATTCTTTTTCTGTGGTGGTATAGTGTGTTTGAGCCTCATTCATGGTCTTACTTGCGTAGTGTATTAGCTGAAAATGTTTGGTTTTGCGTTGCCCCAGAACTGCACGAATAGCATAATCGCTAGCATCGCACATGAGTTCAAAGGGTAAGTCCCTGTCGGGGGCAACAAGGATTGGTGCCTCAGTAAGCCTTTTCTTTAAAATAGAAAAAGCTTCGATGCACTCGGGCGAAAAGATGAAAGGAGCATCCTTTTCAAGAAGATGAGTCATAGGCCGGGCTATTTTGGAGAAATCTTGAATGAATCTCCGATAGAACCCGGCATGGCCGAGGAAACTCCTTATTCCTTTAATAGTGGTGGGATGAGGCAGTTTAGCAATAACATCAATTTTGGCCTTATCGACCTCAATCCCACTTTTTGAAATTTTATGGCCGAGGACAATGCCCTCTTTAACCATAAAATGGCTTTTCTCCCAGTTTAGACAAAGATTAGTGTTTTCACAACGTTGAAGCATTTTTTCTAAGTGGGAGAGGCACGAGTCGAAAGAATTCCCGATGACTGAGAAGTCATCCATGAATACCTCCATGGTTTTTCCAATCATGTCATGGAAAATAGCCATCATGCACCTTTGGAAAGTGCCCGGAGCATTGCATAACCCAAAAGGCATGCGACGATAGGCAAATGTCCCGTAAGGGCATGTGAAGGTAGTTTTATCTTGATCCTGTGGATCAATGGGAATTTGAAAATAACCCGAGAAGCCGTCAAGGAAACAATAGTACTCATTTCCCGCTAGTCTTTCGAGCATTTGGTCCATAAAGGGCATAGGAAAATGGTCTTTGCGGGTGGCTTCGTTAAGCTTTCTGTAATCAATACATACTCGCCACCCTGTAACCAAACGAGTTGGTATTAACTCGTTGTCCTCGTTTGTGATAACCGTAATGCCACCCTTCTTTGGAACACAATGTATTGGGCTTACCCAAGGACTATCTGATATAGGGTAAATCAATCCCGCATCAAGAAGTTTGATAACCTCTGCTTTTATGACTTCGTGGATTTTTGGATTTACCCTTCTTTGATGTTGCACGGTAGGTTTAAAGTCCTCTTCCATTAGGATTTTGTGTGTACAAAAATCCGGGTTAATACCCTTTATGTCTGAGAGTTTCCAAGCAATTGCTTGTTTGTGGGACTTTAAAACCTTGAGCAGCGCGGTTTTCTCCTCATCCTTTAAGTCTTTTGCAATAATGACCGGTAACTTATCGTTACCTTCCAAAAATGCATATTCTAGATGAGGAGGCAGGTCCTTAAGTTCAACCTCGGGGAAGTCATCATTTTTCTCAACATATTTGACTTCCACCTTATGAATTTGTGGAGGTAGAACAGGAATGGGAGAAGGATCTTTGTTCAATAACTCCTCAAGGAGAAGTATATCCCCCTCCGGGTCAATCTCTTGGTAATCAATTCCTTCGGGAACTGAGTCACTTTTGAGAAAGGCCTCTAATTCCTCAAGGACGAAATCACTTCCCCCAAACGGAGTGAGGGAAGGAGAAGAATTAGCGATTATGGGATCAGGAGAAATAGTGGGATTGCCACTCGGAAAATTTATCAGTGAATCCAAGGAATTCCTGAGCATACTCCTCGGATGCTATGTCAATGACATCAATTCGGTTGACCGAATCAGCATTATAATTCGAGGAGTATCTCGAGGTTTGATCAAGGTCGAATGTTATCGCTTCATTGCCAACTCGTAACGTAATTTCCTAATCGAAAACATCGATTAATGCACGTCCCGTTCTTAAGAATCCCCTCCCAAGAATGAGAGGAACTCTTGGATCTGCATCGAAATCAACAACAACAAAGTCTGCCGGAAAATGGAACTTTCCCACTCTCACAAATACGTCCTCGGCAATACCGAGGGGACGTGAAATTGAACGGTCTGCAAGCTCGAGAGTCATGCATGTGGGACTAAGTGCCTGAAGAGAGAGCTTTTTCCAAACTGAATAAGGCATTAAATTGATGCTTGCACCAAGATCGGCCAAGGCAAAGCATTCAACCATACCCGGGAAAGTACATGGTATTAGAAATTTCCCGGGGTCTCCTAGCTTTTCGGGAAGCTGTTTTAACAGAACCGCAGAGCAGTTCTCATTAAGTGGAGTTCGTGCCATTTCAAACATTTTTTCTTTATTGCTCAACAGGTTTTTTATTGTCGATGCGAATTTGGGCATTAAAAGAAGAGCGTCCGCAAAACTAATATCGAAGTGTAGTTCTTGGAAAATTTGAAAGAATTTTTCCATCTGATGATTAGCTTTTTCACGGAGCTTTTGGTCTTACAATCGTGAGGGATATGGAATTGTTGTTTTTGGGTTGGCTTTTGGATATTCAACAGGACCTTTGGTAGTTTCAAACACGACTCTTTTAGTGGGAGTCGGGACCGGGATAACTGGAGGAGGGATGTCATTGGTACCTCCGTTATTATTAAGAAGTACCGTATCCGTGGTATCCTCATTTTCACATTCCTCTACAGGGATAGGGGATGAGGTAGAGGGAGCTGTAGGTCCTTTGTGAGAAACTCCACTTCTTGTGGTGATCGCCTTTACATCGCCCCTCGGATTAGCGATCGTGTTGCTTGGTAAAGTTGTACCTGAGCCCGAGGGTCGATCATTTAAAGACTTCTGGAAATTAGACATTTGACTAACCAGCATTCTGTTTAGTTCTTCTTGGGATTTCATAAACTGTTTTAATAACTCATCATGTGATGGTCCAGTTGGAACAATGGCTTGATTTTGGTTTTGAAAATTTTGAGCCCGATTGTTTTGGAAATTCCCATGTTGCTGATTGTTGTTACCTTGGAAGTGGTTTTGTTGTTGAAAATTACCCTGTGGGTAATTGTTCTGACCTTGATTACGATTATAGTTCCCTTGGTTCTGATTTTGGTTAAACTGATTTTGCCTAGAGATGAAATTCCCTTGGTTGTTATAACCTTGGTTCATCCGGTTCTGGTTCTGATTCTGGTTAAAGTTCTGGTTCCTATTCTGAGGTTGATTAAACCCTGGTGGTCCAATATAGTTATTAGAACGGTAGCTCAAAAGGTTTCGGTCTCCTTGCAGTTGGTAAGAATTACCTCCCGTATTATAGGAACCTTGAGCTGCGGATATGTTTTCACGAGCAAAGCCACTGGAGTGTGGGCACTCCGTGTAGGGATGTGGACCACCACAAGTTTCACAACTCGGGTTAACAGTTTTGACCTGATTAGGATTATTCTGATGGATACGCAAAACTGCTGTAGACAAATCATCCAGCTTTTTAGCTAGGATTGATATTTCATTGCTTGCCGGAGTGTCTGACTTAAATGAGTCGTTCCTCTCAGCAGAGGAGTCCCAAAAATTATTATGGGCAGTCATGTTTTCGATTAAGTCATAACACTCTTCAGGGGTCCTTTTCATAAAGGTGCCCCCAGCAGCAGCATTGATGGTGTCACGATGACGGAGTGTCAAACCATTATAAAAGGTATCAATAATGGTGACAAGAAGCATGTTATGATTAGGACACCGATCAATGGCGAGTTTGTAGCGTTCCCATGCCTCAAATAAGGACTCTTCGGGAAGCTGTCTGAAGTTGCTGATATCATTCCTCAGCTTTGTGACCATAGATGGTGGAAAGTATTTGGCCAGGAATTTAATGATCATCTCATCAAAAGTGTGGATCGAATTCTTAGGAAGTCGATCGAACCATGAAGTTGCATGATGAGTGAGAGAATAGGGGAACAAGTATAAACGTAGGCCGTCTTGGGAAGGAATGGGGGCTCGTCGTTCATTTTTGTTGTGTGTTCTTTTTCAACAATACGTAACTCGGGTACGTTTTTCTTCTTTTTATTCTTTGCTTGTGAACGAGTGCGCATGCACAAAAATTAGTTTTCAACACAAGATAGAGGCAAAACTACAGTGAACTTAAACCCAATAATCACAAATGAACAGCTCCTTTAAAAAAGGTACACTATTCAAAAGGATACAATGGTAAGTTTTAAATCTTAGGTTTGGGAACTTATTATGTTCACACCCCCAGTTGGTAGGTGTTCTGCCTTGGTTTGCGGTGGTAAACTTTTATGTAATTATATTCACAGTAAAATGTTTTTGGTTTTTCGTGTATGGTGAAAAAACTTGGAAAATATTTTTGAAACTGATTCGTTAACCGAAATCGTTCCTTTAAGATTACTCGCAGGCTGGCGGGAAGAAATAAATGGATCCCTCTTAAGTTCGCAATTTAATGTCAGAACTTACCTTAAACCAACTGTATAGGTTGTAATCGTAAAGATACGAAGTAATTTAACTTCACAGTTTTGTTTTGTTGTTTATGATTTGTTTGGTGTTGTTAACACTTCAGGAGAAATGTTAATGAACGTTTTCAGATATGATTTTGCTTTTCTTAAAAATTTACAAAGTGGTGATTATTTGTACAGGAGGGTTTTTGAAAACCACTAAACTTTTACCGTTTTGAAATACGCAACAACCTCCCCGGCAGCGGCGCCAAATTTTGACTCCTCCCAAACCAACCAGTCAGCCTTGTGAAGCTGTTAGGCCCACCTGGGAGAAAGTGCAAGTTAATATTGACCGTGGAAGTACAGGGAAATCCCCGGGTCGTTAAATCCCAACGAGATTGAAATTGTATTTGTAAACGAGTATGAGTGTGAGTGGTGCTGAGGACAGTAACAAAGATGATTTGAGGGTTGATTATACTACTGATTGCTTGATATTTGGAAAATATGAAATTATAACAGAAATACAGATATAAGCACGAAATCAGATAATCAAATAACAGACATAGAAAAGTGGTATTTAAAAAGTTACAAACTACAGGTGTTAAAAGTGAAACTTTTGAAAACTTAATATTAAAGAAAATAAAAAATGAAATTGGAATTATGAAAATGATTATTATAATATTTAATTACTATTTAATTAATAAAACTAATTAAAATCTAATTAAAAGCTTAATTTAAATTAACTAAAAATTATAACTATCACAAATAAACCTAAAAACTTATAACAATAATTTCTAAACTTAAATAAGAACTTGAAGAAAGTATAAAAAATGAAAATAAATATTTTTGTCTTTTTATAAGTATTTTATTAATTAATAACTATTTAACTTAATTAAACTATTTTAACTATTTTAAGTTATTATTAATACTAAATTACTTTAGAAAATTATGATAAAATTTATAAAACTATTTAAACACTACAGGAATACTAAAAAATTATAAAAACTTGCTAAAAATTATATTTAAGCTAATTGGCTAATTAATTATTTATTAATTACTTTTAAGCTAATTTAATTAAATTAAATTAGAAAATTAGAAAATTAACAGTGGAAATTATGAAACTATTTTTTAAAAGTCTTAACTAATTTATAAAACTTAGGAAAAATATAAAATTCTACTTTAGTTAATTAAAATTAAAGAAATCTATTTAATTATTAATATTACCTATTTAATTATTTAAATTAGTTTTAAATCTAATAAATAGTAAACTGCTTAGGAAAATTCTAAGAAAATTATTTTAACTACTTTAAGGTACTAAGTAATTTATAAAATTATAAAATTGGACAAGTGCTTATTAATAAGCTAAAATGAAAATTAATTAGATAATTTCTATTAAATAGAAGCTATCACTATTTTTATGTTTGCTTTTTCTGGTTTTTCTTTTATAAAACTACTTAAATACTTAAATAATGAAACTTTTACAAAAAAAACTACTATGGAAATCAAGAATAAGCACTGAGAGTGCTTATTAGCTTAAATAGTTGACTAAGGTTGACCAAATTAAGAAATAGGCTAAACTGAGGTTATGTAGGGTCCACTATAGTGAAATCTAGTCTACCTAAGTTACTTACACCTAATTAAGCTGAATATGTTGAGATAAGCTCCTAGGATAAGCTGGAAATCCCAAATAAGCACTTGCTTATTTCTCTTCTGACTCAGAAATGGGACAGAGTTTGGGAACAAGTTTAGGTGGGGTCCACTTATCTATATGTCAATCTAATGGTCAACTATTGAACCTGGGTAGGAGGGGGGTTATAATAAGCTAAGTAGAAGGTGTGGGGCCCACTGAGTTGGCCACAAATCACCACCAAAGTGGTGATGATGGCTGTGTATCTGATGTGCAGGGTAAGGCTTTGCCTTGCAGTCCACTTTCAATGAGTTGTGGGGTCCACAATAGTGAAATAGGGTTCAAGCTAAGCCTAGGGGTTCAAAGATGGGTTGGTAAGCTGCACAATAAACCAAGAAGCTAAGCTTATGGCTTCCTAATAAGCTTTGTGTGAGCCTTTGGATTGGTGATCAAATACTGAGTGCTCAGTATTGCTTTTTGTAATAAGATACAAACTAAGGTCCTAGAAACTATGCTACAATAAGCTAAAAGCTAAATTAAACCTAGATATGAAAAAGGTGACTAATAAGCTACAAATTAAGCTAATGGTTGGGGTGTGGGGTCCACTGGAGAGCACACTAGGGGTCTTGGTATTTTAACTAAAACCTGTGCACAGGGCAATGTTTTTGCCCTGCAAGGTACTTTGGTTGAGCTTTTCTAGCTTAATAAAAATCTTAAAAATGAACTAGATATTGGAAACTAAAGTTAAACTGGTAGGTTATACTCACAACAAATTTCAAGTTCCAAATCACAACACAAAATTCATGAAAATTACTACCATTTTGATGAAAATCTGAGATGTGCACTTTGACTATTTTGCTTAATGAACTACCTTTGACTTATGTGAACTTCTGATTGATCTAACTTGTTTAATAAGATGATATAAGCTATTATTAAGTGAAATTAAGCTAATGTACTGACTTGTGAGATGATATGCTGAGATTAAGACTCAAAGATCACCACAGTTAACTGTGGGATAAGTTACTTGTGATTTTGACTTTTAACAAACTAAGACTTGATTATTTTTGTTTCTCTGGACTAATATTAAACTAAATGACTTGTGTAAACTGGGAATAACAACAATAACAAGCTGAGTTACACAGATCATGTAAATCCAAACACACCTTTATACTAGACTGTTTTGATATTTGTGAAATAAATGGTTACAAGAGCTTATGCTACTGATCCATACTAACTTATTATGATATATTAGATCTACTTAAGTACTTAGAAACAGAAAATGGCCACCAATACACAAGAACACAAGATATACTATGTTGACTGTGAGATTTTTAGAAAATGATTAACAAGTTATTCTACTTAGCAACTTAACAATCTCAAATCACAAATACACTTGATTACACTAATTAAACCTAAGAAACACAGAAAATTGCCATGATAATCAAGATCAATACATATGCAATACAAAGATAGTTATGAGATTTTTTGAAACTTACAAAATGCTTTCCTGCTTGAAACCAAGAACCAAGATCAACTTATTTCCTACCCTGAGGATCTAAACCAATACTCCAAGCTGATTTATGCTTCCAATTCTGCTTTGAATCCCAGATATCAAGAACAAATGCCACAGTTGACTATCATTGACCAAATTTGTATTTTGTGAGATTTTTATATTAAGCTGATTAGTAAGTTACTAAAAGCTGTATTGAGCTTATGGGAGCTTATATGAGCTTATTCAATCCATATAACCAAATAGTAACAACAACAAAGCTTATTGAGATTCTTAATAAGAAATTGAAAATTCATTTACTAAGATAATAATACAAACTTGCTTTTTATTAACTTAAAAGATCACTGGTACACTGAGAATACTTGAAATGAAACTTGAAAGCTTTAGATTACACTTAAACTTTTAAAACAACTAATTCGACATACAATTATTGAAAATAAACTAGATAGGGAACTCCTCTGCTTCTCTTTCCTTTTATATGCTCCAATTAGGTTTAGAAATATCTTTTGAGCCTTTCCCACTTCATCTGAGCCATCCATTATGTCCAATTGATCAAGACCGTTTAAACTCATTTTTGGCGTCAAAGTCCTCCACGTTAACGTGGAGGCAAAGGGTTGTAATTAAAGATTGTTGGGAGTTTGTGGAGGTGTCAGGAGACAAAGGGGAGGGTTTTTAGGGCCAGTTGGTGTTTTATGGAAGAAACAGAGGTTAAGAGGTAGTTTGGAGAGAATTTTTGTGGAGAAAGCATTAAATGCCTATGTGGTTTGGTGTATGAGGTGGAGGGTAGTTGGTGGTGAGCTGGAAGGTGGTGAGGTGGTGGTAAAACCACCTGGTATTGGTGGATGCAGGGGTGAAGGAGAAGGGTGTACAGTGGTGATGGTTTTGCCGGTATTTGATGGGTCAACGTGGGTCAACGCGTTTTTAAATAACGCAGGGTTGGGTTTGGGCTTAGGGTGGAATGGGCTTAGGGGATAGGTGGGTTGGGTAATTAAGATGGGTTGGATTTGGTTTTGGATTTATTAAAATAAAAAGGGTCCGGATTGGTTTAAGTGAACAAGGACCAAAAATGTAATTTTGGCAAAGGTGAGGGACTGAAATTGTGATATTTCCCAAACATTCATAAGGGTGTAATTTGCCAAGAACCAATAATACAAGGACCAAATTCATATTTTACTATTTTTCAAAATTACCGGGGACCTTTTCTGCCAATTCCACAAACTCCAGGGACCATAATTGAAAATTTGGATTTTTAAGGGACTGTGTTTGTAATTTCTCAAAATGTTATCAAAATTGTTCCATTTTGTCATTCATGCATAGTACAAGGGTATTATTTGTAAATTTCCAATTTTGAATACCCAGGGACCATTTTTGCCAATTTTGTAACTTGAGGGGTAAAAGTTGTCAGTTTGTGTAAACTTTTATCCAGGGATCATTTGTGAATATTTTTGGTTTCCCAAGGACTTAAGTTGACTTTTCATTTATTTTAAACCTTCAGGGACTAGTTTTGACAATATTTGAAACTTGAGGGACTGAAATTGCCAATTATGCAAACTTTGTACGTTTTTCATTTGTTTTTGCATATTTTGTATTTGAAACAGATAAAACACACTTCTAAGATATTTTAAGTATTATGATGCATTTTTAAGTGTTTTTGTATGTTTTGGCAGTTCAGATTGATACAAAATGATGAGTATTTAGACACTCATCATTGACTGTCACTTAAAATTGTTATCCCTATTTGTCTTAATAGAAATTGCATAGTTATTCACTTATTCTTATTATCCTAAGCCCTTATTGATGATCATAGACTATGCGGAACAAACAAATTAGTCAAGATTTCATGCAACCAATCAAAACATGAAAACTTTACAAGACATAATAAACAAACGAAAGATATATGTTACGACTTATGAACCTGTTTAATCTTTGTGGTGTTGGTTCAATTTTGGATTTTGTAAATTGTTAGGATGATAAATAAACTTGTTCCATTAAAAAACCTATTTCATGGGGTTTTGTGCTTTAATTTATTAAACCTGTTACATCTTTGTGCATTTACAAAATTTTATATATTTTTTTTTATTTGTAAGTATACTAACTAAATAATACTATAGACACATTTTAATGCACCAGGTGCATTTAAGATATATTTAAGAAAAATCAAATTTTTTTTCAAAAATTAACATTACATCGAAAAAATTCATGGGGTGCACGTGCACTCGCAGGCACCCCTTGGCTCCGTCCCTGAATGTGTATAAGCTTGTCTATAAAGTACTAGCAGATGCCTAGTACACACAAAGTTTTTGTCATAAGCTATACAAATATAGATCTATTGATTATAAGGACAATCAAAGTGAATATACATTTTGTTTCATTAATTGGCAACCATGTCTTTAAGAATGTGAACCTCAATTTAGTGACTTAAACTTGAGAGCTGATGATGTACCTTCCGATTAGCTCAAAGGATCCCCCTTCAAGTTTGATCGCAACCTACATAATCGAAGGCTCTGGCTAGCCTCCTTAAACTTTATTTGGCGTAAAACTAATCATCAATGATCTAGTTACCAAGTGGGAATTCGCCAATCGAAGGATTAAGCCCTTCGGGGTATCTCTCGATAAGTTTTAAGGACAGAACGATGCCAAGTCCAAACATTGGTGAGACCAAGTCTTACCCACGTCTCCTCTTTCTCTTTAGCTCCCCCGCTAAACCAGGAGGAGTGAGACACTAAACCCTAGCGGTTACCACAAATCATGGAACGCCCCCATCATCTCCCTCAAACGTGTGACCACTCTCCAGGACCATTTTCTTCACCTATAAATAGTCCTGGACGATGACAAATCTGGTATGCAATCTCTCTCACCTTACTTTACAACGCTTACACTTAAACTCTCATACCGATCACTTATTCACACGCCGGATGTAGTTCGTAGGGTCCAACCCTTGCGCAATCACTTAACGTAATTTTTTAGTATTTCTTATTTCAGGTTATATCCAATCTTGGCGTAATCACAACTCCCCTCATTTCCTTTGATCACCATCGAAGGCCTGGTAGTGCGATTTATTGTACAATCAGTGGCGCCATCCGTGGGACCCGCTACAATTAGTCCCGTTATTTCCAAGTAGAATAACCAAGTCAAATACGCTCGCTATTATTCCGGCATGAATTCAGAAAGAGAGATTACACCCCCACCGGGTTTCTCGTCCTTTACCCCTTTACCCGTAACTGACACCAACAACCTTCCTCCAATCACGGCCTCCACCTTTACCACACGATCTCACCCTGAAATAACGCCCAACAACAACGCATCCACGTCAGCTAATCCAGAGCTCATCATTAGCCCCGCATTCGTCAATGCTAATTACGAAGAGCTAGAGTCCTTGTTAAGGGCTCGAAGGAGGCAAATTAGAAACACGGAAATGCGAAGGGAGTTAGAACATTCCAGCGATGAGTATGATGAGGAGATTGAGATGGAGCCGAGACCTTCGGTCCCCAGGACTCAACACCCCATCATGCGTATTGGGTCTCCTGCAGGTAGAAGGGCTGGAGGAAGGAATGTAGGTTTTGAGGGAATTCCCAAAAGAACTCCCATGAGGAGAGAAGGAACTATTGCTGAAGGCTCTAATGGAAGGAGCCAGCAGAGGGATAACACGGAGGTAAACCTATCTCCATTACTAGAGGCACCTTTAAGAAGGACCAAAGGAAAAGTTCC
The DNA here is from genome assembly GCA_030686995.1 of Artemisia argyi. Classification (NCBI taxonomy): domain Eukaryota; kingdom Viridiplantae; phylum Streptophyta; class Magnoliopsida; order Asterales; family Asteraceae; genus Artemisia; species Artemisia argyi. The sequence goes on along the minus strand of CM060683.1, from coordinate 41,875,557 downwards.
ACTACAGCCCTCCCACACATCTGGTGTGGGAGGTAACCTAGATTTAGTCAACACGGGAGGAAGTCTCCCTCTCGTTGGCCTGTATTCACAGTTTCCGGTTCAGAGTTATCCTCCAAATCCTTATCCCCCCATGAATGGGCAACCTGGCAATCAATATCCCTCACAAACTGCTATACCCTATAAACATCCCATAATATACCCTCCGTATACCATGTATAATGGTTACCCTCCAAACGCAAGTACACCTCATCCTTTTTACACTAATCAACCCTCTTCAGGGGTACCCCTTCCTTATAATCCGTACAATAGTGTTCCCATGAACATACCACCTTACACCCACTCATACGTAGAGCCCGTAGATCCTATGACACCCTTTGTAAGATGGATCGAAGAGTATCCCTTGCCGGATGGTCTAAAGATGCCTTCACATATAGGCACCTACGATGGGAAGGGGGATCCGGACAATTTCTTGCATTTGTTCGAAGGAGCCATAAGGATGCATAAATGGGTCATGCCCGTAGCCTGTCACATGTTTAAGTATACCCTCCGGGATTCCGCAAGTATTTGGTGGAATGGGCAGAAACGAGAAAGCATCATCAACTTTGATGATTTGAAGGCTAAGTTTCGATCTCACTTTAGCCAACAGAAGAAGTTCACAAGGACACACCTCACAGTACACAACAATAAGCAGAAGGAGAATGAAAGCACAAGAAATTTCGTTACTAGGTACACTGACGAAACTCAGCAGATTCTAGGATTACACGAACATCAACGCATTTCTGGCTTCGTCCATGGCCTACGCAACCGGACTCTTGTGGATTCTTATCCACAGATCTTCCGGCAACATACAATGGCCTAATGGAAAAAACATACACATGGATAGAAGCCAAAGAAGTATCCACCAATGGGGCTCCGATGGAGAACAATAAAGGAGCAAAGCCGTCTTCGTGGGAAGGATCGAAGAACAAACACAAAAGCCATAATAGGTTTACCCCTTTCAACAAGGGTCCGAACCATGGTTTATTGGGAAATCTCATGAAGTCTCCAAGAGAGATTTTAGCGACAGAGAAGGCTGCCAAAGCCTTCGAACCACCCCCTCGCATGGTGGGAAGAAGCAAAAACAGAGACACTACTAAATATTGCCACTTTCATGAAGACTTTGGTCATGAAACAAAACAGCTGTCGAGAGCTGAAAAAGCAGATAGAAGAGGCAGTAAAATCCAGGCAATTAACACATCTCATAAAAGGGATAAGAAAGGGCAAAGAAAAAGCCATTGATACGCAACTGAGAAAGGATAATACCCCTCAGGAAGCTCCTATCCTTATGGTTCGATGGGATTCCTCTCGATTGAAAAGAAAGGCCTCCGAAAGGGAAACTTACGATGCAGGGGAAATAACGTTCCCGTCCGAAACAGGAGGATTCCCTTCAAAGGATCCAGTGATCATTAAGGTCGTAGTCTCGAATATGGAGGTTAACAAAGTTTATATGGACTGCGGGAGTTCTTGCGAGATCATCTACGAACATTGCTTTTGGAAACTCAGCCCTACAATCAAATCCAAACGAGTAGAGTCAAGAATGCCCCTGCTAGGTTTCTCAGGGGAACGATCGTGGCCTTTGGGAGAAATACCTCTTGAGGTAACACTCGGAAGTGGAAAGCTTGCGAGAAAGGAAATCCTCAAATTTGTCATCGTAAAATCGAAGTCACCCTACAACATGTTAATCGGGCGAACTACCATGCAAAAGATGGGCATTGTGGTCTCCACGGTGCATGCAACAGTGAAATTCCAAACAGCGAATGGTGTCGGAACCATATTCTCTAGTTATCATGAAAGGAAGCACCAGGAAGCCCAAAAGAATAAGGAAGAAGGTAATCGACAGCGTACGATGGACATCAGAAAAGGCTCTGGTCCCAAGGGGCATGTGGCACTGGACGAATCTCACCCAGTACGAAAGGTGGAAATGGGGAAACGACTCCCCGCCACTTTCAGAGAAAGATTGGAAAAATTGCTCGAAGCCTATGAAGATGTGTTTGTAGGAAAATATTCAGATATGACAGGAGTTCCAAGGTTGCTCACAATTAACGGCAGACCTTTTAGCACAGAACATAAGCTAAATGAATCCAAATACATCAAACTGGTCAAGCAGAAGCCTCATCAGGTGACGCCTGAACAAAGTGCAGCAATTAGGGAAGAAGTGGACAAACTCACAGCGGTAGGGATACTCCGGAGGGTAGAAAACCCACGATGGGTTACTAATCCAAGTGCAGCCCAACGGAGAAATGGAGAATGGATAATAAAGGTTAACTTCAAAGACATCAACAAAGCTTGCCAAAGAGGAAGCTATTTGTCAGTAGAAGAACAACAACCGCTACCTGGAGTTCGTTGGGAATGCTTCCTTAGTAAAAACATGGGATGCCATCAGATACAGATGGCAAAAGAAGACGAAGAAAAAACAGCCTTTCATGTAAACAGAAGCTCCTACTGCTTCAAACGCATGCCCTCCGGTTTATGAAACACCAAAGCCACTAACAACAGGCTGATTCGAAGGGTCTTCGAAAGACAGATAGGGAGGAACCTGAGAATTCACGAAGGATACTTAGTCATGCAGAGCAAGACAAAAGAAGATCTCCTCCATGATGTCGAAGAAACCCTCATGCAACTAAGGAGGATCAACCTAAAGCTAAACCCAATAATGTGCTCTTTCGGCATTGAAAAGGAAGGGTCAAACGAACGCCCGTTCGTAAGGCAAATGATTAGTACCAATCCAATCAATGAAGAAACCTCCCCAGAGATGCAAACTCGAAGAACGCAAAGGAGGATTCAAAACCTAAAAGACGACTTGGAAACACTAAAAGTATTCTTGTCGAAGGGTGTCAACAAGTCTTCATCTCTCTACAAAGTCCGCAATGAAGTCATCAACAACATATCCTATCAATGGAACAAGGAAGCCGAAACATCCTTCCAAAGATGGAGGAATTGCATGGAGATCTTGCCAACGGTTGCACCCCCAACCAGAGGAGAAGTGTTGTTCTTACACATAGCAATGTCCCCTGATGAAATCGGTGCTATGCTCTTCGCGGAAAGAAGACGATTACAGATACCAATATATTTCGTGAGCAGAGCCCTACCATACGTGGAACAAAGCTACACAGCATCAGAAAAGCTAATCCTAGCCTTGATTCATGCCACAAGACGTCTTCGAAGGTATTTCAAGGATCACCCCATCAGAGTACTTACGGATAAGCCATTCGAAAGGGCATTCCTGAACCCTAAGGGAACACGGAGAATGGTCAAATGGGATAAAGAACTGGAGGAATATGACATAGAATATGGAGAAAACGATCCTTTCGAATAACAAAGTAATGAACCAGCTGAAACATGCGAATCGAGTATGTCCTCCAACAAAAAAGTTTTCCAAGCCAAACAAAAGGAAAAACACCACGTAAGTGATTCAAAGACACGTTCGGTCCCACACAATCAAGAACGTCTCGAATCCGGAGCGGAGCAGCAGGCTTCGACAAAGTAACAAACCTTTCACGCTCCGAATCACAGGCTTCATAGCAATATGCCGCCTGTTTAATTGCAAGCATAATAAACAAGGGAGCTTCCTGGAACATACTTCCAGGAAGAATATATGGAATAAGTCAAAAGTAGCAAGGCTTACACGTCAGCAACCCTCCTTCAGCGTATGAATGACTTGCCATATCCTTCGTAAGTCCTACGTACAAGACTTAAAATTTTTTCTTATTATGTATTCAACTCTTCTCTTTCAGGAAGAAAGCATTAATGGTAGGTGATGATGTACCCTCCGATTAGCTCGAAGGACACTCCTTCGAGTGTAATCGTAACCTACATAATCGAAGGCTCTGGAAAGCCTCCTTAAACTTTATTTTGCGTAAAACTAATCGTCAATGATCTAGTTACCAAGTGGGAATTCGCCAATCGAAGGATCAAGCCCTTCGGGGTATCTCTCGATAAGTTTCAAGGATGGAACAATGCCAAGCCCACATATTGGTAAGACCAAGTCTTACCCATGTCTCCTCTTTCTCTTTAGCTCCTCCGCTAAATCAGGAGGAGTAGGGCACTAACCCCTAGTGGTTACCACAAATCATGGGACGCCCCCATGATCTCTATCAAACATGTGACCACTCTCCAGGACCGTTTTCTTCACCTATAAATAGTCATGGACGATGACAAATCTGGTATCCAATCTATCTCACCTTACTTTACTACGCATATACTTAAACTCTCATACCAATCACTCATTCACACACCAGAGGTGGTTCGCAGGGTCCAACCTGTAACACCCCCAATTCATGATGCAGCGGAATTCAAACTGGGTGTTAGTCGATGACACAATAGTCACAATAATAGAAAACGAACTCCAATTGAGTCGTTTTAAAAGATTTATCATTCAAATTATATAAATATCAGAGATTACAAAATGAGGTCCCAAATGGTTCCATGTTTACAATTTACATTAAATGAGTTTTTGAATGATAATAAAATTTATAGCCCTCTTGAGTATCCGTGCCCTTCCGTGCCATCCTTGATCGTCATGAGCCTGAAATACATGCTTGAGAGGTCAACACAAAGGTTGAGTGATATTCATAGAGTTTGTTTAATGTTTGAACACAATATGTTGGTAGTGTGAGCTATAGACTCACACCAATGTTTGGAAAACACAGATGGGCCACGTTGTTATACGCCCGGAACAGTTATTATCAAATACTAAGCTTATGACACCAAAACGTCAACGGGTACCAATATCAATCGGCGGAGTTATCCCGGTAGGTACTTTGCCGTCATACCTAATGTCTCAAATATTAATGCATTTGTTTGAACTTAGTCAATACAAATGGGATTCATCAATCCCAATAGGCCTATTCACAATATTCGCGCTCACTATTTCTAGTGATTAAATGGTTCATAATAAGGGATCTCGGTTTGGCAAGGATGATACTTAGTGATAATAGTACAATCAGGCAAAGCATACAATTTAAAAACATTGTGCTCGGTTAAAAATAGCATGTATTTCCCCCAAGGGTTTGTAAAACAATTAAGTAATGGAAAGTGGGGCTATGAACTCACCTTGGGATGTAGTGACGTAATGAACACAACTGTGCCAAGGAGTATGGCAGAATAGTAACATAAGTGATGTCAATAATTAGAGCGCAACAATACAGAATCGGCATAACCTAATGAATATAAGCTTGTCTCAAAACATAATACGCAGAAAGTAATCGATACGTATGAGTTTCAAAAGGTAGAGTGTCGTAGTTTTCGTGGAATATTTGTATCAATGTTTGTAAAAAGTTTAGTATCCCATTCGTGTGGTGGTATAAAGTCATAGACTCACACAAAACGCACGCCAAAGTACAAATCATATAGCATAAGTATGAAAGGTAATAAGCACGTATAAAAGAATAAACCGGTATGAACCAAATAAGCTATATAAATGAGATATATGGATTAGTTATGTTTAACTAATAAATAGTCATTAGAAATTCCAACTTGTATTTATTGGTTATTGGGTAGAAATCCAATAATAAACAAGTGACAGTCCGTGTAATAAAGTCCGGTAATAAGTGATTTGTTATTAAGTCGTAAGTCCATTAAGAGTGCAATACATTAATCCTAAACCCTTGTAAGATTATATATGTATTTGACATAGTACATGAGGTTTGTAACTTGAAGATTTGCTAAAACAAGCCCTATGTATGAGTTAGAAACTGAAATTCTAAAACAGTCCCAAAGATTGGAAAGTCTGCACAACTCAGTGAGTTATGGGCCTTAGGTAATTAGATAGGGTGATAAAGCTATGTCTTGTGGTCGTTTCGCCGGGTGGCGCACCTCATAACTCATCCCGATGAGTAAACGAGAGCCAAAATGGCGAAAGGTGTCAAAATCTGCACACCAGATTTCAATCAGAAAAAGCTCATGGTTCTGGTCATTTTTGGAGTTCGGCCCAATTTTATTAAATGTTGGTAAGACATAAACTTAAATGTAGCCACAAACGGTGCATCAACCGGAGTTGTAGAACTCTAGATATCGCCGAAAAGGCGGACTGCAGTGAGCTGTTCCAAACAGCTCATGTATGCAGTAAATAGACAAACAAAACGCACCCATTTGGTGCAGAAAATCAGCACACGAATACTCCTATTTGGGGCTGTTTTGCAGCCACTAAACACCCTCGGTTGGGGCTGGTCTTGGGGCTGTTTTGGCAGCCAACAAACACACCCCTTGGGCTGTTAATACGCACCAACAAACACCCCTGATGGGGCTGTTGTGACAGCAAACTACAAACACCCTTTGAGGGCTGTAACAAGACGAATCAACAAGCAATTAAGTACACCCTTCGGGGTGGTTTTTCTCTTGATCCGAGACAACCAAACAGCCCTTGTGGGTCGTCTCTGTTGAACCAAAACAAATACCCTACGTGGGTGTCCCTTTTGTGAATCGAACCCATCAAAACACCCTCTTTGGTTCATTTTCTATTCTAGGCTGACAACAAACAAGCACCCCTAGCTGGTGTAGCTGCAATAGCAGACAACAAACACACCCTAGTGGATGTTTCTATTGAACCGAGCAAACTAAACAACTAAACAACCTCAAGTGGGTTTCTAGTTGAACCTCAGCAAGAACAAACACCCCTTGGGTGTGACTGAAACAAACAAGCCAATCGTACCCTTGTGGGCTTGCGTTGGTGGTTCGAGACAAGACAACCAAACAAACAAACCACCTCTTAAATCTGTTTCACCACACGAATCTTTACTAAAAACATGTTTTAATCCAGTTTATTTCCACGAAAAATCATACAAATAATATATTAGTTGGTTTAATATTAAGAAGATAATATACCAGATGTGTTTCGACATACCACAAGGAAAGGAGGAGGTAGTAAAGAGATGATGATATTGATGGTGCGGCTGTGGTGATTCACGGACACAAACCAAACCACAAAGACCTAGGAGTGACCCTTCTCTTTAACCCGTAACGAGCCACCCTTGTCTTCTCCTCGTGATGGTGATAACAGTGGTGTTGTTAGATGGTGAGGGAGCGGCGGTGGTCTGATGGTGTGGTGGTGTGAGGCGGTGTATAGTGAGAGAGAGAGAGGGGAGAGTTATATCTTATTCTTGTTTAGTGCAAATGAAAAAAAGAAAGAAAGATAAGATCTGATCTTATCATCGTGATAAGGCGGTGTAGGTAATAAGACATAGATGAATTTGTTTTAATATACCATGTATTCCGTGTCCCGTTGAGCTAAAGTGTAACTCAGTATTTTGGTTGAGTAAATACGCAAGATATATTTCTAGAAGCGTTTTTATATTAGCAAAATAAAAATGAAATTATTGACTCCAAATAATAATGATAGAATTTAAACCATTATTAATGCGGTGTCGGTATCGTTCTTCAAGAAAAGCGATATATCCTCTAGCTTTTAAGTTTTAAATCACCGGTAATCGTCAGAAAATAAATAACTCGTATTTTCTGATAAAAATAAATAGTGGTACTATTTAGAATAATAGTCTGAAAAATTATAGGTTGTGCCGGCACTCGTTGTGTGCGCTTTTCAAGTTTTGCGAGATAATCTCTCGTTAAATAAATAGAGGTGACCAAAAAATGTTTAAAGAGTAATAATTCGAAGCAGAGGGAATTATTTAACTTGGAAGACTACTGGTTAACTACTGGTCATAGTAATTGCTTTTACGTTACGGTAAAAGTCAAATAGTCAAAAGTCAAAGTCAAAAGAGCAAAATATTCATTTTAACGTGTGAAAATTTACGGGTTGCTACAGTATCCACCCCTCAATTGGAACTTCGTCCCGAAGTTCAGCGGGTTTTATCTGTTGACAGAGTGTTCGAGAGTCAAGACAAGATGGAAGTACTTGCGACGTATCTAGTCTTCACGCTCCCACGTGAATTCGAGTTCTTACCGAAAGTTCTAACGAACTCTTGAACAATAGGAATGCGACCTTACTTAAGTCGTTTGACCTTACGGTCTATGATCGTGATTGGTTCTGTGATAAAGTTCAGACATTCGTCAATCTGGATCTCTTCTAGAGGAATAGTGACCAATCCTAGTCTGGATCTTGTATAGTCCGATGTTGAGATGTCTGGGAAAGAGTGTAGGTATTTGTGGAGAATTTTGATCTCACACTCCCAGGTGAAATCAGGAACTCTTTTAATGTTTTGATGGGTGAGCGAAAGTGCTACGATTAATATCATGGCTCAAACTAACATTTGTAAGAAATAAAGTAAGGTTATAGATGTTTGGAGGACTAATACAATTGGAGAGTCTAATGTTGCAGGGCTAGCTGAAAATATTGGAGAACCAAATGTTGTGGCGCCTCTTCGAGTGATTGTTGTGCCAGGTGTTAAGAGGTTGTTTTCACAAGGATTTCATGAGTTGCAAATGCAGCAGTTTCCAAAGCCTAGAGAGAGTGGTTGCATTTAGGTGCCTAGATGATGAATCAATTTTGAGGTATCGTAAGCCAGTGGATCATGTTGTAAGAGCTCGGTCTGCTCATGAATTAAATAATGGAAAATAACAATAGTAACAAACGGTGTGGGGATGTGGAGAGAGAACATTTCGAGAAACAATGTCTCTAAAATAAAGGTCAACAAATGGAAGGAACTCTTGGGAGAGTGTATGTGTAGGTGTCCACACACCCAAGTAAAGTAGGTAAAATATCAAACACAGTCTGTTAGTTTGAGACTAAACCAAGTCAAAAGTGTAACAAGTCTGTTAACTCAATAAATAACTCATGATTGTAAAGATTTGCAACGGCAAAAGTGACAACTTATGAATGAACTTAGGAAGTTCTAATGAGATCTTAAAACTTTTGCTGAGAAATAGAATACCGGAGATTCTAAAGTTTAAGTTCATACTCATGTCATATCGGATACAACTAAGCCCACTTGTTTATAATTCTTTATTTACATAGAGAGGCATCCTAAACAATGTAAATAGAGGAATATAAACTTATGGTTCGGTGATTTACAATTTCTTTATTTAAATAAAAAAAGCATCCCAATCCATTTCAAATAAGGACATTATAAATCATCCTACCTAAGAATTCCCAACACAACATTCATACTTAGCCGGTGAGTTACAAGATAGTGTATTACGAGATGATATTGGTGTTCCAAAAGTACAAAATGAATATTCAATCTTGTAAAGCTGATGAGGGTGCTTGTGGTGTAACTAAGAATGATTTGAGCTTTAAAAGTGCATCAAGATCTATTAATGAGCTTGTGGTTGCAACGGTTGTGAAGATAATGATGTGATATGTTGATGAACAAAAGTGTGTAGTGTATGTTTAACATTAATATTGGTAGAGATGTCAAGTTTGCTTTAAAATTTTAAGAGATTTTAACAGTTTATGACGGAATGGTATCCTTTAGGACCTAAACAGGCTAGTACTTCTAAGGGATAAAGAGAAGAATTGATAACTATCCCAAGGTAGTAGTTCGGATTATCTTATAAATGAAAACTTTCAAGAATGAAATTAGGTAGTACAAATAAGGTGTTAAGATTTCGCTGAGTGGTAAGACACTATCGTGTCACTAGATTGTTTTAATAAATTCTGGTGGTTTATCGAGTTCACGTAGGAAATTAATCTGAACATAACCCTAGTACAACTATTCCCAGTATTTGAAAATTTTAAGTCGAATATAGTTAGTCAGACTATATTCCACTGTCCCTAGGTTAAATATAGGTGACTAGTCTATATTTAGCCAAAGTTCGATAAGATTTTCAAATACCTAAATTAGGTATACTTTTGATATGTCCGTTGCTTTCGGGAAACTGTCCACTAAACAAAGGCGATGTCAAACCCTTAAGTTGCAAGTCCCGCCCATACAAGACTTGTAACGTATGTTTTCATATTCCATTGCATAGAAGATAGTAAGGGTAGGTACGTATGGAAAGGAAGTTTTAAGTAGTTCTAAAATAGAACATACTTGGCCAGGATCACGAACTTTTAACAATGAAGGTTTCAGAAGAAAATTTGATGAATGTAGGGCTGAACTTCAGCTTTTGTAGGTGATGGATTTGTTTGTCCTTTAAAAATCTCATATTTCTATTTAGAAATCGATAGGTTGTGACGGGTTTTTGATATCATATGAAATGATATTGATGTTGTGATGGAGTGATTCTAGAGACCATTGCGCAAATCACAATGTCTCGGAAGTAGATTAGACCATTGTGTGACTCAAAACATTTGAGAAATGATTAAGACCATTGTATCATACAATATCCGGGAAATAGAAAAGACCATCGTAATTCGTTACAATATCTTGGACATAAAATGTTGGAGTAGGAACATGATTGGGAGAATCTGGTTGTGTCGTAATGCCCTAGAATAGGCATACGCAGATATGTTTAGTCCATTGTTTAGATAAATGATTGAAAATAAACCGAGTTTATATATCAATATACTAATATGTTCATGTAGTATAAAATGCTTACGGGGAAATGCTCAATTATGTTTTGGGTACATATATTAATATGCAATTATGTTTGTGTAGCATAAAAATGCTTACTAAGTTCATAATCGTCTAGAGGATGGAAGACACGGAGAGCGGAAGGCTATAAAAATGTTTTTGCTTGTACATGTAGTTATAGTTTAGGTCTCAATTAGACCCGTTTCTCTATAACCATGGCTCTGGTACCAATCTGTAACACCCCCAATTCATGATGCAGCGGAATTCAAACTGGGTGTTACTCGACGACACAATAGTCACAATAATAGAAAACGAACTCCAATTGAGTCGTTTTAAAAGATTTATCATTCAAATTATATAAATATCAGAGATTACAACATGAGGTCCCAAATGGTTCCATGTTTACAATTTACATTAAATGATTTTTTGAATGATAATAAAATTTATAGCCCTCTTGAGTATCCGTGCCCTTCCGTGCCATCCTTGATCGTCATGAGCCTGAAATACATGCTTGAGAGGTCAACACAAAGGTTGAGTGATATTCATAGAGTTTGTTTAATGTTTGAACACAATATTTTGGTAGTGTGAGCTATAGACTCACACCAATGTTTTGAAAACAAAGATGGGCCACGTTGTTATACGCCCGGAAACAGTTATTATCAAATACTAAGCTTATGACAACAAAACGTTAACGGGTACCAATATCAATCGGCGGAGTTATCCCGGTAGGTACTTTGCCATCATACCTAATGTCTCAAATATTAATGCATTTGTTCGAACTTAGTCAATACAAATGGGATTCGTCAATCCCAATAGGCCTATTCACAATATTCGCGCTTACTATTTCTAGTGATTAAATGGTTCATAATAAGGAATCTCGGTTTGGCAAGGATGATACTTAGTGATAATAGTACAATCAGGCAAAGCATACAATTTAAAAACATTGTGCTCGGTTAAAAATAGCATGTATTTCCCCCAAGGGTTTGTAAAACAATTAAGTAATGGAAAGTGGGGTTATGAACTCACCTTGGGATGTAGTGACATAATGAACACAACTGTGCCAAGGAGTATGGCAGAATAGTAACATAAGTGATGTCAATAATTAGAGCGCAACAATACAGAATCGGCATAACCTAATGAATATAAGCTTGTCTCAAAACATAATACGCAGAAAGTAATCGATACGTATGAGTTTCAAAAGGTAGAGTGTCGTAGTTTTCGTGGAATATTTGTATCAATGTTTGTAAAAAGTTTAGTATCCCATTCGTGTGGTGGTATAAAGTCATAGACTCACACAAAACGCACGCCAAAGTACAAATCATATAGCATAAGTATGAAAGGTAATAAGCACGTATAAAAGAATAAACCGGTATGAACCAGATAAGCTATATAAATGAGATATATGGATTAGTTATGTTTAACTAATAAATAGTCATTAGAAATTCCAACTTGTGTTTATTGGTTATTGGGTAGAAATCCAATAATAAACAAGTGACAGTCCGTGTAATAAAGTCTGGTAATAAGTGATTTGTTATTAAGTCGTAAGTCCATTAAGAGTGCAATACATTAATCCTAAACCCTTGTAAGATTATATATGTATTTGACATGGTACATGAGGTTTGTAACTTGAAGATTTGCTAAAACAAGCCCTGTGTATGAGTTAGAAACTGAAATCCTAAAACAGTCCCAAAGATTGGAAAGTCTGCACAACTCAGTAAGTTATGGGCCTTAGGTAATTAGATAGGGTGATAGAGCTATGTCTTGTGGTCGTTTCGCCGGGTGGCGCACCTCATAACTCATCCCGATGAGTAAATGAGAGCCAAAATGGCGAAAGGTGTCAAAATCTGCACACCAGATTTCAATCAGAAAAAGCTCATGGTTCTGTTCATTTCTGGAGTTCGGCCCAATTTTATTAAATGTTGGTAAGACATAAACTTAAATGTAGCCCCAAACGGTGCATCAACCGGAGTTGTAAAACTCTAGATATCGCCGAAAAGGCGGACTGCAGTGAGCTGTTCCAAACAGCTCATGTATGCAGTAAATAGACAAACAAAACGCACCCATTTGGTGCAGAAAATCAGCACACGAATACTCCTATTTGGGGCTGTTTTGCAGCCACTAAACACCCTCGGTTGGGGCTGGTCTTGGGGCTGTTTTGGCAGCCAACAAACACACCCCTTGGGCTATTAATACGCACCAACAAACACCCCTGATGGGGCTGTTGTGACAGCAAACTACAAACACCCTTTGAGGGCTGTAACAAGACGAATCAACAAGCAATTAAGTACACCCTTCGGGGTGGTTTTTCTCTTGATCCGAGACAACCAAACAGCCCTTGTGGGTCATCTCTGTTGAACCAAAACAAATACCCTACGTGGGTGTCCCTTTTGTGAATCGAACCCATCAAAACACCCTCTTTGGTTCATTTTCTATTCTAGGCTGACAACAAACAAGCACCCCTAGCTGGTGTAGCTGCGATAGCAGACAACAAACACACCCTAGTGGATGTTTCTATTGAACTGAGCAAACTAAACAACTAAACAACCTCAAGTGGGTTTCTAGTTGAACCTCAGCAAGAACAAACACCCCTTGGGTGTGACTGAAACAAACAAGCCAATCGTACCCTTGTGGGCTTGCGTTGGTGGTTCGAGACAAGACAACCAAACAAACAAACCACCTCTTAAATCTGTTTCACCACACGAATCTTTACTAAAAACATGTTTTAATCCAGTTTATTTCCACGAAAAATCATACAAATAATATATTAGTTGGTTTAATATTAAGAAGATAATATACCAGATGTGTTTCGACATACCACAAGGAAAGGAGGAGGTAGTAAAGAGATGATGATATTGATGGTGCGGCTGTGGTGATTCACGGACACAAACCAAACCACAAAGACCTAGGAGTGACCCTTCTCTTTAACCCGTAACGAGCCACCCTTGTCTTCTCCTCGTGATGGTGATAACAGTGGTGTTGATAGATGGTGAGGGAGCGGCGGTGGTCTGATGGTGTGGTGGTGTGAGGCGGTGTATAGTGAGAGAGAGAGAGAGGGGAGAGTTATATCTTTTTCTTGTTTAGTGCAAATGAAAAAAAGAAAGAAAGATAAGATCTGATCTTATCATCGTGATAAGGCGGTGTAGGTAATAAGATATAGATGAATTTGTTTTAATATACCATGTATTATGTGTCCCGTTGAGCTAAAGTGTAACTCAGTATTTTGGTTGAGTAAATACGCAAGATATATTTCTAGAAGCGTTTTTATATTAGCAAAATAAAAATGAAATTATTGACTCCAAATAATAATGATAAAATTTAAACCATTATTAATGCGGTGTCGGTATCGTTCTTCAAGAAAAGCGATATATCCTCTAGCTTTTAAGTTTTAAATCACCGGTAATCGTCAGAAAATAAATAACTCGTATTTTCTGATAAAAATAAATAGTGGTACTATTTAGAATAATAGTCTGAAAAATTATAGGTTGTGTCGGCACTCGTTGTGTGCGCTTTTCAAGTTTTGCGACGTTAAATAAATAGAGGTGACCGAAAAATGTTTAAAGAGTAATAATTCGAAGCAGAGGGAATTATTTAACTTGGAAGACTACTGGTTAACTACTGGTCATAGTAATTGCTTTTACGTTACGGTAAAAGTCAAATAGTCAAAAGTCAAAGTCAAAAGAGCAAAATATTCATTTTAACGTGTGAAAATTTACGGGTTGCTACACAACCCCTGCGCAATCACTTAACGTAGTGTTTTAGTATTTCTTATTTCAGGTTATATCCAAGCTTGGCGCAATCACAACACCCCTCATTTTCCTTTGATCACCATAGAAGGCCTGGTAGTGCAAAATATTGTACAATCAGTGGCGCCAGCCGTGGGACCCGCTACAATTAGTCCCGTTATCTCCAAGCAAAATAACCAAGTCAAATAGACTCGCTATTATTCTGGCATGAATTCAGAACCAGAAGTTACACCCCCACCGGGTTTCTCGTCCTTAACCCCTTTACCCGTAACAGACGCCAACAACCTGCCGCCAATCACGGTCTCCGCCTTTACTACACGATCTCATCCTGAAATAACGCCCAATCACCATGCATCCACTTTGGCCAACCCAAAACTCATCATTAGCCCCGCCTTTGTCGACGCTAATTATGAAGAGTTAGAGTCCTTGCTAAGGGCTCGAAGGAGACAAATCAGAAATACAAAGATGCGTAGGGAGTTAGAATATTCCAGCGATGAGTATGATGAGGAGATCGAAATGGAGCCGAGACCGTCAATCCATAGGGCTCAACACCCTATCATGCGCATTGGGTCACCTGCAAGTAGAAGGGTTGAAGGAAGAAGCGTAGGCTTCGAAGGAGTTCCCGAGAGAACACCCACAAGGAAGGAAGGGACTGTTGCCAAAGGCTCTAATGGGAGGAGTCGGCAGAGGGAAAACGTGGAGGTAAACCTACCCCCATTATTAGCAGCTCACTTAGGGAGGACCGAAGGAGGAATCCCTCTATAACCCTCCCACGCGTCTGGTGTGGAGGGTAACCTAGGCCCAGTCAACACAGGAGGGAGTCTTCCCCCCATTGGCCTGCATCCCCAATTCCCGGTCCAGAGCTACCCTCCGATTCTTTATCCCCAAATCAATGGGCAACCTGGCAATCAGTATCCCTCAAAAACTGCTGTACCCTATAATCCTCCCATGGTATACCCCCCGTATACCATGTATACTGGTTACACTCCAAACACGAGTACGCCTCATCCTTTCTATGTTAGTCAGCCTTCTTTGGGAGTACCCCCTCCTATTAATCCATACCATACTGTTCCGATGAACGTACCACCGTATACCTATCCATATGCTGAGCCCGTAGGCCCCACTACACCCTTCGTGAGATGGATCGAAGATTATCCCTTGTCGGATGGTTTAAAGATGCCTTCACATATAGGCACTTATGATGGGAAGGGGGATCCAGATAATTTCCTACATTTATTTGAAGGAGCTATAAGAATGCAGTAATGGGCCATGCCAGTAGTCTGTCACGTGTTCACATATACCCTCCGAGATTCAGCACGTATTTGGTGGAATGGGCAGAAGCTAGGAAGCATTATCAACCTTGACGATTTGAAGGCTAAGTTTCGATCTCACTTCAGCCAACAGAAGAAATTCAAAAGAACGCACCTCACGGTGTACAATATTAAGCAGAAGGAGAACGAAAGCACAAGGAATTTCGTTACTAGATACACTGACGAAACCCTACAAATTCTGGGCTTACATGAAGAGCAACGCATTTCTGGCTTCGTCCATGGTCTACGTAACCGGAACCTTGTGGAGTTTTTATCTACAGATCTGCCGGCAACATACAAAGGCCTTATGGAAAAAACATATACGTGGATAGAAGCCAAAGAAGTGTCCACCAATGGGGCTCCGACGGAGAGCAACAAGGGAACGAAGCCATCTTCATGGGAAGGACAGAAGAACAAGCACAAAAGCCATAATAGGTTTACTCCATACCACAATAGTTCAAACTTTGGTTTATTGGAAAGCCTAACGAAATCCCCAAAGGAAATTTTGGCTACTGAGAAGGCAGCAAAGACCTTCGAACTCCCTCCTCGCCTAACAAGCAATGGGAGGAACCGAGACATGACCAAGTACTGCCACTTCCACGAGGATGTTGGTCATGAGACGAACAACTGCAGAGAACTGAATAAGCAAATAGAGGAAGCTGTCAAATCAGGACAGTTGACACATCTAATAAAAGGCATAAGGAAGGGTAAAGAAACGGTCACCGATGCTAAGAACTATACTCATGAGGTTCCAATCCTTATGGTTCGCAGGGAGGGCCCGAACCAGAAAAGAAAGGAAATTGAGGAAGGAACACCCAAGGTGGGGGAGGTAAAGTTTCCACCACTAAAGGACCAACCTCCCTCAGATGATCCTGTAGTCATAAAAGTCCTCATTTTCAACCGAGAAGTCAACAGGGCCTACATGGACTGCAGAAGTTCTTGCGAGATCATATACGAACACTGTTTTCTGAAGCTCAAACCTTCCATAAGGGCACAAAGGGTGGATTCGAAGATACCTTTAATAGGGTTCTCAGGAGAACACTCATGGCCTCTGGGAGAAATCCCTTTAGACGTAACCATTGGCGAAGGCCGACTGGCAAGGACGGAAACCCTCACATTCATAATTGTAGGGTCAGACTCCCCTTATAACCTATTGATAGGGAGAACCGCCATGCAGAAAATGGGCATTGTAGTATCAACTATACACGCAGCAGTCAAGTTCCAAACGGCCAATGGAATAGGGACTATACTATCCAATTACAATAGGAAGGAGACACCAGAGATGGGAAAAAAGATTAAAGAAAATCCTCAAGAGCCTCCTAAAGTTATCTTGAGCTGTGGGGACGCCGAAGAGCGTATCATAATTAACGAACTTCATCCGGAGCAGACGGTCGTGATAGGAAGACAACTCCCTGCTACCTTCAAAACGAATCTTACACATCTCTTGAAGGACAACAAAGATATCTTCGCATGGACATACTCCGATATAACAGGGGTTCCGAGAAGTCTCATGGTCGATGGCAAATCCTTTGGAACGGAACATAAAACAAAAGCGCCGAAGCCTTGCGCCAGAAAGAAACACCGCAGCCTGCAAAGAAGTAGACGAACTAGTACAGGCAGGCATACTTAGAGAAGTCAAATATCAAACATGGGTAGCCAATCCAGTTATGGTAAAGAAAAACGACGTAGGATGGCGTATGTGTGTTGACTTTACTGACATCAATAAAGCATGCCCAAAGGATTGTTACCCCCTCCCAGAAATAGATTGGAAGGTAGAATCCTTATCAGGGTTCCACCTAAAATGTTTTCTAGACGCTTACAAGGGATACCATCAGATACAGATGGTAGTAGAAGACGAGGAAAAAACAGCTTTCTACACAGGAAAAGGCGTCTATTGCTATAAGAAAATGCCTTCAGTTTAAAAAACGCAGGGACAACTTACCAGCGTCTGGTGGACAAAGCCTTCAATAAACAGATAGGGAGAAACTTGGAGGCATATGTCGACGACATGGTCATAAAGAGCATAACAGAGGAAGACCTGGTCTATGACATTCAAGAAACTTTCAACCAGCTAAGAGCTATAAATATGAAACTAAATCCGAAGAAATGTTCATTCGGTGTTGAAGAAGGACAATTCCTGGGGCACTTGATCACAAAACAAGGAATCAAAGCAAACCCTTCTAAAGTAAAAGCTATCACTGACCTACAAGCCCCAAAGACATTGAAGGAGGTACAAAGCCTTAATGGGAAACTGGTTGCCTTGAGCAGGCACTACCGTTCTTCAAAACCCTTAAAGGATGAATGGACAAGAAGACTTTCCAATGGAGTGTCGAAGCTGAAGCTGCTTTCCAAAAATTGAAGGGATTCATGGAGATTCTGCCAACACTCACAGCCCCAATTAATGGAGAAACACTGTATATGTACATCGCAGCGTCACACGAAAGCATCAGCGCAGTACTCCTGGCAGAAAGAGAAAAGAGGCAGGTTCCGATCTACTTTGTCAGTCAGGTTTTATAGGGAGCCGAATTAAACTACCCAGAATTGGAAAGGCTAATTCTTGCTCTAGTCCACGCCGCAAGACGCCTCCGAAGGTATTTTCAAGCTCACCCCATTACGGTATTAACTGATAAGCCCATCAAACAAATATTATCAAACCCCGAGAAATCAGGGAGAGTATCTAAATGGGCCATTGAACTAGGGGAGCATGAAATAGAATACAAAGGGTGAAACTCCATAAAAGGTCAAATACTCGCAGATTTCCTCGCCGAAACTCCTTCCGAGCCAATAAACGATAAAGAAATTCCCAAAAAGAAGCCTTTCAAAGAAAAGGCACGTTGGAGGTTATTCACGGATGGAGCCTCAAGCTCTGATGGTTCAGGGGCAGGACTAATGTTAGTCAACCCAGAAGGAAAAGAATACACTTATGCACTACGATTCGAGTTTGAGGCGACCAACAACGAAGCAGAATATGAAGCTTTGCTAGCAGGCCTACGGCTAACCAAAGACATGGAAGTACAAAACCTTTCGATTTTTGTTGACTCACAGCTGGTCGCCAACCAAATCAAAGGTTCTTACGAAGCAAGGCAGCCCACAATTAAACAATACCTGGATAAAGTAAAAGAAATCCTACAGGGGTTTGAATCATATACCATTGAACACGTTTAAAGAAATCAAAATAAGAAGGCGGACGCATTAAGCAAGTTAGCTTCAATGGCCTTCGCCCACTTAACAAAGGAAGTCCTGGTTGAGGTACTAGCTGACAGATCCATCCAAAGGAAGGAAGTATCTGATATAATATCCGAAGAAGAA
This sequence comes from Artemisia argyi, assembly GCA_030686995.1. Classification (NCBI taxonomy): domain Eukaryota; kingdom Viridiplantae; phylum Streptophyta; class Magnoliopsida; order Asterales; family Asteraceae; genus Artemisia; species Artemisia argyi. The sequence continues at coordinate 41,856,747 of CM060683.1, read as the reverse complement.
ACTAATTGGATGACTCCGATAAGGAATTACTTGAAAAGCGGTATTTTGCCAGAAGATCCAAAGCTAGCAAGAAAAGTGAGAATTAAAGCTCCTCAATATAGGATAATAGGAGACCACCTCTACAGACGATCCTTTCTATCCCCATGGATTCGTTGTTTCAGACCAAAACAGTCTACCAACATCATCAATGAAGTCCACGAAGGATCATGTAGCCTACACGCAGGACCTCGCTCTGTCGTCTCTAAAATTATGAAGTTGGCGTACTACTGGCCATCAATGCACAGGGATGCAATGGAAATAATACATAAATGCGAAGCATGTCAAATCCACTCGAACGTCCCAAGATTACCTAAACAGGATATGACCTCTGTCACGTCTGCTTGGCCTTTTTTCCTAGTGGGGGATTGACATAGTAGGACCCCTACCAGTAGCACCAGGAGGAGTGAAGTTTTTGGTCGTAGCTATCGATTACTTCACCAAATGGGTCGAAGCCAAACCTTTGGCATCTGTGATAGGCAGACACATGGAGAAATTTGTATGGGAACACATCGTTTGTCATTTTGGAGTTCCTCACATCATCATCTCTGACAATGGGAAACAGTTTGCCGAGGGAGTATTCCCTACTTTTTGCAATGGTTTAAAAATCAAGCAATCATTCACATCCGTGTACCACCCTCAAGGCAACGGTCAAGTAGAAGTTACTAATCGAGATATTATAAATGGAATAGAAAGAAGGCTAGGACGAAGTCACCAAGGGTGGGTAGATGAATTACCCCAAGTTCTCTGGGCTCATAGGACACATCCCAAATCGAGTCATGGAGAAACACCTTTCAGCCTCACTTATGGCACAGAAGCTGTCATCCCATCAAAAATAAGCGTAGAAACGGAGCGCATCATGAACTTCGAAGACTCGGAAAACAAGGAAAAACTTCGAGAGAATCTAGATTTGCTTGAAGAATGAAGAGAAATAGCTTCCATCAGAGAGGCTACCTACAAGCAAAAGTTAGAAAAATACTACAATAGCAGGGTTAAACACTCGAGTTTCAGACCAGGGGAATATGTCCTTCGACTTAATAGCGCAAGCAAAGCCGAATACCAAGGGAAGTTGGGACCAACATGGGAAGGACCTTACGTAGTAGATGAAGCCTACGGTAACGGAGCCAATAAGTTGGCAACAATCTCTGGAGATAAAGTTGACAGGACATGGAATGGCACTAACCTTCTTAAGTTTTACACATAAAACTTACAACCTTTCAGAGCGTTCGTTTGTTCCAGTTTATTTGACAAGCTCTTCTCATTCAGGAAAGAAGCATTAATGGTAGGCATCCTAGTATTCATTTCATAAAATGATGTAAGCCTCCCTACCCAATTAATGACACAACGTATTTCCTTTAAATCTCTTGTTTTGTTTTTTACAACAAAGATTTTCTCAGCCAAGTACTCCAAGTCTCAATGTTTGAAAGATGATATTTATGTCTTGCACATGACATCCATTATAATTCACATTGACTTTCCTAAAGCGTCCATGGGCATTAGAAGCCGTACTACTATAGGATAAAGATGGAGTGGGTTGCAACCCTCTGTCAGCAGTTAAATTATACGATTGCTTAAAAATCTTGGTTCAAAATACACACAATAAGGATACTCATCCACAGTAACCTTAGGTTGTATACTAACATTAATAAACAAAACATCCTAAACATCAAAATAGCAAAGAAATAACATATTCAGAGGGTACAAACCACCCTCGGGATAAACCATTGTCAACAAGACAGTATTTACGCATTCTTTGATGAGGAAGGACCTTCTTGACGAGAGGGAAACCTCACACCAAAGGCCCTCTTAGTTGGAGAAGGTGGCCAAATCCTATTAGGCTTCTGGGACAACAGTTTTTTAACGGAAGCATCCGGATCTTGAGTAACCTTGGACAGAAAGGGAAAGTCTACCAAAGCAAATGCATTGCTGGCATCATCATATTCCTTCCCATGAGAAGTACGATAGTAAGGAACCTTCGATAAAGTCACGGGCTTCCCAGTTTCGGCAATCTCTTCCAGGGTAGTACATTTCCCATGGAATATGGCAGCGTTCACCAAGTTGGCCACAACTTGTCCAACCTCATCACTATGATACAATTCCATTGCAATATAAGGAATAACCTTAGCTACAATATCCGCCCTATCTCTTTGAAAACTTTCACATCGAAGGTTGAAGGCATCTGTTTCCTATTGTAATTTGGTTTTTTGATCAATAAGCCTGTTCTTCTCGGACTTAAGACTTGCATACTTTGACTCAAGTACAGATACTCTCTCTTTTAGCCCAATCGTTTTGGCTTCCTCCATTTTGAGCGTACCACACTCAACTTGGGCTTCCTTTAGTCGAGTAGCAAGCTTCATGGTGTTGGATCAAAGATCTCGAACAATGGGATCCTTCTATATATCCTCCGTAACCTTGTCACACTTTGACTTCAGGTCAGTGATCAACCGCTCTCTATGTTCTTCCCGAGCTAGGACTACATTTAACTCTTCTTTATCATTCTTAACAGTCTTTATCAACTCTCTTGTTCGACTGTTAAGATGATTATCTAGCATAGCTTGCCTTGTGTAGCTTTTATCATGAAGATCACATAATTGCTCTATCGACATATTGTCAAGGGTTCCTTTCCAAGGGCCTGGAATAACACCTTCAACCAATCGGTGGCAGGCCTGTGAATTGGGTAGTCCTTCAGTATTCGGTAACCCTGCACGTTGTCAAATTAAGAACGGTGTGAAACTTCCTAATAATTTTGTGGGAACATAATAAGCTCTTACCATGTATGTCTTCATCATCCGAACCTTCGAAGGGTATGGTACCAACAGCCTTCTCTTGGAACTTCTTCTTTTTAGAAGCCTTGGATAAAAAGTAGGTATGTCAAGTTCCCTCTTGGTTGGGGGCTTCGAGGTCTTCACTTCAGTTCCTTTCCTTTCGCGTACCCTGCCAGCTATACCAGAGGTACTGGCATATGTCTTGGACACATCATCGGAAGAAAGGATCTCTACATCAGGTAAGGCTTTGATATACAAAGGCACTTCCTCAATATTAAGGGGAATCGCCTCTTTAGTTACTATTGTTGGCTCAAGCATCACAGCATCCACGTCATTATTATTGACTGAAGTTGAAGGGGAACCCATCCCGTAGCTGAATTCTCTAGGTTCCCTAGGAATGAAGCTAGCTTCTTTGGCACCATCAGATACGATGAAGTTCCTAAACACCATTACTGCAATATAAACACATACTCTGGCCATCACAATGGATTTGTGGCAACAAAGGAGATCCCTCCCAATAGTCCATAAGGCCAGCCATAAAGAGGACGGGTTCTGGAAAAGTTTGCACATCAATAGGATGTCTGGCAAGACGTTGATAAAGTGGTTCATCCTGAACATTTAGGGGAAGTTGATCATTGAATTTCTTACGGTCGAAACGGAATGCTTCATTCAAGAGTGCCAGATACCCTGGAGGTACGATTGTATCTTGTATATAAAAGATTTTCCCTTTCCAGTTTGTTATATTTGTGAAAGGCTTCGTGATTAGCACGGGCACGTTTTCATCGTTCCTCTTTGACAAAGTCAACCAATCTCCCCCGGGACACAGGTTAAGGAAGCCTCGAAGCACATTTAGTGTAGGCTCATACCCATATGCCTTACACATTATTATGTAGGTAGTAAGTTTGGCTAATCCAAATGGATTAAATCTCGAAATGTGAACCCCATAATATTGTAGCAACTCTAGAAACAATGGGTGCAGAGGTATTCTTAGATTTGAGCGAGTAAATGCATGAGTATACAAACCCACATACCCTTTTGGGGCATCATAAATGCTTTGATTACTTTTTGGGAGAATAACTTTATGTTGTTTGGGTATTGGGTAATCATCTAGAAAAAGGGCTAGGGCTTCCCTGGAAAGAGTACATTTTTGTTGTCTTATAATGCGTTTAGCATCCATGCTCATGGCTATACCTAAAGTAACTAATTTTAAAATGGGGGAAGAGTCTACCTTTTGATTGCTGCAGATCACGGCTTTGTCGTAGTTGCAGCGGAAAGAGTTATGATTCAGAATTTGGGGTATACTGATATTTATATAACACATAATTCCATATACTCAGTACTTTAAATTTTGAAAGATGGTTGAGTTTACCGATAATTCTGCCGTTATATTTTTCTGATTCAATAGATACGTTATATGCACGCGCATTTAATGCATCTTTGTATTTCAAATATTTGCTTATCCATTTTAGAGAATATGGTAAAAACGTTACATTACGATAGCGTTGTAAGCCAAATATTCTTGTGTGCATATCTGACTTTCAACTGGGGAGCTTGATGATGTACCCTCCGATTAGCTCGAAGGACACCCCTTCGAGTGTAATCGTAACCTACATAATCGAAGGCTCTGGCTAGCCTCCTTAAACTTTATTTGGCGTAAAACTAATCATCAATGATCTAGTTACCAAGTGGGAATTTGCCAATCGAAGGATCAACCCCTTCGGGGTATCTCTCGATAAGTTTCAAGGATGGAACAATGCCAAGCCCACATATTGGTAAGACCAAGTCTTACCCACGTCTCCTCTTTCTCTTTAGCTCCCCCGCTAAATCAGGAGGAGTGGGGCACTAACCCCTAGCGGTTACCACAAATCATGGGACGCCCCCATGATCTGTATCAAACATGTGACCACTCTCCAGGGCCGTTTTCTTCAACTATGAATAGTCTTGGGTGATGACAAATCTGGTATGCAATCTATCTCACCTTACTTTACTACGCATATACTTAAACTCTCATACCAATCGATCATTCACACGCCAGAGGTGGTTCGCAGGGTCCAACCCCTGTACAATCACTTAACGTAGTGTTTTAGTATTTCTTATTTCAGGTTATATCCAAGCTTGGCGCAATCACAACACCCCTCATTTTCCTTTGATCACCATCGAAGGCCTGGTAGTGCAAAATATTGTACAATCAGTAGGCGTTGATGAGGCGAAAAATGAACCGTTTTTAGGGGGTCATTTAAGCCGGAATTGGATTTTCTTTGATCAAATATTGCCCTAAATCGTTCCTTTTGTGATTTTAGGTACTTTGGGAGTGAATTCTGGAAAAGGAAGCATTTTGGACGTTTTTGGAGCATAAAACTGAAGAAAACGACAAAGTCTTGATTTTTCTTGCTGGGAACAGTACCTAACGGCGTCAAGAAGGATTTTATGACGGCGTCAGGAGCAAAATGGATGACGGCCCAGAGAAAACGTGACGGCGTCAGAAGTAGGGCGTCAAGAGTAAATTTGGTGACGGCCTGGAAAAAGATTACACATGATGGCGTCAGATATAGATCTAGGCAGTCCGAGAACTTTATTGGCGGCGAGATGATGGCATCAGAATTTTACTCTTGACGCCATCACCTCACAAAATCTATAAATACTTTTCTATTTTTCATTCATAAGAGAGGAACTTGTGTGGAGAATTCTAGGGCCGAACCTAATAAACCCTAGGTCGTTTCTAACAGTATTTTCAAGGGTTTTCACCCCTTGAAACCCTTCATGTTCAATTGAGATAATTTTTCTTTCAATTCATTCAATATGTCTATGTGTTGTTTGAATATATCTTATGCTTGTCTTGATTTTAACATGCTAGGCTAGATCTTTTGTGTGTTTTCTTAGATGTAATGAAACCTAGATGTTGATTGCTTGTTTATAGTTGTAATGGATGAATGATTTCAATGTTAGGCTTAAGAAAACTGGGAGATCTCCATTGTGTAACTTGCTTGAACGTCTTAAGAAATATGAACCGATGTGTACTAGGTTTTCATGGTTGTATTTAATGCACACTACAACAAAAGTGGCTTTTTAGGACCCTTTGTGTGGGACGGTATGATAATAGAGTCCTAAAAAACAATTTAATAGGACATTTGAGCGTTTGGGGTCCTTTTTAAATATTTGCTACGTAGGCGGTGTCCTAAAAAGTTATATAATAGGATTGTTGATTATTTGGGGTCTTATTATTATATAACTTAATATGACACTTAAAATATGGATCCTAATAAATTACTTTATAAGACATTTAGTTGTTGGCGTCCCATTATGTGATAGTGTAATACGACACTTGATCACTAGATGTCCTATTATAACATAACCTAATAAGACCCTTGACACTTGGGTCTTATAACTTTAACCTTTATAGGACGTTTATTCATTATGGTTTTATTATAATACACAAATACTTGGCAATTGTGAAATCTAATGAAAAAAACATGTATCTTTTCATTTCCCGCTTACATTTCGCACCCACATTCGTTTTCCCGCTTACAATTTTCACTTTCATTTGCCGCTTACGCCAAAACATCAAGATAGATCTGAGATATATAGATCTCACTTTCCTCTCATCACTCCTCTCTCACAACCTCTCGACGCCATCACCACAACCCTTACCCTCACCACTGCTCCCTCGCCTCTTACTATCCAAAAGGACCCTACCACCATCCTAAGCAACCACCACCACCACTGATAAGGTTTGTGATTTTGTTTATGTTTTATCTTTTATTTTTGTGATTTTGTTTATGTTTTGTGTTTTATTTTTGTTTATGTTTGAGATTTTGTTTATGTTTGTGTTTAATTTCGTTTGTTTGTGACTATTAAGTGCCAATTGCCATTTAGATCAAGAGGGCTAATATCAATCCTTATTGGAGCCACCCGTCCTATCTATATAATCCACAATTGTGGAGGGCTAGTGATTTACCAGGCTCCATGGGTCTTGCGGGTGGTGTGTGGAGGGCTAGTGATTTACCAGGCTCCATGGATCTTGTGGATGGTGTGTGGAGTCCGGGGTTTACCTGCCAGGTAACCGGAGGTGATCTGGGTAGGAATTCCCTCGTACCCTCCGTAAAAAAACCTATATAGTATATGTTAAAAGGGAGATGCAAACATGGTAAGCTAACCAGATCTTATTGGTATGATTGCTGTTATCGACCATCTGATAGTTAGAGATACAATAGTTAAATTGTCACCTTGACTTATTATTTGGAGACTATATAAGGTTGAATGATATTACTGCAATGACATCAACTTGTCAATGTCTGTTGGCTTGGTATGAGAATTATTTCGAGTAGTTCTTGATCATGTGATATCATAGAAGTAATATGGAGCAATTATCCACTTATTAGTTCTAAAGAGTTTTCAAAGGTTTAATTTTAACTACTTTTTTTATTACTATGATCATATGTAACTATTTTTTAAGGAATAGTATGTAAAATATTCTATATAATTAGTCTGTTGAAAATTATTTAAAACCTCCATATGTTCCTCCATCTTTCTTGGTATTCTTGTACTTTAAGGGATTTTATTTTGTTTTGCTTTCTTTGTGCCATTTGCTATGAAGTATGAACTGGGAAATGCTTCCTTGCGTAGCGTAGTACATTTACCCGAGTCTTATACTCGATATTTACCCGAGTCTTATACTCTTATATTCGATATTTACCAGTCTTATATTACTATTTTAGGTCACTATCTTAAATTAGTTTCCTTTAGGTCCAAACATTTCAATAGTTTGTTTCATAGAAATGGTCAGTGAAGGAACTTAATTTAAGCATTAAGTTGGTAATAGTTCATTGTAACTGGTAAACGGATGTCGTTTTCCCTATTCACGTTACCCGGGGTGGGTGAGTCTTTGACTACGTTGTACATAGCGTATCTCAGATATCCCCGTGACCGTTTCCAACACTTTCCTTGGTCACCCTAAATGTGTACCTAACGAGGTAAGGTTTGAACCCTAGACCTCTTGTGAGGAGGTTAGGTGTCTTAACACTAGGCCATTTGGTAGTGGTTCACTGGTTTGAATCATAAACTTAGTTCATTGTAGTTGTAAGATATATTCATTCGTTTACCTCTATATTTTTGTTGATTTTCCAGCATGGTGAGATGGCAGATGAAGGCGTGCAGCTTAAGACCCTTCAAACAGTACTCATAATATTTCAGTTCCGTCTACAACCTGATGGTGAGGTGAGAATTGCATAATGCTTTTGAACCTGTGTATACTGAGTTATACCTTTTCTCTCTTGCTTTTTTTCCCTTTCCGGTTCTATATGTGTTTATGTTCTACATGTGTTTATTCTGCTGTATATGTGGCTTTATGTATCATTTTGTTTATAATATTTAGCACTTTGGGCTGTTCTGGGATCAATTTTGAATGTTTTATTATCGTTCACACTGAAGCAGCTTATAAACAAGGAGCGACCCGATCCTGAAGTGTGTTCAGGTCCAGGAATGCCATCTGCGCATGCCCAATCCATTTCATTTGTTGTCACGTTCATCATTCTTTCAAGTAACCCTCTTTTACCCTTAATGCATCCAAACTCATTTGACTATCTGGTTCATGATTGTAATGTTTTAAATTTTGATCTTGATAGTAAATGAATTGCTTGGATCAAATGGATTTGCAGTTCTACTAAGTGGGCTCGTTACTGCAGTTGGTGTATATTTTGTAAGTCTACATGTTCCCTAAGCTCTTTCTTTATATACGTCCTCAACAATACCTTGTGTGGATCATAGGATTCGATTATTATTCATTTATCCGACTTCGCCTAAACATATCTTGACAGTAAATGAATTGCTTGGATCAAATGGATTTGCAGTACTATTACAGGTTGTTTCAAACTTGTCTATATCTAAGTTCCAAATTCTCTCGTCAAGTTCATTTATGTTGTCTAGTAACAAGTCTTTATCACTAACACTTTATCTTTTAAAGACAATAAACCCAATAGGCAATTCATATCTTCCCATTGAGGATGAGAATGATCTCCTGCTGCAAACGCCTTCGAAGCTTTCCTACTACAAACAAAGGAATAACAAACAAAGGTGAAAGAGTCTCACATATGAACGTTACAAATGACATGATCAAAGAAACTCCAGGACAAGGTACTAATTACATTTATCATTAATATTGATCTAAAGCTATTCAATCATGAAATAATATTTGTGTTTTGCCTTGTACGTACATTATTAATTTGTTTCTAACATGTGATGAATAAGCAAATTTTGTTAGATCAGATAAAAACATCATCAAAAATCTATTTCTTTGACAAAGTTTGGTCAATGTTTCACATTTTACTAACATGGAGCTTAATGCTTATATATGAGTGTTTATTTGTAGGTGGTCCGTGAGGATTGAGAAAGGATGCATGATGACCCCGGACTAAGCTTCTTGTTGCTTTAATTTATTATTTAATGTTACAAGACTTTATGTTGGATAGTGTCTACCTTATTTATGTTTAGTGCTTTTGTTATGACAATTGCTTATTTGAAATACAATTTCGTTTTATTCATTTAATAATTAGTTGATGTTTTATTCATATCATAATAATAGAGTGTGTATGCTGAAAATAGCGTCCTATCATATGACTTGTCAGGACTTTGAAATTGTCCTATTAAACTTATTAACCGTCCTAACAATTAACTTTTAAGGACGCTTAACATTGTAAAAGTGTCCTAATATGTTGTTATTAGGACGTTATTTAGGTTGTTAATAGACATTTTATACAACCAAAAAATTGGTTTCATAATCTTCTTTGAGATATTAGGACCCTTTTCTTGGTTGCTAAAATAGCTATGATGTTACATATAAGCGTCCTAACAATACTTTTAAGGACGTTTTTATGTGTCTCAAAAGATTAAAAGTAGGTAATCACATGTGAAAACAATGTAAAAGTGTCCTAATATGGTTTTATTAGGACGCTATCTGGGTTGTTCATAGACATATAATACGACCATAAAATTGGTTTCATAAGGGTATTTAGATATTAGGACGCTTTGGACCTATTACAACCGCCTTACATGAAACGCTTTCATCCTTGGTCCTATTAAATGAAAGGTCCTAAAAAGTACCATTTTAGGACGCTTATGGGGGTCCTAAAAAGCCAGTTTTCTTGTAGTGGCATGAGCGAATTCTAGTGATCCCATGTTAGGAACTTCTTAGCCTGCTCGACATAGGGGGTAAGTAGGAGCTTATAGAATTGGGGAAGTAAGTACGCCACCCCATGATTGGTATTAAGGAATATAACCCGTCATCCACCCAACTGTAACAAGTAATTAACCTGTAAAAGATATCTAGGGAGTAGTGAAATCTAAGTAAACACAATTCTCCCATATATTGCTCATACCACTAGTTTAATTTAGTTTATTTACATTTTTGTTATTTTATTTTGATTGCATCTTAGTTATTGGGTTAGTTGACTAGCAACTAATTCCGCCCACTCCTCTAAAAACCGAGATTTTACTTGCTTTTATAAAAATATAAAAATACAAAAAGAATCATCCCTCACCTCTAGATCTAGTTTTTAGGCTTTCTAATCCTAACGACACTATTCCTGAGTTGAACGATCAATCCCCCGGTACTTGTCACTATACTATACTACAACGATCAGGTACACTGCCTGGTGGGGGTTGTAAGCTTCTCGAGATCCCTCGAGAGGTAAAGCCTGTTGCGATTCCCACGCATCAAGTTTTTGGCGCCGCAGCCCGGGGAATAGTTATTGTCTAGGTTAGAATTTCTTTTAATTAGGTCTACTTGCTAGATTCCTTTCTAGTAAGATTTTATTTTTATTTTTAGGTTTTCTTTAGTCTATCTTTTCTTTGTGTCTTTGCTTGTAAAAACCTTTCCATTGACTATTCCGTTAGCCATTATGGAGAACGCGAATCCACCATACTACCAACCACGAAATTCACCCACTCCAAATGACATCTTGATGTTTAAACAACATGAGGATGAACCTATCTATGATGCATGGGCTCGTTTTAAATATTTACTCCGAAAAGTCCCTCATCATAATTTTGATTTGTGGTCCCAAATTGAAATAGTTTACCATCGTGTCGACCACTATACCAAAATGGACATTGACCATGCCGCAGATGGGGACCTTTGGGGATTAAGTGTTGATGAAGCATGGGAAACCATAGAGAATTGTGCCATACTTGCCAAAAAAATGGACAACCCAACAAACGTTGTTACGGATCAATTGATAGCAAGTTTAAGGGAACAAGTAAGAAGATTGTTTCGGGATAAACCTATAGATGAGATAACTGGGTACACGGGGTGGTTTGATTTCACCACAATACAAGCTGAGCACATTGGTAATCTTGATAAGATGGAGGATAGAGTTGAAAATTTAAGCCCACCAAGTACCCCACAAGTCCTACCATCATTTGAAGCATACACACCGCCCGTGACTTATTCGGATGAAGTAGTTGAGACTTTAGGAATCTCAATTGAGGTAGAACCTTTGAACCAAACACAACTAGAGGATATAGGTTTGAATACATATAATGATAACCTTACTCTTAGTTCTAGGGAAGTTCCTAGTTTTGAAGAACCGGAGCCTCAACCAAAACCGTTACCGAATCTTCCATCCTTGGATGAAAATTTAGGAATTGAAATAGGTCCCGATCCACCCATCAAACCATATAGTCCGGGTAGTCTTAGGATAAAGGTAGTGGACTCTAAGCCTTGTAGAGAGGAAACCAATATAGGAGTGGAAAATGATCTTACATGCTTACATCACCCATTTATGTTTGATCACAAGAAACATTATGGGTTTAAACAGGATTAGGTCAAGATGGATCCCCAACTAGTAATCTCTTGAAGTTGATTGAAAATGATCCCTTTCTAGGAGAAAATCTTAATCCACCCATTAACCCGATTGAATTAGGTAAGGTTATGATGATAGGAGCACACCCCTTTGAGCATATAATTCATCCACCACTCTTTCCTCACGAGGCATATTTCCACCCTAAGGATGTGTGTCGCTACTTCCACCCGCACTTAATCCTAAGTGTAGGGAAAACCTCCCCTATTTCCGTTAAATAAGGGTAGAGTCAGGCTCGTGACTCGAACAAAAACAAGCGCTTATTGGGAGGCAACCCATGCTTTGTGTAATTTTATTTGTTTGATTGTTATTTGTTTCCGTATGCATGCTTTATTTTTATTGTTGGTAGATCATGTTTCAAACTAAAATGGTGAAAATACTTTATTTTATCGTTTGGCTTAGTCTTAACTTCATCCAAAGGTATTTCGCAAAAGATAAGTGTAAGGGGAAACCCCAAATATGTTTTTAAAGAAACGAAACCGATCATGATTCTCCACAATATTAAATGAACATGTATATTCATATTTGTTAGAGTCAAATGCTTGTATCGAGTCATAATGATGTTTTTGTAGGATTTTCCAGGAAGTAGGACAAAGTTTTTTCCAGAAATTTTCCGGAAACTTAACATAAGAATTTCTGCAGGTCACTTCCGACTGTGTCACGTGTAAAAATCTGGAAATTTTACCAGTTTTGTTTTTCTAACAGAGTCTTAAAGTTTTTGTTGAATCTTTAGTTTTATAATCTCCAGGAAATCTGCAAACATCATTCCACAAACATTATATCTTACTTTGTTTTCTAGGATTTGTTATCATATATAGATTGCCGCCGATTTTACGCGAGGTTGCCTTGTTTGTTTTCTCAGGTTTAACAGGTTATGTTTGACAAGAAGATGATTTATATTCTGGAAGGGAAGCTTTGATTGTTCATTTTCTTGGAAGAAGATCTAACCTTATTACCTTACTATCCATACGGAGCGAATCAGGGGAGTATTTGATTTCATTCTTTTACCTATTTTACTTTTACAATCTTTACTTGAACATCGAGGACAATGTTCATCCTAAGTGTAAGGGAGGTTAAAATAATGATACCTCATAGGACACACTTTCGCTTGAGTTTGTTTGTTTGATGGTAGGTGTGTAATAAAACTATGAGAAATACTTGTTAGAGTAATTTTAGCGCCAAATTTAAAAATTTTTACAACAATTAGGAGTGAAACTTTAGCCATAGCAAGCGTCTCATGGATAGGAGTCGTATGACTAGCACAAAACCGTACTATTCAGAAAAATTTTCCACCCAAATATGTGAGGTTCGCCTTTAGATTTGATAGGAAAAGCATTTACTATTAGTGCTTATGAGTGTACCAGTAGCATTTAGATTATAGAACTTGCGTTAGTGATGCATCCCGAGACCGCTAGTGAGACTACGTTCGTGTAGTAGGATTTACTACATGATAAGAGGCATTAGGATCACCCTTGTGTTAAACCCGTATCATAATTACTTGACCATTTAAGTCATATTACTTGGCTAGTTAAGTCAACTAATTTTTCCCACACCCTTAGCGTTGTACTCATTTTTAGTACACGAAACCCCTAATACACCCCTCCGAGCCTATCCTTTCCTTTCTAACTTTAAGCATCTTACTTAAAGGAAGAATTTGTTACAACCCACTTAAATGTACACCCAAATCGCCTTAGCCTTCCGTGTATGCACTCATCTTTAGTGCATTATTGTTATTTGTTTAAACCCTTAGTTAATTATCTAATTGATTACATGGTTGCTAAGTCGAGTCATATCCTTGTACATATTGTTTTGGGACGATTGGGACTCATGGGTAAAGTACTATTGTAATGGAGTAATGGGGAAGAACATCATATTATTACCCCCATACGTACGTTAATCTAAAAAGTACTTGATGAGGCGAAAAATGATCCGTTTTTAGGGGGTCATTTAAGCCCGAATCCGAATTTATTTGATCAAATATTGCCCTAAATCGTTCCTTTTGTGATTTTAGGTGTTTGGAGAGTGAATTCTGGAAAAGAGGCTATTTTGGACGTTTTTGGAGCATAAAGTGAAGAAAACAACAAAGTACCAAATCCAAGCTGGAATTACAAGGTGACGGCGTCAAGAATTTACTCTTGACGGCGTCAGAAAGGATGAATATTTTACCGAAGGTTGTGAAGGCGTCAGATGAAGAGATGACGGCGTCAAAGTGACCAAGATTAATTTACCGAGGGTGGTGACGGCGTCACATAGGCCGTCACGATTGGATCTAGGGCGTCCGAGGAAGTATATGGCGGCGAGTTGACGGCGTCAGATTTTACTCTTGACGCCGTCAGGACGATTTTCCTATATATAGTTTTCTAGTTTTTTTTATTAAAGGAGAGAAGTTTTGGTGAAACCCTAAAGACGATTTTGGTGCCTCTTTTACAGGTTTTTCAAGGGTTCCAAACCCTTGAGACCTTGCATTGTAATTGAGATAAGTATACTCTTAATTCAATCAATATGTCTATGTGTTGGTTGTCTATCTTTTGTTCTTATCTTAATTCTACTATGCTAGGCTAAATTTCCTTTGTGTTTGCTTAGATCTAATGAAACCTAGATGTTGATTATGTGTTGATTACTTGTCTATTCTTGTTTTGAATGAATGATATTATATGTTAGGCTTAAGAAAACTGGCAGATCTCCAAATGGTAACATGCTTGAACGTCTTAAGAAACATGAACCGAGGCGTACTAGGTCTTTATTGGTTGTATTTAATGCATGAGCCACTGTTTACAATCCCTATAGTTGTGCTGGGTCATGGTGTAGGAGGAGATAAGAGCTCATAGAGTTGGGGAGTTATGTATGCCACTCCACGAATGGTATTAAGGAATACAACCCGTCATTCATACAAGTGTAACAAGTAATTAACATGTAAAAGATATCTAGGGAGTAATGAAGTCTAAGTAAACACAATTTCTCCAACCACTGCTCACAACCTTAGTTTAATATTAGTTTAATTTCATTTTCATTAGTTAATTAGTTATATAATAGTTTTTGGGTTAGTTGATTAGCAACTAATTCCGCCCACTCCTTCAAAACCCGAGATTTTACTTGCTTTCATAAAATATAAAAACACAAAAATAATCATCTTCCATCTCTAGAACTATTAATTAGGCTTTCTAATCCTAGCGACACTATTCCTAAGCTGAACGATCAATCCCCCGGTACTTGTCACTATACTATACTACAACGATCAGGTACACTGCCTGGTGGGGGTTGTAAGCCTCGCGAGATCCCTCGAGAGGTAAAGCAAGGTGCGATTCCCACGCATCAGTACTCCAAGTGTTTTGATTATCTTAATTCGAGTCGTTAGATTAGTTTATTGTAAAGTATGTAAAATTCAAGTGTAAGGGGAATGTTCATTCCCTATGATGTATTATTTTGGATGGTAGGGTAAGAGTGTGTGCACAAAAAAAATAATAAAAAATAAAAAATAAAAAAAAAATCGAAAAATTAAGAAAAAGAAAAGAGAAAAAACACACGGACTACCATCCTGTTTCATTCTATGTTTATTTTATGTTTTTGTTATTTTTGATTTATTAGCTTAAGTCGAGTCTAGTCTTGGCTTAGCAACGCCATATTGTACATGTAATTAACCAAGATTATTAACTCGCCACCAGTAAAGATTGCCTATATCCAACAAAACCGTGCATTCCATATCCCTACACCTAACGTTACAACCCTTTAAAAGACCTCTTTGATAGTTTATCCTAGGTGCTTACGCCATGTGGTGGAGGTTTGATCCTTTCCCAAGCCTATGGTAATCTATTTTGCTATGACAGGTAGTGAGAGATGTTTTCCATTTCCATAATGTGATATATACTTTTTTACACCCGAGAGATGTGAGTATCTAAACACTATTTGTGATGTGCTAGTGTATGACCTCCGTGCTTGTCTTTGGTCTTTAGTGGAACGATTATTTGTTGTAATTACTTTTATATTAGTGTTAACTGACCCCTAACTTGTATTTTGATTAGAATAAAAGAGCATTTGCTTGAGGACAAGCAAATCTCAAGTGTTAGGGTATATGATGAGGCGAAAAATGAACCGTTTTTAGGGGGTCATTTAAGCCGGAATTGGAATTTATTTGATCAAATATTGCCCTAAATCGTTCCTTTTGTGATTTTAGGTACTTTGGGAGTGAATTCTGGAAAAGGAAGCATTTTGGACGTTTTTGGAGCATAAAAGTGAAGAAAACGGCAAATTCTTGATTTTCCTTGCTGGAACAGTACCTAACGGCGTCAAGAAGGATTTTATGACGGCGTCAGAAGCAAAATGGATGACGGCCCAGAGAAAACGTGACGGCGTCAGAAATAGGGCGTCAAGAGTAAATTTGGTGACGGCCTGGAAAAATATTACACATGACGGCGTCAGATATAGATCTAAGCAGTCCGAGAAATTTATTGGCGGCGAGATGACGGCGTCAGAATTTTACTCTTGTCGCCGTCACCTCACAAAATCTATAAATACTTTTCTATTTTTCATTAATAAGAGAGGAACTTGTGTGGAGAATTCTAGGGCCGAACCTAATAAACCCTAGGTCGTTTCTAACAGTATTTTCAAGGGTTTTCACCCCTTGAAACCCTTCATGTTCAATTGAGATAAGTTTTCTTTCAATTCATTCAATATGTCTATGTGTTGTTTGAATATATCTTATGCTTGTCTTGATTTTAGGCTAGATCTTTTGTGTGTTTGCTTAGATGTAATAAAACCTAGATGTTGATTATAGGTTGATTGCTTGTTTATAGTTGTAATGGATGAATGATTTCAATGTTAGGCTTAAGAAAACTGGCAGATCTCCATTGTGTAACTTGCTTGAACGTCTTAAGAAAACTGGCAGATCTCCATTGTGTAACTTGCTTGAACGTCCCATGTTAGGAGCTTTTTAGCCGGCTCCACATAGGAGTGAAATAGGAGCTTATAGAATTGGGGAAGTAAGTACGCCACCCCATGATTGGTATTAAGGAATATAACCTGTCATACACGCAACTGTAACAAGTAATTAACCTGTAAAAGATATCTAGGGAGTAGTGAAATCTAAGTAAACACAATTCTCCCATATATTGCTCACACCACTAGTTTAATTTAGTTTATTTACATTTTTGTTATTTTATTTTGATTGCATCTTAGTTATTGGGTTAGTTGACTAGCAACTAATTTCGCCCACTCCTCTAAAAACTGAGATTTTACTTGCTTTTATAAAAATATAAAAATACAAAAAGAATCATCCCTCACATCTGGATCTAGTTTTTAGGCTTTCTAATCCTAGCGACACTATTCCTGAGTTGAACGATCAATCCCCCGGTACTTGTCACTATACTATACTACAACGATCAGGTACACTGCCTGGTGGGGGTTGTAAGCTTCTCGAGATCCCTTGAGAGGTAAAGCCTGGTGCAATTCCCACGCATCAGGCGTCTTAGTGTTCATTTGTATAAATAATGTAATCCTCCCCTACCCACTTAATGATATCACATGTTTTCCTCGAATCTTTTGTTACATCTAACAACAAAGATTTACTCAGCCAAGTATTTACAAGTTCAGTGTTCGAAGGATGGTACAAGGTACTTATATCTTGTATGCTATTAAACATCCAACACAATTCACATTAACTTTCCTAAATGGTCTTAGGGTATGCGAAGCCCTTCGCACTTAAAGGATGGAGACAGAGCGGGTCGCAACCCTCTGTCAGCAATTAAATTATACGATTGCTATAAAATCTTGGTTCAAAATACACACAATAAGGCTCCTTGTTCTAAGCCTTAGGATGTATATTAACGTTTAATTAATAAACGATGAAGAAAGAAACATATAAGCAAAGATGGGAAGCACACCCATTAATTTTAACCATTACTAGAACGCAGCATATACTTTACGCTGCTCAAAAGATGATAACTATTGTCTAAAGTGCAACACAAACATAAATTGTTCAGAACATACGACCATAACCCACACAGCATAAATAGACATTGTTTTAAAGGGTTGATTCGTTGTGTTTTGGTGTGTGCAAACAACAATTATCAAAATATCAACAAACGTGAGGTCTAAGTTATCGTGAGAAAACTAGACGTGAAGTAATACGAGTAAACCTTTTCAGAAAAAGATTACCTCACAAAACTTGTGTAAGTGATATTTAAATTATGACACCGGGAAGTGATTTTCCGGGTCATACCCCAACGAGGTGTGAATGAAAAGCTTCGAATGAGATTGGGATTAAAATCTTGTATGATTGGAAAGGTTATTTGGTGTTACGATACGTTAAATTAACGAAATTTGGAAATTAACGAATGAAGGTGAAAATAAATTAACCTAAGGCAACTAACAAACTAGGAAAAACCTAAAACACTACGGGAAAGCATAATTAGGTATCGGGAATCCTAAAACGTTAACTAAAAAAACGCAAAAGTTATTTAAAAATTACGCGAGTGCGCAAAATAAAACGCGAGTTTTGAGCTAAAAAAGTCCTACGGATTTACGAATAATTTTCTAACATACTAAATGACAAAAGAAAATTTTAGAAAAAAGGAAATTATTTATTTGACTTCTTAATTAATTATAATAAATTAAAAACTATTTAAACTAAATGAAATTATAAAAAAATACTAAACTATTTTAGAAAATTACGAAAATTTTTGGGAAATTAACTTGACTGATAAGAATTAAAGGAAAAATAAAAAGATTGAGAAAAGCTAAATGAATGAGCTAGGAATAAGCTAGACAGTACTGATTAAGTTATATGAGCTAAAACAGGCAATGACTAGTTAAAGAATAAATTTTGCACAGGTTTATTGAAAAAGTCCCAAGAGTAGATGGTTTGTGTGTGGTGTAGTGAGCTGGGTGGCTAGGGTTCGAATCCCAGCAACAACCCTTTTTTGTTATTTTTTTTTTTCTTTTTGACTTCACAAAATTTATTCCCAACAAAACAAATCACTTTTTTTTTTCTAAATTACTTTCACAGAAAAGCTACAAACAAGCTTGTGCAAGCTTAATAAGTTCACAGATTCAAATGAGACTTTTTTTTGAAAATCAGCCTAACTAAAACACAATAAGCCAAACCAATTAAGCTAATAAGCCCACTGAGTAAACACAATCATGATTGGATCCATAAACAACAACAAATAACAACAATTACAAGATACAAATCAAACAAACTCAGCTTGTTCAAATATAACAACAAGTAGCAGCAGCAGTGGTAAAAAGGGCCAAAAGAGTGCTTGATTTTAAGCACTCAATAAGCTTCTATAGGGAAACAAAGTGCACAAACCTAAATTCTACCTAGGGGAGATTCAAAATCAACAAGGATCCAAGTTCTAACACCTACAAATCAGTACCCTAACTCCAATCCAATCTTTGCAAAAACTGAGTGCAGGGGAAAAATCCTTCCCTGCAGGTTTGTTTGAAGGATGGTGGGACCCACAATAAAAATCACAAAAATGAGACAAGCTTGGGAGTCTAAAGATGAGCTGGGGTACTTCCAATCCTAAAATGCTCAAAGCCTAAAACCTCTTGCTAAATTCTGCATAATTCATCCTATTTTGGAAAAAACTGAGTTTATGAACTTTTGACTTTTTATCTTACTACACTACAGTTGACTAATTTGAGTTTTCTTTGATCCTAAATGATTGAAACTGATGTATTAGGATGGTATGAGACTATATTGTTGACATAAATAATGTGTGAAAACGTTATTCATATCTTTCGATATCACTATATTTTGACGATCACAAAATGTAAAATCGTCAATCGTATAATTTCTACGTAAACAAGTATTAAGCTAGTTTATATCACTATATCCAACTTAATCACTTAAGGTATGGATAAACAAGTGCTTAATACATCTCATGATCAAAGGGGTATTTAATTAACTAACACAAAGTTTATTTAATTATATAAACATATTATATATTTTTGAAAAACACTTTTGGTAATTAAGAAAAATGTTTTATTCATACTAAATATATGAATTCAAATTTTTAACCAAAATCAGTTAGTTTTTCACCAAATAAACTTTCCCCACTAAAAGACAAAGATTCTGGCCGTTTTAGCTGGGCGGCCCCCTTAATTATAAGGGGCGGTCCCCTTAATTTTAAGGGGGCCGGCCTTGATTTAAGGGGACCGGCCACGCTCCTCTGTCAGAATCTTTTGCCTATAAATACCACCTTAATTCTGAAATTTTTCCCCACCTTTTGCACGAAATTTTCAGATCTATAACTCTCTAAACATCCTCTAAAACCCTTTGATCATTAGTATATTAATCCTTGTTTCAAGTGATTCAATCCCTAATCATCCATTCTCATTCAAAGTGCAAAAGAAGAACACTCTCTCTACAACCAAGCTCAAGAAGTGTTGAAGAATAGTTGTGCATAGTGTATCATTTGTGAATATTGTGTTCTGCTTGTGATTAGTTGTGTAGATAATAGAAGTTGATAAGTAGTGAAGTAGGATAGTTGTGAAGATAGGTGTGAAGTAGAAGATTGGTGTGTAGAAGATAGTTGTGAAGAAGATTGGTATGTAGTATATTGGTGTGAAGAAGTTGTGTAGAAGGTGTGTTCAAGTTGTGAAGTTGTGTGGTGTGTAAGGTTTTCTCCGCCAAAAGGGAGTTTGTTGACATAGTGAAGAAAACTCTCGAGTAGGTGACTCGGGGAGTGGAGTAGGAACAAGGAAGGTGTCCTTGTAGCCGAACCACTATAAATCCTTGTGTTGTGGTTTGATCTTTCTAACTCTTCTCATTACTTATTTATTTACCTTTACTATATTAGTTTTGTTAGTTAGTTACCATACAATTGTTCATATAGTGCAAGTATTGAATTCACATAAACTAGAATCGAAGTTTTTAAAACAAACTTGTGTTTATAAATTTAAAAGGACGTAAAACTATTCAACCCCCCCCCCCCCTTCTAGTTTTCCACAATTGGTATCAGGAGCCACGTCTAGAAGATCTTTAAAATATATTGTATTTTAAAACTTGTAACGATCTATGGAATCTGAAAAATATTTAGAAGGGCAATCTATGCAAAGACCACCACTATTTGAAAGTGATGGATTTTTATATTGGAAAAATCGATTCGAAACTTATGTGAAATCAAAAGATCTAGATCTTTGGCATATTATTACCAATGGTGATTTTTTACCTATTCAAAATAACCCCGAAACTAAGAAAGATGAAATCGTACCTTTTGAAAAACAAAATGATGATTTAAAAAGAAAACTTGCTAAAAATAATGAAGCAAAAATGGTTATTTACAATGCGCTACCACGTAAAGAGTACGAAATGATCTTTATGTGTGAAACCGCAAAAGAAATTTGGAACTCTTTGTTAATAACCCACCAAGGTAATAATCAAGTCAAAGATAACAAAATAGATCTACTTGTTCAACAATATGAGCAATTCACGATTCCGGAAGAGGAATCAATTGATAATGCTTTTGCTAGATTTAACACCATAATCATAAGTTTAAAAGCACTTTATGAGAATTTCTCTAGTAAGAATTTTGTTAGGAAGTTTCTTAGAGCTCTTCACCCAAAATGGCGAGCTAAAGTGACGGCTATTGAAGAATCGAAGAATTTGTCAACGCTACAACTTGATGAATTAATTGGTAATTTAAAAGTCTACGAAGCTATAATAAAGAAGGACTCCGAAATGGTTAAAGGGAAACGAGAGCAAAGCAAGTCAATCGCCTTGAAAGCTAGAAAGGAGTCCAACAACGAAGATAGCTCATCTTCCGAAAGTGAAGACGAAGAATATGCCATGGCCGTAAGAGATTTCAAGAAATTCTTCAAAAGGCGAGGAAGATTCGTTAGACTACCACACGATGAAAGAAGAACATCTCAAAAGAATAATGATGACAAGTATAGCAAGAATGAAAGAAAATGTTTCAAGTGTGGTGATCCGAATCACCTTATTGGAAAATGTCCAATGATGACAAGAGATCAAAATCAAAGAGCGTTTGTTGGAGGTGCTTGGAGTGATAGCGATGAAGATGAGAAAGAAACAACAAAGGAAGAAAAGTGTCACATGGCTAAAACATCAAGTGAGGTACATTCCGAAACCGAATATTTTAGTGATGAAAATTTATCATTAGATGAAAAAGACTTAGATAGTGAATACAATAGATTATGCAAACTAAGACAACACGTTATGGCTAAAAACAAATCACTAAAATACATAAATAACCAATTAGAAAATAAAGTACTTGAACTAAAAATTAAAATACGTCAACTTGAGAAAGGTAAAGAAACTTTTGAAGAATGTAAATCATGTCAAGCACATAGAAGTGAAAACAACAAACTTAAGGAAGAAATTTGTAAACTTGATAAATTTGAAAATAGTAGTAACTCACTTAGTAAAATTATAAGTTTTCAAAGAATATCCGGAGATAAAACCGGTCTAGGTTTCAAGTCAACCGAAGCCTCAACAAGTGAAGTTAAAAATGTTAAATTTGAAAGCAAACTTAAGGAACTAAAACCTTCAAAATCTAATCCTGAGTATATACTCATAAATGATAAGAAAATACATCTAGCTAGTAATGAAGAAATAAAACCATTTTATAAACCATCTTTAAAAACCGAAGTAGGATCGTCCAAAACTAAAACAAGATCTAAAACACCACCACCTAGGAAACCGAATAATTCTTACCCTAGACCTAAAACACCTCAACCAAGAATAAACCAAAGTAGACAAAACTTTAACAATAATCAACAAATGTGAAACTTCAATCCATGGGGAATGTTTCCACCATATATGCACCCAAGTCAAATACAAAACATGTTCGGGACAAACAACTTTGGTCAAATGAGACCATGGGGACCAACGTGAAAACTTTCGCCATTCATACATGGAAATCTTTGATGTCACCCCGTGTTCGGACTTTCCTTTGAAGATTTTGAAGTTTGACGCATTGAAGACGAAAGGTACACATTTTCTTTTATTTCCTTGTAAACAAATGCATGCTTAGTTTAGAATCTAGCTTTTATGTGATTTTGATTGGTTCATTATTCTCTCTAGTCTTTACTTCTATACATATATATACTTATTTACTTATACTATATATAAATATATATATATATATATATATATATATATATATATATATATATATACACTTAGCTATATCTAGGATCTTATAACCTAGAAAACTCATTTGTTGATTTTCTAGAACTAGAAATTGTTCGTTTACGAACCTTTTCTTTTCCCCATTTGCCTTATTGAACTTTAATGTTCAAACAACACTCATGCTGATGAAGAGAGATGAGTCGAAAAATCTATGGATGAAACAAACTCCCGGCTTCCGTTGCATTCGTCTCCTTCCTTTATTCTCGTCTTATAAGCCCATACTATATATATATATATATATATATATATATATATATATATATATATATATATATATATATATATATATATATATATATATATATATATATATATATATATACTTATGAACCTTTCACAACGTTCTCGCGTACTTGACAACTTGATAAATTTCATCCGAAATGATCAAGAAAATTTAATTGGCAAATTGTCAATTAAAAGTGTCAAGTAATTCCTTTCGTGCGAATACCCTCCAACGTTTTTTTGATTAAATATAAATCTAATACATACATATGAATAATTTTTTTGCTCTTTTCAGAAACCAAAAATCTCAAAAATCGAATTTTGGAGGGCGGCCCCCTTAATGTTTAAGGGGACCGGCCATCTGATAGCTCAAACCCGTTTTTCTCCTTTTTCCTTTTGCCAAACACTCCACTTTTTCATACCTTCCTTCCCTTGCTTCTGCTGTGACGAAAAATAACACCCAAAAACCTCTCAAATCACTTCCAAATCACATAATTCGGGTTAATTCGCAAAGGGAAAATTCATCTAACACAATCACCATTACATATTGTAAGTTTTTCATAACACATTTCATCTAATTTCATCTTATTTGATCATACTCATGATTATGCATGTTTTATAGAATTCGTCAAATTTCATAATTTCTTTCGAATTAAGCCTTAAAACTTCATAACCAAATGCTTCCCCTAGGATTAGGATGATTGATCAACACTAGAAACTAGTTATTATATACTATCATGTCGAAAATTTTTGAAAAAAAAATGTCATACACTCCTTTTCAAAATTTTTAGTAAACTTATTGTTGAATAATGATTTGAAAATGTGTTAAAACTAATCACATTATACTTGTGTAACTTGTAAAACTTGAAATTACATTTTTCGACTAAGAAAAATTATTTTGGTTCACAATATAGGGGTGTTTGGATTATGTCCAAATAATATCAAAACATAGTCATTATAATTTTTATAAAACTTTGTTATAATTATAAACCTTAAAATTGCTAATCAAACTCGTCAAGATATATAATTCATATATATATTGACATACTAGGGGTATAAGTCAATAGTTAAGGAAGCGTTTGGTTTATTACTAAAAATGACATTTTTAAGTAAAAATACAAACCATTTTTTTTCAAAAACAAATCACA
Organism: Artemisia argyi; assembly: GCA_030686995.1. Classification (NCBI taxonomy): domain Eukaryota; kingdom Viridiplantae; phylum Streptophyta; class Magnoliopsida; order Asterales; family Asteraceae; genus Artemisia; species Artemisia argyi. Next base: position 41,832,569 of record CM060683.1, on the reverse strand, counting down.
TGCATAAGAAACTCGCAAGAAATAGCTAGTTTTACAATCTAATGTAAATCTAGTAAATTTCATGATATATTAAGATGTTTAAAGGGGCGTTTGGATTTGTCCATAACTACTCATTAAACATCGTAAAGTATATCTAGAACGAGTTAAAAACAATATTAAGGAACATAGTAATCTACTTCTTAGGATTAGTAACGAAGTATGTTTACGTTCCAACATAAGCCTTAACAATTAACATATACTTTTATCTTTCTTTATATTTATTTTGGTCTTTTTGTATTGTTGATGTGTTTAGGTGAAAATGCCCAAAGCAACTACCGAAGATCTTTCTCACACTAAAAACTACATTCCTAAAGTTTCCCAACTCCCTACCACATCTCCTTCCATTGGACTTATCTATCGTCAAATTGAAGATAGAAATATTCATGAGGGACGTGTAGTAGATCTTGCTTTTGCTCAATCCGAGTACATAAATCGCTTGTTTTCAAGCATCAACTTCAATTGTCTTTATGAAATAAATGAACCTATCATTCCTCGCTTCATAATGGATTTCTATAGCCAAGTCACCGTCCAAGCCAATGATCTTGGTTTCATCACCATCTCTTTCATGACTCAAAATGAATTTATCACCCTAACTCTCGAACAATTTGGTCATATCCTCCAAATTCCATTTAGAGGTCAAGCCGTTTTCTCAAACGAGTGGGACCTCGAATCTCTTAATCGCTATCGACCAACCTTCGGTCCCTATCTCGACGAAATTCCTCATCCCGACGAAATTCGTCAAATCCTTGGTGTGGACCGTGCCACCACAAGCCGAAAAATTAAATCCAAAAACGTTCAAATCTCTCCATACCAACTTCTCCTCAAAGAATTAAGCCCCCACATGAAGCGTTGGGACGAACTCATTCGTGAGAATGCGTTTGGTACCGAAGGTCACCGGGACCATCTCCCGGCGTGCCTTGCTCACATGTTGTATTGTATAGCTGTCGAAAAGTCGTACAATTTGGCCTACTTCTTCATCAAACGGATTGAGTGTGCTAGAAAAACTCCCAAAGCCAATCTTCCATATGGAATGTTCCTCACTCGTCTCTATCGTCATGTTATCGAGTACTACCCCGATCTTGACAATAGTATCTATGAGTCCATGTACCCCACTCTACGTCCTCTCGCTCTAAAACAAGCTCACGAACTCGAAGTGACAAGGGTAAACCTCGTCGTCATAGCTTTCATGGATCATCCTCAAGGCAAGACGATGACGATGAGGAGGAAAACATCCATGATGCTAGTACCCCTTCGTTTTCTGAGTTCGTTGACAAGTTAGGGGATCTTGACTATCCCGAGTATTCTACCCCATCTCCTAGTGATCAAAACAAAGAAGTGCTTCATGAACGAACTACCGAGATGCTTAGAAGACAAAAGAGCTTGCACGAAGAAGTTAGAGGTGGCTTCAAATCTATTGGAAATACTTTGAAGGGTATCTTCGGGAAGAAAAAGAAATGATATGCTTGGACTATATTTGTTAAACAATATTTAATTTTTATGTCTTGTATGCTATTTATCCAAAGAATGATCGGAAGTACTTGTTATTTGGATATTTGTTTAGGATGCTAACTTGATTGCTTTTAAGTATATGCTTTTTAATGCATGCTTTTCTTAATATATATATATATATATATATATATATATATATATATATATATATATATATATATATATATATATATATATATATATATATATATATATATGTTTGCATAATTAGTTAATGTTTATATAAATATATGACATGCATGCTTTCTAGTAGACCAAAATAAATGTAAAATGTCCAAATAGAGCTTGCTGCAAATATAAAACAAAACATAACATCTTTCCAGAAATTTTTGAAAATTTTGGTTTCTGGGTCGTCAGATGGGCGGCCCCCTTAAAATTAAGGGGACCGGCCTCCATTTAAGGGGACCGGCCATCTGGAACAGTTTTTACACTGTTTTCTTTTGCATCTTGTGATCCCTTTTGCTAGTCCCAGCTACCATTTCCCTTAAAAACTAAACTGATTTTGGAATATAACATTACAATTTCAAATTAATTCCACTTCTAAACATGTTTTCCCACTATATAATCTCCATGCATGTTTAATTCACATTCCATCATCCTCAAACATTCATCAACCATCATCATGTCATCACCAAGAACCACCTATTCAAACAATGCCAAGAAACAAAAACTTGTCATCATTCCACCCAAACAACTCTTCATTGACCTTACAAATGAAGACAACACCACTCCATCTCCACCACTTCAATGTTCATCTCCTAGTGCACCAAATGCACCCTCCAAAACACCTTCAACAAATGGAAACTCCACTTCCTCCATACCATCCACTTCATCCATAAATGACTACATCAACACCCACTTATCTCCTCCAAGAATTGATCAACCATCACAACCTACCAATGAGAACACATCTCTTGCACTCACTCTCTCATTATCACCATTAACACCTCTTGATGCACATTTCTCATCATCTCCTATCAACCCACCAACCTATAACTCCATCCCATGGAGCTTACTTGAAGCTCATGGAGACACTTGCCTTTGTTGCATTCACAACCGAACAATTGTGTTCGGATTAAGAGATGAGATCCAATACATGTTTTCTCATATTGAAAACATGTTGCATCAACCACAAACAACAAACACAACACCTCCACCACCATCAACAAACACACCTCCACCATTACCATCTCCATGTTCACCACCCATTCCTCCCAATTAAACATGCTTGGTGTTTCACAAATAAAATTGTGTTAAACCTTTTTGGATGGCAAAGCTCTAGAGAGGACTCTCATGTTTGAGACTTGGTCTTTTATTTTAGTGATGATTCTAAGCCTTTAAGGCTTTTGTTAGTTGCATTACTTGTTAAGGTTGTTAATGTAATGCTTGATGTAATTTTTTTTTAATGTTATGGTTATGTTTGGTTTTTACTCTTGCATGCTATATACATATATATGTTGCTTGCCACTAAATATTTTTGCAAGTTATCCATATCTCGATTCCTTTTGGCCTCAAAACGAGGGGGAGTATACTTCGAGGGGGAGCTTACATTAACATGGGATAACCTTTTTGATGCTAACAAAAAGGGGGGAGAAGTGATATAAACTCACAATAATACTTGAATATATACTAATTTTTTATTAATGAGTTTAAATTTTGTAATCATCAAAAAGGGGGAGATTGTTGACATAAATAATGTGTGAAAACGTTATTCATATCTTTCGATATCACTATATTTTGACGATCACAAAATGTAAAATCGTCAATCGTATAATTTCTACGTAAACAAGTATTAAGCTAGTTTATATCACTATATCCAACTTAATCACTTAAGGTATGGATAAACAAGTGCTTAATACATCTCATGATCAAAGGGGTATTTAATTAACTAACACAAAGTTTATTTAATTATATAAACATATTATATATTTTTGAAAAACACTTTTGGTAATTAAGAAAAATGTTTTATTCATACTAAATATATGAATTCAAATTTTTAACCAAAATCAGTTAGTTTTTCACCAAATAAACTTTCCCCACTAAAAGACAAAGATTCTGGCCGTTTCAGCTGGGCGGCCCCCTCAATTATAAGGGGCGGTCCCCTTAATTTTAAGGGGGCCGGCCTTGATTTAAGGGGACCGGCCACGCTCCTCTGTCAGAATCTTTTGCCTATAAATACCACCTTAATTCTGAAATTTTTCCCCACCTTTTGCACGAAATTTTCAGATCTATAACTCTCTAAACATCCTCTAAAACCCTTTGATCATTAGTATATTAATCCTTGTTTCAAGTGATTCAATCCCTAATCATCCATTCTCATTCAAAGTGCAAAAGAAGAACACTCTCTCTACAACCAAGCTCAAGAAGTGTTGAAGAATAGTTGTGCATAGTGTATCATTTGTGAATATTGTGTTCTGCTTGTGATTAGTTGTGTAGATAATAGAAGTTGATAAGTAGTGAAGTAGGATAGTTGTGAAGATAGGTGTGAAGTAGAAGATTGGTGTGTAGAAGATAGTTGTGAAGAAGATTGGTATGTAGTATATTGGTGTGAAGAAGTTGTGTAGAAGGTGTGTTCAAGTTGTGAAGTTGTGTGGTGTGTAAGGTTTTCTCCGCCAAAAGGGAGTTTGTTGACATAGTGAAGAAAACTCTCGAGTAGGTGACTCAGGGAGTGGAGTAGGAACAAGGAAGGTGTCCTTGTAGCCGAACCACTATAAATCCTTGTGTTGTGGTTTGATCTTTCTAACTCTTCTCATTACTTATTTATTTACCTTTACTATATTAGTTTTGTTAGTTAGTTACCATACAATTGTTCATATAGTGCAAGTATTGAATTCACATAAACTAGAATCGAAGTTTTTAAAACAAACTTGTGTTTATAAATTTAAAAGGACGTAAAACTATTCAACCCCCCCCCCTTCTAGTTTTCCACAATTGGTATCAGGAGCCACGTCTAGAAGATCTTTAAAATATATTGTATTTTAAAACTTGTAACGATCTATGAAATCTGAAAAATATTTAGAAGGGCAATCTATGCAAAGACCACCACTATTTGAAAGTGATGGATTTTTATATTGGAAAAATCGATTCGAAACTTATGTGAAATCAAAAGATCTAGATCTTTGGCATATTATTACCAATGGTGATTTTTTACCTATTCAAAATAACCCCGAAACTAAGAAAGATGAAATCGTACCTTTTGAAAAACAAAATGATGATTTAAAAAGAAAACTTGCTAAAAATAATGAAGCAAAAATGGTTATTTACAATGCGCTACCACGTAAAGAGTACGAAAGGATCTTTATGTGTGAAACCGCAAAAGAAATTTGGAACTCTTTGTTAATAACCCACCAAGGTAATAATCAAGTCAAAGATAACAAAATAGATCTACTTGTTCAACAATATGAGCAATTCACGATTCCGGAAGAGGAATCAATTGATAATTCTTTTGCTAGATTTAACACCATAATCATAAGTTTAAAAGCACTTTATGAGAATTTCTCTAGTAAGAATTTTGTTAGGAAGTTTCTTAGAGCTCTTCACCCAAAATGGCGAGCTAAAGTGACGGCTATTGAAGAATCGAAGAATTTGTCAACGCTACAACTTGATGAATTAATTGGTAATTTAAAAGTCTACGAAGCTATAATAAAGAAGGACTCCGAAATGGTTAAAGGGAAACGAGAGCAAAGCAAGTCAATCGCCTTGAAAGCTAGAAAGGAATCCAACAACGAAGATAGCTCATCTTCCGAAAGTGAAGACGAAGAATATGCCATGGCCGTAAGAGATTTCAAGAAATTCTTCAAAAGGCGAGGAAGATTCGTTAGACTACCACACGATGAAAGAAGAACATCTCAAAAGAATAATGATGACAAGTATAGCAAGAATGAAAGAAAATGTTTCAAGTGTGGTGATCCGAATCACCTTATTGGAAAATGTCCAATGATGACAAGAGATCAAAATCAAAGAGCGTTTGTTGGAGGTGCTTGGAGTGATAGCGATGAAGATGAGAAAGAAACAACAAAGGAAGAAAAGTGTCACATGGCTAAAACATCAAGTGAGGTACATTCCGAAACCGAATATTTTAGTGATGAAAATTTATCATTAGATGAAAAAGACTTAGATAGTGAATACAATAGATTATGCAAACTAAGACAACACGTTATGGCTAAAAACAAATCACTAAAATACATAAATAACCAATTAGAAAATAAAGTACTTGAACTAAAAATTAAAATACATCAACTTGAGAAAGGTAAAGAAACTTTTGAAGAATGTAAATCATGTCAAGCACTTAGAAGTGAAAACAACAAACTTAAGGAAGAAATTTGTAAACTTGATAAATTTGAAAATAGTAGTAACTCACTTAGTAAAATTATAAGTTTTCAAAGAATATCCGGAGATAAAACCGGTCTAGGTTTCAACTCAACCGAAGCCTCAACAAGTGAAGTTAAAAATGTTAAATTTGAAAGCAAACTTAAGGAACTAAAACCTTCAAAATCTAATCCTGAGTATATACTCATAAATGATAAGAAAATACATCTAGCTAGTAATGAAGAAATAAAACCATTTTATAAACCATCTTTAAAAACCGAAGTAGGATCGTCCAAAACTAAAACAAGATCTAAAACACCACCACCTAGGAAACCGAATAATTCTTACCCTAGACCTAAAACACCTCAACCAAGAGTAAACCAAAGTAGACAAAACTTTAACAATAATCAACAAATGTGAAACTTCAATCCATGGGGAATGTTTCCACCATATATGCACCCAAGTCAAATACAAAACATGTTCGGGACAAACAACTTTGGTCAAATGAGACCATGGGAACCAACGTGAAAACTTTCGCCATTCATACATGGAAATCTTTGATGTCACCCCGTGTTCGGACTTTCCTTTGAAGATTTTGAAGTTTGACGCATTGAAGACGAAAGGTACACATTTTCTTTTATTTCCTTGTAAACAAATGCATGCTTAGTTTAGAATCTAGCTTTTATGTGATTTTGATTGGTTCATTATTCTCTCTAGTCTTTACTTCTATACATATATATACTTATTTACTTATACTATATCTAAATATATATATATATATATATATATATATATATATATATATATATATATATATATATATATATATATATATATATACACTTAGCTATATCTAGGATCTTATAACCTAGAAAACTCATTTGTTGATTTTCTAGAACTAGAAATTGTTCGTTTACGAACCTTTTCTTTTCCCCATTTGCCTTATTGAACTTTAATGTTCAAACAACACTCATGCTGATGAAGAGAGATGAGTCGAAAAATCTATGGATGAAACAAACTCCCGGCTTCCGTTGCATTCGTCTCCTTCCTTTATTCTCGTCTTATAAGCCCATACTATATATATATATATATATATATATATATATATATATATATATATATATATATATATATATATATACTTATGAACCTTTCACAACGTTCTCGCGTACTTGACAACTTGATAAATTTCATCCGAAATGATCAAGAAAATTTAATTGGCAAATTGTCAATTAAAAGTGTCAAGTAATTCCTTTCGTGCGAATACCCTCCAACGTTTTTTTGATTAAATATAAATCTAATACATACATATGAATAATTTTTTTGCTCTTTCCAGAAACCAAAAATCTCAAAAATCGAATTTTGGAGGGCGGCCCCCTTAATGTTTAAGGGGACCGGCCATCTGATAGCTCAAACCCGTTTTTCTCCTTTTTCCTTTTGCCAAACACTCCACTTTTTCATACCTTCCTTCCCTTGCTTCTGCTGTGACGAAAAATAACACCCAAAAACCTCTCAAATCACTTCCAAATCACATAATTCGGGTTAATTCGCAAAGGGAAAATTCATCTAACACAATCACCATTACATATTGTAAGTTTTTCATAACACATTTCATCTAATTTCATCTTATTTGATCATACTCATGATTATGCATGTTTTATAGAATTCGTCAAATTTCATAATTTCTTTCGAATTAAGCCTTAAAACTTCATAACCAAATGCTTCCCCTAGGATTAGGATGATTGATCAACACTAGAAACTAGTTATTATATACTATCATGTCGAAAATTTTTGAAAAAAAAATGTCATACACTCCTTTTCAAAATTTTAGTAAACTTATTGTTGAATAATGATTTGAAAATGTGTTAAAACTAATCACATTATACTTGTGTAACTTGTAAAACTTGAAATTACATTTTTCGACTAAGAAAAATTATTTTGGTTCACAATATAGGGGTGTTTGGATTATGTCCAAATAATATCAAAACATAGTCATTATAATTTTTATAAAACTTTGTTATAATTATAAACCTTAAAATTGCTAATCGAACTCGTCAAGATATATAATTCATATATATATTGACATACTAGGGGTATAAGTCAATAGTTAAGGAAGCGTTTGGTTTATTACTAAAAATGACATTTTTAAGTAAAAATACAAACCATTTTTTTTCAAAAACAAATCACATGCATAAGAAACTCGCAAGAAATAGCTAGTTTTACAATCTAATGTAAATCTAGTAAATTTCATGATATATTAAGATGTTTAAAGGGGCGTTTGGATTTGTCCATAACTACTCATTAAACATCGTAAAGTATATCTAGAACGAGTTAAAAACAATATTAAGGAACATAGTAATCTACTTCTTAGGATTAGTAACGAAGTATGTTTACGTTCCAACATAAGCCTTAACAATTAACATATACTTTTATCTTTCTTTATATTTATTTTGGTCTTTTTGTATTGTTGATGTGTTTAGGTGAAAATGCCCAAAGCAACTACCGAAGATCTTTCTCACACTAAAAACTACATTCCTAAAGTTTCCCAACTCCCTACCACATCTCCTTCCATTGGACTTATCTATCGTCAAATTGAAGATAGAAATATTCATGAGGGACGTGTAGTAGATCTTGCTTTTGCTCAATCCGAGTACATAAATCGCTTGTTTTCAAGCATCAACTTCAATTGTCTTTATGAAATAAATGAACCTATCATTCCTCGCTTCATAATGGATTTCTATAGCCAAGTCACCGTCCAAGCCAATGATCTTGGTTTCATCACCATCTCTTTCATGACTCAAAATGAATTTATCACCCTAACTCTCGAACAATTTGGTCATATCCTCCAAATTCCATTTAGAGGTCAAGCCGTTTTCTCAAACGAGTGGGACCTCGAATCTCTTAATCGCTATCGACCAACCTTCGGTCCCTATCTCGACGAAATTCCTCATCCCGACGAAATTCGTCAAATCCTTGGTGTGGACCGTGCCACCACAAGCCGAAAAATTAAATCCAAAAACGTTCAAATCTCTCCATACCAACTTCTCCTCAAAGAATTAAGCCCCCACATGAAGCGTTGGGACGAACTCATTCGTGAGAATGCGTTTGGTACCGAAGGTCACCGGGACCATCTCCCGGCGTGCCTTGCTCACATGTTGTATTGTATAGCTGTCGAAAAGTCGTACAATTTGGCCTACTTCTTCATCAAACGGATTGAGTGTGCTAGAAAAACTCCCAAAGCCAATCTTCCATATGGAATGTTCCTCACTCGTCTCTATCGTCATGTTATCGAGTACTACCCCGATCTTGACAATAGTATCTATGAGTCCATGTACCCCACTCTACGTCCTCTCGCTCTAAAACAAGCTCACGAACTCGAAGTGACAAGGGTAAATCTCGTCGTCATAGCTTTCATGGATCATCCTCAAGGCAAGACGATGACGATGAGGAGGAAAACATCCATGATGCTAGTACCCCTTCGTTTTCTGAGTTCGTTGACAAGTTAGGGGATCTTGACTATCCCGAGTATTCTACCCCATCAACTAGTGATCAAAACAAAGAAGTGCTTCATGAACGAACTACCGAGATGCTTAGAAGACAAAAGAGCTTGCACGAAGAAGTTAGAGGTGGCTTCAAATCTATTGGAAATACTTTGAAGGGTATCTTCGGGAAGAAAAAGAAATGATATGCTTGGACTATATTTGTTAAACAATATTTAATTTTTATGTCTTGTATGCTATTTATCCGAAGAATGATCGGAAGTACTTGTTATTTGGATATTTGTTTAGGATGCTAACTTGATTGCTTTTAAATATATGCTTTTTAATGCATGCTTTTCTTAATATATATATATATATATATATATATATATATATATATATATATATATATATATATATATATATATATATATATATATATATATATATATATATATGTTTGCATGATTAGTTAATGTTTATATAAATATATGACATGCATGCTTTCTAGTAGACCAAAACAAATGTGAAATGTCCAAATAGAGCTTGCTGCAAATATAAAACAAAACATAACATCTTTCCAGAAATTTTTGAAAATTTTGGTTTCTGGGTCGTCAGATGGGCGGCCCCCTTAAAATTAAGGGGACCGGCCTCCATTTAAGGGGACCGGCCATCTGGAACAGTTTTTACACTGTTTTCTTTTGCATCTTGTGATCCCTTTTGCTAGTCCCAGCTACCATTTCCCTTAAAAACTAAACTGATTTTGGAATATAACATTACAATTTCAAATTAATTCCACTTCTAAACATGTTTTCCCACTATATAATCTCCATGCATGTTTAATTCACATTCCATCATCCTCAAACATTCATCAACCATCATCATGTCATCACCAAGAACCATCTATTCAAACAATGCCAAGAAACAAAAACTTGTCATCATTCCACCCAAACAACTCTTCATTGACCTTACAAATGAAGACAACACCACTCCATCTCCACCACTTCAATGTTCATCTCCTAGTGCACCAAATGCACCCTCCAAAACACCTTCAACAAATGGAAACTCCACTTCCTCCATACCATCCACTTCATCCATAAATGACTACATCAACACCCACTTATCTCCTCCAAGAATTGATCAACCATCACAACCTACCAATGAGAACACATCTCTTGCACTCACTCTCTCATTATCACCATTAACACCTCTTGATGCACATTTCTCATCATCTCCTATCAACCCACCAACCTATAACTCCATCCCATGGAGCTTACTTGAAGCTCATGGAGACATTTGCCTTTGTTGCATTCACAACCGAACAATTGTGTTCGGATTAAGAGATGAGATCCAATACATGTTTTCTCATATTGAAAACATGTTGCATCAACCACAAACAACAAACACAACACCTCCACCACCATCAACAAACACACCTCCACCATCACCATCTCCATGTTCACCACCCATTCCTCCCAATTAAACATGCTTGGTGTTTCACAAATAAAATTGTGTTAAACCTTTTTGGATGGCAAAGCTCTAGAGAGGACTCTCATGTTTGAGACTTGGTCTTTTATTTTAGTGATGATTCTAAGCCTTTAAGGCTTTTGTTAGTTGCATTACTTGTTAAGGTTGTTAATGTAATGCTTGATGTAATTTTTTTTAATGTTATGGTTATGTTTGGTTTTTACTCTTGCATGCTATATACATATATATGTTGCTTGCCACTAAATATTTTTGCAAGTTATCCATATCTCGATTCCTTTTGGCCTCAAAACGAGGGGGAGTATACTTCGAGGGGGAGCTTACATTAACATGGGATAACCTTTTTGATGCTAACAAAAAGGGGGGAGAAGTGATATAAACTCACAATAATACTTGAATATATACTAATTTTTTATTAATGAGTTTAAATTTTGTAATCATCAAAAAGGGGGAGATTGTTGACATAAATAATGTGTGAAAACGTTATTCATATCTTTCGATATCTCTATATTTTGACGATCACAAAATGTAAAATCGTCAATCGTATAATTACTACGTAAACAAGTATTAAGCTAGTTTATATCACTATATCCAACTTAATCACTTAAGGTATGGATAAACAAGTGCTTAATACAACTCATGATCAAAGAGGTATTTAATTAACTAACACAAAGTTTATTTAATTATATAAACATATTATATATTTTTGAAAAATACTTTTGGTAATTAAGAAAAATGTTTTATTCATACTAAATATATGAATTCAAATTTTTAACCAAAATCAGTTAGTTTTTCACCAAATAAACTTTCCCCACTAAAAGACAAGGATTCTGGCCGTTTCAGCTGGGCGGCCCCCTTAATTATAAGGGGCGGTCCCCTTAATATTAAGGGGGGCGGCCTTGATTTAAGGGGACCGGCCACGCTCCTCTGTCAGAATCTTTTGCCTATAAATACCACCTTAATTCTGGAATTTTTCCCCACCTTTTGCACGAAATTTTCAGATCTATAACTCTCTAAACATCCTCTAAAACCCTTTGATCATTAGTATATTAATCATTGTTTCAAGTGATTCAATCCCTAATCATCCATTCTCATTCAAAGTGCAAAAGAAGAACACTCTCTCTACAACCAAGCTCAAGAAGTGTTGAAGAATAGTTGTGCATAGTGTATATATATATTCATTTGTGAATATTGTGTTCTGCTTGTGATTAGTTGTGTAGATAATAGAAGTTGATAAGTAGTGAAGTAGGATAGTTGTGAAGATAGGTGTGAAGTACAAGATTGGTGTGTAGAAGATAGTTGTGAAGAAGATTGGTGTGTAGTATATTGGTGTGAAGAAGTTGTGTAGAAAGCGTGATCAAGTTGTGAAGTTGTGTGGTGTGTAAATTGGTGTGTAAGGTTTTCTCCGCCAAAAGGGAGTTTGTTGACATAGTGAAGAAAACTCTCGAGTAGGTGACTCGGGGAGTGGAGTAGGAACAAGGAAGGTGTCCTTGTAGCCGAACCACTATAAATCCTTGTGTTGTGGTTTGATCTTTCTAACTCTTCTCATTACTTATTTATTTACCTTTACTATATTAGTTTTGTTAGTTAGTTACCATACAATTGTTCATATAGTGCAAGTATTGAATTCACATAAACTAGAATCGAAGTTTTTAAAACAAACTTGTGTTTATAAATTTAAAAGGACGTAAAACTATTCAACCCCCCCTTCTAGTTTTCCTCATATATCTAACAATCTTAACAGGTTTTGAGGTCAAATAAAGATTATGCTATATCCATTCCTAACAACTAGCTGTTAAGGGGTTTGGATACCTAAGTTGACTTTTTTACAAGTAGAACTACCAATTTAAGGCTTCAACTACTCTAATTTGACTCTAAAAGGGAAACCTAAGCTGACTTTACACACTAAAGGCCACAAGAACTTAGTGTATACTGATAATCCAAACACCCCTTAACCCTGCTGTTTTCAGAGATTTTCAAAGTAACATGTGAGATTAACAATTACTCTTGACTAATTACTTTATAATAATCAACAATCAATTCAAATAAGAAGAGAAGCATAACGATTAACTATAATCAACAAGTAACATGAATTATGACCAACATATGAGTTAACACCTACTTGACATCCAATGCTAGGTGTGCTGAGAACTAGAAACCACAAGAACCACCTACTGTCCCCCATGGGACTCTAAACCAATCTTCATTGATGCTTCTGCTACTCTCTTCTTCTTCATTCCCTTTCTTCCATTCCTTTTTTTTTTTTTTTTTGAGTTTTGAATATATTTTTCCCTTTTTCTTTTCTTTTCTAGTTTTTTTTTTTTATTTTCTTTTTTTTTTTTTTTTTTTTTTTGCTTTCAAATAACTTAAACAAGTTTAAGAAGGATGTTGAGACTACTAGTGACGCAATTTAAGTGAGAATAGAAACAATTCGAATTTTGCAATGAAAATGGAAATTACTTTAAACTTAAACAAAACTTAGATTAACTTTGATAAACTGAAGTACAAGTGAAAACTAAGAACATTTAAAGAGAAAATACAAGAAAAGGGATGCCTTATGATGCCTTACAATGATCCTATTTATACTAAAAATGTGGTAGGTACACATTTTGCCTTCTTGTCTTCATACTCTGGAATTAGGGCATCCACAACACTTCCTGGGACCTTGTGATCAAATCCCAGCCTTCCAATTGTCTTCAACTTAATCCTAGCCTTTGAACTCAGTCTTGGCGCCAAAACAGTTGTGGATTGCCAACGTGGCCTGCTGGTAGGTATGCAATTGTGAGTGTGAGGAGGGTTGTAGTGGGATTGGGGAATGGAGTGGAGAGGACAAAGTATGAGGGTATGTGAAGATGGTGATGGGAGGTTATGGCGGGATTTGATTCACGGGTGTGGTTTTGGGGAGGGAGATGAGACAGAGATGGGGATGGTTGACTTGGTCAACAAATACGTTTTTAATATTAAAACGTATTAGACTTTGGGTGGGCTTAGGGAAGGTTTTGGGCCATATGGTGAGTTTGGTGTTGTAATTGGGCCAGAGATTAGGATAGGCTGGGGGTGTTGTTTGGGTTTGTGTTTGGTTTTGGGTATTAAGGATATCCGTTTGGTTTGTAGCTTATAAAATCCCAAGGACCAAACTTGTAAACTTGCAGAAACATGAGGGCTGGTTTTGTAAATATCCCCAAGTCATCAAAAGGACCAAACCTGTCAAGTTAGATAAATCAAAGGACCAAAAACAATTTTTCCAAATTTGAAATACTAAGGACCAAACTTGCCAGTTTGCCAAAGTACAAGGACCAAATGTGTAACTTTTTGAAAACTTTTTACCCAAAGATCATTTGTGTTATCACTTGACTTTTAAAGAGTTTGGGTTGACTTTTCTTTAAAATAAATGCTCAGGGACTAGTTTTGTTAAATGTTGAAAGTTGGGGGACTGAAACTGCCAATTATGCAAATTTTGTTCGTTTTTCGTTTGTTTTCACTCGTTTTGCATCAGAAACATATGAAACACGATCTTTGGGATTTTCTTCGTATTTTGGTACATTTTTTAGTGTTTTTTAAACGTTTTGCAGTTCAGATTTGACTAAAAATGATGAGTATTTACACACTCATCAATCCCCCACACTAAACTATTGCTAGTCTCTAGCAATCTTTTTGAGAAAAATTAATGGATTTAAAGTCTTTTTACCAAAAGCCATCACTTCTGGAGTAGCCGAATGTTTGGGTTCAAGTAAGAATTATGGTCCATCCGATAACCATGTGATTTTTAGCAAACCACCAGCGTTCAACGGTTTTGATTTGTCTTTACCAGAAGCCGTTTGCTTCTGGACTAGCCAACAGTCAACATCTTGGTGAGTTGATTACCAATTATGGTTTTTCCACTTCCTTTACCACAAGCCATAATCTTGCGGGCTAGCCAACTCATTTACGATTGAGGATATGGCGAGTTGAGGTACCATACAATTTTGGGCAAATTGCAAGCCATCAACGGGTTTGAGCTATCTTTACCAAGAGCCGTTTGCTCCTGGATTAGCCAATCCTTTTGTCGTTTAGACAAGGCGGATTGATAACCACAAAAAATTTGAAATAAAGTGAATTTTGTTTTTTTTTTTTGGCCAAAAACGGGGGTACTAGACTGTATAATTTGATAAAATTCGCTAGAATTTTCCCCTCCCCCACACTTAGAATTGAATATTGTCTTCAATATTCAAAGTCCTGGCTATTATGCCGAATCTTTGAACGAAAGAAGATAATATTAGAAGCTAACTGTGGGAACGTCATTTTGCATTTTTCACTTTATTTGTACAAACACACATTTATTTTTGAAGATATATACATCGCAAATAGCTGTAGGGGTGGCCACTCCCCCACACTAGGGTGTTAGAAAGTAGAAAGAAATCAGAGACATGGGTGAAAACCCATGTTATTGCTACTGTTTTTGTTTATCGAGTCGCTAGTTTGACTCAATCCCCAAATTCATTGGTCCATGGGGAAAGTTTGGAGGTCCGGGACAATTGGTGGTATGTCCCCCCCAAAATAAAGTTTCAACAGATGCCCATTTACTTTGAAATTTGGACGGTCATTTTGAGATAACTCGACGGTACCATAAGGAAAAACTTTGGCAACGGTGAAAGGTCCAGTCCAGCGGGTTTTAAGCTTACCCAAAAATATCTTTAATCTAGAGTTAAAAAGAAGGACTCGGTCACCAACGTTGAAAACGCGGTTCTTGAGTTTGGTATCGTGGATCTTCTTTATTTTCTCTTTATAGATTAAAGAGTTTTCGTAAGCTTGATCACGAAGTTCATTTAGTTCATTGAGTTGAACTTTCCTATGATCACCCGCAGACTTGAGATCGAAATTGGCATTCTTCAAAGCCCAATAAGCCTTGTGCTCAAGGTCAATCGGTAGATGACATGCTTTTCCATACACGAGCTTATAAGGAGTACACCCGATGGGTGTTTTATAAGCCGTGCGAAAAGCCCATAGAGCGTCATCTAACTGTCCGACCAAGAGGCACGGTTTTCCCCTACAGTTCTTTCAAGAATTCTTTTCAAACCACGGTTTGAAACCTCCACTTGCCCACTTGTTTGTGGGTGATAAGCGGTAGCAAGTCGGTGAGTGACACCATACTTGAGCATGACTTTTGCAAATTGCTCATTGCAAAAGTGAGTACCGCGATCGCTAATGATAGCGCGGGGAGTTCCAAACCTAGAGAAGAGAGATTTCAAAAACTTTACAACTACTCGGGCATCGTTGGTTGGTTGAGCTTTTGCTTCGACCAATTTTGACAAGTAGTCAACGGCCACGAGTATGTACTTGTTCCCTTGTGAAGACGGGAACGGACCCATAAAGTCTATGCCCCAAACATCAAAGATCTCACAAACTTGGATGACATTTTGTGGCATTTCATCCCGTTGTGTTATCTTTCCTTGACGTTGACACGAGTCGCAATATTTGACTAGGTCATGGGCGTCTTTGTAAATAGAGGGCCAATAAAAACCGGATTCAAAAACTTTTCGAGCGGTGTAGTTCAGGCCATGATGTCCCCCGGTCGGTCCATTATGACAAGCCTTAAGGATTTCCATGGCTTCTTAGCCATGAACACACCTTCGAATAACCTGATCCGTACAGATCTTAAACAGATAGGGATCGTCCCAAAAGTAATGATTCACATCTTTGAAAAATTTGCTCTTTTGGTGGGACGACATCCCTTTAACAACGAAATTCCCCACATGGTAGTTTGCAAAGTCGGCAAACCATGGGGTACTAGAATCACCACGAGAGGAAATCACATTAAGTGTCTCGAGAGGAAATATTTCATTTATTTCCTTTTTCTCAAGGACACCTTGATGAGGATTTTCCAATCGGGAAAGATGGTCAGCAGCGAGGTTCTCGGCTCCTTTTTTATCACGAATGATGATATCAAATTCTTGTAGGAGGAGAACCCAACGGAGCAATCTCGGCTTTGCATCTTGCTTGGCAAAGAGATATTTGAGAGCCGAGTGATCCGTATACACTATGCATTCAGTCAAGATCAAGTATGGCCGAAACTTCTCAAACGCATACACCACGGCTAGTAATTCTTTTTCCGTTATGGTGTAGTGAGCTTGAGCTTCGATCAAGGTTTTGCTTGCATAATGAATCGGCTGAAAATGCTTGGTTTTTCGTTGCCCCAAGACCGCACCTATGGCAAAGTCACTTGCATCACACATAAGTTCGAAAGGTAGGTCCCAATCGGGGGCAACTAGAATTGGTGCCTCGGTAAGCTTTTTCTTGAGAGTTTGAAAAGCTTCGATGCACTCATCGGAAAAGATAAACGGAGTCTCTTTTTCAAGAAGTCGGGTCATAGGCCTAGCTATCTTCGAGAAATCTTGAATGAATCTACGATAGAAGCCGGCATGACCCAGAAAACTCCGAACACCTTTAACAGTAGTGGGAGGAGGAAGCTTAGCAATGACATCGATTTTAGCTTTATCAACCTCAATCCCACTCTTAGAAATCTTATGGCCAAGGACAATTCCTTCCTTGACCATGAAATGACTTTTCTCCTAATTTAGACTAAGATTGGTGTCTTCACACCTTTGAAGCATTTTGTCTAAATTGGCGAGACATGATTCGAATGAATTCCCAACGAACGAAAAATCATCCATGAAGACCTCCATTGTTTTCTCGATCATGTCGTGAAAAATGGCCATCATGCATCTTTGAAACGTGCCCGGAGCATTGCACAAGCTAAAAGGCATGCGTCGATAAGCAAATGTTCCATATGGACACGTGAAAGTCATTTTTTCTTGATCTTGAGGATCGATGGGAATTTGGAAATTACCCGAAAAACCATCAAGGAAACAATAGTATTCGTTTCCCGCCAATCTTTCAAGCATTTGATCCATGAAAGGTAGAGGAAAGTGGTCTTTACGGGTGGCGTCGTTCAATTTTCGATAATCAATGCAAACGCGCCAACCCGTTACCAATCGAGTAGGAATTAACTCATTATCATCATTTTTTACAACCATTATGCCACCCTTCTTGGGCACACAATGAACGGGACTCACCCAAGGACTATCAGAGATAGGGTAAATCAAACCGGCATCAAGAATTTTTATGACCTCTTGCTTGATAACCTCGTGAATTTTAGGATTTACCCTTCATTGTTGTTGAACCGCCGGTTTAAAGTCATCCTCCATCAAAATTTTGTGCATACAAAATTCCGGGTTAATACCCTTGATGTCGGAAAGTCTCCAAGCGATGGCTCGCTTGTGTGACTTTAAAACCTTGAGAAGAGCGGTTTTGTTTTCCTCATTCAAGTCTTTAGCAATTATGATGGGAAACTTATCGTCACCCTCCAAAAATGTGTACTCGAGATGAGGCGGAAGTTCCTTGAGTTCGACCTCAGGAAAGTCATCAGTTTTTTCAACATCTTTGACTTCCATGTTATGAAGTTCTTTTGGAGGAAGAGATGATGGATCATCATTAAGCAACTTCTCAAGTAGAAGTAAGTCTTCCTCGGGATTGATAGAATCATGATCAACATGAGAATCACATGAAAAACAAGCTTCAATTTCTTCCAAAATGAAGTCACCTCCCAGAAATGGAGTAAGAGCGGGGGGAGAGACATCAATGGTAGAATTGATTGATCCTTGCACATTTAACACTTCTTCAAAATGGTCATCGCATGCAAAATCGATGACATCAAGTCGGTTAATTTCTTCTCGTTCAAGTTCGAGAAGATCTTTTGAAGTGTTTTCAATGTTAATGACTGATGAGTGCTTAATCACTCATCCTTTTTAGACCCAAAATCAGACCAAATACACTAACTACTAACCAAAAATGCCAAGAGAATGCATGTTTTTGTATTTGTGTATGTGCAGGTACGGATATGAGAAAAATGAACAAAAACAAAGCAAAACCGACAAAAACGAGCACGAGATTGGAAAAAGGTCAAAAGCCAAAGCCGGGGAAGCAATACGACAAAACAAAGCTCAAATTGTCAATAGAAGTCCTTAGGAATTCATCAAAGTGCAAATTTAGTCCCTGGTCAAAGTTTGAGAATTTGGCAACTTCAGTCCCCGCATTTTTAGAAAATGACAAAAGAGGTCCCTGGAAGAAATATTTAAAGAAAAATCAGATTTGATCCTCCATGATTCAAAAAGTGACAAGAAATACCCTTTGAATAAAGTTTGAATAAATTACAGATTTGGTCCCTACATTTTCAGATAATACACAATTGGTCCTTGCCTGACAAAAAAATACTACTCTTATAATACAACCGGATCCATTTAATCCTTCTAACAAGCCCACCAAAGCCCAACACACAAGCCCACCTCCCTTAATAAATTACCCCAACCCGGCCTGCTGTTACCCCGGTCAACCCATCCAAGAATCGGTCAAACCTCTTTTAATATTAAAACAAACAACCCCAATCAAAAACCCCGCCCCCTAAATTTACCTCACCCAGATAATAACCACTGTTCCTATGAACCCTAACTTTCACCCACCTCAAATTACCCCACTTAACAATAATTTACCCAATCATTGGGGCTTCTAGAACGTCAGGGAATGTTATGACGCGTGGACCAATGAGCTATTACACGGAGGATTAGTCTCAATCACTCAATCAATCCAAGGGCTCAAAATCAAGCGTGGGAATGAAGGGATGATCAACGGATTTAAATGCACTCAAAGAAACACAAGATGGTATGGATTGCCAGCCTGGATATCCAAGACCTCACCTCTCATCAGCTATATAAGCACCCATCCTCACTCACATGTATTTTGTCCAATTTTTCATGTTTTTAGAAAGATTTTGATCAATTTAATTTTCTTGTCATTTAAATTTAAGCATTCAATTTCAGTATTATTGTAATTTTCATTTCAAGCCTTGTATTAAAATTCCTTTTATCAATATAATTCAAGTTTGTTGTCAGCTTATTGTTCTATTTACTTTAGCTTAATATTTTTTTACTTTATCAATAATTTTAGTTTGAGTTAATTTCTTTATTAAAATTCTGTTTCTGTTTATCACACATAAAAAAAAATAATAAAAAATATATAAAAATAAAATAATAAAAAAAATAGTTTGTAGTGAAAATTGTTTGGATTTTATTCATTGTTCAAAAATCTCAAGTAAGCAAAGGAGTAACTGAGAGCTTAGTAAATAAGCCAGCTTATTCATTGGATAAGACAGCCAAAAAGGAGCGTTTGGCCTGTCACAAAGACAGGCTGTGTGGGAGTCCCTCTCTGTTGGGCTGAAAGGGTGTTAGTAAGTTTTCATGTTTAATTTTTAAAAAAGCTTAATTTAGATTAGCAGTATAATTCTGTTAGTTATGGCTTATTTTTGTTTTGATTTGATTTTTGCAATCATAGTTTAGCTTGATGTTCATTTTCAGTTTGAATTGAGTAAGTGTACTACTGTTTCATTGTCTGAGTCGCTATTTTAGATCTGCATTTTTGTGTTCTGTTTGTTAGTTGCTGGATATTAGTGTTGATACTGCTTCTAGTATTGTAGCTACATCTAATTTGATAATTGGTTCAGTGGTTAACAGCTTCTATTCTCAGTTGGTATTGTTATGTAATGAATTAAGGGGTGTTTGGATAAGTTTGATTCTGCTAGTTCTTGTAGGGTTATTGTTACAGAAATTGCATGTTCTGATCTCTTTAGGTTTATTTGAGCTAAATTGAACATAAAATTTGGTAGGTTTAGAGTAAAAAGTCAAAAGTAGATTTTAGGTGCATTCTAGTTGTAGTACTGTTGCTGCAGCCTTAAATATAAGTCCATCATAATCAAACTTAGATTAATTAATCTTAAAACTAGCTTAGAATTACATTCAGAACAAGTGTTGATCTGTGGTAATTGCATTAAGTCAAAGTTAGGCTGCAACTAAAAAGTCCAGGTCTTGAGTTGAACCTGCTTGGACAAGGTCTGATCTCTAGGGTAAATTACTAGGTGAATCAAGTTTGGATTATGCATTTGTAATCTTAGGTTGTTAGTTTATTATAATAAAGTGAGTGAGCTCAGTTTAGATTTAATTTGGTCCCCTGAAATTAAGCGTGAAATCTGCTATTGACCTTAAGCATTGCCCTGCTTTTAGATTTATCACTTACAAGCCCAACTTTGGAAGCCTTTATCTAGCAGGATACTTGATCTTATGATATGATTTTTGGCTTTATGAAAAGCTAGTTGTACTGGCTTGTTGGCTCCTTTCTTCATTTGCCGTTTAGAACCTTCTTAGACAGCTTATTAGGCCGGTATAATGAGTAGTTGGAGCATGATCTGTTTCTAGATTTAGGCCTGTAATTGAGTTCTAGTGTTTGATATCTGAGTTTGATTTCTCATCTGAGTATCATTTTGTTGCTAGAATCTATTTCAGGTTGATTTTTGGCCTCTTGCTTTACTGTTTGGCTTCCGGCTTATTTACTTATTACTCATTTGCACTGTTTGAACCCTTATCTGTGTTCCTAAGTTACCTTTAGTCTTCAAACTGTTCCATTCAGCTTATTAGAGTCTAAGAACCACTTGGTCAAAGTTTGGTCAACTCTGGATAAGGAGTGCTTAATAATAAGCACTCCAAATAAGCTGTTTTCAAGCTTATCAGCACTTTTCTGCAATATTTTCTTTTCAAAATTTTTTCTCAAGTTTATTTTATTATTTTAGATTTTCTGTAATTTTTTCAAATTTTTCTAAGTCCATTTACTATTTTTCTTATTTTATTTTCATTTTTAATCAAAATTTAATACTTTTTAATTAATAAAAAATCCAAAAAAATATGAAAAAGCCAAGAAAAATCCAAAAATATTTTAGAAAATTATTTTTAGTTATTTTAGAATTTTCAAAATTTATTTTGCATTTTTTCTCATTTATTTTGAATTTATTTTGAATTTTAATTAGATTTAATAGTTTTTAATTTCCAAAAATTACATAAAAAGCCAAAAAAATTAGTTTTTAGTTTTAAAATTACTTTTTAGTTATTTTATAATTTTCAAAATTTTATTTTCATTTTTCCCAATTTATTTACATTTTTTTTAATTTTTAATTAGTTAAATAGATTTTAATTCATAAAAAATTAATAAAAAATCAAAAAAATATTTTTCTTTTTCTCAAAATTTTCTTTAATTATTTTTAATTTTTGAAAATTATTTCCAAGTCCGTAGGAGTAGCGTAGCTTAAAAGTCGCGTTTTATTTCGTACGTTAACGTTTGTTTTCCGTTTTAGCTTACGTTTTTCGTTTCTACGTTACGTTTCTAGTTGCTTTACTTGAATTATATGTTTAGTTGATTATTTGTGCTTTATTTACTATTTCATTAGTATAATCTCATTCAAATAACTTTTCAGCGTTTTCACGACACGTTTCACAAATCGGGAATTCGAAATTCCATTCACACCTTTGTTGGGACACGACCCGGGGAAATACTTTCCTAAGCATTTCTTCGGTTAAAAACTATACTATAAAACGATTATGTCAAAAATGGCGCCGCTGTCGGGGAAGGTTGAAGTGAATTTTTCGTTTTTGTTTTTCGAAATTGTGTTTTGAAAACCTTCCTTGTATATATTTTCTCTAAAAAAAAAAAAAAAAAAAAAAAAAAAAAAAAAAAAAAAAATGAAAAATCAAAAACACTTTTCCTAAAGTGTTTTCAAAAATACCAAAAAAAATAATAATAATAATAATAAAGTTACAACCTCGTCTCGACCGGAAGGAAGAGCGTTGTAAACCAAATAAGCTTATCAACATAACAACGCGTGAAATTAGTTGCTAATCGGATTACTTTGATTCTACGACCGAACAAGCGGAAAATACGGAAGCTTTGACATTAAATTGCAAGCTGAAGAGAGATCCATTCTTCTCTCCCGTTCCGTCGCGAGTAGATTTGAAGGAAACGGTTTACGATTAACGTAACGTTTGAAAAACAAAAGAAAATAAAAGTTTTAAGTTTTCGAATTTTGTTTTCTAAAAATTAAAATACAAAAAGATTTTCCTTTTCCATTTTGATTTTCCTTTTATTTGATTTTATGATAATTAAAAACCAAAAATAATCTTCTTATCCTCTTATCATTTGATTCTTCTTCTTTAACCCTCTAAACCGATAATTCTTATGGATCCGACTTGTTTTAATTGTGGAAATTCCTCCGGAGAAGGAGTACTTTGTGAACGGTGTTTTTGCAAAGAATGTAGGTTTACTCGTGGATTTTGTATGTGTTATGCTTCGAAAGCTGAACCCACATTCACATCTGATTATGATCCGAACTTTTCCAATTATTATCACAACGATTTCAACTCATATGAGCAAGTTCCGTACTTCAATAATGAATCGTTTCAAAATGCACCGATTTCACAACAAAACGGTTGTGAGTATTGTGGAGGTCCACACTTTAGCACCGATTGTCAAACAAGGAAACCGTTTCCTAATGACAATTGTTATCACGACCAACCTCCACAATATAACACAATTCTCACGGTTCAGAATGAGATCCTTAAAATGATGACTGCTCAAAATGACTTTAATGAGCAACGTCTAACGGCAATAAAACTTTTTAAAGAGGAAATTCGTAGAAGAGAACAAGTTAACATCATTAAGAATGACAAAAATGAGCTTTATAAAGAAGAAAATTCTACGATTAATCCCACTCCGTCTTGTGAACCTTTAAATGTTGAAGATTGTTCTATGACATCTCTTAACGACCATTTCTTTAAACGAAAGGTTTTTAAAATAAAAATGGAACAACTTTACGTCTCATCAAAAATTGCAAAAATTCGTGTTGATTATGATGAACCATCGGTTCCTACTCCCTCTCCGGCGAGGGAAAAGGAACGAGAAACCAAGGTGACAAAGGACTCGGTACTTTCCGCTGACAATGAAAGTGCTAAATACGTCCAACCTACGGTTGTCCAAGAATCAATTGTTCCTAATCCATCAAGAATTGATCCTAACATTTCTCGATTTACGGTTAAGAGTTTGTCAAACAAACGTGCTGAGCTTAAAACGGTGTTTAAAAGAAACAATTTACCTAATCTTCACGAACAAGAACCGGAGACCATAACGGAAGTGGTGGAAATTCCTAGCTCTGAGAGCACACCACTTGTCCCACCTCCAGATTCTTCAAGATGTTTTTCGAGACTTGAATCAATTACTCCCGATTCTTCTCATCCTTCTCTCACACCAGGTGAGGGAAGTGATCCCGTTTTGGAAAAAGACGATACTTCTCTTGATAACAATGATTCTATTTCGACTGAGATTGTTACGCCGTCAGATCCTTTGGAGCACGAGCTCCAGGATTCTTTACCCGATTTTGAGAAATATGTTTTTGATACGGCTGAAGAAATTGAGTCATCCCCGATTGAAAATTCGATTGATCCTGATGAGTTTTTCTCCGATTCTGACAATGACGATGCTATATCTTGTGGAGACATCGAATATGTTGATGAATTACCTTCTGAGCTCGTCAGCTTAGAAGAAGAGAATGATGAAGAAGTTGAAACGGAAATTCAAGATGAAGTACTTCGTGAAACATTATTGAATGTTAATCTTCTTATTTCTAGGATCGAGGCATTGAAAGATCCTCCGACTTTTTCTCCTATCCCCGATTTGGATAGTGATTTCTTACCCGAGCTTGAAATTTTTCGATTTGAAGAGACGAGTAATGGCAGTCCCACTACTCATGCTTTCTCTCTTTCGGATTATGAGCATTTTGATTTTGAGATCGACTCCTTACTTATTTCCGATAATCCGCCACGTGACCCTCTTTTAGAGGATGTTGATCAATTTCTTGCTGCGGATGACTCGATACCATCGGGTATTGAGAATGATGACGTTCAAAGAAGTATTCTTTCCGATTTACCATCTTCTCGTCCACCGGCGAAACCACCGGATGTAGTTTTGGAATCAGATACGAATGAAGATATTTTTGGAGTGGTGGACGAGACTTATGATGATAATCCTATGCTTGATATTTTACCCACCCAACCCACCCGTGATTCTGAACTTAACTTTGCTTTTACCATCCGGGTATTTCAACCATACTTTTCTTATCCCCTCATTTCTTCACTTTTCCACTCCACCGGGAGTGAGGATACCGTCTTTGACCCCGGCATCTCCGTTTATTTTGTCGGTTGTCCGTTCTTTCTGCTCTCCCCAAGGACGAATTAATTCGGGGATCGAGTCAAGCTCATGTGACTCGGTAATCAAAAACAAGCGCTTCGTGGGAGGCACCCCATGCTTATCCATTTTCATTTTCTATATTTTCTATTTTCTTTAATAACGTGAGGTGAGGGGGGCGACCCTTTCCAAACTCGTGTTTTCGTGGTTGTTTATGAATGTTCAGGAATTTCCTCGAAGTTTGAGGACTCTCGTGCTCGTGGTTTGTCGTTCTCTCCACTCGAGTCTCATCCTTCGCTGCTCTTTCGGAAATTCACCATATCCAAAATCTTATCGACTAACGTTTATCTCTTGGCATACTTAATAAACGGCCTTAGATTTTACGTAGAATTACCCGTACCCTTAAAACATTGAGGACAATGTTTCACTTTAGTCTGGGGGGTGAATCTTCGATTCGATTTGACCTGTACCATCGTCTGGCTGTTAACTTACGCAACTCCGTTTTCCATCAAAATTTTTAATTTTTGTCACCGCCTTATTATGCACAAAAAAAAAAAAAAAAAAAAAAAAAAAAAAAAAAAAAAAATGATGATGTTGAAAAATGAAAAAAAATATATATATATATATATATATATATATATATATATATATATATATATATATATATATATATATATATGAATAATAAGATTTGACACCTTGTTTTGACTTTCCTACCGGCGAGAGTAGAAATAAATGTTCCGACTTGACCGGGCGTGTTGAGCCCTAGCTTGTTTCCCTTAACCAAAATAATCAAAAGATTACGGCTAAGCATCCGCGGATCTCATTACTTGGGATTTTAAATTTGCGGAGATCGAGGAATGATAGAGTTTATTTAGAAGTTTCGTGCTATACACGGATCGCATTACTGGGATTTAAAAAACCCATGAGAGGTACTTGTGGCCTCCTTGTTCCCATAAGCTTGCACACAAATAATAATAGATCTCTAGGTTTAATTAAGGGTATACGGTTTGGGCAATACTTAGTTTTTTCTCGTTCCCAACAAAATCTCTGCATATGGGGGTTTGGTACACATAGGGGTACTGCCAGTGTTACAGTAAAATAGACTATTGCATCTTGCCGGTTCGTAGCCGATGTTGTGATCTTAGTAAAGGCCGTAGGACTCGGGGTTTGGCATATGATTATGAATATCGATAATAATAGTCGAAAGCCAAATAAAAAGGCAGAGGAATCCAAAGCTATAAAAAAGCAGCAGATAGAAATCCAAAGTCATAATAAAGCTCTTACATCTTGACGGCTCATAAACCGTTGACTGTAAAAGAATAAAGGACTAAGGACCAAAGTTTTATTAAAGTGCTTATGATTATGCAAAAATGCCAAGCTTTGACTCCGGGGGTTTCCCTAATAAAAAGTTTCCATTTCGGGTATCAAACATGGTATGTCTCGGTCGTAAATAAAAAGGGAGCCCCTACAAATCGTGTTAAATCAGAGACCTTCATGTGGACCCGATTTCTCTATGCAGGGGTTTTCGAGGGAAAGTTTGGAAACTACTTAGCGTTCAAATTTTGTGCTCTTATCGGACTAACAAATATCGAAACGAGAAAATATGAAGCAATTCATTTCTCACAATTAAAATCTTGAGATACAAAGCTTAGGACTTGGGAACAAGAGGTAATACACAAGTAACTTTTGTGGGCAGTGTTAGCATCTAACTTCTGATCAACAATGATTTCGATTTTACGCTTAGTTTGGGTGCTTGTGAAAAATCAAGGATGACGATTTTTATCTGTATGGTCTCTTCTCTGTTAGAAGTGTTTCTACTCGTTGAACCTGAACATTATCAACAGATAAGAATTGATAATGAAAGTCAAAGCAAACCGTCACATATATAAAAATGAAAAAAGTACAAAAATAGTAGTTGTAGTTGTTATTCATGAAAATCGGAAAACGGAGCATTTTTGAAAATAAATGATTTTACTATCTCTTTTGAACATCATTGCAACTTTACAACGTTAGTAAAGAGAGGTTTTGAAATTATTTATCTTTTAAGCGTGAGGTGATGACATTGCGTGAGTGCACGGCAATACCTTAGTCTGGGGGATTTTGATGAGTGCTTAATCACTCATCCTTTTTAGACCCAAAATCAGACCAAATACACTAAATACTAACCAAAAATGCCAAGAGAATGCATGATTTTGTATTTGTGTATGTGCAGGTATGGATATGAGAAAAATGAACAAAAACAAAGCAAAACCGACAAAAACGAGCACGAGATTGGAAAAAGGTCAAAAGCCAAAGCCGGGGAAGCAATATGACAAAAGAAAGCTCAAATTGTCAATAGAAGTCCTCAGGAATTCATCAAAGTGCAAATTTAGTCCCTGGTCAAAGTTTGTGAATTTGGCAACTTCAGTCCCCGCATTTTTAGAAAATGACAAAAGAGGTCCCTGGAAGAAATATTTAAAGAAAAATCAGATTTGATCCTCCATGATTCAAAAAGTGACAAGAAATACCCTTTGAATAAAGTTTGAATAAATTACAGATTTGGTCCCTACATTTTCAGATAATACACAATTGGTCCTTGCCTTACAAAAAAATACTACTCTTATAATACAACCGGATCCATTTCATCCTTCTAACAAGCCCACCAAAGCCCAACACACAAGCCCACCTCCCTTAATAAATTACCCCAACCCGGCCTGCTGTTACCCCTGTCAACCCATCCAAGAATCGGTCAAACCTCTTCTAATATTAAAACAAACAACCCCAATCAAAAACCCCGCCCCCTAAATTTACCTCACCCAGATAATAACCACTGTTCCTATGAACCCTAACTTTCACCCACCTCAAATTACCCCACTTAACAATAATTTACCCAATCATTGGGGCTTCTAGAACGTCAGGGAATGTTATGATGCGTGGACCAATGAGCTATTACACGGAGGATTAGTCTCAATCACTCAATCAATCCAAGGGCTCAAAATCAAGCGTGGGAATGAAGGGATGATCAACGGATTTAAATGCACTCAAAGAAACACAAGATGGTGTGGATTGCCAGCCTGGATATCCAAGACCTCACCTCTCATCAGCTATATAAGCACCCATCCTCACTCACATGTATTTTGTCCAATTTTTCATGTTTTTAGAAAGATTTTGATCAATTTAATTTTCTTGTCATTTAAATTTAAGCATTCAATTTCAGTATTATTGTAATTTTCATTTCAAGCCTTGTATTAAAATTCCTTTTATCAATATAATTCCAGTTTGTTGTCAGCTTATTGTTCTATTTACTTTAGCTTAATATTTTTTTTACTTTATCAATAATTTTAGTTTGAGTTAATTTCTTTACTAAAATTCTGTTTCTGTTTATCACACATAAAAAAAATAATAATATAAAAATAAAAAAATAAAAAAAATAGTTTGTAGTGAAAATTGTTTGGATTTTATTCATTGTTCATAAATCTCAAGTAAGCAAAGGAGTTACTGAGAGCTTAGTAAATAAGCCAGCTTATTCATTGGATAAGACAGCCAAAAAGGAGCGTTTGGCCTGTCACAAAGACAGGCTGTGTGGGAGTCCCTCTCTGTTGGGCTGAGAGGGTGTTAGTAAGTTTTCATGTTTAATTTTTAAAAAAGCTTAATTTAGATTAGTAGTATAATTCTGTTAGTTATGGCTTATTTTTGTTTTGATTTGATTTTTGCAATCATAGTTTAGCTTGGTGTTCATTTTCAGTTTGAATTGAGTAAGTGTACTACTGTTTCATTGTCTGAGTCGCTATTTTAGATCTGCATTTTTGTGTTCTGTTTGTTAGTTGCTGGATATTAGTGTTGATACTGCTTCTAGTATTGTAGCTACATCTAATTTGATAATTGGTTCAGTGGTTAACAGCTTCTATTCTCAGTTGGTATTGTTATGTAATGAATTAAGGGGTGTTTGGATAAGTTTGATTCTGCTAGTTCTTGTAGGGTTATTGTTACAGAAATTGCATGTTCTGATCTCTTTAGGTTTATTTGAGCTAAATTGAACATAAAATTTGGTAGGTTTAGAGTAAAAAGTCAAAAGTAGATTTTAGGTGCATTCTAGTTGTAGTACTGTTGCTGCAGCCTTAAATATAAGTCCATCATAATCAAACTTAGATTAATTAATCTTAAAACTAGCTTAGAATTACATTCAGAACAAGTGTTGATCTGTGGTAATTGCGTTAAGTCAAAGTTAGGCTGCAACTAAAAAGTCCAGGTCTTGAGTTGAACCTGCTTGGACAAGGTCTGATCTCTAGGGTAAATTACTAGGTGAATCAAGTTTGGATTATGCATTTGTAATCTTAGGTTGTTAGTTTATTATAATAAAGTGAGTGAGCTCAGTTTAGATTTAATTTGGTCCCCTGAAATTAAGCGTGAAATCTGCTATTGACCTTAAGCATTGCCCTGCTTTTAGATTTATCACTTACAAGCCCAACTTTGGAAGCCTTTATCTAGCAGGATACTTGAGCTTATGATATGATTTTTGGCTTTATGAAAAGCTAGTTGTACTGGCTTGTTGGCTCCTTTTCTTCATTTGCCGTTTAGAACCTTCTTAGACAGCTTATTAGGCCGGTATAATGAGTAGTTGGAGCATGATCTGTTTCTAGATTTAGGGGTGCAATTGAGTTCTAGTGTTTGATATTTGAGTTTGATTTCTCATCTGAGTATCATTTTGTTGCTAGAATCTATTTCAGATTGATTTTTGGCCTCTTGCTTTACTGTTTGGCTTCCGGCTTATTTACTTATTGCTCATTTGCACTGTTTGAACCCTTATCTGTGTTCCTAAGTTACCTTTGGTCTTCAAACTGTTCCATTCAGCTTATTAGAGTCTAAGAATCACTTGGTCAAAGTTTGGTCAACTCTGGATATGGAGTGCTTAATAATAAGCACTCCAAATAAGCTGTATTCAAGCTTATCAGCACTTTTCTGCAATATTTTCTTTTCAAAATTTTTTCTCAAGTTTATTTTATTATTTTAGATTTTCTGTAATTTTTTCAAATTTTTCTAAGTCCATTTACTATTTTTCTTATTTTATTTTCATTTTTAATCAAAATTTAATACTTTTTAATTAATAAAAAATCCAAAAAAATATGAAAAATCCAAAAATATTTTAGAAAATTATTTTTAGTTATTTTAGAATTTTCAAAATTTATTTTGCATTTTTTCTCATTTATTTTGAATTTATTTTGAATTTTAATTAGATTTAATAGTTTTTAATTTCCAAAAATTACATAAAAAGCTAAAAAAAATTAGTTTTTAGTTTTAAAATTACTTTTTAGTTATTTTATAATTTTCAAAATTTTATTTTCATTTTTCCCAATTTATTTACATTTTCTTTTAATTTTTAATTAGTTAAATAGATTTTAATTCATAAAAAATTAATAAAAAGTCAAAAAAATATTTTTCTTTTTCTCAAAATTTTCTTTAATTATTTTTAATTTTTGAAAATTATTTCCAAGTCTGTAGGAGTAGCGTAGCTTAAAAGTCGCGTTTTATTTCGTACGTTAACGTTTATTTTCCGTTTTAGCTTACGTTTTTCGTTTCTACGTTACGTTTCTAGTTGCTTTACTTGAATTACGTGTTTAGTTGATTATTTGTGCTTCATTTACTATTTCATTAGTATAATCTCATTCAAATCACTTTTCACCGTTTTCACGACACGTTTCACAAATCGGAAATTCGAAATTCCATTCACACCTTCGTTGGGACACGACCCGGGGAAATACTTTCCTAAGCATTTCTTCGGTTAAAAACTATACTATAAAACGATTATATCAATGACCAACTTTTCATCGCCAACTCTTAGAGTCATTTCTCCTTCGAAGACGTCGATTAATGCACGAGCCGTTTTCAAGAATGGTCTTCCCAAAATAAGGGGAACACGAGGATCGGCATCGAAATCAACGACTACGAAGTCTGCAGGAAAATGGAACTTGCCAACCTTCACAAAGAAATCTTCAGCAATACCCTTCAGAATAGTAACCGAACGGGGTTGCCAATTCTAGAGTCATTCGTGTTGGTGTAAGCTCGGGAAGTGAAAGCTTTTGCCAAATAGAGAAAGGCATGAGATTTATGCTAGCGCCAAGATCGGCCAAGGCGAAGCACTCTTCAAGCTTTTGGAAATCACATGGAATGAGAAATTTCCCGGGGTCTCCTAATTTTTCGGGAAGTTTCTTTAGAAGCACCGCCGAACAATTTTCATTCAAACGAGTTTTAGTGAGTTCAAACAATTTCTCTTTGTTACTTAGAAGACTCTTGAAAGTGGAAGCAAACTTGGGCATATAGAGAAGAGCATCCGCGAAACTAATGTCAAAGTGTAGCTTTTGAAATATCTCAAGAAATTTCTTCATCTGATCATTAGTTTGCTCAAGGAGTCTTTGATCATTTAAACGCGAAGGATAAGGTATTGAAGCTTTTGGTTGAACAGGATTCACCGGAGGTTCTAAAACAATTCCCGGTTTGGATTTGGTTTTTGGGACAACATGAGGTTGGACGTGTGCGGTACTTCGTGAGCTTGTAATTTGCACTTTGTCCTTTGTCGCCTCAGGTTCACGTTCCGCTACCTTAGGAGGAGAAGAAGATGAGGTAGTAGGAATCGCGGGTCTATCATAAGAAACACCACTACGGGTTGTGATCGCCTTTACATCGCCCTTCGGGTTGGTGATCGTGTTGCTTGGTAGCGTTCCCGATCCCGAAGGTCGATCATTTAAAGACTTCTTTAGTTCAGAAATTTGACCGATCAACAACCTATTTGTTTCTTTTTGAGCTTTCATAAATTGTTTCAACAACTCATCGGTTGATGATGGAGTTTGAACAACGGCTTGATTTTGAGAAAAATTTTGAGCTCGGTTGTTTTGATTGAAACCTTAGTTTTGAAAATTTCCATGGTTTTGATTACCATGAAAATTGTTTCCTTGATTGAAATTACCATAACCTTGGTTTCTATTCAAGTTTCCTTGATTTTGAGAACCTTGATTGTAATTTCCCCCTTGATTTTGAAATTGATTCATAGGGGCCTCAAAATTGGTTTTGAACATTCGGATTTCTTTGTTGTTGATTTTGATTGAATCGATTTGGATTATTGGGTTGAGAAAAACCAGGTGGACCACTTTGATTGTTAGCACGGTAATTTGGTTCCATTTGAGGACGGTATTGGTTACCTCCTTGATTAGAATTACTGGCTATCGCATTAACTTCAAATGGATTGCCATCGGTGGCAGTACAATTGTAGTATGCATGTGGACCACCACAAGTAACACAAACGTCAACCTTTTTTACTTCAACAGGTTGAGAAGAAACTTTCTTTGTTTTGGTGATAACCAAAGCATGAATAGCTTCCGTAAGCTTGTCAAGTCTAGCAGTTTCGAGTCTCTCTCGAATCTGAATTATGTTTTCCGTTGTTTCTTGAACCATCTCCGGGCCAATACATTGTACATCACCGACTTCGGCCCAACAAACTGGAGATCGACACTTACGACCATAAAGTGCCTCGAATGGTGCTGCTTTAATGCTCGAATGGTAACTGTTGTTATAGGAAAACTCGATCAACGGCAAATGGTTAGCCCAACCATTTCCAAAGTCAATCACACATGCCCTAAGCATGTCCTCAAGTGTCTGAATAGTTCTCTCGCTCTGACCATCGGTCTGAGGATGGTATGTCTAACTTAGATCCAAAAGAATCTTGTAATGACCGCCAAAAGTTTGAAGTAAAACAACTATCTCTGTCGGAAATGATGGAAACTGATGCACCGTATCTTGAGACTATTTCCTTGACATAAAGTCTAGCAAGTTGTTCCATGGAATAAGTCTCTCTAATGGGTATGAAATGAGCTGATTTGGTAAGACGATCAACAATTACCCAAATAGCATCGTAACCTCCTGACGTCTTGGGAAGTTTAGTGACAAAGCCCATTTAATACGTTCCCACTTCCATTGTGGAATCTCTGGTTGTTGAAGTAACCCTGACGGTTTCTGGTATTCGGCTTTCACTTTAGCACAAGTAAGGCATTTGCTGACGTACGTAGCTATTTCCGCTTTCATGTTCGGCCACCAATAAAGCTTTTTGAGATCCTGATAAATCTTATCAGAACCTGGATGAATAGAGTACTTCGTCTTGTGTGATTCATGCATAATCAATTCTCGTATTCCACCATAGAGTGGTATCCAACTTCGGTCCTTGAAGCATAACACTCCATCTGATCTCTTTACAAATCCATTTTTGTTTTCTGGCATACCATAAAGTTTCTCATGTGGTCGATTTTCTTCTTTGAGAGCCTCAATCTGAGCTTCTAAAATTTTTGATGGTAATGGCGAAATGATTGTCATTCCCAATGACCTAACTCTCAAAGGTTTGAGTCGTTCTTTTCGGCTAAGTGCATCTGCTACAACATTCGCTTTTCCTGGGTGATATCGGATTTTACAATCGTAATCACTCAACAATTCTAGCCAACGACGTTGTCTCATATTGACTTGCTTCTGATCAAGTATATGCTGTAAGCTCTTTTGGTCGGTAAAAATTACGCACTTGGTACCATAAAGGTAGTGTCTCCAAATCTTGAGTGCAAAAACTACCGCACCCAACTCCAAGTCGTGTGTAGTGTAATTCTTCTCGTCTGTCTTAAGCTGTCTAGATGCATAAGCTATCACCTTCTCGTTTTGCATTAGCACAGCTCCAAGTCCTTGATGCAAAACATCGCAATATACCACAAAGTTCTCAATACCTTCTGGTAGTGACAAAATCGGTGCGCTACAAAGTTTCTGTTTCAATAACTGAAATGCAGACTCTTGTTTCACTCCCCACTCGTACTTTTGATTCTTTTGTGTCAGCTTAGTCAACGACTTCGCTATCTTAGAAAACCCTTCAATAAACCTTCTGTAATATCCGGCAAGTCCTAGGAATTGACAAATTTCCGTAGGAGACTTAGGCGTAGCCCAATCCTTAACTGCGTCGATCTTTGCTGGGTTGACTTGTAATCCTTGGCTATCAATGACATGGCCAAGAAATTGAACTCTTCGTATCCAAAAATCACACTTTGAAAATTTGGCATACAATTGCTCCTTCTTGAGTAGTTCCAGGATTGTTCTGAGATGCTCTTCGTGCTCTTCCTTACTCTTGGAATAAATCAATATATCGTCAATGAATACGATCACAAACTTATCAAGATACGGTTTGCACACCCTATTCATGAGATCCATAAATATCGCAGGTGCGTTGGTTAATCCGAAAGGCATTACTTGAAACTCATAATGACCATAACGTGTTCTAAATGCCGTCTTCGGGATATCCTCTTCCCGAACTCTAAGTTGATGGTAACCGGATCTTAAATCAATCTTGGAATAAAAACTGGAACCTTGTAACTGGTCGAACAAGTCATCGATTCTGGGGAGTGGATAACGGTTCTTCACCGTTAACTTGTTCAGCTCACGATAGTCGATGCACATTCTAAAAGTTCCATCCTTCTTCTTCACAAACAAAACCGGCGCTCCCCAAGGCGAGGAACTCGGTCTAATGAATCCTTTGTCCAAAAGTTCTTGTAATTGATTTGACAACTCCTGCATTTCTGAAGGTGCAAGTCTATACGGTGCTCGCGCAATTGGTGCAGCTCCTGGCACTAATTCAATTTGAAACTCAACTTGGCGTGTAGGCGGAAGTCCTGGAAATTCTTCCGGAAAAACTTCTGGAAATTCCTTAACAATTGGCACATCTTCAAGTCATTTCTCATCCGACTTCTTCTCCGTGATGTGAGCCAAGAATGCATAACAACCCTTCTTTATGTACTTCTCGGTTTTAATGCATGATATAATACTGAGTCTAGTTCCACTTCGCTCTCCACGAACAACCAAAGTTTCATTGTTATAAGGAAGGTGAACAACTTTCTCATCACAAATAATTCTCGCTCGATGTCGAGATAACCAATCCATACCGATAACAACGTCAAAACTTCCAAGTTCTACGGGCATAAGGTCTATATTGAATGGATGGTTTAGGAAATTTATAGTGCAACCACGGACAATGGTGTTGGTGTTAACTAAAGACCCATCGGCTAATTCAACGATATAGGAAATGTCTAATGGGGTTCGTTCTATGTTAAGTAAAGGTGCAAATGCAATAGAAACAAAACTTCTATCCGCTCCTGAATCAAATAAAATGGATGCATAACGATTATTAATGAGAAACGTACCCGCAACAACATTCGGGTCCTCTTTGACATCTTCTCCTCCCATAACATAAGCTCTTCCTCGAACCATTCCACCTTGGTTTCCAGCTCCTTGATTCTTCTTCTGTGGGCACTCATTCCTGAAGTGTCCAATTTCTCCACAGCCAAAACATGTTACTGGTGGTTTCTTATTGTCACCCAATTTTGAAAGTTTGCAATCTTTGGTGTGGTGACCAATCTTCTTGCAGTTGCCACATAGATCTGGGCAACGTCCTGGGTTATGATGTTTCTGACACCTTTCATACTTGGGTAGATTACCCTCATATCCTTTCCTTTCGGTTGGCCCTGCAGCATAGGCCCTTGCCACTTCTTGCCTCTTAGGTGGTGGCTGAATAGCATTTCCACCTTGGTTGTAGTCAAACCTCCTCTTGTTGTTGTTGTTGTTATTGTTTGGGTTGTTATTTCGGTTATTGGGATACTTGCGGTTTCGATTGTTGTTATAGTTGTTGTTGTTTCGAGTGTTGTTGTAGTTGGTGTTGTTTGAAAGGTTATTGTTGTTGACAGCAGATTTTCCTTTTACCACTTGGACCATGAGTTTCTGAGTTATTCGGATAGCCTCTTCCATTGTTTGAGGATCAAAAGAAATCACATCCCATAGAATACTTTCAGGCAGTCCACCAATGAAGTTTTCCATCATTTTCTCATCGTCGGGAACCATAGTTGGACATACTACAGCCAACTCTTGAAACCTCCTGATGTAGGTCTTGATGTCATCGCCTTTAGTTACCAGCTCATAGAATTCTGTTTCCAACTTTTGCACCTCAGTACGAGGGCAAAACTTCTTTGTCATCAATTTCTTGAATTAATCCCAAGTGAGCTTGTGGACATTTTCCATACCAATCGGCTGAGCATAAGAATTCCACCAAGACATAGCTTCATCAAGAAGCATACCTGTAGCAAATTTTACCTTGCTGACGTCTGGGCAACCGCACATGAGAAATACATTCTCAGTCTTTTCAAACCAGCGGATCAAAGCAACCGCTCCTTCAGTGCCCTTAAACTTGATAGGATCGCTAATCTTGAAATCCTTCCATGTACATGCACGCCTATT
Source organism: Artemisia argyi (assembly GCA_030686995.1). Classification (NCBI taxonomy): domain Eukaryota; kingdom Viridiplantae; phylum Streptophyta; class Magnoliopsida; order Asterales; family Asteraceae; genus Artemisia; species Artemisia argyi. The sequence continues at coordinate 41,796,378 of CM060683.1, read as the reverse complement.
GTTGGGTGGTTCAACCGTCCCTGTATTAGAAGCAGTTTCAGCAGCTCTTGTAGCAATCTCAGCTCTCTCAACTTCTAGAGCTTCTGCTATATTATCCCTGACTAACTTACGGATAGCGGCTTGAGTCATAGCGGGTGTTTCTGGTGCAGCCTTACCTTTCCTTGGTGCCATACTTCTGATAAATCACAATGGAAACAACCATGAGAAAAATCATAATACAAATAGTCATCGTACCAAAGGTATACACCCACAACATGTATATATATACAACCACAACGAGTATAAACACAACCAGGACATGTATAAATACAACCACGACATGTATAAATACAACCACAACCTGTATAAATACAACCACGACATGTATAAATACAACCACAACCTGTATAAATACAACCACGACATGTATAAATACAGCCACAACCTGTAAATACGATAACAATAAAGAGCAACCACGAAACATCATAAATATAATCACAACACATGAATATAATACATGAAAATTTCGGCCTACATGGACCGATATAATATATAGCACAACATTTCCAACATAGTAGAGTCACACTTGATATATTTGTTTGTACAACAACCAAAAGACTACAAGTTCTTGAACTATGTCCCACACCTCGGGACTAGGAAAATAGTAAAAGCTAATACAATACAAGTCTATGTCTAGGCTCCTCCAGGTGCTCCAGGTGCACTCCTAAGACGACGGATCTCCCTGTCCATCATGACGACAATCTCCTCTAGATGCTGAACTCAAAGCTGAAGAGCAGCATCCCTGCTCTCCATCATAATCAACCTCTCCTGAGCCACTGCCAACTGGTGTGCCTGCTCTCCCTGGGTCTCCTGTGTCATCTGGGCTCTATCCCGTATCTCAGGTAGCTCATCTGTAAGCTGATCAATCAGCTCCTGGTACATCTCCTGTCGTGCCTCAAGTCCATGGTAAGACACGTCTATGCTAACCCTGCCTAAGATCAACCCCTCAACCTGCTCCTCGACCTCCTCAAGTCGAGTAGTGATAATCTCCTCTACCCTAAAACTCAACCTATCAACCTGCTCCTGTTGAGCATCCAAAGTACGCGCTGTAGGACCTCTAGCAGCAGCCGCTCTCGAACTCTCACCTATATGGTATACTGGTGGTGGTGGAAGGTCAGCAGTCTCAGTAGTAGGTGAAGCTGGGGTGGTAAACCTTGCACGCTTCCTGAGCGGCAAGAGTGAAGTAGATATGGAAGTAGTAGTGGGTGTGGCTGGTGGTGGTGTGGGTAATGTAGGAATAGCAGGAAACCTAAAAGTAGATGTAGCAGGGCGAACACTCTTCCTAGCAACTAAAGCGGTCTTACTACGGGGAAACATAAGTCTTGGTTCTGAGGGAATAGTAGTAGCAGGGGATGATATGTCAGTAGGTACACGGGTAACCTCAGGTGGTGCAATAGGAGAGACATGAGGAGTAGGAGCCGTCTCTTCCTCCTCAAAAGGCTCGGTATCCTCACCTGATGCCAAAGGTGGCAACACAGGTACTGGAGGAATGGGTGGTGGTGAAAAAACAGTGGAGGACAAAGAACCCTCAACATCAGAGTCTGAGACAGAGTAAAGTATGACAATGTTCGGGTCTGAAGACATATCTCTGTGATAATCAAGGTGAAATAAAAATAAATAACTCGCGTAATGGAATCACCTAAAAATAAATAATTGTGCACTTATGATGAAATGATGAGATGTTATGATGATGTGGTTATAGTCTAGGGTCCATAATGCATCCTAGTTAGCTATAACCTTAGCTCTGATACCAATATGTCACACCCCCAAAATACCTGAATGGCAGCGGAATGGAATACCTGGGGGTGACTGTCATAGCACCACAGTTACAGTTATATTGAACGACATAAAGTGTCATTTTGAAAATACATCGTTTGATTCATTCAAAATATTCAGAGTTATAAAACATAGGTCCCAAAAGAGTTGGAAAGTTTAAGTAAATAAGTTTAGTACAATCAAACGATAGTTCATAAGTGCATGAAATCCAAAATGAGACGTGTCATCCTTGATACTCAATCAAATGACTCCATGCATGTCATGAGGAATATGTCTTAGTTACCTGAAAATACATTGCGAAAACGGTCAACAATAATGTTGGTGAATAATCATAGGTTTGTAAGTTAAATCGTATGTACATTGGCCACAAGTATAAAGTAAACTGACAAAATGTCAAAAGTAATACATTAGCTCTTAAGCTCATGACCCCGAAGCTAGACGTTACTTGGCCCCAAATGAGTGTTTACCAGACACTCTAATATATTAGACATGAAATGCATTCGTACCCGTTGGAGCAACCCAAACACGAATGGAGGAGTTACCCTCAATAGATCTATTCACTCACTCTCGCTTGTAGATTAATTAACGGTCCATGATAATAAAGGGGACTTATCGTGACGTGGTAATAAGGCAACTTAAGCAATGTAAGGAATTTAATACTTTGGAATGTACAGAAAAATAAGTAATGCAATGTATTCTCCCCCGTGGGATTTGAAATCAAATATGTAATTGAAAACGGGGCTATGAAAACTCACCTTAAGTGATAGTACGATGAGATGAAATGATCAGGACAACAAGGCACGTACACTAGCCGCAACCTAAATGAATGAATATGATCTACTATAGATCATGAAATGTTGTAATGAATAATCATGCACATGATACCTATACCACTCGTAACTTGAAAATACTTGTTATCGTCAAAGTAGGAAATTTTCATACTTAGGAAAAATAAGTCCAATTAGAAGTATAGAAACTTGTATTAATATATCGTATATAAAATGTTAGCGTTATTTTCCTCGTTTTGAAAACCTTAAGATAACGTCTAGTAGTCGCATAAATAAACCTTGGGTCGTACGTACTTTGTTAGTTAAGAATAAAATCCTTGAATGAGAAATCTAGAAAATATATCATTTAGTACGTAGTTATATTATTTCTAGTAGTGACTAAATATATATATATATATATATATATATATATATATATATATATATATATATATATATATATATATATATATATAGTTTGACGATTTTAAAACGTGCATAACTTAGTCGTTTTAAGTTCATTTTCCTCGTTCTTTATATCCACGGATTCGTCTTAGTATGTATTAATATATTTTTAATAGCTCGGCTCCACTAGGTTACGTCTAATGCCTCTATTTGTCTGTCGAAAATTGTCAAACAGCATGCAGTTTTTCAGAAAAATAGTTTTCGTCACTTAACTTGCAAAAATCATAACTTCTTCGTTATAAGCTCGTTTTAATCCGTTCTTTCGCCCCCGGCTTTGTTTTTGAAAGTATTTTCTAAATCTTTGGTCAAAAATTACCCATCACCTACTGAGTTTCCCATGTTTTAAAAATTGTGACAGCAGGTATATGTAATGTTTCAAAAATCCTTTCTAGGGTTCCAATCTAGTTCCAACTTCAACCAAACCACTTTCAATCACCACAAAACTAGTCTAATCCTACCATACACCTTCTTAGGGTGTCATGGGTTCCTAAACATCATAAATCAAGTGGATCTTACAAGGATCTAACTATAATCAATTTCTAGGGCTCAAAAGTTAGTTATGTTTAAAATAAAGTGGTATAAATAGCATATGCATGTAGATCTAGTATATATATCATATGAAACTTATAAAAACTTGGTAAAATCATAAGGATGAGTTTCATACACTTACTTGAAAGATAAAGGAGATTTTGAGGATGAAAACCTATGTAAACCTTGAGTTTATATTTCAAAACCCTAAAAGGAGTACAAACTATACTTGATAATTTACTTGAGCTTGAAAATCTATGGTTTCTTCTTGTTTTCTTGTTGAGGCCGAGCACAAGAGAAGAGAGAAAAAGAAATATGAGTTTGCTTTTAGATCTTGCAAATGTGTTGAAAATGAGTAACTTAGGTGATATATATTATATATATTACACTACATTATTACTTGAATTAATGTTATGGTAAAATTTCAAAGGTGTAAGACATTAGGAATGGGGGGCGGCAAAATGGAGGGGGGGGGGGGGAAGAAAAGTGGGAAATGTGTAAGATAGTTGTTGAATTTTAGTATTATTATGTGTATATAAATAGTTTTAGGGAATACCGGGTACCGAGTTAACTAAAAATAAATTTTAACGGAGTTAACCGGGACATAATAAAGTCGTAAAAATTATAAAAATATGTTGAGTATAAATATTGAGTGTTTAGATAATTATTATTTAATGTCTACGAAAACCGTCGTAATTTTAGTAAACTTACGATAATAATTAAATAAATTTCCAAAACACCGGGTAAATTAATATTATAATTTTTATATTATTAAAATGAATATAAAAATATATTGGGATCATAGTCGGGAGTGTCGGACGTGTTAGTCACATTATTGGTCGCGTGTTAACGTTTATTTAAAAATAATTATACGTAAAAGTTAATTATACCAAAAGTACTAATTTAAATATCCTACGAGTGGAATAGTATGCAAGTGCCATAATGATGATATGCAGACTATTTCTAGTCCATATGAAATGTCCCAATGATAATGCATGAATTCGCTCCTGAACCAATACGGTTACGCGAATTTGAATACCCGTAAACTAAGTTTACGATGAAATGAGTAATGCACATGAATAGTGGTTTTCTCTCAGAAATGAATAGTGTCATGTGAATAGTGAAATTTTTGAATGTTTCTCGGAATATCAAATTGACCTCAAAAATGATAAATAGTAAAATGATGAATAGTGATCGATGAATAGTAATTGGTGAATAGTAAGATATTGAGGTTTGGAAAAATGACCTGAAATCGTGGGGTGTGATAGTCGAGTTGCATTAACTCGGAGAAACAATGATGAGGACATTTACGAAGCATGTCCTTGTAATGATCTCATCCTCACCAAATGATTCATCGGATTTCTGCGTGAATTTCATGATCTCATTCTTGAGGGTTGTGGTTTTAGAAGGAGGAAAGAACTCATTCACAAACTTCTTAACCAAATCCTCCCATGTTTCAATCGATCGAGGGGGTTGTTTGTCTAGCCAATTCTTGGCAGCCCCATCGAGGGAAAACTGGAAGAGAAGAAGTTTGATAGCTTCCTCAGGGACATTTTTGTATTTGATGGTGGACGTGATTTTGTTAAACTATCGAATGTGATCTTGAGGATCGTCCCTCTCGAAACCATAGAATTGACGTGAGGTGACTAAGTTTATCAACCCCGTCTTAAGCTCGAAATTGTCAGCCACGATGGCTGGAATGATGATAGCATCTCCGTAACCCTCGATGGGTGCTTAGAGAAGCTCATTCATAGTGGGCTCGGCCGCCATGATTGGAATAGTACGAATCTCGGGTTCGACTATTGGATTGGTATGTCGTCGATTACGCCTTCTTCTTGGAATATTGTTAAGCGATTGCAAAGGACTTGTTGACGTAGACGAACGCGTGCGCATGCACTACAAAAAAAATATCAATTAAAACAATACCACTTTAACGACAAGGGAACTTAAACCAATAATCAAGAACGCAAGGTCGACTTCTAAAGAAAAACGCACAAAAGAGCGGGAGAGAAGAATGGATCTCTCATTGGGCGAAGTTCGTTGGATCGCCACATACCGTTTCGACTCCTCTTAGAGTGTGTTTCTCGTTTAAAAGTTTTCCAAAACGCAAGTGATATAAAGGCAAGTTTTGATCTTTGGTTTGGGAACTTATTATGGTCACACCCCCAGTTGGTAGGTGTTCTGCATTGGTTTGCGGTGGTAAAATTTTAATGTTGTTATTATTAAACAAAGAAACAGGAAATTCTTTTTGTGTTTTTCTTATAGATATAATACATATATAGAAACAAAAGAAAAATATTTTTGGTTTTTTATAAGTTTTATAAAAGCGTAACTTCTTGCGAAGGTTCTACAAGACTAATCGTCTAAACCTTATCGAGACTTTCGACACACTGCCTCCTCGGCAGCGGCGCCATTTGATTCGTTGTGTGCAAATAACAATTATCAAAATATCAACAAACGTGAGGTCTAAGTTATCGTGAGAAAACTAGACGTGAAGTAATACGAGTAAACCTTTTAGGAAAAAGATTACCTCGCAAAACTTGTGAAAGTGATATTTAAATTGTGAGACCGAGAAGTGATTTCCCGGGTCGTACCCCAATGAGGTGTGAATGGAAAGCTTTGAATGAGATTGGGATTAAAATCTTGTATGATTGGAAAGGTTATTTGGTGTTACGATACGTTAAATTAACGAAATTTGGAAATTAACGAACGAATGTGAAAATAAATTAACCTAAGGCAACTAACAAACTAGGAAAAACCTAAAACACTACAGGAAAGCATAATTAGGTATCGGGAATCCTAAAACGTTAACTAAAAAAAACGCAAAAGTTATTTAAAAATTACGCGAGTGCGCAAAATAAAACGCGAGTTTTGAGCTAAAAAAGTCCTACGGATTTACGAATAATTTTCTAACGTACTAAATGACAAAAGAAAATTTTAGAAAAAAGGAAATTATTTTTTTGACTTCTTAATTAATTATTATAAATTAAAAACTATTTAAACTAAATGAAATTATAAAAAATACTAAACTATTTTAGAAAATTACAAAAATTTTTGGGAAATTAACTTGACTGATAAGAAGTAAAGGAAAAATAAAAAGATTGAGAAAAGCTAAATGAATAAGCTAGGAATAAGCTAGACAGTACTGATTAAGTTATATGAGCTAAAACAGGCAATGACTAGTTAAAGAATAAATTTTGCACAGGTTTATTGAAAAAGTCCCAAAGGCAGATGGTTTGTGTGTGGTGTGGTGAGCTGGGTGGCCAGGGTTCGAATCCCAGCAACAACCCTTTTTTGCTATTTTTTTTTTTTTCTTTTTGACTTCACAAAATTTATTCCCAACAAAACAAATCACTTTTTTTTCTAAATTACTTTCACAGAAAAGCTACAAACAAGCTTGTGCAAGCTTAATAAGTTCACAGATTTAAATGAGACTTTTTTTTTGAAAATCAGCCTAACTAAAACACAATAAGCCAAACCAATTAAGCTAATAAGCCCACTGAGCAAACACAATCATGATTGGATCCATAAACAACAACAATTACAAGATACAAATCAAACAAACTCAGCTTGTTCAAATACAACAACAAGTAGCAGGAGCAGTGGTAAAAAGGGCCAAAAGAGTGCTTGATTTTAAGCACTCAATAAGCTTCTATGGGGAAACAAAGTGCACAAACCTAAATTCTACCTAGGAGAGATTCAAAATCAACAAGGATCCAAGTTCTAACACCTACAAATCAGTACTCTAACTCCAATCCAATCTTTGCAAAAACTGAGTGCAGGGGAAAAATCCTTCCCTGCAGGTATGTTTGAAGGATGGTGGGACCCACAATAAAAATCACAAAAATGAGACAAGCTTGGGAGTCTAAAGATGAGTTAGGGTACTTCCAATCCTAAAAAGCTCAAAGCCTAAAACCTCTTGCTAAATTCTGCATAATTCATCCTATTTTGAAAAAAACTGAGTTTATGAACTTTTGACTTTTTATCTTACTACACTACAGTTGACTAATTTGGAGTTTTCTTTGATCCTAGATGATTGAAACTGATGTATTAGGATGGTATGAGACTATATCTAACAATCTTAACAGGTTTTGAGGTCAAATAAAGATTATGCTATATCCATTCCTAACAACTAAGTTGTTAAGGGGTTTGGATACCTAAGTTGACTTTTTTACAAGTAGAACTACCAATTTAAGGCTTCAACTACTCTAATTTGACTCTAAAAGGGAAACCTAAGCTGACTTTACACACTAAAGGCCACAAGAACTTAGTGTATACTGATAATCCAAACACCCCTTAACCCTACTGTTTTCAGAGATTTTCAAAGTAACATGTGAGATTAACAATTACTCTTGAATAAGTACTTTATAATAATCAACAATCAATTCAAATAAGCAGAGAAGCATAACAATTAACTATAATCAACAAGTAACATGAATTATGACCAACATATGAGTTAACACCTACTTGACATCCAATGCTAGGTGTGCTGAGAACTAGAAACCACAAGAACCACCTATTGTCCCCCATGGGACTCTAAACCAATCTTCATTGATGCTTCTGCTACTCTCTTCTTCTTAATTCCCTCTCTTCCATTCCTTTTTTTTTTTTTTTTTTTTTTTTTTTTGAGTTTTGAATATATTTTTCCCTTTTTCTTTTCTTTTCTGGTTTTTTTTTTTTTTTTTTTTTTTTTTTCAAATAACTTAAACAAGTTTATGAATGATGTTGAGACTACTAGTGATGCAATTTAAGTGAGAATAGAAACAATTCGAATTTGCAATGAAAATGGAAATTACTATAAACTTAAACAAAACTTAGATTAACTTTGATAAACTGAAGTACAAGTGAAAACTAAGAACATTTAAAGAGAAAATACAAGAAAAGGGATGCCTTATGATGGCTTACAATGATCCTATTTATACTAAAAATGTAGTAGGTACACATTTTGCCTTCTTGTCTTCATACTCTGGAATTAGGGCATCCACAACACTTCCTGGGACCTTGTGATCAAATCCCAGCCTTCCAATTGTCTTCAACTTAATCCTAGCCTTTGAACTCAGTCTTGGCGCCAAAACATTGTGGATTGCCAACGTGGCCTGGTGGTAGGTATGCAATTGTGAGTGTGAGGAGGGTTGTAGTGGGATTGGGGAATGCAGTGGAGAGGAAAAGTATGAGGGTGATGTGAAGATGGTGATGGGAGGTTATGGTGGGATTTGATTCACGGGTGTGGTTTTGGGGAGGGAGATGAGACAGAGATGGGGATGGTTGACTTGGTCAAAAAATACGTTTTTAATATTAAAACGTATTAGACTTTGGGTGGGCTTAAGGAAGGTTTTGGGCCATATGGTGAGTTTGGTGTTGTAACTGGGTCAGAGATTAGGATAGGCTGGGGGTGTTGTTTGGGTTTGTGTTTGGTTTTGGGTATTAAGGATATCTGTTGTTTGGGCTCAGGGAAGCTTATAAACTTGTAAACTTGCTGAAACATGAGGGCTGGTTTTGTAAATATCCCCAAGTCATCAAAAGGACCAAACCTGTCAAGTTAGATAAATCAAAGGACCAAAAATAATTTTTCCAAATTTGAAACACTAAGGACCAAACTTGCCAGTTTGCCAAAGTACAGGGACCAAATGTGTAACTTTTTGAAAACTTTTTACCCAAAGATCATTTGTGTTATCATTTGACTTTTAAAGAGTTTGGGTTGACTTTTCATTAAAATAAATGCTCAGGGACTAGTTTTGTCAAATGTTGAAAGTTGGGGGACTGAAACTGCCAATTATGCAAATTTTGTTCGTTTTTCGTTTGTTTTCACTCGTTTTGCATCAGAAACATATAAAATACGATCTTTGGGATTTTCTTCGTATTTTGGTGCATTTTTGAGTGTTTTTTTAACGTTTTGCAGTTCAGATTTGACTAAAAATGATGAGTATTTACACACTCATCAAGGGTACACACCACCCTTGGAGCCAAATTACTGCAAACACTGCAGCCTTCACTTACCAGGAAACTTGGGCTTTTCTTGTTGAACCAGGGATGCCTCAGAATTGTCTTTACTTAGGGAAGATGCTTTTGCCAAATCGGTCTTCGGAGAGGGGGGCTGCACAGCAGAACCTTTGCCCGGGGACTGGGGCTTCTCAATGACCACCTTCGGGGATGAGGACTTATCAGGAGATGCTTTAGATGCATGTTTCACAGGGGTATCCTTCTTGCTCACAGACGTTGGCTTCACCCTACGCGGCTTCTTTGAAAGAAGTGTCTCAACTGAAGCCATTGGATCCTTGGTAGCATCAACAAGGAAGGGGTACTCTGCAGCTGTGAGGAGGTTGCTTGCATGATCATACTCTGCTTTATGAGTGGCACGGTAATAAGCTACCTCAGATAATTCCACAGGCTTGACAGTCGCAGCAACTTCCTCCAATGTAGTGCATTTCCCATGATAGATGGCGGCATTGACAACATCACCTATCATTTTCCCCACCTCGTCGCTATGATATAACTCCATGGCTATGTATGGAATGACCTTCGGGACAACAGCAGCCCTATCTTTTTTAAGCGCATTATACTTGCGCTTAAGGCCATCGAGATCTTCACGAAGCTTGATCTCTAGCTCACCCAACTTTGTCCTCTCTTCCTCGAGATTCCCACATTTGATCTCCAACTCAGCAATCTCTTCCTTGTTCCCTATAACCTTTGCCTCCTCTTTTCAGAGCTTCTTACATTCAGCCTTTACCTTGTTTAAATCTTTCTCCAATTCTGCAATGTCAGAATGAAGGTCTTGAACAAGGGGATTCTGCTCAAGATCCCTCAAAGCCTCTTCACACTTGGCTTGAACCTCTGCAAACTCTTGGTCCTTCTTCCTTTCTCTTGCCAAAATCGCATCCATCTTTTCCCTAGCAGAAGCAAGGGTTCACACCACCTCCCTTGTTCGAGAATTGAGATGATTATCCAACACAGCTTGCCTTGTGTAACTCTTGTCGTGCAGATCGCACAACTCCTCAATGGGCATGTTAGTTAGCACTGTGCAAAGCAAGACTATGGCAGGCCAAAGCATCAGGAAGCTCTTTGGTACTGGGAAGACCTGAGGAATATACAATCAATTAGAAGGCATGAAAATATATTCTGGTTCAATTTATAGCACATATACTTACCATGGATGTCTTCATCCAACGCTTCAACAGCCTTTTTGGTGACAACTTGACCTTTCTGCCTGGTGTTCCTAGATGGAGGTGTTGGTAGAACCAATTTCCTTTTGGGAGTGGCCTTTACTGCTTTGGCACTCGTACCCTTCCTGTTTCGAACCCGGTCAGCAATGCCAGATGATAAGCCAACGATGGTCACCTGGTCGTCCTCGGAGAGAGGGTCATCGGACTCAGCAACATTTTCCACCAATTGTGAAGTCTCCTCTGCGATCATTAGCTTCGATTTTTTCACTGGCTTGGAAGGCTGCATAGAAGCTATGGGCTCCACCATCTGGGCATCGTCTTCCTGATTGTTAACTGACACAGAGGGTGCGCCAAACCCATAGCTGACTTCCTCAGGATTCTTCGGAAGGAAGCTCGTCTCCCTGGCACCATCGGCAACAACAAAGTTCCGGAAAGACATTCCTGCAAAACGAAAGAAAGAAGATAAATATCATCAGATAAGTTGTTCAAATTTATTTAAATAAGAGTGTACATACTTTTTCCATCACAAACTATTTCAGGCTTCATGGGGGAACCCTCCCAATGGTCAACAATACTAGCCATGTAAAGAATGGGCTCGGGGAAAGACTGAACATTCACTGGATGGCGAACAAGACGCTGGTACAATGGATTCCTTCGAACAGTGTAAGGTAACTCATCGTTGAAACGTTTTTTGTCAAACCTGTATGCTTCGTTCACTAAAGCAGGGTACTCTGGAGGTATTATTGTATCTTGAATATAAAAGAAACTCCCTTTCCAATCCGTAATGTTTGTAAAAGGCTTTAAAAGTATGGTTGGAACATCAGGGTCACCTCTTTTTGCCAAAGTCAACCAATCCCCACCCGGGTACAAGTTCGTAAAACCCCTAAGCACTGTCAATTTAGGCTCATATCCATAGGCTTTACACATCACAATGAATGTTGTAAGCTTAGCGAGGCCAAATGGGTTGAACCTAGAGATGTGTACTTGGTAGTATTGCATAAACTCTAGAATCAAAGGTTGGATTGGTATTCTAAAGTTTGACAACTTAAACGCATGAGTGTACAGACCTACATATCCCTCAGGAGCATCAAATATAATTTGATTTTTGCTAGGGAGCATAATCTTAAACTCTTCTGGAATAGGATAATCCTCAAGAAAAGCACGTAATTCATCTTTTGATAAAGTACATTTTTGTTCTTTAATCACAAACTTGTTATTTTTGGCCATATTGATTAACGAAGAATGCTACTTCTACGATGAAATATAGTTTAACAAAGAAGAGATTTACCTTTTTTCTTGCAAGGGCTAATGACAGATGATACTGTGTGTGTTTTGATTGCACGCAGTGAGAAAGATGAAATTTTGGGCGCAGTGAAAAGTAAATTAGGGTTTGGATGATGCGAATTTATACCGCTTTTTATTTTGTTCCTCACCGTACACGTGTCCCTCACGTTCTAATCTATTCGGATTTCAAATCGAGTTTAAATTTTGAAGGGACGTATGGGATTACCGATACTTTGGCAAGTGGGATATAATGCAAGGTAGTTAGAGGGTATTTAAGCGCATTCAATGCGTACTTTGCGACGTTGATTTCTTTTGCAGGGTCCTACGAGCTAACACGGTTAGTTTTCTTTACAATAGAGTTGAAAGCCACATATTCTTGTGCGCATATCTAACTTTCAACTGGGGGGCTTGATGATGTACCCTCCGATTAGCTCGAAGGATCCCCCGTCGAGTCTGATCGCAACCTACATAATCGAAGGCTGTGTCCTTAAACTTTATTTGGCGTAAAACTAATCATCAATGATCTAGTTACCAAGTGGGAATTCGCCAATCGAAGGATTAAGCCCTTCTGGGTATCTCTCGATAAGTTTTAAAGACGGAACGATGCCAAGTCCAAACATTGGTGAGACCAAGTCTTACCCACGTCTCCTCTTTCTCTTTAGCTCCCCCGCTAAACCAGGAGGAGTGGGACACTAAACCCTAGCGGTTACCACAAATCATGGGACACCCCCATGATCTCTCTCAAACGTATGACCACTCTCCAGGACCATTTTCTTCACCTATAAATAGTCCTGGACGATGACAAATCTGGTATGCAATCTCTCTCACCTTACTTTACTACGCTTACACTTAAACTCTCATATCGATCACTTATTCACATGCCGGAGGTGGTTCGCAGGGACCAACCCCTGCGCAATCACTTAACGTAGTGTTTTAGTATTTCTTATTTCAGGTTATATCCAAGCTTGGCGTAATCACAACTCCCCTCATTTCCTTTGATCACCATCAAAGGCCTGGTAGTGCGATTTATTGTACAATCTAGAGCTATATTGTCGTGTGCATTTGGGTACCGGGCTAATTAGTGTATTCAAGTTGATCTTGTCTTCAGTCTCTTTATATACTCCGTAATTAATTTCTATGATGTTCATATATATTCTTGCTTAAATCTTACAAGTATCATATAATCCTCTAACTGAAAGGTCTTCCAATAATTTTTGTGTAGTATTATCATAATCATCAATCTGAATGTAGTGCTCAGTGATCATGATATTATTGGTGATCCAAAGCCATACCCACCAAAATCTGCAGAGTCATTGCAATCTTCTCTGTATCAACCACCACCAACAGTTACTAATACTGGGAATTCTACTGAAGGGTAATTCGTGGGGTCTGTTACCAGACCAAATTTAAATGTGGGCCCACCAGTTCAAGCTCCTCAACATCAACCTAATGTGGGGCCAAATTCTTATGGTAACAGTTTTAATAACACTTCTGGACCAGGACAACATAATTCAACTTGTCCCACATTCTTAAATCCTCATCACCAGCCTCCTGTAAATAATTGTATGAAACCAATCCCACCAATATATAGTAACAGGGGGCCCATGGCTAAAAGTAAGGCGCCTCCAAAAATCTTACCCATTGTTGGTTTGAACCCATATCAAGGAAGATGGACTATTAAAGATCGAGTGACTGCAAAAGGGGAACTTAGATGTTACAACAATGCAAAAGGAGATGGTAAAGTTTTCTCGTTCGATTTTCTTGATGCCCATGGTAGGGAAATAAAAGTAATTTGTTTTAATGCCGTTGTTGATAATTTCTACGACCTAATTGAAGTGGGTAAAGTTTGGATCAGACATCGACAGTGCAACCTTGCGATGATGAAACCTCAATTCCAGGTCAGCAGTTTAGTTTCCGTAATCTTAGTGACACTGAAGGTATGGATAACAACGATGTGTTGGATGTAATTGGTATCGTAACTAGTATCGAACCAACAACCTCGATAATAAAGAAAACTAGTGGTGAAGTTTTAAAACGCCTTCTTAAAATAAAAGACATGTTTGGAAGAATCATTATATTGACTATATGGGGAAATTTTTGCAATGCCGAAGGTCAAACACTTCAAAACATGTTGGATTCTGGTGAATTCCCGGTTCTTGCAGTAAAGTGTGCTAAAGTAAACGAGTTTAATGGGAAAACAATTGGGACCATACACTCTAGCCAGCTGTTAATACAACCTGATTTTCCAGAGGCTCGTAAACTTAAAGAATGGTTTGGACAAAAATACACCGTTGGTCCCTAAAATTTCCACAAACCGTCGCCATGGCCCTTAACTTTTCAAAATCGTTGCCTAGCGTCCAAAACATGGGAATTAGAGGCCGAATGCGTCCCTTGACCACTTTTGTCTTGGTCAACACTTATGTTTTGGTATATTCGCAAGGGCATAATAGGCAAACTATATTTTTCACCACACTATGGTTAAATCAACCAAGAGTGATAGTTTAGGGTGTAACTAAGAACTATGGTTTGTGGAACTTGAGCCTATCTTTTCTAATACGCTAGTAATAATTCGCGCGAAACCAATTAACCCACAAACCAAACACGTTTACACACCATAATAACACACACCCTTATCTAGACACCCATTTCTAGAAGTCAAAGACCCAACTAAAATTCCAACATTACAATGTATTTTGGAGACAATGTGATCACTGATATGGCATATTATATCAGCAACATGCCAGATAACGTGACCACTAATATTATGAACCGATTGCCACTAAAAGATGCGGTAAGGACCGGTAGTTTAGCCAGAAGCTGGAGGTTTAAGTGGACTTTGCTGACCGATGTCATAGTTGATGAGGATTTGTTTTACTATTTAACAAATACTTGTGATGGGAGGCATATTACTAGGCTTTTACTTCAGCTTATTGGGCCAGTAAGAAGGTTTGTGTTTTCCGTAGAGGCCAAAACGCTATTTGGACACGACGACTTGCATTATGAAGACATTCATGACTGGCTTTTGTTTTTGGCTCGGGTCGGAGTTGAGGAGGTCACAATTCGAAACTAGTATGCTGATCGAGTTACTTTGCCAACCCAACTTTACTTTCGTCAAGAGTTCACATTTCTAAACCTTCATTGTTGCACTTTTCACACTATGAAAAGTTTTAGGGGTTTTCCAAAGCTACTCAACTTAGAATTATGTAATGTCAATTTTCATAGTGGTACAGTTTGGGACTTAGTTATTGGTTGTCCCTTGCTTGAGTCTCCAAAATTGGATCGTTGTAGTACAAACGAAATGAGACTATTGGATATTGCAATTCTTAGGAATTTGAAGACCTTAAATTTGTCATTTGGTATTTGGAACCATCCTATGACAATAACAACTTCTAATATCTTTCAGTTGTCAAATGTTCCTAAACTTGAGACCCTTACCATGGATTTTGAAGACTGCAATGTAAGACCAATTCTTCGCGTTTTCTACTTCAACTTACATAATGTTAAAGTAATTTCTAACATTGATGCAATGTTAGCTTTGAAACTAAAGAAAATTCGTCCTTTTGTAGTTGTTGAAAGAAGGTACATCCTGGATGAGTGTCCGTGTGGCCTTTCTATCCCTCAAGACTATTGAGATATACGTGGTCGATTTTGGTAATAAGGCAATGGTTTCATTGATCGTTAAAATGATTCGTGGGTCTCCAAATATGCAAAGGCTAGTAACCAAGGTAAGTGGAATGCATATGTATGAAAGACATCCTATTAAATTCCAATGGTTGTGCATATGAATATTTCTCTCATTTTGCAGGACTTATACACGTTTACTTATGTACCTTTGGAGATTGATTCATTTGATGTACCCATCAACAGAATGACCAACGGGGCAGCTTCAAACTGTGGTGTTTCATTCTTTCCCTATAACAGAGAATGTGATACGTGGGAATCGCACCAGGTTTTACCTCTCAAGGGATCTCGAGAAGCTTACAACCCCCACCAGGCAGTGTACCTGATCGTTGTAGTATAGTATAGTGACAAGTACCGGGGGATTGATAATTCAACTCAGGAATAGTGTCGCTAGGATTAGAAAGCCTCCAAAACTAGGTCTAGAGGTGAGGGATGATTCTTTTTGTATTTTTATATTTTATAAAAGCAAATAAAATCTCGGGTTTTGAAAGAGTGGGCGGAATTAGTTGCTAGCCAACTAACCCAATTTATCTAAAGATTCAATCAAAATAAAATAAAAGAAATGAAAACAAAACTATTATACTAATGTGGTGTAAACAATGATGAGGAAAGTTGTGTTTACTTAGGTTTCATTACTCCATAGATATCATTTACAGGTTGATAGCTTGTTACAATTCATGGATGACGGGTCATATTCCTTAATACTAGTCGTAGGGCCGTGTACAATATTCCCTAACTCTATAGGATCCTACTTCACTCCTATGTCGAGCCGTTAGAAGCTCCTAACATGGGATCATTAGAATTCTCCTACGCATTAAATATAACTAAAAATCGTAGTACACCTCCGATCATGTTTCTTAACACGTTCAAGCAAGTTACCAATGGAAGTCTGCCAGTTTTCTTAAGCCTAACATCGAATACAATCATCCGTAACAACTATAAACAAACAATCAACCCATAATTAACATCCATGTTTCACTACATCTAAGCAAACACAAAAGAAATCTAGCCTAGCATGTTAAATAGAAGACAAGCGTAAGATATAATCAAACAACACATAGACATATTGAATGATTTGAAAGAGTACTTATCTCTAATTGAACATGAAAGATTCAAAGGGTTGGAACCCTTGAAAAAGCTATTCGGCCTAGGGTTTTTCCCTCAAAGTTGCACACTAATGAATGAAAATTGGAAAACTATATATATATATATATATATATATATATATATATATATATATATATATATATATATATATATATATATATATATATATATATATATATTACAGGGTGACGACGTCATGTATTAAGTTGTGACGCCGTCAACTCGCCGCCATAATAGAAATCGTATTACCTAGATCTGATTTTGACGCCATCATGTGTAAAATTCTTCTGGGCCGTCACTTGTGTTTTGACCCTGACGGCCTTGGTGACGCCTTCAGGTCCTATAGTTAAAAATCCTCTAGACTGTCATGTGTATTTTCCACATCCACCTCTTTTGTAACTCTTGACGCCGTCATTAAGGAAGTTGTGACGCCGTCAGGTACTGTTCCCAGCAAGGTAAATTAAAACTTTGCCGTTTTCTTCACTTTTATGCTCCAAAAACGTCCAAAATGCTTCCTTTTCCAGATTTCTCTCCAAAAGTACCTAAAATGACAAAAGGAACGATTTAGGGCAATATTTGATCAAATAATCACGAATTCGGGCTTAAATGACCCCTTAAAAGTGGTTCACTTTTCACCTCATCAGAATGAAATAGCCATAATACGGTTGATACTTGCATGTTCCCTCTTACTGAAGAAAATTTATATCATTGACTGCAATTTGACTACTGATGAGAATGAAAACATCAGGTTGAACTGGGATTTGGCAAGGAGGCTGTTGGAACTCCCTCGAGCTTCCCCCACAGTCGGGGTAGATTTCTTTTACTGATTCTAGTTTATGTATGGGTTGAATACCCTAAGACAACTATTTTCATTTAAGTATGTTGCTACTTACTTGCTCACCAAATGTAATGGCAAGTTTGACTTTAGGAAGTCAAACGTGCAAATGGTAAAGGTTATTTGGCATTTGCAATTTTCACAAACCTATGTTGGTCACCAAATGTAATGGCAAGTTCGAATGTTTATATTTGTGTCTTTATGTTTAGTGATTTTAGTGATGAATATATTGTTTTAGAGTTTCATATGGGATCGGTAAGGATTTAATGGGGTGCAATTAATTAATTTCACAAATTACACCGTAGGTCCCTACGCTTGTAAACTCAATGTAGCATGTTGTGAACACGTCACTAAATTTTGGGCGGAAATTGAAACTACGTTGACGAAAATGTAGACAACCTTAGGGACCAAGTATGAAATAAAATTTGTTATTAAACCCCTTCACCGTCTCTTCACTACGAAGGTACTAACTTTAGCGCGTAACCCAATAAACCCATCAACAAGCTTTTTCGCACATTTCCCGATGGAAGAAGATTTCCCAATGTTGAATGAACTCATGCAATTGGCCGTTTCACCACGATTACATGATCGTATGAGCCTCTGGTTTGGTCAAGAGGCTGTTGAAGCAGGGTTTTTTAAAAACCTTATTCGTGCTGCTATTGATCATCTCAAGAGGATGATACTAAAGCCATTGAAATCGACCTACTTGTAAGATTGATCAAGATGTATGGTCAAGCTGATGCTAATATTCGTATGCAGGAAGGGTTTGTTCAGAAAATGGCTGAAAATAATTAGCGTAATGGGGTCTTAATTTAGGGTATTTCCAGGGGTAGGTTAATTAGGTCTTTTGGGTTCTTGTTTAGGGTTTTAATGTTCTTGTAGTCTAATTGCCATTTGCCACTATTATGCATATATAATTCTATAATTTCTCGGTTAATCTTGTTTGCTGTATCTTATTGTGTTTACTGTTGTTATGACAAAAAAACAAACACCCTTTTATGTCAGCAAATACAAACACAGTGGGAGGGAAGCAAAACCCAAACACCCCATAAGTCATATAACCAAAGCAAATGACACAAAAGGGAAACGGTTTGCCATCGTCGCCAAAACGATTTGTAAACTACATCTTAGTTGATTAACTAGAGTGTAGTACATAGTTGGTACCTAAAGTCGTATGTCTTGGTTGATTTAACCATAGTGTGGTGAAAAATGTAGTTTGTCTATTATTCCCTTGCGAATATATCAAAACATAACCGTTGACCAAGACAAAAGTGATCAAGGGACGCATTCGGCCTCTAATTCCCATGTTTTGGACGCCAGGCGACGATTTTGAAAAGTTAAGGGTCATGGCGACGGTTTGTGGAAAGTTTAAGGACCAACGGTGTATTTTTGTCAATGATTTGATACTGTCGAGAAAGACGCTCCTTCTGTTTCTTTATCCCGGGAGTTTGCCCCCCAAACAAATTCAATCAAGACTATAACTTTGGAACTAATTTTTTAACACTGAACAGTGCTAAAACTGTAACTTTGGAACTAATTTTTTGGCAATATCTATTACTAGTAATATAAGTTTTCTACTAGATCGAAGATAAATTTCGAGCTTTGACCCAAATATCTAAGATGCTTCTTTTGCTTTCTTTGTGTAAAAAATTATTACTTTTGAAAAAAAAAAGTATGTGATGGTGGTGGTTGTTTGGTGGTGGTAGTGGCGGGAGAGGGTGATGGTGTTGATTGTGTGGTGGTGGTAAAGTGAAATAAAAAATCAAACTTAAATTGTAAATTTAGTCCTTAAATCAACAGTGTTATAACACGTGAACATATTAATCCTTAAAGCAATAAAATGACGATAATATCTTTAGTGATGTGCCACTTAACGAGGAAACTAACGGAAGTTAGCTCTCGATGGCTATTTTGCACTTATCCGAAACCTTAGTGGCATTTTTACATGCCTTTATGACTCAGTGACTTTTTTACACTTTCGCGATATATTAGTAACCATTTTTGCATTTTACCCATGTTTTTAATAATAGTACTCCTCATCGTACTTGAGCACCTCACCTCATACCTAAAGTTAATTCTTCAACTCGTAGAAATAAAGAAAAAAGAGACAATAGGCCCGGATAAGTCGGGACAGAATATTTTGCTTTACTTTACCAAATTATTTATTTTTATTTTTTGAACGAGCTTTACCAAATAATTACATGTAATACATTTTATTATATGTACTAGCAATACTTAGAGTGTAAGATACCTATGGTGTTGTCCCGTAAGATTGGGATCTTACTCACGATCGTTTTCGTTTTTGCAAGATCAAAATTATAAGATTGAATCTAGATCTTAAAATCTTACTATAATGTTATTTTCGTAATAGTCTTTATAATATTATTCAAATCAATAAATTATTATATACCATTAACACAAAACTACAAAACTATAAGAATGTTTTATGAAAATATTGTCTTAAAATATGAATATGAATTTTTAAGAAGATTAACATGTTTTTAAAATCAGTTTAAAACATGATCCATACCTTATTAGTTTTTTAGTTTGCGATTTAATAAAAGTAAGATCGAATCGGATTATATCATAAGATCATATAGTCAAGATCAGGATCTTACAAGATCTTAAGTGTGCTAAGATCCTACATGGGATTCGAATATTTTTGATTTATAGTATCGTAAAATCGTAAGATCCTAAGATCAGGATCGAGATCCCGACAACTATGATAGAAAATGAGTGGGGAGAGGTTTGAATAACACAACCCTAAGGATGACCATTGCGTCCTGTTAATAAAGTAAAGACTAAGGATGACCATATGCGATTTAATAAAAGTAAGATCGGATCGGATTAGATCCCGAAAACTACAAAGGCGACAACGAATCTGATACGTCCCAGGATTATGTCATATTAATATATTATATTTATTTAGGATATGTCTTTGTGTCGTATTAGGAAAGTGTTATTGTTTAGATGTCTTTATGTTTGGCTTGTTTTACAAGCTAGGGTTATTCGGTTATATATACCAAATCATTATTATGAATGAATCAATCAAGTTTGTCAAGTAATTCTCTAGTCTTTCTCTCTCTACTTTCTTACGGAGCTTGCACACACTAAAAGTAATGCCCTATAAGCTCGCACACGCTAAAAGTGATGTCCTATCCTGATACAACCCCTAACCGGGCTGTTTCAGAATACCTCTATGCCTCCTGTTAATAAAGTAAAGACTAAGAATGACCATATGCACGCCAATAATTGCATTGACTAAATAGAAGGACTTTTGGTCTTGGCTAAATAGAGCATTTACAATGAATTAAATCTTTAAGAGTTGATTATTTAATGCATAAGATATTTAATGATCAATGCTTGAAGAAAAAACTTGAGTTTTACCAAATGATTCTAAAAAAGCTTTATCTAAAAAGTTTTGATTGCAATTCAAATAACTATTTTAAAAGACATTTTATAGTGAAAAACTCAGGATTTCCAAACATCAAATCGAACCTTCATGCTAGATAATTCATACTGTAATTCATAATGTGACATGCAAGAAAAAGAAACAAAAATAAGCAAAAGTAACGTAATTAAGTCGTTACAGCTCCATAACAAACAAGCAAGAAAAATCATACAAACGATTTATTTTTCTTAACACGCATGAAATTAAACAACAAAATATTAAACATGACTTGGGGGTTGTACCAAAATAAAACACAAGTAATTAACTACTAGTAGTAAACAAAATTATTAGGCTGGCCACGAAGATCGCGAAAATAGCCTCTAGGGTTACCTTCAAACGCTGATCTCGATATCTTCATAGGAGGCCTACCTGGTGCTATCATCAGTCTTCTTGGCGATCTTCTACGGCAGCAGCATAAACATCGAAAAACAGACCGAAACACAGAAATCACAACATTAAATAAGCCAATGATAATACTGGATATGCATGACCACAAGCAACACCAGCAGCACAGCCACGTGATCAAGACAATGAAAACAATGAGATACGGTGTGGAGCCACTGAACAAGCGGTGGATCAGCTCGTCCCGGTGTTCTGGTGGGAATTTTTGGTTGAATAAATTGATCGGGTTTTCGAAGAAGTTGCTGATGGTTGAGATGATATAGGAGAAGATGTCGCTGGCGGAGTTGGTTAATATTTCTGGCGAGTCGTTGGGTAAGAAGATCCCCCTTAGCTTTAGTTGCACTGTGGTTGTCATATCTAGTGGTAGGATCAGTGTTCTAAAAGGCGCGCCAAGGCACCGCCAAGGCGTCGCCAAGGCGCGAGGCGTGGCCTCGGCGCCACGAAATGGACTAAGGCGTGAAGTCTAGGCGTCGTGTGAAAAGGTGTGGACTAAGGCACTTGGCACGCCTTATCATATGGCGTGGCGCCATTTTTAGAACGGGATGATGTGGGCTTAAATTTTGAGCCTAGTAATTTCTAAACATGGTTCAAATTTTCACTTTATTTCTTATGCATATCGCTTTTTGTAAGTTCACCTTTTGTAAACTCGATATGCATATAAAATATGATATTATAACATAAATGACAAATATATAAATATTTTTTCGCCGCCTTAGTCACGCCGCAAAAAACGTCATGGCTTCGCCATGGCACGTAAGACTTGAGGCGTGGCCTTGCCGCCACGCCACGCCTCACGCCATTTATAACATTGGGTATGATGTGCGTGTATTCTTTTGCAATAACACTTGCTATATAATATGTGAACTCTAACTTATTTATGATAATACTATAAAGGGGTGTTTATTTTTTGCTTAATGGGCCTTTTGGTAACAAACTTGGATACAAACAGGAAATTGTAACGTTTCTTTTTTTCTTATTGTAAAAGGATATCCTAAATGCAAAAGGCTAACAAAACTTGCCCCTTTCCTATCCAGGATCCAATATACATTAATATTGACAAGCATACCCTCACCATTTTGAATTTGAGATTTTAGCCCCACTACATTTTGAATTTGAGATTTTAGCAAGTTTACTGTAATTTTGATTATCATCCCTTTTTAACATATATTATTAGTAAAAATCTAGCAAAAAGATATATAAGGGATAATTTCATATATATTCAATCCAAATACAAAAATGTAATATATAATATTTACGTACAGCGGCGGAGCTAAAAAGATTTCTTTGGAGGGCCGAAATAAATTTTTTCCGGAAGAACATTAGATGGGAGGAACGTGATGGGGAAAAAATTAACACATGAAATCGCGAAAAAATAATACACTATCGGGCTTAGGCCTAGGGGGTCGGAACCCTTCCCGGTCCTTTAGTAGCTCCGCCCTTATTTACGTATGGTTCGTAAGTAAGGATTAGATGGCGTATGTAATTAATCGTATGTTTGATTTCCCTTATTTGGTAAAAACCTCGTGAGAAGAGTGTTTATCAAATGTCGGTGTAATGCTCACATAGATTAGGGTTTAGTATGTCTGTGAAATGGAGAAGATGATCTGATCATCTGTTACGAAATACATCTATAGTGATGTATTTGTTGTATTACCAAATTATTTAACTATTTGTTAGTCAAACAACTTAGTAATATGTCTAAGATATAGTTTACCACTTAACAGTTAATATGAATGAACAATTAAAATACACAAGTATAATTTTCAACGTTAAACTTTTATTTGATCTAAAACAAAGAATTTTACTTAAGTGTTTGTAGAATAACACTTGTGATTGAATAACAAGTATATGTGTGATCTCCTCACTAAACTTAAACATAAACCAAAGTATGTGTTTAAGTGAACTATGCTAAACCAATAGATTATAAAATATATGACTTAGTTCTATTTGAAGAAGGAAAACCATCTCTTGAAACTGCTTAAAACTTTTAATACAAAAGATGCTTGTCATCATCTAATAGGATAATAGGATATGTATCATCATCTGATAGGCAAAAGTACATCTTGTACTTTTGCCTTTATTCCTAGTATGGCAAAACCATACTTTGGTGGAATAGTGATAACAACTGTCTTGTATTTTTACCGACTAAAGTAACATTTTGACTTTTTGATAAGTAACTTTCAATTATCTCTTCAAAATGTTTCACGCCTATTTATCATAGACTAAATATCCTACCAAAATATTTAAGTCTCAGAATATATGTCTTTGGTGAGTTGAGCAGATCTTCAGCGAGCCAGTATATTATTGTCATCACACACTGACTCCATCATTATGATCTTTATCTTTATCTTCACTCTTTAAGTACCACCTCAGTTTGTGATGAATCTTTCTTCTTACGCTCTGAAGGATTTCTTGAGGAGGATGTCTCCCTGAATCCAATCATGTCTTCAGGGACTTGTATTCTACTTAGGTTATTTTTTATTCAAATCTATACTAAGAAAGGTGGGCACTGAATTGGCCCAACAATAATTATGGTTTTGGGATGTCTCTAGGATTAGATCAACATATCTGCAAGACCCACGTATAGGTCATCTCGTGGAGGAGATAAGAATGAGACGTGGTCATGTTGGTCCTTGGTGCAAAGGAATCATCGTACGAGGTACTATGACGGTCATAATGTTCGCCACACCAGCATTACAACTATCTTTATGTCGCACGTGTTCATAGTATAGTAATGATAAGAAATGACAACTCGCAAGACGGTTGTAGCCTAGACTGGAATTACCCATGCATGGCCTGGTAGATATTTCGCCTTATTGGGCTCATATTGTTGTATAGGTCTTCTGATTGGGCTTAAGTTCCCATACATCCTATATAATATACTTGAAATATAAGTTTTGAATTCATGTGTTCACAACATCTTTTGAGTAAATACGACATGTTTGATCAGTTGATGATTTAGTTGGCCTTCTGATTGGGCTTAAGTTACCATACATCATATAGTACACTTTTAGATCAATAATCCAATCTAACCAAAGACTCAAAGAGAATGTTGCTGCATAACATAACAAGCTCTTGGATCAAAATTCAATCTAACCACTTACGTTGGTTAAACAATTTTATGACAATTGACAATTTATAAGTGCGAACATAATTAAGTGACAAATATATTCAGAGCCTCGTCACATACCGAACATCTAGTATAGTCTACGTCAATAATTTCCCTTGCATCGAGGTCACGTCTAAAAGGTAACCGATCCTAATAGACATGCCAAGTATTGATGACGATCAAAACCTTTCGCCTTAGAGCTTGTAGGATGCGTCCACGCGCCGACTTCTGCCACCACAGTCTTCCAGCAACCACCATCTTTTCCTGCAAACTTTTTGGCAGTCTTCATTTTTTCCAGCGATCTCAATTTTCAATCTTTTATTTTCAATTTACAGAGGGTTTAAATTTTAGATCCACAAAGCTCATAAATTCATACATTTCAGAAGCCGCAACTTTGTGGTCTTTGTCAGCTTCGAATAAAAAGAATAGGGTGTGTTGGGTGTTCGGTTTTGGGAACATATAATCAACGAAGTGTGTATTTGTTATTCGATTTGAGTTCAATGCAAAGAAAAGAGGATTTTTTTTTTTTTTTTTTTTTTTTTTTTTTTTTTTCGTGTGGAGTAGAAAAAAAAAAAAAAAAAAAAAAAAAAAAAAAAAAAAAAAAAAAAGATCTAGTTTTTTAGGGATAAGAAAGTTAGGTGGAAAAGTGTTGTGAGAGGCATGTTTACATGTATTGTATAATAATTATTGGAAACTCACTATTACTCATCAATCTACTATATCGACCCCAATGATATATCATAATCACATGATGAGTACAATTTAATTAAGAGCAACATTTTAGTCATGTGGGATTTGTAACCTCCAACAATGAGTGAAATAAATCCATTCTTGATTGCGTACATGACCGGACGATCAACTTAATAATCCGGAAGATTAACATAATGGTCCGGACGGTTATGAACGGGTCCGGACGGTCATCTATGGCCGAACGGTTTTCACTTCTCGCTTCACAGAGCACATGCTTGACACGTGGCTGAATCTTGTCTGACACCCTAGTATAGGGATGGCCCACAGCGCCACTCCCTATATGTCAGGAACAGTAACCTACTTACCAGTGGTGAACAGTAATTGGTCAGTAGTATAAATACCCCTTATGTACTTTCATAATGATTAGCATTTACTGCATTACTATTACACACACCTACTTATTACTATCACCCCATACTTATTCTTGCGCTGGAGCTTGGTCCTGGTACAACACCCGGGGCGAGGCTAACGCGTTTTGTTGTGATTCACCGGTTCACGACGCACTCATCAACCATTTGGAGGACTTCACAAGGACTCCCGAAAGGTGACAGGATTTTACTCAAACAATTCTTGTACATAAAGGTGAACTGATTTAGTTTGTTACCCTTTATTAATCACTAGTGTCATTATCACACATGGTGATTTAATTGTGACAGAGATGGTGGTGGGTGACGATGGTGAGGAGGGCTGAAAGTTGAAGAATAGTGGTAAGGTAGAAGGAGGTGTTTTGGGTATTTTGTGTGTAGATGATGGTAGGACCCACTTACAAATAGGACAAACAAAAAAATTAAAAACAAATTAATAAAAAAAAATACATTAAAGGTCAAAAACAGTGAAAAGAGCGACCTACCCTCGTATGCATGACATGTGACCGAGATAACGAGCAAATAACGATCGTTAAAATGTTTGACAAGCAGCGTAATATTTTCTCGATCCTGGACTATAAAAGCAATATTTTCCGTTTTTGAATGTCGTATAAAATGCGACATAAGTTTAGGGTCCAATGGTGAAATTTACTCTTATTTTTATTTTAAAATTTCTCATTTGATCTGAGGGACCATTTTCATAAAGTATGAGTTTCATTTAAAGTCACACAACTCACAAGGAGGATCTTGACAACAACCAACAACCAACCACGACTAGAAATAACACACTACACCCACCAAGTGACCAACACTGACAAATCCATGGCCGACAATGTACCTGAGAAACTTAAAAACAAAGCCGGAGACGTCCTCACCCAAGTTGTTTCCGACATCAAACCATATTTCCTGTCGGAGACTGATTCTAAGCATTACCATGACTTATTTAACGTTGTTGTGCCTTATCTCATAGTTGGTGTCATCATATGGATCATGTTCTACTGCTGCTGTAGTGGAGGAAAAAGGTTGAAAGCACCGGGTAGACACGACGCAAGGATACGAAGATCGTTTCGAAAGAGACCCTGGAGGGTATTTTCGAAACCAGGGCCGGTCCTGAGATTTCGGATGTCCTGAGCGAGATGTTAGAATATTGCCCTTAGCTAAAGGTTTGGCATATATACGAACTTCACATATAACTTAATATATTCATAAGACAACTATTAATTTTGATTTACTTTGTAGGTTGGTTCAGGTGCATTATAACACAAAAAGATACAGAAAAAATTAGAACGTATTAATTCATATCTGAAATTTATATATGATTAAAAGTGGGAAACATATATATGTGATATTAATATGTATATATTTGTTAATGAAATAGCTTATTTTATTTGTGATAAAAATGACAAAAAAAAAATTAAAAATTTTATGTACATATTGCTATCGTATTTAAGGTAAATACATTATTAATTGTTTGATGTAACGTTTAAAAAAAGTGGTTTAAAAGATAACATACTCATTGATTAGCAAAATATATCAAATATAAGATAAGTGAAACTAATATAAACTAAAAGGTCTTAAGTAAGATAAATGAAAGTTGGAGGTGTTCTTTGAAAATAGGCCAATTAATATTAAATAAACACATTGACCCACAAGAAAAATACAAACAATTTGACGCTCCTTCTTCCTCCGCAAGGTCCGGCGTCCATGTCCGGCAATGACTCAACTTTTTATCTTTTTATCACTTTTTCTTAACTAAACTAGAAGTACAAAGAAGCCAAGCTAGTAATACTTTCAAAAACTCTCTTTTTTCTTCATCTTTTTTACATAAACGAATTCACATGACCGAGAACTTGATGCCCCCTCTCTTTTTGATGCCCTGGGCCGTCGCCCTCACTGCCCATAGCCAGATCCGGCCCTGTTCGAAACAATCGTCGTCGTTCTGATTGATAAGCTAATAAGCTGATTATATATTGTGCACTTTTTGCACAATATGTGTGTGATTTTGTGATCGTTTGGTTTAGATGTAATTTTAAGTTCGTAACTCATGGAGTCATGGTTATTGTAATTGTCTTATTTTATGACTTATGAGACAAACATAGCAGATCATGTTACTGTTATTTTATTTTTTGTGTAATTCAATGGAGGGTTTCACCATTGCATTGAATGGTTTCTCATGATGAGGTCTTGCAATTTTTACAAATTTTAGAAGTGTACCCGCGCAATACGACGGCGGGGTACCTGATGACTATTTTGTGTCCAGCAAATTTTTCATTTTAAATCTTCTTTATTTAACATGTCTCGAATACTTTATAACGTAGTAGGTATATGTTTTCTAAAAATAGAACGTCTAAACTATTATTAGTGTTTTCAAATTTTAACATTAAATTGATGGTTATAAGTTTAATTGGCTTTTTTTATAAATAATTCTATTAAAATATATCATTATTAAAGGGTTACTATTAGGGCTATCATAAAAGCTGACCCGACCCGAACCCGAATATGGCTTTTCGGGTCTGATCAATCGGGTCTAAAATTATATTCGGGTCAATTAGGTCAAGCCGAATTTACCAAAATTCTAAACAAGGTCGGGTAAGGATATAATATTTGTCTCCTACTCGGTTTCGGGTCAACCTGAATGATCCGAGTTTCATTTTTTTTCTTTTTAATTTGTATGTAAACATTAAAATTGTATAATTTTTAAACGACCTAGACCCGAACCCGAATTGACTCGACCCGAGTGACCCTAGTTTTAAACAAGGTCGGGTTCGGGTATATTTTTTGAGCCTTGACTAGAATTTACCAAACCCGAATTGACCCAAACCCAACTGGCTCAACCTGAATAACACCCCTAGTTACTATATGTTTGAAATGAGACCTAAGGGGTGCTTGGTGGGTGGTTTAAAGGGGTGGGGAATGAGTAAGGTATTCAAAAGGGTCCACATCCCTCATTATATTGTGCTTGGTAAGGGAGTGCAAAAGGATTGATTACCCCAAAGTGGGTAATCAACCATTATAGAGTAAATTGGGGGGGGGGGGGGGTAAGGTATTGATTACCCAACTCACTCATTCATTTGCATTTCTTTTCCCTTTCCTCACTTTGAACCAAGCGGACCCTTAAATTTTTAAAGTTTACATTAATTCTCTATTTTTTTTTTTATAGTAATGTTTTTTGTCTTAAAATTCTAAGACTTCATTTTATAGTAAGTCGCAAATGCTTTATAATGTAGTGTGCGTGTGTGTGTGTGTATATATATATATATATATATATATATATATATATATATATATATATATATATATTAGCAAGTTGAATTTTGTGTGAATTAGCTGCTTTTTAAAATGTGTGACATTTTGGTGAGGTTTAAGGGTCAGAAGAACTTTGGATAGTTGAATCTATAGTGTGTGAAGTATGATTAGTTTATGTTGTAGCTTTTTTTATTCTTTCATAAGCATGAGGCTTTTATTTATTTATTTATTTATTTATTTATTTTTTTTTAATTCAGATTTCGCAACTAGCATTTTAATATATATTAGTAACTTTTTTCAGTTTTATATGTTACAACTTACAGGTATTGATTACCCAACTCACTCATTCATTTGCATTTCTTTTCCCTTTCCTCACTTTGAACCAAGCGGACCCTTAAATTTTTAAAGTTTACATTAATTCTCTATTTTTTTTTTTATAGTAATGTTTTTTGTCTTAAAATTCTAAGACTTCATTTTATAGTAAGTCGCAAATGCTTTATAATGTAGTGTGCGTGTGTGTGTGTATATATATATATATATATATATATATATATATATATATATATATATATATATATATATATATATATATATATATATATATTAGCAAGTTGAATTTTGTGTGAATTAGCTGCTTTTTAAAATGTGTGACATTTTGGTGAGGTTTAAGGGTCAGAAGAACTTTGGATAGTTGAATCTATAGTGTGTGAAGTATGATTAGTTTATGTTGTAGCTTTTTTTATTCTTTCATAAGCATGAGGCTTTTATTTATTTATTTATTTATTTATTTATTTTTTTTTAATTCAGATTTCGCAACTAGCATTTTAATATATATTAGTAACTTTTTTCAGTTTTATATGTTACAACTTACAAGTATTGGTATGTTGGTTACACATTTATTTCTCATTAAATCACTTATATGATCATTAATATGATAATTACAACTTTTGAGGTTACAACTTACAAGTATTGAAATCCTTCCATAACAAGAAATATTTTTTGTCTTAATTTTTTTAAGACTTCTATAATTAAAATGTCGTAAATGCATTATATAGTAGTATAGATTTAACAAATTTAACTAAAGGGAAGGACATATTAGGATGTTAATAATATCGGAAGTGGTTATTTATACCTTTATTTTTATTTTTTTACATTAAAAAAAACTAAAAAATAGAAAATACGAAATATAAAATATAAAGTTTAATAAGTAAAAATCATTAAACTAACAAAAAAATATGAAACACAAAATCCATAAAAAATAGTATTATTGTGTAAATGGAAAGGTCTAAAAAAAGTATTATTGTGGCCCAAGAGATATCCTAATAACACAGGCCTAATAATATACGATGGCGACAACTAAGACCTCTATGCCTCCTTTTAATAAAGTACTTAAAGACTAAGGACGACCATAGGCACGCTAATAATTGCATTGACTAAATAGAAAGACTTTTCGTCTTGGCTAATTATCGTGACTCACTGTATCAACAATAGAAAATGAATATAATGTACTCTAGTTAGCATCAAACTCACGAAAAAATTAATTTATTGTCTAACAATACCTTCCTCAGGATTTCCAAACATCAAATCGAACTTTCATGCAAGAAAAAGAAACAAAAACAAGCAAAAGTACTATATTAACATACATACTTAAGTCGTTAGAGCTCCATCACAAACAAGCACGAAAAATCATACAAACGATTTATTTTTCTTAACACGCATGAAATAAAACCACAAAATATTAAACAATACCTTAGGGGGTTGTACCAAAATAAAACACAGGTAATTAACTAGTAAACAAAGTCATTAGGCTTGCCACGAAGATCAAGAATATAGCCTCTAGGGTTACCTTCAAACGCTGATCTCGACATCTTCATAGGAAACCTACCTGGTGCTCTCATCCAGTCGTCCCTTCCTGACGATCTTCTACGGCAGCAGCATAAACATCGAACAACAGACCGAAACACAGACTTCACAATATTAAATAAGCCAACGATATAACGAAGACCTCTATAAAAGGGAAAGAGCAGATTAGAATGTTTAATAATATACGATGGCGACAACGAAGACCTCTATACCTCCTTTCAATAAAGTAAAGACTAAGGACGACCAAGGTAAGCAAGCCAATAATTGCATTGACTAAATAGAAGACTTTTAGTCATGGCGAATTATTATGACTCACTGTATTTACATTAGAAATTATAGTAACATAATGTTCACTCTAATATAGCATCTACTCAAGAAAAAACTAATTTGTTGTCTAACAATACCTTCCTCAGGATTTCCCAACATCAAACCGAACTTTCATGCAAGATAATTCATAGATTTATTAAGTCACATGCAAGAAAAAGAAACAAAACAAGCAAAAGTAACATGATTAAGTCGTTACAGCTCCATTACAAACAGGAAAGAAAAATCCATACAAACGATTTATTTTTCTTAACACGCATGATATAAAACCACAAAATATTAAACATAACTTAGGGGGTTGTACCAAAATAAAACATAGGTAATTAACTAGTAAACAAAATTATTAGGCTGGCCACGAAGATCACGAAAGTAGCCTCTAGGGTTACCTTCAAACGCTGATCTCGATATCTTCATAGGAGGCCTACCTGGTGCTATCATCATCCATCTTGGCGATCTTCTACAGCAGCAGCATAAACATCGAAAAACAGACCGAAACACAGACTTCAGAACATTAAATAAGCCAACGATAATACTCGAGATCCATGACCATAAGCCAACGATAATACTGGAGATGCATGACCATAAGCCAACAATAATACTGGAGATGCATGACCACAAGCAACACCAGCAGCACAGCCACGTGATCAAGACAATGAAAACAATGAGATACGGTGTGGAGCCACTGAACAAGCGGTGGATCAGCTCGTCCCGGTCTTCTGGTGGGAATTTTTGGTTGAATAAATTGATTAGGTTATGGAAGAAGTTGCTGATGGTTGAGATGATATCGGAGAAGATGTCGCTGGCGGAGTTGGTTAATGTTTCTGGCGAGTCGTTGGGTAAGAAGATCCCCCTTAGCTTTAGTTGCACTGTGGTTGTCATATCTAGTGGTAGGATGTGTATTCTTTTGCAATAACACTTGCTATCTAATATGTGAAGTTGTGAACTCTAAATTATTTATGATAATACCACTCCCCCCGTCCCATTTTAATTGTCCGTAGACCCGAATTTGACCGTAAATATTTTTGTTTGTATTATATAACACTTGATGAAATTTATGTCATTGAAAAGTTCGTTAAACGAATTTTTCAATGACATAAATTTCATCAAGTGTTATATAATACAAACAAAAATATTTACGGTCAAATTCGGGCCCGCAGACAATTAAAATGGGACGGAGGTAGTATAAGATTAAGAGTAAACTGCAAAAATGGTCCCTGTGGTTTCCTGAGATTGCAAAAATAGTCACTGAATTTGGCTAAGCGCAGAAATAGTCACTGTGGAGCAAAAGTCGACATCATTTTGGTCCCTGGTTTTAACTGGCATTAAATAATTCCGTTAGAAGTTACACATTTAGCCCCTGTAGCCCATGACCATTGCAGCGTGCATCCTTCTTTCGTCCCTTTTACGTTTTCATTTGTTTTTACGCATTTTCGTCCGTTTTCGCGTGTTTTCGTCTGTTTTTTATGGTTTACTCTGTTTTTTTTTTACTTTTTCGTCTGTTTATTGACGTTTTCGTCTGTTTTTTTTACATTTTCGTCCGTTTTTTATGTTTTCGTCCGTTTCTTTACGTTTTGCTCCGTATTTTTACGTTTTCGTCTGATTTTTTACGTTTTCATCTATTTTTTTTTTTAATTTTTTCGTCTGGTTTTTTTACGTTTTTGTCTGTTTTTTTACGTTTTCATCTATTATTTTACGCTTTAGTCCGGTTTATTATGTTTTCGTCCATTTTTTTACGATTTTATCAGTTTTTTTTTTTTTACGTTTTCATTTGTTTTCTTATGTTTTCTTACTGTTTTTTTCTTTTGTTTTTTCGTTTTCGTCTGTTTTTTTATGTTTTTGTCTGTTTCATGATGAATGGCAATGAAGAACAAGAAGAAGAACAAGGAACGGGAACATAATAAAACGGACAAAAACATAAAAAAATGGACGAAAACGAAAAAATAAAAGAAAACAAACGAAAACGTAAAAAAACTGATGAAATCGTAAAAAAATGGACGAAAACGTAATAAACCGGACTAAAGCGTAAAATAATAGATGCAAACGTAAAAAAACAGACGAAAACGTAAAAAACAGATGAAAAAAAAATAGATGAAAACGTAAAGAAACAGGAGAAAATGTAAAAATACAGAGCAAAACGTAAAGAAACGGACGAAAACTTAAAAAAACGGATGAAATCGTAAAAAATAGACAAAAACGTAAAAAAAATAGACGAAAACGAAAAAATACGGACAAAAACGTAATGAAACGGACGAAAACATAAAAAACGGACGAAAATGTAAAAAAAACAGACGAAAACGTCAATAAACAGACGAAAAAGTAAAAAAAACAGAGTAAACCATAAAAAACAGACGAAAACACGCGAAAATGGACGAAAACGCGTAAAAACAGATGAAAACGTGAAAGGGACGAAAGAAGGATGCACGCTGCAATGGTCATGGGCCACAGGGGCTAAATGTGTAACTTCTAACGGAATTATTTAACGTCAGTTAAAACCAGGGACCAAAATGATGTCGACTTTTGCTCCACAGTGACTATTTCTGCACTTAGCCAAACTCAGTGACTATTTTTGCAATCTCAGAAAACCACAAGGACCATTTTTGCAGTTTACTCTAAGATTAATAGTTCCTTGGTTATGACTCAAGTGTCATTTTCTGCCCCACTACATTTTTAATTTTTAGATTTTAGCAAGTTTACTGTAATTTTGATTATCATCCCTTTTTAACAATATATTATTAATAAGAATCTAGCAAAAAGATAGATAAGGGATAATTTCATATATATTCAATCCAAATACAAAAATGTAATATATAATATTTACGTACAGTGGCAGAGCTAAAAAGATTTATTGGGAGGGCCGAAACAATTTTTTTCCGAAAGAACATTGGATGGGAGGATCGAGATGGGAAAAAAATTAACACGTGAAATCGCGAAAAAAATACACTAACGGGCTTAGGCCTAGGGGGCCGGGACCCTTCCCGGTCCCTTAGTAGCTCTGCCCTTGTTTATGTATGGTTCGTAAGCAAGGATTAGACGACGAGATGTAATTAATCGTATGTTTGATTTCCCTTATTTGGTAAAAACCTCGTGAGAAGAGTGTTTATCAAATGCTGGTGTAACGCTCACATAGATTGAGGTTTAGTATGTCTGTGAAATGGAGAAGATGACCTGATCATCTGTTACGAAATACATCTATATCTATAGTGATGTATTTGTTGTATTACCAAGTTATTTAACTATTTGTTAGTCAAACAACTTAGTAATATGTCTAAGATATAGTTTACCACTTAACAGTTAATATGAATGAACAATTAAAACACACAAGTAAAATTTTCAACGTTAAACTTTTATTTGATCTAAAACAAAGAATTTTACTTAAGTGTTTGTTGAATAACACTTGGGATTGAATAACAAGTATATGTGTGATCTCCTCACTAAACTTAAATACAAACCAAAGTATGTGTTTAAGTGAACTATGCTAAACCAATAGATTATAAAATCTACGACTTAGTTCTATTTGAAGAAGGAAAACCATCTTTTGAAAGTGCTTAAAACTTTTAATACAAAAGATACTTGTCATCATCTGATAGGATAATAGGATACGTATCATCATCTGATAGGCAAAAGTACATCTTGTACTTTTGCCTTTATTCCTAGTATGGCACCACCATACTTTGGTGGAACAGTGATGACAACTGTCTTGTACTTTTACCGACTAAAGTAACATTTCGACTTTTTGATAAGTAACTTTCAATTATCTCTTCAAAATATTTCACGCCTATTTATCAGAGACTAAATATCCTACCAAAATATTCAAATCTCAAAATATATGTCTTTAGTGATTTGAGGAGATCTTCAGCAAGCCAGTATATTATTGTCATCACACACTAACTCCATCATCCTGATCTTGATCCTTATCTTCACTCTTTAAGTACCACCTCAGTTTATGATGAATCTTTCTTCTTAAGCTCTCGAGGATTTCTTGAGGAGGATGACTCCCTGAATGAATCATGTCTTCAGGGACTTATATTCTACTTAGGTTATTTTTTATTCTAAGAAAGGTGGGAACTGAATTGGCCCGACAATAATTAAGGTTTTGGTATGACTATAGGATTAGATCCAACATATCTGTAAGGCCACGTATATGTCATCCCATGGAGGAGATAAGAATGACACGTGGTCATGTATTCTTGCTCCTTGGTGAAAAGGAATCCTCGTACGAGGTACTATGACGGTCGTAATGTTCGCCACACCAGCATTACAACTATCTTTATGTCGCACGTGTTCATAGTATAGTAACAATAAGAAATGACAACTTGCAAGACGGTTGTAGCCTGGACTGGAATTACCCATGCATGGCCTGGTAGATATTTCTCCTTATTGGGCTCATATTGTTGTATAGGCCTTCTGATTGGGCTTAAGTTCCTATACATCATATATAATATACTTGAAATATAAGTTTTGAACGCATGTGTTCACAACATCTTTTGAGTAAATACGACATGTTGTTGTTTTAGTTGGCCTTCTGATTGGGCTTAAGTTCCCATACACCATATAGTACACTTTTAGATCAATAATCCAATCTAACCAATGACTCAAAGAGAATGTTATTGCATAGCATAACAAGCTCTTGGATCAATAATCCAATCTAACCACGTACGTTGGTTAAACAATTTTATGCCAATTGAAAATTTATATGTGCGAACAAACATTTATATCTTCCATGTGCAAGTCATTTCTTTAAGGCTTCAAATCAACCTGTTTTTATACATATGAATAATGCAAGTTGTATATTAGTTTACACCACAACATAAAAAAATAAAATAAATAAATAAAAAAACACAAAACAAAACAAAAAAACAATTAATTTCTAACATTTATCGTATCACCACAAAAAATTCATCGTAAATTAATTAGGGTCGACAATGAATTTGGATAATCATTAAACCCACACCAATCTTTAACCAACCAAAAATAGTCATTGTCACAGTGCAATCCACAAATAAGTGACAATTCAAGAGCCTCGTTGCATAGTGTAGTCGGTCTCAACAAACATGCCAAGTATATATGATGATACGTGGGAATCGCACCAGGATTTACCTCTCAAGGGATCTTGAGAAGCTTACAACCCCCACCAGGCAGTGTACCTGATCGTTGTAGTATAGTATAGTGACAAGTACCGGGGGATTGATCGTTCAGCTTAGGAATAGTGTCGCTAGGATTAGAAAACCTAAATACTAGCTCTAAAGGTGAGGGATGATTATTTTTGTGTTTTTATATTTTTTTAGAAAGCAATTAAAAATCTCGGGTTTGAAGGATTTGGGCGGAATTAGTTGCTAATCAACTAACCCAATACTAAAGATGCAATCAAAATAAAATACAAGAAATGAAAATAACTAAATTATATTAAAGTTGTGAGCAATAAGTGGAGAAAATGTGTTTACTTAGATTTCACTACTCCCTAGACATCTTTTACACGTTAATTACTTGTTATAATTGCATGGATGACAGATCGTATTCCTTAATACCATTCATGGGGTGGCACACTTAACTCCCCAATTCTATGAGCTTTTATCTCCTCCTACACCATGCCCAACACAACTATAGGGATTGTAAATAGTGGCTCATGCATTAAATACAACCAATAAAGACCTAGTGCACATCAGTTCATGTTTCTTAAGATGTTCAAGCATGTTACCAATTGAAGATCTGCCAGTTTTCTTAAGCCTAACATATAAATCATTCATCCAAGACAAGTATAAACAAGTAATCAACACATAATTAACATCTAGGTTTCATTAGATCCAAGCAAACACAAGATAGATCTAGCCTAGCATGATGGAATTAAGACAAGAACAAGATATAGACAACCAACACATAGACATATTGATTGAATTAAAAGAACACTTATCTTGATTACACATGCAAGGTATCAAGGGGTTGGAACCCTTGAAAAACCTGTAAAATTCGCACCAAAATCGTACTAGGGTTTTCTCCAAAACTTCTCTCTTTTTAATGTGAAAATTAGAAAACTATATATAGGAAAAGGGGTCTGACGGCGTCAAGACAAACATTGTGACGCCGTCACCTCGCCGCCAAAACTATTCTCGGACTGCCTTGATCTACATTTGACGCCTTCAAGACTTAATCATTTCCAGGCCGTCATGACTTTAACTCTTGATGCCCTACCTTCGTGATGCCTTCAAATCTGTACTGGATCGTCATGGAATTTTGCTTTTGACGCCGTCAGGGAGTTACTCTTGACGCCGTCACCTACTGTTCCCAGCATGAAAAATTAAGACTTTGGCGTTTTCTTCACTTTTATGCTCCAAAAACGTCCGAATTGCTTCCTTTTCCAGATTTCACTCTCAAAGTACCTAAAATCACAAAAGGAACGATTTAGGGCAATATTTGATCAAATAAATTCGAATTCAGGCTTAAATGACCCCCTAAAAACGGTTCATTTTTCGCCTCATCATATACCCTTACACTTGAGATTTGCTTGTCCTCAAGCAAATGCGCTTTTATTCTACTCAAAAGACAAGTTAGGGGTCATTTAACACTAATATAAAAGTAATTACAACAAATAATCGTTCCACTAAAGACCAATAGACAAGCACGGAGGTCATACACTAGCACCTCACAAATAGTGTTTAGATACTCACATCTCTCGGGTGTAATAAAGTGTAAATTACAATATGAAAACGGAAGATATCTCTCACTACCTGTCACAGCAAAATAGATTACCATAGGCTTGGGAAAGGATCAAACCTCCACCACATGGCGTAAGCACCTAGGATAAACTATCAAAGAGGTCTTTTAAAGGGTTGTAACGTTAGGTGTAGGGACATGAAATACACGGTTTTGTTGGATAAAGGAGGTTTTACTGGTGGCGAGTTAACAATCTTAGTCAATTACATGTACAATATGGCGTTGCTAAGCCAAGACTAGACTCGATTTAAGCTAATAAATGAAAAATAACAAAAACATAAAATGAACATAGAATAAAAAGGGATGGTAGTCCATATGTTTTTTCTCTTTTTCCTTTTTTTTTTTTTTTTTTTTTTTTTTTTTTTTTGCATACACTCTTACCCTACCATCCAAAATAATACATCATAGGGGATGAGAATTCCCCTTACACTTGAATCTTTACATACTTTACAATTAACTAAACTAATGACTCGAATTAAGAAAATCAAAACACTTGGAGCACTTTTAAGATTAACGCACATATGGGGGTAATAAATGATGTTCTTCCCCATTACTCCATAAAATAAGTACTTACCCATGAGTCCCAATCGTCCCAAAACAATATGTACAAGGATATGACTCGACTTAGCAACCATGTAATCAATTAGAAAGTTAACTTAGGGTTTAACAAATAACAATAATGCACTAAAAATGAGCGCATACACGGAAGGCTAAGGCGATTTGGGTGTACATTTAAGTGGGGTGTAACAAATTCTTCCTTTAAGTAAGATGCTTAAAGTTAGAAACGAAAAGATAGGCTCGGAGGGGTGTACTAGGGGCTTCGTGTACTAAAAAATGAGTACAACGCTAAGGGTGTGGGAAAAATTAGTTGACTTAACTAGCCAAGTAATATGACTTAAATGGTCAAGTAATCATAATATGGGTTTAACACAAGGGTGATCCTAATGCCTCTTATCATGTAGTAAATCCTACTACACGAATGTAGTCTCACTAGCGGTCTCGGGATGCATCACTAACGCAAGTTCTAGAATCTAAATGCTACCGGTACACTCATAAGCACTAATAATAAATGCTTTTCCTATCAAATCTAAAGGCGAACCTCACATATTTGGGTGAAATTTTTTTCTGAATATACGGTTATGTTCTAGTCATACAATCTCCTATCCATGAGACGCTTGCTATGGCTAAAGTTTCACTCCTAAATGTTGTAAAAAAATTTAAATTTGGCGCTAAAATTGCACTAACAAGTATTTCTCATAGTTTTATTACACATCTACCATTAAACAAACAAACTCAAGCGAAAGTGTATTTGTAAGGTATCATCATTTTACCCTCCCCTTACACTTAGGATGAACATTGTCCCCAATGTTCAAGTAAAGAATGTAAAAGTGAAATAAGTAAAAAGAATGAAATCAAATACTCCTCCGATTCGCTCGGTATGGATAATAAGCTAGCCAGGTTAGATCTTCCTCCAAGAAAATGAACAATCAAAGCTTCCCTTCCAGAATATAAATCATCTTCTTGTCATACATAACCTGTTAAACCTGAGAAAATAGACAAAAACCCAAAGCATCAACCCGAACAAAGATAACTCACAACTAGAGTAATTCCAGACTTAGGATTAAAAACAAAACAATTAAAGATATAATGCTTGTAGAATGAATATTTGCAGAATTCCTGGAGTTTATAAAACTAAAGAATCAACAAAAACTTTAAGAGTCCGGTATAAACAAAACTAGCAAAATTTCCAGAATTTTATACGTGACGCCGTCAAGAGTAAACTCGTGACGCCGTCAGAAGTGACCTGCAGAAATTCTTATGTTAAGTTTCCGGAAAATTTCTGGAAAAACTTCGTCCTACTTCCTGGAAAATCCTGCAAAACATCATTATGACTCGATACAAGCATTTGACTCTAACAAGTACTAAAACACATGTCCATTTAATATTGTTGTGGTTCATGCTCAATTTCGTTCTTATAAACAAATTTGGATCTCCCTTACACTTATCTTTTGCAAAATACCTTTATATGCAATTAAGACGAAGTTAAAAACAAAATAAAGCATTTTCACAATTTACTTTGAAACATGAGCCACAAACAATAAAAATAAAACATGCATACGGAAACAAATAAAACCAAACAAACAAACAAACAAACAAATAAAAACACACAAAACATGGGTTGCCTCCCAAGAAGCGCTTGTTTTTGTTCGAGTCACGAGCCTGACTCTACCCTTATTTACCGGAAATAGGGGAGGTTCTCCCTACACTTAGGATTAAGTGTGGGTGAAAGTAGCGATACACACCCTTAGGGTGTGAATATGCCACGTGAGGTGAAGGGGGTGAGTGAATGGCTTCCTTCATCCTAAAACTACCCGGATAATATTGGTTGATGGGTGGGTCGGTTCCTCTTTTGTCTCCTAGAAATATATCTAAGGATGGAAAGGTGTGTAAAGATTGAGGTTCCGGTTCATCAACACTAAGAAATTCCCTAGAACTAGGAGTAAGGTTATAACTACAAGTATTCAAACCTATATCCTCTAGTGGTGCCTGGTCCAAGGGTTCTACCTCCATCGGAATTCCTAAAGTTTCTTCTACTTCTTCCGGGTAAGTCACAGGCGGTGTGTATGCCTCAAATGATGGTAGGACTTGTGGGGTACTTAGTGGGCTTGGGTTTTCTACTATCTCTTCCATCACATCAATATCACCTATGTGTTCATCTTGTATTATGGTAGTACCTAACCATGACATGCAACTAGGTGGCTCAACTCTAACCTCATGTGTGTCGTATGTTTTGGTGAAATCTATCCCGCTCATGCAACTAGGTATTTCAACACTAACCATATCATAATCTTGGTTTGATTCTAAGTTCATGTTCTTAGAAACTAGGTCATCTCGCTCATACAAATCCACCAATTCGTTGAACTTATGGGTTATGGTTAGGAAGCTTTTCTCAAAATTCATCCAAAGGGTCTCACTAAAAGGAATTAATCCCGATAATGATCGTCTAATAGAAAACACACATGCATAAAATTCATCAAACCCATCTAACTTAACACCCATCTCCTCTTGTATATATGTAAGATCACTTAAAAATTCATTGGAACAACAGGAGGCAAATCTATCCGAGTAAACTAATTGTTCCTCTATAGTTAATGATCTAAATGGAATTTCATCCGCCATAGAGACAAATGAAAATGGTTTCACAAACAAAGGGCACAAAGAAAAAGATAGACTACAAGAAAAACTAAAAATAAAAATAAAATCTTACTAGAAAGGAATCTAGCAAGTAGACCTAATAAAAAGAAATTCTAACTTAGACAATAACTATTCCCCGGGCTGCGGCGCCAAAAACTTGATACGTGGGAATCGCACCAGGCTTTACCTCTCAAGGGATCTTGAGAAGCTTACAACCCCCACCAGGCAGTGTACCTGATCATTGTAGTATAGTATAGTGACAAGTACCGGGGGATTGATCGTTCAGCTTAGGAATAGTGTTGCTAGGATTAGAAAACCTAAATACTAGCTCTAAAGGTGAGGGATGATTATTTTTGTGTTTTTATATTTTTTAGAAAGCAATTAAAAATCTCGGGTTTGAAGGATTTGGGCGGAATTAGTTGCTAATCAACTAACCCAATACTAAAGATGCAATCAAAATAAAATACAAGAAATGAAAATAACTAAATTATATTAAAGTTGTGAGCAATAAGTGGAGAAAATGTGTTTACTTAGATTTCACTACTCCCTAGACATCTTTTACACGTTAATTACTTGTTATAATTGCATGGATGACGGATCGTATTCCTTAATACCATTCATGGGGTGGCACACTTAACTCCCCAATTCTATGAGCTCTTATCTCCTCCTACACCATGCCCAGCACAACTATAGGGATTGTGAACAGTGGCTCATGCATTAAATACAACCAATAAAGACCTAGTGCCCGTCGGTTCATGTTTCTTAAGATGTTCAAGCATGTTACCAATTGGAGATCTGCCAGTTTTCTTAAGCCTAACATATAAATCATTCATCCAAGACAAGTATAAACAAATAATCAACACATAATTAACATCTAGGTTTCATTAGATCCAAGCAAACACAAGATAGATCTAGCCTCGCATGATGGAATTAAGACAAGAACAAGATATAGACAACCAACACATAGACATATTGATTGAATTAAAAGAACACTTATCTTGATTACACATGCAAGGTATCAAGGGGTTGGAACCCTTGAAAAACCTGTAAAATTCGCACCAAAATCGTACTAGGGTTTTCTCCAAAACTTCTCTCTTTTTAATGTGAAAATTAGAAAACTATATCTAAGAAAAGGGGTCTGACGGCGTCAAGACAAACATTGTGACGCCGTCACCTCGCCGCCAAAACTATTCTTGGACTGCCTTGATCTACATTTGACGCCGTCAAGACTTAATCATTTCCAGGCCATCATGACTTTAACTCTTGACGCCCTACCTTCGTGACGCCTTCAAATCTGTACTGGATCGTCATGGAATTTTGCTCTTGACGCCGTCAGGGAGTTACTCTTGACGTCGTCACCTACTGTTCCCAGCATGGAAAATTAAGACTTTGGCGTTTTCTTCACTTTTATGCTCCAAAAATGTCCGAATTGCTTCCTTTTCCAGATTTCACTCTCAAAGTACCTAAAATCACAAAAGGAACGATTTAGGGCAATATTTGATCAAATAAATTCGAATTCGGGCTTAAATGACCCCCTAAAAACGGATCATTTTTCGCCTCATCATATGACTATTGTTTAGGGAAGCAGATGGTTCCAATGGATTGGTTCATAGCAGAAAAGATGGTGAATGTTTTCATTTTCCTTTTTGGTGAAAAGAAGAAACTTAAGGGTTTAGAGGGCACTGTAACTTTCAGGTTTGGCAGATGATACGAAATCCTTGATCAATTTGTATAATTCATTAAATTCAACACATTCTTTTATCAAAAGGCTTTAAATCTTCCAAACACGATTTTAAGTGACGAGTATATTCAAATAGAAATGCCATGTATTTTTAAATTTAGCAAACCTGATTTTAAACATCCAAATAATCCAAATCATTGCTTAAACCTCCACATGAAAGTAAACCTTAGTTAAATTGCTCAATTTACCGTATATCCTCAAAAGAGTAAACCAATAACGTATCTAGATGACCAATAAAGCCCTTCCAAATTTTAACCAAACCACAAACAGTTGTTCCATCAGTGCAAACAATAATTAAGTGACAAATATATTCAGAGCCTCGTCACGTAGCGAACATCTGGTATAGTGTACGTCAATAATTTCCCTTGCATTGAGGTCACGTCTAAAAGGTAACCGATCCAAATAGACATGCCAAGTATTGATGACGATCAAAACCTTTCGCCTTAGAGTTTGTAGGATGCGTCCACACGCCGACTTCAGCAGCCACAGTCATCCGGCAACCTCCATCTTTTCCGGCAAACTCTTCGGCGATCTTCATTTTTTTCAGCGAGCTCAATTTTCAATCTTTTATTTTCAAGTTACAGAGGGTTTAAATTTTAGATCCACAATGCTCATAAATTCATTCATATCAAAAGCCGTAATGTAAAAATGGTAAAAAACTCGGATCAACAACTCAACTACACCCAGCCAACCACCCTTTTGGTGGATTTTATTTTCAAAAGATTCAAGAAGATAAGTCCCTGAAATAGGTGCTTACCAAACAATACAAAAGACAATGTGTAATCTCCTTCAGAAGGATACCACACTAATACCTCACTTACAGAATACACTCAATCACTCAGACTAGAAGGATCAATTAAAGAGATTGATCCTTTAACACTAGAACAAACATATATCAAAGTGATATCAAGAACAACAAGACTAATACGTATTGTATGTGAAAAACCAGAGAGAATGCAAAAGTGGCTAAAAGAAAAGATAATGAAACCCTAGCTGGAATATGAGTATATATACAAATATGTTTCACTTTAGCCCCTCAACTTCTCAATCTTGGCCTTCAGCTACAAACATGAGTTATCCAATAGAAGACTTTCAAACTTGACACTAAAAGTCCCTTGACTTTATATAAGCAATTCTTCAACATCCCCCCTCAAGTTGACAAGTCTTCGTCTTAAACCTTCAAAAACCTTTGCTTCCTTATCTGAATTAGCACGATTATTGGAACCTGCAAACATATCAAACAATCCCAACTTTTTGCACAACAATGCATGTTGCTTATGTCCAAGACACTTAGTAAAAATATCAGAAATCTGCAAGTTAGTATATATTTTAACAGTTTTAATAACACCCGCAGATACCTTCTCTCTTACTAAATGCACATCCAACTCAAAATGTTTAGTTTTTTCATGAAAAACTGGATTTGCAGCTATCTGTATAGCAGCACTGTTATCACAAAAAACATCAACAGGCAACAAACCTTTAACATCAAGGCTATCCAACAAATTACTCAACCAAATAACCTTACAAGTTGCAGAAGCTAAACTTCTATATTCAGCTTCAGCTGAACTTCTAGAAAAAGTAGCATGCTTTTTACTTTTCCAGGAAATAAGTGAACTTCCCAAAAAAACACAAAATCCAGTAACAGACTTTCTAGTAACTGGACATTTAGCCCAATCTGCATCAGCATAAGCTCTGAATTTAAGATAAGAATCACTATTAAATTGTAAACCAGAACCTGGAGAGCCTTTCAAGTATCTTAACACTCTTAAAGCAGCCTTAAGATGTGATTGCAAAGGTTTATGCATGTGTTGGCTTAAACAATGTACAACATAACTAATATCAGGCCTAGTATTGGTCAAATATATTAAGTTTCCTATAAGCTTCTAATAGTTAGTTATATTGTTCAAGACTTTGTCACTATTAGACTCAACACAGCTTAACACATAATTTTCAGGCAAAAGAGTATCAACTGGCTTTGGAGCAAGCAAACCATACTCATGTAACAATTCTAAGCAATATTTCCTTTGAGACATACAAACACCTTTATCATTTTTCAATACTTCAATTCTAAGGAAATATTTTAACTCACCCAAATCTTTAATCATAAACTTTGTGGTTAGAATTGTTTAAACACTTTAATTTCAGTTTCATTATTCTCAG
This sequence comes from Artemisia argyi, assembly GCA_030686995.1. Taxonomy (NCBI): domain Eukaryota; kingdom Viridiplantae; phylum Streptophyta; class Magnoliopsida; order Asterales; family Asteraceae; genus Artemisia; species Artemisia argyi. The sequence continues at coordinate 41,751,422 of CM060683.1, read as the reverse complement.
TTATAACAATATCATCAACATATACCAGCAAGCAACAAACATAGAACCACTTTGCTTGATGTAAAGAGAATAATCAAACTTACTTTGAACAAAACCATGCTTAACCAAAGCAGTAGTAAGTTGGCATTCCACTGCCTAGGAGCTTTCTTAAGTCCATAAAGAGACTTATTCAACTTACACACTTTAGTATCATCACAACCATTAAAACCTTTAGGTAAAACCATATAGAAATCTTCATCCAAATCACCATACAAAAAAGCATTATTGACATCTAACTGATATAAAGGCCAGTTCATATTAACAGCAATACTGATTAAGCATCTAATAGTAACCATTTTGACCAATGGACTAAAGGTTTCATCATAATCAAATCCTTACCTTTGATTAAAACCCTTAGAAACCAGCCTGGCTTTATATCTATCAATCTCTCCTGTAGATTTATACTTAGTTTTCCAAATCCACTTATACCCAATAGCATATCTACCCTCAGGTAATTCACATTCTGTCCAAGTATTTTTTCTGTTTAAGGTTTCTATTTCATCATTCATAGCATTAGACCAATTAGGATTTTTAACAGCATCCTCATAACAGGTAGGTTCAACAGATTTGTTTAAAGTAGAAGCAAAACATTTATTAGAAACACTTAACCTCCCATAATTCACATATTTCTCAATACCATATCTAAGTTTAGCACTTAGCACATAATCATTGAACCTCACAGGAATTTTAGTCTCTCTATATGACCTTCTTAATACAGGTGTCTGTGCATCATCTGCTATATTAATAGATTGAGTATGACCATTTTTGTTTTGAAACAAATTGCCCCCAGACCAGTTTTGGTCACCATGATAGGTTGCAGATTGTCTTCCTTCAGAGTGCAATTGTGTAGTATCTGTTTTAGAGTTTATTCCATCTCTAGAAGGTGACTCACTACCATCCTCAATTGGTGAATCTCTCCCTTCATCACTAGGACTTTGAGACCACAAATTCTCAAAAAATGTCAAGTGATCTGCTTCCTTTGCTTTTTGAGCATCAACAAAATCACAAGTTTTCATTTTTAATGGAAAATGTGGAAAACTAGAATGGGGGGGTTGAATAGTTTTGCGTCTTTTCGTTAATTGAAAGTTTGCTTTCAAAGAATTAATGATAATCGTAAAAACCTTAGAAGCTAAAGTATAGACACAAATTAATTTACCTATATCACATAGATACTACTTATTTAAAGTGTTGAATAGAAATTATAATTTCATATATCTCACTTAATTATAAGTAAGTATTTATATATGTATAAGTGTTTTAATAATTGTATATACTTATATTTTACTAATCGTATAATTAAGGTTTTAAATGGAAACTAGTTTGATCTTTATGTGAAATCAATATATGCACAACACACAATAATAATAATGTACGAGAAGCAAGTAAGTAAACAAGTAAAGAATGAGAGATGGAAAGATCAAACCGAGAGACAAAGGATTTATAGTGGTTCGACTACAAGGACACCTTCCTTGCCCTACTCCACTCCTCGAGCACCGAACTCGAGAATTTTCTTCACTAAGTCAATAACCTCCCTAATGGCGGAGAAAACCGTACACACCAAAAGCTTACACCAATTAACGACACAAAGCAAAATGTCGAGTTCTAATCGTAGCTAGAACCAATCTCACACCAAATATCACACCACAACTTCTTCACACCTTTTACTTCTTCAATGCTTCTTCACACCACAAGTATCTTCACGCCTTCACAAAATACTTCACGACTTCAATGTCTTGCAACTTCACAACTTCAAAGCACCAATGTCTTCACAACTTCAAACCAATAATATCTTTGCACCTTCAAGCCACTAGAGTCTTCACAACTTTAATCTACTAATGTCTTCTAGTCTTCTCCACTTGGAAGCTTCAATTTCTTCACTATTAGTCACTATTGCTACTCTCTCCTATCTTCACTACTATCCAACACTACTTCTTCACTTCAAGTTCCACTTCACACTTACAACAATTCTAGATTCTACAACTAAATCTAGCAAACTAATACATACACCTTATTCACCAAAATATAAAAGATCAACAAGATGAAACAAACAAACAACTTAGATAGCAAGATGATACTAAGTTGTAATACTTCTAATAGAAGTATTCTTCTCTTTGCACTTGAGTGTTGAGGCTTGAATCACTTTGAAGCAAAGATCAAAGTATATAAGATCAAAGGATTTTTAGAGGATGGAAAAGGATGTTTAGATCAGAAAGTTTATAGTGCAAAAAGGTGAGAAAATTATGTGGAATGATCCAGTATTTAAAGGCCAAGAAAATACTGTTCTGGAGCGTGCCGGTCCCTTTAATTAGGGGGCGGTCCCCTTAATGATTAAGGAGGCCGCCTAGTAAAATTAAGGGGGCCGCCCTCCTGAACGTTGGATTTTCTTGTCCTTTTTTGAGGGAAATTTTTCTGGATTAGATTTGCCATTTTTGGTTGAAAATTTGAATTCACAAATTTGTAATGAATTAAACATATTCTTTTAATGCCAAAAATGTTTTACAAAGGATATAAAATGTTTTGTGACATTTTATAAATATCTAGTGATTAACAAAAGTGTTCCTTTGATCTTGTAATACATTAGACACTTTGTTTATTCATACCTTAAGTGATTAAGTGGTAAAGATGAGTATTTACTACTAAATACTTATTTATGTCATAATCTCTGGTTTGATGAGTTTTCGTTTTGTGATTATCAAAACATAGAGATATCGAGAGATATGAATAACGTTTTTAGTCATTTATTTATATCAACAATCTCCCCCTTTTTGAAGATTACAAAACCTAAACTCATTAAATCCAAAAATTAATTTTTAGACAAGTATTTAGTGAGTTTATATTCACTTCTCCCCATTTTTGTAAAATCAAAAAGGTTTAAGCCAATAGAAGGGTAGCTCCCCCTTGATGTATGCTCCCCCTCGTTTGAGGGCACCAAGGGTTCGAGAATTTGAGTTCTTGCAAGAAAAATATTAGAAGCACAAGCATGGCACAAGCAAACACATATATCATAATACTAACAAATAGTAAGCATGGCAAAAAATAATTAGGAACACATATTAAGTCATTCATTGATAGAAAATGATTATGTCAACCCATAATCATTGTTACAAAAGCCATAAATATAGAATACTAAACTAAGTATAGTATCCTATTGTGCGAACAATGAGTGTCACCAAACTTTCTTGAATCCCAAAATGGTTGAAGAGTTTTATTTGAAAATGATAAACATAAGCATATAAAATACTTGGTGGTTTAGTGGAGATAAACTTTTGGTTGCATGGATGTTGGTGAGTTTGGAGATGTGGAACTTGTAGGTGGTGGATTTGAAGTAGGGTTTGTTGATTGAGGGTTTTGATGTTGTTCAAGTGATGGTGTTTGTTGAGATCTTGTAAGAAGATACTCAATCCAAGTGAAGTGCTCATTCAAAGCAATGGTTTGTTGTTGAAGAAAGATGCAACAAGGGCAATTGTTGGCATGCTTCTCAATTTGGTTGATGTTGTGTGGTGATGATGGTGAGCTTGATTGGGGTGGATCCAAATTGCGTTGAGCAAGATGTAATGCTAAAAGAGCACTAAGCTCATGAGCCTCTTTTAGCTCCTCAACGAACTTCAAGTGTTCGGAGGAAGGTGATGATGGTGGAACATGATGGTTGTCTTGGGTGAAGGTTTGAACATGCAACATAGGAATGGCATGTGAAGTTGTAGGATGTGGTGGTGGTACTCTTGGTGGTGGAGATATGGTTGAGCTTGGGTAGTCATGAAAACATGAAAAGGGTGGAAGAGTTTCTTCATGAGTGAGTGGTGTTTTTGTTGAATAAAGCAACATGTGAAGTATTGATTGAGATTTTGGGATTGTTGTTTAGGGATTGAGCATGCTCATCATAAGAAGAAGCATTAATGAGGGTATGAGTGGAAGATAGGTTGTGAGATGACTCATTAGAGTTGGTTTGAGGGTTAGTTGTTGGTTGACTTGGAACAACATCACTTGAGTTATGACAAGAATCAAGTTTTCTCCTCCAAACGGGTTTGACGGAGATCCTTGCGGTTCTTGAAATCTTTGGTTTTTGGTTGTTGGGAGATGACATGTTTGGGTGTGATGGCATTAATGATGGGAAGAGGGTATTTATAGTGTATGAGAAATGTGGTTTAGGAAGGAAAATTTGAGGGATAGTATGGGACAAAATATGTTTGTGAATTTTGGGAAGTATATGTTAAAATGGGTCAAAAAGTGATAAAGAAAATAGTATCCCCGACCATCAGATGGCCGGTCCCCTTAATTAGGGGCCGGTCCCCTTAATCATTAAGGGGGCCGCCTTATATAATTAAGGGGGCCGCCCATCTGGTGATTCCCAGAATGCCAGAAATGGGTTTTTGGCAGAAAATTTTCAAAAAGGTTGTGTTTTTGGATTTGGATTCAAGTAAGTTCAACTCTTTGAGGCAATATAGGGCATACTATTCGTGAATGTAGAGAGTGATATAGAAATAATTAAACTAGGCAATTAATTTCTAATAATCATGCTATCTATTAATTTATCAATTAAGATATGCAACTAAGGAGGCAATAAGGCAAATAAGTTAAATGTGTAACTATATGAAGATGATAACATTTAGTCTAGAGCAAACATATAGATGATTGTTAACAAGTAACAAATAGGTGGAAATGATTATATGGACTTCAAGACTTGTTACAAACAAGATCCATATGGGCAAGCCATGATTCTCATGAAATGATTTGATTAAATCGTGAATGTCATTTCCAATAGAAGTGTATGACACGTGTGAGAAAATCAAATGTGTTTTAAGCAAAACGTTTTTAGTTTTATTCAACAATGTTTTGAAGTAAATTCAAGTGTGCATTACAATAACACAAAATGAATTTTGTTTCACAACATGAATTTTTTTTTTAATCTTGTTTTTTATTAAAATAAGGTTATGAAAGAAATTTTAGTTAAGTAAATTGTTTCAAGAAAAATAATATAGATATTTAAAAGATTTTCATTCAAGAAGAGAGAAGTTTAAAACATGATGTTTAGATCATGATAATCAAGAAATTGCAAGTGAAGGATTTAAATAATAAGTTTATCATGCTCAAGAGAATCGATTAAGCCCATTGTCACACATAATCATCTCTAATGACACCTAAAGATATGAAAGAGAGATGGCAGATATTTATGATCTAAATGCAATGGGATAGAAAGGAGCAAAGTAAATTATTCATGGATACAAGATAGACATGTGTGTGTGTGTGTGTATATATATATATATATATATATATATATATATATATATATATATATATATATATATATATATATATATATATATATATATATATATATATATATACAAAGAACATCATAATATCAAGTTGCTAACAAGTCTTAATTATAATACATCTATTTATGCAACTAGTAAGATCATATAGCTTAAGTGGAAAGTATTCTACTATAGATCATAGAAGATTAAGAAAAATGATGATAGACTAAACAACAAGAAGGTCAATAATGCTAATATCATATATGCATATATTAGTCTTAATGATCTAAAAGCATGGCAACTTATAAGTTAAATCATATTCACATACTAATTAAAGCATTCTAAAATATAATGTAATATTGGCAAGTTTTTGAAAAGAAAACTTATCTCAGGTCCAGCTTTTCTTTAAGAGTGGGCATGAGGGTAATGGAAGAAATCTTAAAAGTTTGTCCAAAACATGTCAAAGTAGCCAAATAACATTTCAACGCAATAGAAATCAAGGGAGCTAGATCCGAGATGCTTAATCGATCACACCAATCATCACAAGTCGTGAAGGCAAATAAAACTAGTGCTTTAGAGGCTTCATCTTGAAATAGTAACGGACACACCATGATATCAATACTCCTAGAGTGAAGAACAGAATGCCGAGACAAGCAGATTCCCGCAACGACATCATAGGCGAATCATTTGCAGAATGTGAAACAACGTGATAGAAACCAATAGCCGACAAAGATAATAGAGCGAGATGAGTAGATCAACACGTAATAGACTCTTCGTTCGTTAATTACCTAAACATAATAAAAAGCTTGGTACCCAGATTCTCATGGGTCCTAGTTGGTTAGATGAGAACATCCATTGCATTTGAATGCACATGATGAGGATGTTGTCGATAAGTACAAGAATTCATCAATAGTTTGTTTTAATTAACAAACAATGACTTTCTTGACTAGAGTAATAAATAATGAATGTTAATAGTATTAGTTCTAAATTTATTCACTAGGTTTAACAAATTTTATTTGTTTTGATACATTTGCTGAATGATCATTTACGATAAATCCTAAGCCGGTTTTATCATAAAATGACTTTTGAATATTGAGAAGATATTTTAAAGATTTAGAACTATTTTCGAATTTTGCCAATGTTTTTGCTTTTTTATTTTCCATTTCAATTTCATGTTTGTAGTCTTGACATTTTTACATTCAAGATCGATTTCAATATTACTTTCAAGTCTAGACATTTTATCTTCTAAAATTATTTCTTTTTCAAAGTTGTTTTCAGCGGATGTTGAAGATTCGTTTTTAAAAATAATTTTTGAGTCAATGTTGCAAAAATGTTTGAAGTTGTTTTCCATTTTTGAAAATTCTAATATAAATTGATCATAGCAAAAATGTTTGGTTTTGGGTTGTACCTTATTTGTAGTTATACATTCTTCACATGCTATACGGTGATCAATTCCATTGTCCATGTCGCTCCGTGTTTTGTTTGTAGTTTCGCTTGGATCTAGAAGCATGTAGTCCTTGCCATCAATACTTGTGTTCACATTTGTTTGAATATTCTCATAAGCCGTATTATCATCGTCTTCTTTGCACTTGTTGCACCATGATTTATTCACGCTCTTTCTTCGGATTTGGCTCATGTATTCTTTGTTATAGATACCTTCAATGATCACATTTGAACTAGTAGTACATGTGTTTGTTTCAACTAAATATTTATTTACTAAATTTTTTAGATTAACTATTTCTTGTGCAATATCAAGTTTATCATCTTTGATTTTACATTTCTCTTGGTGAAACTTTAAAAGACATTTCCAAATATCATTTGCTGTTTTACAACGAAATAATCTTTTATATTTAACTCTTGGTAGAGTTTTGAAAATAAGTAATTTGGCTTTAGTGTTTTTATCAATTTTGGTTTGAAGATTTTTATATTGATTTTCAAAATCCATTTTGGTTGGTTTAAGATCACCAATTGAAATGATATGCCAAAGATCAAGATCTATTGATTTCACATAATTTTCAAATTTGTTTTTCCATTCAAGAAAATGATCATTTTCAAATAATGGTGGTTGTTGTGTAAATTCCCCTTCTAAATATTTTTCAAATTCCATAGATCGTTACAAGTTTTAAAATACAATCTATTTTAAAAATCTTGCTAGACGTGACTCTTGATACCAATTGTGGAAAACTAGAAGGGGGGGGGGGGGTTGAATAGTTTTGCGTCTTTTTCGTTAATTAAAAGTTTGCTTTCAAAGAATTAATGATAATCGTAAAAACCTTAGAAGCTAAAGTATAGATACAAATTAATTTACCTATATCACATAGATACTACTTGTTTAAAGTGTTGAATAGAAATTATAATTTCATATATCTCACTTAATTATAAGTAAGTATTTATATATGTATATGTGTTTTAATAATTGTATATACTTATATTTTACTAATCGTATAATTAAGGTTTTAAATGGAAACTAGTTTGATCTTTATGTGAAATCAATATATGCACAACACACAATAATAATAATGTACAAGAAGCAAGTAAGTAAACAAGTAAAGAATGAGAGATGGAAAGATCAAACCGAGAGACAAAGGATTTATAGTGGTTCGACTACAAGGACACCTTACTTGCCCTACTCCACTCCCCGAGCACCGAACTCGAGAATTTTCTTCACTAAGTCAATAACCTCCCTAATGGTGGAGAAAACCGTACACACCAAAAGCTTACACCAATTAACGACACAAAGCAAAATGTCGAGTTCTAATCGTAGCTAGAACCAATCTCACACCAAATATCACACCACAACTTCTTCACACGTTTTACTTCTTCAATGCTTCTTCACACCACAAGTATCTTCACGCCTTCACAAAATACTTCACGACTTCAATGTCTTGCAACTTCACAACTTCAAAGCACCAATGTCTTCACAACTTCAAACCAATAATATCTTTGCACCTTCAAGCCACTAGAGTCTTTACAACTTTAATCTACTAATGTCTTCTAGTCTTCTCCACTTGGAAGCTTCAATTTCTTCACTACTAGTCACTATTGCTACTCTCTCCTATCTTCACTACTATCCAACACTACTTCTTCACTTCAAGCTCCACTTCACACTTACAACAATTCTAGATTCTACAACTAAATCTAGCAAACTAATACATACACCTTATTCACCAAAATATGAAAGATCAACAAGATGAAACAAACAAACAACTTAGATAGCAAGATGATACTAAGTTGTAATACTTCTAATAGAAGTATTCTTCTCTTTGCACTTGAGTGTTGAGGCTTGAATCACTTTGAAACAAATATCAAAGTATATAAGATCAAAGGATTTTTAGAGGATGGAAAAAGATGTTTAGATCCGAAAGTTTATAGTGCAAAAAGGTGAGAAAATTATGTGGAATGATCCAGTATTTAAAGGCCAAGAAAATACTGTTCTGGAGCGTGCCGGTCTCCTTAATTAGGGGGCGGTCCCCTTAATGATTAAGGGGGCCGCCTAGTAAAATTAAGGGGGCCGCCCTCCTGAACGTTGGATTTTCTTGTCCTTTTGTAAGGGAAATTTTTCTGGATTAGATTTGCCATTTTTGGTTGAAAATTTGAATTCACAAATTTGTAATGAATTAAACATATTCTTTTAATGCCAAAAATGTTTTACAAAAGATATAAAATGTTTTGTGACATTTTATAAATATCTAGTGATTAACAAAAGTGTTCCTTTGATCTTGTAATACATTAGACACTTTGTTCATTCATACCTTAAGTGATTAAGTGGTAAAGATGAGTATTTACTACTAAATACTTGTTTATGTCATAATCTCTGGTTTGATGAGTTTTCGTTTTGTGATTATCAAAACATAGAGATATCGAGAGTTATGAATAACGTTTTTAGTCATTTATTTATATCAACAGAAAAACATTTTCATAAAACCTCACATCTCTTGCATAAAACACATTTCTTGTATCTAGACTTAAAAGTTTATAAGATTTTTTCACAGTTGAAAAACCAATTAAAATACACTTTTCAGACCTAAAAGACATTTTATCATGATTGTTTAAGACAGTTGAAAAACAAAGACAACCAAATGACCTCAAATGGGAAAGATTAGGTTTTTTATTACGGTCTAACTCATAAGGACACTTTCCTTTTAACACAGATGATTGCAGCCTGTTTATAAAGTAAACAGCAGTTAGGACACAATCAGACCAGAAATTTAAGGAAATTCCCCCTGAAACATAAGACTCCTAGCTACATTGAGCAGGTGTCTATGTTTCCTTTCAGCAATCCCATTCTGCTGAGGAGAATGAGCACAAGATGTTTGGCGTATTATACCAAGTTCAAAAAACAAATTACTCATTTTATTATTAAAAAATTCTGTTCCATTATCAAACCTTACAGTTTCAATTTTAACATCAAACTGATTATGAACCAAATTTATATAAGAAGCAAATACACCAAACACTTCATCCTTGGTCTTAATCAGATAGACCCATACAACCCTAGAATAATCATGAACAACAGTTAAAAAATATCTATAACATTCTCTGCTAGTTACTCTGTATGGACCCCATAAGTCAAGGTGAATGAGTTCACCTAATTTAATTGACTTATGATCAGACAAAGGAAAGGGCTCCCTTGTCTGTTTTGCCCTATGACATATCTCACAAATAGGCACAAAAGTATTCTTGGTAAAACCAAGATCAGTTTGAAGCGCAGATAAGACTTGATCAGCAGGATGACCAAGTCTATTGTGCCAAACTGCCTTAGACACATTATGAGACAAAACAACACAATTAACACTCACATTATTAATAGGATTCATGTCAAACAGGTAGCGACCATCACATTGACTACTAGTCCCCAAGATTTTCTCCCTTTTCAAGTCCTGAATATAACAATTATCCTCATCAAATCCAACAAACATTTTACTATCCCTTATCAACTTATTAACAGATAAAAAAGACACACAATAACCAGGAACAACCAAAACATCATACAGAACAACATTATTGGTAAGTTTTAAGTTTCCAATGTGACTTATATTAGCTAAAGTCCCGTTAGGATGACCAACAGTAATTTTAAGACTAGATATGTCAACAACATCAACCATTCCAGTAGTGGAAACAGTAAGATGCTGGTTAGCACCAGAATCAATAATCCAACCCAAAGAAATAGTATCCACAATAATACTAGAATTAGCAAAGAAATATCTAGAAAAATTCATATTAAACAAAACATTATGATTATAGAATGAAGCCCTACCTCCCATATTAGCATGTATGCTTCCAGAAGAATTATCATTAATCAAAGACAAGAGTTTCTTCATCTGCTCAGAGGTAAAACCAAATGAAGTACTAGCAGAAGTTTTATCATCTTTAATATCAACATTAGCATTATAATTCTGCCCAGTACCATTATTTTGTCTTCCAGGATTATTGTTTTTAACAAAACCAGATGGAAAACCAATTATCTCATAGCATCTTTCAATAGTGTGTCCAATTTTACCATAATTTTAAAATTCAAATTAGGATTAGGACCTCTATTGTTATTGTTATTACCAGAACCAGAACTAGAACTTGAACTCCTGTTATTGTTATTGTTATTGTTATTGTTACTAGTTATAATACACGTGCACGTACGGGGTTTTGGCATAAAAATTTTATCATGTATTAAATACCGAATATATTGTGTTAAAATGTTTTGAACTTTACATCTATTAATTTAGTATAAGTCAAATTTATTTTAAGAAATGAATCACTTAACATGTTTCAATCGGTTTTACTTGGTTGACTAAAAATAAAAAAAATCAAATGTATATATGTTATAATCTACCTATTATTTTAGGATAATGCTTTTGGATTAAAAATTATATTTTATTATTTAAGCAAAATCATAGGATGATACTTGACTTGCATGAGATGTTAGGCTGGATGCAGTAAGGAGGGTCAATCCCTCCCATTTTCTCTGCCACGTCAGCTTTCTCTTTCCAGCGACCTTCAGGCGATTGGGTGCCCTAGTAAGGGCGACCTTCATCATCATTTTTTTTAACATTTTTAACACAAACTTAAATTTCATTAATATTTAAAACCTTAAATTTTATTAATAATTAAAACAGTACATAGATTAAAAACATTACATAAACATTACATAAACCACGATACGTAATCTGGGTGATCCCAGGTTTGAGAGTTGTCTGAGTGATAACCATCGTCGTAAGCAGAGTAGTTCGCAAACCTGCTCTCGTTGTACTATCGTTCCAATATGCTAAACTCCTGCTCCTTACTCCCGTTCCAACCCGCATCTTCTTCATAACCTTGCCCAAATTGAGTCAGCTGAGGTTGATATTCTTGTTGCTCAATAAAACTTGGTGCATCAGATGAAGTTGATGCACCTTACCCAAATTGTTGGTTCTGTTGTGATACACAACCAGCAGTTTTGTTTTCTTCAAAACTCCAATGGATCTTGTTACTGATTTGGTCATGTATCTGTGTAACGTAACTCTACAACGTCTCACTAATAGCTCCGTCTTTGCAAGCTTCATCGTTCAAAAATTGGTCGATCAAAGCTTTTCTTTCTGCAGAGATGTCTTTGCACTCCGCGTATCATTGTCTCAATCTTTGTTTCAGTGCCTTTGCGAGCTCAAACTAATTGATAACTTTGACAAGAGCCTGTTTTCGAGCCACATCTTCTTTTTTTCAACTTGTTTTTTAATATACTTTTACATTTGTTCGATGGTATGGGGGAGATGACAAGCCATTTTGAATTGAGAGAAGTATGAGATTTGTGGATTGAAGTGTATTTATGTTGTGTATTTATAAGTTAGTTTGGAAGGTTTTTTTTTATTATGATTTTTTTTTTATGATTTTTTTTTTTTTTTTGATTTCAAACCGTTAATCAAACGGCTAGTAAAAAACCAATTTTTATATTCCCGTTACTAATAAATTGCATTACACTTTAGTGTAATGCAAACCACTTACATATTTATTTATTTAAAAAACAAATTTCGTAATTTATATTTATTTATATATATTTATTTGAAAGTAGTCGGTTTTGTTTTAAAAAACGCACACAACAAATTGCATTACACTTTAGTGTGTGTGATAAGATCATAAAACTGGAAAAACCACTTACATGTTGCATTATAGTGAGGATAACAACAAAGTTAGGTATAACATCAAATAAGAAAACTTCAGATTAGAACTAAAGGGGTGTTTGGTTATTCTTATTAAAGGTGCTTACTGGCTTATTCAATTAGCATAACACAATAAGTTTATGATAAAGCTATAAGTTTTTTTGAGAAGCTTAGTAAAAAACACCTGAACTCACAACTAATTCTATCATAGCTTAGTGTGTTTATAGTAAAAACATAAATCTTTTATATAATAAAAGAATTACATCATTTCAATAAAACATTAAAAAAAAATACCAAAAGTTGGTGTGTATAACAAAAAAGTTAAACTATAAAAAAAGTAACTAAAAACTATGGGCTAGATAAGGCATAAGCGAAAGTTCTGTTGAAGTCTCTTTCGGATTCTATCCTGAAGCTGAAAGAGGTTATGATGGCAATGGGCGAGAAAAAACCCACAACCCGCGGTTACCCGCCATAAATGGGTGGGTAAACGCATCAATTTTCACCCATGGGTGGGTCGTGGGTGAAAATCTTTACCCATGAGTCGGTGGCGGGTGGGTGATGGGTGAGGCATACCCATCACGGGTAAACCCATAACACCCATTTAAAATACCCACGGGTATACTCGTCAAAATACCCGTAGGTGTACCCATAAACCCATGTTAAAATTAATTATACTAATTAAAATATTTATGATGTTGCAGGTATACATTTAACAGTTATCACAAAGTCTCAAAAAAATACATTAATCTAAAAGTTTGTTTGAGTTTCAAGACTAAAAAGAGATTATGAAAGATCAAATAATCAAAGTTGTATTTGGCAAATTGATTGGTATCTAATTACGCAGTTTCATAGTTAGTTTTTATAACTTCGTTTTGTAATTTTGTTGCATAACACTAACTCATGGGTTTACCCATGGACAACAAATACCCGCGGGTAAGGGCATTGGTAGAAATTTATACCCATTGGTCGGTGACGGGTGAAAAAAAAACTACGTGGGCGGGTGACGGGTTAGAGGTACCCGTGCCCATTGCCCACGGGTGCCATCCCTAGAGGTTAACTCATAAATCATAAGTATAGAAGAATGGTTGTATCTCACATCTATGATTACCAACTCAATAACATTATCGCAGTATAGTAACGTAACAACCTGATTAAAAACTATATATTCTTGCTTAATAATTCTCAGGTACATACTTTAATTCCTTTACAACGGCCAACTATTACGTTTATTTTTTAGTTTTTTATAAAACATCACGTCAATGAATAAAGGTAGGTTATCACCAATGTAGTAGTAGTTTTTTTTTTTATTTTTTTTTATTTTTTTTATTTATTTATTTATTTATATTTTTTTTAAGGAAAACACCTTCTAAATTAAACAATGACTATCTAACTTTTTTTTTTTTTTTTATTTAATAATTAGCTTTGTAAAACGTTTTTAACTGACAGACATTCTGAGGTTGATGTTGATGTTATTGTTTAACTTTAACTATTGATATCATGTTGTACAAAATGTGCGAGTTTAGTTGCACATAATGCGCGTTAATTAGTTAAAATATGCTCCGTCATGTTTTTAAAATGTTTTTATAGATATTCATATATAAATTTTAAATAACAATTTCATGGGTCGTTGTTATAAGTAGAATTGCGCATAAATTAAACGTTTAAATTGAATAACATGAATCCTTATTTTAAAAAATATTCTAATAGATGAAAGTCTAAAACTAACAATATTAAAACTATTCGCATATTACCAAATTTTGTAATTTTAATGGATAAAAGTCTAAAAACTAATAATAATACTCATGTAACTTTAAACAAAGTCAATATTATAAAGTATAGGGGGTATAAAGTATAAAGGGTTATTTGTTTTTTTTCTAAAGTTATTAAAAAACATGGAAACTTGTAATTTTACACTTAGCTCTATATAATTTATTTAAAATTCAACCACCAAAGTTTTATTAATTACTTCCTCTTTTTTAAGTTTTTGTTTTTATAAATTTAACACCTATATTTTTATGCATTTTTTTCTTAACCAAATCTCTCCAACAAATTTATTAAGTTTGACTAAAATCAATTTAATTTTGACTTTCTATTGACCAATCATATTGCTCGATTTCTCTTACGTGGCAGAATCGAGCTCTCCTATTAATCTAATTTTTTTTTTCAATAAGAAGGGATTTGCAAAAACACTCCAAAATGATGAAATTCTTTTATTATATAAAAGATTGTTATTGTTATTGTTATTCTTATTCTTATTCTTATTCTTGAAAATTCTTCTATTGTTGTTAAAAGATTTAGCAGCAAAAGAAGTAGCAGTAACTTTAGTCTTAAAAATACTAGGAGTCTCAGGAATCCCTCTGTGGGATTCCTCTCTAGAGACAATGGCATATGCATCTTTGACTTCTGGGAGAGGATCCCTAGTCAACAAAGCAGTTGAAAACTCTTCTATTTTTGTTAAAAGATTTAGCAGCAAAAGAAGTAGCAGTAACTTTAGTCTTAGAAATACTAGGAGTCTCAGGAATCCCTCTTTGGGATTCCTCTCTAGAGACAATGGCATATGCATCTTTGACTTCTGGGAGAGGATCCCTAGTCAACAAAGCAGTTCTCACAGGCTGATAACAATCATCAAGGCCCATGAGAAACTGCATCAACTTCATAAGTTGCTTATGCATAACTTACTCTTTACTAGCATCACAAGAACATTTAACCTCACATGTACATTTAGGTATCTTAGTTAAAGCATCAAATTCTCTCTACAAAGAATTGAGTCTATGATAAAAATCTGTAACAGAAGTACCACATTGTTTCACAGAATTATCTTTTTGAAGCAAATTATATATCACAGACCCATCTACTTTATCATAAGTTTCCTTTAATTCTTTCCAGACAGATGCAGCATTTTCAGAATAAACTAATCCCATATAAACATCTTGAGAAACAGAGTTCATAATCTAAGTTAACACAATAGCATTACATATATCCCATTGAGCAGGTAACACATCACTAGCAACAAAAGTCTCTTTCACACAAGTACCATCAACAAAACTATATTTATTCCTAGCTTGTAAGGCTAATTTCATAGCACCATACCATATTCTATAGTTTTCAGTACCAAGAAATTTAAATTGAATTAATGCAGTACCATTGTTATCATTAGTTTGAATATGCAAAGGATTACCAGCATCTAGATTATTAATCAACACTTGAGTACCACTGGGCTCACCAGGAGCCATAATATCAAATCAAACAATTAACACACAAATAACAAACAAATACAAGAAACAGATAACAGAAAAACCAGCAAATAATAGAAACAGCTAATCAACAACCAAATAAGACAACTACAACCAATCTCAATCTCAAAACAACTTCCAAGAATCCCAAATCCTATCCTCCTTCGACTTAGACACAATAGAACTAAAGCAATAAAGAAAGAACAATTAAGAAACTACACTCACACCCAAGATCAACCAAATACCAGCCAGAAGACTGAAGATAGCCAGAGCACATATTCGTACCAATCAAGTTGGCAGATCAAGATGTTAGCTATCTAGTTTGCACCTTCTAAACTGAGTAAATGTTGTCTTAAGAGAAGAAGAATCAACTTACAGTGCGTAAATAGCGAAAGAACAATCACAATAGCACTAGATTCACTTAGTCTAGTGCAATTATGACCAAGAACGGGCCCAATTAAACCAAGAACCAACCAGAAACACAAATCCCGAATTGTCTAAATTAGGGTTTCAAAAACCCTAATCAAGAAACCCACAAAGATCACCAGATCTAGCCTGAATAGACTAAATCAACAACAGCCGTTAAGAAAACGACCTCAAGTAACCAATACAACCTTTAATTGCAAAAACCCCAAAAAAAACTTAGAAACCCTAGAATCTCAAATACCACTAGATCAGAACCGTCAGCTCTGATACCATGTAAAAATGGTTAAGAACTCAGATCAACAACTCAATTACGCCCAACCAACCACCCCTTTGGTGTATTTTATTATCAAAAGATTCAAGAAGATAAGTCCTTGAAATATGTGCTTACCAAACAATACAAAAGACAATGTGTAATCTCCTTCAGAAGGACACCACACTAATACCTCACATACAGAATACACTCAATCACTCAGACTAGAAGAATCAATTAAAGAGATTGATCATTTAAGACTAGAACAAATAGATATCAAAGTGATATCAAGAACAACAAGACTAATACGTATTGTATGTGAAAAACCATAGAGAATTCAAAAGTCGCTAAAAGAAAAGATAATGAAACCCTAGCTGGAATAAGAGTATATATATAGTTATGTTTCACTTTAGCCCCTCAACTTCTCAATCTTGACCTTCAGCTACAAATATGAGTTATCCAATAGAAGACTTTCAAACTTGACAATATAAGTCCCTTGACTTTATATAAGCAATTCTTCAACACGTAACTTTGTGGTCTTTGTTAGCTTCGAATAAAAAGAATAGGGTGTGTTGGGTGTTCGGTTTTGGGAACATATAATCAACGAAGTGTGTATTTGTTATTCGATTTGAGTTCAAATCAAAGAAAAGAATATATTTTTCCCCTTTTTGATTGATACGTGTTGAGCAGAAAAAGAAACAACCAGATCTAGTTTTTTTTTTTTTTTTTTTTTTTGGGATAAGAAAGTTATGTGGAAAAGTGTTGTGAGAGACATGTTTACATGTACTGTATAATAACTATTGGAAACTTACTATTACTCATCAATCTACTATATTGACCCAAATGAGATATCATAACCACATGGTGATTACAATTTAATTAAGAGCAACATTTTAGTCATGTAGGATTTGTAACCTCCACCAATGAGTGAAAGAGTTGCGATCCTTTGCAAAGGGGGTAGATTTTAAAAAGTCTAAAAAGTATTTAAAGCCGTCAGATCATCAAACCAACTCATCTCACGGTCCGTATTTAAAAAGGTTATATAACGCGTGTCATATGTATAATAGGGGTACAAAAGTAATTTAGTTAACAAAAACTATCTTATCTCTCTTCCCTCCATAATCTCACTCCATTATTTCACTCAGCAAGAATAACATAATCTTTTCTCTCTCTTCAAAACCGATCAAAATTTGGCAATCTATATAGGGTTTCATTCCGATCAAAATTTGAGGATCTCAGTTATTAAAACAAAAAGTGTTGAAAGCCGAAAGGAGAAAAGGATGAGGATTTTGATGTCGATGAGGTAAGCAGCCAGGTGAATCAAATCTTTCTTAGATCATCCACTGATGATCATTAAATTAGGATCTTTTTTAGATTCACTTCCCCATTTTTTTTATTTCTTTTTTTGTCAAATTAATAAAAAGTTTTTATTTTAATTTGTTTTCTATCAAATTGATAAAAATATTTGATTTTTATTTTTATTTGTTTTTGTCAAATTGATAAAAAGTTTTTATTGATATTTGTTTTCTGTCAAATTCATAAAACGTTTTGATTTTTATTAAAAAGTTTTTATTTTTATTTGTTTTTGTCAAATTGATAAAAAGATTTGATTTTCACTAAAAATGTAATTTTTTAGAATTAACGTGTTGATCAGTTATTGTTTAGTATGAGGTTGTTTTGTTCATCAGTTATTGATTGTGTTCATCATTTGTTGCTAAAGCGTTTGATCATCAGTTATTTGAAAGTAGGTTCATCAGTTATTGCTAATGCGTTTGGTTATCAGTTATTTGAAAAATAGGTTCAACAGTTATTGCTAATGCTTTTGATCATCAGTTATTTGAAAATTGGTTCATCAGTTATTGCTAGTGGGTTTGATCATCAGTTATTTGAAAATAGGTTCATCATTTATTGCTAGTGCGTTTGGTCATTAGTTATTTGAAAGTAGGTTCATCAGTTATTGCTAATGCGTTTGATCATCAGTTATTTGAAAAATAGGTTCATCAGTTATTGCTAATACGTTTGATCATCCATTATTTGAAAATAGGTTCATTAGTTATTGCTAGTGGGTTTGATTATCAGTTATTTGAAAATAGGTTCATCAGTTATCGCTAGTACGTTTGATCATCAATTATTTGAAAGTAGGTTCATCAGTTATTGATAGTGCGTTTGATCATCAGTTATTTGAAAATTGGTTCATCAGTTATTGCTAGTGGGTCTGATAATCATTTATTTGAAAATAGGTTCTTCATTTATTGCTAGTGCGTTTGGTCATTTGTTATTTGAAAATAGGTTCATCAGTTATTGCTAATGTCACACCCCCAATTTACCTGACTTGCAGCGGAATGGAATACCTGGGGGTGTATGTCATAGCATCACAGTTACAGTTACATTGAACGACCTAAAGTGTCGTTTGGAAAATACTTCGTTTGATCATTGAAATAATCCAGAGTTTACAATATGAGGTCCCCAAAAGGTGTGGCATGTTTATGAAAACAAGTCCTACTAGATCAAACGTTTACATAAGTGCATGAAATAATGGTGAGACGCGTCGACTCCGCGACTCCATAAAGGTCCAAATGCATGTCACATGAGCTACCTTAATAACCTGAAATACATTGCTAAAACGTCAACACGAATGTTGGTGAATTCCATAGGTTTATAAAATGTAATGATGTACGGCCACCACAAGTATAAGTGCAAGATAAAAATCAAGTAAAATAGTACAATAGACCTTAAGCTCATGACCCCGAAGCGATGACTGATGAAATTATATGCCCCTCCCGAATGTTTTACCAAAACACTCCCAAAATGTCAAAATGAAATGCATCCGCTTACTGTTGGTAATAACTACCACAGATGGAGGCGTCACCCTCGATAGATCTATCCACTCACTCTCGCTTAATCGGCAAATTAACGGTCCATGATAATAAATAGGGGACTTTAACAGGTTGGTAAGGCAACTTAAGCAATGTACATATGTTTTGGTACTTGGGCTCGTACTAAAAGGATTGATGCAATGTATTCCCCCGTGCGATTTGAAATCAAAATATTGTATTGAAAACGGGGCTATGAAAACTCACCTGATATGATGGTACCCTGAACATGTAATGAGCTGAAAAACAAGGCGCGCACACTAGCCGCAACCTAATACGAATGATGAACGATCTACTTTAGATCATGAAATGATGTTATGAATGTCCATGCACATGTTTCCTATACCACTCTACTCTTTGGAAAATACTTGTTGTTATAAAAAATATACATTTTGCAAGACTTAGGAAAATAAGGCAACTAGAAAAATAAAACTAGTTGAAAATGTATGTGTGTATATATATATATATATATATATATATATATATATATATATATATATATATATATATATATATATATATATATATCGTATGTATCAATGTTAGTGTTGAAATTCTCGGTTTGAAATCCTTGAAATAACGCCTTGTAGTAATAAAAATATACTTGTGTTCACTAATACATCATTAGTTATGAATTTGGGTACTTGGTATTATTTCTAGAAATCTAGAGTTACTACGTAGTTTTAGTGTTATTTTGGTCTAAAAGCTGTCAAAACAATATGAGTTTTGCCGATATTGAAACGTGAATATCTTTGTCGTTATAAGTCCGTTTTACTTGTTCTTTATATCCACGGTTACGTCTTAGCATGTAGTAATATATTTTGGAAAGTTAGACTCCTCCGGGTTACGTCTAAAGCCTCTTTTTGTCCGACGAAAACGTCCAACAGCATGTATTTTCAGAAAATATACTTTTCGTCAATAAACTTGCAAAAATCATAACTTCTTCGTTATAAACTCTTTTTAATCCGTTCTTTCGCCTACGGATTCGTTTTTGAAAGTATTTTCTAAAAATTTTGCCAAAGTTTACTTTATTTTTACTGATTTTCCTGGATTTACAAAAATGGGACAGAATGTATAAATACTTGTTGCAAATCCATTTTTCATGTTCAAAACTAGTTTCTACTTCAACCAAATCTCTTGCAAACACCACAAAGCTATACTAATCCTACCATACACCTTCTTAGGGTTCCATGGGTTCCTAATCACTACTAATCATGTTAATTTAACAAAGGAACACCTAAATCAAAATCTAGGGTTTGTATGTTCTAAAAGTTAACAAAAATAATGTGGTATAGCTAACTTGTACATGAAATTAAGCATGAAAACCATAAGATACAAGTGTTAATTAGATGAAATCATGAAAATAAAGTTGATAACTCACTTTGAAATAATGGGTGATTAGATGATGAGAAACCTTGTGTTACTTGTGTTTTTGTTGTAAGATTCTTGATTAGGATGACAAATGGAACAACTTTGTAGCTTTAACTCTTGGAAAATAATCACTTGATCTAAGATTTTGGGTGAAGTCGTGGGTTTTGGGGTGGAGAAGATGAGATTTTGAGTTTTTGATTCTTAGAAATTATGTATGTTATGTGTTTGGTGTTTTTGGTAGATATTTAGTTAGGTTTTAATGTATTATAGTGGTACATGAATACATAAGGTTAAAAATAAATGTCATGTGGTCTAGGGGTGTTTGTATGGCCAGTCATGGGTGAGCAAGGGGTAGCCAAATCGGTTTTGATCACTTAGGAAATGTAGGGTAATATTAGTTGTAGTTTTAGTGTAAGTATTAGTTATAATCGGGTACCGGGTTTGCTAGAAATAAATATTAACGAAGTTAACCGGGACTTAATAAAGTCATAAAAATGTTAAAAATATGTTGGGTACAATTACTGAGTGTTCGGGTGATTATTGTTTAGTTTTCACGAAAACCGTCATAATATTTATACACTTACGTTATAAGTAAAATAAATTTCCAAAATACTGGGTAAATGAATGTTATAACTTTTATGATGTTATAAAGGATATAAAAATATGTCGGGACCATTGTGGGAATATTTAGATATATTCGTCGTGTTTATTGACCGGGTGTTAACGTTTATTTATAAATAATTATAAGGAAAACGTTACATGTATCAAATATATAAATTTGAAAATCCTAAGAGTGGTATAACATGAAAATGCTGTTATGATGATATGCAGACTGTCTCTAGTCCGTATGCGGTGTCCTTACTGATAATGAAATGAATTCGCACCTAAACCCACACGGTTACGCGAATTTTAATACCCGTAAACTAAATTTACGATGAAATGAGTAATGCAAGTGAATAGCGAAAACTTTTCTGGCAATGAATAGTGTTCAATGAATAGTAAAATTTCTGAATGCTTCTCGGAATGTCAAACTGACACCAAATATGATGAATAGTGTTTTGATGAATAGTGTTTTTCCAAAGTTTGGGAAATGACCTGAAATGGTGAGTTGTGATAGTTTTCCCCTCTAAAAGGAACTTCGTCCCGAAGTTCAGTTTATGTTGGTCTCTGAAAACGTATTGGTGAAAAGGTGATGATATTCGAGAATTCCAGCGAACTCTCACGATAGGAATTCGACTCTGCTTCAACTGTTCGACCTAACTGTCCATGATTTCTACTTGTTCTCCTACAAGGTTTATGTTTGACTTTGGGTTGGATTCCTTTCCAAATGGAATTATGAGTGACTAATCTGAAAAGATGATAATACATGGTTGTGTAATCTTGTTGTTCTCTAACAAGGCTCAAGTCTGACGGCCACTAGGCCTACTCTGTCTGAAATATTACATGGTCCAGTGTATATCGGGTTAAACTTTAAAAGTTTTCTGAATGATATCATGCCTTTCCTAGGCAGAAATTTCAACATAACTCTGCCTACCAACATGAAGTTTTAATGGTTTACAACTTATTGAACTTGTAACTGATTCTTGACTTGTAGAAAATTTCTGGTTATTTCATGAATGCCTACTGGACTAGTGAGTTGAGCTTTTTCCGAGTTTGGCCCATCAATAGATGGTCTGCGCTTCTTAATGTTTTAAATGTGATACTGGTAATATATACTGCTGAATTCTGTCAGAACTCAAGTTTGTATGCTAGTTGGTCGATTCTAAAATGAATCTTAACTGGTCCAATATGCTAAAGGTTCAACCTCTCTTGTTATCCAATTTGTATCATGCCAATCCAAGGCAATGCTTTTAACTTAGTTTGTTCTCCCACTTGAATCTGGATGGTTTGTTGTTCAGGATACCCAATCCAAATGATGTGTGTTATGTACCAATCTAACTTCTGCCAGTTCCTCGCTGTTGGTGTGATAACTATTGTTGTAGATGAATTTGATTTATGTTAAATGATTAGTCCAACCATTTCTAGGGTCAATCACTCATGCTCTGAGGATACTTTCCTATGTTTGAATTGTTCTCTCGCTTTGACCATCGGTCTGAGGATGATAGGTGATGTTCACATCTAAATGGGTTTCTAAAGGAAATTCTGAAATGATTACCTGAAGTCCAAGGTGAATCGGTTTCCTTAACAGGAATAACTGAAATGGGTTCAATAAACCTTTTTGACTAATTTCACAACGTTCGGTCCTTCGAACTTGGCGTTATCTGAAAGGGATAGAATATAGGTAACAATTTGATTCCTTGTGTTTTGTTCCAACGGATGATAAGACATATGTCCTTCTTTGTCTATTGGGTTTGGTCTTCATTACTGAAGTTCATGATTAATTTGTGATGTCCTTCCTAATTCCTTCATCACATATTCCAAATATTCTTTATTGTCAAGTCACAAATCCTAAATGCATAAGCGATGTTGTAGGGAAATTGGTTCTGGAAAATTTGTCTCGCGATTGTGAGTTTTGGTTGAAATCTTTTTCTGAATAAACGAATTTAGAAAATGGAGCAAATGATTTACTAAGTAATATTTTTCCTGATGATTCAAAATTTCAGTAGTTATGAAGTAGAAAAATGTTTTCAAACATGTTGTGATTAAGACTGCTTACCAAAGTTTGATGTCTATGTATATTTCTCATTGTACAATAGTGTTGCTAAAGATTGACCAAAAAGGATCGTACTTGTTCAAAATAGGAATTTCAGAAATCATTTTTCCACAAGGTATGTGATTTATGTAAACGCATCAACTTTATTTAAAAGTGAAAACACTAACAAGGATAAAATGGTAGAATAGAAAATGTTCGCTTAAATGCATAAATGTCTAACATTTAGTTCCTGAGGTTGGATAATGCCTATTGGTGGTTATCAGGCATAACTACAAGCATAGGTATTCAGACTAACTTAAGTCCTGAAATATTTTATCGTTGTAATTGGCAAGACGAAGGTATCACTTGATGTTGTGTCGATGAATGTCTATTCTGTTTTCCCATGTAGATGAGGAGATATGTTCCGGTTTGATCCCTTTCTTGGTATGAAGGTGAGGTTATCTGAAATTTCTAGAGACATAATGCCTTAGGGGAATCTACATCGATATTCTTGATTCAAACAATTGTCCTTTGTGAAAACTTACTGCAGGAAAGTTTATGTATAGATGAGGCCATGTTTAAATGAAATGCTCTACAGTCACAATTAGCAGCTTGGTTTATTTCTATTGTGTTGTCCTGCGGACATTTATATTGAGTTCAATCCTGTAGCTCAGTCTAGCTAGTACCTTTAAATGATAGAATTTGACAACTAAGTCAGAGATGATGATTCGGATGGTCTCGCGGTATCTTAGAATTTGTTGTTGAGTTATGAATTCTCTCACTATATACTTCTAGTCCTGGTTAGTAGTTCTGAAATCCTTTCATTGCTTTTCTTGTATCGAGGAATCCTACTTGTAATTGATATGAAAAGTCTCTCCTAGGGAAGTCAATGGGAAAATCCAACTTAATGGCTAAGTGATGTTTATGGAAGAGTTCCTTTGTTTACAAAACTTTTAAATGAAGATTGTTATTAACAATCCTTTGAAAATGTAATTATTTCCTTCATGGCATAATCCTTCCTGAATTTTACATAGGTGATCAGGCTATGTACAATTGAGGACTAATGATGCGATGTTAGATTTTTTCAAAATATCATAACTTTTCTCAAAAGTTTTAGATGGTGTTCAACGCATTGTTATTAAAATGGTATCCTGATGTTTTCTTTCAAGTAACATGAAAATTACCTCGCGTAATAATAGTAAATACTTGGTGTAATGACAGAAAAATCAATTTATAGGATGGTAATAAAATAGCTTACTTCAGAAATTTTTCTGTAAAACAATTTCCCCATATGATAGTAAAATAGCTTGAATGGTGTATTGGATATGTGGGTGAATCTTGTCGAATGGTAATAGTCTACTAATTCGTCAAAAACGAAATCAACCTAATCCCTGATAAGACAATGCTAAAATGTTGCGAAACGATTGAAGGTTGAGCAATTGGGATAGAAAATGGAGTAAACGATGGTTATGATTATCACAGAGGTAACAAAGGATAGATATTACATTGGATAGAAAAGTGCTTAATACAACTAGGTTATGTCATCGTACCAACGGTAAGTACAAAAGGAAAGATACAACCCTAGAGGGCTCGAACTACGGTTTATATATTGAAACAAAACTCCTCCTGCTGAAGCATTGTTGTTATCCTTGATGTTGCTAATATCCTGACGGTTCACTTTCAACAGCTCACGCTATTCCTCGAGTGATTTAGTCTTGGTTCCAAGTTCCTGATTTTCCTTGTTCCTTAGCTCCGGGCAGTCATTCTTGAAATGCCCTAAGTTTGCACATTTGAAGCAACTCCCTGGGGTCTTCTGATTTGTGAGTTTCCTACAGTCTTCATTCCGATGACCCTGCTTCTTGCACACTCCACACGTTTTACTGCAATGATCTCGGTGATGTTGATTACACAGGTTGCAGTAAGGTAACTTTCCAATATACCTTCTCTTTGTGTGCGGTTCTGTAGCAAAGGCTCTATTCACTTCTTATCCTTTGGGTGATTGTTGAGCAACATTACAACCTAGATTGTTGTTCCACTTCCTTTTATTGTCACTATTGTTTCCTGATGTCTCGGCGTGAACTATGAGTTCCTTTGCTTCGATCGCCATTTTGATAGCTTCAGACATGGTATCGAGTTCCCATGCAATGACCAACATACGAATTCCATTTGAGAGTCCCCCGATGTACCTTTCAAGTTTCTTGCTTTCCGGTTCATCCATTGCAGAACCTAGTCGTGTTAATTCATAAAAATGAGTAGTGTACTCGTCAACATCATTTCCTACCATGGTAAAGTTTAGTGTTTCCTGTTCCTTTGCTCGTAATTCATTTCCTACACAAAATGTTATACCCATCATCCTTCTTAGTTTCTCCCAAGAGTGTGAGTAGGCAGCATCAACTCCCACCATCTTAATATGTTTGGTCCACCATTCCTGGGCATGATCCTGAAAAGTGCATGTGGCGAACTTAAACTTGTCTTCCTTACGACAGTCGCCACATTGAAATATTGTTTCTATTTCTTCGAACCATTTGAGAAATTCCTTTGTGTCTCTAGTTCCGCTAAAGGAGGGAGGATTGCACCCCATAAATTCCACGTGAGTAAGTTCCTTAGTGAGGGCGGTGGCTATGTTCTTGGCAATGACTTGTCCAACAGCAGCTTGCGTCATGCTTGGAGTGGTTTGCTTAAATCTCTCTTCATCAAATCATAAGAGACCATGAGGATATAGTTAATAAAAGTCATCATATTCACAACACATGAATATAATACATGAAAATTTTGGTCTACGTGAACCGATATCACAAATAGCACAACCATTTCTTACATAGTAGAGTCACACTTGATATATTTGTTTGTACAACAATCAAAAGACAACAAGTTCTTTAGACTATGTCCCACACCTTCTGTGGCTAGGATAATAGTAAAAGCTAGTGAGGATATAAGTCTGGTCTAGGAACTTCCTGGTGTCCCTCTGTGTGAAATCAGGTTTGTGGCATCATAAGGTCGAGATAGTCCTGAAGTGGTGTCTGAAGTTGTGCATCGATCAAATCTTAGATAATGTAGGTTCTGAACCATTCCTGAAGAATCTGCGGAAGTTCATGTTGAGTCCGTGATATTGGTATTATCTACTAGGTGTTATCTAGTTCATGGAAAGTGGGAATGGAAAAGGAAAATGACAATGGTGGTACTAGTGAATGGAATACTATCCTCTTTCGCGCTACCTCGCGACATCTAAGAGGTAAAACTAAAGTATGTATTATAGGACGACCAATAGTGTAATAAGTAGCTGACGGTGGTGATAGTACCTGAGTAATAAGCGCCCTACTAGTGAAGGAAAGAAAATATACTATCTCCCTTGAAATAAACAATCTAATAGGTCCATTAAGATTAAATCTGAATACTCTGCAAAAAGGCATTCTATGTATGGGCTGAATAATAGGAAAACCCTGTTCCTATGGCAAATCAATAGTGCTAATGATGGTGTAAGTGAAACTGGTGGTATAATGGTAGTGGAAGATGACAAGGCATCTTCAATGTCGGAATCCGATAAAAGGATGTCAGGGTGAGTATCTGAAGACATGTCACTTGTGAACCAGGTCAATAAAATGATATATATATACAAATATGAATATAAATAACTCGCACAGGGTATGCATGAAACAACATGTATCATGATTATGCACTTATGATGAAATGATGAGATGCTATGCTGATGTGGTTATAGTCTAGGGTCCAAGATACATCCTAGTTCGCTATAACCTTAGCTCTGATACCAATCTGTCACACCCCCAATTTACCTGACTTGCAGCGGAATGGAATACCTGGGGGTGTCTCACATAGCATCACAGTTACAGTTACATTGAACGACCTAAAGTGTCGTTTGGAAAATACTTCGTTTGATCATTGAAATAATCCAGAGTTTACAATATGAGGTCCCCAAAAGGTGTGGCATGTTTATGAAAACAAGTCCTACTAGATCAAACGTTTACATAAGTGCATGAAATAATGGTGAGACGCGTCGACTCCGCGACTCCATAAAGGTCCAAATGCATATCACATGAGCTACCTTAATAACCTGAAATACATTGCTAAAACGTCAACACGAATGTTGGTGAATTCCATAGGTTTATAAAATGTAATGATGTATGGCCACCACAAGTATAAGCGCAAGATAAAAATCAAGTAAAATAGTACAATAGACCTTAAGCTCATGACCCCGAAGCTATGACTGATGAAATTATATGCCCCTCCCGAATGTTTTACCAGAACACTCCCAAAATGTCAAAATGAAATGCATCCGCTTACTGTTGGTAATAACTACCACGGATGGAGGCGTCACCCTCGATAGATCTATCCACTCACTCTCGCTTAATCGGCAAATTAACGGTCCATGATAATAAATAGGGGACTTTAACAGGTTGGTAAGGCAACTTAAGCAATGTACATATGTTTTGGTACTTGGGCTCGTACTAAAATGATTGATGCAATGTATTCCCCCGTGGGATTTGAAATCAAAATATTGTATTGAAAACGGGGCTATGAAAACTCACCTGATATGATGGTACCATGAACATGTAATGAGCTGAAAAACAAGGCGCGCACACTAGCCGCAACCTAATATGAATGATGAACAATCTACTTTAGATCATGAAATGATGTTATGAATGTCCATGCACATGTTTCCTATATCACTATACTCTTTGGAAAATACTTGTTGTTATAAAAAATATACATTTTCCAAGACTTAGGAAAATAAGGCAACTAGAAAAATAAAACTAGTTGAAATGTATGTATGTGTATATATATATATATATATATATATATATATATATATATATATATATATATATATATATATATATATATATATCGTATGTATCAATGTTAGTGTTTAAATTCTCGGTTTGAAATCCTTGAAATAACGCCTTGTAGTAATAAAAATATACTTGTGTTCACTAATACATCATTAGTTATGAATTTGGGTACTTGGTATTATTTCTAGAAATCTAGAGTTACTACGTAGTTTTAGTGTTATTTTTGGTCTAAAAGCTGTCAAAACAATATGAGTTTTGCCGATATTGAAACGTGAATATCTTTGTCGTTATAAGTCCATTTTACTTGTTCTTTATATCCACGGTTACGTCTTAGCATGTAGTAATATATTTTGGAATGTTAGACTCCTCCGGGTTACGTCTAAAGCCTCTTTTTGTCCGACGAAAATGTCCAACAGCATGTATTTTCAGAAAATATACTTTTCGTCAATAAACTTGCAAAAATCATAACTTCTTCGTTATAAACTCTTTTTAATCCGTTCTTTCGCCTACGGATTCGTTTTTGAAAGTATTTTCTAAAAATTTTGCCAAAGTTTACTTTATGTTTACTGATTTTCCTGGATTTACAAAAATGGGACAGAATGTATAAATACTTGTTGCAAATCCATTTTTCATGTTCAAAACTAGTTTCTACTTCAACCAAATCTCTTGCAAACACCACAAAGCTATACTAATCCTACCATACACCTTCTTAGGGTGCCATGGGTTCCTAATCATGTTAATTTAACAAAGGAACACCTAAATCAAAATCTAGGGTTTGTATGTTCAAAAAGTTAACAAAAATAATGTGGTATAGCTAACTTGTACATGAAATTAAGCATGAAAACCATAAGATATAAGTGTTAATTAGATGAAATCATAAAAATAAAGTTGATAACTCACTTTGAAATAATGGGTGATTAGATGAAGAGAAACCTTGTGTTACTTGTGTTTTTGTTGTAAGATTCTTGATTAGGATGACAAATGGAACAACTTTGTAGCTTTAACTCTTCGAAAATAATCACTTGATCTAAGATTTTGGGTGAAGTCGTGGGTTTTGGGGTGGAGAAGATGAGATTTTGAGTTTTTGATTCTTAGAAATTATGTATGTTATATGTTTGGTGTTTTTGGTAGATATTTAGTTATGTTTTAATGTATTATAGTGGTACATGAATACATAAGGTAAAAAATAAATGTCATGTGGTCTAGGGGTGTTTGTATGGCCGGTCATGGGTGAGCAAGGGGTAGCCAAATCGGTTTTGATCACTTAGGAAATGTAGGGTAATATTTGTTGTAGTTTTAGTGTAAGTATTAGTTATAATCGGGTACCGGGTTTGCTAGAAATAAATATTAACGAAGTTAACCGGGACTTAATAAAGTCATAAAAATGTTAAAAATATGTTGGGTACAATTACTGAGTGTTCGGGTGATTATTGTTTAGTTTTCACGAAAACCGTCGTAATATTTATATACTTACGTTATAAGTAAAATAAATTTCCAAAATACTGGGTAAATGAATGTTATAACTTTTATGATGTTATAAAGGATATAAAAATATGTCGGGACCATTGTGGGAATATTTAGATATATTCGTCGTGTTTATTGACCGGGTGTTAACGTTTATTTTTAAATAATTATAAGGAAAACGTTTAATGTATCAAATATATAAATTGAAAATCCTAAGAGTGGTATAATATGAAAATGCTGTTATGATGATATGCAGACTATCTCTAGTCCGTATGCAGTGTCCTTACTGATAAAGAAATGAATTCGCACCTAAACCCATACGGTTACGCGAATTTTAATACCCGTAAACTAAATTTACGATGAAATGAGTAATGCAAGTGAATAGTAAAAAATTTTCCGGCAATGAATAGTGTTCAATGAATAGTAAAATTTTTGAATGTTTCTCGGAATGTCAAACTGACACCAAATATGATGAATAGTAAAACGATAAATAGTGTTTGATGAGTAGTGTTTTTCCAAAGTTTGGGAAATGACCTGAAATGGTGAGTTGTGACAGCTAACGCGTTTGATCATCAGTTATTTGAAAAATATGTTCATCAGTTATTGCTAATACGTTTGATCATCAGTTATTTGAAAATAGGTTCATCAGTTATTGCTAGTGGGTTTGATCATCAGTTATTTGAAAATAAATTCATCAGTTATCGCTAGTACGTTTGATCATCAATTATTTGAAAGTAGGTTCATCAGTTATTTGAAAATAGGTTCATCAATTATTGCTAGTACGTTTGATCATCAATTATTTGAAAGTAGGCTCATCAGTTATTGATAGTGCGTCTGATCATCAGTTATTTGAAAGTTGGTTCATTAGTTATTGCTAGTGGGTTTGATCATCAGTTAATTGAAAGTAGGTTCATCAGTTATTGCTAGTGGGTTTGATCATCAGTTATTTGCCAGTGTTTTTTGAAAATAGGTTCATCAGTTATTGCTAGTACGTTTGTGTTCATCAGTTATTTTGAAAGATGATGTTGAAGAAGAAGAAGAACAAGATGTTGGAGAAGAAGAAAAACAAGATGTTGAAGAAGAAGAAAAGCAAAATTCCGAATAAGAAGAAATATAGGATGTTGGAGAAGAAATACTTAATTTTAGAGAAATATGTTCATCAGTTATTTTTCATCACTAATTTTGTTCATCAGTTAGTATAAGTTATGATTATTAACTTATTGTTCGTCAATTATTGATTTATTCATCAGTTAGTGTCAATTGTTCATGTTGTCTTTTATCATCAAATTATGGTCATCAGTTATTGTTCAGTATTAGGTTGTTTTGTTCATCAGTTAGTGTTAGTGTCAGTTGTTCTTCTTGTTCTTTTATCATCAAATTGTGATCATCAGTTATTGTTTCAGTATTAGGTCGTTTTGTTCATCATTCATTGTTTTGTTCAACAGTTATTGTTTTGTTCATCATTTAGTCATTTATTGATCATCATATTTTTCTTAATAAGTTATTTTCGAGTGTCAGATTACTTTATTCATCAGTCATTGTTTTGTTCATCAGCTACTATCGATAAAAAGGTATGTTCATCAGTATGTAATGTTTGTTCAAAATCTGATGAACCTTCAATGTTTGTAAGTAACTAATGAACAATATACCTATATTTAAAAAAAATAACAATTAAAAAAAATCACTTTTTGAATCTTGCATTAATAAAATGATCAATGATGCGTCGTGATACAAAAATTAATGCATCAAACTCAATTTTAATACTAAAAATTTAAGCTAGACATTTCATCAAACACCTTGTGTGCAACAAATATGAGTAAAACGTCAACTTTAATGCGTGAAAAGAGTGAACCAAAATCTAAAACTTTTATGTTTTAAGTTTTTCAAGATTCGAAATTTATGAGGGTACAAAATAGGGCCGAAAATGACAAAAAAATAAAGAAAACCAAATCCCATTTAACATGTAAAAAAAAAGTTCGAAATATTTAACAAAATTTATATCAAATTAAAGAGGATTAAATTTTAAAAATTATGGTGAAATCGGTTTATTTTTAAAATTTGTCGTTTAAAAGATATGTGCGTTTGAAATCCCATTTACTACTTTGCCCCTGACGTGATTTTTTTAATATTTAGAATATGAGGACACGTGTCGCATGGAGATCACTTTTTACATTTTTTAATTTATCGTCACGTTTTAAAGGATCCAAAGTCATGAGTGAAATAAATCCATTCTTATACATAAAGGTGAACTGATTTAGTTTGTTACCCTTTATTAATCACTAGTGTCATTATCACACATGGCGATTTAATGGTGACAGAGATGGTGTATGGGTGACGGTGGTGAGGAGGGCTAGAGGTTGAAGAAGAGTGGCGAGGTAGAAAATGGAGGTGTTTGGATTAGATATTTTGTGTGTAGGTGGTGGTAGGACTCACATATAAATAGGACAAACAAAAAAATTAAAAACAAATTGATAAAAAGAAGAAAAAAAATGCATTAAATGACAAAAACAGTGAAAAGAGCGACTTGCTCTCGTGTGCCTGGCATGTGACCGAGATAACGAGCAAATAACGAACGTTAAAATGTTGGACAAGCGGCGTAATATTTTCTCGATCCTGGACTATAAAAGCAATATTTTCCGTTTTTGGATGTCGTATAAACACTACAAAAAAATAGTTGATTCCTAACACTTTTATTTTCACACTTTTTAAAAGTGTGTAAAATTTTATTACTTTATTAACAATTAAGAATGTGTAAAAATTGATTAGATTAATAAGTGTGAAAAAATTATCAATCAATAGATGTTCCTCATTCATAATTGAGTCAAAAAAAAAAAAAAGTTCACACTATTAAGTGTGAAAAATTAAAAGATTTCTCCACACTTTTATTTGTAATACCTAAATTCTTCACACTTTGAGGAAGCGTGGAGATTTTAATTCTCCACACTTTGAGCAAGTGTAGAGAATTTGGGTGTTACAAAATAACCTCCACACATATAAGTGTGGACATTTTTTAGATTTCTTCACACTTAAAAGTGTGAACTTTTTTTGAAACAACTATAAGTGTGGAAAATCTATTGTTTTATAATTTTTTACTACACTTATTAATGTAACAAATTTTTACACATTATTAAGTGTTAATAAACTAATTAAATTTTACACACTTTTTAAAAGTGTGAACATTAAGTGTGAAAAAATGAAATTTTTTTTGTAGTGAAAATACGACATAAGTTTAGGGACGAATGGTGAAATTTACTCTTATTTTAATTTGATCTGAGGGACCATTTTCATAAAGTATGAGTTTCATTTAAAGTCACACAACTCACAATGAGGATCTAGACAACAACCAACCAGAAATAACACACTACACCCACCAAGTGACCAACACTGACAAATCCATGGCCGACAATTTACCTGAGAAACTTAAAAACAAAGCCGGAGACGTCCTCACCCAAGTTGTTTCCGACATCAAACCATATTTCCTGTCGGAGACCGATTCTAAGCATTACCATGACTTATTTAACGTTGTTGTGCCTTATCTCATAGTTGGTGTCATCGTATGGATCATGTTCTACTGCTGCTGTTGTGGAGGAAAAAGGATGAAAGCACCGGGTAGACACGGGGCAAGGATACGAAGAGATCGTTTCGAAAGAGACCCTGGATGGTATTTTCGAAACAATCGTCGTCGTTCTGATTGATAAGCTAATAAGCTAATTATATATTGTGCACTTTTTGCACAATATGTGTGTGATTTTGTGATCGTTTGGTTTAGATGTAATTTTAAGTTCGTAACTCATGGAGTCATGGTTATTGTAATTGTCTTTTTGCACAATATGTGTGATTTTGTGATCGTTTGGTTTAGACCAACATAGCAAATCATGTTACTGGTATTTTATTTTTTTGTCTAATTTAATGGAGGGTTTCAGCATTGCATTCAATAGTTTCTCATGATGAGGTCTTGCAATTTTAAGAAATTAGTTGACAGCTTTAATTCAAGGGAAAGAACATATTAGGATGTTAATAATATATATATATTTTTTTTGAACTTGGATGTTAATAATATTGGAAGGGTTCTTTATACCGATATGTTTTTTCGATTTTTTATTTTATTTTTTATATTAAAAAAAACTATAAAATAAAAAATACGAAACATTAAATATAAAGTTTAATAAGTTAAAAAACATTAAACTAACAAAAAAAATATGAAACATAAACCGATTAAAAATGATGTTATTTTGTAAATGGAAAAGTCTAAGAAGTATTTATGAAAGTGGGCAAAGAGAGGTGCTAATAACACAGCCCTATACGATGGCGACAACGAAGACCTCTATGCCTCTTGTTAATAAAGTTCAAGACTAAGGACGACCATAGGCACGCTAATAATTGCATTGACTAAATAGAAAGACTTTTCGTCTTGGCTAATTATCGTGACTCACTGCATCAACTTTAGAAAATTAATATAATGTACTCTAGTTAGCATCAAACTCAAGAAACAGACCGAAACACAGACTTCACAAGCAAGAAAAAGAAACAAAAACAAGCAAAAGTACTAGTACATACTTAAGTCGTTAGAGCTCCATTACAAACAACTGAACAAGCAAGAAAAATCATACAAACGATTTATTTTTCTTAACACGCATGAAATCAAACCACAAAATATTAAACAATACCTTAGGGGGTTGTACCAAAATAAAACACAGGTAATTAACTAGTAAACAAAATCATTAGGCTTGCCACGAAGATCAAGAAAATAGCCTCTAGGGTTACCTTCAAACGCTGATCTCGACATCTTCATAGGAAACCTACCTGGTGCTCTCATCCAGTCGTCCCTTCCTGACGATCTTCTACGGCAGCAGCATAAACATCGAAAAACAGACCGAAACACAGACTTCACAACATTAAATAAGCCAACGATAATACTGGAGATGCATGACCACAAGCAACACCAGCAGCACAGCCACGTGATCAAGACAATTAGAACAATGAGATACGGTGTGGAGCCACTGAACAAGCGGTGGATCAGCTCGTCCCGGTCTTCTGGTGGGAATTTTTGGTTGAATAAATTGATTAGGTTATGGAAGAAGTTGCTGATGGTTGAGATGATATCGGAGAAGATGTCGCTGGCGGAATTGGTTAATGTTTCTGGCGAGTCGTTGGGTAAGAAGATCCCCCTTAGCTTTAGTTGCATTGTGGTGGTTGTCATCTCTAATGGTAGGATGTGTATTCTTTTGCAATAACACTTGCTATCTAATATTCTAATATGCGAAGAACTCTAAACTATTTAGAGCACACCGTGTAGATGGCAAGGTTTGGCTCCTCATTCAGGTTTCACGTGTGCCACATTACCCAACACTTATTCACAAAAAACCTCGTTCTCACCAAACAACAAAGCTCAACTTCTTTATTAGAGCACCACATCTTACACATTTATTTTTTATTTATTTCATTAAATAAATTAAATTCATTTCATAAATACTTAAAAATAACACAACATATTAATTTTATTTCATCCAAATTAAAAAGTTACAATACCGAAAAGAAAAAAAATAAACCATACCATTTGCGGAAAAAAAAAACATACGATACGACACGAAAATAAAGAAACGGATAAATACGATATGCAACATCATCAATAATTTATAAATACTTATAATTATCGATGAGTAAAAAAAGATACAAAATTCATAGTTTTGATTAGGGGTGTTCATCGGTTCGGTTATCGGTTAATCGGTTTATTCGGTTCGGGTTGTTCAGTTAAAATTTTTTTTTGGTCATAACCGAACCGAACCGAAGTTCGGTTCGGTTATAGGTCAAAACCGAAAACCGAATTTTTTACTTAAATTACACTATTTATATTTTTTTTTTGAATTTAATTATATATATTTTTGGCAAAAAAAATATTTCAAGCATAAAAAAGTATTTTTTTTTTTTTTATATTAGTGATGAGTGCTTATTCACTCATCCTTTTCAGGCCTTATTTCAGACCAAAAACACCAAATACTAACCAAAAATGCCAAGAGAATGCATGTTTTTATATTTGTTTATGTGCAGGTACGGATATGAGAAAAATGAACAAAATCGACACCAAAACCGACAAAAACGAGCACGAGAATGGAAAGTGTCAAAAGCCGGAGCCGGGGAAGTCAAATGGTCAAAGTCCAAGCTCAAAAAGTCAAATTCAATCTCAGAGATTCTTAAAGTTACAAGAAAGGTCCCTAGATAAAGTTTGAGAGAAATGGCGAATTTAGTCCCTCAAGTTTCAGATAAATACAAAAGTGGTCCTTTGAAGAATTATTCGAAGAAAAGTCCAAAAAGATCCTCATGAATCAAAGAATGTCAACATAAGCCCTTAGAAAATATTTTTGATGAAAGGCAGAATTGGTCCCTCAATTTTCAGATTTTGCTAAATTGGTCCTTGTAATAATCCTTATGCCAAAACTAAAACCGGATCCAAACCAAAACAATAATGTAACACCCCCAATTCATGGATGCAGTGGAATTCAAACTGGGTGTTACTCGACGGCACAATAGTCACAATAATAGAAAACGAACTCCAATTGAGTCGTTTTAAAAGATGTATCATTCAAAATATATAAATATCAGAGATTATAAAATGAGGTCCCAATTGGTTCCATGTTTACAATGTATAGTAAATGAGTTTTTGAATGATAATAAAAATTTATAGCCCTCTTGAGTATCCGTGCCCTTCCGTGCCATCCTTGATCGTCATTAACCTGAAATACATGCTTGAGAGGTCAACACAAAGGTTGAGTGATATTCATAGAGTTTGTTAAATGTTTGAACACAATATGTTGGTAGTGTGAGCTATGGACTCACACCAATGTTTGGAAAACAAAACAGGCAGGCTACGTTATTATACGCCCATAAAATGTATTATACACTAAGCTTATGACACCATAACGTTAACGTGTACCAATATCGATCGGCAGATTTATCCCGGTAGGTACTTTGCTAACATACCTAAATCTCAAATATTAATGCATTTGTTTGAACTTAGTCAATACAAATGGGATTCGTCAATCCCAATAGGCCTATTTACAATATTCGCGCTCACTATTGCTAGTGATTAAATGGTTCATAATAAAGGATATCGGTTTAGCAAGGCTGGTACTTAGTGATAATAAAACAATCAGGCAAGCATACAATTTAAAAACATTGTGCTCGGTTAAAAATAGCATGTATTCCCCCCAAGGGTTTGTAAAACAATGAAGTAATGTAAAGTGGGGCTATGAACTCACCTTAAGTAAGATAGCAAGTAATGAATGTAACGGTTGAATCGTGAAGGTTCTATGGGCAACCTATAATAGAATGTCGCGACTTAGGATTGGAGTAAAGAATATGAAGTAGTGCCTATATATATATATATATCTTGCATTTAGTCCATGATGTGGTATGATGTATATTGTAAGTCTTTGAAAGTAATGATTCAAGAAACATGTATGTTTTGTATATCGTTTACTACCGTTCGGGCCGACATAATTCAGAAGTCATGTTAGTAAGCGTTCGAGGAGCCAGGACACTTTAACTCGTAAATCCACAACTCATCTCGACGGCTTACATAATGAACTCCTCACATGAGGCTCCCTACTATTGTAGTAGTTGATGAAATATATAGATATAAGTTTTGATCCGAAAGGTTACATGTCCGATATTTGAATAAACTTAGGAAAATTTATTTGTACATGAAGATTGTTATTAGGGGTAGTTTCATAAGTCTTGAATGACCATTTTCTCTTGGTAATATCTCATAGTTTCCTTTTAGGTGAAGTAGATCCAAATTGCTTGTTCATGTTATCGCCTAATTCATTGTTTCATGTTTACGCCTATGTAAGTTGTTATGGTCATTTCGTCATGGCCTAGCCATGACCTTTGGTCCTTGTTCCAAGGTCATGAGACACAACCTTGGCTCTAGCCATGGTGGTGGTCTTGATTATAGGTCATAAGACCCCTTTGGTCTTCATAAACCATAACCTATATGTAATGACTTTGTCTAAAAATGGGCTGTTTAGAATTTGAAGAAATTTATCACTCGGAAAGCGTTTTCAGGGCTCGAGCTTCTTTGTCCCTGAACGAAAACGTCGTTCCGGACAACTTTCGTGTTTTAACTTTTTGATGAATCGGACCAGAAGTGGGACTTTCAAAACCCAAATTTGATCAGAATGGTATTTGGCAGTTTGCCGAAAAGTTTTGGTAACTTCAAATGGGCGTAACTTTTGACTCGTATACTCGTTTTGGGTGGTTCAAATTGCTATGTTTTCCTTGTTAGGTCCTCTAATACAATATGTAATAATCCAATATCATATTTTTACCATTTTGATCAGGTTATACCAACAAAGTCATTAGTTTACTTGTTTTATGAACTTGTCTTATCAATCATGTACAATAACTTGTTTTACTCACTTTTATACATCATGAACATTAATACAAGACATAATATAGCACAAATAATATGTAAATAACATGAACATGATTATTTAACAAGAATCAAGTTAGGGTTTGGCTCACAACTTTTGGCTTTCAAAGATGAAAGGAAGTTAACATGTAAGGATAGGACTTTGATAGACTTGCTTCAACCCATTTCACTTCATGCAATCTTTCTACCCTTGTAATCTTGAAAGATGGATGATGAAGGTTGAGGTGACTTGAGTGGATTCAAACTCAAGAGAAATCACCAAGTATATGAGGTTATGGAAGTGTTTTGATTATCTAAAAGAAATTAGGGTTTCAACCTTGAAGAATCACTTGAACCTTGCAAGAAATTGGAAGGAAATAAGCTAAGTATGGAAGGGTTTTGGGGTTGGAGGTGCACGGCACAAATGGGGATGGGGAGGGAGTATTTATAGTCCAAATGAGGAGGTTAGGAAGCTTACTAGGAAAGTGTTACAACTTGGTGACCAAGTTGTAATTAAGTGTTGATTTAGGGGTAAATTCATGAGATGAAGCCACATGGGTGTGACTCCCCCCTCCTAGGGCGGTTCATGAGTGGATAGGAAGGGATGAGTTGGTCTTGGATGATATTATCCAAGTATTGGATGAGTTTTGACTCCGGGAAATGCCAACCGTAAGTTGTTACGTCTCAAAACGTAAAACCGGGTGTCGTAAAATTATGGAACTTGAAAGTATTGATAAACAAGTCCATATGTTCCATAATAAAATATAAAATGAGTGGTAGGTTCCATTTGGGTGGTAAACCCTGCTAAAAACTGGAAACACGGGTCTAAAACGCGTAATACGTAAAATATACGAATATTGCGTAAAATTGAGAAAAGTAAAATGTTACTTTTCTAATATGTTATAAATGATTTAAAATGACTTATAATGTCTAGACTGGGCTCAGTCTAGTGTCGGTTGGTATTAAATGTCTTTTAGACATCAAACCGTAAGCCTAAAAATCAAGGAATGACTTATAACATCAAGGGATGATTTTTGGTCAATGGAGGAGGGAAAAATATGTTGACTTTTTCTAATAAGTT
The DNA here is from genome assembly GCA_030686995.1 of Artemisia argyi. NCBI lineage: Eukaryota > Viridiplantae > Streptophyta > Magnoliopsida > Asterales > Asteraceae > Artemisia > Artemisia argyi. The sequence continues at coordinate 41,712,456 of CM060683.1, read as the reverse complement.
GAAAACTCAAATCGTCGTAGAAACGCGTTTTGTGGTCTAACGGTTAATCGCCCATACGGTTAAGCGTGCTCCTGCGAGAGTAGTACTGGCTTGGGTGACCTGCCGGGAAGTCTTTGGTCATGTTTTTCTCAGTCACGATTAATTCTCAAATAAATCATGAGTGTGTCAAACATTTTTCTGATGTGGGGTCACCTGACGGGGTTGAATTTCGTTGTGCGTAGAATTTCTGATTGACGTTTTACCCTAAAACGTGTAATTCCATGTAATTCCTTAATAACTTTCACGAAAATGATCTGACGGATGTCAAACATTTAATTTGCCATGGAAATGATTTATCACTCGAGAATATCAAATAAAATCAACTTTCGGGAAAGTTTCGGGAAAAATGAATAGTAAAATGAATAGTAAATGTGAATAGTGAATTTTCCGGGAATAGTAATTAACCTGAAAATGTGAATTGTTACAGTCTCCACCCCATATGAGAGCTCCGTCCCGGAGATCAATTTCGTTGGGAGTAGAAACTTTGTTGGTAAAAAGATGTGGGTATGTCTTACGTATTTGGTCCTCTCGTTCCCATGTGTATTCAGGACCACGTCGTGAGTTCCAACGAACTTGACAATTGGAATACGGCTTTGCTTGAGTTGTTTGACCTCTCGGTCCATGATTTCTACGGGTTCCTTAATAAATTGAAGATCGTCATTGAGTTGAATTCCGTCGAGTGGAATCACTAGTGATTCATCTGACAAGCATTTCTTTAGGTTAAATACATGGAAAGTGGGGTGTACACTACTGAGTTCTGATGGAAGCTCAAGTCTGTACGCCACATGGCTAACCCTGGCTAGGATTTTGAATGGTCCGATGTATCTTGGGTTTAGTTTTCCTCGTTTACTGAATCGTATCAAGCCTTTCCAAGGCGATACCTTTAGCATAACCCTATCTCCGACTTGGAATTCTAGGGGTCTGCGTCGTGTGTCGATGAACAGGTGTGGTTACTTATGAGGACTAAAGTCTGGGATTACCGGTGATGTAATTTGATTTGTCATTTCAGTGTATGGTGTAGCATGAGGCTTACTTTTATGTAGGAAAGGTATGGTAATAGTCGAATATCAAAGGAAATCGATATAGCAGTCGAATATTAATAGGAATTGAGATAGTAATTGCAATCATAGCCTAGTAGGTAATCGGTTGTTGTACTAGTGCTTATTGACTTCATACTTATGTTATTTCGGATACAAATAAGCCCACTTATTTATAATTCTTTATTTACATAGAGAGGCATCCCAAACAATGTAGATAAGGAAATATAAACTTATGGTTTAGTGATTTACAATGTGTTTATTTAAATGAAAAGGCATCCCAATCCATTCAAATAATTACAAATCATCCTACACAATATTCATACTTAGTCGGTGAGTTACAAGGTAGGGTATTACGAGATGATACTGGTGTTCCAAAAGTACAAGATGAATATTCAATCTTGTAAAGCTGATGAGGGTGCTTGTGATGTAACTAAGGATGATTTGAGCTTTAAAAGTGCATCAAGATCTGTTAATGAGCTTGTGTTTGCCACGGTTGTGAAGATAATGATGTGATATGTTGATGAACAAAAGTGTGTAGTGTATGCTTAACATTAATACTCTTAGGTATAGATGTTGAGTTTGCTTTAAAAATCTTAAGAGATTTTAAAAGTTTATGATGGAATGGTATCCTTAGGACCTAAACAGGATAGTACTTCTACAGGATGAAGAGAATAATTGGTAACTATCCCAAGATAGTAATTCGGATTATCTCATAAATGAAAAATTTCAAGAATGAATTTAGATTATACAAATAAGGTGTTAAGATCTTGCTGAGTGGTAAGGCACTATCGTGTCTCTAGATTGTTTTAATGTATTCTGGTGGTTTATCGTGTTCATGTAGGAAATCAACCTAAACATAACCCTAGTACAACTATTCTCAGTATTGGAAAATTTTAAGTCGAATATAGTTAGTCAGACTATATTCCACTGTCCCAAGGTTAAATATAGGTGACTAGTCTATATTTAGCCAATGTTCGATAAAATTTTCAAATACCTAAATTAGGTATACTTTTGATATGTCCGTTGCTTTCGGGAAACTGTCCACTAAACAAAGGCAATGTCAAACCCTTCAATTGCAAGTCCCGGCCATACAAGACTTGTAACCCATGTTTTCACATTCCATTGCATAGAAATGAATGAGACCATTGTATCTCACAATGTCTTGGAAAATGAATGAGACCATTGTAACATACAATGTATTGGAAATGAATGAGACCATTGTAATATACAATGTCTTGGACATATAATGTTGGAGTAGGAATATGATTGGGAGAATCTGGTTGTGCCGAAATGCCTTAGAATAGGCATACACAGATATGTTTAGTCCATTGTTTAGATAAATGATTGAAAATAAACCGAGTTTATATATCAATATACTAATGCTTACGGGGAAATGCTCAATATGGGTATATATGAATATACTAATATGTTTGTGTATCATAACATGCTTACTAAATCCATAATCGTCTGGAGGATGGAAGACACGGAGAGCGGAAGGCTATAAAAAATGTTTTTGCTTGTAATTGTAGTTATAGTTTAGGTCTCAATTAGACCCGTTTCTCTATAACCATGGCTCTGGTACCAATCTGTAACACCCCCAATTCATGGATGCAGCGGAATTCAAACTGGGTGTTACTCGACAGCACAATAGTCACAATAATAGAAAACGAACTCCAATTGAGTCGTTTTAAAAGATGTATCATTCAAAATATATAAATATCAGAGATTATAAAATGAGGTCCCAATTGGTTCCATGTTTACAATGTATAGTAAATGAGTTTTTGAATGATAATAAAAATTTATAGCCCTCTTGAGTATCCGTACCCTTCCGTGCCATCCTTGATCGTCATGAACCTGAAATACATGCTTGAGAGGTCAACACAAAGGTTGAGTGATATTCATAGAGTTTGTTAAATGTTTGAACACAATATGTTGGTAGTGTGAGCTATGGACTCACACCAATGTTTGGAAAACAAAACAGGCAGGCTACGTTATTATACGCCCATAAAATGTATTATACACTAAGCTTATGACACCATAACGTTAACGTGTACCAATATCGATCGGCAGATTTATCCCGGTAGGTACTTTGCTAACATACCTAAATCTCAAATATTAATGCATTTGTTTGAACTTAGTCAATACAAATGGGATTCGTCAATCCCAATAGGCCTATTTACAATATTCGCGCTCACTATTGCTAGTGATTAAATGGTTCATAATAAAGGATATCGGTTTAGCAAGGCTGGTACTTAGTGATAATAAAACAATCAGGCAAGCATACAATTTAAAAACATTGTGCTCGGTTAAAAATAGCATGTATTCCCCCCAAGGGTTTGTAAAACAATGAAGTAATGTAAAGTGGGGCTATGAACTCACCTTAAGTAAGATAGCAAGTAATGAATGTAACGGTTGAATCGTGAAGGTTCTATGGGCAACCTATAATAGAATGTCGCGACTTAGGATTGGAGTAAAGAATATGAAGTAGTGCCTATATATATATCTTGCATTTAGTCCATGATGTGGTATGATGTATATTGTAAGTCTTTGAAAGTAATGATTCATGAAACATGTATGTTTTGTATATCGTTTACTACCGTTCGGGCCGACATAATTCAGAAGTCATGTTAGTAAGCGTTCGAGGAGCCAGGACACTTTAACTCGTAAATCCACAACTCATCTCGACGGCTTACATAATGAACTCCTCACATGAGGCTCCCTACTATTGTAGTAGTTGATGAAATATATAGATATAAGTTTTGATCCGAAAGGTTACATGTCCGATATTTGAATAAACTTAGGAAAGTTTATTTGTACATGAAGATTGTTATTAGGGGTAGTTTCATAAGTCTTGAATGACCATTTTCTCTTGGTAATATCTCATAGTTTCCTTTTAGGTGAAGTAGATCCAAATTGCTTGTTCATGTTATCGCCTAATTCATTGTTTCATGTTTACGCCTATGTAAGTTGTTATGGTCATTTCGTCATGGCCTAGCCATGACCTTTGGTCCTTGTTCCAAGGTCATGAGACACAACCTTGGCTCTAGCCATGGTGGTGGTCTTGATTATAGGTCATAAGACCCCTTTGGTCTTCATAAACCATAACCTATATGTAATGACTTTGTCTAAAAATGGGCTGTTTAGAATTTGAAGAAATTTATCACTCGGAAAGCGTTTTCAGGGCTCGAGCTTCTTTGTTCCTGAACGAAAACGTCGTTCCGGACAACTTTCGTGTTTTAACTTTTTGATGAATCGGAACAGAAGTGGGACTTTCAAAACCCAAATTTGATCAGAATGGTATTTGGCAGTTTGCCGAAAAGTTTTGGTAACTTCAAATGGGCGTAACTTTTGACTTGTATACTCGTTTTGGGTGGTTCAAATTGCTATGTTTTCCTTTTTAGGTCCTCTACTACAATATGTAATAATCCAATATCATATTTTTACCATTTTGATCAGGTTATACCAACAAAGTCATTAGTTTACTTGTTTTATGAACTTGTCTTCTCAATCATGTACAATAACTTGTTTTACTCACTTTTATACATCATGGACATTAATACAAGACATAATATAGCACAAATAATATGTAAATAACATGAACATGATTATTTAACAAGAATCAAGTTAGGGTTTGGCTCACAACTTTTGGCTTTCAAAGATGAAAGGAAGTTAACATGTAAGGATAGGACTTTGATAGACTTGCTTCAACCCATTTCACTTCATGCAATCTTTCTACCCTTGTAATCTTGAAAGATGGATGATGAAGGTTGAGGTGACTTGAGTGGATTCAAACTCAAGAGAAATCACCAAGTATATGAGGTTATGGAAGTGTTTTGATTATCTAAAAGAAACTAGGGTTTCAACCTTGAAGAATCACTTGAACCTTGCAAGAAATTGGAAGGAAATAAGCTAAGTATGAAAGGGTTTTGGGGTTGGAGGTGCACGGCACAAATGGGGATGGGGAGGGAGTATTTATAGTCCAAATGAGGAGGTTAGGAAGCTTACTAGGAAAGTGTTACAACTTGGTGACCAAGTTGTAATTAAGTGTTGATTTAGGGGTAAATTCATGAGATGAAGCCACATGGGTGTGACTCCACCCTCCTAGGGCGGTTCATGAGTGGATAGGAAGGGATGAGTTGGTCTTGGATGATATTATCCAAGTATTGGATGAGTTTTGACTCCGGGAAATGCCAACCGTAAGTTGTTACATCTCAAAACGTAAAACCGGGTGTCGTAAAATTATGGAACTTGAAAGTATTGATAAACAAGTTCATATGTTCCATAATAAAATATAAAATGAGTGGTAGGTTCCATTTGGGTGGTAAACCCTGCTAAAAACTGGAAACACGGGTCTAAAACGCGTAATACGTAAAATATACGAATATTGCGTAAAATTGAGAAAAGTAAAATGTTACTTTTCTAATATGTTATAAATGATTTAAAATGACTTATAATGTCTAGACTGGGCTCAGTCTAGTGTCGGTTGGTATTAAATGTCTTTTAGACATCAAACCGTAAGCCTAAAAATCAAGGAATGACTTATAACATCAAGGGATGATTTTTGGTCAATGGAGGAGGGAAAAATATGTTGACTTTTTCTAATAAGTTGAAAACTCAAATCGTCGTAGAAACGCGTTTTGTGGTCTAACGGTTAATCGCCCATACGGTTAAGCGTGCTCCTGCGAGAGTAGTACTGGCTTGGGTGACCTGCCGGGAAGTCTTTGGTCATGTTTTTCTCAGTCACGATTAATTCTCAAATAAATCATGAGTGTGCCAAACATTTTTCTGATGTGGGGTCACCTGACGGGGTTGAATTTCGTTGTGCGTAGAATTTCTGATTGACGTTTTACCCTAAAACGTGTAATTCCATGTAATTCCTTAATAACTTTCACGAAAATGATCTGACGGATGTCAAACATTTAATTTGCCATGGAAATGATTTATCACTCGAGAATATCAAATAAAATCAACTTTCGGGAAAGTTTCGGGAAAAATGAATAGTAAAATGAATAGTAAATGTGAATAGTGAATTTTCCGGGAATAGTAATTAACCTGAAAATGTGAATTGTTACAAATAACCCTCCCACAGCCCAACAAACTGAGCCCACCACCCAACTCCTACCCGGCCTGCAAATTACACCCCGGTCAACCCATTTCCTAGACCCGGTCAACGAACCTAATAAATAAAAACCCCCAATTTGTTCCCGCCCCCGAATTCTATTTACTACCCAGAAAATTACTGTACACACAAAACCCTAATATTCACCACACGCCCAATTACCCTTTCCAAGCAATAATTACCCAATCATATGATGCTTCTAGAAGACTGACAGGGTGTCAGGGGTCAGAGAATGAAACGTGGACCAATGAGGAGCCACACGGAGGATAGGTCTCAATCACATCAATCAATCAAGGGCTGAGAATTAATGGAATCATCTGGAAGCACATCTAAAGGCTGAGAGTGACCTAAACAAGCACACCCTCACACGGATTGGTGACCTAGACTTTGAAGACCTCATCTCAGCTCTCCTATATATACCCCCTCCTTCATGTATAGTTTGTGTAGGTTTTTGAATTGTTTTAGCTTTCTGTTTTTAAGTTTTTCATTGTAATTTCCTTTTAAAAAGTATTGTACTAATTTCCTTTTTATTAATATAATTCAAAGTTTATTCAGCTTATTGATTTAAGTTTATTTTTAGCTTCAGTTCTTTATTTACTCCTTGCTAGATTAAATTAGTAATAGTTGTTTGCTTAATTCTCTATTTTCTATTCCTGTTTCAAATATAAATATATATATATATATATATATATATATATATATATATATATATATATATATATATATATATATATATATATATATATATATTCAGTATTAATTTTAAATTGGTTTGAATCTAGTTTTAATATAGTTGTTTTACTGTTTTTAAAAAGTTTATATAAGTTTTAGTACTGTTTTATCAAAAATTTTACAAATAATACAAAAGTCAAAGTTGGTCAAACATTTGAGCTTATTGGCTGAGCTTAATTGGAGATAGAGGCAGCCTTAAGGAGTCCAAAGGCCTGTTTAAGAGATAGGCTAGCTAAGTGAACCCCCTCTGTTCTGCTGAGGGGGATTTGGATTGTAAGCTTTTCAATTTTTTTTTTTACTATTACATTTAGTAGATTAGCTATATTTAGGACTGCTTATTAGATTTAGTTACTGCTTATTTTATTTGTTTGATCTCTTTGATACTGTTTGTTATAGTTATATATCCATTTCATTAATCTGTGATTCATTGAGATTTGTATTCTGTTTCATCATAATTGTCTATATAAGGATCTGTGTTGTTTGAGTTACTGAGTCTGAGATCTGTGTTGGAGAGTTGTGGTGTTTAATTTTGTGGTATCTGAGTTAATTTGGTGTTTTTGAATCAGTTTTAGCACCTAAGCTGAAGTTTGGTTTGCATAGAGTTGGATTTGTGGTGAACTTGGTTGAGTATTGTCATTGAAGGGGTGTTTGGATAATCATAGTTTGCTGGCCTAATCATTGTCTCAGAGGTTATACTTGGTTAAAATTAATCACATAGATTATAGTTAAGGTTAATTTAGCATAAAATCAGTTAGTAACTTCATAAAAAAGTCAAAACACCTTTCATTTATTCATACAGTTAGTAGGATAACATTTTAAGTTTCATATCAGTTAAAATAGTTGCATAGGTATAAGATTTAGTTATTTTCAATCATACAATAGTTTAATTTACCATTTTCAGTAATATTTTAGAAATCAAAAGTAGATTTAGTCAAAGTTTCTTCAAATCAAAAAGTCAAAAAAAAATATTTGTGAACTCAGGTTTTAAACAAATTTTTGTGAGCTTTTCTAGTGATCAATTTTTGTTAAAAATACTTGTTGAGTACTGATTTTGGGAGTTTAGTAGTTAAGGGACAAATTTCAAAAAGAAAAAGTTGTTTTGGAATCCAATTGCTTATTGAAAATCTTAGCTTAAGTTGCTAGTTTGAGCATATAAGTGCTCTGCACATCAATTACCACTATAATTTCTAGCAAGTTTTTAGTTGGGAGAATTGTTTTGGGAATCAAAATTCTTGGTGTATTTAAGAACTCAGTTGGGTGGTGGAACTTTTGCTCCCATAAGCTTTTATATCTGAGCTTTTTGGCTCAGCTTATTGGACTCATCAAAGTGGGTGGTTGAAACAAAATCTGTTTTTCAAGTTAAGGCTGCAATTGCTTTTCAGTGGTATTTCTTTGTGTTTGATTGTTCATTTAAGTTTTATATTGCTGTTAGTACCTATTTCAGTTGGTATTAGCCATTAGGCTTATTGCTTCACTGCTTATGCTAATTGCTTATTCTCAATAGCTTATTTGATCTATTTGTGCCTAAATCTGTGCTTCTGAGTGACTTCTGGTCCTAAATCTGTTCCAACAAGCTTTTGTAGTCTAAAAATCATTTGGGTCAAGTTTCAGGTCAATTGGTCAACGGTGCTTATCAATAAGTACTTTTCAATAAGCTGATTTGGGTCATTAAGCACTTCCAGTGCTTATTTTCAATTTTTTATATTTTTCCTAGTTTCTAAATATTATTTTAGATTTTCCCTGAAATTTTCATATTTTTCTGAGCTCATTTGCTATTTTTCCTATTTAAATTTCATTTTTAATCATTTTTAATTACTTTTTAATTACTGAAAAATACAAAAAAATCAGAAAAACCCCAGAAAAATCCAAAAAAATATTAGAAAATTATTTTTAGTTATTTTAGAATTTTAGAAATTTATTTTGCATTTTTCTCAATTTATTAACATTTTCTTTTAATTTTTAATTAGTTTAATTAGTTTTTAATTCATAAAAAACAAACAAAAAGTCAAAAAAATATTTTTCTTTTTCTCAAAATTTTCTTTTATCATTTTTAACTTTTGAAAATTATTTCCAAGTCCGTAGGGGTAGCGTAGCATAAAAGTCGCGTTTTATTTCGTTCGTTAACGTTTATTTTCTGTTTTAGCTTACGTTTTCGATTCTAAGTTGCGTTTCTAGTTGCCTTACTTGAATTACGTGTTTAGTTGATTATTTGTGCTTCATTTACTATTTCATTAGTGTAATTTCATATAATCACTTTTTACCACTTTCACGACACGTTTCACGAATCAGGAATTCGAAATTTCATTCATCCTTCACACGGACTACGACCTCGGGTTATCCGTATTTCTTTGCGGATCTCTTGAGTATACTATACTATATATTATATTGATTTTCACGAATCAATTAGTATAAAATTTTAATGGATATTTTTTATATTTAAAATAATATAAATATATAAAATATATATATATTTATATAAATTCGGTTTTCGGTTCAGATAGCTAAACCTATATCCAAACCAAAAATCGAATTTTTAATTTGTTTCGGTTCGGTTTTAACAAGTTCGGTTCGGTTATATGTTCGGTTCGGTTCGGTTCAGTTTTCGATTTATTCGGTTAATTAACCGAACCGTGAACACCCCTAGTTTTGATAGTCATTTGATAGTCTATGGCACAAAATTGATCAAAATTTGGTTTAGGTTCATCTTGCCCAACACCTCATAAATGAATTTTTTTTACTTGAGCCCATAGTTACTCTTAACAATTTACTTGAACCCAACACCTCATAAATGAATTTTAAAGCCACAAAGTAACCCACTAACACTAACCCTATCTTTCTCTTCCACGCCCCCATCTTTCTCTTCCAAAAAAAAAAAAAAATAATACTCCAGCACAGATCTGCAACTATCCTTGTATCACCAATTTATTTATTTTTTTTTTAATAGAAAGATAAACAGTCATCCAAAATTAGAAAAGAAGGGAAAAAAATGGCACTGACAAAAAGGACGGTTCCAACCTCGCCGTGCAGACGAAGAGGAACGCAACAGGGAAGAACGGCAAGGCTCGATTGGTGTAGTGAGGAGGAACGGCTCGCCGTTGCCTCTTCCACGTCGGACGGCGAGCATGCCTTCTTCGACTACACCTTGTGCTCTTATCATAATACTACTTCCTCCGTTTCATATTAAATGTCCAATTTGATTTTTCAAAGTCTTTTCTATAAACTTTGACTTTAAATATTTTTATGTGTGTTATATAATGCTTGATGCAAATGAATTGAGTTTTAAACGTATTTTCGTTAGATATAATTTTCATCAAGTATTATATAATATAAACAAAAATATTAAAGGTCAAAGTTGAAGAACAAAGACTCTAAAATTCAAAAGTGGACATTTAATATGGGACGAAGAGAGTATAAAATTAAGAGCATTAGCAATCATAACTTGAGTTAAAGTTTAACACAATGACACGCCAGCGTTATATCAGTTTTAACCTTTTCACCTTAACTCAAAAAAAAAAAAAATAATAATAAATTAAAAAAAATAAAAAAAAACTCACAATCATAACTCAACAAAAATTTACAAAAACAACTCTTCATTGAGGGAGAAAGTGATTATTATTATTATTATTATTATTATTATTATTATTATTATTTATTTTTTATTTTTTTTATTTTATTTATTAATTTTTTTTAACAAACACCACCTTAACTCAACATTAAGGGGCTAACGTCCGATGTTAACGCACCCTTAACTTGGACCGACGGTGAGGTTAACGTGAGTTAAGATGGGTTTAACGCAGGGATTGAGTTACCATTGCTAGTGCTCTAATAGTTCCTTGGTTATGACTCAAGTGTCATTTTGCCCCAGTACATCTTGAATTTGGTGTAATTTTGATTATCATCCCTTTTTAACAAAATATTATTAATAAGAATCTAGCAAAAAGATAGAAAAGAAAAGAGATAATTTCATATATATTCAATCCGAATACAAACATGTTTATATATAATGTTTACGTATGGTTCGTAAGCAAGGATTAGTCGACGAGATGTAATTAATCATATATTTGATTTCCTTGATTTGGTAAAAACCTTGAGATAAGAGTGTTTATCAAAAGCCAAAGTAACGCTCATATAAATTAGGTTTAGTATGTCTGTGAAATGAAGAAGATAAACCTAATCATCTGTTAGAATATACATCTCTATCTATAGTGATGTATTTGTTGTATTACTAAGTTATTTAACTATTTGTTAGTCAAACAACTTAGTAATATGTCTATGGTATAGTTTACCACTTAACAGTTAATATGAGTGAATAATTAAAACACATAAGTATAATTTTCACCGTTAAACTTTTATTTGATATAAATCAAAGAATTATACCAAAGTGTTTGTGGAATAACACTTAGGATTAAACGTCAAGCATGTGTGTGATCTCCTCACTAAACTTAAAGACAGACCAAAGTATGTGTTTAAGTAATTGTTGAGGCAACATGATCAAGATCTCTTTATGTTTTAATGATGACAAATAAACCATCGAAACACATAAATAACAAACGTTAGACAAAATTCCCCGAATCACAAGTCTGCTGCTGGTTCGCCACCCACGCGTCAACGCGTGGGTAACGCACCAGGCCTCTATGAATTTCGGGATGAATTTTGAAAGTTGGCTTTCCCCTTACTTGAAAAATGTGGATCTTTCAATACAGGTATGAATATGTTATGTGCTTAATTGAGAACACTCGAAACGAGTTTTGAGACTTGAGAGATCCTACTTTTAAAACACCCATTTACGGAAAAACGCCAACTCATGTTTTCTAACTATCGCCCCTAGCCAAGGCTTTTATAAACTTAGGGAGCTTATATACTTCACGTAACATCATGTGAAAGCATCTATATGCTCGTATCCCGTGATTACGTCTTCTATAATTACGTAACGGGTTTACTCCCTTATTTGTCAAACAAAGTCAAAGGTCACTTTGCGTAAACGCAACCTTTCTCACTTGGGTTATGCTTTACATCATGGTAAAGTACTTAACTTGTTTGAACCAAGGTATTAATTGAGAACGTCGAGTCGTGGAAAGTCACGAGATATGAAACTATGGATTCTCGACGTTATGTTACTTGAACTTATAAGTAACCTATGAATTTCTCAACTCATTATCTTAATTGTCTAAACTTTCTCTTCTTAATGACAATTAAATTATTTCTTAATCATTTCTTAATCTCAATTCTACAAAATACAAATACCACCATATCCAATCATATCCAAATCATATATTCTCTTACACAATCCCTTACAACATCACATCCCTTACATTCCCTACACACTCTACATCTCAACCATCCATTCCCTTACAACACATCTCAACCCTCCATATTCAACACATGGGAATTATTTGAAATTCAAAAGAGGCTCCCTTTGATCTCAACCATTCAATTCAAACTAAAACCATCTCAACCATCTATCTTATTTCTTCCCCCCATGATTTGGAATATTCCAATAGCATATTTTTTCTTTCTCTCTACTCCATCACATGTGTTTAATAAAGCCATCCATTTCAAACCAAAACCATCTCAACCATTGATTCACCCTTCCCCCCAAGCAAAGCATATTCCTTTGGAATATCCCTTCTTAATCCAAACATAGGCTCCCTTTGATCCTTGCCATTCATTTCAAATAAACACATCTCAACCCTCCATATTTCCCACATGCCAAATAATTTGAAAACCAAAGGAGGCTCCCTTTGATCCTAGCCATCCAATTCAAACAAAACCATCTCAACCCTCTATCTCATTCTTTTCCCCAAGCAAAGGAATATACTTTTGGAATATCCCATGACATATTCTCTTCTCTATTATGCCATGTGAGGAATATCATTTCTACCCCTTCCAAATTACCCTATCTACACTTTATACCCTTGGTAATTTTTTTTCTCTTTAAACACTTCATAAAACATTTTTCAAATTGGCTATTTGAGTTGGTAAACCTTAGATTGATTAATGTTAAGGTTTTGTGTGAAGTACAATTGGGGGTTTAGCAAGGTAAGGTATTTACAAGGCTCAAGACTTAGAATTTGGAAAACTGTTACCGAAGCCTGGCGCGCTGCCCGCGTGTTGACGCGTGGGTGACGCGCCAGCCTCGGTAAAATTTCCCAAGTTTGGGTTCCTGGCCTATAAATACATACCTTGCCTCTTGTATTCCTCACCCCTTGCCATTACTCTTTCTCTCTACATTCTTCCTCTCTAAACACTCTCAAATCTCTATCTCTTATCTTGTGTTCTTGATTCTCACTCTAACATCTTTAAAAGAACACATCTCCTTACAAGGGAAGAATCACAAGAACCTAATCCACTCTTGTGATTATGTCAAGGGTCTTCTTCTCTATACCCTTTCTATTAGAATCGAGTCACTAGGTTAGGTTAGGGCTCGGTTCAAAGAAACTTATATTCATTCAAATTGGTTGTAAGGGAAGTCTTGTGTCTTGGTGACCAAGCCTAGATCATTGGGGATCTAGTTGGGGTTTGATACTTCCGGTTGGAAGTCTTGGTAGTGATCTTTGTGATCCTTAGGAGAAGTCGAATCACGAGATTCTTTTAGGTGGTTTCCGAGAGCGGAATACTGTGGGAGTAACTCCTTCTTTGTGAGCATCGATATTGGTGAATATCGGTGGAGTGAATTGTACGGTTTGTAGTCCACCGAAAGGATTATACTAGTGGAATAGTATCGGTGTCGTGGATTCACAACTGGACGTACGGATGGTATAAACCCCCCATCATGAACCAGTATATATCGTGGTGTCTTTCTTTACTCGCTTTATATACTTTGATTGTGTTTTTGGTTGTTTGGATTGATTATACAATCACTTGATTTTCTTTGTGGCTTAAAGTTTTTAAACGTCTTAAAAGCCTAAGAAACCATATTCACCCCCCCCCCCCTCTACGGTTCTTCAATTGATATCAAAGTGGAATACTCAAGTTTTAGAGCGTTAAAGCCTTCCCGAGAAGTCGTTTTAAGTCAAAAACTTATTTCCCAAAAATCTAAAATTCTAACTAAGATTTTTGGTAAAGTAGAGTATAGATCCATGGCTAAAGAGAACTATGTTGAGGGGTGTTCTATGCAAAGACCACCTTTGCTAGAGACCGATGGGTTTTGTTTTTGGAAAACCCGGTTTGAGACCTATGTTAGGTCCAAAGATCTTGATTTGTGGGAAATCATCCAAAATGGCAACTTTGAGTTCATGGTGAAAGACTCAAAAAAAAATTTGTTGGTGAAAAAGCCACATTTGGATCTTAATGATGATGAGAGGAGAAATCTTGGTAAGAATGATGAAGCCAAGATGTTGATCTATAATGCTCTACCTCGAAGGGAGTTCGAGAGGGTTCATGTTTGCAAGACCGCCAAGGAAATTTGGCACTCTCTCATCATCACTCATCAAGGCAACTCTCAAGTGAAAGATTTCAAGATCGGCTTACTCATACAAAAATATGAGAAGTTTACGGTATCGGATGAAGAAACCATTGATAATGGTTACACAAGGTTCAATGCTATAATCACTAGCCTCACGGCTCTAGATCCTAGCTTCTATAATAAGAACCATGTGAGGAAGTTTTTTCGAGCACTTCCAGTAAAGTGGAGGCCAAAGGTGACGGCCATAGAAGAAGCAAAGAATTTGGCGGAACTACCTCTTGACGAGCTCATTGGAAACCTCAAGGTCTATGAAATGATTCTTGAGAACGACAAGATGAGTACCATAGACAAAAAGGAGAAGGTTAAGTCTTTTGCTCTTAAGGCTAAAGTCACTAGTACTCAAGCTAGTGATGATAGTGATAGTCAAGATGATAGCAATGAAGATGATGATATGAATGACGAAGAATACAATCTCATGGCTAAGAACTTTCGGAGGTTCTTTAGGAAAGGTGGTAACTTTGGTATAAGAAATAGGTTTGGAAACCGAGATAATGGTGGAAGGAACAACTTTGAGGGAAACCGAAATAGTGACAACAGGGTTGGTGAAAGCTTAAGACGCACCCAAGGATGCTACAATTGCGGAGAGAAGGGTCACTTCATCAATGAATGCCCTAAGCCTAGAGTGAACAAGGCATTCGTTGGAGGTACGTGGAGTGATAGTGAAGATGAAGACCAACCAACAAATGACGCTACGTGTCTTATGGCTCAAGAGAAATTTGAGGTATCTCTAAACTCTTCTTCTTCTAATAACTTAGATATTATCAATTTGCAAAAGGAGAATGAGGAACTAGTTAGGTTTAATGATGATTTTAGAAAAACTCTTGAAAGAGTCCTTAAAGAAAAACGTCTCCTTGAGTTAGAAAATGTTAAATCTAAAGAAAGGGTTTGTGAACTTGTAAGTAAAGTGAAAATACTAGAACATTGCAAAGAGGTGGTTGAACCTTGTAAAAGTTGTGAAGCACTCACACTTGAGGTTAACTCTTTGAATAGAAAAGTGTTGTGATGAGGCGAAAAATGATCCGTTTTTAGGGGGTCATTTAAGCCCGAATCCGACTTTATTTGATCAAATATTGCCCTAAATCATTCCTTTTGTGATTTTAGGTACTTGGAGAGTGAATTCTGGAAAAGAAGCCATTTTGGACATTTTTGGAGCATAAAAGTGAAGAAAACGGCAAAGTCTCCAAATTCTATGCTGTGAACAGTGCATGAAGGCGTCAAGACTTGCTCTTGACGGCGTCAAAGTGCCAAGAATAAAATACCGTGGTTGGTGACGGCGTCACCAAGGCCGTCACGTGTAAACTTGTCAAAACTTGCGCGCGGAGTAGCTGATATTGTTTTGGTCATAACTTTTGCATACGAACTCGGATTTAGGTGATTCAAAAGCCCACGCGAAGAGGACGAAGAGATCTACAATTTGGTGAAAAAGTGGTCTTGACGGCGTCAAGAGTAACGGGCTGACGCCGTCAAGAAGTCCGACAGAAAACATGCCTATAAATATAACTTCATAACTTCACTTTTTTGTAAGCCCTAAACCCTAAGGTCGATTCCTGGGTTTAGGTGGGTGTTTTTCCAGCAACTTAGAGGGTTTCAATCACTCCATAAACATCATGTATTGGTTTGATGATTCTATCTCAACTATGTCTTTCATTATTCTTGTTGATTGTCCTTCTTTGATTATGTTTTGTTAATTTACCTTGTGTCTACTTATGATTGTGTGAAACTTGTATATAATTGATTAGATCTTATTGATTCCTTGTTGATGTTTGTGTCTATCTTCATCAATTAGGGCGTGACACTTCAATAGATCTAGTTGGTTTAGTTTATAATCCTTGTTTCATATTGATTCTTGTTTTGATTGAATGATTTATATGTTAGGCTTAAGAAAACTGGCTGATCTCCAAATGGTAACATGCTTGAACGTCTTAAGAAACATGAACCGAGGCGTACTAGGTCTTTATTGGTTGTATTTAATGCATGAGCCACTGTTTACAATCCCTATAGTTGTGCTGGGCATGGTGTAGGAGGAGATAAGAGCTCATAGAATTGGGGAGTTATGTATGCCACCCCATGAATGGTATTAAGGAATACAACCCGTCAATTAAAACAAGGTTACAATTCAATAGGTAGGATTGGATAGCTAGCAAGGAGTAACATATCATAGGTAGACATGCTTCACTTATCTTGTAGAACCTTAGTTTAGTTTTCTTGTTAATTAGTTTAATTAGTAGCTTTTGGGTTAGTTGATTAGCAACTAATTCCGCCCACTCTCCCAATACCCGAGATTTTTACTTGCTTTTCATAAAATATAAAAATACAAAAAGAATCATCCTTCACCTTTAGATCTAGTTAGATTAATTTCAATCCTAACGACACTATTCCTAGCTGAATGATCAATCCCCCGGTACTTGTCACTATACTATACTACAACGATCAGGTACACTGCCTGGTGGGGGTTGTAAGCTTCTCGAGATCCCTCGAGAGGTAAAGCCTGTTTCGATTCCCACACATCAAGTTTTTGGCGCCGCAGCCCGGGGAATAGTTATTGTTTAGGTTGAATTTGATTTTTATTAGGTCTACTCATTAGATTCCTATCAAGTGATATTTTTTCTTTTTATTTTGTAGCTTTCTCGTAGTCTATCTTTTCTTTGTGATTTTGTTTGTAACTTGCTTCAAATGGACCTTACACTTAGGCTTCTAAGATTGCAAGATAGGGTTGAGCGGCTAACATACCAAAGAGTTCAAAATACCTCATTTAGAGACACCTATGAATCATATGAGCCTTCACCTAGGATAGATTCTTATGAACAATCTCCATGTTTAAGATCTAGTTTTAGTGAGGCCAATAGGAAATGCGACCTAGTTTGCCAAGGAATTATGGAAAGAGCCATTGCAACAAATCATAAGTTGGATGAAGCACTAGGTTTGCTATTATCACTACCTAAGAAAACAATTGAGGAGGATTTAGCCGAGCATGATCACATTGATCAAAAAGACCTAGGTTCTATGATTGATGATGATGAATCTCAAGAAACAGATGATGAATCTCTTGGGCAATTTGTATATAGCAGTCAGAATATTGAAGATGATCCTTATGATTCGGACATAGAAGTTGAGATGCCTAGAGAAGCACGTGAGATACTTGGGAGAATGTTAGGGCTAGATCCTGACACATGGAGTGATGAGGTAAATAACATAAGCCCACAAAATACTCAACCATCATTTGAGGCACACGCACCGCCCGTGACTTACCCGGAAGAAGTAGAAGAAACTTTAGGAATTCCGATGGAGGTAGAACCCTTGGACCAGGCACCACTTGAGGATATAGGTTTGAACACTTGTAGTGATAACCCTACTCCTAGTTCTAGGGAATTTCCTAATGTTGATGAACCAGAACCTCAACCTTTACACAACTTCCCATCCTTAGATTTATTTCTAGGAGACAAAAGAGGAACCGACCCACCCATCAACCAATATTATCCGGGTAGTTTTAGGATGAAGGAAGCCATTCACTCACCCCCTTCACCTCACGTGGCATATTCACACCCTAAGGGTGTGTATCGTTACTTTCACCCACACTTAATCCTAAGTGTAGGGAGAACCTCCTCTATTTCCATTAAATAAGGGTAGAGTCAGGCTCGTGACTCGAACAAAAACAAGCGCTTCTTGGGAGGCAACCCATGTTTTGTGTGTTTTTATTTGTTTGTTTGTTTGTTTGTTTGTTTGATTATTTGTTTCCGTATGCATGTTTTATTTTTGTTGTTTGTGGCTCATGTTTCAAAGTAAATTGTAAAAATGCTTTATTTTGTTTTTAACTTCGTCTTAATTGCATATAAAGGTATTTTGCAAAAGATAAGTGTAAGGGAGATCCAAATTTTTTTATAAGAACGAAATTGAGCATGAACCACAACAATATTAAATGGACATTTGTATTAGTACTTGTTAGAGTCAAATGCTTGTATCGAGTCGTAATGATGTTTTGCAGGATTTTCCAGGAAGTAGGACGAAGTTTTTCCATAAATTTTCTGGAAACTTAACATAAGAATTTCTGCAGGTCACTTCTGACGGCGTCACGAGTTTACTCTTGACGGCGTCACGTGTAAAAATCTGGAAATTTTACCAGTTTTGTTTTTCTAACGGAGTCTTATGGTTTTTGTGAATTATTAAGTTTTATAATCTCCAGGAAATCTGCAAACATTCATTCCACAAGCATTATATCTTTAATTGTTTTGTTTTTATTCTTAAGTCTGGAATTACATCTAGTTGTGCGTTATCTTTGTTCGGCTTGATGTTTTGGGTTTTTGTAGTTGTTCTGTCAGGATTTACAGGTTATGTTCGACAAGGAGATGATTTATATTCTGGAAGGGAAGCTTTGATTTACAGGTTATGCTCGCGCGCCACCCACGCGTCAACCCGTGGGTAACGCGCCAGGCGTCTATGAATTTCGGGATGAATTTTGAAAGTCGGCTTTCCCCTTACCCGACAAATGTGTATCTTTCAATACAGGTATGAATATGTTATGTGCTTAATTGAGAACACTCGAAACGAGCTTTGAGACTTGAGAGATCCTACTTTTAAAACACCCATTTACGAGAAAACGCCAACTCATGTTTTCTAACTATCGCCCCTAGCCAAGGCTTTTCTAAACTTAGGGAGCTTATATACTTCACGTAACATCATGTGAAAGCATCCATATGCTCATATCCCGTGATTACGTCTTCTCTAATTACGTAACGGGTTTACTCCCTTATTGGTCAAACTAAGTTAAAAGTCACTTTGCGTAAACGCTTCCTTTCCCACTTAGGTTACGCTTTACATCAAGGCAAAGCACTTAACTTGTTTGAACCAAGGTATTAGTTGAGATCGTCGAGTCGTGGAAAGTCACGAGATATGAAACTATGGATTCTCGACGTTATGTTACTTTAACTTATAAGTAACCTATGAATTTCTCAGCTCATAATCTTAATTGGCTAAACTTTCTCTTCTTAATGAAAATTAGATTATTTCTTAATCATTTCTTAATCTCATTTCTACAAAAGATAAATACCACCATATCCAATCATATCCAAATCATATATTCTCTTACACAAATCTCTTACACAATCCCTTACAACATCACATCCCTTACATTCCTTACACACTCTACATCTCAACCATCCATTCCCTTACAACACATCTCAACCCTCCATAGTCAACACATGCGAATTATTTGAAATTCAAAAGAGGCTCCCTTTGATCTCAACCATTCAATTCAAACTAAAATCATCTCAACCATCCATCTTATTTCTTCCCCCCATGATTTGGAATATTCCACTAGCATATTCTTTCTTTCTCTCTACTCCATCACATGTGTATAATCCAAGCCATCCATTTCAAACCAAAACCATCTCAACCTTTGATTCACCATTTCCCCCCATGCAAAGAATATTCCTTTGGAATATCCCTTCTTAATCTAAACATAGGCTCCCTTTGATCCTAGCCATTCATTTCAAATAAACACATCTCAACCCTCCATATTTCCCACATGCCAAATAATTTGAAAACCAAAGGAGACTCCCTTTGATCCTAGCCATCCAATTCAAACAAAACCATCTCAACCCACCATCTCATTCTTTCCCCCTAAGCAAAGGAATATACTTTTGGAATATCCCATGGCATATTCTCTTCTCTATTATGCCATGTGAGGAATATCATTTCTACCCCTTCCAAATTACCCTATCTACACTTTATACCCTTGGTAATTTGTTTTCTCTTTAAACACTTCACAAAACGTTTTTCAAATTGGCTATTTGAGTTGGTAAACCTTAGATTGATTAATGTTAAGGTTTTGTGTGAAGTACAATTGGGGGTTTAGCAAGGTAAGGTATTTACAAGGCCCAAGACTTAGAATTTGGGAAATTGTTATAGAAGCCTGGCGCGCTGCCCGCGCGTTGACGCGTGGGTGACGCGCCGGCCTCGGTAAAATTTCCCAAGTTTGGGTTCTTGGCCTATAAATACATACTTTGCCTCTTGTATTCCTCACCCCTTGCCATTTCTATTTCTCTCTACATTTTTTCTCTCTAAACACTCTCAAATCTGTATCTCTTATCATGTGTTCTTGATTCTCACTCTAACATCTTTGAAAGAACATATCTCCTTGCAAGGGAAGAATCACAAGAACCTAATCCACTCTTGTGATTGTGTCGAAGGTCTTCTTCTCTATACGCTTTCTATTAGAATCGAGTCACTAGGTTAGGTTAGGGCTTGGTTCAAAGAAACTTATATTTATTCAAATTGGTTGTAAGGGAAGTCTTGTGTCTTGGTGACCAAGCCTAGATCATTGGGGATCTAGTTGGGGTTTGATACTTCTGGTGAGAAGTCTTGGTAGTGATCTTTTTGATCCTTAGGAGAAGTCGAATCACGAGATTCTTTTGGGTGGTTTCCGAGGACGGAATACCGTGGGAGTAACTCCTTCTTTGTGAGCATTGATATTGGTGAATATCAGTGGAGTGAATTGTAACGGTTTGTAGTCCACCGAAAGGATTATACTAGTGGAATAGTATCGGTGTCGTGGATTCTCAATTGGATGTACAGATGGTATAAACCCCCCCATCCCCAATCAGTATATATCGTGGTGTCTCTCTTTACTCGCTTTATATACTTTGATTATGTTTGTGGTTGCTTGGATTGATTATACAACCACTTGGTTTTCTTTGTGGCTTAAAGTTTTTAAACGTCTTAAAAGCCGAATAAACCGTATTCACCCCCCTCTACGGTTCTTCAGTAAGAAATATGCTAAACGAATAGATTATAAAATCTAGGACTTATTTTATTTGGAGAAGGTAAAAGAGCCCTTGAAAGTGCATAAAACATTTAATACAAGAGATACTTTACTTACATTACAACACTCTATTTATAAGCGGGATAAAGTGAAAACCCGTGAGGTAACGGATACGTGTCATCATCTGATAGGCAAAAGTACATCTTGTACATTTCCCTTTATTTCTAATATGGCACCAACATACTTTTGGTAGAACACGACAACTGTTTTATACCTTTAGCGACTAAAGTAACATTTTGACTTTGTGATAAGTAACTTTCACTTATCTCTTCAAAATCTTTCACGCCTATTTATTAAAGAGTAAAACATCCTATCAAAATGTTTAAGCCTCATAATGTCTTTAGTGAGTTGAGGAGATCTTCAATGAGCCAGTACGTTATTGTCAACACACATTGACTTCATCATCCTGATCCTTATCTTCACTCTTTGACTACCACATCAGTTTGTGATGAGTCTTTCTTCTTAGACTCTGAAGGATTTTTTTGAGAACGACTCCCTGTACGCGATCATGCCTTCAGGGACTTATATTCTACTTAGGTTATTTTTCATTTAAATCTATACTAAGAAAGGTGAGCCGCACTGAATTGGCCCAACAATATTTTAGGGTTTTGGGATGTCTGTAGGATTAGATCCAACAACTCTGCAAGACCCAAGTGGAGGTTATCCCATGGAAGAGATAAGAATGACACGTGGTCATGTAGTTTTTGTCCTTGGTGCGGAGGAATCATCGCAAGAGGTACTATGATGGACGTAATGTTCACCGCACCAGCATTACACCTATCTTTATGTCACACGTGTTCATGGTACAATAACGGGAAGAAATGACAAATCGCAAGATAGTTGTAGCCTGGACTAGAGGCATGGCTCTGTAGATATTTCGCCTTAGTGGGCTCATATTGCTTGTATAGGCCTTCTTTGGGCTAAGTTCCCATACATCATATATAATATACTTGAAATATAAGTTTTGAATGCATATGTTTACAACATCTTTAGTAAATACGACATGTTGAAATTTTAGTCGGTAGTATGAAAATGACCGAAGAATCCAATTACGACATAATACACTTTTAGATCAATAATCCAATCTAACCAAAGAGAATGTTACTACATAGTATAACAAGCTCTTGGATCAATAATCCAATCTAACCACGTTGGTTAAACAATTTTATGCCAATTGACAATTTATAAGTGCGAAACTGCGAACAAACATTTATATCTTCCATGCGCAAGTCATTTCTTTAAGGCTTCAAATCAACCTGGTTTTTAAACATATGAAGAATGCAGGTTGTAGTTTACAACACCACATTAAAAAAAAAAAAAAAAAAAAAAAAAAGAAAAAAAAAAAAAAGAGAAAAAAAAAAAAAACCCTAAATTGCTAAAGTTTATCGTATCACCACAAAAATTCATTGTAAATTAATTAGGATCGACAATGAATTTGGATAATCATTAAACCCACACCAATCTTTAACCAACCCAAAAATAGTCGTTGTCACAGTGCAATCCACAAATAAGTGACAATTCAAGAGCCTCGTTGCATAGTGTGCATATATATATATAGCTAGTAGAGTGGACATCAATTCCCCTAGCATCGATGGTTCCA
The DNA here is from genome assembly GCA_030686995.1 of Artemisia argyi. Taxonomy (NCBI): domain Eukaryota; kingdom Viridiplantae; phylum Streptophyta; class Magnoliopsida; order Asterales; family Asteraceae; genus Artemisia; species Artemisia argyi. The sequence continues at coordinate 41,689,644 of CM060683.1, read as the reverse complement.
AGGGATTGGTTCATAGCAGAAAAGATGGTGAATGTTTTCATTTTCCTTTTTGGTGAAAAGAAGAAACTTAAGGGTTTAGAGGGCACTCTTTCAGGTTTGGGAAGATACGAAGTCCTTGATTAATTTGTATAATTCATTAAATTCAGCACATTCTCTTATCAAAAGGCTTTAAATTAAACCTCCAAACCCGATTTTAAGTGACGAGTATATTGAAATAGACATGCCAAGTATTGATTAAATTCAGCAAACTTGATTTTAAACATTCAAAGAATCCAAATATCATTGCTTAAACCTCCACACGAATGTAAACCTTAGTTAAATTGCTCAATTTTACCGTATTTCCTCAAAAGAGTAAACCAACAACGAATCTAGTGATCATTAAAGACCTTCCAAATTTGAATTAAACCACAAACAGTTGTTGCGTTAGTGCAAACCATAATTAAGTGGGAAATATATTCAGAGCCTCATCACATACCGAACATCTAGTATAGTGTACGTCAATAATTTCCCTTGCATTGAGGTCACGTCTAATAGGTAACCGGTCCAAATAGACATGCCAAGTATTGATGTCGATCTTTTAGGGAAGTATATGGTTCTATCAGCCGAAAGGAGGGTGAAAGTTTCAATTTCTTTCTGGTGGGAGAGATGGTGAAAACTTTTGAAAGGTTTAGGTGACACACTGACACTCCTGCTATCAAGTTTGGTAGAAGGTCCTTTAATAAAGTTCTTGTAACATCCTAATCTTTTAAGGTACTAACTTTGTAACAATTTTCTTGTACAGGGACTAAAGTTGCCAAGTGTGAAACTTAAAAATATTAATATGCTATCATACTTCATTCCCAGGAAAACAAATTCCAGAGAATTCTCCCTCCACCAAAACTCACGACATATACATATATCACATCAAGAAGCTAGGGTTTGATCCAAGATTAATTTTAAACAAGTATTAAGCAAGGTTTCACCTCACATAAGCTTATAAACGAATAAGCTAGGGTTCCCACCATCCAATTTGAGGTAAAGATCATGTCTTGTTGTTAAACTTGTATGTTATGGCTTCCTAGTTGTGGGTAAAGCCTAAAGTTCATATCCTTATGCCATTTATGGGGTTATTGTGGAATTTTACATGTTTATGTGAAGTTATGATTTTGAGAAATCACCAAGAACCCTAGTAATCATGTATAAATGATAAGAAAAAGTGATGGGTACCTTATTAAGGTGCTATAACACCATTTTGTGGTGTTAATTTTCAGAAATTATGTTGGTGTGGTTATATAAGCCACAAACCAAACACCCCCTTATGGCTTATCTATCCTTTTAGTGCTTATTATGATAAGCTTAGTTATGTTCTAAATAAGCTCCATGTCATTTATGTGTTCCTAGGTTATAAGAGTTAGCCAGGGACGTGTTTAAGGGAGCTCGTGTTCTATTCAAGCGTTTACAAGGTGAGTAACATATTTAAGCATATAAACGGGTCCTTGGTAACCCGTTAGTGTGCACTTTAATTGTGGTATTTATGGTAAGGTTCATGTATTATATTTGAGTTACAAGTTCATGGTGTACAATTATACGTTATGTGCCTAAATGAGCTACTTGTAGTATGTTTATACATGAATTATGCTAGACGGGTCAAAACAGCCCCGAATGACCCGTTTGAGTTTAGTTATGTGATTTTAACTCTATTTCCACAATACTACTTATATAGCGTCCTAAGTGGACGACACATGTTATTATGTCATAACATGCTCCGAAATGGAGCCTAGACATCCTTAGTGGATGACCGAGCCTTTATTAGTGTCTCATCTCGTTAAATGGGACTTAGACATCCTTTGTGGGTGATCAATGTGTAATAGCGGCTCAAAGTCATGGAATATATGACTTAGACGTCCTAAGTGGACGACTAGAACATTTTCAGTTATATTGAACCAATATGGGTTTACAACGTCCTTAGTGGGCGACTAGTATATAATAACAACACGAAGCAACCATAGTATTATGCCATGTTATGATTAGTATCTTTTATATGTTATCTCACTAAGCTATTGCTTACGTTGCTTCGTTATGTTTATTATAGGTGAAGCTAGTGGTAGTGCAATCAAGGGTACGAAGACCGAGAACTAGACCCGGTGAAATACTTGGGTATGGAGCCTTTTTCCCTACACGCTCTCCTACCAAGAAACGCCCTAGGTTGTATGCTTTTGTGTGTATGAACATATAAACTCATGGTTATGTAATGATCAAGTGGTTAAGTAGTTTCTTTATAGTTTAAAAGGGGTGTTTGGCATAGTGCCATTCTTGCCCATATTGACCCATTTTTATCATGTACGGGTCAAGGCGAATGATATATGTTATGCACAATTTCATATGTTAATATAAGTGTTGGGTTATATTAAGTTGGTCAAAAAAAAAAAAAAAAAAAATTACCTGGGCGTTTCAAGTTGGCATCAGAGCTGTGGTTTAAGGGATTTAGGTATCCACTGTAGATGGGTACTTAGACTTAAACCTAGGCTCTATGGGACCTATAGCATTAGACACGTTTCCGCATTATTATGTAGCATCAGTATTAGTATTAGCATACGTTTCCGCATTATTAGTGTAATATGGTAACGGTAAGAACTTGGTTATCTGATGGAATTATTACGACGTCTGGCCAACGTGGTAATAATTGCATCACATAACGGGAGCTTACTGGTGTTATGTTACACTAAAGGAATGAATTATGAATCTTATAGTGAGTCTTATTGTTCCCTTATCGTGTAATATGTTTAACTTTCAGCGTAGATATGGCTGAAAGACCTCCTGAAAGCTCTGAGTGGCCGACTCATGTAGACATACCAGAACAGGATGATCGGGAGCTAACCCCCGATCCACCAGAAACAGATGAGCATGATAACGCTCCTATTTCTGATGCTATGGCTAGACAGATCAGAGATATGATATCTCAAGAAGTAGCCAAGGCACAGGAAGCAGCTATACCATATTATACAGAACGTCTCAGTAAGATCATAGCTCAGGCTATCACAACAGAACTTGATCAGAAGCTGGCTGCACGAGTCGGTCTAACTAAGGAAGTTACTTATACTGACTTTTCAGTTTGTAAGCCCCCGACTTACTCGGGAGAACAGGATCCTTTTAAATGCCACAGATGGATCCAGGATGTTGAAGGGGCGTTTGCCACCAGCAAGGTCCCTGAGGATCGTTGGGTTAATTTTGTTATTAATCTCCTTCGCGATCGGGCTAAATCATGGTGGAATTGGACCCTTTCATCAAAAACACCAGAAATTGCTAGGAGTATGACTTGGAAGCAGTTCAAGGAATTACTCTTTCAGAACTTTGCTCCAGAGGCGGAACTTTATAAGATTCGCCGAGACTTCTTGGGTACTCACCAGACCACGGAGTCAGTACATGATTTCTCCATGACATTCCTGGACAGAGCACATTTTCTGCCTGAATATGCTAATGATGAAAGGTTGCTTATGAAACATTATGTGGATATGCTTCGAAAAGATATCCGTCAGTTTATTTCAGCCAGGGATTGGAAAAACATGGATCAGCTCATGAATGCAGCTTTAGAGCGAGAACAGGAAACAAAGAAAGAGGAAGAGATTCCTCCTAAGAGAAAGATGGAGCAGGCTAGTTCGTCTCGAAAGAAAGTTAAGCCAAATGAGGCTTATCCTAGCACGGGGGGTAGGAGTTTTCCATTGTGTGCGAATTGTAAAAGGTATCACCCGGGGGAATGCCGTGCAGGTAGCCGGACCTGCTACAGTTGCGGTGAGCCTGGTCACATCAGTAAAGATTGTCCAAAACCAGCTCAGGTTTGCAGGAAATGCTATGATCCGAATCACACGACTGAGTCTTGTCCAAATGTCAGACCTCCTCCTCCACGTCAACAAGAACCTAGGAGGAATACAGACAGGCGAGGGGCACCATCTACTTCTAGACATTCAGGAGCCCCTGGCTTTCCTACTACCCAAAGACCACATAGACCTCCAGCTCGTGTTCATCAGATGACTGTGGATGAAGCTAAGGAAACATACGACGTTGTGACAGGTACCTTCTTTGTGAATCTATTACCTGCTCGTGTGTTATTTGATTCTGGTGCAGATAGATCTTTTGTATCCGAAAGGTTCAGTCGCAGATTTTCTGTTCCAATTAGTCAGCTTAAGCCACCTTTAGATGTGGAAGTAGCTAATAACAAAGTGATACGTGTAGTTGATGTCTTTCAGAACTGTGAAATAGAAATTGATAATGAAACGTATCCGATAGACCTAATTCCTATCCCTATGGGAGAGCTTGATGTAGTTATTGGTATGGACTGGCTCGGCACAAATGAAGCCATCATTTTGTGTCATCATAAGCTAGTCCGACTCAGAACCCCAAGTGGGGGAGAAACAGTTATCTATGGTGAGCATAAAAAGGCTAACCTTGCTATTTGTACTTATGCTAGAACCAAGAAACACTTGGCACGTGGCTGTCAAGCCTATTTAGCTCATATTGTCGATATTCAGAAACCTGTTCCAGACCTTAATAAAATTCCAGTTGTTCAGGAATTTCCTGATGTCTTTCCAGAGGAACTCCCAGGTCTACCGCCTGATAGACCAGTAGAGTTCCGCATTGATCTTATTCCAGGGAGTACCCCTATTGCTAAAACTCCCTACAGACTCGCTCCATCAGAAATGCAGGAACTCATGAAGCAGTTACAAGAACTGCTAGACAAGGGCTTCATTCGCCCTAGTAGTTCCCCGTGGGGGGCACCAGTTCTTTTTGTCAAAAAGAAAGACGGTAGTATGCGAATGTGCATCGACTACCGAGAGCTCAATAAAGTTACCATCAAAAAATCGTTATCCTCTTCCTAGGATTGATGATTTATTTGATCAGCTCCAGGGCGCAAGCTTCTTTTCAAAAATAGATCTAAGATCAGGATATCACCAGTTAAAGGTTCGGGAAGAGGATATCCCGAAAACAGCTTTCCGGACCAGGTATGGGCATTACAAGTTTACAGTTATGCCATTTGGCTTGACGAATGCCCCAGCAGCATTTATGGACCTGATGAATCGGGTCTGTCGTCCGATGTTAGATCAGTCAGTTATTGTTTTCATTGACGATATCCTGGTTTATTCCAAATCAGCTAGTGATCATGAAACCCACTTGTGCCAAGTCCTCAGTATGCTAAGACGAGAAAAGCTTTATGCTAATTTCTCGAAGTGTGAGTTCTGGCTCCGAGAAGTTCAATTTCTCGGGCATGTTGTAAACGGCGAAGGCATTAAAGTAGACCCAGCTAAAATTAGTGCCATCATGAATTGGGAGCGACCAAAAACTCCCACAGAAATTAGATCTTTTCTTGGACTCGCGGGTTACTACCACCGTTTTATCCAAGATTTTGCAAAGATTGCTTCTTCGCTCACTGAGCTCACCCGCAAGAATGTAAAATTCGAGTGGGATGAAGATCAGGAACTCGCTTTTCAGACTCTTAAACAGAAGTTAAGTCAGGCTCCAGTCTTAGTATTGCCAGAAGGCAATGATGACCTGGAAGTTTATTGTGATGCATCAGCCAATGGCCTCGGCTGTGTTCTCATGCAGAGAGGCCGAGTCATAGCTTATGCTTCCAGGCAGCTCAAGAAACATGAGGAAGATTACCCCACTCATGATTTAGAGCTAGCAGCAGTAGTTTTTGCCTTAAAATTGTGGAGGCATTATCTTTATGGAGTAAAGATCAAGATCTTTACCGACCATAAAAGTCTCAAATACTTCTTTGATCAGCGTGACCTCAATATGAGGCAACGACGTTGGTTGGATCTAGTCAAAGATTATGATTGTGAAATTCTTTACCACCCGGGTAAGGCCAACGTTGTGGCAGATGCCTTAAGTCGAAAGACAAGGCATGATTCTCTACTAGTAAAATCACTTCAGATGGTGATTACTCCAGACTTCTATGAGCACATCAAAACAGTTCAGTTAGAAGCATGGGAGAACGGTGATGTAAACTCAGAACGACTCGTGGGTCAGGTGCACAACTTAGTTGTGGATTCACGAGGACTCAGAACACGCTTCGGTAGAATATGGATACCGAATAATAAAGAGCTCAAAAAGTTGTTGCTCGACGAGGCTCATAAGTCGAAATATTCCATTCACCCAGGTGCCACCAAGATGTATTATGATCTTAAACCAGATTATTGGTGGCCAGGTATGAAAAGAGATATTGTAAAATATGTCGAGCAGTGTCTTACTTGCCTCCAAGTTAAGACAGAACATCAGAAACCTTATGGTAAGCTACAACCTCTCGAGATTCCTGTCTCGAAATGGGAAAGGATCACTATGGATCTTATCACGAAATTACCCAAGACACCGCGTCAGCATGATGCAATATGGGTAATTGTAGATCGTTTAACAAAGAGTGCGATTTTCCTTCCTATTAAGGAATCAATGTCCTCAGAAGCTCTCGCGGAGTTGTATCTTCGTGAAGTAGTAGCTAGACATGGAGTACCAGTCTCTATAGTATCGGATAGAGATATCAGATTTACCTCTAGATTCTGGCGGAAATTCCAAGAGAATCTAGGTACTCGTGTCCATTTTAGCACGGCTTATCATCCACAGACAGATGGTCAGAGTGAAAGGACCATTCAGACACTGGAAGATATGCTTCGAGCCTGCGCTATCGACTTCGGTGGTAGCTGGGATAAGTACTTAGCACTAGCAGAATTCTCTTATAATAACAGTTATCATTCCAGCATTAAGATGCCTCCATATGAGATGTTGTATGGAAGGAAGTGCCGAACTCCTATATGTTGGGGTGAAATCGGACAAAGAGAATTAGCTAGTTCAGATGTTGTTCAACAAACGAATGATAAGATTGATCAAATCAGAGAAAGGCTTAAGATGGCCCAGGATCGACAGAAGTCTTATGCAGACAAGAGGAGACGACCTATAGAATTTCAAGTTGGTGATCGTGTCATGCTGAAAGTTTCTCCCTGGAAAGGTGTTATCCGATTCAGGAAGCGTGGAAAGCTAGGACCACGTTACATTGGTCCATTCAGAATAATCGATAGAGTTGGAAAAGTAGCATACAGACTTGAGCTACCAGAAGAGTTGAACAGTATTCACAATACTTTCCACGTGTCTCAGTTACGAAAATGTCTTGCAGATGAGGCACAGTATATCCCTCTAGCGGATATAACAGTTGATGAGAAACTTGGCTACGTTGAAGAGCCAGTAGAGATTCTTGACACCATGGTCAAGAAACTCAGAAAAAGAGAGGTCCTCCTTCTTAAGGTAAGATGGAAGCACAGAAAGGGGTCGGAGTGCACATGGGAGCCCGAAGAGGATCTCATCAAATATTACCCCGCTTTTTATCAGGAATGGTTTGTGAGGACCCAAACCGAATAAGTGGGGGAGAGTTGTAACATCCTAATCTTTTAAGGTACTAACTTTGTAACAATTTTCTTGTACAGGGACTAAAGTTGCCAAGTGTGAAACTTAAAAATATTAATATGCTATCATACTTCATTCCCAGGAAAACAAATTCCAGAGAATTCTCCCTCCACCAAAACTCACGACATATACATATATCACATCAAGAAGCTAGGGTTTGATCCAAGATTAATTTTAAACAAGTATTAAGCAAGGTTTCACCTCACATAAGCTTATAAACGAATAAGCTAGGGTTCCCACCATCCAATTTGAGGTAAAGATCATGTCTTGTTGTTAAACTTGTATGTTATGGCTTCCTAGTTGTGGGTAAAGCCTAAAGTTCATATCCTTATGCCATTTATGGGGTTATTGTGGAATTTTACATGTTTATGTGAAGTTATGATTTTGAGAAATCACCAAGAACCCTAGTAATCATGTATAAATGATAAGAAAAAGTGATGGGTACCTTATTAAGGTGCTATAACACCATTTTGTGGTGTTAATTTTCAGAAATTATGTTGGTGTGGTTATATAAGCCACAAACCAAACACCCCCTTATGGCTTATCTATCCTTTTAGTGCTTATTATGATAAGCTTAGTTATGTTCTAAATAAGCTCCATGTCATTTATGTGTTCCTAGGTTATAAGAGTTAGCCAGGGACGTGTTTAAGGGAGCTCGTGTTCTATTCAAGCGTTTACAAGGTGAGTAACATATTTAAGCATATAAACGGGTCCTTGGTAACCCGTTAGTGTGCCACTTTAATTGTGGTATTTATGGTAAGGTTCATGTATTATATTTGAGTTACAAGTTCATGGTGTACAATTATACGTTATGTGCCTAAATGAGCTACTTGTAGTATGTTTATACATGAATTATGCTAGACGGGTCAAAACAGCCCCGAATGACCCGTTTGAGTTTAGTTATGTGATTTTAACTCTATTTCCACAATACTACTTATATAGCGTCCTAAGTGGACGACACATGTTATTATGTCATAACATGCTCCGAAATGGAGCCTAGACATCCTTAGTGGATGACCGAGCCTTTATTAGTGTCTCATCTCGTTAAATGGGACTTAGACATCCTTTGTGGGTGATCAATGTGTAATAGCGGCTCAAAGTCATGGAATATATGACTTAGACGTCCTAAGTGGACGACTAGAACATTTTCAGTTATATTGAACCAATATGGGTTTACAACGTCCTTAGTGGGCGACTAGTATATAATAACAACACGAAGCAACCATAGTATTATGCCATGTTATGATTAGTATCTTTTATATGTTATCTCACTAAGCTATTGCTTACGTTGCTTCGTTATGTTTATTATAGGTGAAGCTAGTGGTAGTGCAATCAAGGGTACGAAGACCGAGAACTAGACCCGGTGAAATACTTGGGTATGGAGCCTTTTTCCCTACACGCTCTCCTACCAAGAAACGCCCTAGGTTGTATGCTTTTGTGTGTATGAACATATAAACTCATGGTTATGTAATGATCAAGTGGTTAAGTAGTTTCTTTATAGTTTAAAAGGGGTGTTTGGCATAGTGCCATTCTTGCCCATATTGACCCATTTTTATCATGTACGGGTCAAGGCGAATGATATATGTTATGCACAATTTCATATGTTAATATAAGTGTTGGGTTATATTAAGTTGGTCAAAAAAAAAAAAAAAAATTTACCTGGGCGTTTTAGTTCTGCAATTCATAAATTAGAGCAAATTATAGCTCACCCTTTGCAGGCCAGCGCTAAGCCCGGTTTGTGCTATTGGACTTAAGAATAAGTTCACGTATATTGCTTATATCATACATAGCGGGTGTAATTCTCAAGCATACAAAGAAACATGTTTTTAATACTTGATTCACGATCCCAAACATCAAAATAATACCAAACGATTCCTTTATCAAATAGGAAATAAATAACACAACTTTTTTAACAATACCAACGAGTCTTAAACCTTCAACAATTCAATTCAACAACGTTATCAAACATAGAATTTTTTTATTTGAGATCCAAACATCTTTAACTAGTAAACAAAATTATTATGCTGACCACGAAGATCACGAAAATAACCTCTAGGGTTACCTTCAAACGCAGCCCGCTTTAAGCTCATCCACGATCTACCAGGTGCCTTCATCATCCTCTCGGACGATCTTCCGCAGCAGCATAAACAACGGAAAAATGATCGAACAATGCTACAGCATCCAGAGATAATGCTGGAAATGCATGAGTACAAGCAACTCCCACAACACAGCCACGTGATCAAGACAATGCCAACGATCAGATACGGTGTGGAGCCACTGAATAAGCGATGGATCAGCTTGTCACGGTCTTCTTGTGGGAACTTTTGGTTGAATACATTGATTAGGTTATAGAAAAAGTTGCTGATGGTGGATGTGATGTCGGAGAAGATGTCACCAAGGGAGTTGGTAATTGGTCCCAACGAGTCAGAGGGTAGGAAGATGCCCCTTAGTTTTAGTTGCACTGTGGTCGTCATTTTTAGGAGTTGGATGTGCATTTCTGTTGCACAACCCTAGCCATTTTATATGTGAACTTTAAGGGTATGCAGAAGGTCCGTGGTTGTAAAAAATAAGTCAAATAATTAATATATATATATATATATATATATATATATATATATATATATATATATATATATATATATATATATATATATATATATATATATATATATATATAATACTTGCCACAATTTTCTCTTGTGGATGGCGAACAATTTGAAAGAAAAGTACCACAAAAGCAAAAAAATTTGTTCGCTATCCGCAAGACGAAATTGTTGCAAGAATGATACTTTTTTGTTAATCATTTGCCTAAAAAATAACTACTAATTTCTTTCCAAAATAAATGTTGACAAAAAAGTGTACACAATTCAAAATGTTTGGGAGCGAGCAAATGAACTTTGAAAATTTACACTTATCTCGAAACAATCCAAAACTTTGTGCGATTGTTACGTTCTCGATATTAATTTTGAGATCTTAAATCAGGTTAAGGGATAGAGATGTCTTTCGGAATGTAGATTGGTCAAATTATTTTTGGTGGTCGTATTTTCATGCATTGAGACTTGCTTTTATTGTCATTTCTTTTACTGACTGAAATACTTTAACATGAACAAGTAAATCACATTTTCTCACAAAGAAAACAGTAAGCCCTAGTTCCAAATTGTGGACGTATGGTCCGGACTGGACCCTACATGGGCCAGACCCGGCAGACAGCGGCCCACTCTACGCCTAAACCCTAATCCATGCCTTATAAATATAGGGTTGGGGTTCCCTTCACAACACGACCAAACAGGTTACCCTAAACCTAACTCTTATATGCTATATCGCATGGAGACTAACTTGACCGTCGGAGGTGGATCCCGGGGCTACGGCCTCGGGTCCACTCCTAACGGGTTCTCTTTGTTGACAGATCTATTTAAGGCTTGAGAAGACGACTAACGGCCCAAGGAGAGTTGTTGAATCAGTCCGCGCCAGATTATACATCAACAAGTTGGCGCCATCCGTGGGACCACGACAAGTTTCGTGTTCTCATATTACCGAAAAGCAGAAATCAGTTTCTAAATTCGGTAACTCTAAAACCCTTGCGTTTTTGTTTTTCACTCATTGCATTCTGTCATGGCAGCCATGTGTAAGATTTTGATTAACCAAATCAGTAAGTGTCATGTGATTTTAATATTACTTTCCCACATGATTTGCTATATGATTACAAGTCTGTTAAATAGTACGTAACTATATCTAATATACTGTACTTACGTAGCCATGGACCAATATTTTCCAAAATTAAAAAGATATCCCAATATTTTTTGTGCATATCTTTTAAGATATGTTATTTTTTAAATATTGAGAAGATTTTATGTAAATCTTTTAAACTTGATAAACACGATTTTACCCGCACGATCGGACCTACTTTATCTTTTAGCCGCGAACAACGCAGTCACGATAAATCTACCCGCGTTAGGCCATGCGTCCGGAAATCTTCGCAGATTGGCGCCATGAGCGCACTGTCACGTACAGGCACCACGATGCTAGTCAATCGCCATGAGCGCACTGGACGAAAGCCGTGGTCCTCTGCGATCATCCATAAAACGTTAGAGTCTATGCGATCACGATAAATCTATCTGCGTCTGTGCGTGCAACAGAAACTATTAGTCGCGGTCATGGTACGTCCATCCGCGCCATTGTTTTTATTATAATAAAAATAAATAAATAATAATAATCAATCAATCGCCATGAGCGCATTGCGTTCGTAGATTAGTTACATGCTACTTCTCTTATATAGTTTGTAAAACCTCACGATAGGTGTAATTCGCACTGGTACTTCTCTTATGTGTTAATTTTACATGCTATGTGCTATATATTGCTTAGCGCTAGTTTTTTACTTCATTAGTTATTTATATGTTGCGATTCGCGGCATATACTTCTAATATTTGCATTAAGTGTTTTTCAGGATTTGAATAACTAAGTTAAATGCTCCTACACGAGTAGCACCATCAAACTTGGGGGGCTACCAGGGTATATAGTACCACTGTTTTCGTACAAGTCACGCAAGCATATTTGGAAGCAGATCGTACGTAAGAGGTATTGCAAGCCTGGTACAAAGATGGATTTAAATATTCGCACCATCTTGCCGCAGGGGAGACGTCATCTGTCGGTTGTAAAGACGAATGTAATGTTCGCGCACAGCGGGCACAGAAGCACGTCTTCTGTCGCACCTCCTTGTCGCGCATAGAAGCATGTCTTCTGTCGCACCATGTTGCATCGCTACTGGTACAAAAGGCACGCCCTTACCCAGGATGCAGCATGCGGAATCCACCTTCACCATTGTGAGACAATCACAATCGCAATCCCAGTGCGCACTTTCGCATGTGGGCTGAGCAGTATGGTCCGACCCATGTGCACACCTAAGTTGCGCACACATGGGTCATGCTGTCATAGTTGATTGGGCCTACGCGGCTATGAACAGAACTTAAGTCTAGCATAACATAGCCACGCGCTATGTCATACTAAACTTGGGGGGCTTGTGGACGTATGGTCTGGACTGGACCCTACATGGGCCAGGCCCAGCAGACAGTGGCCCATTCTACGCCTAAACCCTAATCCATGCCTTATAAATATAGGGTTGGGGTTCCATTCACAACACGACCAAACAGGTTACCCTAAACCTAACTCTTATATGCTATATCGCATGGAGACTAACTTGACCGTCGGAGGTGGATCCCGGGGCTACGGCCTCGGGTCCACTCCTAACGGGTTCTCTTTGTTGACAGATCTATTTAGGGCTTGAGAAGACGACTAACGGCCCAAGGAGAGTCGTTGAATCAGTCCGCGCCAGATTATGCATCAACACAAATGAATTTTTTGCTTTAATGTTATTGTGAGAAAACATAATCTATAAAGTTCAAGTCACCTTTTAAAGCAGCTTTATGTTACCTTTAAGGCACATTTGGTAGAGATAATTTCAAAAAAATTAAATGAAGTAGAAATAAAAATCAGTAGAGAATTTTGTTCAATTCTAGTGTTTGATAATAACATAGACTTGACCCAAAAATTAAAAAATAAAAATAAATTAATAAATAACATTTTGTCATATGAGACTCACATAGAGTATTTGTTTATTATTTTTTCTTTAATTTTCTAAATAACAATTCTTAAAAAAACTATTAAAAAAAATATTTTTTTTAAGAAATAAATATTTTTCTTAAAAAAATTATTTAAAAAAAAATATTTTTTAAAATTAAAAATAAAAACTTATTCTTTAAAAAATTTATTTAAAAAAATGTTTTTTTTTTAAATCTATTATTTCTTAAGTTAAAAAAAATATAAATTATTTAAAAAAAAAAAATATTTAATAAAAACTATTTTACAAAAATGTATTTTTTAAAATTAAATTCTTATTTTTTTTAATAACATTTGTTTGATTTTTTTTAATGATAATATCACTAGTTTATTGAAAAAAAAATGAAAAAAAATCGTGAAAAAATATTACTAAATACAAATTATTTTCATTTCTCCAATTTTCCATTCAACAGTAAGCCCTAGTTCCAAATGAATTTTTTGCTTTGATCTTATTGTATGCCTCACTGTTTATTGTGAGAAAACACAATCTATAAAGTTCAAGTCACCTTTCAAAGCAGCTTTATGTTACCTTTAAAAGATTCTAATCCATTATTATAAGTAAACTTTGTATACTATCGACTTTTAAAACCCTTTTAAAATCAAATATATAATTTACAATTCTTCATAGTTAAGTAATCTAACGTGACATAACTTACGATCGATTATTGACATGTTTGTGCTGATGTATTAAAAGAATGAGAAATATCTTATGTTCTCCTACTTGCTTCTTTTTGCCCCGTTCTCATAATACATCAGTGAAAAACTTCAGAATACTTATGCCATGTAAGAATTCAGGCAAATAGCCACGGACCGAATTGGTGGGTAATAGCCATATTTTCGTGGGTAACTGGGTAGTACCCACGGATTACCCACAACTCTCTATAGATGGGTAAAACCTCCGATGCTAATTGTTTGCCCACGACATTTTCATACTGTGGGTAAGTTTACCCACGTCATTCTTGGTGGGTGATTGTTTGGCATTCATGGGTAAATTGGTTGTGGGATTTTTTGTCTCACCATGAAACACCCATAGATATACTCGTGGGTATTGTGTGGGTAACATTGCCCACAAAACTATTCGTGTGTAAAAGTCAACTCCCCCATCACAATCCTTAAATAGAATTAACCACATATATAGTCGTGTGTAAAAAGCATGGGAAATCTTGCCCATGATAATCCGTGGGAAAAATTACCCACGCATATGACCGTGTGTGAATGTCATGGGCAAACATGCCATCTTTGCCATGAATATTTTGTGGGTATATTCATAGCTAATTTACCCACTACTGTTTGTGAGTAAATCGTGGCTAAATATTTATGTCACATTGTGAATAATGCATGGGTAATTATATGGGTAAATTATGATTTTATTTTAAAATTTAAAATGTGAAAAATTTCTAGCATCTAATATAAAAACTACACATTTAACACAAATATTCTTGAAATATAAAACACACGATAATAAATAGATCATTCTTACATAAATATTAAGTCTGCTAATTAGCATAAACCATCATTCTAATGATGTCTCAAAACAAATAAAATAAACTAAATAGAACAAACCATCATCATAAAGATGTCTTAAAACAACTAATATAAAGATAAATATGACTTATCAACTCACAATCATGCGGCTATCATGGCCATCTTCCTCACTTCCACCTGCTTGGGGGTGACTAGTAGTGGGACCTGGACGAGCATCTCCTCCATCAGAACTTTCACCATCAGAATCACAATCTGGAAGGGTTATATTGAAACGATTGCACACAAGAGTTTTACTTAATTTGTTGATCTTTCTCTCCATTTTCTTAGACTTTTTTTCGTGCTCGTCGTTTACTTTAGTAACTACAGTTTTTTGTTTCCAAAATTTGAAATATAATCAACTCTTTTTTATCCAGCACCATACAGGTGTCTTTTCTTTGCACCACTTGCTGCTGTAATGTAAAGTGTTGTTTCGTCTACCTAACTTTCTGCAGAAGCTGGATTTTCCTCCATTTCTTGCCTTAGACGCAACACGCTATCCTATAAGTGTGTAGATTTAATCATGAGTTATGATAGAACTAACAACAATATTGTATAATGAGGATATCAGAACTTACATTTATTGTTTTTGACTTCTCATTAACAAATGTTTTCTTATCATTGCCGCTGGTATGAGTATGAAAAAAGAAAGCTCAAATCCCGTAGGTGGACGCTTGTATATAGATTCCTACATCACATATGCATAAAGAGATTAAAAAATATTTGGACACATATTGCTATGATAGTAATGATTGCAAATTGACACTATAACATGTGACCAAACAAACTAAAAGACCACTACTGACATATGAAGTACCAATCCCACCAAAGAACAAAATTCTCCAATGAAACCTGGAAAACAAAAAGAAAACACTTATGTATACCTGATCTTGCAGACACAACTTGACAGACTAATTGCAGAGAACATTGATATTGCAGACACGACATGACAGACTATATGTAGAGTAAGGAATGACAGACATCTCAGTGAAAACTTTAACCTCATCATGATCACAACTTGACATACACTTAGAGAAGGTGTCTAACACATGCATATACCCATAAAACTATGCTTTTCTACTCTTTTACGACCTTCAAAATTCCTAATAGAATTAACAATCTTAGCACCAAACTGGATCAACTATGGAACAGTTTAAGTAATATCTAGCTGCACATACAAGTAACTTGATACAATTATATGCTATTGTCGTATGTAGAGCAAATTCCCGATGACTTCAATACTTATTAATATACTTACTAGATTTTTTGCATGCTCGTGAAATGAGATTGACCCTCTGGTATGAGTTGAGGAACCTTATCCTTTTAGACGATTTTGTGTATTTTTTTCTTGGATCTCCTTTATACTTTGATGTTCCCCAATAATATGTGAAATCAGCATAGCGAATAGAAGCTTTTGCATCCCATGCTACCCTCACGCTTGTCTCGGCTTCCGGATCCCATAAAAAATGTTTCTGTTATAAATTCAAATAATTAATATTTATAAAAAGAAATATAAATCTTAAAAACAATTAAAATCTAACCAATACCTTAAATTCTCCAAAATAAAAGTCTTTTGTAGGCTGAGACATCTTTGTCCAAGTGTACCCGCTATCATCAATTTTTTCTTTAAGTATCTTTGTAATCTCTCACGAACACGCACTTGATTTGTCAAATCTGTTGCAGTGATGAAAAATAGAATGAAGTAACAGAAGGCAAAATAAATAAATAAATAAATAAAATTATGATGCTCAAATTATAAATTTACAGTACTTACAATCCATTCACAACTTGCACTTGTTTTTTTCCATTTGACGGATTATCTAAGTTCTCAATGATGTTTTCAGGCGTCGTTTGAATTGTACCGTCATTGATAGTTGAATTATTAGAGATATAATTTGATTGTCCTTCACAGGCATGATGCCTACTCTCTCCTCCTCCAAGTCTTTGACTCGTTGAATTATTAGGGATATCATTTGACTGTCCTTCAGGCCTACTCCCTCTTGCTCCAATCCTTTGCCTCATTGAATTATTAAGGATATCATTTTATTGTCCTTCACTAGCATGAGGCCTACTCTCTCCTGCTCCAAGCCTTTCCCTGATCCAAGCATTTTCCTTCATCTAGCCATGTCTGCAAGGACAATGTTTTCAAGTATAAAGGAATGTGAGAAATTTCAGAAATTTCTGAGATAATGATATCCAAAATAAGACTTTAAAACAGACTTAATACAAGATATATGTACTTTAAAGCAAGATATATGTACTTTTAAACATGAGTAACTAACACAATATATATATTCCTATTAACTTAGCATAAGTAAATCCTAACACAACATCAATAACTCAACACAACACAAGTAAATTCTAAATGATATCCTATGTCCCTATTAGCTTATGACAATTATATCCAACATTAGACTTTAAAAAAGATTTGTCACTAGATATGTGTGCTTTAAATCATCATCAACGTAACTAGGGGTGTCATAAATCCTAACCCGACCCGGACCCGAACCCGAATAAGGATAATCGGGTTGGGTTACTCGGGTCCGAAATCTAACTCGGGTCAATCGGGTCAACCCAATTGACCCGAATATGAACTAGGGTCGGGTATCGGGTTCAAAATACTTGCCTATTCGGGTTCCAGTCAACCCGACTGACCTTATCAATCAATCTGTCAACAAACACATTGCTTGTAGATTATATTTCTAATCATCCTAACAACAATCAATGTATTTCGGACTTCAAAATAATTATCATCATAACAGATAAATCATATCTTCTATGATAAGCAAGAGTTTTATGAACAGTTAATAGTAGAAGGAATATCAAGGTATCATAAAAAATACGGAGTAACATTTTAAAGAACCATAAAACATGATACTTGGAAGAACCTACTTTGTAGCAAGAGAATTCAACATGTTATTAGCAACATGAAAGTTTAATTATATAATAGCAAGATAAAATGAGTTATGAGATTTTTTGCACAAAAACTTTAGATGACTCTTCATGGGTTTACTTTTAAGCCAGTTCTAAAAACTTTCATCAGGTAAGAGACAAAATACAAACCAAAGCTTAACGTCTAAGAGGTAAAACATATCCTGAAGCAACTCATCCATGAGTAGTGAGTAAATGAATGAAATTGATACCACAAGATTAAGTTAATACCTAGATAAAAAGTACCACAACTAGGGGTGTCATAAATACTGACCCGACCCGGACCCGGACCCGAACCCGAACCCGGTTAACCCGAGTACGAACTAGGGTCGGGTATAGGGTTCAAAATACTTGCCTATTCGGGCTCGGGTCAACCCGACTGACCCGAGGTTTTTTTTCTTTTTTTTTCCTATTGTTTTATAAGTGTGCGTTTGTACTCAATCTTTATTTATTATAGGCCCAAGTTATCAAGTAGTATCTTTGAATCTTTGTAAGTATCTTTGAATCTTTGTAAGTACTTGCCTAGTTGCCTAAAGATAGAATGATTTATTAGTTGTTATTTGGCTACTATCTTAATATTAGTATTTGGGGTACTGATATGGATCAATGCAAGTTGTATAAGTAATATCTTTGGTTTGTAAATTTATTACATAGTTTGCAACTCCTACTGATATGGTTTTATTCTCCTATCGATCAAAAGCCATTAAAGCTTTAAAGTATGCATGCAGTCGCTCTTGTTATATATGTACTACTTAAAGCTGGAATATATTCAGTCACTCTTGTTATGGAGGAAAATATGCAGCCACTCTTGGTTTGTCAGCTCTCAAAGCCATTAAAACTTGGAATTTAAAAAATGTCATTTGCAGGTATACTTTTTTAGAGTAAAAAATGTCATTTGCATGTATACTTTTTTAGAGTTAAAAATGTCTATATGCCATTTTTTATAAACTTTTGGCTCTATGCCATTTCATAAACCTTAAAGCACTTTTGTTTTGAACCTACAACTTATTGATTGATGTTATTTTTTGCATAAATTTAACCCTTTTGTTTCAATAAGAATAAAAAGAATCTGATATTTTCATTTCTAAAAGATATAAGCCTCAAATATTCACTTTGTTGAACCAAAAAATTACATACAAGAATTAAACCAACAAACTAATGAGTGGTCTCATTTCTAAAAGATATAAGCCTCAAATATTCACTTTGTTGAACCAAAAAATTCACTTGGAGTAAATTACAAACTAACTGCAATAACATCTCAGGGTACAAACACACAATGATACTCACCACAATTTTCACACATCTCAGGGTACAAACACATAATGATACTCACCACAATTTTCACACATCTCATAGCTAGGCAAGAACAGACCATCACCAAAACTAGCATGAATGAACTGAATTTGAAGTCTTAACATGTTAACACACAGGCAACATTTGATCAAATTTACCAAAACAAATTCTGTGACTTACATGTGTTGTTTAAGAAATTAAATTATGTGATTTTGCAAATGGCACAGACCCGAACCCGACTTGACCCGACTAGATTTGACCCAAAACCGACTAACCCGAGTTTAAATAGGGTCGGGTTCGGGTATGATATTTTTAGCCTCGACCCGATTTGGCCCCGACCCGTTTGACCCGAACCCGACCAACCCGACCCGATTAACACCCATAAATGTAACACATACCAGTTTTAACACTTATATATGTTAGGGATGAGTAATGGTATCGGAAAAATGGGACTACAGGCTCATGATACCTGGTATGGTACCAGGACTATCAAACAAGCTAAAACCTGGTACAACCGAAATCGATATGGTAATAATTCAGGATATACTGGTAACTCGTACATAAATTCAAATGGCCTGTGATGAATTAATATGCTGATCCAAACACCCCTTATAATAGTGGGTTAAAGCAGTGGGTTTACAATTGAAATTAGTGGTAAACAGAATCGAATATGTGGTTCATTTACCCACCCAATTATAGTTATCAATGATAATTCAAAGAATCCTAGGTTTTTACATGAAAGTGTAAAGTAAAAATAAACATAATCAACTCTACTCATGCAACAAAACTCAATTAATCAAGCACCCTAACATTAAATTAAAAGCTAAATTAAAACTAATTAGAACAAATTATGATTTAAAATTGTGAATGGTGTATGAACATACCTTTTCCTACTGCTTCCTGAAAGTCTATTGCATCTCATAAACCGCAAGATATACCTTCTGTGGAAGGAGTCATTCCTGCTCCACGATCCCCACATATCTAGGGGCGCCAAATAATTTCATAGAATTGCGCCAATATCTTCACAAAAGTCACTAACCGTTTTGTAGTGTGGATGTTAAAACTTTGATGAATGAGCAGACCTATAGTTTTATTATTCATTAGTATTTTATTACTGGCATAAAGTATAGTTAGATGAATAAGTAAATACTACTACAGTATATATTATCATTAATATTAGGGGTGTCAAAAACACATATCCGACCCGAACCCGATTAAGTCTATTCAGGACGGGGTTAATTGTGTCTATAATTTTATTCGGGTTAATTCGGGTCAATTAGATTAATCAGAGTTCTAAATAGGGTCAGGTTTGAGTATAGTTATTTAGCCTCAACCAATATTGACCCGACTCGAATTGTCCCGATCCCGACCAACCTGACTCAACTAACACTTTTACATTGTAAACATATTGAAGTAAGCAATTTTTTAAACCATTTTACTTTTATTCGAGTTGACCCGACCCAATTTGACAAACTCAAATTGACTCGAACCTGATTTCTAAATAGAGTCGGGTTTGGGTATGTTTTTTAGCCTCAACCCGAATTGACCCGAACCCGACCGGGTCAACCCGAGTAACACCCCTAATTATTATTACTATTAATTGTTATTTACCTCTTCATTGGTATTTTTGTTCTTATGAATTAGAATTAGTCATGCTAATCAGATTATCGGGTGTATAGGATGCTCAAAGGAATGTAATGAACTCACAATCGGACCTATCTTAAGCGGATTTGTTTGGTTCGACTCAATAAGGTTTTTAGGGTACTTACTAACATACAAACAATAGTTGTGTATAGATCTTTCTTCTTTCGCAAAAGGGTTGTCTCGTTAGGTTTTTATACGTTTACCAAGTTTTTTCATATTTTGCACAACATAACCTAATCCAAAATGGTATGTCTTAAATAGCTTAACTCAGCAATGAGAAAGTCGACTTAAGCTCCACTTGAGCTCAACCCGAGCTTGACTTTTAACTCAAAGCTAATTAATTAGTTTTCGAGCTCAAGATTAACCTAAAGCTTAATCTATTTAACTTGACTGAGCTCGAGCTTCATACAACTACCCGTTATTATTATTATTATTATTATTATTATTATTATTATTATTATTATTATTATTATTATTATTATTATTATTATTATTATTATTATTATTATTATTATTATCAATGTAAGTTATTAAATAAATCTGTTATCTTAAAATTTTCCGATTACTTTTGCACTCGCATCCAACCCTTCAAGGAAACTTATTCGTTTGGTTAGGTTAGGAACAAACATGAGTTGCATATCGATTTTCTTCTTTTGCAAATAGGTTATCTCGTTAGGTTTCAATACACATACCGACTAATCTACTTTTTTTACAACATAACCAAATCCAAAATGTTATGTCTTGAATGGCTTAACTTCAAGTTTCGTATAAGCATACGCATCATAATATTCGATACAAGTAAAGTTGTAAATGAAGGAAATTATTTGTGAGATAATTGAACTCAACTTGTGAAAAGGTCGACTTAATCACTACTTGAGCTCAACCCAAGCTTGAGTTTTAACTCAAAGCTAATTAATTAGTTTTCAAGCTCAATATTAACTTAAAGCTTAATCGATTTAACTTGACCGAGCTCGAGCTTCATAAACTACCCGTTATTATTATTATTTTATTATCAATGTCAGTTATTAATAAATCTGTTATCTTTAAATTTTTCGATCACTTTTGCAGTCACAACCGACCCTACAAGGACACTTATTCATTTGGAAACATGAGTTTCATATCGATTTTCTTCTTTTGCAAATGGGTTGTCTCATAAGGTTTTATTACACTTACAGACTAATCTCCTTTTTCTATACAACATAACTAAATCCAAAATGTTATACATTGAATAGCTTAACTTCAAGTTTCGTATAAGCATAGGCATGATAATATTCGATACAACTAAACTTGTTAATGAAAGAAGCTATTTGTGGGATAATTGAACTCAACTTGTGAAAAGGTCAACTTAAGCTCCACTTGAGCTCTAGTTAAATGAGCTCAAACTGAGCATGAATTTTAACTCAAAGCTTAATTAGCTTTCGAGCTCAATATTAACTTAATGATTAACCAATTTAACTTGTCGGAGCTCGAGTTTCATACAACTAACCCTTATTATTATTATTATTATTATTATTATTATTATTATTATTATTATTATTATTATTATTATTATTATTATTATTATTATTATTATTATTATTATTATTATTATATTATCAATGTCAATTATTAGATAATAGAACTCAATTTCTGAAAAGGATTTGGTTGAAGTTGTAGAAATGTAACGAACTTTCATAAGTGTTCGAGTTTTAGAAATTGAAACACTTATAAAAGTTCATTACATTTATTTAACTTAAAAAAGTTCACATTACCAAATTGGTACATTTGAAAAAGTACATTGTTATTCTTCGACCAAACCCCTTTCTGAAAAGGTTGACTTAAGCTCCGCTTGAGCTCTAGTTTGTCCAAATAATGAAATAACACTTACATAAAATGAATCACAAGAGTAGTCATGCTTATTTTTCTCGAAATCCAATCGCTTAAAAGATACAAAGCAATATGTATAAACAAAACAAATAACTAAATGACAGAAAACATAATTCAATCTAAGTCATCTCCTAAAGAAGCATCATCACTATCATCTGGATTAGCATCATCACTATCATCTGTATCAGCATGATCAAGTGTATGTGTGTTGACTTCATCATCTTGGAAAGCTAAACTGTCACGAGGGAGATCAATAAATGATTTAGGTTTGGCTTTTGACACAGCCCACCAATCAACTTTATCCCGTCGTAAGCTTGGATATGACATATAATATACTTGTGATGACCGAATAGCTAAAATAAAAGGTTCATATTTGTAAAATATTCTTTTATGGTTAACATCGACTAAATTGTACCTTTTAGTTGAACAAAGGCAAAGTTTATATGGAAAATAAATACATAAATTATTCTAATTCGGGTCACTCGAATTGTACCGAACCTTAATAAGCAAGGTATTTTCAACCTGATACCCGACCATATTTGGTATTCGGGTTAGGCAGGTATTTTCAACCTTATTCGGGTTCGGTCAGGTCGACTTTATATCACCCATATTTTTAACCACAACTTGTCCACATAGGAAATTACTTATTTTAAATACCCACACAACCAATAAGATTGGTAAAGTCATGGGTATATATTCACCCACAAAACACCCACATTAACTTACCCACCAATAAAAAGTATATTTGCATTTCGTGGGTAAATAACATTTACCCACTAAATTACCCACAAATATAGCCACAGTAATTCACCATGTGGGTATTCCGTGGGGAATTTTTTGGCGCCAGTTATTTACCCACATATTGCACACCAAATATATTTATGTGGCTATTTGTGTGGGTAAATCCGTTGGAATTTTGAGGGAAAATAAAATCGACTTTGAATGTCACTGATTGTGGGTAACGAGTGGGTATTATGTGGGTAAATTCCCTCCAAAGGATGAGTGTGGGTAATTGTCGTGGGTATTCCATCAGATTCTTGTAGTGTAACTACACTACAACAATATTCGAACCTCTCTTTTTGTCTTTGACCGAACACTCATAGGAAATATGTGCATGCATTTAGGAACTAGGAAATTAAATTACGTAATTGCGTCTTGGAAATAGGAATTAGACTACTTCTCATGTAAATTACATCAGAAACTAGGATTGGGGTTTTCTATGTGTAACCTCTGTTTTGTTTTTACACAAGCAATTTAATGCGTGCTTAATTGTAACGTAACTTAAATTTTAGGGGTAACATTATAAATCACACATGTATTTTTCAATGCACATATTTCCTAAGAGTATTCGGTCAAAGACAAAAAAAGAGGTTCGTGTATTTGTATCTAGGAATTTGGGTAGGGAACAAATATACAATGGGGATTCTCCATATATATAGTTTAAAGATTGTCAACATATTAACTACTAACGTGGCATGATTGTCCACTACACAAAATGTATGAATTGGCGGAAATACTTTGACCCGAGTGTTTTTTTGACACAAGTCATTGTCCGTCTCACAAATAATAGCTCATTGATTGTATTAAAGTACATAAAAACTAGAAATTTTGCTCTAGGAGTTGCTTAGTTTGTTTAATAGTATCTACAACAACAAAAAGACAGGAATCATGATGTGGAGAGGTATATGTAGAAAATCATATGACTCGAGCCTCTCAAATATGACTGTAGATCGATAGGCATGTGAAATTGTGTACATTCAAATCTAAGCTCACTTTTTTGGATAATCTAAACAGCAAAAGCCTTAAAAGCCTTATCTGTTTTTACTACTTTTAGCTGACTAGGGACTGTTATATATGTGTGAGGGTTGTGTTATACCCACGGTGTCTACCCTTAGGCTGCCACAATTTCAGTTTTTGTCATCGAATTTTTTTTCAGTACAGCACAGTTTTGTGTCAGTTTCTGTTTCGTATTTTTGCTATTTTTAAGCGTTTGACTTATTAAACTTTATATTTTCTGTTCCGCACTTTCAGGTTTATAGCTTTTTGATATAAACAAAATTATAAAAAAAAAAAATATATAGCGGGGGGGGGGGGGGGGGGGGGGGGGGGGTCATTATAACCCATCCTATGTGTGCTTTATTAACTTTCCTGGTTGTAGTTGACACGAGAAAATTGCACGATTCTAAAAGACGTGTCAAGGCAGCGCCAAGGTGCGAAACTTGGCCTCAAAGTTACGAAATACCCCAAGGTGTCGGCTCTAAGCGTGGTGTGAGTTAAGGCATGAAAATGTGCGCAAAGGCGCAAGGCGTGACGAGTTTTTTTTAAAGCCTTTACGGGATTTGCTAATATTTGAGATTTGGGCGGCAATTTACTAATGTGTACCAATGATATAATTATGAATATTATATAAATCTATAAATACTTTTTGCCTGCTTAATTCACGCATTAAAAACACAATGCCATCACGCCTTATGCTAAAGCTTAAGGCTTTGTTATGCCGCTATGTCACGTCTCACGCTATTTATAATCTTGCAAATTGGATTGGTTTTGTTTACTCGTATGCAATTGGTTAGTTTGCAGCTACGTTTTAACTTTTTAATTATTGATATATAGTTCTATACAGGGGTATTCATCGGTTCGGTTCTCGGTTAATCGGTTTATTCGGTTCGGGTTGTTCGGTTAAAAAAAAATTGGGTCATATGTAATACTCCGTAAAATCCTAGGTCATTTATTAATACTAAATTTCGACACTATTCTAAACTAAGCCATTTTTGCGGGCTAATTTGAAAATTTTATATGAGACACCGTTTTTTTGACACCCGATTATTTTAGTCACCGTATGTTTGTCACCCGATTATGTGTTGTCACCTGATATCACCCGATTGTCACTCTTGGATGTCACCCAATGAGGTTAACACCGGTAACTCTCACTTGCGACCCGATACATTGTTAAGACACCAAAATATATATATATATATATATATATATATATATATATATATATATATATATATATATATATATATATATATATATATATATATATATATATATAACATGAGGCGTTACACGTAGATAAATCAAGAAAACGCCACCTCATTGCCATGTAATTGTCATTAGCAGCCATGTCATCACATTGAGTCCACATAAGCAATATTTTGACCATTTTAAAGCCACATCATCGAAACTAATGCCACCTCATAATACCATATAAGCATATTTAACTAATGCCACCTCATAATACCATATAAGCATATTTTATTCCATGTCTGTATTAAAATCCAAAATAATTTTTTTTAAAAATGATGCTATATAGGTTTGAACTTGGGTGTTTTTTACATTAGGAAACATGTCAACCACTAGATCAACACAATTTTTTGATTACACTTTGCAAAGCCAAATCTATAAACTCAAAAAACAAGAAAAGAAAAAAAGCTTATTATTTATTCGGTACTTTAATATAACCTATAGCCCAACTCAATAACTCATCCCATATCATTCTTACGTATCCTTCTTCAACCTTAAAAATCATCCCTAAATCTATATCTCAACAGAAGTCCACATATCGCAGTCAAGGATTTGTTAACATATTATACGCATGATGAGGGATATAGCCTTATATGTATAATCTAGATTTATAAATGGTTTTTTATTCTAATGTTTTGTTTTTTTTAGCATGCATGATGAGGGATCTGATCGCATAGTGGATCCAGTTGTTGGAAAGCAGCTTCATGATATTAAATACGAGGTCTTTGTTTGGCCGTTTCACACATGCTCATTCTCAAATCAACAAAGGTAAAAGGAATATTGATTCAAGATTTTTTATATCATAACGTTTCATGCCCCATCATATTTTTTATATACCTAAATATGAATTTTTGTATCACGTTTATGGTTTTGGTTGACTAATCTTACTTTGAAAAGTATTATATGGAACGCCTCTCTCCATATAGATTGGGATGTGTTACAGGTAAAGAATGGAAGAACATGACAGATAACAAAACTATTGAATGCAAGAAACTATACTCACCGGGTAAGTCCTTAACCCTAATATCAGTCATATATCATACCTTTTTCTCAAAACCCTAATATGACTCATGTTGTGTTTTTATTTTACAACATCAATATGATTATTTGACATATTTAATCTTTCTTCAGGTAACTGCAACCGAAGGGTGGCGATACGTAGGAGAAGCTTTCTGTCCACCGAAGTAAGTTTAACATCTGTTTATTTAACAGTTCAAGGAGACTTTTATTACTCTCAATCATATGATTGTTATGCTACTAATTATGTATAATATGTATTATGAAGGACGTGTAAACAATACCAAAGTAAACTGGACTTCTTGATTTTATTGTTGATACATAAGCTACTTACCGGTCCAAGTAATTTTGATTTGAAAAGTAAATGTTTGACTATTAGTCAATTTAATGCCAACACTGGGATAAATTTCAGGTTTCTCATGGTTTAAATGATTTCAGTTACTTTTTGCTCTAATGGGAGTCTTCTTCAGAACCCACACATACATGTCGAACCTGATGTAAGCAAATACCTATGTTTATAATATTATTTTCTAAAGTAATACCTTTATCTGTAATATCATTTGGTCTCTAAAATGTTGCATGATCCTGCAGCTGCACCAACTCATGCCACCTGTTATTACATGCATTCTTTCAAAAAGCTTAGGAAAATGAATTGCTGACAACCATTGGGAGGTTAGACACTTTGCTGCCAACCGTGTTGCTCACATGTGTAAAAGGTGAAACTTATTAATGATGATATATGTTGTTAAGCTTATGAAGTTGACATGGTTCTTATTAACAAGTTGCAATATATTTTGCAGGTTTAGACATGATTATACCAGTCTCTAGACGAGCTTGACTACAATTTTGCTAAAACCTTTTTTGGATCGAAAACGGTCGTTGACTCAACATTATGGCGCTGTACGAGGACCATCAGCTCTTGGACCTCATGTGGTAAATAAATATTAATCATTTCATCTTTTTAACTTCAACTAATGCGCAATACCTATTAAATTCGATATCTATCAACTCTTTTGCAGGTTCACCTTCGTATTCTTCCAAATCTTAAGACTAATATAGGAATTCTTGAAGAAATACTTTGTGACAATGAACCAAAGGAAATGACCAGACATGAAGCTTGGCGTGTATATGGTGCACTCTTGGTATGTTTATTTTACAAAATAATCATGTGTTGATGTGTATGTGGTACATTCCTGCTTCTCCTAATTGAGCCGTAAGTTCTGATTTTATATTATTTTTTTGGTAGCGTTCTACATGTTATGACCACTCAAGTGACAGTCATTACAACACTGGAATACCCGGACAATTTTATCTGACACATGTGGTTGCTAGCCCTAGAGGTAAATGTCATACGACTACAACTTATTGGAATATAACTGGTGTCCCTATGTGAGTTTCTGATTTTGACCACCATGCTCAATCTTTTTTGGTTTATATGTGTTATAGCTGCTCATGCCACTAATTTATGTGCAAATAAGGACTTATATTTTATGCCAGCTGTTAATAATAATGCCGACGGGAATAAAACATTAGAAACCACATTCATGTGAATACCAATTAGCAAGACCTTGTAATCTTTGAATCAGACATATGGATTTAAGTGTTTGGCCATGTTTCTTTTTTGTAACGCAAATATGTACTTAAAGTAACCTGTTTATATTTGTAGTATACAAGTAGTTTAAATAAGGAATCCCAAACACCCCCTTAATAGGAAAAAAAAACAGGTAATGGTATTGTTATGTTTTGACCCATTAGCCAACCTACAATTTTTGACACATATACTTTGTCTATGATTACCTGAAAATAAAAGCATTGCCAAACACTCCCAAAGTGACTTGTATAATGAAACATCATGCATGGGTGAAATTAAAATTGTGACGGATACACATGTTTAATTGCTCAAACCAGTTGATAATAGAGGTGCACCTGCTGGGTTTTCTTTCACTCTTGCAGTAATAAAGGTGCAATTCAACCTGTGCCATTTGTATTGCCATTTACCAAACGCCAAAAAAACATTGGATGATGAGGTTAGACTTACGTTTTCCAAACATATTATGTATGTTAACTATGTTTTATTTCAATTAAGGACTAACCGTGATTTTGAAACATTGTAAATATTATGCGTGAATGAATCTACAATTAGCGGGGATAACGGTGGTACTAACCTATCAACGTCTGTAATTAGCACTCAAGCAGTTTCATTGTCGGGGGTTCCTTCGTATCTCTTGCCCAATGGTGACGTTTGTAGTAATATGTGCACGTGTAAATAAACTACTCTTTTAACGGTTATCGTTTTTTATGTTATTTCAAATATGGTGACGCTGATTTTTTTGTGTATGTTGCAGCTGACAGGTTATTCCAGGGAACAAATTTCAAACAATAGTTATGATGGTCGTTCCGGTGCGTCTAAATCTACGAATAGGAATTTATCTTTTGGTGATGATGCTGTACTGTTGGAAAACACTACTACTGTTATATTTGCCTTCATCTGGATGTATAGATTTTGAGCAAGTTTTGAAAAAAAAAATGGTAAATTGCAAGGAATATTTTCCTCTTTTAAAATATGTATTTGAGCTTTTTTACAGTTTTTAGTTGCTAATTTTGATAGGACCCTGAAACTTGTCGTTGTAGACAAGGATGCAGCTGCAAAACATCAGCATTATTGGGTTCGGTTTAAAAATTTTAACGTTGTGTGCATTGCATTGATATATTACATGGGACCTGTTCAAGGAGTTGGAGAACCTGTAGAATCAGAAAGCTTCAACAAAAACAAAACCTTTAGAAGAATCATTCATATTCGAAATATAATGTAAATTTTTGCATATATTTTTAAATCGTTACAAATCCATAAAATTATTTACCAGCAAGCTTCCCTTCTGTGCACCGGCAACCACATTGAGGTTACCTTATGTAAAAATCTGCCATAATAGCTATCAGTTCATGCCGAGTAACAGATTTCAAAGATTCTTTTTTAAACTAGACTATCATCTTTTCTTTTACAGATCCCGAGGATTGACCGATTGCATTTGGTATATATTGGAACAATTTTTGACTAATGGGAGTAAATCTGTAGAGAAGGTATGTTATTCCGTTGTTAGAATTTCTAACTTTTTGCTTCTTTTTTTTGGTTGGATTTAGATTATAATATGATTGCTTTTAATGAAAACTATAATAGACACATTTGGGTTTTTTACTTAGTTTGTGCATTATACGGATGTTTCTTTGCATTCATGTTTATAGAGACCAAAGGTTCTTGGGGTAGGCAAAAGACAATGAGCAATAAGGCAGGCATGAAGCTCATTTGAAATTCAAACATTTGAAACTCTATTTCGAATAGTGTAGGGCAATGAGAAAACCTCTAAACAGATTGAGATGCAGTGGCCGTGTTTAGCATCATCATCTTCTTCGGAAACATGTAAGATGCAAAATTATATTCATTCTTCTTCAATGAAATTCCCTCCAACGGGTAAAAAATTTCAATCGTACTTTGTGATTTTTATGCATTGTAAATTGTGCTTCTTCTTCTATCATAAGAAAATCAACTTTTAACTTGGTCACTCTTTCTTCTAAAAAAAAACTTATCCAAATCATGGCTTAAACTAAGTAAAGTGTTTAAGGGGGAGGAAGCCCTTTGTCATTTTAATTGTGTTAGTATGAGGTAAAGTAGCAGTTAACTTCTTTTTACTAAAATTGAAAAAACTTGTGAGAGTGAATGAAAAATAAACTCTTGGGTTGGTTTAAGTTGATTTATGCACTGAACTACATAGCAGCAAAGATTTAGGGGTACATATACATGTGTATTGTGTAAATATTTAATACTGTTGTGGTTCTTTGGGTTGTCCTCTTTGTCTATGGGCTTATCGATTATAATATTTAGTTTTGTTTCAGGAACAAACATTGAGTTATAAAAATTAGAGACACGGTTAAAGAAACAATTAAAATGACCCTCATAAGTTATCTTCGCAAGGTAAACTTGTGTGACTATTAAGTTTTACATGATTCTATGAAGATAAATGAAGTCCATTATATAACATGTTTATGAACCAATTACAATAGCCAAAAGTTTAAATGTCCCTTCCACGTGGGAATCATTTTTGGGGTGGATTTTTGTCTATTAATTTTTGTGATGATAGTTTGTTTGGGTAACTATGGTTTTCGACCTTTTAGCCAATTAATCCATGGAGTTTGAACTCACCGTCACACACACTCAAACTAGGTAAAGCCTCCCTTTCTTGAGGTTGGCGTGGCTACTTCAAGGTTGTTTGCACTGAGCATGAATTGACTTGAGACCTCACACATTTTAGAGTGATAGTGTCAAGCCCTTTAACAAATATGAACATACAAAGTGTTTGGTAGAATCTTTAATGGCCTAAAGATAGTGTTTTGGAGTTGGTTCATTAAGTAGTCAAAGATTGATTCCGTTTAAGGATATGAGCAATAATTAACTACAATTTTGGATTTCTTGCGACCTATGTTCATATATTTGCTTTCTATCATTAGGCTCTTTATATTTGCACATTTTTATGAACTGAAGTGTCAAAAAGGTTAGTACTGTCATAAATATCTCAAATACGGCCAAAGAAATTTTTTGTTATCTCCAAAACCTTTTATGATAGATGATTCTGTAGCTTTGCAACTGAGTTATATTTGTGAGGTGCTTGTGTTACTTTTCAGTAATTTTCCGGAAAACTTCGCTATTCATATGCAAGGCAACGCAAAGTCATAAGTTTCGGAGTGAAGTAAGTTTTTGTAATCATTAAATCTATTCTATCTATAAGATATACTCTAAGATGATGTTAGAAAAAAATCGAATTCAACTGATATCAAGCAATTGATACCAAATTGGAATTTTCATTCGGATTTTATGATGTCATTGTATGCATTTATCTTAAACGACTATACAATATTTGTACACATTTATTTTTTCAAGCTTTTGAGACCATGTTTTTGTCTTGCCTTTGGTGTGTTTTGCACAGAGTATTTTAGAGCGGTGAAGAAATTTACGGCCATCAGTTAGAGAGGTACTTTGGTACCACAAGGGTCATAGAATTTTAAATATGATTTATCGAGTGTTATGACATCATCATGCGTCACCGAAAAGCATTCTGAAAAAGCTTATATGGACTATTTTCAGCTTATGGTGGTGAAGCTCATGCTTTTGATGATGTCCACACAAGCAAGGTCACATTAATGGATGGGACCACGAATGACGGTGCACATAACAGAACCTGCATTTATACGCGAGGTTTTCACTAATAATTACTTATTACAAAAAACAAAAGGAAGGCAGTTACTTAATTTAATCCATTGGATACTCAACTAACTGCGCAATTCTGTTTCTATATATTTTAGTAGAGAAATACCAGGTTGTTTATGGCAACTCTAGATTATTACATCTTTCCTTATTTAGAAATAATGATAGATGTCGTTTAAATTTAACCATACACTATCTTCTTATGAATAACTTTGTAACTTTCAATTGTTGTACAACTGTTAACGTTCATTTATTTTCAATTTTAATGCATTCAAAATAAAAATGGTACGTTTATATCTTATTTTTCATTAACTTATAAATTTCAACGATATTTACAAGTCATGCCCGCCCATCGAGCGGGCTTCGAAAGCTAGTATATATATATATATATATATATGTGTGTATATATATATATATATATATATATATATATATATATATGTATATATATATATATATATATATATATATATATGTATATATATATATATATATATATGTATATATATATATATATATATATATATATATATATATATATATATATATATATATATATATATATATATATATATGTGTGTATATATATATATATATATATATATATATATATATATATGTATATATATATATATATATATATGTATATATATATATATATGTATATATATATATATATATATATATATATATATATATATATATATATATATATATATAGATATATTAATTACTACCAAACTATTATCACTACGTATATATATGAGTATATATACCTAGGAATAGGGGTGTCATTCGGGTCAACCCGACCCGATAAGCCTCTATCGGGTCGGGTCTATCGGGTTTTCGAAAAATAAAAATTAACCCGCAACCCGATCCGATAAGGAATCGGGTTTTCGGGTTCGGGTCTATCGGGTTATCGGGTTCGGGTTATCGGGTTCGGGTTATCGGGTTTAGTTCAAAAATTATAAAACTTTTAATGGGTTATTATAGCTTATCGGGTTATCGGGTCAACCCGATAACCCGATAACGAAATAATTAAGACCCGCAACCCGACCCTATAAGGCTATCGGGTTTATCGGGTTGACCCGATAACCCGATAAGGTATATTGGACCCGAATCAACCCGACCCTATAAGGCCTTATCGGGTTCGGGTCGGGTCGGATCGACCCATATGACACCCCTACCTAGGAACGACACCGTTTTTATTTATGAGGATCACACGAATTGACAACGACACCGAAACTGAAGTTATGAAAGCACTAGTCACCGACACCCTATCTTTTGTGATGGGCCGTATATCACCCCCAAGCCCAAGTTTCTTTTTCTTTCTCTGATTGCTACTGGGCCGAGCACAACCACAAGCCCACCCAATAATCTTTTCAAATTGTATTTTGTTTGGGCCTTGGATTCTCAAGCCCAAATGGCTGTTTCCTTTCCTTTGCGCTGCATGCTACTCACACGAATAAGATGGTGCATGATTCCTCCCGAATGACACCCCTATTTCCTAGTACTAGCCCATTCCCATTTCCTAATCCTTGGGCCCAAAATAATAATACTACTCCATTATCCAATCCATGTACTAGCCCATTCCCATTTCCTAATCCTTGGGCCCAAAATAATATCAGCCCACACCACAAACCCAACGCACCCTTTAATAATATAAACCGGGTCAAAACTTTGACCCCGGTCAAAACCAGTCAAACCCCCATCTCCTTCCCTTTTCCCTCTCACCCAGAATACCACCAAACCACCATGGTTTTTCAGCCACCACCCCAACTTGCCCATCCCATCACCACTAACTCACACCCTTACACCTACCTAAACCACCACAATTAATGCTTCCCCCCCCCCCCCAGTTGCCTAAATCAGAGAGCAATTTGCAAAAATGACTTTCCCGCCAAAATACGTGGCACCTTGTGAGTGGACCAATGAAGTTAGAGTGAGGTGGGAAATGATGAGAAAGATGCTGGGAACCCTAATATTGGGCTATAAAAGGAAGAAGAGTGCAAGATGATCAAGTGTCTAGTTTTTAAGCATAATTGTAATCGTATAAGTTTTTTTAGCAATTATAGTATAGCAAGAAGCTTTTAAGCATTTGTAGAAGTCAATTCAGTGTATTATTAATCTTTTCAAGTAATATAAGCAAGTTTCTTCAACTTCTTTTGTTTATGCAAATTTCAAAATTCATAATCATAGGCTGCTAGTGTTTGTGTTTGAATCATGGACTGAATTAGGTTCATATAAGTTCCTATAAGCTTATTTAAGCTTTCTAGAGACTCTAAAAGCATGTGATAATAGAAAACTAAAAAATACAAAAAAGTCAACTATGGTCAACTGTTTTGCTTGGTTTGAGTTTTCAGGTAATGAGAGGGATTGGTGATCAAGATTGAAGCTTAAATAGGCCTATCTAAAGATAGGCTTCTGTGGAGAAGCCCCTTGTTCAAGCTAGGGGTAGCTTGTAAGCTTTTGCAAATTTTAAAATTCCACTAAAAATCTAGTATTAGTATTATTTGCTTTGCTTGATTGCTTATTGATAATCTGTGTTTTTTGTGCTTATTTGGTGTTGTTAGAGTAGTTATTAGTTAAATATACTTATCTTGTTCATTAGAATTACTAATTAGTTTGAATCTTAGCTTAACAGTCTTACTAGTTTTAGTATAATCATTGTGTGTTCTTGGCCATTAACTACTTCTAAACACTTAATTGTTAATTAAAAACTAAATATACTAATTTTAAATCTAAAAATTAGAAAGCTAAAGCTGAAAATTGCAAAAGTAATTTTTACATATGCTAAATAACTTAATAAAGTTATAAAAATTATAAAAAATTATCTAGGATAAAATTTAAATACTAGAACTAATTTATTTTTGGCTTTTTCATTTAAACTAATTAAATTAAAATTAAATCTAAAAACTATCTAATGAACAGTAAAAAATGTGAAAAAATTATGGAAAGTAATTTACATAGTAAAGAAGCTGGGAAAAAATTATAAAGCTCATAACTTATCCAGATAAGCTGTAATAAGCCAAACAGCTTATATAAGCTTATTTGAATAAGCTAAGTTGTTTGCTACTATAAGAATAAAAATGTGCAAATGATAACTGAGAAGTGAGCTAGCCTAGGTGGGTTATGCAGTGAACTTGTCACCAATGGAACATAGGTTCGAATCCTATACACAACCTTTTTGCACTTTTATTTTATTTTTCATTTTTTCTTTTTGCAAAACTATATAATAAGCTATAATATGAAACTTTAACAAAACCAACTTTTCCAAAACATGGAAATAAGCTCAGTGAGAGCTTATTTCCACCACAGATGGCTTTTTAAGCTTTAAGCTTCTAAATAGAAGCTATCACTTAGCTTTAAAGTTTGGTTTTGATTTTTCTTTTTATGAAACTAAATATATAGTGGTAAGTATTCCCGGGTATGGTGGTATGGGTGTACATAAACTTAAATAAAAATTATAAATACTACAAATTAAACTAAAAACTTGTAAAAATAATTTCTAAACTTAAAAATGAACTTGAAGAAAGTATAAAAAATAAAAATAAATCTTTTTGTCTTTTTATGAGCTTTTTATTAATTAAAAACTATTTATATTAATTAAACTATTTTAAATTACAAATAATACTAAACTAACTTTGAAAATTATGGAAAAATTCCTAAAATTATATTATACTATATATAAGCTAGGAAAAATATAAAAACTAGGTACTACTTTATAAAAACTAATTATGCTACTTAAAACTTAATTGTTAATTAAAAACTAAATATACTAATTTTAAATCTAAAAATTAGAAAACTAAAGGTGAAAATTGCAAAAGTAATTTTTACATATGCTAAATAACTTAATAAAGTAATAAAAGTTATAAAAAATTATCTAGGATAAAATTTAAATACTAGAACTAATTTATTTTTGGCTTTTTTCATTTAAACTAATTAAATTAAAATTAAATCTAAAAACTATCTAATGAACAATAAAAAAATGTGAAAAAATTATGGAAAGTAATTTACATAGTAAAGATGCTGGGAAAAAATTATGAAGCTCATAACTTATCCAGATAAGCTGTAATAAGCCAAACAACTTATATAAGCTTATTTGAATAAGCTAAGTTGTTTGCTACTATAAGAATAAAAATGTGCAAATGATAACTGAGAAGTGAGCTAGCCTAGGTGGGTTATGCAGTGAACTTGTCACCAATGGAACATAGGTTCGAATCCTATACACCACCTTTTTGCACTTTTATTTTATTTTTCATTTTTTCTTTTTGCAAAACTATATAATAAGCTATAATATGAAACTTTAACAAAACCAACTTTTCCAAAACATGGAAATAAGCTCAGTGAGAGCTTATTTCCACCATAGATGGCTTTTTAAGCTTTAAGCTTCTAAATAGAAGCTATCACTTAGCTTTAAAGTTTGGTTTTGGTTTTTTCTTTTTATGAAACTAAATATATAGTGGTAAGTATTCCCGGGTATGGTGGTATGGGTGTACATAAACTTAAATAAAAATTATAAATACTACAAATTAAACTAAAAACTTGTAAAAATAATTTCTAAACTTAAAAATGAACTTGAAGAAAGTATAAAAAATAAAAATAAATCTTTTTGTCTTTTTATGAGCTTTTTATTAATTAAAAACTATTTATATTAATTAAACTATTTTAAATTACAAATAATACTAAACTAACTTAAAAAATTATGGAAAAATTCCTAAAATTATATTATACTATATATAAGCTAGGAAAAATATAAAAACTAGGTACTACTTTATAAAAACTAATTATGCTACTTAAAACTTAATTGTTAATTAAAAACTAAATATACTAATTTTAAATCTAAAAATTAGAAAACTAAAGGTGAAAATTGCAAAAGTAATTTTTACATATGCTAAATAACTTAATAAAGTTATAAAAATTATAAAAAATTATCTAGGATAAAATTTAAATACTAGAACTAATTTATTTTTGGCTTTTTCATTTAAACTAATTAAATTAAAATTAAATCTAAAAACTATCTAATGAACAGTAAAAAAATGTGAAAAAATTATGAAAAGTAATTTACATAGTAAAGAAGCTGGGAAAAAATTATGAAGCTCATAACTTATCCAGATAAGCTGTAATAAGCCAAACAGCTTATATATGCTTATTTGAATAAGCTAAGTTGTTTGCTACTATAAGAATAAAAATGTGCAAATGATAACTGAGAAGTGAGCTAGCCTAGGTGGGTTATGCAGTGAACTTGTCACCAATGGAACCTAGGTTCGAATCCTATACACAACCTTTTTGCACTTTTATTTTATTTTTCATTTTTTCTTTTTGCAAAACTATATAATAAGCTATAATATGAAACTTTAACAAAACCAACTTTTCCAAAGCATGGAAATAAGCTCAGTGAGAGCTTATTTCCACCATAGATGGCTTTTTAAGCTTTAAGCTTCTAAATAGAAGCTATCACTTAGCTTTAAATTTGGTATTGGTTTTTTCTTTTTATGAAACTAAATATATACTGATATTAAACAAGTTTAACAAAAACAAAACTTTAGAAACCTAGAAATAAGCAGATTCGTGGGCTTATGGCTTATTCAGTTAAGCTTTTGGCTTAACTGTGATACTTTTAGCTTGGAATAAGCTATAAACAGGAAACAAAGGGCAAAATAAGATCTATACAAATCCAATGGATCAATATAAACATGAAAATGGACTGGAATGGTGCAAAGGTGTGAGCTTAAGGTTTTGTCAGTTTAGCTTTTTTGAGCTAAACTTGGATTGAGTGAAAGCTTGTAAAAGCTTGTTATAAGCTCCACACTAAAAACTAAAGAGAAAAATATATTTGTACAAGCTTTATAAATAATTATGAACAAGCAAATGTACTGGGATCAGCCAATAAGCTCAAATAAGCCAATAAGCTAATACCAATACACTGCAGTCCCAAACACCCCTGCAACTAATTAGAGTGGCAATTTCAGCTTAGTGAATAAGCTTCAAGGGTCAAAATAAGCTTTTGAGTAGCTAGCTGAGGTGGATGGGTTTCCAAAAAGCCAAAGCTCATCAAGTGGGGTCTACTGATGAGCTTGTGAGAAGCTTATGAAAATGGCTTGATTCCACTGAATTGCTCAGTGAAATCAAGAATAGGACAAACAAGAAGCCACCTGCAGCCCTATTAGATAAGCTGCAAGGTGGGATTTAAGCACTGGATCCTATGGTCTGGTGATTAAGCTTCCCAAAAAGCTAAACCACATAATCTGGGTCCAAGTATTAAGCTTTTTGTGAGCCTATTAAATAGGCTAGGTAGGGAGTAAGTATACTGAGGACTCAGTATACTTTTCATTATGGTGATAAGTTAAAGCTACTTGCAGCCCTAGTTAATAAGCTACAAGATGATTTTTAAGTGTAGGATCCTAAAGCTGGGTTGCTAAATGATGAGTGTGTAAATACTCATCATTTTTACCATTTCTGAGCTGCCAAAACATCCAAAAACACTCAATAATGAATCAAAATAGTGAAAATATCCCAAGAAAGTGTTTTACATGTTTCAAATGCAAAAATACCAAAAACAGATGAAAAACGCACAAAGTTTGCATAATTGGCAGTTTCAGTCCCCCAACTTTCAAAAGTTGTCAAATCTAGTCCCTGGTCATTCTAAAAACTTGAAAAAGTCACCAAAGGTCCTTATAAATCAAAAAGTTACATAATTAGTCCTTTGGTGAAAAGTTTCACAAAATGTCAAGTTTAGTCCCTGAACTTTGAAAATTGTCAAAAATGGTCCCTGGGATATGAAAAACTTTGAGAAAAACAAATTTTGTCCTTGCACTAACCTTTTATGACAGGATTGGTCCTTGGTGGGAAGTTTGGCGAAAATTACACAAATGGTCCCTGAAGTTTGAAAGTTTGACGGTTTCAGTCCCTGGTGAAAAATAAAATTGAAAAATCATCAAAGGACCCTTATACTATTCATGATGTGGCATAATACTACCTTGGAAATAATTTGGAAACATGCCAAGATCACACCTCAAACTTTACCAAAATTGCAAAACTAGTCCTTGTGTGAAATAAAACCAAACCGGATCCAACAAATAATAATACTACTCCATTATCTAATCCATGTACTAGCCCATTCCCATTTCCTAATCCTTGGGCCCAAAATAATACCAGCCCACACCACAAACCCAACGCACCCTTTAATAATATAAACCAGGTCAAAACTTTGACCCCGGTCAAAACCAGTCAAACCCCCCATCTCCTTCCCTTTTCCCTCTCACCCAGAATACCACCAAACCACCATGGTTTTTCAGCCACCACCCCAACTTGCCCATCCCATCACCACTAACTCACACCCCTACACCTACCTAAACCACCACAATTAATGCTTCCCCCCCCCCCCCAGTTGCTTAAATCAGAGAGCAATTTGCAAAAATGACTTTCCCGCCAAAATACGTGGCACCTTGTGAGTAGACCAATGAAGTCAGAGTGAGGTGGGAAATGATGAGAAAGATGCTGGGAACCCTAATATTGGGCTATAAAAGGAAGAAGAGTGCAAGATGATCAAGTGTCTAGTTTTTAAGCATAATTGTAATCGTATAAGTTTTTTTAGCAATTATAGTGTAGCAAGAAGCTTTTAAGCATTTGTAGAAGTCAATTCAGTGTATTATTAATCTTTTCAAGTAATATAAGCAAGTTTCTTCAACTTCTTTTGTTTATGCAAATTTCAAAATTCATAATCATAGGCTGCTAGTGTTTGTGTTTGAATCATGGAATGAATTAGGTTCATATAAGTTCCTATAAGCTTATTTAAGCTTTCTAGAGACTCTAAAAGCCTGTGATAATAGAAAACTAAAAAATACAAAAAAGTCAACTATGGTCAACTGTTTTGCTTGGTTTGAGTTTTCAGGTACTGAGAGGGATTGGTGATCAAGATTGAAGCTTAAATTGGCCTATCTAAAGATAGGCTTCTGTGGAGAAGCCCCTTGTTCAAGCTAGGGGTAGCTTGTAAGCTTTTGCAAATTTTAAAATTCCACTAAAAATATAGTATTAGTATTATCTGCTTTGCATGATTGCTTATTGATAATCTGTGTTTTTTGTGCTTATTTGGTGTTGTTAGAGTAGTTATTAGTTTAATATACTTATCTTGTTCATTAGAATTACTAATTAGTTTGAATCTTAGCTTAACAGTCTTGCTAGTTCTAGTATAATCATTGTGTGTTCTTGGCCATTAACTGCTTCTAAACACTCTCTTAAGTGTAAAATCTCATAAATAGCTGATTTGGAACAAGCTTATTAGTTGTTACACCCTTAGCCACTTAAAAAATCAAAACAGTCTCACAATTAAGGAGTGTTTGGCATTACTTAGTTCTGAGAGCATTGGGTGTCTTAAACCCTTGTTTCTTATTTCATC
The DNA here is from genome assembly GCA_030686995.1 of Artemisia argyi. Taxonomy (NCBI): domain Eukaryota; kingdom Viridiplantae; phylum Streptophyta; class Magnoliopsida; order Asterales; family Asteraceae; genus Artemisia; species Artemisia argyi. The sequence goes on along the minus strand of CM060683.1, from coordinate 41,649,655 downwards.
AGTCTACATTAGAGTTATAATAGTCATTGAAGTCATAAAATCCTAGGTCCTTATTGTTAAAAGTCAAAATCACAAGCATAATCCCTTACACAGTTAATTGTGTAAGTATTGTGCATCTTAACTTCTCAATTAGTTGTAAAAGAGCTTAAGTAAACTTGATTCAGCATCATTACATTGAGATACTTCATAACAAATCAGTGAATCAGAACCAAAGTTCATCAAAGTCAAAGTTTCAAGTTTTTACAAAAGTCAAATTGGTCTATCTCAGATTTTCCTCAAAATTCCAAGATTAATTGTGATTTGTGTGTTTGGATTGATGACCTGAAAATCTTTGTAGTTAAACCTTACCACTTGAACTTCATTTTTCCAAGGTTCTTTTAATTTTGAGATTTTTTCTTGTAGACTAAAAAGCCCTTGGAAGTGGACTGCAGGGCAAGACTCTGCCCTGTGCACACAGACCTCACCCACACCACCACTTTAAGTGGTGACTGCAGCCAACCTCAGTGGGACCCATTTCCCACTTTTTGCTTTTGACAAACCCCCTCCTACCAGGGTATAAGTATTGACCCATTGGTTGACCTAGGAACAAGTGGACCCCACCTAGTTTAGTCCCTCAAGTCTGTCCCATAACTGAGTGAAACTCAGTTTTGCTCAAGTGCTTATTTGGACCTTAACAGCTTATTTGTGATCAAGTCTTGTTGTTTTTAGCTTATTTGAGTTTGTTAAGCTTGCTTGAACACATTTCCATCATTGTGGACCCCACTCAAGGTCATTTGTGCTTATTTGACCATCCAGTCAACTAAAGTCAACTGAATAAGCAAAGGGGGTGCTACTGCTTATTTATAAGCAATTTTCAAAAGTGTTTTCACAAAAGTTTCTCATTTTCAGTAGTTAAGTAGGTTTGTAAAAGAAAATCCAAGAAAAAACCAATTTAAAATAAGTGATAGTTTCTATTTAATTCAATTAAATTTTAATTTTCATTTTTAGATTTTAATTAAGTATTTAGTATTTTTATATTTTTAGTAATTACCTTATATAGTAAAGTAAATTTAGTAAATTTTATTGATTTTTATTTTGTCATTTAGTATTAATTAGATTTAATTTTAGTTTTCTTTATTCTTATTTAATATTTAGTATTAAATATCATATTTAGTTTTTATAAAGTAAAACCTAGTTTTTATATTTTTCCTAGCTCTAATATAGTATTATAGACTTTTAGAAAATATATTTTTAAATTATACTGTTAATTTTCCGTTTTTCTTATTTTAATTGTTTAAATTAGATTTAAGTTAATTAAAAGGCAAATAACTAGTGGATTAATCTTAAAACATAATTTTTAGAGTTTTTATAATTTTGTAGGATTCCTGTGATGGTTAAGTAATTTTATAAATTTTATCTTAATTTTCTAAGTTAATTTAGTATTAATAGTAATTAAAAGTAGTTTAATTAGTTTAATTAAGTTAAATAGTTTTTAATTTATAAAAAACCCATAAAAAGACAAAAATATTTATTTTTATTTTTTATACTTTCTTCAAGTTCTAATTTAAGTTTAGAAATTGTTTTTGCAACTTTTTAGTTTAATTTGTAATAGTTATAATTATTAGTTAATTTAAATTAGATTTTAATTTAGTTTTTAAATAGTTTTATTAATTAAATAATATTTAAATAGTATTTTAATCATTTTCATAATTTCTTTTTCATTTTTAATTTTAAGTTTTAAGAAGTGTCAAAAGCACCCCCTGTAGTTTGTTAAATACCAAAATCCCACTTTTTCAGTCCGATTGCGTAAATCTGAATTGTGAATACGTGCATATATCTGATATCTGATTTTTGTGAATATTATATCTGTGTACAAATACCAAAATAACAGTAGCAATATCAATTCCACATCATCTGGCTACTGTCCTCACTGCCACTTTCTCATAAACGATTTCCAAAAGCACCATTTCAATCTCGCTGGGACTTTAACGACCCGGGGAAACACTATACTATCCACGGAGTATTGGGACGAGGCTGTCTTTGACTTGTTGACCTTGGTCAATAATATCTGACGGTTTAGACTCAATCAAAATTTGGCGCCGCTGCCGGGGAGGTTGTTGCGTGTTTTATAAAATCGTTTTAAGTTTAGTGGTTTTCAAAACCCTCCCTGTACAAATTTCACACAAATTTGTAAAAAGTTTTTGTAAAAATATAATCATATCAAAAAACGTTCATTAACACTTCTCCTGAAGTGTTGAAAACACCAAAAAAAATTAAAAACAATCAAAAACAAACTGTGAAGTTAAATTACTTCGTGTTCTTTAAGATTACAACCTGAAACAGTTGGTTTAAGGTAAGTTCTGACATTAAATTGCGAACTGAAGAGGAAACCTATTTACTTCCTCCCGCCAGCCTGCGAGTAATCTTAAAGGGACGATTTCAGTTAACGAATCAGTTCCAAAAATATTTCCCAAGTTTTCTGCACACACACCTATAAGCTTAAAGCAGTTTTTCAAATTAATTAATAAACCCATAATAAGTTCCCAAACTTAAGATTAAAACTTGCCTTTATATCCATGTGAGTGGTGTACCTTTTTCAAAGAAGCCATTCACTTGTGATTTCTGGTTTAAGTTCACTGTGGTTTTGCCTCGATCTTGTTTTGAAAAATTTGTTTTTAGTGCATGCGCACTCGGTCACAAACAAAACGTAAACATCAGAAAAACGTACACGAGCTACATTCTGACACACAAGAACCAAAGACCGAAATGGCCGCTGGGCCACCACCACCTTTACCACCCCCTGACCCTCCCAGGGATGAGCCAGCTCCCGATCTCCGAACGATGGAGGAGCTGTGCCAGCCTACCATGCAAGGGCGGGGTGGGCCTATTGCACCACTCACTATTGAGGCTAAGGACTTTGGCCTCAAGCACCACATGATCCAACAAGTCCAGAATTCGTGTCAAGTTCTCGGATTACCGGGTGACGATGCCAATAAGCATCTTGACAAATATCTCACGGTCACCCAAAGCATGAAACAGCATGGTGTCACCGATGATGCCCTCCGGCTGTACCTCTTCCCCTATTCTCTCACTCATCACGCCACTGCATGGTTTGACCGACTTCCAAAGAATTCTATTCGTACCTTTGATGAAATGGTAACCAAATTTTTAGCAAAATATTTTCCACCATCCATGGTTACCAAGTTACGAAATGATATCAGCAACTTCCGGCAACGTCCCGATGAGTCTCTTTTTGAGGCTTGGGAGCGTTATAAGCTAGCTATTGATCGGTGCCCTAACCATAATATGTTGCAAGTTACCATCATAGACACCTTCTATAATGGTCTGACATTGAGGCACTGAGACATTCTCAATGCTGCTGCTGGTGGGACTTTTATGAAAAGGCGTCCCGAGGAGTGCTATGACTTAATCGAGAACATGACTGCCCACCATAACTTTTGGGATTCCTCTGCGAAGAGGGATGCGTCATGTAATTCCGTTACTCCCTCATCATCATCTCCTGAAATAATTGCTCTTACCAAAAAGATGGATGATATTTCTACGGCTGTGTTGAGAATAAGCCAAACGATGCAAAATCAGGCTCAAAATCAACAAGTGAAAGCCGTGGCCCGAAGTTGTGAAACTTGTGGGGGCCCTCATCTATATTCCGAGTGTCCAGCTACTACTGGCTTTCCTCCAGAGAACATATATGTTGCTCACGGTTCCTACAATACGGGGGGTAATTCTTACCAACCGCAAGGGGACCGTAATCTCTTAAGCTATCGTTCCAACAATTTTCTCGGACCTCCTGGTTTTAACCAAAATCAAAACCGTAACGCGAATCAGAATTTTAACCAAGGTCAAAACTCAAATTTCCAAAACCCGAATCAAAATCAAGGCCAGTTTAATCAAAACAATTTTCAAAATGGCAATCAAAATCATGGTTTTCAAGGAAATTTTCAAAGAAACCAGAATCAAGGGAATTACAATCAGGGTAATTTCAATCAAAGAAACACTTTTCAGGGTAACAACAATCAAAATCAAGGGAATTTTCAAAACAGCCATGTTCAAAATCCTCCTGTTCAAAATCAAAACATTGTTCCACCCTCGTCTTCCTCCAATGCTGAATTTAAACAATTCATGAAAGCACAAGAGGAAACGAATTGGTTATTGCTTAGCACGATCTCTGAGCTTCAAAAGTCTTTAAATGATCGACCCTCGGGCCCGGGTACATTACCGAGCAACACGGTCGCTAACCCGAGGGGCGATGTCAAAGCGATCACCACCCGAAGTGGGGCATCTTACAATGGACCCTCGATTCCCTCTACCTCTTCTTCTCCTCCTAAGGTAGCGGAACGTGAGCCTGAGGTTACTACGGACAAGGTACTTCCTACTAATAACGGAGGTATCAACAACGTCCACCCTCAAGTTGTCCCGGTCCTGGCTCATAAGCCGAAAGTTGTATTTGATCCCCCTGTGAGTTTTGATGAAATCCCAAAGAATGATCCTAAGCCGTCAATTCCATATCCTTCACGTTTGAATGATCAAAAGAACCGCGAAAAAGCTAACCATCAGATGGAAAAGTTTTATCAAACTTTCCAAGAATTACACTTTGATATTAGCTTCGCGGACGCTCTTCTTCTCATGCCTAAATTTGCTTCAACAATCAAAAATCTGATAAGCAACAAAGAAAAACTTTGTGAGATGGCAAAAACTCATCTTAATGAGCATTGCTCAGCAGTGCTCTTAAAAAAGCTTCCCGAAAAGCTTGGAGATCCCGGGAAATTTCTCATTCCTTGTATTTTCCCGGGGATGGTTGAATGCTTTGCCTTGGCCGATCTTGGCGCAAGCATTAACCTGAGGCCTTACACAGTCTGGAAAAGACTCTCACTTCCTGCTCTCACTCCGACCAGCATGACACTCGAGCTTGCAGACCGTACTATATCCCATCCTCTCGGCATTGCCGAAGATATCTTCGTGAAAGTAGGAAAGTTCTATTTTCCGACAGATTTCGTGATTGTTGATTTCGATGCTGACCCACGAGTCCCTCTCATTCTCGGGAGGGGGTTCTTAAGAACGGGTCGTGCTTTAATCGATGTATTCGAAGAAGAAATCACTCTACGTGTTGGTGGCGAGGCCATCACATTCAATCTTGATCAGACTTCAAGATACTCCTCCAACTATGACGCAGAAACGGTTAACCGAATTGACATCATCGATGTTGCGTCTGAGGAGTATTCTCAAGAAGTCCTTGGTTTCTCATCCAGTGGCAGTCTTTCTACTGACCCTATCATTTCCGACCCTTCCCCTTCCCTCACTCCGTTTGAGGGAAGTGACTTCCTTCTGGAAGAGGTCGAGGCTTTTCTTGCTCAAGATAGCTCAATCCCAAGTGGGGTTGATGAAAACTATCTTGACCCGGAGGGGGACATTCTTCTCCTTGAAAGATTGTTAAATGACTATCCTTCACCCTCTCCGTCTCCAAAAATACTTCATAAAGCGGAAGTCAAAAATGTTGAAATAACTGAAGACTTTCCCGAGGTTGAGCTCAAGGACTTGCCTCCTCATCTAGAATATGCATTTCTGGAGGGTGATGATAAATTACCCGTCATTATTGCTAAAGACTTGAAAGATGAGGAAAAGGCAGCACTCCTACAGGTTCTTAAGTCAAACAAGCAAGCAATTGCTTGGATACTCTCCGACATTAAGGGCATAAGCCCGAACTTTTGTACTCATAAAATTTTAATGGAGGATGACTTTAAGCCAGCAGTGCAACAACAGAGAAGGGTAAATCCAAAAATCCACGAAGTTATAAAACAAGAAGTTCTTAAACTTCTTGATGCGGGATTGATTTACCCTATTTCTGACAGTCCTTGGGTTTGCCCAATTCATTGTGTCCCTAAAAAGGGTGGCATTACCGTTGTCACCAACGAGGATAACGAGTTGATTCCAACTCGTTTGGTCACGGGTTGGCGAGTATGTATTGACTATCGGAAGTTAAATGAAGCCACCCGTAAAGACCATTTTCTTCTCCCTTTTATGGACCAGATGCTTGAAAGACTTGCGGGGAATGAATACTACTGCTTCCTCGATGGTTTTTCGGGTTACTTACAAATCCCTATTGATCCCCAGGATCAAGAGAAGACTACCTTCACATGCCCCTATGGAACTTTTGCTTACAGACGTATGCCTTTCGGCTTATGTAATGCACCAGGCACGTTCCAGAGGTGCATGATGTCTATTTTTTCCGACATGATCGGGAAAACCATGGAGGTATTCATGGATGACTTTTCAGTCATCGGGGATTCATTCCAGACCTGTCTCTCCCACTTGGAACAGATGCTTAAACGTTGCAAAGAAACGAATTTAAGTCTCAACTGGGAGAAGAGTCACTTTATGGTTAAAGAGGGCATAGTCCTCGGCCATAAAATCTCAAAGAACGGGATTGAGGTTGACAGAGCCAAAATTGATGTCATCGCTAGGTTACCTCATCCCACCACCGTAAAAGGTGTTAGGAGCTTTTTGGGTCATGCCGGCTTCTACCGTAGGTTTATCCAAGATTTTTCTAAGATTGCCCGGCCTATGACCCATTTCCTCGAGAAGGATGCTCCTTTCATCTTCTCTCTTGAGTGCATCGAAGCTTTTGAAACATTAAAGAAAAAGCTTACCGAGGCACCGATTCTTGTTGCCCCCGATTGGGACCTACCTTTTGAGCTTATGTGCGATGCTAGTGATTTTGCCATAGGTGCGGTCTTGGGGCAACGAAAAGCAAAATACTTTCAGCCTATACACTACGCAAGTAAAACTATGACTGAGGCTCAAGGTCATTACACCACCACTGAAAAAGAACTCCTAGCTGTGGTGTATGCCTTTGAGAAATTCCGGCCATACTTGATCCTGACCAAATGCGTAGTGTATACGGATCACTCGGCTTTGAAGTACCTATTTGCAAAGCAAGATGCAAAGCCGAGGTTTCTCCGTTGGGTTCTCCTCCTTCAGGAATTTGATATCATTATCCGTGATAAAAAAGGAGCTGAGAACCTTGCTGCTGATCATCTCTCACGTTTAGAAAACCCTCATCAGGATGTGTCCGAGAAAAAGGAAATAAATGAAACATTTCCTCTTGAGACACTCAGTGCGGTTACTTTTCGTGGTGACTTTACCACCCCATGGTTTGCCGACTTTGCAAATTACCATGCGGGTAACTTTATCGTGAAGGGGATGACGTCCCAACAGAAGAAAAAATTCTTCAAAGACGTTAATCATTACTTCTGGGACGACACCTTCCTCTTCAAAATCTGTGCCGATCAAGTCATCAGGCGATGTGTATACGGACAGGAAGCCGCTGATATTCTCAAGGCTTGCCATGCTGGACCCACCGGGGGCCACCATAGTCCTAACTAACCGCCAAAAAGGTGTTTGATTCCGGTTTCTATTGGCCCACGATCTATAAGGATGCCCACGAGTTAGTCAAAGCCTGTGATGCTTGTCAGCGTCACGGGAATATTTCACAAAAAAACGAAATGCCACAAAATGCTATTCAAGTTTGTGAAATCTTTGACGTCTGGGGCATTGATTTTATGGGGCCGTTCCCATCTTCTCGTGGAAACAAGTATATTCTCGTGGCTGTTGACTATTTGTCAAAATGGGTTGAAGCTAAGGCCTTACCCACTAATGATGCCCGAGTTGTTGTGAAATTCTTGAAATCCCTCTTTGGTCGTTTTGGAACTCCACGTGCCATCATTTGTGATCGCGGTACTCACTTTTGCAATGATCAATTTGCAAAAGTCATGCTTAAGTACGGTGTTACTCATCGTCTTTCTACAGCATATCACCCCCAAACAAGTGGGCAGGTGGAGGTTTCCAACCGTGGTGTAAAACGGATTCTTGAGAGGACAGTAGGTGAAAACCGTGCTTCCTGGTCGGATAAACTAGATGATGCACTCTGGGCCTTCCGTACAGCTTACAAAACACCCATTGGGTGTACTCCATACAAGCTTGTATACGGGAAGGCGTGTCATTTACCGATCGAGCTCGAGCACAAAGCCTACTGGGCCTTGAAACATGCTAACTACGACCTTCATAAAGCGGGTGATCACCGTAAGGTTTAACTCAATGAATTAAACGAACTTCGTGATCAAGCCTACGAGAACTCTTTGATCTACAAAGAAAAGACAAAGAAGATTCACGACTCTAAGATTAAGAACCGAGTTTTCAACGTCGGTGACAGAGTCCTTCTTTTCAATTCAAGATTACAGATCTTCTCGGGGAAATTAAAAACCCGATGGACTGGACCATTCACTATTGCTAAAGTATATCCATACAGGACTGTTGAGTTATCTCAACCCGAAGGTCCCAACTTCAAAGTGAATGGTCATAGATTGAAACATTATTTTGGAGAGGACATACCACCCATGGTTGTCCCGGATCTCCAAACTTTCCCCATGCACCAATGAATTCGGGGATCGAGTCAAGCTAGTGACTCGGTGAACAAAAATTAGCATCATATATGGGTTTTCACCCGTATTTCTGACTTCTTTCTACTTTCTACCACCCTAGTGTGGGGGAGTGGCCGTCCCCCACCATTTGAAAAGTAAATATGTATATAAGTTCCTTTCAAAAAAAAATAAAAAATAATAAAAAAAAAATTGTATGTACAGATAAATAAAGTGAAAAATAAAATCCATATTTCCACAGCTAGCATCCAATATTAGCTTTTTCCGTTCAGAGATTCGGCATAATAGCCGGGACTTTGAATATTGAGGACAATATTCAATTCTAGTGTGTGTGGGGGGGGGGGAATTCTTACGAATTTTATCACAAAACTTTCTAAGTACCCCCATTTTTAGGCCTAAATTTTTCAAAAATTTTTTCACTTTATTTCAAAATTTTTGTGGTAATCAGTCCGCCAAAGTCTAAATGACAAATGGATTGGCTAGTCCAGGAGCAAACGGCTCTTGGTAAAGACATCTCAAACCCGTTGATGGCTGGCAATTTGCCAAAAATTGTATGGTTCCTCAGCTCCCCCGTATCCTCATAAGCAAATGAGTTTGCTAGCCCGCAAGATTATGGCTTGTGGTAAAGGCAGTGGAAAATCCATAATTGGTAATCAGCTCACCAAGATGTTGACTTAGTCCATCAAGATGCTGGCTAGTCCAGAAGCAAACGGCTTTTGGTAAAGACAAATCAAATCCGTTGACAGCTGGTGGTTTGCTCAAAATCACACGGTTATCAGGTGTGCCACAGTTCTTACACCTGGCTACTCCAGAAGTGATGGCTTTTGGTAAAGAGATTCTCAAATCCATCAAGTTTTTCTCAAAAGATTGCTAGGGACTAGCAATGTTTTAGTGTGGGGGGATTGATGAGTGTGTAAATACTCATCATTTTTACCATTTCTGAGCTGCCAAAACATTCAAAAACACTCAATAATGAATCAAAATAGTGAAAATATCCCAGGAAAGTGTTTTACATGTTTCAAATGCAAAAATACCAAAAATAGATGAAAAACGCACAAAGTTTGCATAATTGGCAGTTTCAGTCCCCCAACTTTCAAAAGTTGTCAAATCTAGTCCCTGGTCATTCTAAAAACTTGAAAAAGTCACCAAAGGTCCTTATAAATCAAAAAGTTACATAATTAGTCCTTTGGTGAAAAGTTTCACAAAATGTCAAGTTTAGTCCCTGAACTTTGAAAATTGTCAAAAATGGTCCCTGGGATATGAAAAACTTTGAGAAAAACAAATTTTGTCCTTGCACTAACCTTTTATGACAGGATTGGTCCTTGGTGGGAAGTTTGGCGAAAATTACACAAATGGTCCCTGAAGTTTGAAAGTTTGACGGTTTCAGTCCCTGGTGAAAAATAAAATTGAAAAATCATCAAAGGACCCTTATACTATTCATGATGTGGCATAATACACCCTTGGAAATAATTTGGAAACATGCCAAGATCACACCTCAAACTTTACCAAAATTGCAAAACTAGTCCTCGTGTGAAATAAAACCAAACCGGATCCAACAAATAATAATACTACTCCATTATCCAATCCATGTACTAGCCCATTCCCATTTCCTAATCCTTGGCCCCAAAATAATATCAGCCCACACCACAAACCCAACGCACCCTTTAATAATATAAACCGGGTCAAAACTTTGACCCCGGTCAAAACCAGTCAAACCCCCATCTCCTTCCCTTTTCCCTCTCACCCAGAATACCACCAAACCACCATGGTTTTTCAGCCACCACCCCAACTTGCCCATCCCATCACCACTAACTCACACCCCTACACCTACCTAAACCACCACAATTAATGCTTCCCCCCCCCCCCCAGTTGCCTAAATCAGAGAGCAATTTGCAAAAATGACTTTCCCGCCAAAATACGTGGCACCTTGTGAGTGGACCAATGAAGTTAGAGTGAGGTGGGAAATGATGAGAAAGATGCTGGGAACCCTAATATTGGGCTATAAAAGGAAGAAGAGTGCAAGATGATCAAGTGTCTAGTTTTTAAGCATAATTGTAATCGTATAAGTTTTTTTAGCAATTATAGTATAGCAAGAAGCTTTTAAGCATTTGTAGAAGTCAATTCAGTGTATTATTAATCTTTTCAAGTAATATAAGCAAGTTTCTTCAACTTCTTTTGTTTATGCAAATTTCAAAATTCATAATCATAGGCTGCTAGTGTTTGTGTTTGAATCATGGACTGAATTAGGTTCATATAAGTTCCTATAAGCTTATTTAAGCTTTCTAGAGACTCTAAAAGCATGTGATAATAGAAAACTAAAAAATACAAAAAAGTCAACTATGGTCAACTGTTTTGCTTGGTTTGAGTTTTCAGGTAATGAGAGGGATTGGTGATCAAGATTGAAGCTTAAATAGGCCTATCTAAAGATAGGCTTCTGTGGAGAAGCCCCTTGTTCAAGCTAGGGGTAGCTTGTAAGCTTTTGCAAATTTTAAAATTCCACTAAAAATCTAGTATTAGTATTATTTGCTTTGCTTGATTGCTTATTGATAATCTGTGTTTTTTGTGCTTATTTGGTGTTGTTAGAGTAGTTATTAGTTAAATATACTTATCTTGTTCATTAGAATTACTAATTAGTTTGAATCTTAGCTTAACAGTCTTGCTAGTTTTAGTATAATCATTGTGTGTTCTTGGCCATTAACTACTTCTAAACACTCTCTTAAGTGTAAAATCTCATAAATAGCTGATTTGGAACAAGCTTATTAGTTGTTACACCCTTAGCCACTTAAAAAATCAAAACTGGCATTACTTAGTTCTGAGAGCATTGGGTGTCTTAAACCCTTGTTTCTTATTTCATCAGTCTACATTAGAGTTATAATAGTCATTGAAGTCATAAAATCCTAGGTCCTTATTGTTAAAAGTCAAAATCACAAGCATAATCCCTTACACAGTTAACTGTTTAAGTATTGTGCATCTTAACTTCTCAATTAGTTGTAAAAGAGCTTAAGTAAACTTAATTCAGCATCATTACATTGAGATACTTCATAACAAATCAGTGAATCAGAACCAAAGTTCATCAAAGTCAAAGTTTCAAGTTTTTAAAAAAGTCAAATTGGTCTATCTCAGATTTTCCTCAAAATTCCAAGATTAATTGTGATTTGTGTGTTTGGATTGATGACCTGAAAATCTTTGTAGTTAAACCTTACCACTTGAACTTCATTTTTCCAAGGTTCTTTTAATTTTGAGATTTTTTCTTGTAGACTAAAAAGCCCTTGGAAGTGGACTGCAGGGCAAGACTCTGCCCTGTGCACACAGACCTCACCCACACCATCACTTTAAGTGGTGGCTGCAGCCCACCTCAGTGGGACCATTGCCCACTTTTTGCTTTTGACAACCCCCCCCCCCTACCAGGGTATAAGTATTGACCCATTGGTTGACCTAGGAACAAGTGGACCCCACCTAGTTTAGTCCCTCAAGTCTGTCCCATAACTGAGTGAAACTCAGTTTTGCTCAACTGCTTATTTGGACCTTAACAGCTTATTTGTGATCAAGTCTTGTTGTTTTTAGCTTATTTGAGTTTGTTAAGCTTGCTTGAACCCATTTCCATCATTGTGGACCCCACTCAAGGTCATTTGTGCTTATTTGACCATCCAGTCAACTAAAGTCAACTGAATAAGCAAAGGGGGTGCTACTGCTTATTTATAAGCAATTTTCAAAAGTGTTTTCACAAAAGTTTCTCATTTTCAGTAGTTAAGTAGGTTTGTAAAAGAAAATCCAAGAAAAAACCAATTTAAAATAAGTGATAGTTTCTATTTAATTCAATTAAATTTTAATTTTCATTTTTAGATTTTAATTAAGTATTTAGTATTTTTATATTTTTAGTAATTACCTTATATAGTAAAGTAAATTTAGTAAATTTTCTAGATTTTTATTCTATCATTTAGTATTAATTAGATTTAATTTTAGTTTTCTTTATTATTAATTAATATTAAGTATTAAATCTCATATTTAGTTTTTAGAAAGTAAAACCTAGTTTTTATATTTTTCCTAGCTCTAATATAGTATAATAGACTTTTAGAAAATACATTTTTAAATTCTACTGTTCATTTTCCATTTTTCTTATTTTAATTGTTTAAATTAGATTTAAGTTAATTAAAAGGCAAATAATTAGTGGATTAATCTTAAAACATAATTTTTAGAGTTTTTATAATTTTGTAGGATTCCTGTGATGGTTAAGTAATTTTATAAATTTTATCTTAATTTTCTAAGTTAATTTAGTATTAATAGTAATTAAAAGTAGTTTAATTAGTTTAATTAAGTTAAATAGTTTTTAATTTATAAAAAGCACATAAAAAGACAAAAATATTTATTTTTATTTTTTATACTTTCTTCAAGTTCTAATTTAAGTTTAGAAATTGTTTTTGCAACTTTTTAGTTTAATTTGTAATAGTTATAATTATTAGTTAATTTAAATTAGATTTTAATTTAGTTTTTAAATAGTTTTATTAATTAAATAATATTTAAATAGTATTTTAATCATTTTCATAATTTCTTTTTCATTTTTAATTTTAAGTTTTAAGAAGTGTCAAAAGAACCCCCTGTAGTTTGTTAAATACCAAAATCCCACTTTTTCAGTCCGATTGCGTAAATCTGAATTGTGAATACGTGCATATATCTGATATCTGATTTTTATGAATATTATATCTGTGTACAAATACCAAAATAACAGTAGCAATATCAATTCCACATCATCTGGTTACTGTCCTCAGTGCCACTTTCTCATAAACGATTTCCAAAAGCACCATTTCAATCTCGCTGGGACTTTAACGACCCGGGGAAACACTATACTATCCACAGAGTATTGGGACGAGGCTGTCTTTGACTTGTTGACCTTGGTCAATAATATCTGACGATTTAGACTCAATCACTAAACTTCCTAAAAATCCAAGCCACACAAGCTTGTGATCACTAATGAGCTTTTGAGAAGCTTGTGGAAATTGTGTAATACCACTGAATGCTCAGGGGTATGTTGTGAGTGGGCGAACAACAAGCTCTCATTTTACTTATCTAATAAACTAATAATAGCTCAACAAGCACTGAGTTATTGAGATGGGTAGTTGAGCTTTGTAAAAAGCCAAAAACCACAAGCTTAAGCTCAGTGAGGAGCTTTTTATGGGCTTATGAAAACTACTCACCTTCACTGTTTGCTTCAGTGAAGGGAGTAAGGTGGAACAAAATAAGGTTGGTGATAAGCTATCTAAATAAGCTAAATAATAATAAATAAGCACTGACCCTAAGATATGAGCTTATTGGCTTCCTAAAAAGTCAATAAGAACATGGTGGGGTCCACTATTGAATAAGCTATGGTCTATTGAAGTTGGTGGTCAATACTGAGTGCTCAGTGCAGAAACCAAAATAAGACAAACTTCAAGGGCTAAATAAGCTATCCTAATAAGAACTGAGATCCAATTTTATGATTATTCCTAAAAGAACTACTGAAGGGCTTTTCAAAAAGCTAAAAACCAAGACCTAATGTTTTGATTTGCACCCTGGAGGGGGATTTGAAAGTTTGACCAAAACCAAAAGGTGCCCTGGTACAGGGCACCATCTTGCCCTGCAAGTCTAAATAAGCTACTGCATAAGCTATAATAAAAATCCTAAAAATAATCTAATAGTAGGTTTTGAAAGATGAGCTGATAGACTATGACTTGTGAAAAGTTCAAGGTCTCAATCCAATCACAAAATTCAAAACAATTCTTTCTATTTTTGGTTTTCTGAAACAAGTATATTTTTGACTTTTTGAATTATAAAGCTAAGTTGACTTTTATGAATTTAAAAGCTAAGCTACTGATTAAATAAGTTATATTAAGCTATAAGAACATGAAACTAACAAAGATTAACAACATTTAAACACATATGCAAGGTTTTAGGACTTAACAATCTCACAGTTCTCATGTAGATAGGATCAAGTGTCAATTTGACTTATCACATGCTAAACCACTTATTGAAACCATCACTGAGTTACTAAAAACATATGAAGCATACATCAAACAAGAATCATACCTCATGCACCCCACAACACAGATAAGCCATTAAATCCAAACAACCTTTAAATGGAACCAAATTGAGCTTTTCATTACATGTGACTGTATAAACATATTTCATTAAATCCAGGGATCTGTATTTGTCAAATAAGATCCTTTTAAGTATAAACAAGTAGTCACAAGTGTCTAAACCTATGATTGTCAAAAATATGAAGTTTGACAGTCAAAATGAAATTTCAAGCTACAATCAAATCCAAAACATGAACAACCTAGATTAAGCTATATTATCATTAACTAACAATAAATAAACATGAAAACAAGGAAATCAAAGCAGAATAAGGACTAGAATAATAATATGCAAAATTGAGTAAAAAGGCTTACAAGGTGTATCAAGGCTGAGACATGAAACCAAGTGACCATAACCTAATCCTATAGCCTCCCATGAGGCTCTAAACCAAAGGGCCATCAATAATTTACCCTGCTCCAGCTTGTACCACCATGAACACACAACTTTTTATTTTATTTTCTATTTTCTTTATTATTTTTGTGATTTTTGGATTTTAAAGATCATAACTGAATTATGGTTTCTAAAAGCTATTTGAGCTTTGTCAGGAGCTTAAGTGACTTATATGAGTCCATTAAACAACTAATGATCAACAGTAAATTAAAAGATATGAAATTTAAAGACAATTAAGCTAAAACTTGAAACTGAAAGATAACTTGAAATTAAACTGTAAACAAAGTTCCATTACACTAGTTTGAGGTTAAGTACAACATTAGAAACATTAAAAGACATTAATTTAAAGAAAACAATAAACTACATTACACTACGTGACATTGGCTAGCCCAAGGTAGTTATTCCTCTGCTCCAAGTCTTTCTTTTATACCCTCTGAGTTCCTTGGTGACCACTCATAAAATCCCATCACAATTTGTAGCCATTGGATCTCTGCAAATCATCTTGGCCGTTTAAATGCAATTTGGCGCCAAAAGTGGTTCTGGTAGCGTGGAGGGTTTTCAGGGACAATTAAGGGTGCTTGGAAGTATGTGGAGGTGGAGGGGACATGGTGTGAAAGGGAGGAGTCAAGTGGTGGTGAAACCAGGCTAGGTGGAGGGTGGTTTGGTGACTCAGTAGTGGTATTGGGGGTCTGTGAGTGAGGGAGAGGGAAAAGAGAAAAGGGTGAGTGGGTTTGACTTTGGGTTGACCCGTTTTTATTATAAACGGGGTGGACTGGGCTGTTGGTTAGGCTGGACAAAATAAAGGGTGGGCTTGGGTTTGTATTAGGGGTTTGTTTGTTTGGTTATTTATTAATAGGGTCCGGTTGGTTTTAGGAATTACACAAGGACCAATTTTGTAATTTAGGTAAAGTTGAGGGGTTGGTATTGTGATATTTCCAGAGTTCTCATAAGGACCTGTTTTGCCATAAATGAATAGTATAAAGGTATTTTTGATATTTTTCATTTTTTTAATACCCGGGGACTAAAATTGACAAACTGCCAAACTTGAGGGACCAATCATGTAATTTCTCCAAACTTCACACCAAGGACCATTCCTGCAAAAGATTAATAATACAAGGACCAATATTGATTTTCTCAAAGTTTTTAACATCCCAGGGACCATTTATGTCAATTTCTAAAGTACAGGGACTAAACTTGTAATTTTGTAAAACTTTGCACCAAAGGACTAAATATGTAACTTTATGATTAAAAAGGACCTTTGGTGACTTTTTCATGTTTTTAGAATAACCAGGGACTAGTTTTGCCAATTTATGAAACTTGAGGGACTGAAACTGCCAATTATGCAAACTTTGTATATTTTTCATCTGTTTTTGCATATTTTGCATTTGAAACATATAAAACACACTTCTAAGATATTTTAAGTATTTTTATGCATATTTGAGTGTTTTTGTATGTTTTGGCAGCTCAGATTAGTATAAAATGATGAGTATTTAGACACTCATCAGTGCACAGCATGAATAATACACACGTTTTATTTTCTTTGGTTCCCTACTCACACGACACAAACATGCAACCTCCCTTTGACTTTGTATCATGCGACATTGAGCCACCATTTGTAGCCGTCAAACCATTGGGCAATCACAATATTCACCTAGTGATTCCAATCGACTAATGACCAAAGGGTCAAGTGTTTCATATCCTCCCAACATGTATATACCACATGTGCTCTAATCTTATTGTTTATTACTCTACCCACCTAAGCTAGGCTTAAACTAATCAAAGTAAACCATTGTTGCTTCCTTATTACCACAACTCGATTTGACAACACCCTTGGAAACTAGACAACAATGTCGAGAGTGAAATGACCACACGGAGTATGTAGTAACACATGGAGACATTCGAACCACCATTGCTATACTATATAAACCACATTTAATGCATTTAAATCTCACACTTTCAAACTTCACCAAGAGCTCAAATCATAAAACTCTCTACTCCTTTTCTTGGTTACTGTCGAAGGGTACTAAGCACACACGAGTAAGAATTGGAGCAAGAATACTAGTTCGGTAATTATTTTGGATCAAGGGTCACTATACGAAGAGAGTACCACGTTTGCTCGTTTACTTGTCTCGTATCACACGAACTCTTCACCACCATCTTTGGTGTTGTAAGTTATCACCTCCCTTTTCAATTATTACATCACTCATTTCCTTTCTTTGCGCATTGCATGCATGTCACCCGTTGTATAACACTTAGACTCTAACACACACGTAACACCAACACCTCGACACCCTTAGGAAAGGGCTCATTTCTTCATTATTATACGAACAACATATATATATTATATTCGACACTCTAATTTTTCGACTCACGCTTAATTAAACTAACGTTACATGCAAAACATACTTGACCAGATACTACGAAAACTAAGCCTAAATCAAATCTATGTCGAGCACCCCCGTTTTCAACTAAAATGTCGTTTGGGCCTTATATGGGCTAACGAGCCCAAATATTTTCAAAAGGGAAGTTTGGTTTGGAAACCGATGAGATTTTAAGATATTATCGAGACTTTACAAGTCGATTTAGAAAAGGTTCAACGGGATTTGAATGTATTTTCATATTACAAAAGTTGTCTTTTTCAAAACTTAAATAAGGACTATTTTTGCAAAGTCTCACGTTAAGGGACTAAAACTGTCAAAATCACAAAACTTTCGGACTAATTATGACACTATAAATTTCTAATAGAAATGGAGGGTAAAAACTGTAAATCTTAAAAGTTTGAGAAATAAAGTGTAAAAGTACTAAAAGGACTAAAAAGTAATTTTGACAAAAAGATACTTTACTACTTTACACATTATAACTTTTTATATAAATACATATATGGTAACTTTTAAAATAAATAGATATTTTTACTAAAAATATTTAATTATAAATATTTTTATTAAACGATATTATTTTCACAAATAAATTAATATTTGATAGACACCGTTTCGAAACAACGTTACAAATAACTACGTAAAGTTATTTTGGAATATGTTAAGACACCCGAATAGATATCACCGTACATGAGACATATCACATGTCATTTACGAATCAAATCTAAGACACCGATGACAATATATATATAGGTCGCAAGTCGGAGGAATTTCATTGTTAGTCGTAGCAGTACACCATCACTTTTGAGCACCGTTGTGATTCACACACACCTGTCAGGTGAGTTCATGGTCCCACATTTTTAATTGTTTTTAAACCACGTGGGGAGATACATGCTATAAATCGAACACAAGTATTTTTCTGTATGCTGTTACAATCTGATATTGCCTAAGTTGACACCCATGCTACAAGTCCCTCATATCACGAACCTTAATCACTTGCGAGTGAGCGCGAATATAGTTGGTAGATCTATCGGAACGGCAGCCCACCTCTGTCAAAGTGATCATTTGGCATGAGGTGTGCTATATTCGAGGAACCATGGAAATTTGGCACATTTCCTGTCATCGAGGGCCCCTTTTGTTATCTACACCCTCGTGGTGTAGGTGATTATTATTATCTCTATGATATGTCGAATCGATGTTAAGGCTTGCGTTTCGTGAGACTTAGGAGCAATATTTCACCAGTTTAGTCAAGACCTGTCTATTTTGGTTTGTTTATTTCAAATGCTTGACTTGTGTTCACACTATTACTATTTAAACTACTATGGATTCACTCAACCTTTGTGTTGACTTTTTAAGCATGTTTATCTCAGGAAATTAGCAAGCATGGAGGCACGGAGCTGGAAAAAGGGCACACAGGACCTCCCTTGTTATTTCAATAATCATATCATTCTTTTCAAACTCATCACTTCTTTTGCGAAACAATTAACATTTTGGAAAAATGTTTGTAAATCTGACCATTTGATTTTTCATGGAATGATATTGACTATCGTTTGAATTGTTTTCTATGAATATGACTGTGTAATAAACTGTAATGACCCCGATTAGACTTCCGCTGCTTATCAAATTTTCGGGGTGTTACATCATAACTGAAAACCGAACCGAACCGAAAATATCTAGGACCGAACCGAAGTTCGGTTCTGTTATGGGTCAAAACCGAAAACCGAATTTTGTACTTGAATTACACTATTTATATTTTTTTAAATTATATATATATATATATATATATATATATATATATATATATATATATATATATATATATATATATATATATATATATATATGGCAAAAAAAATATTTCAAGCATAAAAAGTGTTTTTTATATTAGTATAAATTTTAATGGACATTTTTTATATATAAAATAATATAAATATATAAAAAATATATATATTTATATAAATTCGGTTTTCGGTTCAGATAGCCAAACCTATATCTAAACCGTAAACCGAATTTTTAATTTGGTTTGGTTTTGACAAATTCGGTTCGGTTATAAGTTCGGTTCGATTTTTTCGATTCGGTTCGGTTCGGTTGTCGGTTTATTCGGTTTGCTACCCGAACCATGAACACCCCTAGTTCTAGGGGTGTTCATCGGTTCGGTTAGTTCGTTTAAAAAAAATTCTGGGTCAAACCGAATTCAAATTTATTCAACCGAACCGAAAACCGAACCGAATAACCTGAATTACATAATTTTAATTATTTTTTCATTTAATTATATGTGTTTTTAGCACAAAATTTTTTCTTCAAGCTTAAATAATGATATATTTATACTAAAAAAGAGTTTTAGCAATTTTTTTTATATAAATACATAGAAAAATGTTATATTTATACTAAAAAAGAGTTTTAGTATATTTTTTTTCATATAAATACATAAAAAATATATATTTATAATAATTCGGGTTTCGGTTCGGTTCTCGGTTTTCATTGCCAAACCCATATTCAAACCGATAACCAAATATTTAGTTCGGTTCGGTTACGAATTCAATCTGTTTTTCTTCGATTCGGTTTCGATTTTCGGTTACTGTGGATATTACCTAATCCGTGAACACCTTACACCCCTACGGCCCTACCTAGTTCTATAGTTATGGCAAGTGGGTTACCCAAACCCATGTACTAACACAAGTGCACGGATTTAAGGATTGACTAATGGGCTGAACGTTTGGGTTGGACCTTCGAAGTGTATGAATACTTTCTTTTGCCAAGAATAAAATAAGTTACTCCGTATTTATTATATTAATATAAGCGAGAAAATATTACATACCCCATAAAATGGTGTAAAAATATCATAAATCAAAGTATTTTATAAATGAAGCATCAGAGTATTTTGTAGATTAAAAGAGCAAAATTTTTAGTTATGCATCGTAAAGCGAAGTTCACTAGATTAATTTTTTTCTTTACAATTTAATAATGATAGTACGCAATTTATTCTCTCGTTAAGTGTTTGACTCGGTTGCTTTCTATAAAACAAAATCTTTTATGTAATAAAACAAAACATCAAGTTGTGACTTTCGTATTTAAAAAAATATATATTTTGTTATTAGGTGATATTTTAATTATTATTTTTTAATGGATATATAAATTTATAAATTCATTTTGTAAACGATAAATATAAAAAATATAGATAAAATAAAACTAACAATATAACTAAACTTTTAAATGATTATCTTTAGTACTAAAAAGCTATAATTAAAAGCATAAATCAAACAAAAAACATTAAATTATTTATTTTTTAATAAATGAAAATATATCATTTAAAAAAATTTAAAAAAAAACACTAAATTATTTATTTTTTAATAAATGAAAATATATCATTTAAAAAAATTTAAAAAAAACCGCGCGTGCGCGGGGATTATAAATAGTAAAATTATAAGCAAAGATATCACAGTATATTTTGACAAATAAAAACGGGATTCTATACAATTACAAGATTTACTAAAATTATAAATTTTAAATTAGTATTATCCTTTATCATCTATAAATATAAAATCTTAAATTTTAAATTGGTATTTATCCTTTAAGAATTTATCAATTTCATATTAGGAAATTAGAATCCTAATCTAGCTCTAATTTACCCTCCAATCGCAATTCTTTATTTATAACATGCCGATCACATTAATATTGCTTTAGTTTACAGATTTTTCGTGAAATCTATACAGGCAGGTTCTGATGTTCAATTTTTTGAGAAATTTGGCTAATGTATTAGAGGAAAAAGGCTTCGGCTTTATGGGTATCTTGTTTTGTTGCATTCGCCCAAGAGTTGACGAAGACGATGAGTTCATTCCCAATGAAGCGATTCAACCGTCTAACGACATGAACAACAGAAGTGACGATGATAGCACCAATTCATTGCTACGAGACATCTCAAATAGGGTATGTTTAAACACTATATCGTAAAGTGATAATATATTTTTTTTGTTGCTTAGGGATGTATAACTTAAGAGGTTTTCTATGAGACTATGTTTGAAAATTTGCATGGTTAGTCATAAGATTTAAGAACTTATAAGATTACATTAGTTTAACTAATAAGTCATGCTTTTGTCAACAAATGAGACATATGACCTAGTAGACTAGTTGTGTTCTATGCATATTGACTTTTGAAGGTATCAAGATTAAGGATGACTTTGAACCTAATTTTTTAGATTTGACGTTAGATATTAGTTTTCTTATTTTCAGAAGACAAATATGTGTTTAATCAAGATAAAAAACAAGCCTCAAGTCCAAAAATTTAACATAACTGTTCATACAAAGTTGAATTATTCCTTCGGCTAACTCGTATCCTTATTGTCATTTTTTGTAAAGTCTGACAATGTTCTAGCAAGAGGAGTGACGGATGATAAAAGTTTTAGGAATCATTCACAAGTAGAACCTCAACCAAAGCCACAAACACAACCGGAACCAGAACCAAAACCACAAGTAGAACCACAACCACAACAACAAGAACCACAACCTCAACAACAAGAACATGTTCTTGTAAGTGAACCTAAACAAAAACAACAAGAACCACAACCTCAACAACAAGAACATGTTCTTGTAAGTGAACCTAAACAAAAACAACAAGAACCGCAACCTCAGCAACAACAAGAACACGTTCTTGTAACTGAACCTAAACAAGAACCAATTCTTAAAAGTCAAGAACCTGAACCGGAACCAGAACCAATACAAGAACCGGTTCTTGAAAGTAAAGGGTTGATCATTCAAAAATCACTACAAAGAGACGAGTGTGTGCAACATAACAAAGAAGAATGTTTTATTTGCTTTGAAGGTACATGTTATTATATTACTCTAGCTTTTTTAATAAAGAAAATACCCTTCGATTTTAATTTTGAGGTTCAACCTAATAGGTCGAATAAATTATCGGTATGTTTCTTTGTAGTACGTGACTCGAAAACTATATGTTTATACTTTGATACGTTTTTTGTTGCAGAATTTACCATCGAACAACCTAGGACAAGATTTAAATGCTCACATTATTGTCATCTTGGTTGTATCTTAGCGTGGCAAGAAATAAGCGCGTTATGTCCAATGTGTTTAAAGGTAACACTTTAGCTCCTATCTTCTTTAAACCTAATAAAAATATGTCGCGTTTAAACAACTTTTTCTTAGTATATATCTATGGTTTTTCGACTTCTTTCAGCGACTATTTTGAATAAATAGATAGTTTTACTACAATTTTTATAGCAAATTGACTATAATATTTAGATTATTTTCATAAAAAATACACAATCAATAAATCAGAGATCCACAAAAAGAATCAATGACCCACATTTATAGCACAAAATTGTAGCTAGTTAGCTACAAAAAATTATAACAAATATATTTCGAGGTGACAAAAAAAACTCCGAACCCGATGGAGAATCAGATACCCGAACCCGATTTGACCGGGTAATCCCCAAGTTGACCGGGGTATGGGGATGGGTGTAGGGAATCCCCGATACTGAAAAGCAGGCATGGAGGAGGGTATGGTAAACCCTCGGATCCCCAAACCCGTCCCCGAATATATTTTATGTATAAAATACATTATATGTCTATATTATGTTATGAAACTTGATTTCATCATTCTTTATATGTATTTCTTTTGATCAATCGTTTTAATAAGGCGTATGTTAATTCATATAATGAGGTTTATTTGATCTAGGTTGATATTTACTTATGATCAAAGGTTGATGTAATACGTTTTCTTTAAAGAAACAATTTTTGTTATACGTGTTAATATTTTTTAAACATCATCAATCTAAATGTTTTGTATGATTTTTTTTTCAAAAACCTATGTACAATAATCTGCTTATAATATTGCTTACTTATAATTATGTAACGGGGAAAAATCCTCGATTCCCCATTTGAGATCCCGTTCCCATCGGGGACGGGAATGGAGACCTAATTGTGACCTCCGACGAGGATGAGGACGGGGATGAAGATAGCTATTTAACTTCAGGAATGAGGATGGTATTAACCATTTCCCGCATACCCAGCCCCGTTGACATCTCTAAATATATTCCCTTTGAATATACCACCACACGATCCTGTAAAACCCTTTTCTTTTTTGAGAAGTTCAGACGTCAAATTTGTTTGCACACGTTGGGACCTCCTATATTTATAATGATGATAGAAAAAGGTACTTTAACATTCGGCCACCATATCGTTAAACATCTTAGTTTTTGCATCTTAAAAAAAAAGACTTCTTAATATTTTCTTAAATTAAAAACTATGATATCGATATGCTCCGTAAGACTTGAGTCTATACATGTTAAAAAAAATCTCGAAAACGGCAAAACCGTCAACTATTACACTATTACAAATTTGCGTTTGAACTTTTTAGGTACTGGAACTCGATGATGAGGAGGAAAAAAGCCCCGGAACACTTCTCCCTTCGACTAGTCACGCAAAGCTTTGAAGAACTCCATATGTTGTTGGATTATCATTTTTTTTTGGGGAGTTAACTGATATCACGATTGTTATTTTTTGAGTTAGAACATGCATGTAACGGCATCATATTTGTGACTTGTGAGTTTTGCACAATCCCATTTTATACAATTGTTACTTTCGTAGCTCTTTATTTTGAGTTGTCTCTTTTAAGTGATCACGCCAACCTCTTAAAAAGATAAGGCTTTACCTAGTTTGAGTGTATGTGGCGGTAGGTTCAAACCTCGTGGATTAGTAGTATATGGAGTAATAAATACAATTGTTAATCGTAGCTCTTTATTTTGAGTTGTCTCTTTTAATATGATACGATGTCGTTTATTTTGAGTTGTCTCTTTTAAGTGGTCACGCCAACCTCCTAAAAAGATAAAACTTTACCTGGTTTGAGTGTATGTGGCGGTAGGTTCAAACCCCGTGGATTAGTAGTATATGGAGTAATAAATACAATTGTTACTCGTAGCTCTTTATTTTGAGTTGTCTCTTTTAATATGATACGATGTCGTTTAAGTCTATTGTTTTTAACATCAACTTATTAATTAGTGTTATATGGAGTAATAATTACTCCGTATTAAGTTTAGTGCTGCTGAAGAATAGGCGTTAATTATCATTATCAGTATATACAAAATACAATCATGGCATGCAAAAATGCACTATGAATTAATGGCGGAACTTGAACACTTATTTTGGGGGACCGAATTTATTTTAGAGGGGCCAAATCGGAGATTTGTTTATATTCTCAACTAAATCACCCCTAAAACTTATAATATTTATACTAGTTGCCGCAATTTTTGGGAAGACCGAGATCCTCCTCTGCCCCTAAAGAGTTCCGCCAATGCTATGAATAGTAACTTCATTTTAACATGAACCACTAATTTACTTAAGTACAGTACTTAATAAAGACTAAATAAAGAAGTTGCATAATGAACGTTGGTACTTTAAAGTTTATATTACTAAAAAAACGAAAATGTAATCCACGGCGAATCGCGGTTTTTATTAAACTCGTTAACATTAGAAGGTTAAAGGAATACACGTAACATACAGACTTAGATGAAGCTAAAATATTTTTCACCATTATGCATTGTTCAATAAGTGAAACGGTTGGGCAGTAAGGGTCGGTAAAGGGCAATCACTTATTCTTAAAATTTAGCGCCAAAGAGTCGGCGGAAAAGGGGGGAAAGCTCTCTATTCCTGGTTCTCCAATAGCTGGATCCTCCGGAACCACGGGATTGCAATTCAGCACCTTTTGAATGAGATTTTGATAAGAGTTGCTTTTTGGAGAACACAGTACAATTTTGATAAGAGTTGCTCTTTTAAAAAAATTTGTCCAATCTTTTTTATTTTTTATTTTTTTATTTTTTCACAAATGAAAATGAATGATCAATAGATTTTTAAGGCCTCTCTAACTAACGCACAGGCCCAATATGTTATGTTACATACCACCTAAATGATCAGTCATTGTTGTAAAACTTTGCACCACAAGTCACCTTGATCATTACATGCGTGATAACTGTCTTTCAATGTTAAAAGCTATTATCAATGATTCTATAAACCTGAATGACAAGACTAATCGACACTAAGTTGTCATTCGTGATGTTATGCATATTTGGCTTTAATTATTCTGCTTATACCTAACTACATATGATCTATCAATATCAGACGCATCACCAGTATTTAATTAAATTAGATTAGTTTATAACTTTCTTCAAAAGGTGAAGAAGTGTGGGATAGCCATAGTCTTATGCATCCTGATGCCAACCGGACTTTTCCCCAAAGACCCGCCTCATGCAATGAACACGTGTCTCAGTGATTGTACTTATTAGGAGGCGAGCTTTAAACCCTAACCATTTTCTCCAATAGACCCCTCATTAACCAGTCAATTTGAGTATTCGCAGTGGGGGATGGTACCATTGAGAACTTTAGGACAAGGGTGAGACTCTAACCCGAGTCTATTGACTCGTGCACGAGAGCTCTACCTATTTAACTAAAGCTCAAGTAGATTAGTTTATAACTTTATATTATCCACCGATTAAAATAATAATAAAAATTCTTTTATAGATAATAGATGTTAAAATAGCAAATTTCACTCTCAAAATGGAGTAAAAGATAAAATTTGTCGTTGAGTTTTTGAAAGACTTTATTCGCTACTAAACATTGTTACGAGGCAAATTTGCCATCCGAAACACTTAAATCATACTATATTACAAAGCATGAAGGCCTACTATTAATAGAAATACTTAAAATTAAGCAATACAACTTCTAAAGCTATAAGTACAACAACAAATGCTACTTATTGAAATTCCTCTCATATTTAATTCTAACATACAATTAATACTAACATTAAATACAATAAATAAATTATTACGTACATTAAATACAATTAATTAATTTGTCAATAAATATAATTAATGCACTTATTAAAACACCCCTTACATAAAAAAATACAAATTATCAAGCATATTGTACAACCAACTTAAATAAAATTCCTGCATTAAATGTCACTAATACAAATAATAAAGCATATTATACAAATATTCAAGCCCGGGCAATGGGCCAAATGGGCTCGAGCCCGAACGGGCACGGGTTAAACGGGCTCGAGCCCGAACGGACATGAGCTAAACGAAATTTTTGATATCCATAAATTTATTGTCAAAAAGAACATAATAAACTAAAATATGTTCACATATTGTACAAACCAAGCAAACTACTAAACAAAAAAAATTAATAATAATAATAATAATATATAAAATAATACAAACTAAGTAAAATTTCATCAAACTTTTGCCACAAAAAACTAATCAGCAAAGCTATTGCCAAAAAATGTACAAATAAAATAAATTATTAGCCGAAAAAATTAAATTACAGGGTGCCCGCAGCTGCATCGCGCGGGGACCCTGCTAGTACAGTTAATAAGCTAAAAGACCCATGAAATTTATGGGTATTTTAATTAAAGAGATGCCACAAAAGTTTTTTTTTTTTTTTTTTTTTTTTTTTTTTTTAATGTCTCGTGCCAAAAGGCACTCGGGATCAAGATGTTCCCGCCAATTTACACATTTTATCTTTGATGTGGATTTTTGTGTTACGCGAATATCTTTACATAAAGAAACACATAAGTATACGTTACTGAAAACAAAAACTTTGTGCAAATGAATCATAACTATATCCAAACAAATAGTCAAATAACCATAAGAAAACATAAAGCTGCATAAGAACATATAATGGTTTTTGTTTTTGATGAACTTTTTTTTTGAACGTTAAACTTCAATAAAAACACCGAGCAAGGCCTCAATAAGCCATGAGAGCCGCTCAACCAATTACATATTATACAACGGGTATTTAACCCACTCGTTCCAATCAATCCTAATATTGTTCGACCTATACTTAATCCAAAGATAAGACATAGATTTTACAAGCGTCACAACTCCAACTACCTGAGGGATCGAATTTTGAAACACCACCTTATTTCGTTCTTTCCATATAGCCCAGCACGTAACCATGATAATAGCTCGGAGAAGCTTCCTACCCCTACCAGTGTTCGGAACCAAGTTCTGCCAACTCAACATATCTTCTATGTAACCAATATCATCAGGAAACAATCGGCACCATCTCCAAACCTTGCTCCACACCCCAAAAGCAAACCCACAGGAAACAAAGACGTGCGAGACTGATTCCTCCTCAATATCACACATCGGACAAACTTGTTTCTATTGCGAGAATCACAAGGGCAAAACTCGAAAGAAGAAAAAAAAAAAAAAAAAAAAAAAGTGTAGAAGAAGACAAGGGTAGATTAGTTATTTCGCATGGGGTTTGACTTGGACTAACGGGTTCTAGTAACGAGCGTTAGCCAAAAACGAGAATTTGCAAATATAGTAATGGTTCAAGGGCAAAACTCGCAAAAAAATAAAATGTTAAAAACATTTCTCGCAACTATTTTTTCAGGACATTTGCAAATATATTCTTTGATTCCTTTTTTAAGAAACCGTCTTTTCTTGCATCTTACTGTGCATAACTTGATGTGTTAAATGTTTTGACAAAATATTCATTTTTCAGTAGATATTTGTGTACGATATTGACACCGATCAACAAAAACATGTCATTCTCTATATTGTTTTAGAGAGTATGCAAAAATCACACATTTCAGATGAACATACAAAATAAATGTATTTTTTTTTTAATTTTATCTCTTATTTGAAATGTATAGCTAGAAATTCTTCTCAGGCTTATCATTTTAGGTTTTCTTCTCGTCAAATGTTTTCCCAATGTTAATATACATATTATTTAACTAAAAATAAAAATGTTTAGAAAGATGATTGGCAAATTTACCGTTTTAATGATATTTTGCTCTTTTTAGAGAGTATGCAAAAATCACACATTTCAGATGAACATACAAAATAAATGCATTTTTTTAAAAAATTTTTTCTCTTATTTGAAATGTATGGCTAGAAATCCTTCTCATGCTTATCATTTTAGTTTTTCTTCTCGTCAAATGTTTTCCCAATGTTAATATACATATTATTTAACTAAAAATAAAAATGTTTAGAAAGATGATTGGCAAATTTACCGTTTTAATGATATTTTGCTCTTTTTAGAGTTTGTACCAGCAAACAAAAGCTTATAAAAACTTTTGTGTCAAATTTCTCCTTTAAACATTTACTACTATAAAATTAAGGAAAAACACATTCCGAGAGCCAACTAAAAAAGAATGTGAATGTGAGAACCGATTAAAACTATAGTAATAAATTTAATTTTATAAACTTAAATATAATAATTTTAAGTTTTTTTTTTTTCTTTGTTACAAAATTCTTCCCAAATTCGAATAACACCTTTTATAATGCGTTGGCAAATTAAATAAGTTTTAATATACATGTGAACCATGAATACTTCTTAAATTTGTTAGCCTTTTTTTTTTTTTTTTTTTTTTTTTTTTTTTTTTTTTTTTTTAACAAAAAACTTATAATTACATTTTCTATTTCTATTAGTAATATACATCGATTAAAATATACGATATGCATTTTAAAAAAATCTAAAGTTTATTGCAATTTAATTCATCAAGGCCAAGAATTATTTTTGGGTCAGCCGATGATTTTTAAATGAAAAAAATTCCCCACATTCAGCCCAAAAGAAGGGAACAAGATATCCAATAGGGGTGTAAACGAGCCGAGACAACTCGCGAGCAACTCGAGATCGACTCGAAAAATACTCGATTCGACTCGATTTTAAACGAGCCGAGACAACTCGCGAGCTACTCGACTCGACTCGATTACACATTTACACCCCAATATATATATATATATATATATATATATATATATATATATATATATATATATATATATATATACATATATATATATATATATATATATATATATATATATATATATATATAGGGAAGGGATCCAATAAGAAGAATAATTAAAATAAAAAGGGTAAGAAGTAATTCTAGCCACACATTTTAATGTGGGAGGGAAAATTTGAATGAAGATGCATCCATTTTTGTAGGTGCATCTAGAATGTGTGGTTATAGTTACTTTCTATCCTTCATATTTTTATTATTCTTCTTATTTGATCCTAACTATATATATATATATATATATATATATAGGGGTGTAATCGAGCCGAGACAACTCGAGATCGACTCGAAAAATACTCGACTCGACTCGATTTTAAACGAGCCGAGCGAGCATGTCAATACTCGGCTCGACTCGGCTCGTTTACACCCCTATTATCCAAACTTCTTATCCATGGTCCCAATTCCCAAACACCTAATGCACATGCAATGTAAATATTACTTATATATGTGATACTACGTATTATTTAAAGTACATACTCTATGCCGGGGCGGGCCAAGGGGGTTTCTCGGGGTGCACTGTTACACAATCAGGTTTGGGCCAATAATATAATCGTCTAACATGCATGGAAACATTGTGGATTTTTCTTGCGTAGTGTAATATTAAATTAAATATAACAATTTTTTTTAAATGAATATGATCTTTGATATTAGAATTATGTTTTCGATACTTCTCATAAAAATGAACCTGATAACTTTTATTGTTGGGTATGCTACTGACTCTATGCCAAACATAAGAAAACGCTAAATATAAAGTCGCTTTGGATGTTGCAACTACAAGCATAATATGCATTATTTTGGTTGTCACGATAAAAGATAGACAAGACATGATATAATATTTAGAGAATGGTAAGATATGCATAATGTACTCTCTCTTTTTTTGACATGAATGATATATTAGTAAGGAAATTTGCATTCTTGTGACTCCATGACATTTATTTACAAATTGACTTATTTTTGTGTCATATTGTTAAAAATAAGACATTGAATCACGTTTTGCTTTGTTTACTTTTCTGCACTTATTAAACGCTTGTTTCTCACATATTTATCATTTTATTCAATAGCCTACCTCACCCTCAACTTCACCTAATAGGCCATATCTCGTCGCACACACCTTCATTCTTTCTTAAAAATTGCACCATCTTCACCGTTGTCTCATTCTCATCATGATGGCAACCGTCTCACTTGTTTTCATGCACACCAGATCTCGACCAAAACGAAATCGAAGATGCTGCGATCAAGTTGCGAAGTTAGTGTCACATGATAAAGAAACGAGACTCATTCTCGTCGTTTCTATACTGCGACATCATAAGAATTGATTACGAATGTTTCAACAGAACGTAGTGGGCCCAGCGATGTGACAAGGATGGGCTTACCTTTCCCACAAAAACATCCGTTGTAAATTAAAATAAAGTACTCGTGCTTTTTATTTCTATGAATATCTATTTGCTCAAAAACAAAAGAATCATCTTCATTTACATACCAGTTTATTTGACTTCAAATTTTTCCACATTATTTCATCATGTTTTTCAAATCATACGTAAACGCTACTCAATATTTTACTAAGAAACATAAACCCAAAAGTTTCAAAGATAAACGTTAGAGTTCAAAAGAACCACAAAGTTCAACGACAGAGTTCATCTATGCCTTTGAAATTCTTGACGGTTACCCAGGCTGTACTTATAGGTCACTAAGTTAGTACGGTCACTTGAACGTTTAGCATGTTTTTTAATTTCAAAATGATTATTATGAATAACCTCATGTTATTCTAGTTTTGAATCTGGTTGATATAAAGATACAAGGATTCAGCCTGCACCTAATATCATTTACAATGATCATGATCTACTTAGTTGGAAGTGTTCCTCATTGTTTGAATTTCATGTTGATCATGTTTCAACACCATAGAGCATCTTTGTTTATATCGCCAGATCTCGATGAAGACAAATGACCGACTAACAATCGAGTGATTATATATCGTCTTTCTTCCTTCAATCACCCTCCACAGTTATCCATAAAAAGTATTCTATCTTCTCCAAGGCATGTGGATAGGTTATGAGTTTTTATGTGTCAGAGATTGATTTACTTTGTAGTGCTTAGTATAAGGAACGTAAATTTGATTGTATTGCGAATGTATTACGAATGATTTCCGGAATTGTATTTATTTTGTTTAGTTGTTTTTAACGATATTCCTATCTATTACATTAGAAACGACATGTATGAATATCTGTGTTGGTTGTCATTCTTTCATCCTAATATTTGATTTTCGTATAAATACTTATTATTTTTCGAATCAAACATCATCGTTCCAAAATCAAGCATCATTGTTAAGTTAGCATGTATTCAAAGAAACGTTTATGTTACATAGAGTTGAAATCATTATATACCACATATTATCTATAGACCCAATAAATCAATCATGACCATCCGTTTTTTCATCAAAAAGAAAATAATAAAAAATAAATAAAAAATCAATTTTTAAAAAAATAAAATAAAATATCTTGCAAACGGTAAATCATTAAGTGACAAAAAATACATATCGTGACGAGAATTTTTTTCTTTCAGTAGACGGACAATTCGATAAACTTTTGACGAACTTTTTTTTCGAGTTTTGTTTTAGTGTTAAAATTTGCGTATGGAAAAATCACATGTGCTTTGTAGTTTAGGAGTCACGTGTGCTTTCACAAATCATGTGTAATTTTTCCAGACGTAAATTTTAACACTCAACAAAAAAATAAAAAATAAAAAAGACCGTCAAAAGTGTATAGAAATGTCCCTCTATAGAAAGATAATTCAAATATCATCGTGATGTTATGATTTTTTTCGCTTAACGATTAACGGTTTGTGAGATATTTACTTATACGAAAGTGTGCTTTTTTGTTTTGATAAAAAAAATGATGTGATTGGTTCATTAGGTATAGAAAAAATTTGAGGTTTATAAAGAACATTTCTCATGTTAAACCTAGTATTAATATAAAAGATTTAACTGGTATAAACATAGATCCAGAATAATAATTTTAGCTTAATTATGTAGATTCTTTTTAGGGATTCGGTAGTGGGTCAACATAACTTTGATTACTCTTGGATGAGCAAAACACGAATGGGTGTCTTTATCATGTTTATGATTAAAAGTATGGGTTTCCTCCTAAACCTACACTTATGACCCTTTTTAACGAAAATTAAAGTGTAGTTTGTTAGTTAGGGAACAACCCCACTCACACATATCAAATCTCTCTTTTTGACCATAAATATTATGCTTAATCTTAGGGAATTTTGTCTCCTTTTCTTAATTCCTATTTTATGAGATAAGAATACAAAGGATGAAGGGACCAAAAGTCCAAATCATTTTTGTTAGGTGACGAGTCAAAATAAATACGTACTACGTATAAGTTAAGACGCATGAGTTTTTAGTATAGATACGTACTACGTGTGTTTTTAATCCAGCCATTTATGAGGTGTATTCATGTCTTTGACCAATTATTTGAGTCTTAAACGTAACGTCATTTCTACTAACCTACACGGCTACCCCCATGTAACAATTAATTTTGTTATGAATTTAACAGATGTTATCCTCAAATTTACTCAGGGTGACGAATCTTCTTTGCATCGCATAGTGTGTCACACTAAGCAACTACTGTTCATGAGTCGTACAATGAAGAGCGCGAGCCCCCCGCCCTTCCCAATCCCTGGTCGGATAAAGGGCCTTCATTCGCTGAATGGAAGTTGTAGCGATTGATGGATGTTCATATTTGTAACATCCCAATTTCTACGATAATGATTTATTACTATTTTATATGCTTCCTAGTCGATTTCCATCACTTTTTATGCACTTTTGTTGGTTAAAGGACCTCTCATCAAGTGAACTTAAAGTAATTAGGACTATCTTTGCAATAGTCCTGCCACCAGGGACTAAACTTGTCAAATCAGTCAAACTTGAAATTATAACTATCTAACTTTAATTTTTGTTATTTTAATTTTTATTTTATAAGAATAGTTTTTAGGTTAGTTGGATAACAACTAGTTCCGCTCATTCCTTCAAAACCAAGATTTTTACTTGGTTTATAAAAAAACATAAAAACACAAAAAGAATCATCCCTCATCTTTATACTTATCTCGACATACACTTCAACCTAACGACACTATTCCCCTAATCCCCCGGATTTACCTATACTACAATACAACGATCAGGTACACTGCCTGGAGGATTGCAAAACTTCTTGAGATCCATCGAGAAGTAAAACTCCTTGTGAGGTTGCAATATCTAGCATCAAGTTTTTGACGCCGCTGCCGGGGAATAGTTATTGCTTAGGTTTGATTTCTATCTCGTTTAGGCCTACTCACTAGATTCCTATCAAGTAAGATTTTTTCTTTTCTTTTTATTAGCTCTCTTTAGTCTATCTCTTTCTTTGTGTATTTCTTTGCAATATATGTCTACTATTCGAATTTTCCTCCGTAGAAATTTTCAACTACCCAATCCGGCCCCCGTTATGGAGGACGAAAACCCACCAAACCTTTCACCCAACCATTACTTTGACAATGATTTTGAAATTGATGAATCCGACCACGACACTGAGCGTCTGAGCATGAAAATGGCTCTTTTTATTATTCGGATTCCGACGAGGATTTAGGTGATGGTGAAGTAATCGATGAGGTTAGAAAAGAATAGAAGGTTGATCCTCTTAAGTATGTTGACCCTAGGACTAAAATCGAGAAAGATAGCCTCTTTGATATGCAATTTGCTCGTACTAATTATAACAAAATCATGGTAAATTAACCCAAAATCATGGTAAATTATAATAAAATCATATTGTTGCTAGGGATGAGCCATTGCACGTTTTGTCGGAAGTTTTGTTTACTTGGTTGATTTTATGGTTATGGAGGATTTAGGAGAGTTTATCGATGGCAAATTAACCCAAGTTATATTTGGAAAGCCCTTTAAGAGGCTAACAAAGTTAGATGAAAAACTTATGGATGGGTTGATTATATTCTCGGATAGTGATTAGGATTTTGTCTATCAAATGCCCCTTTCGCACCCTAGGTTTATGGATTTTTCAATTGAGGCATGTAATAGACTTCCTCTCATTGATATGTTGAGTGAGAATGATAAAAGGAACGAACTTAAATATCCTCATGAAAAGAATATGTGGAAAACTAGAAGGGGGGTTGAATAGTTTTACGTCTTTTTAATTTTATTATGAAAACTTGGTTTAGTTTTAAAACCTTGTTTGCTTTTAAAACTTTGATTCAATCTTATGTGAACTCAAATCTTGAACAATATGAACAAGTATATCTAAGTATGAACAATAATAATAATAATGTAAGCTAAGTATGTGAAATCAACACATGCATAATATAAACAATTCTAGCTATATACAAGAGATAAGTACGTAATCGTTTATCTTATAATCCTTAGTTATATTTTGTATGAAAACTATACTTGATCGAAATGATCAATTATATGTATGTAACCTTTTTAGTTTGATTTTAAAAACTTTGATTTGTGAATGAAACTTTCGTTTGATCTTTAAGTAAAATCAATACTAGTACTATATGAGCAACTATATATATACGTCTACGTCTACAAATGTAATAACGATATAAGCAAGATAATAAGTAAGATATGGAAAGATCTAACCGCGAGACAAAGGATTTATAGTGGTTCGGCTACAAGGACACCTTCCTTGCCCTACTCCACTCCTCGAGTCACCTACTCGAGAGTTTTCTTCACTATGTCAACAAGCTCCTTATGGCGGAGAAACCTTACACACCAATATACACACCACTTACACACCAAAGCTTCGTCACAACGAAATCACACCTTCTTCACAACTACTTCACACCAACTAACTACACACCTATCTTCAACACACCAATAGTCTTCACTACAATCTAGTTCACGCCTATCTTCTACACACCAATAATCTTCACTACAATCTACTAGCCAATCACACTATCTATATTCCTAATCACAACTATCTACAATCAAATATTCACAACACACTACACAAAGATATATGTAGATATTCTTGATGATGCACCAACAACTTGGATGTGGAGGTCACAACAAGTTGTAATACTTCTTGTCTTGGAGGATAGAAGTATTCTTCTCTTGCACTTGAGAGGATGATGTAAGAATCACTTTGAAACAAAGGATTATGTATTTATGATCAAAGGATTTGGAGAATAGAAATGAGACCTAGAACAGAAAGTTTTGGGGTGCAAAAGGTGAGAAAAAAATCCAGGTTTAAGGTGGTATTTATAGGCAAAAGAATCTGACAGAGGAGCGTGGCCGGTCCCCTTAATTCATGGCCGGCCCCCTTAAAATTAAGGGGACCGCCCTTTATAATTAAGGGGGCCGCCCAGCTGAAACGGCCAGATTCTTTGTCTTTTAGTGGGGAAAGTTTATTTGGTGAAAAACTAACTGTTTTTGGTTAAAAATTTGAATTCATATATTTAGTATGAATAAAACATTTTTCTTTATTACCAAAAGTGTTTTTCAAAAATATATAATATGTTTATATAATTAAATAAACTTTGCATTAGTTAATTAAATACCCCTTTGATCATAAATTGCACTAAACACTTTGTTTATTCATACCTTTAGTGATTTGGATGTAAAGAGAAATATTAATCACTAAATACTTGTTTATGTCACAAGTTTTAGTTCTATGAGTTTATATTTTGTGATAATCAAAACATAGAGATATTGATAACATGTTAATAATGTTTTTAGGCATTAATTTATGTCAACAATCTCCCCCTTTTTGATTATTACAAAACCTTAAACTCAATATATCTAAAACTTGTTTTTAGACAAGTATTATAGAGTTTACATTTCTCTTCTCCCCCTTTTTGTAAAATCAAAAAGGTTAAGCTGAGTAAGCTTCGCGAGGGAAGTTTAAACGGGTAGAATGCTCCCCCTTGATGTATGCTCCCCCTCATTTGAGAGCACCAAGGGAACGAGCTATGGAGATCTTTGCTACAAAAATATTTTAAGAGAGCAAGATACACATATATGCAAGGCAACAATTATGCAACTAAACAAAGATTCATTCAAGCATTATAGAAATGAAAAGCATTACAACATTCAATATGCTTGAAAAAATAACACAAAAGAAAAGACATAGTCCTATATTGCCTAAGAGAGCACTTGGACTTGCTTGCAACCAAAGGTTGGTTGATTCGTATTTGAAAGTGAAAATCATAAGCATATGGTATGCTTAGATGGTTGATGATGGAATGTTTGGAATGAGGATGGTTGAGTTAGGGTAAGGTTGTTGGATTAATGGAGGTTGTTGGATTAATGGAGGTATATGTTCGGGTCATGAATGTTGGATAATTTGGTGGTGGAGAGTTTGTAGCGGAAGAGGTTGATTGAGGTTTTGGATGTTGTTCAAGTGAGGGTATTGGATGTGATCTAGTGAGAAGATATTCAATCCAAGTGAAGTGTTCATTGAATGCAATCATTTTTAGGAGAAAGATGCAACAAGGTTAATTGTTGACATGCTTCTCAAGTTGATTTATGTTGTGTGGTGATGAGGGTGATCTAGATGAAGGTGGATCCAAATTGCGTTGAGCAAGATGTAAGGCTAAAAGAGCACTAAGCTCATGGGCTTCTTTTAGCGCCTCAACGAACTTCAAGTGTTCGGAGGAAGGTGATGGTGGTGGAGCATGATAGTTGTCTTGGGTGAGGGTTTGAACATGCAACATAGGAATGGCATGTGAAGTTGTAGGATGTGGTGGTGATACTCTTGGTGGTGGAGACATGTTTGAGCTTGGGTAATCATGAAAACATGATATGGGTAGAAAAGATGCTTCATGAGTGGATGGTGTTTTTGTTGAATGAGCAACATGTAAAGTGTTGGTAATGAGGTTGGGATTATGGTTTTGGGATTGTGCATGCTCATCATAAGAAGGATCATTAGTCGAAGCACGAATGGATGATTTGTTGTTAAATGGATCATTTGTGTGAGAGTGAGGTTTAGGTGTTGGTTAAATATGAACAACATCGCTTGAGTTGTGAAAAGATTATAAGGTTTGAGTGTAATGTAGAAGGATATGGGTAGTAAAGGTTTTTGATATGTAATGTTGGTGAGAAGGAGAGTGAGGTTTTAGGTAAGTAATGTTTGGAAACATAGGAGGAATTTGGTGTTAGATGTTTGACAACCTCATTTGGTTTGACGGAATTTTAAAGGAAGTTAGGCTTTCTTCTCCAAACAAGTTTCTTGGTGGTTTTGGTTTAATGGGAGAGGAAATGATGAGATGAGTGGAGATTGAGAGGAATGAGAGTGTTTTATAATGTAGGATTGGTGGGATCAAGGATGGATAAACTTTTATGGAAGGTTGAGGATAGAATAAGTTTGTGAATTTTGGGAAGTGTAGGATGAAGTGGGCTAAAAAGTAGAAAAGGGAAACAGCACCTTTGATCATCAGATGGCCGGTCCCCTTAATTGGAGGCCGGTCCCCTTAATAATTAAGGGGGCCGCCTTATGATTTAAGGGGGCCGCCCATCTGGTGATTCCCAGATTGCCAGAAAAGGGTTTTTGGTAGTGAATTGCAGAAAGGTTGTGTTTTTGGTTTCAAACAAGTCCAACTCTTTGAGGCAATTAAACATAGAAAAATTATGTAGGCAATTATGTAGCTAAAGCATGTTAACCAAGGAGATTAAGTAATCAAGCAATTTCATCTATCATGCAAACATACTCATCTAGCAAGCAAAATATAAGAGCTAGGAAACAATAAGCAACATCAAGTATTTCATAACTACATAACTAGGAGGATTAATCCTAATGTGTATTATGATAACATGGGTTTCTAGACTTGTTACAAACAAAGTCTTAATAGACAAACCATGGTCCTCTTGATTTGATTTAGTTCACTTATAAGTGTCATTTATATAAATATATATGACAAATATGAGATCACCATGCATGATTTAAAGAGACGTTTTTAGCATTATTCAACAATGTTTGAAAGTAGGTTTTCATGTAGATATGAGAGTTAATTGAATAAAATAGATTCGGTTTTACTTCAAAAAGTGTTAATGAAGGATAAAGAAAATTTTCTCAATCTTTGGTTTTGATCAAAACAAAATTGTGGATATATATAGTGAAAACATCTTATTTAAAAGTGGGATAGTTATTTGAAAAACTATTTTCTAAAATATGAGGTTTTTGCATATTTTTAACGATATTAGATTTTGACAACAAATATCATTAATCATATATTTTAAAAGATGTTTATTAAAGATCTCATGCTCAAGAGGATTGGTCAAGCCTACTATTATCTCATGCTATCGTTTCTACAAATCCTATGATCCTAAAGGAAGTGATGACTAAAATATATATGTTAGATGCGAGAGGGTTGAACGGGGTATAACCTAACATCTATAGTTCCTTTGTTTTTGCACGCTTATCTATCTTAATGCCATATTCTACGAGAGCTTGTTTCATCCATAGTTTTCTTACGCGAGGGATCTAATCCTACTTCTATATTAACGATTGATCCACTTAACTCATTTCACTTCATCACCATGAGTTTCCTAATAGTGGATATAGAAGATTTCCATTTTCTATTTTGTTCGGCAATGAACAATTTTATCTTATTCCTAGGAAAGTCAACCAATGATGTTTCTAGGTTATAAGAATATAAGCAATTATGTACTAAGCATTAATCTAACTAATCATTTATCTAAGCATGCAAATTATAGTGATGAACTTAAAAGAAACGCGTACCTTTTAGTCTTCAATGGAATATCTTCAAGCACTTCAAGTGACCATGTTGACTTATAGAAGACATTTGTAGATGATATTCCAACTT
Source organism: Artemisia argyi (assembly GCA_030686995.1). NCBI lineage: Eukaryota > Viridiplantae > Streptophyta > Magnoliopsida > Asterales > Asteraceae > Artemisia > Artemisia argyi. The sequence continues at coordinate 41,610,713 of CM060683.1, read as the reverse complement.
CTTCCAAGATTGACAATTTAGCCACTTGGTCCCCATTGTCTCATTGGTCCAAAGTTGTTTGGTCCAAACATATTTAACATTTGGCAAGGATGCATGTATTGTAGTAATATTTCCCAAGGATTGTAACTTGGTTGATAATTCCACATTTGATTTCTAGTGTTATTGTAATATTGTCTATTTTGATTTCTTCTAGGTTGAGATTTTTTAGATCTTGGATGATGATTGTTAGGTTTTCTTGGTGGTGGAGTTTTAGATCTTAATTTAGGTTTAGAGGATCCTACTTCGGTCTTTAAGGATGGTTTATAAAAAGTTTTTACTTTTTCATCATTCGCAATGGGTATTTTTCTATCTTTTGTAAGTATATACTTAGGATTTGATTCTAATGATTTTTGTTTACTAGATTCACATTCAAACTTTATACTTTTATTTTCACTAGTTGAAACATTAGTTGAAGTTAATCCTAGACCGGTTTTATCTCCCGAAGTTTCTTGAGCACTTATTATTTTCTTAAGTGGGTTACTACTATTTTTAAACTTGTCAAGTTTGAAAATTTCATCTTTAAGTTTTTCATTTTCATTATTAACCTCTATGCATGTTTTACATTCTATAAAAACTTCTTTTCCTTTTTCCATATGTTGTAGTCTAATTTTTAATTCGAGTACTTCATTTTCTAATAGATTATTAATATGTTTTAGTGACTTATTTTTAGCTATAACCTTTTGACCTAATTTGCATAACCTATTATATTCACTATCTAGGTCTTTTTTGTCTAATGATAAATTTTCGTCACTAAAGTATTTGGTTTCGGAACGTACCTCGCTTGATGTCTTAGCCATAAGACATTTCTCCTCATTTGTGATTTCTTTCTCGTCGTCATCGCTATCACTCCAAGCTCCTCCAACAAACGCCTTTTGATTTCTTGACATCATTGGACATTTTCCGATGAGATGATTTGGATCACCACATTTGAAGCACTTCCTATCACTTTTGCCATTTTTGTCATCTTTATTTCTTTGGTTTGCTTTCCTTTCATCATGCGGTTGTCTAACGAATCTTCCTCGCCTTTTGAAGAATTTCGTGAAGTCTCTTACGGCCATCGCATATTCTTCGTCATCACTTTCGGAGGTTGAGCTATCCTCGTTACTAGATTCCTTCCTAGCTTTCAACGCAATTGACTTGCTTTGCTCTCTTTTTCCATTGACCATCTCGAAGTCTTTCTTTATTATTGCTTCGTAGACTTTCAGGTTGCCGATCAACTCATCAAGTTGAAGAGTTGACAAGTTCTTCGATTCTTCAATCGCCGTAACTTTAGCTCGCCATTTTGGATGAAGAGCCCTAAGAAATTTCCTAACAAAATTCTTACTAGAAAGATTCTCATCAAGTGCTTTTAAACTTGTGATGATGGTGTTAAACCTAGCAAAAGCATTATCTATTGATTCCTCCTCCGGAATTGTAAATTGTTCATATTGTTGAACAAGAAGATCTATTTTGTTCTCTTTAACTTGACTATTACCTTGGTGAGTGATTAGTAAAGAATCCCAAATTTCTTTTGCGGTTTTACACATAAAAATTCTTTCATATTCTTTGCGTGGTAAGGCATTATAAATAACCATTTTAGCCTCATTATTTTTTGCTAGTTTCTTTTTCAAATCATCATTTTGTTTTTCAAAAGATACAATTTCGTCCATTTTAGTTTCAAAATTATATTGAATAGGGGGAAAATCACCAAAGGTAATGACATGCCAAAGATCAAGATCTTTTGATTTCACATAAGTTTCGAATCTATTTTTCCAATATAAAAATCCATCACTTTCAAATAGTGGTGGTCTTTGCATAGATTGCCCTTCTAAATATATTTCAGATTCCATAGATCGTTACAAGTTTTAAAATACAATATATTTTAAAAATCTTGCTAGACGTGGCTCTGATACCAATTGTGGAAAACTAGAAGGGGGGTTGAATAGTTTTACGTCTTTTTAATTTTATTATGAAAACTTGGTTTAGTTTTAAAACCTTGTTTGCTTTTAAAACTTTGATTCAATCTTATGTGAACTCAAATCTTGAACAATATGAACAAGTATATCTAAGTATGAACAATAATAATAATAATGTAAGCTAAGTATGTGAAATCAACACATGCATAATATAAACAATTCTAGCTATATACAAGAGATAAGTACGTAATCGTTTATCTTATAATCCTTAGTTATATTTTGTATGAAAACTATACTTGATCGAAATGATCAATTATATGTATGTAACCTTTTTAGTTTGATTTTAAAAACTTTGATTTGTGAATGAAACTTTCGTTTGATCTTTAAGTAAAATCAATACTAGTACTATATGAGCAACTATATATATACGTCTACGTCTACAAATGTAATAACGATATAAGCAAGATAATAAGTAAGATATGGAAAGATCTAACCGCGAGACAAAGGATTTATAGTGGTTCGGCTACAAGGACACCTTCCTTGCCCTACTCCACTCCTCGAGTCACCTACTCGAGAGTTTTCTTCACTATGTCAACAAGCTCCTTATGGCGGAGAAACCTTACACACCAATATACACACCACTTACACACCAAAGCTTCGTCACAACGAAATCACACCTTCTTCACAACTACTTCACACCAACTAACTACACACCTATCTTCAACACACCAATAGTCTTCACTACAATCTAGTTCACGCCTATCTTCTACACACCAATAATCTTCACTACAATCTACTAGCCAATCACACTATCTATATTCCTAATCACAACTATCTACAATCAAATATTCACAACACACTACACAAAGATATATGTAGATATTCTTGATGATGCACCAACAACTTGGATGTGGAGGTCACAACAAGTTGTAATACTTCTTGTCTTGGAGGATAGAAGTATTCTTCTCTTGCACTTGAGAGGATGATGTAAGAATCACTTTGAAACAAAGGATTATGTATTTATGATCAAAGGATTTGGAGAATAGAAATGAGACCTAGAACAGAAAGTTTTGGGGTGCAAAAGGTGAGAAAAAAATCCAGGTTTAAGGTGGTATTTATAGGCAAAAGAATCTGACAGAGGAGCGTGGCCGGTCCCCTTAATTCATGGCCGGCCCCCTTAAAATTAAGGGGACCGCCCTTTATAATTAAGGGGGCCGCCCAGCTGAAACGGCCAGATTCTTTGTCTTTTAGTGGGGAAAGTTTATTTGGTGAAAAACTAACTGTTTTTGGTTAAAAATTTGAATTCATATATTTAGTATGAATAAAACATTTTTCTTTATTACCAAAAGTGTTTTTCAAAAATATATAATATGTTTATATAATTAAATAAACTTTGCATTAGTTAATTAAATACCCCTTTGATCATAAATTGCACTAAACACTTTGTTTATTCATACCTTTAGTGATTTGGATGTAAAGAGAAATATTAATCACTAAATACTTGTTTATGTCACAAGTTTTAGTTCTATGAGTTTATATTTTGTGATAATCAAAACATAGAGATATTGATAACATGTTAATAATGTTTTTAGGCATTAATTTATGTCAACAGAATAAGAGATATTATCATGGATGTTTAGAGTTAAATGATGAGTATAGGAAAGATGAGGCAACAATTAGATGGCTCACACTTGGGTATGTGAGCATAAGTGATATAAGATAGGGCATGACTTTGAGTCTAGCTACAAGTCTCGTTAATAAATAAAAGCGCTTCTTGGGAGGCAACCCAAGCTTTTAATTGTTTGTTTGTTTGTTTTTAATTTATTATTTCATATGTATGCTCCATCTCTCTTTGTTTATTGTTCATGTCTTAAATAATTTGTGAAAATGCTTTATTTTGTTTTTAACTTTGTATTAATCACATATAAAGGTATTTTACAAAAAGATAAGTGTAGGGAAGACCATATTTGTTTACAAGAACGGATTCGACATCAACAAATAACAAATATAGATTTAGCAAATATATTAGTGTGTTTGTTTGAGTAAAATGCTTATATCGAGTCACAATGAATGTTTTACAGAATTTTCAAGTTTTAATTATTAGATTTTTCCATAAGCAAAACGTAAAAATTCTGTTAGGTCAGTCCTGACAGCGTCAGGCTTTACAACCCAACGACGTCAGGTACTGTAGCAGCACAATTTTCCAGATTTTGTTTTTCTGCTGGAATTCTTATATATATATATATATATATATATATATATATATATATATATATATATATATATATATATATATATATATATATATATATATATATATATGCATATGCATATATATATATATATATATATATATATATATATATATATATATATATATATATATATATATATTAATTTCCAGAATTTTTAAATTTTCAGGAATTTTTAAACATTTATTTTGCAAGCATTATATCTTACATTTCTTTCTAGGTTTTAATTTTTATATATGTAGACCGCCGATTTTATGCAAGGTTTTGTGGTTCGTTTTCTTAGTAAATTACAGGTTATATTGGACAAGAAGATAAAGAGGAAGTTGGATGAGCATTGATTGATTTTATTTTCTTGGAGGAAGATCTAACCATGTTTTCACATCGTTAATGCCTAGAAATCAGGGGAGTACTAGTTTATTTCTTTATTTTATCATTACTTTTATACTTTTTAGGAACATTGTGGACGATGTTCGGTTTAAGTTTAAGGGAGGTAAAATAGGACACCTTAGACACTATAACTCCACTTGAATTTTGTTGTGTTTTAGAGTAAACGCGTAATAAAACTAAGAGAAATAATTGTTAGGGCAAATTTGGGACCAAATTTAAATTTTTTTACAACATATAAGAGTGAAACTGTTGATGCAAATAATGTCTAAAAATGTTATTCTCATCTTTCTATATCTCTATGTTTTGATGATAACAAAATGTGAAAACATCTTACGTCAAAATTAATGTAAACGAGTTTTTAGTCGAAATATCTGATTTCTACGTCAATCACTCTAGGTATGAACAAAAAAATTTACAACTTGACAAATGATCAAAGAAGTGAATTTGTATTTTGATCTTCACATTTTTAGCTTGACAAAACTTTCTTTTCAAAAATACATTTTACAAATTATTTTTGAATTATTAAGAAATGTTTTATTTAGGAAAATCATTTCAAAAATTGTTCCTAATAGCTATATTTTACCCAAACCAGCTCCAAACTCCCCCAAATAAACTTTCACCACTAAAGACAAAAATGGGAGCATTTTTGTCTGGCACGGTACCACGGTACCACGTGTGATATTTAGTGGTGTCGTCCCCCTTAAAACGGTCAAATTTCCAGATTCTATAAATACCACTTCATTTCCTGGATTTTGGCTATCCTTTCACACACATAACTTTCTCGTTTCCATCCCCTTTTTCTCTCTACACTTCTTAGATCATTAGTTAGTTTTCTTTTGTTTAAAGAGTGATTCTTCCATCCAACCAAGAATCATCTGCATACCTCTACTAGTCAAGAGAAGAACACAAAGTATCAAGAAGATACAAGGTGTTGGTGTCATAGAGTAGTGCACTTGTATTACAAGTTGTCTACTTGACTGTATCTTGATATACATCAAGTGTATTAGTGTTTCTTAGTCATTGTGTTGATCATTGTGATCTTGTTGAGATCTTGGGGATCTCTTGAGTGTTGAGTGATATAGTATTGATCAAGTGGATCAAGAGTAGATTGTGAGGATTGTGTGGATCTTGTGAGGATCGTGTAGATTGTGTGAGGATCATGTAGATTCTGTGAGGATCGTGTTGATCGTGTAGATTGTGTGAGGATCATGTTGATTGTGTGAGGATCGTGTTGATCGTATGATAAGTTAGGATCGTGTGGATCTTGGTAGATTGGTACTAGCTAAGATTAGTACTCGACATCTAGCTTAGTGTCGGAAAATACCGTAAGCGACGTTGTACGGTTTCTCCGCCTGAAGGGAGTCTTGTTGATATAGTGCTAGAACTCTCGAGTCGGATACTCGGGAAGTGGAGTAGGGCGAAGAAGAGCTTCGTGACTGAACCACTATAAATCTCGTTATCTTGGTTTGATCTTTCCATCTCTTCTCTTTATTTACTTATTACATATTTGTGTTAGTATGGTGTAGTGTTCATATTGGTGTCAATTGATTTCATCTACAATTGAATCTAAGTTTTTCAAAGAGAAATTTTTATAACTAAAGAAAACAAGTTGGTAAGCTATTCAACTCCTCTTCAAGTTTTCCACAATTAGCATCAGAGCCACGTCAGGCAAGTTATTAAAGTAAACTGTATTTTAAAACTTGAATCGATCAATGGATTTCGACAAATATCAAGAAGCACAATATAAGCAAAGACCACCACTTTTTGAAACCGATTGTTTTATTTATTGGGAAACAAGATTCGAAACGTATGTGAAATCAAAAGACATTGATCTTTGGCATGTTATTACCGATGGTGACTTTAAACCTATTGAAAAAGATCCAATTACCAAAAAGGAACAAACTGTTCCTTATTAAAATCAAAGTGATGAACTTAAAAGAAAACTAGCCAAAAATGATGAGGCTAAAATGGTAATTTATAACGCTTTGCCAAAAAGGAGTTTGAAAGAATTTTTATGTGTAATACAGCAAAAGAAATTTGGAATACTTCATGGTCACTCATCAAGGTAATAATCAAGTCAAAGAGAACAAGATTGATCTTCTTGTTCAACAATATGAACAATTTTCCGTTCGGGAAGATGAAACCATTGATAGTGCTTTTGATAGATTTAATACTATTATTACTAGTCTTAAAGCTCTTGATGAAGGTTATTCTAGCAAGAACTATGTTTGGAAGTTTCTTAGGGCCTTACATCCCAAATGGAGAGCAAAGGTCACCGCCATTGAAGAATCAAAGAACTTGGTGACACTATCACTTGATGAACTAATAGGTAACTTGAAAGTTCATGAAATGATAATTAAGAAGGACTTGGACATAGTCAAAGGTGTAAGTGAGAGAGTTAGGTTTCTAGCATTGGAAGCCAAGAAAGAGTCTAGTGATGATGAAAATTTGGATTCCGATAGTGAAGACGAAGAGTATGCACTAGTAGTTAGAATCTTTAAGAAGTTTTTTAGAAGAAGAGGTAGATCTACTAGGCAATCTTGTGACATAAGGAAGTCATTCTCTAAGAACCAAGATGATAATAGAGGAAAAGGCGATAGGAAGTGTTTTAGATGCGGAGACCCAAATCACCTCATTGGAGAATGTCGTAAGCCACCAAAATCAAACAACCAAAGAGCCTTTGTAGGAGGCTCTTGGAGTGATAGTGGTGAAGAAGAAGAGGAGAAGCCTAATGACGAAACATTTCTCATGGTTTAAGCTTCTAACGAGGTACATTCCGACTCTTCTTACTATAGTGATAATAATTCGTCAACAGACGATAATAGGCTATATGATGAATATAATAAATTTTGTGAGGTAAGTACTAAAATTATAACTAGGAACAAAACACTAAAAGCAACACTACATGAACTAGAATTACAAGTCTTAGAACTAAGAGATCAACTTAAAAGAATTGAGAAAAATAAGCAAATCGATGTTGGATGTAAGTCATGTATAGATCTTAAAATAGAAAATGAAAAACTTAAAGAAAACGCCATTAAAATTGTTAAGTTTTAAAAAGGAATACAAGCACTTAATGACATGCTTGAAAACATTAGGTATAGTGAACATGCTGGAGCGGGTCTTGAATTTGACCCAAATAATGCATCTACTAGTGAAACTAAACAAGTAAAATTTGTAATATCAGAGGAGATTAGTTCAGGGAATGACGGCACCACTAAAGGTGGTAACGGCACCACTAAATTTAGTGGTACCGTGGATCCGTCATCTGCTAAAGTCAAAACAGGGTCAATCTTAAAAAATTCTCTAAGTCCCAAACCAAGTTACATAGTGGTTGATAATGTTGAAATACCTGTAGCTAGTATAAAGGAAGTAAAAAGGTTCTACAAACCTGTGTCGTCTCCTAAACTTGGTCCTAGTAAAGTTGATCGTAGATCAAACACTCCTCCTCCTCCTAAAAGAACTAATACTCCCAAAACTCGAGATAGAACTCCTTTACCGAGAGGTAACTTTAGAAGACAAAGTTATCCTAGCCACTACCCAGTCACTTGGAACAACTTTCGACAACAAAGTTATCTACCATGGGAAATTTTTCCTTCTTCTCAACATCCAAACCAAATGCATCAAATGCATGAGATGTTCAACACTAACAACCTTGGATCCATGAGATATTGGGGGCCAAATGTTTGAGTCTTATCTTACTAGATAGTTATGCTTGAGAATGAACTTTAAATCCGACAAAGGATCTATTCAATGGAAGCACAAATGGTGACGTATAATTCAAGCTATATCTCATCTCTCTAAGCATAACAACAAGGATAACATCATAGGCTAAGGTAAGTTTTCTCAAAACCTCCTCTCTACGTGATTAGTTGTGCATGTAGTTTTTCTGAGATCTTTCTTTGCTAGTATTAGTATAAAGGAAATGAAAAGTGTTTATCTAAAATGGTTTCAATCAACAAGGGGATACGTTATACAATCTCCAAGACTTGTTAATTTCTAAAACCATATCATGTTTTAAACATGAGTATACCATGAGAATGGTGGATAACACACTTTTCATGAAGAAATAAAATTCACATTACCTCATTGTTCAAAATATACGTGGATAACACTATATTAAACTCATCTCGTCCTGAAATGTACGATGATCACCTTAAGATCATGCGTGACGAGTTTGAGAAAAACATGAAGGGTGAATTACTATTATTTCTTTAATCCTTTTATAATAGTAAGTGCTAATTGTATCTCTTTGTGTGCTAATATACTAACACACACACACACACACACACACACACATATATATATATATATATATATATATATATATATATATATATATATATATATATATATATATATATATATATATATATATATATATATATATATATATATATATATATATACACTAGTTTTCAAAGCCCGCCCAATGGGTGAGCATGACTTGTAATTATAATTTGAATGGTTTTAGTTATTGTAAAATTAAGTTAAGTTCGTTTTTTTAGGATATTAGTTTACGGGTGGGAAATATTTAGAGAAAGTTATTTGTAATTATAATATGGATGTTTTAGTTATTGTTTAATTATGTTTTTGGCCGTTAAACGTACCAAATTTTTTATTGGATGCATTAAGTAAGAAAAGAAAGAAACGGTTATCGAATATGAGAGGAAAAAGTTTCAAAGTACGCAAGAACAAAATATCAAAGTATAGCCCGTTCGATGGGCGAGCAAGCCTTATAAATATCGCTAAAAAAAGTTAGGTTAACAAAAAATAAGCTATAGGTATAACCAACACTCGAATGAAACTTCAATACGCTCAAAGGGTTGTTTAAACTGAAGCAAATATGAATGCATCTTAGAGATTTAGTTCAACCAATACGTGAATGAAACAACAAATAATAGTCTCTTATATATTTACCATAAATAAGAAGATTTATAAGATGAAATGAGAGGTACCGCAACGGCTTCTTTTGCTCCAGAAACAATTGCAACAAAGTGATCATCATTCAAGCCAAGGAAAAAAAATGTCAATGTTGAAGATTCCATATACAATATCAAATCCTATTACAACCTTAACTAAAACTGAACATATATCAAGTAATAGTAAAAGTTTATTTAAGTGAACCGGAAAATCCATGACTACAATATGTGATTAATGTCATAATAATAATAATTATCAAATTACTTGATTAACTGAATGACAAATAGTAATATACTCTCCTTGAGTAGTACATGGTCCAATACACGATTTGCATCTGTATGTCTATTCCAGAGCCTGCAACGATTTCAAAACACAATTAAAAAATTAAGTTCACAGCCCACAACTCAACGACAAATTTATTCTATTTGGCAACGCGAATAACTAAAACCGCATAAGTGTATTGCTCATTTTTATTCTATTTGGCATACCACATCTTGTTAAAATGAATTCAGATCAAATAAAACGAAGTATAAGTAATAAGAAAATAAGTTAAAAGTTAAACTAAAACCTCAAACTGTAATGTAAATATGACAGTGTTTATACTGCAAAGAGAATACACGTATAAATACATGCAATACATAATCGTAATCATGTGGATAAAGAGGGATACTGAGTTAAGATTTTGACCATCACTCTGTTTGTGGTTGGGTCTCTATACGTTTTCACATCACTAACTTTTTGAATACATTATATATAATCTGGTAATGCAATTCATAGTTTTAAAAATATGCTTTGTTGATAGATCATAACCATCAGTTTAGAATACCTGTTAGAATCGAATCCCGTGAATCTGCCCTTGGTTCTAGCTTGTAGAATGCAACGAATTTGAAGTTTTCATCTTTATATAAGTAATACATTGAACCGATGCCATCTCCTTGTCGATTTTCGATTCAAAGTCACAAAAAAATCCCTTTGAACACCTTATCCTTCCTACTACAAAAGATCATAAGACAATAGTGATAAGATATTGAAATCCACCATTAAATGTAAAATTATAAATTTGAAAAGAAATCTATTATCGAAAACAAAGGCTAAAATACCACCAAACATGATAAGTGTTATATCCAGTCATGAGAAGAAATTAGTAAGAATGTAACACGATTGATTAAGATCAGACCTTCTTATTTAAAATCTGTTAGATGTTTAAGGGCATCAAGTTAACCATTGTTGGAGTAATCTCACCTGGTTCAAGAAGAAATAATGGCTCAACAATATTCCGTCAGTGATACCTGTTAACTGGACTGATAGGGTTGCAGCATGTAACATTGAAGTTGTGTGTACATAAGCCCAGGTTTTTGCACACTCACTCAGAAACACTGATGTTGCCCATTTGTTTCACATATTGAGTAACTAATGCTGTTTATGAGCCTCTTGATAGTCGCCGAACAAATTCAGCATGGAAGCGTTTAGGATCCTTTAGATGCTAGATATTGATAACGGGGATATGATTTTTAACCCATAGGATTATTTGTCAGATAGTTATTCATCAAAGGTGCCAAAATTGGGCAACTTGAGTAATGGGTCAAAAGTGGTTGGGTGGACTAATTTCATGCCCAGTTGTATTCTATACTTGTGTTCATCCATTTCCATTTAACTACGCTTTGCAGTTTCATTGCTTAACTTGATATTGCTTTCTATGGAAGGAGAATGGGTTGATTACAAATCAAAATCTTCTTTATCTTACCCTTGATTTTTTAATAGGTCAAAATGAAGCTCAAAGGTCATCAGAAACAAATTACAGGACTTGCTTTTTCACAGACTTTGAACTCACTCGTTTCAGCTGGAGATGATGCTCAGGCAAGTGGCGGATTAATGGAATTCATTTGCTGTTAAATTTGTTAAGAAACCTTCCCCTTACTTCGTGTGTTATGACTAATTACAGCTATGTATCTGGAATATTAGAGGGTGGGAAAAGAGGAAATTAAGAACTATTCAGTCGCCACCTGGGTATACTAAATCCCAAATCCTAAGACAAAGAATGAAACTTTCTTTTCAAACTCTAAACCCAATCCAAACCTCTAAACCAAACGGGCTCTTAGTTTATTTTTCTGCATAAAATATCATACTTTATATTTCCGAATAACATGAAAATAAGTATCTTATTTGTGATAGCTTGGACCATTAACTTCAGTATCCAATGGAAAAAAAGTGATCAACAATAGCCTATTGGTGTCGCGTTTGGAGGATTTCGGGTTATCCATTTACGGTTTTCTTTCGCTTCTAAGGTCTTGTTTGTGTCCCCTGGTTTCAGAGCAACAATGCTACCATGTGTCATCCTAGTCAAAACATAAGGAAGGAAAAAGTTAGTATTAAACATCTACAATGTGATAAAGTGAATAGCTAATGTAGGAATGATGATCATGATGATTTGTGTACTTATTTAAATGAAATGGATTTAATACTATGTCAGTAACAATCTTTACAATTTGGGCGTGTTTCAAACCATTTGACACATTGCATACGTAATATAACCTGAACCAACCCATTCACACATTTAAATGTCAAAATATCTGACTGATGAAATGCTAATCAACCCAACACAGTTGCTTAAGTGTGAACATGTAGGGTCGTTCTTAGATTTCTTTAAAAGCGCATGGAGAACAAAAAGCGACCTCAGTTGAGTGATTCTGAGTGTAAACTTATTCGGGATAAACACATTTGGTTTTCTATATTGTATTTCTTTTTATAAAATTTATGAAAATTTAAAGTTGCACGTAAATAATTTTGGCATCACTGCTATAGAAGAAAAATGTTATCAATATTTAGAATTCTCTATGTGGCCTTGTTGCTTGACCTTGCACCAAGACACTTTGACAGCCCCTTGATGTCCTGAAGAAATGATTCAGAATTTGGAACTAATTTTACGGGTCAAATGGGTCTGATTGGATTGACTTGACATGTTTTTGGCAACCTTATTTATAAACAAAAGAAATGTAAAAGAATAATGTATGAACATGAAAACCCGACAATGCCATAGTAATGGGTAGCTACAACATACCTGTCACCTTTTTCCACCATTCGGCAGAACAAACCTTTGAACACCATTAGCCTTAAAACAATCGAATAAAATATCTTATTTATTAAACTCAAGCAGCTTATAGCTATCAAATTATCAAGTATTAATGACCAAACATATGCAATAAATAATTTTCATTCTTAACACAAGTGAATAAAGAAAATCGGCAAACCTACTTTTCTGTAATACAAAGCATTGTAGCTTTTTTCCCTTATTACTACTAAGAACATCTTGCAAATTACGTTTAAGGACTTGACCTGTCAATATCTGTTGTGCAGTGGAAAGAAGAGTTTCACAAAAACCAATCACCTCGTTCACATATTCATTCTCATCATGAGACGGCTCGTCAATCATCCAGTTCACATAAGTACATGAGATTAGTGTGTTTTCAAGCAATAATGAGTTTGTAGTGTTCTCGTACAGTTAGACTAATTATGGTTGTCTCATAATTTAAAGGTGACAAAAATAACGCTTTGATTATGTGAATAAGGTTCTCACCTCGAGAGTCTGCTCATTGGTATTTAAATGGGTGTCAAGTCATTCAAGTTTCAACCCATGAGTCCAGTTCTTCTCCTCAAGTTCATTTTTCGTGTAATGGATGGCTTATTGAATAGGAGTGTCTGATCAAACCATGGAACAGAGCCTCAGTGCCTGCAAAAAGAAGATCAAAAGATATAACAAACGATTTAAAACTATATAATATCAAAGCAATAATTTGTACCTTTTTGGTTTAGTCTTCCACCAGGTACTATCAAACCGTGTATCCACCGGGTAAAATTCTTACACCAAAACCATGTAGCTTCCTGTCCATCATTTCTTTGAGCATTCTTAGCAGCCTACAAAAAAAAAAAAAAAAATAAAAAAAAAAAAAAAAAAAAAAAAAAAAAAAACCTGTCACCACTTCTAACACCTGGCCAATTGATTGGCTCCAAATTGAGGTGCGATAATCCCTCATATATCATTCAAACTTTTTTGGTATTTTCTGTTTTGTCACGATGAAGGATCCAAATGCCCCAATAGTAGGGTTCCACTTGCTTGCGGAAGTTTGCTCTAGCATACACTGCTTCAGCACCGATCTCTTCTTCAATTCGCAAAAGCTGATTCCAGAAACATAACAGCATATAGTTAACATCTTAACAATGCTCATAAGAACATACCAAACAAAGAGCATACATTGTTTCGTTACAGGATAACTACATCTAAGAGGGACCGAAACACTTTTTACCAAAAATTTATGAAAGAAACTACAAATAGCCCCGAATTATTTCTAGTTAAGAACCTCTTTCACCCGTTTTACCCATTATAAATAGAACAATGAACATAGCACAAGCCAACCTATTGATATGTATATATGCCACGCTACTGGAAAAAAATGGAAGAAGAGAAGAATACCAACCTGGTTGTACTTGGCAAGACGTTCAGACCTGCATGGAGCTCCGGTGTTAATTTGACCCTGTAAGTTCCATAGTATAATCAACATCAGTATCAGAATGTACATAACAATATTTTGAATTTCATGTATATAAATTTCTAATCAAAGCTAGCAATTACCATTGCCAAACCAACAGAAAGATCAACAATGAAGGTGTCCTCAGTTTCTCCACTACGGTGACTGGCCATCACTCCCCAACCTGCATGTTTGGTCAAGTACATCATCATTTGATAAGTTACTTCCTGATTTCTACAAATGGCTATGCACATACCTATAAAACAGTGCCGTGTGATTTGTGGATCGTCCTGAGCAGAAATTGTCGATTAAACCCTGATCATTATACATCATTGAAAGTAAAAGAAACATGTATAAATCGAACTGCTATGCACATACCTATAAATCAGTGTCGTATGATTTGTGAATCGAAGCGTTACTTTATGAAATGCGACATGAAATGTTCACCACCTCACTGTACACAATATCCGTCATTGCAAACTTGCACCATAGTGTCTGTTACCTTCGAGCGTGATGTTGTTGTGTTGCCTCGCACCACCACGCTACCATGGCCCGTTAACATATCTTTCTCGTCTTGTCCTATTTTCGTCAATGTTTCACCAAGCGGACGCATTATAATGTAAACCACCCCTCCTTGCTGGTGCTTGAAGCAGCCTTCTTTTGCCACACCACCACCTTCTTGATACTTGAAATTGTCATCCTGCATCTACCACCTTGATTGTATCCCTGGTCATCACCCCATATAACAGAAGTAACTAAACATATCAAATTTAAATAAAAAAAGGGGAATTGGTATTCAGCTTCGAGAGTTAACCTTGGCATTCGTGGCTTCCAATTCTTTCTGCTTTTCGGTTATATTTCCCGTAGCATAATCTTTGATACTCTGTTATGGCAACACATTCAAATGTTATCTGTGAGAAAAATTAGTATATGTAATTTAGTTCGATCATGTATAAAAATAACTAGAAAAAATAGATGCCAACCATTTGCCGTATATGTATTTTATTTACTTCTGTAGTGGCAACCAACTTACACGTGTTGGTACAGTAACTGATTCCCTGGTTTCATATGCCTATTGCAGCAAATTTCCCTGCTCGTAAACTCAGCATAACCCATCATCATTACTTCTGTAGTAGGATTCTTGATTGGAAAGTAACTTGAGAGAAACATCCCACGATTAAATATACACCAAACAGGTTGAAAAAGTGGAATGTGATGCTAACCTACTACATGGAGAGTGGAGATGCAACTTCAGCTAAAAACATGGAATTGCCTCCTGTTTTTTGGATCTCACTTGTGGTATCTGTTTATATTGTTTAGAGTGGAGATACCCCTCATCATACGAATGACATTAACTCCAAAAACAACATAGAAAGGTAGTAACACAAATTAATTGGTTGCAAAAAGGAACATACCTTATAATCCTTTGTCATCAATCCACCTCATACATCTTGCAAATCAAATTAGTACCACCCAATCATACATATCATTTATAATCCTTGAGATACGTACACTAAATCGAAAGTTAGTTGCATTCAATATTATTGACATAGAACATACCTTTGATAACTTATTGAAAGATCTTCCATCTGCACATGTCAGTCCAATTCTCATCAGTATATACCATTTAAACCATGTATTAGCATGCATGCATAGAGATGAACATGTGTTCATAGAAATCAGTAACAATAAAACCTTCTAAAAGACGAAACATAAACCCTAGTTACAAATCAATTAAGGTGCTAGCTGTCTGGAACAACTTACATTCGGGTAGGAATGGATGTGTATAACGTTATTATGAATGAGCTATGTTTCGTGTGTGTGATATTAGGGTTTTGGGAAAAAATATCGTGTGTGTAGATGAATGAGCGATATTACGTTTATATTTTATTTGTTTAAATTGGTCTATATCCATTTATCAGTTTTGATTTTGCTAAAGCAATCACAAATATTGAATTAGTCCAATGGTTGGGCTGTTTATGTATTTGTTTACAGGAGGTCATGAGTTTGAATCCATATAGATGTTTTTTGGTAAA
Organism: Artemisia argyi; assembly: GCA_030686995.1. Lineage (NCBI taxonomy): Eukaryota > Viridiplantae > Streptophyta > Magnoliopsida > Asterales > Asteraceae > Artemisia > Artemisia argyi. The sequence continues at coordinate 41,594,658 of CM060683.1, read as the reverse complement.
AATTAATATACACGAAATTTACAGATTAAATATGATGACATGGCACACACTACTGACGACATGGCGCTCAAAAGTGATGACAAGGCATTGATCATGCTTATTTGGCATTAATATGGTCAAACGCCTCCTATTATATATATATATATATATATATATATATATATATATATATATATATATATATATATATATAAAGCTTACCTAAAACTATCCTTACTAACAAATATTATCCGTGTAGTTGTAAGCTCACTAGAGATGTTGATAGTGAGAATGCGGATAATACTTAGCTACAAGGACATGATGGGTTATTCTATCACCCGGAAAGTAGGCCCGAAATCATGATTAATGTCCGCCTTTAGGTTCGTTTGTAAGAAGATCTCAAAACTTCTTATATTGAAAATGATTGAATACATCATCTGGTGTATTCAAGGCATTATACATTTGAGAAGTGTGCGATCCCAAGGAGTTTAGTGTAAAGATTATTGTCTAACATTAACTCTGATAGTGCGGGAGATTATGTGGATTGATAATGTACAAGCTATGTTTGTACCTTCATAGGTTGTTTATAAACTTCTTGGTTCATCAAGAAACAAACAACTTTTACTATCTCCAAAACCGAAGCCGATTACGCAAGCGCTGAAAAGGCATGAAATTAAGCACTATAGATGAGACAAGCTCTAATCTTTAGACGATACTTCTATGAAAACATTCCCACGACACGCTAAAACAAGAAGAGATTGACTTGACAATATACTCCATGATTAGCTCGTGCATCAAACACTTCATGATACTTCATCATCTCTGCACTATGATGTTTAATGAGGAAACATCTCTTTCGAAATGGAATACTCATTGAATAACTTCGTTGACATTCCATTCCTAACCCTCTCATGACTATTTATATATTTCATTGGAAATATGTAGGTCATCTCATCTCAATTCGTTTTCTTAGTTCAAATCCTTTCGTTTCGTTCCCGAAAACCTCTCATGACTATTTATATATTTCACTGGAAATATTAGAAGTCAACTCATCTCGTACATTCTCGTTGTGCATTCCCGAGAATCACTCATGACTGTCTAATTATTTCACTGGAAATATTGAAGTTATTCCGTATATCTTTCCAATGGCAATTCACTTGTTTCCTTGGAAACCTCTTGAATCATCATTCATAGTTTAGTCTAGTTTCTCTTGTCATGAGAATTTATTAGGTATAAATTCTCTTCTCGTGTCAAAAGGTCTTGCTAAATAAGTAAGACTTTTTTGTCAAAAACTAAAACTGGACAAAAAACTGTCTCAGCAGTGCACGGCACCACTAAAATTAGTGGTACCGTGTATCTAAGACAGCCCATTTTTTTCCTTCATTTCCCTCAATATTTTCATTCAAACAAACCTCTCCTCTCCAAAAATCTGCCATAACCGAAGCCTCAACCCGCAACTCCATCACACATTTGTTAATCAAGATTGAGGCATTGAAATTAAGGATTTTCATTCATTACATCATACTCAACACTAATTGTAAGTCAATTGAATCTAATTTGTTTCTATTTTGATTATAGGGTTTGTTCATAATCACAAAATTGAATTGGGGCTTTTCAAAATTGTTTGTATTATTATACAATTAGGACTAGGATTAGACAATGTAGAACAAATATGATTCTCTAAACATAGGATTTGTATTAACCCACTTATATCATTCACTCTAGGTTCAAATTTTATTATCAAAATTTGAATTAGATTATGTGTCTTTAGTGGAATCATTTCTAGGATACTTGAAAGAGGATTAGAAGTGATTAGCACTTAAGATTTTCAACTTTAAAAATGTTTTGGCGCCAAGTTGACGCATTTGCCAAACACCCCAATTCCATTATTTTTCGAAAAAGTTCACACCACTAGGTTCATGAAATAACTTTTCTTGCATTGTTGATTCAAACTAAAAATGTTTTCGCATGCATGCATGATCTCACAAATATGGGTCGAAATATATAACTAATATGTATTATTCGACATATTTGATTGAGCAAAAGCAAAGTCAGGAGCATTTGGATAATTTCATTAGTATTATAGTAGAGTCGAAATTACTATACCTCCACATGGTTTGCATATAGGCTCACGCTAGAAAAGTCATAATTCGTAACGCAAAATAGATAAACTTATATACTTATGAAATGTTATTTTATTTTATAGGTAACAAAGCCTCGCAATGATTATCAATACACTAAACGATACATTCCTAACCTACTCAATGACCCAAACATTCCATATGAGCAAAAAGCTCGTCTTCAAAGAGTCCAACATCGATATATACACGAAGGGCGTGTAGTCGATGCTCATTTTTTTGCGTTGGATGGCATAGAGGCATGCTTTCCAACAATTGGGTTTGATTGTTTATACACAATAAATGATCAAATTTGTCCACGCTTCATTCTCGAGTTCTATAGTCGTGTCTGAACCTTCAATGACATTAATGGTAATGTCTTCTTAGATTTCTGGATCAAAGACCAAAATATAACGATGTCCATCACCGATCTAGGTAACATTCTCGGTGTTCCATCTTATGGTCAATGTGTCTACATAGAAGACCATTCCTTAGAGTCACTTTACTATAGTATAGAAAGTGAAGGTCCATATCTAACTGAACTTCCCGATATTCAAGCCATTAAACAACACGTGTCAACCCGTCGTGAAGTCCACACGCATCAAAGGAGTGATGGGACAATTTTAAATCTTGATCTAAACTGGATCTATCTTAAGGAAATCCTTCCCGACCTCAGAAGTTGGGAACTTCTTATTCATGAAAATGTCATCAGTCTCACGGGCAATCGGGATCATGTTCCGGCATGTCTAGCCCACATGCTCTTCTGTTTGAGTAACGAGGTTCCTTACAACCTCACATACTATATGGCAAAGAGAATGGCTGGTATCCATTGTCGGTCCGATAAAGTCATGCCATATGGCATGTTACTTACTCGTCTCCATCGGTGGGTCATGGCCCATTTCCCACACCTTGAAACCATCTATTATTCCCTCGTTGATCCCGTCATGTAACCTCTTGGTGGACCACAATGTTGCACAAAGAAACGTAGTGACAAAGGGTTACCACATGGTCGTAAATCCACTTCCGACGCCACTTTCTCATCCTCCTCCTTTCATCATGGGACATCATCTCATCCTCTGGATGAAGACGATGATGACATGAATGAAGAAGGAACTTCTAGTGCTTGTATTCCCTCTCCCGACACATACTTTCGCAATCTTAATACATCCGACTTCAGAACGGCATCCGATCTGACTTCAGAGAGACCAATTTAACTGGTCTCATGCAAAGGCAGACCATTATGATGAATAGACAAGTGTCGATGCACAAGCAAACTATCAAAGGTTTCAAGTCAATTGGAAAGGCAATTAAAGGCATCAGGAACAAGTTGAAGAAATTAGGGAGGTCAAGAAGATAAAAATAATATTTAACTATTACTAAGTAGTACTTAATCTAACTATTCAATGACTTTGATTATGGCTTTATAATATTAACCTTGCATGATCTATTTTTGGTGTGTCTTATCATTTTACCACCCAAAGGTAATTAATCAAGCTTTATTCTTGGTTAACTTTGGTCTCATGATCTTTGCTTATGATCTTTGCTTATTATCTTTATTTTCTTACATGCTATTAGATGATCATGACATGTGCTTAGATTATCTTATGTGCATGTTTCTAGATGATGATTTGCATGCCTAACTAGTAGCCTATTTAGTTGATTAATCACATGATCATGTTTGTTGCTAGTCATGTGTATGGTTATGAAAATATTGTGATTATTCTTGAGTGGATTGAGGTAATGGGATTTGCTGCAAATAGTTCCCCTAGATTACCCATTTAAGTAGCCTAAAACCTGCAGAATTGGAAATTTTTCCACCAGCAGGTCATGGCACCACTAAATGGGGCACGGCACCACTAAATTTAGTGGTACCGTACCCTGAAAACACGAATTTCACTATTCCCTTTTGCTTTTTGACCTATTTTCCCTTAGAATTCTGCAACCTTGAGCTGATCCCTATGATCCCACTATCCTAAACACACAATCCTATCACCAATGCATGCTTGAATGTGGCTATTTAATCTATTATCATGTAACTTCTTAGCTCACAAATCACACATCAATCAAAAACTTCAAAATGTCTTCCACCATAGCCCACATCCCACAAAGCCAAGAAACCAAGGCTTAACATCAAACCATCTAAGGAATTACTCCTTATTGATCTCACACTTGATGATGATAAAGACATTCATACACCATTGAACTCCAAATCAACCTCATCCATCTCAACTCCACTTGCTCCCTCCAAAACCATATCAACTAGGCAAATCTCATCTTCATCATCCACAATTAGGGCAACAACACTTTCCTTAGCACCTAATCCACCTCAACCTTTGGCATTAAAATTTACATTATGACCCACAAGTCCTCTTGATCCTATCCATTCATCACCACCATCTTTGGCATCTCCACCACCACAATCATTAATGGGTCGCCCCATTCTTTACCCACTTGAACCACATAGCCTTAGTTGTGCATGTTGTCATCACAACTGAGACCTTATCTTTCATCGTAGAGATGAACTAGGCCTTATGTTCTACCTTGAACATCTCTTGACACCACCTCAAGGACCCATCATACCACCTCCTCCTCCAACCAATGGCCCAAGCAACTAAACTTTTTATGTTTAGCCATCATCAATAAAAACCTTAGGAACCCTTTTGAGAAGTCAAGAAGCAAATCTTAGGACCTCAATGCCACTTGAGAATGTCACATCTTTATTATAATTGTCTACTAGTCTAACTATTCTAATCATACTTTATGTATGACCTTTTATTAATGAATGCATGGGCTCGTTTTATCTTTTACTTGTGGTTGGATTATTTTCCTTTGTGTTTTTGGTTGGATATTTGTCTTGAATGCTACATGTTAGATATTGTATTTGTGTCATCTAACTTTATTTTGTAGCATCAACCATTGCTCAATTCCTTGGTATGCTCCAAATGAGGGGGAGTATACATCAAGGGGAGCCTTAGTAGTTTTTTTGCCTCGAAAAAAAGGGAGAGAAATGGGATATAAACTCATACTAAAACTTGTCGAAACTAGTTTTTCACATAAAATGAGTTTATGTTTTGTAATCATCAAAAAGGGGGAGATTGTTGATGCAAATAATGTCTAAAAATGTTATTCTCATCTTTCGATATCTCTATGTTTTGATAATAACAAAATGTGAAAACATCTTATGTCAAAATTAACGTAAACAAGTTTTTAGTCGAAATATCCGATTTCTACGTCAATCACTCTAGGTATGAACAAACAAATTTACAACTTGACAAATGATCAAAGAAGTGAATTTGTGTTTTGATCTTCACATTTTTAGCTTGACAAAACTTTCTTTTCAAAAATACATTTTACAAATTATTTTTAAATTATTAAGAAATGTTTTATTTAGGAAAATCATTTCAAAAATTGTTCCTAACAGCTATATTTTACCTAAACCAGCTCCAAACTCCCCCAAATAAACTTTCACCACTAAAGACAAAAATGGGAACGTTTTTGTCTGGCACGGTACCACAGTACCACTAAATTTAGTGGTACCGTGTGATATTTAGTGGTGTCGCCCCCTTAAAACGGTCAAATTTTCAGATTCTATAAATACCACTTCATTTCCTGGATTTTGGCTATCCTTTCACACACATAACTTTCTGGTTTCCTTCCTCTTTTTCTCTATACACTTCTTATATCATTAGTTAGTTTTCTTTCATTAAAGAGTGATTCTTCCATCCATCCAAGAATCATCTACATACCTCTACTAGTCAAGAGAAGAACACAAAGTATCAAGAAGATACAAGGTGTTGGTGTCATAGAGTAGTGCACTTGCATACAAGTTGTCTACTTGATTGTATCTTGATATATATCAAGTGTATTAGTGTTTCTTAGTCATTGTGTTGATCATTGTGATCTTGTTGAGATCTTGGGGATCTCTTAAGTGTTGAGAGATATAGTATTGATCAAGTGGATCAAGAGTAGATTTTGAGGATTGTGTGGATCTTGTGAGGATCGTGTAGATTATGTGAGGATCGTGTTGATCGTGCAGATTGTGTGAGGATCATGTTGATCGTGTTGATTGTGTGAGGATCGTGTAGATTGTGTGAGGATCGTGTTGATCGTGTTGATTGTGTGAGGATCGTGTTGATCATCTGATAAGTTAGGATCGTGTGGATCGTTGTAGATTGGTACTAGCTAAGATTAGTACTCGACATCTAGCTTAGTGTGGGAAAATAACGTAAGCGACGTTGTACGGCATTCTTCGCCTGAAGGGAGTCTTGTTGACATAGTGCTAGAATTCTCGAGTCGGATACTCAGGAAGTGGAGTAGGGCGAAGAAGAGCTTCGTGACTGAACCACTATAAATCTCGTTGTCTTGGTTTTATCTTTCCATCTCTTCTCTTTATTTACTTATTACATATTTGTGTTAATATAGTGTAGTGTTCATATTGGTGTCAATTGATTTCATCTACAATTGAATCTAAGTTTTTCAAAGAGAAATTTTTATAACTAAAGAAAACAAGTTGGTAAACTATTCAACCCCTCTTCTACTTTTCCACCGAAACTTTAGTGTTAATAAGCGTCTCACGGATAGGAATTATATAGCTAGCACAAAAACCCTACCACTAAAAGATTTCCACCCCAAATATGTGAGGTTCGCCTTAAGATCTTTAGGAAAAAGCATTCATTTTTTATGCTTATGAGTATGCCGGTAGTATATAGATTTTAGAACTTGCGTTTGTGATACATTCCGAGGCCGCTAGTGAGACTACATTCGTGTAGTTAGGAATTACAATACGATAAGAGGCATTAGGATAACCCATGTTTTAAACCTATATTATAATTGCGTTGACTTCATTGGTCAAGTGATTTTCCCACACCTTTGCGACATACTCATCTTTAGTTCAGGATACCCCTAGTACACCCCCAGAGCCTACGTTTTTCGCAGTTCTCATGATATTTTGGTGGATTTCGATATATTAATAAAGAACATTGTTTACAATCGATCCCCAAATGTACACCCAAATCGCCTTAGCCTACCTTGTATGCACTTATTTTTTGTGCATTATTGTTATTTGTTAAACCCTTTGTCAATTGTCTAACTGGTTACATGGTTGCTAAGTCGAGTCATAACTTGTAAATATAGTTTTGGGATGATTGGGCCTCATGGATAAAAGTATTAGTCGTTATGGAGTGAAAGGGGAAATCATTACCCCATATATACGTTAACATTTAAAGTACTCCAAATGTACTGATTTTCTTAATTCGGGTCGTTGATTAGTGATGCGTGGGAATCGCAACAGGCTTTACCTCTCGAGGGATCTCGAGAAGCTTACAACCCCCACCAGGCAGTGTACCTGATCGTTGTAGTATAGTATAGTGACAAGTACCGGGGGATTGATCGTTCAGCTTAGGAATAGTGTCGCTAGGATTAGAAAACCTAATTACTAGTTCTAAAGGTGAGGGATGATTATTTTTGTATTTTTATATTTTTATGAAAGCAAGTAAAATCTCGGGTTTTGAAGGAGTGGGCGGAATTAGTTGCTATTCAACTAACCCAAAACTAAGATTCAATCAAAATAAAATAATAAAAATGAAAACAAACTAATTATACTAAGGTTGTGAGCAGTAATTGGAGAAATTGTGTTTACTTAGACTTCACTACTCCCTAGATATCTTTTACACGTTAATTACTTGTTATACTTGTATGGATGACGGATTGTATTCCTTAATACCATTCGTGGGGTGGCATACATAACTCCCCAACTCTATGAGCTCTTATCTCCTCCTACACCATGACCCAGCACAACTATAGGGGTTGTAAACAGTGGCTCATGCATTAAATACAACCAATAAAGACCTAGTACGCCTCGGTTCATGTTTCTTAAGACGTTCAAGCATGTTACCATTTGGAGATCTGCCAGTTTTCTTAAGCCTAACATATAAATCATTCATCCAAGAACAAGAATAAACAAGTAATCAACACATAATCAACATCTAGGTTTCATTAGATCTAAGCAAACACAAGAGAGATCTAGCCTAGCATAATTGAATTGAGACAAGAACAAGATATAAACAACCAACACATAGACATATTGATTGAATTAGAAGAACACTTATCTCAATTACAATGCAAGGTATCAAGGGTTTGGAACCCTTGAAAAACCTGTAAAAGAGGCACCAAATTCGTCTTTAGGGTTTCACCAAAACTTCTCTCTTTTTAATGTAAAAACTAGAAAACTATATATAGGAAAACTGGGCTGACGGCGTCAAGACAAGCATGTGACGCCATCACCTCGCCGCCAAATACTTCCTCGGACGGCCTTGATCTACTTATGACGGCCTATGTGACGTCGTCACCAACCACGGTATTTTATTCTTGGTACTTTGACGCCGTCAGGATGGATTTTGACGCCGTCATCAACTACGGTGTTTTATTCTTGATGTCTGACGCCGTCAGGGTGTAACTCTTGACGCCGTCACCTAGTGTCTTCAGCATGGAAAATTGATACTTTGCCGTTTTCTTCACTTTTATGCTCCAAAAACGTCCAAAATGGCTTCTTTTCCAGAATTCACTCTCCAAACACCTAAAATCACAAAAGGAACGATTTAGGGCAATATTTGATCAAATAAAGTCGGATTCGGGCTTAAATGACCCCCTAAAAACGGATCATTTTTCGCCTCATCATATACCCTTACACTTGAGATTTGCTTGTCCTCAAGCAAATGAGCTTTTATTCTACTCAAAAGACAAATTAGGGGTCATTTAACACTAATATAAAAGTAATTACAACAAATAATCGTTCCACTAAAGACCAATAGACAAGCACGGAGGTCATACACAAGCACCTCACAAATAGTGTTTAGATACTCACATCTCTCGGGTGTAATAAAGTAATATAACATTATGGAAATGGAAGATATCTCTCACTACCTGTCATAGCAAAATAGATTACCATATGCTTGGGAAAGGATCAAACCTCCACCACATGGCGTAAGCACCTAGGATAAACTATCAAAAAGGTCTTTTAAAGGGTTGTAACGTTAGGTATAGGGATATGAATTACACGGTTTTGTTGGATAAAGGAAGTTTTACTGGTGGCGAGTTAACAATCTTGGTTAATTACATGTACAAGATGGCGTTGCTAAGCCAAGACTAGACTCGACTTAAGCTAATAAATGAAAAATAACAAAAACATAAAATGAACATAGAATAAAAACGGGATGGTAGTCCGTATGTTTTTTTTTTTTTTTTTTTTTTTTTTTTTTTTTTTTTTCTTTTTCTTTTTCTTGATTTTTTCGATTTTTTTTTTTTTTTTTTTTTTTTTTTTTTTTTTTTTTTGCATACACTCTTACCCTACCATCCAAAATAATACACCATAGGGGATTGAACGTTCCCCTTACACTTGAATCTTTACACACTTTACATTAAACTAATCTAATGACTCGAATTAAGAAAATCAAAACACTTGGAGCACTTTTAAGATTAACGTACATATGGGGGTAATAAGTGATGTTCTTCCCCATTACTCCATAAAATAAGTACTTACCCATGAGTCCCAATCGTCCCAAAACAATATGTACAAGGATATGACTCGACTTAGCAACCATGTAATCAATTAGAAAGTTAACTTAGGGTTTAACAAATAACAATAATGCACTAAAAATGAGCGCATACACGGAAGGCTAAGGCGATTTGGTTGTACATTTAAGTGGGGTGTAACAAATTCTTCCTTTAAGTAAAATGCTTAAAGTTAGAAATGAAAAGATAGGCTCGGAGGGGTGTACTAGGGGTATCGTGTACTAAAAATGAGTACAACGCTAATGGTGTGGGAAAAATTAGTTGACTTAACTAGCCAAGTAATATGACTTAAATGGTCAAGTAATTATGATACGGGTTTTAACACAAGGGTGATCCTAATGCCTCTTATCATGTAGTAAATCCTACCACACGAATGTAGTCTCACTAGCGGTCTCGGGATGCATCACTAACGCAAGTTCTAGAATCTAAATGCTACCGGTACACTCATAAGCACTAATAGTGAATGCTTTTCCTATCAAATCTAAAGGCGAACCTCACAATTTTGGGTGGAAATTTTTTTTAAATATACGGTTATGTGCTAGTCATACAATCTCCTATCCATGAGACGCTTGCTATGGCTAAAGTTTCACTCCTAAATGTTGTAAAAAATTTTAATTTTGGCGCTAAAATTACACTAACAAGTATTTCTCGTAGTTTTATTACACATCTACTATCAAACAAAACAAACTCAAGCGAAAGTGCATATGTAAGGTATCATCTTTTTACCCTCCCCTTACACTTAAGATGAACATTGTCCCCAATGTTCAAGTAAAGAATGTAAAAGTGAAAAAGTAAAGAGAATGAAATCAAATACTCCCCTGATTCGCTCGGTATGGATTTTAGGTTGGCCAGGTTAAATCTTCTTCCAAGAAAACGAACAATTAAAGCTTCCCTTCCAGAATATAAATCATCTCCTTGTCAAACATAACCTGTAGAACCTGACAAAATAGACAAGACAACCTCGCGTAAAATCGGCGGCATCCTATATAAGTTTCTAAATCCTAGAAAACAAAGTAAGATATAATGCTTGTGGAATGAAGTTCGCAGATCTCCTGGAGATTATAAAACTTAACAATTCACAAAAACCATAGGACTCCGTTAGAAAAACAAAACCGGTAAAATTTCCAGATTTTTGACTCCTGACGCCGTCAAGAGTAAACCCCTGACGCCATCAGAATGGACCTGCAGAAATTCTTATGTTAAGTTTCCGGAAAATTTCTGGAAAAACTTGGTCCTACTTCCTGGAAAATCCTGCAAAACTTCATTATGACTCAATACAAGCATTTGACTCTAACAAATACGAATATACATGTTCATTTAATATTGTGGAGAATCATGATCGGTTTGTTTCTTGAAAACATATTTGGGGTTTCCCCTTACACTTATCTTTTGCAAAAATACTTTTAGGTTGGAGTTAAGACTAGGCCAAACAACATAGTAAAGTATTTCCAAATTTTAATTGAGAAACATGATCAACCAACAATAAAAATAAAACATGCATACGGAAGCAAATAACAATCAAACAAATAAAATCACACAAAGCATGGGTTGCCTCCCAAGAAACGCTTGTTTTTGTTCGAGTCACGAGCCTGACTCTACCCTTATTTAACGGATAAAAGGGAAGTTTTCCCTACACTTAGGATTAGGTGCGGGTGGAAGTAGCGATACACACCCTTAGGGTGAAAGTATGCCACGTGAGAAAATAGTAGTGGATGAATTATATGCTCAAAGGGGTGTGCTCCTATCATCATAACCTTAATAAATTCAATCGGGTTAATGGGTGGATTAAGATTTTCTCCTAGAAAGGGATCATTTTCTATCAACTTCAAGAGATTACAAGTTGGGGATCCATCTTGACCTAATAAACCCGGTTTAAACCCATAATGTGTTTTGTGATCAATCATGAATGGGTGGTGTAAGCATGTAAGGTTATGTTCCACTCCTATATTGGCTTCCTCTCTACAAGGCTTAGAGTCTACTACCTTCAACGTAAAACTACCCGGACTATATGGTTTGATGGGTGGATCGGAACCTATTTCAATTCCTAAATTTTCATCCAAGGATGGAAGATTAGGTAACGGTTTTGGTTGAGGCTCCGGTTCATCAAAACTAGGAACTTCCCTAGAACTAAGAGTAAGGTTATCACTACAAGTGTTCAAACCTGTATCCTCTAGTGGTGCTTGGTCCAAGGGTTCTACCTCAATTGGGGTTCCTATAGTCTCTTCTACTTCTTCCGGGTAAGTCACGGGCGGTGTATGTGCCTCAAATGATGGTAGGACTTGTGAGGTACTTTGTGGGCTTGAATTGTCCACCTCATCCTCCATTGTACCAAGATTACCTATGTGTTTGTTTTGTACTATGGCTTTAGGTGACATCCATACAGGTATCCCTGAGTAATCATCCCCAGACAAACTTCCTGTTTGCTCCTTCAAACTTGTTTTTGATTGATTTGTGATGTTGTTTGTTGGGTTGTCTACTCTATAATAGTATTGGGCACAGTCTTCTAAGGTATCCCATGCTTCTTCAGCACTTAATTCCCTAGGACCCCCATTGGCAAAATCATCAATGCACATTTGGTCACATCGGCTTACACGATAGTAAAAGGTTTCGGTTAGGGATACTAAAGAGAAACTATGATGAGGGAATTTTCGAAGTACAATTTTAAAACGAGTCCATGCATCATATATGGGTTCATCTCGATATTGTTTGAAATTCGAAATGTCAATAGGGTAGAATGGCCTTTGTGGTTGGTGGTATGGTGGATTCGCGTACTCCATAATGGTGAACGGAAGAGTCAATGGAAATTACGAACAAACACACAAAGAAAAAGATAGACTAAAGAAGACCTAAAAAAATAAAAATAAAAATCTTACTAGAAAGGAATCTAGCAAGTAGACCTAATAAAAAGAAATTCTAACCTAGACAATAACTATTCCCCGGCAGCGGCGCCAAAAACTTGATGCGTGGGAATCACAACAGGCTTTACCTCTCGAGGGATCTCGAGAAGCTTACAACCCCCACCAGGCAGTGTACCTGATCGTTGTAGTATAGTATAGTGACAAGTACCGGGGGATTGATCGTTCAGGCTAGGAATAGTGTCGCTAGGATTAGAAAACCTAATTACTAGTTCTAAAGGTGAAGGATGATTATTTTTGTATTTTTATATTTTTATGAAAGCAAGTAAAATCTCGGGTTTTGAAGGAGTGGGCGGAATTAGTTGCTATTCAACTAACCCAAAACTAAGATTCAATCAAAATAAAATAATAAAAATGAAAACAAACTAATTATACTAAGGTTGTGAGCAGTAATTGGAGAAATTGTGTTTACTTAGACTTCACTACTCCCTAGATATCTTTTACACGTTAATTACTTGTTATACTTGTATGGATGACGGATTGTATTCCTTAATACCATTCGTGGGGTGGCATACATAACTCCCCAACTCTATGAGCTCTTATCTCCTCCTACACCATGACCCAGCACAACTATAGGGATTGTAAACAGTGGCTCAGGCATTAAATACAACCAATAAAGACCTAGTACGCCTCAGTTCATGTTTCTTAAGACGTTCAAGCATGTTACCATTTGGAGATCTGCCAGTTTTCTTAAGCCTAACATATAAATCATTCATCCAAGAACAAGAATAAACAAGTAATCAACACATAATCAACATCTAGGTTTCATTAGATCTAAGCAAACACAAGAGAGATCTAGCCTAGCATAATTGAATTGAGACAAGAACAAGATATAAACAACCAACACATAGACATATTGATTGAATTAGAAGAACACTTATCTCAATTACAATGCAAGGTATCAAGGGTTTGGAACCCTTGAAAAACCTGTAAAAGAGGCACCAAATTCGTCTTTAGGGTTTCACCAAAACTTCTCTCTTTTTAATGTAAAAACTAGAAAACTATATATAGGAAAACTGGGCTGACGGCGTCAAGACAAGCATGTGACGCCGTCACCTCGCTGCCAAATACTTCCTCGGACGGCCTTGATCTACTTATGACGGCCTATGTGACGCCGTCACCAACCACGGTATTTTATTCTTGGTACTTTGACGCCGTCAGGATGGATTTTGACGCCGTCATCAACTACGGTGTTTTATTCTTGATGTCTGACGCCGTCAGGGTGTAACTCTTGACGCCGTCACCTAGTGTTTTCAGCATGGAAAATTGATACTTTACCGTTTTCTTCACTTTTATGCTCCAAAAACGTCCAAAATGGCTTCTTTTCCAGAATTCACTCTCCAAACACCTAAAATCACAAAAGGAACGATTTAGGGCAATATTTGATCAAATAAAGTCGAATTCGGGCTTAAATGACCCCCTAAAAACGGATCATTTTTCACCTCATCAATTAGTTATGTAAAAGCTCAAGTGTAGGGAGGATGCAAGATCCCTTTGATGTATTATTTTGGATGGTAGAGCAAGAGTGTATGAAGAAAAAAAAACGAAAAAATGAAAAAAAAATAGAAAAAGAAAAGTAGAAAAAAAACCTTTATGGGCTACCATCCGCATATTATATTTAGGGGTAAATAGTACAATATCCCAGTTGCCCAACGGTTAGGAATATAACTTTTAAGACTCGGCAACTTCAATTATAGATAAACACGTGTCACGTATTTGTATTATGGGTAACTATATCTAGTTGGGCAACCGTAATATGGCAACTGGTTTTTTGGTCATTTTACACATTATACATTATTTTACCAATTGACTTTTCCTAGGATCGTATACGAAAAACAAAATTATACTAAGGAATATAATCCTAAACTTTAAAAACAAACACTCTATCCTGTATCACCATTAACCCCTTATTCCCTCCATATCGATTCACTATTATTTCAATCTCCAATGTTCAATATCCAGTATTATTTAACTTATTCAATCTGTTCCGGTTACTTTTCATGTTTCGTTGCTTCGCACAATGAGTAACTGTTCATGAAACAGTGATCGTGCAAAAAAAAGATTACCAACGATTATTGATTTTATCAATAGAAATGTGGTATAACAGGGTATGTAAAGTGTATTACCAATGATTTAAATCGTTATTGATTATATGTTTATGGTGTTATTCTATTGACCTGATTGACACCAAAAGTATTTGATGTCAAATAATTGAAATGTTATCGTTAGTCGTTATAGTGTGTCAAAGGTTGGCGTTATATTAGTCTGTGTGTTATATAGAAGTTAATTGGATTGTACAATTTTTCGTTGGTTTATAGTTTGTCAATTTTTAACCGTTTATGTGGTTTATGATTTCATTTGTGTTTGGATTGTATTGCATAAGCCCTGATTGTATCCACTTTAGTTGAGACTTGTTGGTTCATAATGTCTAATCACTCATAAGGCGGTTTTATTTGTTTTTTTTTTGGTTCTTAATGTCTCATCACTCATAAGCCCCGATTGTATCCACTTTAGTTGACACTTGTTGATACGCCAGGCCTGAATCAAATAACTTCACAAGCAGTGATATATGTGTAGACAAAACAGTGTATTAAAATGGTCCAATACTAAGTGTTTTTACTTAGGTTCAAATTAGGCATTGAATGATTATTAAATATGCATTTGTATGTATCAGCTGAACTCTTGGTGATAGTGTTTATGGCGCCTGTATACATGTCTGCATACTAAATTTGTTATGTATTGTCGGTTCTGAGTGAGCTTATGTTTTTGTTTTAGGACTATGAAGCGAAACTAATCATTAGAATCAAACTCAACTACTTTTGGTTAATAAATCAGAAATTAGATGCAAAGCGACGGAACTTGTTTAGGAGTACTTGCTTTGGACAATGGCTTGATCTGTTATACTTTGAACATGAAACACACCTAATAGACTACATGGTACGGAAACAACAGCGAGTGGACGACTCTCATTATGATATGCCCTTCATCTATTACCTAGATGGACATACACTGCATTTTGGTCGTACTGAGTTTTGTCTAATTACTGGCTTGCGTTTTGGAAGTGTCAGTTTTGAAGTATACACGTCTGGTGATCTCAAATTCCGTGATAGGGTAGTTTCCTGACAAGCAAGGGTTCATTGTAACCAACTTAGACCTCATTGGTGCATTGAGGATGAAGACCGGTTTCGGAAGCTATCTGATGAAGACGCAATACGGATATCTCTTTTGTTAGTCCTAGAGGTTATCTTTATGGGTCGGTTGTTGACATGTGAAGTTGATGACACATTGATGAGGTTGGTTGAAAATCTAGAAGCTTGGAATGCATTTCCGTGGGGTGAACATATTTGGACTCATTTATATGACCAACTACATAATGTAATGGATAAGCACATGGAAAAACACCTTTTAGGATAGAAGAAAAACCCAACCTATGTTCCGACGTATACTTTGTCTGGCTTTGTATTTGCTTTCCAGGTTTGAAATTATTTTTATCGATGAAATTTTTCATCTCGACATGTTGAAGGCTTGTTAAATTGATATGTTTGTGTTTTACAATTTGTTTAGATTTGGATACTTGAGTCTTTTGAGAGCTGTGAACGTTGGTGGACAAAAAAGCCAAATGTGATTCCTAGAGCGATAGCCTGGTCTAGGAAGTCGATATTCAAAAGAGGTGACCGTTCCACCCTGTTTGAAAAGGTTTATATTTTTATAATTAATTTTTTTTTACCATACAGCAGTCAAATACCTTTAAGGTTACATACGTTATTTGTCCCCATTTATTTGTAGGACTCGACTGCACGTTTGGATCTCAGACCAAATACAACTGAGTATGAGTCTTCATGGTGGATAGATAGCCAAGTTTTTTTTTGCAAAACTACGTTCCCAAGGCTGCAGCCACATCCAAGTACACCCTCGTGGATGCTTATCTGAACAGGTTGGCAAAGGGACACAAACGTGTTGCTGAGTCGTTGAAAGTAAATTCCACGCAACGTAGGCGTAGTAATAGTTCGACAACGAAGAGGCTTAAGGATCGTGTCATGGCTGAGCTGAATGGCGAAGTATTGAAACTTGAGATTATTATTGAGGTTACCTTTTATTCAACATCATATATCAAAAGATTGCAGTCAGTAGTTGATGAAATATACTGGTTAAAAAAAACTTCTTCCCCATCTTACAGGTTATTGCTCGTGACAGAGCTGGCGGATTACAGGTACCTGTTTTTTTGCAACAACCGAGTATATATTCTCAATCTACTTTTTAATGTTGTACAAATATAATTATCCCTAACACTTTGGGTTCATACTGGTGGGAAGAACTGTGTGTATTGTTCCGTTTATTTGGTACTGGTAGCCTAAAACTTACTACTGGTCAGTTACGCTTGGTACTGGTAGGTTACGTTTGGTACTCTTTGCTAGTAAATTGGGTAATACGTTATCCTAGTTTACACAAACATATCTTCAACAGAAACATAACCTTTATTTACTTGATTAAATGAAACATATCTTCAAGAGTTTCACCAGATAGGCGATTACAACTTTTTTATAACAACTGCATATATACTTTCAATACACTTTTAAATGATGTACAAATATAATTATATCACAGGAGAAACTTGATATTCAAGCACATTTTCCAAACACGAGGCCTGAATTTTGTGAATCACTTAACAAAATATACCGCAAAATGATTACGTTGCCTGATTGTGATGAAGAACTTGCTCAGGTATAATACGTTATTTGCAACGCATTTGTCAACCGTCATGTTATTTGTGCGGCATATACAAACCACAATATGTAATCCGCAAAATCATGTTTCAGGAGTATCTTATTCAAGAGGAATTGAGTTTGGCGTTAGCAGAGGAAGAGAGGTTGCAGATACAATTGGATCAGATGTTGGCAGAAGACAACCTAAAAAGACAAGAAGAGGCTAAGAGGTTACGATTGGAAGAAGAAAACATGTTGAAGATGGAGGAGGAGAAGAAGCAAAAAAGAAAAGAGTTTTTGCAATCAGACCACTATCAAAGATATTTGGCTAGTGTACATCCGAGCAAGAGACGACATTATTTGCAACCTGTTTCGGAATCAAATAATGCTAAACGGGTTTGGCAGAGAATAAAAAAACATGGTCCTTGATATGTGTCTAAATACACATATCTTTTATACTGTTTAAACCCACAAAACGACCAAAAACACACAAATGACCATATAAATGTTACAAATATCATTGAAATGTATTTTTATGTGATTCAGGTACAAAAAGATTGAAAACAAGTGAAAAGCATGCAAAGTTCACACAATTGTCATTTTCAGTCCCTAGAGTTTCACAAATTGGCAAAACTAGTCCCCGAAGGTTAAAAATGAAAGAAAAGTCAACTTAAGTCCTTGGGAAACCAAAAATGTTCACTAATGATCCCTGGATGAAAGTTTTCACAATATGGCAACTTTTACCCCTCAAGTTTCAAAATTGGCAAAATTAGTCCCTGGGTATTTAAAAATGGAAATTTATCAAAATATACCCTTGTACTATTCATAACTTACAATTTGGAACTCTTTTGATAACTTTTGGGAAATTACAATTTCACCCCCTCAACTTTGGTGAAATTACATAAATGGTCCCTGAAGGTTTTAAAAATGGAAAATACAACTTTGGTCCTTGTACTAATGTTATATTGCAGGTTTAGCCCCTTGACGGAAGTTTGAAAAGTTGGCAAACAAAGCCCCTCAAAAATTCAGCTTTGACACTTTTAGTCCTTGGGCTAAAATAAACACAAAACTAAACCGGACCCTCTTTACTACTAAAACCAACAAATCCAAATCCCTTAAATCCAAATAACAAACCCAGTCCACCCTAAGCCCAACACCAATACCCGGCCCAATTTTGTAAATAAATAAATCCCGGGGTCAAACCCCGGTCAAACCCACCTTATCTCCTTCCTTTTCCCTCCCTCACTCACTGTAAACCAAACCACCATCAATACCACTTCTCACCCACAATTTTCACTACCACCTCACTCCCTATTACTCCCCAGCTGTCTCTTACACCCCTACAACCCACCATGGTGTATTTAATGCAAAATTTCGGCTACAAGCAACCTCGATAACTTTTGGCGCCAAAAGTATATTTAAAGGCTAGGATGAGTTACAGTTAATCAATGGCCAAGATTGCAAGTGGGATTTGACCAGGAAGATGGTGGGAACTCAGAGATGCTATAAAAGGTGAAGAAGAAATAAGGAGAAGGCACCTTTGGATTAGCCTAGGTCACGTAGCTTAATTAACTTTACTGCATTCTTAGTTAAATGTCTTTTATTCCTTTCAAATGTTAAATTTATCTTTTTCATAGTGTAATGAAACTTTAATTTCAGTTTAATTTCAAGTTACCTTTCAAATTCATGTTTTAGCCTAATTATCCATTTAAATTTCGAGTCTTTTAATTTGTTGTTTATAGTTGATTATTTGGACTCATATAAGTCACATAAGCTCCTGACAAAGCCTATGAGCTTTTAGAAACCAATAACTCAGCTTAATCTTTAAAAATCAAAAAAATAGATAAAAAAAATGAGAAAAACAATGAAAAATAAAAAAGATGGTGTTCATGGTGGAATCTGTGAGGAGGAAGGTAAATACTGGAATGCTTTGTGATGTATTGTTCTTGTATGATGTATGCATCATAGGTTCTGGGTTCTTGGTCTTTGTTTCTTATGGTTCTCAGCATGATTCACTTGTAAGTCCCTTTTTATCCTTTTTGTCATTTTATTGTTCCACTGTTTAATCTGCTGTTATTTTCATGTTTTCTTGTTATATTGTTGTTAGTTAATAAAGTTATAGCTTAGTCTAGGTTGTTTATGTTTTGGAATTTAATTGTGGCTTGAAATGAAAATTTGGTAGTCAATATTCCTATTTTTGATAATCATAAGCTTAGGCAGTTTGGCCACTTGTTTAGGCTGAAAAGGGTTTTATTCGACACATAAATACCTCTGGATTTGATAAAATGGGATTACACAGTCAATTGTAGTGAAAAGCTTCATTAGACTCCATTTAAGGGTTGTTTGGATTTATGGGTAAAAGTGTGTTATAGGTTGTATTGGGTGTTGTTCTTGTTTGATGTGAACCCAAAAATGACCTAAGTAATTCACTGGAACCTTAATCAAAGAGTTTAGCATGGTAGAAAGTCAATGTGACACTTGACAGTCTCATTACGAGAACTTTGAGATTGATAGAACCTAGAATCCTGCATATGTGTTTAATTATTGTTAATCTTTGTTAGTTTCATGTTCTTGTTGTTTAATATATCATGTTTAGGCCTTAAATTCATATCAAAGTTCATGAAAGTCAACTTTGATCATAAAATTAAAAAGTCAAATTTTAGTTTTTCAGGGTTTTTAAATTAAAAGGTTATTTTCCTGTGGCTTTGTAATTTGGTTTTAGGATTTGTGCTTTTAACATGTTTTAGTTTTGTTGCTAGTATTGTCATTTATATTTTTGTTAATTTTTAGTTTGAATGTTTAAGTGCTTAATTCTTAGCTTATTTACACCTGTTTTTGCCCTGTATCAGGTTCACAAGTTCAATTTCACAAGCTTGTAGCTTGTTGAATATTGGACTTGTGCCTGTGTTTATTGTTGTTAAGTGATGCCTTTGTGGCATGTTGTTTATGTGTCTGCTTGTTTTTTAGTTTCTAGCTTATTTAGATAGCTTATCACACCCATTTTGTTTGTTCAATCTTACTCCCTTCACTAAAGCAAACAGTGAAGGTGAGTAGTTTTTCATAAGCCCATAAAAATCTCCTCACTGAGCTTGAGCTTGTGGTCTTTGGCTTTTCACAAAGCCAAACTACCGAACTCAATGTCTCAGTTCTTGTTGAGCTATTACAAGCTTATTTGATAAGTTAATAGGAGCTTGATTGTGTGCCCACTCACAACAACTGCCTTAGTAATCAGGAAATTTACACCATTTCCACAAGCTCCTAATAAGCTCATTAGTGGTCAAAAGCTTGTGTGGTTTAGCTTTATGTGAAGCTCATCCACCAAACTCTTTGATCCTGCTCTTAAATTTTAGCTTGCAGCTTATTCAATAGGGCTGCAAGTAGCTTTTGACTTGTCCCATTTTGTTGAGTATGCTGGTCACTCAGTATACTCATGCTACTTCATAAGCTCACAAAAAGCTTATCTGTTGGACTTAGCTTGTGATATTTGATTCTTTTAGAAGCTTATCCACTAGTCTTTAAGTTCCAACTCTTAAATTCCAACCTTGCAGCTTATTAATAAGGGCTGCAAGCAGCTTTTTGTGTGTCCCATTTGACTATGTATACTGGGAACCCAGTATACTTAGGCATTTGAAGGCTTTTTCAATGGCTTCTCAAAAGCTCAGCTGTGGACCCCACAGCTTAAGCTTAGGCTTTTTGGAAAGCCTACCAACACATCTTGCTGCCTCAATTTCTACTTTGGCTTTTAAAGCTTATTTACTGAGCTTAAATTGCCACTATAAAAGGTTGCAGGGGTGTTTGGGACTGCAGTGTATTGGGATTAGCTTATTGGATTCTTTGAGCTTATTGGCCTATCCCAGTACATTTGCTTGTTCATAATTGTCCATAACACATGTACAAATATATTTTTACCTTTGTTTTACACTATACAGCTTTTTACAAGCTTATTCCAAGCTTAATATTCCACTGTGAGCCCATAAGCTCAACTGAATGAGTATTAAGCCCATGAATCTGCTTATTTCTTTGATTTTAAAGTTTTATTTTCATTATACTTGTACATTTACAGTTGTTAATCAGTTTCATAAAAAGAAAAAGCTAAAAACAAATTTGAAGCTAAGTGATAGCTTCTATTTAGAAGCTTTATGGCTTATTTGCTTATTTTGTCAAACTGAGTGAAAAATAAGCTCACTCAAAGCTTATTTGTAAAATATAATAAGTTTTCATTCATTAAAGTTATTTGTAATTAGTTGTTAAATAGATTTGTAAAGTAAAAAATAAAAAAAATAAAATTAATCCAAAAAATGGGGTGTGCGTGGATTCGAACCTGGGTTATCTGGATAGTATACATGCTTAGTCACACACCCCCTTCCACTTGCTCTGGGGCACCAGTTCCGTAAGCCTCTTCACAATCAATGTACTTAACATAGTTTTGGTACATTTGGCTTATTTGGACTGTTTTGCTTATTCCAGCTTATTGAAATAAGTTGATGGCCCCAACTTATTTTTCCTAGCTTATTCATCAGTAAATATACTTTCTGCAATTTTTTCACATTTTTTACTATTCATTTGATAGTTTTTAGATTTAATTTTAATTAAATTAGTTTAAATGAAAAAGCCAAAAATAAATTAGTTTTAGTATTTAATTTTTATCCTAGATAATTTTTTATAATTTTTCTAACTTTTATAAGTTATTAAGCATATGTAAAAATTACTTTTGCAATTTTCACTTTTAATTTTCTAAATTTTAGATTTAAATTAGTATATTTAGCTTTTAATTAACAATTAAGTAATTAAATAAGAAATAGCTTAAAAATAAATTGTAAAAATAATTTTATAATTTTTAGGATTCATGTGATGGTTAATTAGATTTAAAAAAATCTTCTTAATTGTTTAAGTCTTTTTAGTATGTGTAATAATTTAAATCAGTTTAAAATAGTTAATTAATATATAAATAGTTTTTAATTAATAGTAATTACATAAATACTTGTAAAAATCATTTTAATTCATAATTAATTTTCTTATATTATTAGGATCACAAAAATATAAATTTCACATTTGTGGGGTTTGTATTGATCAGTTTTCAGTTTTATTTTGGTACGTAGACGTTTATTTAAACGTAAATGTACGCGTTTTAGGTTTTTAGGTTTTCTTAACATTTAAATAAATTTGTAATTATAAATAAATATTTTAAGTTTGTTTAATTTGCATTTAAGCCACTAAGGCATGCAAATCCGTCTTTTGTTATAAATTCCCCATTTGTTTTTGTACGTTTACGTTTATTTAAATTTAAACGTACGTTTGTATATCCTTTTACATTTATAGGGTTTCTGATTGTACATTTTTACTGATATAGCTGTAACAGAGCTATTACTATTCATTCCTAGTGTTAGTCAGTCAGATTCCTGTTTCTATATTTAATTTCACCAGAATACACATTCGTTGTATTACAGATTTCACAACTCGTTGGGACATAACGACCTAGGAACATTCTATACTCCTTGGATCATAATTGCATTTCCTCCCAGGCTGTTTGACTTATAGTATTGACCATTCACAAGTGGTTGAGAAATAAAGTTAGTTGGTTTGGGAGGAATCAGTCCTAACGTTACTCACCCAGCTATTATTGAATTGCTTACAAGAGTTCAACCTTGGGATGAGGCATTGGCATGTAGAAAATTTAGTTGACATTTTCTTTTGTTACCTCTTTGACCTTGTATCTTATAAAGTCATTAACGTTTGTAGCATCTATCTCGATGGTTCCATACTGTGGAAAATGTCTGGCTTATCGATGAAATTGAAATATTCCTGGGTCAACCGCCATACACTCAGGCGTGTAAATTTCCATGGTCCGATGACTACACCGTTGACCGAAATTTCTGGCTACGCTTAGTATGCTTAGACCCAACTAGAAAAGGTTGGCTAACTGAGCAGGTGAGCATACAATTGATATTGTAACTCATTTGTTATGTATAAAATTTGCCTCTCACCCTTTCTCAAAATTTGCAGCACATAGACTTGTAGGTTGACTACATGTGGCATGTGAGACCTAATAATGCAAACTGGGCGATGGTTAGTTGTTACTTTTTACAGATTCTTCGTCAAAACGGCACGCCATCGTTTTATGCAGATGGGCAGAGGTATCCCTGTCCATGGAGCGATGTTGATCAGGTAATATGTTTACAGCCTTACGCTTAAATACAAGCTTTATTATTCCAACTTACCAAATCGGTCACTTTATACTTCACTAATTTCATTTGGTTGGTTTGAGATGTACTGCTTATTCATGAATACCGCTGAATCATTAGCTATATATTGTTTATATGTTGTTCTCCCTCAATCCAATGCCGGTTAAACAGTAACACTTTAAAAAATGTCCAATACGACTAGCCAGATTTAGATTTGTAGGAATTATAATAAAGAATATTATAAGCATGTATTTTTTGGACATACTTTTCCCGCCTAATGTATGTCCAATTTGTTTATACTCAAGGTTTATATTCCGATCAATGAAACGGACAAACACTGGTGTCTTGCCCATTTTCATATACCATCTGGCGTGGTAACATTCTATGATAGCGGCGACACATTTGACTACAACAACCGTGGCTGGTATATCCTTGTTAGGAAGTGCTTACAGGTACGTTGTTTGTATACACAAATCAGGTGATTAACCTTTTTATTTTCCACAACCGTGTACCAGTGTGCAACATATGCTTTTAAGTATACATTTGTAGTTAATTGGTGCTAAACAGTGTTAGAAATGAAGCTGAGCGATATTTACGTGAATTGGAGTAGACAACTAGAATGCATAAAGTGCAGGGACTACTAATGTAATATTGTAAAAGTTGTCTTATGTAAGGCCTATAAATACCCCTCAAGGCTTCACTTGAGGGGTGTGGGTGTGCAACAAAATTTATAATAATAAAAACATCTTTGTTTCACCTCACCTTCTCTCTACTTTCTCTCTCTAGAATAATGGCATATTTTGATCAACCTCGTCCTCCAGAAGGTGATTCTTGGGTTCTACAATATATATATATATATATATATATATATATATATATATATATATATATATATATATATATATATATATATATATATATGAAGGATATCCATAATCACAAACACGTATGGTTACTTGTGGTTTGGTTCGAATTAAAAGAGAAGAAGAGTGTTTAGAGAGAGAAGTAGAGAGTGGGAGTTCTAGAGAGAGAAAGTGAGAGAAAAATGAATAGTATGATTAGAAGCTCCAACCCTTTCCCTTGGGTGGGAAAGGGTATTTATAGCTTTACATAAAACGCTCTCCTACGAGCTGTGGATCAGGTGTACAGTGGGTAAAGACCTGTCCGTCCTCCACGGTGTTACTTAAACTAAACTAGGTACTAACTAAATATTAATAAGACTACGAGCTATGTAATGCTAATCTCTACTTGGTTCTCAACAACTTCACCCATGTAAACCGAGAATAGTCGATAACTATCACAAGAACATACTTCTTCCCATTAATACTTTGCATTTTCATTTGTTCGCATAGATCCATGTGAAGGGTGTGAAGAACTTCCATGATGTTATTGACAGTTTTGGGTTTGTGTGTATGCTTCGTGCATTTGCTCAGTTGAGAAGCCGAACAAAGATGATCTTCTTCATACTTTGATCTAGGCAGACTACATACAAAATCCTTGCAAGCAAGATCATTGATGGTACCAAAGTTCAAGTGATTTGAACGTTGGTGCCATAGCCACGATTTGTTCTTTGAGACCATAGACTGCAAGCAAGAAGGAGAAGCCCGCATCATGTCTTCAAATGGAGATGGTGTACAGGTTAGTGCCACGACTGATTTTAAGAAGATCAACACCATTCAATTTTTCTGAAGAAGCATGAATGTTTACTGACATCAACTTCTAGATCCGAACAACAGAATTGACCGACCAGAAACAAATTATGACAAAGTCCTTTGACATAGAATACCTTGGAGATTACACTGTCACCAAACTACATAATCACCTTAACCCATAATTGCCCCAAAAAAATGGTCGTTCCTGAATTTTAACTGTCCCGATAAACAAATTCACGAAATTCTTGAGCTGTGAGCGATCCCCATTCATATGTTATGAGCAGCCTGAGTCCAAATGTCAAAGGACGATCTATACGACCAGCATTTGAAACTAGATGAAAGAAGAGAGTTTGGAGTGCCGGATCCCCAATTTAAGTTGGGTTCCAGTTGGTTAGAGCAAACAAATTCTGGATCAACTGAGACCTTAGGTTCATTTGTTTCAATGGTGGAAGTTTCACTAGTCGAAGTAATGGGCCTAGTTAACGGACATTGAGTCACCAAAGGGAAAGTTCTACCAGATGGCTTCCTTTCCTTAATAGGCACTACTTTAGAGTAAGATATCCTAGTTAAAGGGCATTGTTCTCCTAAAGTGAATTTCCTTCCAGTGGGCTTCCATTGATAACCAACATTGGCAAATCATTTTCCTGTTGCTTTCCAAATTTGCTTAATTTGTTTAGCTCTCCAAACTTTCTTAACTCGGGGTTTGTTAAACAACTTCAGAAATTTCTCAACACATTTATCATGATTACTCGAGATTAAGCATTTATTACATGTTTTGCAAAGTGAATTAGGATTTGAATTATGGTTCCTTTTGTTCAACTCAGACTTATAGTTCCTCATGTGGTCTTCTACTTTTGTCTTAGGAACACTTTTAGCTAGAGAAGTCCTATACTCCTTCATACTACTCCTAGGTTTTGATTTGCTAGCATTAGTGGCACTATTAACTCCTGTAGAAGGAGTGATGGGAACCTTAGTCTTTTTCACTTCTAGTTACTGAACATGTTTTGATGTGTTGGGATCTGAAGTTTCCAAACGTTCAGCAAAGGTAACATGCTTGTTTGTTGATTTAGAGGATGAAGCAAATGACCTATCTTGCTTGCTATCAATCTTAGGACATGTACCAATAGCATATTCTAAGAGTTCCCGAGATCTATTAGTGAGAAAGCAGGCACCTACAATAGCATCATCAAGTGGTTTTGCTATCCTATCCTCTTCAATGATTTCACGAAGCAAGTCAAGGCACTCCTTAAGATGTTTAAGATAGTCACTATGAACTAACTTATTATTCCTAAGAGGAAGAGAAATATTCACAGCATAAATTGCGTACTTCTTACAAGCAGAAACCTTTTGAACAACATTATCACAAGTGATGATTGGCATTTTCCCATTCACCCGAGTCTTTAGATTCTCAATCTCGTTAAGCAAAGAAATTATCTTTTCATTGTTTTTATCACGTGTGATCTTAATTGAATCATATAACTCTTTGTAATGTTGTTTAACTTTTGAATTTTCAGCACGAAACCAATCATTTTCATGTTGCAATTTATTGATGGAATCTTGAAATTGAAAAGTTTGAGAATCTATAGACTGTGGTTTTTGGGTGCCAATCACATCACTGTTGTTTGACTTAAATTGGGCAATTTGAACCCTCAGTTTCCGAATCGTGTTAGTGTGAGCTTGAATCTTTTCATCACGTTTGGCTAATTCAAAATATGCATCAAATTCAGGAGCATCCGAAGATGTCTTGGCATTTGAGATTTTAAATCTTTCTTCTAAATGTTGATACTTTAATTGCAAATTAAGATTATCAACCTCTAGTTTTGACAAATGTCTGACCATGTTATCATGGTCATCGTTTTGAATTTTCTCACGCAATTTTAAATTCTCCCCCTCAAGCTCAACAACACGATTCTGGAAAATGTTCAATGCAATAGACATCTCATGAAATTGGCAGGCAGATAATGCAGAATCAGTAGCAGTATAAAATACATCCTGTGCAATACATTTAGCAATCAAATTCTCATTCATGATGAGAATATTTTTCCTCTCAATTTCACTGCATTTAAGATCAATTGCAATTTGTTTTCCCTCATTCTCCACATTTTTAAAAACATCTTTCATTTTATTCACTTCAATTTTAAGAGATTCTTGCAGGCTCTCAAAGTGTTCTTTGATTAGTTTAAAAAATGGGATAACTTCCGTTAGGTAACACTCTTTTGTAAGCTCAAAACCCCTTTCACCCTCAGTAATTCCCGTTGGTGTAATTCTCTTTTTACAAGTTTTATCAAAGTCGGAAAACATTTGATATAATACATATATGCTAATAAGAGTCTTACATTGTGTGGGAAGTGATAACTAAACTAAGTGCATAGGTGTATTGGGGGGATACACCGTTGGAGCAGCAACCTTAAGAGAGGTTTTGGCCTTAAGTTCTTCAGCTTTCATTTTTTCCCTGTCTAGGGACCAAAAAACTTGCTCAGGTGTTACCTTAGATTGGGGTGCAAAAACAGTCAATCGATTCTGTTCATAGTAATTATGTGGTTTGACATTGACACGTTTTTTAATGCACTTTGGATCCTTCATTTTGATATCAAATCTCTCTCTATTGGCAGACTCACTATCATCCATTTCTTTATCAGACCAATTATTTGGAGGGGCATGATTGGGTGTAAGCATAACCTATGGCATCATACAGTGCAGGTTGAGAGGCACTAACGCTCTTAAGGAAGTTTGTTTTAGGCATACCTAAATCCTTATCACTATGCTTATCCCACAGTTTAATGTGCTTTTCCATCATTTGAGTTGTTTGACAGGTTTGGCCTTGGATGTACAACTTGTTTTCAAGTTTGTTTTTCAACTGCTTAAGGTTGGAAAATTCATTTAATAGTTTAGTTTCTTTTTCTTGAAATTCACATTTTAGAACACTTAAACTCTCATGAATTTCCTGTTTTTCCTTAACAGCACGATCAAGTTGATTCTGAACAGATTTTATTTCTTGTTTTAATGTTTCTTCCTTTAAATTATGTTCAGTTATATATGCCTTCATTTCCCAATCCATCTTTTGCTCACGTTCGGTAAGCTCATATTTTGCACGTCGTTCATAACACATTACTTGATCCTTAAGAAAATTAATCCTAGTGGTCAGAGTGTCATCAGGTGCAACAACAGTGTACTCATCTAATTCACACACATTATCATCAACAGAGGATGCATCACTTGATACAACAAATTTGGCGTTGTGCTTTACATATTGTTCATATGGGAGAACATTGCTATTTCCCATATTAGCAATATCTAATTCTGCAACGTTTGTTTGTTGTACTTCGTCAAGAATCCTTTGTTCATGCATCATATCATTATTAACAACAGAAGACGCACTACAAGGTACAACAAACGCTTCGTTGTGTTTCACATATTGTTCACATGGGAAAACATTGCTATTTCCCATATTAGTATTATCTGAAACAATAACGTTTGTTAGTTGAACTTTGTTAGGAATCTTTTGTTCATCAACCATGTCATAAAGTTTAAGTACCTCAGCTATGACTGAATCTGAAATGTTTGACATGTTGCAAACTGAAACGGGATTTTACAACTCTCGTAACTTAAACCGAGAAATCGATTCTTTCCCAGAATTTTACTAAAGTCAACAAAAGAAACCGTGAAAACACCAAAGATTGGAGTTGAACTTGATGATCAATTGATGGACTTAATGATTAGTTGATGGACTAGGTTATATGTTGTTTAGTTGTGATCTTGGTTCGGTTGGTGCAAGTTTGGTCTCGAAAATTTGGTGAAAATTTGGTCAAAAAACTTAAAAACTCAATAACTTCACTTTGGAGATGATTTAGGCCTCGAAAAATTCGTTTCACGACTTTGTCATGAAATCTCACAATATTCAGCCTGTTCCGGACGTTTTGACAGCTAATTCGCTGAAAACGGAGTTACGGTTCAAAAGTGATGGTCGTTTGAAGTTTTGACGTAAAAAGTCAACTTTGGTCAAACTGAAACTTTAGCAAATCGCTAGAAGAGGTAAACGCTAGTTGGAGGTAATCGCAATCTGAAGGTAAACGCTAACGGGAGTTAATCGCTAATTGAACTAAACGCTAAAATGAGCAAACCGCAAGAAGAGGTAAATGCTAAACGAAGTAATCGCAGACAACTTTAATCGCAGGCGTAAACCACAAAAACTTAAACCGCAGGAGCAAACCGCAAATAATAAATCGCAAGTCACAACAGTCCAAAACAGTCACTATCTTGCGTTTTGTCCTTATACCCAAAATAGTACTCGCAACCTAGCAAACAACAATATTTAGTAGCAAACCGCAACCAGGAAAATGAAACAGAATAGCAAACCGCAGTCAAGCAAACGACCCAAAATCAATCACAACTTCAAACTAACGTATGATATAGCTTAACCAACTGATAAACTATGTAGTTCTAACACCACTAATCACAAAAGTACACCCTTAACACATCATATTACACTAGAAAGATCAAACCAAGATGTTTTTCAAGAAAACTCTTCTAACTAATAAAAACCACAAAAACCACACCAAATCAGAATATCCAAGGCCCTAAGATGAAACCTTGGCTCTTGATACCAATTGAAGGATATCCATAATCACAAACATGTATGGTTACTTGTGGTTTGGTTCAAATTAAAAGAGAAGAAGAGTGTTTAGAGAGAGAAGTAGAGAGTGGGAGTTCTAGAGAGAGAAAGTGAGAGAAAAATGAGTAGTATGATTAGAAGCTCCAACCCTTTCCCTTGGGTGGGAAAGGGTATTTATAGTTTTACATAAAACGCTCTCCTACGAGCTGTGGATCGGGTGTACAGTGGGTAAAGACCCGTCCGTCCTCCACGGTGTTCTTAAACTAAACTACGTACTAACTAAATATTAATAAGACTACGAGCTATGTAATGCTAATCTCTACTCGGGGTGACCGAGCCTTTCATGTGAATATTTATATTCCTAATATATATATATATATATATATATATATATATATATATATATATATATATATATATATATATATATATATATATATATATATATATATATATATATATATTACCTCCACACTTAAGATTTATAGTGTGGTTTAAAACAAAGTTTTAATATAAGTGAAAAAGGAAATAAAACAAATAAAACGGGTTGCCTCCCGCTAAGCGCTAATTTCAGAGTCTATAGCTCTACTCATGTGATTAGTTTGTTTTAGTCAATTGGAAAGAATGGTGTTGATTCTTCCCTTCTATCGTTGAAACTTTCTTCCTCATTAGGTAGTTTAAGCCTGTGACCATTGACTATAAAACTTTTATCGTCACGTCCATATAATACAACATATCCGGATGGATACTGGTGTTTCACAGTATAAGGTCCAACCCAGCGGCTTGTAAGTTTTGGTTGTTTGATTTTGAATTTTGATTGAAAAAGTAGGACTTTATCTCCTTTCTTGAATTCTTTTCTCATTTTTAATTTCTGATCATGCCAAACTTTTGTTTTTTCTTTAAAAAGACGAGAGTTTTCATAAGCATAAAAGCGTAGTTCGTCTAATTCATGAAGTTGAAACATCCGTTTTTCACCGGATGCTATAAGATCTAGGTTACAATTTTTAAGTGCCCAGTATGCACGGTGTTCTAATTCAAATGGTAGGTGGCATGCTTTACCATATATGAGTTTGTATGGTGTTGTTCCAGTTGGAGTTTTATAAGCAGTTCTGAATGCCCATAAAGCATCATCTAATTTCCTTGACCAAATAGCTGGATTTTCTTTAACTATTTTTTCAAGTATTCTTTTAAGAGCTCTGTTAGTATTTTCAACTTGACCACTAGTTAGAGGGTGATATGATGTAGAGAACTGATGGTTAACTCCATATCTTTTCATAGTTTTTTCCATTAATTTACTGCAAAAATGAGTTCCTCTGTCGCTAATTAGAGCTTTAGGTATTCCAAATCGACAGAATAGTTTATTAAGAAATGTTATAACAACTTTGGCATCATTAGTTTGAAGAGCTTAGGATTCTGCCCATTTTAAGACATTGTCAACAGCGACTAGGATATATTCGAATTTCATAGGCATTTCATCTCTTTTAGAAATGTTTCCAGTTTTCTGACATGATTCGCAAAGGCGAACTAGAGTATGTGCTTCTTTTAGAATTGTTGGCCAATAGAATCCAGATTCGAATACTTTTTTAGCGGTAGCGTTAGCACCATAATGTCCACCGGTGGGTCCATGGTGACATTTATCAAGAATAGCACGAGTTTCAGGTCCAGATACACATCTACGGATTATTCCGTCAGGACAGATTTTGAATAAGTATGGTTCATCCCAAAAATACTTTTTTATATCTGAGAAGAATTTTCTTTTCTCTTGGTGAGTCATTCCTTTTCTTAGTATGTCCCCCGCCAGATAGTTTGCAACGTCTGCGAACCAAGGCGTGTCTGGAGAACTAATTGAATTAAGGGTTTCGTCTGGAAAATTATCATTTATTTCAATTTCTATTTCTTCATCCTCATGTTCTAAACGAGACAAATGATCGGCGGCTACGTTTTCAACACCTTTCTTGTCTTTGATTTCTGTATCGAATTCTTGCAAAAGCAGAATCCAACGAATAAGACGTAGTTTAGCATCTTGCTTTTTAAACAGATATCTGAGAACGGCATAATCTGTATAGACCAAAGTTTTGGATAGAACTAGATATGCTTAAAATTTATCGAATGCAAACACAACAGCCATGAGTTCTTTTTCAGTAACCGTGTAGTTTTGTTGAGCAGCGTTGAGTGTTTTGCTAGCAAAGTAGATAGGATGGAAATGTCTACCATCTTTCTGTCCTAAGACAGCTCCGCGGCAAAATCGCTTGCATCGCACATTAATTCAAATGGTAAGTTCCAATTTGGACTTATTATAATCGGCGTACATGTGAGTTTCTCTTTGAGAGTTTCGAAAGCTTTTTGACATTCGTCATCGAATTCAAAGGTAATATCCTTTTCTAGAAGTTTAGTTAAAGGTCAAGCGATTTTTGAGAAATCTTTAATAAATCGTCGATAGAATCCGGCATGTCCTAAAAAGCTTCTAATGCCTTTCACATTAGTAGGTGGTGGAAGTTTCGAGATTACATCAACTTTTGCTTTGTCAACTTCAAGTCCTGCTTGATGAGGCGAAAAATGATCCGTTTTTAGGGGGTCATTTAAGCCCGGAATTGAATGTATTTGATCAAATATTGCCCTAAATCGTTCCTTTTGTGATTTTAGGTACTTTTGAAGTGAATTCTGGAAAAGGAAACATTTCTGACTTTTTTGGAGCATAAAAGTAAAGAAAATGGCAAAGTCTTAATTTTCCTTGTTGGGAACAGTACTTGACGTCGTCACAAAGTTCTTCATGACGGCGTCAATAGTAAAACAAGAGGTGAAGTGGAATAGAGTCTGTGACTATCCAGAGAGTTTTTACACTAGGGGCATGACGGCGTCACCATAGGCCGTCATGGTCCCATTACACGTGACGGCCCAGAGAAAATTGCACTTGACGGCGTCAGATCTGGATCTAGGCAATCCGATATTATTATGGGCGGCGAGTTGACGGCGTCAGATTTTTCTTCTTGACGAGGTCACGATAGAAAATCTATATATAGTTTTGTAATTTTCATTCATTAAAAGAGGACAAGTAGAGGGATAACTTGGAGAAACCCTAGCACGATTTTCACTGTATTTTCAAGGGTTTTTACCCTTTGAAACCTTTCATGTTCAATTAAGATAAGTATCCTTTCAGTTCATTCAATATGTCTATGTGTTGTTTGAATATATCTTACGCTTGTCTTGATTTTAACATACTAGGCTAGATCTTTTGTGTGTTTGGTTAGATGTAGTGAAACCTAGATGTTGATTATGGGTTGATTGTTTATTTATAATTGTTACGGATGAATGATTTCGATGTTAGGCTTAAGAAAACTGGCAGAATTCCATAGGGTAACATGCTTGAACGTCTTAAGAAACATGAACCAATGCGTACTAGGTTTTCATGGTTGTGTTTAATGCATGAGCGAATTCTATTGATCCCATGTTAGGAGCTTCTTGCAGGCTCGACATAGGAGTGAAGTAGGAGCTTATAGAGTTGGGGAAATACGTACACCACCCCACGAATGGTATTAAGGAATATAATCCGTCATCCACGCAATTGTAACAAACTATCAACCTGTAAAAGATATCTAGGGAGTAATGAAATCTAAGTAAACACAATTTTCCCATTTATTGTTCACACCACATTAGTAATTATCTTTATTTTTATTTTTGTTATTTTATTTTGATTGCATCTTTAGTTATTGGTTAGCTGACTAGCAACTAATTCCGCCCACTCTTCCAAAAACCCGAGATTTTTATTGTTTTTATAAAAATATAAAAATACAAAAAGAATCATCCCTCACCTCTAGACCTAGTTTTTAGGGTTTCTAATCCTAGCGACACTATTCCTGAGTTGAACGATCAATCCCCCGGTACTTGTCACTATACTATACTACAACGATCAGGTACACTGCCTGGTGGGGGTTTTAAGCTTCTCGAGATCCCTCGAGAGGTAAAGCCTAGTGCAATTCCCACACATCAAGTTTTTGGCGCCGCAGCCCGGGGAATAGTTATTGTCTAGGTTAGGATTTCTTTTTATTAGGTCTACTTGCTAGATTCCTTTCTAGTAAGATTTTATTTTAATTTTAGGTTTTCTTTAGTCTATCTTTTTCTTTGTGCCCTTTGTTTGTAAAACCATTTTCACTTGTCACTATGGCAGATGAAATTCCATTTAGATCACTGACAATAGAGGAACAACTATATTTCACTAATAGATTTGCTTCCTATCATTCCAATGATTTTTTACGTGATCTTTATGACATCCAAGAGGATTTGGGGGTAAATTTAGATGGGTTTGATGAATTATATGCATGTGTGATTTCTATTAGTCGATCATTATCAGGATTGATTCCTTTTAGTCAGACCTGTTGGATGAATTTTGAGAAAAGCTTCCTAACCATGACCCATAAGCTCGATGAATTAGTGGATTCGTTTGAGCAATATGACCTAGTTTCTAAGAACTTGAACTTAGAATCAAACCAAGATTATGAGATGGTTAGTGTTGAACTACCTAGTTGCATGAGCGGGATAGATTTCACCAAAACATACGACACACATGAGGTTAGAGTTGAGCCACCTAGTTGCATATCATGGTTAGGCACTACCATAATACAAGATGAACACATAGGTGATATTGATGTGATGGAAGAGATAGTAGAAAACCCAAGCCCACTAAGTACCCCACAAGTCCTACCATCATTTGAGGCATACACACTGCCCGTGACTTACCCGGAAGAAGTAGAAGAAACTTTAGGAATCCAAATAGAAGTAGAACCCTTGGACCAGGCACCACTTAAGGATATAGGTTTGAATACTTGTAGTGATAACCTTACTCCTAGTTCTAGGGAATTTCCTAGTGTTGATGAACCGGAACCTCAATCTTTACACACCTTTCCATCCTTAGATATATTTCTAGGAGACAAAAGAGGAACTGACCCACCCATCAACCAATATTATCCGGGTAGTTTTAGGATGAAGGAAGCCATTCACTCACCCCCTTCACCTCACGTGGCATATTTCCACCCTAAGGGTGTGTATCGCTACTTTCACCTGCACTTAATCCTAAGTGTAGGGAAAACCTCCCCTATTTCCGTTAAATAAGGGTAGAGTCAGGCTCGTGACACGAACAAAAACAAGCGCTTCTTGGGAGGCAACCCATGCTTTGTGTGATTTTTATTTGTTTGATTGTTATTTGTTTCCGATTGCATGCTTTATTTTTATTGTTGGTAGATCATGTTTCAAAAATAAAATGATGAAAATACTTTATTTTGTCGTTTGACTTCGTCTTAACTTCATCCAAAGGTATTTCGCAAATGAAAAGTGTAAGGGGAAACCCAAAATACGTTTCTAAGGAACGAAATTGATCATGATTTCCCACAATATTAAACGAACATGTATATTCGTATTTGTTAGAGTCAAATGCTTGTATCGAGTCATAATGATGTTTTGTAGGATTTTCCAGGAAGTAGGACATAAGTTTTTCCAGAAACTTTCCGGAAACTTAACGTAAAGATTTTTGCAGGTCACTTCTGACGGCGTCAGGAATTAATTCCTAACGGCGTCATGCGTAAAATTCTAGAAATTTTGCTAGTTTTGTTTTTCTAATGGACTCTTAAAGTTTTTGTTGATTCTATAGTTTTATAAACTCCATAAAATCTGCAAACATTCATTCCACAAGCATTATATCCCTTTAATTCCTAGAAAGCAATTTAAGATATATATGTTATTTTTCTAGGATTTGTTAGTATATATAGATTGTCGCCGATTTTACGCGAGGTTGCCTTGTTTTTTTTCTCAGGTTTAACAGGTTATATATGACAAGAAGATGATTTATATTTCTGGAAGGGAAGCTTTGATTGTTCATTTTCTAGGAGGAAGATCTAACCTTGGTACCGCACTATCCACACCGAACGAATCAGGGGAGTATTTGATTTCATTCTTTTACCTGTTTTACTTTTACATTCTTTAATTGAACATTGGGGACAATGTTCATCCTAAGTATAAGGGGAGGGTAAATGATAATACCTTATAGGATACACTTTCACTTAAGTTTGTTTGTTTGATGGTAGGTGTGTAATAAAACTAAGAGAAATACTTGTTAGTGTAATTTTAGCGCCAAATTTAAAATTTTTTACAACATTTAGGAGTGAAACTTTAGCCATAGCAAGCGTCTCATGGATAGTAGTCGTATGACTAGCACGAAACCGTACCACTCAGAAAAATTTTCCACCCAAATATGTGAGGTTCGCCTTTAGATTTGATAGGAAAAGCATTTACTCTTAGTGCTTATGAGTGTACCGGTAGCATTTAGATTCTATAACTTGCGTTAGTGATGCATCTCGAGACCGCTAGTGAGACTACATTCGTGTAGTAGGATTTAATACATGATAAGAGGCATTAGGATCACCCTTGTGTTAAACCCGTATCATAATTACTTGACCATTTAAGTCATATTATTTGGCTAGTAAAGTCAATTAATTTTTCCCACACCTTAGCGTTGTACTCATTTTTAGTTCACGAAACCCCTAGTACACCCCTCCAAGCCTATCTTTTCATTTCTAACTTTAAGCATCTTACTTAAAGGAAGAATTTGTTACAACCCACTTAAATGTATACCCAAATCGCGTTAGCCTTCCGTGTATGCACTCATCCTTAGTGCATTATTGTTATATGTTTAAACCCTTAGTTAATTATCTAATTGATTACATGGTTTTTAAGTCGAGTCATATCCTTGTACATATTGTTTTGGGACGATTGGGACTCATGAGTAAAGTACTACTGTTATGGAGTAATGGGGAAGAACATCATTTATTACCCCCATATGTGCATTAATCTTAAAAAGTACTCCAAGTGTTTTGATTATCTTGATTCGAGTCAATAGATTAGTTTATTGTAAAGTATGTAAAAATTCAAGTGTAAGGGGAATGTTCATTCCCTATGATGTATTATTTTGGATGGTAGGGTAAGAGTGTATGCAAATATATATATATATATATATATATATATATATATATATATATATATATATATATATATATATATATATATATATATATATATATATATATATAATGAGAGAAAAAAAACATACGGACTACCATCCCGTTTCATTCTATGTTTGTTTGATGTTTTGGTTATTTTTGATTTATTAGCTTAAGTCGAGTCTAGTCTTGGCTTAGCAACGCCATATTGTACATGTAATTAACCAAGATGATTAACTCGCCACCAGTAAAGATTGCCTATATCCAACAAAACCGTGTATTCCATATCCCTACACCTAACGTTATAACCCTTTGAAAGACCTCTTTGATAGTTTATCCTAGGTGCTTACGCCATGTGGTGGAGGTTTGATCCTTTCCCAAGCCTATGGTAATCTATTTTGCTATGACAGGTAGGGAGAGATGTTTTCCATTTCCATATTGTGATATATACTTTATTACACCCGAGAGATGTAAGTATCTAAACACTATTTGTGAGGTGCTAGTGTATGACCTCCGTGCTTGTCTTTGTTCTTTAGTGGAACGATTATTTGTTGTAATTACTTTTATATTAGTGTTAAATGACCCGTAACTTGTATTTTGATTAGAATAAAAGCGCAATTGCTTGAGGACAAGCAAATCTCAAGTGTAAGGGTATATGATGAGGTGAAAAATGATCCGTTTTTAGGGGGTCATTTAAGCCCGGAATTGAATTTATTTGATCAAATATTGCCCTAAATCATTCCTTTTGTGATTTTAGGTACTTTTGGAGTGAATTCTAGAAAAGGAATCATTGTGGACGTTTTTGGAGCATAAAAGTGAAGAAAACGGCAAAGTCTTAATTTTCCTTGTTGGGAACAGTACCTGACGGCGTCACAAAGTTCTTCATGACGGCGTCAAGAGTAAAACAAGAGGTGAAGTGGAATAGAGTCCGTGACGATCCAGAGAGTTTTTACACTAGGGGCATGACGGCGTCACCATAGGCCGTCATGGTCCCATTACACGTGACGGCCCAGAGAAAATTGTGCTTGACGGCGTCAGATCTGGATCTAGGCAATCCGAAATTATTATGGGCGGCGAGTTGACGGCGTCAGATTTTTCTTCTTGACGCCATCACGATGGAAAATCTATATATAGTTTTGTAATTTTCATTCATTAAAAGAGGACAAGTAGAGGGATAACTTGGAGAAACCCTAGCACGATTTTCACTGTATTTTCAAGGGTTTTTACCCTTTGAAACCTTTCATGTTCAATTAAGATAAGTATCCTTTCAAGTCATTCAATATGTCTATGTGTTGTTTGAATATATCTTACACTTGTCTTGATTTTAACCTGCTAGGCTAGATCTCTTGTGTGTTTGCTTAGATGTAGTGAAACCTAGATGTTGATTATGGGTTGATTGTTTGTTTATAATTGTTACAGATGAATGATTTTGATGTTAGGCTTAAGAAAACTGGCAGACTTCCATAGGGTAACATGCTTGAACGTCTTAAGAAACATGAACCAATGCGTACTAGGTTTTTATGGTTGTATTTAATGCATGAGCGAATTCTAGTGAACCCAGGTTTGGAGCTTCTTACAGGCTCGACATAGGAGTGAAGTAGGAGCTTATAGAGTTGGGGAAGTACGTACGCCACCCCACGAATGGTATTAAGGAATTTAACCCGTCATCTACGCAATTGTAACAAACTATCAACCTGTAAAAGATATCTAGAGAGTAATGAAATCTAAGTAAACACAATTTCCCATTTATTGTTCACACCACATTAGTAATTAGCTTTATTTTCATTTTTGTTATTTTATTTTTATTGCATCTTTAGTTATTGGGTTAGCTGACTAGCAACTAATTCTGCCCACTCTTCCAAAAACCCGAGATTTTAATTGTTTTATAAAAATATAAAAATATAAAAATACAAAAAGAATCATCACTCACCTCTAGACCTAGTTTTTAGGCTTTCTAATCCTAGCGACACTATTCCTGAGTTGAACGGTCAATCCTCTGGTACTTGTCACTATACTATACTATAACGATCAGGTACACTGCCTGGTGGGGGTTGTAAGCTTCTGGAGATCCCTCTAGAGGTAAAGCCTGGTGCAATTCCCACGCATCACTGCTCCTGACATTTTATGTCCGAGCACAATACCTTCTTTGACCATGAAATGACATTTTTCCCAATTAAGCACAAGATTTGTGTCTTCACAACGTTGAAGCATTTAACTAGATTACTTAGGCATTTATCGAAAGAATTTCCAAACAATGAAAAATCATCCATGAAAACTTCCACAAATTCTTCAATCATATCATGAAATATTGCTATCATACACCTTTGAAAAGTAGCAGGTGCATTACATAAGCCAAAGGGCATACGTTGATACGCAAAGGTTCTGAAAGGACAAGTAAATGTTGTTTTCTCTTGATCCATTTGATCGATTGGTATTTGGAAATATCCAGAGAATCCATCTAGAAAACAGAAATATTCATTTCCCACTAGTCTTTCTAACATTTGGTCCATGAATGGGAGAGGAAAATGATCTTTTGCTGTGGCTTCATTAAGTTTTCTGTAGTCAATACATACGCGCCAACCAGTGACAGTTCTAGTCGTGACAAGTTCGTCATTTTCATTAGTCACTACTGTTATACCACCTTTCTTGGGTACACAATGAATAGGACTTACCCATGGGCTATCTGTTATAGGGTAGATGATTCCTGAGTCAAGGAGTTTGACAACTTCCTTCTTGACAACTTCTTTCATATTCTGATTGAGTCTTCTTTACTTTTGAACCACTGGTTTCTTATCATCCATTAACTGAATTTTATGTTTACAGAAGGATGAACAAATCCCAGGTATGTCACTAGTTTTCCAAGCAAAGGCTCTTTTGTGGTTTTTTAGAACTGAAATTAATTTTCCTTTTTTTCTTTCAGAGAGTTTAGATGAAATTATGAATGGAAGTAACGATTCTCCTTCCAAGAAAGCATATTCCAGATGGTCTGGTAATGGTTTGAGAATGAGATTAGTATGTGGTTCTTCGATAGAGTTTTTAATTCTAAGTTCGTTGTCAGGGTTTATTTTCTCAAATGATAATTCTTCTTCATTATCTTCCTCGTCATCGGAACTTTCATTTTTATCTTCGAGGGTCATAGCCATGAATTGATCATATTCAGCCATAACTTCGTGTTCAAGAAGTGTTCCATCGACTGAGTACAGTAATTGATTAAATTCATCTAGCAGTTCATCGAAATCTTCTTCGAGAATTTCATTGATAACATAAATTCTAAAGCATGTGTCATCGTTAGAGTAAGAGTGTTTCATAGCCTTGTCTATGGAGAAAAACATTATTTCTTTTCCAACTCCAAGATTGAGTTGTTTCTGTTTAACTCGAATCATAGCATCGGCTGTATAGAGAAAAGGTCTTCCTAAGATTAGGGGTACTTTGCTATCTTATTCCATTTCTAGGATAACGAAATCGACTGGAAAGGTGAATTTGCCAACTTCAACTAACATGTTCTCAGCTATTCCAATAGGATATTGGAAAGATCGGTCAGCTAATCGAACACTCATCTTAGTTGGTTTAAGCCTTTCAATTGATAGTTTAGCATATAGAGAATACGACATCATATTAATGCTAGCACCAAGATCGGCTAGAGCATTGCACGAGAATGTTTTACTGAAAGTACAAGGAATCCGAAAACTTCCTGGGTCTCCAAGTTTTGGTGGAATTTTGTTTTGAACGATAGTTGAACATTCTTCATTAAGGAAAGTTGCTAAAATTTGTTCGAGTTTACTTTTGTTACTAACAAGTTCTTTGAGAAATTTCCCATAGTTGGGCATTCCGGCTAAAACATCAACAAGAGAGACATTAATTCGGACAGCTCGAATTATATCAAGAAATTTTCCATACTGAGCTTCCATTTTTTCTTTTCTTAAGTGTTGAGGATATGGAATTCTAGGTTTGTAGGGTTTAGGTACTGATGTTTCAGGAGTTGTGGTTTCTTTACGAGGGACGGTTTCTTCTTCTTCATCATCATCAGTGAAAACTTCAACAAGTTGTTGAGTTTGACTGGGATCTATGGGTGGATCATAAGAAGTACCATTTCTTGTGGTAATAGCATTCACATGCTCATGACGAGCTTGCGGTGATTGATAAGGTTTCTTTTTAGGATTAGGTTGAGTGTTACTAGCAATGTTTTAAAAATCGCGCCTAAGGCGCGCCTACTCCCTAAATCCCACGAGGCTCCAGCCTTTGGGATTATTTTAGATCGAGGCTCACGACATGCATGAATCCCGTAAAAATGGCAGCGCCTTGGGGATTTTTGCGCTTTAGCGCCTTGGGGATTTGTGCGCCTAGAAGATGTAACGGGGTTTTGGCCTTTTTTTTAATAGTAAGATACATTTTGGGCTTACATGTTATATACATTTGGCCCTTTAAGTTATAAAGTATCTAATAACCCTAATATTTCAGAAAATAACTAAAACACACAATCAACAAAGAACTATGTTTTTTTTATAATCTAATGTCTAAGAATAGTAGCTTATTAACAGATACAAATGTTGTTTCTTTAGTGTTAAGTGTTACCAAACAACTATAAATTTTTTGTTGTTGATAGTTGATAGTTTGATACATGGTACTTTGTTAAATTTTATAAGTCATAAACTCATATATTGTAATGTATATTCAGGAATTTAGGGTAGTTCATGGATTCTGATATATTGCCTGCTCAATATTTTGGGTTTAAATGCAACCTTTGTAGGTGCAACGGTACTATCATTGGCCCACATTGGTTCATTTTCGGCGTCATCCATTGGATCGTAAATTTGGATTAATTTGACGTAAAATCTGAAGTTTGAGATATCGTCAACAGGTGTGTAGTGAACACGAGGTTGTTCGGGTCTTTCATCTTTTTTAGAAATAGGAACTCTTTTGTTATTACGTTTTCTTTTGTCTAAAATTCTTTCAGGTTCAGGTTCTGATAGAGATGAATTGGGTTCAGTTTTAGCTAAGCGAGTGTGCATTCAAGGATAGAGAGCGAAATTTAAATCAATTTGATAAATTTCGTTTTCAGAGTAAGTGAGTGCGGCATACACTATATAGTGTACGACGTACTTCTGTGTAATGGCAATGTGCGGCGTACTTAAGTGTAAGTACGGCGGTGTTGTTTTTACCGAGAGGATTATTCTCAAAAGATTGTGACAAAGATGATTCATTTTGGTTTTTTATATAAGGATTTGTGATGTTTACGAAAAATGTTATGGATTAAAGTAAGTGCGTCATACTTGGTGACAAGTACGGCGGTCTGTGTGTGCTCTGTGTAAAAGTGCGGCGTACAAGTGTGTAAGTACGATGTGCTTTCTGCAACAGAAGAAATAGAGTGATCTGGTTTTGGAGAGATTTTTGGTATTCTTTACTAATTTTACTTCGAAAATACTTAAGGAACAGATTTAAGTCCCCGGCAACGGCGCCAAAAACTTTGATGTGTAAGGAAAGCTTTAAATTTATAATACTAGTTGCACCGATTTTAATAAACCAAACACACAGATAAAGTATAACCCCCGTTGGTATTATTAGATTAAGGTAAGACTAGGTCGTATCCACAGGGACTTAGTTCGTTCAGTTTAAGTATAACAATTAGTAAAAGAAGACAAGTAACGATTATAGGAATAAAAGGAATTCAAATATTAAGACAAATGATTGCTTGGATAGCTTAGATAATCTAGTGACAATGTTTATGTTTGATCTTAGTTTGATAAAGGAGCACAACTTATAAGAGAGCTATTTACGTCAAAAGAGCAATTTCATAACTCGTAGGTTCAATTCAAGATTCATATCTACCCATTAAGTGATTTCTCTCGAAATAGTATTTCATATCAAGTCTAGATTATTACTGATTCTTCTAAGTGGATTTCTCCTTTCAAAGACTAGTAACGCAGACAAGTTCCTAGAATTGCGTTTAACACGTTGGTTCTTTCGACCTATCCCAACATATTATATTCAACCAGTTTCAATAAATAAACGTGATAAGACTAGAAATGAAATAGTTCGCAATATAAACTTGAAATTGGTAGAGATCAAAACATAATCATAAGTTGATTTATTATATTCACATATACAAGAAATCACAAGAGGTTTAGCCTCTCATGGCTAATGAGTTCATAATAACAGAAGTGCGTAAATGATAAACAAGAGACATACAGATTGGATTGATCAAATGATTACACAAGTGTCACAAGTAACCAAGAATTCGACACCAACAAGTATTTAACACCCCTTATTCTGATTCGTTCACCCCTACAACTTGGCTCTGGGTCACGTGTTACTTCGGACTTAGCTTTGTGGAAATTGATTACAGAGTGGAGAGTTCAAATGCTTGCAAATGATCTCTATTTATAGGCAATCTAATATGCGAAGTATGGCGCACTTTCTTATTTTCTTCGCGTCAAAGCTTCATAAATGCAGGGGAAGTACGGCGCACTTAGTTTGCAAGACCGGCGCACTTTTATTTAATATTATATATTTGACTTCCTTTGACCGAGAGGTAAGTGCGGCGCACTTTCTTGTAAAACCCGCGCACTTGGCTTACATGAAAAGCTAATCATGGAAGACTTCATTATTTATTCACTTCAAGTGGCGAAATAGTAGGTTTTTAGGTGTTTCATGCTCAGACCATCCAAGAGTGAACCTGCATTCATTTTATGCTATTAAGTACCAAAAGTTTACGTAAAATGATCATAAAACATATAGAATAACGCTCAAGAAATATGTATAATTAGAGCGTTATCAAGGCCTTTTAGGAACAACCCCTTTTCATGAGTGAAATGCATAAGGTCTTTTTCAAAAGTACTTCTGACCTTGAACTCAGGTCCTTCCTCCCCTTCTTGTTTTCTTACAAAGTTTCCACAAGGGGTGTAGTCGTTACTTTGATAGAAAACTAGAAGGGACAGATCATCTATGATGTCGTGGCTTGACAGGCATACTTGTTCGGTGGTGGTTTCATCCTCGCCAATCTTTTAGTGTTTTGTGACCTTTTTAGACATGACAGTTTTTCTTGCAACCTTCACAGTGGACTTTCATGGGTGGGTGGTTGCGATATTTCATAGACGCTCATGACCGTACTAGGTTCGTCCCAAGTGTCGTGTTGGTCCAGAGTGTATTCCTCGATCCTACTCCACCCTTCTTCTGCACTTAAGTTGGAGATTCTTCCTTTTACTCAGTGATCGATCCCATTTTAGTCACCATGAGAGATACTATCATAAAAGATTTGCACTAGGA
Organism: Artemisia argyi; assembly: GCA_030686995.1. Classification (NCBI taxonomy): domain Eukaryota; kingdom Viridiplantae; phylum Streptophyta; class Magnoliopsida; order Asterales; family Asteraceae; genus Artemisia; species Artemisia argyi. The sequence continues at coordinate 41,550,680 of CM060683.1, read as the reverse complement.
GCCAAAGCTCAATACCGTGATGAGGGCTTTTCGTATGAAGTCCTTGAAATGAATCTAGGACTTATTAATAGGTTTATCCTTCCCTGGGTGGAAACGGAGGATTTTGTCCCTAATTGTTGAGGTCTTTCCAGGTGGAAAGAATTTATCGTAGAATTTTGAGATAAGTTGCTCCCATGTAAAGATTGATTCAGAAGGAAGTCTGTTATACCATTCCTTTGCTTTCCTTTGGAGAGAAAAGGGAAATAATCGCAACCGGGATGTATCTCTGGTAGCCCCATCCGCATGGATGGTGTCAACGATTTTCAATAAATCCTTGATGTGTTGAATTGGATCTTCCGTTTTCAACCCATGAAACTTCCATACACTTTGGACAAGCCAAACGTCGTTTGCGTGTAGGATTTCGTTAGTATGCTCATTCGGAAAAACGATAGTGTTAGAGAAAGCATGAGGGGGTAGGAGAAGAATGATCCTTGAGGCTCTTGGGGATAGGGTTTTCTGGAACCTCCTCACTTTGATCAGATTTGGAACTAGGTGGTGTAGAGTGATGGTCAGATTCCTCTTCCGAAAAAACTTCAACAAAATTGATGGTAGTACCATGTGGTTCGGATGTTTGAAGGAATCTTTTTAGCTTACGCATTTCTCTATTAGGTTTTGCGTAAGGCTCGATGAGGGTTTTGATGGAACTACGACTCCTAGTGAGTCTAAAATTATTAGGGTCTTCATCTACCATAATGGCCAAGGAAGATTAGAACAAAGAATATGAGGGAAAGATAGACTAAAGAAATCTACGAAAAAGAAAATAAAAATCTCACTTGATAGAAATCTTGTGAGTAGCCCTAAATGAAATAGAAATCAAACCTAAGCAATAACTATTCCCCGGCAATGGCACCAAAAACTTGATGCGAGGATTGCGGCCTCACAAAAGGTTTTACTTCTCAAGGGATCTTGAGAAGCTTTATGATGCGTGGGAATTGCACCAGGCTTTACCTCTCGAGGGACCTCGAGAAGCTTACAACCCCCACCAGGCAGTGTACCTGATCGTTGTAGTATAGTATAGTGACAAGTACCGGGGGATTGATCGTTCAACTTAGGAATAGTGTCGCTAGGATTAGAAAGCCTAAAAACTAGGTCTAGAGGTGAGGGATGATTCTTTTTGTATTTTTATATTTTTATAAAAGCAATTAAAAATCTCGGGTTTTAGAGGAATGGGCGGAATTAGTTGCTAGTCAACTAACCCAATAACTAAGATGCAATCAAAATAAAATAACAAAAATGAAAATAAAACTAATTAAACTAGTGGTGTGAACAATAAATGGGAAAAATGTGTTTACTTAGATTTCATTACTCCCTAGATATCTTTTACAGGTTGATAGTTTGTTACAGTTGCGTGGATGACGGTTTATATTCCTTAATACCAATCGTGGGGTGGCGTACGTACTTCCCCAACTCTATAAGCTCCTACTTCACTCCTATGTCGAGCTTGCAAGAAGCTCCTTGTTAGGAATACAAATATTCCTGTAAAAGTCTCGGTCACCTAATTATTGTAATAGCATTAAGTTAGCTCGTAGTTAGTTTATGTATTAGTTATTTAGTATTAGTTTAAGTAACACCGTGGAAGAAGGACGGGTCTTTACCCACTGTATGCCTGATCCACAGCCCGGGTGTGGGCGTTTGTAGCTTAGTATAAATACCCCTATCCACATGTGGAGAGGGTTGGAGCTTCCATTTCATTAATCTAATATCTCTCTTTTTCTTTCACTTTCTCTCTCTAGGAATCCCTCCCAACTCTATTTCTCTCTCTCTAGTTTTCTTCCATTAATCCAACTATAAACACAAGAATCATTCAAGCTATTATTATATATATCCTACAATTGGTATCAAGAGCCATGGTCTTATCTTAGGGATCGTTTATTCTCGGATTTTAGTTTGGTTCTTTGTGTCTTTAATTGGTTCGAAGATATATTCATTGGAAACATCTTGTTCTAGCTTTGTTTGTGGTTATATTTGTAACATGTTGGTACTTTCATGATTAGGAGTATTTTATGTGTCTTGTTTTGTGTTTGGATTGCTTGCTGCATTGGTTTGTGGTGGTTTGAATTTTTTTTTTCTAAGCAGCGAGTTGCTGCTATCTATCTTGCGAGTTGTTAAGAGTACTTTGGGCAGCATTTTGGCACTTTGCTTTAAAAAGGGGAAGAAGACAAACTGTCAAAGATAGCGACTGACTTGTTTTTATCTGTTATTTTAGCGAGTTGTGTTTGGTGCTTTGTTGTCTCATTGGCGAGTTGTCCCAAATTAGGAATTTGACAAAACAGCGAGCTGTTACAATTATAGCGAGTTGTACCAAATTATTATATAGCGAGTTGTCAAAATTAGTTGAAAATACTGGTTTTGGTGCTGTGTGTTGTCCTTTTTTTCAGTTCTTGGTAGCGAGTTGTTAGGTATGAGTACAAGAATGAAATAAACTACAAACAACCAAGAAAACAACTAAGTTCTCAGTTAAGTCTCTTTTAATATCCAGAGACTCTTCCATCATTGATCCGTGTGAAGCACACACCTTTGCTTAATATTCGAAAATCATTAAGAAAGCACAACAACAAGATTGTCGAATCCTTTCTTTGTTTCGTTCAGTCACATCTAATGATAATAACATTTTTTTATCGTTAAACAAAAGGGAAAACATAACAAAAAGGATATGACCAACAAAGAAACTGATCCCACAACAACAAGATCCCTATCATAGAACCTTCTTTCTTTTAATATTCGAACCAGTCAAATGAATGCACAAAACTACAAAGTCTCATTCCATCTCTTCATTAGGTAAACACAATAAAGTTATAACGAAATACAAAGATTAGATAAACCAACCCCCCAATGGCTTATATTAGTGAGATAAACAGACTCCCCAATTGATAACCAAATCAATTACTTCATATTCAACATAATCAAAGTTACATACATTTATAATAAAAAGATAACCTAGTCCTAATAGTAATAGGATAAGTAAAAGACTTGCACATTCCTAATGAAACTGCAACTCTTAATATTTATCTAAATATAACTAAAATAACTAAATAATAATATGATTCATATCAATACTCCCGCCCCCAAAAACAACTTGTCCTCAACGTGTTGCTTTAAATGATCATGATTCCCGGATCCAAAGTCATTCTTTGAGATTCTCATCTTATAGGCTGACAATAGTGAGGCCCTGAATTGTAACCACCATTAGATCCAAATCTATGCCCATTAAAAGGTTTCTTCACTTGTGTTTTCTGTTTGTCCCAAGAATGACCACAAATTTCTCCCACATACTGCTAACAACTTTTCTAGTTCGACTTGTTGAGACAACAAACTTTTTCCGGAATACAGTAGCTTTCACCACTCTATTCTGTCGTTGTGGTTTTGGTTAGACCCTAGTTGGTCGAACTTTAGATTGCTTGTTCTTCTCTTTCTTGCTGCTACTCTCTTTGTCTTTAACATTGTCATCCTCCTTGTAACACCCCAACCCAACAAGGTTAAAGATGTCACAATAATATGGTGTTACATCAGAACAAACAGAACATATCAAAAGCGGAAGTCTTACATAAATAACTTACTATAAATGACTATGGTCAAAATCTTCACTCAGTTCTACTCTCAATCCCAGAAAGCTATCCCAAAAGCTATCTTCAATACCTGCCGTGGAGAAAAGAAATGCGGGTGAGCTTAAAAAGCCCAGTGAACAGATATATAATAAAATGAAATGAAATATAAATGCTGAAATACAAGTGATATATTTTGGGGAAAACATATTTAGGTATAACAGATAATACGGAAATAAAATGTGTAGGTTAGATAAGGAATTCATGCAGTCACCTGTATAAACAGAATCAGAACCAAAATAATACCATGAGCTCAGAAACAGAACATATCATAATTACATAAGTGGAGTAGCTAGCTCCCAGAATTGTGAAGGATGTGTATTGCACACACAGCCACATTCACCAGACAATATCATATCATATCATATCATATCAGAAACAGAAACAGATCTAGGATGCATCCATACGCCCCTACCCATTCACATGCAGACCAATCAAAGGGACGTGGTAGAACATCACTCTACTGCGCTAGAGTCATGTCAGAGGTGCATCCCTGACACGGACATTGAACCCCCATGCCTAGTAAAGCTCATGTAATCAAAAGGTTCATATTTAAAGGTTTAAAACATAATTTTCATATCAGAAAGTTCAATAGCAAAGTTTCATGTCAAAGGTTCAACAACAGAAGGTTCATAGCAAATGTTCATATCAAAGGTTGTAAACACAAAGAAAACCTTAAGAATAAGGTCAGAATATCCGTACCTTAGCAAAGCAATGAGATCAAAGAAAGATTCACGAAGGGAAGAGTTCATTCTTTAATATATCAACCTGAATTAGGGATCATTTATTATTAATAACTTATCTTAAGTCAGATTACTCTTCTTTAGTCGGCTTTCCACTTTTAGTAACTTTCCATTATTTAGTAAGTTTCTCCATATTTTCAATTCCAACCCTTAAATTTTAATAATTTTACAAATTAAACCTTTAATTAAATAATCTTGCAATTTAATCCTTATGATCTTCATATTTACAATTAAGCCTTTACTTATCCAAATTTACAACTAACAACCCTTTAATATCATATTTATACTAAACAGCCCATAACTTCCATAATTTACAAGTTTAACCCTTTAATTAAAATAAATACAATTTATACCTTTTTAATTATAGAAATTACAAATGAGTCATTTTAATTACAAAACTTACACATTTAGTCCCTCAACTAATTTATATACTAATTAACCCTCTGGTTTTCATAATTTACAAAATGGTCCCTCTATTCTTAATTAATTCAATTCGGATTTATTTATATATATAATTACATAATTTACTCTTTAAACCTTTTAGTTGCAAATTTTACACATGACACCCTCATATTATATTTCTCCCAACTCACCACAGGTTTTATACAACTTACAAAAATAACCCACATATTTATAAAATTATAAAACACACCCTTTTACTTTTAAAATCAAATCGGTTAATACAAAAACTCATCAAACCCTACCCTAAATTACCCAATCATTAACACATTAATTATAACTTTAAAAACATCATTAATGACCAGATTCCATACCAAAACCCTAACCCTAACCCTAATTCGATTTCTTTTCCCCTTTTTCTTTTTCTTTTTCGAATCAATATAACAAGGAAAACCTCAAACTGTTTCTACAAGCTTTATAAATATTATATCTGATTTTATTTAGGTTATATAACTTATAATAGCTGAATAAAAATTTAGTTTGAATCACCATAAAATAAATACACCCGATTTGTAGTATAATCGACTTTTAGGGTTTTTGGTTCCTTTTTAATTCGTATGATCACTCTAACATGCATGGTTTGATTCTAATATTTTATACTGATAATATATGATACATAGGATACTAGAAAAATACCAGAAAGATTTTAGGATGTGTGAATGAGGCAACACGAATTCTTCCTTCTCGCTAGAACAAACCGACTCAAATAAAAACCCCTAGCTCACACAATCGACCCACACTTGAAACCAATATTTTTCTCACCTTCCTTAGACTTGTAAAAGACCAGGAAAAATACTTCGGAGCTGTGGAAAACTTGTATTCGAATGAATGGGATTTTTGATGTTCGGTTAGGGATTTCAAAGTCGATTTAGGGATTATCCAAAAATATAAATCATGTATATGTTATATATAGCAGATATAATACTTATCTTGGGCTGAGATTTCTGTGATAAGTCCAAATTAAATTATTATACAAGTCTCCTATTGTATTTAGTATTTATTTCTTAAATATAAATACATATATATAATTAAATAAAATCAACATAATTAAATATATACAAGAAATTATTTTTACTTTTACAAAAGTGATAAATCATATTTATACTAAATTTATTTTGATCGTATGATGCCAAATTCCAAATTTTTAGGGCTTATTTGGTATTCTTTAAGTGTTATTGCAATTTTTTTTTCTTTTTTTTTTCTTTTTTAAAAAAAAAAAAACTTAGAGGCATTTTGGTAATTTTACATGTTTTAGAATTTGAGGTATTACACTCCTCGTAACTACTTTCTGTAGCCTCTTTAGCACATGTTTCTTCTTGAGTCATTCTTTTTTAAACTTTGTATATTGTTCATAATATTTTCGATGGCGTGCATCTATAATCTCCTTAATCTCTAAACGGTGTTACTTGAACATTGCCTGGATTTGTGCAAACAAATTCTCCATGCTCATGTTCGACATCTTTTTTCTAAACGCTCTCTTTGACAAAAGATACTCTCCAGACACTCAAAATCTTTTTTTCGGACAATGAACAAGACAGAGGAGCCGGTAAGCAGTTCTCGGATGAACAGTAAAAACTTTTTTTAACCCTAAAATCGAATAGCTTTGATACCAATTTCATTTCTTATATTTAATTTACAACCTCGTGCGTATATGAGGTTTCGGGCATTACGATCACTTTAATTTAATATTGATAAATGATGTAGGTTTCAATAAATTAAATTTCTAGAGGAAGTTTGTTAACTTTATAAACTTATTTAATTATGTAAATTAAAAAGAGAAATAATTTGGATGCCTAAAAATATGACTAATTGTGTGTCTAAATTGATGTGGCAATGGTTTATTGGTTTGTATGAAAGCTGGTCCATCTCCAATCACTAATAGTATGTTGTCACATAGATTAGTCATACCAATTAGGCATGTCAATCAATGCTCAATTAAAAATTACATTTACGTTCATAACTTTAAATTTAAGATTAACTCATTTTAAAAAGTCTTACACTTAAATATAAATTCTATCAACCAATTAAAATTTTAATTTAATTTACACTTACATTAAAAGACTTTTTCTTCAATGTTGACCAACTTGAGCGTTAATTTTGACTTTTATTATACAAACATAATGATTTATTTTGGTGACTCTAGTATATGATTGACCAATTAAAAAGATCCACAATACTCATTTGAATATATATATATATATATATATATATATATATATATATATATATATATATATATATATATATATATATATATTCATTTAATACATAAAAGATGAAAATATTCATATATGAACTAAGTAAGTCTCAGGAGAAAATATAAGTTAATAACAACAGACATTTTATGATTTATACAGAAACAAGATGATGTTAACTACACAAAACAATCCAAACACAAGTGATGCATATAAAGTGGCAAGCTTTGATATACATGATGATTCTTAAAGGGATAGCAACATTGCACGAGGCTGGGGCTGCAGCTTTTGCTTTTTATTCCCATTCTTTTCCCATCACGACTTTGTTTGTATGATACTTCTCTTCAACAGTTCAACTACACCATTGCTATTTTCTTATTGACAAATGTTAGTAAATGATTGAATGAATTAAATTTATAGCAAACTTATTACCCACCTTTGGGGTTTAGAAACCCTACATATATATCTGAAAAAGCAGTATTGCTAAGTGACAACAACATGCCACTCAACTTTGGAAGAAACCTTTGGGTTGATGTACAAGCTGATAGTAAGTTTGAAAGTTGATTTGCGCACTTAAATTTTTATTTGCATACTTTAATGTACAAACTATTTAAGCATTATGTCAACACTCTACAAGTATCTAATATGTTGATTCAAGTATCCCGATCAATACTAAATGTGTACAAATCAAGTCACTTGTCAAGTAGGCAAGTCAGCACTTCTACTTCAGTATATTTCTGTTTAGTTACAATGTTATGTAGTATTTAATCAAGTTTGGACCCTTGCTTCTCTACTGTCTAGTATATCTTTGACTCTTCATCCTTTTTGATGATACGTCACATGTATGTGCATTTGTGTATTGTACTATAACTCTAAGTGATGACCACTAATGTAATAGTACAAAATGGAGAAATGCACCATTATTTCCATCTTAATCATTTCATCAGTATCGACTTTTATCATAAGTAGATGCATATAATTTGTTAACGTCATTTGGAAGTTCTTTGCACCTCTAATTTGCATCCAAAGATCGGAGGTTCAAGCCAAGAGATTCTAATTAAGAAGAATATTTGGCTAACATCGTCGATGTTACCAAATGTAATCTACTAATTTAGTTAACCTCTTATATTGACAAGTCTCTCTTATTTTTATTAACCTCTAAAGTGAGTATTATTCATTTAAACTTTTGAGCAAAAGGGGAGATACAGCTAATGGAGATCTGTGCATTGTTTTAGGCTGTTAGCAGTTCCAAGTTATGTAATATTAGCATGGAGTCATAACACAGGACAGACATTGAGAAGAATCACTTCACAAAAACAATAACTTACGTTTAACACATAAGCATATTTATATTAGAATGTGTCTTAGGGGTGTTTCTTTTTTTTGTTAGCTAATAGAGTGTGTGAGGTTCACACCTATATGAGCCACTTATTGGGGATGACATTACAATTCATGTCATGTAGATATAGACCAACTAAAGGAAATAGTGGATCCAACTTAAAAAAGAAATAATATTAAATGGGTTTGTGGACCCATTCTCTTAGCTAACAAAAATAAAAAATAAAAAAATAATAAAAAAATGCTAAACCTACTCAAATACAAAATTTTACACAATAAGTAAATCATAAAAAGCTAAGAAAAATTTACACGTTTACTAAAAATTACACTCACCGATTTTAATTACAAAAATGATACCTGATTTTAACATTAGTTACATCTATTGTCCTTGTTTTGAAAAATACGGATCATGTATGTAATAATCTATAAAAAAAACCTTCTTTTTATTACACAAGTAATCATTATTGTTATTCCACATAAATAACCATCAATGCAATAGTTGGAAAATTAGAAATTACGAAGTATTTAAGTAACTAAAATTGAATGTACCCTTAAGTCAAATAGCCTGCCATTCCATGTTTTTCATACGTGCACACCGAAGGCTACTTTTTAACAACTTCTACGTCAGAATGCTTTTTACTAATCAGCATACATTATTTTTTATGTCATGCGCCATCTCATATTATTCGGAATGGTACCGCTATATCAACATGGAATGTTAGACTTTGATGATTATTATGAGCATGTTATCTCAGATATTTTACGTTTATTATTATATACTGAGTTTTCAGTTTTTTATATTTTCTAACTTTTTCTACTTTTGCAAATTTCTTTAAGCTAATGCTAATGGCTCGGTTGGTTGCTCTTAACCGAGTATGCAACTGAGTTAAACCCACTAGCACAATCGAATGCAACCGATCAAACACCTAACTTTTTTATTTACTCGGTTTGCCAGCCAACTGAGTGGCTGTGTTTGTCAAAGGGCTTATAGGGACTTGGGATTTTAAAATAAGTCGGCTAATAAAATAAACATCGTTTATCATGGAGCTTATATGGAAATGCTTATAAAATAAGTCGGCTAAAAACTTTAGCCTCATAAAAGGGGCTAAAAACTTAAGCCCAGGGCTTTTGAAAAATAAATTACTTATTTACCTACAAAAATATCTAACATATACAAAAACTCAATTAATTATGTCATTTTTAATAATTTTGCAATAATAAGCCCTAGCCCAGCCCATTTGCCAAATAAGTTTATAAAAATACAAATTTTAATTTAGGCTTATAATATAAGTCTCATCCTCAGCCCCAACCCTAGCCCCAGCCCCAACTCATTTCGCCAAACATACCCAAAATGGGTACTGCTCCCATTGTTTTATGTGTGTACTTTTTTTGAAAAAATTACACGGATGGTCCCTGTGGTTTACTCAGATTGCATGTTTAATCCCTAACTTGTTTTAATTACACCATACTACCATAGATACCTATTTTTGAAACTTGTCACTCATTTAGTCCCTAATTTGGATGGGCAGTCAGTTTATCCGTTAAGTTATTTGCCCATTAGTCCCTCTGTTAATATTTTTTGTACCGTTATTCTTTATTTTCATAAATCAATTAAAAAAGGCCGTTAACATTTTTTGCACCGTTAGTCCGTTAATATTTTATGTTTTTGTCCATTTTTAATGTTCTTGTCCTTTTTTTTTACCTTTTCGTTCATTTTTTACGTTTTTATCCGTTTTTTTTATGTTTTTGTTCGATTTTATACGTTTTTGTCATTTTTTTTACGTTTTGTCCGTTTTTTACGTTTTCCTCAAATTTTTATATTTTTGTTCTTTTTTTACGTTCTCGTTCATTTTTTTACGTTTTTGTCCGGTTTTTACGTTCTCGTCCGTTTTTTTTACATTTTCCTCCTTTTTTTTTTTACGTTTTTTCCCTTTTTTTATGTTTTCGTCATCTTTTTTACGTTTTTAACTGTTTTTCTATCTTTTCATTCGGTTTTATATGTTTTTCTCTATTTTTTTAACGTTCTCGTCCATTTTTTTACGTTTTCATCATTTTTTTTACGTTTTATCCTTTTTTTTATGTTTTCATTTGTTTTTATACTTTTTCGTCCTTTTTTTTACATTCTTGTCCATTTTTAAGTTCCCCTCCATTTTTTTTTACATTTTGTTCGTTTTTCCACATTTACGTCAATTTTTTTACATTTTTGACCATTTTTATGTTTTTGACCGTTTTTATACGCTTTCGTACATTTTTGTCCTATTTTTTTTATTGTTTTGTCCATTTTTTACATTCTCGTCTATTATAAAACACAAAAAAAAAAAAAAAAAATAAAAAAAAAAATAAAAAAAGACAAAAAGTATAAAAACGGACGAAAATGTAAAAAAACCGACGAGAGATTAAAAAACGGACGAGAACGTAAAAAAAGACAAAAATGTAGAAAAACGGAGGAGAACGTAAAAAAGCGGAAAAAAAAGTAAAAAAATAATGGAGGAAAGCATAAAAAAACGGACAAGAACGTAAAAAACGGACAAAATGTAAAAAATGGTCGAAAACGTATAAAATGAACGAAACGTAAAAAACGGACGAAAATGTAAAAAAAATGGACAAAAACGTAAAAAAAGTGGAGGAAAATGTAAAAAAATAGACGAGAACGTAAAAAACGGTAAAAAAATATTAAAAAAAACGGACGAGAACGTAAAAAAATGATAAAAACGTAAAAAAAAATGGACAAAAACGTATAAAATGAATGAAAAAGTAAAAAACGGATAAAAAGGTAAAAAAGGAGAAAATGTGAAAAAAAAATGGACAAGAACAAAAAAAACGAACAAAAACTAAAAAAAATGGAGGAAAACATAAAAAAACGGACGAGAACGTAAAAACGGACAAAAATGTAAAAAAAGGACAAAAGCATATTAAAATGAACGAAAACATAAAAAAAACGGATAAGAACATAAAAATAGGGACGGAAACGTAAAAAAACGGGCGAAAACGTTAAAAAACGAACAAAAACGTAAAAAAATGACGAAAACGTAAAATATTAATGGACTAACGGTGCAAAAAATATTAACGTCCTTTTTTTAATTATTTTAGAAAATGAAAACTTACGGTGCAAAAAATATTAACGGAGGGACTAACGGAAAAATAACTTAACGGATAAACTAACGGCCCATCCAAATTAGGGACTAAATGAATGACAAGTTTCAAAAATTGGTATCTCTGGTGTAATTAATACGAGTTATGGACTAAACAAGCAATCTGAGTAAACCACAGGAACCATCCGTTTTTTTTTTTTTTTTTTTTTTTTTTTTTTTTTTTTTTAATTTACTTTTGTAAGGTACGTTTTTGGTTGTGATTGCGATCATCCTATTAGCAAATTGTGGTTAAGTGTAGTCTTGTGAGAGAAAGTTGACGTGCCCGGGGGGAGGGGGGGTAACCATAATACTTACACTCACCATTAACATTGACCTTATATGTCATTTTACACTTTATAACAACAGTAACCATGATACTTACGCTCACCATTAACATTGACCTTATATGTCATTTACACTTTATAACAACAATTGTAGCTTTTTGATAAAAATTTATACAAAACCCAAAAACTAAAGTTTGTAGCAACTACTATCATCTAAGAGCATAAGGTGCCGTGATGTTCATTTTTGGTTAATTTGGGTCCTGCCACATCAACTTAACACTCGCATAACAAAACTGCCCTCTATCATACACCACAATAAACTTCTGCAAAAATTTGTTTGTCTCCATTTGGTTCACTGCAACGTACCAACTCCAAATGAACCTAAACGGCTAAGGGTGGTGGTGTGGTGAACTTAAACGTCGATCGCCATATCATCTTTCACGTCACAATGGCGAACACAAAAATTTACCATACCCCATGCTTTAATAGCTAACGAGTGTTGGTACCCGCGCATTGCTGCGGGATTCTTTTGTTGCCGTTAGCCACTTAACGTGAAGTTAGTTACCTAGGACTGATTTTGCAATTGATGTATAACATGAAGGACCATTTATGTAAATTATGTGAGAATTAAATTTGCAATGAACCGCTGAGATAAAGGACAAAGTGCGTACAATTTTTTTTTTAAACGTTAAAGGGTCGTTAACAGCCGTTGAATAACTAACGATCGTTAGTACTGTAAAAAAACCACTGTAGCAGCTACAGTGCTTGATCCCATCATCCTCCCCTCTTTTAGTATATATATATAATTTCGGAAAACATACCTCAAAATTAGAGGTGGCAAAACGGGCGGGCACGGGCATTGGCCAAAACGGGCAAATTATAATTCGGGCAAAACAGGCACGGCCCAAAACAAGCACCCAAACAAAATGTCTTCAAAATGTAATCAATAGTATTCTTAAATCTCTCCACTCGAGTTTTTCATACGTTTTTATCCGTTTTCATTCGTTTTCTTCCGATTTTTTATGTTTTCGTCCCATTTTTTACGTTTTCGTCAGTTTTTTTTACGTTTTCGTCAGTTTTTTAACGTTTTCGTCCGATTTTTTTATGTTTTCGTCCGATTTTTTACGTTTTGTCTGATTTTTTACGTTTTCGTCAGTTTTTACGTTTTCGTCAGATTTTTTACGTTTGCGTCTGATTTTTTACGTTTTCGTCTGATTTTATACGTTTTCATCTGATTTTTAACGTTTTCGTCAGTTTTTTTGCATTTTCGTCTAATTTTTCAGTTTTCGTTAATTTTTTTTACGTTTTCGTTCAATTTTTTTGCGTTTTCGTCCGATTTTTAACGTTTTCGTCTGATTTTTTACGATTTTGTCTGATTTTTAACATTTTCGTCAATTTTTTTACGTTTTCGTCCGATTTTTCATGTTTTCGTTGGTTTTTTAACGTTTTGTCCATTTTTTACGTTTTCGTCCGATTTTTTACGTTTTCGTCTGATTTTTTTACGTTTTTGTCCGAGTTTTTTACGTTTTCGTTCGAGTTTTTTACATTTTCGTTCGATTTTATTCAATTTTGTACGTTTTCATTTGATTATTTACGAAAACGTAAAAAAACACAAGGATATGTAGAAAAATTGATGAAAAACTAAAAAAACTGAAGAAAACCAAAGAAAAATAACGAAAACGTAAAAAATTGAACCAAAACCTAAAAACCAGATGAAAACGTAAAAAACTGACGGAAATTAAAAAAAAAAACAAAAATGTAAAAAAAACTGACGAAAATGTTAAAAAAAACTAACGAAAATGTAAAAAAACTGACGAAAACATAAAAAAACGTATGAGAACGTAAAAAAACTGACGAAAACGTAAAAAATCGGACAAAAACGTAAAAAAAACTGACGAAAACGTAAAAACTCTAACGAAAAGGTAAAAAATCAGAAGAAAACGTAAAAAAAACTGATGAAAACATAAAAAATGGGACAAAAACGTAAAAAAAACTGACAAAAACGTAAAAAATCAGACGAAAACTTAAAAAATCGGACGAAAACGTAAAAAAACTGACGAAAACGTAAAGAATCGGACGAAAACGTAAAAAAACTGGCGAAAACGTAAAAAGTCTGACGAAAACGTAAAAAATTAGACGGAAACGTAAAAAGTCGGACGAAAACGTAAAAAAACTGATGAAAACGTAAAAAAATATGACGAAAACGTAAAAATCGGACAAAAATGTAAAAAAATTGACGAAAACGTAAAATACTGACGAAAACGTAAAAAATCGGAAGAAACTTAAATAATCGGATGAAAACGTAAAAAAACTGACAAAAACGTAAAAAATCGAACGTAAACATATGAAAACATATAAAAGTGTTTAAAAGTTGGAAAAAGTGATGGGCAAAAAAGGAACCTATTAAATGAAGAAGATCCCCCATTTAGTGTTTTATACTTTTACATGTGCCCATAAGAGCCCATCAATGATAATTGATAGGCAAAAAGTGCCCATACTTTTAAAAAAAGTGCTCAAAAGTACCCATGAATTCCAATACGTGCAAGATTTGCCACCACTGCTACTCAAAATAGAAAAATACTAGTAGAATTTACTCAGTAAAAATAAATAAATAAATAAATAAAAGCAGTGAGTGACACACTCCAGTTTCATCTCATTATCCCGTAAAAACCGGTAATCATTTTTCACACTAAATCACAGCACAACACACACACACACACACACACTTCCCCAACAAGATGCAGATTTAAAACCCCCCAAACACCACTACCACTCTTCCAACAAACTAAACCAAAACACATTCTCTCTCCAACACTCCAAACACTGAAACACACACACTTCACATAACAAACCATTCAATTAATTAATTAATGCACCATTAACTTCAGATCTCCATCTAATAGTAATGGAAGACGAAGTGTCCGGAGGAGGGAGAGGTTCTTCCGGTACAGGTGGACGTAGGAGACCTACGGTGAGGCCGAGTTTAGATAATGATGACTTAATTCATTTGCTACATGGTTCCGATCCGGTTAAAGTTGAGTTGAATCGCTTGGAGAATGAAGTTAGAGGTGATTAGTTTTTGTTTTATTGGCATAATTTCATTTATTAATATTTTTATAATTTTGTAACTGTTTTTTATTTTATTTTATATAATTTGTGTAGATAAGGATCGTGAGTTGAATGAGGCGCAAGCGGAGATTAAGGCGTTGAGATTGTCTGAGCGGTTGAGAGAAAAAGCTGTTGAGGAGGTATTTTTTTTGTTTTAATTGATGTATTTAGCTAGTTTTGAATTTGGATGTGTATGTATATAGATATAGACTAGACGATTAGTGGCGCATAGCGCAGATGTGATAGTGTATAATAGCTTTAATTGGAATTTACGGGAGGTGTTGTGTGTTGTGTGTGTGTGTGTGTGTTTTTTTTTTTTTTTTTTTTGTTAGTTTTGTGTTAACTGATGAATTTGTGGTTGTTAGAGCCTACGGTACACAGAGCTGGTGGCGCGAAGACCATACCGTGGGTGGTGCCATGGCTGTTCGCGCTGTGGCTAGTTTTTTTTCTTCTCTTTGTGTACGTTTAATAACGGTAAAAAAAAGTGGACGTTGGGCTTTAAAACTAGCCGTTTTTTTGGCATTTAAACCCACTTTTTCCCAATTTTTACCCTTTAAAATTCTATAAATACCCCATTATGAATTTGGTTGTGTACAGACTGGTATGGTCCTCCACTATGCTGTAGTGGTGGTGGTTGGAAGTACGAGGAGGTGTTGTGTTTTATTATTTTTTAAATTTATTGATGAATTTGTGGTTGTTAGAGGTAGTTAGCTAGATGTTTAGTGTTGATTTTTGTTAGCTTGTTTTTGACTTAGGATGTGTATATAGATAGATATACTACCTGCGCTATGCTTCAATGGTGGTTTGATGTACAAGGAGGTGTTGTGTGCGTAACTGTGTATTCGTTTTGTGTAGTGTGAAAATTGTTTAGCGTACATAGCTTACGTGGTGCAGGACTCTTCGATATAAAAGAAAATACGAATTCATAACGTGGATTGTTGTTTAATATACTTTCATTAAGTTTTAAATTCTATTTGACTAACCTTAATCTCATATGAGGGGTTTAATTAGTAAATTAAAATTAGTAATTTTTTTAAGTATTTTTTTAAGGGAATGAGGAAAATGCTTTATAATATATATAGCATAGATATACCGGATGAAATATATTTATTGGCTAGGATGATGTTAATGGGAAATTTGTTTCTTTGTTGAAAGGCATGTGTTATGTACACTATAGATCTAGGCTGGATTTTGGTTTTCTTTTTTGAGTATGATTTATCTCGTTACAGTTTGCGGTTATCAGATAATTCAAAAGAGTATTAAGTGATGCGATGTGAGATGTATGTTTTCACGTTGATATTGTTGAATGTGAAAAGAGTGTGGAGTGTCAATGTCTGATGTACTGACTGTTGTTTGGTATTTAGTCTATCTCATGATTTAGAAATGGAACATGCTTTTGCAGCTTTCATTTTCTTATTTGGTATTTCTTGTATTTAGACATAATAATGCATTTCTTTGCATGTGCTCAGTCTATCTATATTTCTTTTTTCTTTTCTCATGTTCATGACAAGGAGAGATTAATACCAGGTGCAACTGATGACATTGTATCGCACATGACCATATGATTTATAAGATACCTTTTTTTTGTTTATTGTTTTCTTCATTTGGATGTTACATTTTTATTGTAATGATTTTTTCTGTAGGACAAACTGCATATTGTTGTTTTGTTCACTATTATGCAAGACGTCAATTTCCCCCCTTCTTTTAAATAAATATCATTATGTCCAATGGCTAGCATTGTCATTCAAGCATAGTTGTCGTATTTACTATGCTCTTGCACTTTTTAGCTTATTTTTTTTCCTTCTTTGGTGTTCATCGTTAATGCTTTTTAGTGTTTTTCTGTATCTTCTTTTCTCATGGTTTTTTTTTTTTTTTTTTTTTTTTTTTTTTTTTAATTTTTTTTAATTTTTTTATTATTATTATTTATTTATTTATTTATTTTTTGCTGTTATTATGTTATTAGGCGTATAATATTTTAGTGGCTGAGACCTCTAGCTCCAAGTATTTTAATTGGACATGTTAGTAGTCTAATTTTAGTATTAGCCGTAAGGAATTAACTTATAGTTTGTGTTCAACTGTTTATAACCTATTTTGATAAGTTGGTACCAAGTTTGCACATTCAGAATCTTGCAAAAAGAATAAATGGAGTGTTAATACTATGGTACCAGATAAAAAAAATTCAAGAATTAAAGTTGATATGTGTATTCTTTCAATGCTGCAAAGACGAAGAATCATAGAATGAAGATAGAATATACATATTATATATGTATGTGGATAGTTGATGCAAAAGAATCCGGTAATTTTCTTGTTTTCCGTAAAGATGAGAAAAGTATGCCAATGAATAAATATGTAGTTGATTATTCAGAAAGTATATGTACTCAAATGGAAACGAGTGTCACTTGAAGTACCACCGCTTAACATAGACAGAAGAATGAAACAATAATGCAATAATGTTGACGATGCCTAAATCCACTTTAAGTTGATTCGTCGTTAAACCTTGATATAAGCGGATTTTGATATTTAAACCGCTTTAAATGGTATTGCATTTGTTGGGTTATTTTCTATTGACATTTTGTATAGATTTAGTGATATACTGATATCTTTGTCTTTATTTTTAGTTAACACTGACATAATTTTGCTCTTACTTTTACCTGTATACTTTAGCTCACTGAAGAGTTGTCGAAGGTGGATGAGAAGCTAAAGTTGACAGAATCTCTTCTAGAAAGCAAGGTATAGTCATATAGATTGAACCACGTCTTTAGGGGTGGCAATATGGGTGGGTCAGACGAGTTTATATAAGGTCATGTGAGATGAGTGATGAAATTGGTAATTTTTGCATGGTTGTTTTGGCTGACATGAACACTTCTGACCCAATTTTTTGTATTACATAATAATTGGTGTGCCAATATGACTAGAAAAGTTATATTATTTCAATAATAACCTAATTTCTTGAACAAAATGATTTATAAGGTTTTATTTATTAAACATAAAGTTTGAGCCACTTTCTACCGATTTTAGCTGTCAGTAAATGGGTCAAAATTGCCACCTCTGTTTATCGTCAGTCTTTTATACTCTTTCCGTATAGGGTCAGATATAACTATATATACTTTTCCGGCTGTCTAGAATCTTGAAATCAAGAAAATCAACGATGAGAAGAAAGCGTCAATGGCAGCTCAGTTTGCAGCAGAAGCCACTCTAAGAAGGGTTCATGCCGCTCAAAAAGATGATGATATGCCTCCAATTGAGGCCATCCTTGCACCTTTGGAAGCTGAGCTTAAGCTGGCTAGACAAGATGTATGGCTTCTATCTTTTGGCTAGTTAATGCAGACATGTATGAAAGTATCTGAATTTCATATTGTTACGGTTTTGGATTTCAGATCGCGAAGCTTCAGGATGACAACAAAGCATTAGATCGACTGACTAAATCAAAGGAGGCTGCTTTACTTGAAGCTGAGAGGACTGTGCAGGTTGCCTTGGCTAAGGCATCTATGGTTGATGATCTTCAGAATAAGAATCAGGAGCTGATAAAACAGATTGAAATTTGCCAGGTATTTTTTTTATTATTATTATCATATTGAACAATGAAATAATGACCTTTCATTGGTCATCACTTCTTTTTCACAATGTAAATATGTTCTATTTGCCACTTGTTTCTCAGGAAGAAAATAAAATTTTGGATAAAATGCATCGTCAAAAGGTTGCTGAGGTGGAAAAGCTTACCCAAACTGTACGGGAGCTTGAAGAGGCGGTTCTTGCTGGAGGTGCAGCTGCAAATGCTGTCAGGGACTATCAACGGAAAGTTCAAGAAATGAATGTAAAACAAATTCGCTTCTGTAGTTGATTAAACTTTGTACAATTTTGTTCCTTAGCTTACTGATTGGGTGTTATTCATTGATAGGAGGAAAGAAAAACACTAGATAGAGAGCTAGCTCGTGCAAAAGTTACAGCAAATAGAGTGGCAACAGTTGTAGCTAATGAATGGAAAGATGCTAATGACAAAGTGATGCCAGTAAAGCAATGGCTTGAAGAAAGAAGGTTCTTGCAGGTATTCTTATGGAAAAACATTTTTTTATAAATCTTGTTTCTTTGCATAGCATTCTTATTTATTTATCAATCTTCTAATTATTGACTTGCCAGTTCACCCTTTTGTTAACAGAGTGAGATGCAACAATTGCGAGACAAGCTAGCTATAACCGACCGTGCTGCAAAATCTGAAGCACAATTAAAAGTAATGTTTTCCATGTTGTCTATATATGGATTATTAATTAATGAATCCAAGTATTGATTCATCTCATAACATAACAGGAAAAATTTCAACTGCGGCTTAGGGTACTTGAAGATACATTGAGATCGCCAAGCAATTGTACTTCACGCCGCCAGTCTCTAGGTGGAGCTGATAACTTCTCCAAATTGGCCTCTAATGGATTTTTACCCAAGAGATCGCCTTCTTTTCAGATAAGATCAACGCTTCCATCTGGTTCCAGCTCAGTGTTGAGGCATGCAAAAGGTACATCAAAGTCATTTGATGGTGGGACCCGATCACTTGACAGGGGTAAACTTATCTCCAGTGGAGAGAATAGTCCTACTTTTAATGCTGGGCAATCATGCGATTTAACCAAGGACGGTGAGACCCCTGATAGTTCCTGGAAAGCTAATCCAGATGAAAAACCCGAAACAGAGGATACTGTGCCAGGATTGTTATATGATTTACTGCAAAAAGAAGTAATTGCTTTGAGGAAATCTAGTAATGAAAAGGACCAGAGCCTTAAAGACAAGGATGACGCCATTGAGGTTCACATCTTTTGCTTTAATGTTTGTTTTACTTTTCTTTTTTCCTTTCTATTTTTCGTATGAAATAGAGGTGGAAACTTCTACTCATTTACTTATATATTGATCAATTCAGGATATGTTCAATCTCTAACGGCTCAAACGGGTAAAATTAAAAGTAAAACAAATTGAAGGGTCAAATGGATCAAAAGTCGACCATTGTGTATATTTAATGGGATATAACACCCTTAATCACTTTTCAGAACATATAATTATTGAAATGAAAAAAAAAAAGTTTATGATCATATTTACAGTTAACACACTATCTATTTAGCAGACTTAAATAAGTGGACAAAAAACGCTTTTACTCGACCCAACCCGTTACCCAACATGCCCATTTGACACTCAGATTAAGAAGCTATTATTCATTGTTTGAATTGCTATGTTTGGATTCAGATGTTAGCAAAGAAAGTAGATACTTTGACAAAGGCTATGGAGGTTGAGGCCAAAAAGATGAGAAGAGAGGTGGCAGCTATGGAAAAAGAGGTAGCTGCTATGCGTGTTGACAAAGAACAGGACAGTAGGGTGAAACGGATGGGGAACTCAAAGGGTCCTGTCAACACCTCTCAGCCACTGCCAGCCAGGTATATTACATTATTTGAATTTACTTATTGGGTGTTTGGATCGAGGTTCTAGGAACATGGAACGGGAATTAGAGTCAAATAATTGCTTTTGAAATTGAATTCCATTAGCATTTTCATTCCCGCCCTGCCCATAATGATCGTGACCGTAAACTAAAGCGTTAGTTAATGTATGCAGGAACGTAGCAAGAGGAGGATTAACCAGAAGCACTCAATAACTAAAAAAGGAGCATCAAATTACATTTATTTTTAGTCGATTATGTAATGGTGTAACTAGTATACCGATGGGTGGCGAAGATGAAAAAACAAGATAGATGGGTTGGTATGCTTTTTTCTGACTTTGTTGCGTAGAAGAAATCAGCAGGCGGGAGTGAAGCTGAGCTAATATATTTTTTTCTCACAGTTGATTTTGAGGGTGTGTTTTGTATAGGATAGCTGTTCTTTTATTCTATTATTGCTTAGTGTGATTTGCATTCAAAACATAGAGCTTTGGGAACTATGATTGTTAGTATTGTTTCACCTGTGCTTTGTGATTTATTATTCTCATTCACAAATAAACATGAAATTAGAATCTTGATTGATGCCATTGGCCTATAGGTTTGGGATAAATATATATTATATATTCTTTCTTATTTTGCAAGACTATAAGCATGTATCATTCCTACCACGAGGTAAAGGTATCTAAATACGGTTAACATTTACATATAAATTTCTTTTGTAAAGTCTGAAATTGTCGACTTGAATTTAGGAATTCGAGTACATTAGGTGTTCAACTGTATTCATATATATGGGTATTGCTTTAAGATAATACGACATTTGATAAAAAGTTCGATTGTATATCTATGGAAGGTTTAGCATTATGGGAATCATGATCTATATAAAAGTAGGCGATCTCAACTATTGTGGAAATTTTGTAAGCATTACTCTAAGAAGAATATGTTGGTTGTTTAGCTGCAAAACAGTTCCCAGATTAGGGTTAAAATAATCAATGAAGGTACCGGATATTCACTTGAAATCGTGGTATCACTTTCCAATAGAAACTATTCGACCCTATGCCTGGGTTACACAAATATCTCTATGGGATAAGACCAAGTGATGTTCTTGCTTTAGGTACAAACCAAGAACCAGATGCGTATAGAAGTGTTTAGGGTTTTGTGTTTAGTATATCGTATGATATTGTATATCCATGCAGAATGATGTGACCTCTATTTATAATAGAGAATACTCAAACCCTAGCCCATGGTATTATGTATAATTAACGGCCCAGTAATTATAACATAATAATTTCCATAATAATAGGATCAGTGGTTATCAGTGGAAACATTATCACTAGCAGTGGTAATGTTAACACTATCAGTGGTAACTATAACCCTTGCAGTGGAAACAATAACCCTTGCAGTGGTAATATTAACACATCAGTGGAAACACACTATCAGCTGAATCTACTATCAGTAGAATCATACTTCAGTGGAATCACACTTTCAGCAGTAGAATCAACTAGCAGCAGAATCAGCTAGCAGCAGATTCACAACACTAGTAGCAGAGTCTACTAGCAGTACCTTGATCAAGCAGTACCTTGATCAATACATAACCACTATTGAGTCAGGGGATTCAGTGACCAAATGGGTGTATACTCCGTACCTCCATACCCGTTACCAGGTGTGAATTGATCCCTCAAGTGTACTAAATTTACTAACAATCCTCCCCAAATTTAGTTCACTACCTTTGCATGAAAATTCAAACACAAACCAAAACAAGTGCATAAATGAAAATATCCTGAGGATTGAATTTCCACATTAGTACATATACTTTCAAATATTCGAGAATCAGGGTGTTCTAAGAATTGAACCCTTCAACCCATTTGAATACCTGATGATAAATACACACAAGTTTTCAAACACTAAAATACTCCTGACACTATATAAGCCATGTGTCCATATCCAATTCATAAATGTTGTAAAAGCTAAAAGTCCAAAGCTTCCTGAAGCGGCAAAACTTCAACATTTACATAGGTGGTTCATCTTTAATTCATGCTCCTGCTTAGCACTTTTTCAAAGAAAATTAACCATTAAGAAGTGAAGACTTCATCCTCCTTTCAGCAGGTAACAAGCACAACCTTGGGATGTATATGATACATGTGCTTCAGTCCACCAAATGATCAGCTTTCCACATTGAACTCAGCTTCCAAGTTTCCTTAGAAGGGAGTTGGGTATCCTTGCATTCAGTGACTAGTTGGACTTAAACCCATCCCTTTTGCAGACTTCAAAACCAAGTCTCTAGCCAAACCCTTCGTCAAGTGATCAGCTAAGTTTTGTTGAGATTTAACAAACACTATAGATACCACCCCATTCATGATAAGCTCACGAATCATGCTATGCCTAACACCTAAGTGTCTAGACTTCCCATTGTACATCTGGCTATAAGCCTTTGCCAATGTAGCAGCACTATCACAACGGATAGAAATAGGTGCTATAGGTTTAGACCACAATGGAATCTCAAGAAGCAAGTTTTTCAACCATTCAGCTTCTTTGCCAGCAGCAGCTAAAGATACAAATTCAGATTCCATGGTTGAACTAGTAATGCAAGTTTGTTTCTTGGATGCCCAAGAAATTGCACCTCCACCAAGTAGGAATACCCAGCCACTAGTAGACGAATTGTCTTCAGTGTTACTGATCCAACTTGCATCAGTGTATCCTTCTAATACTGAAGGATAACCAGTATATGAGAGACTATAATCCATAGTTCTCTTCAAATACTTAAAGACCTGCTTGCCAATGATGAGCACTAGGATTACTAGTATACCTGCTCAGTTTACCCACAGCAAAAGCAATATCAGGTCTTGTACAAGTCATGGCATACATCAAGCAGCCAATCACCCTAGAATACTCAAGTTGAGATACAGCTTTGCCAGTATTAGGCATTAGCTTCTCACTTGTATCCATAGGAGTACTCACTGGAGTACAATCAAAGTAATTAAATTTCCTTAACACCTTCTCAATGTAATGAGACTGAGAGATAGAAATTTTGTTACTTTCATGTTTAATCCTAATGCCAAGGATAACATCTGCCTCCCCCATATCCTTCATGGAGAACTTTGATGACAAAAATTCTTTTGTAAGATCAACTTGATTTTGGTCAGTGCCAAAGATCAACATGTCATCAACATATAGACAAATGATAACTCCTTTACCAGATTCATCAAATTTGCTATATACACATTTGTTAGCTTGATTAAGTAAATAACCACTAGACAAAACCACTTCATCAAACTTTTGATGCCATTGCTTAGGTGCCTGTTTTAGTCCATAAAGAGACTTAATCAGTTTACACACCTTGTTTTCATTGCCAGGCATGATGAAGCCCTGAGGTTGGTTCATGTAAACCTCCTCATCTAAATCACCATTCAAGAAAGCTGTCTTCACATCCATCTGATGAATAATCAGATTGTGAATTGACGCCAAAGCAATTAGCAATCTTATGGTACTGATACGTGCCATTAGAGCATAAGTATCAAAATAGTCTATTCCTGACTTTTGTTTAAAGCCTTGAATAACTAATCTTGCCTTGAACTTTTCAACAGTTCCATCTACCTTCATTTTCTTTTTGAAAATCCATTTGCTACCTAAAGGTTTGCAACCAGGTGGTAGATCAGTCAACACATAAGTGTTATTGCCCATGATAGAGTCCATCTCATCATTAATTGCTTCTTTCCAGAAAGCAACATCCTGGGACTTCATTACTTCTTCAAATGTTTTGGGATCATCCTCCACAATGAAGCAATAGGAGTATTGGTCAGAGACCTCACTCCTTGTACCTTCAATTAAGTATAATTGAAACTCAGGTCCAAATGATTTTGGAGTCCTCACCCTATTGCTCCTTCTGAGCTCAGGTTCAGGTTGTTGTTCCACAACCTCAGCAGGAACCTCATCAGTAGGAACCTCATCAGCAGGAACCTCTGAAACACCATTGTCATTGGTTCCATTTGGAATCCTTTGACTTAGTCTAGGGATAGATGAGAATCTGTTATCATCAAATAGTGCATCCCTTGATTCAATTATTGAGTTAATTGAAACAGACTCATTAGGTTCTATAACATAAAACCTATATGCCTTGGAATGCTCAGCATATCCAACAAAGATGCATTCAATGCCTCTTTCACCCAAAGTTTTATGCTTTGGATCAGTGAGTCTTACAACAGCCCTACAACCCCATATCCTAAGATAATTAAGGTTAGGTTTCTTTTTAGTCCAAAGTTCATAAGGGTAACTTTGTTCCTTTTGTTAGGAACCCTATTTAATAAATAGCAAACTGTTAACATAGCTTCACCTCAGAACCCTTGACTCAGCCCTGAATAGGACAACATGGAATTAACCATCTCCTTCAGCACCCTATTTTTCCTTTCAGAAATACCATTTTGCTGAGGAGTATAAGGGGCAGTCGTTTCATGGATTATACCAACAGACTGAAAATACAGAGTATCCATGTACTCACCTCCCCTATCAGTCCTTAATCTTTTGATCAGGGAACTTTGTTGCAATTCAACTTCAGTTTTAAATACTTTAAATTTATCTAATGCTTCATCTTTAGAATGTAATAAATAAACATGACAAAACCTAGAAGCATCATCAATAAAAGTTACAAAGTATTTTTTATTCCCCAAAGAGGGAGTAGCATGTAAATCACAAAGGTCATTGTGAATTAACTCCAAAACTTTAGTTATCTTGTTCAACATACAAGTTTTACACTTTCCAGTGTTCACATCAAAGGCTGGAATTAATCCATCCTTAGACATATCTTGCATCCTTTTAAAATGTACATGGTCAAGTCTTGCATGCCATAGGTTTGAATCATAAAGTTTAGATGTAGATATAAAAGCAGAATCAATATTATCATGAACAATATTAAGTCTGAACATTTGATTACATAAATAACCAAAACCAATAAACACACCATTTTTAGACAAAACAAACTTATCAGATTCAATAACCTGTTTATAACCACAGTTATTCAAAACACTACTAGAAACCAAATTCTTTCTAATATCAGGAACATGTAAAACATTAAATAAAGAAACAATCTTTTCAGAACTAAACTTTAACTCAACACATCCTTTTCCATGCACCAGGGTAGTTGACTCGTTTCCCATGTGAAGAATAGAACCATCATTCATTGACTTGTAGGTCTTGAACCAGCTTCTATCTTTACACACATGAATTGTTACTCCAGAGTCAACCCACCACGCAACATCATCATCCTGCACAAAGTAAATGTCAGATATATATGTAACATAATAAATCTTAAAAGACTTATTAAACACATTCTGACCTTTCAGAGAATTGGTGTTACCATTCCCTCCACTTGTGCCTGATCCATTGGATTTGTTTTCAACTTTACCACCCTTGCAATCTTTCCTGAAGTGTCCAGGTTTCCCACACTTCCAACAAGTCACCTTAGGTTTCTTGTTAAGATCAGATTTGGTGTTATCTTGATGCTTACGTTTGCCCTTGTTGTCATTGTACTTAGTGGAGTTGTTATGCTCCACCATATTGACAACTGATGGACCAATAGCAGTGCTACTCTTTGGCTTGTCAATGTCTTGAGCTTTGAGTGAATCCTCAATGCGCAAGTGACTGCCCAACTCAACAAGAGTTAACTCCTCCTTCTTATGTTTAAGCATATGCTTGAACTCTTTCCAAGAAGGAGGTAGTTTATCGATGATACAAGAGACTGAAATAGCCTCATCCATGTTCATCTTGTGTTGTGTGAACCGACCAAGTATACTAAGAAGTTCATTGTATTATTCCATGACAGGTCTAGAATCAACCATTTTGTAATTGTTAAAATTACTTACAAGGAACTTTTTACTTGATGCATCCTCAGCCATATACTTGGCTTCCAAGGAATCCCATAGTTCTTGAGAAGTTTCAACATTCTGATAAATATCAAATAGAGAATCAGACATACCATTAAGAATTAAACCTCTGCATATGTAGTCATCATTCTCCCACTTGCTCCTTGCCCTCATCTGATCCATAGTAGCATCATCTCCAAAATCTTCTGGAATCTCAGTTGTGAGAACATACACCACATTCATACTTGACAACAAGAAGTGCATCTTCTTTTGCCATCTTCTGAAATCAACACCTTCAAACTTTTCCAACTTGGAAAAGTTAGCAGCCATTTGTCTCATAGCAGCAGCCATTGATTATCACTAATAGTTTCTATTGATTGTTGGTTGTTTAGCTGCAAAACAGTTCCCAGATTAGGGTTAAAATAATCAATGAAGGTACCGGATATTCACTTGAAATCGTGGTATCACTTTCCAATAGAAACTATTCGATCATATGCCTGGGTTACACGAATATCTCTATGGGATAAGACCAAGTGATGTTCTTGCTTTAGGCACAAACCAAGAACCAGATGCGTATAGAAGTGTTTAGGGTTTTGTGTTTAGTATATCGTATGATATTGTATATCCATGCAGAATGATGTGACCTCTATTTATAATAGAGAATACTCAAACCCTAGCCCATGGTATTATGTATAATTAACGGCCCATTGATTATAACATAATAATTTCCATAATAATAAGATCAGTGGTTATCAGTGGAAACATTATCACTAGCAGGGGTAATGTTAACACTATCAGTGGTAACTATAACCCTTGCAGTGGAAACAATAACCCTTGCAGTGGTAATATTAACACATCAGTGGAAACACACTAGCAGCTGAATCTACTATCAGTAGAATCATACTTCAGTGGAATCACACTTTCAGCAGTAGAATCAACTAGCAGCAGAATCAGCTAGCAGCAGATTCACAACACTAGCAGCAGAGTCTACTAGCAGTACCTTGATCAAGCAGTACCTTGATCAATACATAACCACTATTGAGTCAGGGGATTCAGTGACCAAATGGGTGTATACTCCATACCTCCATACCCGTTACCAGGTGTGAATTGATCCCTCAAGTGTACTAAATTTACTAACAAAATAGTAGCATAATTTGTGAATAAAAAGTTTGTCTGTTAAAGTCAAAACAATGGGGTTCTGTCAGAAGAATATTGTGATGCTTTGCTGACTGCTATGGCGCATTCCACATGGAGTTGGTTAATGATTGGAGCATGTTTTTAAAATATACCATCTTATCAGTTCATGGTATTCACTTTTTTCTTATCAATAAACACATTCCCTTTTAAAATACAGAAAATAATCATATTCATTCACTACAACAATATCAACAATGCAGAATCTCGTTAGAGACGAGGCATATGGGATGTAAGATGTAGACGATCATACTTCTTCTACGCGAAAGTAGAAAGACTATTCGCTAGTTATCCTAATATATAGCTATCAAAATAATACTAATTCCACTACCTTTGTTTTGATATATATGAAAGCTTGTAAAAATGTTTGGATGCTTTGAAATGTCGTCTTTGTAATTTTAATGCTAGCATGTGATGAGGCTAAGCAATGAGCAATCAGTATGTTGAGCATGTTCCACTTAAGACTAATGTAAATTGTAAAACTAAGTTCTTATCCAAATAAACCAATTCTTATGGTTGTCCATATTAGTCTATTTAGTAACTTTTCAAGCCATATCAGGTTGGAGGGGCCTCGAGCACAAGTCAGAAATTGTCAATTAAAACTTCCTCTTTGGGCACGTAACAAAAGTAACGATTTACATTTACTGCACATTATTAATGAAACGGCTTATAGTTCAGCAAAATCTGTAAAAAGATATAAGATGCTCCACAACCTAATGGTTGCGGTTTTAAGTCCTTTCAATATTTGTATTTGTTGGTTACTTGGTTTACCTTTCCTAAAATAAAGGTAGAGAACAGTCATGGGTCAGCAAAATAACAATTGGTCTCAAAAGCCTGGTGCTATAAAAGGCTGATCCCTGAAGCCCAGTTGCAACCCCAAACTTAATTACATACTTGTCCTAGTTAAAAGCTTAAGTTAAGTAGTCTTTGATAATGTATACGAGAAGAGATTCATATAAATCAAAACATTACTAAACTACTAAAGTTACTTTTTATTTCAGTTTCACCTAATGACTCAAATTGAATATGATATTTTACCCTTCAGGGCAATTTTATCACAAAATAAAAAAAATCCTCAAAATCCATTTCATCCACCACCAAAAAATCAGGGGTTTGATTATCACAAACACACATAATCGAAGTTAATCATCAAGTCGACTTCAAAAACATTTCATAATTAGTGACTTCGTCATAAATCTTCGTCATTAATAATAACTTTTCAAAATTCAGGATCAATTTTGATTTTTTGCTAAAATTTTTGAAATTATCAATTAACAAACGATTAGTTAGATATAAATGATAATGTGATTACGGAGGACGGAAATCAAGTTATTGATAACGACAATCATGTCGATGCTGACGAAAATCTGGTTATAAAGATAAACAAAACAAGGTTATTGCAAAAACAGATGTAGATTTGGATTTTGAAAAAGGTGTGGTTGTGTTATCGATAAAATCACATGTGATTCTGTTTAGATTGTAAAATCACATGTGATTATGATCACATGCGATTGTAATAAAAAGTATGAGATAAGTTATTAAGACCCCTTAAAACACTCGTGTATTAAATAGATTGGATGATATTTATCTTTTGATTTTTGAAGAATGCTAAAAGCGAGAGAAACCCATCCCTTTCTTTCCTTTCCTTTTTTCGCCCCCATGTCGCCACACAAGGGGCATGGGGACGTAAAAAGGGGATCTTATCAACTTGTTCCGACCTGAGATAATAAGCTCATGAGATTGGTCTTACTTCACTGTAGAGAAACGAAAGAAGACTTCATCTCCAAGTTTAACTCAGACTAAGCTCCTTTCTTTTTAGGTGTGAAGCAGTGTCAAACTGAAATACCCAACAAGCATTAGCTCTCCCTGAAAAGGAGACCTTCCAGTACAGCTTATATCTTTAATGTTGTCATGTATACATATGCATCGTGTAGAAATATTTTACTAGAACATCACATACGCTTTAGAAGAGAAAATAAAAGTGGTTCATCATCAAAAAACTATACCTAGGTATAGACTATAGAATCTGTTATATGTTTATTTATAAACTTCACCTCTAATCAATATATTTGATTCGATGGTTGTGAAGGTTCAACTTGTGCCCACTCTAAGAAAAGCTATAAGTTTCTTATTTTCTATAGAAGTGGGCTAACTTGTATTTAACCTCAAGTTGTTGTCCAAAAGTTATTACGGAGTATTTATTAAAATAATTAAATATCCGCCACATGTGTATCTAGAAAAATGGATTATCATTCCCTAATAATGATATTATTTCTTTGTGGCTTGATATTGTATAATAAATATGTTGGCGTGTATTATATGTCGTCTTTGTAGAATAGGATATATAACTGGTTTCTTATACCATTCTCGAAGAAATATTAAAGTGTTTTTGGTGGATTAGGCGATGGGTTTCTATGGCTGTCTAGCTATTCGGTTCCTCTGGTTGATGATGTATTTAACAATCTTCCGTGTAAGAAGTGGAGTGATTCTAAGACTGCTAGGGGGTAGTCATGTTACAAGGAGTGTTATATACTCGTCACTTTAGCTTTTATCTTATAACATTCCGATAACACACAACTCAAAAATTCATCCCCATAACATTCTCACAAAAAAAAAAAAAAAAAAAAAAAAAAAAAAAAAAAAAAAAAAAACTTGCTAATTTGTTCACTACATTTCAAGTTTATATATTAGAATTTAGAAGAAGAAGAAGAAGAAAAAGAGGGAAAAAAACAAAAAACAAAAAACTAGGGTGTATATCTATGCATGAATCATAATATAGAGTCATAAGTCGATCTATATGTATCGTCCCACCAATTAGTTTTCCAAACCAATAACAAAATACAAAAGTGGTTACAAAACACAAAAGAAAATAATTAATTGTCAAAGTTGAAAAAGATATTTCAAAAAGTCAAAACATGACAAATAAATTAGAACGGAGAGAGTAATAAACAAGTAACACAATCACTTAATCATACAAATCAATTCAGGAATAATTCTTGTTCTGAGGCAGTAACAAGACTATTCTTTATGTTATTTTTAACTTGTAATACCACGCATAATTTGAATAAAACTCATGTCTATCTTTATTGCTTACATTTACATTCATACCAGTAAGTAAGAAGAAGTTCTGTGCTCACTTACATGTGATAACTTAGCCAATTTCTATATCCAAATAGGGGAGATTGTTGGGTCAATTCAGCACCCACTTCCTCTGGACTAGGATTTGATAGAAAATACCCTAAGTACAAGATACTGAAGACAACCTCAGTATGCAAAGCTGGAGACACATTCAGCTCAACAAAGCTGAAGAAACATTCAACTCACACAACAACACAAAGCTGAAGACACATTCAGCTCATACACTGACGCCAACTTCAGTGCGTAAAGCTGAAGACACATTCAACTCAACACAACCTACAAAGCTGAAGACACATTCAGCTCACCCTACACCTAGCCAAAGTTGAACTAAAGAATAAAGTTCAACCTCGACTTCTTTAGAGTCCTTGAAGACACACAAAGTCTTCACTTCAAGATTACTGATGCAGATTAGTTACTGATGACCAAGTCCAAATGAAGAAGTTCAGTTCAGCAAGGGTGGCAATACCTTGCTAAATGATGGTGATCTCCTCTACACAAAGATGTTGAGCAAAAAGTCTCTTAGCATCTAGAAGGTTTCAAAGGCGGGAAAAAGATACTTTATACAAAAGATAAAGTAAAATCTACTTGGGAATGACAAACTGTCATAGTTGGTATAAAAGTACAACCAGTGTATTCAATTATTCCTTAAAGTAGATGTAACCTTATACTTGATTTAGAACATCCGTTGGATGTTTGACACATGTACTATAGGAACCCTTTAAAACCCTTATTCCATCATATAAATGGGAATGCATGTAAAGGAGTAATGTATCTCTTGTAACAGACAACAAAGTCTTCAAGAAGATCATTACTCCTCGAACCTAACTAGGTAGCTAAACATTCAGCGAGTAAGTATAATTGGTACTTAAACTTTTAGCACAGGTTATTAGTTTAAGTTTGAGAGGAGATAACATATACATTCTTATTCAACTAGGTTTCCTATTCCGCAAGTAAACCCTGTCAATTCTTTGATTCTTATTAATAAAGAATTTAAACATTGAAAATTAACTTTGTGTCACGTATTATAAACTGCTTTAATTATTTCTATTCTTGAATTGTATATATACGTTATATTGTTTTCATGGAACGTAGTTTAACTTAAACAATAAGTTATAACACGTTAAAAGGGTCCAACAATATGTCTCACAAAGATGATATTTTACATGATTAGTCTTGACTATCTGGTTATTAGTGTGATCTATAAGCGAATAAGTTTGTTCTTAATTTGTATTAGTAAAATTTAATGCAGGATTGTGTTTAATTTGGTTGTACAATATGCTTGATAATTTGTATTTTTTATGTAAAGGCGGGGTGTTTTAATAACTGCATTAATTGTATTTATACAAGTTAATTAATTGACTACATTAAATAGCATTAATGTGATGTTTTGTTGTACACTATGCTTCTTGTTTTGTACGTCTGAAAATTATGTACATCAAAGTGTTGTACACTATGTTTCTTTTCTTGTAAGTATTAGTCATTATAGTCATTGATAATATTGACTACTTTAATGGCATTAATATTGTAAGTTTGAAAATTACACATGCTTATTTTGTTGTACACTATGCTTATTTTGTTATAAGTCTGAAAATTGTGTGCATT
Organism: Artemisia argyi; assembly: GCA_030686995.1. NCBI lineage: Eukaryota > Viridiplantae > Streptophyta > Magnoliopsida > Asterales > Asteraceae > Artemisia > Artemisia argyi. The sequence continues at coordinate 41,518,588 of CM060683.1, read as the reverse complement.
AAAGTGTTGTAAATCATGCTTAATTTCTTGTAAGTCTTAAAATTTTAGAGAGAGAGTCATCCATGATTTATATTTTACTAGCAGGGTACCAGCGTGATGCGGCGGCGGGTACCCTATAACAAAATTTGTGGCGATTAATGTCTTTTAATTTTATGCTTTTAGTTACAATAACTTTATAAATTGTGAGAATTTTATATATGAGTAACTTTAACCATGTCGTTCCTTTAAGTTGTACATGTTGGTCCTTTAAGTTACGTAGGTTACGTTTTTTTGCTTGTGTTTTAAGTACTTGGGTTATTGGATTTTAACAATAGATGATTAATAACTTGATTAGATTGTACTATGTGGTAAACTGGTTGCATTTTTCAGTAAATGAGTGATTTAAGAAGAGTATTAATTGCAGGTGTTTATTATACATGATTGTGCATAAATTCATTGTACATAAAGCTTTAATATGTATATTTACTTAAAATCTATATTAAGAAATCTTAAAAATTTAATAGGAGATAGGGTGTAATATGTATTATATGTAATCAAAGGACTTGTGGTCTAGTGGGTGAGGCTTAACTTGTTAAGCGAGCCACAAGTGGGAGTAGTACCGGGTGGGTGACCACCCGGGAAGTCCTCACTTGTGGTCCACTTGTAGACCATATTGTTCCGGAGATATATTGCAATAATGGATTTGAACCTTCAAGCCACTCGTTGCGGGGTTCGAATCTTGAGCATATCCCAGTTTTCATCCGGCTGTTTCTCCAGCAAGGTAAAACTTGTGTGGAGGCAATGTGGTTTCCGGGGGAAACCCATTACCACCTGAGATCAGCGTGGACCCGGTTTAGACAACATAGTCTGGCGATGAGGCTTTCGCTGTCCGCGAAGGTGGTCGTTTTCTAAGTTGAAATTCACCTTTCAAATAAAAATGTATTATATGTAATATAGATATATAGTATTAGATTATATTTGTTGCACAGTTTTTCATTGCTGTAAATTATATTTGTCAAAAGTCAACATCAATGTACCTAACAACCAAAATAACAAATGACGTCAAATGCAACCTCTATATATAGAACCATTTTCAGCCCCTTTATCCCATCAACTGCATTTTATACACTAGAAATGGCTAATCCTAATGAACTTAAACTCAATGAGATGAAGGAAGCTATCAAGTTGCTCGGATCATCCGCCGAGGTATGTAACTTATTTTGCTAGTTTCTTCCGAAAGTTACGTAACGGTATGTTCTGATTCATTGATATTTTGTCTATGTAATAACGCCCTCCCGATGCCTAAATGAATGCTACATACAATAAAACTTAAGCCAAAATTACAAAAAATCCAATAATTCGAATAAGTAGTATCCATTAAAAATTTCTTCTAAAGTTAGATGCTACAAAAAATGCGGTAGCATTAACAAATGAACAACTAACAATGTATACAGTTTGGTGCCATTTAGTTTGTTGTTAGGAATCACTATTGTTTGTTAGCAAATTACAAACCACAATTGGTGTGGATAAATAACGAAGTATATAGGTAGGTGCCGTTTGGTTTGTTATTAGGAACCACTATTGCCCTATTAGTAGTATGGGTTTAGCTATAGAGTGAAATGACAATGGTTATATTTTCTAAACTTGATGTTTGGATTGTTCAAGTATATTTGATTTCAAGTTTTAGCCTATGCGGCATTGAGTTCATCTTCCTCACTCAAATGGCTTTCAAAATAAAATTAAAAAATAAAATAAAATAAAATAAATGGTTCTCAAAATATGGGAGAAGAATTCTTTTTTAGAAGCATGGCACATTTGTCAAGAGATCATGGTATGGATATTGTAAACCCCCACCTCCACCCGGGCATGTCAAACTTGTAGCATTAAACCCGACATATACGATTAATTATCTATAGCAAACCATACCTCATATTTCAAACCCTCATTCTAAACACACAAAATATGCTGGAAAACCTCGACAGCAAACTGAAAAATGCTATGGGGAATCCTATAACACTACGTCAAAAGTTGCAAGCTGCAAAAGCCTCACACATAAACCTGTATGATCGATCAAATACGGATTACATGTAAAGATGAACAATATGCACACGTTAAAGTACCAAATAAGCCTAACTTATTTATAGACATGAGGGGTATAAACTTTCATCTGGTCGGTTTAGAATTGCCACAACCGAACAAGCCTAACTTGCCTTGCATTCCAAACTAGCTAACTCTAGTTTATGTCTATTCCTAATCTATATTAGTAAATACCGATAGACCTCTTAGATTTCTTCAAGAACTATTCGTATCTTATTTGTAGTTTCAAGTGGTCGTGTAATCCGCACTAAAAAAACGATTTGTTGGAAAGTTGGCCAATAAAAAACTAAAAGTTTTTCCACATCAATATAAAAATACTTTTGAATCCTGATTTTAGTTGTCGAAGTTTATACAATATACAGTTAATACCTAGTACTATAACTAATTAAAACAAATCTCATCAGCCATTGGGCATTATCAGTGGTATCGTTCATTCACGGCAAACATACAGTTCACCGGTTAAAGAGGGTTTCCGTAATAAAGGTTACTGAAATATGTGCTTGTTGGTTGGGTTTCGTTTTGCGAACGAATCCATCGGCACCAAAAGGAGTGCACAAAGTCAAACTTTTTCCACGGGTAAATCTTTTGATGAAAACAAATCTCATAAAAAAATGAGCAAAACGATTGAAACCAACAAGGCATGTAAGCTCAAAATAACGACATGGTTAAAATTATGACATAGTTCCACTTAAAAAATAGTTTGGATAGATAAAATTGAAGCTCAAAATGTCAAATTATTCATACCAAACTGCGTTCTCGAGTTTATTTATAAAAGATGCAAAAAGATTAGAAGAAAACAAAATAAGTTTAATGTCAAATTAAATACACACAACTTGTCACAAATGTCAAGTTATGAAGGCAAAAATAGTTGGACAAAACTTTACTGTAATAAGTTTCCGGAACAATATTTCTTCTGGAATAGTAGATTCAAGTCTTTCTGTTGGGCCCTGGCCCAAAATTTCCATAAATCTAAAACCTTTAATGCACTTAGGTGTAGTAAACATTGTCTCCTGAACTTATAAAATAATGTAGTGTATAAAACTTAGGGTGATGGCAATTTTGCTCATAGGTTTATGATATATGTCATCAAATTTGGCATTAGAGACTTTTGGTGTTCGTTAACATATGACCAATGTTGCACTGTACAGAAGTATGGAGATCCAACACTTGAGAGGTTCTTGAAAAATAGAGCAATGGACCCAAAGAAAGCAGCAAAAATGTTTGTTGAATGGCAAAAGTGGAGAACATCTTTTGTACCACTTGGGTTTATCCCTGATTCTGAAGTTGCTGAACAATTGGAACAAAGAAAAATCTTTTTTCAAGGTTTTTCCAAAGATGGGCATCCTGTTATGATTCTTAATGCAAACAAGCATTATCCTGCTAAAGATCAAGATCAATACAAGAGTAATATTTTTTTGCTTTCTCTTTCATTTATAATTCGATTAAAAACGTATTATGGCTAAGAGCATATTGCAAATACTGTAACATAAACGCACAAGTTATTCACACTATATAGGGTATTTTTATTTTATTTATTTATTTATTTATTTTAACTTATATTTTGAGATTAGGATTATGTTTCATAATGAGCTTAATGCTAGTGTTTGTATCAGATTATCAAAGTAAATTGATAAACTCAGGAACTAACCTATGATAATAACTTGACCGAAAGAAACATATATGTTAGTGTATTTAATACAGCAGTACCCTTGGAATTTAATACAGTAGTACCCTTGGAGTTAACAACAAGAATAAAAATGTATTTTGCTATAATCCCTTAAACTTATAACTTATGTAAATAAGCTAATAAACTAATAAACCCTTATAAAAGCTAAAACAAACACCCTGTAAGTAACTACTTTCAATTACTACTTATTTTACTAAATAAGCTAATAAACTAATAAACCCTTATAAAAGCTAAAACAAACACCCTGTAAGTAACTACTTTCAATTACTACGCATTTTTTAACAAGAATGATAGACTTTCTGGCATGTTGACATGTCAATTTTTTCGTACCATGTAAAGTTTTGAGAGTACCATCATTTTTTATTTATTTTTAAATGAAACAATAATGTTTTTCCTTTAAACATCATTATGACTAAATTATGCTACTTAGTAATGCAATGTGCCCATTTAACTAAACAAAAGTCCATCCTTTGATCCACCAGATGCAGGTTTAACCTTTAAAGTCAAACAAACATACAATATGCATGGTTAGTATTTCGTTATTTCTAAACTTATAAGTTACTTTTTCCCCTTGAAATGCAGAATTCATAGTCCAATTCCTTGAAAAATCGATTGCTAGGTACGTGATTTTCATTTTATTGAGGTTTAAAGTCTATCGAATATTAACTGTGAAGGTATTTTTTTAAGAAAAATGTTGACTAGATTTAACATAGTTGGGAATGTTGTCATTGTGTCCTTTTGGTCTACAAGATACAAGTTAAATAACAAAATGATAAGCTATTTTCAGAAACTTGTATCTACTTAGTGTACATAAACAAAGTTTGTTGTAGCTTATGCTTAACTTAATTGTTTCAATTTTCATGGACGGGATGAATTAAAGTGGAATTAAAGGCAAAGAAATTGGAAATGAGAAGATTGTGGTTATCGTTGATATGCAAAAACTAGCATATAAGAATGTTGATGCTAATGGATTCATTGCTGCTTTTAAAATTTTGCAGGTAATTAAATCTCCATATTTAGTGTTTGTTTCAATAAATATTGAAGGATTGTATACTTAATTTTATCCTTAATTTGTGTAGAACTATTACCCCGAGCGGCTAGCAAAACTATACATGCTAAATATGCCATGGTTCTTCAGAAGTGTTTGGAAGATGATTGCTCTAGCTCTAGAGAAAGAAACATTGGACAAGGTATGTAACATTCCTTGAACAAACACAACTTTCATATAATCATAATATATCTTTGGTTTAATATACAAGAAGGCCACTCATATATGCATTTTTTTTTCTCAATAAAGAATTATGTGTTTGTTTCTGTTTATACTATTATCAGCAAAATTATTGGCAGAAAATGATGAAGCATTAAATGAAACCTAGTTTTAACCTATTCAGTAATGCGAGCAGAAATTTCGACATAAGATACTAAATTTATCTTTCATATAGAGTTTTAACCTAATGTTTGATGTTGAAAGAGGCCATCTTTTTAACTTCTAGTTGTTATGATGATAGGTTATGATTGTAAGCAGTGAAAAAGAAAAAACCCAATTCATGGCAGAAGTTGGCAAGGATGGGTTGCCCAAAGAACTTGGTGGGAATGCAAAGCTTATAGCACTTCAAGATGTGGAAGCACCCCCACTAGAATGTTAAGTAACGTTTTGAATTTTAAGAAATAAATGGTCATATATACCTTATAATGTGTACCAAGAATATTTAATATTCGAAGTAATTTAGCCTGGTTGGCTATTCTTAGTATAATATTTGTTTTAAAACATTCAAATAACTCTTACTTGTCTATCAAACTTCTTTTTCTTAATGTCAACAATACCCGATTCACCGGGGCGAGTTATAAAAAAGGTAAGATGTAGACAGTTGCACCCTTATCCAAGGATAATCCTCTTATAATTTCATTTTTACACAGTATACCTTTTTTATCAGTTAACTTTGATATAGTTCGGTCTTACGATCAGGTATAGAACTTGTTCCATTAATTAATATATATATATATATATATATATATATATATATATATATATATATATATATATATATATATATATATATATTAATCATCTAAATCCCTTTGGTCGTTTTACTTATTAACCTAACAATAATCTAATTTGTCAAACACTTAAAAGAATTATCACATTATAGTGATATTATACTCCTTTCCGTCTTAAAATTATTGTTCACATTTTCTTTTTAGGTTTTTCTAAATTAATTGTCCACTTCTAAAGTGGAAAGGGAATTTTGATCGAGTTTACCATATTACTTTCATTTGAGGTTATTGTTACAAACTTTAAAGAATAACGAGGATATACGCCCGCGTGTTGCCGCGGGTGTTTGTATACGTTAGTTTAGGCAAAAAAAAAAAAAAAAAAAGATTCCGAAGTTGAAGCCATTTTATGAATACTATTGCCATATAATGTTAGGGATGCTAAATTGTGACATAGCACATCGCCTTTGGACAGAAAAATAAAAACTCGTTCATTGCCAAAGTTCAATTCATTTCAAGATTATAAACACATGTAGCGTAACATACATTTAATGATATTAAGATGCAACAATAGTGGTTTAGCCAAGAAGTTGAATACATAAGTGCACTCGATCTAGTTGTAACACCCCCAAAATCTGATACAGCAGAAGAATTAACACAGTTTCGGGGTGCTACGGGATTGGTATCCAACTCAAGCATAAAGAAACAGAATTGCAGTATCCAACTTAAATAAAACATTTAAAACAAAAGTTTAAGGTTTACATTTATTCCAAACGTACGTAGGTAAGCCCCAAAATAAAATATAAAGATAGGTCCGAAATAGTTTATCAGAGTCTAAACTGATCCATTGACCATGCTGCTTCCCAAGCTTTCAATGAACAAACTCCAACACAATCAACATCAATTACCTGAGAAAAGATGCTAAAAGGGTAAGCTAACACGGGTGAGTTCATAGGTTTAACGGAAAATAATAACGGACCTAGATAAGTAGTTTGGTACATTGGACTAAGTCACAACAACATTCCATAAAAGTGCGCACTATGAGCTCCTAATTAAATACAACGAGCACAGGAGCCCTAGATAGTGATAGACGGGCACAAGGAGCCTTAGACAATAATAAATGGGGCACAAGGAGCCCTTGGTAATAATAAACTTAGCTACTATATGTAGCAGTCATAACAATTGGGCTATGAAACTCACCTCAAATAAGCAATGCACAATACAGTAGGTCAGGGGTAGTATAGCACAACAACAACTAGAATATCACGGCACAACGGACTCGACACAACATAATAATATAAAGACTTCTCTTAATGTATATACAAAAGCGTTACGATTTCCAAAAGTTAACTATTCCCAAGTATATTCCACTTTTATTTCCAAAATATCTCCATTAAATTAATATATCAGTGTTTGGTATCACCGTGTGTGCAGTGGGGACATGACATCGACTCAAGTGAACACACGCCAAACAAATGACCAAAACGTAAACGACTCACTATACCAGGTCAAGGTCAAGTGATTAATTTAAAGTTTAATAAGTTATCCCGAACGAATTCTCGGATCCTTATCGAATTCATCAACTCAATAAGTCTAACAATTCCTTCGCCTCATTTATTATTCCAAAAATTACATCACAATAATTAATGAGCCGTAAGGATAAGTCGTACACTAATAATTTCCTCCGACATACTTATTGAGCCCTTATTGAGCTCATCAACCCAATAAGTCCGATAACCATGTGGATCGGGTATATTAATGTCTATCAATCCGTAACTCGAAATTAATTCCAACTAAACATCAATATTTCCATAAGTGATATTTCTCTATTTGTGTGCCCTCGAAACATTTAATAACTCTTATTTATTTAAAGTTCATATTTATAAGTTGTCGTTAAATATTAAATAACAAAATAAGTTTTTGTTAAAAAATATTCTTTGTATTTAGCCGTTATTACTTATATATCCATTTATATAAATTTCCAAATGAATATTTCTCGAGTTATTATCCGTTTCGAGTCACAAGTCCAAGTTATATTATATATCCTCGGGTCAACAAGTCAACCATAATATCCGATTGTCCAAATAGAATCTAATAAGCATTTTTGGCTTGTCGAGACCATGCCGAGACTACAAAGTCCCGGTGATACTCGACTTGTCTCAAATCATCACAAGTATATTCGTAAGCTCACAATATAATAAGTCCAATAACATCAATAGGAATTAACGGCCCTAAACCTACGACACGTTAACCAATAATCCCAATCCAAATCCAATGCTCAAATCTCAATAACAACAACAATAGTATCAACCTCATTAGGCCGAGACCTTTCATGGTCTCGGCTTTGAGCCCTGACAAACCCAACAAACCAAACGGACCCGTAGGTCTCACGGCCACAATTCAAACGAGCCCTAGGTCTCTTGGCCTCAATCTAACCATAACCAAAACTCATCAAATCAACTACTAATCCAAACGCTAGTGTCCAAAAGTAACCACAAGCATAAAATGACTCAAGAACTTATAACATGACTCAACTCAACATCAAATTGCAACAACAAGCCTCGGCCGTGAGCTTATTCTCATGGCATACATACGACACGACCAAAACTCGACAACCAAACCCAAAAGAATGATATCAAACTCGTTTTATAGTTTTTAGTTGTTAAAAATGATTAACCCACTTGTTTTATACTCAAACAGAACCAAAACAACTAAAAATAACTCGTTATACGAGTTTGACTCACACCGAGTCACACACGCGTGTGAAACGGTGTGTCCTATCTTTAAAAACACTCGGATCTACAAGGATTTAACCAAAAAGGGTGGTGGTGATGGCGCGTAGTGGTGGTTGTGATGGTTTGGTGCCGCGTGTGGTAGCTAGATGTGACAAGGGAGTCACAAGGTGTGTTTATGTGGTGGTGGTGTTGTGTAGATAGTGGCGGTGGTGGTGGTTGGTGAGGTGGTCGGCGGCGGCTCTTAATGGGAGAGGCGTAAGTATATACTACGTATTTTCTTTTTAGGGTTTGATAAATTAAAGAGAGAGGGAGGGGTGTGAGGGTTTTATTAGCTCTGTGGGGTTAATTGTGTAATTATTTGAAACAGGGGGCGGTTATAACCACAAGGACCGTTTACGAAATTTTGCTATTCTTTTGATAGAACGGTTCCCGAGCTTGTTTAGTGTATCAAAAGTGGTCGTATGACTTTCTTTGTGCCAATATTTTTAAAATTGTTTTTCCGTTAAAGATTACTATAAATATGTTTATATTCGTTCAACTCGTCAAAAATCTTTATATCATGTATTATTAGGTTTGATTGTGCCGACTCACGTTGTGCTATAATCTAACATTCTACAAGGTAACACCTTATCACACATATAAATATACCAAATAACGTTTCTAATATTCCAAAAATACTTCCCAAAACATTCCAAAACAATTCTCAGTAAATGAATATTCATTTTAAACGTAATGCCGTGTTTTAAAAGTGCTCCCAAAATTACCAGTTGTCACACTAGTCATTTCCAAAAAGTGTAATTCCAGGCGCCAGTTACTTCATCTTAGGCAATTCGCTCGCCAATATTGTAGAGGGTGCTAACAATATTGCATGTTCCTTCTTGAGCAGCGAGTGCAGTTCCCTGATACCATATAAGTGAACATAATAACACTGTTATATTACATATTCAACACTTATACTGCAGTACGTGAATAACAACTCATTAAAACTAAAGGATATAGTAGTTCAAAAAATATGTGTAAGTAGCATGACTTATTTTTCGGTTATGAGCTTATTTTCATGTTTATTGAGGTGTTTTTCATAGCTTAGTTTGTCGGCTTATAAACTTGTTGAGAGTTTGATAAGCTCATTAACTCACCATTTCCTACTTAAGAGCTTATAAGAGCTTATTCACTTGAGCTTAAGAACTATATAAGTTGGTACGCTCAAGTGGATAAACTCATAAGCGCACAAAAAAATGAGCTTATCAAATTTTCAATTAGGTTATAAGCCTTTAGAATAAGTTAGACAAAAATCCCCTAAACTCTAGAGTCATAATAAGCTCAAAAGCAAAAAAAATATGAGCCTGTGACATATCAACCAAACCCAACCAAACCAAATAATCTCACATAAGCCCAAAAATAAGCTAAAACAAACACCCCTAGTAGCGTAAAATCCCAAACACCCTCTTAAGTCTTAAGCTTAGCTTATTTCATTCTCATAACACAATAAACTATTTCAGAGTACCCAAACATCTCCCAAACCTAAATAAGCTCATAATTAAGACTTTTTTCAGGGTTATGATCTTATTCACTTGAGCTTAAGAACTTATAAGCTCATAAGCACATATAAATGAGCTTATCAATTTTTTTGCACACAATGATCAGTCGTTTACAATGTTTTAAAACTTGGGTTAGGCTAGAGGATTCAACCATTTGAACTCGAAATAAGTCAGGTCAACAGAAGCCGATTTTCGGGGAAAAAAAAGCTGGCTCTATCGGGATAAGCTTATAAACCCAAAATTGTGACTGTAATAGTTTTCAAAGTTTAATAAGCTCATAAGCTGGACAAATAAGCTTAAACAAACACGCCCTACTTAATTTAATCTCATATATCCTATTGACAGGTTCTACACATAAAAGTTATCAGCAAAAATAGCATGTATTTTATAGAAATATCTCTGCAACTTGTCCATTATCCATCACCACAATCCTCTTTGCAGCTCGATGACAGGTCTAACAAAGCCACGATACGTGCGAGAATCCAAAAGATCACCAATGCGATGAATCCCTTTTGCGTTACACAATTGTTCTATAATATGCCATTCAGATGAATACACAGCCACCTGGAGTATTGTTCAACCAAAATAACATCAATATTACTTTTAGCAGAGCGAATACAAAATAGTGTCTATCCTGACTAAAATTGATTAGAAAACTAACACGCACGTGTAAACCTGCCACTCGTAAGAAAGGCCAGAATTGCATCATTTGCTATTGTTGTGCTCGAACTTAAGCACCACCTATAAGAAGACAGAGAAAATATATTAGCAAAAAGCTAGTTTCAAAGAACAATTCATTCTTGTAGCATAGTAACTTTACACTGACCATCACGTTAATGTCTACAGTTTTGTTCAACCTTTACTTTTGCGCCCCCTATATGACTTAAAACCTATAGATACCGTGTTTTCTACCAGCAGCTAGTTAAAGCTTCCTATGTACCGCTACAGCTATTCAGCTTACCGACATCACTACCTTTGTTTGTGACATGGTATCAGCTGTAAAATTTAAAGAAAAAATAATGGTCATAACATGATTAATCTCACCTATTTAAACCAACGGGCCAAAAATAATGCAAATAAACTTTTTCTTTCTGTTAACTTAAACTTCTTTGCTATCCTCGACTAACTGAAGCTTCCCGTCAAGGTTATTTTTCTGCATTATATCTACCTGTGACAATATGACTAAACGGAAGATCTTTTTTTAAGGAGAGAGAAACTATCTTTTTTGAACAAATATTTAAAGCGTTTGCATCTTTAGTGGGAGTCTTAAAAAATGGGTGCACATCTGGTGTGTACTTTATATCGCCATGGCTGCAAACAAATCAAATTGCATACTAACCATTTATACTATTCGTCCAGGCATTGGCACTGCCACATTACGATCAGATTTTCAATGACCATTTCATTAGCTCTTCCAAACACTGCGATCCCATAATCTCAGATACACGCTCAATTCCTGTAAAGACCCAAAAACAAATTTAGGATTTCATTTTTCATAAGGTTACATAACAATATAATTCACAAAATTTACCACAATGTTAGAAATAACCTATGTAACGTTCTTTTTCTTCTACAATAACAACAAAAACTATTTCAGTAATCTCTTCAAGTAAACAAAAACCTAAATTGAACTTAAGTATTATACCGAATAAAATGCTATAACAAAAAAATATCACGTAGAGCCAATGCTTCTATGCCGGTACAAATTAGGGTGTCTGTAATTTAAAATCACACATAATCTACTCCTAATCGTTAACTTTCTCTAAGTCAGACACTAATTCTGCAATCAATATTACATCAATATATACTTATTATTAACTTAGGTAAACTGGTGTGCAAATATTATGAACAACAAATGTACCATTGTTAATTCGTCCTTATTAGCTTGTATCACACCAAAACTATGGACCGAAAAAAGTCCAATATTTAGATGATCTGGCCTCAAATACTGCAAAAAATGGGTCGAAGATCAAATCGCATGAACAAAAGGTGCAACGAATCTGTACAATAACAACGATCAGCGTATTAGTATCAGTTAACTTCAAGCCCGTATATTGCTTAAAAGAAAGGAAAATGTATGATAATTACGACACGCCTATTCATGTATGTTTGAATGTATAAGGTAACTCGCCTCTACACGCCGATTGTGTGTGCACATCATCTCCACGCAACTCACCAGCCACATTCCACGTAAACTTCATTAAAAATTAGGTCTAAAAATGTTTGCATATGAAGTGTACCTGTACCTAGACTCTTTATTGCTACAATAGCTTAATCCATCCTGCTGATTGCTGAATACCCATCACACGTACATACATACTCTCACAACTGCACCAAAACCAGATGGTCATCACACAATGGCTTAGAAAGGCAAACGCCAGCCATGACTACAACCACTGCTTGGGTAAGGCTGCCTTGCCAAGATATCGACATAGCCAAATTAGTCATGTTGAAATAGAGAAGGTCTGCAAAAATAGCAGCAAAAGCGAACAACAGCCAAGGCTACAACCACCACTCGGGTAAGGTTGCCCCGCCAAGATATTGCCATTGCTAAATCACGATCATGAACTTTATAAATAACGATAACTATCATCATTGCTTGTATGTATGTGTTGGTCGTTAAATGGGTGAAACACTTTGTTATCATTTCCTTGGAAAATAAACAACATCCACTTTAAAAAAGTACATTTAGCGGAGTACCCACCACAAAAACCAAGCTAGCACAACTACTTTCCTAAATCCAACCTGCTCCACAACTCACCCTCTTTGTAACCTGATATTCCTCACTCAGTTTCTACTCTCAATCATGCCAACTACGTTAAGATCCACATAAAGAGGATCATGTCAGCAAGTGTCAAAGCGATACCAAAACCTGCCATGCTGCAGCCACATGGCTGCAGCCACATGGCTGTCATGCCAAGAAATGGGTTTTGGCAAACAACGCTTACCAAACAATAAACCAAAACTGATGGCAAACACCCATAACACTTCTTCCTTGCATTCAAATGATCAGTCATGAGCGGCAACCATAACTTTGGCAAACACCCGCCATGGCTGCAATCACACCATGAGCGTGACCGCCTAGCTAAACAAAGGAGTTCCAAACATAGCTGCAAAAACCAAATAGCAACCCATGGCTGCAACTACAATTTGGAATATGCTGTCTGGACAAGATACCGCCCTCGATAAACCTGCAAACGAAATACGAAAAAAGTTAGAAGCTACTTTGAGATGAATAAAATTTCCAAAAGGAATTCCAATAAAGGCAACAAATCCAAACACACCAAAAGTAATACAAACTTACCTAGAACCTAACTAATCTAAACACAAAAGCCATAACCCAAATTGTTATCATAAAGCTTTGATATTTACAAATGAGTTAGTTTACCTAGCCAAGACACGGACACACACAACCTTATTCAACGTTGCTTGCATTCATCACAGCCTAGATGCCATATGAGTTTTGCACATTTGCTGACATACTCGTTGCGAATGAAAGGTTATCCACAACCCATAAAGCATATGAAATTCATAGCAAGCATGAGCTGAGAGTAAAGCTTAAGAATAAAAAAAGTGGTTGTCCGCCATGTCTACAAACATAACAATTTACCTAGCCAAGACACAGACACACACAACTTTACTCAACGCTACTTGCATTCATCATAGCGAAGGTTCCATATCAGGTATGCACATCTGCCCACCACATACAATACTAGAAATCAAAAATGGAAACTCAGTCAACACCCACATAACCAAATCGTCTAACCCACACAAAACCAATAAATTCCTACAAAAACCTCTAAAAATAACTAAGTTTCCGTTTTGATAGTGTGATCCGGATAGGGAACACATAAACACCTACCCCTGAATTTTTTTTTAGGAATAATGAAAATCAATAATTTTAAATAAAAACCCACATAAACATAGACCCCTGAACCAAAATTTTTAAGTATAAATAAAATGTAGAAAACTAGAAGGGGGTTGAATAGTTTTATCGATTAAATTTACTTATTAAAACTTTGAGATCGACTTATGTCAATCTAGTTTTGACGTGTTGGATATTGATATAAATAAAAGCATACAAACTAAACTACGAGATAGAGTTAGAGAGATACAACCACAATACAAGTATTTATAGTGGTTCGGCTAAGAGGACACCTTCCTTGCCTTACTCCACTCCCCGAGCACCTACTCAAGATTTCCTAATCACAACACCAAATCTCCTTTCACACGACTGAGAAGCCTTTACACCATAGCTCTTAGTTTATCCGGTACAAAGCTAGATACCGGATCCTTAGCACGGCGGACTAAACCAACACACCCAATACAGCTCGACTAAAGGATTTCACTTCCTTTTACACCTATTTGACCCGACACCTTAACAACACCTTTGGAGAAGAAAGAAAGAACAAGTATCACTTCTGTGATCTTAGAAGAGAAGATCCTAAGCAGCTTATCACCCGAGCTTGCTAGTCTTCGAGCGGTTGTGTTCTCGCCTTTTGAAGGAACCTAAGAGAAACTACATAGAAAGATACTTGGATATGAGGTTAGAGATTTTAGAGTGTAGAGTTGTAGAATATCAATAATCACAACATACATGGTTTTGTGTTTAGATAGATTAGAATTATGGAAGAAATAGGAGAAGAAAGTTTAGATAGAGAAAGTGGGTTGGGTGTTTTCTAGAGAGAGAGAGATGAGAGAAAATATGAAATATTAGATTAGATGAAATGAAAAGCACTAACCCTTTCCTTTGGGTGGGAAATGTTATTTATAGTTTTACATAAAACACTCTCCTACGAGCTGTGGATTGGGTGTACAGTGGGTAAAGACCCGTCCGTCCTCCACGGTGTTACTTAAACTAATCTACATACTGACTAAATATAAATAAGACTACAAGCTATGTAATGCTAATCTATACTCGGGGTGACCAAGCCTTTCACGTGAATATTTATATTCCTAACAATCTCCCCCTAAGGGAGGTCACCCCGAAAAATACAAATTGAATTCTAGCATTCTATTCTTCGAATTGAATCTTCGTAGCTCGTAGTCAGTGATTCTTCATAGTCATTAATCTTTGTGCTTCCAGCAGGGACATTAGATGACTTGTTTTATGTCTTGGATGATCTTTGACTTTGCTTTGAGTATCATCCAAATGAATGTCTCCAAGCCATCTTTGTGTAGTAACATCTCCACGTGACGTAGACATCTTTGTAACGGCATGCTCACACTTTTCAGGATCATGGTCTTTAGCATCAGAGTTGTGGAAGCATAGATTAAGCCCATTCAATAATCATGATTTCTTGATTAAGATGTCAAAGTGTGAGCATGGGGTGATGGATCAGCATTTTTTTCAGCAATCTACTACAACCGTCAGAAATTCATGCAAGCAAATAGTTAGCAACAAATCATCCGGTACTTGCAGGTTTGGAATTAGAGATCGTCTACAGCATAGTGTGAAGACTCCTTCTAACCCTTACCAAGACCGTTCCTAATCGGAAACCCCCGAGAGGATTTACAAGATCTACCTAAGTAGATCAACAATTAGGTGAGTCGCTGGAGATCACTCCACGACTGTAGACCATTTGTAACCGCCGTGACCACTAAGCATAATTCACAAGGAATTACCGAAGCGACCTGCTTTCAGGGCTGTTTGATGTTGACCCTGGCAGGAATTTTCACTCAATCACTGGGAATTACATATGTATATTCCCTCATAAGTGTTCTTGGCAGATTGCTAAGATCTGCGAAGGACTCAAGATATTACAGTTGGTGTCCTTAATGTTGAACAACCAGTGTAGAAGAATTAGGTGTTCCTATAAGATCTTTTGATGCATATCATGGCTCTAGAGTCAATAAGTGTAACTTGGTTATCCTATGCGGAGACTAGGGAGAGGTCTCCTACTTCAATATCAACCGTCTCTAAGAGATGAGTTGATAGATTACACTGGTTCCTCGTGAGAATGAAACAAGTCCTTTTAAGAGAACTTGAGTGGCTAGAAGGTTTAGTGCAGTGCGTCACTGGGTCCATGACGTCTTATCTTCAATACCGGTGTTACCTTAGTAACAACTAGCAGCATATGAATTGAACCCGGTTCTGCCATAAGGTTGAATAATGGGAGGGTTATTTCTTTTCACCCTTTCTCATTTCATTTCTTTTTAATTCTTCAACCCCTTCTTTTCCCTTTCTCATTTATCTCCTTTTTGCGTAATCATACCTAAGGACTTTCTAATACTATCTATTGGGTATTGTCCTTGGGTAGATCCCTCCGGCTCTGGCGGATCATAGGACGGTTTTCCTAACCTTAGCCACCTTATAACTTTATGACTATCCTATGTTGCCATACACCAAATCATTGAACATTCTCTCAACGTGTTTATGATTAAGAAACACATTTTGTTAACACGTTGAGAGTTTTACCATTTTCAAATGCTCCCCCTTAACATGTGCTTGGATGTTTTAATTATAAATTTGCACATGTCGGGATGAGTTGCACTTTTGAATTGATCCACCTTCAGTGAACATGAGCAGGCATTCGAGACACGCTTACATCATTAGTTTGACTAGCTTGAAGTTATTACCCGGCCTGATCAAGTCCATTGAAGGTTTCTCGAAATGGTACACTCTACTTAAAAAAGTCCTCTTCGAGACACGCTTACATCACTGGTTAGACCAGCTTGAAATTATTACCCGGCCAAGACTAGTCCTTTCGATTGATGACAGTTTTTGTTTCATCAATTCATTGGTTAAGTCTGAGTCTCGCTCACATGAGATGCTAGGATCCTTTTATCACAAACCATTTGCTTCCCCTCAATATGTACATTGATGTACAAAACGAGTTTGGCACATATGGGAGAGTGTTTTAAGTTCAAAACAATCACATTTTCTCCCCTGATCAAAAATTTCAAACCATTTGAGATTTGAAATCTCAAGTAATTTAAATAAGTTTCAAGATTTTTGGGAGAAAAATGAGGTCAGATTTAAGCATGACTAATTTTGAGACGATACATTTGTTCCCCCATAATCCATGAGGGAGTATGTTTTGTGTTAGAAATGATGAGTTTATAAATTATAGAGTTTAACGAGAAACTCATGAAAAATTCATATACTAACACATAACAATCATTTTATTCACTGCCTTTTTATGTACAAAGATCATGTTTTGATGATATAGAATTTTTGAAATCATGCTCCCCCTCAATCGATGACCTATCTTCAATTTATCATTTTACTTCAAAAGATTAATCATTTAGCATCGATTGAGTGGCAAATTTTATACAAAATTCCAAGTTTGTTTGATTTTCAAAAAATCATGGTACCACCAAGTTTAGTACAAATACTTTCCCGAAGAATCATTGAAGGAAAAGTATTCGTGATGTAAAGAATACTTATCTTCTTATACAAGAAATGATGCACTGAAACGTACATCAGATCGAGGGTGCATGAATATAAATAATTCACGCTCGGATGAATGGCACCCTTTGCTAGGAACAACCGTCTTTTTAGCGACGTGTTTTCCTCATTTTGAAAAACGGGTTGCTATCTGAAGTAATAGCAAGCCATAAGTTTAAATCCGGGTTACAGTCCAAAATAACTGCAAACTATTTAGGGATGTTTTGAAAAACATTTTGAACTTCTGTTCGAACTTCATTAAAAGACCTGTGTCATTATTGAATGACATTTCTAGGACCGTAAATGTTACCGATGCCAGAAGGCATGCCTTAAAAACTATTTTTGGTATTTTATATTTTCCTGATTTTTATGGGCTTTTGTAGGTTATATGTTTTTCTATTTACAATTATGGAAAATAAAAAATATGTACAAAGTAGTTTAGTGCATGCTTGGTTTAAAGAATGGTTTAGCGAGGCACTTTCAATCATTGAATTCCAACGAGCATAGAAGAACCGGTGTTTCATTTTGAAATAACACTCGTGGAATTAGTGGAGATTTTAACAAAAACTCCATTTCTGTTGAAAAATTGTTTGAGAAACCCGGTGTTTCTCTCGGAGTTTTAAAATCAGAAGAAGAAGAAGATTTCCCTCTAAGATTGAACCACATGGGTTCTTTTTGAGGTTTTGTTTTTGTGATAAATGAAAATCTTTCGACATTTGAGATGATGAAAGCAGAATCATTCTTATAATGCATCAAAAGCATTACAGATTCTGAAAATTTGAAAGAATGTGAAAATTTGAAAGAATGAAAATCTTCCGATGGTGTAGTGTTTGAAAAACTTGTTTCTCAACATTTGAATCTTGTATCACGTTTGGCCTTTTGACACATTTAGCCCCTTTGACCTCTTTCATTCCTCTCATGAAAAATTTTACATGATTTTACACATTACAAAAACGTTCATGAGAGATTGATGCAGCAGAGATCAAACGAAAATATGCAACTACATGAACAATACAGTTGAACATTTTTTACTTCTTCAAGATATGTTACATAAGAAACATTTTGACAATAGTTGAAATTATGACAAAACACATCTTGACTTTAAATGCAATGACATGTACTTGCTCACAGAAAATGTATCAGGCACAAACAAGCATACAAATGAATCAGAAAACAACTCATTCTAAATCTTCCTAAGTGCTCAAAGTTCACAAGTTAACACATAAGATCACAGATTATTTCATTCGAACACTCAAAATTTTCCGATTATAATCATGCATTTGAGTTACGATTTGAGATTTTGCACGCATGTTAGCATCATAATGCATAAATATTGTACAAACAAACGCCCTGGTAATAGCAGCAAAGACATTGACATCTTAATCCCTAAATCACTTGATTTCAAACCTATTGTTGTTTCTAATCGACCAAACATCCAATCAAGCATTCATTATTGTTCTCTAGGGATATATGAACTAATTAATTAGACTAAAAAACATAAAAAAGAATTGCTCCAATCGATAATTACATAAACCCTAGATTTAGATTATGCCTTCTTGACCGTTGAGTTTATTTGAAACATTTTTAGGGAAGAAATAGTTAACAACCATGAAATAATTAGAAATTCAGACTTGAGGAAAATAATTGAGGATCAAAAATCGTTATTCTGAATCTTTGAGGTTTTCGATGATGTGTGATACTTTTGAGAACATTTTTAATCTGAATGATGAAGAAACAATTTTCCATCAAGAATTATGATAAGGTGTGCAAACTTCATGATGTTGTGAAAATTTTCTCCCACTCAAAACATGTTCCATTTTGACAATGCAAAGCAGAATTAGTTTTAATGGAGGAACATAGTTTTGAAGTTAAGAAGTTTGCACACGAAGAAAGAAGATTCTTTTTGTATTTTTTGAAAATTTTGTATTTATTATTATTATTATTATTATTATTATTATTATTATTATTATTATTATTATTATTATTATTATTATTATTATTATTATTATTATTATTATTATTTTTGAAAAAAAATATTTACAAAAAAAATTGGTTTAAGATATGTGCAAATTATATTATTCAATTTAAGAAGATATTGACTTGAATACCAGAAAGAGGATATCGTTCAGCACATTGTAGAAATGTGTAGTCAACGTCTCTTAAACTTTCACCACCAAAGCATTCGAGGCTCACGAATAATCATCTGAACTTGTGTCTTCTCATTGTGATACTTTGGTAGCTTCCCCCCAAACCGACAATCATCTTCATGAGACCACTTCCCCAAGTAGTTGAAGTGATGCAAAAAGTCTTATTGTATGACGCTCAAAGACCCAAAGAAGATGATAGCACCGAAGTTACAAGGTGAACCACGGATCATCTCTGCGGTTATCAATCCCGGAATGTATGATGAAGCCCGATCACATGACCTTATTGTACGTCCCCAATGTACACATTACTTTGCAGTTTAAAGCAATTGTCTATTAGGGGGAATAAGATATTAACATCTTCATTTCAGTAAATGCTTTCCAGTTATCTTACACATACCAACTCAATCCATATTGTAAGCAACATACCAACTCAATCCATATTGTACGCATCAAAGTAACAGGTTGAAGCACTGACCCTCTCTGCGGATATCAACTCCGGAGTAAATGATTAAGCCCGGTCACGTGAACCTGTTGTGTGCCCCTGATGTACACAAATCTCTCCCCTGATGGTTGCGATCTTATCGGAATCAGCATAACATTGTGTACATGAAGCATTAACCAGAAGCACTTTACCATAAATCATATTAGCACGTATGAAGATGTCGATAAGCAATATCATCTCACGCTCCAAATATTCTTCTCACTATTTCTTCCAACTAAAAGCTGAAGTAGTATATGCCACAAGTATCAAGAGACTACTTCCCCCACGTAGTTGGAATAATACACCAAACGCCATGAGTTAAGACACTGATTATCTCTGCGGTTATGACATTTGTCTTCCCGGCATAACTTCAATTAAGACGAAGTATTAAGTTTATCACGTGTACTCTTTATGTATTCAGATGTATGTCTCCTTCCCCCTTGCTGGTTTTGATACCTCAGAATCAGCAACACATTTTATGCACACGTACTTGAAATCTTGTGAGAAGAACTAAATTGGCATAAATAGATCTGGTGGGAATCAACTGGTACAAAAACTCTCTCTGACTATCTTTACCACCCCTTATGTAGACTATATGAAGTAACCACTGATGAAGTAAACCCAATATGCCAAACTTGAAACTGAAGTAGAATTCCCCATTCTTGTGACTTAAGCTTGCACTAATGTGTGACTAAGAACGGTGTAGAGAGTTCGTACAACATCGAATCCCTAAGTACTCTATACTCTTCAACCAACCAACCATCAAGTATATGACGTACATCACCTCCTAACTACCGACAACTTCGTGTGAGTTGTGACACTCCTTAAAGTGATAGTTATTTTGTGGTAATAAAAATGAAGAATCACCAAAATAACTAGATATCCAAGTCTTCGTCATTGTAAAGGTAAAAGCTCAAGCAAGGATCTCGAAGAGTCTTCATCTAACCAACCCCGACTTCAAGATAAATTAAGATCACGCCTTTGTGAAAGTCAACTTCAATCTCAAATAAGGAATACCAAATAAACTCTGTGATTACTTGACATTCCATGTTCAAATTCTTAGCCGTTTTGACGTTATAATCGACATTTTCCATTATGTTCTTGTGGTTGATTTACAAAATGCACATTTGGAGGAACAACAATCTGTGATGAAATATAACAAAGGGATGGATCATTATTCATGAGTGCAACTTCACAATCATGATAGTCATCATCAACACCTTGGGGAATAAATGGAGATTGGGTTACTTGAGTAATCTAAGTAATACTTCTAAATGGTGCATCTTGATCAATGGAGATTGAGGAAGGTGAACCAGTTGAGTCAGCAGGAACACAACAACTTCAGGAACTACATGATCAACATTCGTTGAAGCTTGGAAGTATTCATCAAACATAAATCCCAGTCATCCTTAGTAAGTAGAACATTAGGTGTTGGAGGAGAGTCGTATGACCATTCTTCAAGTATCAATCAACATGTGGTATATTCACACTTCTCCCCCTCAAAAATTGCAAGCGAGGTTCGCCATTTTTGATTGAGCAGGTGAATAAGAATACAATCAATCATGTATTTTATTCACACTTCCCCCCTCAAAAATTGCATACGAGGTTGCCATTTTTGATTAAGCATGTGAATGAGAATACACTCAATCATGTAGTTTATTCACCCTTCTCCCCTCCAAAAATTACATACGAAGTTTTCCATTTTTTAATGAGCAAGTGAATACGAACATGGATGGAGAAAGCATGAAGCATGTTGTTGAGAATGATCAAAACAAGAAGATTTCTCTTCTTCCAAAGATAAGGCGCACTAAATCGTACACCTTTCTTTTCTTTGATGAACGGGGCCTGAAGTGTTGTCAGCAGACACCATAATGTTGACAATGAGGACCGAGGCTTGAACTGATTTGATCAAACGTCATAGTCGATGAAGAATGAGGCTTGAACTGAAGTGAACAGACGTCATAAACTTTGAAGAACGAGGCTTGATCTGAATTGATCAAACATCATAGCCTTGTGCATCAAAGTTGAGCTTCTTTAACCCCTGATTGATGAGATATCACTCTTTTCGGCAGCAAAACTCTGAGTCTTTCCTTAATAGGATGGAACGATGTACTTGTACTTAAGTAAAGACTACCTGCACTGACATTGAGAGTTTGTTTGCATTTATATGCGTTAGTTAAATCAACAACTATACCATTTGGGGTTCCACTTTCAACCTTGGTTTTGCAATCAGTGAACATCTTTCTTATAGGTATCCATCTAAGACCTACAATATTAAAAATTCTACCCGCCTGTATCCACCTAAGGCAATTTCTAGGTGTGTTTGGTTTCTCATTTAAAGTGGAATTATTGTTGAGAGACAACCTTTATCCTAAATCAATCTGCCTACCAGGTTTCTGATTATAGCTCATTGGTTCTACAGGCTTGTTGTAGTTTTTAGTCTTAGATGGTTGAACCTTATCACAAGTATTCAATTCCTCCAGGAATTTTGTAGCACAACTATGATGATTTGCCTTAAAAACACATTTCAGACAAGTTGAGCAAACAAGGTGTTTGGATTTAGAAAAAGATCTAGGATTCTTAGAGTGATTTGCTACTGGAATTGCTTTAATCGATGTACAACTACTCTTGGACACTAGACAATTCCTATTTGTTTGTTAAATGCTCACAGGTTTTGGTTTACTGCAACTGGCTGAGTTCTGCAATAATCTAGAAGGCATCCTATGAGGTCGTGAACCTAAGATACCATCCGTTTGAAGTAGAGCCCTTTTCCTAGCGTTTTCAAGATCATAGTTCTTGTACAAGTCATTTATATCATAAGAGATTTGAGTTTTAATGCTCGGTATTGACACTGTTTTTGAACATATCCTATAAGAGTCAGGTGTAGGTGTAGCTACTTGTTGAGCTTTAACAGACCCAGAGGCATTTTTCATAGGCAAATTATGTGAAGTGACTGGTTTTATCAAAACTTGTTTCGCATCAACTTGGGAGGCAACCCGAGTTTTTGAAAATTTTGGACGTTCAGATCTAACCGCATTCGGTTGTCTAACAACTGAATGGTTTCTACTTGATTGTAAAACCGGTTTCCCCAAGATTGATGGTTTTGCAAACTTAGTGTTCACACTGTTTCATGTGAGTTTTCCTACCTCATTTTTGCGTGCGGCAGTTGTAAAACCCTTTTCCAGAATTTGAGCTTTGAATTCATCATTTTTGGCAATCAAAGAGGTTGTTTGTTCAATCATCTTAGTTCTCGTTTCTTTGATTGACTCATTAAGATTTTTACAATGCTTTTTCAAAGACTCATTTTCCAAAAGTAATTCAGCCACTTTTTGCTCAAAGTTTCTAGTTGTAATAACATCATTGTCATGTTTAGCCTTAACTTCATTACACATATCACACATTTCAGTAATACGGTTTTTGAGGTTGATGATTTCCAAGTTTTTGGTTTCTAGCTGAGCTTTCAAATCATTAATCATAAAGAATTCACGGAAATCAGGAAGTTCCGGATTTTGACATGGTTGATTAGTTTGAAAACTTTCTTCCTTTTGTTGCATTGCGATTTCAAGAGAAATACAATGTTTTCCAAGTTGTAGAAATCTGTTAGAAAGTTCATTAAATACTTCTTTATCAACCTTATCATTTGATTTGAAAGGCTCAGCCGTAAACAAAGAACTTGACACATCATCATGTTCAGCATACTGATCACTTTGTCCCCCTTTATGATTCATATTTGTTGAATCAGAAAAGATATTGCTATCAGTCTTTTCCAACAAGTATGTGTTATAAGTGGGTTTAATTTGATCAGTATGTTGTCGTTCAGTAGAAAGCACATCATTTTGATCAGTGACTTGTACCTCAGCAGATGGAACTTGGACATTTTCTGATCTGTGATTAATATCAATATCATGAGTAGCATAAGTCCAAGTGTTGTCGTTTGTATCATGCTTATCAACCGTAGTGTCACTGCATTTTTGATTCAGCTCCCTTTCATTAATGAACTCCTTGACATTACCCATGAGAATGAGTAGTGTATCTCTAAACGTGTCAACCTCGATTCCCGTGTGATCAGCAAAACACTTTAATGTCATCTGACTCTCGTAGTCATCATCCATAATGAATTTCGAATTGATGAACACTTGAAGTTGTTTTTTGAGTACACAAAGGGCAGCTATGGATCCAATTTTGGAAGATTTCTCTTGGTCAAGTTGTTGTTGTAATTGATCTAAGTTAAGAATCATTGTGTCTGTAAAAGTCTGAACATCTTGACAAAAGAGTGTTGCAAATGCAAGTTCAAATCCCATCTTGAATCCAGTTCCCTCTAAAAGTACCGAGAGGTGTGAGTGAAGTTGTAGAAAACATTCTATACAACTTTCATTTGCATCATGAACCACTTGTTGTGGCTGTTGCACTTCTCGCTTATGTGAATTAGAGCACAAAGATTCCATTTTAGTAGTTTCAGATTCAAAACCGGTAGTCAGTTGTACATTGTTGGAAATCATACGTTCATCATTCATGTCGTACAATTTGAGTATTTCAGATATGACGGAATCCAAAGGATTTGACATGATGTGAACGTGCACGGGATTTTACAATTCTATGATTTAAACTGAAAAATAGATTCTTTTGCGGGATTTTACAAAATCAAGAAATAACCGTGAAACACCCGAAGAATTGATTTGGTTTAGTTGAAGTGAATTTGAGTGATAAAGTAGACACGTCACAGTGAATTTCAGACAACTTTCATGTTACGAAATCCAAATAAACCTCGTAGTTATATCCAATAAATCCAAAAATTTCACAACCCAAAATGATTCACAATCTCGGATTCTTGAAGCTCAATCAAAAACCGTGACAAAAATTAGTAACCAATATCGGATCAATAAAGTTTAATCAAAACATGTTTTAGAATTATGCCCAAAAATTTCTTGCTCACCAATCCATGAATTTACCCAACACCAACACACCACCATATATCAATCTATAGACCACACTAAAAACGTCCCTTAATGGACTCGTAGCTCACCTTGATCCAAATAATCAAATGGCCCAACTGATTAAACGTATAAGCCCAAATCCAATTCAACACTGACCCTAACTATTCATAATATAAGACACACTAATCCCACTCACTTTAACCTAATCCCCCACTATATAATGCCACTATCCTAATTACACTCAACCCTACTCATACTTTTTTACCAACCACCAAACACAAACGAATCGTCCACTGACTTATCCAACAAAAAATCTGATCCGAGCACTAGGATACTTTCCTTGTGGCATCAAGCTCGTGATAAAGGATCAAAGGATTAAAGGTTGGTTTGTTAAGATTTGTTTATGTACATGAACTGAAAGAAAGAAAAGAATGAGGCACGAAGTTGTTTTGTTCTTTCTTTATGATTCAAATATTTAAAAGAAGTTAAGCTTCTTAAATCGATCTATAATGATTCTTGTTCTAACACAAGTGAGCTTTAAAGATCCGTAACCCAATAGAACAAATCTGAGATCATGCACTTCTCTTTATTGTCTATGTTATCTTTTAAACCGAAAGATAAGATAGGATGAAAACAGTTAATGGTTTTTGTTCAATCTTAATATGTCGAATATTAAAAAGGAATTGTGAGCTTCTAATAGCTTGATCTATGATGTATCTCTCTTGTGGTTTCGTCTTTTGATGATACCTTGATTGCAAATGAGATTGGCTGAGATATTTGAATGTATCATTTCTTTTCTTTGGGTCTGAGTTTATGAATCGATTTTGGATTGGATTTGTTTCTGATGATTGTTGTTGAGAGTTGTAGTTTCCTGGATTTGTTGTTTTCCTTTTTATTTTTATTATTCTTGATTCAAGACACTGTGAAGTTGTGTAAATGCTAAAAGGAGTTAACTGCTAACAATAGTATGAGCTAATCGCAATAATTGGGTAAATGCTAAAAAGAGTTAACCGCTAATGAAAGACATGAGTTAAACGCTAGTAACATGAACTAATCGCTAGGTAGATATTAGTATTTTCCACAAGCTGCCAAAAAGCAGACTCAATCACAAAATCTGTCTTTATCCCGACAGTCCAAAAGATGTACTAAACGCTACCAAGAATCAGCCTCTTAAGACAGTAATCACTAGAAAGAAGCCCATCAAAATATAATCCGAAAATGCCCAAAACTTTGAATAACAAGATAAACCAACAATCCAAGCACCAAATAAGTTCATCGAACCAACCAAAACATGTAGGTACACACATATTTGCTAAACCACCAAATGAGCACAAACTTGTGAATTTCCAAGAGAACAAATCGAACCAAGTAAACACAAATCCGAGTATGCCAAGTCCTAAGATGAAACTATGGTCTTGAAACCATTTGTAGAATATCAATAATCATAGCATACATGGTTTTGTGTTTAGATAGATTAGAATTATGGAAGAAATAGTAGAAGAAAGTTTAGATAGAGAAAGTGGGTTGGGTGTTTTCTAGAGAAAGAGAGAGATGAGAGAAAATATGAAATATTAGATTAGATGAAATGAAAATCACCAACCCTTTCCCTTGGGTGGGAAAGGGTATTTATAGTTTTACATAAAATGCTCTCCTACGAGCTGTGGATCGGGTGTACAGTGGGTAAAGAGCCGTCCGTCCTTCACGGTGTTACTTAAACTAATCTACGTACTAACTAAATATAAATAAGACTACGAGCTATGTAATGCTAATCTATACTCGGGGTGACCGAGCCTTTCACGTGAATATTTATATTCCTAACTAGAGAGAAGTTAACTCTAAAAGGGTGAGAAACAAGTGAGAAATGACTCACTATTTATAGGCAATTTTGCCTACAGTTCACCCGGTTCCCTTCCCAGAGGAATCCAGCTAGTGTAAACCCAGGGGATCTGACACACTGGTAAACAAGTCAGGATTTTGGGTTACAAACCAGGTCATGGGTTATGGGTTATGGTCCATGGATAGATGATGTCATGCCAGATGTTAAAGACATCTTGGGTTATGGGTCATGGACTTTGGGTCATGGGTTATGGGTATTACCCATTATGAATGTCATGCATGATGTCATGCAATGGGTCATGGGTTATGGATCAAAGCTACATAGGTTATGGGTTATGGACTTGTTTTGGGTCATGGATAGTCCAAGTGTTTACTAGCATTTTTCTTAACATGTATTTTATAAAATGTAAGCAACAAATGTTATTAAAATGTTTTTATAAAATAGTTTTGGTTTCATGTTAACTATATAACTAAATATGTTTAATATATTTGTTTAATGAAATGAGTTAGTAAACTATTTGCTCAAAGCATTACGTATTTTATTTATTTCGTTAAAATGATTTTACGTTTGTTATCGATAAAACATTGAAAGATCGTAAAATATAAACCGTGGAAAACTAGAAGGGGGGGGGGGGTTGAATAGTTTACCGGTTTTTAACTTCTTTTAACTTTGAAAACTTTACGTGTAATCAACAATTGAAACTAATTAACGATAAGTAATATGCAAGTATAAAGTAAAAAAAAATGATTAAACCACAACACGATTGTTTATCGTGGTTCGGCTACAAGGACTCTTTTTCCTTGCCCTACTCCACTCCCCGAGTATCCAACTCGGGAATTTCAACCACTAGTCAACAAGCTCCTTTCACCAACAAAGAAAACCTTACACGCCGCTTACACAAGATTTCCAACACAAAGCTAGATGTCGAGTTCTTTTACAAGAGTACAACCACTCCCATTACACTATGTATTTTAAGGCCTAAAATACTAACCGATCACTACTGAAATTACACAATGAAATGATGTATAAACTTCACGAGTTTACACAATGCTAAGCTATCAAGACTTGCAACGTTGTGTTGAGACTTGTAACTTTTGATGTGAACTTTGTGATCTTCTTTGTTACAAAAGATCTCACACAAATGAAAAGTTAATGAGTTAGATGAATGTGATGAGAATGTATGTGTAAAATATAATGAGAAGTGATAGAATTCTTGAGTGTTGCTTGGTATTTATAGCTAAACAAGACAGCAGGCTGGCGGATCTGGCAGAACCAAAACAAGGGTTCGCCCTTGTATCCACAAGGTTCCGCCAGTTTGACAGTCAAATGCTCAAGAAATCTTTCCATATCTATGCAATGTCTAATCAAGATTCTTTAAGTCAACTACACGATAGATTGAGTAAGAATCTTTCCAAGTGTGTAAAAAATCTTATGGAAAGTCAACTTTTAAATTTGGAATTCTTTCCATAAATTGTTATGATGTATGCCATGATGTCATACCACATTTTCTATTTATAGAAATATGAAAATGTTATGTTTTATGCAAAATGTAAATGTAGCAAATGTGATGTTTAAATGAAATAAAGTTATAGTTATGAAAGACTTAAACAATATTCATGATTTGCTAAGAATTAAAGTTTGTGCTTTGTCGTTAACAAAACTTAGCAAAGATCGTAAACTATAAATAATGTTTTTAGGCGATATTTGTATAAACAATCTCCCCCTTTTTGTTGAGGATAAAACATAAACTTTAATTTTAAGCAAGTCACTAATTATAGTGTTATGTCTTTAAAATTTTATATTTAAACTTGTTTTATTTGACTTATGAAAATTAGTTTAAGTTTAAATATATTTTCTTCCCCTTTTTGTCGAAACAAAAAGAAGAGTAGCGTAGCGGATGGTTCAAGCCAAACGCTCCCCCTGGACAATACTCCCCCTAGTTGGGGTGCCAAGTAAGGAGACATGGATTTTGATCCTACAAAAGAAAAGTTAGTGTCGAAAATACGATTATATATATATATATATATATATATATATATATATATATATATATATATATATATATATATATATATATATATATATATATATAACCACAAGAAGGTATAGTATGTAAAACAATAACCACACCGAAATGGTTTTTGTTGTGATGATGGTTCTTGTTCAAAAGGTTCATTGGGCTCAAAGAATGCCCTTGGTTGATGGGTTGCCATTCGTTCATTTGAGCCAAACGAAGGCAATGGTGGTGGATTGGTTTGCTTGGCGGAAGATCATCTAAGTCTTGCAAGAAAGGATGTGGAGATGTTGGTGGAGTGCCAAAAAGCTCCATTGGTTCAAGTTTTGGTGATTTGGGTGGTGATGGAGATTTAGATGGTTGAGTTGGAGCCGGTGTTGGACTTGGATCAATGGGAGTTTTTGTTGGAGGTGGAGTGGTGATCACATTGTTGAGTCTTGGTGATGGAGTGGGGGTTGCAAGGTTTAATAAGTTTTCATCTTTGATGGGTGAAGAGATGATGAATGGTGATTCATCCAAAGATGAGGAGATTAGGTTGATGGTAGTATTGAAGCAACATGGTTTCACGCTAATACGGGCGGTTCTCCTAATGGGTGTTGATAGTGGAGAGGTGTTTGTTGACTTTGTCATGGTCAAAATGTTGGTTAAGAAGCTTAAGATCAGAGATTGTGAAGGTGATGGTGTGATTTGGAAGTGTTCTAAGGTGGTCAAATTTATAGAGTTGAAGAAATTTTGAAATGGGTGTTTGGATTTCATGTTCGACCATACAAATTTTGAGGTTTCTAATGATTTGGATGATTTATGAAGGTTGTCAAATCATTTGGAGTCAATCCAATGAAACTGGTGGAGTGATGAGGCAAAAAATGAACCATTTTTAGGGGGTCATTTAAGCCCAAAATTGAATTTATTTGATCAAATATTGCCCTAAATCGTTCCTTTTGTGATTTTAGGTACTTTGGGAGTGAATTCTGAAAAAGAAAGCATTTTGGACGTTTTTGGAGCATAAAAGTGAAGAAAACGGCAAAGACTTAATTTTCCATGCTGAGACAGTACCTGACGGCGTAAAGAAGGAAATTGTGACGGCGTCAGGAGTAAAATCCATGATGACCCAGTGAAAACCTGAAGGCCTCAAGAGTTAAATTGGTGACGTTCTAAAGATGGACTACACGTGACGGCGTCAAACCTAGATCTAGGCAGTCCGAGGAGTTTATTGGCGGCGAGATGACGGCGTCAGACATTTACTCTTGACGCCGTCACCTCACAAAATCTATATATACTTTTCTATTTTTCATTCATTAAGGGAGGAACTTGTGTGGAGAATACTAGGGTCGAACCTAATAAACCCTAGGTCGTTTGTAACAGTATTGATACGTGGGAATCACACCAGGCTTTACCTCTCAAGGGATCTTGAGAAGCTTACAACCCCCACCAGGCAGTGTACCTGATCGTTGTAGTATAGTATAGTGACAAGTACCGGGGGATTGATCGTTCAGCTAGGAATAGTGTCGCTAGGATTAGAAAACCTAAATACTAGTTCTAAAGGTGAGGGATGATTCTTTTTGTATTTTTATATTTTTTTAGAAAGCAAATAAAAATCTCGGGTTTGAAGGATTTGGGCGGAATTAGTTGCTAGTCAACTAACCCAATGCTAAAGATGCAATCAAAATAAAATACTAGAAATGAAAATAAACTAAATTAACTAAGGTTGTGAGCAATAAGTGGAGAAAATGTGTTTACTTAGATTTCACTACTCCCTAGACATCTTTTACACGTTAATTACTTGTTATTGTTGCGTGGATGACGGATTGTATTCCTTAATACCATTCATGGGGTGGCGCACTTAACTCCCCAATCCTATGAGCTCTTATCTCCTCCTATGCCATGCCCAGCACAACCATAGGGATTATAAACAGTGGCTCATGCATTAAATACAACCAATAAAACCTAGTGCACATCAGTTCATGTTTCCTAAGACGTTCAAGCATGTTACCATTTGGAGATCTGCCAGTTTTCTTAAGCCTAACATCGAATTCATTCATCCAATACAACTATAAACAAGTAATCAACACATAATTAACATCTAGGTTTCATTAGATCCAAGCAAACACAAGATAGATCTAGCCTAGCATGATGGAATTAAGACAAGAACAAGATATAGACAACCAACACATAGACATATTGATTGAATTAAAAGAATACTTATCTCAATTACACATGAAAGGTATCAAGGGCTTAGAACCCTTGAAAAACCTGAAAAATTTGCATCAATTTCATACTTAGGGTTTCTCCAAAACTTCTCTCCCTTTAATGTGAAAATTAGAAAACTATATATAGGAAAAAGGGTCTGACGGCGTCAAGACAAATCTTGTGACACCGTCACCTCGCCGCCAAAATATTTCTCGGACTGCCTTGATCTACTTTTGACGCAGTCATGTGTTATGCATTTCCAGGCCGTCATGAATTTTACTCTTGATGCCCTACTTCGTGACGCCGTCAAATCTGTACTGGATCGTTATGGAAATTACACTTGACGCCGTCAAGATTTTCTTCTTGACGCCGTCACCTACTGTTCCCAGCAAGGAAAATTAAGACTTTGGCATTTTCTTCACTTTTATGCTCCAAAAACGTCTGAATTGCTTCCTTTTCCAGATTTCTCTCCCAAAGTACCTAAAATCACAAAAGGAACGATTTAGGGCAATATTTGATCAAATAAATTCAATTCCGGGCTTAAATGACCCCCTAAAAGTGGTTCATTTTTTCGCCTCATCATATACCCTTACACTTGAGATTTGCTTGTCCTCAAGCAAATGTGCTTTTATTCTACTCAAAATACAAGTTAGGGGTCATTTAAAACTAATATAAAAGTAATTACAACAAATAATCGTTCCACTAAAGACCAATAGACAAGCACGGAGGTCATATACTAGCACCTCACAAATAGTGTTTAGATACTCACATCTCTCGGGTGTAATCAAGTATAAATTACAATATGGAAACGGAAGATATCTCTCACTACCTGTCATAGCAAAATAGATTACCATAGGTTTGGGAAAGGATCAAACCTCCACCACATGGCGTAAGCACCTAGGATAAACTATCAAAGAGGTCTTTTAAAGGGTTGTAACGTTAGGTGTAGGGATATGAAATACACGGTTTTGTTGGATAAATGAAGTTTTACTGGTGGCGAGTTAACAATCTTGGTTAATTGCAAGTACAATGTGGCGTTGCTAAGCCAAGACTAGACTCGACTTAAGTTAATAAATGAAAAATAACAAAAACATAAAATGAACATAGAATAAAAATGGATGGTAGTCCGTATGTTTTTCCTCTTTTTCTTTTTTTTTCTATTTTTTTTTTCTTTTTCTTGTTTTTTCGATTTTTTTTTTTTGCATACACTCTTACCCTACCATCAAAAATAATACATCATAGGGAATAAATATTTCCTTTACACTTGAATTTTTACATACTTTACAATAAACTAATCTAATGACTCGAATTAAGAAAATCAAAACACTTGGAGTACTTTTAAGATTAACGTACATATGGGGGTAATAAATGATGTTCTTCCCCATTACTCCATAAAATAAGCACTTTACCCATGAGTCCCAATCGTCCCAAAACAATATGTACAAGGATATGACTCGACTTAGCAACCATGTAATCAATTAGATAATTAACTTAGGGTTTAACAAATAACAATAATGCACTAAAAATGAGTGCATACACGGAAAGCTAAGGCGATTTGGGTGTACATTTAAGTGGGGTGTAACAAATTCTTTCTTTAAGTAAGATGCTTAAAGTTAGAAACGAAAAGATAGGCTCGGAGGGGTGTACTAGGGGTTTCGTGTACTAAAAATGAGTACAACGCTAAGGGTGTGGGAAAAATTAGTTGACTTAACTAGCCAAGTAATATGACTTAAATGGTCAAGTAATTATGATACGGGTTTAACACAAGGGTGATCCTAATGCCTCTTATCATGTAGTAAATCCTACCACACGAATGTAGTCTACTAGCGGTCTCGGGATGCATCACTAACGCAAGTTCTAGAATCTAAATGCTACCGGTATACTCATAAGCACTAATAGTAAAAGCTTTTCCTATCAAATCTAAAGGCGAACCTCACATATTTGGGTGGAAAATTTTTCTGAATATACGGTTATGTGCTAGTCATACAATCTCCTATCCATGAGACGCTTGCTATGGCTAAAGTTTCACTCCTAAATGTTGTAAAAAATTTTAAATTTGGCGCTAAAATTGCACTAACAAGTATTTCTCATAGTTTTATTACACATCTACCATTAGACAAAACAAACTCAAGCGAAAGTGTACATGTAAGGTATCATCTTTTTACCCTCCCCGTACACTTAAGATGAACATTGTCCCCAATGTTCAAGTAAAGAATGTAAAAGTAAAAAAGTAAAAAGAATGAAATCAAATACTCCCCTGATTCGCTCGGTATGGATAATAAGGTGGTCAGGTTAAATCTTCCTCCAAGAAAATGAACAATCAAAGCTTCCCTTCCAGAATATAAATCATCTTCTTGTCATACATAACCTGTAAATCTGAGAAAATAGACAAAAACAACCTCGCGTAAAATCGGCGGCATCCTATATAAGTTACTAAATCCTAGAAAACAAAATAAGATGTAATGCTTGTGGAATGAAGTTTGCAGATTTCCTGGAGATTATAAAACTTAATAATTCACAAAAACCATAAGACTCCGTTAGAAAAACAAAACTGGTAAAATTTCCAGATTTTTAAACGTGATGCCGTCACGAAGAAATTCTTGACGCCGTCAGAAGTGACCTGCAGAAATTCTTATGTTAAGTTTCCGAAAAATTTCTGGAAAAACTTGGTCCTACTTCCTGGAAAATCCTGCAAAACTTTATTATGACTCAATACAAGCATTTGACTCTAACAAATACGAATATACATGTTCATTTAATATTGTGGAGAATCATGATCGGTTTATTTCTTAAAAACATATTTGGGGTTTCCCCTTACACTTATCTTTTGCAAAAATACTTTTAGGTGGAGTTAAGACTAGGCCAAAACAACAAAGTAAAGTATTTTCACTATTTAATTGAGAAACATAATCTACCAACAATAAAAATAAAGCATGCATACGGAAGCAAATAACAAACAAACAAAATAAAATCACACAAAACTTGGGTTGCCTCCCAAGAAGTGCTTTTCTTTATTTACGAGTCTTGTAGCTAGACTCAAGGTCATGGGTTAACGTGTATCGCTTATGCTCACATAACCAAGTGTGAGCCATCTAATAGTCGCCTCATCTTTCTTATAATCATCTCCTAATTCTAAGCATCCGCGATAGTATCTTTTATTCTTTTCATGAGTATACTTAAGTCCTTTTCTCTTATCATTCTCACTTAGCATCTCTATGGGAGGATACCTACTACACTTTTCCATGGAAAAATCCTTGAACCTAGGGTGTGTGCGGGGCATTTGATAGACAAAATCTTTTTCCCCATCCGAGAATGTAATTAACCCTTCTATGAGTTCCCATGATTGTTCCGCACTTAGATCACGTAGCTTACCACCGGCCGATTGGTCAATGGCTCGCCTCATGGAGATATCGATATGGTCATAAAAAATTTGGACTTGGAGCCAAAGATCTATGCCATGATGAGGGACTTTTTGGAGTAAGTCCTTGAAACGAGTCAATGCTTCATAAAGAGATTCATTTTGACGTTGTTGGAACATCAAGATGTCATTTCTAAGCTTAGTAGTTCTCCCCGGTGGGAAAAATTGAGCAAGGAAACGAGTGGTGAGATCATCCCATGTGGTGATGGATCCCGCGGGTAAACGCTCAAGCCATTGACTAGCTTGATCCCGTAGAGAGAATTGGAATAGGCGTAATCGGGTTGTCTCTCTAGTTTCAACACCTAGGTCTATGGAATCTATGATTTTGAGGAAGTCCTTAAGATTTTGGTTTGGATCTTCAGAACGAAGTCCATGGAATGCACATCCGCTTTGCACCAACCGGATGGTGTCGGATCGCAAGGGAGTCACATTGGCTCCGGTGAGCTCAATGGTGTTTCGGTAGCCTTGGTGGCTAGGTCAAGAATACTCTCCTAAGGTTCGGGGCCTAAGGGGTTCTCGTGGTGGGTTTTGTTGTGGTGGGATGACGGGTTCAAGGATGTTCCCATCGTCCATGATGTCGGGTGGTGAAAAGTTATGAACAAAGACACAAAGAAATAAGATAGACTAAAGAAAACCTAAAAATAAAAATAAAATCTCACTAGAAAGGAATCTAGCAAGTAGACCTAATAAAAAGATATTCTAACCTAGACAATAACTATTCCCCGGGTTGCGGCGCCAAAAACTTGATACGTGGGAATCGCACCAGGCTTTACCTCTCAAGGGATCTTGAGAAGCTTACAACCCCCACCAGGCAGTGTACCTGATCGTTGTATTATAGTATAGTGACAAGTACCGGGGGATTGATCGTTCAGCTAGGAATAGTGTCGCTAGGATTAGAAAACCTAAATACTAGTTCTAAAGGTGAGGGATGATTCTTTTTGTATTTTTATATTTTTTTAGAAAGCAAATAAAAATCTCGGGTTTGAAGGATTTGGGCGGAATTAGTTGCTAGTCAACTAACCCAATGCTAAAGATGCAATCAAAATAAAATATTAGAAATGAAAATAAACTAAATTAACTAAGGTTAGGAGCAATAAGTGGAGAAAATGTGTTTACTTAGATTTCACTACTCCCTAGACATCTTTTACACGTTAATTACTTGTTATAGTTGCGTGGATGACAGATTGTATTCCTTAATATCATTCATGGGTTGGCGCACTTAACTCCCCAATCCTATGAGCTCTTATCTCCTCCTATGCCATGCCCAGCATAACCATAGGGATTATAAACAGTGGCTCATGCATTAAATACAACCAATAAAACCTAGTGCACATCAGTTCATGTTTCCTAAGACGTTCAAGCATGTTACCATTTGGAGATCTGCCAGTTTTCTTAAGCCTAACATCGAATTCATTCATCCAATACAACTATAAACAAGTAATCAACACATAATTAACATCTAGGTTTCATTAGATCCAAGCAAACACAAGATAGATCTAGCCTAGCATGATGGAATTAAGACAAGAACAAGATATAGACAGCCAATACATAGACATATTGATTGAATTAAAAGAATACTTATCTCAATTACACATGAAAGGTATCAAGGGCTTAGAACCCTTGAAAAACCTGTAAAATTTGCACCAAGTTTGTACTTAGGGTTTCTCCAAAACTTCCATCCCTTTAATGTGAAAATTAGAAAACTATATATAGGAAATAGGGTCTGACGGCGTCAAGAAAAATCTTGTGACGCCGTCACCTCGCCGCCAAAATATTTCTCGGACTGCCTTGATCTACTTTTGACGCAGTCATGTGTTATGCATTTCCAGGCCGTCATGAATTTTACTCTTGACGCCCTACTTCGTGATGCCGTCAAATTTGTACTGGATCGCCATGGAAATTACTCTTGACGCCGTCAAGATTTTCTTCTTGACGCCGTCACCTACTGTTCCCAGCAAGGAAAATTAAGACTTTGGCGTTTTCTTCACTTTTATGCTCCAAAAACGTCTGAATTGCTTCCTTTTCCAGATTTCTCTCCCAAAGTACCTAAAATCACAAAAGGAACGATTTAGGGCAATATTTGATCAAATAAATTCAATTCCGGGCTTAAATGACCCCCTAAAAGTGGTTCATTTTTTCTCCTCATCAAGTATTTTCAAGGGTTTTTACCCCTTGAAACCTTTCATGTTCAATTAAGATAAGTCCTCTTTCAATTCAATCAATATGTCTATGTGTTGTTTGAATATATCTTATGCTTGTCTTGATTTCAACATGCTAGGCTAGATCTTTCATGTGTTTGCTTAGATGTAATGAAACCTAGATGTTAATTATAGGTTGATTGCTTGTTTATAGTTGTATTGGATGAATGATTTCAATGTTAGGCTTAAGAAAACTGGCAGATCTCCAGTGTGTAACCTGCTTGAACGTCTTAAGAAACATGAACCGATGTTAGGAGCTTCTTAGCCGGCTTGACATCGGAGTGAAGTAGGAGCTTATAGGATTGGGAAAGTAAGTACGCCACCCCATGAATGGTATTAAGGAATACAATCCGTCATCCACGCAACTGTAACAAGTAGTTAACCTGTAAAAGATATCTAGGGAGTAGTGAAACCTAAGTAAACACAATTCTCCCATATATTGCTCACACTATTAGTTTAATTTAGTTTATTTTCATTTTTAGTATTTTATTTTGATTGTATCTTAGTTATTGGGTTAGTTGACTAGCAACTAATTCCGCCCAACTTCTTCAAAACCGAGATTTTATTTGCTTTTATAAAAATATAAAAATACAGAAAGAATCATCCCTCATCTCTAGACCCAGTTTTTAGGTTTTCTAATCCTAGCGACACTATTCCTAAGTTGAACGATCAATCCCCCGGTACTTGTCACTATACTATACTACATCGATCAGGTACACTGCCTGGTGGGGGTTGTAAGCTTCTCGAGATCCCTCGAGAGGTAAAGCCTGGTGCAATTCCCACGCATCAAGTTTTTGGCGCCACAGCCCGGGGAATAGTTATTGTCTAGGTTATGATTTCTTTTTATTAGGTCTACTTGCTAGATTCCTTTCTAGTAAGATTTTATTTTTATTTTTAGGTTTTCTTTAGTCTCTCTTATTTCTTCGTGTTTTTGTTCCTAATCTTTACCATCCGACATCATGGAAGGTGGTAACATCTTTGAACCCATCATCCCACCACAACAAGACCACCCACAAAACCCACCACTAGCTAACCAACCTCTTAGGCCCCGAACCCTAGGAGAGTACTCCCGACCTAGCCACCAAGGCTATCGAAACACCATTGAGCTCACCCAAGGAGGCAATGTGTCTGCCTTGCGACCCGACACCATCCGGTTGGTGCAAAGCGGATGTGCATTGATTGGTCCTAAACGGTCAACTAAGTTTTCCAAAGTGATTGGTCAACCAAGTCAAACGTCTCAAACCAACTAACCAAGGAGTACAGTGTATTCCCGGGTCGTATGTCCCAACGAGGTAAGCAATTGTATTTAAAAACGTTTAAAGTGATCGGGTGATTTAACAGGAGGATCAAGAATTTGATTTGAATGATTATGCTACGAGATTATGATTGAGAATAACTTAGAAACACTATTCTAACAATTACTGATGATCAGATAACCTAGAAACGTAAGTTAACCTAAAAACGCGCGTTTGAATTTAAATTAAACGCGAACGCGCAAAATAAAAAGTGAAGCGTGAGCAAATAAAGTCCTACGAATGTGAAAATTATATTTTTACAATCCTAACATTATAAGAAAATTTTTGGAAAATTAAAATTATTTTTACAACTATTTAATTAATTACTATTAATTAATTATTTACTAATTATTAATTACTTTTTAAT
This sequence comes from Artemisia argyi, assembly GCA_030686995.1. Lineage (NCBI taxonomy): Eukaryota > Viridiplantae > Streptophyta > Magnoliopsida > Asterales > Asteraceae > Artemisia > Artemisia argyi. The sequence continues at coordinate 41,480,292 of CM060683.1, read as the reverse complement.
TAACCAAATTATACAAATTATTAATTAATTATGAAAATTAACTAGAAAAACGAAAATTAAATTTAGAAAAATCTAAAATATTATAAAACTAATTTTAAAACAGAAAACCTTTTTTTTTTACATTTTAATTATTTATTATTAATTAAAACTAATTATTTAATTAATTTAAATTAATTAAATTATAAAAAATACTAAATTACCAAGGAAAAATCTGAAAAAATTCCTAAAATTATTTTAACTAAAAAAGAACCTGTGAAAAATTTAAAAATGGCAATTGCTTATGAATAAGCAGAAAATAAGCCAAAAGGGCTTAAATAGAAGCTATCACTTTATTTATTATTTGGATTTTTCTTAATTTTCTTTTACAAAACTGTTAAGCTACTAAAAATATGAAACTTTTGTGAAGGAACTTTCTTTGGAACTAAGAAATAAGCTCAGTGCATTCAAATAAGCTCAACAGTTGAGCTTTTGACTCAATTTGTTAGAATAAGCTTAAATAAGCTGTAAGGCTGAAGCCAAGGACAAATCAGGATGTAAACCAACTAAGTGTTCTCAGAATAAGCCAAATCAACCATGAAATCACACTGAATCAGCTTATAAGTTCAAATAAGCAATCCTTTATACCCCACAGTCCATACAAGCTGAATGCAATACTTGCAGCCTAATGTGGGACCCACAGGGATGACCCGGGGTCCAAAATAAGCTTGGAACTTAAAAACCCACCCAGTGGGCTTTCCAAAATGCCCACAAGCTCAGCTTGAGCTCAATTGTGGAACAATTGGGAGGCTTGTGAAATTGACCTGAGCAAAGTGATAGATGATATCAGACAATATAAGCTTGAGTACTCAAAAGCTCACTAGGGAGCTAGATAAGCTTAGAATTGAATACAAAGGTCACAAATGAACTTAGAAATAGGTAATCAAGCTCAGTATGGAAATCCCACAAGCTTATTTAAGTTTATGGTTATCAACAATTGAGGTTACAAAGTTGAAATGAGATTTGGAATAAGCAATGAGATCAAGTAAGCATAAAAGCTGAAGCTAAGAGCAAACACAGGCATACATAAGCTTAACACACAACAATCAGTTAGAAACAACAACTTGTAACACAGGTTTACAAATAAATCAACAAACTCAATCAAAGCTGATGAATCAGCTTTTACAGGTTCAAAATGGTAAATAAGAGGGCCAAAATAAGCCACCCAAATAAGCAGTGGTGGAAAAACTAAAGAACAACCCTAAACAACAACCTGTGGGCCTTTCTAAATCAGCAAGTAAATCAATATATCACTCAGGGTCAAGCAGTCTAATGCCAATTGAAATTGGGTCAGTTTGAACAAAGGGTGGGTGCAGGGCATTATCAGGCCTATGGGTTGATTTACAGGCCAAGAATAAGCTTCGGGCAAAAGCCCTTAAGCTCAAAATGAACTTGGATCCAACAAGACAGCTAGGTGAGCTATCTGTAGAACCAAATATCACCCAATGGGGCCCACCTGTGCAACCTATGGGTCCTTGAGAACTTGGACAGGTGAGACAACTAAGGTGGTGCAGGGGAAGTACCCAAGTAAACACCCAACTTTGGCAACAAGTTAAAGCCACCAAATAGATTTCAAAGTACAAATTTTTTTTTTTGAAGTTGTTAAACAAGCTGTCCAAGAGTGACAAACAACAATTTTTATCAATTTTAAACTTAATTTAAATCCTATAAATCCTTTTGAAAACTGTCCATTTTTATAATTAAGAGCACTTTTGACTTTTTCAATCTCCTAAAGGTTGACTAATCTGACTCTTGATTAACTCCAATTGACTGAATGTGATCTACTAGGATATAATAAGACTAAATAAAGCTACCTAAGCAACTTATATAACTAATATAAAGATGATGCAACTAATAAAACCCTACAGTTATGCAGTTTAAGGGACTAGGTGATGAGTTGACTTATTTGGTGCTATCCTACTGATTTTATGCTTGCATTACACTATATTGAGCAAAGGCATTTTGTCTAAATTGCTTTTAACTGTTTATAATCACAAGAGCATAGAGTAGCAGGCTGATCCAAACACCCCTCTGTTAACTAGATTTCAAGATAATTCAAAGCAAATTACTAATTTACTAAACAAGAGTAACTAATTCACTTATATAATGATAAAATAAGCTCAGAAAAACAGAAAGCAACAATCATTACTAGCCAATATCAACCAACCCAAATTTTGCTCAAAAATATAAGCTTTGAGTTACTGAGAACCAAGGATATAAGAACCACCTAAGTGCTCCCCTGAGCTCTAGACCACTCCATCATCCTGCATTCCAGCTTCTTCTTCATTTTTTTTGATTTATTTGTTTATTATTTTTTTTGTATTTTCTGATTTTAAAGGAACTTGAATTTTATGCTTAACTAACTTCAGAAAGCTTATCAACAACTAAATTTAGCTCAATGGAATACTTAACAGCAACTTTTACCAAGATAAAGCAAATCTGAGATTTCACTAAGAAATGGTAGAAATGAAATTTGAACAAGACAGCTGGTTTTCTTATTAAAACAAACTTCAAAACACTCTGAAAGTGTCACAATTACAACTGAAATTTAAATATTACAACTAGAAAATGGAATTGATAACAAATGGCTTATAATTAAACTAAAAATTGACTAACTCTCACTCCACTGCATCTCTTTCATTATATAGGGGTCTTCTAGGGTTTGTGAATCCCTCTAAGTGTTTCCCACTTTCATTCAGAGCCACAGGATGAGAGAGCTTCAATCTTGACCCTTCCCCAATTTTGGTGCCAAAACCAATTTTGGCTCCTAGCCTCTGATATCTTGTGCCAGTGATAATATATTGGACTGGGGTACTTGTTTGGTTAGGCAAAGGGGGGGGGGATTGAGTGTTGCAGAGAGTGAGGGCTTAGGGTTGATGATGGTTCTTCTTGGATTATTGCAGGTGAGTGGGATGGTGAGGTGGAGAGGGTGGTCAAAGCCATGGTCAAACCCCTGGTTTTATTATTAAAAGGGTGAAGGGGTGGGCTAGTAATGGGGTTTGGGCTTGGTGAGGGTGTGTGGGCTTTTGGAGGGATAAGGTTGGGCCTGGGGTGGTTGATGGTTGTATTTGTTTGTTGGGTTTGGTTTATAAAAAAGGAAAGGGTCCGTTTGTTTTGTAACTTAGGAAACCACAAGGACTAAATGTGTAACAAGCTGAAAATCCAGGGGCCTAAATTGTAATTATTCCAAAGTACTCATAGGGACCATATTTGCCAAGTGTGATAAACCAAAAGACCATAAATGTAATTTTTCCATTTCAAACCACCCGGGGACCAATTATGTAAATTTTAGATTTTGAGGGACCAAATGTGTAATTTTCTCAAACTTTTCACCTGAGGACTAAATTTGATAATTTTTGACTTTTGAAAACCTTGGGTTGACTTTTCTTTTATTTTAAACCTTCAGGGACTAGTTTTGTCAATTTATGAAACTTGAGGGACTGAAACTGCCAATTATGCAAACTTTGTTCGTTTTTCATTTGTTTTTAAACATTTTGCATTTAAAACATATAAAACACAATTTTGGGGTAATTTCTGTATTTTGATGCATTTCTGAGTGTTTTTGGATGTTTTGGCAGTTCAGATACGATAAAAATGATGAGTATTTACACACTCATCATGCATTCCATGGACTTCGTTCCGAAGATCCAAATCAACATCTCAAGGACTTCCTTAAAATCGTAGATTCTATAGACCTTGATGCTACAACTAGAGAGTCAACCCGATTACGCCTATTCCAATTCTCTCTGCGTGATCAAGCTAGTCAATGGCTTGAACGTTTACCCGCGGGATCCATCACCTCATGGGATGATCTCACCACTCGTTTCCTTGCTCAATTTTTCCCACTAGGGAGAACTACCAAGCTTAGGAATGATATCTTGATGTTCCAACAACGTCAAGGTGAAACTCTATATAAAGCATGGACTCGTTTCAAGGACTTACTCTATATAAAGCCGTTTGCTCCTGGATTAGCCAATCCTTTTGTCGTTTAGACATGGCGGACTGATAACCACAAAAATTTTGAAATAAAGTGAAAAAAGTTTTGAAAATTTTGGGCCAAAAACGGGGGTTCTAAAGGATATAATGTGATAAAATTCGCTAGAATTCCCCCCCCCCCCCCCACACTTAGAATTGAATATTGTCCTCAATATTCAAAGTCCCAGCTATTATGCCGACTCTTTAAACGTAAAAAGATAATATTATAAGCTAACTGTGGAAATATCGTTTTGCATCTTTCACTTTATTTATATGTACATACAATCACACTTTTTTTTTTCCAAAGATATATACATTTCAAATAGCTGCAGGAGACGGCCACTCCCCCACACTAGGGTGTTAGAAAGTAGAAAGAAGTCAGAGACATGGGTGAAAACCCATGTTGTTGCTACTGTTTTTGTTTATCGAGTCGCTAGCTTGACTCGATCACCGAATTCAATTATCCTTGGGGAAAGTTTGGAGATCCGGGACAACCATGGATGGTATGTCCTCTCCGAAGTAATGCTTCAAACGATGTCCATTCACTTTGAAATTAGGACCGTCATTTTGAGATAACTCGACGGTGCCATAAGGATAAACCTTAACGATAGTGAATGGACCAGCCCATAGGGTTTTTAGCTTTCCTGAGAAGATCTTGAGTCTAGAGTTGAAAAGAAAGACTCGATCACCAACGTTAAAAACGCGGTTTTTGATTTTTGAGTCATGAATCTTCTTTGTCTTTTCTTTATAGATCAAAGAGTTCTCGTAAGCTTGATCACGAAATTCATTTAATTCATTCAATTGAACTTTCCGATGATCACCCGCAGTTTTTATGTCAAAATTTGCATGCTTGAGGGCCCAATAGGCTTTATGCTTAAGCTCGATCGGTAGATGGCATGCTTTCCCATATACAAGCTTGTAAGGCGTACACCCGATGGGTGTTTTGTAAGCTGTACGGAAAGCCCAAAGTGCATAATCTAATTTATCCGACCACGATGCACGATTTTCACCAAGGGTTCTTTCCAAAATTCTCTTAATTCCTCGATTGGAAACTTCTACTTCTCCACTTGTTTGAGGGTGGTACGCAGTAGAAAGATGGTGAGTTACACCATACTTTTGCATGACTTTATCGAATTTGTCATTGCAAAAATGCTTACCACGATCACTAATTATAGCACGTGGAGTTCCAAATCGAGCAAAGAGAGCTTTCAAAAACTTCACAACAACTCGGGCATCATTTGTTGGTAAAGCTTTCGCTTCAACCCATTTTGACAAATAGTCAACAGCCACGAGTATGTACTTATTCCCATGAGATGATGGAAATGGCCCCATAAAGTCGATACCCCATACGTCAAAGATTTCACAAACTTGTATTGCATTTTGTGGCATTTCATTCTTTTGTGAAATATTCCCGTGACGTTGACAAGCGTCACAGGATTTGACCAATTCTTGGGCATCCTTATAAATCGTGGGCCAATAGAAACCGGAATCAAACACCTTTTTGGCAGTGTAGTTAGGATTGTGGTGGCCCCCCGTGGGACCAACATGGCAAGCCTTGAGAATTTCAGTGGCTTCTTGACCATATACACACACCGCCGGATGACTTGATCCGCACAGATTTTGAAAAGGTAGGGGTCGTCCCAGAAATAATGTTTCACATCTTTAAAGAACTTATTCTTTTGTTGGGACGACATCCCTTTCACAATAAAGTTACCCGCAAGGTAGTTTGCAAAATCGGTAAACCATGGGGTAACAGAATCTCCACGAAAGACAACCGCATTGAGTGTCTCGAGAGGGAAGGTTTCATTAATTTCCTTCTTTTTGAAGACATCTTGATGGGGGTTTTCCAAACGGGAGAGATGATCAGCAGCTAGGTTCTCAGCTCCTTTTTTATCACGAATGATGACATCAAACTCTTGCAGGAGGAGAACCCAACGAAGTAGTCTCGGCTTTGCATCTTGTTTTGCAAAGAGATACTTCAAAGCCGAGTGATCCGTATACACTATGCTTTTGGTCAAGATCAAATATGACCGGAATTTTTCAAAGGCATACACCACAGCTAATAATTCTTTTTCAGTGGTGGTGTAATGACTTTAATTTGAGCCTCGGTCATTGTTTTGCTTGCATAGTGTATAGGCTGAAAGTGTTTAGACCTGCGCTGCCCCAAGACTGCCCCTATTGCATAATCACTAGCATCACACATAAGTTCAAAGGGCAAGTCCCAATCGGGGGCAACAAGAATCGGTGCCACAGTAAGCTTTTTCTTTAGAGTTTCAAAAGCTTCTACGCACTCAGGTGAGAAGATAAAAGGAGCATCCTTTTCGAGGAGATGGGTCATAGGCCGGGCGATCTTGGAAAAATCTTAAATAAACCTACGATAGAAACCGGCATGACCCAAAAAGCTCCTAATACCTTTGACGGTAGTGGGATGAGGTAATTTTGCAATGACATCAATTTTGGCTTTGTCAATCTCAATCCCATTCTTTGAAATTTTATGGCCGAGGACAATGCCCTCTTTGACCATAAAGTGACTCTTCTCCCAATTGAGACACAAGTTTGTGTCTTCACATCGTTTCAGCATATTTTCCAAGTGGGAGAGACAAGATTGGAACGAATCCCCAATGACCGAAAAGTCATCAATAAATACCTCCATTGTTTTTCCGATCATGTCAGAAAAGATTGACATCATGCACCTTTGGAACATGCCAGGCGCGTTGCATAAACCAAAAGGCACGTGACGGTAGGCAAAGGTTTCGTAAGGGCATGTGAAGGTAGTTTTCTCTTGATCATGTGGATCAATGGGGATTTGAAAGTATCTCGAGAAACCATCGAGGAAACAATAGTACTCATTCCCCGCTAATCTCTCGAGCATCTGATCCATGAAGGGTAGAGGAAAATGGTCTTTACGGGTGGCTTCATTGAGTTTTCTATAATCTATAAATACACGCCACCCCGTAACCAAACGAGTTGGAATCAACTCGTTATCTTCATTGGTGACAACAATTGTGCCACCCTTCTTAGGAACACAATGAATGGGACTCACCTAAGGACTATCAGAGATAGGGTAAATCAATCCAGCATCAAGAAGTTTTAGAACTTCTTGTTTGATAACTTCATGAATTTTTGGATGTACCCTCCTTTGATGTTGCACCGCGGGTTTTAAGTCATCCTCCATCAAGATTTTGTGTGAACAAAATTCAGGGTTGATACCCTTAATATCGGAGAGTCTCTAAGCAATTACTCGCTTGTGTGACTTCAGAACCTTTATGAGCGCGGTTTTCTCCTCATCTTTCAAGTCTTTAGCAATAATGACGGGTAATTTATCATCACCCTCCAAAAATGCATATTCAAGATGAGGCGACAAGTCCTTAAGTTCAACCTCGGGGAAGTCATCAGTTTTCTCAACATTTTTGACTTCCTCTTTATGAAGTGTTTGTGGTAGAACAGGAAGAGGAGAGGGATCTTTGTATAGTAATTTCTCAAGCAGGAGAATATCCCTCTCGGGGTCAATCTCTTGGTTATCGATTCCATCGGGAATTGAATCACTTTTGAGAAAAGCCTCAATTTCTTCTAAGATGAAGTCACTTCCCTCAAACGGAGTGAGGAAAGGAGAAGAATTGGCAATGATGGGGTAAGAAGATGGAGTGAAGTTTTCACTCGAAGAATTATCATTGAAACCTAGAACCTCTTGAGTGTACTCCTCAGAAGCAACATCGAAGACATCTATTCAGTTTACCGATTCAGAGTCATAATTGGAGGAGTACCTCGAAGTTTGATCGAGGTTAAACGTTACTGCTTCATTACCAACACGAAGAGTTATTTCCTCTTCGTGCACATCGATTAAAGCAAGGCCCGTTCTCAGGAATCCTCTTCCAAGAATGAGAGGAACCCTAGGATCAGCATTGAACTCAACAACAACGAAATCAGCGGGGAAGTGAAACTCTCCTACTTTCACAAATACGTCCTCGGTAATGCCAAGGGGACGAGTAATGGACCGATCTGCAAGCTCAAGAGTCATGCAGGTAGGAGTAAGTTCTTGAAGAGAAAGTTTCTTCCACACTGAATTAGGCATCAGGTTGATGCTAGCGCCAAGATCGCCCAAGCCGAAGCATTCAACCATCCCAGGAAAAACACATGGAATGAGAAATCTCCCAGGGTCTCCAAGCTTCTTAGGAAGCTTTTTTAAGATAACTGCTGAGCAGTTTTCATTCAATGGAGTCTTTGCCATTTCGTACAATTTTTCCTTGTTGCTTAACAAGTTCTTGATCATCGATGCAAATTTGGGTATCAGGATGATAGCATCCGCAAGGCTAACGTCAAAATGCAAATCTTGAAAGATTTGATAGAACTTATCCATTTGGTGACTAGCCTTTTCGCGGAGCTTTTGCTCATTAAGTCGTGATGGATATGGTATTGAAGGTTTGGTTTTAGGGTTCTCAACAGGAGTTATTGGTGGTTCAAATACAACTCCTATTTTGGTCTTTGGAACAACCTGAGGGTGGACGTGTGCGGTACTTCGTGGGCTAGTAAATTGCACCTTGTCCTTGGTTGCCTCAGGTTCACTTTCCACTACTTTAGGAGGAAGAGAAGAAGTAGTGGGAAGTGGTGGTTCATCATAAGCTTTACCACTACGTGTGGTAATAGCTTTGAGTTCACCCTTAGGGTTGACAACTGTATTACCAGGAAGACCTCCCGAAGTAGAGGGTGGAGCGAGATGACTCATGAGGCTAGCAAACATATTTTCAATCTTGCTTTGAGATTTGTCAATTTTGTTGTTTGTTGCCATAAGCTCATTCTTCAGCTCATTACCTTGCTAGGTTATTGAAGATTGAAATTCATTCTTCAAAGTTGAGATTTGATTCTGCATTGCCCTCATTTTGGTCTCATTAACCTTAATGTAGTTATTGAGCTCGTTTGGGAGAGGTTCTTGGTAATTAGGAGATGAATACCCTTGATTACCCCTTTGGGGTGGGTATTGATTCACCGGGGCATGAGTTTGATTTTGCATGTTGTTCCCCCTTGGTGCATTAGGATTAAACCTATTTGGATTTTGAGGAAATCCGGGTGGTCCACTGTGGTTGCTAGCGCGGTAGTTTGGTTCCACTTGAGGACGGTATTGGTTACCTCCTTGGTTGGAACTTCCGGCTATTGCATTGACTTCAAATGGATTGCCTTCGGTGGCAGTGCAATTGTAATAAGAGTGTGGACCACCACAAGTGACACAAACTTCTACCTTTTTGATTTCAGCTTGTGGAGAAGGTTGAGGAGAAGAAACTTTCTTACTTTTGGTGAGAGCCAAAGCATGAATAGCTTCCGTGAGTTTGTCAAGTCTAGCATCGGTGCTAGATTGAGCCACGGGCGATGAGGTAGAAGGACTAACATTCACTTGAGAAACAACCGGCTTGCTTCGTGGAATGTGGACCTTAGACTTATTCTCAATTATCGCTAAAGCATCCTTTGTGGTTCGATTCAAGAAATTACCTCCCGCGGAGGAATTGAGAGAGTCTTGATCGAGTTGGCTCACACCATTGTAGAAAGTGTCAAGCTGCATGAGATCAGAAAAACCGTGATGAGGGCACTTGGGAAGCAATTCCCTATAACAATCCCATGCCTCACTGAATGATTCATCAAATTTCTGTGTGAATTTCATGATCTCATTCTTGAGACTCGTGGTTTTAGAAGGAGGAAAGAATTCATTCACGAACTTCTTAACCAAATCTTCCCATGTTTCAATCGATCGAGGGGTTTGTTTATCAAGCCAAATTCGGGCAGCCCCATCGATGGAAAACGGAAAGAGAAGAAGTTTAATCGCCTCTTCAGGGACATTTTTGCATTTGATGGTTGATGTAATTTTGTTAAACCATCGAATGTGATCTTGAGGATCGTCCCTCTTAAAACCGTAGAATTGACGTGAGGTGACCAGGTTTATCAATCCGGTCTTAAGCTCAAAATTCTCGGCCACGATGGCCGGAACAACGATAGCATCTCCGTAACCCTCAACGGGTGCTTGGAGAAGCTCGTTCATAGTTGGCTCAGCAGCCATTATAACGGAAGATGTTGGAACAGTACGGATCTCGATCCGACTGTTGGTGCTGAACGTCTACGAGGTCTTCTAGGTACTCTTACAAGCTCACGTAATGGGCTCGTGGACCTAGAAGAACGAGTGCGCATTCACTAGGGTTAAAAACCAATCAAAACAAAATCGAGGCAAATCAACAGTGAACTTAAACCAATAATCACAAGCAAGTGGCTTCTTTAAGAAAGGTACACCACTCACAGGGATACACAGGCAAGTTTTAAATCTTTGGTTTGGGAACTTATTATGTCCACACCCCCAGTTGGTAGGTGTTCTGCCTTGGTTTGCGACGGTTTATTTTTATGTATTTATTATTCACAAGAAAGAGATGAATGTTTTTGGGTTTTTGTGTATGGGTTAAAAAACTTTTGGACAATATTTTTGGTATCGTTTCGTTTACCAAAATCGTATCTCTTTAAGAATCACCTTAAAAGAAACACGATATAGAAAACGTAACAATTTGTTTTGTTTGTTTTTTATTTTATTTTTTTGGCGTTGTTAACACTTTAGGAATAGTGTTAATGACGTTTTTGTTTTATGATTAAGATTTACAAAAAGGTGGTGGTGTTTATACAGTGATGAATGAAAAACCACTAATCTCTAAAAAAACGTTATGAATACGCAGCTACCTCCCCGGCAGCGGCGCCAAATTTTGATTGGTCCTAAACGGTCAACTAAGTTTTCCAATGTGATTGGTCAACCAATTCAAACGTCTCAAACCAACTAACCAAGGAGTACAGTGTATTCCCGGGTCGTTATGTCCCAGCGACGTAAGCAATTGTATTTAAAAACGTTTAAAGTGATCGGGTGATTTAACAGGAGGATCAGGAATTTGATTTGAATGATTATGCTACGAGATTATGATTGAGAATAACTTAGAAACACTCTTCTAACAATTATTGCTGATCAGATAACCTAGAAACGTAAGTTAACCTAAAAACGCGCGTTTGAATTTAAATTAAACGCGAACGCGCAAAATAAAAAGTGAAACGTGAGCAAATAAAGTCCTACGAATGTGAAAATTATATTTTTACAATCCTAATGTTATAAGAAAATTTTTGGAAAATTAAAATTATTTTTACAACTATTTAATTAGTTACTATTTATTAATTACTAATTATTAATTACTTTTTAATTAACTAAATTATACTAATTATTAATTAATTATGAAAATTAACTATAAAAATGAAAATTAAATTTAGAAAAATCTAAAATATTATAAAACTAATTTTAAAATAGAAAACCTATTTTTTTTTACTTTTTAATTATTTATTATTAATTAAAACTAATTATTTAATTAATTTAAACTAAATTAAATTATAAAAAATACTAAATTAACAAGGAAAAATTTGAAAAAATTCCTAAAATTATTTTAACTAAAAAGGAACCTGAGAAAAATTTAAAAATGGGAATTGCTTATGAATAAGCAGAAAATAAGCCAAAAGGGCTTAAATAGAAGCTATCACTTTATTTATTTTTTGGATTTTTCTTAATTTTCTTTTACAAAATTGTTAAGCTACTAAAAATATGAAACTTTTGTGAAGGAACTTTCTTTGGAACTAAGAAATAAGCTCAGTGCATTCAAATAAGCTCAACAGTTGAGCTTTTGACTCAATTTGTTAGAATAAGCTTAAATAAGATGTAAGGCTGAAGCCAAGGACAAATCAGGATGTAAACCAACTAAGTGTTCTCAGAATAAGCCAAATCAACCATGAAATCACACTGAATCAGCTTATGAGTTCAAATAAGCAATCCTTTATACCTCACAGTCCATACAAGCTAAATGCAGTACTTGCAGCCAAATGTGGGACCCACAGGGATGACCCAGGGTCCAAAATAAGATTGGAACTTAAAAACCCACGCAGTGGACTTTCCAAAATGCCCACAAGCTGAGCTTGAGCTCAATTGTGGAACAATTGGGAGGCTTGTGAAATTGACCTGAGCAAAGTGATGGATGATATCAGACAATATAAGCTTGAGTACTCAAAAGCTCACTAGGGAGCTAGATAAGCTTAGAATTGAATACAAAGGTCACAAATGAACTTAGAAACAGGTAATCAAGCTCAGTATGCAAATCCCACAAGCTTATTTAAGTTTATGGTTATCAACAGTTGAGGTTACAAAGTTGAAATGAGATTTGGAATAAGCAATGAGATCAAGTAAGCATAAAAGCTGAAGCTAAGAGCAAACACAAGCATACATAAGCTTAACACACACCAATCAGTTAGAAACAACAACTTGTAACACAGGTTTACAAATAAATCAACAAACTCAATCAAAGCTGATGAATCAGCTTTTACAGGTTCAAAATGGTAACTAAAGAACAACCCTAAACAACTACCTATGGGCCTTTCTAAATCAGCAAGGAAATCAATATATCACTCAGGGTCAAGCAGTCTAATGCCAATTAAAACTGGGTCAGTTTGCACAAAGGGTGGGTGCAGGGCATTATCAGGCCTAGGGGTTGATTTGCAGGCCAAGAATAAGCTTGGGGCAAAAGCCCTTAAGCTCAAAATGAACTTGGATCCAACAATACAGCTAGGTGAGCTATCTGTAGAACCAAATATCACCCAATGGGGCCCACCTGTGCAACCTATGGGTCCCTGAGAACTTGGACATGTGAGACAACTAAGGTGGTGCAGGGGAAGTACCCAAGCAAACACCCAACTTTGGCATCAAGTTGAAGCCACCAAATAGATTTCAAAGTACAAAATTATTTTTTGAACTTGTTAAACAAGCTGTCCAAGAGTGACAAACAACAATTTTTATCTATTTTAAACTTAATTTAAATCCTACAAATCCTTTTGAAAACTGTCCATTTTTCTAATTAAGAGCACTTTTGACTTTTTCAATCTCCTAAAGGTTGACTAATCTGACTTTTGATTAACTCTAATTGACTGAATATGATCTACTAGGATATAATAAGACTAAATAAAGCTACCTAAGCAACTTATATAACAAATATAAAGATTATGCAACTAATAAAACCCTACAGTTATGCAGTTTAAGGGACTAGGTAATGAGTTGACTTATTTGCTGTTATCCTACTGATTTTATGCTTGCATTACACTATATTGAGCAAAGGCATGTATCTAAATTGGTTTTAACTATTTATAATCACAAGAGCATTGAGTAGCAGGCTGATCCAAACACCCCTCTATTAACTAGATTTCAAGATAATTCAAAGTAAATTACTAATTTACTAAACAAGAGTAACTAATTCACTTATATAATGATAAAATAAGCTCAGAAAAACAGAAAGCAACAATCATTACTAGCCAATATCAACCAACACAAATTTTGCTCAAAAATATGAAATGAACCTACTTGATGTCCAAGCTTGGAGTTACTGAGAACCAAGGATATAAGAACCACCTAAGTGCTCCCCTGAGCTCTAGACCACTCCATCATCCTGCACTCCAGCTTCTTCTTCATTTTTTTTTTGATTTATTTGTTTATTATTTTTTTTTTGTATTTTCTGATTTTAAAGGAACTTGGATTTTATGCTTAACTAACTTCAGAAAGCTTATCAACAACTAAATTTAGCTCAATGGAATACTTAACAACAACTTTTACCAAGATAAAGCAAATCTGAGATTTCACTAAGAAATAGTAGAAATGAAATTTGAACAAGACAGCTGATTTTCTTATTAAAACAAACTTCAAAACACTCTGAAAGTGTCACAATTACAACTGAAATTTAAATATTACAACTAGAAAATGGAATTGATAACAAAAGGCTTATAATTAAACTAAAAATTGACTAACTCCCACTCCACTGCATCTCTTTCATTATATAGGGGTCTTCTAGGGTTTGTGAATCCCTCTGAGTGTTTCCCACTTTCATTCAAAGCCACAGGATGAGAGAGCTTCAATCTTGATCCTTCCTCAATTTTGGCGCCAAAACCAATTTTGGCTCCTAGCCTCTGATATCTTGTGCCAGTGATAATATATTGGACTGGGGTGCTTGTATGGTTAGGCAAGGGGGAGGGGATATAGTGTTGCCCAGGGTGAGGGCTTAGGGGTGATGATGGTTCTTCTTGGATTATTGCAGGTGAGTGGGACGGTGAGGTGGAGAGGGTGGTCAAAGCCAGGGTCAAACCCCTGGTTTTATTATTAAAAGGGTGAAGGGGTGGGTTAGTAATGGAGTTTGGGCTTGGTGAGGGTGTGTGGGCTTTTAGAGGGATATGGTTGGGCATGGGGTGGTTGATGGTTGGATTTGTTTGTTGGGTTTGGTTTATAAAAAAGGTAAGGGTCCGTTTGTTTTGTAACTTTGGAAACCACAAGGACTAAATGTGTAACAAGCTGAAAATCCAGGGGCCTAAATTGTAATTATTCCAAAGTACTCATAGGGACCATATTTGCCAAATGTGATAAACCAAAAGACCATAAATGTAATTTTTCCAATTTCAAACCACCCGGGGACCAATTATGTAAATTTTGGATTTTGAGGGACCAAATGTGTAATTTTCTCAAACTTTTCAATGGAGGACTAAATTTGATAATTTTTTACTTTTGAAAACCTTGGGTTGACTTTTATTTTATTTTAAACCTTCAGGGACAAGTTTTATCAATTTATGAAACTTGAGGGACTGAAACTGCCAATTATGCAAACTTTGTTCGTTTTTCATTTGTTTTTAAACATTTTGCATCTTAAACATATAAAACACAATTTTTGGATAATTTCTGTATTTTGATGCATTTCTGAGTGTTTTTGGATGTTTTGGCAGTTCAGATACGATAAAAATGATGAGTATTTACACACTCATCATGCATTCCCTGGACTTCGTTCCGAAGATCCAAATCAACATCTCAAGGACTTCCTTAAAATCGTAGATTCTAGACCTTGATGCTACAACTAGAGAGTCAACCCGATTGCGCCTATTCCAATTCTCTCTACGTGATCAAGCTAGTCAATGGCTTGAACGTTTACCCGCGGGATCCATCACCTCATGGGATGATCTCACCACTCGTTTCCTTGCTCAATTTTTCCCACCGGGGAGAACTACCAAGCTTAGGAATGATATCTTAATGTTCCAACAACGTCAAGGTGAAACTCTATATGAAGCATGGACTCGTTTCAAGGACTTACTTCTAAAAACTATGGTAGTACCAACAATCTTGAAGGATTGATGTCTAAGTTTTTGGCATCTCAAGAGGCTCGCATATCTAAGTTTGAAGCCGACTTCAAACAAAAGCAAAGCGAGATGACCACCAAAATTGACACATTGTTGAAAGTTCTCAATGACCGAGAAATGGGAGCACTCCTAAGCGACACGGTCAAGAACCCGAAACTAAACGTTAATTCCATATCATCAGTTTGGTCACCCACTTCTTGTCCGCAATACTACTCGGTTAAATCAACGAGCACGTGTTTCAAACAAAACCAAATTCTTCAAAAGGACCAATCAAATAAAACGCCCGATATAAAACCGGTCAAAAGCATAGTTGAAACACCTCCTACGCAAGACCTTGACGATGAATTCAAGGAGCTTCACCTTGAATGCCCCGTCATTGATGTCTTAGCCTGTGCTCCCTACTATAGTGCCCTCCTAGAAAAGTATGAGAAGTTCAAACTAGGTAAAAATGGGACCGCCTTTGTTCAAAACAAGTTGCCTAAAAAGCTTGATGATCCGGGTATATTTGTTTTGCTTTGTAAGATAGGAAGATCCGAAGCTTTTGACACACTAGCCGATTTAGGGTCAAGCCTCAACTTGATTCCCTTATCCCTTTTTACCACTCTCATGCTAGGAAAGTTAGAGGAGACAGAGGTTTTAATTGGTCTAGCGGATGGGAGTATTGCCCACCCGGTTGGAATGATTAAGGATGTAGTTGTTCACGTAAGGAAGTTAACTATCTTAGCGGACTTCCACGTCCTAGATATGGTTAGTGATACTACATCTCCACTATTAGTAGGAAGAGGATTTTTAGCAACCGCTAGCGCCATGATTGATTGTAAGGAGTCTAAGATAGCGGTAGGTGAAGGCGATACTTGGTCGGTATATGATGTTAAGAAACATAGCTATGATTGTGAGGATGAACCAACACCACATTGGGTAGAGATGAATAGGAGACCACCTAGATATGGACGTTGGATAGAAAGAAACTTTATAGGACCTTAACGCCCATTCTATCTAGAAAAAGATTTCATCGATAAAACACATTCGGTGGAACAACTCATAGCTAGAGATGAAGAGCTAGACCCTTTTGAGGACCCCCTAGTCTTTAGGAAAATGATTGAGTTCCTAAGCGTAATGCCTATTAATATAGAGATGAACAAGTGGAAAAGAGAGGGGGATAAGTGTAAATGGAGGTGGGACAAGCCACCTAAGGAAGGTGACGGGTCATGGCATATGAAGATGATTTTGTATGATCCGGATGGAGAAAAGTTTGAAATGTCATACCGTACTAAGAAAACCGATAGGAATTTGAAACTTAAGTTTGATCCCAAAGATGTCCTCAATGAGGAACTCACCCATATCACGTAGTAACCCATGACCTTGATTCTAGCTACAAGACTCGTAAATAAAGAAAAGCGCTTCTTGGGAGGTGTTGGAACCAAAGTTTTACTATTTTATCAAGTCTCGGTCATTTGTAATAATAGGTTGCTTTAGTTATTTATTACTTACACTAATGTAATGTCTCAAGTTTACTAGGCTTAAGTTTAATGATCCATGGGCCTTAAAGCCCACACGATTTGGAGAAAGGAAGGAGAGGGAGTGTTGCCCTAGCTCCTTCCCTATATATAGTATGCTTAGGTCTATGTAATACTTGGTTGGTTATTTGAAAACATTAAGGAAACTCTTGCATTTCATTTTCTCAAATTTCTCATAATCATCCCACTCTCATTCTCATCTCATTTCTTACATAATCATACTTGTGTTTACAAAATGGTGACCTAACAAGTGGTATCATTCGCTAGAGGAAGGTGTAGTTCTTGTTTTCATTGATTTGTTCTTTCTCAAATTCGTTTTTTTTATTATATATCGTGTTTTTTTTGTGAAATTTTAAAACTTTTGCTTTGTTTCTTGGTTTTTCTCACATCTTTGCTTACAAACTTGTGTTTAACATCAAAACAAACCATAAAGTTCTAAACTTTTACAACAAAAATCGATTTCTTAATACTTGTACCTTTATCGAGATTTTTTCAAGTATAAAATTTTTCATAAAGTTTTCTACTTTCCTTAAGATTTACACTTTTTATACACAAAAGTACAAGTATCTTGAAAGAAAAACGAATTTAAGGATTGCTTTCTTTGAAAAACAAAACCTACATATTATCGAGATCTTCATCAAGTACACTCCCTCGTCTTCGTTTGTGTGAACTCGGTATTTTCTTTCTTGTATAAGAAAGTTAAGTACTTCGACTTTTGGGAAAGTTTTCGAAATTGTATAATTTTGAAAACTAAGTTTCGCAAATTTTTTCGAAAATTATCGAGAAAATTGTTAAGTATCGAAATCTATTTTTCGATAAACTTGCTTTAGTATCGAAATAATATTTCTCGATAACACTTGAAAATTTTCGAAATCTTTTCTCGAAATTTATTGCCATAGTTCTCGATAATCTTTTGCCAAATTTCTCGATAATCTTTTGCCAAGGTTCTCGATAAACTACAAAGGTTCTCGATAAACTGCCAAGTTCTCGATAATCTGCCAAGTTCTCGATAAGCTGCCAAGTTTCTCGTTAATTGGTTAAATCTACACTTTCCACAAGATCCATTTCTACACAAGTGTTCGAAGATGTCTCAGCCACCGAATCACTACTTTCCTCATGTTCAACAACAAACATCTCAGCAACAACAACCTCAGCAGTATCAACAACAACATTACCTTCCGCACACAATGAATCAACAACCTCCTAAATACAATCCACAACAACAATACCTTATGATGCAACAACAGCTCATTCCTCAACAACTACCATATCAAGTGCCACAACAAACCACTCAGTTTTCCTCCAAACAACCTCACTGGTTTGACAGAATGTGTGAAGTTATTACAACTCAACAATCCCGACATGAGGCAGGATCACTTGAAACACCTCCAATGCTTACACCTGGTAATTATGTGCAATGGTCAAGTCGATTCCTACGATTTCTTGAACTCAAGAAACCTCATGGGCCATTCTTGAAACAAGTGATACTTGAAGGACCATTTGAGTGGCCAACACGATTTGAAGCTGGTGATCCAAATGCAGATCCTCCACGTCCTCCTGGTGATAGACCCCTTCCAGAAACTGCACTCACTGAAGAACAGAAACTACATCGTGAAGCTGATCAGTATGCAATGGCTTATATACTTCAAGGTATACCCAATCCGATCTATCGCAGTGTCGATGCTCAGAAAACGGCCAAAGCAATGTGGGAACACGTTCATCTCCTCATGGAAGGCACTCAATTGAACAAAGATGACATGGAATCCAAGCTTTACATGGAATACACTGACATCACTATTGAACCTGGAGAGTCACTTGAATCATACTATCATCGTTTCACAAATGTGGTTAATGATCTGGAACGTCACAAAATCACTGTACCAAGGATCGCTGTGAACTCCAAATTTGTGGGTAGTCTTGGCCCTGATTGGCATAAATATGTGACATTTGTTCGTCAAACGAAGAATCTTCATGATGCTCCATATGGGTTGTTGTATGATTTTCTGAAACACCATGAACCTGAAGTGGAAAAAGATCGAGCTCTACGAGGAGGATACACACCAACTTCAACACCAAATTCTTTGGCTCTCGTAGCTCAATCTCCCTATGCTCCACCACCAATGTCAAATCATGCATATGTTCAAGAGCAGAACTACTTTAGTTATCCACAATCTTCCACTTCGAACCAAATGATCCCTTATGATTCATCTCTACAGCATGATTCTACTCAACTTGCTCCGTTAAACAACAATGAAGCTGTGTACTACTCCAACTCCAATGATGATGACGATGATGACTTTAATACGTTGAATCAGGGGCTTGCTCTTATTGCTCGTGCATTCAGCAAATTCTCCAACAAAACAAACAACCGTCAACGTTCATCTTCAAACACAAGAAATCAAGCTGTGGTTAATGATGGAAGAGTGGAAATTCAGAATCGTAGCTATGGTCGATCTGGTTCAGGAAGTTCTTCTGGAAATTATGGGAATGGTCAGAGGTTTAGTAACAATACCGGGTTCAGAAACAACTCAGCATCTCCTCCACAAAGGTCTGATTCAGTTGCTACAAGGAACTCCAGCTCAGGGAATGCAGTTTGGTGTTACAATTGCAATGAACAAGGTCATATAGCTACAGCATGTCCCAAACCGAGAACTCGGGGTAGTAAGTTTCACAAGCAGGCATTACTCATGGCTCTTCAAGATGAAAAGGATGGACATTTTCCTGAACAAGACAACAACTTCATGGCAAATGTACACAATGATGATGACATGGAAGATCTGGAAGCTAATGCAGCTGTGATGCTTATGGCCAACATGCAGGAATTTAAGCTCAATGATTCAGGTCCAGTGTATGACACTGACGGCTTGTCTCAGGTACATGACCTTAATGCATGCTTTATTAATGAAATAGTCTCACCTTCTGCTTCTGAATCAGATACGGCGCAAGTTGTTCCATCTATATCATCTTCATCCTCTCAAAAAGATGAACAAATAAGCACAGTTGTCATATTTGATGATGACACAGTTGTTTCATTTGATGATCCAATTGAGAATGATGAACATGATAATTTAGAACAACATGAACCATCATTTGATCCAGACCCTGACCTCATATTGTTATCTAAACAACTGGATGCTCAACAATTGCAAATACTCAAATGCAACGAGAAAAACAAAGTTTTAAAAGAACAAAATGCATCATTTGCAAGAGACATTGAGTGTTATAAAATTCAGCTTTCAAATCAAGATGAAAAGATTAAACACACTAAAAGTTTTGAAAAAGCTTTTCAAGATTCTTACAACAAAGAACAAGATCTTCAACGCAAAATACAAGATTTAATTGAGTCACACGGAAAGTTGATTTCGAAACTTGAAAGTGAGAAGGGTGAATTAAAAAAACAGGTTGAATGTCTTCAAACTGAACTTTCAAAAACAGAAACAAAATTGTCAAGTTGTCAAAAAGATTTTCATGAACATAAAATACGGAAAAGGAAGTACATAGACAACTTACTCGGTGATATTGTTGAACTTGAAAAACAACTCAAAGAATTTCGTCACATTGTTTACAAACACGGGAACTCTGTTACAACAATTCAGAAATTTACTTTAAAACCGAAACCCAATTGCGGTTATGCACTTGGTGATTACAATTCAATGTTTCTACACACGGCATTCAAAGAAATTCCAAAGATTTACAGTATGGATTATTTTCTTGATAATACGGTTGTGCGTGCTGTTGTTTTTGATACTGGGGAGGAAGAAGAACTTGAAGACGAGAGTCGATCTAAAATGAGTCAAGTTCAATATTGGACACCATATGACTATTCAAAAGCTCCTCCACTTTCAAAATCTTTTGTCACTCAAAAGGAATTACCTGAGAAATCATGGTTTATCGAAGAGTCATATGTTTCATCTCACAATGCGGCTCCTGTCCCACCTGTAGCACAAACAAATGGTCCTTTACCATCATCCGGTGAACTTACACGTTTACCAAAATGTCGTGTCTTAAATTATTTTAAAACCTTTATGGAAGACATTGATATTTTGGAGGAAACAATTGAACGCAATTCAGAAATAAAAATTGAAACTTTTCAATCCGCTTACGAGCGAGAAAAGAGAGATATTTTTCAAAAACAAATGAAACCAATTGTTCAACACCTTCGTCTATGTGCTACACGTTGGGATCAGGAACTTCAAAAGGAGGTCAAAAATATGATAAACGTTTTTGATACTGCTGAAAATGAGATTTTGGTCCAAAAGCTACAAACTAAAGTTTTCAAAAATGATGCCGATCGACTCTTGGAACAAGTTCTCTGTGCTGATATTTTGTCTGTTATCATGAATGATCTTTATAATTCTGGTACTTCTTTGCTTAAGCATGATCATTGTGTTGATAATATCTTGTTGAATGAGGAAATTGAGACACTTAAACTGGAAAATGAAAAGTTGAGAATTAAAAATGATGATGTGACAAAACAATTTTCAAAAGAAATTTGTCAACTCAATCAACGGCTTGAATGGTGTCAAGCTAAAAGTCTTGAAAGGGAATTGAAGTTTCAAAGTCAAAATGTTTCAAACTCTTGTCAGATTTGCAAAAACAACGAGTCTTTAAAAGGTCGATGTTTCAAATACGAGAAAGAAATTGCGGATTTAAAAATTGAAAACGCCGAATGGCAACAAAACCGCGACGACATCAAATATTGCAATGGTTTACTTGAGTCTGAAATTCAGGACAAAAATCACATCATCATTGATTTGAAAGAGAAAGTTAAGCTACTTCAAAAAGGAAAAATGGTTGACACCACGGTGATAGCACCAGGAATGTATCAAATAAACAAAACTGATAAAGGAAACGTTGTTCAAAACACTAATGTTGATACCTCCACTTCTACAGGACTAGTCTCCACTTCTAGCGTTAGCAGACCCAAGCGAAAAAGTAAAAAGAAGAATAGGATCTTGCAACGTAAGAGAGGACACCTAGAAGCTCAGGAAGTAGAAGACCAACTTAGGACTTTGAATAAAACTCATGTTGCATCCGATTTAGATTCTAATCTGGCAAATTGTAATCAAAATCTAAATGTAACGAATGATGAACCTTTGAATGTTTTGAATATTAATGCATCTTGTGTATTTTGTCGTAAAAGCGTATCATCTGGTGTTCATACAAAATGTTTAGCTAATTCTCTTCTCAATCGTCATAAGAAACGTAGGACACGCATTCCTTTTAGGCCCACTAATGCCTCTAAGTCTAACTTAGGAAAGCCGTCTTCTACGGTTTCTAATGATATCCCAGTTACCCCCATAGGTGCCGAGAACAAATCTAGGACTGAGCCAACTACTAGTGCATTTAACATTAAGAAAGCAAAAACTAGTTGGAACTGGCAACGTTGGTTACAAGACAAACCAGATTTTAAATGGATTCCTAAATTGTTAACTACATGTGTTACTAACCAACAGGAACCCGCATTGTCTTTGGGTTCCACCCTTACTTCTGTTCCACCCGTGTCTTCTTCTGGTGATGCAGGTGGTACAGATCGTTCTCTGGATTGTTGATAGCGGATGCACCCGACATATGACAGGCAATCTCAAACTGCTACACAACTTTGTCTCAAAGTTTATTGGAACTGTCAGATTCGGGAATGATCATTACGCTCTTATCATGGGATATGGTGACTATGTAAGTGGGAACATCGAAATAAGCCGTGTTTATTATGTGGAAGGCCTTGGACACAACCTTTTCTCTGTTGGTCAATTCTGTGATGGGGATCTAGAAGTTGCATTTCGTGAGAAAACTTGCTTTGTTCGCGACCTACAAGGAAACGATCTAATGTCTGGCTCACGCGGCTCCAATCTTTATACAATATCAATGTCAGATATGATTGCAACATCTCCGATATGTCTTCTCTCCAAAGCAGAGTCAACTAAATCTTGGTTATGGCACAAACGTCTTTCTCACTTGAATTTCAGAACCATGACTGACCTTGCTCGTTATAAACTTGTCGATGGATTTCCAAGATTCCGTTTCACCAAAGATCACTTATGTCCAGCCTGTGAACAAGGAAAAAGTACTCGTGCTCATTTTCCGTCTAAACCTGAGCAAAGTACGAATCATGTTTTACAACTGCTTCATATGGATTTGTGTGGACCAATGCGTGTTCAAAGTATCAACGGTAAACGGTACATACTCGTAATTGTGGATGACTTCTCCAGATGGACTTGGGTTTATTTTCTACGAAGTAAAGATCAAGCTCCTTCGATGATCATCACCTTTCTCACCAAAATTCAAGTTCAGCTTCGAAACACAGTACGAATCGTCAGAACTGACAATGGTACTGAATTCAAGAATCAGACACTTCGGTCTTACTATGAGAAAGTGGGAATTGAACATCAAACGTCTATACCTAGAAGCCCAGAACAGAATGGTGTGGTTGAAAGACGCAACAGGACGTTAGTGGAAGCTGCTAGAACTATGTTGATTAATGCTCAATTACCAGATTACTTATGGGCAGAAGCTGTTTCAACCGCATGTTATACTCAAAACCGTTGCATGATAACTAAACGTCATCGCAAAACACCATATCAAATTGTTCACAAAAGAAAACCGAACATCGATTACTTTCATGTATTTGGAGCACTTTGCTATCCGAAAAATGATCGTGATGATTTAGGTAAACTCAAAGCTAAGGCTGACATCGGAGTGTTCGTTGGATATTGTGAAAATTCCAAAGGTTTTCGGATATGGAATCGTCGTACAAAAGAAATTCAAGAAACCATTCACGCTAATTTCGATGAACTCACCCAGATGGCTTCTGAGCAACACAGCTTAGGACCCGTATTTAACCATCTCAACTCTCCGGCATCTTCAGCTGAACCTTTACCACTTAACCGCAAAGAATTAGAAACCTTGTTTGCTCCACTATTTGATGACACGATTGAATATCGTCCTACTGAGGTCTCACCAAATTCCGCTGCTCAACCTGATCACATTCCAGTACCAGACTCACCTCAACAAACTTCTACAAGTGTTGAGAGAGACGGTCCTTCAATTGTATCATCTACAGCAGAACAGACTGGTTCTACTCCTTGCCATTCAGCTGAAGATCCAACACCACAATCAGTTCCACAACCCGCAGAGCATGATCCTGATGCGTTCATTAATCCGTTTGCACCAGCTACTACTGTTCCTGATATAGCTGAGTCATCAACACGCAACTTGGATCCTGCCAACATGCGAGATACATATCAACTACACCCGTCAACACACAAATGGACTCGTGACCATCCACTAGTCCATATTATTGGCCATCCAGATGCACCTGTCATGACAAGACAACGACTTCACACCGATGGTGAAACTTGCATCTACGCACTCACAGTTTGTCATGAAGAACCCAAGAACATTAAAGATGCAATGACTTATGACAACTGGATTGAATCTATGCAAGAGGAATTTCAGCAATTCATAAGATTAGAAGTCTGGGAATTAGTTGAAAGACCTGACGGAGTCTTTGTCATCGGATTAAAATGGATCTGGAAGAATAAACTTGATGCAGAAGGAACAGTCATCCGCAACAAATCACGTCTGGTAGCGAAAGGATACTCTCAACTTGAAGGTCTAGACTTTGCTGAATCCTTTGCTCCAGTGGCACGACATGAAGCTGTTCGGATCTTTCTGGCTTATGCTGCTCATAGGAATATGGTGGTTTACCAGATGGATGTGAAAACAGCATTTCTGAATGGAGAACTCCGTGAAGAAGTTTATGTCAGTCAACCTGAAGGCTTCGTTGATCCTGAGCGTCCTAATCATGTCTACCGACTCAAAAAGGCTCTCTACGGACTCAAGCAAGCCCCACGGGCGTGGTATGACAAACTGTCCACTTTCTTATTGGCCAATAAATTCTTTAAAGGATCGGTGGATCCCACACTATTTACAAAAACCTACGGGGAGGACTTACTTGTTGTTCAAATATATGTCGACGACATCATTTTTGCCTCAACAAAAAGAAGTTATTCTAATGATTTTGCAAAATTAATGAAAGATAATTTTGAAATGTCCATGATGGGTGAGCTTTCGTTCTTTTTAGGACTACAAGTTCATCAATCACCCCGTGGAATTTTTATAAATCAGTCCAAATATGCTCTTGAAATCTTAAAGAAACATGGAATGATAACTTGTGATACTTATAATACGCCAATGGGCTATACCACAAAACTAGATGCTGATTTACATGGGACTCCCGTTGACCCTACCAAATACCGAAGTATGATTGGGTCCCTCATGTATCTCACAGCTAGTAGACCTGATATAGTTTTTGCTGTCTATATGTGCTCTCGCTATCAGTCTAGACCAACGGAAAAACACCTCAGTGAGGTCAAGAGAATCCTTCGATACATAAAGGGAACCATTAACTTGGGGATCTGGTATCCGAAGGATTCTGGCTTTGAACTAATTGCTTTTTCAGATGCTGATCATGCAGGATGCTTAGACACACGCAAAAGTACATCTGGTGGATTACAGTTTCTTGGAGACAAACTTGTGTCATGGCAATCTAAGAAGCAGGACTGCACGTCTTTGTCATCTACAGAATCTGAATACGTAGCCATGTCGGCCTGTTGTGCTCAAGTCATCTGGATGAGATCACAACTTAAAGACTATGGCTACCTATTCAACAAGATTCCTATCTACTGTGATTCTAAGAGTGCAATTGCTATCTCCTGCAACACTGTGCATCATTGCAAATCCAAACACATCGATCTCCGTTATCATTTCATCAAAGAGCATGTGGAAAGGGGTACAGTTGAACTTTATTTCGTTGGAACTGAATACCAATTGGCGGACTTACTTACCAAATCCTTGGCACCATCCAGGTTTGCTAGTCTAGTTCACCAGATTGGTATGAGATGTTTGACACCAGAGGATCTGGAAAAGTTTTTAAAATACCACTGATCGTCAAACATCACAACTATCATTGTATAATATTTATCTTTCTTTCTTTCCTATAAACTTTACAAAACCCAAAAAGATTTTTCACAATTTTATTTTCCTTAAAAAAAAAAAAAAAAAAAAAAAAAAAAAAAAAAAAAAAAATGCAAGTATATCGCTTCCATTCATCACCTTGTTCTTACTTTACAAGTGTTGAGGGGGAGTCTCGCGTAAATTTCTTTCACCAATTTTTTAAAAATAGGTATACTTGCATATTTCTCATTAGCTTTCGGTTCGGTGTGTGTGTGTGCGGATGGTTCATTTCACAACACCTTGTCTCATATGGTTTAAATCTTCATTAGTTACCTTTACTAATGCACATCTCAATATCTTTAGACTTGCTAGGTACTTTAGGGTTCCAGTTTAAGTACTTTATAGTTAAGGGACCAAAATTGTCAAAGTCTTTAAGGTTCAAAAACTTTAGTACACTTGTTTTGCTTGTTATAAAGTCCAAGGACTAAAAGGGACAAAATTCAAAGTTTCAAAATAATAAAAACAAACAAACCGTACAAACAAACCATCACAATTTCTAAAACCCCTAAAACCCTCTCTTTAACCTACGGTCCATAATCATACAAGCATACCACGACCTTGATCTTTGAATTGTAAGTTCCTATGGATTCACTAGGGTATTTTATACATAGGATCTTGATTTATTGGGTTTTCAATGGTTAGATCTTAAGTTATCATGAATTCGAAAACTAGGTTTAGGTTTTCGAAATCATGGGTAACCTGTGGTATGAGTTAATTCTTGATGGGGTTTTGTTAGTTTACTTGTTTCCATTAATTACTCATCAGTTGTTACCTCAATCCATCATGTTTGTGTGGTTCTCGATCTCAAAGGATTGGGTCGAAGTGGGTTGATTGTGAATCTGTGATTATTTGGTTGTGTTTATTGGTGGGATTTGTGTCTTTGGTCTCTAATGTGCATATTCTATCTAGCTAGGATGTTTCTCATTGTTCTTTCATGTATCTCGAAATGCTTGTTCATGAGTTAATATCGAAATCTTTGTGTTTGCCTAAGATACGCTTAATCTAACTTGGTGACAGGCCAATTTCAGTAGTTACGTGATTTGTGAAGTATATGAAGGTGTAATCTCACGAGAATTCGACTATATTCTTGTATAAGAATATTTTCGAGAAAATTGAGTGTTATCGAAATCTTTGAAAATTATCGAGAAACTCAAAGTTCTCGATATACTGATGTTTCTCGATATTTTGAGAAAATTTTTCTCGATAAACTTTTCATTTATCGAAATCGTTCGGGTAACCCCATTTTTCGAAATCTTTAATTTCTCGATAATGTTTTCGATAAATGATAATTTTTCTCGATAAAGTTTTTCGATAAAGTTTTTTTTTTTAAATGTTTTCGATAATGATTTTTCGATAATTATCAATGTTTTTCTCGATAAACTTTCTCGATAATGTTTCTCGAGATGGCACTTTCTCGATGAAATGTTAGTTATCGAAATCTTACAAAACTTAAACTTTCTCGATAACATCAGTTTCTCGATAGGTTGTTTATAGAATTGATTGATAAGTTGTTTCTCGATAAGTATGGTTCATTAGTGTTGAGTAATGTGATGTAATGTGAATTGTACTTGTCATGTTATGCTTATTTGCCATATGCATTATTTGACTCAGTCTTAAATGACGCATTTGTGCTTAATTGTTTAAGTAGATATCTATATCCAATATCTAAACTGTGCTAACTCATAACACATTTGGATGTTTGATTTATGGTGATACTTTTCAGAAACACATGGCTGAACACACTGAGAACGTCGCAGAACAACATCTTCCATTACTCACCTTGGATGACATCACTCCCGAGAACTACAATGTCACAATTGGCAACAACAATCCCAGAGTCGATTTCAACAAGTTGAATATCACAGAGAAATCATGCAAGATTGTGAAAGATATCCTACTGGCACATCCATGCAAACCACTTCTCACCTGCTCTACTTCAGTTCCACTGTTCTATCTTCATCAGTTTTGGCTTACTGCTCAGACCAACTTGGATAATGATTCTTTCACTGTTACCTTAGATAGCCAAGATTACTCTGTAGATCATGACGTTCTTCGAACAGCTCTTCTCATGCCACAAACTGACAACGAATTTGCTCCGATTCTACCTGACTTGGAACTTCTTGACTTCTTCATTGAATTAGGATATGAGGTTGATGATGATGAACCTCTAATCAAGCTTTCCAAATTCAATGTCAAGTATATACCTCAGCCTTGGAGAACATTCTGTTTGTTGGTTGTTAGATCTATATCTGGAAGGAAAAGTGGTCATGAACATCCAAGGCTCGAACACCTGCAAACATTCTGGGGAATGGTGACTCTGACACCAATTGACTTTGCAGTTCCTATCATGAATGATATCATCTACAGTATTCAGACCGACCGTGTGAAGACTATGATACCATTCACCAGATTCACCAAGCTTATCATTGAACATCTCTGCAAAAGTTCTCCAGAATACATCAAGAGGATGGCTGATCCTAATGAGCCGAAGCACCTCGTCGAGGACGACTTCCCCACATTATTCATCAAATCAACCACTTCCGCTACCAAGAACAAAGGTATGAGGATTCCCGAATACCTTCTGAATGACAACATTAAGAATAGGGCAAACTTCAAGTTGTATGATCTGGCTTACAAAGGGGAACTGGAAGAAGCAACTACAAAGACTCGTAGCAAAGGAAGTGTAAAGTCTGGGAGTACCACGAGCACCACTGGATCACCGCATACAAGATCTAAGTCTGCTTCAATGGCAAAACCCAAGACTACTACCACACCTAAACCTACATCCAAACCTAAACCCGCTTCCAAACCAAAGAAGAAGGCAACTCCTGAGTACTTTATTCGGGATGAACCTACTCCTCCACCTTCTGACACCGAGTCTGAGTTCGATACAGAATCTGACGAAGAAGAACCAGACTATGAACTGAGATACAGAGCACCTGATGAAGGATTTCCATCAATAGAGATTGCAGTACAACAAAGTCTGGAAACTTATGAAGAAGAGACAAGGAGAAGAAAAGGTGTCACCATTAATGAGCCGAATGATGATGAAGTCGAACCAATCGCTGAACCATTGGTCGATAAACGTAAACTTAAGAGTATAGTTGTCGACACTAGAGATGAAGAAAAGCAGCTTAGGAAAGAACAGAGGAAAGCAAGCCTTGAAAGCCGACTTCTATCACACCCTCCAACACCACCACCTATTGATCGGTCAGAACATGTAGGGGCTACAAGCAGTATGGTTCCTCCAACAACGTCAGAATCAGCTCCACAACCTGATGACAACGTTAAGGATTCAGACAAGACTGAAGATGTCCACATGACTGAGACTGCTACTTTAGAGGAGAATGTTGGCGTTCAAGAGAACTTAGCTACGGATCAGGAACATGAATATCTTATTACTCCAGAGTTTCTTGCACGAGAAGCAGAGGAAGCAGAGGAACGTCGTCGAAAGGAAAATGAAGAAAAGAACGCGTTCGACACCAACATGTTTCTTAAGTCATCTTCTCAGCAGACTTCCTCAGCACAACCTCCACCTCCTCAAGACTCTCCGCCAAAGGATCCAACTCCTCCTGCTTCTTCTTCAGACTCTCACAACGAGTCTTCGTCCGAATCATCACCAGAGCACTCATCACCCACACCATCTGAAACCGCATCTAAACAGCATTCGATCAATGAACCAAAACAACAAGTAGATCTTCAGGAGCAAGTGAACAAACTCACCGACATGGTTACCAAACTGACTAAACAAGTTGAGGAATTCCAGGATTCTACGCAGCTGATTGACAAGTTCTTGAAATCTGATTACGAAGGTTTTATCAGAACTGCAACACATGATTTTCTCACTGATAATCTGGTTGAGATGATTACTCCTGAAGTTGCAAACCTTCTCAAACCAATCAATGACAACTTGGATCACAGAATTAGAAGTGTTACGAAGAAAATGTTGTCTACTACACCCTTCACGCTTCACACCGCAAAATCCTCTACTGTGGCTCCAACCGTCCAAGAATTGTCTCTCAATGACATGCTTGTCAAAATCTTCGACAACCTTGCCACCAAAACCACACAGACAGCTGAAGAAAAGGGCCTGTATGATGCTATGGTAGCTTATATGTCAACTGAGTCATGCAAAGATGCTGCTGGATCCCGAAAACGGACAAGAAAAGATGAAGATCCTGACCCAAACTCTAAAGGCAAGAAACCAAAGTCTGGAACAGGTCCCTCATCCTCTCTCCAACCACAGAAGGACTCCACTCCTCCTGGAACTCAACAACAACCCTCTGCTACTGGTAAAGGTCAAACCGAAGATGAAGAAATATTCATGGAACAAACTGATGACTTCCAAGATCAACTTGACACCGATTACCGTGCTCCACCAACTCATGATTCTCATGCTGGTCCATCATCACCGTCCAAAGCCAAAGACAAAGATGCTACATCCAAGTCTAAGAAATCAAAGAAGAAAACACGTCATTCATGGCTCGACAATGATGACAATCCTCAGAATGATTGGCTTACAGAAATGGTCCAAGCTCAACCTCCTCTGGAAGAAGAAGAACCTCTTCCTGGTAACACTCTTCAGTTCACCCAGGTAATTATGAAGGATCTTCACATCAACAAACTCACAAAGGCGGAGCTTAGGAGAATCAATAGGGATGCACAAGAATTCCTCAAGAAAAGATCTGGAAACAAAGTCGAATACGAATATCACATGCAGAATATAGCTAGTGCAATGTCTGCCGACTTTGACTGGTTAAATCCTGAAGTGAATATCGATCTAAGTTCCAAGAATCATGAAAAACCTTACTTCACCGACTGGACCAAACCATTACCGTTGAAAGGATTTCCTGACAAACCGAAGATACCTTACAGCTTCTTCTTCAACAAAGATCTTCGTAACATCCAGCTCACTCAAGAGATATCCAAGAAGAAATATGCTTCCTCACTCACAATCTCAGTACCAGCCGCTAGATACGAAATTCCAGCCATTGAAGAAACCACCCGTATTTTCAGCAACTCCATCGTTGCTTACGACAGAGATGCTCTACACGGAATTCAACATTGGCCTGATCGTCGTCGTCTCGGTTATACAAGCAGATTAGGAGAGACATCATTGGAAAATGTGAAGCAGAAATCAAAGATCATCGCTATCTTGGAGATTCAGCAGTCGAAACGGTTTAACTACTTATTCATGCGTGAAATTGTTGTTAAACGACAAGATGAAAAGAAGTACAAGTTCTCCGAAGCAGACTTTCCCAACCTTTATCTCAATGACATAGAAGATATGTATCTTGAAAAGGTTCAAAGTAGAATGCGCGGATTCGATAGAGACGTTCAGTACAACTTCATGGCATCGCTACTTCTTTACATCCGACGACTGATTGTTCAAGAAAGAGTGGAAGATCTTCAGCTTGGAGTGGAAAGTTACCAACAAAAGATCAATTTGACAAAGCCACAGTTCTACTTTGATGGTCTCTATGACACACCACAGTTTACTCTCATCCAAGAACCGTTTGGTTTCACTTACATCAACAGCAAAAAGCTACAAAGCTTCATGAGGTTCGATGAGGTACATAAATTCTGTGATGTTACACTCAAGTTTGTTCGTGATGGGCTTGTCAAAAGGTTGAATGATGATCGACGTAAGATAGCTAAGGGGGAACAACCTAGATGGAAATCCAGCTCCAGAAGACAAGTTCGTAACTTTGTCTTAAAGATTGAAGAACGGTTATTTCGACGGGAACAGATCAGACGACTGGAAAGCTACATTGGTGCCAGACCATCGTTTCCTGTCAGAAACTTCGAAAGACCTGAACCTCAGTTCACTAACTTCAATGCTCCACTTCCAGACGAAGAATAACTTGGTACATTTGATCATATTTTTTCAATATCAATTGTTTCATTGATTGAATCATTTTTTTTTATTATGGTTTGTGCACACATAACAGTGTACAACCCGTGCTTGTAATTAAAGGACCCTGAGGTACGCTTCAGTGCCTCAATCCTAAACATAAGGAGCGAAGGCTTCTTACTTTTGAGTAGAATTAATCAAACATTTATGATTTTTTCATAATTCTGCTCAAAAGGACAAGTATTTCACCTCAATAAGACCTAATCACTTGTTGAGGGGGAGCACTTGTCAAAACAAAATACTTTGCTCAAAATCAAAAGTTCTTGATGTATCTCCCCATAAGACTCAAAAGGCATATTTTAATCTAAAAAAAAAAAAAAAAAAATTGTCAAAAACACCATCTTATATGCTATTTTTGAGGGGGAGAAAATGTAAAGGTGATTAAATCATACGAAGTCAAAGCGTTAAGTTGTATCATGTGCGAGTTAGACTCAGTATTAACCCAGGAATTGACGAGATAATACAAGTTAGTAACATCGAAAGGACTTATCCTCGACGGGTAATAACATCAAGTTAGTTACTAGAGCTAGTTGTCACCTAAAAGCTGACAATGCATCTCTTTAACTAACCACGTAAGCGTGTCTCGAAAAGGATATGTCTTAGTAGAAATGTACCATCTCGAGAAACTTTCTGAGAACTTGATCAGGCCGGGTAATAATTTCAAGCTAGTTTAACTAGTGATGTAAGCGTGTCTCGAATCGGTCGTGTTCACAGAAAGTAGATCAATTCAAAAGTGTTTGCTCCTCCCGCATGTGCAAATTTATTAAATACTTATGAGCACATGTGCAGGGGGAGCCCTTCAAAAGTGTACGCAAAACTCTCAAAGTGTTAAACAAAATATTTGATTATTACAAACACTTTGAGAGATTTTCAATCAAAGGTTTCTTGGCTACTGTCGGAGTTATAAGGTGATTAAGATAGGAATATCCGTCCTATGATCCGCCAGAGCCGGAGGGATCTACCCAAGGACATCTCCCATAGTTAAAATTAGAAGTCCATAGGTATGATACGAAAAAAAAGGAGAAATGAATGAAAGGGAAAGAAGGAGTTGAAGAATTAAAAAGAAAAGTAAAGTAAAGGGTGAAAAGAAATAGCCCTCCAGATGATTCAACCTTAGGGCAGACACCGGGTTCAATACGTATGCTACTGGTTGTTGCTAAGGCGACGCCGGTATTGAAGATTAAGTCGTCATGGACCCAGTGACGCAATGCACTAAACCTTCTTAACCACTCAAGTTCTCTTAAAAGGACTTGTTTCATTCTCACAGGGGAACCCGCGTAACCTATCGACCCATTTCTTAGAGACGGTTGATATTGAAGAAGGACATCCCCAGTCTCCGCATAGGAAACCTAGGTGTGCACTTATAGAGTCTAGAGCCATGAGATACATCAAAGATCTCTTAGGAACACTTAGTATTTCTGCAACTGGTGTTCTACATCAATGGGCATCAGTTGAAAACTATCGAGTCCTTCGCAGATCTTAGCAATCTGCCGAGAACGTTTATGAGAGAATTACGTAAGTATTTCTCAATGATTGAACGGAAACTCCTGTCAGGGTCAACATCAAACAGCCTTGACAGGTCACTTCGGAAACTCCTCGTGAGTTACGCTTAGTGTTTGCGGTGGTTCCATTACGGTCTACAGTCGTGGAGTGATCCCCAGCGACTCACCCAGTCATTGAGCTACCTAGTAGGTCTCGTAAGCTCCTTCGGGAGTATCTGATATGGGAACGGCCTGGATAAGGATTAGAAGGAGTCTTCACACTATGCTGTTGACGAGCTCTAACTCCTTATCTGTAAGTACCGGTTGTTTTATTGCTAACTGTTTACTCGCAGGTACATCACTTCCATGATGGTAGATTCCAACATGCTCATACATACATCTTGAAGTCAAAGAAAGCTCCCCCAAAGATCAAAGCAACACAAAGTTCAAAGAAAGATTCTACGCCAAAAAGAAGAATCTACAAAGTATAAAGACAAAGATCTCAAAGTATGAAAAGGAACTTCTTGTACGTGAAAGTCTAAGTCCAAAGATGTATGAGTATGTTGGAATGGCGGACAACCACCACAGACGCAGGAGTGACGAATGGCAGATTACTTCATTACATTATCACTACAACATCATCAAAGAACAAAGTCAAAGAGCAAAGTATATCCATCATTATTCTTATCATTTCTGAAGACGTCTAAAGCTATGAAAGTCAAAGATTAAGACGAAGACGTCAAGCAACCTTGATGACCGACCCTTAGGGGGAGATTGTTGGAACCAAAGTTTTACTATTTTATCAAGTCTCGGTCATTTGTAATAATAGGTTGCTTTAGTTATTTATTACTTACACTAATGTAATGTCTCAAGTTTACTAGGCTTAAGTTTAATGATCCATGGGCCTTAAAGCCCACACGATTTGGAGAAAGGAAGGAGAGGGAGTGTTGCCCTAGCTCCTTCCCTATATATAGTATGCTTAGGTCTATGTAATACTTGGTTGGTTATTTGAAAACATTAAGGAAACTCTTGCATTTCATTTTCTCAAATTTCTCATAATCATCCCACTCTCATTCTCATCTCATTTCTTACATAATCATACTTGTGTTTACAAAATGGTGACCTAACAGGAGGCAACCCATGTTTTGTGTGATTTTTATTTTTGTTTGATTGTTATTTGCTTCCGTATGCATGCTTTATTTTTATTGTTGGTAAATCATGTTTCAAACTAAAATGGTGAAGATACTTTACTTTGTTGTTTGGCTTAGTCTTAACTTCATCCAAAGATATTTCGCAAAAAGATAAGTGTAAGGGGAAACCCCAAATATGTTTTTAAGAAACAAAACCGATCATGATTCTCCACAATATTAAATGAACATGTATATTCGTATTTGTTAGAGTCAAATGCTTGTATCGAGTCATAATGATGTTTTGCAGGATTTTCCAGGAAGTCGGACAAAGTTTTTTCAGAAATTTTCCAAAAACTTAACATAAGAATTTCTGCAGGTCACTTCTGACGGCGTCAGGAAGTAACACCTGACGGCGCCACGTGTAAAATTCTGGAAATTTTACCGGTTTTGTTTTTCTAACGGAGTCTTAAAGTTTCTGTTGAATCTTTAGTTTTATAATCTCCAGGAAATCTGCAAACATCATTCCACAAGCATTATATATTACTTTGCTTTTTAGGTTTTGTTAGCATATATAGATTGCCGCCGATTTTATGCGAGGTTGCCTTGTCTATTTTCTCAGGTTTAACAGGTTATGTATGACAAGAAGATGATTTATATTCTGGAAGGGAAGCTTTGATTGTTCATTTTCTTGGAGGAAGATCTAACCTGGCCACCTTATTATCCATACCGAGCGAATCAGGGGAGTATTTGATTTCATTCTTTTTACTTATTTCACTTTTACATTCTTTACTTGAACATTGGGGACAATGTTCATCCTAAGTGTAAGGGGAGGGTAAAATGATGATACCTTACAAATACACTTTCGCTTGAGTTTGTTTGTTTAATAGTAGATGTGTAATAAAACTATGAGAAATACTTGTTAGTGTAATTTTAGCGCCAAATTTAAAATTTTTTACAACATTTAGGAGTGAAACTTTAGCTATAGCAAGCGTCTCATGGATAGGAGATTGTATGACTAGCACAAAACCGTACCATTCAAAAAAAATTTCCACCCAAATATGTGAGGTTCGCCTTTAGATTTGATAGGAAAAGCATTTTCTATTAGTGCTTATGAGTCTACCGGTAGCATTTAGATTCTAGAACTTGCGTTAATGATGCATCCCGAGACCCCTAGTGAGACTACATTCGTGTAGTAGGATTTACTACATGATAAGAGGCATTAGGATCACCCTTGTGTTAAACCCGTATCATAATTACTTGACCATTTAAGTCATATTACTTGGCTAGTAAAGTCAACTAATTTTTCCCACACCTTAGCGTTGTACTCATTTTTAGTACACGAAACCCCTAGTGCACCCCTCCGAGCATATCTTTTCATTTCTAACTTTAAGCATCTTACTTAAAGGAAGAATTTGTTACACCCCACTTAAATGTACACCCAAATCGCCTTAGCCTTCCGTGTATGCACTCATCTTTAGTGCATTATTGTTATTTGTTTAAACCCTTAGTTAATTATCTAATTGATTACATGGTTGCTAAGTCGAGTCATATCCTTGTACATATTGTTTTGGGACGATTGGGTAAAGTACTTATTAATGGAGTAATGGGGAAGAACATCATCTATTACCCCCATATGTGCATTAATCTTAAAAGTACTCCAAGTGTTTTGATTTTCTTGATTCGAGTCATTAGATTAGTTTATTGTAAAGTATGTAAAAATTCAAGTGTAAGGGAAATTTCCATTCCCTATGATGTATTATTTTGGATGGTAGGGTAAGAGTGTATGCAAAAAAAAAAAAAAAAAAAAAAAAAAAAAAAAAAAAAAAAAATCGAAAAATCAAGAAAAAGAAAAAAAAAATAGAAAAAGAAAAGAGAAAAAAAAAAACATACGGACTACCATCCCGTTTCATTCTATGTTCATTTTATGTTTTTTTGTTATTTTCATTTATTAGCTTAAGTCGAGTCTAGTCTTGGCTTAGCAACGCCACATTGTACATTTAATTGACCAAGATGATTAACTCGCCACCAGTAAAGACTGCCTATATCCGACAAAACCGTGTATTCCATATCCTTACACCTAACGTTACAACCCTTTAAAAACCTCTTTGATAGTTTATCCTAGGTGCTTACGCCATGTGGTGGAGGTTTGATCCTTTCCCAAGCCTATGGTAATCTATTTTGCTATGACAGGTAGTGAGAGATGTTTTCTACTTCCATATTGTGATATTACTTTATTACACCCGAGAGATGTGAGTATCTAAACACTATTTGTGAGGTGCAAGTGTATGACCTCCGTGCTTGTCTTTGGTCTTTAGTGGAATGATTATTTGTTGTAATTACTTTTATATTAGTGTTAAATGACCCCTAACTTGTATTTTGACTAGAATAAAAGTGCATTTGCTTGAGGACAAGCAAATCTCAAGTGTAAGGGTATATGATGAGGCGAAGAATGAACCATTTTTAGGGGGTTATTTAAGCCCGGAATTGAATTTATTTGATCAAATATTGCCCTAAATCGTTCCTTTTGTGATTTTAGGTACTTTGGGAGTGAATTCTGGAAAAAGAAGCATTTTGGACGTTTTTGGAGCATAAAAGTGAAGAAAACGGCAAAGACTTAATTTTCCATGCTGAGACAGTATCTGACGGCGTCAAGAAGGAAATTGTGATGGTGTCAGGAGTAAAATCCATGACGACCCAGTGAAAACCTTAAGGCGTCAAGAGAAGGGCGTCAAGAGTTAAATTGGTGACGGCCTGAAGATGGACTACACGTGACGGTGTCAAACCTAGATCTAGGCAGTCCGAGGAGTTTATTGGCGGCGAGATGACGGCGACAAACATTTACTCTTGACGCCGTCACCTCACAAAATCTATATATACTTTTCTATTTTTCATTCATTAAGGGAGGAACTTGTGTGGAGAATACTAGGATCGAACCTAATAAACCCTAGGTCGTTTGTAACAGTATTTTCAAGGGTTTTTACCCCTTGAAACCTTTCATGTTCAATTAAGATAAGTCCTTGATGAGTGCTCAAACACTCATCATTTTTGTCGTATTTAAACTGCCAAAACATACAAAAATAATCAAAAAGTTATCAAAATACTTAAATTATCCCAAGGATTGTGTTTTATATGTTTTAAATGCAAAATGAGCAAAAACAAATGAAAAACGTACAAAGTTTGCAATATTGGCAGTTTCAGTCCCCCAAATTTCAAAACTTGTCAAAAATAGTCCCTATGCATTTATTTTGAAAGAAAAAGTCAACCCAAGCTTTTGAAAGTCAAATATCACAAAATATGATACTTGGGTCATAAGTTTTCCAAAATTACACATTTGGTCCCTGAGATTTCAAAAATGGCAAATTAAGTCCCTGGAATTTTGAAAAATGGAAAATGGCAAAAATGGTTCTTGGAATATTGGTACTTGGCATTTCTGGTCCTTGGTAGCAATTTGAGAAATTTATAGATTCAACCCCTCATCTTTGGTGAAATTGCAAAAATGGTCATTGTGATACAAATAACCAAACCGGACCCTTTTTATTATCAAATCCAAAACCAAACCAAATCCGATACCCAAAACCACCCCAAGCCCAAAGCCATCCAAAGCCCATCACCCACCAGGCCCACTCCCCCTTTTTATATTAAAACGCAGGGTCAAACACCCCTTTGACCATCTTCCCTCCCAACACCTCAACGCAAAACCAGGGAGAGCTTGTCTCTCCCACATGCTTCCCCCTCCTCCATTAGCCCCCACAATTAATATTCTCACCAAACAAACCAACCCCCACCACCATCACAATAAATGCTTCCACCAGAACCACTAAAAATTTTGTGCGTTTCATTTTGGCGGGAAAATTGCAATCAAGGGCTCAGGAGCATCAAAGCCTAATTGAATGGATGGGATTTGGTCAAGAGTCAATGGAGAGACCACTGGGATATAAAAAAAAATCAAAAAGAAGCCATGTGAAGAGAGATAGGACCTAATTTTGGATCGATATATATATATATATATATATATATATATATAAGCATCTGTAATCTTTTTTAAAGTTAATGAAAAAGTTGTTTCAGGTTTATTCACAGTTTGCAATTTTCAAGCTTAATTAGAAATTTCAATCTCTTGTTCAAAGATCATTAGTGATATATAACTGTTTGAACACTCATATAAACCCTCATGTATCTGTTTTAATAAGTTTTCAAGTTTGTGTAATGGTTTTTACTTAAGTTTGAGAAAAATAGAAAAAAAATAATAGAAAAATAAAAATAAAATAAAAAACTGTGAAAGAAAAGAAAACAAGCATGGAGCATGGTGAATTTGGGATGGCCATGGGTTAGTGGCTCTGTGGAGGGCCTATAGGATTGTACTTGGTTCATGGTTTATTGAAAGTTACTTGGAAGGCTTTGTAAGAATTTTATTTTGATTTTTACCATTTTAGTGTAAAAGTAATATTAGTGGTTTATTTGTGTCTATTTTGTCTGTTTATTGCTTAGTAGATAATTTGTGATCATTAGTTTGTGTATTGGAATCATTGGTACCAAGTTTACTTGTTAACTGTGTTTAAAGGTGTGTTTGGATTTAACTGTGTGGATAACCTTGGTGGTTCTCAGTATTTGTTGCTTGTTTACTTAGCTCACTTATGGCCTAAATACACCAAGTCAAGCATAAAATAAGTCACTTGTTAACAAAAAGTCAAAATCTCATGAAAAATGGCTTAAATCATTGTCTGTAAAGGATTTGGTGGATCACAAGCTTCATTTTAAGTCAAAAGTTGTTAACTTTGCTTAATTCAGTCCTTTTACACCTTATTTAACAACATTTAGTCATTAAATCAAGGTTTAAAGTTCATTTAAGTCAAAAATCAAGTTTTCATAAAAAAGTCAAAAATACTCTTAGACAGAAATCCATTTCTTGGATAATTTTTCTAGAATTTTGAGTTTTGAATTAGACCTTGAAATTTGTTGTGGTGATAGTGTATCAGATGGTCTACAAGAACCCATAGTTGGCTTACTTTTGTGATTTTTTTCACAAGCTTGTGCACAAGCTCAAAGTGAGCTGCAGCGGAAGCACCTCCCCTGTGCACAGACTCAGTCTCACTCACCCAACTTGAGTGGACCCCACAGGCCTATTTAGTAGACCCCAGGACCTGCTTTTTGGCTTAATAGAAAGCCAATAAGCTAGGCTTTAAGACCTTAAGCTTATTTTGTAGTTTAGAAGCCATTTGGTAGGGCTGCAAGTGCCCTAAAGTTTGACCATCATCTGAGTTAAGCTGATACCTCAGCTTTTGTACCTATCTTTCAACCCTCCCCCTGACCTCATCTGTGGGACCCAGAGGGTGTGCCCTAGCTTTTTAGATAGCTTATCACCCCAGCTTCTTGGCTTATTACTTTGTTTGGACTTCCAGAGGCCCTAGTGGACCCCACAAGCCCCAAAAGTTGACCCTTTGAACCTGTTGTGCACTGTTTGGTGTGTAAATTGCTTATAGCTTATCTTGTGCTTATTTCTTGTACTTATTTGCTCAGTTTGGCTTGCTTTGAGTAGTTGCACATCTGTTTGTAGTTTATTTGTGTTTTAAATTTCATTTGGTAGCTTTGGCTAATCAATCAAAGTCCTAATAAGCTTTAAAAGCTCAACTGCCTTCAAATAAGCTCATCAAACTGCTTATTTTTGAGTTCCAATCAAACTTCCTTCACAAAACTTGCTTAAAAACATCTAATAAGCAGGTTTGAAACAGAAAAATCCAAAAAAGCTCAACTTATTGGAAGTGATAGCTTCTATTTAAGCCAATTGGCTTATTACATCAGCTTATTTATAAGCTATTCTCACCTTTATAATTTTCCTAGGCTACTGGTATATAAAAATAATTTTTGTAATTTTCTCAGATTTTTCTTGCATCATTTAGTATTTTTGTTAATTTAAATTAGTTTTTAATAATTATTAAATAGTTAATAATTAATAATAATTAATTAGAAAATCAGAAAAATATAAATTTAATTTTAAAATTAGTTTTTAGTTATTTTTAATTTTTCCAAATTTTATTTTCAATTTTCTAGTGTAATTTCATATTTAATTAGCATTTAGGTTAATTTAAATAATTAAAAAGTAATTAATAATTGGTTAATAATTAGTAATAATTAACTAAAAAGTCTTAAAAATATATTTTCATTTCTAAAATTAGTTTTATAGTATTTTAGATTTTTCTAGGTTTAAATTTTATTTTTCTAAGTTAATTTCATATTTATTTGTATTTTAGGTTAATTTAGTTAATTAAAATTTAATAGGAAATTAGTATTTAATTAATAGTAATTATAAAAATAGTGTAAAAATTAATTTTAATTTTCCAAAAATTTTCTTTAATCATTAGGTTTATAAAAATATCATTTTCATACCAATAGCCTTTTCAGATCACTTCACTCACTTTTATTTTACGTACGTTTGTTCCAGTTTTCAGCAAACGTACGATTTTTAGGTTTTGGTTAACTTCTTCGTAATCTAAATTCCAGTAACTAATCACATAGCTTTCCTAAGCTATTTCTGTTAATAATTTCCAAATAATTCTCATAACCACCCTTTTCTGTGAATAATCACCCGATCACAAACGCGCTCAGTTATTCACACCTCGTCGGAGCATAACGACCCGGGGAAACCCTATATTACACGGAGCATTGACTCTATGCAGTTTGACCTTGTTGACCATCCTTTGGTCAATTTAGGTAGACCGTTTGGAGCCAATCAGTCCTCTTTCAATTCAATCAATATGTCTATGTGTTGTTTGAATATATCTTATGCTTGTCTTGATTTCAACATGCTAGGCTAGATCTTTCATGTGTTTGCTTAGATGTAATGAAACCTAGATGTTAATTATAGGTTGATTGCTTGTTTATAGTTGTATTGGATGAATGATTTCAATGTTAGGCTTAAGAAAACTAGCAGATCTCCATTGTGTAACTTGCTTGAACGTCTTAAAAAACATGAACTGATGTGTACTAGGTTTTTATGATTGTATTTAATGCATGAGTGAATTCTAGTGATCCCATGTTAGGAGCTTCTTAGCCGGCTCGACATAGGAGTGAAGTAGGAGCTTATAGGATTGGGAAAGTAAGTACGCCACCCCATGAATGGTATTAAGGAATACAATCCGTCATCCACGTAACTGTAACAAGTAATTAACCTGTAAAAGATATCTAGGGAGTAGTGAAACCTAAGTAAACACAATTCTCCCATATATTGCTCACACTATTAGTTTAATTTAGTTTATTTTCATTTTTAGTATTTTATTTTGATTGCATCTTAGTTATTGGGTTAGTTGACTAGCAACTAATTCTGCCTAACTTCTTCAAAACCGAGATTTTATTTGCTTTTATAAAAATATAAAAATACAAAAAGAATCATCCCTCATATCTAGACCTAGTTTTTAGGTTTTCTAATCCTAGCGACACTATTCCTAAGTTGAACGATTAATCCCCCTGTACTTGTCACTATACTATACTACATCGATCAGGTACACTGCCTGGTGGGGGTTGTAAGCTTCTCGAGATCCCTCGA
Source organism: Artemisia argyi (assembly GCA_030686995.1). NCBI lineage: Eukaryota > Viridiplantae > Streptophyta > Magnoliopsida > Asterales > Asteraceae > Artemisia > Artemisia argyi. The sequence goes on along the minus strand of CM060683.1, from coordinate 41,438,470 downwards.
GAGGTAAAGCCTGGTGCAATTCCCACGCATCATGGAGTAAGAAGACCAAGATATGCACTAAATGTTCAGTGGTCATGTCAAAGTGATTTGGATCAGATGTTCGACGGATTCCAAGGAACCTTTTGGAGGGTTCCTTGCCTTATGGAGAAGGGTTCCTTGAGTTATTTACGGTTTAATTTAATTTTTGGCGGGAAATGGGTTCCTATTTGTTCTAGAGAATGAGATTGATCCTAATACAGTTATGAACTAATGAGAAATCAGATTCTAACTAAAAAGGATGATTTGAGGTTATGTGGAAGTTGGAATTTTGAAAAATTGAAAAATTTCTACAAGGGAATGGCAGAACCAAACGATTACAAGGGCGAAACCCTGTTTTGGGTTCCGCCTGATCCATTTGGCCAAAATTGGGTTTACCCAGAAAATGCACTGGCGGAACCCTATATTTGGTTCCTCCAGATCCGCCAAGCCAAAAAAGTCAATAGAACAGTAATTGGAGGTCAAGATGATTTCTAAAATTTCTGAAAATTCTTGAAACATAGACATAAATTTATATCTGGTTAGGAAATGCAAAAAATGGATATGGAACCACTTTTACTGTTAGACTTTGACCGGGGGCTAGTGAATTTCACTATACTTAGTGAAATTTTTTATAATAATGAAATTTGACAACATCTAAAATGTCGTCGACCTGCATAATTTTTATTGCATACATGTTCCAAGCATTACCAAATATCCCTACAAATACATAAATCCATAAAACAAATTGTTTAAACGACCAAATTGTTCAAATGACACCTAGTGCCAAACACTCCCCACATTCGCTCTCATTGGCGATCCATCTTCTTGTTGAGCTTTCCAAGGAACCTCCCAAGGCATTTGAACATCCCCTTAGTTTGCTTGTACTCCTCGGACTCATTTGGAATGGTTGGAAGTTGTGAAAGGTATTCAAGAGGTGGGAGCCTAGAGTTGGGTAACCCGTCATCTTCACTCATTGAAGATGATGAGGAGGAAGATGAAGGATGAGGACATTTCCCTTGGGCTTTGGCGAATCTCCTATCACTTAGTGGAATAAATGTGTGTGGAATGAGAGAGTAGTCTAGGCGAAGACCTCTTGGGGTCGGAGGAATAGGAGCAATGTGCCTAAAAAGACAGGTCAAGAGCATTTCATATGGCATAGCGGTTGTGCCTTGCACGGGAATGTCGGCCATCCTTTTGGCCATGTAGTAGGCCAAGTTGAATGGTTGCCTCGTTGACAAAAAGTAGAGCATGTAGCTAACGCGAACATTGATGTGACCCGGATTTCCTATGAGCTAATGACATTGGCTCTAAGGAGAAATTAATTATTGTAATTATTTAAGGGTAAAATTATCGATATGCAAAAAATAGAAAGAAAAAATTATATATATATTTTAATTTTTGCGTGTTTTTTTGTCGATGTAATTATTTTGGTACAGAGGCGAGGCATAGCGTAATTAAATCCAAACCCCACTTAGATGAAAATAGCACTCCCATATTTTTCATGTGCTTATTCATCTAGTGGTCGTTAGGTACTCTTTTTCATTTTCTTAAAATGTACTACGTACTATTTGTGGGAAGTCAACATCAGTGTTCCTTCAGCCTTATATAGTCACAAATGAGCTCCAAATGCAGGCTCTACATATAGAACCAATTCGTTAATTATCCCCTATATCACATCAACTGCATTTTATAAACTGTAAAATGGCTAATGCTCATGGACTTAAGCTCAATCAGATGAAGGAAGCTATCAAGACGCTCGGATCTTCCACGGAGGTAAGTAAAACTAATCATGCCAGCTAGCTAGTGTCATTCGAAAGGTACTTAATGGTTTGCTAGGGACGGAGATATGCAGAAGGTAGGGTATGCCATGGCCAACCCAAAAGCTCTTGCAAATCATTGTTATCCTTATATTTCTGTCATAACACTTAAATAACTTGATCAAACTTTTAGTATTTGGCCCATCCAACATTCAAGAAAATGAAGTGGTAAACTATTTACAGTACACTATTATATTGAAGTTAAAAAATGATTGACATGATTTTAGGTCAGAGTAGCTTTATTTGTTCTCGGACTTATATATAAAAGATAACAAGTAAATCATTGATTTTTTTTATTTATTTAAACGCTTATTGTTGTTTGCTTTCTTCTTACTTATTTCTGAAGTTGTCGAATAGCGATTAGAATGAATATTGTTATTTGGCCCACCCAAAACTAAAATCCTAGCTCCTTCACTCGTTTGCTCTGATTCGTTATCTCATTATGTAACAATGTCATACCCATGCCTAAATGAAAATTTACTTACGAATTATAAAACCACAACAAGACAAAACAAAAATCATGTAAATAAGTAAATTCAGATAAGAAGTATCCATTAAGATATACAATCTGCCAATCGAAATGCATACCTTTTATCCTCAATGTCAATAACTAGTTGGAAAACCATATCCAAGTGGCGTAGTGGTCAGTATTTCCTAATGTATTAGAAGAAACGTTGGTTCAAACCACATTGGTTAAACATCTTGGGATAGCAAACGCTCACAGTAATACCGCTTTAATTAAGCCGCGTGCATCAAAACTATATGAGAAAACAATTTTTTTTCTTCCTCGATTATATGTAAAATCCAAAAGAATGAAAAAACTTACTACAAGTAAGGGGGCAAAAAAAAAAAAAAAAAAAAAAAAAAAAAAAAAAACGACTCATAAAGTGTCATGAACAAACTTATATAATTTGTGATTCTATAAGGGAAACTTGTAATGTAACCTCATTAACACCATTTATTTCCAATGTGTAGAAGTATGGAGATCCAACACTAGAGAGGTTCTTGATTAATAGATCAATGGATCCAAAGAAAGCAGCAAAGATGTTTGTTGAATGGCAAAAATGGAGATCTTCCTTTGTCCCACTTGGATTCATCCCTGATTCTGAGATTCCTGAACAATTGGAACAAAGGAAACTATTTTTTTCCGGTTTTTCTAAAAATGGGCATCCAGTCGTGTTTCTTAATGCTGACAAGCATTATCCCGCTAAAGATCAAGATCAATACAAGAGTAATATGTTTTGCTTTCTCTTTCATTTGCAATTTGATTTATTTGTGCTATATTCATCCTATAATTAAAAAAGGCATTGTGGATTTATGCATAAAACATTGTGGAGGGTGTAATGAGGGTTTCTCTCGTGAAATCGACCCCCCGCGCCACTATTTAACACTTTCTCATTATTTTCCCTAACGCACATTATCCCCTAAACATTTCTCCACCTTCTATTATTAAAAATACTTTAGAAACATAGATACTCACCCACATCACAAACAATGAAACACACTTACACTCTAAGCTCTTGGGAGAAAAGTCCTGTGAGGGAAAGAAAATGGCTCTTTAACCAAGGGAAGAACGGTTCCAGAGAGATAAGCGGAAAGGAAAGTTGTCTTTCCCGTTACCACACCCTTGGCCGTTACGACTAAAGGCGTATTGCATATAATATATACCATACACCAAGCACATTTTTTTGTAACTACTTTTAACTATTTTGTAATAAAAGTGATTAAACTTTTTAAGACCGTTGACATGTCAGATTTCTTTTTAAGATGAAAGGTTTTGAAAGTGTATCATCTTTTAGAATGAATAGATATTGTATTATATTTCCCTAAACATCATTATATCTAAATATGCTAATTATCTATGCAACATGCCCATATCACAAACCAAAATTGTTTCGATTTTTGACCATCAAAAGTCAAAATGCACAATAGGCGTCTTTGGTTTTCGTTAGGGCTTATTGTTCTAGATTTGTAAATTCTGTTTCCGTTTTTGCAGAGTTCGTAGTCCAATTCCTTGACAAAACAATTGCTAGGTACGTGATATATATATTATTGAAGTATAAACTAGATCAAATTCTTATATAAACTGCGAATTTTTTATTTTGAGAATTACTTTTGCCTAAAAATTACCAGGCAACGAATGTTATCATTCTGTCCATTAAGCTAATTAACAAACGACAAAGCAATTTTCAAAAACTTGTCTCTACTTGCTGTAAATAAGCAATTTTTGTTGCGACATACTAACATGTGCTAATGTAACTTGTTGCAATTTTCAACGAATTAAAGTGGGATTAAAGGCAAAGAAATTGGAAATGAGAAGATTGTGGCTATCATTGATATGCAAAAAATAGGCTATAAGAATGTCGATGCTAATGGATTTATCGCTGCTTTTAAAATTATCCAGGTAAGTCTTTACATGTAATGTTTCTTTTAATAAAAATCAAAGGATTGTATACTTAATTTTATCCGTATTATGTGTAGACCTATTATCCCGAGCGGCTAGCAAAATTGTACATGCTGAATATGCCATGGTTCTTTAGGAGTATTTGGAAGATGATTACTCTTGCTCTAGAGAAAGAAACATTGGACAAGGTATGCAATATTCCTTGAACAAACACAACTTCCTTATATATCTTGTGTTAAAATGTCCGAAGGCCATCCATATATGCGTTAGTTTTTAATAGAGCCACCGATTTATTTGAACAGTTTCTATGCCACTCAATTATGTGTTTATTTTCATTTAAACTAGTCTCCGTAAAACTTATGCTAAAAATTATAGTTCAGATAAATGAACCTGGTTTTAACCTCTTGGACTAATATGAATAGAAATTTCAAGGAAAAAAAAAAAAACAAACAAACAAACAAACCACCACTACTACTACTTTTACCTTTCATACACATGCACCTTTATGTTATTAAAAGTGATTTAGAATGATAATCCCTATTTCAAATAAGGATTTCCATCCATACTACTTCCGTAAGCCATAATTATTGTCGTATTTTCCACATCATTAGTTTAGCACATTAATTTTGTCAAAATTGGGATTAACAATACTAAACATGTGTGGCATACAAAAGTGTTTCAATAAATGTGTGACCTTACTGAAAATTTGAGGAGTTATTAATTTTTATTATTATTATTTTAATTTTGGTGTTAAAAGTAGGCATTTTTCTTTTTTACTTCTAATTGTTATGACAGGTTATGATTGTAAGCAATGAAAAAGAAAGAACCCAATTCATGGTAGAAGTTGGCGAGGATGCGTTGCCTAAAGAACTTGGTGGGAATGCAAAACTTCAAGCATATCAAGATGTCGAAGCACGCCAACTACAATGTTAAGTTACATTTTATTGAATAAATGGTACTACCATATAATGTGTAGTGTTTACCATGAATCTTTAATTATTAGAAATAAGTGTGCGATTGTTTTTAAGTGGGATTGAATTTGGTTTTTGATTTGGTGTAGAATTTAAATTTGATGTAGGTTTTGTGGAGGAAGAAATGTCATATTTTAAATGAATTTTAAAATAAATTTAAAAATTATCTAAAAATTATTTGAAAAATGAAATAAAAAGAATGTGAGAGAAGTGGAAAATGTTCTCACAAATTTTATGAAATGTAAGGTTGTTTAGTGGGATTTATGGAAACCACAAATGAGAGTTTGAGTTACCGTTTGAAAACCATAGATACAAACCAAATCCAATTTTTTTTAAATGGCAGCCGCTGTCTTTAAGAAGAATCGCTTTACTATAATTTAATGTAAGAAATGCAATCACCCAATCAGAATCAAATGTTAGTTATGCATCCAAATTTTTAGAGATTATATCCATAATTTTCGAGATTGATATCCAATCATAGTGAAATGCCATATCAAACGACCATAAGTTAGCATTGTTGGCTATTCTTAGTAATATTTGTTTTGTTTATCAACATTTAATTTATTACCTAAAACCAGTAAAAGAGTAGTACATCAAACTTATATGTTAAGTTTAAAATTATCTTTGTGGCGATGTGAGATTGAGTATGCATTCCTAGCATGTATGACTATGTTGTTGTTGTTGGGTTTTTATTTTATTTTATTTATTTATTTATTTATTTTTTGTTTTCACACTGAAGAACGTCTAATTGAGTTTCTTCAACTTTTTTTTCACTTTCTTCTTTAAATATAACTTGAGAACATAGTGTTAGACACAAAATTTATTGCATGAATGACAAGTTTTGTGGTCCAGCTACCTGCCAACTAAATTTTGCAATGAATGCATGCAAAATGTCCTTCCAAAACAGAGAATTCTAGAAATTTTTGATATGGACGATATTATATAATGAAACCTTTCGAGAAGAAATGTTATATATAAAGTATCACCGTTCATAAGATATAATACAATTAGTTATCTAATAGTTCTAACATATTATTCATTTAAAATATTTTTCCATCTAACTATTTTCTTTATGGAAAATATGTGTAAGCATGCATATAATTATTAACGGGTCAAATTTTAGGGCCCTTAAAAATTTTAAGGCCCTGAACGACCGCTCACCTTACCCGCCTTCAAAGACGGCCCTGTTCCAAAACGGGTGTTTTAGTGCCCATACCATGCTTTGATAGCAAAGTTATTTCAAAATCCAAACTTTTTCATTTATATATTTAAAAATTCATGATATCTGCCTTGCATGTGGCTATTGATTTTAATTAACTGCAATAATGTGAACGATTGTTATAAGCGTAACTATACTTGACTTTATGATACAATGGAAATGCCCTTATTTTTTTGCTCATCATGCCCTTTATAAATGAGAAGTTGTAACCTGTAAAAAAAATATTCCAGTGTGGTGGTATTTTTGGTGCTGAGTTTTAGAAGCATAAGACTATCCGTAATTGATGGTCGACCATCCGGTCGGTCGAGCCCCAAAATGCGTCCCCCCACTTCTTACAGCTGGTCCCCTCGAACCTGTCCCGTGTGGAAAAATTGAAAGACTTCGCTTGGTCCACCGAGTGTGTGGCACAAAAATTAGTCCAATGGCTACTTTTCCATCGCTTGGGGGTGTTTATTAAAAAGAAGAAATTTCTTTATAAATCATTAATGATATTATTAAAATCTTTCCGTTTAAAAAAAAGAGTCCACGTACAAAAAATATAGAAATTCTGATATGTGTGATTAATGTTAGTTTTGATTGATAAAATGTCATTTTTAAACCTTAATAGTTAATATAAAAATAAAAAAATAAGTAATTAATGCAAGTTTTAATTAGAATGGTAAAGCAGGAAAACCAGTTATAATTACTGTACATATATAAAAGCTGAACTTTTACTTTGGGACAAATATAAATAGTAAGATGCACTCTTTTTTTTAAACGAATGGAGTACAACACTTCTCAGTTTTTAAACACACTTTCTCTTTTTCAATTATTATATACTCTACTCTTCTCCAACTCAAAAAATGTGTTGCAAAACTTTCAAAACCAAAACACTAAAAAACCAATGACAACAAAACGTTCAAAACTTTCCAGCATCGGATCCCAATTTTCAATTTGATAGGTTACTCAGTACCCATTATTTTAACCCTGCAAGTTTCATGTACCAATCCAACACGTACCCGTGTGATTATATTTTTCGGCGATAGCAAGGTCTTTTCGATGGATTACTTTTATTGAAGTATAAAAAAGAATGTCAATAGAGGTTATTATTTGGAAATTAACTTGTTTTCTTGCTTATGCATTAGTGACATTATAAAAAGCTTTTATAGCATAGTACCCGCGCATTACGGCATCATGCACCTTGTAATCAAAAATTTTGTTGAGCAATTATATGTTTTTAATGATGCTAACTTTACGCATGATGATAACTTTAGGGAACAACTTTACCGCATACTATTTTATAAAAAAATGGTAGAAAACCCATGCATCACGATGCAATGACGATACGAAAATAGTGGTCACAACGTGTAATATTATATAACGTTTAAACATAGAGGGTGCATTAAAGTAGCGGTTTTAGCACCATCTGGTGGTGTATATATTTCTAAGTTGTGGTCGTAAATGGTGGTCGAAAAAGGTGGTGTCAGAAAGTCTGACAACATAAACGATTGGTTTTATGATCCACTTAATGATTTTTATATTATATAATGTTTAAATATAGATGGTGTTTTAATGTAGCGGTTTTAACGCCATCTGGCGGTGTCTATACTGCCAAGTTGTGGTCTGTTGCACGGTCGAAAAGTGTGGTGTCAGAAAGTTTGACTACATAAAAGATTGGTTTGTACGATCCGCTGAATGATTTGTAAATTTCGTTTAGTGGGTGTTGTAAAGAAGAAAAAAAAAAGATAAGATGATTTATACATTATTGTTTTGTACATGTAGTATATTAAGTGTACTTTTGAGTGATGAGGTATTTTAATACTATCATTACTGAATTGTAAATTTCATTTAGCGGGTGTTTTTAAGAGGAAATAAATGATAAGATGATTTGTGCATTATTGTTTTACTAGCAGGGTACCCGCGCGATGCGGCAGCGGGTACCTTGTAACTGTATTTTACAGCAAGCAAATGTTGTTCGATTACATGTTTTTTTCTTTAACAATATCCGTACAAATGAATGATAAGTTAGATTAAAATGACTTTAAGTAATAACAATGATATATCATTTCTTAGCATTTGCTAAAAATAGTCTCAAATGCTTTAAGTAATTCAAGTTATTTGGTTCGGTTTTCAGTTATTCGATTCGACTTTTGGTTCGGTTTTATCCAAAAAAATTTACATCTGATACGTGGGAATCGCATCAGGCTTTATCTCTCGAGGGATCTCGAGAAGCTTACAACCCCCACTAGGCAGTGTACCTGATCGTTGTAGTATAGTATAGTGACAAGTACCGGGGGATTGATCGTTCAACTCAGGAATAGTGTTGCTAGGATTAGAAAGCCTAAAAACTAGGTCTAGAGGTGAGGGATGATTCTTTTTGTATTTTTATATTTTTATAAAAGCAATTAAAATCTCGGTTTTTGAAGAGTGGGCGGAATTAGTTGCTAATCAACTAACCCAAATTACTAAAGATGCAATCAAAATAAAATAACAAAAATGAAAATAAAGCTAATTAAACTAGTGGTGTAAACAATAATGGGGAAAGTTGTGTTTGTTTAGGTTTCATTACTCCCTAGAAATCTTTTACAGGTTGATAATTTGTTACAATTGCATGGATGACGGGTCGTATTCCTTAATACTAGTCGTAGGGCCATGTACAATATTCCCTAACTCTATATATGATCCTACTTCACTCCTATGTCGAGCCGTTAGAAGCTCCTAACATGGGATTATTAGAATTCTCCTACGCATTAATACAACCAAAAATCATAGTACACCTCTGATCATGTTTCTTAAGACGTTCAAGCATGTTACCAATGGAAGTCTGCCAGTTTTCTTAAGCCTAACATCGAATACAATCATCTATAACAACTATAAACAAACAATCAACCCATAATTAACATCTAGGTTTCACTATATCTAAGCAAACACATAAGAGATCTAGCCAAGCATGTTAAATTCAATACAAGTGTAAGATATATTCAAGCAACACATAGACATATTGATTGAATTGAAAGTGTACTTATCTCAATTGAACATGAAAGGTTTCAAAGGGTAAAAACCCTTGAAAAAGCTGTGAAAATCGGACTAGGGTTTGTCTCCAAAGTTACACCTTAAAAGTTACACACTAATGAATGAAAATTGCAAAACTATATATAGATTTTACAGGATGACGGCGTCAAGAAGGAAATTCTGACGCCGTCAACTCGCCGCCCATAATGAAATCGGATTGCCTAGATCCACTTTTGACGCTGTCATGTGTTAATCTGTTCTGGGCCGTCACTCACATTTGGACCATGACGGCCTATGGTTACGGCGTCATGTCCCTAGTGTAAAACTCTCTGGACCGTCACAGACTTTATCCACTTCTACCTCTTGTATTACTCTTGACGCCGTCATTAAGAAATTTGTGGAAAACTAGAAGGGGGGGTTGAATAGTTTTACGTCTTTTTCGTTTTGCTTATTTTATAAAAGATAGTTTCTAAGATAAAACTTTCAAATCACTTTAATACATAAATATATATACTAGTTAATTTATGATTTTGTATAAATACTACTTATGTATAATGTAAAATTTCAAAACACTTAACTACAAAAGTATAAATACAAGATGTATTAAAGGTTTTATATATACAATGCTTATGTATAATGTTTGGAAAGAATATACAATTTCATATATTTTATGTAAGCATATATATGTGTAGTAGTGTATAGATATAATTATATGTACTAGGTTGGTTTTTGTAAGATTAGTTTTATGAATGAATTTTAGTTTGATCTTTATGTGAAATCAACATATGCACAATACTATCAATTATGACTATGTGTGAAATGCAAGTAAGTAATAAATCAAAGAGTGAGAGATGGAAAGATCAAACCGAGACACAAAGGATTTATAGTGGTTCGGCTACAAGGACACCTTCCTTGCCCTACTCCACTCCCCGAGTCACCTACTCGAGAGTTTTCTTCACTAGATCAAAAACCTCCTTTATGGCGGAGAAAACCGTACACACCAATATACACACCAATTTACACACCAATCTTCACACCAATCTACACACCAATCTACACACCAATCTTCACACCAATCTACACACCAATCAACTATTTTCTTCACACCAATCTTCTACACACCAATCTTCTATACACCAATCTTCTATTCTCTTCACACCTTCAAAGTACTAATGTCTTGACACCTTCAAGTCACTAATATCTTTACAACTTCAATGCACTAGTGTCTTGACACCTTCAAGCCACTAAGGTCTTCACAACTTCAATGCACTAATGTCTTGACACCTTCAAGCCACTAATGTCTTCACAACTTCAATCTACAAATGTCTTCTAGTCTTCTCTACTAGAGATCCTTAATTTCTTCACTACAAGATCCTATTGCTACAATCTCCTATCACCACTACTATCTAACCCTTCTTCTTCTCTTCAAGTTACACTTCACACTTACAACAATTCTAGATTCTTCAACTAAATCTAGTTAACTAATACATACACCTTATTCACCAAAGTATGAAAGATATACAAGAAAATGTAAACAAACAACTTAGATAGCAAGATGATACTAAGTTGTAATACTTCTAATAGAAGTATTCTTCTCTTTGCACTTGAAAGAATGAGGCTTTGGATCACTTGGAAACAAAGGCTTATGAAATGATCAAAGGATTTTTAGGATTGAAATGGAGATCTAGAACAGAAAGTTTTTGTGCAAAAAGGTGAGAAAAAAATCCAGGTTTAAGGTGGTATTTATAGACAAAAGAATCTGACAGAGGAGCGTGGCCGGTCCCCTTAATTCATGGCCGGCCCCCTTAAAATTAAGGGGACCGCCCCTTATAATTAAGGGGGCCGCCCATCTGTAACGGCCAGAAAACTTGTCTTTTAGTGGGGAAAGTTTATTTGGTGAAAAACTAACTGATTTTGGTTAAATATTTGAAATCATATATTTAGTATGATTAAAACATTTTTCTTTATTACCAAAAGTGTTTTTCAAAAATATATAATATGTTTATATGATTAAATAAACTTTGTGTTAATTAATTAACTACCCCTTTGATCATACATTGCACTAAACACTTTGTTTATTCATACCTTAAGTGATTTGTTGGTGAAAGTGATTATTTATTACTAAATACGTGTTTACGTCATGATCTTTGGTTTGATTAGTTTAAGTTTTGTGATTATCAAAACATAGAGATATCGGAAGATATGAATAATGTTTTCAGTCAATTATTTATATCAACAAAATTCTTGACGCCGTCAGGTACTGTTCCCAGCAAGGAAAATTAAGACTTTGCCGTTTTCTTCACTTTTATACTCTAAAAACGTCCAAAATGCTTCATTTTCCAGAATTCACTCCAAAAGTACCTAAAATGACAAAAGGAACGATTTAGGGCAATATTTGATCAAATAAATTCAAATCCGGGCTAAAATGACCCCCTAAAAATGGTTTATTTTTCGCCTCATCAAATACCCTTACACTTGAGATTTGCTTGTCCTCAAGCAAATGCGCTTTTATTTTAATCAAAATACAAGTTAGGGGTCATTTAATACTAATATAAAAGTAATTACTATAAATAATCGTTCCACTAAAGACCAAAGACAAGCACGGAGGTCATATACTAGCACCTCACAAATAGTGTTTAGATACTCACATCTCTCGGGTGCAATAAAGTATATATCACAATATGGAAATGGAAAACATCTCTCACTACCTGTCATAGCAAAATAGATTACCATAGGCTTGGGAAATGATCAAACCTCCACCACTTGGCGTAAGCACCTAGGATAAACTATCAAGGATGTCTTTTAAAGGGTTATAACGTTATGTGTAGGGATATGGAATACACGGTTTTGTTGGATATAGGCAATATTTACTGGTGGCGAGTTAATCATCTTGGTTAATTACATGTACAATATAGCATTGTTAAGCAAAGACTAGACTCGACTTAAGCTAATAAATCAAAAATAACAAAAACTTAAAACAGACATAAAATGAAACGGGATGGTAGTCCGTATGTTTTTTTTCTCTTTTTGTCTATTTTTTTTTCTTTTTCTTAATTTTTCGATTTTATTATTTTTTTTTTATTTTTTTTTTTTTTTTGCATACACTCTTGCCTTACCATCCAAAATAATATATCACAGGGAATGTACATTCCCCTTACACTTGAATTTTTACATACTTTACAATAAACTAATTTAATGACTCGAATCAAGATAATCAAAACACTTGGAGTACTTTTAAGATAAACGCACATATTGGGGTAATATATGATGTTCTTCCCCATTACTCCATAACACTAGTACTTTACCCAATCGTCCCAAAACAATATGTACAAGATATGACTCGACTTAGCAACCATGTAATCAATTAGATAATTAACTAAGGGTTTAAACAAATAACAATAATGCACTAAAGATGAGTGCATACATGGAAGGCTAAGGCGATTTGGGTGTACATTTAAGTGGGTTGTAACAAATTCTTCCTTTAAGTAAGATGCTTAAAGTTAGAAATGAAAAGATAGGCTCGGAGGGGTGTACTAGGGGTTTCGTGTACTAAAAATGAGTACAACGCTAAGGTGTAGGCAAAAATAATTGACTTTACTAGCCAAGTAATATGACTTAAATGGTCAATTAATTATGATACGGGTTTAACACAAGGGTGATCCTAATGCCTCTTATCATGTAGTAAATCCTACTACACGAATGTAGTCTCACTAGCGGTCTCGGGATGCATCACTAACGCAAGTTCTAGAATCTAAATGCAACCGGTACACTCATAAGCACTAATAATGAATGCTTTTCCTATCAAATCTAAAGGCGAACCTCACATATTTGGGTGAAAATTTTTTCTGAATGGTACGATTTTGTGCTAGTCATACGACTCCTATCCATGAGACGCTTGCTAAGGCTAAAGTTTCACTCCTAAATGTTGTAAAAAATTTTAAATTTGGCGCTAAAATTATACTAACAAGTATTTCTCTTAGTTTTATTACACACCTACCATAAAAAAAAACAAACTCAAGTGCAATTGTATCCTATAAGGTATCATCATTTACCCTCCCCTTACACTTAGGATGAATATTGTCCCCAATGTTCAATTAAAGAATGTAAAAGTGAAATAGGTAAAAGAATGAAAGCAAATACTCCCCTGATTGGTTCGGTGTGGATAGTGTGGTAACAAGGTTAGATCTTCCTCCAAGAAAATGAACAATCAAAGCTTCCCTTTCAGAAAAATAAATCATCTTCTTGTCATACATAACCTGTTAAACCTGAGAAAACAAACAAGGCAACCTCGCATAAAATCGCCGGCAATCTATATATACTAACAAGTCCTAGAAAGCAAATTAATATATAATGCTTGTGGAATCAATGTTTGCAGATTTCCTGGAGTTTATAAAACTAAAGAATTAACAAAAACTTTAAGACTCCGTTAGAAAAACAAAACTAGCAAAATTTCCAGAATTTTACACATGACGCCGTCAGAAGTGACCTGCAGAAATCTTTATGTTAAGTTTCCGGAAAACTTCTGGAAAAACTTATGTCCTACTTCTTGAAAAATCCTGCAAAACATCATTATGACTCGATACAAGAATTTGGCTCTAACAAATACTAATACACATGTTCATTTAATATTGTGGAGAATCATGATCAATTTCGTTCTTAAAAACAAATTTGGGGTTTCCCTTTACACTTATCTTTTTGCAAAATACCTTTATATGAAGTTAAGACGAAGTTAAACGACAAAATAAAGCGTTTTCACAATTTTAGTTTTGAAACATGATCTACCAACAATAAAAACAAAGCATGCATACGGAAGCAAATAACAATCAAACAAATAAAAATCATACAAAACATGGGTTGCCTTCCAAGAAGCGTTTTTCTTTATTTTACAAGTCTTATAGCTAGACTCAAGGTCATGGGCTACGTTTTCCTTTCCCACTTTTGTGCTGACTCAAAACATCTAACCCAATTCTCATCACGCTTGTACTCAGGGCCTAGATTCATGCAACCTGAATAGTATGTTCGCCTCCTCTCACAATAAACATCATCATTAATCCCGTCGTCCTTAACCTCATAAGGTCGTATCTCTTCAATTTGTAAATTCTTGATGCCATTTAATTCTTCCCTCATGTGAGGCATCATAAAAGTGATCTTTTCTATCCCATCAGTAAACTGAACTATTCCCTTTCCATGATCACAATACATCTTAGTTATCTCGACAAAAGGTTGCCCTAGGACCATTTCTCCTAAGTGTGGATCTATAATGCCTCTAACATCTTCTAGGATTACAAAGTCGCATTGATACGTAAAATTTCCTACAAAGATGTGTACCCCTTTAACTCTCTTGACAAAATTACATAGTCTATTAGGGTTGTAGGGGTCTTTTCTAGGGCTTAACCTTTCACTCATTATCCAGTTGTAGTAGAGCCTAGACATAATATTCATGGGTCTCTTTTAAATCAATTTATGTATGCTCTCTAGACATGTATCCAATCATGCAAGGAATTTTTATGTTCCTATAATTTTGCCTCCTAATCCATGGTATCTTTCTATATTTTGAGGGGCAGGGGTGTTGTAAAAGAAATCTGTAGTAACTCAATTCATCAGGGGTTGGAGAGAAGTCTGTAAACTCAATTTTCATTTGGAGGGGCTTATTAAATTCCTTAAATGTGTTAACTTCTCTCTTTCTTCTTTTACACGCTATAAGCCTCTTGCTAACTACTAAACGGCGACTCTCTAAATCCATAAAGACCAACCTAATACGAACAAAGATTCGAAGAAATAAGATAGACTAAAGAAAAACTAAAAATAAAAATAAAATCTTACTAGAAAGGAATCTAGCAAGTAGACCTAATAAAAAGAAATCCTAACCTAGACAATAATTATTCCCCGGGCTGCGGCGCCAAAAACTTGATACGTGGGTATCGCACCAGGCTTTACCTCTCGAAGGATCTCGAGAAGCTTACAACCCCCACCAGGCAGTGTACTTGATCGTTGTAGTATAGTATAGTGACAAGTACTGGGGGATTGATCGTTCAACTCAGGAATAGTGTCGCTAGGATTAGAAAGCCTAAAAACTAGGTCTAGAGGTGAGGGATGATTCTTTTTGTATTTTTGTATTTTTATAAAAGCAATTAAAATCTCGGTTTTGGAAGAGTGGGCGGAATTAGTTGCTACTCAACTAACCCAAATTACTAAAGATGCAATTAAAATAAAATAACAAAAATGAAAATAAAGCTAATTAAACTAGTGGTGTAAACAATAATGGGGAAAGTTTTGTTTGCTTAGGTTTCATTACTCCCTATATATCTTTTACAGGTTGATAATTTGTTACAAATGCATGGATGACGGGTCGTACTCCTTAATACTAGTCGTAGGGCCGTGTATAATATTCCCTAACTCTATAGGATCCTACTTCACTCCTATGTCGAGCTGTTAGAGGCTCCTAACATGGGATCATTAGAATTCTCCTACACATTAAATATAACCAAAAATCATAGTACACCTCTGATCATGTTTCTTAAGACGTTCAAGCATGTTACCAATTGAAGTCTGCCAGTTTTCTTAAGCCTAACATCGAATACAATCATCTATAACAACTATAAACAAACAATCAACCCATAATTAACATCTAGGTTTCACTACATCTAAGCAAACACACAAGAGATCTAGCCAAGCATGTTAAATTCAATACAAGTGTAAGATATATTCAAGCAACACATAGACATATTGATTGAATTGAAAGTGTACTTATCTTAATTAAACATGAAAGGTTTCAAAGGGTAAAAACCCTTGAAAAAGCTGTGAAAATCGGACTAGGGTTTGTCTCCAAAGTTACACACTAATGAATGAAAATTGCAAAACTATATATAGATTTTATTGGGTGACGGCGTCAAGAAGGAAA
Source organism: Artemisia argyi (assembly GCA_030686995.1). NCBI lineage: Eukaryota > Viridiplantae > Streptophyta > Magnoliopsida > Asterales > Asteraceae > Artemisia > Artemisia argyi. Next base: position 41,422,149 of record CM060683.1, on the reverse strand, counting down.
TTCTGACGCCGTCAACTCGCCGCCCATAATGAAATTGGATTGCCTCGATCCACTTTTGACGCCGTTATGTGTTAATTTTTTTTGGGTCGTCACTCACATTTGGACCATGACGGCCTATGGTGACGCCGTCATGTCCCTAGTGCAACACTCTCTGGACCGTCACGGACTTTATCCACTTCCACCTCTTGTAATACTCTTGACGCCGTCATTAAGAAATTCTTGACGCCGTCAGGTACTGTTCCCAGCAAGGAAAATTAAGACTTTGCCGTTTTCTTACTTTTATGCTCCAAAAACGTCCAAAATGCTTCCTTTTCCAGAATTCACTTCAAAAGTACCTTAAATGACAAAATGAGCGATTTAGGGCAATATTTGATCAAATAAATTCGAATCCGGGCTAAAATGACCCACTAAAAACGGTTCATTTTTCGCCTCATCAACATCAAACATGAAATCGTTTTTTTAAATAAATTAACTCCGAGAAAGTTATACGTGTTTATACTTGTTTTCATTGAAAAAATTATTCCGGACTCAATGGCGAAGGTCCCGTATTTTAAAACGTTTGTTTGCTATGTCAAATGGGGCCTACAAGCTTATTATTAAAGCATTTGCCAAAGTTACACTTTCTACCCCTTGTTATAAGTTACACCGCCCTCCTTCTTTTCTCTTCTTGACACGTACAGTCCCTATGGTTTTATATAACACCACACACCTACACGCACTCACCCAATTTCTCACACACACACACACTCTCTCTCTCTCTAACAACACTCGACCAGAAAGTTTTAGGGTTCCGGCGCCGTCATCGGATTCCGGCCAAAATTCCGGCAAGTCGTTTTCTTCCATTTACGCGTAGATTGAGGCTAGTCCACCATTTCTGGAAAGTTTTTTGAGCCAAAAGAAGCACGTTTGATCGAACCTTGAAGACCACCGTGACACTACCACACCTTCGCCGTCCTCCAGCGTCTTCCCTACCACCTCCTCTCTCGAATATATGATTGTAATGGGGTCTTTGTTAGATGATAATATTATTAATCTTATGTTAATCATTTTTTTTTTGTTAATTATCTTGGACTACTTTGTTAATTATCTTGGACTATTGTGCAGTATGGTTTTAGTTTGGATGACTCATATTACCACCATTTGTATTCGGTGTCTGTTACCAATCACCTATTTTATGATCTTTCGTAGGCCAAGCATAAATTTTTTGTTATTTGTGATTAATTGTTTGGCTATTTAATTATATTGTACCTTGTGTTTAAATTATTGTAATATTGGGTGTAGGGGTATTTTTAATGCTATTAATGCATAATTCATAGGATTTTAGTACATATGTACATACTTGTGCTTTAAATCATTGTGCTCTGTGTTTTATAACTTGTATTAATTGGTTTAGGAGTGTATTAGTTGTACATATGTAAGAGATATATTGACCTTAAAATATTATGCTTTACATACTTGTGCTTTATGTTTTATCACTTGTATTTTACTTAAAATCTAAATATGAAAATCTTAAAACTAAATATGAGATAAGGTACAATATGCTTTATAAGTAGTATAGATATCATGTTGTATATTATTAATTGTACTTTTGAGTGAGGAGGTATTTTAATAATCATTAATGATTTATAAATTTCATTCAGTGTGTTTTAAATTTGAAAAAAAGAAAAAGAAAAAAGGATGATTTATGCATTATTGTTTTGTAACATGTGGTATATTAATTGTACTTGAGTGAGGGGTATTTTAATAATATCATTAATTATATGTGTTGAATTGATGCATTCGTGCATTAAATAGTTATAAATAGGGGCGTCATAAAAGCCGACCTGATCCGAACCTAAACCTGAATATGGTTATTTGGGTCGGGTCAATCGGGTTCAAATTTGTACTCGAGTTAATCGGGTCAACCCAAATTGACCAGAGTTCTAAACAGGGCCGGGTTCAGGTTTAATATATGTATCTTACTCGAGTTTGAGTCAACCCGAGTGACCAAGTTTGATTTTTTGTTCTTTCTAGTTTTATGCATTTCAAGTTTGAACACCAAAATTGTATCATTTTTAAATGGCCTACACCCGAACCCGAGTTGACCCAACCCGATTTGATCCTACCTGAATTGACCCAATCCAAGTGACCCAAATTCTAAACAAGGTCGGGTTCGGGTATGGTTTTTTTTAGTCTTGACCCGAATTGACCCGAACCCGACCGGGTCAACCCGAATAACACCCCTAGTTGTAAACATGGCTTTAGAACTTGTAATGCTTAGAAACCAACAAAAAGATTCCACAAGTGGCAAGTGTGTAATCTTAATCTTTTTAAGCCTTCATTTTATAGGAAGTGTCAAACACTTTATGTAGTAGTATAGATAATCCATTCCAATCCCCGTATAACCAACCAATGTACCAACAACAACAACAACAATCTCATTGTATCATCCGCAAATATTACACGATTCACCACCACCGTTTAACCAAACGATGGACCAAACTCAAACTTCTCAACGATATTATCCGATTAACCGTCCTAATCTTGATGTAGATATGGATCCGTTTTTTTATGGTCAAAATAATGCAATGTTTTTTAATTATTAATAAATTTTAATTTTAGTGTTTAAAAAATAGAAGAAAAAAATAATGATCGCGTGCACCATTACTGGTACTTAGGTATGCAGAAAGTATTTGAGAGAGAAGACTTAGTTGGCACTGAGTTGGCAGTGGTGATCGCAGTAACATGCAGTCACGATTACATCCAGCCTAAACTCTATTATTAATAGGGTATGGCAAGTTAGAGTTTGGTACAATAAATATCAATAAAAAAAGATCAAATGAACTAATATCTAATCATCATTTTTTTATCAAAACAATAAAACTAACATTAATTTTAATTTTTTAAAATTAAATATCTCATAAATTATTGAATGTTAGATGAAAGTAATCATATAATCGCGACAAGCTTAACATTATCTTTCATTCAATAAACTTTTTATTTGGGTTTGGGTTTTTAAGGTTTAGGGGTTAGACTTTTAAGGTTAAGCTTTTTATGGGTTAGGAGTGCGGCTAGGATTTAGGGTATTTTGAGGTTAATGGTCTAGGGTTTTAGTGGTTAGGAGTTTTAAGGTTTAGAGGTCAGGTTTAAAGGTTTGGTTAATGATTTAGGGTTTAAGGGTTGGGTTAACACAGATAAAGTATGTGAATCTTCAAGGTTTTTATTATAGTGTCATATATCAGAACCTAAAAAAAAGGATAAAAAATTCGTCGAAAGTATATAATGTTAGATTTCTACTGAAAGATAATTGTATTCGTGTCGGAATGGTATAATTAGTTTCATCTAACGATTAACGGTTTGTAAGATATTTAATTTTAAAAAATGAGGGTGAAAATGGGTTTAATTGTTTTGATCAGAAGATAAATGGTTGAGATTATTTTTATTTTTTTTTTATTTTATTTTTATTTTTATTTTTATTTTTTTTTTGTAATCTTTATTGATTTCACCTGTGGCAAATTATGTCTAGCGATTTGCTCAAATGCTTGATGTTCTTTATGTTCCAACATCCTTTTTGAAGTTACAGCGTCTCACTGTTGATCCTATCAAAGCTTGTAATACTTCTATGTAAGATCTAGTTTCTTGCTAGATCCCTTCAATAAATTTCAAAGTTGTTTAAAATAAGATTCAAAATAGTCACCACAATATTGTGGTGCAACTTTTGTGTGTGTATATTTTATAGATATGCTAGCAAGATGCCACATTACATGTATACTCCCAGGACCATATTGGAATAATGATATTGCTTGCCATTCTACTGATGATACAACTACAATAAATAATCCTCTAGGATTATATAGATACAAGTAAACATGGGCTAAGTCAATCAATAAATTATAAGGCCCATAATGCATAAATATATACTTCTAACACTTCCTCGCAGTTTGAGCATGAGGAGGTCGAACCTCAACAACCACTAGGCATTCGTTTGGCTTGGTCTTTGGTCGATCAAACATAGGAAAACAACAAAGGGTTCCATTGTTTTGCTTTGGGTCGATTGATATATAAACCCACGAAGGGTTTATTGGTTTTGGTTTAGATCGATTACCCAACAACAATAAAGAAGGGTTCCATGTTTGTTCGTTATACTAGTACTAGCATATGTTACCGTTTGCTAAGAACATATAGTGTGTGTTAATACAAATATCGCCTAAAAATGTTATTTAAATTTTACGATCTTTGCTAAGTTTTGTTAACAACAAAATGTAAACTTGAGTTTCTAAGTAAATCATAATCTTAGTTTTAAGACTTGCATAATTAGACATTTGCTACATTTTACATTTCACATAAAATACAACACTTTTTATTTCTTAAAATAGAAATGTCACATCACATTTATGGTAAGTTTGTCAATATATATTTATGGAAAGATAGTGTGTTTGACTAACCATAAGTCTTATTGCACAAGTTTGTGTTTGACTAGTTTTTATGAGATGTGACCTTGTTTGGTTTGTATGATTTATTGCAAAACCAACTGCAAGCCTGGCGGAACCCTGGGGGTACACGGGCGAAACCCATCTGAGGGTTCCGCCAGACCTGCAGAAAGTTTTGCTATAAATACCAAGCCATATGTTTGAATTTTGGCTTATCATTCTACATCATATTTTCACACACATTCATTCATTCTTTCATCTAACCCTTTTAACATCTCATTTCATATGTGAAGTTTCTTTTTGTAGCAAAGAAGTTCACGAGTTCATAAAAAGTTACAAGTATTCAACACAACGTTGCAAGACTTGTTAGCTTAGCATTGTGTAGACATGTGTAGTTTACACTTCATTTGATTGTGTATTTTCAGTAGTGATCGGTTAGTATTTTAGTCCTCAAAATACAAAGTGTGACGGGAGTTGTTGTAACCTTGTAAAAGAACTAACGGGAGTGGTTGTGCCCTTGTAAAAGAACTCGACATCTAGCTTAGTGTCGGTAAACGTGTATAAGCGACGTGTAAGGTTTTCTCCGCCGGTGAAAGGAGCTTGTTGACTAGTGAAAAAAACTCTCGAGTTGGATACTCGGGGCGTGGACGTAGGGCAAGGAACAAGAGTCCTTGTAGCCGAACCACGATAAATACTCGTGTTGTGGTTTAATCGTTTCTTTCTTTATACTTGCATGTTATATATTGTGTTTGTGTATATATCTTTGATTAAATGGAAAGTTTCAAAAGATAATTAAACAAGTTAAAAAGATTTTTAACGGTAAACTATTCAACCCCCTTCTAGTTTTCCACAATTGGCATCAAGAGCTACATTACTCAAGCTTTCAAAATATATTGTGTTTTAAAACTTAAAACGGTCCATGGATTTTGAAAATTACAAAGAAGGGCAATTTATGCAAAGACCACCACTTTTTGAAGCAAATGGTTTTATATATTGGAAAAACCATTTTGAAACTTACGTGAAATCTAAAGATATAGATTTATGGTATATAGTCATTGATGGTGATAATATAGCTACTAATAGTAAAGATGATGACCAAAAGAAATTGATTGCTAAAAATAATGAAGCTAAAATGATGCTTTACAATGCTTTGTCTAAGAAAGAATATGAAAGAGTCTTTATGTGTAAAACCGCCAAAGATATTTGGCAATCTTTAATAGTCACTCATCAAGGAAACTCACAAGTTATGGATAACAAAATTGATCTTCTTGTTCAACAATATGAACAATTTGTTATTCCCGAAGATGAGATTATTGATAATGCATTTTCTAGGTTTAACACTATTATTACTTCACTTAAAGCACTGGATGAATCTTTTTGTAGTAAGAATTTTGTCAGGAAATTCCTTATAGCACTCCATCCGAAGTGGAGAGCAAAAGTGACGGCAATTGAAGAATCCAAGGATCTTTCAAGCATGTCACTTGACGAGCTAATTAGAAACCTCAAAGTTCATGAAATGGTAATGGAAAAAGATTCGGAATTAGTTAGAGTCAAGAAAGAAAAGGTTAAGTCCATTGCCTTGAAAGCTAGAGTCTAATCAAGTGATGATGAAGAATCTACTTCGGATAGTGATGATGAGGAATATGCTATGGCCGTTAGAGACTTCAAGAAGTTCTTTCGTAGACGAGGGAAGTTTGTAAGGCAACCTAAAGATGACAAGAAAACTTTCCGAAAAGATCATGATGATAGGAAAGGAAAGGTTGAAAGGAAATGCTATAGGTGTGGAGACACAAGTCAACTCGTAGGAGAATGTCCAAAACCACCCAAGAGCAAGCCTCAACAAGCTTTTGTGGGTGGTGCTTGGAGTGACTATGAAGGAGATGACGATATTGCTCTCATGGCTCATGACTCAAATGAGGTACTCTCCGACTCATCTTATTCTTCTATTGATGATGACACCTTACAAAAAGAATATAAAAAACTTTGTGAATTGAGCTTAAAAATCATAAACAAAAATAAGTTTTTGAAAACTAAAAAGGAGTTTTTAGAAAATGAAGTTTATGAGCTAAAAGAAAAAGCTAAGAGATTAGAAAAGAGTAAAGGTGTTGACACATCATGAAAATCATGTGAAGAGCTTAAAATCGAAGTTGAGAAACTTAAAATTACTCAAAATAATCTAATAAAACAAACCACAAAGTTTAAGAAGTTCGATAAGAGCATTTCTTGTGCGGATGAAATTATGAAACTTCAAAAGTCACCCTTTGATAAAACAGGACTAGGTTTCATGAAATTAGAAACTTCAAAGGGTCAAACGAAACAAGAAAAGAATGCACAAGAAACTAACAAAACTGCTACAGCAGCCCGCGGAACAGACGGAACCCGCCCGTTGAACCCAAAGGTTCCGCCAGGTCTGCTGCAGCAGTAACATCCTCCACATCGGATAGTTCAAAATTTGTTAAAGTCACATATAAAAATGGAACAAAACCTGCCTTTAAAACTGGAGTAGGACTTAGCAAAAACGAATTTAGAGCTAAGACTACTCAACCAAGACCTAAGACTCCAATTCCCAAACGCCCCTTTCCAAAGAGCAACTTCAACACACGACCAAACTACCAACATGTTTGGAACCAAAACACTCCTGGACATTACCAAACTCCAAATTACATGTCATGGAACCCTTATGTTCTACTTTCATACTTGGAACAAGTTAATGGTATGCTTAACCAAAATGGACCCATGAGAAATTGGGGACCAAATGTTTGAGTGTTTTTCGTAAAATAGGTGTGCCTTAAAGTTTGTTTGGAACCGGATGAATGGATTAAAGATAGCAGTTGTTCAAGGCACATGACGGGTAACAAAAGCCTCTTCTCTACTTATCACAAATGTGATGGAGGTAATGTTACGTTTGGTAGTAAAGCTAAGAGCAAAATCATCGAAAAAGGTACAATCTCTCATGACTCCCTTTTATAGATTATGTAGCTCATGTTGATAACTTAGGTTTTAATCTCCTTAGTATTAGTCAACTTTTCGGTAATAAGTATAATGTCCTTTTTAGTGAAAACGGAAGTAAAATACTTAAAGATGGTATAACCATAGCCAAAGGTGTTTTTAAGAACAACGTATACGTCATGAAGATGGATCCAACATCTAGAGACAAACTTTGTCTTACTTCATTAGATGAATCTTCAACTTTATGGCAAAGACGTTTAGGACACGCTAACATGAGACTAATTCAAAACCTCTCCTCCAAAGACTTAGTTCGAAACCTACCTAAGTTGAAATATGACCAACACTTTTGTGATGCTTGCAAAGTCGGTAAACAAGTCCATAGTAGCCATAAGGCTAAAAACTTGGTTTCTACATCTAGGTGTCTAGAACTTTTGCATATGGATGTATTTGGTCCATCCGCTATACAAAGTTATGGAGGTAACTTCTACACTTTGGTCATAGTCGATGATTACTCAAGATATACTTGGACAAAATTTTTGAAAAGTAAAAATGAAGCTTTTGATAAATTTGAGATTCTAAGTAAGAAAATTCAAAATCAAGTAGGGTCTAGTATTGTGTCTATTAGAACGGATCACGGTCGTGAATTTGATAATGAATTTCAATTTGAAAACTTTTGTGATATTAATGGTATTACTCATAACTTTTCGGCTCCATGTACCCCTCAATCTAATGGTATAGTAGAACGTAAAAACCGGACGTTGCAAGAGATGAGTAGAACAATGCTTAATGAACAAAACATTCCACAAAAGTTTTGGTGTAATGCCATTGACACATCAACGTACATTTTAAATCGAGTCTTAATTAGACCATTTTTGAATAAAACTCCTTATGAACTATATAAAGGTAAAAAGCCTATATTAGGATACTTTAGAGTTTTTGGGAGTAAATGCTTCATTCTTAACACCAAGGATTATCTCACCAAATTTGACCAAAAGTCTTATGAAGGTGTATTTCTTGGATATTCACAAAATAGTAAAGCTTACATTGTTTTGAACAAAGAAACCTTAAGAGTCGAGGAATCGTTGAACGTAACATTTGACGAGAGTCCACCTCCCTCTAAGACATCACCTTTGGTAGATGATGACTTAGTTGAAAGCCAAGAAATAGAAAGTCAAGAGATCTTAGGTAATGACAAGGAAGATGAATGATGCGTGGGAATCGCAACAGGCTTTACCTCTCGAGGGATCTCGAGAAGCTTACAACCCCCACCAGGCAGTGTACCTGATCGTTGTAGTATAGTATAGTGACAAGTACCGGGGGATTGATCGTTCAGCTTAGGAATAGTGTCGCTAGGATTAGAAAGCCTAAATACTAGTTCTAAAGGTGAGGGATGATTATTTTTGTGTTTTTATATTTTTTAGAAAGCAATTAAAATTCTCAGGTTTTGGAAGAGTGGGCGGAATTAGTTGCTATTCAACTAACCCAAAACTAAGATGCAATCAAAATAAAATATTAAAAATGAAAATAAACTAATTATACAAAGGTTGTGAGCAGTAATTGGAGAAAATGTGTTTACTTAGATTTCACTACTCCCTAGATATCTTTTACACGTTAATTACTTGTTATAATTGCATGGATGACGGATTGTATTCCTTAATACCATTCATGGGGTGGCATACATAACTCCCCAATTCTATGAGCTCTTATCTCCTCCTACACCATGCCCAGCACAACTATAGGGATTGTAAACAGTGGCTCATGCATTAAATACAACCAATAAAGACCTAGTACGCCTCGATTCATGTTTCTTAAGACGTTCAAGCATGTTACCATTTGGAGATCTGCCAGTTTTCTTAAGCCTAACATATAAATCATTCATCCAAGACAAGAATAAACAAGTAATCAACACATAATCAATATCTAGGTTTCATTAGATCCAAGCAAACACAAAGGAGATCTAGCCTAGCATAATGGAATTGAGACAAGAACAAGATATAGACAACCAACACATAGACATATTGATTGAATTAGAAGAACACTTATCTCAATTACAATGCAAGGTATCAAGGGGTTGGAACCCTTGAAAAACCTGTAAAAGTTGCACCAAAATCGTCTTTAGGGTTTCTTCCAAAACTTCTCTCCTTTAAATGTGAAAAATTAGAAAACTATATATAGACAAACAGGTCTGACGGTGTCAAGAGTAACCTTGTGACGCCGTCACCTCGCCGCCAAAACATTCCTCGGACTGCCTAGATCTACTTCTGACGCCGTCAAGACTTAGACACTTCCAGGCCGTCATGACTCTTTTACTCTTGACGCCCTTCTCACGTGACGCCGTCAAAACTCTACTGGACCGTCATGGGAATTTATGAAATTTGCTCTTGACGCCGTCAAGGATTTGCTCTTGACGCCGTCACCTACTGTTTCCAACTTGGAAAATTAAGACTTTGGCGTTTTCTTCACTTTTATGCTCCAAAAACGTCCGAATTGCTTCCTTTTCCAGATTTCTCTCCCAAAGTACCTAAAATCACAAAAGGAACGATTTAGGGCAATATTTGATCAAATAAATTCGAATTCGAGCTTAAATGACCCCCTAAAAACGGATCATTTTTCGCCTCATCATATACCCTTACACTTGAGATTTGCTTGTCCTCAAGCAAATGCGCTTTTATTCTAGTCAAAATACAAGTTAGGAGTCATTTAACACTAATATAAAAGTAATTACAACAAATAATCGTTCCACTAAAGACCAATAGACAAGCACGGAGGTCATACACAAGCACCTCACAAATAGTGTTTGGATACTCACATCTCTCGGGTGTAATAAAGTGTAAATTACAATATGGAAACGGAAGATATCTCTCACTACCTGTCATAGCAAAATAGATTACCATAGGCTTGGGAAAGGATCAAACCTCCACCACATGGCGTAAGCACCTAGGATAAACTATCAAAGAGGTCTTTTAAAGGGTTGTAACGTTAGGTGTAGGGATATGAAATACACGGTTTTGTTGGATAAAGGAAGTTTTACTGGTGGCGAGTTAACAATCTTAGTTAATTACATGTACAATGTGGTGTTGCTAAGCCAAGACTAGACTCGACTTAAGCTAACAAATGAAAAATAACAAAAACATAAAATGAACATAGAATGAAAAGGGATGGTAGTCCGTATGTTTTTTCTCTTTTTTTCTTTTTTTTCTATTTTTTTTTTCTTTTTCTTGATTTTTTCGATTTTTTATTTATTTATTTTTTTTTCATACACTCTTACCCTACCATCTAAAATAATACATCATAGGGGATGAGAATTCCCCTTACACTTGAATCTTTACATACTTTATAATAAACTAATCTAATGACTCGAATTTAGAAAATTAAAACACTTGGAGCACTTTTAAGATTAACGTACATATGGGGGTAATAAATGATGTTCTTCCCCATTACTCCATAAAATAAGTACTTACCCATGAGTCCCAATCGTCCCAAAACAATATGTACAAGGATATGACTCGACTTAGCAATCATGTAATCAATTAGAAAGTTAACTTAGGGTTTAACAAATAACAATAATGCACTAAAAATGAGCGCATACACGGAAGGCTAAGGCGATTTGGTTGTACATTTAAGTGGGGTGTAACAAATTCTTCCTTTAAGTAAAATGCTTAAAGTTAGAAACGAAAAGATAGGCTCGGAGGGGTGTACTAGGGGTTTCGTGTACTAAAAATGAGTACAACGCTAAGGGTGTGGGAAAAATTAGTTGACTTAACTAGCCAAGTAATATGACTTAAATGGTCAAGTAATTATAATACGGGTTTAACACAAGGGTAATCCTAATGCCTCTTATCATGTAGTAAATCCTACCACACGAATGTAGTCTCACTAGCGGTCTCGGGATGCATCACTAACGCAAGTTCTAGAATCTAAATGCTACCGGTACACTCATAAGCACTAATAGTGAATGCTTTTCCTATCAAATCTAAAGGCGAACCTCACATTTTTGGGTGGAAAATTTTTCTGAATATACGGTTATGTGCTAGTCATACAATCTCCTATCCATGAGACGCTTGCTATGGCTAAAGTTTCACTCCTAAATGTTGTAAAAAAATTTAAATTTGGCGCTAAAATTGCACTAACAAGTATTTCTCATAGTTTTATTACACATCTACCATCAAACAAAACAAACTCAAGCGAAAGTGCATATGTAAGGTATCATCTTTTTACCCTCCCCTTACACTTAAGATGAACATTGTCCCCAATGTTCAAGTAAAGAATGTAAAAGTGAAAAAGTAAAGAGAATGAAATCAAATACTCCCCTGATTCGCTCGGTATGGATAATAGGATGGCCAGGTTAAATCTTCCTCCAAGAAAATGAACAATCAAAGCTTCCCTTCCAGAATATAAATCATCTTCTTGTCATACATAACCTGTAAAACCTGACAAAATAGACAAGACAACCTCGCGTAAAATCGGCGGCATCCTATATAAGTTTCTAAATCCTAGAAAACAAGATAAGATATAATGCTTGTGGAATGAAGTTTGCAGATCTCCTGGAGATTATAAAACTTAATAATTCACAAAAACCATAAGACTCCGTTAGAAAAACAAAACCGGTAAAATTTCCAGATTTTAACTCCTGACGCCGTCAAGAGTAAAACTCTGACGCCGTCAGAATGGACCTGCAGAAATTCTTATGTTAAGTTTCCGGAAAATTTCTGGAAAAACTTGGTATTACTTCCTGGAAAATCCTGCAAAACTTCATTATGACTCAATACAAGCATTTGACTCTAACAAATACGAATATACATGCTCATTTAATATTGTGGAGAATCATGATCGGTTTGTTTCTTAAAAACATATTTGGGGTTTCCCCTTACACTTATCTTTTGCAAAAATACTTCTAGGTGGAGTTAAGACTAGGCTAAACAACAAAGTAAAGTATTTCCACTTTTTAATTGAGAAACATGATCAACCAACAATAAAAATAAAGCATACATACGGAAGCAAATAACAATCAAACAAATAAAATCACACAAAACATGGGTTGCCTCCCAAGAAGCGCTTTTCTTTATTTACGAGTCTTGTAGCTAGACTCAAGGTCATGGGTTATCGTGTATCGCTTATGCTCACATAACCAAGTGTGAGCCATCTAATAGTCGCCTCATCTTTCCTATAATCATCTCCTAACTCTAAGCATCCGCGATAGTATCTTTTATTCTTTTCATGAGTATACTTAAGTCCTCTTTTCTTATCATTCTCACTTAGCATTTCAATAGGCGGATACCTACTACACTTTTCCATGGAGAAATCCTTGAACCTAGGGTATGTGCGTTGCATTTGATAGACAAATTCTTCATCCCCATCCGAGAATGTAATTAACCCTTCTATGAGTTTTTCATCAAGGTTGGTCAACTGTTTGAAAGGTTTTCCAAACACAACTTGGGTCAACTTATCATCAATAAATTCTCCTAGATTCTCCATAACCATGAACTCAACAAGATAAACCAACCTTCCTACAAACACATGCAATGGTATTGCCTTAGCAATAATGTTTTCTCCTTTGTATTCTAACTCATCTACCATGATTTTATTGTATTCATTACGTGAGATTATGTTCATTGGAAGAGATGAGTTGAGATAGGCGTTAAAGCTCTTAAATCCGATTTTACAAGGAAATTGCATGTTGAATAAGCTATCACACTCAATCCTAGTTCTAGGGTCAACATACCTAAGAGGGTTTATTTATTCTTCCATCCTATTCTCATTAATCACATCACCATCATCAAGATCCTCATCGGAGTCTGAATAGTAGAAAGGACTAGCCCTATGGTCATCATCATGACCAGACTCTTCTAATTTAGAATTATTGTCAAAGTGGTGGTTGGGTGAGAGGTTAGGTGGGTTCTCATTTTCTGCTAAAGGAAGTGGGGCGGGCATTTGGAAAATCCTACGACGAAAAACACGAATAACAGGAATCAAACGATTAATGTTATTGTTATCCATCGAAACGGTTTACGAACAAAGACACAAAGAAATGAGATAGACTAAAGAAAACCTAAAAATAAAAATAAAATCTTACTAGAAAGGAATCTAGCAAGTAGACCTAGTAAAAAGAAATTCTAACCTAGACAATAACTATTCCCCGGGCTGCGGCGCCAAAAACTTGATGCGTGGGAATCGCAACAGGCTTTACCTCTCGAGGGATCTCGAGAAGCTTACAACCCCCACCAGTCAGTGTACTTGATCGTTGTAGTATAGTATAGTGACAAATACCGGGGGATTGATCGTTCAGCTTAGGAATAGTGTCGCTAGGATTAGAAAGCCTAAATACTAGTTCTAAAGGTGAGGGATGATTATTTTTGTGTTTTTATATTTTTTAGAAAGCAATTAAAATTCTCGGGTTTTGGAAGAGTGGGCGGAATTAGTTGCTATTCAACTAACCCAAAACTAAGATGCAATCAAAATAAAATATTAAAAATGAAAATAAACTAATTATACTAAGGTTGTGAGCAGTAATTGGAGAAAATGTGTTTACTTAGATTTCACTACTCCCTAGATATCTTTTACACGTTAATTACTTGTTATAATTGCATGGATGACGGATTGTATTCCTTAATACCATTCATGGGGTGGCATACATAACTCCCCAATTCTATGAGCTCTTATCTCCTCCTATACCATGCCCAGCACAACTATAGGGATTGTAAACAGTGGCTCATGCATTAAATACAACCAATAAAGACCTAGTACGCCTCGGTTCATGTTTCTTAAGACGTTCAAGCATGTTACCATTTGGAGATCTGCCAGTTTTCTTAAGCCTAACATATAAATCATTCATCCAAGACAAGAATAAACAAGTAATCAACACATAATCAATATCTAGGTTTCATTAGATCTAAGCAAACACAAAGGAGATCTAGCCTAGCATAATGGAATTGAGACAAGAACAAGATATAGACAACCAACACATAGACATATTGATTGAATTAGAAGAACACTTATCTCAATTACAATGCAAGGTATCAAGGGGTTGGAACCCTTGAAAAACCTGTAAAAGTTGCACCAAAATCGTCTTTAGGGTTTCTCCCAAAACTTCTCTCCTTTAAATGTGAAAAATTAGAAAACTATATATAGAAAAACAGGTCTGACGGCGTCAAGAGTAATCTTGTGACGCCGTCACCTCGCCGCCAAAACATTCCTCGGACTGCCTAGATCTACTTCTGACGCCGTCAAGACTTAGACACTTCCAGGCCGTCATGACTCTTTTACTCTTGACGCCCTTCTCACGTGACGCCGTCAAAACTCTACTGGACCGTCATGGGAATTTATGAAATTTGCTCTTGACGCCGTCAAGGATTTGCTCTTGACGCCGTCACCTACTGTTCCCAGCTTGGAAAATTAAGACTTTGGCGTTTTCTTCACTTTTATGCTCCAAAAACGTCCGAATTGCTTCCTTTTCCAGATTTCTCTCCCAAAGTACCTAAAATCACAAAAGGAACGATTTAGGGCAATATTTGATCAAATAAATTCGAATTCGAGCTTAAATGACCCCCTAAAAACGGATCATTTTTCGCCTCATCAATGAACTATTAAACAAATAACTTGTCAATGTCAAAGAATCTAAAAGTCATCCATTAGATGGTGTCATAGGCAACATTAACGAAAGAACACTAAGATTAAAAGTTCAAAATGAAAGCAACTACTTTTGTTTCGTGTCAACCATTGAACCGAAAAACATTAATGAATCCATTAAAGATGAGTCTTGGGTAATTGCAATGCAAGAAGAGTTAAACCAAATTGTTAGGAATGATGTATGGACATTAGTTCCTCAACCAAAGAGTCAAACAATAATTGGAACAAAATGGGTCTTTCGTAATAAAATGAATGAAAATGGAATTGTGTCAAGAAACAAAGCTAGGCTAGTTGCACAAGGATATAATCAACAAGAAGGCATTGACTACGATGAAACTTTTGCTCCGGTTGCTAGGCTCGAGTCAATTAGAATCTTACTTGCATATGCATGTGCACACAATTTTAAACTCTTTCAAATGGACGTCAAAAGTGCATTTCTAAACGGAGTCATAAATGAAGAAGTGTATGTTGCTCAACCACCGGGCTTCATCGATTTTGAAAAACCAAATCATGTTTACAAACTTAAAAAGGCTCTTTACGGACTTAAGCAAGCTCCAAAAGCATGGTATGATCGACTTAAAACCTTCCTAGTTGACCATAAGTATACCATGGGCTTACTTGATAATACTCTCTTTACTAAGAAGAAAGATTCACATATTATCATAGTCCAAATCTATGTTGATGACATTATATTCGAATCAACTTTTCAAGAATTATGTGTGGATTTCTCAAAAATCATGCATGACGAGTTTGAAATGAGTATGATGGGAGAACTCAACTTTTTCCCAGGACTCCAAATTAAACAACTAGAAGATGGTATCTTCTTTAACCAATCTAAATATATTAAGGACATGCTTAAGAAATTTGGATTGGAAGATTCGAAACCAATCAAAACACCCATGTCCACGGAAACTAAACTCACCAAGGATGAGGAAAGTGAATCCGTAGATAGCACTAAATATAGAGGTATGATTGGAAGTCTACTTTACCTAACGGCTAGTAGACCCGACATTATGTTTAGTGTTTGTCTATGTGCTCGTTTTCAAGAAGATCCTAAGACAACTCATCTCGATGCCGTTAAAAGGATTTTTAGGTATATTAAGGGCACTACACATTTAGGTTTATGGTATCCCAAAGGAACGGGAATAGACACCATAGTGTATGCCGACTCGAATCATGCCGGTGACTATGTTGATAGAAAAAGCACAAGTGGTATTTGTACTTTTGTTGGACATTGTCTCACCTCATGGTTCTCTAAGAAGCAAACGGCTCTTGCTATCTCAACAACGAAAGCCGAGTACGTTTCGACCGGAAAGGCGTGTCAACAAGCTCTTTGGATGAAGCAAGCTCTTGTCGACTACGGAATTCAACTTAACGACATCACCATTCTTTGTGACAACAAAGGAGCTATTGATCTTAGCAAAAACCCGGTTCAACATGCTCGTACCAAACATATTGAAATCCGTCATCATTTCCTTCGTGACAACGTTCAAAAAGGAAATATCTCAATTGAGAAAGTTTCTTCCGAAGACAACATAGCCGACATTCTCACAAAACCCCTTAAACGAGAACCTTTTAACCTTCTTAGGCTAGGCTTGGGACTCATGGAACCTACGTTGTAGTTCTAGACATTAGACAAAAATCACAAAAATCAAAACAAATCCATAACTCTTTTTCTCAGCAGGGTCGGCGGAACCCTCAGCCACAACGAACGGAACCCATTTTTAGGTTCCGCCGTATCCGCCGACCTGCAGAACCATTTTCTTTGTTTATATTAAACCAAACACCCATTATCTCATACCACCACTTCCAAACTGCTACTATTCACTTTACCAATCATCCATACCTACGAAAATTTGGTCTTCCTTTCATTCACATTGCTAATCAATCATCATTGTAAGTATTCTAAACTTGATTACAATCCTGATCTGAGTCTAGGAATTCTATTTTTGCACAAAAACAAAAACTTGGGGTTATGCATTAACTTGAGAAACTCATGCATGAAATTAGGTGTTTAACAAAACTAATCATGTTCCCCATAGTTAGGAATTGCATTCTTACTAAGTGTAAACATGTTTGCTAAAATACCCCATGTCAAATTCTTCCAAAAATTTCTCACAAATAGGACAAATATTTTTTCGTCTCACATTGTGAATGCAAAATCAAAACGTTATGTTTAAAACATCACTTGCATAATGTCTCTTGAATGCTAAAGGGAATACATAACTAATATGTATTTTCGGGTACATTCAAATGAAACTACATTGAACTAGGAGCGCTTGGGTTATCTTTTGTTTTATAACAAAATTTGCATTATAAAACGTTTATGAAGCATCAAAATGAGTCAAGATAACCGCACCTCCACATTGTTTTCATATAGGCACACACTAGAACATCCACATTACAATAGTCGTTTACTTAGACTAAAATGTGAAATTTTGTTTTTCTAGGAATCATCATGCCTCCTCTAACCCACTACGACCACAAGGACACTATTAAGTACCTACCCAAACACCACAAAACCAAAGGTCTTACTCCAATTCAAATCGACGTTTTCAAAGCCTTAGAAAAACGTTATGTCCATGAGGGTAGAACCATTGACCCGTCCTTCCTAGAAGGCACAAACCTCTACACGGAATTTGCCACAATCAACTTTGAGTGTCTCTTAGAAATCGACGAGCCTATTTGTCCTAGGTTCATCTTAGAATTCTATGCATCCGTCACCCTCTCCACGGATGAGTATGGTCGCATGTCTATTAACTTTAGGGCTAGTAGTCATCAATACTTCTTCACTCTCGAGGAGTTTGCTCAAATCCTAGGTGTCCCAAACCGTGGTCCTTGCATCTACTCCGACTTGCACTCCCTCTCAACTCTTGACACACTCTTTAACCGCATCCATCCCTATGACACCCCTCTTGTGTCCAAAGATGAACTTCGTGACCACCTTTTCATTAGGACAACCAACACTAGGAGAACCCATTTGGGAAATGAGGTTGATAAGGACCCATATGGAATTGAACTTAATGAACTCAAGCCCCAATTCAAGAAATGGGAGGAAGTCCTTAGAGCCAATGTCATTAGCACCATAGGAAAATGAGATCATATAAATCTTTGCCTTTGCTACATGCTCTACTCCTTATCCGTTAGGCAACCCTTCAACCTTGCCTACTACATGGCCAAGAGAATGGCCGACATTCCCGTGCATGGCACAACGGCTATGCCGCATGGAATGCTCTTGACCCGTCTCTTTAGGTTCATCTCTCCCATTCCACCAACTCCTAACGGTCTTCGCCTTGACTACTCTCTCATTCCACACACCTTTGTCCCACTAACTGATAAGAGAGTTTACAAAGCCCAAGGAAAACGTCCTCATCCTCCTACCTCCTCATCATCATCCTCAATGAGTGAAGATGACACTTTGCCCAACTCTAGGCTCCCACCTCTAGAATACCTTTCCCAACTTTCGGATATTCCAAATGAGTCGGCGGAGTTCAAGCAAACAAAGGGGATGTTTAAGAATCTTGGGAGATTTCTTGGAAAGCTCAAGAAGAAGATTGACCGTCAATGAGTGCGGGTGTGTAGGAGTGTTTGGCACAAGGTGCTATTTGAACAATTTGGTCGTTTAAACAATGTTTGTCATGAATTTGTGTGTTGGTACAATATGTGATACTATTTGGAACATGTATTAACTAACAATGATACTATGATGCAGGTAGACAACATTTGGCATGTTGTCAAATTTTCATGTTTATGAAATTTTCACTAAGTATAGTGAAATTCGCTAGCCCCCGGTCAAAGTCCAATGGTATGCGTGTTTACATGTCCATTTTTTGCATTTCCTAACCAGATATTAATTATATTTTTGGTTTTAGGAGTTTTCGAAAAATTTGAAAATCGTCTCGCGGGTCAAAATCGCGGACTGCCTACTTTTTCAGGCCTGGTTGATCTGGCAGCACCCTAGAATGGGTTCCGCCAGTATATTTTCTGGGCAACCCAGAAATGGCCCAACGGATCCGACGGAACCCTCACACGGGTTCCGCCTGTGTAATCTGAGGGTTCCGCCAGTTTTCCTGCAAATTTTTTTTAGCTTTCGACATTTCAACATCCACTCAACAACAAACCATCCTTTTAGATAGAAATACATTCCCTACTATATTTTAAGCACATTAGGGTATTTCTCTTCCTCTAGAACTCATAGAAAACCATTTCCTGCCAAATTTCAAAATTTTCCTAACCACCTCAAGGAACCTTCACACATAAAGGAAGGAACCCTTCCAAAGGTTCCTTGAAATCCCTGAGACATGTACCTGCAACCAATTTGCCAAAACCACTAAGCATTTAGTGCAAATCTTTGTCTTCTTACTTCACCATTTTCATTGGATTGACTTCCATGATTTGACAACCAACATTAGTCTTCCAAATCATTAGGAACCTCCATTTTTGTATGGCTAAACATCAAATCCAAACACTCCTTCCCATACTTCTTCATCACTATAAATTGAACCATCTTAGAACACTATCAAATCACACCTTCCCCATCACAATCTCTGATCTTTAAACCATTTTAACAATGACTAAGTCAACTATCACCTCTCAACCATCAAGACCCGTTCGAAAAACCGCCCGGATAAGTGTCAAACCACTTTGGTCTAACCAATCCATCAACCTAAGCTCCTCATCCTCGGATGAATTCACCTCACCAATAAAAAATGAACATTTTCTAAACCTTGCATCTCCATCTCCATCACCCAATGAACCCAATGAGCTCACCACTCCACTACCAACAAAATCACCCATTGACCCAACTCCACCAAGTGCTCCAACCCAACCATCCGAAACTCCATCACCATCACCATTACCTAAACTTAAACCTATGGAGTTATTTGGGTCTCCTCCAACATGACCACATCCTTTTGTCCAAGATCTCAATGATCTTCCACCAAGACCAACACAACCAACCACCACAACAAGAGTACCACCAACCCAAACCATTGTTGTTTCACCCTATCTACCATGACATCCATGGTCCTCTTTATGGAGAACCAAACTTTGAAAACCATGATCACCCAACTCCACCACATTCTCAAGCCCAAACCTTTGAGTCTTTCTTTCCTTCCTATGAGGAAATTCAAAGCATGGTCGAGAATCACCTCCATCAAGCAATGGAATTTCAAACTACCTTGCTTGACTCTATACCAAACCCATCCTCAAACCAAGAACCCAAAACCAACCCATTTCCACCCACTCATCCCCATGTTTGCTCACATTGTAAGCAAATGTTGAAAATGGGTGAAAGCATCAAATTGTTGCTTCACCAATTTCAAGACAAAACCCGTTTTGCATTCTAACACGTCATAGAACGTTTGGATGCTCTTTCCCACCCAAACAAATCCTAGACAACATTTGGAGGCCTTTTGCCCCATTTAGGAAAGTATGATTTTATTTTTCTTTTATTTCTTGGTTATTTTTCATTTTTTTTAGAAGTAGGAGGATCATTTTCATTTCTTGTCTTTGACTTTTACAAGTCAAATTTTACTTGAAATGATATCTTTTACTACTTACTTACTTGCATTGTTGGTTGATCATTTTTGAGTTGTCATTGTGGTTGCATTATATGTGGTAACTACAAGCTTGATTATATATATCACCAACTAATCATTTTTTTGTAGGATCAAAATCCATGTTTCCCATCTTGGCACTCCTTTTAGGGGGAGTATCGACCAAAGGGGAGCACGTGCATTATTCCGCTTCGCTACTCTACTTTTTGTTTCGACAAAAAGGGGGAGAAACATATATTAAACCTTTAAACTTAAAATGATTTTCATCACTTAAGTAAAACAAGTTTAATATAATTTTTTTTAAGTCTTAAACACTAAAATTTTGTGAGTTACTTAAAAACAAAGTTTACGTTTTGTCATCAACAAAAAGGGGGAGATTGTTAATACAAATATCGCCTAAAAACGTTATTTATATTTTACGATCTTTGCTAAGTTTTGTTAACGACAAAATGTAAACTTTAGTTTCTAAGTAAATCATAATCTTAGTTTTAAGACTTGCATAATTAGACATTTGCTACATTTTACATTTCACATAAAACACAACACTTTTTATTTCTTAAAATAGAAATGTCACATCACATTTATGGTAAGTTTGTCAATATACATTTATGAAAAGATAGTGTGTTTGACTAACCATAAGTCTTATTGCACAAGTTTTTGTTTGACTAGTTTTTATGAGATGTGATCTTGTTTGGTTTGTATGATTTATTGCAAAACCAACTGCAAGCCTGGCGGAACCCTGGGGGTATACGGGCGGAACCCGTCTGAGGGTTCCGCCGTATCCGCCAGACCTGCAGAAGGTTTTGCTATAAATACCATGCCATATGTTTGAATTTTGGCTTATCACTCTACATCATATTTTCACACACATTCATTCATTCTTTCATCTAACCCTTTAACATCTCATTTCATATGTGAAGTTTCTTTTTGTAGCAAAGAAGTTCACGAGTTCATAAAAAGTTACAAGTATTCAACACAACGTTGCAAGACTTGTTAGCTTAGCATTATGTAGACTTGTGTAGTTTACACTTCATTTGATTGTGTATTTTCAGTAGTGATCGGTTAGTATTTTAGTCCTCAAAATACAAAGTGTGATGGGAGTTGTTGTACCCTTGTAAAAGAACTAACGGGAGTGGTTGTACCCTTGTAAAAGAACTCGACATCTAGCTTAGTGTCGGTAAACGTGTATAAGCGACGTGTAAGGTTTTCTCCGCCGGTGAAAGGAGCTTGTTGACTAGTGAAAGAAACTCTCGAGTTGGATACTCTGGGTGTGGACGTAGGGCAAGGAATTGTAGCCGAACCACGATAAATACCCGTGTTGTGGTTTGATCGTTTCTTTCTTTATACTTGCATGTTATATATTGTGTTTGTGTATATATCTTTGATTAAACAGAAAGTTTCAAAAGATAATTAAACAAGTTAAAAAGATTTTAAACGGTAAACTATTCAACCCCCTTCTAGTTTTCCACAGTGTGTGTTTACTTGGAGAAGATCTACGTTGATCTTTGCGTGGTTTTGTGTGGTTAGATTTATACACACGCGTATTTTAAAGTTTGTGATCGTTAACTAGCTAAAAGGTACACATGCTTGAACTATGTTAATTACATTATGTTATACTTGATCTTTATGTCTTCCATTGCGTATTCGTGCTTATATGATTAAATATTAACGTGTTAATAGTTTTAATATTCAAACAGTGGCATCACGAGCCTAAGTATGATATTTGTAATTACATAGACATAAAATTGGACAAATTTAGGGATATTATTCAATCTTGAATTTTATTAAGCCCTTTGGGCGATTTTTAACGTAAAAGGTTTCGTACTTTAAGGGTTATAAAATTAAGTAGACCTAAATTTAGGTGATGCAATTTTATATGGTAATTTAACGTGTGATTATATGTAATATGACGTTATTTGATTCCATGATTAATTGTTAATTAGATATTCGTGGTGAAAACGTGCATGTTTTCATCACGAGTTATGAATATTCATATTTGATATATTCTTGGTTAAATTGTTAAGTGAATTTAATATGAAAATTAGTTGATTTAACCTGAAATTTTTATGATACCGTTTGTATGACACCCGGTTTCTTAAAATGTATAATTAGTTCTTAGGTTGGATAAGACTCCTGCCTTTAATTCTTGTAATCAACTTCATGTGTTAATAGGCCACTAGCGAACTAGAAGAAGAAGCATATAACTGTAGACCAAAATCCAATGTACCCTGAACATAACGGAGAATACACATAACAGCTGCCAAGTGAGGCTTGAAGTGTATTTCATTGTAGGTATTTTTAATTCAAGTTTTAAATTTATATTTTGCTTGACTTATACCTTAAAGACACACTTTCACGGGCAGGATACCCAATTAGATGTAGCCAGTGGGGTAAGTACGAGGTCGATCTCAGGAATAGCACGCTTAGACTTGACCTAGTGAGTTTTACAGATTTTAAGGGGGTTTTGCTTGATTTAATTATTATAACTACTAAAACAAAAAAGTAAAATAAACTAAACTATACTTGGTGTGTTGTGATTAATAAGATAAAGTAGTGCTAGCCATGTTAATCCTATTACATTCTAGTTATCCATCTATTGGTACAATGATTTAATTGTAAAATATTGGTGACATCAGGATGCATGGGGAGTATCTCCTTGGTCCAGAAATTACTCCTCTACTCTTATCTAACCTATACTAAACCACTTGATCCATGTATCTAGCCTCTACACATGTAATCTCCTAGGCCATTTGATCCTTGCACCTATCAGACTACAATCATGCATTAAGTCGTGTCAACTGATCTATGTGATTTATCTATAGTACCCACTTGGTCCATGCGATACCTACTCTTCTCCACTTGGTCCATGCAAGAAGAGCACTATGCTAACATAAGTGTTCTTGTAATATACATCTATTACCCACTTGGTCCATGCGATAGCTACACTTAAAAACTCAAACATATATACAAGCATGTATTGAACGATAAACACCTAAACTAAACAATAATAAGCGTTAATTCTTAACAAACGGAAGTAACTATCATGAAATATTCATAAACATGGCTAACACCCAAGGGTGTTAGCCAATAATTTATGTAAAAGCACAAGAGGATAATTCAAACGAAGAAACAAATAGAATCATGATGAAATCGATATGCAAATCGAATGATTAAACCTAATGTGATGATACGAGACTTTATCCCTTTGATTTTCTAGCTCTTGGGACTGATCTTGGGGCCTTGGAATGGTGAAATTCGGCTGTGGTTGAGAGTGGTGAGTGAATGATGTCAAAAACTCCTATATAGGGTATGTATTTGTAGTCTTCTGTCAGGGCTAGACTACAGGTGTATTCCATAGTAAATATGGCGTATTCTGGATTTCTTAATTGCTGACGAAGAAAACATATTCCAAGCATATTTTGGGTATCTTTCAAATATGACGTATTGCCACAGTTATATACTCCGTATACATTCAAATCTTCTATATACTTGGATTGGGGATAAGATCTTCAATACGGCGTATGGCCAGAGTTTCATACGCCGTATGCCTTCAATGGTTGACTTAGGTTTTGACTGTAGAGCTTGCCATAGTTAAATATGTCGTATGCTTCAATATTCACCAATACTTAGGGAATTATTCCAGATATCAATACGGCGTATGGCCAGAGTTACATACGCCATATGCTATTTTACAGTTTGTCATTCCAACACATAAATATTAGGGGTGACAATTTCCGACCTGACACAAAACCCGACCTGAAACCGAATCGAAAATTAACAGGTTCGGGTTGAGTCTATACAGATTTCGGGTCGGGTTTGGGTCAACTCATCCAACCCGTTTATTAAACAGGTCAGGTTCGGGTTGAGAATAAATTAAACGGGTCAACCCGCCAACCCATTTAAGATTTTTCTCTTAAGTAAAAAATTATTTATATTTTATTATACGGGTTAAATGGGTTAAACGGGTCGACCCGCAAACCCGTTTAACCAGTTTAACTCGTGTAATGTGCCAAATTTTGTATAAAAAACAGGTTAAATAGATAAACCCGAAACCCATTTAACCTATTCAACTCGTGTAACCTATTTAACCCGCCAACCCAAATATAGATGCGGGTTGAATGGGTCAGGTTCGGATTATGTGTAAACAGTTTAGGGTTGACATAGCTAACCCGATAATTTAAATAGGTCAGGCTCAGGTTGGGGTTTTCTGACTCGCCAACCTGTCAACCCGAACCCGATCCGAATTGACACTCCTAATAAATATATGTCAAAACACTGACAACTAAGGGCCCGTTTGGTTGGGGGTGGTGGGAGTAAGATTCGGGCATGAGAGTAAATTTAATTGTTTAGTTTGATTTCTTGGGTTACACAACAGTGATGTAGACCCTTTTTGATGGGTTTTCACAAAAGTAGTTAGGGACCCCTGGATTTCTGACATATCTATTGCTTTTGTTGATGTGTAAATTTTCAAACCTCACATGCCCTATTATTTTATACTATTTTGACT
This sequence comes from Artemisia argyi, assembly GCA_030686995.1. Classification (NCBI taxonomy): domain Eukaryota; kingdom Viridiplantae; phylum Streptophyta; class Magnoliopsida; order Asterales; family Asteraceae; genus Artemisia; species Artemisia argyi. The sequence continues at coordinate 41,397,100 of CM060683.1, read as the reverse complement.
TATGCAATTTTTAAAAGTAATATTTCAATATTATATCTAATTATTAACTCAATTTAAAATTATTTTCTCTCTCCTGCCTCAAATCCAAATCCAAATCCAAATCCTAAACCAAATTTAAATCCAAATCCAAATTCTAATCCTAATCCCACCTACGAACCAAACGGGCCCTAATTGTTTGATGATAGGATGGTAGGCTCAAGCCGAGCCCCTACAACTTATAAAACTTTATAATCAAATTGCAATGTTAAGAATTATTAACCAAACTCTTAATTAGTAATATTATTTCACGTTATGCACGTAGTTTACAACCCTTTCTAGCATTTGAGTTGCTCACATTTCTACCCTTCAAACCAAACTCTTTATTACTGTATTAATTAAAAAAAAAAAAAAAAAAAAAAAAATTGTTTAAATTCAACATCCATACATTTCTCACCTTACTACTGTAGGACAAATGAGCTCCACATGAGCACATCCATCATTTCCCTCTCTATAAATAACAATCTCTTCCATTCTCTTTTAAATCTTTGCATTTTCGAAAGTAAAAATGGCAGAAGATCAACAAGTCAAACTCTCTCAGATGAAGGAATACATTCAGGAACTCGGGTGTTCGACCGAGGTAACCAATTTAAACTTGCTACTCTGAATACTTAATAAATCTTCTTCGTTCAGTTAATGTCGATTATAGTTAGACTTTCCATTTTGATTTTCGCAATTCGAACTCTTGCTTGTCATGTTTCATAAGTGAGTTTCATTTAGTTGTGTATACCTTTTTATTTTTGAATTTTATTATCTTACTAGGCTGTACAACTTGTATTGTTATTATTATAACTTTGATTTAAGATCTTAGTGTTAATTATATTGGGTTTTGAGTTCATAATGCTATAAAAAAAATGCAAGAATTCCTTCATTGGGGCGATGGGGTCCCATTTATTTTTTCAGGTTATTCGCCAAATTTCGGACATTTAGACAAAATGTCAAGCAATTTCCCTGAGTTTTCATTTCATTTAGAGAAAAGCCGACCAAAATGTCTGAATCTAGATACTTTGAAACAGATTATATGCTCCCGAAGAGGATCACACTGATTCCGATGTAAGAGAATGTGATTAGAACGTAAAATAGCACATATTAACAACTTTTTTTTATAGTTTTGTACAGATCATAACAACCTGGCTAGTTATAAAATCTTACCAATCTTCATATCGTGTCAACTTAGGGTGTGTTTGTTAAAAGTAGCAGTGAGCACTGCGGTAGCAGCAGCAGTGAGCACTATCCACCACTCACCGCTCACTGCTTCTTAAAGAAGCATTGGAAAAATGAGCATTCTGAAAAAATAAGAAAACTCACCACTCCTTTGCCAGACGACTACTAAAAACCAAAATGCTCATTGCTTACCGCTCACCGCTCCAAAAAGCTTCACATCGCTCTGTACCAAACATACCCTTAATTATACCAAAAGCCACTAGGATTGCCGGATTGGTAACAATATAAACTGAAGTAACTTTGTGCAGTTTTAGATGTTCCTTGTATTGATTGGTAAAGTATGAAATTACTTGTTTGTAACAAATCACATGATTGATGTTAGTCACTATACAGCTCACAATTGTTATTTGGAACCAACTTTGGAATAAATTAGCGGAAGTAACTAATAATCATAGATATATGTTTACTTCGTTGTTATTGAAGCAGTTGAGCAATATGTTACTATTATTTCAATCATGGAATCTTGTTTATATCTGTAATAGTACGAAGATCCAACACTAGAAAGGTTCTTAATAGCAAGATCAATGGATCCAAAGAAAGCAGCAAAGATGTTTGTTACATGGCAAAAATGGAGGGCTTCTTTTGTCCCACTAGGATTCATTCCCGATTCTGAAGTTCTTGACGAATTAAAATCTCGAAAAATATTTCTTCAGGGATTTTCCAATGAAGGGCATCCTCTTGTTGTTTTATTTGCTTGCAAGCATTATCCTGCTAAAGATCAACAACAATTTAAGAGTAACTTTCTTTTCTGTAGATTTTATCACAATTTCTGTAATATGTTTGTCTAAAAAGGGAGTTTCATTTTGAATTTATAGATATCAAAAAACAAACCATGTATATTTTGGATTGAGCAAATGCCGGTTTGACCACGTGAGGTCAAGACAACGGTTAAATTGGTGTTTTCTTTCAATTTGAATATGTTGTAGCATTACAAATGTAACTTACTTTTTCTTTCTGAACTGCAGAATTTGTGGTCCATTCTCTTGACAAAGGAATCGCAAGGTATGTAATCTTCTTTAGTTTATATATACCTCATTTCATTTTGGGATGTTCTATACTCCGTTGGTGATGAACTTAATCTAAGGAAAATTGCATAAGAAAATTGAAATTTGGGACAAGTCATATATTGATCGGTTATCTATCAAAGGAAATTGTATTCAGACTAAATAAAATTTTAATTAAGCTTTCCAAAAGTATCCAAACTATGTTACTCCGTAACTTTTTATGCAATCCTCCCTTAATCTAATTCTAAAAGTTCAAGTACTATACTTATCATATTTCGTCATATCTGTTAGAATATAAGAATCATGACCATCATATAAACAGGTAAACACATATGCGGAAGCGTAGGAACATCTATAACACATAAAAGATTAACATAAATTAAATAGGAACATACCCGATGCACTTCAATTAAATCTTGAACAATTGAAGAACCCTAATTAGGGTTTATGTGAATTAGGGATCTATTGATTAACCCCTTACCGTTTTGTTAATCGATCCAAGATATAAACAAAAATATGTTTACACCACGTTCTAGTACACACGTACTAATAGCGATTCGATGTGAATGCTAGTTCTTGAATCACAAATAAAGCACTAAACAAACAAGGTTTAGTCTTATAAAATTAAACGGGTCGAACCCTTTTATTCTTGATATGTCGAACCATCAATACGATAATATGGAAAAGATAGAACCATGCGTATGGTATATTAATATGTCCATGCGTATGACTTTATCAGATTGATAAATCATGCATATATATATTCACCATTAAACCAATATTGTACATGCATATATACACTGTCATACATGATACATGCGTATGGAATAAACATGCATGTCGTACTATATTATGATACAGATCAACTGCACATATAATATTAAAGAAAGGATTGTCAGAATGTGTCGATCGTATATATTGAGCTAGTAGAAAATCAATCCGTGAATGAGACCTAAGGGTGTGTTTATATAGCATTTAAACTTGTCCAACAAGTCATTGCTAGCACCTCCTTAAGTTTCAAAACTCGACACTCAACCCCCTTTCTTTTTCCTTGTTCGACCATATAAATATTTCGTGATTTAATAATTAAATATAACTATTTATATATTAATTATTTAACATCGATTCTCATACGTAAAGTGTGCAATCCCGTGGTCTCGAGTTCGATTCTAGTCATACGAATATTAATATTTATCCATAAACTCTAACAGCTCCCACTTGGATATCTATTAATAGTGTAATGACATTGGTTAGCGTCTAGCAACACGCCAATGCCCCTAGTTCAACTCGAGGGAGGTCTCCTGGAAAAACCTTTAATGATTCATCATTATTATTATCCTTTTGTTTCTAATACCACGTTAATAAAGATATGGATCTTAGTCATTCTTTAATTAACAATTCTGTTTCTCGTTATTTATGATTGATCAAGATTACCAAAACATCTGAACGTATTCCAGATAGACTTTTGGGCGTGCGCACGCAAACATCTTGACAACTCTACGAGGGGCCCAGCAGTATTAAACTTCTGAACAAATCAGAAGGAACAAATTCTTTCTTGACTACAAGAATAACCCATGAACTTTGCAACACTTTTGAAAACAACCCTTATAACTCCCTGTCACGGTGAGCGGTAGATTGCTTCACAAAAATGCACTACATCCATGACTCTTATCTGGTATCTCAAGTCTGAGGATAACAAATTCATGATTTACTTACTGACAAGATCCATAAAGTAAAATCATGTAGTTGGGATAAGTCCTATATTCAATTCATCGAATATCATGTGAAATTGGTATGTCAACGCATCAATATACTTTCAAGTATATTCTTAACCAATACTCAGATTTGTCTTAGTTTAATGATATTCCCATATCATTAATCGACAATGGACAATTTAGAATAATCTTAGTTATTCACGGATTTTAAACATGCAAATATAGGACGCAATATATTATTAATGAAAACAAACGTACTAAGTACTTTAATTCATTATAAATAATAATTGCTTAATGTCCTTTATCCAAATACTAAATAGATCAATGCATGATAATTCTAGTTAATGAATTTTGTCTCAAGTAATAACTTGTTGACAATTATGCCTCAAGTAATGACAATCATACTTGTTGACAAGGCATTTATTTCATCTAACTATGATCTATCTGAATTTTGAGAATACTTTTTTCAAGAATTCAATAATTAAAATTCTTGTATGTGTAAATCCAACTATCTTGATATAGCCACATAATTTTTCATAAATGGTGTGATATCCTCAATCACCAACTTATGACAACAAACTTTCAAACCTTTTAAAGTTTAAAGTATTCTAATTCTTTTAATGTTTAATGCAACTATGCTCTTAGTTGAGCACAACTAGTTCTCATGAAATCCTTCATGACTAGTTATTGAGTGTCATCTCAATTAAACTAGCATCATTGTATATTAAACACAATACGCTCTTTAAAATTTTCGTAAACTTAATATCCATAGTGTAATGATTAGGAGCTATTCCAGGTTGAGGATCATTATTCTAATTTCAAACATTTTCCATTAGAATATCTATTACACAAGTTATATAATAACCTTTAATTGGATATCAAATATTGTCAAATCATTTAAGCACTTAAGCATGATACAACAATAATACAATGCACATGAAAATCCTTCAGTCAAACTTAGATTTTTATTCATGTACTATCTTTACAAATATGTATATCCATTTACTAAATGATATATCATATTCTATTAGAATCATTTACCGCACATGTTTATTAAATAATAAACTTTTGTTCCAAGGTTGTATGTTTTATTTTCTAAATCTTTCACTTACAGTTTCATTCCAAACTAAGTCTTAACATTTCTCTTATATGGAATGTAACTTCTTATATGTTATACGACATACATGATTTAGTAAATCAAACATAATACTCCAACTAGCTTTCAGGAATACTTAGAAATTCCCTTATTTTAATTATAAACCTAAACATAGATTTAATAATTTATCATAAGAATAATTTCTTAGATGCATGCATTTATCCATTCATGGATTATTGCACTTTGTACACTTTCAAAGATTTTCTTGAATTCATAAACACCTTTTGATTACTTATCGTCCTCGCTCAAGTAATTATTCAAGAAGGGTTTTTGATATTCATTGTCAAATTTCATATTCATATAAATATGACAATTTACCATCTTTGTATCTTTAATGTGCTTAGGAAAGAGTATTCAATCATAGTTAATTGCTTAAGTATGATTAATAATCTTGTCATAAGACATGCATTAAGATATGTGTACAATTTTGTTCATATGATTATTTCACAAAGATTTAAACCACTAGGGTTACATTATCTTTGAATAAACTCATCATCATTCTCTAACTATTAAGAATTAAAATAAACCAAATTTTCTAAATTTGAATATCTTTATGAACAGCATCTATAACATTCATATTATGAGCAATTTACCCAATTCATTATTTTGGTAATATTACATCATATAATCGTCAGTATATTCATTAAATATATGAGATATCCAAGTGGATTTATGAATGATAATTCCATCATCTTGAGGTTTATCATTTACATGGTAAGCCTCATCATGATTTTAACTAGTGTAGTTTTAGAAGATTATGTATCTTGTAATTCTATCTTTTCAAGATAAAATACTCTCATTTGCCTTTAGCATTATATAGAATATAAGTACTTAGCAATTAGAGCAACAATCCAATTTTCTCTTTTAGGACTTTACAAATACGCATTGATAGCTCTTTGTTAATAACCTTCACATAAGTAACTTAACAAATTTAGAACTTCAATTTTAAGACTTAATGTGATTCATCACATTTCATAATTCAATAACGTCTTATTAATCTTCTAGGAGTCTAATTGAGTATATTCAAGCCATACTCAATTTCTAACCTTGATAACTTTTAGAAGAATAGAAATCATAGTTATTTTCAATCAAACAATCTAACAAGAGTTTGATTCCCTAACTGAACATACCATCTATATGTGGTATTTCAATTAGAATTAATATTGTAAGAAGATCTAACAATATATATAAGATAACCATATTCCTGTTGGCATACCTATTTACCAACTAAATCAACTTAATGGTATAATAGTATTTTCAAGCCAATTGCATGCTTTATAACCCAAGTACTTATTAATCAAGTCACTTCATGTTTATGTCTTATAAAACATAAACTTGTTATAATCCCACTATACGTTATTAATCATTGATCAACTCAATGACTTCTTGTATATGTCTTAGTTAAAAGACCATAACAAGCTAACGTCTTACTTAATTATAAGTTTTGTAATACTTAGAAGACTTCATATTTATAACTATACAATAAAGTATAAACATGTATAATTAAAGTAATCATGAACACCATCATTTGGTTTCAATAATATTTTCAAGTTAACATACTACTTTATTTATTTATGTCATTCTAAGAATACATAATTATTGAAGTAGTATTATATTACTTCATGTATTTATGTCATTCCAATAATACATAAATATTAAAGCTGAAGTAGTATTTTTATTTGACACATATGTTCTAATAGATGTCTAATTTAGAAACAGTAAATTATCCATGTTGGTCTCACGCATACATGGAAATTCACCTTGTTGTTAATATTTAGTCTGCGTCTCACGTTTACTAAATTTTAACACCAAGTGTTTCTTAGATTAGATGTATTAATCTAATTAGAATTATAATCTCTTACTTTGCAGTTAAGAGAGTCCTTTAAATCATATGCTCATGTGTTGTACTTTGCACATAATGAAGATTTCTCCCACTTGTGCATGGTACAACACCATGTATCATATAAACAACACGCACGCGTTTGTTAATTTGATCAATATGATTTGTGTCATTAACATAACTTAGTAGATATAGAGTTTACTCAATCAATCAAGGAAACGTACATGACTATCCTTGAAAATATTAGTGTCTATATTTGGAAAGTGATTACCTTGAGATATTCAAAAGATAATCTAAGTTACAATCAAGACAATAAGTCTTGTAACTCCCACTGAATTAGAGAATATAGTAATAATCCCTTATTCAGTAATAAAAACACAATACTCCCACTGAATTTGACAACATTGTAAATGTTTCATTAATCAGTGAAAGGAAATAGTGTACTTTTTTGTGTACTTTTTTTTTTACTTTCCTACATCTTTTAAGAAAACCCATTCAAACAATTATATATAGGTTATAAAAGGATGTAATCTACTACATAAATGTGATTCATCACATTCCAAACTATTAACTTGAAAAAGCTGGGCATGCAATTTCTTCCTCTATAGATCTACCATTCCAACAATTGTATGTAGTATCTTTAAATGGTCAAATCAAAACAACTAGATAAAATAATCTAATTTGTCTTTTACCATTATGCAGTAATCAGTCTAGCTTCTAATTTAATAACTCATAAGGTGCATATACTCTTACTATTAAAGTTTGCTATGAGTTATGTATTTAGAATTTAGACAATTCTAATCATCCTATTATACCTTTCTCATTCATGAAAAGGAATAGGATTTAAGTCTCACACTTCTCATAATGGAAAGAAGACTATATTTATTCTTTTTGTAAATATTGACTCTAACCAAAAACCCAAACGGGTGTAGATCAATTAAAAGAATAACTTACGTTTACGGTTTTGAGTTGCATTAATACATTTAAAGAATTTACAAAATTCAATTTTAGTATTTTCGATAATTTATATTTCCAAGAAAATATAATACCCAAGGTTATATTCATATAACCAACTAATTTCTTGAAAATCTAGGATCCAACTTTACATAGATTCCACCACATCAGTTGATCTGCTAGTGGTGAAAGTATAAAAGATGGTAATCTGTCGAACAATAATTGGCAAACACTTTTCCAATTCCTAGATCATTATGGGATTTACATCAAATTGATTCATCAATTTGTCATGTAAGCATGTTTCATCCCATCTCATGCCTTAAGCTCTAGGTCTCACGCATCAACTTAATTAAGTCGTCTAACTTAGAAACTGCAAATTCTCCATGTGTGGTCTCACGCACACTCGGAAATTTACCTTGTCATTAAAATTTAGCCTGCGTCTCACGTTTACTAAATAATAACTTCAAGTGTTTCTTATAGTTAGATGGCATGTAACTTAAATTTTAGGGTATAAATTTTTGATGTGTCAATCAAAAATTATGTACAAAGATGCATGCACTCATCTTTATAACATAAGTTTTCATAAAAACTTTTTATATCCGATTCGTGAAATTAATACACAAAGTTTTACTTGAGGTTTATGCCAAAACCTTAAGACGACTTTCTACAACATATGATTTTAAAAGTAATTCGTTTAAGACATATTCAAGATTGTGATAACCAAGGCAGACTCTAAGGCTCTTTTCAAAGCCTTCAAATCACGGTTATGAATATCATCTTAAAAGACTTAATTTTAAAAGCATATTTGCAAAAACATCATTCAAGCAAAAGTTTATGGATTCAATCTCAAAATAGTAATAAAGTTTGAATTTTGCTAGTCTCGCCTGGGAGCTGATTACCGTGCGAATCGGACCACGATTGGCAATAAGACCTTGCAAGATTCTTACTTTATCACTTTAGGGTTTCACAATTATTAGTCCGTATTAATTTTCTTTATGAAAACAACCCTTTTATTGCTTACAACAAGTCCAACCGAAAAACAATAAAACAAGTATCAAAGAAAATCAAAACAACCAATAATAAATAAGTGAAACAATTAGCCACATACAATCCGTATTAGAAAAGATCCTAATAAAATCAATTCTAGGTATAATAATGCATGTAATCAACTAAGGCCTTCTCCTCTTGATGGAGGCGAGTCACATACATTGACGAATCAATTGCGTAGGCCAAAGCTAAGAACACACCACATAGCATATATTAATTGATTTTAATATATATATTGGAGTCTTCCCCAATTTAAGATCTATCTTACAGGTGATAAAAAACAAGATCCATGACGAACATGCATGTAACATCACAGATCAAAGCATAACAATTACCAATTAAGTCAAGGATACGCCCAAATAACACATAAACATGTAGGCAACCTAGGGTTTCTAATCCAATTAATTAATAAAACCACAAACCCTAATTAGGGTTCATGGAATAAATCAACCCCCCCCCCCCCAAAATTAGGGTTAGGGTAAAAAATAAAACCCTAGATCCAAAACATGTATCTAAAACAATCAAAAATTCGTTTTTTATGTGTTTTATGTAATCAATTACATGTTATAGCAAGCTCGTGATACCACTGTTAGAATATAAGAATCATGACCATCATATAAACAGGTAAACACATATGCGGAAGCGTAGGAACATCTATAACACATAAAAGATTAACATAAATTAAATAGGAACATACCCGATGCACTTCAATTAAATCTTGAACAATTGAAGAACCCTAATTAGGGTTTATGTGAATTAGGGATCTATTGATTAACCCCTTACCGTTTTGTTAATCGATCCAAGATATAAACAAAAATATGTTTACACCACGTTCTAGTACACACGTACTAATAGCGATTCGATGTGAATGCTAGTTCTTGAATCACAAATAAAGCACTAAACAAACAAGGTTTAGTCTTATAAAATTAAACGGGTCGAACCCTTTTATTCTTGATATGTCGAACCATCAATACGATAATATGGAAAAGATAGAACCATGCGTATGGTATATTAATATGTCCATGCGTATGACTTTATCAGATTGATAAATCATGCATATATATATTCACCATTAAACCAATATTGTACATGCATATATACACTGTCATACATGATACATGCGTATGGAATAAACATGCATGTCGTACTATATTATGATACAGATCAACTGCACATATAATATTAAAGAAAGGATTGTCAGAATGTGTCGATCGTATATATTGAGCTAGTAGAAAATCAATCCGTGAATGAGACCTAAGGGTGTGTTTATATAGCATTTAAACTTGTCCAACAAGTCATTGCTAGCACCTCCTTAAGTTTCAAAACTCGACACTCAACCCCCTTTCTTTTTCCTTGTTCGACCATATAAATATTTCGTGATTTAATAATTAAATATAACTATTTATATATTAATTATTTAACATCGATTCTCATACGTAAAGTGTGCAATCCCGTGGTCTCGAGTTCGATTCTAGTCATACGAATATTAATATTTATCCATAAACTCTAACAATATCGTGGAGTTGTATTTTGACAAACAAAGTTATAAAGTATGTACAAACATTGTTAAAGTTATCATGAGACATTACAGTGGAATTAAAGGCAAAGAAATTGGAAATGAGAAGATAGTTGCCATCCTGGAAATGAAGCATCTAAGTTATAAGAACGTTGACACTCAAGGGTACATATCCGGATTTCAATTTTTACAGGTAAGATCATAAAAAAAATAATGTAGTCTTTGCATGTTCATCTTTTTACCATCTGCCTAGGACCCAAGTTCTAATGTGTTTAACTTGTCCACTTTTCATAGGCATACTACCCAGAGCGATTAGCAAGATTATACATATTAAATATGCCAAGGTTTTTTGTAAGCGCTTGGAAAATGATTTCTTATTTCATTGATAAAGCAACACAAGATAAGGTAAGTTAAGACAGGTTCCCTACCCATCTATGCATAGTTAAAGTTAATCGGTTGATTTGTTTTTCAAGTAAAAAAAGGTTGATTTCATGACCTTTAATCATTGATACAGATTGTGATTGTGACTAATGAGGAAGAAAGAAGACGCTTTATCACAGAAGTTGGCAAAGAAGCGTTGCCAGAAGAATTTGGTGGGGAGGCGAAGCTTGTTGCACTTCAAGATGTCGAAGTTCCTCAACTGAACTGTTGAGTTGCATTTTAAGATGAAGAAGAAAGTGGACAAACATGATAAAGCCTGCTCCGAGAATCAACACGTGTTTGTTCCTTTTGCATTTGACACTTTTGGTTCCTTAGCCCCTGAAGCTGTGCGTTTCTTGGATCGGGTTCGTAAGATTGTTCGCAGTAATATATCGGCCCCGAGTGGTCACGATTATGTTTTCAGTAGAATAGGGTTTGCTATTCAGAAAGGGGTGGCGGCGCAGCTTGTTGCCCGCTTACCTACCACCTTGATGTAAATCCTTTTAGATACGTGCCAATTATAAGGTAAGTTTAATGTTACCATTATTGGTAACAATTGACAGTTTGGTAAAAACTGAATTGTGTACATTGGTTTTAAATTTGATGCATTTTAAGATTGATATTGTGAAATAATGTCACAAGAATTTTCTAAGAAGATATGAGATGCCATCATACAATCGATTTTTTTTTTTTTTTTTTTTTTTTTTTTTTTTTTTTTTTTTTTAACGGCAAATTATATATAAAAAAAACTAGCAAGGAGCTAGATTACAAAGAAATAAGATAAGGATTTTTGAGCCAATCGTTCCAAGCAAACGAGGCTTTACATCTAGACTTACACCAGTAAAAAGAACTAGAGATAACATTGTCAAAAATAACCGCCTTCATGGGAATCTTATCCTCAAAGAGAAGCTTGTTACGATAATTCCACACATACCACCATAACGAGTACCAAATACCCTCGAACATATGTTTGAGCTTAGAATCCATGTGACAAGACACAATCCACCTTTTCCATTCATCATACGAGTTCACCTCTTCAAAGATAATGTTCCACCATCGGGCAATCTTTCTGCCTATCTCTCAAACCATATTACATTTAAAAAACAAATGATCCGAAGTCTCAGCACCGTGATCACATATGGGGCAAGAAATGGATTGAATATCAATACCTCTTTGAGAAATGTTAATCAGAGTAGGAAGGGCATCACTCCTGATCTTCCAAGCAAGAATATTAACTTTAATAGGAACACACTTCACCCACCTAGTTGTATCACTGATTTTTGGGAGACGAACCTAGTCAATTAACTTTCGAGTAGATGCCACCGTAAATTCACCCGAGTTCTCCAAGCTCCACACCCACCTATCATACTTCGGAACAAGATTAGTAGTCCTTACAATCTCCGACAAAATATTGAGCTGCTCCTCCTCAATACCCCCCCCCCCCCTAACAGTACGACGAAAAGAGCACTCCAGATTCAAATCATTCAGATTTGAGCTTACAGTTACTTCCTTCTCAGTCTCTAGCGTATACAGACGAGGCAAAATGTTTTTAAGGATACCACCCTCATACCAGTTATCAAGCCAAAACTTGATCATGTCCCCATTACCCAATCTAAGTTTCAAAAACCCAAAAAAATATCCACCCCTTTTATCTGCAACACCCGAATTTCATTCACAATGGAAAGCCAACATGAACGACCTCCCGTCTTACACTCCGAAAATATATTACCGTTAACTCCATGAATAGCAGTAATAACCTTCGTCCATAGAGACTCTTTCTGAGTTAAAAATTTCCATACCCACTTCAGCATCAAACCTCTATTTAACGCATATAAACTAGACACTCCAAGGCCTCCATGTTTTTTATCTGTCAGAACACTATTCCACTTCACCCACGTAGCCTTATTACTACCAACATCATGACCATTAAAAAACTGTCCACGTATAGATTCCAAAACCTGGAGAACCTTCGATGGGACCCTGAAAATTGACATATGAAATATAGGTATAGACCCTAATACGGACTTCAACAACGTTAGACGGCCTCCGATAGATAAAGTTTTCAGCTTCCACTTAGAAAGTCGACTTTTTACTTTATCAACTATCACCTTCCATTCTTGAACACGTGACATAGCTCCTCCCACTTCAGTACCAAGATAAAGAAAAGGACTATTAAGCACTAGGCATCCCAGCTTAGATGCAGCTTAGTGCACAATCGTGTCATCCACATACAGCCCCATGATCTTACTTTTGCTCATATTGATCTTAAGACCTGAAACATAATGAAAACAATCCAGCACATGCATCAAAATATTAATATTTCCATCACTCCATTGTCCAACGAAAACTGCATCATCCGCATAGAAGAAATGGGATAAACATATCTCCTTATTCAATTGAATACCCTTAAAGAGCCCAGCATCGATAACCCGCTGAAAAGAAAGATGTAAACTCTCCATTATAAGGATAAACAGGAATGGAGATAACGGGTCACCTTGCTTCAAACCTTTAAAAAATTGGAACTCCTTCGTAGGACTTCCATTGACCAAAATGGAACCCCTAGACGATTTAAGACAACACTGAATCCAATTACACCATTTAATACCAAAGCCAAACTTCTTTAAGACATCATCTAAAAAATCCCATCTTACCGAGTCATATGCTTTCTCAAAGTCCACTTTAAAAATTAGAGATTTCTTCTTCTTCTTAGTACACCATTGTAAAACCTCGTTGAGAATAAACGGACCATCCAGAATCTGTCTCCCAGCAATAAACGCAGATTGAACCTCATCCACAATGTCACCCAAAACTGCAACAAGGCGGTTTGCTAAAATTTTCGCAATGATCTTATAAGTACTCCCAATAAGGCTGATAGGTCTAAAGTCCTTAACCAACTTAGCATCCGGGAGCTTCGGAATTAAAGTGATGAAGGAAGAGTTGCAACCGTTGGGAATATCACAATAATTGAAGAAATGAGAAACAGCCGTATACTCGTCTTCCTCAATAATCGGCCAGAATTGACGATAAAATCCAAACGTAAACCCATCTGGCCCTGGGGATTTATCCGTCCCACAATCCCACACAGCTGCCTTTATCTCCTCTTTAGACACCATCCGTTCAATATCATTACTTTGCTCACTCGAGAGAGTTCTCGGATAACACATCTTAATAGTAGCTCTCCGCTCCACCGGTTTCTCGAATCTGGTTTGAAAATGTAGTAAACATTCCTGCTTTACATCCATAGGCTGCTCTTTCCAAACTCCATCAACCATAATTCCCCGAATACTCATTTGATTACGCTTTTTATTGAGGATCCCGTGAAAAAAACTCGAGTTCTCGTCCCCTTCAATGGACCACTTAATTTTAGCCTTTTGAGCCAAATCCATAGCATGCATTTGATCAATATTATGTAAATTATTCAGCACCTCTCCCCGTTTTTGAACAATTGCTTCTGTCCCTGCTCCCTGGTCAATGATCTCATCAACCAGGCGAAGATACTGTAACAATTCGATAATTCAGGTTAATTACTTTTCCCGAAAAATTTACTATTCATTTTTACTATTCATTTCTTTCTGAAATTTTCCCGAAAGTTGATTTTTATTTCATATTCTCGAGTGATAAATCATTTCCATGGCAAATTAAATGTTTGACATTCGTCAGATCATTTTCGTGAAAGTTATTAAGGGATTACACGGAATTACCCGTTTTAGGGTAAAACGTCATTCAGAAATTCCACGCACAACGAAATTTGATCCCGTCAGGTGACCCCACATCAGAAAAATGTTTAACACACTTATGATTTAATTGAGAATAAATCATGACTGAGAAAAATATGACCAGAATAAACCTCGGCCGTGAAAAACTGGAATTTTCAGTTTTACGCGTTTTTACTCAGCCGTAACCCTAGCCTATACCTGCACCGCATTTCTAAGACGATTTGAGTTTTCAACTTATTAGAATAAGTCAACATATTTTTCCCTCCTCCATTGACCAAAAATCATCCCTTGATGTTATAAGTCATTTCGTGATTTTTAGGCTTACGGTTTGATGTCTAAAAGACATTTAATACCAACCGACACTGGACTGAGCCCAGTCTAGACATTATAAGTCATTTTAAATCATTTATAACATATTAGAAAAGTAACATTTTACTTTTCTCAATTTTACGCAATATTCGTACATTTTACGTATTACGCGTTTTAGACCCGTGTTTCCAGTTTTTAGCAGGGTTTACCACCTAAATGGAACCTACCACCCATTTTATATTTTATTATGGGACATATGGACATGTTTAACAATACGTTAAAGTTTCATAATTTTACGACACCCGGTTTTACGTTTTGAGGCCTAATCATTTACGGTTGTCATTTCCCGGAGTCAAAACTCATCCTAATACTTAGGATATTATCAAGCCAAGCCACCTCACCCCCTTATCCCTTGTGAACTGCCATAAGGGGGGGAGTCACACCTTAAGGTGGCTTGATCTTGTGCTAAGTTGTCTTGGATGAGATACATGTGTTAAGCTTGTCATGGAAGCCTTTGACTAGTCCTCTTTTGTAACCTCCTCAAGGCACTATAAAAGCCCCCTCCCCCCCCCCCCCTTGTGTTGCCGTCCATACCACACACCACAACACTCTCTCCATAGCTTATTTCCTTCCAAGTTATAGCAAGGTTCAAGTGATTCTTCAAGATAGAAACCCTAGCTAGATTATCATTCACCAAAACTCTTCCAAACCCTAATATACTTGGTGATTTCTCTTGAGTTTAAATCCACTCAATTCACCTCAACCTTCATCATTCATCTTTCAAGAATACCAAGGGTAGAAAGTTTGCATGAAGTGAAAAGGGTTGAAGCAAGTCTATCAAAGTCCATTTCCTTACTTGTTACTCCTTTCTTTAATTAGAAAGCCAAAAGTTGTAAGCCTAAACCTAACATGCTTCTTGTTAATTTCTCATGTTCATATCATTTACATGTTATTCTTGCTATATTATATCTTGTATGAATGTCCATGGTGTATAAAAATGACTAAAACATGTTGTTGTACTTGATTGTTAAGTTAAGTTACTAAAACAAACAAACTAGTGAATTTCTTGGTATAACCTGATCAAAATGGAAAAATTATGTTATTGGATTATTACATATTACATTAGAGGATTTAACAAGGAAACCATAGCAATTTGAACCATCTAAAAAGAGTAAACGAGTCAAAAGTTTTGGCGATTTGAAGTTACCAAGATTTCCGGCAAAACTGCCTAAAAGTTTCTGTGACAGAACCTAAAACACGCAAAAAGAGGCCTTTCTGGTCCGATTCATGAAAAAGTTAAAACACGAAAGTTGTCCGGAATCACGTTTTCATTCAGGCATGAAGAGGCTCGAGCCTTGAAAACGCCTTCTGAGTGAGATATTTCTCAGTTTCTTAACAGCTATTTACATATATATATAAGTAACTAGATCATGGTTATACTTTATAAGGAACAAGAGTTATTATGACCTATAATCAAGACCACCACCATGGCTAGAGCCAAGGTTGTGTCTCATGACCATGTAACAAGGACCAAAGGTCATGGCTAGGCCATGGCGAAATGACCATACCAACTTACATAGGCGTAAACATGAAACAATGAGTTAGGCGATAACTTGAACAAGCAATTTGGATCTACTTCACTTAAAAAGGAACCATGAGATTTTACCAAGAGAAAATGGTCATACAAGACTATTGAAACTACCCCTAATAACAATCTTCATGTACTAATAAACTTTCCTAAGTTTATCCAAATATCGGACATGTAACTTTTCGGATAAAAACTTATATCTATATATTTTATCAACTACTACAATAGTAGGGAGCCTCATGTGAGGAGTTCATTATGTAAGCCGTCGAGATGAGTTGTGGATTTACGAGTTAAAGTGTCCTGGCTCCTCGAACGCTTACTAACATGACTTCTGAATTATGTCGGCCTGAACGGTAGTAAACGATATACCAAAACATACATGTTCATGAATCTTTTCTTTCAAGGACTTACAATATACACCATACCACATCATGGACTAAATGCAAGATATTTATATAGGCACTCATTCATATTCTTTACTCCGATCCTAAGTCGCAACATTCTATTCTAGGTTGCTCGTAGAAACCTACACGATCCAATCATCACCTTCATTACTTGCTATCCTACTTAAGGTGAGTTCATAGCCCCACTTTACATTACTTCAATGTTTTACAAACCCTTGGGGGGAATACATGCTACTTTTAAACCGAACACAATGCTTTGAAACTGTATGCTGCCTGATTGTTTTATTATTACTAAGTACCTACCTTGCCAATCCTAGGCCCCTATCATGAACCATTTAATCACTAGAATTAGTGAGCGCGAGTATTGTGAATAGGCCTATTGGGATTGACGAATCCCATTTGTTTGAGCAAATTAGTTCAAACGAATGCACTATATTTGAACATTAAGTATGACGGCAAAGTACTTACCGGGGCAACATAACCGCCGATTGATATTGGTACCCGTTAACGTATTGGTTGCATGAGCTTAGTATATAATAATAACTGTTTTGTTTTCTAACATAAGTATGAGTCTAATTAACTCATTACTACAAACATATTGTGTTCAACCGTTAAACAAACTCTATGAATTTCACTCAACCTTTGTGTTGACCTCTTAAGCATGTATTTCAGGTCCATGATAATCAAGAATGGAGCGGAAGGGCACGTACCGAAGGAAGAAGGCTATAAACTATTATGTCATTCGATAAAAACATCATAGACTTTATATTGATGTGTTTTGAAACAATGGAACCTTTTGGGACCTTACTATGTAAACTCTGATATATTTGAATAAATATGAATGACAACTCTTTTTAATACGATTCGTTTAGAGATCGTTTTCTATTATTATGACTGTTGTGCCGTCGAGTAACACCCAAGTTGAATTCCGCTGCATCATGAATTGGGGGTGTTACAGATTGGTACCAGAGCCATGGTTATAGAGAAACGGGTCTAAGTGAGACCTAAACTATAACTACAATAACAAGCAAAAACATTTTGATAGCCTTCCGCTCTTCGTGCCTTCCATCCTCCAGAAGATTATAGACTTATTACACATGTTATGCTACATGAACATATTTGTATATTGTCATATGCACATTTCCTTAGTTTGAGCATTTTCCATAAACATTTGATTTATTTTGACATCGAAATACTAATTGTAGACATCATGTCCGCACCTCCATCTCCCGATCATCTTCCTGCTATGCCCGAGTATTTACCAATTCTTCCCGGACCCGATGATCCTTACTTTGAACCAATTGACTACGACGACGAGGAAGAGCCTTATGAGGATCTAGATGTAGATTCGGACGAAGATCCTGAAATGGATATGGACATAAACATCGATGATTACGAAGAGGATCCTGAAATGGATGTTGACATCGAAGGCATCGATGACATTGAGGAAGCGGAGGAACAAATAATAGTGCCACATCTATCACCATTGACATCTCCACCTCCGGTTTCACCAATTTCATCTGAATCTAACCGTACCACTCCAGCTCAAGTTCCGAAATCTACTTACCAAACCGGCGGAACATCTACATCTACACATATGTTCGTGAACTCAGCTCAATACGAAATCTACTCTTTGAAACAAGCCCTCAACCTGACCCAACTCAAAGTTCAAAGTATGGCAAGTCAAATGCACGACTGTATATCCAAGGTAAATTCTGCCAGAATGGACGCCATGAATGCTCGAGATGACCTATATTGGTTTAAGCTTGACATGAGCTATGTCAAGAGGGACTTGACTCATCTTGGGGAAATAGTCTTAAATCCTCTAACCGGCCTGGATAACGTCAAGGATAGACTTACTTTGGTTGAGAAGGCCCAAGAACAGGATGCGGTACAAATTCACAAACTACTTAACCGCCTAAATACCGCCGAAATCCGGTTAGATGTTGCAAACTTTGACAGGTATCAACTTAAGAATGATTTGTGTGGAATGCAAACTCAAATGAGTTCCATACAACAAAGGCTATACCATAAGGATGTCAAAGAATATCGTCCGAATGAAAGTGTAGATGTGTTAGCAACACGCGGAATTAATAATCCGTCCGGACTACGACAACCTCCCAACCGACGTTAGACTAGTGTTATAGTACTAGTTATCTTTAGTACAACGTTGTAATTACTAACTGAAAGTATCAGTTAGTAAGTTTTGAATGAACTTGTAATAAGTTCGATTTTGTAATCAACGTTATATGAATAAAACTCTTGTTTTATATACTATCATGTGTTATGTTTTTAAGTTTCAACATTATTACCCCATCGTTCTTATCAAAAATTGTGCTCATCTCACAACTCTCTAATTACAACGTATCTTTTGAACAATAGAATCATGGCGCCAAAGAAAAAGACACCACCAACGATGACGCAAGCTGCCATCCGCAAACTGGTAAAGGACAGTGTCAATGCAGCACTCGTCACGGAACATGCAGCCGTAGCTGCAGCAGCTACCGAAGCCGACACAGCTACTGGTGTTGCTGATGCTGCAGCAGCCGCTGATGCTGCAGCAGCTGCTGATGCTGCAGCAGCCGCGGAAGCCGCCATTGCTGCGGAAGCTGCTATAGCTGCAGAGACTGCCAGGATTGCCAGTCTTAACCTTGGAGGACCAAATTCAACTACCCCTCCGGTAACCAATGTTGCTACTGTACCAAAGGGTTGCTCGTTCATTTCCTACTTGAAATGTGAACCCATCAAATTCAAGGGTACTGAAGGAGCTGTGGGTCTGACCCGCTGGTTTGAAAAGGCGGAGTCAGTATTCTTGGTTAGTAAGTGTACTGAGGGTGACAAAGTTCAGTATGCCACGAGTACTCTGTTGAATGAGGCATTGTCTTGGTGGAACTCAATTGCTCAACCCATGGGCATTGAGAATGCCTATAAGATTACTTGGGCTAACTTGAAACAAATGATGATCAAGGAATATTGTCCTCGCAGTGAGATGCAAAAGTTGGAAGTTGAATTCTGGGATCATACGGTTAGGGGTAATGATATCATAACCTACAACCGTCAATTCCAGGAGTTGAGGATACTTTGTCCAACAATGGTTTCCACAAAGGAAAAATTATTGGAAAGGTATATCTGGGGACTTCCATCTAGCATAAAGGGGAATGTGACTTCGGCAAATCCCAAAGAACTTGATGAAGCTATGCGGATGTCCCGCAGTCTCATGGATCAAGTGGTACGTATGACGGAAACCCGAAAGCAAAACAACACCAACAACACCAACAATGCTAACAACAGCAATACCAATAATCCCAACAACTCCAACTACCGTAACAACAACAACAACAAGAACAACAACAACAAGCGACCATGGGATGGTAACCGTGGGAGTAACAACAACAACAACAACAACCAAACCCGAAACAACAACCATCACAATCAACAGAACAAGAGACAAGAAGCCGCGACGGCTTATGTTGCTGCACCAGCTGGTGGTAAGTACGTTGGTAATCTACCACAATGTACCAAGTGCAATTACCATCATGAAGGTCCTTGCCCGGCCAAATGCAACAAGTGTCAGAAGCCCGGACATCTTGCCAAAGATTGTAGGGGCAAGGGTATAGCTACTGGGGCTAACACACAGCCCATAGTTACATGTTTTGGGTGTGGTGAAAGGGGACACTTCAAAAACAATTGTCCTCGAAACCAAGGACCCCAAGGCGGAGGTGCTCGTGGTAGGGCCTATGTCATGGGAAATGAAGAACCACACCAAGACCCGAACGTGGTTACCGGTACGTTCTTACTCAATAACATTCCTGTTAAAGTATTATTCGATTCTGGTGCTGATATGAGCTTTATATCTACTAGAATTGCGCCTTTACTTGATATTCCATCAATTACTTTAACCACTAGTTATAGTATTGAACTTGCTACCGGTGACTTAGTAAATACCAATACCGTAATTCCAAACTGTACCCTTAATCTCTTAGACCACCCCTTTAACATCAATCTTATGCCAATCGAACTCGGAAGTTTTGATGTTGTTATTGGCATGGATTGGTTGTCTAAACATCAAGCTAACATTATTTATGGTGAAAGAGTTGTGCACATTCCATGTGACAATGAAACTTTGATCATTCGTGGTGATCAAAGTGGAACTCAAATAAACATCATCTCATGTATCAAAACCATGAAGTACATTGAGAAAGGATGTTATGCTTTCTTAGCTCACGTAACCGAAAAGGAATCCGATGAAAAACGTCTCGAAGATGTTCCTATTGCCCGTGAGTTTCCTGAAGTCTTTCCGGAAGATTTACCTGGATTACCACCAAATTGTCAAATAGAGTTCAGAATTGATTTAATACCAGGAGCGGCGCTAGTTGCCCGCGCACCATACCGGCTAGCACCTTCAGAGATGCAAGAGCTATCAAATCAATTACAAGAACTTTCGGACAAGGGATTTATTCGACCCAGTTCCTCACCTTGGGGAGCTCCAGTTTTATTCGTGAAAAAGAAAGACGGGTCATTACGAATGTGTATTGACTATCGTGAACTAAACAAGTTAACCATAAAGAACCGATACCCACTACCAAGAATTGATGATTTATTCGATCAATTGCAAGGTTCAACCTATTACTCAAAAATTGACCTACGATCAGGTTACCACCAAGTTAGAGTTCGTGATGAAGACATTCCAAAAACAGCCTTTAGGACACGATATGGTCACCACGAATTCCAAGTGATGCCATTTGGGTTAACAAATGCACCGGCAGCATTCATGGATCTCATGAATCGGGTGTGTAAACCATATTTGGACAAATTCGTGATCGTATTCATAGACGACATTCTCATATATTCCAAAAACGAAGAAGAACACAAAGAACACCTGAGAACAATTTTAGGACTACTCAAGGAAGAGAAATTGTATGCAAAGTTTTCCAAATGTGAATTTTGGATTCAATCCGTACAATTCCTTGGGCATGTGATTGACAAGACCGGTTTACGTGTCGATCCCGCTAAAATTGAAGCTATCAAAAACTGGCCAACACCTACCACACCTACAGAAATTCGGCAATTTCTGGGTTTAGCCGGGTATTACCGAAGGTTTATTGAAGGATTTTCCTCAATAGCAAAGTCTTTGACTAAGCTAACTCAGAAAGACAAGAAATACGTGTGGGATGAAAACGAAGAAAAAGCTTTCCAAACCCTCAAACAGAAACTTTGTAGTGCTCCTATCCTAGCATTGCCAGATGGGATAGAAGATTTTGTAGTCTATTGTGATGCATCGCACCAAGGGTTAGGTGCCGTGTTGATGCAACGCGATAAGGTCATGGCTTATGCATCAAGACAACTCAAGGTTCATGAGGAAAATTACACTACTCATGACTTAGAGTTAGGAGCTGTGGTCTTTGCACTAAAAATCTGGAGACACTATCTATACGGTACTAGATGTACTGTGTACACCGATCATAAAAGTCTACAACACATTTTGGACCAAAAAGAACTAAACATGAGACAACGTCGTTGGTTGGAATTACTAAGTGATTATGACTGCGACATTCGTTATCACCCAGGAAAGGCAAACGTAGTAGCCGACGCCCTGAGCCGAAAGGAACGGGTTAAACCACTACGAGTCCGAGCCTTAGTTTTAACCATAAATTCCAACTTTCCTACCCAAATTCTTCACGCTCAAGCTGAGGCGGTGAAACAAGAAGACATCCAAAAGGAAAGGTTGGATGGCATGATACAAAAGAAATTCGAAACCCGTTCAGATGGAACTCTATGCTTCCAAGGTCGAAGTTGGTTACCACTTTATGGTGGCCTACGAGACTTGATCATGCATGAATCACACAAGTCTAAATACTCCATACATCCAGGATCTGATAAAATGTATCATGATCTTAAGTTACTCTATTGGTGGCCGAACATGAAAGCCGACATTGCAACATACGTTAGCAAATGTCTTACCTGCTCCAAAGTAAAAGCCGAACACCAAAAACCATCCGGTCCATTGCAACAACCAGAAATTCCTACTTGGAAATGGGAAAGAATTACTATGGACTTCATTACCAAGCTCCCAAAGACATCAAGCGGTTATGACTCCATCTGGGTCATAGTTGATCGTCTCACAAAATCCGCACACTTTATACCAATCAAAGAGACTTACAAAATGGAACAACTAACCCGACTATACGTCAAAGAAATAGTCTCAAGACATGGTGCACCAATATCCATCATATCCGACAGAGATGGTAGATTTACTTCCAATTTCTGGCAGTCACTCCAAGACGCCTTTGGAACAAATCTATACATGAGTACAGCGTACCACCCTCAGACCGATGGTCAGAGTGAACGAACCATTCAAACACTTGAAGACATGCTTCGAGCTTGTATAATAGACTTTGGAAAGGGTTGGGATACTCATTTACCATTAGTCGAATTTTCCTACAACAACAGCTATCATACAAGTATTCAAGCAGCTCCATTTGAAGCACTTTATGGTCGAAAGTGTCGTTCACCTGCTTCTTGGGCTGAAGTGGGAGAAGTTCAACTCACTGGACCAGAACTCATCCGTGAAACAACGGATAAGATTGTACAAATCAAAAATCGGCTACAAGCCGCAAGAGATCGACAGAAAAGTTATGCCGACACACGACGCAGACCCCTAGAATTCCAAGTCGGAGATAGGGTTATGCTAAAGGTATCGCCTTGGAAAGGTTTGATACGATTCGGTAAACGAGGAAAACTGAACCCAAGATACATCGGACCATTCAAAATCCTAGCCAGGGTTGGCCCTGTGGCGTACAGACTTGAGCTTCCATCAGAACTCAGTATTGTACACCCCACTTTCCATGTATCTAACCTAAAGAAATGCTTATCAGATGAATCACTCGTGATTCCACTCGATAAAATTCAACTCAATGACGATCTTCAATTTATTGAGGAACCCGTAGAAATCATGGACCGAGAGGTCAAACAACTCAAGCAAAGCCGTATTTCAATTGTCAAAGTTCGTTGGAACTCACGACGTGGTCCTGAATACACATGGGAACGAGAGGACCAGATACGAAAGAAATACCCACATCTTTTTACCAACGAAGCTCCTACTCCCAACGCAAATTGATCTCCGGGATGGAGCTCTCATATGGGGTGGAGACTATAACAATTCGCAAATTCAGGTTAATTACTTTTCCCGGAAAATTTACTATTCATTTCTTTCTGAAATTTTCCCGAAAGTTGATTTTTATTTCATATTCTCGAGTGATAAATCATTTCCATGGCAAATTAAATGTTTGACATTCGTCAGATCATTTTCGTGAAAGTTATTAAGGGATTACACGGAATTACCCGTTTTAGGGTAAAACGTCATTCAGAAATTCCACGCACAACGAAATTTGATCCCGTCAGGTGACCCCACATCAGAAAAATGTTTAACACACTTATGATTTAATTGAGAATAAATCATGACTGAGAAAAATATGACCAGAAAAAACCTCGGCCGTGAAAAACTGGAATTTTCAGTTTTACGCGTTTTTACTCAGCCGTAACCCTAGCCTATACCTGCACTGCATTTCTAAGACGATTTGAGTTTTCAACTTATTAGAATAAGTCAACATATTTTTCCCTCCTCCATTGACCAAAAATCATCCCTTGATGTTATAAGTCATTTCGTGATTTTTAGGCTTACGGTTTGATGTCTAAAAGACATTTAATACCAACCGACACTGGACTGAGCCCAGTCTAGACATTATAAGTCATTTTAAATCATTTATAACATATTAGAAAAGTAACATTTTACTTTTCTCAATTTTACGCAATATTCGTACATTTTACGTATTACGCGTTTTAGACCCGTGTTTCCAGTTTTTAGCAGGGTTTACCACCTAAATGGAACCTACCACCCATTTTATATTTTATTATGGGACATATGGACATGTTTAACAATACTTTAAAGTTTCATAATTTTACGACACCCGGTTTTACGTTTTGAGGCCTAATCATTTACGGTTGTCATTTCCCGGAGTCAAAACTCATCCTAATACTTAGGATATTATCAAGCCAAGCCACCTCACCCCCTTATCCCTTGTGAACCACCATAAGGGGAGGGAGTCACACCTTAAGGTGGCTTGATCTTGTGCTAAGTTGTCTTGGATGAGATACATGTGTTAAGCTTGTCATGGAAGCCTTTGACTAGTCCTCTTTTGTAACCTCCTCAAGGCACTATAAAAGCCCCCTCCCCCCCCCCCCCCCTTGTGTTGCCGTCCATACCACACACCACAACACTCTCTCCATAGCTTATTTCCTTCCAAGTTATAGCAAGGTTCAAGTGATTCTTCAAGATAGAAACCCTAGCTAGATTATCATTCACCAAAACTCTTCCAAACCCTAATATACTTGGTGATTTCTCTTGAGTTTAAATCCACTCAATTCACCTCAACCTTCATCATTCATCTTTCAAGAATACCAAGGGTAGAAAGTTTGCATGAAGTGAAAAGGGTTGAAGCAAGTCTATCAAAGTCCATTTCCTTACTTGTTACTCCTTTCTTTAATTAGAAAGCCAAAAGTTGTAAGCCTAAACCTAACATGCTTCTTGTTAATTTCTCATGTTCATATCATTTACATGTTATTCTTGCTATATTATATCTTGTATGAATGTCCATGGTGTATAAAAATGACTAAAACATGTTGTTGTACTTGATTGTTAAGTTAAGTTACTAAAACAAACAAACTAGTGAATTTCTTGGTATAACCTGATCAAAATGGAAAAATTATGTTATTGGATTATTACATATTACATTAGAGGACTTAACAAGGAAACCATAGCAATTTGAACCATCTAAAAAGAGTAAACGAGTCAAAAGTTTTGGCGATTTGAAGTTACCAAGATTTCCGGCAAAACTGCCTAAAAGTTTCTGTGACAGAACCTAAAACACGCAAAAATAGGCCTTTCTGGTCCGATTCATGAAAAAGTTAAAACACGAAAGTTGTCCGGAATCACGTTTTCATTCAGGTACAAAGAGGCTCGAGCCTTGAAAACGCCTTCTGAGTGAGATATTTCTCAGTTTCTTAACAGCTATTTACATATATATAAGTAACTAGATCATGGTTATACTTTATAAGGAACAAGAGTTATTATGACCTATAATCAAGACCACCACCATGGCTAGAGCCAAGGTTGTGTCTCATGACCATGTAACAAGGACCAAAGGTCATGGCTAGGCCATGGTGAAATGACCATACCAACTTACATAGGCGTAAACATGAAACAATGAGTTAGGCGATAACTTGAACAAGCAATTTGGATCTACTTCACTTAAAAAGGAACCATGAGATTTTACCAAGAGAAAATTGTCATACAAGACTGATAAGATCGTTTAAAGCTCGAGGTTGGATAAACCTCATCTAGGGATTGCACAATAACAAAGATAAAGAACATGTACGCAGCGGAATAAACAAAACATCTTTATTATTGCTAACAAGGTTTCTCGTCATCATCTCTACTCTAACATACACCAAAGCCCCAATTTTACATGATCAAGTGTAGCACGGTTACATCCTAACAGCTATCTAAGATAGTTGAGGCTTAACACAATCTACCCTAGGTGTTTCCCATAAAACACCTGTACACTAGTCTAGGCGTTTTTCCAGCCCTAGACTTACACACACGTTTTTCTAATTTTACATTGTGGAAGACTTGTAAAACATATTCCCTGTATCTCTTTATATAATAGAGATACTAGGGTTACAAGGAATAAACTAGAATAATAAAAGATATGCTGTAATCTTTTTCTTTCTTTGCAAGTTTCTTCCTTTGTCTCCATAAGTCCTTCATCTTTCATATTTGTCAATATCAACTCAAAATATAATTCCTAACAATCTTCCCCTAGTTGATATGACAAAACCAAGTATATGAAAGATGTCGTCTTCCCCTCAAACCATGCATATCATCAAGGATCTTCAAGCTGCAATCTTCAAAGTATTCTTCTTCCCCTTTTTGTCATCATCAAATAGGGGACAAATGTAAGCAACCTTGATCTTCACAACCACGAATCAATATTACACATCCAATCTATCTTTCTAATGTTTCTAAGTCGCCCACCATTAAGTTTTCCGCATCTAAAAATGGACTTGAAACAGTAGAAATCAAAACTAGAAGTAGTAATAATAACCAGCAGTAGTAAAAACCTTCACCTCGATGTAGCACATAAATGGTTAAACATTTGAACACTAAAGCTTCCCCTGAAACCCATATGTTAACCATTTGTTGAATCTTCAATTCTGTAGGCTCTTATGTAATGATTACTAATGAAGAAAACTAAGTATAACCAACTTGATGCTGAAGTAGAACCACCCAAACTTGTGTCTTATATCTTGTACTAAAATTGACTTCGAACGTATACCTAACGTATAGGGAGATCGCAACCTCTTGACAAAAAATCACTGAGCACAATAACATAACTCCTTCAAGTGTTTTGCCAATTCGTAGTCACCTGAACGAACAAACAAGTTATCTTCAAAGTGCCATACTCACTTTGAGATATGATAAGAACACGCATCCAAGAATCTCCACTTCAACTTCAAATAGGTGATAAAAACCTTTCTTTGTAATCAATTAAATCAATAAAAACGAGCCTTTGAATCTGTTAAAAACCAATAAATCAAAACTCCAAAAATCTTTCTTGTGTGTGTGTTTCTTCTCCTGTGTGTGTGTTGGAACCAACTGTTCCAAAATAATATATACTTCCCCTCACTGCTTGTAACTCATGATTGCCAATGAAATAATCAAAGTATCCACGTGAAATATAGCAACATGACTAAGTACCAACCACATGCCCTTTAAGAAATATGAACAGCAGCGGAAACAATTAAGGCATCAGTGGTAACTTGTATAAGCAGTGGAAAAATAATTAAGCTTGCAGTGGTAACTATCAACTTGCAGTGGAAACGAATACACTTGCAGTGGAAACGAATACACTTGCAGTGGTAACTGATAAGCGTGCAGTGGTAAAAGTTAGCCTTGCAGTGGAAACGTGATTGCGAGCAGTGGTAACTTTGTCTTGTACGATCAGTAACCATACCAGCACCAAGCCACCAGTAACCCTAGTCACCCTCATTCGCTGCTCCAATAAATCACAAAAACCACCAAGCAGCTATCACCACGTATTCCTACTAGGGTTCATCATCAATCCTAGAATTCACTCACCAAGACTAGTAAGAACAAATAGATCAAACCCTTTACTTATCAGAGCGTAGCCACACTCTTCTTGACCAACAACCCTAGTTGTTATGTTCTATCATTGTACCAGCTAGGGTTTTCGTGCAACCCTCATCAGATCCCTATAAGCATTCATTCCTGTTTTATTTAAAATTAGGGTTTGAGAAAACCCTAATTGCCACGAATTGAACATTGTACCAAAAACAGAAAACTTCGACCACATATCATAAAGACGACACTTTTTAGCCTTTAGTGACACTTTTTAGAGTCACTAAAAACCCTAAAAATTCGAAATAATATACCTCCCTGCAGCAGTTTTCAAGAATTTTTATCTTTTTATCGGAAGCTCGGATTGAAGATCCCTCCGGTGAAACTCTTCTTTGACATGTAGAGAAGATCCAATAAAAATTTCAGCCCGATCCAACGGTTAACGAAGGAGATATCGCCTTTTGAAAACTGACCTGCAGAAAGTTGCGAAAATTGAAGCAGATTCGAATTTTTTTCTTCTTTTCGACAAACCAAACCTTGTTTAATCCCACGATCACGAGCCCCATGGCTCTGATACCAATTGATAAGATCGTTTAAAGCTCGAGGATGGATAAACCTCATCTAGGGATTGCACAATAACAAAGATAAAGAACATGTACGCAGCGGAATAAACAAAACATCTTTATTATTGCTAACAAGGTTTCTCGTCATCATCTCTACTCTAACATACACCAAAGCCCCAATGCTACATGATCAAGTGTAGCACGGTTACATCCTAACAGCTATCTAAGATAGTTGAGGCTTAACACAATCTACCCTAGGTGTTTCCCATAAAACACCTGTACACTAGTCTAGGCGTTTTTCCAGCCCTAGACTTACACACACGTTTTTTTGATTTTACATTGTGGAAGACTTGTAAAACATATTCCCTGTATCTCTTTATATAATAGAGATACTAGGGTTACAAGGAATAAACTAGAATAATAAAAGATATGCTGTAATCTTTTTCTTTCTTTGCAAGTTTCTTCCTTTGTCTCCATAAGTCCTTCATCTTTCATATTTGTCAATATCAACTCAAAATATAATTCCTAACAAAGACTATTGAAACTACCCCTAATAACAATCTTCATGTACTAATAAACTTTCCTAAGTTTATCCAAATATCGGACATGTAACTTTTCGGATAAAAACTTATATCTATATATTTTATCAACTACTACAATAGTAGGGAGCCTCATGTGAGGAGTTCATTATGTGAGCCGTCGAGATGAGTTGTGGATTTACGAGTTAAAGTGTCCTGGCTCCTCGAACGCTTACTAACATGACTTCTGAATTATGTCGGTCTGAACGGTAGTAAACGATATACCAAAACATACATGTTCATGAATCTTTTCTTTCAAGGACTTACAATATACACCATACCACATCATGGACTAAATGCAAGATATTTATATAGGCACTCATTCATATTCTTTACTCCGATCTTAAGTCGCAACATTCTATTCTAGGTTGCTCGTAGAAACCTACACGATCCAATCATCACCTTCATTACTTGCTATCCTACTTAAGGTGAGTTCATAGCCCCACTTTACATTACTTCAATGTTTTACAAACCCTTGGGGGGAATACATGCTACTTTTAAACCGAACACAATGCTTTGAAACTGTATGCTGCCTGATTGTTTTATTATTACTAAGTACCTACCTTGCCAATCCTAGGCCCCTATCATGAACCATTTAATCACTAGAATTAGTGAGCGCGAGTATTGTGAATAGGCCTATTGGGATTGACGAATCCCATTTGTTTGAGCAGATTAGTTCAAACGAATGCACTATATTTGAACATTAAGTATGACGGCAAAGTACTTACCGGGGCAACATAACCGCCGATTGATATTGGTACCCGTTAACGTATTGGTTGCATGAGCTTAGTATATAATAATAACTGTTTTGTTTTCTAACATAAGTATGAGTCTAATTAACTCATTACTACCAACATATTGTGTTCAACCGTTAAACAAACTCTATGAATTTCACTCAACCTTTGTGTTGACCTCTTAAGCATGTATTTCAGGTCCATGATAATCAAGAATGGAGCGGAAGGGCACGTACCGAAGGAAGAAGGCTATAAACTATTATGTCATTCGATAAAAACATCATAGACTTTATATTGATGTGTTTTGAAACAATGGAACCTTTTGGGACCTTACTATGTAAACTCTGATATATTTGAATAAATATGAATGATAACTCTTTTTAATACGATTCGTTTAGAGATCGTTTTCTATTATTATCAATGTTATAAATGGCGTGAGGCGTGGCGTGGCGGCAAGGCCACGCCTCAAGCCTTACGCGCCATGGCGAAGCCATGGCGTTTTTTGCGGCGCGACTAAGGCGGCGAAAAAATATTTATATATTTATCATTTATGTTATAATATCATATTTCATATACATTTGGACTACTATATTAGACATTTAACTACTACTTATTATATAATTATCAGACTCAAATAACAAATAGCCCAAATTTCAAATGATCGTTCAAATAGTTATTAAAATAATAATAATAATTAAAAAAAAAAACAAAAAAAACAAAACTGTTTCAAAAAGGCGCGCCACGCCTTACCAAAAGGCGCGCCTTTTCACGCCTTGTCACGCCTTTTCCCACGCCACGCCTAGAGCTACCGCCATGGTCTATTTCGTGGCGGCGAGGCCACGCCTCGCGCCTTGGCGACGCCTTGGCGGCGCCTTGGCGCGCCTTTTAGAACACTGATTATTATGACTGTTGTGCCGTCGAGTAACACCCAAGTTGAATTCCGCTGCATCATGAATTGGGGGTGTTACAGATCCTCCTTCAGCTTGTCGGACATAACCTTCCTTTCACATCTTTTATCATTAACCCATTTACGAATATTTATTTTGAGGAATTTCAGCTTACCCGCCATATTGCGCATCCCATTCCGCGAGTCTACTGGCGCACAGTTCCACATATCTGAAACAAAAGACCTGAAACCATCTATCTCAAACCAATGGTGAAAGAATCGAAACGGAATTGGACCAAAATCAAAAGCCTTCTCATGTAACAAAATAGGTCTGTGATCAGATAAATATCTATCCAGTGTTATAGCGCTGATATGAGGACACGTACTAAACAAGTTATTCGAAACAAAGAATCTATCCAATTTACTCATTTTAGTCGCAGATCTATGACACCAAGTAAAAGCACTACCACCAAGCGGAATCTCCTCTAAACCCGCGTTAGAAATAAAAGCATTAAAGTCATCCGCACCATGCACGTTAAAATTCGACCCAAACCTATCAGATTTATATCGAACCTCATTAAAATCGCCCATGATCACCACCTCTCCATGCCACTGATTGACAACGTGTACCAAGTAATCCCACAACATACGTTTATCTCTCGAGTCATGCGGGGATACACCACAATAATAAGAAGATCAATACCATTCTTTATCCAAACACCTCTAGTAATAACAAAATAATCAGATATAGTATGGTTTATTTTCCGAAATGCATTCGGATCCCAGACACATAGAATACCACCCGAATTGCCTACTGAATCACTATGAAAGAACTCAAAGGCCAAATTACCCCAATCGATTAATTATTCTTCAATCTTAAACGATCATTGTGTTTCTGACTGTCAAGATTCATTACTTTTTCGTACACCGTCAAAATATTGTCGATCACAACTTTGAGTTTCTATTTAATGGGGCCTTAAATCAACCTTTTAGATATGAGTCATAACTAAAATTGACCAGGTGCACAAGTTATTTTAACTGCAGTATAAGAAAAAAATAAAATAAAAATACGATTTTTGGTTAAAATATTTGAGTTTAGTGAAAACTAATGTCACTTTTAATCTATTGTAGACTAACTAAGCAATAACTCGAAATATAATGCATCGGGACCAGGTGCAGTTTAGAAATTCAGTGTTTTTTTTAAGAAAATTACCATTGCAAACCAAAACTTCATCGGGTCTCGTGACACCGCAGACCCTATAGTTCCGGCCCTATTTGCACGTGAATATGTGATTGTGTTCTTCTGGTCAGTTTTAGTATCAGATTTTAGATTAATTAAAAAGCTTTATACAACACCTTTACAATTTTACTAACGGTGCATTGCCCGAAATTTCATAAATATTCAAGGAAAGCATATTTTTGGAATATGCTTTTTGCACAAAATTTGTCCTATCTAACTTATCGCAAAAAATAATGTACAGATAACATTAGTAGCCATGTTTGAATTTTATTTTTTCATTTGTTGCATTCTTCTAAAATGGCATTGAATATTTTGTCCCTCTAATTTATTGCCATTATTTTACCCCATAAATTACCATGTACCATGCAATCCTATTCCTGCCACCATCAACCATCGTACACTTGGAATATATGGAAGGAGATTGTCTCAAGTTGTAAAAACAACTTGAGTCAAATTGAAGAAATGTGAGCTATTAGATTTGATCTAATAACTCAAATCAAAAGAGATTTGAGTCATTGGATAAATCTAATAGCTTACAAACGTCCAACTTGACTCAAGTTGTTTTTTCAACTTGAGACAATCTTTTCCCGAAATATATATAAGCCACCAGTTAGTCATGTTTATTAAACCTAACTGTGGACATATTACATCATGAGGAATGCTACTTCCACTCATAAATTCCACAAAAATCATCCACACGCTGAGGTGTCATCCACTAATTGGTGGTATGAGAGAGAATAAAGAGAAATTGTAATAATCTCCACCAATCAGTGGGTAACACCTCAGCGTGCAGGTGATTTGTGTAGAATTTGTGAGTGGATGTAACATTCCTCTTACACCACATAGTAAGTATAGAACTGCAATGTTGATAAGTGCTCTAGACCACTCTCTACACACCACGTGCACACATTTATACTCGCAAAAGAAACTAAAACGGTTGAGCTTTATTAATCCTTTCATGTTCCTATGAATATGATAGCCGGCAAATGAATTTGATGGCTCTGGGCGAAAATTAAAAAGAGACCCATCAAAATTTAAAAGTGTACATAATAGGTGTTCATTTATAACAATTTTTTATAATGATACCCTTTAATGACGTTTTATTTATTGTGGCAAGATAAGTTCTAACTAATGTGATTTATAAAGAAGAGGCAGTCGTATATATAGCATAAGTGCACAAAGTGAGGCCCCTTATATTGTGAGGCCCTGTGCAACCACACCACTTGCACACCCTCTTCGCCGCCACTGGATAGAATTGAATATGTTAGTAAAAATTGTGAAAGTATAAGATACGCAATATATTTATTCCAAACAGACTATCTACGTAACAAACTTTGGAAATTATTAGTATACGCAAAATACTTTCAGATTATGAACAACATACGTAAGATTACCGGGAAATAGCAAGTTACCCGGTTACCAACTTTGAAAAGTTACACTAATAATACATGTGGCTTGTGTTGACTTTCATTGGTCATTTTTTTTCCTTCACTTAGAAAAGTTATAGTAATGGTCCTTATGGTTTACGTTGACTTTCACTTTTAATCCATTGTCTTTTTTTTTCCATTTATAACTCTATTTTTTTTTATTTATTTATTATTTTTTTTTACTTTTTTTCATTTATTCATACAACTATTTATTTTTATTTTTTTCTCTTTTTTGTTCCAAATTTCAAACCAATGTACATAATATTATCGGTATGTGACATGTTTAATCGGTTACCACTTAAAAAAGTTATAATAACGGCAATTTTTATAGTTATTATACGTATATTTTAAAGTGATAATTTTGTTTCTTTACTTTTACACTTATTATACATATATTTTAACGCAGTTTTTAGGAAAAAAAAAATCTTTTTATTTTTTCATTTATTCATCATTGTTCATACAAGGTTGTTTTTTTTTTTTTTTTTTTTTTTTTTTTTTTTTTTTTTTTTTTTAAGTGATAATTTTGTTTCTTCATTTGTACACTTATTATACTTATACTTAACGTAGCGTTTAGACAAAATTCTTTTTAAGAAATATAAGTCACATGAGGGGTGTAAAGTATAAGTATAAGAATAACGCAACTTTTTGCTAAAAGATTTTTTTTTTTTTTTTTTTTTTTTTTTGATGAAGTTGTGTTAGAGTATAAGTATAATAAGTGTAAAAAAAAATTAGTGTCAATTTTCTGAGTGGTAAAAAACTTGGTGTATGAATAAATGAATAAAAAAAAAAGTGTGATAAGTTTAAGAAAATAGTGTGTGAACAAGTGTAAAGAAAATGTAATAAGTATAAAAAAAATAATAAAAATAAATAGTGTATGAATACATGAAAAAAAAAAAATCAAGGGACTAAAGACGAAAATCAACGCAAACTACAAGGACTGTTACTTTAAGATAACCGGTCAAACATGTTATATACCGATCATATTACCTACATTGGTTAAAATTTGGAAGAAAAAAAAAGTTGTATGAATAAATGAAAAAAGTTAACGCAAATCATATGGACAATTACTGTAATTTATGTTGTTAGATGATACTTATGTTGATGTCGTATCTTTTTGTAAGATGATACTTATGTTGATGTCGTATCTGTTTTCGCGTGACACTTGATCACAAATAAATTAAATTGCAGGATATCAGTGCCGCAACATGCGGTTACCCGGCTAGTATATATAAAAATTGTATAAATCACTTAAAAGCTAAAAAACTTGACAATAACTCGAGTTAAGCCTATATAAGCTCGAGCTCGACTTGTTAAATATTCCGAGCTCATTTTCAAAACTCGCTAGAGTCGAGTTCGAGCTTGAGTTACTTGACAAACGCTCTTGTGAATCACTTACATACAAAACTCATAACAATAGTACACCTACTTTTAAGAAAAAAGAATTTTATGAGGAAATTTTCAAATTTTGCCCATCAAATTAGAGAGCACAATCACATGCCCTAACGTGCACTTGTTGGAAGGCCCGTTTAATTGTTGGCAACATCACGGAGGAGTGAAAGTTCGGTACAAGGATAGGTGATAAGCCGATGTTATACATTTTTTTTTCCCCTCCTTTTTTTTGTATGGCTTCTATCATTAGAATGGAAGCAACATAGTACTATATCAGAGAGCTAGTAATGAGATAATTTACTCTTGAGTAAGTCAGTTTATTAATTAACTAGGTCACTTTCTCTGTTATTCCGTTTAGGGGCGGAGCTAGTATGGTGACTAGTGGGTGTTGGGCCACCCTAATCAACCCACTTTATTCATTATTGATATAGCTCATAAGCTAGTTTGTTAATAATATTGGGCAAATTATTAAAAAAATATATATATATTATATTTGCCACTGTTTCATCTTCTGGGTAGCGAACAATTTTTTTTTCCACTTTTATGGTAATTTTCTTTCAAATTTATCATCTTTAGGGTAATATGTAACATTTTTGCCCTTCAGGAAAAAAAAATTTGTATTAGCTAAGAGGGGCAAAAATGTCCAAAAATTTCGCAAAATACCATAAAGATGATGAATTTTAAAAAAAATTACCCTTAAAATGAAAAAAAATTGTTCGCTACCCAGAAGATAAAACAGTGGCAAGTATAATATTTTTTTTTACCCAATAATATTTGCAACAAGCCCTCTTTATTCCTATTAAAATTTTGAATTATTTAACCAATTAGATACAAGCATACAACATCAAATGGATTTACTTGTTAAACAATTCTTCTCAAATTTAGCTTAGTTCTTAATTATTGTGCTGTTAAGTTGAATCATAGGTTAAAAGTATCGTAGATTCATTTTTAGAGTAATATTTTTATAGCTACAATTTTTACGTTAATTTTGGCCCCCTTTAATTCAAATTCTAGCCCCGCCTCTGATTCCGTCATCATGAAATGGCCTAATCAGATTTGGTGGAGTTTGTCAATTGAAGAAAAAATGTGGAAGTTACAAAGTTAAAAATAATAGAAGACCATGTGCCTACTCTAATCCCATTTAAATAATAATATAATGTAAAAAAAAAAAAAAAAAAAAAAAAAATGAGTTAGCTAATGATTTGCGCATTTTTATTTTTTATTTACACATTCTAAACTGTGTTTTAAGTAATTATACATTTATCATATGCTGCTTTTAAAGATTACGTACTAAAGTCTTTAAGTAATAAAATATCATATGCTACGTGGTATTATACAACACCTCAAATACTTTAAGATATTAAAAGATCCACTTGACCTACTTCTACTTCAAGGTATTAAAAGATCCACTTGACCTACATTTATTGGCATGTCTACAAAAATTTCCTTTTTGCATTTTTTTTATAATAAAAAAGGGTTTTTTTTACCTCGTAAATTTGCATTAATAAACAAATAAGTTTCAGGAAATATGGTATATCACCATATATTGACTATAACAAAAAAAAACTCGCTAATTCTGCTTCTAACCACTACTTATAGGATCGAGATTTCAATCTTTTGAAACCTAAAAGTCTAGCCGATAAAACAAGAAAATTAAATAGCTAATCTTGAAATCATTTAATTTAATAAACAATATATTGTTTAGATTTAGACAATACCGTAGCTAGGCTAGCGGAAGCTCTGTGCAAAAATACTTATAAAGTAGCTAAACATGACTATTAAAAATATATTGTAATAATCTAGCTTTAACTTTTATAAGCTTTCACCACTCTTTATTCTTTGAAGTAAAGTGTAACAAATATTTAAAAACAAAATTTCATATATCTTCAACATTTTTTTGATGCCGGCCTAAATTTTGAGGTCTCAACTATATAAAAACATACATGTTTTGAGACCTTTAAAATTTTAAGACACACACTATACGATAACACACCTCACAAACCTTAGTATACTAGTAGGGTCCCCGCGCGATGCAGCTGTAGACATCCTTTAATTTAATTTTTTCGGCTAATAATTTGTTTATTTGTACGTTTTTTTGCAATAGTTTTACTGATTAGTTTTTTAAAGCAAAAGTTTGATGAAATTTTGCTTAGTTTGTATTATTTTATTTATTATTTATTTTTTTTGTTTAGTAGTTTGCTTGGTTTGTACAATATGTGAACATATTTTATTTTATTATGTTGTTTTTGACAATAAATTTACGGATATCAAAAATTTCGTTTAGCTCGTGTTCGTTCGGGCTCGAGCTCGTTGGCTCGTGTCGGTTCGGGCTCGAGCCTGTTTGACCCGTGCCCGTTCGGGGCTCGAGCCCATTGCCCGTTCGGGCTTGAATATTTGTATAATATGCTTTATTATTTGTATTAGTGACATTAATTGCAGGAATTGTGTTTAAGTTCGTTGTACACTATGCTTGATAATTTGTATTTCTTATGTAAGGGTGTTTTAATAAGTGCATTAATTGTATTTATTGACAAGTTAATTAATTGTATTTAATATATATAATATTTATTTATTGTATTAATGTTAGTATTAATTGTATGTTAAAATTAAATATGTAGAGAATTTTTATAAGTAGCATTTGTTATTATACTTATAGCTTTAGAAGTTGTATTATTTAATTTTAATTATTTCTATTAATAGCAGGTCTTCCTCCCTATGATAACCCTTAATTTACATGAAGGACCAAGTTACACTTGCATTGCATCTTCCATTTTTTTTGGAGCAAGAAACATCTACCATTGACTTCTCAAATTATAAAACTAAAAAGTAAAATAAAAATAAAAATAAAAAAGAAACAATAATTCAAATAGTACTTTTCATCAATTTCTTTCTTCTACTTTTCTCCATTGACTTATACTTTGTCTTTTTTTTTGAACAGCGTTGGGGGGCTAGACGTTGTCTAAACCGGGCCCGGCTAGCACTTGGCCGCCAACCTTGTTCACCCGATGGGAGGAAAACCTGCCAACCTAAGCCACCCGAATGCACGACACTTAAAGTTGGAGAAAACCTTGCCTTATCCAGACTCGAACCCCCGCAGCTGAGCCCTTCATTTAAGGACTTGATGAGAACCAACTGCGCTAGGCAGCCGTTCTCTATACTTTGTCTTTTAATTTGATCTTTCTTCTTTCATTGCCTAATTTCCACGACTCTCTTTTATATCACTCGACAGCAATCTTCTCAAACTGTCCATCAAAAAAATCCCACAAAAAATGGACCAAAATACGCAACTCAAACTCACCCAAATGAGAAATATCATCCAAAATCTTGGTTCATCTGCTGAAGTAAGTATCATATAAAGTTTCAAACTTTGTAACATAATGTTATGTAATTTGTACTTATTTGAAATGGGTATTTTTTTCGTTTGTAAAAATATGGTGATTTAGGTGGTTTTTTCGGCTTATAAGCCTATTTTCTTGGGCTTATTTTTTTCAGTCTCTTACTTTTTCATTTCTTAATAAGTTCACAAGCCAGAAAATAAGCTAAAAAAAAAAAAAAAAAAAAAAAAAAACACCCTCATTTTTCAGGCTTATTTTGAAATCTGTGGGCTTATATAAGTTTATTATGATATAAGAAGCCTAGATAAGCCGGAAATATGAGGCTTATGAAATATAAGCCGAAATGAGATAAGTATGTAAGACCAAAAATAAGCTTGTAAAAAAATGTTATGTACCAACTTATTTTGTTATTTTGTAGAATTGTGGTGATTTGATGCTAGAAAGATTCTTGATAGCAAGATCAATGGATCCAAATAAAGCAGCAAAGATGTTTGTTACATGGCAAAAATGGAGAGCGTCTTTTGTACCAACGCGGTTTATACCGGATTCGGAAGTGATGGATCAGTTGGATGCTAAAAAGGTTTATTTACAAGGGTTGTCGAAAGATGTGCATCCTGTTATGATTATTAAAGGTTCCAAACATTATCCTGCTAAAGATCAGCCTCAGTTAAAGAGTAAATTTCTTTTTATAAATTTAATTATTTTTACATATTGGCTGTTTTATCTAAGCATTATGTTTTAAAGGGTAGATTAGATAAGTAGTTTGAGGGTTTATGCTATGGTAAGAAGCTGAATATTTGTGAAAAGCGGTGTGAAGCTAAGAGTGTCCTATATTTCATAAAACTGGTTAATAACTTTTGTCACGAAAGCTGATTCACATTTTTTGTGAATTGCTCAATGATCTAAAGTTGTGAAACAGCTTTACTGAAGTAAGTAAGCACTTCATTTCTCATGCTTCTCGCGAATAGTTAGCTTATTTCTTTTTCATGATTCTCAGTTGCATAAGCAAGTGGTATGTAGTATCATGTTTCCGGCTGTCTTGAAGTTTAGTCATTAGAGTCATAATCAGTTATTATCTACACCCCCTTGTGAATATACACTTCCAAACACTCCCCTTGTGTCTTGAAACTGAACTACTAAAGGTCACTACCGAATTGTTTGAAGTGATATATTAATAATTAATGTATATAAAATATGAATGCAGTAATTTTTAATCATTTTATACCATTTTAGTTTTTTCATATATGAGGAAGAAAACAAATAAAAAAAACTACAAAACATATGGAAAACTAGATTAGAGCTCTAAGGATTAAAGTTATCAGCAATTAAGATGATAATAAATTATTATGGTTTTGGATTTCTTGTACTTCGTTTATTCAAAGTATTGTTTTAAAATAAGTTCTTGTTAACTTATCTTGGCACAATGATAAGCCTTTAAAAGGTTATATTTTGTTGGTATTCATCTTGGACTCTTGGTTAGTTCATTTGATTGGGACAACTTATAGTTTAATACTTAATTATCTTAGTAATATTCATGTCTTAGTCTTTTTGTAAGATTTTTTAATTGGTAATGACATCCCTCACCGAATGGCAATGTGTTCACTAATTAAATAATCAACAAAAACTAGCGAGTTTTGAAAAAGATTTTGATATGATACATTCTTTATTGCATTATATATTTGTTTGGTTTATGAAAACAACCTGACCAAATAATTAGGTACTTTATTTAGATATACTCTAATGAGTTTTGTACTTTTGTGGGCCTTATGACATGTCTCTTTTAACAGAATCGGTTTAGGCATTAGAACTTCCAAGTTGACTCTCTTGAATTGACTTTGATCAGAATAACTTTGACTTGTTTATTAAGCAAGTATTATCCGCAATGTACCATCTGCTGCCTTATTTCTGTTTTGGAAGTCAAAAAGGAAACAATCGAGCTTCAAAAACTGTCACGAATGTTTATAGTTTGGGATATAGAATTGATATATATATTGAACCATGAATGAAGCTCCCACAAGAGTTAAAATAAAAAGTTTCAGTGTAAAAGTACCATATGTAGTTACATGAAACATGTTGTCCATGTTACTTGGGCTTGGGACTTTGTATGAATAGTTTACAATAATATAAGTCTATATTACACAAGCTGATTTTGTATTGCAGAATATTATTTTTAAGTTTTCTAGATATCCTTGTATGACTATTGTATTTAGTACAGTCAAGCCAGTGCAAAGCTAATACTTTGTTTTCTGTCTGCAATACAGAATTTGTGGTTCATCTGCTTGACAAAGTAATTGCAAGGTACTT
Organism: Artemisia argyi; assembly: GCA_030686995.1. NCBI lineage: Eukaryota > Viridiplantae > Streptophyta > Magnoliopsida > Asterales > Asteraceae > Artemisia > Artemisia argyi. The sequence continues at coordinate 41,356,518 of CM060683.1, read as the reverse complement.
CGTAATTTATATATGATTATATGTTATATTGTTGAGTAGTTACTCAAATGCTGTCTTCTTTTGGTATTGGGTTCTTAGCTAAACTTCTATACAGAAAACGTGTTTTATATAATAGTACTTGGTATCTCACAAGCATATCAATTATATCATTTTGATCGAATTTTAATCAAAAGAAATCAATAACAGTTTTGACGATTAACTTTATGTTCGTTAAATTGTGTTTTAAATTGGCTAGAATACTACAGAAGTGATGTAATTAGTACTCGCATTATTGGAAGAGTATGCGAATATGATCAATAAATCTTTTTGTTTGAGTATGTATTTGGTCAACCATAATCTTCTTTTCATCATTTTAGTGGCTTCAAAGGAAAAGAAATCGGAAACGAGAAGCTGATTGGTGTTCTTGATTTAGATCAAATTGGTTACAAAAACATTGATGCTCGTGCATTAATCACTGGATTTCAGTTTTTACAGGTAAATGCTTATCTTCATTTTTCTATGTTCATCAATGTCATTGCTCTATATCTTTTAATAGATATTGGCACAGCATAAACCATGTTATAACTTTCAGATACACAACGCCACGGTTTATCAATTTATTTGATCATCTTATTTATCGATTTTAAAGAAAGCACAAAACACGACATCTCATTCGTGTTATCTTGGTTTCGCTTTTAGGCATACTACCCTGAAAGGTTAGCAAAATGTTACTTGCTAAATATGCCGTGGCTTTTTGTAAGCGTTTGGAGGCTTGTTTCTAAATTTCTGGAAAAAGCAACTTTAGAGAAGGTATACTCTACTCTTTCCATGAACATTTTCATAACAGTTTGCAGCATTCCACTAAAATACCCTTATATAGATAGGGGGAAACAATTGGTAAAACGGTAATTTTAGCCTCAAATAGGAAATGATGCATATTTCACAGGACAAATGTACTTATTTTCATGACCAAAAACAATGTGATTGGTCAAAGATGCAAAACGTTAAGAGAAAATTAATAAAATGATCATTGAGTTTTGTGGATGGAGATGATGTTTTAATTAGGTTTGAGAATCGAAGATGCGAGATATTATCTTTTTGTTCGGATATGCGTGTGACAAAAAATAAAAGTTGATCACCTTATCTATTTTATTCTAATGTTATGCTTTTGTGTTTTCAAATTTGAGTTTGCTTTTCAGAAAAAAAGGGTCGGTTTATGCTAGAATGGGCAATGCCTAACGCCCCATTTAGTTGTCAATTTGGGTTTTTTGGGCTAAACATCATATCCAAACTGGTTAAAACTAAAAAAGTGCTTAAGAATTTGCAGGCCAAAACGGGTCAAATCAGGCTGTGTTGACCCATTGATTGTAAATGCAGGTTATAATTGTAAGCAACGATGAAGAGAAAAGCCAATTTGTCAAGGATGTTGGGGAAGATGTGTTGCCGGTAGAATATGGTGGGCATGCAAAGCTTGTAGCGATCCAAGATGTTGTACTACCCCCTCTAGAGGATTAACTGTAATGGTAACTATAACTTAATGATTGCAGAGTTGACACTCAATAAACTTATGTAACCACCTTTCGTAATCTTATGAAAGTGGTATTAATTCTAGAATCCATATTCACACACTTAGTTGAGGTCTTTTTGTGTGTGTGTGTGTTTAACAGGTATGGTTGACATGACCGTTCCTGAGTTTTTGGAGGCCCGGAGCTAAGATAATGGGGCTCTAAACTAAATTAATTAGGCTAAATGAAAAGTGTTTTATTTGAAACATACAATGAGAACTATCTACGTATAAATTTCATACTTCAAATATACTTATTAAAAATGTATTTTATATTCATAATTATACAGTATAATTTTTTGACATTACTTATAATTTTATATATCGATCGCCCATTTTGCCACCTGCGAGGACGTACTAACAGACAAAATGAGCTTAAGCAAAAAAAAAACAATAACAATGAATGATTATCGTGACTTATAGTTCTGCATTTGTAAACTTAAGGCTAAAATAACATGATACGGGAGACATGTAAATCACGTATTTCTAACGAAGTGGGTTACGTATATATTTGATTAAAATCACGTTAATGTAATTATTAGGTTATATTTTTCATGTTACTAAAATTAGTTAGTTGTTGCTATTGATGTCTAATCTTGAGAGTTGCCAGAAAACATGAAAATGGTCGTGAAATAACATGAAGGAGACCAGATATGATTTACTGAAAAAAAAATTATTAAAGTAACAAAGAAATAAAATGAGTCATAATGCCTCCCATTACACCCCTCAAATTAGATTAGTCCACCACCACCACAACAACAAGATACCCAATCCCGCAAAAGCGGGGTATGGGGAGGTAGAAATGTAGACAGATCCTACCTCTACCCCAGATAAAACCTGGGAATAGAGAGACTGCTTCCAAAAAGACCTCCGGCACGTGCACATGTGCGAGTGATAGAGAACCGTCAACTTAGACTAGTCCCAAACCCAGTAAAAAAACAAGTAGTCGCATATGCGGCCGAGTTGTGTTCTATGTTTGTGTGTGGTATTTTTTGGTGGTATTTTCGGTCAAAAGTTGGTCATGAAATTATCTGAAAGATAGAAAGATATGAAAGTTGGTCATGAAGTTGTCTGAAAGATATGACAAAAAGATATAAAGATATGACAGCTGAAATGAGGGTCACATGAGGGTTTACACTCGGTTTAAAGTTGCAATAATCACGTTGTTAACAAATCATGTTTTTATAGATATATTTTGAGCGACAAACTAAATTGTTCTAAAAAAAACTTGTAATCTTTATTCAATACTCACGTTCTCTCAAAATAATAGTCTTTAGAAAATTAACATACAATTTAAAGAAACAAAACATAATGATTATTGATCACTTTTTTCCTTACCTGAACTAATACGGAGTAATTTTTATTAAATTTACAATATTAATTTTCAGTAAAAATAATATGATAAACTCTATCAAATCTTTTTTAACTATCTTTAATTTAACATGAACAATTAGAATAATCCTAAAGTAGTCGTGTCAGCCTTCTAAAACAGAAAAGATTTACCTGGTTTGAATATGTGTGAGAGTGCATTTTAAACTCGTTGTTAATTTAGCGAAAAGGTTAAAAGCCACTATTAGAGCTTGGGGTACGGTTGGCTGGTGGCTGGCGCCATCACCACCAGCCGAGAAAACATGACGGTGCACCGTACCGGTGCTCGCGCCGTGGTGATGGCTCAGCGCCATCGTTTTTTTTTTTTTTTTTTTTTTTTTTTTTTTTTTTTTGGGGGGGGGGGGGGGGGGGGTTGTTGTGTTGTGTTTTTTTTTTGGTCCTTTTTTGGCTGTGGTTTGCAGGTAGCAGCAGGAAGAAGATGACGACCATTTTTTTTTTTTTTTTTTGACTTGGGCTTTGCTCATTTGTGTGTGTATTTGGGCTTTGGACTAAGTATAAGTTATATATATATATATATATATATATATATATATATATATATATATATATATATATATATATATATATATATATATATATATATTTACTATCTATAAAAGAAAAATGGTCAAAGGTGAAAGTGGAAAAGTCAAGAAAAGTGATATGTGAAATGTTGAAAAATGTATATAAAGAAATATTGAAATGCATTTAATACTCTTATTAAAATACCCCATTACTTAAAAGTATAATGATTTATTCACATTGTACAACCAATTAAAAACATATATACCAAATTAAATACAACCAATTAAAACACAAACCGGGTTGACCCGGGACGCTTCAAATATGGCGGGTTGTCCCGGTTTAATTTGACCTATTTTCGACCCAACCTAGCAAGTTGACCCAGTTTAAATCGACCCATTTTTCGACAGGAACGGTTCAACCGGTTGAACCACCCGGGTCGAACCGGATTTCAAAACATTATCCATTACTTAAAAGTACAATGATTTATTCACATTGTACAACTAACTAAAAACATATCTATCAAATTAAATACAACAAATTAAAACAAAAACCGGGTTGACCCAGTTTAATTTGCCCCGTTTTCGACCCAACCAAGCAAGTTGACCCGGTTTAAATCGACCCATTTTTCGACCGGAACGGTTCAACCGGTTGAACCACCCGGGTCGAACCGGGTTTCAAAACATTATGTTAAATTCCCAAATCTTCAAACTTTTATTATTTTTCGTTTATAACCTATAAACTTTTTTAATCAATAAACTATCTGGCGCTATAAAATCCCGTTGCTATGCACGGGTACTCGTCTAGTATATATATATATATATATATATATATATATATATATATATATATATATATAAATTAATAAAGTTTATTTTAGTTAATATTGTGTAGGTTTAATTTTATGTAATGAAAAAAAAAAAAAAAAAAAGGCTGATGGCACCAGAAATTCTGGTGCCAACGGATACCCCTGAAATGTAGTGCCGTGTGATTTCTGGTGTCATGGAGCTTTTTTGCTGACGTGACAGCACTTTTTGCCCACGGCACGAGCTCCACGGCTCAACCGTACCCAATGCTCTTAGAAAAACGAAAAATAAAATTAACAATTATTTTGAAACAAAATAAGCTGTAACCCAGCCTAAACAAACACCCCCTACAAATAAATACCAAAAAAGTTACTAGGGTTAAAACCAGTTAAACCCGTTCATAGACGGCGGTGTAAATTCCCCTCACTCCGGCAGCCATGGACACCGGAAAGAAGTCATCGATATCAATCGAACAATTTGTATCCAAAATGACTCCCCTTATCGATTTGGAAAAGGTACCTCAATCTTTTAATATTATAAATTCATATGTTTATCAGGTTATATAAGTTTGTTATGACATAATAAACTTATACAAAGTCTCAAAATAACCCAAAAAATAAAGGGCTTATGAAACATAAGCCGATGATAAGCTCATAAGGTCATAAATAAGCTTAAACAAACACCCCCCTGATTCGGCATGTATATTGTGTAAAAATAATTGTAAACTGTAGTGGATTAAGTTGATTGCGTTGATCGGCTGAACGATACGTTTTAAAATGTTAAATGTAGTGGCAATAGACCATTTCAAGTGTACTTATATTATAAGAGCGATGATTAAATTTCTAAGTTTGATGGAACAACTTAAATTGAGGCTATGTTTGGCAAAACTAGTGGCAGTTTTAGCGTTTTTGTTTAGTAAAACCGTTTAGTTACAAGCTAAAAGCTAGAATTTCTAAACTCTTTTTAACGCTCATTGCCAAATGCAACCTGAAAAACATTATAACGAATGCTGTTACAAATAGAGTGAAACTAGTGCTAAGCTTGAGAGGAAATAGGTGTTTATATGTGATTTTTGAAAGTTATTATCGCCATTTCAAGAATCAGAATCACTTAATTAGATCCAATAGAGTTTAAGTAACGATGGTTTTAGTAGTTTTACATTTAACTTTGATAGTCAGTTTTATCGTAGCAACTTCTGGCCTCGTTATTCAAATTTTAAGGCCTGAAAACTTCAGAAGGTTAGAATTAGAAATGGATATGCCAAACGCTAAAATACTTTGATATCCTAGGATACTAGCTTTGCAGCGCATATAAGGTACCTGAAACTCATATTAAGTTGAATTCCAAAGTTAACTAATTTACGTGATAGGGGATAGAGTCCATTTGATCCTGTTTTATACGTGTTTGTTTTCTTTTATGATCATTCATACTTGACTTGAATGCATGATGATTTGTGCTAATAGCTATTTCCCGTTGGTTTATTTTATTTTGAGCAACTGATGATGTGTGCTTTTTACGCATATAATCACCATAGGAAGCTGAGATATCTGCATCAATGAGCTCTGGTGCTAATAGAACTTTAGATTCTGCAGCAAAGAGAGGATCGACCATGCTTAATTTGAAGTGTGTAGATGTTCAGGTTTGTATTTTCTCAATTATAATTAGTAGTCGCGTTATTTTCTTCAAAAGATTGTGGTCGGGTCAAGTCTTATATTATGTTTATTAATCAGTAAGGTACAAATATAATAAAAGACATATACTGTTCTTCGAAAAACGAAATCATTTTTAATCATGAAGATACTATCATATGTAAATTGAATTTCTCTTTTGTTGCTTAATTGAAAATTTGAAATTAGCTTAACCGTTGACAGTATATCTTTTATGCCTTTCGGTATGTTGTTATTGTAGACGGGGCTGATGGGCAAAACGCTTCTTGAACTTCAATCAAACAAAGGAGACGTTCTTCCGGCGCACAAGGTAAAACTTGGTTGACTTATTTTTTACATAGAAATGAGCTACTGATTCCATGTTCTTTTGTTTGTTTAATATATGTGGTCATTCTAAAATGCTTGTTCTAGTGAGTCATTTATAATCCAAAAAAATCAGAGGTTTAGGTGAAGCCAAAAATATTCTAAGCTAATATTCTTTTGTTGCAGTTTGGGACACATGATGTGGTTGTTCTAAAACCAAACAAGGCTGATCCAGGCTCTCCTGCCCTTGGACAAGGCGTTGTTTATCGACTGAAGGTAGTTATTTTTCTTCTCAAAAACGTCAGCTTTGTTTATTGTCCTTGATTTTGAGATACGTATATTCCATATTGCAGGATTCATCAATCACCATTGCTTTTGACGACATTCCAGAAGAAGGTTTAAATAGTACTTTACGCATTGAGAAATTGACTAATGAGGTACAGCATTCATAATGCTGCATTTTCTGTTAGCTAGTTTGCATCTTTTTTTTTTTTTTTTAATTGATAATCACCCGGTAATATATCCGTTTAGCCATTTGATTTTTTGTTTATTTTTTTCATCTACAATTTCTCACTACTTTGCCTTCAGCTTAACCAGTTTTTAGAATCAGTTCACGCTATTTTCTGTCTTCAGTTGATCATTAAACTTCTAAAGGAATTTTGTATATACTTGGTTAATGAAGTTTATAGATCATGTTTTAGAGTGTTGGACAGTGCACACATCCATGGAAAACATGTTCTGATAATTGATCGTTTCGTTAGAATGAAATATTAAGAACCTTTTGCATGTGTGTGCAGGTGACATACCGTAGAATGAAGGACACCTTGATACAACTAAGTAAAGGTATCCAACGGGGTCCTGCTGCAGATTTGGTTCCTGTATTATTTGGAGAAAGATCTCCAACAGTCGTGAAAAAGGATGTTTCCTTCACTCCTTTTAATAAAAACCTTGATCATTCTCAGGTATTTAACCTTTCCTGCGACTTCTATTTTGCATATATAGGAACAGAATGACAGTCTGTTGAGGGGATGCATAATAGTTGTTCAGTATGCCCCTTAATTGTTGTGTTCATATGTTTTGATTTGTTAGTTTTATATGTCTACCTTCTTTACACAGACCAAATAACATAATGTTCTTTTTTTCTCCAAGAAAGATGCTATTAAAAAAGCCCTATCATCAAAAGACCTGTTTTTGCTGCATGGACCTCCTGGAACTGGAAAAACGACAACTGTGGTAGAAATCATCCTACAGGAAGTGAAACGTGGATCAAAGATTCTTGCTTGTGCTGCCTCTAATATTGCAGTTGACAACATTGTTGAACGACTGGTTCCTCACAGGTAACACAATTGTATATTTTTTTGTTTAAGACGACGATATGATTTGTATATAATGGTTTTCATCAATTTCTGTTTCTAAAGTTGTGTTTGATTTATGGATTAGAGTAAAGCTGGTGAGAGTTGGACATCCTGCACGGCTACTGCCCCAAGTATTAGATAGCGCTCTTGATGCACAGGTAAAGGGCGATTTGGTCATATTGTTGATTTTTTCACTAAATGTTTGAGTGCTACAAAGTTTAACACTTGTGATTGGTTGGTTACCTGTAGGTATTACGTGGAGATAACAGTTCTATTGCAAATGACATTCGAAAAGAGATGAAGGTGAGTTATTTGTAAACAAGTTAAAACTTGGAAAAATTCTAGATATGTTTTTTTACCCTGAAGTTGTTTCCTTCTAATGTTTTGCAGGCACTGAATGGTAAATTGCTGAAAGCTAAAGACAGAAACACCAAAAGGGATATTCGGAAGGAGCTCAGGATGCTTTCAAAAGAAGAACGCAAGAGACAACAACTGGCTGTGACAGACGTTATAAAAAATGCAGATGTCGTTTTAACCACTCTCACAGGTTCATTAACGAAAAAGTTAGATGGCACATCATTTGATCTCGTGATAATTGATGAAGCTGCTCAAGCACTTGAGGTAGCTTGCTGGATTGCTTTACTAAAGGTAACAAACCAAAAAATGTTTTTAAAGTACAAGAATTTAGCAATACATAGTTTCCACTTTGAATATCTAACGTCATGGATTAATTAAATATCGAAACGTGCACGATTATTATTTATATTTTTTCGTAGGGTTCTAGGTGCATACTTTCAGGGGATCATCTCCAGCTTCCTCCAACAATACAGAGTGTTGAAGCTGAGAAAAAGGGCTTGGGAAGGACTCTCTTTGAACGGCTTGCAGATTTGTATGGAGATGAAGTCATATCTATGCTCACTGTCCAGTACCGTATGCATGAGCTTATAATGAAGTGGTCATCAAAGGAGCTTTACAACAATAAGGTACTCGATTGTTTCTTTCTAAGATCACAAAGGTGGCAGCCTGGGGTAGGTTGTGTGGGTGGGTGGGGGAAGGTTCAGTTGAATCATTTTTTCAATACAAGTCGAATGGGGCAGATCGCGTTAACCCAGAAACACTTTATTGTCCTGGATTATCTGCATTATAATTTGGTCGACATTGTTCCCCTATTAGTTAAATCTTGATTGGACCCATTGCGATAAAACAAAACTCGAAGAGACCCTTTTATGAATAAATGGGTTGAAATTGCCACCTTTACAAGGTCGGGAAGGTGCTTACCGTTTTAACTGGATCATCATTCATTGATTGCTATTACTGTCGGTTATATTTTTATTATAATTATAGGTCAAAGCTCATGCAAGTGTTGCTGGACATGCCCTGTATGAACTCGAAGATGTGCAGAAATCTTCTTCGGCAGAGCCTACTCTTCTTCTCATAGACATAGCAGGGTATGCATATTAGTAGCGTAACTACTGTTGTCTCATATGAATAATGACTCAATATTATTCTGATGTAGATTTATAAGGATCGGTGATATTATGTTGCTGGTTCATTTTTAATTTTATATTTTATCTCGACTGCTGTTTAAGTTGGATACCAACTATATTTCATTGTAGCTGTGACATGGAAGAAAAGAAGGATGAAGAAGAAAGCACATTAAATGAAGGTGAAGCTGAGATTGCTATAGCCCATGCCAAAAGACTCATTCAAAGTGGAGTACGTGCTTCTGATATTGGAATCATCACCCCTTACTCTGCACAGGTAAAACAAACTCATTCTGTTTATAAAAACGCAAAAGAGCCTTATGGATTTTTTGGTTGTCATATGGAGAAACTATTTTATAGGTTGTATTACTAAGAATGCTGAGAACTAAGGAAGACAAGTTAAAGGAACTGGAAATTTCAACCGTGGATGGCTTTCAAGGCAGGGAAAAAGAAGCCATTATCATATCAATGGTCAGGTCCAACTCAAAGAAAGAGGTAGTTACTCCCTTGCTATTTTTTAGTTGGGATAAATCTGTATAATTCTTGATGAATAAACGGACAAACTTTATAAATTCTGCAGGTTGGATTTCTGAGTGATCGTAGACGTATGAATGTTGCTGTGACTCGGGCAAGGAGACAGTGCTGTATCATTTGTGACACAGAGACTGTGACCAGCGACAAGTTCCTGAAACGCTTGATTGAATATTTCGAGGAGAATGGTGAGTATTTGAGTGGTTCAGAGTATGGAAATGAATGATATGAACTCTGAAAGGTTTTGTTCTAGACATGATTCTGAAAGACATGGAACCCATTTATAGAAGAGAACTAATTTCTCTGGGTTCCTTAGTAAAAATTGACGCTCCTTGGTCGCAATAGGATGCTAAATATTTAGTGGCTCTTTGGTCTATCGTGATTTAGAGATATTATGATTTAGCCTTATGTTGGCCGTTGGAATGCTTGGTGAGAGTCTATTGGTGAATCTTAAGTTGTCAAGAATTTCTTGTGAATCCTTCCTTACTTTTAGCAAGATTTTTGGTTTTCTTAAGACTGTTGAATGTTAAGTTGGCATACCTGCTAAACTGATATAGAGGTCTTCAATTGTGATCAACGATACTTGCTTGTGCTGCTTGCAATATTTCCATGGACAACATTCTTGAACAACATTAACAGGTAACACAATTCTCATTTTGGGGAAAGTAGTAAGTATAGTACTACAAGTTTACCATTTGGAAAGCTACATATGTTATAAAATAAGTTCCAGTTTTTATCCTTCAATTAGTTGTTAATAACAACAAAAGTTGCAACTATTATTGTAATTTAATTTATTATATTACCCTATTATACATTAGGCGTGCACACGGTGCCATTTTGAGTGGGAAAAACATGAAACGCTGTTGTTTTGTTGTTACGGCAATGTCGTTTTGTTGTTACGGCCATTTGGTTTAGTAATTTGTTGGGCCATTTCGTTTTTGGGTTATCATTGGGTCATTAGATGTTGTTTAGTGGCCCATTTTCAGTAGATGCAATATACGTGTTTCCTTCAATGGATATGTGTCTAAACCCTAATCTATCTCTCGGATCTACATAGTATCGAAACACATGCAACCCTCATCTTTATCTCTAAATATACACATACCGGTGGTTTGATAACTTGGGTTAGATTTGAAGGAGTGGCGAATGTTTAGTTGTTGTGGCTCAACCAATAGCGAACAACGTCTCCTTGCCATTGGTTGACATTTGGTATTTCGGTTTCTTTTTTAGTTTGTATGCTATTAGTGGATTTATGGATATGTGTTTCTATTTGATTTTATATGATGTGCTACAAGTTGTGTTTTATTTGGATGAATTGACCTTTCAATTTTTTTATATTTGTATGCTATTAGTGGATTTCTGGATATGTTTCTTTTTGTTGAAGCTACAAGTGCTGCTATTATGTGGTTTTTATAATTTGTGTTCATATGATTTTGTGCGACGTGTATAAGTTGTGGTCATAACTACTGATTAACGACATGTGGTTTTTTGGGCCGTAATGATCTTTTGGTCTTTTATTTTTATTTTTATTTTTATTAATTTATTATTTATTTATTTTTATTTTTGGCTGTTTAAAATGCTTGGATGGTTGAGTGCGAGATTCTCTAGGCTCAACAAGCATTATTATTGCAGTCAAAATGATGTCGATTTGGGCCAATGCATGGTCGTTTTGAGCTCTTAAAAGCTATGTATAATCATAAATGGTATAAAATGTGTTTTATTTGGCTATGGCAGAATGGAAGGGCGTGTTTGTCATGATATCTTTTGAAATTATCTGTATTAGGTGTGTATAAGTTGTGGTCATAACTTCTAATTTCATAAGTGTTGTGTTGCTGCGCGAAATGGAAGGACGGTTCAATGCGAGATTAACTCTGCTTAGCAACAACCTCTATGATCGCAGCTGGAAACTTAAATTATTCAGACACAAATTTATCAAGACACAAATTTATCAAGACACAAATTTATCAGTGATTTATTGAAGAGGACACGTATATTGCCTGATTTAATAGGGCCAAGCGACGCCGACTTTTAGCGGACCCAAATAGCTGTGTTTTGCTGTATGGCTGCCGTCATACGTTGTTTGTGAATTACCTATAAGCTATGGTCATAAATGTAGAAACTCTTTGTGATTTATAGTTATGAGCCATGTATGATTTATGTATAAGCTGCTGTCATAAGTGTTATAACTTGTGTTTATTTGGTAGTGATGATCTTTCAGGTTTGTTGTTTTGTAGCGCAACATAGAAGGATGGTTGAGCGCGAGAAATACTCGGATTAGCAACTTCTGTAATCGCATCTGGGACATTAATTAATATGGGGCGACTTTGTCGGTTGTTTCTTTCACCAATATTCATGTGCATTAACCTATAATCTTATATCTTATTAGAACAATGTGAACTAAGACAATTGTGTTTTCAAACGGTTTTGTCAGGGCGCTTTTTGTATAAGAGGGTAATGTAGGAGGCTGTGATGATAGAAGGGAAATTGGCAAAAAAAGGCATCATACTTGCCACTTTTTGTCATTGTATGTAGCGTCCCTTTTTTTTGATTGTAGCACTAACCTTTCTAAATCGTGTCATTGTATGTACTTTGCGACTTTTTAGCCATGTGAAATGACCATTTTACCCTTCAAAATTTGAAAAAAGTAGGGGTAAAATGGTCACAAAGTACACATAATGGCACGATTTAAAAGGTTAGTGCTACAATAAAAAAAAAGGACGCTACATACAATGACAAAAAGTAGCAAGTATGATGCCTTTTTTTGCCAATTTCCCATGATAGAATCCAAATGCTTTTTCGGTGACTTTGGGCCAGAATGAGGTTATCTGCATCTTGGCGGGGCAACTTACTAAATATGCTGCCATAGCCGATTGATCATCTTTTTTTGTTGGTTTACAAATCTTGCATTTTTTTTAAAGTTTATGATTTCTTCGATTATCCTTTTATGCAAAGAACTTCTCCGATTTGGATAAGAGATACTTGGGTATGATGATTCAATTACCCATTGAGTCGTAAGTTTGGTATGGCAAAAACTGAATGACATAAAATGCAACCGTATTTTGTAGCCAATGTATATATTCGAGCCAACGCAGAACTGTATTGCTTCGAACTAAATTATGAGGCAAAAAGTATTGGTTCTTTAGTTGATCTTTTATGTTTGTGTTAAGTTTTGTCATATATGTGGTTGTTTTCTTGGTTCACAGTTAATTTATATTTTATTTTTTTAAATGTTTTATTATTATTATTTTTTAAAAGTTTGTATTTTTATTGGTTGTGTTTTTATTTCATTTTCCAACTCCGATTTATAAGTGTGATATTCCTAATTTACATAAAATTATTGAAAATTTGTTAAAGGTGATTACTTTATAGTCTTTCTTATAGTATACATAATAGGTATGTTATGACTATACAAACAAGTTATGGCTTTGTTTTAGCTTATTTCTTCATGGGCATGTTATATTTAATAACTAAATAAGAGAAACCGTTATGGGAAGGTATACTTTATTTTGATATGTGGCTCAAACTGTTAAATGGATTTCTATTGTGTTTCGTTTACGTTTCCATTTGATGGATAGTTTTTTAGGTTATTTTAGGTGATAGTTAGTGTTGTGTTATTGAAGTAGTAATTTATGTTTTGTTGGTTTAGACCTATTTTAGTTTTAGAAACTAGAAACATTTCAATGGCTTAAGGTTTTATCAGTTACGGAAAGCAGAAGACTGAGTTAAATGATCACGATGCCAGTGACGAAGGTCACTGTGATTTAATGGAAATGAACATACCTTCATCAGAAAGAATATGGGTTTCAGATTAGATTAAAAGAGGTGAAAGTGATTATGAAAAGGTAACACTTCTGAAATTATGAAGTCATTAATTAATTAAATTCCTTACTTAATCTATTAATGTGAAGTAAACTTACTTTTACGAGTAGTCGGATAAGCTCACTCGCATGCGTGCATTAAACTTGAACCAAACGTTAGCAATAGTCTCTCTACTCAATTCTAAGCTATTTATATTATCTTCATAATATAAAGTGAGTTTTAGACATGTCGGGTCATTTTAACAGTTTACGTTACTTTTATCAAGCACCGGTGTCCCCAAACGCGATTTAACGCTCCCGGTTTGAAACTTAACGTACATTTAACACAAACCGACACTAGACTAGGCCCAGTCTACACATTATATATCTTTTAGGTCCCTCATATTCACATTTGAAAATTCACATTTTATTTTTTTCCAGTTTCACGTAAACTTTGTACGTCTTATATTTTGCTTAAATCACGCAACTTTAAAATTTTTATGTATAACCATTGGGTTATCCTGCGCATAAAGAAAACCACATTTTCATGGTCATTTTAACATTTTAAAATGCGTTTTATGACGCTTTTAGATTAATTTTAGTCTACTTTAACAAATACATGGTCATTTTCATGCATACTCGTTATTTTATGATAAAATGCGTTTTATGTTTATTTAACCTACGTTTTAGGTTTTAACAACGTTTACGCTCTCTGTAAAACTTATCATTTATTTAAATAGAATATATTAATAAGTTTTAACATTTTTACAAGTTTCGTATTTTTATGTTACCTAGTTTTAAGTTTCGCGACTTAAATACTTAACATTAGCGATTACCGGGACCATACAACACTCCGTAAAGTCAAGATAATATCCAAAACTCCCCACCTCCTCATTTTTGCCCTATGTGGCATTTAATACGACTCACCAAGACATGTGTCTTCGTGAGGACTGATCTTGCTTTAGATGATAACACATCTTTATTTAACTCTTAAGACTTTCAATATCTAGATACTATGTTACTTACTCATTGTAACTAACCAAACAAAGACCAAAGACCAAAGACCAAAGACCAAAGACCAAAATCATCTCTCTCTCTCTCTCTTCCATTGCTGTCCATAATCAAACACCAAACATCAGCCATCTTTGATTTTCATACATCAAGTTATACATAGAAGTTATAGCCTTTAGTATTCTCTACATGAAACTAGTGTTTATTTCTTCATCCTTTGGTTGAATTGTGTACCTTTGGTTGAATCGGAAGCTACACAAGAGTTTTCTTGAGAAGTTTACAAGCATTCTTGCAAGTGTTCCTAGGAAGATATCAAGGGTTTTGCAAGAGTTGTGTCAAAGTATTGGAAGCTAGAGACAAAGTTACCAATAATTGCTGAAAACATTTTAGAAAGAATTTTTTATTTTATTTTATTTAATAATAATGAAATTGTGAAGTTAATGACCAAATGTGATATTAGTAAAAAAAAAATAAAAAAGACAAAAACCTAAATACAAAGTTAGTAATAATCGTTGAAATTTTTTTTTTACAAAAAAGCTTATTTTCTTAGTACTAATGAAATTGTGAAGTTAAGGACCAAATGTGATATTAGTAAAAAAAAAATATGAAAAAAATTGAGAAGATAGTATAAGTAAAATAAATAAGAGTTGCCGAAAAAATTTCAAAAATACTTGTAAAAATAAATTGTGATATTAACCCTTTTTTTTTAAGAAAGAAAACTAGATAATTAAGATTTTGTCACTCCACTTTTTTGACTAAAGATCAGGATTTGTGATTAATCTGCACCATCCCTACTTGACCTCAATCTCCACCTGATCCTCCCCTTATGTCTCTGCATATATATATATATATATATATATATATATATATATATATATATATATATATATATATATATATATATATATATATATATATATATATATATATATATATATCACCACTCCATATAAAGGAGGGTTTGTTCAAATCAGATCTATCCCAGATAAATAGAAAATAAACACGTGTCCCCTCAATCCCCCAAAAATCACACAACCGTCCGATCATATATTTATCCCGCCCAAAATCCTTCCCCAAATTTACTCACACATTTAATTCACTCCCCCAAAAACCGGATCTCATATTCTCAATTCGTTACACTTACGGCTTTACATTAACCCTAAATTGAAATCACGATAATCAATCAATCATCATAGCAGTTTAATCTATTCAAAACCAAAATCAATTTGTAACCCTAAAATCGACTGATTATTCACAATAATTGTTTTCGATTATCGATTTACTCATGAAAAGAAAAAGGTTTAGTAGTATCCTTTGGATTATCTATTATGTATTTTATCATGAAAAAAAATGGATAAAGATTTGTTCTTTATCATTTATCTAGGTTAGTTTTTTCATTTAATTTTATATTACTATTGTTGTAGTGTTTATGTTAAAGCATTCTACTTCATTTTTGGGGGTTATAAATTTCTTTAATTTTGGGGTTTTGATTAATTCTTATGTTTTCTTGAAATTAGGATTGAATTCGTGTATCAAGGAAATTCATCATCTGATGTATGTAATCTTCTACCTATTGATTTAGGGTTTTTATCTTTACTTGGGAATTAAATTGTGAGTTCTGTTTTGTGCTTGAATTGATAATTTGGTTAAACCATTTTTTTTGATATAGTGTAAAAGAAATGTTGCAGAAGACATATTTCCTGAAGAAGAAACTATGGGTGCAACAAATGGAGACATGTATCAAACTTAACTATCCAAAAAATTGCAACCATGGGTGGGGAGGTTAAGGTGTTGTCAGATAGAGTTGATGCTATTTCTCGTGATCTTGATCGGGTTAAAGTTAAACATTTGGAGCATCAAGAGGATAATATTGCGACTGAGACAAGGAAGCTAAAAAGGTATTGATTTCTATAAATTACATGTTTTTATATTCCTTAAATTTGTGTGTTCCATTCATATTAAGACAACTAACGCTCTATCTTCGTGCTTTATTTAAATTTCTGACAACACCTTAAGACAATGTTCGTTAACTTTCATTGTGTTTTTAAGTATTTCTTTGGAGCATACATGTGTTGCACAGCTTAGTTGAGAAGAATTCAGATTTCCTTGCAGCCTCAAAACCTTTTTTTTTTTTTTTTTTTTTTTTTTTTTTTTTTAATTTTAATTTTTAAATACAATAATTAGCTCTTAGTTTTTATATTAATGTATTGATTTATTTCTATCTCCAATGTAACAATATTATGTTGTATATGCAGCCGACACATAATGTTGGAGGCAAGACACAGCTTCACAGTTTGACAAAGGGACATGTAGACGACATTGTTGTTGCGGATCTAAAAGATGCCTACCAAAGAGTCATGCAAGATTTACAGGTATACATACGCGTATGTATGCATGCATATATGATTGTTCAGGGCATGTACATCTTATGTCTACAATTCAGGCCTTGAAAGCTGGTGGTCGAATTTGGCTCATCTCTATGTATGCTTGTCTTTTTCTATTTGCAGCTTTGGGGAGAAATATATGCCTTATGCTCCAACTGAGATAACGACAACATCAAGTCCTTTAGACTTAAACTTGCATTCCAATGAATGTACTTTTTCCTTCAATAAATAAATACGGGTTTTGTATTTTAAAAAGTTAGTTGTCTTATTGCAGACTAATTACAAAGTATCGCCTAACAATGCCAATTCTATCAGTTGTATGAAACATATTAATTCATTTTCATAACTTTTAATAATTCAGCCTCATAGGCACTAGTACAATCGACGTCTCTCCCGTCGACATTTTTAACCTTCTACCGTTGAAATGTCGACGGTATGAGATGCTCCCATCGACATGACGACGACAACTGTTTGCCGTGAAAACTTCGTCGGGAACGACTATCCCGTCGACAAGGTGGGTCCCACATAGTTTTTCAGTCAAAGATTATGGTTGTCCGACGTTATAATCCCGTCGACATGTCGACGGGATAATAAAGTTAATTATTTTATTATTTATAATTCGTTAATTATTTTACTAATTACCGTCGACATGTCGACGGTATGTATTCTTCAAAGTCAACATGCAGGTCAAAGGTGTGTTATTGTGTCGTCGACATGTCGACGGTACAATAAATTTAATTATTAAATTTAGTTATGTTACCGTCGACATGTCGATGGTAACATAAATATAATAATTAAATTTAGTTTTATGTTACCTTCGACATGTCGACGGTAATATACTGGTATGCTGCCAACAGCATGCTTCATACCAGCAAAATTCCATATTTTTTCCGGAAAAAATCTACCAAAACCTGTAACCAACCAGAACCTGTAACCAACCAATTTTAACATGTCCTAAACACATACAACTCGACATCGGCTAAAACACTTGCAAATTATCGCTAAACACCCTCAAAATGCATTAAAACATATAAAGTCTACAAAACGGGGTGTGGTAATATCTAAACCTAGCTGCCATATCCACAAATGTTTCAATATCCGCGATGTTCAAGTCGCCAAAAGGTTAAACTACACAATACTAACATAAGGGTCGCCAAAATATTGTTTCAAACATAAGTACAATACAAAATAACCAAAGTTTGTACCTCTACATCCCCAAATCACTCATCATCACCACAACCCTCATCATCACCAGAACCATCCTCATTGCCTCTGCCACTCCCGCTCCCTCCAGCTGAGCCACTACCTCCAGCGCCACTGCCCGAGCCATTCACGTGCTGCGAACCCGCCTGACTAACATACTCGTTCCATCTCGGGTTGGTCGAGATAAAACCTGCCACCAAATCAAGCTTCGCCTTCATGGCCTTATGTTCTTCAGCTTCTTCCCGGCTCTTCTTCTCGGCCTCAACAATCTTCTTCTCGGCCTCAGCAAGCTTCGCCTCCATCTCGACTATTTCTGAAAACGAAATAATCAAAATTTAAAAACATCTATTGCAATACTTAATTTGAGTCATGATCGAGTAATCTATAATTAATATATTATCACACGGTACATACCTGGAGGTGGAGGCGGGGTGTATGGTAACGGTGGCCTGTTCATCCCGGGTAGCACCCTACCCCGTCCGGCTATATGGCCCCGCTGCTTGCCCTTCAAAACCATAGCAAGTATCTGCTCCTCCGTGTACGCCACCCCTTCAGGCGTATTCGCTCCCAGATCACGAAGCCGAACCATCTCTTCCTATTTAGTTTAAAAAAATTGAGAAAATTAATATATATGTCAGGTTAATTACAAGATTATGTTTCAATGAATCATTAAAGTGCGTGTTTGGGGAAATAAATAAATAAACAATAAATTAAAAAAAAAAAGAAAAAACGATACTTACATACTGAACCCGAGCCTCATCCTGCAATCACATACCATTATTGTCGCAGTGTGTGTCGTAAAAGCTCTGGATGAGTGACGGGTACTGCTTGTCCTTGCTGTTCTGAAACTGTATATACACATGCATATAAGATTTTTTTGGGTAAAAGGGAATGGTTACCCCGGTAAAATAACACATGCATATAAGATGAAACAAATTAAAAATGACAAATCAAACACCATATTTATTTTAATTAAACTTAAATACTTTTATAAAATTAAAATTAATTACTTTTATATAATTAAAAATTTTAATTAATATATAATTAAAATTAAATAATTTATAAAAATAAAATACTTTTATAAAAATAAAATGTGTCTTACATAGTCGTGGCGAATAGCGGCCAATGACTTGGAACCGTGGCGGCTGTACACCTTGTTCTTCTTTCGGTTCTCCTTGTTCACAGCAGCTCGCTTCAGGTTCTTTTCATTCATGTAAAACTTGATATGTTCCTCCCACACAGACGGCTCGACGTTCGGAGGAGGGTTTCTTCGTATCTCACCCACTTTAGGAGGCCCACCCGGCCTCGTAAAGTAAGTATTCTTCATGGTGCCCTTGTTGTCGGAGTAGACCTTAGCAATATACGCATTGATGCCCTTCGAAATGTTTTTCCAATCAGGACTGCGCATGTGGGTCTGCAAGTCGAAGAATTCCTGCAATCAAATATAGTTAATATTAACATAAAGATATAAATAAATAAACAAATTTAAATAAATATACACAAATAAACAAATTTAAATAAATGTACACATTCAAATAATTAAATATAGAGATATAATTAAAAGGAAAATAAAATAACTGACCCCGAGTCGGTTCATGAAGGCATGTCGAGTCGCTTCCTCAAGGTTGTGCCAGGAGGGATAGTGCAACGGCAAGGACCTAACCAGCTCGCCAACATAGTTACTGAACCATGCGCGGTTGGGCCCGACATGAGTATATGTCTTCTGATCTGCCGTTTCGAAATCGATCGATTGCGGGCCCGATCTAGTCACGGCTTTCCTGAACTCTATGTTCTTGTTGGCTTCACGGACCTGTGGCCTGCCGCCATCCCGACCTCCACCCCTGCCTCTACCTCATCTCGCCCTACCTCCTCGTCGAGGTTGTTGTGACGATCCTACAATTGAAGTGAGTGAAAATGTTATTAAATAACAAGTAACAAAATTCAAATTATCAAGTTTAAGTTTCTTACCACTACGGTGACCGCTCTGAATCGAACGAAAAGGGGGTGGTGGGTCATTGGCACCATCACCACCGTGACCGCGCGCTACTGCTGCCATTTGTAAAAGTACAAGTTGAATTAACATATAGAAATTTGGGGACAAATTAACATAAGCATGCACACATTCAAAATAAATATACAAATTTAAACAATCCATAACAATTTCATTCAAATAAGTGTCATTTTACAAGTTACAATTTAAGATCAATCTGCTAAATCTACATCACTATCATAAACAACATCAGTCGCATCTTCAACTTCATCATCCGAATTGTTTGCATCAGAATCTGCTAAATCATAAGGATCGTCGTGTTCATCATAAATAAATTCATCGTCGTCATCAACATGAATGATTGGTGGTGGTGCCTCAACTAACGTTGATTGACCATCGATATTTAAGGTTTCGAATGCCAAATCATTCAAATTAGCAGACAGTTGGAGATTAGATGAGTTGTTGCCAAGTATCACATCATCATCGTCTTCTGCCACAATGACATCCCAGGTTGTGTTGTGATTCACTTCTTGGACGACCTTCCAATGTAGTGGTCATCTGGCAGGATCTTCAAGGTAGAAGACTTGTTTTGCTTGTGTTGCGAGAATGTAAGGTTGATCTGAAAAAGCCGTGCTACATGCCCAAATTTGTGTCATGTTGTTTCTAGTGTTATAATGTTCAACTCTACCTCTTTTTACCAAGTCGAACCATTTAACTCGAAACAGCACAACTTTGAACTGGGTATACGTAAACTCCAGAATTTCTTCTAGCTGACCATAATATATTTCTCATTCCTTCTCGCCAGGTGAACAAATTCCGCTGTTCTGAGTTGTACGTTTTACATCGCGGCTGTGTACAACAAACTTCACACCGTTGACTACGCAAGAGTTGACTGAGGTTGCGGTCGATGATGGTCCACAAGCCAAAGCGAATAAGTCGGGAGTACAACTTGGGTCATTGGCTGTGTAAAGTTTACTGATCTATGAACAAAGAATAGATAGAGATGAGTAATATATATAGTCGTTTTTTATACAAGGAAATACATATAATAAGTTTACCTTCGTCTCAAACCATCTAGGAAATTCTTGTTGCATGTCGCTATCAGGACGTTCACTAAAAATGTTCATGATATTAGAATTAATCGAAAAGATAACTAGGGAAAAAGAAATTTCAAAATAAAAACGTGTACCTCTCGAACTCGTTCAGTACGCGTCGATCTCAGGACTGTTATGAAGCACATACCATATCACTTTCCTCATTTCTTGGAGACCTAACCGAATAATTGTCTCTTTACCAGACTTTTTACATAGTGATCGGAACACCTGGAAATCACTTGTTTCGAATAATTGTCCCAATTTCGCCCCAAAAATAACGAGAACAAAAAGTTAATGCTTCGTCTGCAACATAACCCTCCGCTATTGAACCTTCCGACTTAGCTTTATTTCGTACATAGTTTTTTAGCTTCTTCATGTATCTTTCAAATGGATACATCCACCGAAATGAAACAGGCCCGCCTTCAAGAGCCTCTTCAGGTAAATGCATAACCAAGTGAATCATAATGTCAAAAAAAGTAGGAGGATATATTTGCTCGAGACTACACAAAATTTTGATCAACTGGTCTTTAGCTTTCACCATGTAATTCACCATCAAATTTCGGGCACAAATTTGCTAAAAGAATGAACAAAGCTCGATTAATGGTGTATAAGTCGGTGCATCCAAGTATTGCTGAAGTCCATAAGGAAGTAACCGTTGCATCATTATATGATAGTCATGAGACTTCATGCCTGTTTTATTGTTATCATCTTTGGTCACTTTTGACTTGAACTTGGATCCGAATCCATTTGGCAGTTTAATTGTTTTGATGTATTGACAGAACAGTTTTCTTTTATCGGGTGTGAGGGAGTACTTAGCATGAGGCTTCGAGCACTTCTCGTTTTGTTTGTTTCCGAGCCACAACTCCTGTCGAATGCCCAAAGCTTGCAAGTCTTGTCTTGCCTTAGCGGTGTCTTTAGATTTGTCATTCATTAACAAAGTGTTCAATATACTCTCCAACACATTTTTTTCGATATGCATGACATCTAAATTGTGTTGTAGAGAAAGAGAAGACTAATATGGAAGCTCATAGAAAATAGACCGTTTAGTCCAGTTCAGCTCGGATGTAGTATTACGTTTTATTTCCCACCCCCATAATCTGGATGTTTCCCCAGCAAACCTGTGGGCAATATCGCAAGTTGAGCCAAGATATCAGCCGGAGTATATTTTTTAGGAGGATCTCTAGAATCAGTTGCACCATTGAATGTAGTACGATCACTCCTCCATTTATGGTTTTTTTTTAAGAATCTTCTATGGCCAACATAAGCTGTTTTGCTTATCACACGCGTAGCCGGAGTGTCTACTTTGCATGTAGGGCATGCATAGTAACCTTGCCCACTCCAACCAGACAAACTACTACGAGCAGGAAAATCATTGATGGTCCATAAAAGCATCGCTCTCATGTGGAAATATTTTCCTGTAACAGCGTCCAAAGTCAAGACACCTGGTTTTTTCCATAATTCTTGAAGGTCATCAATCAAAGGCTTTAAGTAAACATCAATGTCCTTCGCCGGTGATTTAAGGCCAGGAATCAACAACGTCAGCATCAAAGTAGTCTCTTTCATGCATAACCACGGAGGCAAGTTGTATGTTGTTAATATAATTGGCCACATGCTGTAAGTCTGACTAAGGTTGCCGAACGGATTGAAACCATCAGCAGCCAACCCTAATCGAATGTTTCTCGGTTCGTTAGCAAAATCCGAATATTTACCGCTGTCAAACTTCTGCCATGCTTTACCATCAACCGGATGTTGCATCATACCGTTTACCGTAGACTTTCCAGTAGCATGCCAAGTCATATGTTTTGCGGTGTGAATAGACTTGTACAAACGTTGTAGTCTAGGAATGATAGGAAAGTAACGCAACACCTTGTTAGGAACTTTCTTCCCCGTTGTGTTCTTGTCTTTCCATCTACTCGTTATACAGACCGGACAATACTCCAAATCTTCGGCATTAGTCCCCCAATATAAAAAGCAATCATTTTCACAAGCATGTATCGACTCATACCCTAACCCTACCTTTTTAAATGTTTTTTTTTATAGCAGAGGATGATGGTGGGAGATTGTAACCTAACTTGGGAGGAAATACCTCCTGGAGAAATTTTAGCGTATTGTTAAATGAAGTATCACTCCATTTACCGCTGACCTTGAGATGCGTAAACTTTGACATAAAATCCAAGGTTGTCATAAAGTCACAACCCGAGTAAAGAGGCTGGGTGGAACTGGCAAGTAACTCTTCATACTCGTTACGTACAGGAGGTTTCGTTGCTTGAGTCGGCTCGTTACTTGTCTCGCTAATATTTGGAGGAGTTGGCTCATTTTGTTCATTATTTAGAGGAATATCAAGAATATCATTAAGGCACGCACGCATGTCACTCATCTCACATTGTGTTGTGTTATCTTCTATAGACAGAGGATCCGGTTCACCGTGATCGCGCCATTGTGTATAAGTTGGGTCCCACCCATTTTGGCTTATGCGGGTTTTAAGTTTGTCGAGAGATACCCATGGAACATTACAACAAAGACGACATGGACATTTTATGTTTCCGTAACTATTCAATAACGGCTTGCAATGTTCAATGAATGCGGCAAGACCATAAAAAAACTCTCTTGAAACACGACTTTCTAAACGGGTCCAACTCTTATCAAGTATCATAACTGCATTTTTTTTGTTCAACTCTTAGTTATTACACATTCAAAATATTCGACACATAAACACATATAACCATGGAATTATTACGAGTTGTTTTGTTCACCTAGTGCAACTATGGAAGGCAATCCTAACCCACTCTTTGAATGATTCATCTCATATATGAATGCGTATAACTGATTTACTATTTGAGAAAATTTCGGCAGCATTTCCCCTCAACTCCCCAAATATGTGCATTAAAGACATATTCGTAGTAGTAAAGGAGAAACACTGTCGAAATCATCTCAAATGGTAAATCAATTATATGCATCCATATCCTAAATGAGACAAAACATTCAAAAAGCAGTTCCAAACAGGGGACTTTCTAAAATTAATTTCTAATAAATTAATTTCGGACGGGTTTTCTATAGGATGATTAACTTCGGACGGGGACTTTACGAAATTAATCACTAAAATTCTAAAACATTCACAAAAGTCTAAGAATAATACACAAATCGACTATTTTAAGTTAAACAATTAATAGCATATATTTTAAGTTAAACAATTAGAATATAAACAATTGTTTGGTTTTCGGCTTATGTTTCATAAGCTTATTTTTTGTGACTTATTTTTGAAACTATTATGAAACTATTTTGTTTATATAAGTTTATTATAAGTTTATGTAAAAACTATTTTGTTTATTTTGAAACTTATTTTTTGTGACTTTTTTTGAAACTATTATGAAACATAAGCCGAAAACCAAACAATTAATAGAAAGATATCAAATATATCTAACGGGTTGTGTGTTTAGGCTTATATAACGGGCTTATGGCTTATTTGGTTTTCGGCTTATGTTTCATAAGCTTATTGTTTGTGACTTATTTTGAAACTATGTAAGGTAAAAAGTTTCAAAATAAGCCATAAAAATTTAGCTTATGAAACTTAAGCCGAAAACCAAACAAGCCATAAGCTCGTTATATAAGCCGAAACAAACACCCTCTAACTTGAATTATTCTACATCTAACGCAATCCCTTTTATACTAATTAATTAAACAATCCCTTTTATACTAAACCTAATATATCAAAACCTAATATACTAATTAAACAATCCCTTTTATACTAAACGCAACCTAAAAATCAGCTTCAAAATCCCATTCGCAAGCTAATATACTAAACGCTCACATTTCACAATCCGCAACAATCCCTTTTATATCAAAACATAATATACTAACCAAACTGTACATACGGCTGCAAGCACTAAACTAGTAACCAAACGCTACAGGATACGAAACTACAACAAAGCATAAAAATGAAAAAAAGAAAAGAAAAGAAATAACATACCGTCTCGGCTGTCTCCACTCTCGGGCTGCAGTCTCGGGCTATGGTCTCGACTGTAGCTTGGGGTCGGGCTGTGGTATCGGCTGTGGCTTGGGCTCGGGCTATATACAAGGAGAGCACATTAATATATTGTTTGCTTAAAAATTATGGAGATAAAACTATTGTCGTCGGGATACCAAAAGTTAATAAAAAAATAAAACGAGGTACATTACCTGTTGTACGTCTTGGTTGTCTCGGCTCTCACCCTCGGCTCTCGCTCTCAGCTCTCACCCTCTTTACTTGCTGTTTGTGAACAAAATTAATAAACAAAAATTAAATTAACAGTAATAATAACAATTAAATTAATAGTAATTAACAACAATTAAATTAATAATAATAACAAAAATTAAAAATATTACTTGTGGTGGGTTTTCTCAGAAAAACAGGAAGAAGAAGAAGAGAAGAAGAAGAATTAAACAATAGATGGGTTGAGGAGAGAGTTAAACGGGAGAAGAGGAGGAGAAAAGTGCACAGTGGTGCTAGTGTGGGGGGTGGTGGAGTTGTGGTGGAGTTGTGGTGGAGCTGTGGTGGAGGAGGTGGAGCTGTGGTCGGAGGTGGTCAAATGTGGTGGTGTGGTGTCGAATGTGTGGTCGGAGGTGGTCAAATGTCGGAGGAGGTGGTGGTCGGAGAAGATCGCCGGCGGAGGTGCAATAATAAAGGTGCAATAGTTTTGGTCTAAGTGTTTGACCAGATCTGGTTTTAGTATTTCTTTTTATGTTCCCATCGACAAGTTGACGGGAATATAAAACTATTTTGTCGTTTCTCATTTGGCGGAGGAATTAAATTTTCATGAAAATTTTTCCGCTTATATTCCCGTCGACATGTCGACAGGATAAAACTTTTATAAAATTAAAATAACATTAATTACTTTTAATATAATTAAACAAATATATATATTATAAATACTTTAATAAAATTAAAAAAATATCTTAAAAAAATAGTTTTATAAAATTAAAAAATAACTAGTTAAATTTAAAATTAATTACTTTTATATAATTAAATTTTTTTATTTATTATAAATACTTTTATAAAATTTAAAAAATATATATTTAAAAAATAGTTTTATAAAATTAAAAAATAACTAGTTAAATTTAAAATTAATTACTTATAATATAATTAAAAACAATTATTTATTATAAATACTTTTATAAAATTAAAAAAATATATAGTTGAAAGCTGGCGTATAATTGTCGACGGTATAATAAATTTATTTATTATAAATACTTTTATAAAATAACTAGTTAAGTTTAATATTAATTACTTTTATTAAAAAAATTATTTATTATAAATACTTTTATAAAATAAAAAGAAAATATTGAAAAAATAGTTTTATAAAATAAAAAGAAAATATTGAAGGAATGAGTCGAGATGATATAGTTGTACACGAGATGTTTTACGCATGAGTCGAGATGATATGGTTGTACATGAGATGTTAAACGAACGAGTCGAGATGATGTGGTTGTACACGAGATGTTAAACAAATGAGTCGAGATGATATGGTTGTACACGAGATGTTAAACGAATGAGTCGAGATGATATGGTTGTACACGAGATGTTAAACGAATGAGTCGAGATGATATGGTTGTACACGAGATGTTAAACGTATGAGTCGAGATGATATGATTGTACATGAGATGTTAAACGAACGAGTCGAGATGATATGGTTGTACACGAGATGTTAAACGAATGAGTCGAGATGACCAGGTTCAGAAAGTAGGGTTCAGGGGTTGGGTTTTCCCACCAAATTTTCCCACCAAAATCTTGCCGCCAAAACTCTTCCCACCAAAACTTCCCACCAAATCTGCTCTTATATACTAACATATTATCCACACAACTTCACAACCTCTTATCCTCAAGACCACTCAACCTCACAACCTCGAAACCACTCAACCTCAACCAGATGCAGCGATATAATCCTTTTATGTGTACTTGTGGAGCAGGAAATATAAAAAAAAGAACATCACATCAACAAGATACATTTGGATGGGAGTATTATGCATGTCCTCTTTCGAAGCCAAGAGACAAAGGTCATGGATGTGGATATTTTATGTGGAAGAGTGAATTTGATGAACAATTACAAGTAATTTCTTCTGCTTCCACATCTCACGGTTCTGGGTGCATAAACTGCCATGAAAAAGATCTTAGGATAAATATGCTTGAGGCACAAAAACAGGTGCTAGAGACAAGAGTCAGGGTGCTCGAGGCAAGACTTGAAATGGCAACGAATCCCGACAACAATGACCATGCATGTCAGTCGGATGCAATACTCCGTAACCTGTTAGGTGACATGGAAAATCTTCGTATGTAATGTTGTTGTTGTTGTTTGTTGTTTGTTGTGTTATTGTTGTTGTTGTTGTTGTTTGTTGTTTGTTGTGTTATTGTTGTTGTTGTTGTTGTTTGTTGTGTTATTGTTGTTTAATAAAATGTTGTTGTTGTTGTGAAAACTGATGTCCACACACGATTAGATACACTCAAAACCGCTTAATCACTAGAAATCGTAAACTTCTATCCAAACACTCAAGATTGTAATTATTAATCTAACAAAACATCCGCAGTAAGAAACTAAGCAGTTTATAAAGCAATCCCAAACACCACACGCTTAGCTTCAAACACGAAGGCAAACATTTTATTCAAACCTCACAAGAGTTGTAAACCAGATACATTTTCATACAGACTCAAACTAAACAACTCGACAAGCAAACAAACCAGATCAAACGAAACAAACTCGACAATCAAACGAAACAACACAACAACCAAACAAAACAACTCAAACAAAACAACTCGAAAACCAAATGAAACAACCCGTTTACTTTTTTTTGCGGCTACCTCCCGCTTTGCTTGAACTCGCACCATCTCTTCCTTTCCTTGCTCTCATTTCCTTGAGATATGCAAACGTAGCTTCAAGACCTGTTATTCTATTTTTCAGATTATCAATTCCGGTGTTGACGTCAAATGTGCTTTCAGCTTCATCCTCACCTCCAACAGCAGCAGCTTGAGCTTCAGCAGCACGTTGAGCTTCAGCAGCATCTAACTCTTCCAAATACTCTCTATAGTATGACTTTTTCCTCAACCATACCAGAATCCGGTCTCTCTGCCACGGTGCACAGTTCGCATAAGAACCATATTAATCAAAAATTTCATAGCCCCAATGATTTATAATTTCATTATACAGGAGCTCGTGTGATAAAGCCTTTGACCACTCCTGTTCCGGCGTTAAACCGTCCATTGTTGTTTGTGATTTGTGAAAATTGACAATCGGGTTTTGTGAGAATCAAGAATGTATGTGTAAAATGAGACGGGAATGATTTTGTGAGAATGATTTTTTGTGAGAATATTTATATGAAAAATATGGGGGAATAATCCCGTCAACATGTCGACGGGAAAAAACAGGCGGGAAAAATCCCCGCCATTTTATTGGCCAGTATTTTGTTATAATAATTAAATAAAATTCTCCCGTCGACATGTCGACGGGATAGTTAAACCAAAAACAGTAATTAACGTTAATCACACATTAATTACTATTTGTTTCGTTGTTAATATTTTCCCGTCGACATGTCGACGGGAATGGATTGGCGGGATAATTTCGCGCCCAACTTATGGCAATAATAGAGGTGTGAAGGTTTGACCAATATGGTCCCGTCGTCATGTCGACGGTAGCGTATTAATCCGAAAAATTCAACGCAGCTAGGCTTGTCAAGCTTGTTTTTTGTCGTTTTGTGCATATTGCCGTCGACATTGTGTCGACGGGAATATGCTCGTCGCCTGTTCTCCTGATTCTTGTAGTGAGGTGTATTTTACTCTTTGTTTCATAATCTATAAAGTGATTCCATGTGTAAGTTTGTGGAAAACTTTGTATTTAATCCTTGGAATGTCCATTTTTATAAGCTATTGAGGCTTCAATGTGCAATCTCCATCTTTGTAAGAAAAAAAAGTTATTTTCTCCTGTGTAAAATAGTGATAATAACATTTGGTCATATATAATGGAAGTTAGAGAGTATCATGTAACTTATCTAGAATCTGATGGCCAGAGATTGGATCATCTGGCGGGTTAGCTTGCTTTGCTTCTTTAACATTTTCCTTAGCTTTCAGTGTTGTTTTCATATAGAGATTTTTCTAGGATTTAATCCACTGATTTTGCAGATGTCATCATGAAGAGTAAGTACTGAGGTTCATGAGTTTGACGGGGCATTTTTAGGATATCAGGTACAATACAAAGTTACATTAGTGATTGGTCATGTTTTCAGTTTTCTTTTCCTTCAAAAGCATCATGGAATTTTATCTATATTGTTACACTCAATTGTACATGGACTACATGGTTTTCAAAAGTTGCAAAAAATGATGATATAGATTTTTATGTGGGCAACTATATGAGTAGTCCATGGGCTCATGGCTGTCATGCAATTCTTTTTGAATGTATACATCAAGAACTCTAAATAGTAAATTTGCATGATCTTAGACTACTTTATCTCATTGCTACGATGTGGCATTAGACAGTAGACTGTAGGCTTGCACGACTGTGCACGAATCATATTGGGCTGGCTGTATTGCAACGTACATTTTGGTCAGTTTTGCTTAAGATACTATTCTTTCGACATATCTAAAGGTTGCTTTCAATTGTTTTATTTTTGGTACCTATTAAACTTTATGCAAGTCAATGGAATGTACGAGGAAACTTGGTTGTGTGTTGTCTCTATAGGGAATTGCTCCTTCCTATCTTTAACTATGTTGTTTATGTACGTGTTTTCCTACGTAAAAAATACCATGTTGTCTATGTGATGCAGGCTAGAGCAGTTCATTCTAGGACAGCCACATTAAAGGACGCTACATAAGAAGGACTGGGTTACCAACGTCGAAACTACCCATCACATCTTAGGGTCAGTTGCTGGGCCCCACCCTTACCCCCCACACTTACCCACCGTTACAGGTTTGTCTCATTACTCACTTTGTAGCAGGAAACTCATCTTATGGAATATGTGAAATGAATTGCTCAAAGAGGTTACAACATGTAAATAGGCCTATTGTATATTTCTCCTCTTATTGTTTACTGTACCAAAGGTTTCGATATATATTATTTGGATTTTTTTTCAGTTAAGAATGTGGTTAAAAAGGTCTTAAGGTGTTTTGTAGTAACAAAGATGGTAATTATACCAATGCTACAACAAACGTTGTGTATAAAGAGGTTATTCACAGATTATGAGTATTTTGTTCGTTTCTATTCCTTTAACGATTATGACTCACATAAACGTATTTTTATTGTGAACAGTATACTAAGGTTAATGATATCTAGAAGACTATGTTACTAATTTTACCTTGAAGAATTCTTGAAGGTAGCAAGCCATTTGACCAACAACGATACTCATGTAAACATAAACAAAAAAAAAATATTACAATTTGTATGTAAACAGGTTACAATTTGACAACGCGTGAAAGCCTAAACCTTCATCAAACAAACAAAATACAATATAGAACAAATACTGAAGTTAAATTAGCTCCATCGCAACGCGGTAGCCTAATTCTTCGTTCTTGTACATATGGCTGACCACTTTATTTAAAATTTAAATGAAAGGTACGTACTAGGTGTTTGTAACACCATTTAGCATTACACGGCAACAACAATTTTTTGTTTTATTTTTATTTATTTATTTATTTATTTTTTTCTCTCTTGATTTATATCCAACTGATACAACTCCAAATAACAAGATAACTTATGTTAAATCTGGAGGTAATCAGCATTCAAGGGCTTGAAAATGTTACTAGAATATGCCTCAATGTAGTTTATGGTGTTCACTGGCATATGCATATAGACAACCCAATCATCGTTATTGGTTGGACTAGGCAATGTCATAATGATACAATCCGTCCTTGAAGACGGGATATGACATGATCCGAATGCAACCTTACCGAACCAGAAATCTATCTTGTTCATACCCTGGTACGTATGTCCTGCTGATACAATCACCGCCATCTCTGTGCTAGCAAATGCCCTTGCTACCAATGGCAGTGACGACCGTCGTTCTTCCACCCAGTCAATAAGGTCTAAGAAATGGTCTTTGCAAGTGGCTGTCTGCAGGAACTCATGAACCTTCGTAGCTATATCGCTTAAACACATATGTTTCAGTTCCTAGTACATTTCGAATCTTGTGAATTGGGGTTTATAATTTTATATATTATAAGAACAGGAAAGAAAGTAAAAAGTTTTTTGTTTTTTTTGTTTGTTTTTTAAATATTGGCTTTGGCTTTTGAAACTCCATGAGCAAAATGTATATTTTTATGTGTATTGGTTAATTTAACAATTAAAATAATTGGTATCTTTGTAAAAAAGATTGTTGGTTTATCAAGACTAAAAATCAAAATATCAGTCAGCAAAGGTAAACAACTGTCACTAATGAGTGAAGCTTTACGACGTATTTTAGAAGTGTCACAAACCCAAATGGCCAAATGTAATGACAACTTCCATGTGTCACTATGAAACTTCTGTTGTGTAGTGTTTTAAATGGACTACTAAATTATTAAAAGCCTTACTTGTGCTTTTATTGCCCTTGAAGGCATCGACAAAACATTACCAAAGTGCGAAATCAATAACTTTTCATTCTCTTCTCTAGCTCCCTCGCTCAATCTTCGCCTTCCATCAACGGGAAGAACCATATTACACACCTTGTTGGATGTTCCTGACTCTTCAATGCTCAACGCAACTATCTTCCAATACAAAGAGGTGAAGGCCACTAATTTCGACCTCCTACACCCATTTTCACTCGCCAATAATTGTACCCTCTTAAGCTGCTCACCCTCAATGTAGTATACACGGCTGATGGGTATAGGTTCTCTCTCGCCATGGTCTTGGTCATGGCCAGGTTTGGTTGGCGGTTCAAATATGGCATAAAGATCTTTGATTGAAGATGAATATTTGATTGGGCACCTCGGATTGAATATGGCCCTCCCAAAGGAGGGTAACATAGATGGGGTTTCAGATCGAGTTATATCAGCCCATGATAAGATAAACATGTTAGAGGAGTACCCATCAACTGCTCGATGATCAAACATACACCCTATCACCAAGCCTCCACATTTTAGCTCCGTAACCTGCATTTAATGTTAGGTAATGATATCACAATTATCCCATTTACATTAATTGATTCAATTCTTCATAAAACTAAGCAAAGATATATAACACATAAATCATAAATCCTAACATGTGGTGCTAAGTTTTAAATCTTCAACTAATGATGAAAAAATCAACTTAGTAGTCATATTAGATGTAGTATTTTGAGCATGATTATTAACTTCAAAACTTATTCACTGAAAATTGTATGTTATAGGTTGAGATCCGATTATATAATAAATTAGAGGTGAACTTGTAACTATAAAACGTCTATATGACTACATGTAAGTATTAGCAAGTGATGATCCTTTTATATGTTGTGAGCATGGAAGAATCTATAATGAAACAGGGAAATGCATGAAATAATATGGTACGACAGTTTATTTAAGATGCTGAGGGTGAACAGCAAGACTATTATACACAAGAATATATACATGTCCTAATTACATTAAGTTTTGTGCTGATCATATCATTTGTACTTAAACACATGTATAACATGAATGATAAACGAAACCAAATCTTAATTAACAAACTGAATTCATCAAATGATTAAATGAAAAACATAAAAGAATTCAAACTTGAATTAGACTAGAATGATCCTAGCTAATGAAACAGCATTCCTTTGGTCTTCTAGATCTTTTATTCTTCTTCTGAAGTTGGAAGTTTGAAATACCAACAATGTAAAGTTAAGTACTAGTAGAGATATCGCTACTGCTGTTGTATTATATTATGGATTGAATGGGAGTTGGCCGTTATGGGAACGCCAACTAAGGTTTATTCTTTGATTAAGATGTTATTGAGTCTGATTCATGTGTACCGAATGGATAACGTACAATATAAACTACCGATATGCCGGAAAGGAAAAGATATGATGACAGTACATAATCACACAGCCGGAATTAAACTACTCATCAAATAAAACCAAAATCACCCAAACATCACCAGAACAAAATAATACCAAAGATTGTTGACACCGGCCACACGTCAAAACCAACTAAGATCGAGCATCTTCTATGAGATGTTCAAAAAGATCATAGGTTTACCTTTTATTTCATTCACAGTGAATCCATTTCAGTTTATGAGGCTTAAAGGATCTAAAACTAACCCCGAACCTTTTTCTTACATTGATACAATAATATAATGCATAAATGTTATGTGCACAATTTATAGTTTTTATAGATCAAAAAGAGATTTATGCAACCAAAAGTACGTTTTATGAGTTAAGACACTTACATTTAAACACTCAACAACAGGAAATATATATAACTTGAAAACAAAACAACTCACCAGGCAACAAACTAAAAATCAAAATATAGCTAGGTTGTTTTTGAAGACATGATTCATTAATTATATATTGATTTTGGATATGCCAAGGGTGATGCCGGTTTATTAAACTTAGTGTTTACCTGGACGACAAGCACCCCATGTAGCTTCTTGGGCATTAGTTTACCCTCAATACTCTCATCTGGACTATACAAATTTAGATCCTTGAGTTGCACGTCTGCAGTAGCTTCGAGAAAGTCCACACCTCGGTTATTGCAATGAAATTGATTCTCTCCAGCATCTGCGTTCCATAGAATCTCCCCAGCAAGAGGGTAGTAAAGTGAGAGAGCTCGAGATAAGGAAGCTTTGAGTGTGTTTACCAAAGTGGGAAAACTAACTTGGGAAGGTTTCTTGTAGCAAAAGAAAGAACCAATATCAATAGGTGGCACAAGTAAATCAAGGTTTGTAAAGGGCAACCAACGGTCATTCCATGGGTCATTTGCATGCACGACTACATTCTCTACCACCTTCACTGAGAAACTATTACCCTTTATCTCCATGTTGATCTTCAAGAGAGAGATCAATACAAATATTGAGTTATAATCGCAATAGAGAAATGATAGGTATATATAGAGGTTGATAATGTGCGTTTCAGGTAGAAGATCGCCATAATAATTTCAGGTCTTGGTAATATTATACTTTACTGTTGTTAGTCATTACATGTTCATTAATTGTGCCCATAGTCTTAGGGGGAAAATTTACAATTTTATTTAGGGTTTTTCTAACTTGTGCCCTTTAAGCACACTAAAAGTACATCAAAAGTACATAGGGACTCACATAAAAGTACAGACAGGTGTACTTTTATGTGGATCCCTGTGTACTTTTGTGTGGGCCCTTGTGTACTTTTGGCGTGCTTAACTTGTGCCCCTATGGCACAAGTTTAAAAAACCCTTTTATTTATTAAGAAAAAATATATGTGAGAAGTTAGGCCGTCCCGGGAATTTTGGGTGGAGCTAAGTACTAATCTAGTACAAAATATATATTTTTTGGTGCCCACCATAGTCACTTTTAAACTAAATTCCCTAAATGGTCATGCGCGACTACTCA
Source organism: Artemisia argyi (assembly GCA_030686995.1). Taxonomy (NCBI): domain Eukaryota; kingdom Viridiplantae; phylum Streptophyta; class Magnoliopsida; order Asterales; family Asteraceae; genus Artemisia; species Artemisia argyi. Next base: position 41,321,988 of record CM060683.1, on the reverse strand, counting down.
AATTTGCAACCCCTTCCAAAACGCGACACGTGTCCTTAACCAAGTACAGTTAGTTACTTTGAATGAGCTCAAATAACTACCAAACTTACTCAACCTTTGTGCTACTCAATCGGCGGCTACTCGACTTACATTGATTCACGTGAAAAAGTACATAGGGAACCTAAAAAGTACTACTTTGGGAAAGAACAAAATCTTTTGTCTATATTCTCTAAAAAGTACTTTTACTTTTTTTAAAAAGTACATTTAATTTATGAAAGCTATACGGTCGAGTAGATCTTGGTCGAGTAGCGAATTATGGTCGAGTATCCTACCACTTATTAATTATCACAATTAATTTTTAAAACTAACAATTATTAATTGACAACATTTAAATTTCCACCAACATATGGGATGTAGTAGATACAAATTTAAATGCATATTTAATTTATAAAAGCTATAACGGTCGAGTAGATCTTGGTCGAGTAGCGGCTTATGGTCGAGTATCCTAACACTTATTAATTATCACAATTAATTTTTAAAACTAACAGGTATTAATGGATAACATATTTATTTATGAAAGCTATAATGGTCGAGTAGATCTATATAACAAACTTATAAGTACCAATCGGAAAACAAAAACGGAAAAAAAATTAAGCATTAACTTAAGTGTCAATCGGAAAAATTAAGCATTAACTGATAGTGTCAATCGGGAAAAAAAACGTACCGGAATCATAACGGAATCAAAAATTAACGGTCGAGTATGATTACTGATGTTGTGTTTTGTTTGAATCCAAATACATAAACATAATAATAATAAAAAAAGTACCAAATCAAACAAAAAAAAAACAAAAACAAAAGAAATAAAAAAAGTATTACCTTTCCAATAAAGTTGCCTTGTCAAATCACCGTCGGTTGAGTAAATTTGGAAGTTGATGTGAGCCCCATAATAAGGACACATGTCGCGTTTTGAGAGGGGTTGCGGAGTTGAGTAGTCGCGCATGACCATTTAGGGAATTTAGTTTAAAAATGACTATGTTGAGGATCAAAAAAAATATTTTGTACTAGATTAGTACTTAGCTCTTTTGGGTGCCCTGGGCCGTGATTAAAAAGAGGCCCCCTAATTAAAAAAAATATATGCGAGTAAAACAACCGTCAGCGATGCTAAAAATAAAGTTACACAATATCCAAATATACTAATCGATGCTAAATTAAATTACGTATAAATATCTAAAAATACTATTAGAATGCCTACATGGTACTGTTTTGTTGATATCTCACTTGTTCAACAGAATTCAACCCTACCAACATTTATTACTGGCTGCTATATCAAATTGCTATATTATTTGAAGTCCACATTTTCAGTGGCTGCTCTTAGATTCTTAATGAGACTAGTTATTGCTGCTATTACTCAGTATTCTTTTATTGGGCGTTAAACAGTCCTGTCGAATGTATATATGAGTTGGACTTCTTACAAATTTTGTGCACCTTCAAATAATGGGGCCCTGTGCAATGGCCCATGTTGCCCTTCCTTATATCCGTGCCTGTGAGAAGTTTACAAAGGCTCGAAAAGAAAAACTTTTTGAAAACTTGTGAAATGTTTTGTTGATATCTCACTTGTTCAACAGAATTCAACCCTACCAACTTTTATTAGTGGCTGCTATATCAAATTGTTATATTATTTGAACTCCAAATTTTCAGTGGCTGCTCTTAGATTCTTAATGAGACTAGTTATTGTTGCTATTACTTAGTATTCTTTTACTGGGCTTTAAACAGTCCTGTCAAATGTATATATGAGTTGGACTTCTTACAAATTTTGTGCACCTTTAAATAATGGGGCCCTGTGCAATGGCCCATGTTGCCCTTCCTTATATCTGGGCCTGTGAGAAGTTTACAAAGGCTCGAAAAGAATAACTTTTTGAAAACTTGTGAAATTTTTTATCCAAGATAGAGGATATGTTGAATAAAAAAGTTGCGAAGAAATTTATACTAATTTTGTTGTTTTATGCCTTTCTTTAAATTCACAAAAAACGAAATTTTAATGCGCGCGCACACACACACATATATATATAGTCAAGCGTTCAAATGAGAAGTCATATTTTTGTGAGAAAGTGAAAAGGGATCTTAGCCACTCATTTTATTTTTCTTTAGCTTTGATCTAATGCCTAATATTAGTTAACCAATTTTTCTGAAAATTACAAAAAATTAAAAAAAAAAAATTCAAAAAATTTTTGATTTTTTTTTCGCCACAAGTGAAAAAATTTTCACATGTGAAAAAAAAATTTCGAAATTTTTTTCCGAAAACTTTTTTTTTTGAATTTCTTTTTTTCGAAATTTTTTTTCGTGATTTCACATGTGAAAATTGAAAATTTTCGAAAGTTTTTTTTTTTTTTTTTTTTTTTTTTTTTTTTTTTTTTTCGAATTTTTTGTTTTTGAAATTTTTTTTCTTCACACGTGAATTTTTTTTCGTCACATGTGAAAATTTTTTGAAATTTTTTTTGAATATATATTTTTTAAATTTTTTGTTTTTTTTTATATAAATTTGTTTGGAAATTTTTAAAAAATTAGTTAACTAATATTAGACATTAGATCAAAACTAAAGAAGGATAAAATAAGTGGCTAAGATTAGTTCTCACATTCTCACAAAAATTAGATTTCTCACATGAGTGGCCATATATATATATATATATATATATATATATATATATATATATATATATATATATATATATATATATATATGGCTAAGATCAGTTCTCACATTCTCACAAAAATTAGATTTCTCACATGAGTGGCCATATATATATATATATATATATATATATATATATATATATATATATATATAACGCTTTTAGATTAATTTTAGTCTACTTAAACAAATACATGGTCATTTTCATGCGTACTCGTTATTTACTGATAAAATGCGTTTTATGTGTATTTAACCTACGTTTTAGGTTTTAACAACGTTTACGCTCTCTGTAAAACCTATCATTCATTTAAATAGAATATATTAATAAGTTTTAACATTTTTACAAGTTTCGTTTTTTTATGTTGCCTAGTTTTAAGTTTCGCGACTTAAATACTTAACATTAGCGATTACCGGGACCATACAACACTCCGTAAAGTCAAGATAATATCCAAAACTCCCTACCTCCTCATTTTTGCCCTATGTGGCATTTAATACGACTCACCAATTGGTGAGGACTGATCTTGCTTTAGATGATAACACATCTTTATTTAACTCTTAAGACTTTCAATATCTAGATACTATGTTACTTACTCATTGTAACTAACCAAACAAAGACCAAAGACCAAAGACCAAAGACCAAAATCATCTCTCTCTCTCTCCTCCATTGCTGTCCATAATCAAACACCAAACATCAGCCATCTTTGATTTTCATACATCAAGTTATACATAGAAGTTATAGCATTTAGTATTCTCTACATGAAACTAGTGTTTATTTCTTCGTCCTTTGGTTGAATTGGATGCTACACAAGAGTTCCTAGGAAGATATCAAGGGTTTTGCAAGAGTTGTGTCAAAGTATTGGAAGCTAGAGACAAGGTTACCAATAATTGCTGAAAAAAATTTAGAAAGAATTTTTTATTTTTTATTTTATTTTATAATAATGAAATTGTGAAGTTAATGACCAAATGTGATATTAGTAAAAAAATGACAAAAACTTAAATACAAAGTTAGTAATAATCGTTGAATTTTTTTTACAAAAAAGCTTATTTTCTTAGTACTTATGAAATTGTGAAGTTAAGGACCAAATGTGATATTAGGCAAAAAAAAAAAAAAATTTATATATATGAAACAATTGAGAAGATAGTATAAGTAAAATAAATAAGTGATGAGACGAAAAATGAACCACTTTTAGGGGGTCATTTAAGCCCGGAATTGAATTTATATGATCAAATATTGCCCTAAATCGTTCCTTTTGTGATTTTAGGTACTTTGGAAGTGAAATCTGGAAAAGGAAGCAATTCAGACGTTTTTGGAGCATAAAAGTGAAGAAAACGCTAAAGTATTAATTTTCCTTGCTGGGAACAGTATGTGACGGCGTCAAGAGCACTATCCTGACGGCGTCAAGAGTAAATTTCATGACGATCCAGTGCAGAAATGAAGGCGTCACAAGGAAGAGCGTCAAGAGTTAAATACGTGACGGCCTGGAAAAATATATAACGTGACGGCGTCAGATGTAGATCAAGGCAATCCGAGAATTATTTTGGCGGCGAGATGACGGCGTCACCTATTTGGTCTTGACGTCGTCAGCCTCAATTTCCTATATATAGTTTTCTAATTTTCATTCAGAGAGAGAAGTTTTGGAGAAACCCTAAGGCCGAACCTATTACGAATTTTACAGGTTTTTCAAGGGTTTTCAGCCCTTGAACCCTTACATGTGTAATTGAGATAAGTGTTCTTCTAATTCAATCAATATGTCTATGTGTTGGTTGTCTATATCTTGTGCTTGTCTTAATTCCACTATGCTAGGCTAGATTTATCTTGTGTTTGCTTAGATCTAATGAAACCTAGATGTTGATTATGTGTTGATTACTTGTTTATGGTTGTATTGGATGAATGATTTCGATGTTAGGCTTAAGAAAACTGGCATATCTCCAAATGGTAACATGCTTGAATGTCTTAGGAAACATGAACTGATGTGCACCAGGTTTTATTGGTTGTATTTAATGCATGAGTAAATTCTAATGATCCCATGTTAGGAGCTTCTTAGCCGGCTCGACATAGGAGTGAAGTAAGCACTCATAGGATTGGGGAATTAAGTGCGCCACCCCATGAATGATATTAAGGAATACAATCCGTCATCCACGCAACTATAACAAGTAATTAACGTGTAAAAGATATCTAGGGAGTAGTGAAATCTAAGTAAACACAATTTCTCCACTTATTGCTCACAACCTTAGTTTAATTTAGTTTATTTTCATTTCTAGTATTTTATTTTGATTGCATCTTAGTATTGGGTTAGTTGACTAGCAACTAATTCCGCCCAAATCCTTCAAACCCGAGATATTTACTTGCTTTCTAAAAAATATAAAAATACAAAAATAATCATCCATCATCTTTAGAACTAGTAATTAGGTTTTCTAATCCTAGCGACACTATTCCTAGCTGAACGATCAATCCCCCGGTACTTGTCACTATACTATACTACAAAGATCAGGTACACTGCCTGGTGGGGGTTGTAAGCTTCTCGAGATCCCTCGAGAGGTAAAGCCTGGTGCAATCCCTACGCATCAAGTTTTTGGCGCCGCAGCCCGGGGAATAGTTATTGTCTAGGTTAGAATTTCTTTTTACTAGGTCTACTTGCTAGATTCCTTTCTAGTAAGATTTTATTTTTATTTTTAGATTTCCTTTAGTCTATCTTATTTCTTTGTTTCCTTTGTTCGTAAATTATTTCGATGGATAACAATAACATTGATCGTTTGATTCCTGTTATTCGTGTTTTTCGTCGTAGGATTTTCCAAATGCCCGCCCCACTCCCTTTAGTTGAGAATGAGAACCCGCCTAACCTCTCGCCCAACCACCATTTTGACAATAATTCTGAGTTAGAGGAGTCTGATCATGATGATGACCGTAGGGCTAGTCCTTTTTACTATTCAGACTCCGATGAGGATCTTGATGATGGTGATGTGATTAATGAGAACAGGATGGAAGAGGAAATAAACCCTCTTAGGTATGTTGACCCTAGAACTAGGATTGAGTGTGATAGTTCATTCAACATGCAATTTCCTTGTAAAATCGGATTTAAGAGCTTTAACGCCTATCTTAACTCACCTCTCCCGATGAACATAATCTCGCGTAATGAATATAATAACATCATGGTAGATGAGTTAGAATACAAAGGAGAAAACATTATTGCTAGGGCAACACCGTTGCATGTGTTTGTAGGAAGCTTGGTTTATCTTGTTGAGTTCATGGTTATGGAAAGTCTAGAAGAATTTATTGATGATAAGTTAACCCAAGTTGTGTTTGGAAGACCTTTCAAACGGTTGACCAACCTCGATGAAAAACTCATAGAAGGGTTAATTACATTCTCGGATGGGGATGAAGATTTTGTCTATCAAATGCCCCGCACACACCCTAGGTTCAAGGATTTTTCCATGGAAAAGTGTAGTAGGTATCCGTCCATAGAAATGCTAAGTGAGAATGATAAGAGAAAAGGGCTTAAGTATACTCTTGAAAAGAATAAAAGATACTATCGCGGATGTCTAGAGTTAGGAGATGATTATAAGAAAGATGAGGCAACTATTAGATGGCTCACGCTTGGTTATGTGAGCATAAGCGATACACGGTAACCCATGACCTTGAGTCTAGCTACAAGACTCGTAAATAAAGAAAAGCGCTTCTTGGGAGGCAACCCATGCTTTGTGTGATTTTGTTTTGTTTGTTTGTTATTTGCTTCCGTATGCATGCTTTATTTTTATTGTTGGTAGATCATGTTTCTAACTAAAAAGTGGAAATACTTTACTTTGTTATTTTGGCCTAGTCTTAACTCCACCTAAAGGTATTTTTGCAAAAGATAAGTGTAAGGGGAAACCCCAAATATGTTTTTAAGAAACAAACCGATCATGATTCTCCACAATATTAAGTGAACATGTATATTCGTATTTGTTAGAGTCAAATGCTTGTATCGAGTCATAATGAAGTTTTGCAGGATTTTCCAGGAAGTAGGACCAAGTTTTTCCAGAAATTTTCCGGAAACTTAACATAAGAATTTCTGTAGGTCACTTCTGACGGCGTCACGTGTAAAAATCTGGAAATTTTACCAGTTTTGTTTTTCTAACAGAGTCTTAAAGTTTTTGTTGAATTATTAAGTTTTATAATCACCAGGAAATCTGCAAACTTCATTCCACAAGCATTATATCTTATTTTGTTTTCTAGGATTTATTAACTTATGTAGATTGCCGCCGATTTTATGCTAGGTTGTCTTGTCTATTTTCTCAGGATTCACAGGTTATGTATGACAAGAAGATGATTTATTTTTATGGAAGGGAAGCTTTGATTGTTCATTTTCTTGGAGGAAGATCTAACCTGGCCACCTTATTATCCATACCGAGCGAATCAGGGGAGTATTTGATTTCATTCTTTTTACTTATTCACTTTTACATTCTTTACTTGAACATTGGGGACAATGTTCATCCTAAGTGTAAGAGGAGGGTAAAATGATGATACCTTACAAATACACTTTCGCTTGAGTTTGTTTGTTTAATGGTAGATGTGTAATAAAACTATGAGAAATACTTGTTAGTGCAATTTTAGCGCCAAATTTAAATTTTTTTACAACATTTAGGAGTGAAACTTTAGCCATAGCAAGCGTCTCATGGATAGGAGATTGTATGACTAGCACATAATCGTACTTTCAGAAAAAATTTCCAGCCAAATATGTGAGGTTCGCCTTTAGATTTGATAGGAAAAGCATTTACTATTAGTGCTTATGAGTGTACCGGTAGCATTTAGATTCTAGAACTTGCGTTAGTGATGCATCCCGAGACCGCTAGTGAGACTACATTCGTGTAGTAGGATTTACTACATGATAAGAGGCATTAGGATCACCCTTGTGTTAAACCCGTATTATGATTACTTGACCATTTAAGTCATATTACTTGGCTAGTTAAGTCAACTAATTTTTCCCACACCCTTAGCGTTGTACTCATTTTTAGTATACGAAACCCCTAGTACACTGATGAGGCGAAAAATGAACCACTTTTAGGGGGTCATTTAAGCCCGGAATTGAATTTATTTGATCAAATATTGCCCTAAATTGTTCCTTTTGTGATTTTAGGTACTTTGGGAGAGAAATCTAGAAAAGGAAGCAATTCGGACGTTTTTGGAGCATAAAAGTGAAGAAAACGCCAAAGTCTTAATTTTCCTTGCTGGGAACAGTATGTGACGGCGTCAAGAGCACTATCTTGACGACGTCAAGAGTAAATTTCATGACGATCCAGTGCAGAAATGAAGGCGTCACAAGGAAGAGCGTCAAGAGTTAAATACGTGACGGCCTGGAAAAATATATAACGTGACGGCGTCAGATGTAGATCAAGGCAGTCCGAGAATTATTTTGGCAGCGAGATGACGGCGTCACCTATTTGGTCTTGACGCCGTCAGTCTCAATTTTCTATATATAGTTTTCTAATTTTCATTCAGAGAGAGAAGTTTTGGAGAAACCCTAAGGCCGAACCTATTATGAATTTTACAGGTTTTTCAAGGGTTTTCAGCCCTTGAACCCTTACATGTGAAATTGAGATAAGTGTTCATCTAATTCAATCAATATGTCTATGTGTTGGTTGTCTATATCTTGTGCTTGTCTTAATTCCACTATGCTAGGCTAGATTTATCTTGTGTTTGCTTAGATCTAATGAAACCTAGATGTTGATTATGTGTTGATTACTTGTTTATGGTTGTATTGGATGAATGATTTCGATGTTAGGCTTAAGAAAACTGACAGATCTCCAAATGGTAACATGCTTGAACATCTTAGGAAACATGAACTGATGTGTACTAGGTTTTATTGGTTGTATTTAATGCATGAGTAAATTTTAATGATCCCATGTTAGGAGCTTATTAGCCGGCTCGACATAGGAGTGAAGTAGGCACTCATAGGATTGGGGAATTAAGTACGCCACCTCATGAATGATATTAAGGAATACAATCCGTCATCCACGCAACTATAACAAGTAATTAACGTGTAAAAGATATCTAGGGAGTAGTGAAATCTAAGTAAACACAATTTCTCCACTTATTGCTCACAACCTTAGTTTAATTTAGTTTATTTTCATTTCTAGTATTTTATTTTGATTGCATCTTAGTATTGGGTTAGTTGACTAGCAACTAATTCCGCCCAAATCCTTCAAACGCGAGATATTTACTTGCTTTCTAAAAAATATAAAAATACAAAAATAATAATCCATCATCTTTATAACTAGTAATTAGGTTTTCTAATCCTAGCGACACTATTCCTAGCTGAACGATCAATCCCCCGGTATTTGTCACTATACTATACTACAACGATCAGGTACACTGCCTGGTGGGGGTTGTAAGGTAAAGCCTGGTGCAATCCCTACGCATCAATAAGAGTTGCCGAAAAAATTTCAAAAATACTTGTAAAATAAATTGTGATATTAACCCTTTTTTTTAAGGAAGAAAACTGGATAATTACGATTTTGTCACTCCACTTTTTTGACTAAAGATCAGCATTTGTGATTAATCTGCACCATCCCTACTTGACCTCAATCTCCACCTGATCCTTCCCTTATATATATATATATATATATATATATATATATATATATATATATATATATATATATATATATATATATATATATATATATATATATATATAGTAGGGATCCAGTAAGAAGTAAATTAAAATAAGAAGTGGTGAGAAGTGACTAAAACCACACATTTGAGATGCAACGACTTGTATTAGTTGCCTTTCTATTCATATAGATGCAACATCTTGAGTTTCGAAAGTTAATTTGATGTATAGATGGTGCAAATTGATTTTCATGATTTCGGCACGTGCAGAGGAACAAAAAACAAGAGAAATCATGAAATGCATCTAATATATGTGTATGCATCTGATTAAAAGCTAGAAAACACAATATGGTGCGTTATAATGCATCTAAGATTATAAGGATGCATCTAATTTAGGTCGGTGCATCTCGGATTTTTGGTTATAGTTCTTCTTATTCATTCTTATTTAAGTAATCTTCTTATTTCATCCTAACTCTCTCTCTCTCTCTCTCTCTCTCTATATATATATATATATATATATATATATATATATATATATATATATATATATATATATATATATATATATATGACATTCAAGTAACAAGCCATTTGACCAACAACGATACTTATGTAAACATAAACAAAAAAAAAAACAAATATTACAATTTGTATGTAAACAGGTTACAATTTGACAACGCGTGAAAGCCTAAACCTTCATCAAACAAACAAAATACAATATAGAACAAATATCGAAGTTAAATTAGCTCCATCGCAACGCGGTAGCCTAATTCTTCGTTCTTGTACATATGGTTGACCACTTTATTTAAAATTTAAATGAAAGGTACGTACTAGGTGTTCGTAACACCATTTAGCATTACACGGCAACAACAATTTTTTTTTTTTTTTATTTTATATTTCTTTTTTTCTCTGTTGATTTATATTGAACTGATACAACTCCAAAATATAACAAGATAACTTATGTTAAATCTGGAGGTAATCAGCATTCAAGGGCTTGAAAATGTTACTAGAATATGCCTCAATGTAGTTTATGGTTTTCAATGGCATATGCATATAGACAACCCAATCGTCGTTATTGGTTGGACTAGGCAATGTCATAATGATACAATCCGTCTTTGAAGACAGGATATGACATGATCCGAATGCAACCTTACCGAGCCCGAAATCTATCTTGTTCATACCATGGTACATATGTCCTGCTGATACAATCACCGCCATCTCTGTGCTAGCAAATGCCCTTGCTACCAATGGCAGTGACGACCGTCGTTCTTCCACCCAGTCAATAAGGTCTAAGAAATGGTCTTTGCAAGTGGCTGTCTACAGGAACTCATGAACCTTTGTAGCTATATCGCTTAAACACATAATTCTTCAGTTCCTAGTACATTTCGAATCTAGTGAATTGGGGTTTATAACAAATTTTATATTGTATATTATAATAGTCATATATATCGAGTGGGGGCTGATACGATCAAATATTTCAAAAATGGTTTTATAGAAGAACATGTTTGATTCATTGTTATTTTAATAGGTTTAGCAATGGTGCATGTTTACAAATAATTAGGAACTAATTGTTATGCATGAATCAAAATAGGAGGACGATGATGAGGCTCGGGATTTGGAATATGACTCCGTGTGTTCAGATGATGAAATAGAAGCACATTCTGATGATATGGATGAGGTATTGTACATTGTATTGTTTAATATCAACAAACATCATTAAATTATAACAACAAATACAATCTAAACTTTTATCTCTTTTGACAAAATGTAATAGGAACCAACAAATGAGACTACACATCCATCTGTAGATGCAATAGATGATTGTCCAGCAGCGTGCATTGATGCCACGGATGGTACTCTAATTCCATTGAATGATGCAGACAATGGCATGGCATGTCACGATAACAATGTTCCACCAACATTGGATGATGCATCTCTGATAACGCTCCATTTATACATATTTCTATATGTGTTATCCATGCTTTTATGCTTATATATTAATGGATTATAAGGACTTTCGATACTTAATTGCATGAAAATATATTTCATGTCCAGTCGAGAAAGAACTTCAAGAATAAAGATAAAGTGTACAAATCTAAGCCAAGCCTATGCTAAAGCAACATGTAGCCTTTCAAAGTCAAAAGAGCGCCGCTCTTATATTCTATGTACGCTGGTTACGGGGGCGTATGATGTCCTATGCAAGTCCAAGTCAGTCTAATAAAGTGCGGCGATCTCTTAATAAAGCGCTCCGGTCTTTAGCTCAATTAATGACCCTTTGGCGCCAAGAAAGTATTAAAGCCCGCCGGTGTTAAGAACAATGTTCGCCGGTATCGTGGAAGAGAAAGTTATGAAGCTTAAACGAAGAAATAAACTAAAGTGAAAGATCTCCCGACACCTCTCCACTATTTTGGTCATATCTTGAGCATACGAACTCCGTTTTACCTCCTGTTTGCGACCACGGAAAGCTAAGAGAATTATCTACAACATTGGTCTGGTGGTACTCCCGAAACTGGCGTGTTTCGATGGAAAACCGCTGCACTTCTTTATCAGATTAGCTTAAATGCATATTTATGAATCTCATTCATTACCAATCCGATCATTTACACTTGCCTTGGTCCCTAAGTGTTATTGGTGAGTGTTTATTCACTCACCTTTTCTTTACCAAATTAAGACTAAATAATCCAAAAACTAACCCTAATTGCCAAAGAAAGTGTGTTTTTGTGATTGTGAATGTGCAGGTACGGATATTTCATAAAAAGACAAAAAACAACGAAAAACCAGAAAAAACGAGCACGAGAGTGGAATGAGTCAGAAAGTCAAAGCTTGGAATCTGAAAGTCAAAGAGGAGCTTATAAAGTCAAAAGAGGTCCTTAGAGTTTGAAAGATTTACAAGATTTACCCTTGTTAGGAATACAAATATTCCTGTAAAAGTCTCGGTCACCTTAATATTGTAATAGCATTAAGTTAGCTCGTAGTTAGTCTAGTTATTAGTTAGTTTAATATTTAGTTAGTTTTAGATTAAGTAACACCGTGGAAGAAGGACGGGTCTTTACCCACTGTATACCTGATCCACAGCCCGGGTGTGGGTGTTTTATTAGTTATCTTGTAGGGACTATATATATCCCTCTCCACATGTGGAGAGGGTGAGCCTTTCATTTAATCTAATTTTTCTTTCTTCTTTTATCTCAAGGTTCCAAACTCTCTTTCTCTAGTTCTTGAATCTAACTCAAACATGGATATCATCTACCATGAATTAAGGCCACCCGAATCTAGATGTTCATATTCTACAATTGGTATCAGAGCCAAGGTTTCATCCTAGGATTGTTGGTGCTCAAATTTGTGGCTTGATTTTTGGTTCGAATTATTTTTCAATCAATCACCTCGAATTGATTTTTTGAAGTGTTGTTGATGATTTGGTGGTATTGTTGTGTTTTGAGGTGTTAGTAGTTCTTAACTTTTCACTTGGGTTGGTTGAATTAGTTGTTTGGTTGATGTTTGATGTGATTTAGTGCATGATTCTTGGTTGAGATTAGCTTGTTTCTTGGTTGAGATTAGCTTGTTCTTGGTTGAGGTTAACTCTAAAACAGGAAAAAGACGAAAAAGGACGAAAGTGACTGTTTTGTCTCTATTCTGCGGTTAGCTTTGGTCAACTGCGGTTATCTTTGGTCAACTGCGGTTATCTTTGGTCAACTGCGGTTATCTTTGGTCAACTGCGGTTAGCTTTGGTCTACTGCGGTTAGCTTTGGTCAACTGCGGTTAGCTTTGGTCAACTGCGGTTATCTTTGGTCAACTGCGGTTAGCTTTGGTCAACTGCGGTTACCTTTGGTCAACTGCGGTTAGCTTTGGTCAACTGCGGTTAGCTTTGGTCAACTGCGGTTAGCTTTGGTCAACTGCGGTTATCTTTGGTCAACTGCGGTTAGCTTTGGTCAATTGCGGTTAGCTTTGGTCAACTGCGGTTACCTTTGGTCAACTGCGGTTAGCTTTGGTCAACTGCGGTTTGCTCATCAGTTTGACCAAAGTTGACTTTTTACGTCAAAACTTCAAACGGTCATAACTTTTGAACCGTAACTCCGTTTTCAGCGAATTAGCTGTCAAAACGTCCGGAACAGGTTGAATATTGTGAGGTTTCACCACGAAGTCGTGAAATGAATTTTTCGAGGCCCAAATCACCTCCGGAGTGAAGTTTTTGAGGTTTTAAGTTTTCAGACCAAAAATTTCACCGTAAAAACTTGCATCAACCGAATCAAGATCACAACTAAACAACATATAACCTTGTCAAAACAAACTATCACCACTCTTAACATAAAATCACATTCTGGTATCAGGATTGAGTATAAATTTTGGGCAACGACTTTGTTTGAGCTTCAAGAATCCAGGATTGATTATTAATCTGGGTTTTGATATTCTCGAGTTTAGTGGATATAATTTCGGGGTATATATATATGTCGACGTGATTACAGAGTTTTTAAGCTTGTCAGCATTTTGGATGCCTATGATTTGAGTGAGCCTGCAATTTAATTTTTGCGACTTGAGCTACAGTTGACAACTTGCGATTTGATTAATTGCGGTTCGTCAAATTGCGTTTTGATTTGTTGCGACTTGACTGATTGCAATTTGACCAATTGCGATTTGACGTTGCGAGTTAATACTTGCGATTTGACGTATTGCAATTTGGTTGTATGCAATTTGACTTGTTGCGATTTTTCAAACTGCGACTTGACTTGCTGCAATTTGATCAAGTTGATACTTGACTTTGTTGACTTAAGTTTTGAAGATTAGTATTGCAACTCACCCTTAGATGTTCTTGTTAATTTCGCGGTTACTCTTGATGTTTTTAGAAAATCCCGCGAAAGATTCGATAGGCTGGACTTGGTTTTTGACATATTAAAACTTACGGGATCTGACTATTATCTTCGGGATAAGTTTGTGCTTCGAGAACAGCAGGAATTGGGAAATTACGGTGACTTGGTTGGTGTGTTAATTCACGGGTTGGCATACTTAGTGTCACAAACATCTCGGGGTGGATGGACGCACGATGTTTGGTGACCCTTGCTCGAGTGTATTTAAGGTGATTAGACTTGGATGTTCAAGAAGTGGATATATACAATTAAGGATGGAAGGTTGGGTATATGTCACTACCTATATTTAAAGGAGTTACGTTGTTGTGCTCAATATAGGTTCTAAATCACGATTTTAATGCAAGTATAAGTCTCTAACTTGTCCTTTATCATGCTTCATCAAGAGATTGTTGTTTCTCAAGCTTCTAATGGGATTGTAGTACAAGAACTTCTCAAGAGATGGTCAGACTTAAAGACAGGAGGTGATTTGTTTAGAGACGTGCTTTAACCCTTTACTCACTCTATAGTTAAGCACATTTCATCCAGTGGTCTAGCATATTCCGAACTACTATGAATCATTAATCTGCTAAATCATTGATGAGGAGTCCAGCAAGGTGTTACTACAAGCATGTCTTTATCACCATCTTCTCTGCAGTAGGTTTATGTGTCTCCTTCCATGTATCTGCTTTGCGCATGACAAACTCACGACTATCACAGACTTTCAGTTCTTTGGCAAAAAGGTCATTGCATGTCCTTTTTGAGGGGGAGAATTTGCGCAAGTTTCCTAGCGATTCCGTCTCCTGTAGTGTGAATCTTTGCAGTTCCGGTTTCAACAATTCAGGATTCAGTGGATCAGTCTCTAGAGGTTTGCTCACTCTTTAGCGACTATCTCTAACTTATTGGCAAGTTACTAAGTGATGAGATTCGTGTGATTGGTTAATCATTTTGCAATTAGTGAATTGTTGTAACTTAAGTCGTTTCGATTAATCAAATTGTTATCTGACGTTGTGAGTTAATCCTTACGACTTGACTAATCTCAATTTGATATATTGTAACTTGACTTGTCACGACATGACACTTAGTGCGAATTGTGACTCATCCGGTATCTCTCTCTAAGTTTAACTTGTTGAAGATATCTTCCGGTTTCTTTTGTTGACTTTAGTAAAATCCCTAGAAAGAAACATTTCTCGGTTTAAGTCACATAAGTTGTAAAATCCCGTTTGAAGATATTGAGATGTCAACTGTTTCGGATGACATTCAAGCAGCTGGTTCAGACAGCTATGTTTGATTGGTCTGACTATGAGTCTTGGGCACTCCTAAGAATTTGCGCATGTTTCTTCTCTCTTTGATTGCTCAACCGCCCAAAATGATCACGAAGCTAATTTGGTATCCCTTGCTTGAGGGTGAAGTTGGATTTCACGAAAGAGTATACCTATTTTATCTTGAAATCGGGGATGGTTGGATGCAGGATTTCAATGATAACTTGCTCGCGCATATGATGTAAGTTGAAGACTTGGGTTATCTGGTTTCCAGAAGTCGGGGTGGATGGTTGAAGACCTGGTTAACTATCACTTAAAGGAGTTACGTTATTGTACTCAGTGTCATACGTAGATGACGTTGTGGATAATTGCAAGAGGTGATGATTGTCTCATACTTTGTCAAGATAGTATTGAGTACTTAGAGATTTGCATGGTTCACAAATTCTCTACACCGTTCTTCCAACAACAATGCAAGCTTAGGTAACAAATTTGAGTAATTCTACTTCATTTTCAAGATTGGTATATCGGGTTCCTTCATCATGTGGTCAAAATTGTTTGTGTTTAAGGTTGGTTAATTGGACAAAGACTTTAAAATTGTGATGTGATCTGTAATTCTCACCTGATATTCTTAACCCAAACTGATGTTTGCCATAACCAAATCAGTCTTGCCACATTCAACCTGTTACTGTCTCACGGTTTCTTCTTGGTTTTATAAAATCCCGCGAAAGAACTTATTTCTCGGTTTAAACTATAGATTTGTAAAATCCCGTGATGATGGGCTATGTACTCTTGACCATGGTCGGGTTAAAACCATTATCAAAGTTCAGCCATAAAATCACAAATGGCTGGATTAAGGCATGGAATTGACAAGATGTGACTACGGGGTTAGTTCAATATTATTTATTTGAGGCTGAAGTGAAATTTCATGGGTGCGTGTACTTAGTATCTGAAGATATCGGGGAGGTTGGATGAAGATTCTTCGAGATCCTTGTTCGAGCTTTCAATACAACGACAAGGACTTGGATATCTAGTTATTTTTTTCTTTCTCTCTATTGCAAAATAACTATCACTTTAAGGAGTCACGTTGTAGTGCTCAGTGTCACACGAAGTTGTGGATATCCAGGAGGTGATGTACATCTTATACTTGATGGTTGGTTGGTTGAAGAGTATAGACTACTTAGGGATTCGATGTTGCACGAAGTCCCTACACCGCTCTTTGTCTCGCATTAGTACAAGTTTAAGTCACAAATTCGGGTCATATTACTTCGGTCTCAAGTTCATCATATTGGGTCTCTCTCCATCAGTAGTCACGACATATATCCGACAGAATGATAATGGGGTTGGTAACGAGTTAGCAAGAGAGTAGAAGAAAAGAGAGAGATGATGTCTGAATAAATCAGTTCAGGCCTCGTTCTTCAACGACTATGATGTTTGAACACCTCAGTTCAAGCCTCGGTCCTTAATGTCATCATTATGGCGTCTGCTGACAACTCTTCAGGCCCCGCTCATCAATGAAAAGAAAGGTGTACGATTCAGTGCACTTTATCTTCAAAAGAAGAGGAATCTTCTTATTTATGGCCATTCTCATCAACATGTTCATGCTCTTTCCGTGCTTATTCTGTTCTCAAGTGGATCGGCGCATATTGGAGTATTCTATTATTCACTTATTCAACCAAAACTTGCATTCGACAGGCATATGCAATTTTTGAGGGGGGGGGGGGAAAGGGTGAATAAACAACATGTCAGTCCTCAAGAACTGTCAAGTGGAACTTCCAACCGTTGATGGTATTCATATTCACTAGTTCAATCATCAAAAATTGCAGTTGGCTGGCATATGTAATTTTTGAGGGGGGGAAAGGGTGAATATTAATCTACATGTTGGATGATGATTGAGAAATGGTCATACGACTTCTGAATACGTCAGTTCAGGAGTCGTGCAAACCATGGTTCTCCAACACTACATCTTCCTCTCTATTAAGGTGTTGAAGAACATGGTCATGGAATGCTAATCGACATAGTCTCACGGGCTGATTCAATCAGTAACAAAGGGTTTCTAGTCAATGCTTCATGTATACGTCATCAGGTTACATGTACACATAATGATGATGATTCCGATTAATCGTAACCATCATGGGGGAGAGAAATGTGTACACCAACGACGCATAAAAGGTTCACGTGATCGGGCTTAATCGTGTATTCCGGTGTTGAAAAGCCGCAGAGATGATCAGTGGTTCAACTTGTCACCTTGGTATTAACGTTTCACTGTTACGTCATGGTATGATTAATCGTAACCATCAGGGGAGAGAGAATGTGTACATCAAGGACGCACAACAGGTCTACGTGATCAGGGCTTAATATCCAAGGATGGATACATTCTATAGATGATCAGTGGTTCAACTTGTTACTCTGGTGTTATACTAAAGACTGAAGAAGGTCGAGTCGTCAGTCTATTCTTTATTCTCGGTTGGGTGTTATCGTCTCATGTGTGCGCTGCTGGCTGATGGGTTATATGTAAGGTTACTGGAAGGCATTTGGTGAGATGAAGATGGTTGGTATTCTGTTCCTCCATATTGGGCAATCTTGAAGTAGGTCGTGTCTACTGTCTTCTCTACATTCTCCGCTATGTGAGTAGAAGACTAAAGATGGCATGTATTTGGTTATCAAAAGACCTCTTCATATTATGGGTGTTCGTCCAAAGTCTTCCTTCTATTGTGGGTGTTCATCGTAAAGGTTGTCAGGATTGGGGGAGAGCACTAATTAGGGGAGAGTGTAATGCCTGTATTATTCCCTGGTCAAATGTGCTCACGTTACTCTTCAGCATGTCAAATGATGGAAGCGGAGAAAAGTCTGGAAGCTGAGGAGTAATGATTTTGGTGAAAGTTTAAGAGATGTTGACTACATACTTCTACAACGAGCTGAACGACAATCTCATTTTGATGTTCATGTCAACATCTCCTTAAACTATTTGGTATCCTTTGTACATATCTTATACCAATACGTAAATAGAAAAATATAAAACCTATATATATATATATAAAAAAAAAAAAAAAAAAAAAAAACCATAAAATTTAGAAAATTATAAAAAACCAAAAATATTCTTCTCACGACATGTCTCCTGTGTAATCAATATTATGTACGTTTCTAGAAATGTCATTCAATAATGACACGGAAGCATACATATGCTTGAGCAAGAGTTTTTTCGGTTTCAAATAAAGTTTTTTTTCTAAAACATGTCGTATCTCAAAATATTCTTCAAAAATGGCTTGTAGTCATTTCAGGCTACAACCCGGATTTCAAAATTATGGCTTGCAGTCATTTCAGGCTGCAACCCGGACTTCAAAAATATGGTTTGCTATTACTTCAGATAGCAACCCGGTTTTCAAAACTAAGGAAAACACGTCGCCAAAAAGACGGTTGTTCCTAACAAAGGGTGCCGTTCATCCGAGCGTGAATTACTTTATATTCATGCACCCTCGATCTAATGTACGTTTCAGTGCATTATTTCTTGATAAAGAAGAGAAGTCTTCTTTTTATCGCCAAATACTTTCTCTTCTATGATTTTTCCGGAAAGTATTTGTGCAAAACTTGGTGGTACCATGAGATTTTGATTGAAAATCAATTTGAACTCAAAGTTTGATAAAATTTTCACTCAATCAATGACGTTAATAGTTTATGAAAATATTTAGGCTTTAAAATCCGTCATTGATTGAGGGGGAGAGTGATTTCTCAAAATTTTATGTATCATCAAAACTCCCCACACTTCGTACATAAAACCTTGCAACAAAATGATTTGTGATGTGTTATGTGTCAGAATGAGTACATTTTCAAAGAGTTTTTCGTTAAAACTTCAAATCTTTTGTAAACTCTTCAAATCTGACACATAACAACCTCCCTCACAGATTGAGGGGGAGCAAGTAAAAGGTTCCTTTTATCAGACAATATTAAAAATTAACCGCATTTCTCTCCCAAAAGCTTTCTAACTTATTTAAATCAATTGAGATAAAAAATCTCGAAAGATTTGAAATTTTTGATCGGGGGAGAGAATGTGATTTAAATATGAAATCTGATAATCAAATGTGATCTTTAAGACTCAATAAAAGGCTCCCGCATATGTGCTAAACACTTTCGAATATCGATGCACATATTGAGGGGGAGCAAAAGGCGTTTGTGGAAGTTATACCAAAGACCGACCATTTATCTTTATGCATGGAGTTATAAGGACGGTTAAGGTTAGGTATGAATTCCCATGATCCACCAGAACCAGAAGGATCTTCCCAGGGACAATCCATAGATAGATTAGAAGTCCTTAGGAATGATTATGAAAAAAGGAGTAAAGTGAGAAAGGGAAGAGTGCGGACTGAGATAGAGCTAGGACTGGAACAAACCCAACAAGGTTCTAGTGATGAAGTCTCGGTAAGCACTGAAGGGGTTGAAGAATGAAAAAGAAATGAAATGAGAAAGGGTGAAAAGAAATAGCCCTCCATATATTCAACCTTAGGGCAGAAACCGGGTTCAATTCATAATCTACCGGCGGTTACTAAGGTAACACCGGTATTGAAGACAAGACGTCATGGACCCAGTGACGCACTGCACCAAAACTTCCCAACCACTCAAGTTCTCTTAAAAGAGCTTGTTTCATTCTCACGGGGAACCCTGTGCAATGTATCGACCGCTCATTGCGAGCTATGTTGATACCTAAAACAGGAGACGCCTCCCCAGTCTCCAGGAGCGGATCAAAACGCACTATTGAGTCTAGAGCCATGAGATCATCCATAAATCTCGATAGGACACATTCCAAATATGCTTATTGTTTCACATAATGTGGAAAATAAGATAAAATATTTAGAGTCCTACGCATTATCCTTGTGGTATTGCCAGAACATCCGAGTGATATGAAAATATTAACAATGAAGATGGAAATCCTTCTAGAGCGAACTTCTCTCAAGCTCTTTGTAGGTGACATGTGAGATCCATCTTGGATCAATGATCAAGTGACAACTGGAAAGCAACGATGGTGCGATTCAAATTTGAATCAAACTTGTTCCAGGATATGGATTGACGGATACTTTTGCCAAAACCTCTCAATGTGCTCACCAACTTATCTTTCGAGCACATTGATTGTGTAATATCTTTCAAACAAAAGTATTTTTGATGGAAATGTGATTCAAAGTATAAAAATCTCGTCGTGTCTCAAAAATGTTTATCATATGACACGCGAGTGATTTCTATAAATCAATTTCTCATCAATCCGTGAATATCTATTCACCGATTCACTCTATCGTGCTGTCTGCTTTGAGACGTTCCGGTATGAGAACATGCTAAGTATGAAGATTCCGAAGTGGATTCTTTGGAAAATTCACTACTACAAGCTGGAAATTCCTGTCAAGGAGAGTCTTCGTTAAAAGAGACTCTACCTGATCACAGGTCGGTTTTCACAAAACCGGAGGGTAGTCTGTCCTCGCAGAACGAATGACAAAGCCATATTCGTTCTCTATCTTTAGTGCTAACTGTTTTATTTCAGGGACACATATAAAGATGGCGTTGATGGCTCCAGTTTCCAGCTGAATCGGGTCAATCCATACCTCATGCTCACACATCCTCCACACTATCAATGAAGATGAGAGACTTGCTACAACAAATGTTGAGAGACTACCAACAACGCTTCCTCAACTTTGATGAAAAAGTCTCCTGATCCATAACTCCAATGCAACGTCTCCAGATACAGAAGAGTGTGAGCATGATGGTCCTAAAGTCACTACATCACATGAAGGCGATACTACTATGGATGAGCTTGGAGATTTACTTTGGCTGATGATCTCAAAGGAAGCTCAAGGATCACATATCTCAAAGGAATTCAAATCACAAGTTCTCTTGCTTGAAGTACGAAGTGTGTTGAAAAGAGAAGAATCAGATCCTACGAGCTACAAAGACTAAAGAATGCTTAAAGACCAAAGAGCTTAATTTCAAAGGTGACCTCGCTTAGGGGGAGATTGTTAGGAATACAAATATTCCTGTAAAAGTCTCGGTCACCTTAATATTGTAATAGCATTAAGTTAGCTCGTAGTTAGTCTAGTTATTAGTTAGTTTAATATTTAGTTAGTTTTAGATTAAGTAACACCGTGGAAGAAGGACGGGTCTTTACCCACTGTATACCTGATCCACAGCCCGGGTGTGGGTGTTTTATTAGTTATCTTGTAGGGACTATATATATCCCTCTCCACATGTGGAGAGGGTGAGCCTTTCATTTAATCTAATTTTTCTTTCTTCTTTTATCTCAAGGTTCCAAACTCTCTTTCTCTAGTTCTTGAATCTAACTCAAACATGGATATCATCTACCATGAATTAAGGCCACCCGAATCTAGATGTTCATATTCTACAACCCTTGTTGTGAAGTTTGATGAAATTGCAAGAATGGCCCTCATAGTTTCAAAGTTGGCAAAACAAGTCCCTTTAAGATATTTTTGAAGAAAATCAACAAGAGCCCTTCAACAATTCAAGAATGGCAAAAGAAGCCCTTGGATAACATTTTTTGAAGTTGGCAGATTCAGCCCTTGCATTTCAGAAAATTACACCATTGGTCCTTGTTTACTTTTTTTACCGTAAATCTGAAAATACAAATTACTAAAGCCTAGTCCAAGTTACATAAGTCCAAAAAAACAAAAATCCCAATCCCTCTAAAATAAAACCATAACCCGAGCCCATTCCCATTTGGTCAAACCACTCAGTCAAACTAAATAAAAATACTTACCCTTCCTGCCCCCCCTTTTACCCAAATTACCCAGACCCTTATGAACCCTAATTAACCCGTCCCATCAATTAGTAAGATTAAGGGTAATTGGATCAAATCAATGGCTTTCTAGAAGGTGTCAGGTGTCAGGGAATGTCAGGAGATCCAAAGAAGCACATGCTTGGACACATGGCAGCCTCCTATTGGTCTCTACACGTCATAAGGAATGATCATACGACTATTATGATTGAGATATTATTGATTCATGATCAGAGGGCTCAAAAACGCTTAGAGAAAGCACAAGCACACGGATTGCCAGCTTGGCAATTCGTGACCTCCAACTCTCTAGACCCTTCCTAATTCAGCTATAAATAGAGGAGTTCGTAGCTCATTTGAGCATGTAGGATTAGTGTAGAGTTATGCTGCCAATTTATCTTTTCAAATGTATTCAGCTTTTAATTGTACTTTCATCTTCATTTTAATAAAATTAGTTTTTCTACTTTGAATTCAATTTTATTGTTTACTTGTAGTCAGTTAGCTTATCTCTTCTCATTATCAGCTTATTTTCAGTTCATTTACATTTTATACAATCTCATCTTTCAATTCAGTTTTTAATTTCATCAAAAGCTTTTATAAAAATAAGAAAAATACAAAAATTTTAGTTTAATCAGCTTGCATTCAAGCTATTTGTAGTTGTTTCCACCTCATATTGGCTTAATAGCTTATGTGAGTGTGAGTGTTAGCTTGCTCAGTCAACAAAAGTTGAAAGTGATGGTTCCTGGTGTTGAATTGATATGTTAGATAGAGATTGGGAAGTATCTAGCCTATCTAAAGACAGGCAAGCTTAGTGAATCCCCTCTGTTTGAGCTGAGGGGAATGATTTTGTAAGTTTTGTTCCTAATTCCAAGTTTCTGAATTGCATTCATTAGTTTCTGGTTTAGATCTGTGTTAATTTGAAGTTTATTGCTTAATCAGTTGAGTTTGATCATATTAGAGTGATATTGACTGAGACTTATCATAGTTGGATTATAATTGATCATTGTAACTGTTTGATTACTTAAAATCTGTCATAATCAGCATATCTTTGATTCTGTGGTAGTTGATGTTATTTCCTGTGGAATAGTGCTTCATTAAGTGAATTTGTTAAGCATAGAGATTGAGTGATTGATTGATGATTTAAAACCTTCAGTTGCTTGAAAAAAGTTGAAAATAGATAGAATAGGAGTGTTTGGATCAGGTGTATTTGCTGCATAATAGATTGATACAGTAGTTGATATTGGTTGTAACAGTTCACATAAAGTCATAATATAGTAGTCATTGCATAAAAACAGTAGGTCATAACACATAAAGTCAAAATCTCTTATTAGCTTTCATATTTGCATAACTGTTTTGAATTTGGATAGCTTAATCATAGTTATAGTTGCATAAGTAGTTTAGGTAGCATAAATCAGTCACAAATTAGTTTAAGTCATCTTATACAATCAGCTAGGGTAGATCATAATTCATTTAAGTCAAAAATTTGCATAAGTGAAAAAGTCAAAAACATTGATACTCAGAAATTGCAAAATTTTTCTAGATAACTTGTAGGACTCATTGTTGTTTGGGGATAGGTTTGGTTTGTTAATTTGAGGAATTTAGCAGCTTGTTTACCATAATCAAAAGGAAAATCACAATTTGGAACTAATTTGCTTAGTTAGATCAAATCTGCCTGTTTGAGCAAGTACATGCCCTGCACCATTAGTTTTGGTCACTTTTCTAGGTAACAATTAAGTCAGTAATTAAGCAATTGAGATAAAGCTTTTAGGAGTTTTGGACTCTCAGAAGGATAGTAAAGCTTTTGCCCCCATTAGCTTGCACTTTAGAGCTTATTGATACTACTTAATTAGGTCTGCAAAGTAAGTGCTCAAAATAGGTCATGCTGATTTCACTTTAGGCATGCAATTGAGCTTGTAAACTTATAGCTTGAATTCTGGTGAATCATTTGAGTTGTTTTAGGTCTATATAAGTGTATTGCATGCTATTTGAGTTTCTGGCTTATTCTGGTTTGCTAGTGCTTATTCTTGTGGCTTATTGAGACTGTTCATTGATCATTAATAGTGATCCTGTGTAATACCTGTTCTTATTTGAGTTTATTTGAGTTTATTTGAGTATTATTCATTAGTGGTTTCAGTTTCATAAGGATTTGTTGCAAGTGCTTATAAATAAGCACTTGCAATAAGCTGTTTCATCTCAATAAGCACTTTATTCAGCTTATTTTCAGTTTTCAAATTTTCCCTAGGTCTCTTTTTTTTTTCTAGATTTTTCATAAAAATTTCATAATTTTCTGAGCTGTTTTACTATTTTTCTCATTTTATTTCAATTTTTAAATCAATTTTTAATACATTTTTAATAAATAAAAATCAGAAAAAGCCTGAAAAATTCCAAAAATATTTTAGAAAATTCTTTTCTGTTATTTTAGATTTTTCAAAACTTATTTTGTATTTTTCACATTGGGTTTTATATCAAATAGGTTACCCAACTTTCCATTTTTGTGCACCTAAGTTACCCAACTTTTTTTTTTGTGCAAATGGGTTACTGGACTATCCTTACCGGGCAAAATAGTGACCGAACTATTTTGCACTTGTTATAACCGGTTGACATGCCACGCTGGCAGCTGTCTTTTATTTTTTAATTATACAAATAAATTACTGAACTTTGCGAATTTGTTCACCTAAGTTACTGAACTTTGCGAATATGTTCACCTAAGTTACTAAAGTTTTATACAAATAAGTTACTGAACTTTGTTAATTTAGGCTACCATTATAAGTCACATAAAAATGTATACAAAAATGTATACAAAAGTATATAATAATGTATTTAAAAACATATATAAAAACGTATACAAGAATGTCTATAATAACATATACAAAACGTATAAAAAAAACTTATATAAAAACGTGTATGAAAACATTTGATAAGAACATTTTTGTAATAACGTATATAAAAATGTATATAACATTGTTCGCAAAAACATTTTTCACAATCTTCGAAAACATAAATTACTGCATCAACATTGTTCGCAAAAAAACCAACGCCCAACCGCAACGCGGCGGACCGGGGCCAGATATTTAACGAAATCCACTAAATTCGCTAAATATCTTGTAAATAAATATATATTACTCATTCGATTACTAAACTACGCAACTTTGTTAATTTAGGCTACCCTTATCAGTCACATAAAAAACACCCTCACTCACCAAACATCTCAACGTTTTATACACACTTTTATATACATTTTTATACACATTATTATATACTTTTTATGTACGTCTTTAAACGTGTATAAAAATGTTTGATAAGAAAGTTTTTGTACCAACGCCTAGCCGCAACGCGGCGGACCGGCGCACAACTCGTTTTATTAACACAACGCTTGTAGATTTTTCTTGTAGATAAATATATATTAGTAACCCAATTAAAAAAAAAAAAAAAAAAAAAAAAAAAAAAAAAAAAAAAAAAAAAAAAACCTCAGTAACTTAGACGAACAAAATCGCAAAGTTGAGTAACTTATTTGAACATAAAGCTGACGTAGACAAAGTAATAACTCAATCTCCCGGTTACCAGTCATCGGGGTAACTTAGGTGCAAAAAACGCAAAGTTGGGTAACCTAAATGTCAAACCCGTATAGTCCAGTAACCCATTTGAACAAAAAATAAGTTGGGTAACTTAGGTGCACAAAAACGCAAAGTTGGGTAACCTATTTGATATAAAACCCTTTTCACATTTGATTTTACATTTTCATTTATTTTAAATTCATTTTAAAATTACAAAAATAGAAATTAATTCATAGAAAATAAATAAAAAATCAAAAAAATATTTTTCTTTTTCTCAAAATTATTTTTAGTTGTTTAATATTTTTATAAATTTATTTTACATTTTTAGGATAATTTTTCATTAAAATTCACTTTTTAATTCGTACGTAGCGTTTTAAATTCGCGATTGATTTTCCGTTTTTTAGAATTAAGACATTTGTGCATTAGTAGCTTGTACTTTCTGCTTATTTTGTGATTTCTTATCCTCATTTTAATTCCACAATCACAATTTAACTCTTCCACATTTTTCACGACACGATTTCACGAATCGAATTTCACGATTCCATTCACTCCTTCACGGGAAACGAACTCGGGATTTGTATTTCTTGCAAATCCATTGGAGTATTATAAAAATATATAATTTGAGTTCATTAGTTATCTAGCCTATAAATACCACCCAATACCGGACTATATCATCATCTCTCATATACCATCCATCACAACAATAATCATCAAGTAGGAAGGGTTGTAATTGTGAGAATTCCGTCACATTCGATCTTGTAAACTTTGGTATAATTCTTATTACTCTTTGATATGAAAGTTTCTGAGTTTATTAAGTTTACAAGGCTTGTTACTTGTTTAGTTATGGAGTAGTCGTTTATGTTTGTTTGGGCATTATAGGCAATATGCTATAGTCTTGTTTGTATTAATATGTTTTACATTATTTATGCTTGAATACTTGATATGTGATCATTCGAATCATTGTCTATCCTTTGGTTGATCATATTAGGCTGAAAGGTGTGGTTGATTTTGAGTCATTTTGGCCAAGCGAATCAATACTAGACTTGTGAGAATTGGATTGTAAATTGCTAGACAACCCGAATGATTATGTGTTTAAGGCCTAATCTCATGTCTAACGAACTTGATTAAGAGTAGTTTACTTGCATAAACGTTGACCTCAAACCAATCCTAATGCACTTGATATGCTTAGAGTTATAGGCCAAAAGGGTTTCTTTGCATATTCGGTAGATATACTTGTGTTGGTAATCACCCGTTATTCACCACTTGTATGCTTTGTTTGTGGTTGCATATCTTTACATCATTTCTAGACTCATGTCTCTCTAGCCTAAACAAACATGTTTTAATCATCATGGTAACAATCTTAATCATTTGTAGCATTCATGGTAACTTAGTCGTTAATACAAATAAGAGTCCTATGATCGTGACAATCATTTGGGCTTCCCTTTTAAACTACTTTTTGAATCTGAAAACGCACAACTCCCTTGGGACGACCTGGTCTTACCTAAACCTTTACTATAAACGGGGGTTATACTTTTATCCATGTGTTTTGTGTATTAAGGAATCGGTAGAACTAGTAATTATAAATTTAAAGCTTCCGAAACACATCAAAGTTTTTGGCGCCGTTGCCAGGGAGTTTGTTTGTCTTGTTTTTATTCAAATTGTGGTTTATAGTTCTTTTACAAATCGCGCCGTACAGTTTTCTGGCAAATTGAACCAAATTTTTTTTCTCTGTTACTATAAGTACACCGCACATTTAACTTTGTGCGCCGCACTTCCCCTGTTTACAAAAAATACGCCGGTTTTATTTTTAAGACCGCCGACCTTACTGTCGAAAAAATCAAAAATGCTTTCTGAGATAATTCCAAATAACACCAAAAACCTCTTAATGCTTAAGTTTACTACTGAGAACATGAGAATTGTCTTTTGTGTGCTTTTTCTGTTTAAACTCTTGCATTTATTAAAACAAAAATACAAAAATATTTGCTTTCTTATTTGATTTGTGCTTTGTTGATTTTGTTACCTTTTTATGACTTTGGTATATCTGTTTTCTACTTATTGTTTCCTGAATGCTTATTCACATTTTCTGCTTATAAAGATCCTATCAAACAAAAAACCAAAAAATATTTTTTATCTAGTTTATTTTGCATTTTGCTATATGAGTTACTTTTGAGTGCTTCATGCCTTACTGGAATGCTTATTATCTGCTTATATGAGTTACATGAACTCTTGAAAAGGATTAAAAACTACAAAAAATATATTAAGGTTAAAATGAGAAATTACTATGAATTTTGTTTCGTGATCATATGTGTGAAAATGATGTTATACAAACTGATATATGATTATTATGATCTAATTCATTGGTTAAAAAGGTCATACGACCTCATCATCTACAAGAATCTTCAAATTAAAATTGTAAAAACGAAAAGAACGCCGATTTTGGAAACAAAACCGCCGGACATCTTGTATTTTTCAAATCAAACGGTCATATTAAAAGCTCGAGTACACCGTACTTTTAACCTAGTGCGCCGCATTTTCTTGCCTGTTCAATCACAGAAAACTCAAATCTTTTTCACAATGATAAAACAAGCTCGTTTGCTCACTTCTGAATGTTTCCTGAAACTATTAGAATATAAGTCAGTGTTTGGCTTTGATGACACTTATGTTTAGAAGTTAAAAAAAATAAAAATAAAATAAAAATAAAATAAATTTAAAAATAAATAAATAAAAAAGAAATCTCTTACTGATGTATGACACACAATTTTTTTGTACGCCGCACTTTGGTCCTGAGAAAGAAAAATATTTTCCTTTTCTTTATCATATCATATAGGATACTTTATTTTTAAAACTTATTTTTACTTTCTAATTGTTTGTTTACAATTTTGCATTTAGTGTTTTGCATATGTTGATTGCTTGTTTGTGTTTGTTCGCTTGCGTGTTTAGATAATATGTTAAATTTATAAAATCTAAAAAGAGTTTCTAGATCCCTTTTTGCTTTTAGTTTTTGTTTGTGTGATTGTATTGTTTGCTTGTGTGCTTAAATAAAAATATGAAAAGTTAAAAATATGCTATGTCCTAATAAAACCGCCGCACATGTGTTGGTGTGCGGTGTACTCGTGTCATTTTTTAGATAATATGTGTTTTGTTTCTCCCCGCGATAGTCATTTGAATTTTTTTAAAAATTAAAAAATTAGGCTCGATATACGCCACACTTTCTTTTAAGTGCGACGCACTTTTTGGTCTGCAAAAATATTTTTGTTAAAATTTATTTTCTTTGATCATTTAGTGATTATGCTATATTGAAACAATATCCTAAATAAATTTGTGCCTCAAACTTTCACTTATGTTAGGTTTAGTTTGCATAAAAATTGAAAAAACCAAAAATATGTGTTTCTTTTTTTGTTTAATTTTATTTGTTATATAAATATTAAGTATTTTTATTATTTAACAAGTTTTTGCTTCTTATCAGTATTGTTTAGTGTGTTTAAATATTTGTGTTTTGTTATAAAATATAAACCAGAAAATGGAATTTTGCTAGAAGAGCGCCGCACTTAATTTCTAGTGCGGCGCACTTTTGTCATCAGACCACAAAAATAAAATTTTAAACAAAAGTGTTTATTATATGTTTTCGTACCTTTTATAATCAGGGCATGTTTTGTGTTTGTCATAAAAATCAAAATAAAAAGTTAAAACCCAAAAAGATTTTCTTTTTACCTTTATTTTTCGTTTTGTAGTGCTTTGAGTGTGTTTATTTTTAAGTAAATTGTGAATAAATAAAATTTTAAAAATAAAAGTTTGTAAAATATAGTTAACGAACTTTGTAGGTGTGTTCGCTGTAAACCCTCACGAGACTATAACTCGTCCACTCAGGACGCCGAGGGGTTTAAAGGCTTGTTGCATATGCTAAATGCAACCGTGGTGCCTACGAAAGTGTACTTTATCATTTTACGTTTTCTTGTAGTTTGTTTATTTCACAGGTTTAATAATAAAAGTGGATGTTGGTCGGTTGGTGATATCCCATACTTAAGGAGATGAAACATTTGGATAATTATATCAGGTTGAGTTCACATGCATACAATGGCGTGTTGTTTTGCACCTCATCTTTCAGGATTCAACCGAGCACTAATGAGCCCCGGGTCTCTTATATTTATTTTTTTCCCATTTATCCCGCCATTAATATTAGGGTGCGTTTGATTTGTAAGTGGGATTGGAATTGGTTTCGAATTTGGGAAAGATTTGAAAGAAGAGAAGGAGATGGAAAATAAAAAAATGTTTATATAATATAATTCTTTATATGTGTATTGAGATATTATATGTTAATTTGAAAATTTGAAAAATAATGAATAAAGAAATAGAATAAGTAAAAATGTAGTTGAAAAAGAAAATAATAATAATAATAATAAAGTTTTGTACCAAACAACATTTATGATGTTTCTTTTAATCTAAATCATTCCATACCCTATACCAAACGCACCCTTAATTTTTCTAATTACGCATATTGCATAACTTAAGTGTGGGTGGGAAATAAATTTAAAACATGAGATTCATTTTTGAACCTTTAAAATTTTGTTTGCCCTTTTAGCTTATCTATTCTAAAATTTTGTCATATAGGTTAATATATTAGAATAAAACTTAGTAAACAGATAAATTTTGAAATCAGAGATGTGTCATGATTGATAGAGCAGATCCGACTCGGGATCGCTGACATTACTTGCGCATTTATAGCCATTACCACTGAAAATGTGAGGATTTCGAGCCTATATCGGCATATGTCTTTTATGCTTGATTTCTTTGTTTATGAGTGTGCCGGTGATTATTGATTCTAGAACTTGTGCTTGAAATCATTATGAGACCGCAGTGAGATCACATTCGTGTGATATAGGTATTTATATGTGATAAAGAGGCAACTTAGGATCTAACCCAAATGGCCATTCCATTTTAACATATTATTTATTCTTTTAGCTAATTGCATTGATTAGCTAACCACCTCGTATATAAACCCTTATGTAGCACTCATCTTTAGTGCTAGATACCCTTAGTTTAACCTTCATAGCCTATCTTTTCATTTCTTAAATCCACTAAAATAAAAATACAAAAATATATAACCTTTAGCCTAGCCTTACCCCTTGTCGAAAGTCTATTCGGTTGGTTGCAAGTCTCTTGGTTTGTTCGGACAGATTTTTGCTTACAGTTTTTTTTACTCCTTGTTGTAAGTGTTATGCCGTTTT
This sequence comes from Artemisia argyi, assembly GCA_030686995.1. Lineage (NCBI taxonomy): Eukaryota > Viridiplantae > Streptophyta > Magnoliopsida > Asterales > Asteraceae > Artemisia > Artemisia argyi. Next base: position 41,291,092 of record CM060683.1, on the reverse strand, counting down.
AACGGAGTCGAAGGTTGCAAACTTCTGCTACATATTTTTTGTGGTGTATGCTTATACTAAGTGTGGGAGAGTTGTTAGTTGTATGAAGGGTTGAAAAAAAAATGAGAAAAAAAATTCATAAAAAAATGTGAAAAAAATGAATCGAAAAAAGAAAAAAAGAAAAAAAAAAGAGAAAGAGAAAAAAAATATATATATGATGAAGTATGAATAAGAGTTGGCGTTGAGAATGTGGAGGTTGAGATATTCGATAACCTCATGGGTTTGTGGTATGTCGTGACTAGTAACATGGGTTTTCTTGAACTTTTCGACACTGCCATTTTTCTTTTAACACCAATTCCAGTAAATATTTCCCATGTCTTATCCTTACCCTTATTAGCCCCTAGCTTAACATTATAACCCAAATAAAATCCCTCTTTTGATATTTATACTTGGTGCTTACGCCATGTTGGTGCAGTTTTGTTTCTTGTACAAGCATATGGAAATTTATTGAATCATGTCTGAGTAATTGAGTGTGATTCCCTTATATTCCCCAGCATATAAATAATGAGTGTTGTGGAAAACTAGAAGAGGGGGTTGAATAGTTTTACGTCCGTTTTAAAATTTATAAAACCAAGTTTGTTTTAAAAAACTTCGATTCTAGTTTATGTGATCTCAATACTTGCACTATATGAACAATTATATAGTAACTAACTAACAAAGCTAATATTGTATAAGTAAATAAGTAAGTAATGAAAAGAGTTGGAAAGATCAAACCACAACACAAGGATTTATAGTGGTTCGGCTACAAGGTCACCTTCCTTGTTCCTACTCCACTCCCCGAGTCACCTACTCGAGAGTTTTCTTCACTATGTCAACAAACTCCCTTATGGCAGAGAAAACCTTACACACCAATGTACACACCACAACTTGTGGAGTTTGTTAGACTCCATGGACCGTTTTGAGCACTAGGGTTCAACAATAACAATGATAATAAACATGTACACGTAGCGGAATTAAACAAATCAAAGTTATTGACACAAAGGTTTTTCCCAATCACCTCTAATTATTATTTGATCAGAATAACAACGTGTTACCTAACTGTAACAAGGATATAAGACATCTCAGATCTTAGAGGATTCGAACAACACTAACTAGTTCTAGGCGTTTATAATGAACTACGCCCTAGAACATACACACACACTTTTCTAGTCGACTACATTGTGAAAGACATATGAAAACCTGTACCCTATGTCTCTTTATATAGAGAGATATTAGGGTTTACAAAGAGATAAGAATAAAACTAAAATACAGAATATTATCAAAATCGTCTCTTCATAATAGAATATTTCCTGTATCTTTATTCTTTGTAGCTTTCTCTCTTTGTCATCTTTAACCCTTCTTGTTTCATTCTTTTATCTATTTTGTCACATCAAATCAAGAATCCCAACACAACTTCATCACAACTTAATCACAACTTCATCACAACTTAATCACAACTTCTACACAACCTCTTCACACCAATCTACTTCACCACTTACTACTTCACACCTATCTACTTCACACCAATCTTCTTCACAACTTCACACTACTTCACTACTACACAACTTCTTCTCCCTACACAACTTCTACTTCTCCTAAACTACTTTATTACAAGCACAACACAACTTCACAAATAATATACACAATATACACAACTACTCTACAATACTTCTTGAACTTTGTTGTAGAAGGAGTATTCTTCTTTTGCACTTTGGATGAGAATGGATGAGAAGGGATTGAATCACTTGAAACAAGGATTAGTAATCTAATGATCAAAGGGTTTTGGAAGATGTTTAGAGAGTTTTAGATCTGAGATTTTCGTGCAAAAGGTGAGGAAAATTCCAGATTTAAGGTGGTATTTATAGGAGAAAATTCTGACAGATTCTGACACAGGAGCCTGGCCGGTCCCCTTAATTCATGGCCGGTCCCCTTAATTTTAAGGAGACCGCCCCTTATAATTAAAGGGGTCGCCCAGCTGTAACGGCCAGAAAATCTGTCATTTAGTGGGGAAAGTTTATTTGGTGAAAAACTAACTGATTTTGGTTAAAAATTTGAATTCATATATTTAGTATGATTAAAACATTTTTCTTTATTACCAAAAGTGTTTTTCAAATATATATAATATGTTTATATAATTAAATAAACTTTGTAATAATTAATTAAATACCCCTTTGATCATGAGATGTATTAAGCACTTGTTTATTCATACCTTAAGTGATTAAGTTGGATATAATGATATAAACTAGCTTAATACTTGTTTACGTAGTAATCTTACGTTTGATGATTTTACATTTTGTGATCGTCAAAACATAGAGATATCGAAAAATATAAATAACGTTTTTATGCATTATTTATGTCAACAATCTCCCCCTTTTTGATGATTACAAAATCTAAACTCATTAAGCGAAAATTAGTATATATACAAGTATTATTGTGAGTTTATATCAATTCTCCCCCTTTTTGTTAGCATAAAAAAGGTTATCCCGATTTGATTGGAGCTCCCCCTTGATGTATACTCCCCCTCGTTTTGAGGTCAAAAAGGATTCGAGATATGGAATTCTTGCAAAAAAATATTTAGTGGAAAAGCAACATATATATATAGCATGCAAGAATAGAAACTAAACATAACCATAATCATTGAAAGAATAAAAGGTTACAACAAGCATTACATCAACAAACTAAAGGATTAAACACATAGTGCAAATAATAAAAGCCTTGAAGGCTTACAATCATAACTAAAATAAACCATAGCTCTAACATGAAGGTCCTCTCTAGAGCTTGCCATCCAAAATGGTTCAAGACAATTTTATTTGCAAAATACCAAGCATGTTTAATTGGGTGGAATTGATGGTGAACATGGAGATGGTGATGGTGGAGGAGTGTTTGTTGATGGTGGTGGAGGAGATGTGTTAGTGGTGGTTGGTAGTTGATGCAACAAGTTTTCAATGTGTGAAAACTTGTATTGTATCTCATCTCTTAGTCCGAACACAATTGTTCGGTTGTGGATGCAACAAAGGCAAGTGTCACCATGAGCTTCAAGTAAGCTCCATGGGACGGAGTTATAGGTTGGTGGATTGATAGGGGATGATGAGAAGTGTGCATCAAGAGGTGTTAATGGTGATAATGAGAGGGTTAATGCAAGAGTTGTGTTTTCAATGGTAGGTTGTGGTGGTTGAACTATTGGTGGAGGAGACAAGTGGGTATTTATGTAGTCATTTATAGATGAAGTGGATGGTATGGAGGAAGTGGAGGTTCCATTTGTTGATGGTGTTTTGGAAGGTGCATTTGGTGCACTAGGAGATGAGCATTGAGGTGGTAGTGATGGAGTGGTGTTGTCTTCATTTGTGAGATCAATGAAGAGTTGTTTTGGTGGAATAATGACAAGTTTTTGTTTCTTGGCATTGTTTGAGTAGGTGGTTCTTGGTGATGACATGGTGAAAGGATGAGGTTTGATGAAGGTTGAGGATGATGCAATGTGAATTAAACATGCATGGGGATTATATAGTATGAAAACATGTTTAGAAATGGAATTACTTTGAAAATAGATGGTTAGATACCAAAAGCAGTTTAGATTTAAAGGGAAATGGTAGCTGAGACTAGCAAAAGAAGTCACAAGATGCAAAAGAAAACAGTGAAAATTACTGTATGGGTTGCCGGTTCCCTTAAATGCAGGCCAGTCCCCTTAAATTTAAGGGGGCCGCCCATCTGACGACCCAGAAATCAAAATTTTTCAAAATTTTTCTGAAAAAACGTTATATTCAGTTTTGTTTTTGCAGCAAGCTCTATTTGGACATTTCACATTTATTTTGGTCTATTAGAAAGCATACATGTATATATATATATATATATATATATATATATATATATATATATATATATATATATATATATATATATATATATATATATATATATATATATAAGCTAAGCATGCAAGCAAGTTAAACATAATTAAGCAAGTTATCAACCTAGTCAAGTATCCAAACAATTATCCAAGAGAATTACAAGTACTTCCAAATATAATTCGGACAAATAGCACATAAATATCCACGATCAAGAGTCATAAAAATAAATATTGTTCAACAAACATAAGCTAATCTCCATCATCTCCTTTTCTTTCCGAAGATACCCTTCAACATCTTCCCAATGGATTTGAAGCCACCTCTAACTTCTTCATGCAAACTCTTTTGTCGTCTAAGCACCTCGGTTGTTCGTTCATGAAGTACTTCGTCGGTTTCATCGCTAGGAGATGGGGTTGTATACTTGGGATAGTCGAGATCCTCTAGATTATCAACGAACTCGGAGAACGAAGGGGTACTAGCACCATGGATGTTTTCCTCCTCATCGTCATCGTCTTGTCGGGAATATGAACCGTGAAAGCTATGACAACGAGATTTTCCCTTGTCACTTCGAGTTCGTCGAGCTTGTTTTAGAGCCAGAGGACGGAAGGTGGGATAGATGGACTCGTAGATGCTATTGTCAAGATCGGGGTAGAACTCGATAACATGACGATAGAGACGAGTTAGAAACATTCCATATGGAAGATTGGCTTTGGGAGTTTTTCTAGCACACTCAATCCGTTTGATAAAGAAGTAGGCCAAATTGTATGGCTTTTCAACAGCGATACAATACAATATGTGAGCAAGGCACGCCGGGAGATGGTCCCGGTGACCTCCGGTACCGAACGCATTCTCACGAATGAGTTCTTCCCAACGCTTCATGTGGGGGCCTAATTCCTTGAGGAGTATTTGGTATGAAAAGATTTGGACATTTTTGGATTTTATTTTTCGGGTTGTAGTGTCACGCTCTACACCAAGGACTTGGCGAATTTCGTCGGGATGAGGGATGTCGGAGAGATATGGACCAAAGGTTGGTCGACAACGATGTAGAGATTCGAGGTCCCACTTGTTTGTGAAAACGGCTTGACCTTTAAAAGGAATTTGGAGGATTTGACCGAATTGGTCGAGAGTTAAGGTGATAAATTCATTTTGGATCATGAAGGAGATGGTGATGGCACCAAGATCATTGGTTTGAACCGCGACTTGGCTATAGAAATCAACTATGAAACGAGGAACGATGGGTTCATTGATTTCAAAGAGGCAATTGAAGTTGATGCTTGTAAACAAGCGATCAATGTAGTCGGATTGAGCATAAGCTAGATCTACTACACGTCCCTCATGAACATTTCTATCTTCAATTTGACGATATATACGTCCAATGGAAGGAGATGTAGTAGGGATTTGGGAAACTTTAGGAATGTAGTTTTTAGTGAGGGAAAGATCTTCGGTAGTCACTTTTGGCATTTTCACCTAAACACAATAACAATACAAAAGACCAAAATAAATATAAAGAAAAATAAAAATGTATATATTGTTAAGACTTATGTTGGAACGTAAACGTACTTCGACTCTAAAACGATAATCCTAAGAAGTAGTTTACCATGTTCCTTATTTTTATTTTTAACTCGTTCTAGATATATTTTATGATGTTTAGCAAGTAGTTATGGACAAATCCAAACGCCCTTTTAAACATCTTAATATATCATGAAATTCACTAGATTTACTTTAGGTTGTAATACTAGCCATTTCTTACGAGTTTCTTATGCATGTGATTTATTTTCAGAAAGGATGGTTTATGTTTTGACTCAAAAATGCCATTTTTTGTACTAACCAAACGCTTCCTTAACGAGACACTTACACTACTAGTATGTCAATATATATATGAATTATATATCTTGAAAAGTCCGAATTACTAGTTTTAGGTTTATAATCTTGACAACGTTTTATAAAAATTACAACGACTTAATTTCGACATTATTTGGACATAATCCTAACACCCTCTTATCGTTTACACAAATATTTTTACTTAGTCGAAAAATATAGTTTCATCTTTTACAAGTTATAAAAACATAGTATGATTAGTTTTAACAAGTTTTTATAGCATAATTCAACAAAGTGTTTACCAAAAATTTTGAAAAGGAGTGTATGAAATTTTTCGACAAGAGGATTTGTAATTATTAGTTTCTAGTGTTAATTAAGCATCCTAATCCTAAGGGAAGCATTTAGTTATGAAAATTTTAGACCCAATTCAAAAGAAATTATGAATTTGAAAAAATTATTAAAACATGCATAATCTTGAGTTTGACCAAATTAGATGGAATTAGATAAAATGTGTTATGAAAAACTTACAATATGTAATGGTGATCGTGTTAGATGAATTTGCCCTTTGTGAAATAATCCGAATTATGTGATTTGGAAGTGGTTTTAGATGTTTTGGGGTTTGGATATTCGTCACAGCAGCAGCAGAAAATGGAGGTAATGAGAAAGAGGAGTCTTTGGCAAAAGAAATAAGAGGGAAAACGTATTGGAACAATCAGATGGCCGGCCCCCTTAAACATTAAGGGGGCCGCCCTCCAAAACTTGATATTTCGAGGTTTTGGTTTCTGGAAAGAACAAGAAAATATATATATATATATATATATATATATATATATATATATATATATATATATATATATATATATATATATATATATATATATATATATATATATATATATATTAGATTTATATTTAATCAAAAATACGTTGGAGAGTATTCGCATGAAAGGAATTACTTGACACTTTTACTTGACATTTCGTCAATTAAAATTTCTTGATCATTTCGGATGAAATTTATCAAGTTGTCAAGTGGACGAGAGAGTTGTGGAAGGTTTATATATATATATATATATATATATATATATATATATATATATATATATATATATATATATATATATATATATATATATATATATATATATATATACGTATATAGTATGGGCTTATAAGATGAGAATATAGGAGGGAGACGTATGCAACGGAAGACGGGAGTTTGTTTCATCCATAGATTTTTTGACTCATTTCTCTACATCAACATGAGTGTCGTTGAACATTGAAGTTCAAGAAGGCAAATGGGGGGAAAGAAAAGGTTCGTAAACGAACAATTTCTAGTTCTAGAAAGTCAACAAATGAATTTTCTAGGTTATAAGATCCTAGATATAGCTAAGTATATGTATATATATATATATAAGTATATATATATGTATAGATATAAAATCTAGAGGAAACTATAAACCAAACAAAATCACATAAATACTAGAGACTAAACTAAGCATGCATTACTTGACAAGGAAATAAAAGGAAATGTGTACCTTTCGTCTTGAATGCGTTTTTCTTCAAAGTCTTCAAGGAATTGTACGAACTTGAGGTGACAACTAAAATTTCCAAGTTTGAATGGCGAATTTTCTACGTTGGTCCCCATTGTCTCATTTGACCAAAGTTATCTGATCCGAACATGTTTTGTATTTGACTTGGGTGCATATATGGTGGAAACATTCCCCACGGATTGAAGTTCCACATTTTTTGATTATTGTTAAAGTTTCGTCTATTTTGGTTTGCTCTTGGTTGAGGTGTTTTAGATCTAGGGTAAGAATTATTTGGTTTCCTAGGTGGTGGAGTTTTAGATCTAGTTTTAGATTTAGACGATCCTACATCGGTCTTTAAAGATGGTTTATAAAACGGTTTTATTTCTTCATCACTAGCAAGAGGTATTTTCTTATCATTTATGAGTATATACTTAGGATTAGATTTTAGAGGTTTTAGTTCATTAAGTTCACTTTCAAATTTGGCATTTTTAATTTCGCTTGTTGAAGCTTCGGTTGAGTTAAACCCTAAACCAGTTTTATCTCCGGATACTCTTTGAATACTTATTATTTTACTAAGTGAGTGACTACTATTTTCAAATTTATCAAGTTTGCGAATTTCTTCCCTGAGTATTTCGTTTTCACCTTTAAGCTCTTGACATGATTTACATTCTTCAAAAATTTCCATACCTTTTTCAAGTTGATGTATTTTAATTTTTAGTCCTAGTACTTCATTTTCCAATTGGTTGTTTATGCATTTTAGTGATTTGTTTTTAGCCATTACTTGTTGTCCTAGTTTGCATAATTTATTATATTCACTATCTAAATCTTTTTCATCTAATGATAAGTTTTCATCACTAAAGTATTCGGTTTCGGAACGTACCTCACTTGGTGTCTTCGCCATGAGACACTTCTCTTCCTTTGTCGTTTCTTTCTCATCTTCATCGCTATCACTCCAAGCTCCTCCAACAAATGCTCTTTGATTTTGATCTCTTGTCATCATTGGACATTTTCCAATGAGGTGATTCGGATCACCGCATTTGAAACACTTTCTCTCATTCTTGCTATACTTGTCATCTTTATTCTTTTGAGATGCTCTTCTTTCATCGTGTGGTTGTCTAACGAATCTTCCTCGCCTTTTGAAGAATTTCTTGAAATCTCTTACGGCCATGGCGTATTCTTCGTCATCACTTTCGGAAGATGAGCTATCTTCGTTACTAGATTTCTTTCTAGCTTTCAAGGCGATTGACTTGCTTTGCTCTCGTTATCCTTTGACCATTTCGGAGTCCTTCTTTATAATTGCTTCGTAGACTTTCAAATTTCCAATTAATTCATCAAGTTGCAACGTTGACAAATTCTTTGATTCTTCAATAGCCGTCACTTTAGCTCGCCATTTTGGGTGAAGAGCCCTAAGAAACTTCCTAACAAAATTCTTACTAGAAAAATTCTCATCAAGTGCTTTTAAACTTGTGATGATAGTGTTAAATCTAGCGAAAGCATTATCAATTGATTCCTCTTCCGGAATCGTGAATTGCTCATATTGTTGAACAAGTAGATCTATTTTATTATCTTTGACTTGATTATTACCTTGGTGAGTTATTAATAAAGAGTTCCAAATTTCTTTTGCGGTTTCACACATAAAGATCCTTTCGTACTCTTTACGTGGTAATGCATTATAAATAACAATTTTTGCTTCATTATTTTTAGCAAGTTTTCTTTTTAAATCATCATTTTGTTTTTCAAAATGTACGATTTCATCTTTCTTTGTTTCGGGGTTATTTTGAATAGGTAAAATATCACCATTGGTAATAACATGCCAAAGATCTAGATCTTTTGATTTCACATAGGTTTCGAATCGATTTTTCCAATATAAAAATCCATCACTTTCAAATAGTGGTGGTCTTTGCATAGATTGCCCTTCAAAATATTTTTCAGATTCCATAGATCGTTACAAGTTTTAAAATACAGTATATTTTAAAGATCTTGCAAGACGTGGCTCTTGATACCAATTGTTGAATAGTTTTACGTCCGTTTTAAAATTTATAAAACCAAATTTGTTTTAAAAAACTTCGATTCTAGTTTATGTGATCTCAATAGTTGCACTATATGAACAATTATATAGTAAATAACTAACAAAGCTAATATTGTATAAGTAAATAAGTAAGTAATGAAAAGAGTTGGAAAGATCAAACCACAACACAAGGATTTATAGTGGTTCGGCTACAAGGTCACCTTCCTTGTTCCTACTCCACTCCCCGAGTCACCTACTCGAGAGTTTTCTTCACTATGTCAACAAACTCCCTTATGGCGGAGAAAACCTTACACACCAATGTACACACCACAACTTCGTCACAACTTAATCATAACTTCTACACAACCTCTTCACACCAATCTACTTCACCACTTACTACTTCACACCTATCTACTTCACACCAATCTTCTTCACAACTTCACTACTACACAACTTCTTCTCCGTACACAACTTCTACTTCTCCTAAACTACTTTATTACAAGCACAACACAACTTCACAAATAATATACACAATATACACAACTACTCTACAATACTTCTTGAACTTTGTTGTAGAAGGAATATTCTTCTTTTGCACTTTGGATGAGAATGGATGAGAAGGGATTGAATCAATTGAAACAAGGATTAGTAATCTAATGATCAAAGGGTTTTGGAAGATGTTTAGAGAGTTTTAGATCTGAGATTTTCGTGCAAAAGGTGGGGAAAATTCCAGATTTAAGGTGGTATTTATAGGAGAAAATTCTGACAGATTCTGACATAGGAGCCTGGCCGGTCCCTTTAATTCATGGCCGGTTCCCTTAATTTTAAGGGGACCGCCCCTTATAATTAAGGGGGCCGCCCAGCTGTAACGGCCAGAAAATCTGTCATTTAGTGGGGAAAGTTTATTTGGTGAAAAACTAACTGATTTTGGTTAAAAATTTGAATTCATATATTTAGTATGATTAAAACATTTTTCTTTATTAACAAAAGTGTTTTTCAAAAATATATAATATGTTTATATAATTAAATAAATTTTGTAATAATTAATTAAATACCCCTTTGATCATGAGATGTATTAAGCACTTGTTTATTCATACCTTAAGTGATTAAGTTGGATATAATGATATAAACTAGCTTAATACTTGTTTACGTAGTAATCTTACGTTTGATGATTTTACATTTTGTGATCGTCAAAATATAGAGATATCGAAAAATATAAATAACGTTTTTATGCATTATTTATATCAACAAGTGTGAGTCAATTATACTTTTCCTTATTCGTGAAGTGCTTAGTCATGTTATCCTAGCTCAAGAATCATTGGGTATTGTCAAACATCTCTGTGTTCCCATATTAAAAATCCAAAAATATTTTTCTAAATGTTCTTTTTGTAAATCTAATTTTGATATTTGCTTGAGGACAAGCAAATTCTTAAGTGTGGGAGGGTGCTTGTGATCTTTTCTAAAAACCAAAAATTTTTCGATAATTTCATAGCATTTAAAATTTTTCTTTCCTTTTGTCATTTAGAATCTTCTTTTTAAATTTCTCTTTTCTTAGATTTGCTTGAGGGCAAGCAATGGTTTAAGTGTGGGAGGATTTGATAACGCTCCATTTATACATATTTCTATATGTGTTATCCATGCTTTTATGCTTATATATTAATGGATTATAAGGACTTTCGATACTTAATTGCATGAAAATATATTTTAGGTCCAGTCGAGAAAGAACTTCAAGAATAAAGATAAAGTGTACAAATCTAAGCCTAGTCTATGCTAAAGCAACATGTAGCCTTTCAAAGTCAAAAGAGCGCCGCTCTTATATTCTATGTACGCCGGTTACGGGGGCGTATGATGTCCTATGCAAGTCCAAGTCAGTCTAAAAAAGTGCGGCGATCTCTTAATAAAGCGCGTCGGTCTTCAGCTCAATTAATAACCCTTTGGCGCCAAGAAAGTATTAAAACCTGCCGGTGTTAAGAACAATGTTCGCCGTTATTGTGGAAGAAAAAGTTATGAAGCTTAAACGAAGAAACAAACTAAAGAGAAAGATCTCCCGACACCTCTCCACTATTTTGGCCATATCTTGAGCATACGAACTCCGTTTTACCTCCTGTTTGTGGCCACGGAAAGCTAAGAGAATTATCTACAACATTGGTCTGGTGCTACTCCCGAATTATCTACAACATTAGAACAAGATCTAATGGTATAATCAAGTACTTGTGACTGTTTTTAAAAATATGCTTAAAAACATGGATGGATGTTAACTGTTTGGTATGTGAATTCAATGCATTAATTAGTTGTACTATCATATTTTTGAGAAAAGTTTTGCGCTTTTACAATTAGACATACAAAAATGAAAATGAAAGAAAAATAAAAACCCAAATGCACAGATCACCATGTGATCATCTTAACTACTTATAAAGTGAAAATAGTCAAAGTGAAAATGTGAAAACTTAATTTTTGGTCAATGCCAATTATACCCTTGCAAATGTGGAATTCGTATTTAAGAAAGTGTGATTTTCGTAAAGCCATGCAATTAATAATGAAATGTGATTTTGGTGTACTACAGCCATGCAAATCTAAATAAGGAACCATGCAAATAATAATGAAATGGTGTACAGCCATGAAGATAACATAAGCGGGAAAATCATTTCTTGTTCAATACACAAGGTTGACTCTTCAACCAACATTTGAATTATGAGGTAATATAGGAAACTAAACAACCTTTTGATACGAGTTTGAAGTTTACAACCAATTAACAACCAGACATTAAATGACCAAAAAAAATATGCGACCAATTCAACGTGCAAAAAAATAAATAAATAATATAGTAAAAATAAATAAAGCAACGCATGAAATAAAATGGATATATACCATTAAAACCCTACCTAGAAGGTTTCTTTTGGAATAAACTTTAGATATTAAATGTAATTTAGGAAATAGTTGCTTTATAATTGCTTGAAACATCAATCATTTGCAAGGCATACAGTTGTGAAAAAACTGTGAAAGATATGAAACAGAGTGACTTGTGTCTAAGCAAATATAAATCTTGAACATCTTTATGCTTAGTACTTTCTTTTTGGCCTTTTCGCAGCATGAGAATGACAAAGAAGCAAAAAAATGGATGCTAAAAAGCTGTTCAAATCAAAGGATGAAAGTAAGAAACTAAAGCATTCTTTAGTTTGTGTGTTCAAGCTCTACATACAGAGTTGCAACATCGTAAACGTTGTTCCTGTTTTTATTGTTGTCAATGTTTTCCAACTATCTTAAGAATCAAGAGCTTTTATGTCAGGGTTTTGCTGTTGTGATCATGAGGATAAGAGAACCAAAAACAACCGTTTTAATCTTTTCTTCTGGGAACATGGTAATTATCATCTCTCCTTTTCAACTTTGATTCTTATAAGTTGGGGCATTTTGACCCATCTACTTGTGACTTGTGATTGGGTCAATTTGTGTTGTGTTCGATGAATTTTTCGTATAATGTCTCACATGTTTCATTTCTTAATAAGAAAAAGCTAAGCATAATTGGAACTCGGTTAAACTGAGTTTATGCAACTATTAACACATACAAATACTCAATCTTTTAAACTGTTTAGATTCAAACTAATGTTATTGTAATCAAATGTGTTTCTTATTATAATTAACATCTTCTCTATGTTATAATTTTATTTACAAAAACGGCAAAAAATGTGAATTTATTGTTTAATGTATCAGATTCACTTAATTGTTTTCATAACAAGTGTTAATTGGCTAATGTCTCTTTATACTTGAGTAATAAAATGTTGTCATGGTGATTGCTCCAGGTTTGCGAAAGAGCCAAGAGTGAATAACAATCAAATCTGGCTCGCATGTAAGGTACTTGAAGAGAAACATTTAAACCGTGAGATAATTTTGATCGTAAAAATAGCATACGATTGAGTGAGAGCTTATGTTGCGTACAACTTAATGCCATTATAAAAATTGTATTATGGCCATTGAGATTGAAAACTTGGTTGTAGCAGGTTTTTTATTTTATGTTATTATTATTACCATCTTATGCAATATTAATTATGTTATTTATTTAGTATGTTCGAATTATTCAAAAACTTGTGTTCCCAGCAAAGTTTAAGGTGGTATTCTTGCCATCTCATAATGTTTTTTCAGTCAATTTCGGTCAATTTATATTCGACAAAACTTCTTGTTACACGACATTTGAGAGGTAAATTCCTTCTTAACCGAACTCTTTGACTTTTTTCACTAATACCTTTGTAGTTCTACGTGATATTATCTAGACAAAGCAACACAAAGTTGGCATGCGAGAATTTTTTTCACTTAAATTTTGATTATTTTATGTTTTATTTATAAACGTCACATGAAACATTTTAGCCACAATATCACAACTATAACTGTTTGCCGCTAAAAAATTTTGTTGCTATGCACGGGTACTCGCCTAGTTTATAATAATATCCATAAAATACACAATGTTGTTGCTAATATGCTTGGATTTTGTTATAATGGTACATGGAAGTAGATCTTTCAAAGGAAACATATCACGAGCCCACGAGGTACTTAAAAATGAAACGTGAGAGATTCTAGCTATTTGATGTAACATATCAAGTTTTAGCCTGTGAGGTTATAATAACATAACGTTGGTTGAACACACCTAGTAAATCCAAGCTACCAAAATTTGAGGAATAATAGAACCACAAAACTAAATCCACAAAACCATCCACAAAAGTATGTATCACTCCATGCTTGGCTTATAAATGAAAAGAGAGAGAAACAAAAAAAAAAAAAAAACACTAATCATAAAGTGGCACATCATTTTGTAGATTTGGCTTTGTGGTTGTATCATTTCTCAGCAAATTTATATTACCTTTCTTAAGAGCAAGCACGGGAAAACATCAGAGTAAAACCTCGCAAAAATCCATATAATTAACAACGTTTAATTATATATTAATCTTCGACATTATTTTTACTCACCATTTTTACGGGGAAATTTAAAATTTTTCTTATTATACTATATTTACGAAATCACGTCATCCCATAATTCACCAAAACGACGAAACAAGTTCTCGACACGTTTAACAAAATATTAAAAAAGTTACTAATACTAATTATAACAAATTACAAAAACCAAATAATATTTCAGCCCAACTTTTTTGCGTACTATTCACCAGCCCACCAAGGGCCCAACTTCCTTTTAAATTCCAGTTTTCATTCGAGCAGATCCCCTCCAAAACGCTCTTGTATTTTTCGATTTTTGAACACAACACATACATATTTTTGTACCTCCTAATTGTCTACCCACCAAAGAAGTAGGACGCCAAATTTTAGCTTCTAAGACGAACGTTTGATACGTTTAATAGAGGCAAAGTGTTTGACCAAAATCCAACCCATTCGACACATGTAAAAATTCCAAACTCATCCGTTTTAATACCGGTTTGTTTCTAAATGATTATAATAATATTTCAAGCATCGTTTCATGATTTATACTGAGTTTCATCAGCTATGAATCAAGTTCTATTCAATTTTCCAATTCGTGTACATGTATATATGTAGTCGACATATATATTGAAACTCAATTCTCAATTGTCTTCCTTCACTCTTAAAGTCATGTTATACAGTAAAAATCTCAATATAATATCCCAACATCTCTGACTCTCAATAGTTAGAACATGTGTTAATGTTTTGAAACTCAATATGAAATCATACGTTATATATATAAAACGTATAACCTTTTCTTCTTCATCACCTCTCACCCTCACCTCCTTTCCATATTTTCTTAGTCCCTCTTCATCATTTAGAAACCCCAAGAAGACCAGAAGTTATCATCCTTTTCGTTTGGAAGCTCATTCGAAATCAAGGGTTTTAGTATATAACGTATACTTGATTGATAGCGATCGTTGTTTACTTCTTTAGTGTTTCTCTCCAAACCCAACGTCCAACCTTTCATTTGAATCCTTGTAAGTCATCCTTGAATCATCTCTAATTTGTATCTCATGCTTTTACATGTCCATGCATCGTATAATAATTGTATTCGAACATATATATTTTTATTCATTTTACGTACATTTCTAAAACATAAGTTGTGATTTGCCTCCCTTGTGGAAGGCCTAGGAATCACGAAAAGTACTTACGTCACATTTCCAATAATGTTTCATAATCATTCGAACCTTATTCTAAGCATTGTGTACGCGTACCAATTTCTGAAAGCAATAAAAATTATAACAAGTATTTTCCTTTTAAGACCCGTCCCAATTCGCTATATAAATGGCTTTGTAAAACTCAAATTCATTTAACGACCCATCTATATTTTTACATGAACTTATAGACACCATGACTAGCTACAAATTTCGTATAAATAACTTGTAAAAATAACCACGTCTCGACCCTCTAAAATGACCTAAGTGAATCGACTAAAAGAGATAAAACTGAAAAACTTTGAAAATATTCTAAGTCTTTTTCACTTAGAAAACTGCTCCAAATCGCGACCAAAACGACCTTGTAAAACTCAATCCGACTTAATAACCACCCATTATTTTTACATAATCTGTTTCTCCTTGCTACAAGCTACAAGTTTTGTGTTTATACTTTGTAATAATAAGCTCGTTTAGACCCTTTAAATTGGCCAAAGTAAAATACAAAAACTCATTTTTAAAACTAATTATTAAAAGCTTAATGGACTGAAAAGCCCAATAAGCTGAAAATAAGCAATTCGTATAAGCTGGACCAAAAAGCTATTTTGATATAATTTTATAACATTAAAAATGAGTCTAGGGATAAGCCCAACTTGTCTCAACGCTCACGGATCGTTAAACGCGAACGGGCCTTTAATTTAGCTTATTAAAGCCCATTTATTGAAAAATAAGCTATTTTTGCATATAAGCAGTTGAAATAAATTTTAATAAGCTTCAATAAGCTCCAGAAAATTTAATATAATTTTTCCCATAATATTTGAACGTTTGGACTAAAAATGTAACGCGACGACACCTAAAAGGACTAAAACTGCCAAACCTTAAAAACTTGGACTAAAACTGTCAAAACAGAAAGTTTAGGATAAAACTTGATATTATTTAATATTCCAAGCTTAGAATGCTATATTGGACATGTAGTGGACTATAATTGTAAATTATATATAAAAAGGACTAACGGTGTAACACTAACGCCGTTAGTATAAAAAGTGTAAAAACTGGGAAAGGACAAGGACCAACATATTATATTTGACATTCTTATTTTATTTTCTATTTTACGTCAACCATCACGTCATATGCATTTTTATTACGTTTTATTTATATATTATTTATTTTCACGTTAATAATATATATAACGATATTTCAAAAGTTAATATTTTTACTTATGTTTAAAAAGGTAAAACTTCGATGGATAATTTAAATAAAGTATTTTATCATATCATGCATGGCATAATAATTACACTGCACATCATCTATTCGTCATAACGAATAAATTATCATTCGTTATTCGTTCGTATTTACCAAATAGTATTTGGTCGAATTCTCAGATAAATTTATTTATCAGGTTTCGTATCAAAGACGTTTCCATAATTATTCCCATAAATCTCATCCTACTTTACTTTTCATCATTCCTGTATCAATCCAGGTGAGTCATAGCCCATTTCCAATACTTGTTTTTAACTCATTGGGGGAGATACATGCTTACATATACTTTGATAATTTTATAAGTATATGAATAAAATACATGATTCAAATCAATTTCCTAATTGATATTTATTTAATATGGTTTGTGATTTAAGATGTGATATATACAATACTTGACGAAATACTTAATACTGATACTCATATGATAATGTTTCCAATTTGATTATTGTGGTATGTGATATATATATTTTACTGATGAATTACTTGACTGAAATACTGATACTCATATGATAATGTTTCCAATTCGATTATTGTGGTATGTGATATACATGTGTTACTGCGAAATACTTAAACTGAATTACTTATACTCAGACGATAATATTCCCAAATTGATTACTGTGGTATGATACTTGATTTTATGATGCTATCCTGAATGATCCCATTATTTCCTTGATATTGCCTAAGTTACCTTATCGCCATAAAGTCCCTCAATCATGAGCCATTAATCACTGTTATGTGAGCGCGAATATAGTGAACAGCTTCGAAACCTGTTAAGGATTGACCTCCTGACCCACTAATACTTGACGGAATGCCATTTGCAAATGGTTAGTCGTATTAGTCGTGATACACTATATACGTAGACAAATAGGAATTGGCAAATCACCTATTATAAGAGGGCAAAATTTATCATTGACTTGATAAAACACCTCTTTTGGTTAAGCTTGTGTGTCATGAGGCTTGAGGAAATATCTATAAGGAAATGTATGTTTTCAACATATATTTAGATACAGCTGTATAGGAATTTGACCATACTTGAATTGTATATCTGATTAAATTAGTATCATGAGTTTCCAGCTCATGTTAGGATTATTGATTCCTTATTTGATTTTGATTGAATACTTATATGATTTATTTGTGATTATAGTCAACATTACTCAATACTTGTTTCATTACTGTTTGTATTTATAATTACCAAATATTCTTGAAATCTATTAAAATAAATGGTTTTCCATAAAACTCTATGAACTCACCAACCTTTGTGTTGACACTTTTAAGCATGTGTATCTCAGGCAATTTAATGGAGAAGGACAAGACACGGAGTGGGCATTTATTACTCTGATAAATTAAAATGGTGTAAAAATCAAATATGTCATTCTTTCAAACCTTTACATCTTTTAAAAAGATTTTAAATCAAATGGTTCATCTTTTATCAAAAATATTATTTGAATGACAAATAACTTTCAAAAAGCTTCTTTTAAGATGTTTTATGAGATTATAACTTCGATCCTCCCCGTAACACCCAAATTATTTTCCGCTGCTACAAACTTAAATTTGGGGGTGTTATAGATTGGTATCAGAGCTAGAGTTATAGAGAAATAAATGTTTTCAAACATTAAAACTATAACTACATTTTCAAAATAAATGATTTCACACCATACCATTTTATGCCCTCCGTGTCTGCAGACTGCCGTGCTCAATACTTTATCTGTTGAGATTATCTTACATGTTTAGAAATTACTCTTACACAATAATCATTTCATCTGTACTGTTATATTTTAACATACAAAATCCTCATAAAAATATTATTCTCGGTTACTACTGTAGCATGTCTTCAGGAACTCCCGTGAATATCAAAACTACTCTCCATAATACTAATATCTCATCTATCAATCAAAATTCTCCGAATACTGAAGATCCTTACGTAAAAATATCACAATCCCAGCCTAATATAGAACTCACTCAGAGATTACTTCCATCGTCACCTATTTTTCACCTTTACGTCGAAAACTCAGAAGAGCTACCGAATCATATGAAGATTTGATTGGTGGTCAAGCAGCATTCGAAGTTGGACGAAGTTCAAGCCCAAGAGATGCCGTGGAAGAATGTTGAGCCAAATTCTCCGTTACCTTATACATCAGATTCCTCAATACCAGATATTTCCAAATTCTCTATTTCCTGACGCTTCAAATTTCTCGATACAATACATCTCAAACGATGTATCTTCACCCAATTCCCCTGAACAGAAAGTTGTATCCACTAAATCAAAAAGTTTTTGGTTAGTGATGACAGATTTCCTAATAATTCCGAAACTCTCAAAACTTGTAACCGACCTTTAATAAAAATCTCCTTTTGTTATAACCCTCTGTTGTTAATAAATTCTTTCCATCATGATGCTATGCATGCATGTAATGATTCCTCATACTTTCATGAAAAATCTCACCATTTGTTACTCTCTTTGGTAGACAAATGACTCCCCTCATGTCAATGAAGTATTAATAAAAGATCTTGTATCGTTTGTTTTGCAAAAACAATCAATCAAGTTATTAATATAATGTTGATTATAGTGAATATATTCAAACTTACCTTGATAATACCTATGATTATTATGATTCCTTATACCTACCATGACTAGGCTATAACCATAGAATTTTATAAGACAAATTTTCGAAAGAGAACTTGAAGAATAGATAGAAGGTTATTGAACTTTAGCTTTAGTAGATAAGTCCGTTTGTTCCTTAGCAATCCTATACCAAGAGTTGATAAATTATCTAAGAGACTACCCAGACATATTTTGAAATTAGATTACAGTAGGAATCTAGTTAACCTCATTTCCGACTGAACGATAGATTATTACCACCCTGTAAGAATTATCTCATGAACTTTAAGTTTATACCAAGGATATCCTAGTATCTCCTTAGAAATTCCTGACTCATCACCATATTATGAACAAAAATTTACTAAATTCTTTTGAAAATGATTAGATGTCATTCAGTCATTGAGACTGAACCATCTAAAACAATTTAAAGAAAAATAAATACCATTGTTACTGAGCCAAGCATTACATCATTTGGTCCTCAATTATACATAGCCTAGCTACCTATGTATAATTTAGGAAGAATTATGTCATAAATGGAACAGTTATCTTTTCAGATTTTCTAAATAACAATCTTCATGTAAAAGCAAAATCTTGAGATTAAATAAACCTCATTTTTGACAAACTCCAATAGATATTTACACTTAATACCCATCATTTTTATAGTAAGTCAGGGAAATTACAAACATTAGAAACCTAAGAATTCACACAGACTTATGGAAAACATCAATAGCGAAAATTTTATTAGAGACCACGGAAATTAATACATAGGCATATAATTAGCATAGGAAGTGCTATTATTTCAAGAATTACAATAAAAAGCATAGAATCTCCAATAGGCTGACCCAACATAATTATAAAGACTCCCACCAACAAAACAATAGCAAGAACCACCACAGGATGAATTACTCTAATTATTCTAAAAGATAAGTATAAGTACACCATTAGAAACAATAGCAAGCCTAGTTCTTAAACATAAAGACAAATAAGTTTTATTTCACATTTATTGAAGATTACATAGAAACATAACAAGGATACATTTTAAACAACCCTAGCGTGAGACTAGTGCCTCCATATCTTATCCACAACATATGATAAACCGTGAGTGGTATTAGAAACCCCAAAATCCCGACCAAAACTACATAATCTTCATCCAGAACAAAAGTCAAATAGGTGATGGCAACAACGATATATACCATTGCAATAATAGTAATTAGGCACGGCATTTTCGGAAGTATTTAATGAGAGAAAAGGATTAAGAATAGGAAATGTTAAATGATAGGAAAATGGTTGATGGAAGAATAGGAAATTAAATAAGGTATTTATAGGCTAAAATATAGCCGTTGGTGTACTATTCACGACCGTTGGAATTCACTATTCCCGACCGTTAGAATACTATGCACTAGCCGTTATTTTTCCACTATTCCTGACCACTATTTTTAATATTCACAACCCTTAAATACATTAGTTATTTTGTCTTGTCTAGTACAGGTAAATCTAACTCAATCACTCGACAACCCTCTGTTCAAAATTCTTTACTCAAGTAATCACGTCAAACTTGAATTTCGGGACGAAATTCAGAATGACATGTGGGTACTGTAAAACCTCGCAAAAATTCATATAATTAACAATGTTTAATTATATATTAATCTTCGTCATTATTTTTAATCACCATTTTTACAGGGAAATTTAAAATTTTTCTTATTATACTATATTTACGAAATCACGTCATCCCATAATTCACCAAAACGACGAAACAAGTTCTCGACACGTTTAACAAAATATTTAAAAAGTTACTAATACTAATTATAACAAATTACAAAAACCAAATAATACTTCAGCCCAACTTTTCTGCGTACTATTCACCAGCCCACCAAGGGCCCAACTTCCTTTTAAATTCCAGTTTTCATTCGAGCAGATCCCCTCCAAAACGCTCTTGTATTTTTCGATTTTTGAACACAACACATACATATTATTGTACCTCCTAATTGTCTACCCACCAAAGAAGTAGGACGCCAAATTTTAGCTTCTAAGACGAACGTTTGATACGTTTAATAGAGGCAAAGTGTTTGGCCAAAATCCAACCCATTCGACACATGTAAAAATTCCAAACTCATCCGTTTTAATACCGGTTTGTTTCTAAATGATTCTAATAATATTTCAAGCATCGTTTCATGATTTATACTGAGTTTCATCAGCTATGAATCAAGTTCTATTCAATTTTCCAATTCGTGTACATGTATATATGTAGTCGACATATATATTGAAACTCAATTCTCAATTGTCTTCCTTCACTCTTAAAGTCATGTTATACAGTAAAAATCTCAATATAATATCCCAACATCCTTGACTCTCAATAGTTAGAACATGTGTTAATGTTTTGAAACTCAATATGAAATCATACGTTATATATATAAAACGTATAACCTTTTCTTCTTCATCACCTCTCACCCTCACCTCCTTTCCATATTTTCTTAGTCCCTCTTCATCATTTAGAAACCACAAGAAGACCAGAAGTTATCATCCTTTTCGTTTGGAAGCTCATTCAAAATCAAGGGTTTTAGTATATAACGTATACTTGATTGATAGCGATCGTGGTTTACTTCTTTAGTGTTTCTGTCCAAACCCAACGTCCAACCTTTCATTTGAATCCTTGTAAGTCATCCTTGAATCATCTCTAATTCGTATCTCATGCTTTTACATGTCTGATTGAGGCAAAAGCAGTCAGCTAAAGTCAACCACGGATGTGGTCAATACAGTCAAACTCCTTAGGCTCAATGCTCCGTGGAAGTATAGTGTTTCCTCGGGTCGTTATGTCCCGACGAGGTGTGGATTGTATTCAAACGGCTTGTAATCGGGTGAATCTGGACTGAAAAGGGGTTGTGAACGATTTAACTAAGGAATCTACAAGTAAATAGCTTGAATAAGCTATATGAACAAGACTGGAAAGTTAAAAAAAACCAGAAACGTTTAAAACCTAAAACGCGTAGGTTTACATTTCAAATAACGTAAACGTTCAAAATAAAAAGTGAAAACTGAAATCTGAAAACCCACAGGGGGTGAAAATGACATTTTTACAAACCTAAGGTTAAAAGAAAATTTTTAGAAAAAGAAAATAAAATTTTACACTAATTACTTATTTAATATTAACTAAATACTATTTAATACTAATTATTAATATTTAAATTACTTAAATACAATATAATATTAATTTAATACTAGAAAAATAAAAATTAAATTTCTAAAATTATAAAATAAATAAAATCTAATTTTAAAACTAAAAATATGTATTTTTGTCTTTTTGTAATTTTTCTATTAATTAATTACTAATTAAATATTAATTACCTAATTAAACTAATTGAAATTATTAAAAATACTGAAAAGACTTAGAAAATTAAGAAAAATTTTACAAACCTAATTAACCATCACATGAATCCTAAAAAATTATAAAAAGTTTGTTTTGTAAGTTTTTACACTATTTTACTAATTATTATATTAAATATTAACTAATTACTAATTAAACTATTTAAATTATAAAAACTAGAATATGAACAGTAGAAATTCTAGAAAAATTTCTAAAATTATATTATATTATATAAAAGCTAGGAAAAATATAAAAACTAGGGTTTACTTAATAAAAACTAATTTTGCTATTTAAAACTTAATTATTAATTAATTATTAATTAAACTAATATTAAATCTAATAATTACTAAATGACAAAATAAAAATCTGAGAAAATTACTAAAATTACTTTATTATAAAAGGAATTTAAGAAAAATATAAAAATGCCAAGTGCTTAACAAAAATCTAAAAATGAAAATTAAAAATTTAAATTACATTAAATAGAAACTATCACTTGAAATTAAATTATTTTTTTGTGGATTTTTATTTTTTAAAACTAATTTACAACTAAAAACAAACAACTTTTGTAAAAACAACTATTTTATAACTTAAAAATAAGCCATGTGGGCACAATAAGCTTGGACAGTTGACTTTGGTCAACTGTCAAAGCTAAAAGCTTTGAAATGAGCTTTAAGCTGAGACCAGGGGAGGATTATGGTAGATACATGTTTAATGAATAGAAATAAGCCAGAAACAAATAAACAAAACCCCTTAATAAGCCAAATAAGCTGCTTAAGCTATCCCAAAAGAAACAAAGGTCACCTGAAATGGGACAAGGTTTAGGGTCATAGCAGCCCTAGTAAATGAGGTCCAAACCACCAAATAAGCCAATACCCTTGAAGTTTGGCTTATTGGCTTTCCAATAAGCCAAATTTCAAGGTGTGGGGTCCACTATGGAAGCCAGGGGGTCCCATTAAAAAGGGGGTGTTGGACTGAATATCTGTGTGCAGGGCAACACCTTGCCCTGCAGGTGTCTTTGAGCAGATGTAGACCCAAAAAAAAAAAAATCATAAAAATGCAAAAACTATGGGTTCCTAGAGATGAGCTGGTGGACAACAAATGGTAAAAAGCACAAGGCTTGGAACTGAACAGAAAAATCACAAGAAATCTTGGAATATTTGGATTTCTGACAAAGAGGCAATTTTGACTTTTTATAACAAACTTGAAATTTGACTATAATGAACTTTGATTGCTTCCTAATAACTTAAAATGATGTTATAAGCTTAACTGAGACTGAATTAGACTATCTTAACAACTTATGAACAGGTTTGATTAGGTTACACCCTAAAAATCCTAACAGTGAAGTATTAAGATGAGATTTTAAGTGATTTTGACTTTCAATTATATGACCACTGGATTTTAAGACTTGACTGAGCTAATGAAGCCTAATGAAACATATTTTAACTAACAATGACAACACTAACAAGCCTGAACACATGACAATGCATTGAACTAAACACCCCTTATAAAACTGAAATTGGAGATTTTCAAAGCTATTGCTATTTTTTAGACCATGAGACTGACCCCAAGCTTATATCATGATGTAATGTGATGGTTTAACTACAGAAACACAGATCTAAACAACCAAAGACCACTAGAACAATTCATGTAATATATATGGCAGTAAGATGAGTACAAGACATAAGTGAGAGGCCTGCTGAACTAACTCTGAAAATTAAGCAATAATTAACTCAATACACAATGAAGGAGTAATAGTGACCACAAATGAGCAATATACAATAAGCATTTACACATAAGTAGTTATAAGCCTAATGAAGTAGTGAATGAGCAGATCAACATGAAAGCTTACAAGTCCATATAAATTAAACTAAAACGGATGTAATAAGCAACAAGTATCCTAAATAAGCTAAGAAAAGCAGAAACTAAGCCATAATAAGCAGTGCTACAGTATTACGGTAAAAATTTGGAATTTTGCTTACAAAACTGCATCCAGGCAAAGAACTGAGAACCAAGGCCTCAAAATACTTCCTATAGCTTCCCAAGAAGCTTTAAAACCATACTCCATACACATGCTTCATTTCTTCTTCCTTTTTTTTTTTTTTTTTTTTTTGATTTTCTATTTATTTTCCTTGAATTTTTTGTATTTTTCAGATTTTAAACTAACACTAGTTTAACTGCTTGTAAACCTTTAAAAACTTGTTAATGAGCTAAAATAAATTCAAAGAAACAAAGATTAACAGATTTAAACAACTTATAGTCTAAAATGGGATTTCAAATGAAAACTGCAAATTTGGATTTTAAACAACAATACTTTGAAATTAAGAGTTAAGAAAGATTACATTACACCAAAATAACTGATTGCAACTTTATTTTAAATGAAAATTACAACTAAGAAAGGTAATTAAGCTACAGTAACAGGCTATACTAAGCTACAACTAGAAAAACTAACTAGCTGCCTCTCTCTCCTTTTTCTTCATTTATATATGCCCTGGAGACTCTCTTTTGACTTTTTCCCATCTCTGTGAGCCATAGGATGGCTTTAATCAATCCCAGCCGTTCAAATCCTTTTGGCGGGAAAAAAGGTTTTGGCAGTTAGGGGCTTTCTTGGAGTGATTTGTGGGAATTAATTGAGGTTGGAGGGTTGTGGTGAGCTGGGGGGACAAGGGATGGGTAAGGTAGCAGAGGTGAGGAGTTGTGGAGTGTTGCAGGGTGTTATCAGGCAAGTGGGGGAAGGAGGTGAAGGTCAAAGTTGGGAGTTTGACCCTATTTTTAATAAAAAAGGGACGGGGTGTTTTTTTATTTAGGGAGTGGGCCGGTTTATGGTTGGGCTTTGGGGTTTACATGGATCAAGGGGGTGGGTTTGTTTATTTGGGTTTGGTTTTTGGTTTATGATAATAAAAAGGTCCATTTGGTTTGTTAATAAACACAAGGACCATCCATGTAAATTCTGAAAAGTTAGGGACCTGTTTCGCCATATTTCCAAAGTACAAGTAAGGATAAAACATGCCAAGTTATCAAAGTCCAAGGATATAATTTTCAATTTTCCATTTTTGGTCCTTCAGGGACTAAAACTGCAAATAGGTGAAACTTTAGGGACTAAATTGCAAACTTATTCAAACTTTCATTTTCAGGACTAAATTTGACACCTATGACTTTCCAGGGATCAATAATGATTTTTCATCCAAAAATTCCCACCAGGGACCAATCTTGCCAAAATTTGAAACTCCAGGGACTAAATTGCAAATTTCCAAAACTTTTGAGATTTTTCACCAAAGGACTAAATATGACACTTTATGATTTCAAAAGGACCTTTGGTGATAATTTTCCATATTTTGAATGACCAAGGACTAGTTTTGACATTTTATGAAAGTTGGGGGGACTGAAACTGCCAATTTTGCAAACTTTGTACGTTTTTCATCTGTTTTTTCTCTTTTTGCATCTAAAACATATAAAACATAATTTTGAAATATTTTCAGTATTTTGATGCATTTCTGAGTGTTTTTGTATGTTTTGCAGTTCAGATTTGACCAAAAATGATGAGTGTTTGAGAACTCATCAATCCCCCACACTAAACTATTGCTAGTCCCTAGCAATAAACTGTTTTAAAAACTTAATGGATTTTAATCTCTTTACCAAAAGCCATTACTTCTGGAGTAGCCAAATGTATCAGTTCAAGTAAGAACTATGGTCCACTTGATAACCATGTGATTTTGAGCAAACCACCAGCTGTCAACGGATTTGATTCGTCTTTACCAAAAGCCGTTTGCTTCTGGACTAGCCAACTCTTGATGGAATAGTCAACATCTTGGTGAGCTGATTTCCAATTATGGTTTTTCCACTGCCTTTACCACAAGCCATAATCTTGCGGGCTAGCCAACTCATTCACTTTTTAGGATATGGCGAGTTGATTTACCATACAATTTTGGGCAAATTGCAAGCCATCAACCAATTTGAGATATCTTTACCAAGAGCCGTTTGCTCCTGGATTAGCCAATCCTTTTGTCGGTTAGACAAGGCGGACTGATAACCACAAAAATTTTGAAGCACAAGTGAAATTTTTTTAAATTTTTTGAGATTTTGGCTAAAAACGGGGGTACTAGATAGAAAAATGTGATAAAATTCGCTAGAATACCCCCCCCCCCCCCCACACTTAGAATGAATATTGTCCTAAATATTCAAAGTCCCGGCTATTATGCCGACTCTTTGAACGTAAAAGGGCAACATTACAATCTAAATGTGGAAACACCATTTTTGTATTTTCACTTTATAAGTAACCATAGCATGGGTAACTCCCCCACACTTAGGGTGAAAACCCTATAAAACATGCTACTGTTTTTGTTTACCGAGTCGCTAGCTTGACTCGACCCCGAATTCATTTGTCCATGGGGAAGCATGATGTGGAAGAGATAATCTCCATCGGACTTTCATTCAAGATGTTTGGACAAACATTTGAAGCACGTGAAAGTTCCACACCGATGAGATATAAAGAGAGACCCTGGCTCAAAGAATGATATATGAAAATGCCGGGGTCAAAGATAATGTCTTTATTCCCAAAGGAGTGAAGAACAGGAGAGGTCACCATGTAGGTGAAGAAGGGTAGAAAGATCTTGATGACAATCAAGATAAAGTCATCATCATCAGAAAGAGAATTCAGGATTGGTATATGATGAATCTCATCAGTAAAGCTCGTATGATCTAGACATATTATGGGTGGGAGGGTTGGGATTTTGATATCAATCAAATTCTCAAGGTTGAGAATATTTCCCTCCAGAACACAAAGATCATCTTTGTCTAGATCAAAGTGAAAGTAATCATACTCCGGTGGAGATATGATATGAGTGAGTTCACCGGAGAACTCCTCAAAGGTGAATGAATCATACTCGGGGAGAGAAATTTGAGAATGAGAAGTGGTACTGCCACAGATCTTCTCTCCCATATGATCAAAGGTAAAGGCTTCAAACTCCGGAATAGGATCATCGGAGAAAATGTCACTATCCTTAATGGGGATAGGAGATGAAATAGGTTTCTCTTTGAAAGCCTCGATTTTAGAAATGAGGAGATCGACATTCAATAATGTTGCACGAAGTGCTTCATCCTTGATTTCAGTGTCAATCTCATCATTCTCTTCTTCTAAGCTAACTAGCTTAGAAGGTAATTCTTCCATAAAAACGATGTCTCCACAAGATAACGAATCGTCATCAGTAGAATCGGAGAACATCTGAACATCATCATTCGGGAAGATAAGAGGAGGAGGAATATCACACAAATGAATTCGTCCGATTCCCTTTCAGGAACAGTGTCAAGATGCTCGTCCCCCATGCTCAGAGAGTGAGTGGGAACCTCGGGTGTGATAAGAGTGGGTTGAGATGGAATCTCAACTGATGGAATTTCATCTGATGAATCTTTATAAAATTGAAGAATATCAAGTGTATCTTCATCATCGCTATCATCAGGAATGAAACGGAATCGAGAGCTAGATCTGGCTGCTTTTTCTTTTGCAATTGATTCCCTAATAGATCTTTCATACGCATCTTGGGAATTTATTTTAGCAGCCTGTTCTTCAGCTAACAATTCTTCCATCGATTTTTGGTTTGGATTATATGGGGTATGTGTAATTCCTTTCAAGTCTTTCACTAAATCCAAAAGATCAAGGAGAAGACTTTGAGGAATTGGTGGAGATGGAGGTTCGTCATAATACGATGTGTCAAAAGTGTTACAAGGAAATGGATTCCTTGTTTGACAATCGGAACTGAAGTGTGGACCTCCACAGTAATCACAACAGTAAAACTGATGTGGCTGTGAGTCGTATGTGCTAGAGTCACAATTGTTATCAGGAGACTGCTCATAGACAAGCGTGTTTCCCGATTGACAATCATAACTGTAGTGTGAACCACCACAGTACTCACAACAGTAAAACTGCTGAGTCTCATGGTGTGGTAACTGATGGAATGAATCAGTCGTGTCATGGTAAGAATAGGGATCTTGGTTATAGACAGACCCGTTTCCTAACTCTACCATGCCACAACTGGGGCAATTACCACCATTACAAGAACTACCACACCACTGGCAAATCAGAAGGTGTGGATGAGACATAGAAAGAATCAAAAGGTTTGGGAGGGTAAGGAATGAAGAATCAAAAGGGTAGGAGGGTAAAGATGAATATTTTTCGATTTTTGGATAGACATTTTGTACAAATAAGAAAGAAAATGTTTTTGTGTTTTTTGTGTTCGTTGAAAACTGATTTAAAATGTTTTAGGGAACAGTTTTGTTTTTATAAGATAAGAAGATATGAACAAGGATGGTAAATATACAAAGGATTGAATTCCAAAAGCACTAATCAGCAAACCGTTTTAGAAAAACGCGCACAACCTCCCCGGCAGCGGCGCCAAATTTTGATTGAGGCAAAAGCAGTAAGCTAAAGTCAACCACGGATGTGGTCAATACAGTCAAACTCTTTAAGCTCAATGCTCCGTGGAAGTATAGTGTTTTCCCGGGTCGTTATGTCCCGACGAGGTGTGGATTGTATTCAAACGGCTTGTGATCGGGTGAATCTGGACAGGAAAGGGGTTGTGAATGATTTAACTAAGGAATCTACAAGAAAATAGCTTAAATAAGCTATATGAACAAGACTGGAAAGTTAGAAAAACCAAAAACGTTTAAAACCTAAAACGCGTACGTTTACATTTAAAATAACGTAAATGTACAAAATAAAAAGTGAAAACTGAAATCTGAAAACCCACAGGGGGTGAAAATGACTTTTTTACAAACCTAAGGTTAAAAGAAAATTTTTAGAAAAAGAAAATAAATTTTTACACTAATTACTTATTTAATATTAACTAAATACTATTTAATACTAATTATTAATATTTAAATTACTTAAATACAATATAATATTAATTTAATACTAGAAAAATGAAAATTAAATTTCTAAAATTCTAAAATAACTAAAATCTAATTTTAAAACTAAAAATATGTATTTTTGTCTTTTTGTGATTTTTCTAATTATTAATTACCTAATTAAACTAATTTAAATTATTAAAAATACTGAAAAGATTTAGAAAATTAAGAAAAATTTTACAAACCTAATTAACCATCACAGGAATCCTAAAAAATTATAAAAAGTTTGTTTTGTAAGTTTTTACACTATTTTACTAATTATTATATTAAATATTAACTAATTACTAATTAAACTATTTAAATTATAAAAACTAGAATATGAACAGTAGAAATTCTAGAAAAATTCCTAAAATTATATTATATTATATAAAATCTAGGAAAAATATAAAAACTTGGGTTTACTTAATAAAAACTTATTTTGCTATTTAAAGCTTAATTATTAATTAAACTAATATTAAATCTAGTAATTACTAAATGACCAAATAAAAATCTGAGAAAATTACTAAAATTACTTTAATATAAAAGGAATTTAAGAAAAATATAAAAATAGCAAGTGCTTAACAAAAATCTAAAAATGAAAATTAAAAATTTAAATTACATTAAATAGAAACTATCACTTGAAATTAAATTGTTTTTTTGTGGATTTTTCTTTTTGAAAACTAATTTACAATTAAAAACAAACAACTTTTGCAAAAACAACTATTTTATAACTTAAAAATAAGCCATGTGGGCACAATAAGCTTGGACAGTTGACTTTGGTCAACTGTCAAAGCTAAAAGCTTTGAAATGAGCTTTAAGCTGAGACCAAGGGAGGATTATGGTAGATACATGTTTAATGAATAGAAATAAGCCAGAAACAACTAAACAAAACCCCTTAATAAGCCAAATAAGCTGATTAAGCTATCCCAAAAGAAACAAAGGTCACCTGAAATAGGACAAGGTTTAGGGTCATAGCAGCCCTAGTAAATGAGGTCCAAACCACCAAATAAGCCAATACCCTTGATGTTTGGCTTATTGGCTTTCCAATAAGCCAAATTTCAAGGTGTGGGGTCCACTATGGAAGCCAGGGGGTCCCATTAAAAAGGGGGTGTTGGACTGAATATCTGTGTGCAGGGCAACACCTTGCCCTGCAGGTGTCTTTGAGCAGATGTAGACCCCGAACAAAAAATCATAAAAATGCAAAAACTATGGGTTCCTAGAGATGAGCTGGTGGACAACAAATGGTAAAAAGCACAAGGCTTGGAACTGAACAGAAAAATCACAAGAAATCTTGGAATATTTGGATTTCTGACAAAGAGGCAATTTTGACTTTTTATAACAAACTTGAAATTTGACTATAATGAACTTTGATTGCTTCCTAATAACTTAAAATGATGTTATAAGCTTAACTGAGACTGAATTAGACTATCTTAACAACTTATGAACAGGTTTGATTAGGTTATACCCTAAAAATCCTAACAGTGAAGTATTAAGATGAGATTTTAAGTGATTTTGACTTTCAATTATATGACCACTGGATTTTAAGACTTGACTGAGCTAATGAAGCCTAATGAAACATATTTTAACTAACAATGACAACACTAACAAGCCTGAACACATGACAATGCATTGAACCAAACACCCCTTTTTTTGGAAAAGTTAGTATTATAAACTGAGAACCTAAAAAGGGCCTCACAAACCAAGGAGTATCTGTACAAAACAGAAAACAAAAGGCATAAAAGCCACAACCAGAAAATTAAACCAAAACTATACAAGGAAAAAACTAGGGGAATAAATCAAAGGGTCTAGCAACCCAACAATCCCAATCCGTCTTCAACTTTGAACTTATACGAGTGGATATCCATAACTTAGCCATACGTTGAATACCCGGGAATATGTCTTCGTTCTTGATAGAATCAATGTCATCACCAGTGGCATAAATGAGACGATTTCGCCAATTCCAAATAGCCCATATAGTAATATGGAAAACCCCATTAATAGCTGTAACACCCCCAATTTTTAAAATGTTTGCAGCGGAATAAAGATTGGGTGTTACTTCACAGCTCATAGTTTTTCAGTAGAAAATGATTTTCTAAAACATTTATCATTCGAATTTTTATAAATATCAGAGTTTTAAAAATGAGGTCCCAGTGGTTTTAAAATTTGTTAAATAGGTTTTCGCATGATAATAAAAATTTATAGCCTTTGTGAAAATTTCGTGCTCCTCCGTCCCATCCTTGCTCGTTATAGACCTGAGATAAACATGCTAAAAGTCAACAAAAGTTGAGTGATATTCATAGGTTTAAGTTTAATCGTTGAACACAAGCTATAAGTGATAATTGCACCGGTATACAATTATAATTTAAAAATCAGTTGTTATTGCATTAAGCTCATGACACTCAGCCGATTAACAGATCTCATCACGAATGATGGATTATAGTAACAGGGGCCCTCGGGATAGGTCCTTGCCAGTAACCTATTAGATTTCAAATAAAGTGCGTTTGGTTGTTTTCTCAACGCCCAAACAGGGATTGTCAATCCTTAATAGATCTATCCACAATTATTTACGTTCACCTCTCTGGGTGACTAAGGTTCATGATATGAGGGGCTTTTGGCAAAAAGGGACTTAAGCAATAACAATTTCAGGCATAGTATAAGAAAATACTTGTGTTCAGATTTTTAAAGCATGTATCTCCCCTCGCAGGGTTTAGAAAACATTTAAATAAGTAAAGGCGAGGCTATGAACTCACCTTAGTGGTTTAGTGAATAAAATATCGATACTCAGTTTGCAAAATGGGAACGGCTCCACACACGACCTAGATAATATATGACAAGTTTTAGTGTTTGATAGTCCTAATGTTTTAATCGCGAGTAGTTTTTGAATACGTGATTTGTTAATTTAAAATTAGTAAAACTTTTGGTTTTTATAGTATATTGCACGTTTAGTTTATTTATACATATATATAAATATAACGTAACGTTTAATAGAAATAATAGTAATAAATATAATAGTAATAATAATAATAATAGTTTGAAAATAAACGTAACGTCGTGACGTGAAAGCTTAAGATGGAAAATAAAATAAAAATGTTAATTTTTATATACGACCCTTGTCTTTTCCAAAAATTTACACTTTTTACCCTAACGGCGTTAGCGTTACGCCGTTAGTCCAAAATTAAATATATTTACATTTTACGTCCAAAACTTTATATTTCTTACCCTTTTCACCCTAAAGTTTATAAAAATCAGTTTTCACCCTTAAACTTACGAAATGACAGTTTATACCGAAACTTTGAAAAGTTGACATTTTTAACCCGATTTTTGTAAAATTTGCAAATCTAGTCCAAAATTCACAATTTTCAAAACTTAATGTTTTCATTACTTAAATAGTTTCAAAACAGCTTATTTAACTTATTCTAACAGCTTATTAGTTTGAAAAGTTCATTTGATAGCTTATGGGCTTTTAACGAAAAACTTAAGTCCGTTAGTGTTTTTAAATCCAATGGGCCTACGAGGGTTTTGGGCTTTGTTTTGGGCTAAGGTTAGGAGTATAAAAACGTTGCCCAACTGCTTATTGCCGTAGCTTATTTGCTCGGCTTATTTTGAAATGATTGGGCCTTAAGGCCCAATCGATCATTATAAAATTTCAAAACTAGCTCCTATGTCGATTTGGTTTTGGTCATTTACTAGGTCCAAACGTGATTTTTATTACAAAGTTTTTATACGAAAATGATTGTTTGACATAAGGTCTATTAGTTTGTAAAATAAAATGGCATGCTCGTTAACTAAATATTAAAGATATACGTGCGTTTTGGGCGTAGCATGGGACGAGTTTTTATAAGAAAAGACTTAGAAAATTTTAAGGGTTTTTCAATACTTGTTGTGGTACGTTAGAAACGTATTCTAAAATAGTTTGTACGTAGCGTTTTAGTTCTAAAACTTTACATAGTTTGATTGTTAAGGTGTAAAATATATAGACGAACGTAAAATATATATAGGTCCTTTATTTAGTTTTCGAATAATAAGGTGCATTTGTTTGTGTCGTGTGATAAAGTGATGCAAATGTAAGTTTAATGAAATAATGAAATGAGTGGTTTAGGAACTTACGACACCAAAATGGTGGATAAAACAAGACGTAGAGTCGAGAAGAGAGTGATATGAGTACGTAGTGTGATTGTTTGATCAACCAAGGTTCACAAACAATAACGTGTTCCTCCTAAACCCACACGAATCCTTTGAACTCCTACCCAATTGCTTCGACCCAATGCCTAGACTCACTACTTAGAAATATTTGGTAATTTTTCGGTTTGCATGGAAGTAGAAATGAGAGCATGCATGCATGGGTTTATATATGATACCTAGTTTGTTCTTGTATCTAAAATTTATTGTGATGTGATTTTAACTTGTATCCAAAAGTCCTAATGTGTAAGAGTAAATAATTCACTCAAGGTTTTTGGTTTCTTATGGTGTCGACATCCTCATTCAAAGAAAACGTGTGCATTGAAACATTGAAATGAACCCGTACTTGTGAAATGCATTATAAAAGAGTGTAGTACTTGACCTATGTGAATATAATATGAATGAGTGAGCTTGAAACAAGGAGGTACTAACTTTTCTTGAACCATGCATGTCGACTACCTATTTTGTTTTGTA
Organism: Artemisia argyi; assembly: GCA_030686995.1. NCBI lineage: Eukaryota > Viridiplantae > Streptophyta > Magnoliopsida > Asterales > Asteraceae > Artemisia > Artemisia argyi. The sequence continues at coordinate 41,257,018 of CM060683.1, read as the reverse complement.
AACCAATTGGTATTTCGTGTATAGCTTGTGAGTTTTGATAACTTTGCAACATTTAGACATTAGGTTGTATTTAGAAATGATTTTAGGATGTTATAGAAATAAACGTGGGTTAAAATGGTTGAGTTTTGGATTAGTTGGAATTTTGTGAAATCGTTTTTGAGACAAATGCTTTGCCTAGTAAAAACGTATCTAGACTCGACGTGGGGAACTAAAAATCGACACTCTAAATGTTGGCTAGGGGAGGAACGAGGGTGTGTAAAAATATAGGGGTGTCGTGCGTAGGAATTGGGTGTACGAGGCTCGTTTCTTACTTGTCCTAGTCGAGTGGTTTGAAAATCAAAAGAAAGAAAATGGGCTTAATTAGGATTGGGCCGTGAATAGTAACAGGCCAAAATTTTATGTTGGGCTTGGTGGGTAACTAGGGTCCGGTTTGGTGTATTTTAAGATTAGTAAAATATTAATTGTGATTAGTGATATGTTTAGTAAATATTTAGTGAAACGTTTACGTGAGTCCGAGAGTGAATAGTGTTTTGTGAATAGTGTATCGTGAATAGTAAAACTTTTGAAAAACATCTCAATATCACTAACCGACTCCAAAAACGATGAATAGTGAAATGATGAATAGTAACCAGTGAATAGTAAATTTGAAAAGTGTCCTGAAAATGCAGGTTCGTAACGAATAAAAGAAATTTTTAATATTCTCGCGATTTTAGACTATAGTGGTACATGTGTGAGCATCGTTCCAAGCAAACAGGGATCATGAATATCGTAGTGATTTTTAAGTAACATAGCATATTTGATAAAGATAAAATAAAAACCAAATTTGTTATTGGTAAAAACGTTATTAATTAATGAATGATATATTAGTCTTTGATTTACTTTTATTATTTATTGGAAAATTTACGGGAGTTTACAATAGCTTTGATACGATTCACACCACCATGTAAATTGACGTCCTCACGTGCAACCTCAATAGCCGAAAATGGTGGGAATGAAATCAGGGGAGGAAGATTCCACCAACTCCACACCTTATAAAACTGAAATTGGAGATTTTCAAAGCTATTGCTATTTTTTAGACCATGAGACTGACCCCAAGCTTATATCATGATGTAATGTGATGGTTTAACTACAGAAACACAGATCTAAACAACCAAAGACCACTAGAACAATTCATGCAATATATATGGCAGTAAGATGAGTGCAAGACATAAGTGAGAGGCCTGCTGAACTAACTCAAAAAATTAAGAAATAATTAACTCAATACACAATGAAGGAGCAATAGTGACCACAAATGAGCAATGTACAATAAGCATTTACACATAAGTAGTTATGAGCCTAATAAAGCAGTGAATGAGCAGATTAACATGAAAGCTTACAAGTCCATATAAATTAAACTAAAATGAATGTAATAAGCAACAAGTATCCTAAATAAGCTAAGAAAAGCAGAAACTAAGCCATAATAAGCAGTGCTACAGTATTACGGTAAAAATTTGGAATTTTGCTTACAAAACTGCATCCAGGCAAAGAACTGAGAACCAAGGCCTCAAAATACTTCCTATAGCTTCCCAAGAAGCTTTAAAACCATACTCCATACACATGCTTCATTTCTTCTGCTTCTTCTTCCTTTTTTTTTTTGATTTTCTATTTATTTTCCTTGAATTTTTTGTATTTTTCAGATTTTAAACTAACACTAATTTAACTGCTTGTAAACCTTTAAAAACTTGTTAATGAGCTAAAATAAATTCAAAGAAACAAAGATTAACAGATTTAAACAACTTATAGTCTAAAATGGGATTTCAAATGAAAACTGCAAATTTGGATTTTAAACAACAATACTTTGAAATTAAGAGTTAAGAAAGATTACATTACACCAAAATAACTGATTGCAACTTTATTTTAAATGAAAATTACAACTAAGAAAGGTAATTAAGCTACAGTAACAGGCTATACTAAGTTACAACTAGAAAAACTAACTAGCTGCCTCTCTCTCCTTTTTCTTCATTTATATATGCCCTGGAGACTCTCATTTGACTTTTTACCACCTCTGTGCGCCATAGGATGGCTTTAATCAATCCCAGCCGTTCAAATCCTTTTGGCGGGAAAAAAGGTTTTGGCAGTTAGGGGCTTTCTTGGAGTGATTTGTGGGAATTAATTGAGGTTGGAGGGTTGTGGTGAGCTGGGGGGACAAGGGATGGGTAAGGTAGCAGAGGTGAGGAGTTGTGGAATGTTGCAGGGTGTTATTAGGCAAGTGGGGGAAGGAGGTGAAGGTCAAAGGTGGGAGTTTGACCCTATTTTTAATAAAAAAGGGACGGGGTGTTTTTTTATTTAGGGAGTGGGCCGGTTTATGGTTGGGCTTTGGGGTTTACATGGATCAGGGGGGTGGGTTTGTTTATTTGGGTTTGGTTTTTGGTTTATGATAATAAAAAGGTCCATTTGGTTTGTTAATAAACACAAGGACCATCCATGTAAATTCTGAAAAGTTAGGGACCTGTTTCGCCATATTTCCAAAGTACAAGTAAGGATAAAACATGCCAAGTTATCAAAGTCCAAGGATATAATTTGCAATTTTCCATTTTTGGTCCTTCAGGGACTAAAACTGCAAATAGGTGAAACTTTAGGGGCTAAATTGCAAACTTATTCAAACTTTCATTTTAAGGACTAAATTTGACACCTATGACTTTCCAGGGACCAATAATGATTTTTCATCCAAAAATTCCCACCAGGGACCAATCTTGCCAAAATTTGAAACTCCAGGGACTAAATTGCAAATTTCCAAAACTTTTGAGATTTTTAACCAAAGGACTAAATATGACACTTTATGATTTCAAAAGGACCTTTGGTGATAATTTTCCATATTTTGAATGACCAGGGACTAGTTTTGACATTTTATGAAAGTTGGGGGACTGAAACTGCCGATTTTGCAAACTTTGTACGTTTTTCATCTGTTTTTACTCTTTTTGCATCTAAAACATATAAAACACAATTTTGAAATATTTTCAGTATTTTGAAGCATTTCTGAGTGTTTTTGTATGTTTTGCAGTTCAGATTTGACCAAAAATGATGAGTGTTTGAGCACTCATCAATGTCCATGCATCGTATAATAATTGTATTCGAACATATATATTTTTATTCATTTTACGTACATTTCTAAAACATAAGTTGTCATTTGCCTCCCTTGTGGAAGGCCTAGGAATCACGAAAAGTACTTACGTCACATTTCCAATAATGTTTCATAATCATTCGAACCTTATTCTAAGCATTGTGTACGCGTACCAATTTCTGAAAACAATAAAAATTATAACAAGTATTTTCCTTTTAAGACCCGTCCCAATTCGCTATATAAATGGCTTTGTAAAACTCAAATTCATTTAACGACCCATCTATATTTTTACATGAACTTATAGACACCATGACTAGCTACAACTTTCGTATAAATAACTTGTAAAAATAACCACGTCTCGACCCTCTAAAATGACCTAAGTGAATCAACTAAAAGAGATAAAACTGAAAAACTTTGAAAATATTCTAAGTCTTTTTCACTCAGAAAACTGCTCCAAATCGCGACCAAAACGACCTTGTAAAACTCAATCCGACTTAATAACCACCCATTATTTTTACATAATCTGTTTCTCCTAGCTACAAGCTACAAGTTTTGTGTTTATACTTTGTAATAATAAGCTCGTTTAGACCCTTTAAATTGGCCAAAGTAAAACACAAAAACTCTTTTTTAAAACTAATTATTAAAAGCTTAATGGACTAAAAAGCCCAATAAGCTGAAAATAAGCAATTCGTATAAGCTGGACCAAAAAGCTATTTTGATATAATTTTATAACATTAAAATGAGTCTAGGGATAAGCCCAACTTGTCTCAATGCTCACGGATCGTTAAACGCTAACGGGCCTTTAATTTAGCATATTAAAGCCCATTTATTGAAAAATAAGCTATTTTTGCATATAAGCAGTTGAAATAAGTTTTAATAAGCTTCAATAAGCTCCAGAAAATTTAATATAATTTTTCCCATAATATTTGAACGTTTGGACTAAAAATGTAACGCGACGACACCTAAAAGGATTAAAACTGTCAAACCTTAAAAACTTGGACTAAAACTGTCAAAACAGAAAATTTAGGATAAAACTTGATATTATTTAATATTCCAAGCTTAGAATGCTATATTGGACATGTAGTGGACTATAATTGTAAATTATATATAAAAAGGACTAACGGTGTAACGCTAACGCCGTTAGTATAAAAAGTGTAAAAACTGGGAAAGGACAAGGACCAACATATTATATTTGACATTCTTATTTTATTTTCTATTTGACGTCAACCATCACGTCATATGTATTTTTATTACGTTTTATTTATATATTATTTATTTTTACGTTAATAATATATATAACGATATTTCAAAAGTTAATATTTTTACTTATGTTTAAAAAGGTAAAACTTCGATGGATAATTTAAATAAAGTATTTTATCATATCATGCATGGCATAATAATTACACTGCACATCATCTATTCGTCATAACGAATAAATTATCATTCGTTATTCATTCGTATTTACCAAATAGTATTTGGTCAAATTCTCAGATAAATTTATTTATCAGGTTCCGTATCAAAGACGTTTCCATAATTATTCCCATAAATCTCATCCTACTTTACTTTTCATCATTCCTGTATCAATCCAGGTGAGTCATAGCCCCATTTCCAATACTTGTTTTTAACTCATTGGGGGAGATACATGCTTACATATACTTTGATAATTTTATAAGTATATGAATAAAATACATGATTCAAATCAATTTCCTAATTGATATTTATTTAATATGGTTTGTGATTTAAGATGTGATATATACAATACTTGACGAAATACTTAATACTGATACTCATATGATAATGTTTCCAATTTGATTATTGTGGTATGTGATATATATATTTTACTGATGAATTACTTGACTGAAATACTGATACTCATATAATAATGTTTCCAATTCGATTATTGTGGTATGTGATATACATGTGTTACTGGCGAAATACTTAAACTGAATTACTTATACTCAGACGATAATATTCCCAAATTGATTACTGTGGTATGATACTTGATTTTATGATGCTATCCTGAATGATCCCATTATTACCTTGATATTGCCTAAGTTACCTTATCGCCATAAAGTCCCTCAATCATGAGCCATTAATCACTGTTATGTGAGCGCGAATATAGTGAACAGCTTCGAAACCTGTTAAGGATTGACCTCCTGTCCCACTAATACTTGACGGAATGCCATTTGCAAATGGTTAGTCGTATTAGTCGTGATACACTATATACGTAGACAAATAGGAATTGGCAAATCACCTATTATAAGAGGGCAAAATTTATCATTGACTTGATAAAACACCTCTTTTAGTTAAGCTTGTGTGTCATGAGGCTTGGGGAAATATCTATAAGGAAATGTATGTTTTCAACATATATTTAGATACAGCTGTATAGGAATTTGACCATACTTGAATTATATATCTGATTAAATTAGTATCATGAGTTTCCAGCTCATGTTAGGATTATTGATTCCTTATTTGATTTTGATTGAATACTTATATGATTTATTTGTGATTATAGTCAACATTACTCAATACTTATTTCATTACTGTTTGTATTTATAATTACCAAATATTCTTGAAATCTATCAAAATAAATGGTTTTCCATAAAACTCTATGAACTCACCAACCTTTGTGTTGACACTTTTAAGCATGTGTATCTCAGGTAATTTAACGGAGCAGGACAAGACACGGAGTGGGCATTTATTACTCTGATAAATTAAAATGGTGTAAAAATCAAATATGTCATTCTTTCAAACCTTTACATCTTTTAAAAAGATTTTAAATCAAATGGTTCATCTTTTATCAAAAATATTATTCGAATGACAAATAACTTTCAAAAAGTCTTTTTTAAGCTGTTTTATGAGATTATAACTTCGATCCTCCCCGTAACACCAAATTATTTTCCGCTGCTACAAACTTAAATTTGGGGGTGTTACAATCAGAGCTATATTACATACGCCAAGATAAAAATAAAAAAATAGTCGAATATATATATCAAAGAAGCTTCCCGTTACATTCTAATCAAAACACCTAATTTCTCAGTCATGCTATCAAAAACATAAATCAATTTTGCATACTTATTCCTGCAAGGCTGTTGCACAATTATCCCAATTCTCCCATGATCAAGACTCGTGTGGAAACCTTTTAAATCTGTTGTTTATCACCTTTGTCAGTTCATTTCATTTTTTGTATTGGTAATCTCAGATTTTTAGGATCCAATAGTACAACTCCGAAAGTATCAAACATCACATTTTTGGTATTATCTTTTCCTTGTAATACTGCCTACACGGCTACACCCACTGCTTAATCACAAATGGTTAAAAACCACCCAAAAGATTTTGTTAAAGTACCACAAAGTTTGTTTCAAATATTATTTTTGAGGTCATAGTTATGACACTATTATTGTATATAGACTTACATGGCCGTTAATAAAAAAAAGTCCCCCGCCTCATAACTTCATGCTTAGCGGAAGTCAACCAACTCTTGGGCCTTAATAAATCCCCTGGCCGGCATGTCAAACCTCAAGACGGCTATCTTAAATTGTCTCGCATCATTCAGATGTCATCTTGGTGCTGGCAAGTGCCCTTACTTTCTTCCTTCCTGGTGTCGACATCCTACTGGTCTCTTATCCGTTAAAGTCGAAAGGTCATTAGATATCTTCTATAACTATAAGCTGAGTCACACTACAAGAATAAGGAGAATGGGCGACGAAGTTGTCCCGACGACATGATGTCTTCGGTACGAACAGGAAAACGACAAAATAAAATGCTTGACCGAGACCAGGTGCGTTGAATTTTTCTGATTAATATGGTCCCGACGACATGTCGACGGGACCATATTGGTCTAACTTTACTCTCTCAATAATTGCCAATAATTGGGCGGGAATTTGTCTCGCTAATATGGTCCAGACGACAAGTTGACGAGACCATATTAATCAGAAATATTATTGTAATTAGCGTTTGATTAGCGCTAACAGCTGTGTTTAGTCTTATGCTCCCGACGACATGTCAACGGGACAGATTTAGACCCAATTTGGTCTTCCCCCTATTGTAAATATTAGCGAATAATTGGGCAGGATTTTTTCCCGTCATTATGGTACCGATGACATGTCGTAGGGATTTATTTCTTGCCTCATTGCACCTTTGTCCCGCCAATTTTTTTACTTATGTATAACCAATCATTCTATACCCGGCAAAACGCACATAACCCAGTTGTCAATTCTCATAAAACACACATAACAATGGCTAGTTACACGCCGGAAGAGGAGTGGTCAAAGGTTTTATCGACGATGCTCCTCTTTAATGAAGTTCTTAATACATATTGCAGGGAAATTCATGATGAATATGGCTCTTATAAGAACGTTAGCCCGTGGATGAGAGACCAAATTCTAGAATGGTTGAGAAAAAAGCCATACTACAGAGAGTATTTGGACACTCAAGCTGATGATGTTGGAGGAGAAAGCACGTTGAAAACCAAAATTGATGATCTGGGAAATATGATAACAAATATTGAAGCTGCATTTGAATATTTCATCAAGCAAAGGAAAGCAAGGAAGGGAAAAGATGGTGTAGGTTCTAGCAAAGCGGGAAGTAGCAGAAAAAATAAAAATAAAATGAATGGGCGATGTTTGTTATGGTTTATGTCTTGTGTTTCGTTTGCTTGTCGAGTTGTTTCGTTTGAGTTGTTTAGTTTGCTTGTAGAGTTGTTTTATTTGAGTTGTTTCGTTTACTTGTCGAGTTGTTTCGTTTGATCTATTTCATTTGCTTGTCAAGTTGTTTCGTTTGAGTTTGTATGAAATGTATGTGGTTGAGAACTCTTGCATGTTTTAAATAAAAGGGATGCCTTCGTGTTTGTTAATTGTGATATTGTTCCTTCAGTTCCATTTTTTGTGCATATGTAATTTGGTATTGAAAATTTGTATATTTGAAATACCCTGTTGTTTAAAGGGGTGTTTGGACACCATAATCTGGTTAACTCAGAACCTGGTCAACTTTACAAATCCAGAAGGTGCTTTGATGTATAAAAATCTTGGGTGTGGTTCGACCCACCAAGAGACGGGTGTATGTCATATGTTCGATAACAAAAGATAGGTAGATCACCGTCGCTAATGAAGGTGCACGACGGCTGTTAAAGAAGCCTTGTGAAATACTTAAGTTTTCACAACAACAACAACAACATTTCATTAAACAACAACAACAACAACAACAACAACAACACATATGAAGATTGTTCATGTCACCTAACAGCTCACGGAGTATTGCAGCCGACTGATATGCGTGGTCATGGTCGTCGGGATTCGTTGCCATTTCAAGACTTGCCTCGTCGGGATTCGTTGCCATTTCAAGTCTTGCCTCTAGCATCCTTACTCTTGTCTCTAGCACATGTTTTTGTTATTCCAACATGTTTATCCTAAGATATTTGGCATTACAGTTTGAGCACTCTGTTGGTGCAGATCCATCACCTTGAGATGTTGAATCAGAAGAGATTACTCGTAAACGGTCATCAAATTCACTCTTCCATATAAAATATCCAAATTCATGATCTTTTTCTCTTTGCTGTTACATAATAAGGAAATTATATGATTGTTTGTATATTTACATAATATAAATAAGAAATGTATGATTGTTCACCTTTGAAAGAGGACATGCATAATATTCCCATCAAAATGTATCTTTTTTATGTGATTTTCTTAGTTTTATATTTCCTGCTCCACAAGAACATAAAAAAGGATTATATCGCTGCATCTCAGGTTTTGAAATTGGTGTGAAGATAAGAGGTTGTGAGGTTGAGTGGTTTTGAGGATAAGAGTTTATATAATGTGTTTTAGAGGATAGAGCAAATCTGATAGCTTTTGGTGGGAAGTTTTGGAGCCAATATTTTGGTGGGAAGTGTTGGCGCCAATATTTTGGTAGGAAATTTTAGTGGGAAATAGATAGATAATACTGATGGGGTAGGTGACTGGAAGGATTTGGACTTTACTTGTGCATCTGAGGAAGACATACCATTAGGGTTGAATTGGCCATTTTATAACAACTGGTGTATATAGACTTATGGTTGTATATGGACTAACGATATGGATTTAACTTTGAAATCATTGGACCAATTCATGCAACATTCTATAATTCATAAAAGTATACAATAAGTGACTTTGTTGCAATAATCTAAACATTTTAATGTAAAATATATGTTGTGGAAAGGATTCTAAGAAATATGTTTATGGAAACGCTCTATTGTTTGACATTTACACTCACGACCAATAAGTAGCTCCACGTATCATTCTGATAAATGTTCGTTTGTTTAGTGGTGTAGCATGTCTATCAATGGCTCGAACTCATGATCCCTCTTGGATTTTTGGCTGTAACCGGGTATATATCAACCTATTTTCACTTTTTTTATATATCAACAATGGATGTGAAAGACGACGAGTTGGGCTGACCGACAACGAGCGACCAGGACACTTAAAAAATTGACTAGTTTGTTTATTTAATTTTAATTATAGATTAAATAAAATTATTCAAATTAAATAACTTTTTTTTTTTTAATTTTGTGAAAGTATATTTAATTTTAAATATAAAGTAATTATAATAAATAAAAATTTTGAATTATATAAAACTAATTATAATAAATAAAATTTTTTAATTTTATAAAAGTATTTTAATAACTAAAATTATTTAATTATATAAAACTAATTATAATAAATAAAATTTTTAATTTTATAAAAGTATTTATAATAACTAAATTTTTTTAATTATATAAAACTAATTATAATAAATAAAAAATTTAATTTTATAAAATTATTTATAATAAATAAAAAAATTTAATTGAATAAAAGTAATTAATTTTAAATTTAACTAGTTAGTTTTTAATTTTATAAATGTATTTAATGTTATAAACTCAACATACCGTAGACATGTCGTCGGAACATACTAGTTAAAATCCCCTCGTGATACAACTAAGTAAAGGTATCCAACGAGGTCCTGCTGCAGATTTGGTTCCTGTATTATTTGGAGAAAGATCTCCAACAGTGATTGCATCTGGGACATTAATTAATATGGGGCGACTTTGTCGGTTGTTTCTTTCACCAACATTCATGCACATTAACCTATAACCTTATATCTTATCAGAACAATGCGAACTAAGACGATTGTGTTTTCAAACGGTTTTTCCAGGGCGCTTTTTGTATAAAAGGGTAATGTAGGAGGCTGTGATGATAGAGTCTAAATACTTTTTCAGTGACTTTGGGCCAGAGTGAGGTTATCTGCATCTTGGCAGGGAAATTTACTAAATATGCAGCCATAGCCGATTGATCGTCTTTTTTTGTTGGTTTACAAATCTTGCATTTTTTAAGTTTATGATTTCTTCGATTATCCTTTTATGCAAAGAACTTCTCCGATTTGGATAAGAGTTACTTGGGTATGATGATTCACTTACCCATTGAGTCATAATTTTGGTATGGCAAAAACTGAATGACATAAAATACAACTGTATTTTGTAGCCAATATATATATAACAGGAGGCGTTACACGCGTAATGCCACCTCATTGCCCAGTCATTGCCATGTAATTCATTATCAGCCATGTCATCACTTTGTGGCCATGTAAGCAATTTTTTTACTTTATTTTATTTGCATTTTTTTAATTAATTTATTATTTGGAGGGACATGACGTCATTGTCTGCAGTAAGCAATACCCTTTTTTTTCATTTATTTAAATTTCGGATACCATTTATTTCATAAATTTCGGATACCATTTATTTCATTTAATTGATTTTCGAAAATTTATTTGTACAAAAATGCAAGATGGATTCGAACTTGGGACATTGAATAATGTTAACAACCATGCCAACCACTAGATCTAAACTGTCTTTTGATTTATTGTTTGCAAACAAAAGCCTATAAACTTTTCAAACAAACATAACCCTGGAAATTAGTAAAACTTACGTAGTATATAAAAACAATACGCCCTATGTTAAACCCTAATGCGATCTTTATTCTGCCTCCCATGCTAAACCCTAATGTGATATTTATTGGTCTTCATTCTTGCATCATACTATCCTCAAATCTTTGTGGTAATAATACAATTATTGTTTTTTGCAGGTTTCATGTTTTATGTATCCATTCTTCAAAGTCGAGATAATTTTTGTGTTCATGATTATGATATTTGGTACTTTTATTATGTTTTTCTTTTCTTTCTTTTTTGTGTGCCGAATATTCAGTTTGAGGGATGGAGCAGAAAATTGCATTCAGCAAGTTTTACCTAAACGCCATTCAATTATGTAAGTTTAATTCTGAACTTGAGGTTGTTTTTTTAATTCAGCAACTTCTGCACATAATGTCTCTTAAAAGTTCACATGCATTTTGACTCACCCATAAAAGTTACATGTTCTAACCTGAACATGTTCTCAATCCCCCCAACATATCCAATTTGCTAGCTCTAGGTCGTATGTATGAATTTAGTACAACTCTATCGACAACCTAAAGATCCTGTATGTAAGTCAGAAGACCAAAAGTTTCAAAGGCCATCTTTATGCATACAGACAAGCTGAACCACAGTGCCACTACAATTACTTTCTCATACATATTTGCTGTACACATGGACATGCATAATGTGATCCGTACGAGCTCTATGGTATAATACTTTTTAGATAAATTTATTTTTATATATTAGTTTGCGTAGGTTACTTCTTAACATCTTAAATATTTTGCAGGTTGCGCTTATACGATGAGACAAGCGTCAAGCAACAGCTGGTCAGCTGTGGTCTCTCAACGCATAAGAATCAAAATACCAAAAGAACACGTCCGACCACAAGTGAAGAAGCTAGGCGACAACAATTTATAACAGAAAGTTGTAGAGTTCTAATCTTAGTGCTTGGGAAAAGACAGTTGGAACATGAGGTTTACACGTCTGTATGCATTTTTGTAACAGGTATTATAATCTGAAACTTAGATGTAATAGAAGATATTTAATGTGATAGGCACTGAATAAATTATGATCAGCAGATATCAATTTAATAGCCTGAATATAAGATTTTAACAAGATTTTTGTTGAATACTAGATAGAAGAGTGGCATCAGGAAAACTTAAATCAGTTGCTTATCTAAATATGTAATTATAATGAATGAGATCGGGACAGTTGACAATATCCCAGAGTTCATTGAAGGTGTGAAAAATAGGCATGTTCTCGTGTCTGATTTATATTCTGACATGTTAACAACATGTTAACACGAAAATATGTAATTATAATGATGATGGCGATTTTTAATTTCATACCTACAGGATACGAAAAATGTCAGGTTTAGGGCATCGCGTGTACAAAAACTATGATCCCAGAGCAAAGGTTATCAAAAAGTTAGCAGAGGAAGTTTTCTCGATTGTAGGCAGGGATCCCCTTATTGAGGTATTTCAAAGTTCATTAGATGATGTTTACTTATCCAATTCGTATGGTTTAAAAAATAATCAACTATATGCTGTTAAAAGGTGGCTATTGCTTTGGAGCAAGCTGCACTATCGGATGAGTACTTTGTCAAACGAAAATCGTACCCAAATGTTGATTTCTATTAAGGACTGATTTCTAGGTATGACTTTAAGATTTTTATCCCAACAATGGTTGCTAAATGTTGGATCTGGCTATTAATGTGATGAATTCAATTCATAACAGGGCAATGGGTTTCCCTGCTGAGTTCTTTCCTGATTGTTATATCTCGAATGGCGGCTATTTATCACACTGGCGAGAGTCGCTTGATGACCTTGACACTAAGATTATGAGGCCCGCATAATAACTATAGGATGTCCAGTTCAGTAACAAGTTTAAATATGGGCTGATGTGACATTACAAGATGACCGTAGTTTTAAGGGTAGAGTGGTGAATGCATATATGCATTCTGATATTACGTCCTGGTGATTGGGTAGCTACCGTGGGCTGTCCCCTATCTCTTCAAAACACAATCACAATTGGTATTGTAAGATAAATAAAATACTCCATGATTTTGTGTACGATAATCCACTAATTTAACTATTTTACTTTTTATTTACGTCCTGGTGATTGAGTAGCAGCCGTGGGCTATCCCTTATCTCTTCAAAACACAATCACAGCTGGTATTGTAAGGTAAGATAAATAAAATACTTCATGATTATGTGTATGATAATCGACTTTAATTATTTTACTTTTAATTGTCGGACAATGTGATGGAAAGATTAAACTTGTAACTGTTGTGCAAACATTTATCTGCCAGTCTTCAGCTATGTTGATCGTAAAAGCAGCGATTTAGGACTTGGAGGGACGAGGAGAGAGTATTTACAGGTTTATTGTGCTATCAATGCGGTACTTTAACTTTCTTTTATTCGGCTTTTTATCTTGCAGGGTTTCAGAATAGATTCCAGAATCTACAACGTATACAATGGAACAACATGGGTCGGCATGAACACAGACGGTACGCTACTTATCTAATTTGTAAAAAAAAATGACAATGATTATATTGAACCAGCCTAAAGTAGCAGGCTCGCCTAGCTAAGCACCAAGCTGAGATCTTGGGAAAAGTTATTTGCAATTCACTATCCAAAGTCCAAACTGTTAGTCGTGTGTAAATAGAAACTTAACAGAATTCCAGGTGCTGATTCTATAGATGCAAATGTGTGTTTAATACAATTAGGGTGTTTATCGATTAAAAAGGCAGCAACCACACTGAAGTACAACCAGGACGTGCCACCATACTGAAGTACATCTTTCCAATATCGTAGAGTTAAAGTAAGCTTTTATCTTCATATACAATCTTTTATTAGTTTGTTGCAGTTGTCAATACGCACGCACTTCTATTATCTTTTAAGAGGTAATAACTTTATCTGATATAGCAACTTATAGACAAGAACTGTAATATAGGGGACTGGCACCTTGAGTTGGTATACATGAAGATTGGCGGCTTGCTTTGGTTGTTTGAGGTAGGACTTGAATAGATCGAGGTAACCATTTATATTTCTTGGTATTCCTCATATAAGAGGTTAGTTCATCTCCTTATTTGGATATTTCAAATTATAGAGTGTTTGGTTTCCTATTGGTTGCGGCAGGAGTAAGTTTAAGGATTATGAAATCAGAAGCCATAAGCTCAAGTTGATTAGCACTTGAAAACTCAATTACCATCTCTTAAAGGCAATGCTAAACACTGTCTTACATTTAGAAAAGCACGTGCCATATAGAATTAATTATTCATTTAACACATTACATAAGTGTTTGATGAGTAGCTATTATTAAAATAATAATCACACGGCTTTGTAATCATTACAGGTCTTAAGTTGGCATCCAAAAGATTAAAGCTATGTAAGTTTACAATTGAAGCTGTTGTTGATGACACAATTGTGGATTCCACTACATATAAGGGAAGCACAATATGCTACGGCTTCAAAGAAAGTTGAAAGACGTAATCAAAAATAATAAAATTTATTTATCGTTAATGCTCTAGATGCCGTAAAAACTGATAAGTTTCTGATTTTCAACTTCCTACAAAAGTTTCAGTTCTTTGATGTTGAGACTATTGTAAATGGTGGTGCAGAGAAAGATATTGTCATGGAGAGTGGAAGTGGTGATAAGATAAGTGGATTTGAAGAAGAAAGAAACGCAAATTTTAGTCTAGAAACTACGTTTCTATGAAGTTAATTATAGAACTAAATTTTAGTCTACAAACTATTCGCAATAGTAAAGTAAGACAAGTTTATATTGTAGCCCCATGACATACATTTTTTTTCCTAAAAATATAACTTTAAAGTGTTAATGTGTGTTAAAGATAATATTTTTGAAAATGCATGATATATTTGTAATATTATTATCAAAGTTCGTGGAGTGTGTTAGTTCAATTAAAAGAGAAGGAATAATCACAAGTCATGCACGCCATTGTTGACAAAAAAAATGTTACATATGTAAATAGACGCCGTCGACATTCTAAAAATGAAGGCAAGTAAACCTAAAAGATTTTATGTACGGCCCTTTTTCTTTTAAAATGTACACTTTCCAACTATTCTTTACCAACCTTCTTACGCTATACAAAAATATGTCAACGATAATTATAAGTGAAGCCCGCCCATCGGGCGGGCTTCGAAAACTAGTCTATACTACTTATAAAGACAAAACGGTCAAAGTGGAAAAGTGAAAACTTAACTTTTGGTCAATCCCCATAATGCCCTTGTGAAACGAATTAAGGAAACTATGTTGTACCGCACATCTCTCATTTCACTTTCTTTGTCTCTCTCTAAAAAACACATACATACACAATGCCTCATTCCACTCTCTAAACCAAAACCTCCTCTCTTTAACCACACACCCGCTGCCGCCCATTTTCGCTGCCTCTTCCGACCTCAAGACCGCGGTTTCGGTAGTGTTTAAAGTTGGTGATTCTTGGTGTGTTTATTGTTGTTTCGGTGGCTTTTTATATAGACTTGTAATTTTTATTATGTAGATATGAGTTATTATACAATTATTTTGTTTATTTTCGGTCCTCGCCGCCGGATTTGCTTAGCCGTCGTCGGATCTCCTTAACCGCCGCCGGATCTTCCTAGCCGCCACCATGGATCCATCCCCCACCACCAGCAGCCGACCATCATCGAGATCCACCACAAATGTTTTTAAAGGTTATTCTTTGAGTTTTTTTTTTATTTTAATTAATCTACTTTTTTTTAGTTTTATTTACTACGTAATAATCTCACTTTTTTTTTCCTCAAGCTTTTCTTTATATAAATGTGACATTTTTTTTAGGAATCATTAACTTTTTTTTTGTTAGAAATCGTTTTTGTAAAGATACATCTCAGTTTGATTTAGATGTGATTCCTTTTTTTCTTGGTGTTATAACTTTTTGATTCGTTTGACTTTTCTTGTTTATAAAATCTCAGATTTTTTAGATCCGATTCTTTTTTTTAATTAATAAATCTGATATTTTTGTATTTTTTTATAAATTGGATTTTTTATTAATCTTCTTTTTTATATAAGTCTGATTTTTATGTTTTTTAATTAGTTTGATTCTATTTGAGGTTTGGAAATTACACCTTCCTAGAACAATTGTTGAATTGTGAATTGTTGAAACTTCGACCTTCTCCTGTTGACAAACTTAATTAAGGAAATGTTGAAATGTTAATATTGTAACTGAATAATTGAAGGTCTGACTTTATCAACTATTAATATTGAATTGAAAGTGAATCTTAAAATGGAAGGTTGGAATTGAAAGTTAAATGTGAACACGAAAATTCTTCTATAAGCTTCTTTGCAAGACAGTTTCGAATCTAAACATTTAATGACATTAATGTCAATTCCAGCACAATCAAGAAGATAATTGGTGCCGGTCATTCATATGCTGTCAACTAAATATTTAGGTAAGTTCTAATTCTGTATAAATGCAATTTGATTTTCAATTCAAGTTATATATTACATGTTGTATGATTTCAACTTCGTTTTTGTTTTTACCATCTTCCATCTGTTCTCGTTATATCACCCAAACACACACACAAAACTCACACCAGTGAAAACAACCACCACCAGTTTATTCTTTCGCCACCGCCAATAGCACTAACAGATTCCACCACCAACACGACCGCTGTTTTGAGCTTTGGTGGTTTGTTGGTGTCAGTGGTTTAGGTGGTGATTTTTTGGTGTTTGTGTTGTTTTGGGTTTGTATTTTATGGTGTTTTGATTGGATCTAACTGTTCTTTCAAGTGCAATTTTTATTTTAGATCAAAATATTTTCTTTTCGGATCTGTTTTTTTAATGAGGTGAATGGTGAGATATAGAAAAAGATATTGTTGTGTTCCGATCTGTAGTTTATATAAAAAACAAGTGGCTGTAATTTTTCTCTTTTGGTCGGAATGTGTTACCGCCTATGATTTTGCTTGCCAGTGATATTTTTCTAAGTGGTCTATTTTGGTCGTAATTACTCTATTCTATTTGTGGTCTATTTCATTTTTGAAAAGTTTATCTATTTAAATAGAAGATTTGTTTTTGTTGATTACAAGAAAGCGTTATTTGATATCTATCGATTTTTGACGTTTTTAGAGCATCTGAACTTTCCACCCAACTCCCTGGAGTGTGCGTTTAATTAAGTGGTATTATTTATATATATATATATATATATATATATATATATATATATATATATATATATATATATATATATATATATATATATATATTTCAAGTTATCATGTTTAGATTATGCATTTTGTTGGTGTGTAGTTAGTCATCAGGTAATTTTTGGGATATTATGGTTAAACTATTGCAGTAAGGGCACTTGTTTAATTAAGAGGTTCCTCAAAACTTGCAGTTGGATGTATAGAATTAAGGTTGACTCAGTAGCTATAGTTGCAACTTGTATTTGCTAAGATTGATGTGTTGGAAGAGCTTAAAACGGTGTTTGCTAACATTTGTTAGCTGTTATTTTGTACAACCTCTAGGAGTCTTAGGTCTCTCGCAATTCACTAAAAATGAGTGTTTAGAGAGTGTTGAGAACCTGGAGAATATGTTCATTATTTTTAAGTCTTTTTATTCTAGATCCCTAATTGGTTGTACAAACAATTCATTATAAAACATTCCTAGCCATGCAAGCATCTGATAAGCTATATATTCGATGACAGTTAACAAGGAAGTTCTTTGGCGTATAAGACTTGTGATCGCCATCTGATGCTACTGGGCGTCGTACACCCTCCTTTGTTCCAGAAACAAAGCAAACTCAACTCTTTTTTTTTTTTTTTTTTTGGGTAAAGGGTTTTGTTCAAACATGTATCTTGAAGAACACAAGAAGCATAATTTTTTGTTCAAACTGCTAAGGTTTTCACCTTTTCTCTGCTAAAATAATGTGAACATAATTTTGGCTTGAATAACAACCAAACTGACCTATGTGGAAAGATTATGTATTCGTGGCTTAATGGGTTGATTTTAGAGCATAAACATTAAGATATAGTAGTGCTGCTGAGAATATGTATTACTGCTAGGAATTTTTAAAATTATAATTATTATTCTTTGATGATATTCTTCTCAGTCACTTACTTGAACATGTAATGGTATTATAGGGAAATTGAGAAGGCAAAACCCAAGGAAATGCCGAAGAAAGATATCCCAAGGATAATTAAGATGGCGTGAAGCTGCCGTTCAAAAAAAAATTAAGATGGCGTGAAGCAACATGATGGTTTGTCCATTGAAGAAGTTGATCACATATTAGCATTTTACTTTTACATCATACATATGCTGCTACTACTAAAATATATAATAGTTTTCTTGTATTATTAAAGTTTTCTTTGATCTCGATTTGCGTAAGTGGAGCATTTTGATACCGATTTCATTTCTTGAAAGTTATCCTATATTAGTTGAAAATTTGAGTGCTAAACATGTATCAGGCTATGTGAAATAAATATTATTAGAAATATATGCCGCTATAAAATCCCGATGTTATGCACGGCAGCACGGGTACGCGAAGAGTAAAGTGTGTTGTTAGTTTTTATCTCATAACTGATATAATGTTTTACTTTCAGTTTCATTAAATGTTTTTATATGTTTTTTTTTATCGATGTTAAGAATTTTTTTCAATACTTTAGTTATCGTGTAGTACAATTGTTTACAATTACAATCTGATCGGTTCACGTTCTATTTTGAACACTACACAAAACACTCACTACAATATAACAAATCGTTAATTATCTGCCGCTAGGAATTCCGTTGCTATGCACGGGTACTCGCCTAGTATATATATATATATATATATATATATATATATATATATATATATATATATATATATATATATATAGGGGGACTTTCTTACGAGAACCATTTTATCTGCGAGAACTGAGAGAACCACCAAAAACATGCATGCACGCCTTTTAAAATAAAATAAAAATACATGCATATCCTCAATAATCGTAAGCATCCACCTATGTTCTTCAATATCATTATGAACTTATCATCTTTTTTCACAAAAACATTACCCACGGCCGCAATATTGTCGTTGCACGTCTTATAAGAACATACATGCACACCTTCAAAGAAAAATTTTTTATTTTCAATTTCTTATCAAATTCTTTAGAACAACTATGTTTTTTTTAAAACATATGTGCAAAAATACAATTATTGAAGGCGTGCATGTATGTTTTTTGTGGTTCTCTCAGTTCTCGCAGTTAAAATGGTTCTCGTTTGAAAGTATATATATATATATATATATATATATATATATATATATATATATATATATATATATATATATATATATATATATATATATATATATATATATATATATTTTCGAGCCAACGCAGAACTGTACTGCTTTGAACTAAACTATGAGGCAAAAAGTAGTGGTTATTTAGTTGATCTTTTATGTTTGTGTTAAGTTTTTGTCATATATGTGGTTGTTTTCTTGGTTCACAGTTAATTAATTTATTTTTTTAAATGCTTTTTTATTATTATTTCTTAAAAGTTTGTATTTTTATTGGTTGTGTTTTGTTTAATTGCATTTTCCAACTCTGATTTATAAGTGTGATATTCCTAATTTAAATAAAATTATTGAAAATTTGTTAAAGGTGATTACTTTATAGTCTTTCTTATAGTATACATAAGGGGTGTTTGGGTTAGGTATGCTATGAATAATTGACTATACAAACAAGTTATGGTTTTGTTTTAGCTTATTTTGTCATGGGCATGTTACATTTGATAGCTAATAAGAGAAACCGTTATGGGAAGGTATACTTTATTTTGATATGCGGCTCAAACTGTTAAATGGATTTCTATTATGTTTCATTTACGTTTCCATTCGATGGATAGTTTTTAGGTTATTTTAGGTGATAGTTACGTTTCCATTCGATGAATTAGTAATTTATGTTTTTTTGGTTTTGACATATTTTAGCTTTAGAAACTAGAAATATTTCAATGACTTAAGGTTTTATCAGTGACGGAAAGCAGTAGACCTTCTCCACCTCCAAGGTTTTAGGAATAAGAGTCCAAGCTTCCAGTGATCATTGAGTTAAATGATCACGATGCTGATGACAAAGGTCACTATGATTTAATGGAAATGAACATATCTTCATCAGAAAGAATATGGGTTTTATATCAGATTAAAAGAGGTGAAAGTGATGATGAAAAGGTAACACTTCTCAAATTATGAGGTCATTAATTAATTAAATTCCTTACTTAATCTATTACTGTGAAGTAAACTTACTTTTATGAGCAGTCAGATAAGCTCACTCGCGTCCCTGCATTAAACTTGAACCAAACGTGAGCAATAGTCACTCTACTCAATTCTAAGCTATTTTTATTAGTTTCATAATATAAAGTGAGTTTTAAACGTGTCGGATTATTTTTACAGTTTACGTTACTTTTATCAAGAACCGGTGTCCCCCTCCCCACCCGTTAAACCTTAACCTTTGCGCGTTAACCTGCGTTAACCACATTGAGCTTATGCGTTAAACCGGCGTTAACGCAACACGTTAAGTGCTTAACATCGCGTTATTTATACTTTTAATTAAAAAAAATCATTTTGGCCCCTTACAATGGCAGAACTAGCTGTTATTTAAAAAAAATCATTTTGCCCCCTAACGTATACAAACAGATAGTTTCTTTAAAAAAATATATTTCAAAACCATTTTACAATCACTATAAATACCCATTTAACACACCATTTTTTTCACACTTTCACAACTCAAATTAAAATAATACTATACTTCCTCTCTAACAAAACAAAAAAAAAAAAAAAAAAAAAAAAAAAAAAAAAAAAAAAAAAACAAAACTTGCTCATTCACAATGGATCCAAATCAAAGTCACGAAGAACAAAGGAACTGTTCCTATCACTAGTACAGATATGGCCTTTCGTCACACATAGCGTATTTCGAATGGTCACACAGCAACATATTTACGTGACTAAATGTACCAGCCTTAAATAAACAGCCACACTTGATCCGACTTGTGTGACCATTTCGTAAAATATATGTCACACATTTGTGTATATATGTGACCAGAGGGTAACTCGTAAATATTTTTCGACATTTTAGCCACTTTTAATTCGGGACGTGTGACAGATACAAATCAGCTTGAAACATTAGTCACACTATAGATATACATATGTGGCAAATATATGTCACACAATTGAACAGTGTGACCAAAAAGATATATGGTCACATGAAGTACTTGCGTATGTTGCTAAATTATATAGTCAAGTTTGTCACACATTATTTAAACGTGACTGCTATTCTTTGCTGAATAGTTAGCCACATATGAATTTGAAATGTGTGACAACTAAAAACCCAGTTTGAAGCGTTAGTCACGAAATGCATTTAAGAGTGACAAATATATGTCACACTCTTGAAGAGTGTGACCAAATGTCATATATGGTCACACTAAACCATAAAAACATGATTAAGTGTAACTAAAATTCGATACATATGGTCATGTAAGTTAATATGTGTGTCTAAAGTCTAGTGTGTGTTTGTTTGCCAAATCCTAATGTGTATAGCCACACTTAATTGAAGCACGATCATGTGACTATAGGCTTTACAAAAAAAAACATAAAAAATAGTCCTATTGTAACTATAGGCTTTACAATAGTCACACCATATCAGAAATGTGTATCTAAATGATGTTTATGGCTACATTATAAGGGTATTATATGTGACCAATACATTCAAAATAGTCACATTGTGAAATATTCATGTGACTATTATTTATAGCAAAATGTGAAGTCAATTATCATTAATATTGATATATATTAGTTACATTGAGTTTTTGGCTCTTTCATACATTTTGAAGATCTCATCATCTGAGTATCACTTTAATTGAACAAGCTTCCAACCCTTCATATTGTTTAGATAGTACTCATAGTACTTCATCTTTTGCTTAATTATCGGACGACTGGGCACTTTTCTCTTCTTTCTTTGATTGAGATAAAATTTCTTCCTTTCAGCTTCATAATTCCTCTTCCATTCATCTTTTTGTTCTTGAGTGTACTCTTGCATTTCTTCTTTTATATGTTCCATCAGTGCAATATCAGCATCACCTTTAATCCTTTCTTCATCCCAAGAATCCAAGAGTGCTTTTGTTTTGGCCTCAGCTTCAGCGTGTTTCCTTCTTTGTTCAAGTACCATCTAATTCTCCTCTGCAAACGCAGCAGGCAATTTTCTTGCAGCAGCTTCATCTACTTCAAGTTGCTTGTGTTTAGGCCAGTACTCAAAAGGAAGATCCTTAATTAAAGGATCATGCTTAGGCTCTTCAACCATAATACCTTTGCCTTTGCCCTTATAACTTGGCTCTTGTACACTCTTCTTGATTGGTTGAGTTGGTTCTCTAATCACCACACCTTTGACAGGTACTCTTGGTTGTTGTGGTGGTGGTTGTGATTGTTCTGTTGGTAGTGGTGATTGTGGCACTACTTGTTTAAATCGTGTCTTCAATAGAATCATTGCTTCGGCCAAAGTTTCATCATCATCACTAGCAACAGGAACATTTTTCTCAGCAGTAGTATCCTCCTTGGCCATTTCTGCACTTGCACCAGTAGTAGAATCTCCCATGCCTTTGATTACTGCTTCCATAACAACCTCATTACCTTGATTAACAGCAACCACATACTCATCATCATTCTCACCAGAATCCACATCCATATCCACACCAATGTCATCACCAGCAGCAGCACTATCAACATTTTCCATAGCTTCCCCTGAATCCTTGGTTTCATTCCTCCCCTATTTGGGATCATCCTCCCCCAAACTTATGCTTTCTGATGAACTAATCCTTTGTATTGTGCCCACTTTTTTCAGTCTTTTGAATGACCTGGTTCTTGACCCCTTCTGACCTCCCAATTGCTTAACCCTCAGCTTCAAACCTGTAATTACATCCCCCTGAGTATCTGTGATTTGTTGTAGGCCAAGAACATGTTCTTTAAGTTTGGTACATTTAACCATCAATTCTTTAACAAGTTCCATACTATCCTCACCACTTCTATCCTCATCACTTGCATTGTCCCCCTTGGTTTCATGGCACCTGCGGTTTCCTTCACCTGAATCAGTTCCATTGGAACTTGATTCATTATAAGTTCCTGAACCTTCACCCTTCTTATGTTGATCTAGTTCCAACATTGCTTGAAACAATGGTTTAACTATGACAGGAAAGTCCTAACCCTTTCTCTTCATGTTAGAAAAGACCTTTTTAATATGAGAGTGAACAGGATAAACCTTGTCGTGAACATTCTTATTTGTAAATTGTTTGTCCATAAGAAGTTGAAAAAATCTTGGATATAAGTAATGTTGGTTTGAAGAATTATCCAAGGCTTTAACCACATGATCAAAAAATAATTTTGAAAAATTGAATTTTTTTTCATTTTTTGCCAAGCATATAAGGGCAGAAGCCATGTTACTACTAAACTCATTCCAACTATTAGTCTTTGGGCTAAGACACTGTAACAAAGTGTGAATTAAGAATTTCCACTGTGGGGGAAAGCCACCTTTATTAAATTTCAAAGAATTATTTTTTCTTACATACCCCATCTCTTGAAGGTTTTAAAAAATTGTGGAGTCTGGAAGATTCTCAATTCCATTAACATCTCCTAGATGAAGAACTTCTCTAACAGATGCCACTGTAACAATAATCTTCTGCCCATCCACACGGGCATGAATCTGTACTTCCTTGTCAATAGTTTTGACCTTTGCAGTAGCCCAAAACTGTTTGATGTTGGAAACATATACAGTAGGGTTAACTGTTAATGCATACCTAATATGAGTAGCATTGAGAAAATCAACAACTTTAGTGAACTCTTCATTCTCCTTGGTGGGCTTTTGCAAGAATGCAATCATGTTATGCTGGTTGGCTAAATACAGAGTCGACATTGTGAAATTTGAAAATTTGTGTAGGGTTTTGCTGGGAATTGCAATTAATTGATAAAATCAAGCAGTGGTTTTATGTTTGATAGAGTTTTGATCGGATAAAAACATTTGTGTGAAACTGTGAATGATTGAAGTGTACAAACCCTTAACCGTTCATATTTCTAAAACAGTATCCTGCACACTCAAAAAAGCAGAACAACCCTTAGCCGGACTAAGTTAGTCTTAGCAGCACTAAAATATGCCTAGCAACACTAAGTCAGTTTCCACTCGAAACAACTTATTTTTCAGGACTCCAGCACTTTTCTCAGCTTATCCTGCAAAATATTAGTCCCAAAAACATAAAACCTAACTCATTACCCGAATCACAATAATCACATCATCAATTACATTTAGCAATACTATTTATAACTAGCAACATTAACACATCATTTCTGGATTTTAACAATTTGACATACTGCTTTTATCCAAGAAACCAAACACACCTTTGACAGTTTGACATCACAAGCAACCATACAAGGTCTCAAAATTTTCATTGATATTTTTAAAAAGATACAAACATAAATATAATTATCCTACCTAAATACTAAAGATACTAAAAACATAAAAACATCATCATTAAAAACTGCTTCACTGCATTTCATACCAACTTGTTAAAACCAGAGTGCTCTACTCCCTGCGTTGCATCCTTTTCCTTTCCAGGAGATATTGAAACTT
This sequence comes from Artemisia argyi, assembly GCA_030686995.1. Taxonomy (NCBI): domain Eukaryota; kingdom Viridiplantae; phylum Streptophyta; class Magnoliopsida; order Asterales; family Asteraceae; genus Artemisia; species Artemisia argyi. The sequence goes on along the minus strand of CM060683.1, from coordinate 41,232,382 downwards.
AATTTCAAGATCGCTAATCCTGTTTTCCAGATTTAACGGGTCTGCAAATGCAAACCCATCTTGTTGACCCCCTGGTTTTGATGCACCACCACATTTTGATGCTCCACTACATTTTGATGCTCCATCACATTTTGCTGCTGATCCTCTTCATTTTGCTGCTCCACCACATTTTGATGCGCATCCTATTGATCCTCCTCATTCTCTTCATCTTCTTCCTCCACCTCCACATCATTCAGTCCCCAACGCTCATCCCAGTAAAAGTCTTGTCTATCCAGCCATTTCAAAATTATTGTCCTCATCCACGTATCTACCTGCTTATACGACCCATATTCGTAAACGGTATCATACCCGAAATGATTAAACACTGGGTCCCATAGCAAACTATTGTTTAATACCCACTCGTACTCTTCTACATCATTTTGAAAGTTACCATTTGCTGCCATTGTTGAAGTTTTCTTTGAAAGTGATATATGTGTTTGTGTGTGTTATTTGGTATATATACAATAGAGATGTATAAATAGGCTGGAGAGGTATATGAACGGTTCCCAAAACTTTTAGCGGGAAAAGGGATTGACCAAAGGCGCCTAAATCATACTGTGAATTGAAGATATTTTAAAACTGTTCCTAAAGATAAGGAATTGAGTATGGTACGCAAAAGTCTCCACTTTCCTTTTACCAAGTCTTGACTTACCAAGTACAATGAGTTGATGCAACAACTACTTGTATCTCATGCTTTATGAATAATAAACTTCCAAACTCAATATTTCCAACAATGATTTGGGATCGGGTTTTGACCCGAGGGAATAAATGTTGGACCGTGACTCGAAGAAAACTTATGTTATGTTTCTTTGAAGTTTAATGTTTTTGTGTTCAAACAAAACTTATGTTATGTTTCTTTCTTAATCAAGTTATCGATTACTATATGATCAAGTTATCTTTCTATTGATTAATTATGTTATGTTGCTTTGTTGACTATGTTATGATGCTTTGTTAAAAGTCAAACAAAGATTGTCAAACTTGATTGTCATTTGCAAAAGTCAAAGAGTCTCCAAGTGCGTTTGGGCAATTCCGGGTAATTACTATCAAAAGATAACTAATAGCCAATCATGATTGTCACTTTGGGTAATTTTTGGTAGTTTTGTGCCTGTACATTCATTTGCATAAGGTCAAACAGGATAGTCAAATTGTGCCATTTTGGGTCATTACTGCCAAAAGATATCGAGTAGCCAAAAGATCAAGATCAGTTAAATTTACAAGCAAACACTTAACCATTTACCAAAAAGATGGGGTACATGAGCCACTACAAACCACACAATATAGCCATAAACACTATACTACTTCAGTGCAAGTACCAAAGAAACCACAACTACAAAAACACAAAGTGTTGACTTCCAAACACTAACTTTCTTTAAGGCATTTGTCAACTCTGCCTCCAATTCTTCAATCCTTCTTTGACGATTAACTTCAATTTAAACCTCACACCTTTGATTGAGATTCAGTTTGCTATACATCTCAAACAAATGCATCTTGTACCAATCACATTCCTCCTCTGGATCATACCAATCAAAATTTTCACATTTCTTCGTACCCAATTTCTAAAATCAAAAAAATGTAGTATATTAAACATTTAAACTTAATAATCTTTAAGCAAAACGTATCTGATAACTTACCCATCGATTTTGGCAGCAAATGAAACGTCGAGCAGGGTTGGATGGTGTCCAAGATGTTACCACCATTGCTGGCCTATCACATTTGCAGTAATCATCACAAAGATAAGACGACATGAGTTAGTTTGATTTTGATTTGGGATTTGTTATGATTTTTTAGAGTGTGTTAAATTAGGGTTTATGTATAGTGGGGAATTGATTTGCACACTTTATAAATTGATTGGGACACTCCATCTGTGCATTAAATACTTGTACAGCATTAAACACTCTGCTTCAACCGCTTGTACCTGGAGTGTGCAAATAACTTTTTTGAGTGTGCAAATCATTAGCCGTATGTATAACAGAAGATCAAAAATTGACGGCCATTAATACTTATTTGGATCAATCGGGTCGACCCTGAACCCCAGTTAGCCTAATATTTTCAACCCGATACGGGACCCTATTTAGTATTTGGGTTACTCGCGTTGACCCGAATAACCCGAATAAAAAGGAGAAGGACGTATGGAAATGAAAAAATCGTACAAAAAATGTACGAAAACGTAATAAACGTTTCATAACGTTTTAATACAGAGGAAAACATTCAGAAAAGCTTAGAACATACAAAAATGTTCAAAATGGATGAAATCGGTCGAAAAGGTTGAAATCAGTCGAACACGGTCGCAATCGGTCGTAGTCGGTCTAAAATGGTCTAAATCCGTCGAAATCTGTCGAAAATTGTCAATGTCGGTCGAAAACTAGTGACATCGATCAAAATTGATTGAAAACGGTTAAAAAGGGACGAAAAACATTACAAACGGATGAAAACGTAAAAAAAATACAAAATGTATAAAATGTTGTATAGTATTTGTCTTAGTTTACAAAATCCAATGCACATGACCCATGACCCATGTTAATTACCCATTGTCGATCACCAATCATGTATTGGTCGATAACATATATGACACTATACGCCACTACAACCCAATATTAATGCACATGACCCGTACCCAATGATCAACAGTCATGGATGTGTCGTAACATGACACTCTAAGCAACTATAACCCAATGCATATGACCCATATGATGTCAAATACCCATTATTGAATGTGACCAGTGATAACCTAATGCATATGACCCATGACCCATGACCCATGTGAATTAGCCATTATCACCGGTCTTGCATGGGTTGCACCGGCTTGGTAGGTGTATAGTTATAGTGTGAATGTTATATGAATTGTATTTGAAGTTATTAAAGGCGGTCATGCATGGGTTACACCGGCTTGGTAGGTGTATACCGTTTGTCACAGACACTAAGAAGCAAGTATGCAAGGACCTCCCGATCATGTTATCCGGGATCGAGAAAGTTTGAACTCGGCTTGAGCTTGATCACTCGAAAAGGTGTGTTTTCTTACACAAATTAAAATTGAAATATAATCTAATAATCGAATTCGGTTCACCTTCGGCTCGAAAATCTCGATACATTTATAATTAACTATTTACACTTAGTACGCTTACATACAATATATATATATATATATATATATATATATATATATATATATATATATATATATATATATATATATATATATATATATATATATATGCTATATCACTTACAAGCTCGAAAACTCAACAATAACTCGAGTCGAACTTTTATAAGGTTGAGCTCAACTCATTAAACATATAACTTCATTTGATAGGCTTGAGCTTGAGCAAAAAGCTCGATAAGTATCAGCTCAAACGAACTCTAGTTACTCGACAAAAGCTTAAATCATTTTACTGATATGATCTTGAGCTTTTCATGAGCGGCTCGGCGCATTTCCGCCTCTTATAAAAGCAAAAAATTAAGATACTTCACGTGTTAAATTTATATGTAATATTTTACATGTCCCCTCACTTACTTGCCTAGAATAAAATTTCCCTTTTAACTTTTCCAAAGCTAGCCCGTCTAAATTTTTTCCCCAAATTTAAATTGCCCCTCCACTTAATTTCATTGAACCCGCCCATGTTTTTCAATACTCCATCCCAAATATATATCCACCAAAACTAGATCTAGTCTTCTTCTATCTCCTCAACACTCTCCTCACCAACGCCACCGCTCGCACCACCACAACACTCGCACCAAGACCACCGCTAAGGCCCGATCCAATGACATGTTTGGCGGTCCAGTCCGGCTCGACCGGTAAATTTTACTTTTTTTTCTCGGTGATAAGTACCGACATAGCATCTTCTAGAACATCAGTCTCTCTTAAAACAAACACACACACAGTGTGCGCAAGTCTGGTGATGATAATGAAGATGACAAAAATGGTGATGGTCTTCATCATCATCACACAAACCGAAGTCCCCCAAACACTGATGCTGATAGGACAGGCGTATGAACAATACGAGAGATTTACAGGGTCACCTGGTAAGGTTTTAAATGTAAAATTATGATGTTTCATGTCTAAAATCTTACCATGTCTTTTTAATTATCTCATGTAGCATAAATGTTTTGATTCCTGTATTTGGGGTCTCAATTACAATGGCGGTGATGGTTGTGACTGATAATATACGGCGGTGGCGGTATTCAGCTCACTATTACAAATAAAAGATGCAGAATCGATTGTAAGAAAGCCTAAAATCGGAAAAATACCAAGATCTGACTATCAAAAAATATAGCTGTTTCTAATGAAGTAATCACGTTGGTCTATTTGATTTTTTCAGCTTATCTTTTCCATTTTTAGTTGGGTGGTTGGGACAAAGTTACTTGTACCTTTGTAAACCATTCCTAGAGTTTAATCTATACTGATGAAGCGAAAAATGATCCGTTTTTAGGGGGTCATTTAAGCCCGAATCCGAATTTATTTGATCAAATATTGCCCTAAATCGTTCCTTTTGTGATTTTAGGTACTTTGGGAGTGAAATCTGGAAAAGGAAGCAATTCGGACGTTTTTGGAGCATAAAAGTGAAGAAAACGCCAAAGTCTTAATTTTCCAAGCTGGGAACAGTAGGTGACGGCGTCAAGAGCAATACCTTGACGGCGTCAAGAGCAAATTTCATGAATTTCCATGACGACCCAGAACAGATTTGACGGTGTCACGTAGGAAGGGCGTCAAGAGTAAAAGAGTCATGACGGCCTGGAAGTGTATAAGTCTTGACGGCGTCAGAAGTAGATCTAGGCAGTCCGAGAAGAGTTTTGGCGGCGAGGTGACGGCGTCACAAGTTTATTCTTGACGCCGTCAAACCTATTTTTCTATATATAGTTTTCTAATTTTCACATTTAAAAGAGAGAAGTTTTGGGAGAAACCCTAAGTACGATTTTGGTGTAACTTTACAGGTTTTTCAAGGGTTCCAACCCCTTGATACCTTGCATGATTAATCAAGATAAGTGTTCTTCTAATTCAATCAATATGTCTATGTGTTAGTTGTCTATATCATGTTCTTGTCTTAATTCTATCATGCTAGGCTAGATCTCTTTTGTGTTTGCTTAGATCTAATGAAACCTAGATATTGATTATGTATTGATTACTTGTTTATTCTTGTCTTGGATGAATGATTTATATCTTAGGCTTAAGAAAACTGGCAGATCTCCAATTGGTAACATGCTTGAACATCTTAAGAAACATGAACCAACGCGCACTAGGTCTTTATTGGTTGTATTTAATGCATGAGCCACTGTTTACAATCCCTATAGTTGTGCTGGGCATGGTGTAGGAGGAGATAAGAGCTCATAGAATTGGGGAGTTATGTGTGCCACCCCATGAAAGGTATTAAGGAATACAATCCGTCATCCATGCAATTATAACAAGTAATTAACGTGTAAAAGATATCTAGGGAGTAGTGAAATCTAAGTAAACACATTTTCTCCAATTACTGCTCACAACTTTAGTATAAATTAGTTTATTTTCTTTTCTAGTATTTTATTTTGATTGCATCTTAGTATTGGGTTAGTTGAATAGCAACTAATTCCGCCCACTCTTCCAAAACCCGAGATTTTAATTTGCTTTCTAAAAAATATAAAAATACAAAAATAATCATCCTTCACCTTTAGAACTAGTATTTAGGCTTTCTAATCCTAGCGACACTATTCCTAAGCTGAACGATCGGTGATTATATGCTTGGGTTCCTGGGTTCTTGGGTACATCGGTGATTATATGCTTGGGTTCCTGTTTCTAATCAAGTAGTCACGTTGGTCTATTTGATTTTTTCAGCTTATCTTTTTCATTCTTAATTCATCTGCATTCTTTACAGCACCTTACGATTTTGTTTCATATGCTCATAGTTAGAGGTGGCAAAATAGGCAGGTTAGGTAATAGTTCAAAACTTGAAATTTTGGTAAGGTGGGAGTCAGGTTGGATTGGCCCAATGGTGATACACTTATACGTCCAAAGACTCCGAACTTTGTGATTTTGTTTTTAAATAGTTAATGTCAAATATATATACAACTCTTTAAATATACATTAGATATAGTAAGTTTTATTCCATATAAAATCTACTTCAGATGAAAATACATTGGATCTGGAAAAAGTAAGAGCACAGGTAATTGATCTTTTTTTATGCGTTTTCCCCTCTTTTTCACTTTATTCGAGGAAAATACCATAGACCTTGTTTGTGCAGAAGTAATTTTTTTTAACAGATTGTGCAGAAGTAATTGATATGCGTTTTATTCCTATCATGTTTGTGCGGATAGTTGAACCAGTGGCGCATCAAGCGACTCAAAACCACCAAAGCAGATAGTTGAATCAGTGGCGAATCAAGCGACTCAAAACCACCAAAACAGCAGATAGTTGAACTAGTGGCGCATAACAAACTAGATGCACCTGACAAAAGACAAGGCAATAGTGTCTCTATGTCAAATGTCAAGAAATAGATGCACCCGTCAACAATATATATAACCACATACCTTTTAGAGAGGAAGGTTTTCTAGCATCTGATTGATGCTAAACCGTCAGCTTATATTGACCAAGGAATGGTCAACAAAGTCAAATAGCCTAGATCAATGCTCCGGGTAATATAAGGAATCACCAGGTCGTTAAATCCCGACGAGGTGTGAATTGTGACTGAGCGTGCTTTGTGATCGAGTGATTATTCACAGAAAGGGTTTGTTATGAGAATTATTTGGAAATGATTAAACAAAATAGCTTAGGAAAGCTATGTGAATAATTACGGGAATTAAGATTGAGAAGAAATTACTTAAAACCAAAAACCGTACGTTTGCTGAAAACGCGAACAAACGTACGAAAAAGTGAATAAGGTGATCTGGAAAGGCTACTGGTATGAAAATGGTATTTTTACAATCCTAATGATTAAAGAAACTTTTTGGAAATTTAAAATTAATTTTTACACTAATTTTATATTTGTTATTAATTAAATACTAATTTCCTAATTATTTTTAATTAACTAAATTAACCTAAAATACAAATAAATATGAAATTAACTTGGAAAAATAAAAATTAAACTTAGAAAAATCTAAAATACTATAAAACTAATTTTAGAAATGAAAATATATTTTTAAGACTTTTTAATTAATTATTACTAATTATTAACTAATTATTAATTACTTTTTAATTACTTAAATTAACCTAAATTCTAATTAATTATTAAATTACACTAGAAAATTGAAAATAAAATTTGGAAAAATTAAAAATAACTAAAAACTAATTTTAAAATTTAATTTATATTTTTCTGATTTTCTAATTAATTATTATTAATTATTAACTATTTAATAATTACTAAAAACTATTTTAAATTAAGAAAAATACTAAATGATGTAAGAAAAATCTGAAAAAATTACAGAAATTATTTTTACACACCAGAAGCCTAGGAAAATTATAAAAATGGGAATTGCTTATTAATAAGCTGAAGAATAAGCCAATTGGCTTAAATAGAAGCTATCACTTCTATTAAGTTGGGCTTATTTGGAATTTTCTTTTTCAAAACTGCTTATTATAAGATTTTAAGCAACTTTTGTGAAGTGGGTTTGACTGAGATCAAGTGAATAAGCACATAAAATGCTTAAACCCTTGACAATTGACTTTCTTTGACCAAGAGTGAAAATAAGCTCAAATGAACTAATGTGGGGTCCACCTTGGTAAAAACTGATGCAAATGAGTTAAATGAACAATTCTAAACCAGTTTCACACAAATAAGCTAATTGAATAAGCTAAAACACCACAATAAGCATTTTGCTTATTTGGTTCTGAGACAGAAAAGGGACAGCCTTTGGGTGCAATTCTAGGTGGGGTCCACAGGTCAAATGGTCAAATCAATGGTCAAAACACCAACCCTGGTAGGAGGGGGGTTGAATGACACTAAGCTGGATCAGTGGTACCCACTGAGTTGGTCACAATGAACCACCAAAGTTGGTGGTGTGACTGAATTGCTGGTGCACAGGGCAACAGCCTTGCCCTGCAAGTGTCTTCCAAGGGCAATTAGGTCAATAAGAAAAAATTATAAAAATGCAACAAGTGTGGAAATCACAAGTTTTGCTGGTAGACAACAACCTCAACAAGTTTCAAGACCTAAAACCACCCACAAAATTCAAGAAAATTCATCCCATATTGGGAAAAATCTGAGTCTCACACTTTTGACTTTTTATGTAACTTTGAGATTTGACTTATGTGAACTCCAAACACTGATTTACTGACTTAGAATGTCATGTTAAGCAGTAACATGACCAATTTAAGTTGTAATTCACACTTATGAAAGGATTTGCTTGGTTTTGAGTCCAAAGATCACCACAGTTATCTGTGGTGATGATTTTCTTATGATTTTGACTTTTGTTGTATTTGTAAACAAGAAAATGGTTTCCCTGAGCCTTTATCCACCCAAACAACTAAATGAAACACAGAGTTGTGAAAATAAACAAGTAGAATAGCACAAACAGACTACAACCAAACACCCCTTTCTAGAACTGTTTTGAGTTTTTGTTAAGCAAAATGAGATTCAAACATACAAAACTACAACCTACTGATTTGTTATATTATATTAAGTTATTATAAACCTAAAAACACAAGTTTAAACTACAAATGCTTGGATTGACTAAAAAGGCTAAAAATGACAGTTAGATAGATAAAGTGAGCAACAAGCAAATCTAAAGTTTAACTACCCAATATTAAGCTACAATTCAACTTAGCTACTCCTAATAAACACAAAACATTCAAGTCTATGCAAATTTAAGTACAACACAGTGGAATGAAAAGAATGGAACCAAGTACTTACAAAAGCTTTCCAAGCTCAGTTTGAAAACCAAGGACCAAATGAACCAACCTAATGACTTCCACAAGTCCCTAACCCACTGCCATCCATGATTCACAATGCTCCATGCTTTCTTCAACCTTGATCACCACTTTTTTATTTTATTTTTATTTTTCTTAATTTTTTTAGTATTTATTTAAACTAGGTTTAGGGAATTAACACAAGCTTGAAAAGCTCTTAAAAAGTTGCTTTCTGAGTTTACATGAGCTTATGAATAGCTTAAACACACATTAGAACCTTAAATTGATACTTGAGTAATTTGAATTGAACTTGAAAATTGAAAATGAGAATTAACTTAAAACTGACTTTTTCATTAACTAAAAATGGATTACAGAAGTACAATGAACTACTAAAACTATAAAAATTACATACTACACACTCTAAAAGGCTCATATGAACTACATATATATATTCGACATAGAATTAAGGCCTAAGTCTTCCCACATGGCTCCCTTTTGAATTCTGAGTGTCCTAATAGCTTTGTGTTGACTCCTTGACCAAATCTCATCCATCAATTTAAGCTTTGATCAATCTAGACCCTTGATTGCAAATTTGGCGCCAAAACATACACGGGCAAATATGAGTGGAACTGGTGGGGTGTATTTATTGTGGTGGTGTGGGTTGGTGTGGTAGATGAGGGCATTAATTGTGGGGGAGGCTGTGGTGAAAAAGGTGAGAGGAGGGGGGAGGCAAGGTGCCTGGTTTTGCGTTGGATGTTGGGGGGAAGAAGGTGGTCAAATGGGAGGTTTGACCGGGGGTGTTTTTATATTAAAAAGGGAAAGGGCCGGGGTGTGTTGTGGGCTTAGGGGTTTGGTTTGGGCTGGGAATTGGATTTGGTTTGTGAAATGGATTTGGTTTAAATAATAACAAAGGGTCCGGTTGGCTATTAGTGTAACAAGGATCATTTTTGTAATTTCCCAAAACTTAAGGACTGACTTTGTAATTTTCCAAATTGCTTCCAAAGACCAAAAATGTTATAAATCCAAAGTCCAAAAAACCATTTTTTCCATTTTCCAATTTTCAAAATTTCCCAGGGACCTATTTTACCATTTTTCAAAACTCAGGGACTAAACATGTAATTTTGGAAATTTTATGATCCAAGTGTAATATTTTATGATTTTTGACTTTCAAAACCTTGGGTTGATTTTTCCTTTCAAAAAAAATGCATAGGGACTAATTTTGACAAGTTTTGAAACTTGGGGGACTGAAACTGCCAATATTGCAAACTTTGTACGTTTTTCCTTTGTTTTTGCACATTTTGCATTTAAAACACATAAAACACAATCCCTGGGATAATTTAAGTATTTTGATATCTTTTTGATTGTTTTTGTATGTTTTGGCAGTTTAAATACGACAAAAATGATGAGTGTTTGAGCACTCATCAGCATCTAATCAAGAACTTTATTCTGGTATGCTCATCTAGTTCTGTCATGTTATGTGCTTTGACATGTTCTAGTTCTGCTCTCATCCTGATGTGGTTATTGTTGATATGCAGCAGCCTACATTTTCAAGGCTTTTATATCTAGATTATGAGATTAGATCAATGGGAGAAAAACTGGTAAGTTTAACTGCAAATTTTATTATTATGTTCATTGTTTTGGATTAAAAGTCTTCATGATATTGTTTGAATTACTGTTGCTCATGTTTGTGTTAATATTGCTTAGATGGGTGCTGCTCATGAACTTCAAAGAAAATGTGCCAAGTATATACTACTGCTAGTACAAAAGTTACTACTGCTAGTGAAAGTTGGTACTGCTCAGAGATCAAGACCGCTCGAAATTGCTAGCTAGTTGCTTCTGGAAAAGATTATAGATACTTAATTAGGAAACTATTGTAAGCCGACTAGGGGTGTGTTTGATTAATGCTTAATGACATCATTCAGCACTGATTTCTACATACTGAATCGGTCAGTATGTTTGATAAATATAAAACTTGCCACTAAATGACACACAATGCACTGAGCGATTTTGCTTTGTATGGTACGCTAAACGATTCAGTGGCTACATATTTACTAAAATGCCTTAAAACATCTCATGTCTCCCTCCACGTGGATCTCTTCTACAGGTTATTCAACATAAAAGAGCCATTACATAACCACGTGGATCAGTTTTATCCTCTATATATTTATCATTTGATTTGGGCTATGTATTTGATTATACATATTCGGTGATAAAATATTACGCCATACATCTCAAAATATAAGTTCATTTTGACTTTATTAAAGTCTTTTTATTATAACTTTGATCTTAATTATTTTTTTCGTGTTATATAATACTTGATGCAAAATATATAAATGAATTTATGTTTTAAATTGGTTACTTTTCATCAAGTGTTATATAACATGAAAAAAAAAATAATTAAGGTCAAAATGAGGATGAAAAGACTTTGAAAAATAAAAAAATGAACTAATATTTTGAAACGGAGAGAGTATGAAGCTATTTATATACATATGATAAAATTATTTTTATTTACGTTAGCTTATTTTGTTCATATCTACATTATATATTATGAATTTTATAAATAAACATTATTTATAAATCAACATATTTCATAATTACATCGGAGGTTAAAATGGTCATTTTCTTTTATTTAAAAAGCACACTCAAATATTTATCAAACAATAATTTTCATTCAGAAGCATTTTCACTCAGCATCTTTGATTCATTCAGCGCTAAATAATACAGTTTTATCAAACAGCCCCTAGGACTCCTTGGTGTATAAAAGGATGGCCAATTTTGTATTTGGTTCAGTTATATACATTCCAATTTTATTGTATTTGAATTTGTTTTGATATATATTGATCTTTTAAATATGACTAAAAGATGCATATAGTCACACTTTTGGTCACTGTTTTCTTAATTCATTGTGTGACTAAATATTACAAAAGACCACACAAACATAAAATTCATGTGGCCATTGGATGATCAATAGTCACACAAAATACACATTTGTTCACTTTAAACAACATATGATCACACCTATTACCACTTTTGGCCACTGTTTACATAATTGTATGTGACTAAATACCCAAAACAAACATGCTTTGTGTACTAAATATTACAAAAAGGCCACACAAACATAAACTTCATGTGGCCAATGGATGATCAATAGTCACACAAAATGCACATTTCTTTATTTTAAACAGCATATGGTCACACTTATTAACGATTTTGGCCACTATTTGCTTAATTGTATGTGACTAAATACCCAAAAGAAACATGCTTTGTGTGACTAAATATTACAAAAGGCCACGTAAACATAAACTTCATGTGGCCATTGGATGATCAATAGTCACACAAAATACACATTTCTTCATTTTAAACAGTATATGGTCACACTTATTAACGCATTTGGCCACTGTTTGCTTAATTGTATGTGACTAAATACCCAAAAGAAACATGCTTTATGTGAATAAATATTACAAAATGCCAAGCAAACATAAACTTCATGTGGCCATTGGATGATCAATAGTCACACAAAATACACATTTCTTCACTTTAAACAATATATGGTCACACTTATTAACACTTTTGGCCATTGTTTGCTTAATGGTATGTGACTAAATACCCAAAATAAACATGCTTTGTGTGACTAAATATTACAAAAGGCCACTGATGCGTGGGAATTGCACCAGGCTTTACCACTCGAGGGATCTCGAGAAGCTTACAACCCCCACCAGGCAGTGTACCTGATCGTTGTAGTATAGTATAGTGACAAGTATCGGGGGATTGATCGTTCAACTCAGGAATAGTGTCGCTAGGATTAGAAAGCCTAAAAACTAGGTCTAGAGGTGAGGGATGATTCTTTTTGTACTTTTATATTTTTATAAAAGCAAGTAAAAATCTCGGGTTTTGGAAGAGTGGGCGGAATTAGTCGCTAGTCAACTAACCCAATAACTAAGATGCAATCAAAATAAAATAACAAAAATGTAAATTAAACTAATAAAACTAGTGGTGTGAACAATAAATGGGAAAGTTGTGTTTACTTAGATTTCATTACTCCCTAGACATCTTTTACAGGTTGATAGTTTTTTACAGTTGCGTGGATGACGGGTTATATTCCTTAATACCAATCGTGGGGTGGCGTCCGTACTTCCCCATCTCTATAAGTTCCTACTTCACTCCTATGTCGAGCCTACAAGAAGCTCCTAACATGGGATCACTAGAATTCGCTCATGCATTAAATACAACCATAAAAACCTAGTACGCATTGGTTCATGTTTCTTAAGACGTTCAAGCAAGTTACACAATGGAAGTCTGCCAGTTTTCTTAAGCCTAACATCGAAATCATTCATCCGTAACAACTATAAACAAGCGATCAACCCATAATCTGTAACACCCCCAATTCAATGATGCAGCGGAATTCAAACTGGGTGTTACTCGACGGCACAATAGTCACAATAATAGAAAACGAACTCTAATTGAGTCGTTTTAAAAGATTTATCATTCAAATTATATAAATATCAGATATTACAAAATGAGGTTCCAGATGGTTCCATGTTTACAATTTACATTAAATGAGTTTTCGAATGATAATAAAATTTATAGCCCTCTTGAATATCCGTGCTCCTCCGTGCCAGCCTCGTTCATTATGGACCTGAAATACATGCTTAAAACAGTCAACACAAAGGTTGAGTGGAATTCGTAGAGTTTGTAGTTAAATCGTTGAACACAATAATCGTAGTGTGAGCTATAGACTCACACTCATAGTTAGAAAACAAAACAGTTATTATTGCACTAAGCTCATGCAACCAAAGCATTAACATCGAACCAAAAATTGGCATTATAGAAGCCCTACCAAGGTAATATTGCCATTATACCTCTAACTATCAAATATAGTGCATTTGTTTGAACTCGTAGTTGTTCAACACAAATGGGATTCGTCAATCCCAATAGATCTATTCACAATATTCGCACTCACTATAGCTAGTGACTAATGGTATATGATATAGGGACTTCGAACATGGCAATCGTTACTTAGTGACAATAAAACATAGTCGGGTAAGCATACAGTAGAAAGCATTGTGTTCGAGTAGAAAAATAATAGCATGTATCCCCCTCATGGGTTTGTAAAATAGTTAAACAATAGAAAGTGGGGCTACGAACTCACCTTAAGTTATGTAGTAAGTAGTGAAAATGATGGTCGAATCGCGAAGGTTTCTACGAGCAACCTATAATAGAATGTTGCGACTTAGGATTGGAGTAATCTCAAAGAATATGAAGAATTTCCTATATATGTCTTGCATTTAGTCCATGATGTAGTACTTAGTATATAGTGTAAGTCTTTGAATAAAAATGGTTTATGAAACATGTATAGTTTGTATATCGCTTACTACCGTTCGGGCCGGCATAATTCAGAGGTCATGTAGTAAACTTTCGAGGAGCCATGACACTTTAATTCGTAAATCCACAACTTATCTCGACGGCTTACTTTAATGAACCCCTCACATGAGGCTCCCTACTATTGTAGTATTTGATAAAATATATATAAGTTTTTGATCCGAAAAGTTACATGTTCCAATATTTGAATAAACTTAGGAAAGTTTACTTTTGGATGAAGATTGTTATTACAATGAGTCTCATGGTTATTTTGATGGAGTAGATCCAAATTGGATGCTTATGTTGCCATTAACTCTATAGTTCATGTTTTCGTCTTGGTAAGTTTATATGGTCTTTAGCCGTGGCTTTGCCGTGACTTTGGTCATTATTACCATTGTCTTGAGACTCATCCTTGACCTTAGCCATGATTGTGGTCTTGGATTTAGGTTATTAGACCTCTTGGTTTCATTTAACCATAACTATTACATGGTCATTTGGTCATAAAATGGGCTGTTAAGAATTTGAAGAAAAATATCACTCGTAAAGCGTTTTCAGGGCTCGAGCTTCTATATTCCTGAACGAAAACGTCGTTCCGGACAACTTTTGTGTTTTAACTTTTTGATGAATCGGACCAGAAGGGCCACTTTCAAAAAGGTCAGAATGCTAACAGGTTGTTTTTAGGCAGTTTCGGCGTTTTGGTTTCGCTAACTTCTTATGGCCATAACTTTTGACTCGTGTACTCGTTTTAGGTGATTCAAATTGCTATGTTTTCCTTGTTAAGTCCTCTACTACAATATGTAATTTTTCAATATCATGATTATACCATTTTGGTCAGATTTCTCCATGAAAGTCACTAGTTTTCTTGTTTACTTAATATAAGTTAACATATATATATACCATAACTTGTTTTACCAATTTTTATACATCATGAACATAATAACAAGAAAATATATAGTATGAATGAAATATAAATAGCATAAAAATGATATTTAACAAGAAAGTATATTAAGGTTTGCTTACAACTTTAGGCTATCTAAAAGAAAGGTAAGTAACTAGTAAGGAAATGTAACCACCGGTAAATTTCCACTCGTAACAATATTCTAACGAGAGAATACTTATCCATTTTCCACGTATATTTTTTTCTTTTTCTTCTTTAAGATTAAACATTATCAGTTTATCTTATCACCACAACTAACTAAAGTGACGTAACTCACATCATGGATAAACGTGCTCCCACGTAGACCGACACTAACTGCTTATGTTTATTTCATATAAACATCCTTACATGTCAAGTATACAACATTACAACAACACACTTGCTACTTTACGTTAATTCGTTAACGTACACTCACACTAAACGTTTTCTACCCACTAGGGTTTCCGCTAAACCCTAAAACTAATGTAATACTAATATTAAGTATCAAAACCATGAAACTCCAAAGTATAATACTCTTCAGTACAATGTACAAGATATCAAAGCACGAAAACCCTAATTTCACTTCAACTCCCGATATAAACTCTAACTTCATAAATCTATGATTTCATGTGAGAAAATCACAAACCTTAACTATTAGTAACATGTTTTATTTAAAACATAAGGGTACAAGTCTTTCAAGCTCGGGTACAAGTTAGTAATGCATAGGAGTATAATAATGACGTAAACACATTATAAACCTCAGTGTACCTACTCTAAAGCACATGAAACAAGGTCATTATGCACCAAAACTTAAACTTAATACTTTTACAATATTTAAATTAAAATGTACAAGTCTCTAAACTTAGTGTACAAGTGTCTCATGCATAAAAACCTAAAATTCTATAATTATATCCTTTAACTTAACTAAAAAGACCTAAAGCTTATGTTAATCTAATCTAAACTCTAGATATATATTTTCTACATTTACAAACCTTAAGTACAACTCATTATAGCCCATGGTACCACACCCTAATGCACCATTCGAAATATCTCTCCATTTTTCATAAAATTCGACCTAAACCTAAACCTAAACAAACCCTAGTTTGTTTTTAACTACACTTCTCTTAAATTAAACCCTACCTTGAGTTTACTATACTTCCTAGCCTAAGTACAACACCCTAAAGCTTATGTACAAACCACCTAAAGCATGGATCGATCCACATGTAACCATGTAGTTCAAATGGAACTAGGAACTAACTAGAATACTACACATGATCAAGCTTCTCTTGTAAGACTCTTCACCCTTCCCCTACACTTGTCACTCTTATCTTTCAAACCATGGTCAAAAATGATGAGCTTGCATGTGCTCTAATCTTCTAAACACTTCCATTCCATTGAACCTAGATCGATTGAGGGATTTCAAAGCCAACAATCTTTGAAAAATCTTTGCTTGTGTTCCCTTGAGTCTTTACAACACATACCAAGTGGCCATGATCATTAAATGAGACCCTAGCCATCCACCTCTATAAATAGCAAGGCATTTCATCCCTTCTTGCCCCATCCCTCACTCAAAACAGAAACCCACTCACTCACTCATACACCTACTGATCTTAGAAGTGTCTTAGAAGAGTTAGGATCAAGTGGATTAGGAGCTTGAAGCTTGGGAAGCTTTGGTTCTTGTTGAAGCTCAATATAGTCGAACCTTTCCACCATCAATTTCTGTAAGTCCTAGCCTTTCTAATCTCTTTAGCTCATGATAATACTTCATTTTAATAAGCTTGAATCAAATATTAAGCCAACACAAACATATTTTTTCTTCTTTTCTTTTTTTTTTTTTCTGTTTTGGTCGAGCAAACAAACACCCTCTATTGTTTTTCTTGTTGATATTTTAAGAACACTAGACTATAGGACACTCACATATTGTTGAAGAGAATATTTTTTAAAGAACGTAGCAATTTGAATCATCAAAAATGAGTAAACGAGTCAAAAGTTATAGCAAATTGAAGTTGAATAAAAACTATAAAAAGTTTCTGTTACAGCAAAGTAAATCACGCGGAACGAGGCCTTTCTGCTCCGTTTCGTCAAAAAGTTAAAGCACGAAAGTTGTCCGGAACGACGTTTTCTTCAAAAACTCAGGAGCACGAGTCCTAAAAACGTACCACAAGGGCTGGGCACTAGGACCTGTTTTCTGTTTTAAGTTATATATAAAAACAGCCCCAACCGACCCGTTTTGTCTAATTATTTCGACTAGTAAACGAGCTTGATAAATTACAAAACTTGGTGGAAATAGAGACCTCATGGCATAGATTAACCTGGAACAAACACTTTTCATTTTCATTGAAAGACCTCGTTTTTATCGAGCCCTGTTTTTGGCCTATTACTTGCTAAAAATAACTAAAAATACTTGGTTTATCTTACTAAAAATAGTTTCAAACGTCCAACTTCAGGGATTTATTGTGACTTAACTATAACAAATCACGACCTCTAGTTTGAACCTATAGATAGACCATGTGACAAACTATTGAAAAGATTAAAAACGTAGTAAAAACATTTCAACACCTCGCCTTTATTCACCCTTGAATTTGGCCTTGTCGAGTAATATATAAACATATCTTTTTAATTATTTTGAACTAATAAGCTGAAAATATAAACTGATAAGCTACGTAAAACATATTTGTAAACTTATTTTAACATATGTAAAAGAGTCGTAGAAAGTCGTGCCTTTTTCCTAAGCTAAAAGTACGTTTTCGTTCAAAAAGGACTTCGGGTGAAAGGTTATTTTTGCATGAAGGGTATTTTATGTCAAAACTCTAAACTAGTTTTATGAGTCGGACTTAAAATGAAATAAACTTAAGGTCAAATGGTAGAAAGTGTTATATTGGAAAGTTCAGGGTATAATTTGTCATTTCACTATAGTTGAAGGGGGTAAACTGTCATTTTACCAAACTTCAGGGTATAAATTGTAATTTTGTAAAAACTTGAAGGATATAAATTGTAATTTTATAAAACTTGAAGGGTATAAGTTGTAAATGTATAAAACTTGGGGGTATGAATTGTCATTTAATGATAGTTCAGGGGTAAATGTTGTCAATATCTAAAAGTTCAGGGTAAAGAGTGTAATATTCTATTTTATTACGGGTATATAATTATAACACTGAGATAACTCGGGAATTAATATAAAACCTTTATGAGGCATGTCGATACCAATTAACAAAACATAAATAAATCTTAATCATCAACTAATTTTTGAAGAGACTTCATGTTGTCTCACTCAAACATTTAGTCATCGGCAAACTTTCACAATACGAATATTAAACTCACAAATACTTGACATCATTCCCTAGGTTACGTGTCGGAGCAGTTTATTCGATAAACATCATTTGTTTTCCATCCAGACTACCTTAACATCGAGGTGAGTTCATAGTCCCACTTTTTATACATTTTTCAAACTTGTGGGGAGATACATGCTACAAACCGAACACAAGAATTTTTCTGTATGCTATACTGATTGATATTGCCTGAGACACACTTTTGCCACTGAAAGTCCCTCATATCATGAATCATTAATCACTTGCGAGTGAACGCGAATATTGTGAATAGATCTATTGGAGGTTGACAGCCCATTTGTGCTAGCCGGATAGATAGCCTTCGTGCTAGCCGGATTGATAGCCAAATGCACATTATTTGAGAACTACTAGGAAGTTGGCAAGCTCCTACTCGAGGGCATTCTTACTTACATCATCATTATGATGTCGGTAATTTATATCATTTTATGATATCACACACGTTAACGTTTGAGTTCATGAGACTTAGAGCAATATACTGTACTGCAAACTTTACTGTTTTACTATTATGCAACTTGTGTTCAACTAATCATTATACAAACACTATGGATTCACTCAACCTTTGTGTTGACATTTTTAGCATGTTTATCTCAGGTCAATAATGAACGAGGATGGCAAGGGAGGAGCTCGGATACACCAAGAAGGCTATAAAATTTTATTATCATTTGATAACTTATTTGACAAACTATGAAACGACTGGGACCTCATTTTGTAAACTCTGATAATTGAATAATAAATATTTCAAAACGGCTAATTTAGAGACCGTTTTCTATTATTGTAACTGTTGTACCGTCGAGTAACACCCAGCTTTAATTCCGCTGCGTAACCCAAATTTGGGGGTGTTACAGATTGGTATCGGAGCTATAGTTATAGAGAAACGGGTCTAATTTAGACCTGAACTATAACCACTTTTTCACAAAAATATTTTATAGCCTCTCACTTTTCGTGCCTTCCATCCTCCAGGTAATTATGTGACTTCTAGACAGTCTATGCTACACAAATATTCTATATTGTTATGCACGCACTTAACATACTTTCGAACACTTTACAAGAAACTAAATACATCTACATATGCCTATCTTAGGGCATTACGACACAATCACATTTCCCTAATCATGTACCTACTTCTACACCTTTGCAATCTATGAGATTTTTCCAAGATATTGTAACTAGGTTACAATGACCTCAAAACTTTTCACAACCGTATGTAATAATACCTTACCTAAAAATCTGTTCCAACCTATCGAATTCCTTACTAAAAATACAAGATAAGAGATTGCTAAGAAACAAACTGATTCATCATCTACAAAAGCTGAAGTTCAGCAACTTTCTCTACAATCCTCAAGTTCCCTACCGAAATTTTCATCATTAAAATTTCATGATTTTAGCTCAGTGAAAACTATTTACGAATTTCTATTCGTACCTGCTTTATTTATTACACACACTCATATCACCATTAATAAAGTCCTTCACCACCACCTCTACCATCATCTATCGATTTCACTTCTTTTCCCGATTTCATTCCTCAACCACGAGAAAGTTCCCAGGCAACGATGGACCGACAGCCTATCATTTCCACCCTCACGTTACAGAAGCAGATCGAGACAGCCTTGCGTTATCCAGATGAGTTACCTCTTGAGTGCATCGAATCCACGGAGTATGAAATAGAGGACCTAGTCACTAATCAAGCAACCACGCAGTAGAAGTTGGATACCGGAGTACGAGATGGGATAAAACATTTGGAGGAACATCACGGACAGCTCCAATATATGATGGAGACGATGAAGCAGAACGGAGAACTGATGTTAGCTCCAATCTAGGATTGCCATGTTAGATATGGTAGTGGGAGATAACCAGGAGTATAAACAGATCCTTGTAGAGCTTGAAAGTCGTAATTAAGGAGCACATTGGATCTTTATCTATCAGCTTTGGTAATATATCCTAGCCACGGGGAGTGCGGCATAAATATGACACTTGTATATGTTTTGTTATGTAACAAACTTACAAGTTATTTATGGCTATATGTGGTTGCTATATTTTTGCTGATATGGACTAGAGTAAATCATTTTATATAAATGTGTGATAGTATTCAGACATGTCATGATTTTATATATGGAAGCAATATTGTTTTGACTTTTACGCATTTACCTTGTTATTTGAATCACTCTAATATAACATGGTCGTTATGCGAATTTTAAACATGTGCTTTCCAATGGTATTAATAGAAATATGCCTCGCCCAAGGAACACAACAGAGACTCCAGCACCAGCCATGTCCCAAGATGCTATCCGAAGACTAATTGCAGACAGTGTGGCTGCAGCACTCGAAGACCGAGCAGCAATGATGGCCCGTTCAGGCAGTGCCACCAGGCACAATGGAGAAAGTGAGGTAGCTACTGCACGCAAGTGCACATACAAGGATTTCATGAACTGTAAGCCAACATTTTTCAAAGGAACGGAAGGAGTTACCGAATTGGCTCGATGGTTTGAGCGCTCAGAGACTGTGTTTATGAGAAGTGGTTGCACAGATGATTGTAAGGTTACTTTTGCCACCGGTACTCTTTTGGAGGATGCCTTGTCTTGGTGGAATGCTATTGCCCGCACTATGGGTATTGAAGCAGCTTATCAACTCAACTGGGCAGACTTCAAAACAAAGATGCTCAAGAAATATTGTCCCCGTACCGAAATTAAGAAGATGGAAGATGAGTTTCACCAACTGGTTGTGAAAGGAACGGATCTCAAAACCTACAACAGGAGATTCCAGGAATTGGCTGTGTTATGCCCAACTATGGTTCCTGATCTTGAGAAAGAGCTGGAGAAGTATGTTGAGGGACTTCCTCGAAGCATTGAGGGAGATGTCACCGCCTCCAAACCAAAGTCACTAGAAGAGGCCATTGAATTTGCTCAGAGATTAATGGATAGGGAGATCAAGCGTGGTTCCACTCAAGGAAGTAATGATCACAAGCGGAAAGTTGATGACAACAGAGCCACCCATTACTACAACAGCAACAACCACCGTAGCAGACGGGAAGTGGGCAGAGACTATGCTGCCACACCTACTGAGGGAGGTGGCTATTTGGGAAAGAAACCACTGTGCAATCGATGCAAGCTGCATCATGATGGGCAATGCACTGTTAGGTGCACCAAGTGTCAGAAAATAGGACATCAGACCAAAGACTGTAGAGCAACAGGAGCAAATCTTCAGCCAGTCACTGTCACTTGCCATGGATGTGGTGAGAAGGGACATTACAGAAATCAGTGCCCAAGCAAGAATGCCAAGCAGGACGGCAATGTCCGTGGAGGAGCATGGAAGATCATCAGAACCCCAACAACATCGAAGGATAACAACAACAAGAAGAAAAAGTTTCTATTATTACAATAAATCATAGTTCAAGCCCTTTTGGGTTGTATTCTCCTTTTGTACTTTACCTTAGGTGCGATGGCGTGACCTAATTATAACAAGTACTTTTCTATTTAATAAAATCTCTATCTTCTATTTCCATGATACTTATCACCTTTATCCATTTCATTTTCTCTTCCACTCATACTATTCATAATCATTGCATAGCAATGCTTCGTCATTATGCGAACGAATTCTCTTGTTACCTTGAAAGGTATTCAGGATGCTATCTTACAAAAACATAACGTTGAACACCATCTAAAACTTTTGATAAACCTAATACCATTTTGACTGAATCAAGCATCACATAATCTGTCCTAAATTATACATAGCCTGATCACCTATGTCTAATTCAGGAAGGATCATGTCATGAAAGAAGCAGTCATTTTCCCAGGCTTCCTAAAACAATCTTCATTTAAAAGCAAAACATTGTAATATGGACAAACTATTCGTAAACATCCCTGTTGTCCACATCTTATAGATACCTACCTCTTTTCCCCAACACTTCAATCAACACAGACTGAATCTCAGGACGAGATTCAATTTAAGGGGGTGAGACTGTAACCACCGGTAAATTTCCACTCGTAACAATATTCTAACGAGAGAATACTTATCCATTTTCCACGTATATTTTTTTCTTTTTCTTCTTTAAGATTAAACATTATCAGTTTATCTTATCACCACAACTAACTAAAGTGACGTAACTCACATCATGGATAAACGTGCTCCCACGTAGACCGACACTAACTGCTTATGTTTATTTCATATAAACATCCTTACATGTCAAGTATACAACATTACAACAACACACTTGCTACTTTACGTTAATTCGTTAACGTACGCTCACACTAAACGTTTTCTACCCACTAGGGTTTCCGCTAAACCCTAAAACTAATGTAATACTAATATTAAGTATCAAAACCATGAAACTCCAAAGTATAATACTCTTTAGTACAATGTACAATATATCAAAGCACGAAAACCCTAATTTCACTTCAACTCCCGATATAAACCCTAACTTCATAAATCTATGATTTCATGTGAGAAAATCACAAACCTTAACTATTAGTAACATGTTTTATTTAAAACATAAGGGTACAAGTCTTTCAAGCTCGGGTACAAGTTAGTAATGCATAGGAGTATAATAATGACGTAAACACATTATAAACCTCAGTGTACCTACTCTAAAGCACATGAAACAAGGTCATTATGCACCAAAACTTAAACTTAATATTTTTACAATATTTAAATTAAAATGTACAAGTCTCTAAACTTAGTGTACAAGTGTCTCATGCATAAAAACCTAAAATTCTATAATTACATCCTTTAACTTAACTAAAAAGACCTAAAGCTTATGTTAATCTAATCTAAACTCTAGATATATATATTCTACATTTACAAACCTTAAGTACAACTCATTATAGCCCATGGTACCACACCCTAATGCACCATTCGAAATATCTCTCCATTTTTCATAAAATTCGACCTAAACCTAAACCTAAACAAACCCTAGTTTGTTTTTAACTACACTTCTCTTAAACTAAACCCTACCTTGAGTTTACTATACTTCCTAGCCTAAGTACAACACCCTAAAGCTTATGTACAAACCACCTAAAGCATGGATCGATCCACATGTAACCATGTAGTTCAAATGGAACTAGGAACTAACTAGAATACTACACATGATCAAGCTTCTCTTGTAAGACTCTTCACCCTTCCCCTACACTTGTCACTCTTATCTTTCAAACCATGGTCAAAAATGATGAGCTTGCATGTGCTCTAATCTTCTAAACACTTCCATTCCATTGAACCTAGATCGATTGAGGGATTTCAAAGCCAACAATCTTTGAAAAATCTTTGCTTGTGTTCCCTTGAGTCTTTACAACACATACCAAGTGGCCATGATCATTAAATGAGACCGTAGCCATCCACCTCTATAAATAGCAAGGCATTTCATCCCTTCTTGCCCCATCCCTCACTCAAAACAGCAACCCACTCACTCACTCATACACCTACTGATCTTAGAAGTGTCTTAGAAGAGTTAGGATCAAGTGGATTAGGAGCTTGAAGCTTGGGAAGCTTTGGTTCTTGTTGAAGCTCAATATAGTCGAACCTTTCCACCATCAATTTCTGTAAGTCCTAGCCTTTCTAATCTCTTTAGCTCATGATAATACTTCATTTTAATAAGCTTGAATCAAATATTAAGCCAACACAAACATATTTTTTCTTCTTTTCTTTTTTTTTTTCTGTTTTGGTCGAGCAAACAAACACCCTCTATTGTTTTTCTTGTTGATATTTTAAGAACACTAGACTATAGGACACTCACATACTGTTGAAGGGAATATTTTTTAAAGAACGTAGCAATTTGAATCATCAAAAATGAGTAAACGAGTCAAAAGTTATAGCAAATTGAAGTTGAATAAAAACTATAAAAAGTTTCTGTTACAGCAAAGTAAATCACGCGGAACGAGGCCTTTCTGCTCCGTTTCGTCAAAAAGTTAAAGCACGAAAGTTGTCCGGAACGACGTTTTCTTCAAAAACTCAGGAGCACGAGTCCTAAAAACGTACCACAAGGGCTGGGCACTAGGACCTGTTTTCTGTTTTAAGTTATATATAAAAACAGCCCCAACCGACCCGTTTTGTCTAATTATTTCGACTAGTAAACGAGCTTGATAAATTACAAAACTTGGTGGAAATAGAGACCTCATGGCATAGATTAACCTGGAACAAACACTTTTCATTTTCATTGAAAGACCTCGTTTTTATCGAGCCCTGTTTTTGGCCTATTACTTGCTAAAAATAACTAAAAATACTTGGTTTATCTTACTAAAAATTGTTTCAAACATCCAACTTCAGGGATTTATTGTGACTTAACTATAACAAATCACGACCTCTAGTTTGAACCTATAGATAGACCATGTGACAAACTATTGAAAAGATTAAAAACGTAGTAAAAACATTTCAACACCTCGCCTTTATTCACCCTTGAATTTGGCCTTGTCGAGTAATATATAAACATATCTTTTTAATTATTTTGAACTAATAAGCTGAAAATATAAACTGATAAGCTACGTAAAACATATTTGTAAACTTATTTTAACATATGTAAAAGAGTCGTAGAAAGTCGTGCCTTTTTCCTAAGCTAAAAGTACGTTTTCGTTCAAAAAGGACTTCGGGTGAAAGGTTATTTTTGCATGAAGGGTATTTTATGTCAAAACTCTAAACTAGTTTTATGAGTCGGACTTAAAATGAAATAAACTTAAGGTCAAATGGTAGAAAGTGTTATATTGGAAAGTTCAGGGTATAATTTGTCATTTCACTATAGTTGAAGGGGGTAAACTGTCATTTTACCAAACTTCAGGGTATAAATTGTAATTTTGTAAAAACTTGAAGGATATAAATTGTAATTTTATAAAACTTGAAGGGTATAAGTTGTAAATGTATAAAACTTGGGGGTATGAATTGTCATTTAATGATAGTTCAGGGGTAAATGTTGTCAATATCTAAAAGTTCAGGGTAAAAAGTGTAATATTCTATTTTATTACGGGAATATAATTATAACACTGAGATAACTCGGGAATTAATATAAAACCTTTATGAGGCATGTCGATACCAATTAACAAAACATAAATAAATCTTAATCATCAACTAATTTTTGAAGAGACTTCATGTTGTCTCACTCAAACATTTAGTCATCGGCAAACTTTCACAATACGAATATTAAACTCACAAATACTTGACATCATTCCCTAGGTTACGTGTCGGAGCAATTTATTCGATAAACATCGTTTGTTTTCCATCCAGACTACCTTAACATCGAGGTGAGTTCATAGTCCCACTTTTTATACATTTTTCAAACTTGTGGGGAGATACATGCTACAAACCGAACACAAGAATTTTTCTGTATGCTATACTGACTGATATTGCCTGAGACACACTTTTGCCACTGAAAGTCCCTCATATCATGAACCATTAATCACTTGCGAGTGAACGCGAATATTGTGAATAGATCTATTGGAGGTTGACAGCCCATTTGTGCTAGCCGGATAGATAGCCTTCGTGCTAGCCGGATTGATAGCCAAATGCACATTATTTGAGAACTACTAGGACATTGGCAAGCTCCTACTCGAGGGCATTCTTACTTACATCATCATTATGATGTCGGTAATTTATATCATTTTATGATATCACACACGTTAACGTTTGAGTTCATGAGACTTAGAGCAATATATTGTACTGCAAACTTTACTGTTTTACTATTATGCAACTTGTGTTCAACTAATCATTATACAAACACTATGGATTCACTCAACCTTTGTGTTGACATTTTTAGCATGTTTATCTCAGGTCAATAATGAACGAGGATGGCAAGGGAGGAGCTCGGATACACCAAGAAGGCTATAAAATTTTATTATCATTTGATAACTTATTTGACAAACTATGAAACTACTGGGACCTCATTTTGTAAACTCTGATAATTGAATAATAAATATTTCAAAACGGCTAATTTAGAGACCGTTTTCTATTATTATAACTGTTGTACCGTCGAGTAACACCCAGCTTTAATTCCGCTGCGTAACCCAAATTTGGGGGTGTTACAGGAAAGGACTTTGATTGAACAAGCTTCTCTAGCTTCCAACTTCTTCAAGCTCTTGACACCAACTTGTGACTACTTGAGAAGGCACTTGAAGTCTCTACAAGACACTTCTTGTGTGGATGGAAGATCACCAAAGGATGGAAGAAACAAGGACTTTGGATCAATCAAAGCTTTACAAGAGCTTTGGAATTGATATGGAACTTGTATTCTTGAATAATACTTGAAGTAGAGAGAAAATCATGAATGTGTTTGTGTTTGTGATGGTATGAACAACCAAAAGGGATGGGAGGTCTTATATAGAGCTTTGAGGAGGTGCAAAAAGAGTGACTCATCTTACTTGCTAGCTAAGGGTGTGTATGTGTTGCAAGATTAAGCAATACTTAGGCATTAAGTTAACATATGTGTAACCAATCCATCCAAGATCAATCCTAAGCATGCCATATGCCCTTGTGAGTCATGAGAAACGCCACATAGGGCTGAAATTGAGGAGGTGCAAGTATTAGATATTTAGGAAGCTTAGTGAAGAAGTTTGGTAAGTTTAGCTAGCTAAGTAAACACATGTAACCATCCTAAGTGAACAAGGCTTATCACAAGCCAACAAGGCTTGTGACACACCATAATACACGTTCAAATGGGATAAGGGATGACTAGATGCATAAACTTGGTATTATGTAATTTACGGAGTGAGTTTTGGTCCCGTTAATTGCAAACCGTAAGTCGTTAAGTCATGAAACTTAAAATTGGGTATCCTAAAAATATGAAACTAATAAATATGTTAGAACTTATTAATATAACCTATCTTAGCATATTTAATGAGTGATAAGTTCTATCGGGTTGCTTAAACACTGTTAAAACTGGAAACGCGGGTCTAAAACGCGTAATTCGCGTAAAACGCTGAACTGGAAAACGTAAAATTCCAAAACTTTTGGAATTGTCGTAAAATGAGAGAAAATCATATTTCTATTGTTTATAGTGTTTTATGGATATATTGGGATGCTGGAATGACGTTTAAACCTAAAAGTAAATATCGGACACGATTTCGTGATTTTTGCAGAAATGATCCTACGAGTGTCAAACTCTCGGATTATCATTAAAATAGTTTAAATTACGAGAATATGAAATAAAAATTTCGGGAGTGAATAGTGAATAGTGAAAGTGAATAGTAATAGTGAATAGTAATCCAAAAATGCGAATTGTTACATAATCAACATCTAGGTTTCACTACATCTAAGCAAACACACAAGAGATCTAGCCTAGCATGTTAAAATCAAGACAAGCGTAAGATATATTCAAACAACACATAGACATATTGAATGAATTGAAAGGATACTTATCTTAATTGAACATGAAAGGATTCAAGGGGTGAAAACCCTTGAAAATACTGTAAAAGTCGTGCTAGGGTTTATTCAAGTCGTCCCTAATATTGTCCTCTCTTTTGAATGAAAATTACAAAGACTATATATAGATTTCCTAAGGTGACGGCGTCAAGAAGAAAATTCTGACGCCGTCAACCCGCCGCCCATAATAAAATCGGATTGCCTAGATCCAGATCTGACGCCGTCAAGAGCTTTATTCCTCTGGGCCGTCACGTGATAATGGGCCATGACGGCCTATGGTGACGCCGTCACGCCCTAATGCAAAAGTGTTCTAGACCGTCATGGACTCCATACTCTTCACCTCTTGTTTTCCTCTTGACGCCGTCATTAAGAAATTGGTGACGCCGTCAAGTACTGTTCCCAGCAAGGAAAATTAAGACTTTGCCGTTTTCTTCACTATTATACTCAAAAAACGTCCAAAATGCTTCCTTTTCCAGAATTCACTCCAAAAGTACCTAAAATCACAAAAGGAACGATTTAGGGCAATATTTTATCAAATAAATTCAATTCCGGGCTTAAATGACCCCCTAAAAACGGATCATTTTTCGCCTCATCAGCCACGCAAACATAAACTTCATGTGGCCACTGGATGATCAATAGTCACTGAAAATACACATTTCTTTACTTTAAACAGCATATTGTCACACTTATTAACACTTTTGGTCACTTTGTGTAAAATTGTATGTGACTAACTCCAAAAAAATAACACCCATTGTGTGACTAAATCATCACAAACGTCACATTTATTATATATTCATGTGGCCACAGGACGGGAAATAGTCACACAAAATACAAATTTACTTGAATATATCATCTCAAATGTCAGATATATTATATATTTATGTTGCCAAAGGACGAACAATAGTTACTCTAAAAAAACATTCGTGTGACTATAAAGTATTTACGGTCACTGATAATGACTAATCCAACAAAACTTGTGCCTAATTTGTCACACATATTCGGGGTTTTGGTCATTCTTTTTCGACGGAAAAGGCCACGAACTCAACAATGTGACCATATGCCATCTACGGTGGCGGGACCTTTAGTGACACACAACGAAAAAAACGTGTGTGACTATATGCATATCGTCACACATTTTTGGCGTGACCAATACAACTTTTTGTACCAGTGGATGTAGACGATGAAACTGATATTGAGTTTATGATGGCCGCGTACGAATATCAGCAACATTTGGAACAAGCGGCAGCTCAACAACGCTTCACCCGTACTCATATCTGCCATGAACGTGAGATTGGCGAAGAATGTTTGCGTAACGACTACTTTTATCAAGGGTGTAAGTATACGAACCAGAATTTTCGAAGAAGATTTCGTATGAGCCGGAAACTATTTCTACAAATAGTAGAAGGTATTGAATCTTATACTTCCGATCCTCTTCCAGATCATTTTAAATTTTTGCGCAAGCACCCAATTGTACGGGTCGAATGAGTATAAGTGTTCTTATGAAATGTATTGCTGCCATACGGCAGTTGGCATACGACAACTCACCCGATGCGCTTGATGAATACTTGCAAATGGGTGAGCATACTTCACGTGATTGTCTTGATAATTTAACAAGTGCGTTATGGATTTGTTTATGCCAGAGTAGTTAAGAAAACCAACATGGTCTGACGTTCAAAGTATTTACGAAAAACATGAGCGTCATCGTGGTTTTCTGGGAATGCTTGGTAGCATTGATTGCATGCATTGGGAGTGAAAAAATTGTCCGGTTGCGTGGCAAGGGCAATTTGGTAGGGGTGATAAAAATACCCAACAATAATGCTTGAAGCTGTTGCTTCGCAAGATTTATGAATTTGGCATGCATTTTTCGGGATAGCGGGGGCGAATAACGATATTAATGTTTTAGATAACTCTCCGTTATTCGACGAAATTCTTGCTAACGAAGCCCCAAGAGCACCTTATATGGTAAATGGAACCAGGTATGAACATGGATATTACTTAGCTGACGGAATTTACCCACAGGGAGCAACTTTCGTCAAATCCTTCTCGGCAACAACTGACGAAAAACATGGTTATTTTAAAAGGAAGTAAGAAAGTGCATGAAAGGATGTTGAACGTGCTTTTGGTGTGCTTCAAGGACGTTGGGGTATACTACAACAACCGGCACGTCAACTGGAAGTTGTCAAGATACGTAGAATCATGTATTCTTGCATTATTTTGCATAACATGATTTTAAAAGATCAAAGGTTTATACTACGTGAGTATGACGAAATGTGGGTGGATCCGTCACCATATTTGAGACAAGAAAGGTGGGTCGACAGATGTGATACCCAACGTCGCATAGCAAGAGAACTATGCGACCAAGAAACGCATACTTAACTCCAACAAGACCTTATGGAACATGTTTGGCAAAAAAAAATCATCAACGACAACAACAAGAACAACAAGAATATTCCAAAGATGATGAATAAGTATTGGTAATTCGTATGTTTTTAAATTTCATCTGTTTCTTATTATTTATTTATTTTTATTTTTTTTGGCTATTTATATTTCGTATTGTAATATGTTTTTAGAATTAATGTTATGTTTTTTACTAAATGAAGTATTTGTTTTAGTTTAAGGGTTGAATTTGAAAATATTTAATTTAAAGTTGAGTTAAGGTGAGTTATGATAAGGGGTGTATTTTCGTGAGTTAAGGTGAAAATGTTAAAGATGATGTGCCGCTGACGTAAACTGTATTAAGTTTTAACTCTAAGTTATTATACCGCTCTTATGTAAACATAAACTAAAAAAACAAATATTACAATTTGTATTAAGCAGGTTACAATTTGACAACACGCGAAAGCCTAAACCTTCATCAAACAAACAAAATACAATATAGAACAAATATCGAACTTAAATTAGCTCCGTAGCAACGTGGTAGCCTAATTCTTCGTTCTTGTACATATGGCTGACCACTTTATTTAAAATTTAAATGAAAGGTACGTACTAGGTGTTTGTAACACCATTTAGTATTACACAGCAACAACAGTTTTTTTTTTCTTCTTGATTTAAGCTCTATCAAACTGATACAACTCCAAATAACAAGATAACTTATGTTAAATCTGGAGGTAATCAGCATTCATGGGCTTGAAAATGTTACTAGAATATGCCTCAATGTAGTTTATGGTTTTCACTGGCATATGCATATAGACAACCCAATCATCGTTATTTGTTGGACTAGGCAATGTCATAATGATACAATCCGTCCTTGAAGACGGGATATGACATGATCCGAATGCAACCTTACCCAACCCGAAATCTATCTTGTTCATACCCTGGTACGTATGTCCTGCTGATACAATCACCGCCATCTCTGTGCTAGCAAATGCCCTTGCTACCAATGGCAGTGATCGCCGTTCTTCCACCCAGTCAATAAGGTCTAAGAAATGGTCTTTGCAAGTGGCTGTCTGCAGGAACTCATGAACCTTCGTAGCTATATCGCTTAAGCACATATCCTTCAGTTCCTGGTACATTTCGAATCTAGTGAATTGGGGTTTATAACAAATTATATATATTATAAGAACAGAAAAGAAAGTAAAAAGTTTTTTGTTTTTTAAATATTGGCTTTGGGTTTTGAAACTCCACGAGCAAAATGTATATTTTTTATGTGTATTGGTTAATAACAATTAAAATAATTGGTATCTTTGCAAAAAGGTTGTCGGTTTATCAAGACTAAAAATCAAAATATCAGTCAGCAAAGGTAAACAACTGTCACTAATAAGTGAAGCTATTCTATATAGCGAGTCCTTAATTAATCAGTAGTTACGACGTATTTTAAGAAGTGTTACAAACCCAAATGGCCAAATGTAATGACAACTTCCATGTGTCACTATGAAATTTCTGTTGTAGTGTTTTAAATAGACTCCTAAATAATTAAAAGCCTTACTTGTGCTCTTATCGCCCCTGAAGGCATCGACAAAACATTACCAAAGTGCGAAATCATTAGCTTTTCTTTCTCTTTTCCAGCTCCCTCGCTCAACCTTTGCCTTCCATCAACTGCAAGAGCCATATGACACACTTTGTTGGAATTTCTTGACCCGTCCATGCTCAACGCAACTAATTTCCAAAACAAAGAAGTGAAAGCTACTAGTTTCGACCTTCTACACCCTTTTTCACTGGCCAACAATTGAACCTTCTTAAGGTGCTCGCCCTCAATGTAGTATACACGGTTAGTGAGTATATGTTTCCTCTCATCATAGTCTTGCTCATGGCCAGGTTTGGTCGGTGGTTTAAATATTGCAAAAACATCGTTGATTGACGATGAATATGTGGTTGGACACCTCGGATTGAATATGTCCCTTCCAAAGGAGGGTAACATGGATGGGGTTTCAGATCGAGTTATATCAGCCCATGATAAGATAAACATATTAGAGGAGTACCCATCAACTGCTCGATGATCAAACATACACCCTATCACCAAGCCTCCACATTTTAGCTCCGTAACCTGCATTTTATGGTAGGTAATGATAACACAATTATCCCATTTACATTAATTGATACAATTCTTCATAAAACTAAACAAAGATATATATAAAACACATACACCATAAATCGTAACAAGTTTTAAATCTTCAACTAATGATACAAAAATCAACTTAGTAGTCCCATAATATTAGCCGTAGTATTTTGAGTATGATTGTTATCTTCAAAGCTTATTCACTGAAAAGTGTATGCTATAGGTTGAGATTATATAGTAAGTTAGATTTATAGGTGAACTTGTACGCGGTTGTACCTATAAAACGTCTATATGACTATATGTAAGAATTAGCTGGTGCTTATCCTTTTATATGTTGTGAGCATGGGAAGTGGGAAGCGCATGAAATAATATCATAGGACAGTTTATTATGGTGAGGGTGAAGAGCAAAACTATTAAACACAAGAATATATTCATGTCCTAACATTAAGTTTTGTGCTGATCATATTATTTGTTCTTAAACACATGTATAAGGGGAATGATAACACGTAATAAAAACTATGGATATGCCGGAAAGGAAAAAATATGATGACACTACACAATCACACACCCGGAATCGAACTACCCATCAAATAAAACCAAAATCACCAAAACACCAATAGAACAAAATAATACTAGTACAAAAGATTTATGACACCGGCCACACGTCCAAACCAACTAAGATCGAGCATCTACCATAAGATGTTCAAAAAGATCATAGGTTTATGTTTTATTTCATTCATAGTGAATCTAGTTCATGTTTATGAGGCTTAAAGAATCTAAACCCGTGAACCTTTTATTTTTATACAAGAATATAATGCATAAATGTTATGTGCACAATTTAAAGTTTTTATGGATCAAAAAGAGATTTATGCAATCAAAAGTACGTTTTATGAGTTAGTGATATGACATGACTAACTTATAAATATATTTAACAACGTCTAACATATATTGTAGATGCATTAAGACACTTACGTTTAAACACTCAACGACACGAAATATAACCTGAAAACAAAACCACCCAGGCACCCACCAAGCTACAAACTAAACATCAAAATATGGCTACCTTGTTTTTGAAGACATGATTCGTTATATATTGATTTTGAATATGGAGGGTGATGACGGGTTATTAAACTTAGTGTTCACCTGGACGACGAGCACCCCTTGTAGCTTCTTGGGCATTAGTTTACCCTCAATGCTCTCATCTGGACTATACAAATTTAGATCCTTGAGTTGCACGTCTGCAGTGGCTTCGACAAAGTCCACGCCTCGGTTATTGCAATGAAATTGATTCTCTCCAGCCTCTGCATTCCATAGAATCTCACCAGCAAGGGGGTAGTAAAGTGAGAGAGCTCGAGATAAGGAAGCTTTGAGTGTGTTTACCAAAGTGGGAAAACTAACTTGGGAAGGTTTCTTGAAACAAAAGAAAGAACCAACATCAAAAGGTGGCACAAGCAAATCAAGGTTTGTAAAGGGTAACCAATGGTCATTCCGTGGGACATTTGCATGCACCACCGCTTTGTCTATCACCTTCACTGAGAAACTTTTACCGTTGGCCTCCATGTTGATGAGTTTATAAGATCACGAAAGAGAGAAGGAAGTGCTTATTGGTTGCATTAGCAAACGATAGGTATATATAGAAGTTGATGAGTTAGAGATCAGTATCCATATTCTCTATATACCCAATAAACCAATCTTTAGTTATACATTCTTTCATCAAAATAAAAAATAATAGTAATAAATAAATAAAATAAATAAATTGCCATATTCAACTTTTTTTTATTTAAATTAAAATATCTTGTAAAAAGTAAACGTTAAGTAACAAAAAATATACTATCGTGACGACAATTTTTTTTATCTTTCAGTAAACGGGGCCATTCGATATATTTTCGACAAATTTTTTTTTGAGTTTCGTTTTAATGTTAAAATTTGCGTCTGCAAAAATTACACGTGATTTGTATGTTAGGAATCACGTGTGATTTTACAAATCACGTGTGGTTTTAAAATAACAAATCACATATGATTTCTCCGGACGTAAATTTCAACACTTAAAAAAAAAAAAAAAAAAAAAAAAAAAAAAAAAAAAAAAAATCGTCCAGAATATTTAAAAGTGCCCATTTATAGAGGGATAATTTGATTCTCGTTGTTATGGTATGATTCTTTTCGCATAAAGATTAACGGTTTCTAAGAAATAATTTTAAAAAAGTGATTTTTTTTAAGGGCTGTGATTGGTTTATTGGATATAGGAAGAATTTGAGATGTATAAAGAATTTTTCTCATAATCAAGGTTATAAATAGCGTGAGGCGTGACGGTGAAGTCAAACCTCAAGCCTTACGAGCTATAACGAAGTCATGACGTTTTTTAAAGCGTGACTCAAGGTGGCATAAATTTTATATATATATATATATATATATATATATATATATATATATATATATATATATACTCATCAAGTTTAGAAAAAACATTATGAATAAGAAATAAACTCAAAAAACTAAACTATCCTTGTATTTTTCGTTATTTCTTTAAATAAACCTTCTTCATCGAAGTAGTTGTCAAAAATTTCTTCAATCGTTATATGAGTGGTAGAACTGTACAAATAAGTTAAAAACTTGAAATTGATTTATAAACTTACCTGGCCCAAGCCGAAGTCTCTTATATTAGTAATTCGGTAATTCTAGCCAAAATACTAGTAAATCGTTTATAAGCTTCAAAATAAGGCTCCACGCCTCACGTTAAGGCGCGTCTTACCATGCCTTTTCGCGCCTCATCACACGCCACGCCTTAAAAAGACGCCTTGATCTGTTTCGTAACGTCGAGGCCATGTCTCGCGCCTTCGCAGCGCTATGGCGCGCCTTCTAGAACCATGCTCATAATCTTACTATTGGCTGAGCAAATATCAGTGACTAAAGCTTTAGCAATAAAGTATAACATCACAACGACCCGATATTAAATGCCGATCTTTAAACCTGAAACGTATAGTACGTCAGACATGCAACACATATCAACTTCTGAGGTGAGATTAAAAAAGATCATTTTTTAGAAAGTTTTAGAGTGTATTTATAGAAAAGTATTTAATTTTTATCGCCATGGTATAATTAATTTTATATAATGATTATCGTTTTGCGAGATATTTTAATTTTAAAAAAATGATTTTTCTTTTTTCTTTTTTTTAAGCTAATCAATTAATTTAAATTAATGATAAATATAGACCATTAGATACAAAGATGATTGATGGTTGAGATTAAAATATTTGATCTTTAGAGAAACAGTGATCAGTAGAGAACTTTTGTTATTCGGGCAGTATAAATATTTACTAAGAACTAGGTAATATAAATATAGACTAAGAACTATTACCTTTCCTATTGTTTTAATTATTTTGAAAAGTAACTTATAAATGACAATACTTCATAATCATCAACTAGTAAGATTTGAGAGCTTACAGTGATACTAGACAACAATTCTGAATGACCAGCACGAACTTAAAACTACTTATTAATGTGTAAAAATAAAGTGAGTGTTACATATTCATTTTACGCATATAGATTTTGAAAGGCTTTATATATGCTTCCATACTGAGTAAAACTTGCACCGGCCATTATTTTCCAACATGTATGCCTGAAAGTTTTTCTTCTATGACAATTTTTTTGACAATTGTATAACATCTTAAATTCTTAACATTCTTGGTATATATATGTTTATTGCTAATAAGAGCTTTTGGGGTATGACAACGAGCCTTCCTTCGCCACTCCAACGTAGCTCGTGGTGGGACCCAAATGAAGAGGTTGTGTTATGTTATGATAAGGGGGTTGTTGGAGGTGTTGTGTTATGATGATGTAGCACACGTAGGCTCCAAATGAAAAGCTTGAGCTAGTTGTGAAACCTGAAGCTCTAAGATTCAAAACTTTTTGTATCATGGTGCTCCTGATTCTGCAGTCAGGTACACTTGTACAGTTTGTATGTTTGATGCAGTGCAGAATGCAGCTATCATTCTTAATTAGGCTAGCACTACGACAACAATTTGTTACTTGTATACATTTTTATCATACGTTTTAATTTTAATTATAATTTAGTTAACATTTATAAGCACATAAAATATAGCAATTGTATAGGATATGTACGTACTTTGAAGCAATTTTTTTATTTTATTATTTTATTATTATATTATTATTTTAACGGTGGTGTATTATTAAGAACACAAACACTCTAGCAAAATACTAGAGATTCGAAGAAGAATAAGTTACACAAATTATTTGAGGGTGGAATTTGGGTCGCACACACAATAAATCGCTTTACATTCCTTTTCTTATATCTATTAGCAATCCACAACAATGAGCAACATTGAACCTCACACCTTAATTAACAATTCAGCCCCGGCCTTCTCAAAGTGTAGGCGATTATGTTTCTATGCTCCCAGATGGTCCAAAGTGTTGTTTCGATGACGGAGTCGAGTCTTTTGCTTCTTTTATCTGAAAAGTGAAATGGAGTCCGCTAAACAATGATCGAGATCTACATTGTCTAAACTTACTTCCACCAAGACGCCACTGATTCCACATTCTTTGAAGTTTCTTAGTTTTTTGAATATTTATTCGTATAATTATCATGGAAGATCTTCCTCGCTGGTATCGTTTTTTTTCTTCTAATATCTTGCAAACAATTTTCTTTCCAAAGCAATCATGTTTGACTTTTAGACACCATCTGCCACCACCTTCTTTTGGATTGATTTTGTATGGATTTTTTCTATTTAGCTTTGAATATTGTTCACCAATGGTAATTCACAATTGGTATATTGATAACAACACCCTTAATAATTTTATGTCATTTGCAATCAACAATGTGTCACTCAATCATTCTACTCCATTCGTCCTAAATTAAGTGTCTAACCTTTTCTTTTGAGATGTTTTAAAATAAATGCCTACTTAATGTTTCAACCTATCAAAAGTTATTTTAGTTGGTAGAGTTGATACTTGATACTTAATTGGTGAAAAAAATACACTTAGTGCAAATTTTTTAAACTTTGTACAATATCAAAGTAGACATTTATTTTAGTATGGAGGGAGTATGAGATTGGTTTTTATGCATTAATGCTCAAGTATAATAAGTATTCAAAAACATTATAATGATTATATTAGTGTAATTATAACAACAATAAAACTTCAATTAATTATGTTGAAGTTGGATTTGTTGATACTTAATACATATAATTTGATGTTAAAAAAAATACATACAATCTTTACAAAATGAATTTCACATAGTGATGTGTTTAGTGCCTTGCATAGGCATTGATCAATTAAAAATATGAGAGAGAATAATTTTAAGTTCAAATTTATATGATATGTTGTTGTGTAAAATTTGTTTTGTAAAAATTATGTGATGCTGAGTTGTTCACGGAAGAAAATAACGAAGTGGGGTAGAAACCGTGTGTGTCATGATGGGGGGGTCAATGGAGCCAGGTTTATAAAAGTAAAGTAAAAAGTAAAGAAAATCCTAGTGTTAGAAAGAAGAAAAAAAGGAAGTCATCCACTCATTTAGAAGTAGAAAAAAAAAGTCATCCATAGTCATCCTAATTTTGGCATATGCTTACGTGACTGAAACTTATCTTCTCTCTACCTTCTTTATTCATATTTGAAGTTCATCCGATCCACTCAATGTAATATACCTATATAGACTATATATACTTAGTAACACAAATAAAAATGATAAAATATTTTCGTAAAGTTTAGTAACTTATGCGTGTATCACTCCTTTAAACAATGGTGATACAAGAAGCAATTGGATTGTTAATCCAATGAATCAAATTAGGATTTAAGTTGTGATTCATATGGACACGAGTATATAAATTTACCTCATGGATACGTTAAGTGCTTTTCTTGAAGACTTTAGATAAAAACAAACTCCATTTCTATACCTTAGAATAAGTAACATGGTTTGAATAGCCGCATCAAAGCAAAGCGTGGCATGATTATTATTTATTAATGTTGACCTTATCAGCCCACAAAAGGTGTACTAGATCACTAGGATAGTTCAGTTCGCCATTCCCCACTAAATTTCAACTCGAGTCTCCAAGAGAAGATATATACTATGATTTCGATTTGAACACACTTATTCCATTTAATCTTATCACTACTTTACATCTGAGTGATCAATGCACTTCCTTATGGAAGAAACTTAGTTGTTGTTGATCAATGCACTTCCTTATGGAAGAAACTTAGTTGTTGTTATTCTACTATTGTGTGCCAACTGTACGCATCATTTCCACATACACTAACTAAATCTGGCCGGGACAATTATTTCCCAACACTCGTATGCCTGAAATTTTTGCATATTGCCACGGGACATGCATTCATCAGAGAACAAGGTCATGTTCATTTGAACTTAAAAATTTCAATCCCATGTTTTGATGCTTATGCATCTAAAAACTGTTTTGACATGCATGTTTATGTTAGACAATGAAACATTTAGGTATAATTTTATTATTAACTATTATTTATAATAGTGAAAACCCTAGATATCCTAAACCCACAAACCGGGCTTGAGCCTATTTAACCTCTAATCTCCCCCGCAATCTGAGTAACGAAATCACGAAAGGTTGGACTGAAGTAGAAACTTTTTTGGGTAAAGGGTTTCCTGGCAAATGTATTACTTCAAAAAAACGTTTAAGTAAAAAGGATATGAGTGAAGTCACATATCTCAGCCCGTTACATAGGAAGAAAAGCTTACATAACAAAACACTTCCTATTGTTTAAACTAGAAAACAAACCATTACTCATTAGGTTACACAAGACACCTACCAAAAACAAAATCACTACCTACAACGACCTTGAGACTTGATATCATACATGTCATAAAAAGCATCTAATTGCACTGGTAAATCGTAGACCTGATCTGCATAGTAATCATAGTACTCTTCAAGCTCGTGCCAAAAAGAAACTAGAAAAGAAAAAAGAAAAAATGAAAATTAACGTAATCCTAAATATAATCATACCAAAAAGAAAAACAGAAACACTTGAGAATTACTTAACCAACGATCGACCAGTGTCATAGTCAACTGGTAACAAAGCAGTGCCAATGATCGACTTTAGTCGATTGGTAAGAAAACAATATCAACGATTGACTTTAGTAGATTTTTTTTTTTTTTTTTGGAAGGCAATATATTAAAACCAAACAAACAAATACAAAACAATGGCATCCACCAAATAACCAAGATGGTTAAAAGGGACCCAAGCACTCAGAATACATATTACAAAAACAAAACTAAAAGCACTTTGACACAAGACAAGCATACCTAAGGCAAACCAAGGGTGCTAGACTAATAAAGTCCAACTGAAAACATGTAAGTATTGCACCAACCAAACACTGCCATACGAAGGAAACTATAAGGAGGCTTAGACTTTTGTAGACCAATTGCATACCCACAAAACCAACCACAAATGCAGGCCCATAAACTTACAGAGCCAAAAAAATGCACTGAAAGTAACAGATAAGAAATTATGCTGCTGCAGAAAAATTGCAGACCCACAACCTGATGAAAATGCCAATCCAAACTGACTGAGCTCACATACCAGACCATTGCAGACCGCAAAATCACGCAGACCAGGCACCCGCAGCTGAAACTCACGAACAGAAGAACATTCTACCGCAACTGACAATTTTTAGGGTCAAATAACCATTGCTGCCAATCTATCACTTTGTATTTCTTCGATCTTCGAACTATCCACTCATAACTTTTTAGTTGAATGTCTTGAACAATTTTATTAGTACTTGAAATCTTGTTACCAAACACACGAGCATTTCTTTCTTTCCAAATGAAATAACCGGAGGTCCAAATAACCGCTTGCCAAACACAAACCATATTATTAGGGACATTAACGTTTCCGTATGATGAAAAAAGTTCACCAATGGAGAAAGCGTTAACACTCCCCGTTTTCCACCAACTAAAAATCTTATCCCACACGCTCATAGCAAGATCACAAGTGACTAAGCTATGAGCACATGATTCCACACTATTATTACAACTTGGGCAAAGAACCGAATCTAAAT
The DNA here is from genome assembly GCA_030686995.1 of Artemisia argyi. Classification (NCBI taxonomy): domain Eukaryota; kingdom Viridiplantae; phylum Streptophyta; class Magnoliopsida; order Asterales; family Asteraceae; genus Artemisia; species Artemisia argyi. Next base: position 41,192,050 of record CM060683.1, on the reverse strand, counting down.
CAATACCTCTCCTATCGAGTTCCACACGAACCGGAAGTCTTCCTTTAAGAGCCCTCCAAACGAAGATGTTGACTTTTTTAGGCAATAACTTATTCCAAAGCGTTGCTTGCCCACCACTTTCCACATGAATAATCTTCTCCTCGACCAATATAGATAGCTCTTTGACCTTGAATTCGCCGTCTTCACCTAACGTCCACCTCCATCTATCCCTACAATTATTAGACACAACCACATTTCGCAATAACACTATTAGATCATCATAATCCTTACATACTCTACCCCTAATGCTTCTCACCCAATCCCATTCCCAACACCAAACACCATTTACCCACGACCCCATATCTATCACACTACCAGCTTTCCTCCTATCTAAGTGATAAAGCCTAGGGAATCTATCACGAAGCCTCCTATTATCCACCCATCTATCTACCCAAAAGATAATGTTTCTCCCATCGCCCAACTCCCCTACAAAAGAATCTGTAAATCCCAATCCTATTCCATCCAACTCTTCGCCAATCTTTAAAATGTCACCCCCAAACACCACTCGCCCACACCCCCCCCCCCCCACCCTCTCCACTATTACCACACAAACCCCCACCTTCCCCATGAATACTTTTAATTACCCTAACCCATAACCTCCCGCCCTCTTTCCTAAATCCCCACCACCATTTTCCCAACAAAGCCAAGTTTTTCGCCCTTAAAGACTGATGCGTAGGGATTGCACCAGGTTTTACCTATCGAGGGATCTCGAGAAGCTTACAACCCCCACCAGGCAGTGTACCTGATCGTTGTAGTATAGTATAGTGACAAGTACCGGGGGATTGATCGTTCAGCTAGGAATAATGTCGCTAGGATTAGAAAACCTAAATACTAGTTCTAAAGATGAGGGATGATTATTTTTGTATTTTTATATTTTCTAGAAAGCAAGTAAAAATCTCGGGTTTGAAGGATTTGGGCGGAATTAGTTGCTAGTCAACTAACCCAATACTAAAGATGCAATCAAAATAAAATACTAGAAATGAAAATAAACTAAATTAACTAAGGTTGTGAGCAATAGGTGGAGAAGTTGTGTTTACTTAGATTTCACTACTCCCTAGATATCTTTTACACGTTAATTACTTGTTATAGTTGCGTGGATGACGGATTGTATTCCTTAATACCATTCATGGGGTGGCGCACTTAATTCCCCAATCCTATGAGTGCCTACTTCACTCCTATGTCGAGCCGGCTAAGAAGCTCCTAACATGGGATCATTAGAATTTACTCATGCATTAAATACAACAAATAAAACCTAGTGCACGTCAGTTCATGTTTCCTAAGACGTTCAAGCATGTTACCATTTGGAGATCTGCCAGTTTTCTTAAGCCTAACATCGAAATCATTCATCCAATACAACCATAAACAAGTAATCAACACATAATTAACATCTAGGTTTCATTAGATCTAAGCAAACACAAGATAGATCTAGCCTAGCATGATAGAATTAAGACAAGAACAAGATATAGACAACCAACACATAGACATATTGATTGAATTAGAAGAATACTTATCTCAATTACACATGAAAGGGTTCAAGGGCTGAAAATCCTTGAGAACCTGTAAAATTCATACTCAGTTCGGCCTTAGGGTTTCTCCAAAACTTCTCCCTTCTTATGAATGAAAATTAGAAAACTATATATAGGAAATTGAGGCTGACGGCGTCAAGACCAAATTGGTGACGCTGTCATCTCGCCGCCAAAAGAATTCTCGGACTGTCTTGATCTACTTCTGACGTCGTCACGTTATAACATTTTCCAGGCCGTCACGTATTTTACTCTTGACGCTCTTCCTTGTGACGCCTTCATTTCTGTACTGGACCGTCATGAAAATTACTCTTGACGCCGTCAGGATGTTGCTCTTGACGCCGTCAGGATGTTGCTCTTGACGCCGTCACCTACTGTTCCCAGCAAGAAAAATTAAGACTTTGGCGTTTTCTTCACTTTTATGCTCCAAAAACGTCCGAATTGCTTCCTTTTCCAGATTTCTCTCCCAAAGTACCTAAAATCACAAAAGGACCGATTGAGGGCAATATTTGATCAAATAAATTCAATTTCGGGCTTAAAAGACCCCCTAAAAGTGGTTCATTTTTCGCCTCATCATATACCCTTACACTTGAGATTTGCTTATCCTCAAGCAAATGCGCTTTTATTCTAGTCAAAATACAAGTTAGGGGTCATTTAACACTAATATAAATGTAATTACAACAAATAATCGTTCCACTAAAGACCAATAGACAAGCACGGAGGTCATACACAAGCACCTCACAAATAGTGTTTAGATACTCACATCTCTCGGGTGTAATAAAGTATAAATTACAATATGGAAACAGAAGATATCTCTCACTACCTGTCATAGCAAAATAGATTACCATAGGCTTGGGAAAGGATCAAACCTCCACCACATGGCGTAAGCACCTAGGATAAACTATCAAAGAGGTCTTTTAAAGGGTTGTAACGTTAGGCGTAGGGATATGAAATACAGGGTTTTGTTGGATAAAGGAAGTTTTTACTGGTGGCGAGTTAACAATCTTGGTTAATTACATGTACAATATGGCGTTGCTAAGCCAAGACTAGACTCGACTTAAGCTAATAAATGAAAAATAACAAAAAAAATAAAATGAACATAGAATAAAAAGGGATGGTAGTCCGTATGTTTTTTTCTTCTTTTTCTTTTTCTATTTTTTTTTTCTTTTCTTCTTCTTGTTTTTTCGATTTTTTTTTTTTTTTTCAATACACTCTTACCCTACCATCCAAAATAATACATCATAGGGAATGAAACTTCCCCTTACACTTGAATCTTTACATACTTTACAATAAACTAATCTAATGACTCGAATTAAGAAAATCAAAACACTTGGAGTACTTTTAAGATTAACGCACATATGGGGGTAATATATGATGTTCTTCCCCGTTACTCCATAAAATAAGTACTTTACCCATGAGTCACAATCGTCCCAAAACAATATGTACAAGGATATGACTCGACTTAGCAACCATGTAATCAATTAGATAGTTAACTTAGGGTTTAACAAATAACAATAATGCACTAAAAATGAGCGCATACACGGAAGGCTAAGGCGATTTGGGTGTACATTTAAGTGGGGTGTAACAAATTCTTCCTTTAAGTAAAATGCTTAAAGTTATAAACGAAAAGATAGGCTCGGAGGGGTGTACTAGGGGTTTCGTGTACTAAAAATGAATACAATGCTAAGGGTGTGGGAAAAATTAGTTGACTTAACTAGCCAAGTAATATGACTTAAATGGTCAAGTAATTATAATACGGGTTTAACACAAGGGTGATCCAAATGCCTCTTATCATGTAGTAAATCCTACTACACGAATGTAGTCTCACTAGCGGTCTCGGGATGCATCACTAACGCAAGTTCTAGAATCTAAATACAACCGGTACACTCATAAGCACTAATAGTGAAAATTTTTCTGAATATACGGTTATGTGCTAGTCATACAATCTCCTATCCATGAGACGCTTGCTATGGCTAAAGTTTCACTCCTAAAGGTTGTAAAAAATTTTAAATTTGGCGCTAAAATTGCACTAATAAGTATTTATCATAGTTTTATTACACATCTACCATTAAACAAAACAAACTTAAGCGAAAGTGCATATGTAAGGTATCATCATTTTACCCTCCCCTTACACTTAGGATGAACATTGTCCCCAATGTTCAAGTAAAGAATGTAAAAGTGAAAAAGTAAAAAGAATGAAATCAAATACTCCCCTGATTCGCTCGGTATGGATAATAAGGTGGCCAGGTTAAATCTTCCTCCAAGAAAATGAACAATCAAAGCTTCCCTTCCAGAATATAAATCATCTTTTTTTCATACATAACCTGTGAATCCTGAGAAAATAGACAAGACAACCTCGCATAAAATATGCGGCAACCTACATAAGTTACTAAATCCTAGAAAACAAAATAAGATATAATGCTTGTGGAATGAAGTTTGCAGATTTCCTGGAGATTATAAAACTTAATAATTCACAAAAACCGTAAGACTCCGTTAGAAAAACAAAACCGGTAAAATTTCCAGATTTTTACACGTGACGCCGTCAAGAGTAATCTCGTGACGCCGTCAGAAGTGACCTGCAGAAATTCTTATGTTAAGTTTCCGGAAAATTTCTGGAAAAACTTGGTCCTACTTCCTGGAAAATCCTGCAAAACTTCATTATAACTCAATACAAGCATTTGACTCTAACAAATACGAATATACATGTTCACTTAATATTGTGAAAAATCATGATCGGTTGTTTCTTAAAAACATATTTGGGGTTTCCCCTTACACTTATCTTTTGCAAAAATACTTTTAGGTGGAGTTAAGACTAGGCCAAAACAGCAAAGTAAAGTATTTCCAATATTTAATTTAGAAACATGATCTACCAACAATAAAAATAAAGCATGCATACGGAAACAAATAACAAACAAACAAACAAAATAAAATCACACAAAGCATGGGTTGCCTCCCAAGAAGCGCTTGTTTTTGTTCGAGTCACGAGCCTGACTCTACCCTTACTTAACGGAAATAGGGGAGGTTTTCCCTACACTTAGGATTAAGTGCGGGTGAAAATAGCGATACACACCCTTAGGGTGGAAATATGCCACGTGAGGGAAGAGTGGTGGATGAATCATATGCTCAAAGGGGTGTGCTCCTATCATCATAACCTTACCTAGTTCACTTTGGTCAATGGGTGAGTTGAAGTTTTCTCCTAAAAAGGGATCATCTTCTATCAACTTTGAGAGACTCCTAGTTGGAAATCCATCTTGACCTAATAAACCTGGTTTAAACCCATAATGTTTCTTATGATCAATCATGAATGGGTGATATAAGTATGTAAGGTCATGGTTCACTCCTATATTGGCTTCCATTCCACATGGTTTAGAGTCTACTACCTTCATCGTAAAACTACCCGTACTATATGGTTTAATGGGTGGATCGGGACCTATTTCAATTCCTAAATTCACATCTAAGGATGGAAGATTAGGTAACGGTTTTGGTTGAGGCTCCGGTTCATCAAAACTAGGAACTTCCCTAGAACTAAGAGTAAGGTTATCATTATAAGTATTCAAACCTATATCCTCTAGTTGTGTTTGGTTCAAAGGTTCTACCTCTATTGGGGTTCCTATAGTCTCCTCTGCTTCTTCCGGGTAAGTCACGGGCGGTGTGTGTACCTCAAATGATGGTAGGACTTGTGGGGTACTTGGTGAGCTTATGTTATTCACTTCATCATTCCTTGTGTCAAGATCACCTATATCCTCAACATGTGTTTTATCATAATCTAGCCCTAACATTTTCCCAAGTATCTCACGTGCTTCTCTAGGCATCTCAACTTCTATATCCGAATCATAAGGATCATCCTCAGTACTCTGACTGCTATATACAAATTGCCCAAAAGATTCATCATCATCGATCATAAAACCTAGGTCTTTTTTATCAATGTGATCATGTTCGGCTACATCCTCCATCACATCAAGGTTACCTATGGGTTCAGCTTGTATTGTGGTGAGATCAAACCACTCCGTATGTCCAGTTATCTCAACTATACACTTATCCCCAAATAATCTTCTTGCTTGTTCCCTTAAACTTGCTATCAATTGATTTGTAACAACGTTTGTTGGGTTGTCCATTTTTTTGGCAAGTATGGCACAATTCTCTATGGTTTCCCATGCTTCATCAGCACTTAATCCCCAAAGGTCCCCATCTGCGGTATGGTCAATGTCCATTTTGGTATAGTGGTCGACACGATGGTAAAATATTTCAATTTGGGACCACAGATCGAAATTATGATGAGGGACTTTTCGGAGTATATATTTAAAACGAGCCCAGGCATCATAGATAGGTTCATCTTCATGTTGTTTAAACATCAAGATGTCATAAGGAGTGGGTGAATTTTATGGTTGGTAGTATGGTGGATTCGCGTTCTCCATAATGGCTAACGGAATAGTCAATGGAAAAGTTTTTACAAACAAAGACACAAAGAAAAGATAGACTAAAGAAAACCTAGAAATAAAAATAAAATCTTACTAGAAAGGAATCTAGCAAGTAGACCTGATAGAAAGAGATTCTAACCTAGACAATAACTATTCCCCGGGCTGCGGCGCCAAAAACTTGATGCGTAGGGATTGCACCAGGCTTTACCTCTCGAGGGATCTCGAGAAGCTTACAACCCCCACCAGGCAATGTACCTGATCGTTGTAGTATAGTATAGTGACAAGTACCGGGGGATTGATCGTTCAGCTAGGAATAGTGTCGCTAGAATTAGAAAACCTAAATACTAGTTCTGAAGATGAGGGATGATTATTTTTGTATTTTTATATTTTCTAGAAAGCAAGTTAAAATCTCAGGTTTGAAGGATTTGGGCGGAATTAGTTGCTAGTCAACTAACCCAATACTAAAGATGCAATCAAAATAAAATACTAGAAATGAAAATAAACTAAATTAACTAAGGTTGTCAGCAATAGGTGGAGAAGTTGTGTTTACTTAGATTTCACTACTCCCTAGATATCTTTTACACGTTAATTATTGCGTGGATGACGGATTGTATTCCTTAATACCATTCATGGGGTGGCGCACTTAATTCCCCAATCCTATGAGTGCCTATTTCACTCCTATGTCGAGCCGGCTAAGAAGCTCCTAACATGGGATCATTAGAATTTACTTATCCATTAAATACAACCAATAAAACCTAGTGCACGTCAGTTCATGTTTCCTAAGACGTTCAAGCATGTTACCATTTGGAGATCTGCCAGTTTTCTTAAGCCTAACATCGAAATCATTCATCCAATACAACCATAAACAAGTAATCAACACATAATTAACATCTAGGTTTCATTAGATCTAAGCAAACACAAGATAGATCTAGCCTAGCATGATGGAATTAAGACAAGAACAAGATATAGACAACCAACACATAGACATATTGATTGAATTAGAAGAATACTTATCTCAATTACACATGAAAGGGTTCAAGGGCTGAAAACCCTTGAGAACCTGTAAAATTCGTACTAAGTTCGGCCTTAGGGTTTCTCCAAAACTTCTCTCCTCTTATGAATGAAAATTAGAAAACTATATATAGGAAATTGAGGCTGACGGCGTCAAGACCAAATTGGTGACGCCGTCATCTCGCCGCCAAAAGAATTCTCGGACTGTCTTGATCTACTTCTGACGTCGTCACGTTATAACATTTTCCAGTCCGTCACGTATTTTACTCTTGACGCTCTTCCTTGTGACGCCTTCATTTCTGTACTGGGCCGTCATGAAAATTACTCTTGACGCCGTCAGGATGTTGCTCTTGACGCCGTCACCTACTGTTCCCAGCAAGGAAAATTAAGACTTTGGCGTTTTCTTCACTTTTATGCTCCAAAAACGTTCGAATTGCTTCCTTTTCCAGATTTCTCTCCCAAAGTACCTAAAATCACAAAAGGAACGATTTAGGGCAATATTTGATCAAATAAATTCAATTCCAGGCTTAAATGACCCCCTAAAAGTGGTTCATTTTTCGCCTCATCAAAGACCCAATGTTTAAACCCCCCCCCCCCTTCCCCATGTGATGCAATAACCGAATCCCATTTGAACCAAGAAAGCTTTTTACCCCCACCACCCCTCCCCCCCCCCCCAAAAGAAATCTTTTCTAATTCTCTCAAGATTTTTTATGACACTCAAAGGCACACGGAACATCGAGAAGTAATACAATGGAAAGCTACCTAGAACCGATTTAACCAATGTTAGACGGCCCCCGAACGACATTGTTTTTGCTTTCCAATTAGCCAATCGTTTTTTGAATTTTTCCACCACGGTATTCCACGCGCTTACTCGCCTCATATTCTCCCCTATTGGCAGACCCAAGTACGTAAAAGGAAATTCTCCAACACCACAACCCATCCATGTAGCCATCTCCGTCAATTCCGTCATGTTGACCCCTATTCCATATAATTTACTTTTATCATAATTGACCCGTAGCCCGGAGACCTCTTCGAAACACTTTAGGATACACATAAGAGACTTAGCATTCTCTTTATTCAACTCACCAAAAAATATAGTATCGTCCGCGTATTGAAGATGAGACACCGTGATATTATTTTCCCCCACTTTAACACCTCTAAAAATACCATTTGAAGCCGCTTCATTCACAATCGCGTGAAGCCCTTCCGCCGCAAGGATAAAAAGGAACGGCGATAGCGGGTCGCCTTGCCTAACACCCCTCTCAAGCCCGAATTCCTCCGTAGGTGATCCGTTAACAAGAATCGATACAGATGAAGACCTAAGACATATTTCTACCCATTTACGCCATTTCTCACCAAACCCCATTCTTTCCATAATGTTAATCAAAAATCTCCAATTAATACTATCATACGCCTTCTCGAAATCAACTTTAAATATTAAACCCTTTTCCTTTTTTTTCTTCAGAAACTCCATTGTCTCATTTGCTATAAGTACTCCATCAAGAATATATCTTCCCTTTATAAATGCATTTTGCTCTTCACCCACCACAACCCCCACTACTCTTTTAACCCTCTCCGCCAACATTTTTGCTATGATTTTATAGTAACACCCTATGAGACTAATAGGACGGAAATCCCTGAGACCGATTGGATCTGTCACCTTAGGAATAATGGTGACAAAGGATGCGTTACACCCTTTTGAAATCTCCATTTTTTCCCAAAACCACGTGACCGCCGTAATTAAATCTTCTTTGATAATCTCCCAAAATTTCTGAATAAACTTGAAATTAAACCCATCGGGACCCGGAGCTTTATCCCCCCCCCCCCCCCCCCCCGCATCCAAGAATTGCTTCCCACACCTCTGATTCGTTAAAGATTTTTTCCAGTGATTTAGCCTCCTCAACAGAAATTTTCTCAAGTCTTTCACAACAGAAAATCGGCCTAGTCACTCCATTCTCAGAAAACAATGCTTTGTAGTGTCTAGCCATCTCCGCTTTAATAACCCTAGGCTCCTCGCACCATATTCCGTTTACCATGAGCCCTTGTAAGTTACATTTATTATTCCTCCTTTTCACAAACGAATGAAAGAATTTTGAGTTTTCATCCCCCTCTACGTCCCACCTAATTCTAGCCTTTTGTCTCATCATATTACTACACTCCCTTTCCTTTTCCTCCCACTGTTTTCTAGCCTCTATCCACTTATGTCTCTCAATGTCAGTTAATATTCTCTTTTCCGCTTCCAATTCCCACCTCAATGCTTCCTTCTTATATTCTTCGATTTTATCTCTATGCCTACCAAACCTTTCCTTACTCCATGTTTTAAGACTAGCTTTGACGTTTTTTAACTTATCACGGAATCTACAATCAGGACGTACACTCCTCACCTCTTTTTTCCAAGCCACTTCAACCACCTGTGTAAAATCTGATTCTTCCATCCAGATGTTGAAAACACGAAACGGTTTTGGTCCAAAATCCAATTCCATATCTTTTAACACGATCGGGCAATGATCAGAAAGCTTTCGATCCAATGCGACCACCGCAAGGTTACCCCATAAGTTACTAAAGTCATCATTCATCAAAAATCTATCCAGCTTACTAAACTTCAACCCGTCGTCACTAATCCTAGTAAATCTCCTACCCCCCCCCCCCCCATTGGGATTTCGACAAGCCTCATATCATTAATGAAGTCGTTGAAATCCTTAACCTCCTTATCATTTATTTGCGAGTTAAGTCTATCTTCATTACATCTAACCACGTTTAAGTCCCCAAAGATACACCAAGCTCCCGACCATTTATTCATCATACTCGAAATCCTATCCCATAAATTTGCCTTCTGTCTACTTACATGCGGCCTATAAGTGCAAACTAAAAACACCTCATCAACCTTACCTTTCCATGAACCTTTCACTGCAATAAATCTCTCATCTCCAATCGCCTCATTACATGAAAAAGCCCTCGTATCCCAAATGAGTAGAATTCCCCCCGAGTTCCCATTTGCAGGCAACTGAGCAAAACCATAGCCTTTCCCTCCCCACAAATCTTCTATCCAAAAATCATCCACAACCCCAATTTTAGTTTCTTATAACCCAATCACATCCGGCTGCTCAGTCCTAATAATATTTCTAATCCACCTTCTTTTCTCACTCTCCCCCGTACCCCTTACGTTTATGGACACAATCTTCATAAAATATCAAAATAAACGAAAATGACATACCGATGCAACCTACTGAGCCATCAAGCCCGTGGCCCCCTCTTCAATATCCCCCGTACCTACATGCTTCACATCTTTGATTCTTCCTCGGCCCGTACCCACGAGACCCCGATCAATTCACCGACCTCCTTAACGTGCTCTATACTAATGTTGCACTTACCACAATCTGATTCACTAACCGAATTATTCCCAAAGTGAAATATCCCGTTGCTTTCACTACTCACCTCGTAATATTCCTTATACGCATCCGAGACACCATTTTTATTTTCCCCTAATCCCTTCACCCCTGCCTCTCTCGCCACCATGAAGGCCTTAGTAATGCTTCTCCTTCCCACCTTCTTCTTATTGTTATTATTATCTAAATTACTCCCGTTCGACTTTCCTTGGTTAAAGCATTTATCATTCTCAACCCCATCGAATCCCATATCTTGATCAGCCTTCCTCTTCTTTTTCGACCTACCGCCTTCACTCCCAACCGAACTCGACGGCGATACTTCCCTTTTGTCCCTTCTCGGTGTCCACCATTCTTGTTCCTGTGCTTCAGTCGATATCCTATTTTCTAAGTTCACTTTTTCACTATTTTGTTTTCTGTTAGCATTTTGCTCCACACGTTTACCACTTTTTACTCCACCTATAAAATCACCAGACTTACTAATATGCCTACTAGATCCAGTCCCCATATTCGGCCCATCTCCTTGACCCACCCCCTGTTCTGAGCTAGGCCCATTTACCACATATGTACCCATGTCTACAATACTTGCAAGGCCCAAACCCGAATTTAAATTATCCCTGTATCCCATATTGCTTTCCACGTTATATCCCATCAGCCTACCTTTCTCCAGATTTTGTGTAAATTCAACAGTGACCCCTCCCCTTTTTGTATTATCCCTATAATTATTTGTATTGCACTCCCCATGCATATCTTTACTGATCCCAGCCGCCTCCTCATGCGTATCTTTTCTGTTCACAGCCGCCTCTCCATTGTTCTGCTCAAAAAATGCATCGTTAATCCCCCCCCCCCCACTTTTATTTCCCCAGAACATCTAGACCCCTCATCTTCCCCATGGTTCCGTCCACCGGAATTCATGTCCGGCAATCTTTCATCCCGACCATCTTCCTTTTCGGCTCCAACACCTCCATCCTCTTAATCTTCACTAGATTCCCCCTCCTCCCCATTCGAATCCCCCTCATCCTCTACGTCAGTATTCATCACATTGTTCCCCTTTTTATCCACTGCTTCGTCTCCCTCCTTAGATACATTTTCACTTGTAACCGACTCCTGAATATTCCACCAAGTAATATCTCTAACTTCCTCCACGACACTAATATTGTGTATTTTTCCTTTAACGTTGACACAAAGATCCTCCTTAATTAACCCTTTATTTATAGTATGAATTTGAACCCTTCCAAATGTCATATTTTGATTACCTTCGAGCCTGCAATTTTGTAAACCCATGATGGTTCCATGCACAGCCGCAATCTTCCTAAACATATCCCAACACGAGATAGGAACTCTGATACGTGCGAATCGCACCAGGCTTTACCTCTCAAGAGATCTTGAGAAGCTTACAACCCCCACCAGGCAGTGTACTTGATCGTTGTAGTATATTATAGTGACAAGTACCGGGGGATTGATCGTTCAGCTAGGAATAGTGTCGCTAGGATTAGAAAACCTAAATACTAGTTCTAAAGATGAAGGATGATTATTTTTGTATTTTTATATTTTTTTAGAAAGCAAGTAAAAATCTCGGGTTTGAAGGATTTGGGCGGAATTAGTTGCTAGTCAACTAACCCAATACTAAAGATGCAATCAAAATAAAATACTAGAAATGAAAATAAACTAAATTAAACTAAGGTTGTGAGCAATAAGTGGAGAAGTTGTGTTTACTTAGATTTCACTACTCCCTAGATATCTTTTACACGTTAATTACTTGTTATAGTTGCGTGGATGACGGATTGTATTCCTTAATACCATTCATGGGGTGGCGCACTTAATTCCCCAATCCTATGAGTGCCTACTTCACTCCTATGTCGAGCCGGCTAAGAAGCTCCTAACATGGGATCATTAGAATTTACTCATGCATTAAATACAACCAATAAAACCTAGTGCATGTCAGTTCATGTTTCCTAAGACGTTCAAGCATGTTAGCATATGGAGATCTGCCAGTTTTCTTAAGCCTAACATCGAAATCATTCATCCAATACAACCATAAACAAGTAATCAACACATAATTAACATCTAGGTTTCATTAGATCCAAGCAAACACAAGATAGATCTAGCCTAGCATGATAGAATTAAGATAAGAACAAGATATAGACAACCAACACATAGACATATTGATTGAATTAAAAGAACACTTATCTCAATTACACATGAAAGGGTTCAAGGGCTGAGAACCCTTGAAAAACCTGTAAAATTCGTACTAAGTTCGGCCTTAGGGTTTCTCCAAAACTTCTCTCTTTTATGAATGAAAATTAGAAAACTATATATAGGAAATTGAGGCTGACGGCGTCAAGACCAAATTTGTGACGCCGTCATCTCGCCGCCAAAATACTTCTCGGACTGCCTTGATCTACTTTTGACGCCGTCACATTATAATGTTTTCCAGGCCGTCACGCATTTTACTCTTGACGCTCTACTTCGTGACGCCTTCAATTCTGTACTGGGTCGTCATGGAAATTACTCTTGACGCCGTCAGAATTTCCTTCTTGACACCGTCACCTACTGTTCCCAGCAAGGAAAATTAAGACTTTGGCGTTTTCTTCACTTTTATGCTCCAAAAACGTCCGAATTGCTTCCTTTTCCAGATTTCTCTCCCAAAGTACCTAAAATCACAAAAGGAACGATTTAGGGCAATATTTGATCAAATAAATTCAATTACGGGCTTAAATGACCCCCTAAAAGTGGTTCATTTTTCGCCTCATCATATACCCTTACACTTGAGATTTGCTTGTCCTCAAGCAAATGCGCTTTTATTCTAGTCAAAATACAAGTTAGGGGTCATTTGACACTAATATAAAAGTAATTACAACAAATAATCGTTCCACTAAAGACCAATAGACAAGCACGGAGGTCATACACAAGCACCTCACAAATAGTGTTTAGATACTCACATCTCTCGGGTGTAATAAAGTATAAATTACAATATGGAAACAGAAGATATCTCTCACTACCTGTCATAGCAAAATAGATTACCATAGGCTTGGGAAAGGATCAAACCTCCACCACATGGCGTAAGCACCTAGGATAAACTATCAAAGAGGTCTTTTTAAAGGGTTGTAATGTTAGGTGTAGGGATATGAAATACACGGTTTTGTTGGATAAAGGAAGTTTTACTGGTGGCGAGTTAACAATCTTGGTTAATTACATGTACAATATGGCGTTGCTAAGCCAAGACTAGACTTGACTTAAGCTAATAAATCAAAAATAACAAAAACATAAAATGAACATAGAATAAAAAGGGATGGTAGTCCGTATGTTTTTTTCTCTTTTCTTTTTCTATTTTTTTTTCTTTTCTTTTTCATGATTTTTCGATTTTTTTTTTTTTTTTTATTATTACATACACTCTTACCCTACCATCCAAAATAATACATCATAGGGAATGAACATTTCCCTTACACTTGAATTTTTACATACTTTACAATAAACTAATCTAATGACTCGAATTAAGATAATCAAAACACTTGGAGCACTTTTAAATAAGTACTTACCCATGAGTCCCAATCGTCCCAAGACAATATGTACAAGGATATGACTCGACTTAGCAACAATGTAATCAATTAGATAGTTAACTTAGGGTTTAACAAATAACAATAATGCACTAAAAATGAGCGCATACACGGAAGGCTAAGGCGATTTGGTTGTACATTTAAGTGGGGTGTAACAAATTCTTACTTTAAGTAAAATGCTTAAAGTTAGAAACGAAAAGATAGGCTCGGAGGGGTGTACTAGGGGTTTCGTGTACTGAAAATGAGTACAACGCTAAGGGTGTGGGAAAAATTAGTTGACTTAACTAGCCAAATAATATGACTTAAATGGTCAAGTAATTATAATACGGGTTTAACACAAGGGTGATCCTAATGCCTCTTATCATGTAGTAAATCCTACTACACGAATGTATTCTCACTAGCGGTCTTGGGATGCATCACTAACGCAAGTTCTAGAATCTAAATACTACCGGTACACTCATAAGCACTAATAGTAAATGCTTTTCCTATCAAATCTAAAGGCGAACCTCACATATTTGGGTGGAAAATTTTTCTGAATATACGGTTATGTGCTAGTCATACAATCTCCTATCCATGAGACGCTTGCTATGGCTAAAGTTTCACTCCTAAATGTTGTAAAAAAATTTAAATTTGGCGCTAGAATTGCACTAACAAGTATTTCTCATAGTTTTATTACACATCTACTATCAAACAAAATAAACTCAAGCGAAAGTGTATATGTAAGGTATCATCATTTTACCCTCCCCTTACACTTAGGATGAACATTGTCCCCAATGTTCAAGTAAAGAATGTAAAAGTGAAAAAGTAAAAAGAATGAAATCAAATACTCCCCTGATTCGCTCGGTATGGATAATAAGGTGGCCAGGTTAAATCTTCCTCCAAGAAAATGAACAACCAAAGCTTCCCTTCCAGAATATAAATCATCTTCTTGTCATACATAACCTGTGAATCCTGAGAAAACAAACAAGGCAACCTCGCATAAAATCGGCGGCAACCTATATAAGTTACTAAATCCTAGAAAACAAAATAAGATATAATGCTTGTGGAATGAAGTTTGCAGATTTCCTAGAGATTATAAAACTTAATAATTCACAAAAACCATAAGACTCCGTTAGAAAAACAAAACCGGTAAAATTTCCAGATTTTTACACGTGACGCCGTCAAGAGTTAACTCGTGACGCCGTCAGAAGTGACCTGCATAAATTCTTATGTTAAGTTTCCGGAAAATTTCTGGAAAAACTTGGTCCTACTTCCTGGAAAATCCTGCAAAACTTAATTATGACTCAATACAAGTATTTGACTCTAACAAGTACGAATATACATGTTCATTTAATATTGTGGAGAATCATGATCGGTTTGTTTCTTAAAAACATATTTGGGGTTTCCCCTTACACTTATCTTTTGCAAAAATACTTTTAGGTGGAGTTAGGACTAGGCCAAAACAACAAAGTAAAGTATTTCCACTTTTTAGTTAGAAACATGATCTGCCAAAAATAAAAATAAAGCATGCATACGGAAGCAAATAACAAACAAACTAACTAACAAAATAAAATCACACAAAACATGGGTTGCCTCCCAAGAAGCGCTTGTTTTTGTTTGAGTCATGAGCCTGACTCTACCCTTATTTAACGGAAATAGGGGAGGTTTTCCCTACACTTAGGATTAAGTGCGGGTGAAAGTAGCGATACACACCCTTAGGGTAGAAATATGCTTCGTGAGGAAAGAGTGGTGGATGAATTATATGCTCAAAGGGGTGTGCTCCTATCATCATAACCTTACCTAATTCAATCGGGTTAGTGGGTGGATTAAGATTTTCTCTTAGAAATGGATCATTTTCAATCAACTTCAAGAGACTCCTAGTTGGGAATCCATCTTGACCTAATAAACCCGGTTTAAACCCATAATGTTTCTTGTGATCAATCATAAATGGGTGATGTAAGCATGTAAGGTCATTTTCCACTCCTATATTGGCCTCCTCTCTAAAAGGCTTAGAGTCCACTACCTTTGTCCTAAGACTACCCGGACTATATGGTTTGATGGGTGGATCGGAACCTAATTCAATTCCTAAATTTTCATCCAAGGATGGAAGATTAGGTAACGGTTTTGGTTGAGGCTCTGGTTCATCAAAACTAGGAACTTCCCTAGAACTAAGAGTAAGGTTATCATTATGAGTATTCAAACCTATATCCTCTAGTTGTGTTTGGTTCAAAGGTTCTACCTCAATTGGGATTCCTAAAGTCTTTTCTACTTCATCCGAATAAGTCACGGGTGGTGTGTATGCCTCAAATGATGGTAGGACTTGTGGGGTATTTGGTGAGCTTAGATTTTCTACTTTATCATCCATCTTATCAAGATCACCTATATCCTCAACATGTGTTTCATTATAATCCAACCCTAACATTTTCCCAAGTATCTCACGTACTTCTTTAGGCATCTCAACTTCTATGTCCGAATCATATGGATCATCCTCAATATTCTGACTGCTATATACATATTGCCCAAAAGATTCATCATATGTTTCTTGAGATTCATCATCATCAATCATAGGACCTAGGTCTTTTTGATCAATGTGATCATGTTTGGCTAAATCCTCCATCACATCAAGGTCACCTATGTGTTCAGCTTGTACTATGGCTTTACATGACAACCACTTAGGTATCTCAACACTAATATATTCATCCCCAAACAAACTTGTTTCATGATCCTGGAAATTTATATTCAATTGACTTGTACTAACGTTTGTTGGGTTGTCTACCCTATAATAATATTGGGCACAATCTTCTATGGCATCCCATGCTTCTTCAGCACTTAATTCCCTAAAGCCCCCATTGGCAAAATCCTCAATGCGCATTTGGTCATATTGGCCAACACGATACTAAAAGGTTCGGGTTAGGGATGCTAAAGCGAAACTATGATGAGGGAATTTTCGGAGTAAATTTCTAAAACGAGTCCATGCATCATATATGGGTTCATCTCGATATTGTTTGAAATTCGAGAGGTCAATAGGGTAGAATGGCCTTTGTGGTTGGTGGTATGGTGGATTCGCGTACTCCATAATGGTGAACGGAAGAGTCAATGGAAATTACGAACAAACACACACAAAAAAAAGATAGACTAAAAAATAATAATAATAATAATAATAATAAAAATAAAAAATCTTACTAGAAAGGAATCTAGCAAGTAGACCTAATAAAAAGAGATTCTAACCTAGACAATAACTATTCCCCAGGTTGCGGTGCCAAAAACTTGATACGTGCGAATCGCACCAGGCTTTACCTCTCAAGAGATCTTGAGAAGCTTACAACCCCCACCAGGCAGTGTACTTGATCGTTGTAGTATAGTATAGTGACAAGTACCGGGGGATTGATCGTTCAGCTAGGAATAGTGTCGCTAGGATTAGAAAACTTAAATACTAGTTCTAAAGATGAAGGATGATTATTTTTGTATTTTTATATTTTTTTAGAAAGCAAGTAAAAATCTCGGGTTTGAAGGATTTGGGCGGAATTAGTTGCTAGTCAACTAACCCAATACTAAAGATGCAATCAAAATAAAATACTAGAAATGAAAATAAACTAAATTAAACTAAGGTTGTGAGCAATAAGTAGAGAAGTTGTGTTTACTTAGATTTCACTACTCCCTAGATATCTTTTACACGTTAATTACTTGTTATAGTTGCGTGGATGACGGATTGTATTCCTTAATACCATTCATGGGGTGGCGCACTTAATTCCCCAATCCTATGAGTGCCTACTTCACTCCTATGTCGAGCCGGCTAAGAAGCTCCTAACATGGGATCATTAGAATTTACTCATGCATTAAATACAACCAATAAAACCTAGTGCACGTCAGTTCATGTTTCCTAAGACGTTCAAGCATGTTAGCATATGGAGATCTGCCAGTTTTCTTAAGCCTAACATCGAAATCATTCATCCAATACAACCATAAACAAGTAATCAACACATAATTAACATCTAGGTTTCATTAGATCCAAGCAAACACAAGATAGATCTAGCCTAGCATGATAGAATTTAGATAAGAACAAGATATAGACAACCAACACATAGACATATTGATTGAATTAAAAGAACACTTATCTCAATTACACATGAAAGGGTTCAAGGGCTGAGAACCCTTGAAAAACCTGTAAAATTCGTACTAAGTTTGGCCTTAGGGTTTCTCCAAAACTTCTCTCTTTTATGAATGAAAATTAGAAAACTATATATAGGAAATTGAGGCTGACGGCGTCAAGACCAAATTTGTGACGCCGTCATCTCGCCGCCAAAATACTTCTCTGACTGCCTTGATCTACTTTTGACGCCGTCACGTTATAATGTTTTCCAGGCCGTCACGCATTTTACTCTTGACGCTCTACTTCGTGACGCCTTCAATTCTGTACTGGGTCGTCATGGAAATTACTCTTGACGCCGTCAGAATTTCCTTCTTGACGCCGTCACCTACTGTTCCCAGCAAGGAAAATTAAGACTTTGGCGTTTTCTTCACTTTTATGCTCCAAAAACGTCCGAATTGCTTCCTTTTCCAGATTTCTCTCCCAAAGTACCTAAAATCACAAAAGGAATGATTTAGGGCAATATTTGATCAAATAAATTCAATTCCGGGCTTAAATGACCCCCTAAAAGTGGTTCATTTTTCGCCTCATCAAACTCCGATAACGTTAATCCAAGTAATCCTTCCTGATGTCCTATTAAGGCTATCACCCCTCCTCATCTTATGCAACCATCTTCTAAGACCATGTTCCCTATCGTTTAAAACATTAGTCGCTGTGTCTTCATTCTCCATCACTACTAATACTTCGAGGCCACCTAATAGTTTTATTTCGATCCTACTTAGACCTTGTTCCTCACACAATGTAGGGAGTTTGGTAAGAAAGCACATAGCTTTCACCTCTCCCACCAAGCTTCTACACAACACCTCGTTATTAACCTCACTATCTTCAATCTCAATGCATCTTTCATTCCTTTGAGTTTCCTTACCTTTAGTGAACTGCCCAACACCATTCGTCTCCAGGCCACCGTTACCATTATTCTTTCCCGTTTCTTTTGCATACTTGCCTATATTGGTTCCTCCACCTCTTGTGTTTCTGCCATATACCACATCAACAAACCTACGATCATCGCGACTGCCATTATTGACATTATTGACTTTAGTATATCGGTAACAAAGTAATACCAACAATTGACTTTAGTCGACTGGTAACAAAGCAGTACCAACGATCGACTTTAGTCGATTGGTATTACCAAAACAATACCAACAATCGACTTTAGTCGACCGGTAATAAAGTAGTACCAACGATCGACTTTAATCGACTGGTAAGAAAAAGTAAACAATTACAAATTCAAATAATAAAACCACTGTAACCTTTTTTTATTAGTTGTTTTTTTTTTATTACTTTTTTTTAACGAAACAATTACTTCATTTGCTTGGCGGTTGAAATTTGCCTATATGCAGTTGAAATTTGCTTGGCAGTTGGCCTAAGTGTATTCATTTATTTGTATTCTGTTTTGAGTATAGCTTGTTATAGCTAGTAAGAAGTATAGGCATATCTATACTTTATGCTACTATTGCATTATTTGTTTGTGAGTAATCACCTTAAAAAAATAAAAAAAAAAAAAATAAATAAAAAAAATAAAAAAAAACTTCATTGACAGGCGAACAAACGAAACCACAATATTGAAATTAAAAGCTACCAACCATTGACTTCTCCTCATCAACATCCATCTCCACATTCTTCAATTAAAAGCATCCATCCAAAAGTCAATTAAATAACCAATATGATAACTGTATTATATTTCCAATTAGAGCTGGCAATTTCGACACGAAACACGAAAACACGACACGACACGACACGAAGTTAACAGGTTTCGTGTTTGGCTTATCGTGTTTTGTGTCGTGTTCGTGTTTGTGTAAGATGACACGATAAGATAACGTGTCGTGTTCGTGTCAAGACCTCGTGTAACCTGTTAAGACACGATAAGACCTGTTAAGACCTGTTAAAACCTGTTAAGATTTCGTGTTTTAGCGTGTCAAGACCTGTTAAGACCTCTTATCGTGTCTTATCGTGTCGTGTTCGTGTGACCTGTTAATTTTCGTGTTCGTGTTTTAAGATCTGACACGATTAGCTTATCGTGTCGTGTTCGTGTCAGGGCTTAACAGATCCGTGTCTTGTCGTGTCGTGTCGTGTCGGACCTGTTATGCCAGCTCTATTTCCAATCACGCATACCATATGTGTATGTTTGCGAGTAATATAAGTGTCCACGATAAAGCGTGAGATCCAATCAATCAAATACTTTCAAATACGCGATTTACTTTTTATTTTTAGTTTTATCTTCGACAAAGCTCTTGATATCATGTTAGATAATGAAACCCGTAGGTATAATTTAATTATTGACTATTATTTATAATAGTGAAAACCTAAATACCCTAAACCCGATCTAATACTACTTTATACGGCACGAACAAGGTTTTACGAATTTGCATATATCTAGATATGTATGCCTGAAGGATAAACATGTAAAAGTTGTATGTTTAATGCAATGTAGAATGTAGCCATTATTCTTGGACTAGCACTAGAACAAGTATGTAACCTGTATACATTTTCAAACGTTTCAAATTTTACGTATAACTTAATTGTTAGATATTAGTGATGATAGTTAGATAGTCTAGGGGTCTTTGTGAAACTTTAGTCCTTGTTTTTAGTCAAACTAGGAGATGCTAAGTCGGTTCCCATGCTATATATATATGGCATGGACAACTTGTTTAGTCTAAGTATTCTAGAGTCGATTCTAGGTTTTCTCTTTTGTGTTAGCAGCAGGTTTCAACTCCTTTTAGAGTTGGTTTTATTCCCCCCTCATCTCTATAATAAGGAGGTGAGGGGGGAGGGGTCGGTGTACTACATTCTTTTCGTTACAAACGTTTAATACAATGTTATCGTTTGGGTCTTGTGCGATTTTACTTTTTCATCGACACATATAAATCTGTGAGCTTGTCGCCTTCACATTATCGAGTTATCCGCTCTAGATTTTCAGGTTTGTTGTAGGTCATTACAACAATTGGTATCATGAGCTTGGTCGAGGGCTTCTGGAATCTAGGATCGATTTGTTGAAGGCTCTTTTGTTCGATGTTCATCGTAGAAGAAAACGGTTCGGTTTTCGGGTTTCTTGATGATCGACAAAAGAAAGAAATTTTCTTGGTGATTGTTTTCTAATAGGAGCAGAGGGTAGATTTCTGCTTGGGCTACCAGTTAGGATCAACGAAGACAAGAACGTGCAACAGGTTGGAGTCGACTTAAAAGGGTTCTTTGAAGTTCGTTTTGTCGAGGTTATTGCGACAAATAATACTTCGAAGGTTCTTAAGTTTTCGAGTTGTCGAGGTTACCGACACGGGTTAAGGAAAGCTTAAGGGTTCTTGATTTTCGGTTTAGAATATCGACAGGTTGCTGGTGTGTTTGGGTTTGTCGGGTTTTTCGACAAAGAACATAATCAGGTTCTTGTTTTTCAGTTTGAAAATTCAGGTTCGAGCAGCAAGGTTTCGATCAAGGGTTTTCTTGTATTGAAGTCGACACAAGGTTCTTGAGGTTTCTGGATTCGGTGAAGCTTCAAAGGTGTCGTAATTGCTGGATTTTGCAATCGACAGGAAGGTTTACTTTGAGGGTTTCGTTTGTCGAGGTTTTGCGGCAAGGTGTAGAAACATTCAAGAGTTCTTGAGTTTTTTGGGTTAAACAAGATTCAAGTTTTTGTCGAGGTTTGCAGTCGGTTCGATTTAGAGGTTTATCTAAATTGAAATTCGTCAGAGGTCGACTTTCATTGACGTGTATTTCCTAATTGTTGAAGGTGAAGATATATATCAACAATTGTTAAAAAGAAAGATACTTACGTCAAGAATAGTTGTGAGTTTTCATGCAAATTAAATATTGACAAAAAGGTTAATTACTTCAAAGGTTTTTCTTGTTTTCTTTTCTCAAAGGCTGTCGAAGCTTGGTTGGTAAATCCAAGGGTTTAAAATAAAATAAAAAAAATTATTACTTTGAAGGGTCTTTGCATAAGGTACTTTGTTTAATTCGGTGTTGTGAGATATCACAAGGTTATCAGAATATACAAAGGGTTTGGAGAAAAGAAAGTTCAAGACTTGTCGAGGTTGCAAGGTTTCTTAGGTTACAAGAAATCTGTTTTGCAAAAATAAAGTACGACAAAGATTACTTCAAAAATCGTTTGGTACTTTCTTGATTCAAGGGTTGTCGATTTGTTGGATGGTCTGTTCCAAGGTTCAATCGATAATTGAGTAAGAAAAGGGTATTTTTGAAGGGTTTCTTGTTTTGATCGATTTCTAAGAAGGTTTATTCTCAGGGTTATATCGATAAAGCAAGAGTTTTTCACACACTAGTTACTTTGCTAGATTGTGGGTTTGTGTAAGAAAATTCAAAAAAGGGATCTTGTGTTTGAGTGATCGGGTCCTACGGGAGATCACCAAGGAGACGACTGCAGCGGGGATTTGGAAAAGGTTAGAGACTTTATACATGACAAAGTCTTTAGCTAATCGTTTGTACTTGAAAAAGATGTTATATACTTTTCATATGCATCCGGGTAAGAGTTAGTCTGAACATATTGATGAGTTTCACAAGCTGGTAGGTGACTTAGCGGCTATAGATACTGCTATATCGGATGAGGATCAGGCATTACTCACATCTTTACCAACGTCTTACGATAATTTCGTGGAAACTTTGCTATATGGTCGGATACTTTGAAGCTAGAAGACGTGGTCGCGACACTTCATTCTAGGGAACTTTAAAGGATGACGGAAGCAAAGGTTGAGGGTGGTGAAGGGTTGTTTGTGAGGGGCAAATCTGATCAAAGTGATATGCAGCAGGGTAAAGGTAGTTCGTGGTCAAAGTCACAGGGAAGAAGCAGCAGACTCAAGTGTTATATATGTCAGTCTGAGGAGCATTTGAAGAGGGATTGTCACAGGTATAATCACAAGAAATCTCAAGGTTTTGTCAGGAATGAAGATCAGGTATTCAGTTCTGGAGCTGATGGGTATGACAGTGTTGAACAACTGTTGGACTGGATCATAACATATGACAAACAGGAGAGATTACTTGTTTGATTTTAAGGAGTATGACGGTGGTAATATACTGCTGGTGATGGCAGGGAATGCCGTGTACGTGGGACGGGTAAGGTTCAAGTACAAATGAGGGATGGGTCAAGTTTCGTTTTGGATAACGTCAGGTATGTTCTGGAATTAAGGCGAAACTTGATATCGTTGGGTACTCTTGAAAAAGAGGGTTTTACCGTAAAGATGCAGTCGGGCAAGATCAAGGTTATAAAGGGTTCACTGGTGGTTTTATCAGGAACAAGGAAGGCTAATTGCGTATATACCCTGGACGGTCAGGCAGTGACCGGGAAGACATTGAAGGGTAGGAAGCAGTTAGGAAAATCTCAGACTGGGAAGAAGATCAAAACAGGTACTATTCTTGATTCTTGTAATCAGAGGTCTACACAACAATGTATGAAGAGTGGGGTCGCCAAACATTTGGGTGTTGCAAGGATACAGCAGCAGAATGGGTTGGTTAAAAAGACGAATGTGACACTCTTGGATTAGGTACGTTGTTTTCTGATACAGTCTGGTTTGTCCAAGGTTTTTTGGGCAGAGGATACAACCGGGTTCACATATCTAGTGAATAGGTCACCATCATCAGCGATTAGATTCAAGACGCCTATAGATATGTTAGGGTTTTTCGGTTGGCTTGCTAGTAATAAGCAAGGGATGCTTGAACCTGTTAAGGTCAAGTGCATATTCCTGGGATATCGTGAAGGTATGATGGATTATCAGCTTTGGAGGTTAGATGACGTTACATCAAAGGGAGTGCTTTACAGGAATATGGGTTTCAATGAGAGTGAGGAATACAAGAAAACTTTCATTGGTTCTGGTGTAGGTACGGGTTCAGTGCAGGTGTTGCAGGGAGTTGAGTTTGAGGTGGAACCGCTTGGGGATCATACATTTAAGGTGGAACCTCAGGGGAATGTCGGTCAAGTAGCTGGTTCACAGGAAGTACAAACTCAGGATTTAATAGACTATCATTCAGCACGTGATAGGGAGCAACACTCAGCACGGGAACTATACAAGTATAGAGAAAACAGTAATGAGGCTGCTTTTGCAGTTGCTGTAGTGTAAAAGATATACGCACATGAGTCATTGACTTTCAATAATACAGTTGCTTGTGAGGTGATTTCCAAGTGGAAGACTGGATTGAAAGAATGATACTCGGTCAGATGTGTATGTGCTCAGCAACGGTTGCAGGAAAAGCAGTGACGACAGCCATAGCTATTACTGGAAGTATACACCAGGTATGTTCATACATCTATTTCTCTATATAGATGGTATGGTTTTTTCTTGCGAATGCAAGGCTGAGATCTGGGTTACCAAGGGATTGCTGGATAAAGCAAAAGGAAATATACTTGGTATGGAGATCTTCAGGGATCAGAGTGGTAATACTCTGAGGAGGTCACAGTCCAGGGTTCACAACGGGAAGTTGGTACTGACTTTGTTGGAGGGACACTCCATACTGTCGTTGGAGGGTAGTCTATCAGGGGACTGTGATGTGAAAAAGAATGGTAAGTTGTCATGTACATATGTGGTTGGAAGCCGGGAGTATCAGATGGTCTGCACGAGACCTGACATAGCATCTGTAGATGTGGGTATGTTGGATAGGTTCGATCGTGGATTACAGACATACGTACAGGTTTTTGTGGATTTTGACTACGCCATGGGTAGATCAATCACAAGGTACGGGTTTATGATACAAGGATGTGCAGGAAGCTCAGAAGTTATTATGCTGCACATGACGGCTTTGTTAACAACTGAAGCGGTGTATATGACACTTACGGAGGCTGCAAGGAGGCTATTTGACTAAAGGGACTCACTAGAGAGTCAGGATTCGAGCTAAAGATAGTAGCGGGTATTGCTACAGGTGCCTTGTCAAAGGTAGTTCCCTAGTCCGAGGTTCCAGCACATGAAGTTGCTGCTTATCGGAGAAGACTGACTATCACCACTAAGGTGGAAATTGTTAGATATTAGTGATGATAGTTAGATAGTCTAGGGGTCTTTGTGAAACTTTAGTCCTTGTTTTTAGTCAAACTAGGAGATGCTAGGTCGGTTCCCATGCTATATATATATGGCATGGACAACTTGTTTAGTCTAAGTATTCAAGAGTCGATTCTAGGTTTTCTCTTTTGTGTTAGCAGCAGGTTTCAACTCCTTTTAGAGTTGGTTTTCTTCCCCCCTCATCTCTATAATAAGGAGGTGAGGGGGGAGGGGTCGGTGTACTACATTCTTTTCGTTACAAACGTTTAATACAACGTTATCGTTTGGGTCTTGTGCGATTTTACTTTTTCATCGACACATATAAATCTGTGAGCTTGTCGCCTTCACATTATCGAGTTATCCGCTCTAGATTTTCAGGTTTGTTGTAGGTCATTACAACATTAATCATCCGTACTTTTAAACGTGTACAAAATTGTTACATTTAAATTTGAAGCACGTTAAAATATAATTGTATAGATGTACTGTATTTACTTAATTCGAAGCGTTCACAAACTAAATTTTATTTGACTAATAAATCTCACCAACCATTGGCGATTTGGCTTCATGGAGGGGATAAACATTGCCTCGATCTTGAGTTGGACATGGATGGTGGCTCAAATCACAATGCATGTTCAATTCAGATTTCATATTAAAGTAAGGTTTTATTTACCTGTTAAGCAGCTAAATAGCAACGGAGATTCCATACAAATTAAAGGAGAAGACACAATGGCAAAAAGTGGTCCGCCCAATTCATGGATACAGGCCGGATTGTTGCCATGACTAATTTACGTACAGATCAAGAAATAACAAGTAACATGCAACTATGCAAGCATGCAACATTCTTGTTTGTAAGAAATACTTGTAAATTTACGTTACTTGTAATTGGTTTCAAGAAAAATCACTCACAAGTGACTAACTATGGCGATTAGCCTTTCAAGGCTTGAAAACACGACTAGAATGTGCCTCAGTGTGGTTCATGATTTTTTTCTGGGCATGTGTGTACACTACCCAATCCCCCGGACTGCCAGTAGTCATCAGAACAACCCTTCCTATCACAGGGATGTGACATGATCCAAATGCCACCTTTCCCCACCCAAACTCTAACTCATCCATGATCTCGAATCAATGTCTCGTTGACATCTCTCCATTAGCAAAGCTCATTTTTTAATAATCCAAAACTACATACCCCTTTGAAAATGGAAAGAGACAAATGCAAGATAGGTTCGATATGAGTGACTTGGGAAAGTTGAGCTATTATCTTGGCATTGAAGTAAAGCAAGAGGATTCGAGTATCTCAATAAGTCAAGAAGGCTATGCAAAGAAGATCTTAAAAGATGCTGGAATGCATGAAGCGAATCCTACTCAATGTCCATTAGAACCTGGAATGAAGTTAAGCATGGACAAGGAAGGAAAACCAGTTGATGCAACTCTGTATAGACGACGAGTTGGTTGTCCAAGGTACATATTATATCTAGGTAAATCACCTATCACTTGGTGCTCACAAAAGCAAAACACGGTGGCTCTATCGTCTTGTGAAGCTGAGTTCATGGCTGCAACTTCAGCCGCGTGTCAAGGGATATGGTTACGTGGGTTGTTGAGTGAAATAACCGGAATGGAAGAAAAAGTGGTGGTCTTATTTGTTGACAACAAAACGGCTATTGCACTTATGAAAAATCCAGTCTTTCACGGGAGAAGCAAGCATATAAACACACGTTATCATTTTATCCGAGAGTGTGTTGAAAGAGGCCGAGTACAAGTTGAGTTTGTAAGAGGTGATTTGCAGCGTGCAGATATTCTGACGAAAGCTCTCGCAAGGATTAAGTTCAAGGAAATGCAAGAGTTACTCGGAGTTAAAGACCTTCTTATCTCGAGTCAGAAATTAGGGGGGTGATTGTTGGTCTAATATTCTGTCTCGAGCATATGAGCAGATGAAGGTCCGAGCATATGGACAGTTGAAGAGTCATCCGAGCATATGGATAGCTGAACCGAACC
Organism: Artemisia argyi; assembly: GCA_030686995.1. Taxonomy (NCBI): domain Eukaryota; kingdom Viridiplantae; phylum Streptophyta; class Magnoliopsida; order Asterales; family Asteraceae; genus Artemisia; species Artemisia argyi. The sequence continues at coordinate 41,165,033 of CM060683.1, read as the reverse complement.
AAGCATGGGTCGGTTACTGTAGCACGTTACTGTAGCACAGTTTTATTCTAATTAGGTTTCCTTATTATTAGCTTTTAAGATAAGGACTTTCTAGTTATATTAGATTCCTAGTAGGATTAGGAAAGCTAGTTTCTATTCCTATATAAGCAAACCAAACGAGCCAGGTTTGGGTGTGCCATCGAATATCAGTTTTATAAGCATATACTTTCTGATTAATAGAGAGCGAATTCTATTATAACGTTGGTGCAAGTTTCTGTTTTTCCAGTATTATTTGTTCTTGTCTTGTGAAGTTCGATCAGCTGTGGACTTGAAATATATTGTTGGGATACATTAAGAAATTTTGAGTTTCGTACCATATAAAAGTAATTTTAGAGAACACCCAACAAGATGAACATTGCTTTAATATCAATATTTTTGGGTATTTGAAAAATTAAAAAAGGAAATAGAGGAGGTATAAATGAATTGATAATGTAGATCAATGTATTATTTAGATATCTTAGCCCGTAAAGAGAGCCTATAAATAAAGATACTCAGAACACAAGAACGAAAGAAAGTAAAACATTCGAATAGAACTTCAAGAGACCTATAGCAATTACTCATGGAAACAAGGATCCCCAATAGTTATACGAGCTCTCAGTTATCGATCACTAATATCATAGTAAAAGTAAAAACATCAAAGTAGAATGAACTAATGATTTTAACAGCAAGGACATCAGATACTCTGAATTTAACTAAAACATGAATTGAACAGCATACTCGTGAAGAAATATAGATATCTTGTGTCAGATCTGGAGGTACTCAGTATTCATGGGCATGAACATGTGATTAGCATGTTTCTCCATGTAATTTATGATTTTCATCGGCATATGCATATAAATAACCCAATCATCGTTTTTTGTTGGACTAGGCAATGTCATAACATAACAATCCTTCCTTGAAGACGGGACATGACATGATCCAAATGCAACCTTACCCCACCCGAAATCCATCTTGTCCATGATCTGGAATCTTTGTCCTGATGATATCATCACCGACATATCTCTGGAGGCAAACGCCCTTGCTACGAGTGGCTGTGATCGTCGTTCTTCAACCCAGTCAATCAGGTCTACGAAATGTTCTTTCGTAGTGGCTATCTGCAAGAACTCGTGAACCTCTGTAGCTATTTCGCTCAATGACATCCCCTTCAATTCCTAACATTAGAAATATAGTGAATTAGGACGTGCTGCAAATAGATCATAGTTAAGTAACGAAAAGCAATTTGGAACTTGACCATAACTTTTAGTTTCGGGATTAAAAACTAACTAGCGTAAGTGTACTTGTTCTCTAATTTTATATATTCCCCATAAGCATTAACAAATTGGTATATATCACCACAGGATGATTCTTGTTAAAGTTAAATGTGTCACTAAGTGAAAATTAGTCATTTTATAAAATCCTAACCTGTGATCTTATTGCCCCTGAAGGGATCGATAAAACGTTGCCAAAGTGAGAAATCATTAATTTTTCTTTCTCTTCTCCATCTCCCTCACTCAACCTTCTCCTTCCGTCAACTGCAAGAGCCACACTGCACATCTTGTTGGAATTTCCAGAGTCTTCCATACTCGATGCGATCATCTTCCACAAAAAAGAGGTAAATGCTTCTACTTTTGACCTCCTGCGCTCATTTTCAATCGCTAACGATTGTACCCTGCCAAGCTGCTTGCCCTCTATGTAATAGATGCGGTTAACGAGTAGATCATCATTTTCGGGGTTTTGGTCATGGTCAGGCTTGGTTGGTGGTTCAAATATAGCAAATACATTGTCAATTGATGATGAATAAGTGGTAGGGAACCTCGGATTGAAGAATGATCTATTAAAGGAGGGTAACATAGACGGGCTTGCACACCGGGTTATATCTGCCCATGATGAGATAAACATGTTTGCTGAGTACCCGTCAGCTGCCCGATGATCAAACATGCACCCAATCACCATGCCTCCACATTTTAACTCAGTAACCTGCAATTGATATTTGTTAATATACAATGAAAATTAGTTGATCATTTTAACGAAACTGTGCACAAACTAAACAAAGAAACACATCATATATGATATTAACATTGAGTAATAAAATTGGAAAATTCTTTTAAAACGTATCATAATTGTCAAAAAATTTACTTTTGAGTAACGTACTTTTAATTTTCGTTATTGTGGTGCTAAACTTTCATTTTTGGCATCTTTTACGCAGTTTGGGACGTTTTTGCCCCTCAAATTTTTTGGAATCCAGGGGCAAAAATGTCATAAAAACGTCTCAAAGTGCGTAAAAGAGGCCAAAAATGAAAGTTTAGCAACACAATAACGAAAATTAAAAGTACGTTACTCAAAAGTGATTTTTTTGACAAGTATGGTACGTTTTGAAAGAATTTTCCCTAATAAAATTAGTAGTGTATTGATAAAAACATATTTTGTGTTTGTTTTGTATATAGGGTGACGACCATTGACGAAATTAACTAATTAATTACCTGGATGGCAAGGACCCCATGCAGCTTCTTGGGCATTAGTTTACCCTCAATGCTCTCATCTGGATTGTACAAATTGACTTGCTTAAGTTGCACGTCAGCAACAGCTTCGGTAAAGTCCACCCCTCGGTTATTGCAATGAATTTGGTTCTCTCTAGCATCTACATTCCATAGGATCTCGCCAGTGAGAGGGTAGTAAAGTGATAGAGCTCGAGATAAGGAAGCTTTGAGGGTGTTTATAATGGTGGAAAAACTAGAATGGGAAGGGTTCTTGTAGCAAAAGAAAGATCCAACATCAAAAGGTGCCACAAGTAAGTCTAGATTTGTAAAAGGTAACCAATGGTTATTACATGGTTCACGTGCATGAACCACCACATTGTCTATCACCTTCACAGAAAAACTCTTACCTTCAATCCCCATTTGGATCTAATATTCTTTATTGAACAACAAAGTTCATAAATATTATAAAGCTAGCGAGAAGCGCGGTATGGAGAACAAGTTATTAGATAGCGTTAGAGATTAAGATTGGGAAGTGTTGTTGCATGGTCACATTAGCAAATCGAAGGTATATATAGAAGTTTAAGGTCGCTGCATTTCTCACGTTTCAGCTTAATAATTAAGAATGTAATTAGGTAGTACATTCTAAAATATTTAATTAAGCGCATGTTAATATTTTATCGAATTTGCCGCATTCTTCTTATTCCTACCTCCACTTTCCACACTATACACTATTACAAAGTTAAATATGTACAGGATTAATATTTATTTTTATTATGTTTATTTAGTTTCTTAATTAATAGGATCAAGTATCTTGTTTATCAAGATTATGCTAGCTTACAAATATATGTTGTTGTAATTTCAATTAATTAATGACACAATCAATGTGATATATCTTTGCTAGTTTACATGTTATTAGAACTTTAGGTAAGATCCACTATAAAAAATTAACTATCCTTCGGTCATCGGCTGCACATTGGTTATCCGGAAGGATCCAAGTTTATTTATTTTCGCTTAATTATTTTTGCTTATTGTAGTATTATTTTTTTCTCATCTAGCTTATAAACCTTATCAAACAAAACCTAGTTGTATCAATACTATTTACTTCATCACCATATATCATCGTCGTTAACGACAAGTGTTAACCACTAAATTGCCGGTTACTTCTAAATGTAAAGCAAGCCATAACGTAAAAAAAAAAAAAAAAAAAAAAAAAAAAAAAAAAAAAAAAAAATTACAAAAAGGGAAACCATGAAGCAGTTTACAACTTTGTCGTCAAATACAAATATATATACGTGCAAACCAAGGAAGAGAAGAAGACAAGAAGAAAGAGAAGCAGATATAACATTTTTGTTAGTTTGTCTGTTCAAAAGTCTCTCGTTTAAATTATGGAGGAGTATTAGACAATTAAATATGTATAAGGTTTATATTCATCTTTATTATGTTTATTTAGTTTTATAATAAGGTTAAGTATTTTGTTTATAAAATTTATATTTGCTTATAATTATAAGTTATTGTAATCTCAATTAATCACATGATTAATAGGATTATATCTTTGCTATTACACTTACAACTTTCCATTTGTGTTTTCCATGTTGGCATTATTATCTTGCTTCTCTTCTTATACTATAAGCGTATGTTGGTATTATCTTTTTGCATTACTAAATTTATTAAGGATCAATAATCTAAACATTAGGTCATCCATGTATATGAAAATTCAACTGTAGGAGCAATGATCTAAATATTCTAATTTACAGTTAGATGGTTGCATTCAAATTTTTAGATAGATGGTTGTATGACTTGTATCTATAATCAATCCAATTGTAAGATATAAATAGGTTGAATCTTTTTGAAAACCTTGATGCTAAATTGAGATCTATCCATAAACACCTTGTTTCGACTGCTTCAATAACTCATGTTAATGTACACAAGACACCCATATAACATCTCAGCTGAAGAGACTTTGATATAGCTTTTTTCCTTGAACTTAATTATATTTCGAACGAAATTAATTATGTTTAAGAATTTACTAGCACCAGATGACCAAAATTGGTACAAAGCACCATCAAATGCTCAATAGATTCACTGAAAGATAAATGAGATACTCCGTATTAAATTGAAATCACAAATAGATTAATATTTTTTGACACACATTATATGAGACAGGATTACTTGAATACGAACAGTTACGTAAACGTGAGGATTACGTTTACGTGCAATTTGTATGCTTGTTGTGTACGATGTGGCTCTTCTTCTTAGAATATTATGTTTATAATATCCACATTAGGATGTTGTTTAGGTACATTTGTTTTACTAAGGGGGAACGTCTCTCAAGGACTTAACTGTATTAAAAATACTAGACTCATTGACAGATCACACCGAAAGACTCATGAAAGATGAGAGATCACTAGCCTTCCATGGATAACAAGGTTAGGGCATAAATCTGGATTACGAGGTTCCAAATTGTGACATCCTATTCTGACTCCCAATCCTTCTGGTAAGCTACTACTGTACGACAAAACATATGACATTCAGTGACTGAAATTAAGTGTACGTAAAAGCAACAACTCAATCCGTTCCGATAAAATTTGCTTGCCCCTCGTTTGTTTTTAGTACATTAGTCGACTTATTTTATTTATTGTACATTAAGCATGCAACAGTGGCCATTGGGTAAGGGTTATATTATATGTGATGCATGTTATCTAATACTGGTATGCACACTGCACACCGATATATCAAAATGTCGATAAAAATACCATAACCCGAAAGATCGACTTAGTGGTTCCAAAATTGAATTTGCAAATAGTTTGTGCTACCGTTATTGCATCACCTTCACAATAGTAAGTGACACAACATTAAGTGTCACTAAAAGTCAAAAGGTGCTAGGTGTCACTTAGGGTGAAAATGAGCTTAGCCGCTCATAAAAAGCTCTGAATCTGATCGGTGAAAAGCTTGAATTAGCCGAGCTAAACGAGCTCGAGCTTAAGTTTGGGCTCATTTAATAATCGAGCCCTAAAAATATATACTTATATATATTGTCTATATGTATAACCTTGTATAAACGGGCTTAATTAAAAGAAGTGAACGAGCTCGGGCCTTGTGTGATTAACGAGCCGAGCTCTATTTGAACTTTGTTTTCTTCAACACATCATATAAATTTGTCGAGCTCGAGCTTGAGAAAATTATCAAACACCGAGCTCGAACTCAAAATATGAAGCTCCAAACAAGCTTAAGCCCGAGCCCAAGTCCGAACTGGAGCTTTATGTATCTAAAAGAGCCGAGCTCGAGCTCCGACAGGCTCGACTCGGCTCGGCTCATTTCCACCCTGTCACTGTCACTCTAGCATTATTCACGTTTTTCACTTGGAAACAGAAAACTCTGGGTAGAGATGCCATTAAAACCGACACGTTATAAGATAGCCATTGAGACATCGAGAAGTATAGCCGATATATATACCTTATTAACTTGGACGTTTGAGTATATAAATATTTTTAATCATGACACTTAATTTGTTGTATTATTTGCATTCTCACTTTTAGAGGTTTTCAACTCTTCATACCCATTGGTCAACACGGGATCAAGGGGTCATTCGCTATGCTATTTGAAAATTAAGTTGGTCATAAGAGATTGAAACAAACTTAGTTCAATATTCCCCATTTAACATGTAAGTGTGATATTCTTTGCACTTGGTTGACAATTTGTGAAACCTTAAGATACACGTAACTCTAGGTTGTCCTTCTAGATGATATGTAGTTCATATTGTACTTTTAAATGATATACCATAATGATTGATGATTTTTTTTTTTTTTTTTTTTTTTTTTCTAGAAAACCATTTAGAGTGTAACAAAAACCGGATAAAATATAGTGAAAATTTGATTAATAACTGGAAGATTCTTGTTGATTGGTTCCAATCGAGACTCTCAAATTGGAAAGCGAACCTTCTTTCAACTGGTGGCCGCCTTACTTTAATTAAGTCCGTGCTTAGCAGCCTCGGTATTATCTCTCTATTTTCAAAGCTCCCGGATCCGTTTTGAAGTCCTTAGAGAATATTTGTGCCTCATTCACTTGCGGTGGTACTCAAGACTCGAGAAAGCTAGCTTATGTATAGCGGCCCATTGTCTTAGCATCTCTCCACAAAGGAGGTTTAGGCATTGGGAGTTTAAAATCGTTTAACCTTGCCCTCCTCCAAAAATGGTCAAAGGAAAATGAGAGCAAAGCAAGTCAATCGCCTTGAAAGCTAGAAAGAAATCTAGTAACGAAGATAGCTCATCTTCCGAAAGTGATGACGAAGAATATGCCATGGCCGTAAGAGATTTAAAGAAATTCTTCAAAAGGCGAGGACGATTCGTTAGACAACCACATGATGAATGAAGAGCATCTCAAAAGAATAAAGATGACAAGAATAGCAAAAATGAAAGAAAGTGTTTCAAATGTGGTGATCCAAATCATCTCATCGGAAAATGTCCAATGATGTCAAGAGATCAAAATCAAAGAGCATTTGTTGGAGGAGCTTGGAGTGATAGTGATGAAGAGGAGAAAGAAACGACAAAAGAAGAAAAGTGTCTTATCGCAAAAACATCAAGCGAGATACGTTCCGAAACCGAATACTTTAGTGATGAGAATTTATCATTAGACGAAAATGATTTAGATAATGAGTATAATAGACTATGCAAATTAGGACAACAAGTAATGACTAAAAACAAATCACTAAAACGTATAAACAACCAATTAGAAAATGAAATACTAGAACTTAAAATTAAAATACATAAATTAGAAAAAGGCAAAGAAATTGTTGAAGAATGTAAATTATGTCAAGAGCTTAAAAGTGAAAATGAAATACTTAGAGAAGAAATTTGTAAACTTGAAAATTTTGAAAATAGTAGTAACTCACTTAAGAAAATAATAAACATTCAAAGAATATCCGGAGACAAAACCGGCTTAGGATTTAACCCAAATGAAGCTTCAACTAGTGAAACAAAAAATGTTAAGTTTGAAAGCGAATCTAGTAAACCAATATCCTTAGAAGCACATCCTAAATACATACTCATAAATAATAAGAAAATACCTCTTGCTAGTGATGAAGAAATAAAAACTTTTTATAAACCATCTTTAAAAACTGAAGTAGGATCCTCTAAACTTAAAACAAGATCTAAAACTCCACCACCTAGGAAGCCAAATAACTCTTATCCTAGATCTAAAACACCTCAACCAAGAAGAAACCAAAATAAACAAAACTACAACAACACTAGTAATCAAATGTGGAACTATCAACCAAGTTACAACCCTTGGGGAATACTACCGCCTTTCATGCATCCTAGCCAAATGTTGAACATATTTGGACCAAACAACTTTGGACCAAAGAGGCAATGGGGACCGAGCTAGATCAACATTCCTTATAACTATCTTGGAGCTTTATCACCACAGACTTTTGCAAAGCCTATTTATCATCTTGATGATTTAGAAGATTTTTTGAAGACCGCCGGGTACGCCATTCTTTCTCTACTCATTGCCACATGTAGATAAACTTTTCTTTTATTGGTAGCTTTGTTTGTGTAGATATAGTTTATTTCCTTCTTTCTCTTGAACATACATACATATATATATATATATATATATATATATATATATATATATATATATATATATATATATATATATATATATAAACTTAGTGAAAAAAAAAAAAAAAAAAAAAAAAAAAAAAAAAAAAACTTTTAAAAAGTTCTAAAACTTTAAAAAAGTTACAAAAATTTTAGAAAAATGTATATGAAATGGTACTATAAAACTCTTTTGTGTAAGGTATAGTAAACAAAAAAAAATACCGTAACTACCAAAGATTAACACTGTAACCTGCAAAATAAACAGGTCTGTATCCGGATAAACAATAATTTCTTAAAAAAACTCCTCTAAAAAAATATTGTATGACCTATGATACAAAAAAAGTGTAACGTAAATACCACACAAACAATAATACGTAACGAATTCCAGTAACTTAGAAACTAAAGTAAACATTACTTTGCTAAAATTGCCGCCAACGACTAAACTAAAAATTTACAAAATTAACAGCCGTGCAATCACTAAAAAAACATTTAGCCAGATAAACAGGCACGCCGGCAATGCGTCAACCGTCGCCAATCTTGTTCCCTTTAAAGTCAATTGCTTGTTGACCTTCATCTGCTACTAGAAGTACTAGAAGTGTGCATCTCCTTCATGAGGTGTGAGACTGAAGTCACTGAGGAAGTACAATGATCTCAACATCAAGAAAGCTAAATTACTTCATTTATTACCTTAGTTTTGCCACGTATTGGAAACCAATTAGCAATCATTTATAAGTTATATTTCATTTGTAATTTTCGTATATCTTTGAGTTTTATAATAGTCAGTTTTGTAATGAACTTGGTAAAATATCATTTATGCATAATTAAGTTCGAGATAATCCTAAATGTATCCGACTAATTATTATATTCTTTTGTGTATATTAAACCTTTTTATATCCTATTTTACATATGAACTTTTAACAATGTCTACTGTGTATCATTAGGAATGTTTTATGATTATTAATAACGGATTAATGGCGATTAAGTTGTGCATGTCATATTACACATAACGGACATTATTTAAAAGTACGTATGTGAAATAGGAAGAAAAAAAAAGTTTGATACATACAAAAGAGTGGCTACTGGCTAGTCAGATACATTTAAAAATGATTATCCCATTAGATTACTTAAACCAATAAGTAACTTTAAGGGGGAAAAATCATAAAATCAACAAACGCTAAACACATTTTAATCAACCCCGGTTAATCTCGATTTTAGCTTTCAGTTATCACCCCAACAATTACGAAAATACCCCTGTGTCGTCAGCAATATGTATGACATGGGATGGTATTTAAAAGTTTAATGACCATGGGGCGTTTAGCTTAACTTATTTTGCCGGATTATGGGTTATTTTGTAGACAGATGAGGTTTTCCTATTTAGGTTACGAGAAGACGACGAGTCATTGACTCACATGTCTAACCGGGGTATCACGTGACTGCAAGATGTTTACCTAGTGAGGTTCAAACCTTAGACCTTTTGTAAGAATATCATGACACCTAACCACTAGGCCACCTTGGTGGTGGTTGGCTTATAGGCTTATTTGAATTTAGAAAAGCTCATAAGCTGCTTTCACGTTTATCAAGTTAAGTTAAGGGACTTAAATAAGCTATATATACGCCTGAGTTTGTAAGCTTATAAGCTAGAAAAAATGAGTTTATCAGCTTTTTAAAATTTAGATAAGTCCATATGCAGCAAAATTAGCTAATCCAAACACCCCTTAGCAGTAAAAGAGCAATTGTTTTTATGCTGATAAGAAAAGAAGTTTGCTGTCATTATATAGCTTTAACCCTTTTATAACATCTTATGTTTGTTGTCTTTATATTCTGATGCAGCAAGAATTTCCTAGTTCATCAGTTTCAGAAGTCAAAGTGGTTTGTCTTAAGTTCTAGTAGTCTAAGAGTCAGTTTAAAATAAATAAGGGTCTGTTGGTTTCTTTTTGGGTCTATAAATTGCCCTCATATCAGCACTGGATGGCAGACAACAAGTATTTCCTATCTTTGTAATAAGCTTTTCAGCTTGATTATTAATATAATAAGCAATCTCCTTCAACTCAAATCAGTTTTCCCTCTCTAGTTGCAGTCTTACTGCACCATATTCACTATAGTATTTTTGTTTTAGGTTTCAAATCTTCACCAACAATTTTGTTTTTTCCTCAAGTGTCTACTTTGACACAGGAAAATGGCTTCTCGAAAACAACCAACGACTATGGCGAACCTCCCGGACGATCTTGTTTATAACAACATTTTTATCCGGTTACCGGCTAAACCACTGGCTCGAATGAGGTGTGTTTGTAAACCATGGAATGCTTTTTTATCTCAACCATCCTTTATAAAATCCCATTTTGATCGTTCAATCCAAAACAATGATGAAATTCTAATGATCTTTCAAGATGGATTTTCTTTTGGCGTTAGTAAATCATTCACTGCACACGCCTCTCAATCTCCTCATCGCCAAATCACTAATCTCATCAAACTCCCTGTTAATATACCTACTGGTATAGAGTATAGCAATGTAGTTATTGGTTCGGTTAATGGCTTAATATGTTTTTCAAGTTGCGAATTCCTTCGTAAAGAAGTCATTTACATTTGGAACCCTTCGCTCTCGGCTTTATTCCGTCTCCCACCATATATAATTTGCGCAATTACTCTGATTTTGAACGTTTTTCTCGTTTTGTGTTTTTTCCAAAAACTAATGATTACAAAGTTGTCAAACTTTCATTCTTTTTGGACTATCCAAATAACCCTAATGGTATACCTCCCGTCATTCATGTGATGCAAGAAGTGGAGGTGTTTAGTATAATAAAGGGTTGTTGGAAAGTAATCACTTCAAGATTTCCGTCCCATATTACAAATATTCAGAATGAAAATGAAGTTTGTATTGATGGTCATGATGGCCGTGTTCATTGGCTTTGTGATATTTGGGGAGGAGAAGAACGAACAAGTAATAGTGACTTTGGATTTGGGTGTTGAGACTTTTGGTGAGATATCACTTCCACGTCAAATACAAGATAATAATGGAAATCGCACATTTGTTTTGGGTAATGTGGCTGGAAAAGTTTGTGTGATGTCGTGCGTTGGAAATGGTGACTTAGAAGTTTGGGTGATGAATGAGTATGGGATGGCTGAATCATGGGTTAAACAACATATTTTCTCGCAGTTCAGCGGTAAAATAGATCCATTTGGATTCACATCAAAGAATGAATTTCTTTTTGGAGTTGATCGTCGTATAGCTTTGTACGATCAAAATGCAGCCAAGGTTAAGTTATTTATGATTATGAGACCAACTGGTTCAACCCGAACTGTTAGGTATGTTGAGAGTCTATTTTGGGTAGAAACCCCCAACTAACGAATTAGTTGCTGCTGCATCTGATAATGGCAATTTGCAGAGAAGCAATGGTTGGAAGGTAATTGATTAAATGGTGCTACGAGAGGCAAGACGCTGGTGCTGTTTATGATATATGGAATATGTATCTTTTACTAGTTCCCATGTTACTATGCGTGTAATATATGTTTATGTAAGTTGCATCTAGATTGTATTTATTGGTTTTTTACTCTACCTGCAGTATATGTGTCATGCGGCAAATCTTATAGGACACTTGATAACAGTCAATTGGTTCAGTAAGATATCACACTCAGCTGCCGGAAGTAAGGCAGACCACGACTAGATGCAGTTTCTTTTTTTTTTTTTTTTTTTTTTTGTTGGTAACATGGGTTTCTGACTCGACATTGCGAGCCGACTAATTCCACGGCGACTACCCTTTTGGATAGCCCGGAGTCGGAGCAGGTAAACCTCCGTGACCACAAGGGGATTAATTACGACTAGATGCAGTTGAAACACAGTATCCCAACATAAAAGTAGAGTAAATAATATACATCAATGGTGTAGCAATCTCAAAAGGCTTCACTCGTTTACGTCTGATAACCCTACGGAACCCAAACCATACAGTGTCGAATTTAGACTAAATGAACAGCTACTAGGCACAAAGTTGGAGGTACAGGTGCGTTTCTTCTCACAATAACTGAAGAAAAAGAAAAACCATGATCCTATGCCTTTAGTCAAAAGAAATCATCATTGTCCATAACAGCAACAATTACATCGTATCATCTGGCTAAAATGATTTCCACTCTTGTGAACATTGTCCCACTCGTGTTATAGCCATACTACTAAAGAAATAAATATATACAAACTACCTAAATTCAACGTTTTAACAAAGAGTAGGAACCTCAGAATCTGTCATTCAAAAGCAAAGACGTTGACAGATTGTTCAGAAACCGAAGCCAATCCTTGCATTAATCTGGCAATCTCGACAGTGTCATCAAGATAATACTTTGCCTTGCTCGGTTTATTTCCAACTGTGCATGCGAAAACTTCTGCCTTTTGAGAAATTAATTCTCCAGAAGCTACAGCACTAGTAATCACCTCAAACATATCTTCGTCTGATCTGTCATCTCCTATGCATAACACGAAGTCAGGAATCATTCCTCTCTCTTGCATTGTCGTTAGCAACCGTTTCGCCACTAGTCCCTTGCTTACACCCTGCACGTGCGTAGAATATATTATATGTTATTTGTTATTATTTCAGAGTAAATAAAATTCATTTTCTAATTCCAAACACATGGGTTGACCAGGTTACCTGTGGTTTAACCTCAACACTACTCTGCCCTCTTTTTACTGTGACGGGTTCATTGACGAGCACACTCTCGAGATGATCAAGAAGCTCCTTAGCTTGACAAGATCCAAAATCAGGATCAGCATCTTCATAAGACCATACCAACGCAGTTTCTTTATCTTCAATTGTTGACCCATCAGTCGTCTCGGTATACAGTGTCATTACAGGTCGAGCATTTTGCTTCCACCCACACTCTTCAACTTGTACACAAGTTTCCCATTCCTCATCACGCTTCAACCTGAACATCACAAAAACGTAATCAGTATATGTCTCCTTGAAATGTAAATTTATACAAATGATAATCCTCAAACTTAAAGTACCTGAGGAAACACCCGTGTTCTGCGGCGAGCCCAAGTTTTTCACACTCGCCAAACCATTCCACAAGCGTGGTTCGACTCTTTGCACTCACGATAAAAACCATATTATTCTTATCTTGACACAAAGCATTGAGCATTTCAATCGTTTTGGAATTCGGGCTTTTGTCAATGGAAGATTGAGGCATTAAAGTACCATCATAATCTAAAAGAATCGCTCGTGTAGTAGTTCGCTTATAATCCGAAACTATATGTTCCATTGAAAGCTTCCTAAAGTTAAGATCTAACGCAACGACTCTAAAACTTAACCCGAATCCAATCCCCCAACACCTTCTTTTCACATGATCTTTACACGTTCTTTCCAAATCTAGAAAAAAGCTATGAGCCCAGTACCCGACATCATGACTACTAACATACTTGTAATGTTTTTCATGTCTCATTTGTTTCTCAGCTTCACTCAATTCCAATGCACAATCCATTGCATCTGCAACAGCATCAATGTTCCATGGGTTGACACGAACAGCCCCACTTAAAGACGGTGAACACCCAATAAATTCAGACACAACCAACATACTTTTCTTCGGTGTAGATGAACTTAAACTCAAAACCTTATCAAGCTTCTCGTTACCTTAACAAAAAAAAAAACTAAAAGTTAAAAAAAAAGGCCAATTTTGGTATGATAACATGGTCTTGACACAAATTTCAGCCACATATAATATTATAATATCATTAAAATTATCATTTTTACCTTGGCGACTAATAACGTATTCATACGGTATAAGATTCATTCCGTCTCTGACAGCTGTCACTAAGCAACATTCAGCAGCAACATAGTAAGCCACCCGTTCATAGAACTTCAACGGCTCATCAATAAAAATAACAGGATCATACCCGGGTCTCCCAAACGTCTCATTAATCCGTTTAACTGTAGAATAAGTTTCCATTTTCACTTCTTTTACATCTTTACCCGTCCCTCTTGCAGGATTCGCTATTTGTACTAAAACAACTTTTCCTTGCCACTCGGGATGTTGAATCAGTAACTGTTCCATTGCTAGTAACTTCAAACTAATACCTTTAAAAATATCCAAATCATCAACCCCTAGTAACATCGTTTTATCTCGAAACTGTTCGACGAGGTCGGTAACTTTTGACTCGGTTTCTGGAAGGTTTAACACCGACTGAAGCTGGTGCATATCAATACCAACAGGTAGGATCTTAATAGTAACGGTTCGGCCATAATATTCCAAACTTATATACCCACGTTTCGATTCATATGAAATACCTAGTAATCGACTGCAACAAGATAAAAAGTGACGGGCATAATCGAACGTATGAAACCCGATAAGATCAGAGTTTAATAAAGCTCGAAGAAGCTCGTCTCGAACAGGTAACGTTTTGTATATTTCAGACGACGGAAACGGGCTATGTAAGAAAAAACCGAGCTTGACCCGATTAAATCTTTTTCTTAAAAAAGTTGGTAACACCATAAGATGATAATCATGAATCCAAACATAATCGTCTTCCGGATTTATAACTTCCATTATCCGATCAGCAAATATTTTATTAACGGAAACGTACGCTTGCCATAAAGACCGATTAAACCGACCACCAAGATCAGGTGACAATGGTAACATATAATGAAATAAAGGCCATAAATGTTGCTTACAAAACCCATGATAAAACCTTGTAAATAATTCGGGTGGAATAAAAGTAGGCACACATTTAAACTGTTCTAATAAAATTTGAGATACCTCGTCTTGTTCAGTCGGGTGTATCTCGTCTTTAAGACACCCGACGTAAATGACATCGATTTCATCAGGTCCTAACCCGTGTTTTAGTTGAAGAAGAAGTGAGTTTTCGTCCCATGTGAAGGTCCAGCCTTTAGAACCGTCGGTTTTTCTATGGACTCTGATTGGGAGTTGGTTAGCGACTATGATTAAACGGTCATGTTGGATTGATGAGGATGAGATATCGGAGTCTGAGGGGTCGTTGTCTATATCGGACATTATGCTGGCGACGTTCATTATACGAGGGAACTGTTGTGTCATTCGGGTGAAGGAAGGGGATGGTAGCTCGCCGGATGCGAGGTCCAATAAGTTTGAGTATGATCTCGAAACCATTTTTTCAGCTGCACAAAATTTTTGAAACTGAATTAAATTTCTGAACTGAAAATTACAAGGGGCAAATTTGAGTATGATCTTGACACAATTTTCAGCAACACCAAAAGGAATCAAATTTAAAGATATTTTAAAATTAAATAAGAATAATGTATAAAACTCAAACACAACAAGAAACAAGATTTCTGACCTAAAAAATAATTTTATAAAAAAAAAAGTATAAATTTTTATTCATGATAAGGATATCATTTTCAGGCACACCGAACACTATGAAATTAGATTAAAAATTATAATATAATAAAGTTCTAATCAACAATTTACAACAAAAACACATCAGATTCTAACCAAAAAAAATTTTTTTTAAAAATAAGCCATTTTTTCTTGACACCATTTTCAGCTATACAACAAACACTAACTACAATAAAGTACTAAACAACACAAATACATCAAGAATTCAAGATTTTAAAAAAATAAATAAAAAAAAAAAAAAAAAAAAAAAAAAAAAAAAAAAAAAAAACATTTTTTTGTATGATCTTGACACCATGTTCAGCTACACTAAACACTATGAATTATGAAATCATACTAACAAATTAAAATAACATAAATTTCTTATCAAGTCAAACATAACAAAATTTCAGTACAATATTATGATCTTGACACTCATTTTAGCTTCACCAAACACCCTAACATAAAAATTTTAAACTTAATTCTTGATAACTCCAAACACATCAAGAAACCAAGATTTCTAACCTTAAAAAAAAAAAAAAAAAAAAAAAAAAAAAAAAAAAAAAGTAAATAAATTAAAATGGGTTTATAAAAATTACCTTTAGAAGCACATAAACATATCAAACATCAAATAAAAGTGAAAGACAAGTGATATAAGTATGGACCAGTTAAGTAAATTTGGGATTTTTAGCACTTAATGGAAATGAAACCCTGTTAGATCAAGCTAACCTACCCACATGTGTTTTAAAAGAGTTGTATTTATTGTCTTTTGGGGTATCATTAATTACAAGAAAATACAAAAACCCATGTGGAAATTACAAGAAAAAAAGAAATGTGAAGAAGTAATACCAGGTTGTTTTTCTCTTGACCTTTTTTCAATGTCAAGGAGGAAAGTAAAAGTGCAAAGTGTTTTAGTGAGCTTGTTTGTATAATAATTGTTGGTGTTGATTAGTGGAGTATTATAGGAATGGGAAACTTCAAACTTGGTTTAGATGATTAAAGAATTACAAGTGCTAAACCAAATGGTCCTTTAATCATTGATATTATCTCAAATTCATCATACTATTGACATGTCATTTCATTCAACAAATCAAAACATATCTAACAAAAAGCCCCTAATTAATAGTTCTAGTTTTACATTCCTTTTAGTTGTTAGTGGAAATATTTTAACAAAATGTTACTCTATTATTTTAGTTTAAATGATTTAACTTACTTTCTTTTCTTTTCTTTTTTTGGAACGGCTGAAATATTATTAAGAGGCTCCGAGAAGGAAACTAAACAAAACTTACAACAACTTTACAACAACAAGAAAGAAAGAAAAAGACACGAAACCAAACAAGAGAAAAAGAAAAGAAACTGCCTAGAACAACGAGACACGACCAAAACTAGACAACACAGACCAAGGGCTCAATATCCAACTTCTCTGATTACAAAGCAAAGGCTTGCAACGCACAGAAATCCGAAGCTTCGATAAGTTTTGAATGGATGGGAAAATATCTTCATCAAGAGTATCGGCACGAGATTCAGGAAGAGCGTGAACAACCTTGTTTCTCCATTTCCAAATCGGCTATAACCCACAGTGAAAAACACTATGCAAGACTTTGTCGAGATTTGGCAACCGAGGCTAGCGAAATTTCCTAAACTCGTGTCTCTAATAGAGAACGAGGGGAAAGAGACACGTTGGTCAAGCTACCACCAGCTCTATAATTTCCTCCATATAGGAAGTACCTTGCGATATGTAAGAAGACTGTGCTCAATCGTTTCATAAGTATAATCACAAAAAGGGCACTACCTGAGCCAATATTTACACCCTGGGAAATGAGAGTAGCTCTAGTGGGGAGCCTATTAATCGAAGCACACCAAACACGTATATTGATTTTGCGTGGGACTAGGAATTCCAAATATGATGGAATCCAAGGCGGTGCTCGACCAGAATAATGTCTTGAATCTGGGTGGATAAAGGCTTAACTTTAAAGGATCCTAAAGCGTCTTTTAACCCAAACCCATTTATCAATACCAACATCAGACGATGTACTGTTACCAATAAGAGATATAAGAGAATATAACTCACTGAGAGCACGAGCCCTAGGGGAGAACGCCACGACCATAACCCACACCAACAATCATTTACGAGGCCTCAACGATCACTAATGGTACGATCATTAGAAGAGTCAAGAGCAAAGAGCGTAGGAAAATGATCCATTAGACGAGACCCATCCGCACACCATTTATCTTTCCAAAAAAGAGTATCTGAACCATTAATAACTTTAAGCTTGAATGAGGAATTGAAAGACCCGTTTAACTACTCAATATTCGATACAACATTTATAATATCGTGGCAAGTACCATGAAAACCTTTACTGTTAGAACGAGAGCAGAAACCTCCGTCCTCACCATAGAAACCTTTTATAACTTTTCTCCAAAGCGACGACAAAAGGAATAAACGCCCAATAAATACTCTTTTTTCAATAAATACCCACTTTTATCATACAAACAACCAAAACACACTTACAATTTTACTTAATTTATACACTTTCACATACACTTAATCATCTCTTCCAAAAATGAGCAACTAAAACAATGTTTGGCTCATGAACAATATATTTCCCCCGTCTTTGTCGTCCGCTAATTCAAGTTCCTCACACCCCGCTACACCATGATCCACCAATTCTAATTATTCACAACACACACCATCATTTGCACAATATGCTTCCTGACAACCATATTTTCCACAACCCGCTTTCCTAAAACAAGATTTACAAATGAACCAAGATCATTTAACAAAATGGTTTTACTACAACTTCAACAACAATACCAATTTCATAACTTTGGAGCTTTCGGTAATACTTTACAAACAACACAACCACCACCACAATTGCCACCAAACTCACCGCCACAAAGATCACAACCCGAGTCGTCTCCTGTCATAAAAGGAAAAGTAAGAGTGCAAAAGCCGAGAGAGAAGAAAATCGACATCACACGTATCCCTTGGAAACAAAAAGAAGAAAAACTCTTGGCGGAAACTTGGGTACAAATATCTGAGGACCCAAGACTTGGTATGGACCAAAATTCAAAAACGCTTTCGCAAAAAATTCATAGTGAATATAACTGACGTGCAACCTTCCACCGTACCAAGGACATGATCACAATAAAGTGAACAACGTTGACACATGATTGCAACAAGTATGTTGGCGTTGTCGCTGAATATGAACGTTTTAGTGGTGAAACGATTCAACGTAGCTAAATCGTTATTATAAAAAAAATCCAATATATCTGGGGGTTTGTGTTTGTCCACTATATTGCATGGGATGTCTTGAAAGATCACTCGAAATGGCATGGTGCCAAAGCCCGTTGTTCCCAGAAAACGCGTACATCCGGTTTGATGATATTTAAAAATCGAACGAGCTATGTCGAATTGATCTGGAACCACGTCCTCCCGGCAAGCCAAGGCCTTCCAAGAGTCAAAAATCGGACTCTACAACAACGGTGAGATCTTCGTCAAGTAGAGAAGCTTTCAAGGAATAGTCAAAGAGGAAATGCGACAAGATCAAGCAAATAAAGATGACCACTTCACGACCCAGAAAAAATTCGAGGAATTAAAGTTTCTTGCTACTAGCATCGGGGGATGAAAGAGGAAGATGCGGCTTTGGTCAACCAAAATGAAAGAATAAGATCCGAGTAAATTATCATTCCTAGTTTAGCTTGTTTTAGTTTTTATGCATTTGTTATAATGTATCCTAATTTTGTTGTAATTCGTATCGTATTTTTAGTATATTGTTATTTGAGTTTTAATATAATAAAATGTGTTTGTTTTAAAGAAAATAAAAACGGGACTTACTGACGCCTACAACATGTTATATATGTGGGATGATGTTTTTCGGATTTATGTTGTAAGAACATTATAAGGTAAAAGATAACGTAACGGCATGTATAACAATTATAGGCGTCAACGGCACCTCATACTTTTTAGTATTCGGTTAATTTATATGTTTCTCTTCGGTACAAAATAAAAAATCTTGAACCATGTCCTACCTCTACTCCAATCTACATGACGTACCTAACAGAATATGGCTACATAGGAATATGTTATAACCAAGAAACACGTTCGGGAGGTCGCGGTTGATGGAAATACATCATTATTCTTGAGAGAGAAAGTAGAGAGAGAAAGGTGGAGAAAAGGGTTTATATTAAAAGAGAATAAAATGAAACAATACACACACTTTCCCACACCCCTCATGGAGAGTCATGAGGGGTATTTATAGGCTCATTACATCACATGTTTGCCTATATTACAATAATAGTCCCTAAAGTACTATTTGTATGATATCTAGTCCATTTCTGTATGTGTGACGTTATCTTTTATAAAATAGCAAGGCTAACAATCTCCCTCCAAGATATCGTCACACATGAATGGATACAATGAGACCTATAAACACATAAACATGTAAATTACAACAATAGTAAACTATGTTGACGTTGTTGAAGCGCAGAGTCTCTGTAGTCTAGATACTGAGGCAGACTTGAAGTTCTCTCTTCCGACGATCTCGGCGTATGATCTTTGACACTGACGGCAAAGGTCTTTGTAGCTCTGAACTTCAACTGTAATGGTCTAGTTAGGTTATTACTCCCTCTTAACTAGTGAGCCTTTATTCTTTTTCTTCTGCTCCTTCCTGAACTGACAACACTCTTCTCATCTCGCAGCGGATAAGGTAGATACTAATGTGTTTGCACCATGGTTGTCGTTCTGGGAGCATCATAGCATAACTCACATGGTATTGCACAGAAGGTTGGTAATACGCTCCGATATACACATCATTAGTACTTCTTCGGTTCTAGTGTAAGCACAATTCCCTCGAAAAACCAATCGTACTAGAGATGAAACACTACTTCTTTTGGCATGTTCTTCTCCCTCCTGATGGTTGCGATGTATCGAAATCATCATACTATTGTGTGTATATGCCAAAATTACCCGTACTTTACACTTCTGATGCAATGTAGATAGACCATGAAAGCATAATTTGTGAGAATATGCTGATAGGATATGACTCTCTTTATTCTACAATCTCTTCTCTTCTCTTCAACCTATAAGCGACCTCTTCAAATTCCAACCAGCTAGTAAATGACCGTTGACTAGAGAAACAACCCAATATAACCAATCTGAGAATGAAGTAAACATCCCTTAGATATGTGACTTAATCTTGTACGATGGTGTGACTAAGAACCTATACTGAGCACTACAACGTAACTCCTTTAAGCATAGGTAGATCCATATACTCAAACCCACAAACAGTATATGAGATCTCTGCCTCTTGAACTATCCACAACTTCGTGCGACACTGAGTACTACAATGTAACCCCTTAAAGTGATAGCTATAACCCGTGAGCACTACAATGTAACTCCTTACATCGGGTATAACTAGATAATCCAAGTCTTAATCACTATCTCTACCAGTGTTTGCCCAAACAAGTATCTTCGAAAGTCATGCGTCCATCCACCCCTAGACTTTGAGATAAATAAGTACACATGCCCGTGAAATGAACTTTAAACCCAGAAAAGTGATAAAGAATTATCCCGATAATCACAAAATCCGATACTAGCCGTTGTCATTTGAATGTGATTCTTGATCAGGATCGTTTAAGCAAATTGTGGTGTGTTTTGGTGAAGCTTGAAATACTATTTCGGGTGATTCGTAGTGATTTCGTATTTTCCCTCCAAAAATAAAATTGGAAAATTTTCTCGCCCATAATTTGGAAATCACTATGAAATGCAATTCTAAGGTTACCAGAAAAAATTGAGTTTTGAAAAATTTTACGCAAAATTTCACCGAAAAAATTTGAATTTTGGCCTAAAAATTTGAATTTCGGGCCAAAATTTTCAACGTTATACCAAACTTTGAATTTCGCGTAAAAATTGAACGTTTAGTCTCCTCTC
Organism: Artemisia argyi; assembly: GCA_030686995.1. NCBI lineage: Eukaryota > Viridiplantae > Streptophyta > Magnoliopsida > Asterales > Asteraceae > Artemisia > Artemisia argyi. Next base: position 41,143,686 of record CM060683.1, on the reverse strand, counting down.
AAAAATAAATTTTACTCAAATTTTCCCGCCAAAAAACTTTTTTTTTTTTTTGGCCTAACTCGATAATAGCCCCTAACTCGATAAGTCTCCTAACTCGATAATCTCCTAACTCGGTAACCTTCAAACTCGATAAGCCCCAAACTCGATAAGCTCCAAACTCGGTACTACCCCTAACTCGATAATACCTCAAACTCGATAACCTTGGATCCTAACTCGATAAACCTTGATTGATTTTGGCAGAGTTTCGTCTAGGTATAAGCCACAAAAAAACCTAACTCGATAAACGATTAGGTGAACAGGCTAACTCGCCAACTTTAGATCCTAACTCGATAAGATTTAAGATCCAAACTCGATAAGTCAAAATACCTAACTCGATAGAAAATCCAAACTCGGTAAACGTGTATCCAAACTCAGTAAGGATGTTTCCAAACTCGGTAAACATTTATCCAAACTCGATAAGAAGTATCCAAACTCGATAAGAAAACATGCTAACTCGATAACATTTTTCTAACTCGAAAAATTTTTCAAACTCGACAAACTTTTGATGAACAGTACCAGATCCGTTATTTCACCCAAAAACACAATTTTTTCACCCAAAAACACCACGATTCGCCCCCGGTTATCTCTGATGCCACTTGTTATAACAAAAGAAACACGTTCGGGAGGTCGCGGTTGATGGAAATACATCATTATTCTTGAGAGAGAAAGTAGAGAGAGAAAGGTGGAGAAAAGGGTTTATATTAAAAAAGAATAAAATGAAACAATACACACACTTTCTCACACCCCTCATGGAGAGTCATGAGGGGTATTTATAGGCTCATTACATCACATGTTTGCCTATATTACAATAATAGTCCCTAAAGTACTATTTGTATGATATCTAGTCCATTTCTATATGTGTGACGTTATCTTTTATAAAATAGCAAGACTAACAGAATAACACATCAACACATTTGTGTTCATATGCAAAATTCGTATATTAGAAGTTTGTTGACATGGAAATTTGTTAACTTTATATTGCAAGTTGTAACACATTTAAAAGACTAGTTTTGTATTGTAACTCACTCAAAACAATGTTGCATCAACATAAAATATAATTCATTTCTAACACTTCGATTAAGACAATTAACTATAGTTTATTGCTAGGACTTTGAATCTTTCTTTTGTTGCTATGCACAAAGAGAGACCAGCTTATTTAATGATTTAAATATTTTTAATATTTATTTGCATACGTTGAAACCAATAATTTCATGTAAATATAAGTATATAACTCTTTTGTCAACTTTAATAAAAAATATAATCCAACTCTTGAATTATACAGTACCATACTTTCAAGACACACTTGACACTTGCCACCTGGTCACACTTTATTCAAGGTGTTTAACCAGGAACCATGTCAACTTACGATAATTTCATGTCTCTTTTAAGTTTTAACGCAAAGGATGTTAATGAAAATATAAAATATTATAATGGTGTTTAGTACGTATTATGTTTTAAAAATGGTTACATGTATTATTATTATTTTGAACTAAAAAGTGATTACATGTAAGCCTAACTATGCCATTTATTTTCTAAATTGTGTTGTATATATGCAACTTTGTGTTGTTTTCTCTTTTCTTTAGTCCTTTTCTTTTTAACAATTTTGTTAAAAAGTTGAGATGTCATTTCTTGTGTATTTTGTTTTCTTGTTTAGTTCCCGTAATAAATGTTGCATTTCTTAAAAAAAAAATGTGGATTGAACACGGCAACAAACTAATTGTAAGTTATACATTTTGATGACCTTAAACCGTTATAATCTTGTGTGATTGCACACCTTGATACAAATCTTATTTCAAAGGCCTAAAAGGTTACCAAACTTAATGTTTTCTTTTTCACTCGAGCTAGCACTTAGTTAGACATGTAACGTGCATTGTATGCAATACAATTTTAGTCGAAAACTTCCACCGGTGTAACTTCTTCGTGCTAGTCCTTATAAGGATATGAAACAACACAGACACAAACAAGATAAGTAACGAGATAGGAAACAACTGAGAGGAAATGGTATTTGTAGACCAAAATTGGTCGATGACTCACCTTTGCACTTGATTAGCACATGTACACTTACAAATGGGGAGTGTTTGGTTTCTTTGTCACTACTTCCAATTTCCTTTTATTGAACATGTTGTCATTCTTGGATTCCTTGCATTAGGTAAAGATTTAATCTAATCATATTGCTGAATTAACTTTAACTAAAGTTAGCCAATCAAAAGCATAATATAGCTACTTGGATACATCTCATAAGTGTGGTCAGCTTATCTGCTCAAAAGTAGTGTCGACTATAGTACATAATTTATCGACTAGAAGTTACGATAAAAGTATCGGTTTGCATTTCTTGTGTGTTGTGAAAGCATATACTTTATTATAATTTATTCTTGTGTGTTGTGAAAGCATATACTTTATTAAAATAAGTTGGTTATGTATGGGAAATCTATTAAAATAGTTCTACTAATATTGCGTTTAAAGCTCTTTAATGGCAATAACTTTTATGTATATCTAAAGAAAGGAAAAACTAAATTGCAAAGTTTCAACAAACTTAACTGATGCAATAAATTGGTCTAAGCGAGCATGCTATGAGTCATACTATTTTCATTATAATTTCTACCTTAATAAATTTACAATTAGACTTAGCCCACTTTAGCAAAATAATAATGGCAGCCTTGGGCTATGGTTAAGAGGAAACTTTTTATTATAATTTAATATAAATTTTAGATCATTTGAGGACCAAACCTTTTTTACATATGAAAAGATTAATCTCCACCCTCCATTTTCTCTCCATCTTTATTTAATCTAATGGATGAGATTAATCTCAACAATTTAAAAAACCCACTTTCGTCTTTTTTTTCCAAATATTAATATCTTTCAAACTGTTAATCGTTAAGCGAAAAAAATATACCGTTACGACGAGCATTTAATTATCTTTCTATATATAGGTACTTTGATATATTTTCGACAAATTTTTTTTTCGTTTTTTTCACGTTTTTTTCGTGGCCGAAAAAATCACATATGATATATCATATATGATTTTTTCGGCCACCAAAAAAAGGTGAAAAAAACAAAAAACAAAATTTATCGAAAATATATCAAAATGCCCGTCTATAAAAAGATAATTAAATGCTCGTCGCGATGGTGTAATTATTTTCGCTTAACTACTAACGGTTTAAGATATTTAAATTATAAAAAATTAGTGAAATATTAAAATGCTTTTAATCTCAACCATTGATTTCTTTTTAGATGGATAGTGGGGATGAACCCTTTGGTATGTAAGAAAAGTTTGTTATTTAATATAACTCTCCTCTTTTATGTAAGAAATGAAGTCATCCAATCATAATCAAATGTTTGTTATGCATCCAGATTCTTAGGGATTGTATCCATGTTTTTCGGGATTGACATTCAATCATAATGATTTATAAATGACTTTGTAATAAAATTGATTCTCTTAACGACAACCCTAAGGGCTGTCATTAGCATCGGAAGGAAGGAGCCCTAGCCTTTGGTATGTAAGAAAAGTTTGGTATTTAATATAACTCTCTTCTTTAATGTAAGAAATGAAGTCATCCAATCAGAATCAAATGTTTGTTATGCATCCAGATTTTTAGGGATTGTATCCATGTTTTTGGGGATTGACATTCAATCATAATGATTTATAAATGACTTTGTAATAAAATTGATTCTCTTAACGACAACCCTAAGGGCTGTCATTAGCAAAACCCAATAATTTATCGTAAATAGGTGCATTGTCTCTTTAGTCTTAGACAAGAAAAATTGCACCGCGTCTTGTGATGGGACTTTTTTTTGTTGGCAAGTATAATTGTAATACTTAGCTTGCGAGCAGTAGAATTTAGCTATACTATTAGAAATTCTAATATAACGATTAACTACGTCGCAAAAGTTTATGCAACCTAAAGAAAAAGACATCCCACCTCCCCAACAAGACATTTAGAGAGTTGCTTGAATCATTTGGCACTGTGGAGGTGGGTCTTGAAATGAATAGTCGTAATCGTTACAAGGAAATGGATTCCTTGTTTGACAATCAGAGCTAAAGTGTCGACCTCCACAGTACTCACAACAGTTGAACTGATGTGGTTGTGAGTCGTATGTGTTTGAGTCATAATTGTTATTAGGAACCTGCTCATAGACAAGCGTGTCTCCTGATTGACAATCAGAACTGTAATGTGCACCACCACAATACTCACAATAGTTAAACTGCTGAGTCTGGCTTGGTGTATTTTGATACGAAGCATCATTGAGATTTGGATAATATGATTCTTGCTCGTATGAATGTGATGGGTAGTTGGAAAAATTTGAGGAGTCGTTGAATGAGCTTTGATTAGGATCATAAGCAAATGAATTACTCGATCCACAAAACAAACAACTCCCGTCTCGAATATCATTACCACATTGTTCACATGTACACCAACGACATGGAAAACCGAAAAGCGGCTCACCACAACCGACACAAGGAACAAAATCTAGAGGTGGGACAAGTGGTGTGCTCTGAGAGCTAGGAATTTCCACCACTTCCGTTATGGTCTCTGGTTTTTGTTTTTGATAAATGTGAAGATTAGGTAAATCGTTCTTTTCAGTCACTGCGCTAAGCTCTGTACGTTTGCTTGACAAACTTTTAACCGTAAACCGTGAAAGGTTAGGATCAATTGTGAGCTTAGATTCTTGGACAACCGTAGGTTGGACGTTTTTAGCACTTCCATAGTCAGAGGAAAGTACAGGGTCCTTTGTCACCCCGGTTTCTCGTTCCATTTCCCTCACTGGAGAGGGAATATGATTCGATGGTCCATCATAATCAACACGACATCTCGATATCTTTGACAAGGCAATAAGTTTTTCGATGTTGCTCTCATAAGCCCTTTGATCAAAGAAATCGTCATCGAGAGATGTCATTAGAATCAATTATGGGACAAGTGGAAGAAGGTAGAATCAAAAGGATAGAGGGTAAAGGGATGAATTTTTTTTTGTATTTTTGAAAATTTTTGTAGTATTAATAAGAAGGAAAATGTTTTTGGTTTTTTTGTGTTCGTTGAAAACTGATTTTAAAAAGTTTTCGGGAACTGTTTTGGTTTTATATGATAATAGTATGAACAAGGATGGATAAATATACAAATGAGCGTGTATTCAGGTTCACTAATACGCAAAATCGTTTAGAATAAGCGCACAACCTCCCCGGCAGCGGCGCCAAATTTTGATTCGCCTTAAACTAGTTATCTTTTATTTCTCAACCACTTTTGAATGGTTAATAGTAAAGTCAAACTAATCAAGACAAATGCTTCCGTGGAATACAGTGTTTCCCCGGGTCGTAATGTCCCAACGAGGTTGTAATGGTATTAAAAACGAATCTGTGATCGAGTGAAGGTGAACAGAAATATGAATAAGTGTGTGTGTGATTACACTAAGGTTTTATAACTTAAATAAACTATTTAGAATGATTACGTAAAACCTAGATATCTAAAACGTATAAATGTACACCAATTTAAAATCAGACGCGACTGCGTACTGAGAAAAAGGTGAGTTTTAAGAAAAATAAACTATAGGGGTTAAAAATGAAAATTCTATAAACTTAAACTTAAAATAAAATTAAATTAAAAAGAAAACTATTTTTTAGATTATTTTATTATTTATTATTAATTATTTAATTAAAAACTATTTAACTATTTAATTAAAACTAACTTAAATAAAAACTAAAAATAATAAACACTACAAATTAAACTAAAAACTTACAAAAACAATTTCTAAAACTTAAAATGAACTTGAAGAAAGTATAAAAAATAAAAATAAATCTTTTTGTCTTTTTATGAATTTTTATTAATTAAAAACTATTTATATTAATTAAACTAATTAAACTATTTTAAATTACAAATAATACTAAACTAACTTAGAAAATTATGAAAAAATTTATAAAACTATTTTATGACTTATAAAAGCTATAAAAAATAAAAAAAACTAGATATTACCTTATAAAAATTAATTATGCTATTTAAAACTTAATTATTAACTAATTATTAATTAAACTAATTTAAATTATAATTAGTACTAAAAGACAAAATTAAAATCTGAGAAAATTATTAAAAATACTTTAACCTAAAAGGAAATTAATAAAAATATAAAAAACACAACTTACTTAATAAAAATCTAAAAATGAAAATTAAAATTAAATTAAATTAAATAGAAACTATCACTTATTTTTATATTTGTTTTTCTGGAATTTTCTTTTACAAAACTAATTTATATCTAAAAACAAGCAACTTTTATGAAAACAAATATTTTATAGCTTAAAAATAAGCACTGTGGAAGCTTATTACTTCCACAGTTGACTTTTGTTGACTAAAATTGGAAATAAGCTCAAATGAGCTTATGTGAGACCCACTATGGATGAATCTGATTCTAATAAGTATGTTGTACTTGTCAAAGCTAAATTTAGCCAAATAAGCTCAGTAGATAAGCTGATAAGTACAAATAAGCAATTCCAAAACTCAAATTGAACTCAGAATGGGGACAGACTTGAGGGCTTATTTCAAGTGGGGTCCACAGGGTTTCAGGTCAAACAAAAGGTCAACACTAAGAGTCTACTAGGAGGGGGTTGTAAGGAACTAAGTTGGAGGTCTGGGGCCCACTGTGGTGGTCACAAATCACCACCAAAGTTGGTGGTGTGACCTGAGAACTGCTGCACAGGGGAGAAAGTCTCCCTGCAGTTGTGTTTGGGGGTGAGTGGGACCCACACTAAAAATCCTAAAAATCTAATGAAGATGGGAATCACTATTTGAGGTGGTAGGGTAGGATTAGGAACAAGTTTCAGGTCATCAAAGCAAACACTAAATTCTAGATAAATCCATGAAGTTTTGTAAAAATCAGAGATGATGCAAATTTGACTTTTCAAGTAAAATAGAACAGTTGACTTTTATGAACTTCTATTGAATCCTACTTACTAAATAAGTTAATATAAGCTATTATTAAGCTGTATTAAGCTAAAGATGACAGTTATGAGTCAAAGTGTGGAGTTTTAGATCCTAAATCCTCAACAGTCAACTGTTGAGAGCTTGAGAGTGTGATTTTGACTATTTTACACTTGAGACCTAAGTTTTAAGCTACTTATGACCTAAAAATACTTGACTAAGCATGCAAGAACCAAAAACAACAGCAGATACTTAGAACCTAGGGGTGAAATACCCTAATCCAAACACCCTTACTAAACCTGTTGTGAAAGTTTTATGAAGCAGATTCACAACCTAGACCTTGAATATGAAATCTAAGTTTATTCAAACACTAAATTAGCATAATTAAACTGAAATTACTACTAAATTACCTAAGATACAGTTGGATAAAAAAATTCATGCAAAATGTAAAAACTTACAGTGATATCACATGGACTTCAAACCAAGAACCACTTATATGTTTCCCATGAAACTTCTAACCAAGGATCCTCAATAAGCTATCTTGCTCAGCTTCTTGATCATAACAAGTAATTTTTTTTTATTTTTTTTTATTTTACCTATTATTTTTATATATTTTTGAGATTATTAACTATATAAGCCTAACTTGTTTCAGAGCTTTGAGAAACTTAAGACAACTTCACAATTAGATAAAATGAGCTTAAAGGAACAATGAAACAATACTTAACAGTTGCAAGTGATTTTGTCAAAATCACAAAAATTGCTAAATACGGATTCAAACAAGAAACTTGAAATAAATAACCAGGATAGCTTAAATTACATGAATTAAACTAAGATCAAGTGATTTTTAATGAAAATTACAATTGAATGAGAAAATATATTACCTACGATTAAGCTGTACTAAAACTAATCTAATAATTCATCATCTCTGCTTCTTTTCTCTTTTGTAGACACTTCCAGGGTTAGTGGGACCCACCTTGACCTTTCCCACCACATCTTAGCCGTTGATAAGGTTTAATTAATCCACACCGTTCAAAAGTACTTTTTCGCGCCAAAAAGTCCAAGGGGGTTAATTGATGCTAAACCACCTAACTTAGATTGACCAAATAATGGTCAACAAAGTCAAATAGCCTAGGTCAATGCTCCGGGTAATATAAGGTATCACCAGGTCGTTAAGTCCCGTTGAAGTGTGAATTGTAACTTTAGCGTATAAGTGATCGGGTAATTATTCACAGAAAAGGGTTATGATCAAAATTATTTGGAAATTATTAACAAATATAGCTTAGGAAAGCTATGTGATTGATTACGGGAATTTGGATTACGATGATTTGAGCTAAAACCTAAAAACGTACGTTTTAATTAAAAAACGTATACAGACGAACAAAACAAAAGAGTACAACTGATGAACTGGAAGGGTTAAAAGTGTAAATTTGGTATTTTTACAATCCTATTAATTAAAGAAAATTTTAAGAAAATTAAAAACTATTTTTACACTATTTAATTATTTATTATTAATTAATTACTAATTATCTATTTATTACTAATTAAATTAATTAGAATTACTAAAAATACTAAAAAGGCTTAGAAAATTAAGAAATTTTTTATAAATCTAATTAACCATCATAGGAATCCTAAAAAAATTATAAAAAGTTTATTTTATGTATTTTTAAACTAATTAACTAATTATTAATCTAATTACTTATTAATTTCTAATTAAACTAATTGTATTATAAAAAATAGCAAATGAACAGTAAAAATTCAAGAAAAATTTATAAAAATGTTTTAACTAAAATAAAAGCTAGAAAAATTATAAAAACTAGGTTATACTTTATAAAAACTAATTATGCTATTTAATTGATTAATATTAATTAAAACTAAATTAAATTAAAATTAATTAGAAATACCACTAAAAGACAAAATAAAAACCTGGAAAAATTTGTAAAATTATTTTAACCTAAAATATAATTTCTAAAAATATAAAAGTGATATATTAATTAGAAATAAATTAAAAAGGAAAAATAAATTGATAAATCCTATTAAATAGAAGCTATCACTAATATTAAAGTTGGTTTTTTGGTTTTTTTCTTTTTCTAAACTGATTATAGACTAAAAATAAGAACTTTTAACAAAAACACTTTAACTACACCCCAGGAAATAAGCACTTGAAGTGCTTATTAATCCCACAGTTGACTTTTGTTGACTGTGGAGGTTTTTTAAGCTCAAATGGAAGATGTGGGGTCCACAATGGTAATTTATGGTTTCTCTGAGTTAGTTACACTAGAATAAGCAAGAATAAGCCAAACTTGTGGCTTCAATAAGCCAAAAAGCACAAATAAGCAGTTTGCTTAACTTTGTTTCTGGATCAGATTAGGGACAAGGTTTTGGGGTCAAACAAAGTGGGGTCCACTGATCTTATGGTCAAACTAAAGGTCAACCCTTGATCCTGGTTAGGAGGGGGGTTGAATGGAACCAAGAATGAAGTGTGGGACTCACTGGGTCAGTCACAAAGTACTACCAAAGTTGGGTGATGGTTTGGGTCTGCTGATACAGGGCAAGTCCTTGCCCTGCAGTCCAATTCAAGGGACAATTTGGTCAATAAGGAAAAATTGTAAAAATGCAACAAATGTGGAAATCAAAAGTGCTACTGGTAGAGATAACACACAACAATTTTCAAGTGCTCAATCACAGTACAAAAATCATGAAAAATCACCCCATTTTGATGAAAATCTGAGTTTGTAGTTTTGACTTTTTGAGAAATTATGAGTTTTGACTTTTGTGAACTTGGACAGATGATTTTTATGATCAAACTTATTTAGTTAGGGTATATTAAAACTAATTTAAGTAAATGAACAACTTATTCAAGGATGTGATGAGTTATGGCCTTGAAAACTCACCACAGTTGACTGTGGTGAGTGATTACTTGAGATTTGACCTTTGGGTGAGTTTGTGACCAAATAAAAGGTTCCCCTGAGCCTTTATACACCCACACAACTAGTTGAAACACAGATATGCACCAATGAACTGGTAGAACAGATCAAACACCCTAGAACCAAACACCCCTTAAAAATCAGTTATTGAAGAGATTTTAACTTAAACAAACATAAAACATAAACAAATGATTACTACTGATTTATATGCTAATATTTAACTAAAATAAACTTAAATAAACAGATGAAGCTACTTAATACTAAAGATGAAAGATTTTTAGCTTACAAAGCCTTCCAAGCCAACTGATTAGGAACCAAGGAACCAAGTTAACCAATCCTATGCCCTCCCATGAGGTACCTAACCCACAGCCATCCTAAATACACTGTGCTCCATGCTCATTCAGTACATGATCAACAATTTTTTATTTATTTTTGATTTTTCTTATTTTTTTAGTAATTATTGAAAACTGAAGTAGGATTGTTCACACAAGCTTCTGATGCTTATAAAATCTTGTTTTTGAGTTAGTGAGAGCTTCTGAGTAGATTAAACATACATTAGATACCTTAATTAGGTTTTGACAATTTGAAATGAGACTTTGAAAAGTGAAATTGATAATTAAACTTTAAACTGAACTTTCATTGATAAAAACAGTTACAATACATTGAAAATAAACTAAAACTACATAAAAACTAAGAAATTACACATTACCAAGCTCATATGAGCTAAACTATATATAACGACCTAAAACTAATGCCCTAAGTCTTCCACATGGCCTCCTTTTGAAAACTGAGAGTCCCAATGTCTTTGTGTTGACCCTCTGACCAAATCCCATCCATTTAATTAAGCATTGATCAATCCTAGCCATTGATTGGCTTTTTGGCGCCAAAATTTATACGGGGTAGTTTTGAGTAGTACTGGTGAGGGGTTGGTGATGCATTTATGGTGTTGGGTTTGTTTGGTGAGGGGAATTTATTGTGGGGGGGTAGAGTTGGTGAAAAGGTGAGGAGGGGGGGGATGTATGCCCTGGTTTTGCGCGGTTTGGTTGGGAAGAAGAAGGTCAAAGGGTCGTTTGACCCTCGTTGACTGTTTGACCGGGTATTAGCAAAAAAGGACTGGGCCTAGGTTGGGCTTTTGTGTGGACTGGGTTGATGGGTGGGATGGATAAGGGTTTGGTTTTGGGTTTATTATTAACAAAAGGTCCGGTTGGTTAGTTTAAGTGCACAAGGACCATTTTTGTAAATCCTTCAAAGTTGAGGGGGCTGAAGTGTAACTTATCCAAGGTAACCATAAGGACTAATGTTGCTAATAACCATAACTCCAAGAACCATTTTTGTATTTCTCCAATTTTTAAAACTCCAAAACTTCCCAGGGACCATTTTTGCCATTTTTGGATTTTTCAGGGACTAAATATGTAATTTTGGAAATCTTGCAACCCAAATGTAATATTTTGTGAAATTGACTTTCAAAACTTTGGGTTGAATTTTTCTCTCAAAATAAATGCTTAGGGACTAAATTTGACAAGTTTTGAAACTTGGGGGACTGAAACTGCCAATACTGCAAACTTTGTACGTTTTTTCTTTGTTTTTGCACATTTTGCTTTTAAAACACATAAAACACAATCCCTGGGATAATTTAAGTATTTTGATATCTTTTTTATTGTTTTTTGTGCGTTTTGGCTGTTTAAATATATAAAAAACGATGAGTGTTTGAACACTCATCAATCCTCCACACTGAACTATTGCTAGTCCCTGGCAATCTTTTTTAGAAAACTTGATGGATTTTAACTCTTTACCAAAAGCCATCACTTCTGGAGTAGCCAGGTGTAAGAACTGTGGCACACCTGATAACCGTGTGATTTTGAGCAAACCACCAGCTTTCAACGGATTTGTTAAGTCTTTACCAAGAGCCGTTTGCTCCTGGACTAGCCAGCATCTTGATGGACCTAGTCAACATCTTGGTGAGCTGATTACCAATTATGGATTTTCCACGGCCTTTACCACAAGCCATAATCTTGCGGGCTAGCCAACTTATTTGTTTTCGGGGAGTTGAGGAACCATACAATTTTGGGCAAATTGTCAGCCGTCAACGGATTTGATTTATCTTTACCAAGAGCCGTTTGCTCCTGGATTAGCCAATCCCTTTTGTCGCTTAGACAAGGCGGACTGATTACCACAAAAATTTTGAAATAAAGTGAAAATTTTTTGAAAATTTGGCCAAAAACGGGGGTACTTGAAAGATATTTTGATAAAATTCGATAGAATTTCCCCCCCACACTTAGAAATGAATATTGTCCTCAATATTCAAAGTCCCGACTATTATGCCGAAGCTATGAACGTAAAAAGCCAAGATTCGAATCTAACTGCGGAAATACCAATTTTCACTTTATTTCTATATATATACAACTTTTTTTTTTTTTTTTTTTTTTTTTTTTTTTTTTTTTTTGAACTTATATACATATATACATTTTTTCAAACAGCGGGGGTTGGCCATTCCCCCACACTAGGTGGTAGAAAATAGAAAGAATCAGAGATACGGGTGAAAACCCGTATTGTTGCTAATTTTTGGTCATCGAGTCGCTAGCTTGACTCTATCCCCGAATTCAATTGTCCTTGGGGAAAGTTTGGAGATCCGGGACAACCATGGATGGTATGTCCTCTCCAAAGTAATGCTTTAACCGATGTCCATTCACTTTGAAATTTGGACCGTCATTTTGAGATAATTCGACGGTGCCATAAGGATAAACTTTTGCGATAGTGAATGGACCAGTCCATCGGGTTTTGAGCTTTCCCGAGAAGATCTTGAGTCTAGAGTTGAAAAGAAGGACTCGATCACCAACGTTGAAAACGCGGTTTTTGATTTTTGAGTCATGAATCTTCTTTGTCTTTTCTTTATAGATCAAAGAATTCTCGTAAGCTTGATCACGAAGTTCGTTTAATTCATTTAGTTGAACTTTTCTATGATCACCCGCCGTTTTGAGGTCGAAATTGGCATGCTTGAGAGCCCAATAGGCTTTGTGTTCAAGCTCGATCGGAAGATGGCACGCTTTCCTGTACACAAGTTTATAAGGCGTACACCCAATGGGTGTTTTGTAAGCCGTACGGAAAGCCCAAAGTGCATCATCTAATTTGTCCGACCATGATGCACGATTCTCACCTACAGTTCTTTCCAATATTCTTTTAATGCCCCGATTGGAAACTTCGACTTGTCCACTTGTTTGAGGGTGGTACGCAGTGGAAAGACGGTGAGTTACACCGTACTTTTGCATGACTTTGTCGAATTTGTCATTACAAAAGTGCGTACCACGATCATTAATAATAGCACGTGGAGTTCCAAATCGGGCAAAAAGAGCTTTCAAGAATTTCACCACTACTCGGGCATCATTTGTGGGTAAAGCTTTTGCTTCAACCCATTTTGACAAGTAGTCAACTGCCACGAGTATGTATTTGTTGCCGTGAGAGGATGGAAATGGCCCCATAAAGTCGATGCCCCATATATCAAAAATTTCACAAACTTGAATTGCATTCTGAGGCATTTCATTCGTTTGTGAAATATTCCCGTGACGTTGACAAGCGTCACAGGACTTGACCAATTCTTGGGCATCCTTGTAGATCGAGGGCCAATAAAAGCCAGAATCAAACACCTTTTTGGCGGTGTAGTTGGGATTGTGGTGGCCCCCCGTGGGACCAGCATGGCAAGCCTTTAAAATTTCAGCGGCTTCCTGACCATACACACACCGCCGGATGACTTGATCCGCGCATATCTTGAACAAGTAGGGGTCGTCCCAAAAGTAATGTTTTACATCTTTGAAAAATTTATTTTTTTGTTGGGACGACATCCCTTTCACAATGAAGTTACCCGCAAGATAGTTTGCAAAGTCGGCAAACCATGGGGTAATCGAGTCTCCACGAAATGAAACCGCATTGAGGGTTTCGAGAGGAAATGTTTCATTTATTTCCTTTTTCTCGAAAGCATCTTGGTGGGGGTTTTCAAGACGGGAGAGATGATCAGCCTCTAGGTTCTCAGCTCCTTTTTTATCACGAATGATGATATCAAATTCCTGAAGGAGGAGAACCCATCGGAGGAGTCTCGGCTTTGCATCTTGTTTTGCAAAAAGGTACTTCAAAGCCGAGTGATCCGTTTACACTATACTTTTTGTCAAGATTAAATATGACCGGAATTTCTCAAAGGCATACACCACAGCTAATAATTCTTTTTCAGTGGTGGTGTAATGGCTTTGAGCCTCGGTCATAGTTTTGCTGGCATAGTGTATAGGCTGAAAATGTTTTGTTTTTCGTTGCCCCAAGACAGCCCCAATAGCATAATCACTCGCATCACACGTGAGCTCAAAGGGCATGTCCCAATCGGGGGCAACAAGAATCGGTGCCTCGGTAAGCCTTTTCTTTAATGTTTCAAAGGCTTCGATGCACTCAGGGGAGAAGATAAAAGGAGCATCCTTCTCGAGGAGATGGGTCATAGGCCGGGCGATTTTAGAAAAATCTTGAATAAACCTACGATAGAAACTGGCGTGACCCAAAAAGCTCCTAACACCTTTCACAGTCGTGGGATGAGGCAATTTTGCAATGACGTCCACTTTGGCTCTGTCAACCTCGATCCCGTTTTTTGAAATTTTATGGCCGAGGACAATGCCCTCTTTGACCATAAAGTGACTCTTCTCCCAATTTAGACATAACTTTGTGTCTTCACAACATTTTAGCATACTGTCTAAATGGGAGAGGCATGATTGGAACGAATCCCCAATGACCGAAAAATCGTCCATAAAGACCTCCATAGTTTTTCCGATCATGTCGGAAAAAATGGCCATCATACATCTTTGAAACGTGCCCGGAGCATTACATAAGCCAAATGGCATACGTTTATATGCGAAAGTTCCATAGGGGCACGTAAAAGTGGTCTTTTCTTGGTCTTGTGGGTCAATGGGAATCTGAAAGTAACCCGAGAAACCATCGAGGAAGCAATAGTACTCATTCCCCGCTAATCTCTCGAGCATCTGATCCATAAAGGGCAGAGGAAAATGATCCTTACGGGTGGCGTCATTCAATTTACGATAATCAATGCAGACGCGCCAACCCGTAACCAAACGAGTTGGGATTAACTCATTTTCCTCATTTGTGACAACAGTAATGCCACCCTTTTTTGGAACACAATGAACTGGGCTGACCCAAGGACTGTCCGAGATAGGGTAAATCAATCCGGCATCAAGAATTTTTAAAACCTCTTGTTTGATAACCTCGTGAATTTTTGGATTCACCCTTCTTTGTTGTTGGATTGCAGGTTTGAAGTCGTCCTCCATTAAAATCTTATGAGTACAAAACTCAGGGTCAATACCCTTGATATCTGAGAGACGCCAAGCAATTGCTTGTTTATGAGACTTCAAAACCTTGATAAGAGCAGCCTTTTCCTCATCACTTAAGTCTTTGGCAATTATGACGGGTAATTTATCATCACCCTCCAGAAATGCATATTCAAGATGAGGCGGCAAGTCCTTAAGCTCAACCTCGGGGAAGTCATCAGTTTTCTCAACATTTTTGACTTCCTCCTTATGAAGTTGTTGTGGTAGAACAGGAAGAGGAGAGGGATCTTCGTTTAACAATTTTTCAAGCATGAGAATATCCCTCTCGAGGTCGATCTCTTGGTTATCGACTCCATCGGGAATCGAGTCACTTTTGAGAAACGCCTCCATTTCTTCTAAGATGAAGTCACTTCCCTCAAACGGAGTGAGGGAAGGAGAAGAATTGGCTATGATGGGATGAGAAGATTGAGTGAGGTTTTCACTCGAAGAATCATCAATGAAACCTAAAATCTCTTGAGCATACTCCTCAGCAGCAACATCGATGACATCTATTTTGTTCACCGATTCACAATCATAATTGGAGGAGTATCTCGATGTTTGATTTAGGTTGAAGGTAATAGCTTCCGTCCCAACACGTAATGTGATCTCATGCTCAAATACATCGATAAGAGTGCGCCCAGTTCTGAGGAATCCCCGCCCAAGAATGAGAGGGACCCTAGAATCGGCATCAAAGTCAACAATCACAAAATCTGCCGGAAAATGGAACTTTCCCACTCTAACAAATACGTCCTCGGCAATGCCAATGGGACGAGAAATCGAACGATCGGCAAGCTCTAAAGTCATGCACGTGGGAGTGAGTTCGGGAAGAGAAAGTTTCTTCCACACAGAATATGGCATCAGGTTGATGCTAGCACCTAGATCGGCCAGGGCGAAGCAATCAACCATACCCGGGAAAGTACAAGGAATGAGAAATTTCCCGGGATCTCCAAGCTTTTCAGGAAGCTTTTTCAAAATAACCGCAGAGCAGTTCTCATTCAGAGGAGTTCTTGCCATCTCAAATAATTTTTCTTTATTACTCAACAGATTTTTGATTATCGATGCAAACTTGGGCATCAAGAGAATAGCATCCGCGAAGCTGATATCGAAATGCAAATCTTGGAAGATTTGGAAAAATTTATCCATTTGGTGATTAGCTTTTTCGCGGAGCTTTTGTTCACTGAGACGTGATGGATAGGGAATAGAAGTTTTGGATTTAGGGTTGTCCACTGGAGTTTCTGGTGGTTCAAAGACAACTCCAGGTTTACATCTGGTTTCAGGATTAACCTGAGGTTGGACATGTGATGTACTTCGTGGGCTAGGAATTTGCACCTTGTCCTTTGTCACCTCAGGCTCACGATTCACTACCTTTGGAGGAGAGGAAGAAGAGGTAGTAGGAATCGCGGGTTCATCATATGAAGCACCACTTCGTGTTGTGATCGCCTTAGCATCGCCCCTTGGGTTAGCGATCGTGTTGCTCGGTAAAGTAGTACCTGAGCCCAAGGGTCGATCATTTAAAGACTTCTTGATGTCAGAAATCTGGCTGACCAGCAACTTGTTCAACTCTTCTTGGGACTTCATGAATTGCTTCAACAACTCATCAGATGAAGGCCCGGTTGGAACAATGGCTTGATTCGGATTAGGAATATTTGGAGCTTGATTGTTCGGGTTGGGGCCTTGATTGAAATTTCCTTGGTTTTGATTGTGGAAATTTCCTTGATTCTGGTGAATGTTTCCATGAAAGTTCCCTGGGTTGAAATTACCCTGACCTTGGCTCCGGTTAAAGTTTCCTTGATATTGGAAACCTTGATTTTGGAAACTTTGGTTTTGATTTTGGAAACCGTGACCCTGATTGAAGTTACCTTGGTTTTGATAACCTTGGTTCACTCTATTTTGGTTTTGGCCACGGTTTTGGACATTTTGGTTTTGGTTAAAACCGGGAGGTCCAGGATAATGGTGAGGACGATAGTTCGGGTCCATAGGAGGGCGGTATTGATTGCCTCCTTGATTTTGGGACCCGATGACAGCATTAGCTTCATATGGAGTACCATCAGTAGCTGTGCAATTGTAGTAGGCATGCGGCCCACCACAGGTCACACAGACTTCCACTTTTTTAACCTCAGCAGGGGGAGGATGTTGTGGAAATGAGACTTTCTTTGTTTGGGCGAGAACCAAAGCTTGGATCACTTCAGTGAGCTTGTCAAGCTTAGCATCCGTGCTAGATTGACCCACAGAAGATGAAGTAGAAGGACCCGCATTGATTTGAGAAACAATCGGTTTGCTTCGTGTAGAGCGGACCTTGGACTTGTTTTCTATGATTTGCAAAGCTTCTTTTGTGGTTCTACTCAAGAAATTACCTCCCGCGGAGGCATTGAGAGAATCCTGATCAGCTTGGCTCACGCCATTGTAAAAAGTATCGAGTTGCATCAACTCAGAGAAACCATGATGTGGACACTTGCGAAGTAATTCTTTGAAACGATCCCACGCTTCACCAAAAGATTCATCATATTTTTTAGTGAACTTGGTGATTTCGTTCTTAAGACTCGTGGTCTTGGAAGGTGGGAAGAATTCATTCACAAACTTTTTGACAAGATCTTCCCAAGTCTCAATAGATCGTGGAGGTTGTTTTTCAAGCCAAATACGGGCTTGTCCCTCCAAGGAGAATGAGAAGAGAAGAAGTTTTATTGCTTCACACGGGACATTTTTGTACTTGATGGTCGATGTGATTTTATTGAACCATCGAATATGAGCATGAGGATCGTCCCTCTCAAAACCGTAGAATTGGCTTGAGGTTACAAGATTGAGTAACCCGGTTTTGAGCTCAAAATTATCAGCCACGATGGCTGGAACAACAATGGCATCTCCGTAACCCTCGATGGGTGCTTGGAGAAGTTCACACATGGGCCGGTCTTCCGCCATGGTGACAGTGGGTGTGGCAACAGTACGGATCTCAGATCCGACTGTTGGTGCTGAACGTCTACGAGGTCTTCTAGGTTTTCGTACAAGCTCACGTAATGGGCTAGTAGACCTAGAAGAACGAGTGCGCATGCACTAAGGACAAAAATCAATCAAAACAAAGTCGAGACAAAACCACAGTGAACTTAAACCAATAATCACAAGTGAGTGGATTCTTTAGAAAAGGTACACCACTCACAAGGATACAAAGGCAAGTTTTAATCTTTTTGATTTGGGAACTTATTTGTTCACACCCCCAGTTGGAAGGTGTTCTGTCTTGGTTTTCGACGGTTTATTTTTATGTAGAATTATTATTCACAAGAAAGAGACGAATGTTTTTGTGTTTTGTGTATGGGTTTAAAAACTTTTGGAAAATATTTTTGGTATCGTCTCGTTTACCAAAATCGTTTTTCTTTAAGAATCACCTTAAAAGAAAACCGATTTAGAAAACGTTACGATTTGTTTTGTTGTTTTTAATTTTTTTGGTGTTTTAACACTTTAGGAAAAGTGTTAATGACTTTTTTGTGTTTTGATTATGAAAATATAAACAAGTGGTGGTATTTGTACAGTGAATGAAGTGAGATAACACTAATCTCAAATAACGCTAAAGAAACGCGCACACTTCCCCGGCAGCGGCGCCAAAAGTTGATTGATGCTAAACCACCTAACTTAGATTGACCAAATAATGGTCAACAAAGTCAAATAGCCTAGGTCAATGCTCCGGGTAATATAAAGTATCACCAGGTCGTTAAGTTCCGTTGAAGTGTGAATTGTAACTTTAGCGTATAAGTGATCGGGTAATTATTCACAGAAAAGGGTTATGATCAAAATTATTTAGAAATTATTAACAAATATAGCTTAGGAAAGCTATGTGATTGATTACGGGAATTTGGATTACGAAGATTTGAGCTAAAACCTAAAAACGTACGTTTTAATTAAAAAACGTATACAGACGAACAAAACAAAAGAGTACAACTGATGAACTGGAAGGGTTAAAAGTGTAAATTTGGTATTTTTACAATCCTATTAATTAAAGAAAATTTTAAGAAAATTAAAAACTATTTTTACACTATTTAATTATTTATTATTAATTAATTACTAATTATCTATTTATTACTAATTAAATTAATTAGAATTACTAAAAATACTAAAAAGGCTTAGAAAATTAAGAAAATTTTTATAAATCTAATTAACCATCATAGGAATCCTAAAAAAATTATAAAAAGTTTATTTTATGTATTTTTAAACTAATTAACTAATTATTAATCTAATTACTTATTAATTTCTAATTAAACTAATTGTATTATAAAAAATAGCAAATGAACAGTAAAAATTTTAGAAAAATTTATAAAAATGTTTTAACTAAAATAAAAGCTAGAAAAATTATAAAAACTAGGTTATACTTTATAAAAACTAATTATGCTATTTAATTGATTAATATTAATTAAAACTAAATTAAACTAAAATTAATTAGAAATACCACTAAAAGACAAAATAAAAACCTGGAAAAATTTGTAAAATTATTTTAACCTAAAATATAATTTCTAAAAATATAAAAGTGATATATTACTTAGAAATAAATTAAAAAGGAAAAATAAATTGATAAATCCTATTAAATAGAAGCTATCACTAATATTAAAGTTGGTTTTTTGGTTTTTTTCTTTTTCTAAACTGATTATAGACTAAAAATAAGAACTTTTAACAAAAACACTTTAACTACACCCCAGGAAATAAGCACTTGAAGTGCTTATTAATCCCATAGTTGACTTTTGTTGACTGTGGAGGTTTTTTAAGCTCAAATGGAAGATGTGGGGTCCACAATGGTAATTTATGGTTTCTCTGAGTTAGTTACACTAGAATAAGCAAGAATAAGCCAAACTTGTGGCTTCAATAAGCCAAAAAGCACAAATAAGCAGTTTGCTTAACTTTGTTTCTGGATCAGATTAGGGACAAGGTTTTGGGGTCAAACAAAGTGGGGTCCACTGATCTTATGGTCAAACTAAAGGTCAACCCTTGATCCTGGTTAGGAGGGGGGTTGAATGGAACCAAGAATGAAGTGTGGGACCCACTGGGTCAGTCACAAAGTACTACCAAAGTTGGGTGATGGTTTGGGTCTGCTGATACAGGGCAAGTCCTTGCCCTGCAGTCCAATTCAAGGGACAATTTGGTCAATAAGGAAAAATTGTAAAAATGCAACAAATGTGGAAATCAAAAGTGCTACTGGTAGAGATAACACACAACAATTTTCAAGTGCTCAATCACAGTACAAAAATCATGAAAAATCACCCCATTTTGATGAAAATCTGAGTTTGTAGTTTTGACTTTTTGAGAAATTATGAGTTTTGACTTTTGTGAACTTGGACAGATGATTTTTATGATCAAACTTATTTAGTTAGGGTATATTAAAACTAATTTAAGTAAATGAACAACTTATTCAAGGATGTGATGAGTTATGGCCTTGAAAACTCACCACGGTTGACTGTGGTGAGTGATTACTTGAGATTTGACCTTTGGGTGAGTTTGTGACCAAATAAAAGGTTCCCCTGAGCCTTTATACACCCACACAACTAGTTGAAACACAGATATGCACCAATGAACTGGTAGAACAGATCAAACACCCTAGAACCAAACACCCCTTAAAAATCAGTTATTGAAGAGATTTTAACTTAAACAAACATAAAACATAAACAAATGATTACTACTGATTTATATGCTAATATTTAACTAAAATAAACTTAAATAAACAGATGAAGCTACTTAATACTAAAGATGAAAGATTTTTAGCTTACAAAGCCTTCCAAGCCAACTGATTAGGAACCAAGGAACCAAGTTAACCAATCCTATGCCCTCCCATGAGGTACCTAACCCACAGCCATCCTAAATACACTGTGCTCCATGCTCATTCAGTACATGATCAACAATTTTTTATTTATTTTTGATTTTTCTTATTTTTTTAGTAATTATTGAAAACTGAAGTAGGATTGTTCACACAAGCTTCTGATGCTTATAAAATCTTGTTTTTGAGTTAGTGAGAGCTTCTGAGTAGATTAAACATACATTAGATACCTTAATTAGGTTTTGACAATTTGAAATGAGACTTTGAAAAGTGAAATTGATAATTAAACTTTAAACTGAACTTTCATTGATAAAAACAGTTACAATACATTGAAAATAAACTAAAACTACATAAAAACTAAGAAATTGCACATTACCAAGCTCATATGAGCTAAACTATATATAACGACCTAAAACTAATGCCCTAAGTCTTCCACATGGCCTCCTTTTGAAAACTGAGAGTCCCAATGTCTTTGTGTTGACCCTCTGACCAAATCCCATCCATTTAATTAAGCATTGATCAATCCTAGCCATTGATTGGCTTTTTGGCGCCAAAATTTATACGGGGTAGTTTTGAGTAGTACTGGTGAGGGGTTGGTGATGCATTTATGGTGTTGGGTTTGTTTGGTGAGGGGAATTTATTGTGGGGGGGTAGAGTTGGTGAAAAGGTGAGGAGGGGGGGGGGGGATGTATGCCCTGGTTTTGCGCGGTTTGGTTGGGAAGAAGAAGGTCAAAGGGTCGTTTGACCCTCGTTGACTGTTTGACCGGGTATTAGCAAAAAAGGACTGGGCCTAGGTTGGGCTTTTGTGTGGACTGGGTTGATGGGTGGGATGGATAAGGGTTTGGTTTTGGGTTTATTATTAACAAAAGGTCCGGTTGGTTAGTTTAAGTGCACAAGGACCATTTTTGTAAATCCTTCAAAGTTGAGGGGGCTGAAGTGTAACTTATCCAAGGTAACCATAAGGACTAATGTTGCTAATAACCATAACTCCAAGAACCATTTTTGTATTTCTCCAATTTTTAAAACTCCAAAACTTCCCAGGGACCATTTTTGCCATTTTTGGATTTTTCAGGGACTAAATATGTAATTTTGGAAATCTTGCAACCCAAATGTAATATTTTGTGAAATTGACTTTCAAAACTTTGGGTTGACTTTTTCTCTCAAAATAAATGCTTAGGGACTAAATTTGACAAGTTTTGAAACTTGGGGGACTGAAACTGCCAATACTGCAAACTTTGTACGTTTTTTCTTTGTTTTTGCACATTTTGCTTTTAAAACACATAAAACACAATCCCTGGGATAATTTAAGTATTTTGATATCTTTTTGATTGTTTTTTGTGCGTTTTGGCAGTTTAAATATATCAAAAACGATGAGTGTTTGAGCACTCATCAGGGGTACTGTGGTTGGGTGGAGAGGGTATTAGGGGTTTTGGAATGTTGTGGAGGTGGAGAAATTGCGTGGAGAGGTGGGGGTTGAGGTGGAAGGCCAGGTGTAGGGTGGTTTTGGTTGCAGAGGTGGAGGGTGGTTTTGGTGGGAAAGTGGTAAAGATGGAGGTGGTGTTTGACCTGGCATTGACCCGTTTTTATTTAATTAGGGTGTGGGCCGGTTGTAGTTTGGGCTTAGGAAGGGAGTGGGCTGGGTAATGGATTGGTTTTAGTTTGGTTTTGGTTTGGTTTTTAATATAAAGGATCCGTTTGGTTTTAAGCCCATAAATCACAAGGACTAAAAGTGTAATAAGCTGAAACTTTAGGGGCTTAAGATGGCAAGTTTCTAAAATTATCATAAGGACTTATCTTGCCAATATTGAATAACCAAAGGACCAAATTTGATAATTTCCCATATTTAATAACCGGGGACCTTTTCTGCCAAACTTCAAACTTCAGGGACCATTTATGTAATATCACCAAACTTATCACCCAAGGACCATTCCTGCAAAAGATTAGTAGCACAAGGACCAAAATTGATTTTTTCTCAAAGTTTTTACATCCCAGGGACCATTTATGTCAATTTCCAAAGTATAGGGACTAAACTTGTAATTTTGTGAAACTTTGCACCAAAGGACTAAATATGTAACTTTGTGATTAAAAAGGTCCTTTGATGACTTTTTCATGTTTTTAGAATAACCAGGGACTAGTTTTGACAATTTATGAAACTTGAGGGACTGAAACTGCCAATTATGCAAACTTTGTACGTTTTTCATCTGTTTTTGCATATTTTGCATTTGAAACATATAAAACACTCTTTTAAGATATTTTAAGTATTTTGATACATATTTGAGTGTTTTTGGATGTTTTGGCAGCTCAGATTGATA
This sequence comes from Artemisia argyi, assembly GCA_030686995.1. NCBI lineage: Eukaryota > Viridiplantae > Streptophyta > Magnoliopsida > Asterales > Asteraceae > Artemisia > Artemisia argyi. The sequence goes on along the minus strand of CM060683.1, from coordinate 41,120,370 downwards.
TAAAATGATGAGTATTTAGACATTCATCAAGGAACATCTAAGACTTATCTTAGAATTGCTCAGGAAGGAGAAACTGTATGCCAAGTTTTCGAAATGTGAATTTTGGATTCCGACGGTACAATTTCTAGGTCATGTGATTGATAGACAAGGAGTTCATGTGGATCCTGCTAAGATTGAAGCGATTAAAGATTGGGCTGCACCTACGACCCCAACGGAAGTTCGTCAATTTTTGGGATTAGCCGGTTATTACCGAAGATTCATTGAGGGATTTTCGAAGATAGCAAAACCGTTGACCAAATTGACTCAAAAGAGTGTTAAGTATGAATGGGGAGATAAGGAAGAGGAAGCCTTTCAGTTACTTAAGGAGATGTTGTGTAGTGCTCCTATCTTGGCGTTACCCGAAGGTAACGAGGATTTCGTTGTCTATTGTGACGCTTCGCATAAAGGTTTAGGAGCCGTATTAATGCAACGAGAGAAAGTGATAGCTTATGCTTCCCGACAGCTCAAGAAGCATGAGAAGAACTACACCACCCATGATTTGGAGTTAGGTGCTGTGGTTTTTGCTTTGAGGATATGGAGACATTACTTGTATGGAACCAAGTGTGTAGTGTTTACTGATCACAAAAGTCTGCAACACATTCTAAACCAAAAAGAGCTTAACATGAGACAGCGACGTTGGATTGAGTTGCTAAGCGATTATGATTGTGAAATTCGCTACCATCCTGGTAAAGCAAACGTCGTTGCTGATGCTCTTAGTCGAAAGGAGAGAATTCCACCATTACGAGTTAGGTCATTAGGAATGACTATCCTATCGCCATTACCGTCTCAAATATTAGAAGCTCAAATGGAAGCGTTGAAAGCAGAAAATTGATCTGCTGAGAACATATTTGGGATGGCAGAAAATGTGAAGGGATTTGTTAAGCGTTCTGATGGAGTATTATGTTTTGGAGATCAAAGTTGGGTACCATTGTATGGAGGAATTCGAGAGTTGATTATGCATGAGTCGCATAAGTCAAGATACTCTATTCATCCTGGGTCCGACAAGATGTACCAGGATTTGAAAAAGTTATATTGGTGGCCAAATATGAAGGCAGATATAGAGTTGTATGTTAGTAAGTGCTTGACTTGCTCTAAGGTTAAAGCCGAACATCAAAGACCGTCAGGATTGTTGACGCAGCCAGAACTTCCGGTTTGGAAGTGGGAGCGGATTACGATGGACTTTATTACCAAATTACCAAAGACAGCTAGCGGTTGTGACGCTATATGGGTAATTGTGGATCGTTTGACTAAGTCTGCTCATTTCCTGGCGATTAGTGAAGATGATAGTGTGGATAAACTTGCGAGATTGTATGTGAAGGAGATTGTTTCTCGTCATGGAGTTCCGATATCGATTATTTCGGACCGCGACAGCCGTTTTACGTCAGCATTGTGGCGATCACTTCAAACCGCTTTGGGGACGAGACTTGATATGAGTACTGCATATCACCCCCAAACCGATGGTCAAAGTGAGAGAACTATTCAGACTTTGGAGGATATGCTTCGTGCATGCATCATAGACTTTGGTAAAGGCTGGGAGAAATATCTACCCCTCGCGGAGTTCTCCTACAACAATAGCTACCACACAAGTCTTAAGGCTGCACCATTTGAAGCTTTGTATGGTCGTAAATGTCGTTCACCTATTGGTTGGGCAGAAGTTGGAGATAGCCAACTCACAGGCCCTGAGCTTATTTTGGAAACTACTGAGAAAGTAACGCAAATTCGAGATCGACTGCAAGCAGCTAGAGATAGGCAGAAAAGCTACGCCGATAAGAGGCGTAAACCCCTAGAATTCCAGGTTGGAGACAAAGTGATGTTGAAAGTCTCGCCTTGGAAGGGTGTGATACGTTTTGGAAAACGTGGGAAACTAAATCCCTGCTACATTGGACCATTTCTTATTTTGGAAAGAATTGGGCCCGTAGCTTATCGTTTGGAATTACCAATGGAATTGAGTAAAGTTCATGATGTGTTTCATGTTAGCAATATGAAGAAATGTCTTTCAGAGGAAACACCAGTTATACCAATCAAGGATATTCGTGTGGATGAGAGTTTGAATTTTGTGGAAGAGCCGATTGAGATAATGGATAGAGAGATCAAACGACTCAAGAGGAGTCGTATTCCACTCATCAAAGTTCGTTGGAATTCGCGGCATGGACCGGAATTCACGTGGGAACGTGAGGATGAGTTTCGAAAGAGATTGATGAGCGAAAAATGATCCGTTTTTAGGGGGTCATTTAAGCCCGAATCCGAATTTATTTGATCAAATATTGCCCTAAATCGTTCCTTTTGTGATTTTAGGTACTTGGAGAGTGAATTCTGGAAAAGAAGCCATTTTGGACATTTTTGGAGCATAAAAGTGAAGAAAACGGCAAAGTCTCAATTTTCCATGCTGGGAACAGTAGGTGACGGCGTCAAGAGTAATTCCCTGACGGCGTCAAACCTCAAGAATTAAAATCCGTAGTTCATGAAGGCGTCAAGAGTTGTCCTGACGGCGTCAAAACCCCAAGAATTAAAATCCGTAGTTGATGACGGCGTCACACACAGGGCGTCAAGAGTAATTTGTGTGACGGCCTAGGCCTTGACGGCGTCAGAAGTAGATCAAGGCCGTCCGAGGAAGTATTTGGCGGCGAGGTGACGGCGTCACATTGTTTGTCTTGACGTCGTCATCCTTATTTTCCTATATATAGTTTTCTAGTTTTTCACATTTAAAGAGAGAAGTTTTGGGGAGAAACCCTAAAGACGATTTTGGTGTGACTTTACAGGTTTTTCAAGGGTTCCAACCCCTTGATACCTTGCATGATTAATTAAGATAAGTGTTCTTCTAATTCAATCAATATGTCTATGTGTTGATTGTCTATATCTTGTTCTTGTCTTAATTCTATCATGCTAGGCTAGATCTCTTTTGTGTTTGCTTAGATCTAATGAAACCTAGATATTGATTATGTGTTGATTGCTTGTTTATTCTTGTTTTGGATGAATGATTTATATGTTAGGCTTAAAAAAACTGGCAGATCTCCAAATGGTAACATGCTTGAACGTCTTAAGAAACATGAACCGAGGCGTACTAGGTCTTTATTGGTTGTATTTAATGCATGAGCCACTGTTTACAATCCCTATAGTTGTGCTGGGCATGGTGTAGGAGGAGATAAGAGCTCATAGAATTGGGGAGTTATGTATGCCACCCCATGAATGGTATTAAGGAATACGATCCGTCATCCATGCAATTATAACAAGTAATTAACGTGTAAAAGATATCTAGGGAGTAGTGAAATCTAAGTAAACACATTTTCTCCAATTACTGCTCACAACTTTAGTTTAATTAGTTTATTTTCATTTTTAGTATTTTATTTTGATTGCATCTTAGTTTTGGGTTAGTTGAATAGCAACTAATTCCGCCCACTCTTTCAAAACCCGAGATTTTAACTTGCTTTCCAGAAAATATAAAAACACAAAAATAATCATCCCTCACCTTTAGAACTAGTAATTAGGCTTTCTAATCCTAGCGACACTATTCCTAAGCTGAACGATCAATCCCCCGGTACTTGTCACTATACTATACTACAACGATCAGGTACACTGCCTGGTGGGGGTTGTAAGCTTCTCGAGATCCCTCGAGAGGTAAAGCCTGTTGCGATTCCCACGCATCAAGTTTTTGGCGCCGCTGCCGGGGAATAGTTATTGTCTAGGTTAGAATTTCTTTTTATTAGGTCTACTTGCTAGATTCCTTTCTAGTAAGATTTTATTTTTATTTTTAGGTCTTCTTTAGTCTATCTCATTTCTTTGTGCTTCTGTTAGTAAATTAAACTCATTGACTATTCTGTTGACCATTATGGAAAACGCGAATCCACCCCTGTCCCCTAGAGAAGTGGCTGTGTTACGTGAACAAATTGAGAGTGAGATTAGGGAGCTTAGAGAGCTTAATAGGTTGATTAAGATTGAGCTCGAACATACATTTAGTGACCTAGCAACCGCCTTGTATTCAAATAAGGACCTAGGGCCTAATGACTTTGTGAATGTTGTTGAAAGAATAGAAGAGGAGGAAATAGATCTGAAGCTTAATGACTATTTTAATCTATACCCCACTAAGGAGGAGATTGCATATTATAACAATCTTATTGATAACCCGCGATCTCCTTTCACCATAATTGAACCTAAGATCAAGAGAGGCGATCCTAAGAATGTTAAGATACCATGTATGATTGGATATAGGCACATTAGCAATGCTTACATTGACTTTAAATCTCCAATCAACATTATGTCCTCAACGGTTTATAATGATATAGTGAAAACAAGACTTGAACCTAGAAGGGATCCCAAGTACCCCGGTGGAGTTTGTAACTTTGTCGGGAGAGTTAAAGGTTTACGTGTCTTTGTTGGTAATTTCACTTTTGTCACCGACTTTATGATTGTGGAGGATCTTGCTAATGTTATTGATTGTCGATTATCCAATGTTGTGTTTGGCAAACCATTTGTGGAGGAGTCTAAGTTGGAATATGATGAGGTAGAAGGTACGATCCGATTTGCAAGTAACACCGATAGTATCACGTATAGGATGCCTAATAGGATGAAAGAATTTCGCTTTATATCTCATTTTGATAAGGACAACGTTGGTGCTTTTGAGGATATTGATGAGAAGGATAAGAAAAAGGGCATGGACTATGTATGGGAAAAAAGAAGTCTTTACTACAAAGATTGCTTGGCCCTTGGACCAAGGTATAAAGTCGATGAAGAATTTGCCCAAAAGATTATGGGGGCGGTTGAGAAAAAGGTGATTGATTTTTACAAAGAATATTTGCAATCAGAGAATGGAACCAATGATGAGATCACGTAGTAACCCATGACCTTGAGTCTAGCCACAAGACTCGTAAATAAAGAAAAGCGCTTCTTGGGAGGCAACCCATGTTTTGTGTGATTTTATTTGTTTGATTGTTATTTGCTTCCGTATGCATGTTTAGTTTTTATTGTTGGTAGATCATGTTTCTCAATTAAAATGTGGAAATACTTTACTTTGTTGTTTGGCCTAGTCTTAACTCTACCTAGAAGTATTTTTGGGAGGCAACCCATGTTTTGTGTGATTTTATTTGTTTGATTGTTATTTGCTTCCGTATGCATGTTTAGTTTTTATTTTTGGTAGATCATGCTTCTCAATTAAAATGTGGAAATACTTTACTTTGTTGTTTGGCCTAGTCTTAACTCTACCTAGAAGTATTTTTGCAAAAGATAAGTGTAAGGGGAAACCCCAAATATGTTTTTAAGAAACAAACCGATCATGATTCTCCACAATATTAAATGAACATGTATACTCGTATTTGTTAGAGTCAAATGCTTGTATTGAGTCATAATGAAGTTTTGCAGGATTTTCCAGGAAGTAGGACCAAGTTTTTCCAGAAATTTTCCGGAAACTTAACATAAGAATTTCTGCAGGTCAATTCTGACGGCGTCAGAGGTTTACTCTTGACGGCGTCAGGAGTTAAAATCTGGAAATTTTACCGGTTTTGTTTTTCTAACGGAGTCTTATGGTTTTTGTGAATTATTAAGTTTTATAATCTCCAGGAGATCTGCAAACTTCATTCCACAAGCATTATATCTTACTTTGTTTTCTAGGATTTAGTAACTTATATAGGATGCCGCCGATTTTACGCGAGGTTGTCTTGTCTATTTTGTTAGGATTTACAGGTTATGTTCGACAAGGAGATGATTTATATTCTGGAAGGGAAGCTTTGATTGTTCATTTTCTTGGAGGAAGATCTAATCTGGCCAACCTATAATCCATACCGAGCGAATCAGGGGAGTATTTGATTTCATTCTTTTTACTTTTTCACTTTTACATTCTTTACTTGAACATTGGGGACAATGTTCATCTTAAGTGTAAGGGGAAGGTAAAAAGATGATACCTTACATATGCACTTTCGCTTGAGTTTGTTTTGTTTAATGGTAGATGTGTAATAAAACTATGAGAAATACTTGTTAGTGCAATTTTAGCGCCAAATTTAAAATTTTTTACAACATTTAGGAGTGAAACTTTAGCCATAGCAAGCGTCTCATGGATAGGAGATTGTATGACTAGCACATAACCGTATATTCAGAAAAATTTTCCACCCAAATATGTGAGGTTCGCCTTTAGATTTGATAGGAAAAGCATTCATTATTAGTGCTTATGAATGTACCGGTAGCATTTAGATTCTAGAACTTGCGTTAGTGATGCATCCCGAGACCGCTAGTGAGACTACATTCGTGTAGTAGGATTTACTACATGATCAGAGGCATTAGGATCACCCTTGTGTTAAACCCGTATCATAATTACTTGACCATTTAAGTCATATTACTTGGCTAGTTAAGTCAACTAATTTTTCCCACACCCTTAGCGTTGTACTCATTTTTAGTACACGAAACCCCTAGTACACCCCTCCGAGCCTATCTTTTTGTTTCTAACTTTAAGCATTTTACTTAAAGGAAGAATTTGTTACACCCCACTTAAATGTACACCCAAATCGCCTTAGCCTTCCGTGTATGCGCTCATTTTTAGTGCATTATTGTTATTTGTTAAACCCTAAGTTAACTTTCTAATTGATTACATGGTTGCTAAGTCGAGTCATATCCTTGTACATATTGTTTTGGGATGATTGGGACTCATGGGTAAGTACTTATTTATGGAGAAATTGGGAAGAACATCATTTATTACCCCCATATGTACGTTAATCTTAAAAGTGCTCCAAGTGTTTTGATTTTCTTAATTCGAGTCATTAGTTTAGTTAATTGTAAAGTATGTAAAGATTCAAGTGTAAGGGGAATGTTCATTCCCTATGATGTATTATTTTGGATGGTAGGGTAAGAGTGTATGCAAAAAAAAAAAAAAAAAAAAAAAAAAAAAAAAAAAAAAAAAATTCAAAAAATCAAGAAAAAGAAAAAAAAATAGAAAAAGGAAAAAGAGAAAAAAACATACGGACTACCATCCCTTTTTTTATTCTATGTTCATTTTATGTTTTTGTTATTTTTCATTTATTAGCATAAGTCGAGTCTAGTCTTGGCTTAGCAACGCCATATTGTACATGTAATTAACTAAGATTGTTAACTCGTCACCAGTAAAACTTCCTTTATCCAACAAAACTGTGTAATTCATATCCCTATAACTAACGTTACAACCCTTTAAAAGACCTCTTTGATAGTTTATCCTAGGTGCTTACGCCATATGGTGGAGGTTTGATCCTTTCCCAAGCCTATGGTAATCTATTTTGCTATGACAGGTAGTGAGAGATATCTTCCGTTTCCATATTGTAATTTACACTTTATTACACCCGAGAGATGTGAGTATCTAAACACTATTTGTGAGGTGCTTGTGTATGACCTCCGTGCTTGTCTTTGGTCTTTAGTGGAACGATTATTTGTTGTAATTACTTTTATATTAGTGTTAAATGACCCCTAACTTGTCTTTTGAGTAGAATAAAAGCGCGTTTGCTTGAGGACAAGCAAATCTCAAGTGTAAGGGTATATGATGACGCGAAAAATGATCCATTTTTAGGGGGTCATTTAAGCCCGAATCCGAATTTATTTGATCAAATATTGCCCTAAATCGTTCCTTTTGTGATTTTAGGTACTTGGAGAGTGAATTCTGGAAAAGAAGCCATTTTGGACGTTTTTGGAGCATAAAAGTGAAGAAAACGGCAAAGTCTCAATTTTCCATGCTGGGAACAGTAGGTGACGGCGTCAAGAGTAATTCCCTGACGGCGTCAAACCTCAAGAATTAAAATCCGTAGTTCATGAAGGCGTCAAGAGTTGTCCTGACGGCGTCAAAACCCCAAGAATTAAAATCCGTAGTTGATGACGGCGTCACACACAGGGCGTCAAGAGTAATTTGTGTGACGGCCTAGGCCTTGACGGCGTCAGAAGTAGATCAAGGCCGTCCGAGGAAGTATTTGGCGGCGAGGTGACGGCGTCACATTGTTTGTCTTGACGTCGTCATCCCTATTTTCCTATATATAGTTTTCTAGTTTTTCACATTTAAAGAGAGAAGTTTTGGGGAGAAACCCTAAAGACGATTTTGGTGTAACTTTACAGGTTTTTCAAGGGTTCCAACCCCTTGATACCTTGCATGATTAATTAAGATAAGTGTTCTTCTAATTCAATCAATATGTCTATGTGTTGGTTGTCTATATCTTGTTCTTGTCTTAATTCTATCATGCTAGGCTAGATCTCTTTTGTGTTTGCTTAGATATAATGAAACCTAGATATTGATTATGTGTTGATTGCTTGTTTATTCTTGTTTTGGATGAATGATTTATATGTTAGGCTTAAAAAAACTGGCAGATCTCCAAATGGTAACATGCTTGAACGTCTTAAGAAACATGAACCGAGGCGTACTAGGTCTTTATTGGTTGTATTTAATGCATGAGCCACTGTTTACAATCCCTATAGTTGTGCTGGGCATGGTGTAGGAGGAGATAAGAGCTCATAGAATTGGGGAGTTATGTATGCCACCCCATGAATGGTATTAAGGAATACGATCCGTCATCCATGCAATTATAACAAGTAATTAACGTGTAAAAGATATCTAGGGAGTAGTGAAATCTAAGTAAACACATTTTCTCCAATTACTGCTCACAACTTTAGTTTAATTAGTTTATTTTCATTTTTAGTATTTTATTTTGATTGCATCTTAGTTTTGGGTTAGTTGAATAGCAACTAATTCCGCCCACTCTTTCAAAACCCGAGATTTTAACTTGCTTTCCAGAAAATATAAAAACACAAAAATAATCATCCCTCACCTTTAGAACTAGTAATTAGGCTTTCTAATCCTAGCGACACTATTCCTAAGCTGAACGATCAATCCCCCGGTACTTGTCACTATACTATACTACAACGATCAGGTACACTGCCTGGTGGGGGTTGTAAGCTTCTCGAGATCCCTCGAGAGGTAAAGCCTGTTGCGATTCCCACGCATCAGAGATATCCGAAGCTTTTTACTTCGTAGATGGTTTGTTCCGAGAGAAACCCGGGACGGGTTTCTTCTGAGGCTGGGAGGATGTGACAACTGGCAAAATAGGGAGCCATTTATAAAACCCGCATTACATAAAAATTATAATTTTGGAATATTTGAAAAGTTTTTTTTGACGAGATGTTTTACGAACGTTGGTACGCAATTTTTAATTGTACGATAATTATGGGAATCGATTATTTATTTATGGTTTGAATTGATTCGTTCGTGATGATTTATTTTAAGATCGTTACTTTGGAACTACATTGACTCCGGCACTAGGTTAACTTAACGAATTTTAATCTTTTACTTAACGGTAGCGATTCACCGTTAAATGAACATTATATTTTTCATACATATCTATATGTTTCGGGAAATGTTTTTGGGAAAAATCATTGATGACGTGTACGAATATGTTTGGCGAAAATTTAATACTTTTATGAACGAGAAATCGTGTTACGGGAAAACCGATTAAAAAGGGTTCACTAAATATTAAGGTTATTGTGGCTAGTTTTGAAAAAGTGAAACATGAGGGACCAATGTGTAAAATTCGGGTATATTACCCCTCTCCCCTAACCCTAACCCTCATAATAACTTAAAACAAACACACCCTTCTCCTCCCTCTCCTTAGCCGCCGACTGCCACTCACGAAACACCACCACCGCCGACCTCCACACAACACCACCACCACCAAAATACTCCCCATCATCTTCTTGTTCTTATGGTGTGAAACACGCGCCAACACAAACAACCCTCCCCTTCGTTTTTTATTAATACCGCCGCACCACACACCACACGCCACCACACCATCAATTTTCTTGGTTTTCATTCGATTAGAAGGTGAGAAATCGCGAGTATTGCGTCGGGTTTGACTATTTTGGGTTGAACCCGAATTGAATCTTGATATTTTGGGTGTTAAAATTTGAAATGATAATGGGTTTTAATATAAAGATGAGTTTGGTATCCATGGGGGTCGATTTTCGATTGTTTGGTGCTCGGATTTGGATGTTTGGATGCGTTTGGTTTGGTTGTGGCTCGTATTGAGCTCGACCGTGACCCTAGGTCTCGGTGTGATTACTCCTCGACTCGGTTGAGAGTCTTGGAGGTGTTGTGGTTCGATTATTATTGATTCTTGGTGATTGATTATTTGCTAGTTGATGTCTTGGTCGATTGGTTACTCTCGACTTGTTGTTGTTGTTGTTTTGATTCTCGGCCGACACCCCCCTCGCGGGCTGTTTTGGGTCGAATGGCTCTTTAGAGCTAGCCGAGACCAAAAGGTCTCGGGTGAGGTTAATTCTTATGGTTGTGGTCTCATTGTTGACCCGGGTTTGACTTGCTAAGTCGACCCGTATAATTGGTATATTTTGTTATATTGTGTTATCATTTTATGATGTGGCATGTTGGACCGAAGCTTTTGGACATTGGTTTACTTGTATTTTGATTTGGAGTTGTGTTGACGAGTATGGAATTGGGGACCGATTGTGAGACGGTCAATTAGATGACGGATATAGGTTAGTTGGGTACGGTAGTCGGACCCTCATGTTGTAGCACGTGGATATGGGATGATTTGGACGGAGTTGATATATTTATTTGTGACTTGATTCTTATTATTTTGGACTTGGACTATGAGCCGAGGGTCATGACTCGGACATGTAACCAAATTCTATGACTCGATAAATATTTAAAAGTCGATATTAAAAATAATACTCGTAATAATATTATTAAGAATATAACCGTTTATATACGTATATAGACGTGTTAAACGTATATATATATATATATATATATATATATATATATATATATATATATATATATATATATATATATATATATATAAATGCGTATATTAATAATAAAACGATCACGAGTAAACGTATAATAATAAAACGATAGTTATTATACTATGCAAATAGTGTAATAAATGTCGGACTATTGTTATAAATGATAACTATATAAATAATGGCGAAATAATAAGTCGGGTAAATAATAATTAAAAGTGTGATTTTGTTTATAAATTAGAAACTTGTCGAGTTATACGAATTGTGGTTCTTTAAAGTCCAAGTGGGCTTTATATTGTGACTTTTGTGTTGTCACGGATATATGACGATTAATATAAACATTTTATATATCGAGTGACTTATTCTAAATCGAGTTATTTGACGATATAAAATGAGTATATTAATGGGCATCGTATCACACGACGCCCATAGGATGTGGTATATATTTTAGGGTAATAAATTACTATATGTCTCGTGGAATTTGGCCGATTCGACGATATATATAGGGAATTCATTGGACTACGATATATATCCAATAGAATCTTTTGTGCAATGTGCTTTAGGTTGGGTATAATTTTGGAACGATATACTACGTAAATAAATATGGGAGATTATCAAATCGACGGATTTAATAAGCTTCGATAATTATTTAAATAATATGTTGGGCTAATATTAGACCTATAGTTGGTTTATTATTTTTGTTTGTTGTGGCTTTCTGGTTTGAGTTGTGTCGACCCTCCACCCGTATGGATACCAAACGTCGAATTTCAAATTAATATGAAGTTAATTCGAGAAATGGATATTTTTGGAAAGTAAAATGGATTACGTTCGGGAATGGGAATATTTGATTTTGAGGAAATGATTTCTAAACGAGTTTGATATTGTTAGGAAGTGCCGAGTCTGTAGTCGCCGTTACGTGAGTTGCTTGAGATTACTTACGTCTTTCTTCTATCGTTTCTTTTGAGGAATTGCTGGACTTGAGGTGAGTCATAGCCCCACTTTTACTCTTGAACTTTGTTTTCAATACCTGGGGTGAGAAACGTGCAAATGTTTTATGTGGACTATTATCGCTTTGTTTATTTAAAACTTGCTATGCTTATAGAACTAGGTAGGATTAAGCGAGGCCTAGTCCCGAACTAGGTAAGCTATTGATTTGGTTATAGAGCGAGGCCTAGTCCCGAACTAGGTAAGCTAATGATTGGTTGTTGAGCGAGGCCTAGTCCCGAACTAGGTAAGCTATTGGATGGATTATAGAGCGAGGCCTAGACTTGAGCTAGGTAAGCTATTGATTGGATTGATTTGAGCTATAGCGTACACATATAGGGTTGAATTGTTTTGGTTGGATTATTTTGGTTGGATGATTGAGGCCTAGTCTAGCTAGCAAGTGTTTTGCGTATATGTCCACTATATTGAACTATGAATCTAAACCTATGATCTCACCAGCGAAAGCTGACTTTAGCACGTTTTCTTAGGTAATTAAGTGATGCTCTGTGGATGCTTGGGATTGGAGGCTTGGCATTTGGCACCGGTTATGGATCTATATTTCTAAAACTCTGATAACTATTGTGGACCTATATTTATTTCTTTTGGGCCTGACTTTGGATGATTTTGGGATAAATGTAAACTTTAAAACCCCGCGTAGTTGTATTTTTATTATGTTTACTTTATCTCGTTCTTTCATGACTTGGAATGGATACCAATCCCCGTAGCACCCCGAAAGCTTGTTGAGTCTTCCGCTGTACCAAATTTTGGGGGTGTTACACTCTATTACCCGAGAGCACCCTAAGAAGCAATGATCCACCGTTTCAATATCATTTCCACAATGCGGACAAAGAGTTGAGTTAAGATCAATACCAAGATGTTCGAGCCAAGTGTAAACTGGTACTCTTCTTTGTTGTAGACGCCAAATAAAAATACATACTTTTCTTGGGATGATCTTGCACCATTTTGTCTCTTGAGCACCATTGGTAGGATTTAGGATCTTGTCATCTACCATTTCTCTAAGTCTTTTAATCGTGAAAACACCATTATCGTCATGTATCCATCTCCATGAATCTTCTTGCAACAAATTCGGAACCAAAAAGTTAGTTAAAATCGTCAATTCGTCAAGATCTCCTAACCCTCTACCTCTTAATTCTCTAGCCCAATCCCACCTCCAAACCCATGTATCATTTCTCCACACCCTCTTATCATCAACCGTAATATCTTTATTGATTTTTGTTTTTTGAACGGCAAATATCTTTATTGATTTCTAGTTTGTATAATCTAGGAAACTTCTCAATAAGAACCACCTCATCCCCAATCCAACTATCTATCCAAAAGAGAGTATTATTCCCATTACCAAGTTTTTTTTTTTTTCAAAATAGCCATAAAAATTAAAACCCAATTTTTGAATATCTCTACCCGTCTTTACTATATCCCCCACTTAGAACCTCCTAACATTATATCATCATCTTCATCTTTTAAACAACCATTTGCAACACATTTTGAACAAAAAAGTTAGTTAAAATCGTCAATTCCTCAAGATCGCCTAACCCTCTACCTCTTAATTCTCTAGCCCAATCCCACCTCCAAACCCATGTATCATTTCTCCACACCCTCTTATCACCAACCATAATATCTTTATTGATTTTTTTTATTTTTTTTGAACGGCAAATATATTTATTGATTTCTAGTCTATATAATCTAGGAAACTTCTCACTAAGAACCCACACCATCTCCAATCCAACTATCTATCCAAAAGAGAGTATTATTCCCATTACCAAGCTTTTTTTTTTTTTCAAAAGAGCAAAAAAAAAAATTAAAAAAAAAATAAAAAAAATAAACCTCGATTTTTGAATATCTCTACCCGTCTTTACTATATCCCCCCACTTAGAACCTCTCAACATTATATGGACACCATCATCATCTTTTAAACCATCATCATTACCATAAATACTTTTAATAAGTCTAACTCAAAGTCTATTTGATTCTTTGAGTTAGACTTATTGGAGGCTTTTAAGCTACCAATACTTATACCACCTAAAGACAATTTGTTAAGAGTCACTTCCCATTTTACCAAAATAGTACGTATGTTAAAAGTATATCAATATTTGGCCCTTTTTGTTTGTAATCCAGCGGTCTTTTCGGGGTATGTTTTTTATTAAAAAAAATCGTTGGATATCTCCTTTTTTCCAAAGAAATATATCTAAACTTCAACAGTTTTTGTAAAGTCGCACATATGTCAAAAGTATATCAACATTGAATTCGTTTTGTTTGTAATCCGGATGCCTTTCTGGCGATATATTTTTTGTTGACGAAATCACTAGATATTTGTCAGACGGTGCCAAGGCCACACTGATGGCTGCATTTTCAGGTCAAGCACCGTCACGACCAGCCCAAATAGTCCGTTTTTTTTTTTTTTTTTTTTTTTTTTTTGATGTATCCGTATGTTAGTGGGTTATGTGTGGTCATAGGCTACAATGGCATCAAATTTTGGTGTTATAGAGGGAAGGATGTTTTTGGTGTTGTTTCGAACTTTAGTGCTATAGAAAAATGTGGTGATGTGGTAACACTTTTCTCATGACACCAAGAGAACGACACAATGAGTATGTTCTTCTTCTTCTTCTTCTTTTTTTTTTTTTTTTTCTTTTTTTTCTTTTTTTCTTTTTAAACTTATTGTGAAGAACTATTAAGAAAGCCATATTTTAGTATTATTATAACATAGTCATGTGGGTGCACGTGATGACCACTTGCAAAGACCCTACTTGCAAATTGCAATGTTGCAAGGCTTATGCTTATCCATACCCGTTGAGTCGTTGACTGTATATGCATCTATGGTGGCACCTGCTTTCTGTTCCCTTTTACACAGCTAAAAGTTCAGAAACTAATTTTATACTACAGTATAAGTTTTATTTTTTAATTCTTTAAAGTGTAGTTGTCCAATGTGGCTTTGACAGTCCTTTTAACATGAAGCAGCTAATGCTTAAAATTTTATCCACAACAACAATCCTTAATTTCATTATAGTCACACGAAAATAAGGTGTAAACAGTCACACTCGTATCTGTATCTGAAGATAAAGAATTGCAAACTACAAGAATGTATCAACGCTTATACTTTTATCATACGTATATTAGATGCACATGAATAACATTGCCAAGTTGCAATTTTAGTTCTAGTTAGGCTAACATTTTTATGTTTTTGAAATGTTGGATTAACATATTTAATTGAGGTGCGCAAGTTGTTTTGTTTATAATAAAAAAACACATTGGAATTTCGTAGATTATTAAAATTTAAAAGGGTGATACAAAACATTATCCAAATGATTGGTTACACATCTAATTCATAATAAAAATAACATTAGTTTGATGTTTACATATCTATAATTATAATCAATGTTTCATTACGAAGAGTGAATTCTCTTTAAATGTGAACTTCCTTTACATTCGTCTTACACTCCATTGTTTGCTTCAAGAAGTTGCCAAAGAGAAACATCTTATCCTTTCATCAAAACCTATAAATTGTAAAATATAACCGATACGAATAAAGTATAGTTATATAAGAAAAAGAAATAAATGGATTTTGCATTGCAAGTGCAGACTTAGGATCAAATGAGAAAAAATTTTAAAATGATAAGAATGAAAAATAACTATAAATACACATTAGAGATGCGTCGATTTAAATTAGACGCATCCATAATATTTTAGATGCAGCCTAATATATTTCCTAGCAAAAACTTAGGATGCATATACATATATTAGATTCATTTAACAGTGTATTTATCGCCTTATGCGAGTCAAATTTCTTGCTAATACTACTTTACATCGTTTTTACTTCAAAATCACTTTCAAAACTAAGTAAGATGCATCTAAATGAATAAAGATGCATCTAATTCAAGTCGATGCATCTAAAATATGTTATTATAGTTATTTTTTATTATTTTCATTTTAAGTTTTCTTCTCACTAGATCCTTCCCTTTGCAAGTCAAACTAAATAAATAAATAAATTATCTTAACAAAATGAAATATGAATCACGTTTACTCTTCTAAACGCAAAGGTTCTAATTGTCAAAAACATTGCTTACACATAAAAAAGAGAAAATTGACTGCTTAGAAAAATAAAATGATACGCACTTTTAAGAAATATAATGGATCTTTTTACAAACTCACCAATTGTTAAAGAGAAATATATTGTGTGACATCAGTCACATCACCAACCAAACAAAATGAATGATAAACAGTTAAACAGCACCTAAACGGCTAAACATGATAGTAGTACAAAATCAATGTAAAATCATAAATAAAAGAGCAATGATATAAAGGCGAAAACACATGTCCGTCTAAAAACATGTGTAATTAATTCGTTATTTAACGCACAACATGCATTTTCTCACTCTTAAATCTCCAAAATAAATAAATTCTTAGATTTAATTTTTGCCAACTCTTATGGAGCTTGCTTCTCCATTGCTTTGCCAGATGAAACCTTCTTTCTAGTGACTTAGTTAGGTACTTCTTGCTATTGATAAATATGTCAGTCGCAAATATGGCAAAGAGGTGGTCGAAAATAGGTTTAAGATGAGCCGAGTATTTGAGAGCATGAGGCGGATTAATCTGAATGGCAAGGAATGGAGGTTAAAACACAATATCGAGTCCATAGACGAAGACCAGGTAGCCAACATTGATGGAATCCGTGGTCCCAAGTATAAGATAGACACGAAGAAGCACAACAACAGTGGCAGAGCATGTCTACTTAACGTTCTAGCACTGGGGATTGGTAGCACACAACAGGAGTTGAAGACACAACTAAGTTTTGAAAATAACTCCTTACAATCTAGCAAGAAACATTGGCTTGTGAACAAATGTCAAGTCAATTCTTGAAACTAAGTGCTGATTGTGCTGCAACCATCGTCTCTTGGAGCAGTTCTATTCCGGTAACTAGTATTGAAGGTGGTAGATCAAAGTTTAGATGGCAAATGTTACACTGAATCATGATATCGAAAAAACTGTATCACGTATTCAAAAGACTAGTAAAGAATTTGCAAAACATCTAGGACCAAATAATCATCTGTTCAATTACACTTCCAACCAATATATTTGGTTTTTGATGCAATTGGTAGCTTTTATAGCATATACCACTTAGGCAGAAATTGAGCAACCTTGAATTTACAGAAGCACAAATAGGAGTAGCCATAATAATGTGCAAAAAGTTCAAAAATTTATGAACAGTTAACAAGTTCAAGTCCACACAAATCGAAACCATCCTAAAATTCTTAACAATCACTTCCAAATCATTCAAAAAAAGATCAAGAGTTGGTACTACCCCTTCTTTGTACTGGTTTATAGAGTACAACATTCACGAATTTGGCCCGAAAACGATGAGAGAATCCAAGTGCCACTACAGACCTTGGGGCCTCGCGGTTTTCAATGTAGAGATGATTCAAGACCACGTGTTGAGGGTCAGGAAGAGGGGTGGCCGGGCCGCCATTGGTGGGGTAGCTTAGGACAGTGTGTTGGAGGTGTTGAGGAACTACAGGTGGGTCCCGCCCGTCATCTTCACTTGCAGTGTAGACATTGTTGTAACTTGCATCTGGTGATCTTGGGACTTCGAAACCAGCTACAACAGGTGTTTCCTGCACATTCGTTATATAGTTTAAAACAGCTGTCGATTTTGGTTATTTTACCACAAAAAAACATAGGGGGAAAAGGCTTACTTGATCTTGACCATGGTTGTTGTTCATATTGAAGAATTCCAAATCATTAAAAGGGGTCTCACTAATCAGTTAACCTGAAAGATGGTATATTCAGAAGCTAATTATAAAAACACTGCTGGCAAGACCTTAGGCGAGGCTATGTGCACCAAAGAACTCAAATCTTGCTCTAACACTATCAATAAAGTTATCACTAAATATTCAGCAACTGTTAAAGAAACATAACCAAAGTAGTTGCCTCAAAGTTAGCACGTTTGCACACTTAGTAAGGGAATGCTATATAGATTGAGATATTTTGTAAGTCTCTGAACTTTATAAAATGTGGTGAAATTGTCTACACCTTTGCACTGATAACTCTGATGAAAAGTGTTAATCTCCACATCCTACAATTTGGCGAAATTTAGACTTATGCTCACCTAACTACCTCTAAACTCAGATGTAAAAATAACTTAATATTGTATCATGTGTAATCAATCTAAAAACAGAATGCCAAATTTAGCTGGATACACTTTGTTAGATTCTCCGCCACTATGCAAGAAAGACGGCGAGACCCTTGCTATGATTCTAATAAGTTTAAGATGTTGATCATTAACCAAATCGGCACTAAAAGTATTTTATCGTCTGATTTGGTAGTTTTTACTTCTGGGCGTTGTTAAAGGGGAGGGTGAGGAATACATACACCTTTTTAAGAATGTTAGGTAACTTCATTAAGGTAAATCTATATTCCTATGATGGCCTACGGAAAGCAATATACTTGGAAGCAAAGAATCATAGAGCCTATAGAATGGAAAAATCATTTTTATAGTCCAATAACTCCAACCTAGATAGCATCAATACAATTTGCGCAATGGGATTATTTAGTAGAGATAGAGGAAAACTTGCTACTTGTTAGTCAGGATTGAACTTTGATTGGCAAAAAAAAAAAAAAAAAAAAAAAAAAAAGTCGGAAAAATGAGCTACAAATGCAGATATATTGCAAAGCTCTTCTCTCATGCGTGGCCATACAGTTTGGTAGTGATTGGACCGAGATAAAAAAAAATAATAAATAAATAAAATAAAATAAAATACAAGCAAACTGAACGATAGATTAAGGAAATAGAACCAAACAACAATTATAATGACCGAGATAACAGCTTAGCAAATGAGTAACATTGTCCGCATCCTAGGAAATGAAGCATCATAATCTAGCACTCCTAATCCATGTTCTAACAGAAAAATGCCTCATATTATAATTTCCATCTCAAAGATTATCTAAAATTACACTTATTTACTCAGGCACCAATAGGCAATGGACTTTTGATAGAGCAAATAAAACAGAAATGCGTAACAGGTTGCTATTGGCTGCATATGCATTCGACTATACACGTTGTTCGGTATATACACTTCGATAATTTACACTACAATTTTTAAAAAATTTACACTACAATTTTTTTTTGCTAGGGGGCACGTCCCCACCCTTCCCCCCTTCTCCGCCTCAGCAATGACCTTAAAACTACATCTTCTATTGAGGAACTTTATTCACTTACAGCAATTTGTGGCTAGGTAAACATCACAAACATACAGTTCAATCGCTTTAACTGAAGCATTTTACAATAATAACAGCATACGCAACTATCAATCTAATAGATTCCAAGTATTCAATATGCCTTCCATCAAACTGTACAGTGTAAAAACATTTAAACGATACACTCCTAAGTCACTCTCTCCGTCATAGTCGGCTTGCTTTAACGGAATCATGAATTCATCCAAATTAAATCATCAAAAGTCACTCACACACACATTGCAGAAATAACAATAACTAAACCTGACATTTTATTTTTGTAGATATATATAATCATAGCTTTAAAAAATTTATTTTTAAAATGTTAATTAAACAACTTGAGCATGACCTAATTTCTAGACCAAAAAAAATATATATTAATATGCATCTAAAACAATATATTAAACCTAAAGCTTATAACTTTCATATCTTTATACAAGATCTAAAAAGTATAAATCAATCATATCAATTTTTAATTCTATTTAATTCAAAACAAGATAAAACTAAAATCACAAAATTATGAAGTAATGAAATGAAATTGAGATATTGGCAAACCTGTAGAAGCGATAACCGTATTTGATTGGGTTTATCTTATACTTAATTGAAATTGAGTGAGTAATATTAATGATTTAATGAAACCCTAATTTTTTTTGTTGTAATGGAATTAGGGGTAAATAACGTAGAACGAGATACAGAGGTCAGTGTGGGAGACCATATTTCTTAAAAGGCCCATAATATAGGCCCACATTTCGTGACCATCTGCTTTTTGACCATAATATAGGCCCACATTTCGTGACCATCTACTTTTTAACCAAAATTTTTTATATAATAAAACAAAACTTAAGTGGAGACTTTTTTATTTAAAAAAACTAAATCATATCTTAGTAATAATATTATTTAAAAATAAATTATTTTTTTATTAGGTAACATTTTATATTTATCCATAACACAAGTAGAAGTTAAATACAAAAAATATAGATAATATGTAATTAACAATAGGATTAAAATTTTTAAATAATTATCTTTAATAATAAAAAAACTATAATTAAACATCATAAATCAAACAATACAAATATTAAATTATTTGTTTTTTAATAAATAAAAATATATGATTTAAAAAAATTTTAAAAAAAACCCGAGCATGCGCGGGTCATTATAACTAGTATGTTAATAAAATATATTTTTTTTTAAATAAAATCCGTCTCAAACTGAATGTGATGGCAACATGGCGGTGAATATAGGGATCGTATTTACCATCCCCATCCCCGCCTCCATCATAACTTTTTATTTTTGAAAAAAAAAAAAAAAAAAAAAAAAAAAAAAAAAGTGGGAAGAACATAAAATAGGAGAAATTGCAAATTTGGTCTCAAACTATCACGAATGCGCATGAATCATAGCGAGACGATTTTTGTTGCAAAAAATACATTATTGTTTATATTTTTTTTGCAAAACATCCACTGTGAGGCACTGTTCACTAACTCTTGTTATCTTTTCTCATTAAGTGCCTCGTCACTGAGGGTAGTATTATCATTTCACTGTTCCCGGTTAATATGTCCACATGTCATATTACTGTTGCTATAAGGACTAAATTTGCAACCAAAGTTTTTACCCGAATTTAATATGAATGTTTCATCACTCATTTTTACACAACTTTTTTTACAGACTTTCCAGTAAAAAAATGGACGTTATTTGTGACTGTGGTAAACACGTAACAATCAAAACAAGCTGGACAAACAGAAACCCAGGCCGACGGTTCTACTGTTGTCCGGCATGTGGGTTTATTGGATGGAAAGATCCTCCAATGTGTTGCCGAGCAGTCGATGTAATTACTGGCCTCTTGAGGGCAAGGAATGATCTTGAAGAAGACTTAGAGGAGCAGTTGATGAGGGAGAAGGATGAGCAGTTGAAGAAGCTCAAGAAGTTTCTTGTTTTAAGTTGGGTCTTTTTTTTCATTGTCTTTAAGTTTGTTTAGGTTGGTATGGAGTTCTGGTTTGCATCATTATAGGGAATAAGGTCATCCCTAGTTTGTATTGACATTATCATGTTAATAAAAATTTGATGTTTAAGGCTTTATAGTGGGATCATTGTAGTTGTTTGTTGTTATTTCGAAAAGACAATGTAGTTGGTATGGATTATTGCTAAAGTTGTGTTCTCGATGGAAAACATTAACCTGTATCTAGTTTGACTTGTGATAGTCAAACAATGTTCCTTTTAGTTGCCAAATCACTATGGAGCAAACTGGGTTTTTGGTTGCTTAGCAACTTTGACTTACAATAGTAAAAACTAATTTGGGTCATTGAATATATTTAACTTGTATGAAGTATATGATGATATCAAAGCAAAAAGTCTTTGAATTGTGCAGCATTATGCAGCAAATTACCAATTTGGTTGCTGAATCAATATACACCAAATTGGCCCTTT
The DNA here is from genome assembly GCA_030686995.1 of Artemisia argyi. Classification (NCBI taxonomy): domain Eukaryota; kingdom Viridiplantae; phylum Streptophyta; class Magnoliopsida; order Asterales; family Asteraceae; genus Artemisia; species Artemisia argyi. Next base: position 41,098,935 of record CM060683.1, on the reverse strand, counting down.
GCTTAATCTTTATGTAGCAACTTTGACTTGTGTAGCAAATAGTCAATAAATTTGCATGAAAACCATGGTAAACCCAAATGAAAAAAATACCCATTCCTAATCAAACTAAGTTTTAATCTCGTACAAATTATTGTCTACAAGACAGAAACTCACAAACATACATAATCTATACACTCGGTCTTAAAACACACAAACAAAGAACCAAATAAGTTTATTGCACCATCACAATGGTGTTGACTCACTTGGAGATCTTGGATTTTGTTTTGATCCTTTCTTCATTTGACCTCCACCATCCACTGTTGAGTGTGATCCCACTGGCCGAGTAGTCCCTGTTGAAACCTCATTTGCTTGTATTCCAACTGGCTGACCTGGCCCTGCTGATACCTTTGTTGCTTGTGATCCCAGTAGCTGAGTAGTGATTCCTAGTAACTCATCTGGTACTCCTTCATTTCTTGATCCACTACCCTTCTTTGTTTGGTTGTCTCTTAGACATGTACAAGCTCTCTTATTGTGGCCCTTCCTACCACATGCACCACATTTGATTGTATGCCCTTCTTTGACAGCTTCCTATTTTTTACCATGACTTTTTCATAGCTTCTTCAACAATCTCATCCTTTGACCATCTTCTCTTCTTCATTGGTCTACTAATGGGAAAATGGTGGTGAGGTGGCTTTAGGTTGCTAGGGATACTGCATTTGGGCCAAAAGGTGGGACCAACAATTCCTTCAATCTTGTACTGATACATCTCCTTCTATATGTTTAACCAATAACATTGGGACACCCAATACTATGGTATCCCAACCTTTTTGCCATTTGATGACATGTTGTAGATAGTGCGACAACTTGTTTACATGGAATACCAGTTAGCTTCCATCTCTTACATGTGCATACCATTGTTGTCATATTCACAACATATTGGTCATTCCAAGGTCCCTTACACTTATATGTGTCCCCCCGTCATTCCATATAACAGTATAATCATTTGCTTCTTGCTTGATGTTTCTTAAAATTGCAATTGCTGTTGGGGTTAAAGGACCTTCAGTTCTGTCTATTACCTATTGCACACTGACAATTCTCTTCATAAGATACTCCCTGATGTATTCCAAACAACCAATGATTGGTTTATCTCTGTCGTCCACCAACTTGCTATTAAGAGATTCACATAAATTGTTTAGAAGGATGTCACATTTAGCTCTCCATGTATGTTACATAAAGTGCCAGCATCAGTTTTAAGCTTTTTAATATTACAGATGAAAGTCATAATACGTTTGCAGTATACCAAAAAAATGTGACCTTAACCATTATGATGTTGGTATCTTTCTTAACCAGTCATAAGCTTTAGGGTTCATTGATTTGAGCTCCTCTATTATTCTATTAAACTGAACCATTGTTGATGTTGCAGCACACTTCAAAAGAAGATCCTTATAAATTTATCCCCTGAATACCTGTTTCATGTTGTTATATATGTGTCTCACACATAATCTGTGTTCACCAGCAGGAAACAGCTCGCAATGGCTGGTAATATCCCCTGTCACAATGAACATAAGATAAGATATAAATGAGGATTGAATTATGTTCAAAACTAATAAAGAGTCAAACCATGTTTATACCTTTTGTATATATGAGATGAAGGTGTAGTTTGAATTAGATTGCAAATCAAGGTCATCTCCTAGATTGGTAAGGATCCATAACCATGAAATCTTGTACTCAGCTTCAACTACCGCGTAAGCAACTGGATACACACTAACAGCAGTTAAGATTTGACCATTATATGGTCCTATGATAAAAGCCCCATCCAAACTTAGTGTTGGGTCGAAATTTAACCAAATTGTCTCTCATAAGTATTTGAATAAATAGCCTGAGTCACTCGCTAATAAAGTCCGTGAGCAAGTGCACCCTCTGATTAGACAGAGAGTATGTCACACTCTGATTACTATCAGAGGATATCATTTATAACTCAAACAATATCAAGCTTTACGGACGTCGACAACCAACTGAAGAAACACTTTACCTCACTGATGCGAAATCAATGAGGAAAGTATCTGAGTAACATCAGGGACACTGAGATCTGACAAATGTCTCTTTGTCTCTAAACACCTTTGTCATGAAACAACGAAAGTTTCGATGACAATAAAAGAAGCAAGAAGTCTCGCTGATGGTAGAATCAGCGAGCAACTCCATCAGAGTTCAAAAACAGTGAGCAGTTCAAGAAGACTCAGTGATATTAAAGTCAACAGGCAGCTCCAGCAGATGTTCAAGTCTTAGACATCGTCAAGTTTACTTGAAGACGTACTCTCTAGCTGATGCAGGTCAGCCAATATGTACAAGGATCTCTAGCTGAAGTATAGGGCTCATCAGGGGTGGCAATACCCTAATAACCTCTTAGCTCTCTGATCAGACAAACATAGCATAGCTCTTGCACTCTGATATTTAGGCGAAACTTTTCACTAAAATGTTTGAGCGGGAAAACCCTTGGGAAGATAAATCATTGCTCCTTCCCAAGACACTAAAGTAGCTCACGGGTACACTCAATTGTCAACTCCGTTAAACAAAAAATGACATTCTAGCTTAAAATTCTAGGCGCATGCCTATCTACTACAAGTTGGCAATGTTACTATTTCCACGTGAAGCAACAGTAATTCTTCCGTTATAAATATTCGTTACAAAAATGAGAACATGATACTGAGTAGAGTGATTCCAAAAAAAGATTAATATATATCATAGTGTTTGAATCCTCATCACTTAGAATTCAATCTTAGCTTGTGTTAATACAAATATCGTCTAAAAACATTATTTATATTTTATGATCTTTGCTAAATTTTGATAACGACAATTATAAACTTTATTTTAGCAAAACATAAATATGGTTAAGTCTTTACTAATAAAGTCACAAGTCTTTTATAAACACAATCTAAACATCACTTAGGTAATATATACATTTTACAAAAATACATTTTCATATACTAGTTTAATTCTAAAATTGAAAATGTATAATTAAATCATGGCATGCATCACTTTGAAATCTCTTATAGATTTTGAATATCATTGAAAGATATCATGTATATTTTGTTAAGATCATTACTCAAAAAATCCTTGAAAAGATATGGAAATATTTTGGTTAGATTTGATCAAGATTTTGAAGATTTGTTGACAGGTTCCGGCAGAACCAAATGACAACAAGGACGGAACCAAATAATTTGTTCCACCCCATCTGTGGCTTGCTCAAGTTGTTTTGCCTATAAATAGCAAGCTACACATTGATGTTATCTCGTCACTTGAAAGCATAAACAACATCATATATTCTCTCATTCATATCTCATTTTAGTGAACTTCTTTGTAGCAAGAAGATCAAAGCATTACAAGCTTCAACAAAACGTTGCAAGGCTTGTTCAATTGTTGTTGTGTAGATTGTTGTTATTCATACGTCATTGTTTGTACCAAACAATCAAAAATCTTCTGTAGTGATCGGTTAGTATTTTAGTCCTCAAAATACAAAGAGTGACGGGAGTAGTTGTACCCTTGTAAAAGAACTCGACATTTAGCTTTGTGTCGGTAATCTTGTGTAAGCGACGTTTAAGGTTTTCTCAGCTGGATAAAGGAGCTTGTTGATTAGTGAAGGATAATCTCGAGTTGGATACTCGGGGAGTGGAGTAGGGCAAGGAAAAGGAGTCCTTGTAGACCGAACCACTATAAACATCCGTGTTGTGGTTTTATTATTTCTTTCTTTACTTGCACTTTACTTATCGTTTTATTATTTGCATTAGTTGATCTCACATATAGTTTTCAAAGCAAATTAAATTTTAAAACGGTAAAACTATTCAACCCTCATTTTAGTTTTCCACAGCTTGAATCTTCGTGAGTTTAATTTATCACTCAACGGGGATAGTATTCCGCAACTATCCCCTTGAAAAGCTATCCAAGTGTTGTTAGTTTGTCGAAGTGGGTTCTTGAGTAACCTTGTAACTTTTGTTCTTAATGTAATCATAAACTTACTATGATTTTCTTATTAATTCATGGTTTACTCAAGTTGTTTCGGACCAACACTTAGTATTCTCTTCTTCCTGCTCTGTAACCTTTTTTCAAGGCACCAATACAAACATAGATATGTCTGAATACCCTTGAATCCAAGGTTGAATCAGTGTTTGTTTCAACTTGAATCTTCACAGTTGTATCCTTATTTTTTTCCTTCAATTCCAGCGCGTAGTCCCTAAGATTGGCATATTATTCTTCACGGTCACCCAAAATCCATTTCATTGCAATATTTCTAGCTCTGAATACCTTTATCTCAAAGATGTCAATCTGAAAATTTTGATTAATTTGCTCTCTCAGTGTGGCGGTTGGGATTTTCCGGTTGGTAACAAGAATTTTACCAACCTCGGATGAGATGAATCTTACAGTCAACAATTTAATTTTTCTTGTTTGGAGGCATTTATGTTCATCTTTTAATGTTTTGACAGACCAAGTAGGTTCATCACCAACTTTTGACACGTGTAGGGACCATAGGCACTTGGGTTTGGCCTTTTTCTTATAAGTTTTGGATATCACAAACTTGCCCTTTGACTGAGAACAAGAAGCTCTAGTTTGACAACTTGCAAAAGAATTTCTGCCATCACTCTGTGCATGTTTCCCCTTATCATAACCCACAACAGTCCCATAACAATAAGCTCTAACCTTTTTTTTATCACATCCTAACATCTCTTCTACACTCTAAAGCATACATTCTTACCTTTTCTTTGATTTCCTTTGGTGTCAAAATTTTTCTGTTACATAAAATTCACCCCTGTTAACATTTTCTCTTCCTTGGAACTCCCTTCTAATTTCTTTCAACATTCTCTTTCTGATGTTCACAATTCTGGGAGCACGGGTATCTTCACCACAATCAAAATCATCAAAGTCACAGACAGCATGCGAATCCATATCCTCTGCCACACTAGCAGCTAAGTTTGTGACATGGTCAATGTGGACATCAAGTTCAAAATGAAAACCAGTCATGTCCACTCGTGGCTCAATTGGGGTGCCTACATCATCCTCTTCAAAATCACTTACATCCATGACTTTTTGTTGTTGATTCTCCTGATCAACAGGCTCTTCGTTGTAAACAACCTCTTCATCCACAAATTTATCGTTAAGCTATAAAACAACATCCTCACTCCCTAGTTGAATTTCATTTACCATGTCTGTATAGTCTTCTTCTTCTTTAATAATAGCATCTAAACCTACGAGATTGTATTGTTGGAGCAAGTCATCATCCATAACTGATGATTGTTGCTCAGCTTGTTTCCACCAGCATTATCATTGACAGGTTGTTCAGCAGCAGGAGTGTCTATATCATTTAACAACCTGGTAACAATGCTTCCATAGGTTTTCCTTGTTGAAGCTTGAGTAGCATTCTAAAAATCATCAAAATTTCCAGTAGTAGTCTCATCCAGTTTTTCATCAATAATATTGGATTTTTTTTGCCTTTAGCCTCAATATAAACCTCGATTTCTCTATGTGTAGGAACCAAATTCAGCAGGTTAACATTATCGTTGTCATCCATCAAAGGTGACAACCCATCATCCAATGACTCACCTGGTATCCTATAATGAGACAATAAAATCCGACTATTCTTGACACCTAGGTCATCTAACAACGAATCATACGCATCAAACGAATACAGGTTATAATCAACCTAATCGTCCCAATCTATAATTGGACAACAATACACCCTTCATGGTGGTAAGGTAATTTTCCACTGTGAAAGATTTTAAGCGAGAACAAGTTTTGGTTTTATTATGTGTAGAAAGAATATACATCAACACACACCCTAAGAACAAAAAAAAGATCATCCTAATGTGTAAACTAATTCCTAATCCTATTGTGCATGCTGTTAACATTATATTTAACTAAAAAATCAGTATAATTAACAATAACTAAACTTACTGTAAAGTTTATCAAAATCACAGATCGGTGAAGATCGCGCTCGGTTGTTCCCAAATGTACGAGCCACCATTTTCAATTTTTATTGGATTTCGAAGCATATTTGATAACTTTATGTTACACCTTAGGCAAATCCTACATCGAGCGTGACTCGAAATGATGCTAGGATATTAGAATAACATATGCTGTAGGAAACTAGAAGCGGGGGGAGGGGGGGTTGAATAGTTTACCGACATTTTCTCTAGTTATAAAAGTTTACTTTGTGAAAAACTTTGATTCGTATGTAGATGAAATCAACCAACACCAATACGAACACAACACTAAACTAATACTAACAAGCAATTGAAATAAATAAAAGAAATAGAGATGGAAAGATCAAACCGAGACAAGTGATTTATAGTGTTTCGGTCACGAAGCTCTTCTTCGCCCTACTCCACTCCTCAAGTACCCAACTCGAGAGTTATAAGCACTAAGTCAACAACCTCCCTCAGGCGGAGAAAACCATACAACGTCGCTTACGTTATTTTCTGACACTAAGCTAAATGTCGAGTACTAATCATAGCTAATACCAATCTACCACTATCCACACGATCCTAACTTCTCACACGATCCACATGATCCTAACTTCTCACACGGTCCACACGATCCTAACTTCTCACACGTTCCTCACACAATCTACACAATCCACTCAATTAACACGATCTACCCTTGATCCACTTGATCAACACATTAACAGACTAGCTACATGAGATCCCCAAGATCTCAACAAGATCACAATGATCCACACAAGATAGCTTAAACAAGATTACAACACTTGATGTATATCAAGATACAATCAATCAGAAAATAAGTAATGCAAGTGCACTACAGAAAGACTCTAACACTTTGTGTCTTCTTGACACTATGTGTTCTTCTCTTGATTAGTAGAGGAATGTAGATGATCTTTGGTTGGATGAAAGGATCACTCTTTAAACAAAAGAAAACTAACTAATGATCAAAGAAATGTAAGTAAGAAAGAAGGATGGAATACAGAAAGTTTTGTGTGAAAAAGAATAAGTAAAATCAGAGAAGTGAGGTGGTATTTATAGGAAATGAAAATCTAACCGTTATGGGTACATGGTACCATTAAATTTAGTGGTAGCATGCCAAATAAAAACTATCCTCTTTTTGTTTTTAGTGGTGAAGGTTTATTTGGGAAGTTTGGAGCTAATTTGGGGGGGGGGGGGGGGGGGTAGCTGTTAAGCTTTTTAAATTTATTTATCCAAATAAAACATTTTTTTAATTCAAAAATAATTTGTAAAATATATTTTTAAAAGAATGTTTTGTCACATTAAAAATGTGAAGTTTAAAACAAAAATTCACTTCTTTGATCATTTATCAAGTAGTCAATTTGTTTGTTCATATCTAGAGTGATTTGCGTAGAAACCGGATATTTCGATTAAAACTTGTTTACATTAATTTTGACGTAAACTGTTTTTACATTTTGTTATCATCAAAACGTAGAGGTATCAAAAGATAAGAATAACTTTTTCAGACATTATTTGCATCAACATACACCTTATCAGACACAACGCATTTTGTGGTCTAATGGTTATAGCAAGTTACAGTTAAGTGTGCTCATATGAGAGCATAACTGGCATGGGTGACCATGCCGTGAAGTTATAGGATAGGCCACAAAAGTAAATCCGTGAGCCTTCGGGAAAAGCGGAGAATATTGTGGGCTGAGTAAGGCGGGATGTTACTTTAGGGAAGAAAATCGAAATTGAACTTTGAACCATATAGTTTGTTGGGTGGGTGTTATGATGATTTAGGCGGAAACAGTGAAATGACAATCTTATCTTTAGTGACGTGTCACTTAACGAGAAAAATAATGAAAGATAGTGAACAGTGCCTCTCAGTGGTTGTTTTGTAAAAAAAACGTAAACATTAATGTCTTTTTTGCAACAAAAATCGGCTCGCTGTGATCCTTGCGCATTCGTGATAGTTTAGGGAACAAATTTGCAATTTACCAATAAATTCATGTTCTTGAGATTCTTCAAGAGAGAAGAAAAAGGAAGATGAGAGAAAATTTGGCTCAACTTCTCTCCAAAACTTTCTTTTCCAAAAGTGGGATAATTTAGAGAGAATTTACATTAGAAAGCTTTTAATAAATATAATTAATTAAATGACCTAATATAAACATAACTTCTAGATATAACACAGGGTATAATTGTAAAATCATCAGTTATCTTTTCTTTTCTCTCCTAACTTGGGAACATGACATAAAAAATCAGTTTCATTTACATCCTTTTCTTTTCTATCCATTTTTAACTCTTCTCTTCTTTTCTTTCATCTCAAAAACTTGGGAACAGAGTATTTTACTCTGATCCCAAGTTTTTTAGATGAAAGAACAGAAAGGAAAAGTTAAAAATGGACTGAAAAGAAGATGAGATAAATGAAATTGAATTTTTTAAATTTGTGTTTTGGAGTAACCCTTGATGCAACTTCCGAGTTCAACATGTAGTCATTGCAAGAAAAAAAATGTTATAAGTTATAAACAAAAAATGTTAAAAGTTTGACAAGTAAATAATATTTAAAATAGTAATTTAGTGGTAGATGTTGTTATTATTTTATATCAAGGGTATTATAGTAATTTAACTTTTAAGTTTTCAAGAATAAGTATTAAAGAAAATGATGTAAATGTTTTATAGATAGTGTGAGATAGTTCATTGTCGTTAAAGAAAACTACTTTCTTAAAGTCAATGATTTGTTGTAATTGAAAATAAACACTTATTTTGAGGCAATTTGATATAGCAATATAAACAATTAATTTTTTTTAAAGAGAGGGTACAATTTTATAGAAAAGAAGTGATATATATATATATATATATATATATATATATATATATATATATATATATATATATATATATATATATCCTTCTCTTGTTATGCATACAGAATCACATATGGTATGTAGGTCTTCGGCCAATTTAGGTTGGATATATATCTGGTGGTGAAGGTGTGATTGAGCATCGAAAGGGTTGGCGTGAGATAAGGAGGACCGATTCCCTCCTATAACTTTCTTTTGATAGGATTCAAGAACCGAAGTTCGGAGAAAATGTGAACCAAGAACCAAACCAAAATTATTTATCGGTTCTGGTTTAGTGCTCGGTGCTAGTTTCGGTTCCGATTCTTAGGGAACGAAAAGCACCAAAAAATCACCATTGTTTTTACCCCTTTATGTTTAGACCAACAACGTTTATAGTAAACAAACATGTTATAAGCACATCAAATAAAAGAAAACGAGAATGGCTACGGCCTGACGGGTTTTTTTGTCGTATTTAGATTGCATGTATTTGTTAGCACAAAGTACATTTTCAAAGACAACTTGCATTTAAACACACTACTGAGTTTGATACATTAAGCAAAGAAATGGATAATTGGCTTGATAAATGCATACAAGAACCTGTGTAAAATTTCACATTCCAAATGTCGTTCTGCACATGCTCTCATGAATTTCCATTTAACCGTTTTTTTTTAAATGGTAAGCCGTTTTGTCAACATGCAAACTTCAGCTATGTTAACAGCACATGGTTTTATTTAGCTCACTTGGTCGAGAAACCTGTTTATAAACCGAAATACTACATTAGTAAGGGCAATAGGTCATGTAGGTTCAAAGTTAACAAAAGTCTAATTTTAATAAATAGCCTCCTAATCGTTATTCAAAGATTTAGATTAATATTGTAACAGTTTTGATTTTCGTTTCTATAGTTAATAAATTTATTGCACAAAAAACTGGACCAAAAAAAGTTTCCAGGTCCACCAAACCGAGGTGGCTTGTTTCCATCTAAATCTGTTATGACCCAACCTGTCCGACCTGCCCATGTTGCCACTTCTACCAAACAATGACTGGAAATACCTGAGATGTTATGAATATGTGACTTAGAGAGTCGGAATCAAATCTAGTTGCACACATATTCCTTAATCTCTCTACAAGGCTATATCGTCAAAGCTATGTAGGTACTACCTTTGCTTGCAGGCTGGAACCAATGAGTTTGCCAAGGCGAGCTTCCTCTTTCGTGCTATTTTTCTTGAAGAAACCTATACATTATATATGAGGTTGCATATCAGGCGATGAAAGTAAATATCTGAAATCCATCTAAACTACTACTGATTATTAGGTACATCAATCAATTTACAAAGAAATATACACAACAATAAGATGGTGAATTGCTTGTATAAAGTACTCACTATAAACGCACATAGTTGACATCACACAAAGTCTGAAGAGATATAAGTATATAACTTTGAAAGCGACATTACTAAAACCTGAAACACTGGAGCCTCTAAACATACAGCAAGTACTTAGATAATACAATATTTAACTTCACATAAGCACGTACTTAGATAATACAATAATTAGCAGAACTGGAAGTGGACCTGCTCAACATTGCAACCGGGGCTCAAATTGCTTGACAATATCAAAACTTTACTAAAACGGTCCTAGAAATTATCTATATCAAGCAAATAACAAAAGGCAACTCAAATTTATATTTCAAAACGAGGCAAGCAACTACCTATAGCTATATCAATCGAACTTGTGTTCTTTTCACAAATGTTCTGCAGTTAAACACGACTTTGGTATAATGCTCGTGTGGCTTACCAAAGATATGCACATTAGATTGAGAAAAGCTCCATCTCTAAAATATGATGTTGCATCCTCGATTATACCAAATCTAACATTTTTTGCCACTTGAACATCGAATATCAGGGTGCTAAGTTTTACAGTTTCAGGTTTTATTCACATAATATCTGTGTGAACTATTGTTTTTTGAGCAGCTGGCCATATCTTTTTATTCAAAACATGCAGCTAAAACTACCTAAAGCACAATAAGAATCCTTCTGAGATTCGTTAACAGAGGTAATCGAACAACGTAACAGTTATCTTGAAAATCAAATGGAAAAAAAATCAATAATTCATGATAAGGATGATTCACTAACTTGTCAACTAAATCCTGAATAATTGCCCATCCAAACTGTTTAATAGTTTGATGTTTTCAGCTTCATTTCTCATCTCACCTTAATTTCGAGAACCTCTTTTACTGAAAGCATGCATATTGAGCATACGACAAACACATATTCAGATTCACTTGTCATCTCACCTTACCCGAAATTTGCAGTTCACATCTGCGCAGGAAAGCAAACAAAAAGATGAATACAAAATCATAAAAAGAAAAACAACATAAGGGAGTGTTTGGGATTGCTTACTAAGAGTGCCCACCTACTTTAAATCTACTTTTGAGTAACTGGACCCGTAATACCAATCTAACACTTGTAAACCCAAAAAATCATTCAAAAGTACAAATTTGAAGCTGAACAAATAACTTAACTATAAAATACAAACATCATATGGGCCAAAGTAATACAAACTATATACTGATGTCTATAGTTATGCGAAGCACAGCTGAACCAACTCACTGATGAATTTCTTAATATTGGTGAAAATGAACATGATGATAGCTTTATAAAAGTTATTGCAGAAAGCTAATGTATTATCGAAATAACATTAGTGCGTTACCATCAAAACACGGTAGCAACTAAAAGAGCTCAAAAATTAAGTTAAATAATCAGAACCCAGTGGTTTACCCAAGCACCTAAAAGAGCTCAACAACGTTAGTGCGTTACCATCAAAACATGAATAACACTCTATAAGAATCACTATGTATCATGAATAAACCATTTCTAAAAAATGCGAGTTACATGTTGAGCAACATTGCTGCTCCGCCTGCATTTGCTTCAGAGTTCCCTACAAAATACATGGCTGCTGCTTCTCAGCCTTTCAGTTCTGGTATGATCTAATTTGGCAATGTTTCCTTCAATAGAGGTCTAGTGGACTTATCATTGGGCAAGCACACTCAAGTCAACATTGTTCTCTCATTTGGCTTGGGACAAAGGGAGGTCAATTCTTTAAATTCACATCAAGCTGGGAAGGTCAATTAAAGTGCATCTCGAGGTTGGTTTTACTGCGCGTTTATCTGGATTTTGATGCTTTCTTTGAGCTTCAAGATCGAGAGTATGGTATGTCCAAGGACATTTATGAGATGAGGGACTACTCTATCTATGCCCTAAGAACCTTAGCGATATGCTTATTTGGCTTAGTTATCCAGCAAATTAAAAAGGAATAATTGTTGTGGACGTGTTTTGTGACTCGTTATCCTAGACTTGAGCTGTCTTGTTGAGAACGATGTCATGGGTTTAAGATCTTATAAATATATAGTACAAACTTGAGTTTGTTGCTTATTATTTATTTATTGGTCATATTCTAACCCTGATGTTTTAGTACCCAAAATACATTTCTATCGGCCAACTTTAGGTGTCTAAACTCGTAAGTGAAGGCTGTCATCAGAATATATCGTAAACTCGTAACCTGGTTGTTAGACACTTACGATCGATTATGTTGGCGAGGCGACCTAAACTCGTAACTTTAGGTGTCTAAACTCGTAAGTGAAGGCCAGGAAACCTGATTCAAATTGTGCAATATATTGAGAAACAGACAGCAAAAAAAAAAAAAAAAAAAAAAAAAAAAAAAAAAAAAAAATCCAATTAATAAACCAAAGGCAAAACATTTCTCAACTAAAATAGATCGATGGTTTCCTAACTATATATTAGAAATCCTTTTATTGATAAACAACCAACGTCTGAAATAGCATCAAGTTCATCATCAGCGGTACCCATGTTCATACACTTGGAAAACCTACAAAATTAAACATAATTAAATCGAAAGTTGAACTATTGCAGCAAACACTTAGCACACATCACCAGTCGCACAAACCCATTAATCAGATAATAAACCAACAAAAATATACCTAACAGCGTAGCTTTAATTCATAATAACTGATGAGATGAGAAGTCTACCTCTTTTAGGGGTCATTTAAACCCTAAGTCGTGATTATTTGATCAAATATTGCCTCAAATTGTTCCTTTTGTCATTTTAGGTACTTTGGAAAAGAAATCTGGAAAAGGAAGCATTTTGGACGTTTTTTGAGCAAAAAGTGAAGAAAACGGCAAAATCTTCAAATCAAGCTAGAAATAGTACCTGACGGCGTCACGTATTGCATGTGACGGCGTCACGTTATGGCAAAGAGGTGGATAAAAAGTATAACGAGATGCGCCAGAACGTTTTTGGGAAATAACACATGACGGCGTCACCAAGGCCGTCAAGAGCAAAAACACACGTGACGAACAAGAGTTGATTAATATGAGACGGCGTCAGATCTGGATCTAGGCAATACGAGAAGAATATTGGCGGCGAGTTGACGACGTCAGAATCATAACGTGACGCCGTCAGACCACAAAATCTATATATAGTTTTCTAATTTTCGTATATTGGAAGGAGAATTTTAGAGAGACTTTTGCGGAGAACTTGTGGAGAAACCCTAGGACGAATTTTACAGGGTTTTTCACCCTTTTATCATTCATATTTCAATAAAGATAAGTCTTCCAATAATCATTCAATATGTCTATGTGTTGTTTGATTCTATCTTATGCTTGTCTTTACTTTAAGATGCTAGGCTAAGTTTTCTTTGTGTTTGCTTAGATGTAATGAAACCTAGCTATTGATTATTGGTTGGTTATTTGTTATTAATTATAATGGATGAATGATATCGATGTTAGGCTTAAGAAAATTGGCAGACTTCCAATTGGTAACATGCTTGAACGTCTTAAGAAACATGAATCGGATGTGTACTACGATTAATTGGTTGTATTTAATGCATGAGTAACTACTAAGGAGGCCATGTTAGGAGCTAGTAGTCGTCTCGACATAGGAAGAGGTAGAAACTTGTAGAGTTGGGGAAGATCGTACACGGCCCCACGAATGGTATTAAGAAATATAACCCGTCATCCACGTAATTGTAACAAACTAAACAACTAGTAAAAGATAGCTAGGGAGTAGTGAAATCTAAGTAAACACGTTTCTCTAATTATTGTTTTTCTCCAAATTTACTTTCTCGTTATTTTATTTTCATTGCATTAGTAGATATTTGGGTTAGTTGACTAGCAACTAATTCCGCCCAGTCTTCCAAAACCCGAGATTTTTACTTGCTTTTCATAAAACCATAAAAATACAAAAAGAATCATCCCTCACCTATAGACCTAGTTTAATTAAGTTTTGATCCTAACGACACTATTCCCCGAGAGAACGATCAATCCCCCGGTACTTGCCACTACACTATACTACATCGGTCATGTACACTGCCTGGTGGGGATTGCAAGCTTCTCAAGATCCCTTGAGAGGTAAAACCTTTTGCAACGTTGCAAAACAATGCATCAAGTTTTTGGCGCCGTTGCCGGGGAATAGTTATTGTTTAGGTTGAAATTTCTTTTTATTAGGTCTACTTGCTAGATTCCTTTCTAGTAAGATTTTTTATTTTATTTTTATAGGTTTCTTTAGTCTATCTTATTTCTTCATTCCTTTGTTCGTAACCGTTACCATCCGCCACCATGGAAGGTGGTAATCTCTTTGATCCCGTCAACCCACCACAACCAAACCAATCTCCTAGACCCTGCACTTTAGGAGAGTACTCCCGTCCTAGCCACCAAGGCTATCGAAATACCATTGAGCTTACTTAAGGAGCCAATGTGTCTCCCTTGCGATCCGACACCATCCGGTTGGTGCAAGGCGGATGTGCATTCCATGGACTTCGTTCCGAAGATCCTAATCAACATCTCAAGGATTTCCTCAAAATCGTAGATTACATAGATCTTGATGTTGAAACTCGAGAGACGACCCGATTGTGTCTCTTCCAATTCTCTCTACATGACCAACCTAGTCAATGGCTTGAGCGTTTACCCGCGGGATCCATCGCCTCTTGGGATGATCTCACCACTCGTTTCCTTGCTCAATTTTTCTCACCGGGGAGAACCACCAAGCTAAGAAATGACATCCTGATGTTCCAACAATGTCAAGGTGAAACTCTCTATGAAGCATGGGCTCGTTTCAAGGACTTACTCCAAAAAGTCGCTCATCATGGCCTCGATCTTTGGCTCAAAATCCAAATCTTCTACGACCATGTCGACTTCCATACCAAGCGCACCATTGATCGAGCCGCCGGAGTAAGATTGCGTGACAAAGACACCGAGGAATCATGGGAAATTATTGATGAGCTTGCATTCGACAATAATGAATTATGGGAAGTTGCTCATGTTATAAACTCGACTGTCAAAGCAATTTCGTCACCAGGAGGTGCCACTCAACTCTCCGAAGAAAGCCTTTGCGAACTTGAGAAAAAGGTTGACTATCTCATGGAAAAACAAAAGGGACCTTTAAGTCCAAGATGAGCAACGATCAACTTTATCTCAAATATAAATCCAACACCGTTGTCCGAATCACCTCTTAGAGAGAATGCCGTAACCTTTCAAAAATATGCTCGACCCTATTCACCTCCTCAAGACCTTAGTCCGGAATTCGAAACTCGAATGAGAGAATATATGTCAACCCATTCTGAATGATTAGCAAAATTCGAGGAGGCCGTCTATAGATAAAAGGAGGAGAAGCAGGAGAAAATGGCGGAGATGATGAGCCTATTGGAAGAATACTCGAACATAAAAACTCCGGAAAAGGTGTTGTTAAGGAAGGAAAGCGTCACCCACACTACCAAGTTTGTTAACTCTATATCCATTATCCACAAAAGCAATGAAGAGGAGGAAACCCCTATTGCACGGACCATTAAGGAACCACCAAAATCTCAACCATTAGGGTACTATCTAAAACATGATATAAATGAGAAAACCATAGCCAACTGGATAAGGGGTGACAGACATAACCAATTGTCCAAAATGGTCTCTGAAGGAGAAGAAGAAGGGGAAGATGAGTATGATACGTTACCTGGGGGGCCAGTATACGAGAAGCTACTTAAGCAAAAAGTGGCTACGAAGCAGATGGCTTATGGGAACTTTGAAATACCAGCTAGCATTGAGAAATTGCAATATTTTGATGCTCTAGGCCGATCAAGGATCAGAAGTAAACTTGATGCCCTTAACCATTTATACCCAGCTCACTAAAGAGATACCGACCACTACCCGCGTTAGGCTTTTCTTTGCTAGTCACTCCTACGTGTATCCTTTGGGAATTCTAGAGGATATGCTAGTCAATGTAGCAGGTTTCATGTATCCCGTTGATTTCATGATCATTGATGATAAAGAAAACGAGTGTATGCCAATAATCCTTGGAGCACCATTCCTTACCACAACAAGAGCTGTCATTAAGTATGAAAAAAGGGAAATTGAGCTTAAGTCAGGAAAAAGGAAAATTCACTTTCCTATGACCCCACGATATGTGAGAGAAAGCATGATGGAAAGGAGGCTCAAAACCAACGCCGACACACCGCATAATCATGTTTAAAAAAATACTCGCATGGGAGGCAAGAATTAAAAGCTACAAAGAAGCTAAGCTTGAGAGATGCATAAGTAGTGATAAAATTCATGTTGAATTCGAGTGCAATCAGCCGATAGAGAATCATGCCCCATTTATGGAAGGAGACTTAGTACTCCTAAGACATTTAGGGATAAAAGAGCCTCCCGATAAATCAAACTCCTGGTGGTATGGACCATTCAAAATCAAAAACTTAGGTCACCATGGGATAACATTCTTGAACAGCGAAAGGGGTGGAAAAATGACTATGAATGTCGAACGGTTGAAACATTACCACCCAAAATAGCAAGGATTCTATTGACAAGGGATACATCATATTGCGGGACAAGGTCACGTAATTGCCCGTGACTTTGAGTCTAGCTACAAGACTCGTTAATAAAGAAAAGCGCTTCTTGGGAGGAAACCCAAGCTCTATTTGTTTGTTTGTTTGTTTGATTTTATTTGTTTTCGTATGCATGTTTTATTTTAAATGTTTGTTGCTCATATTTCAAAGTAAATTGTGAAAATGCTTTATTTTGTCTTTAACTTCGTCTTGATTACATATAAAGGTATTTCGCAAAAGATAAGTGTAAGGGAAATCTAAATTTGTTTCTAAGAACGAGATTAACATGAATCACAACAATATTAAACGAACATGCATATTAGTATATGTTTGAGTCAAATGCTTATATCGAGTCATAATGATGTTTTGCAGGATTTATAGGAATTAAGGCGTGAGTTTTTATAGAAATTTTTCGGAAACTTAACATGAAACTTCTGCAGGTCACTTCTGACGGCGTCAGGGTTATAACCTGACGGCGTCAAGTGTAAAATTCTGGAAATTTTGCGAGTTTTGTTTTTCTGCCGGAGTCGTATAGTTATTGTTAAATCTTTAGTTTTATAAACTCCAGGAAATCTGCAAACATTCATTCCACAAGCATTATATCTTAATTTGCTTTCTACGATTTTAGTATATATAGAGTTTGCCGCCGATTTTACGCGAGGTTTGCCATGATTGTTTTCTCAGGTTTAACAGGTTATATTGGATAAGAAGATGATTTATATTTCTGTAGGGAAGTTTTCAACGTTCATTTTCTTGGAGGAGGATCTAACCATGTTATCACATTATCCACACCGAACGAATCAGGGGAGTATTTATTTCATTATCTTACCTTCATTACTTTTACATCCTTTTTGTTGAACATTGGGGACAATGTTCAGCCTAAGTGTAAGGGGAGGGTAAATGATGATACCTTAGAGAATGCAATTGCACTTGAGTTTGTTTGTTCAAAAGTAGGTGTGTAATAAAAATAAGAGAAATACTTGTTAGGGCAATTTTAGCGCCAAATTTAAATTTTTTTACAACATTTAGGAGTGAAGCTTTAGTCTTAATGAGCGTCTCATGGATAGGAGTTGTATGGCTAGCACGAAAAACCGTACCACTCAAAATTTTCTACCCCAAATATGTGAGTTCACCCCTAGATTTGTTAGGAAAATATGTTTATGAGTGTACCGGTAGTACTTAGATTCTAAAACTTGCATTAGTGATGCATCCTGAGACCGCTAGTGAGACTACATTCGTGTAGTTAGGATTTACTACATGATAAGAGGCATTAGGATCACCCTTGTGTTAAACCCGTATCATAATTACTTGACCAATGAAGTCATGATTACTTGACTAGTAAATTCAATTAATTTTTCCCACATCTTTGCGTTGTACTCATTTTTAGTACACGATACCCCTAGTACACCCCTCCGAGCCTATCTTTTTCGTTTCTAACTTTTAGCATTTTACTTAAAGGAATAATTTGTTTACAATCCACCCCAAATGTGCAACCAAATCACCTTAGCCTTCCTTGTATGCACTCATCTTTAGTGCATTATTGTTACATGTTCAAACCCTTAGTTAATTGTCTAATTAATTACATGGTTGCTAAGTCAAGTCATATCTTGTACATACTGTTTTGGGACGATTGTGACTCATGGGTAAAGTACTATTGTTATGGAGTATTGGGGAAGACGTCAATTATTACCCCAATATGTGCGCTAATATTTAAAAAGTACTCAAAGTGTTTTGATTATCTTAATTTGAGTCATTAGAATAGTTGATTGTAAAGTATGTAAAAGTTCAAGTGTAAGGGGAATGCAAATTCCCTATGATGTATTATTTTGGATAGTAGGGCAAGAGTATATGCAAAAAAAATATAAATAAAAATAAATAAAAAATTAAAAAAAATCGAAAAATCAAGAAAAAGAAAAAAAAAAGAGAAAAAGAAAAAGAGAAAAAAAAAAAACATATGGACTACCATCCCGTTTCCTTTTATGTTTATTTTATATTTTGTTAGTTTATGATTAGCTTAAGTCGAGTCGAGTCTTGGCTTAGCAACGCCACATTGTACATGTAATTGACCAAGATGATTAACTCGCCACCAGTAAAGATTGCATTTATCCAACCAAACCATGTTTATCATATACCTAAACCTCACGTTATAACCCTTTAAAAGACCTCTTTGATAGTTTGTCCTAGGTGCTTACGCCAAGTTGTGGAGGTTTGATCCTTTCTCAAGCCAATGGTAATCTATGTGCTATGACAGGTAGTGAGAGATAGTTTCCATTTTCATATTGTGATATATACTTTTATTACACCCAAGAAATGTGAGTATCTAAACACTATTTGTGAGGTGCTAGTATATAATTTTCGTGCTTGTTTTGGTTGAAATGGAACGACTATTTGTTGCAATTACTTTTATATTAGTGTTAAATGACCCCTAGCTTGTATTTTGATTAGAATAAAAGCGCATTTGCATGAGGACAAGCAAATCTCAAGTGTAAGGGTATTTGATGAGATGAAAAGTGTACCGATTTTAGGGGATCATTTAAGTCCTAAGTCGTGATTATTTGATCAAAAATTGCCTCAAATCATTCCTTTTTGTCATTTTAGGTACTTTGGAGAAAAAATCTGGAAAAAGAAGCATTTTGGACATTTTTGGAGCGAAAAGTGAAGAAAACGACAAAATCTCCAAATCAAGCTGGAAATAGTACCTGACGGCGTCACGTATTGCATGTGACGGCGTCACGTTATGGCAAAGAGGTGGATAAAAAGTATAACGAGACGCGCCAGAACGTTTTTGGGAAATAACACATGACGGCGTCACCAAGGCCGTCAAGAGCAAAAACACACGTGACGGCCAAGAGTTGATTAATATGAGACGGCGTCAGATCTGGATCTAGGCAATACAAGAAGAATATTGGCGGCGAGTTGACGGCGTCAGAATCATAATGTGACGCCGTCAGACCACAAAATCTATATATAGTTTTTTAATTTTCATGTATTGGAAGGAGAATTTTAGAGAGACTTTTGGGGAGAACTTGTGGAGAAACCCTAGGTCGATTTTACAGGGTTTTTCACCCTTTTATCATCCATGTTTCAATAATGATAAGTCTTCCAATAATCATTCAATATGTCTCTGTTTTGTTTGATTCTATCTTATGCTTGTCTTTACTTTAACATGCTAGGCTAGGTTTTCTTTGTGTTTGCTTAGATGTAATAAAACCTAGCTATTGATTATTGGTTGGTTGTTTGTTATTAATTGTAATGGGTGAATGATATCGATGTTAGGCTTAAGAAAACTGACAGACTTCCAATTGGTAACATGCTTGAACGTCTTAAAAAACATGAATCGGATGTGTACTACGATTAATTGGTTGTATTTAATGCATGAGAAACTACTAAGGAGGCCATGTTAGGAGCTAGTAGTCGGCTCGACATAGGAAGAGGTAGAAACTTGTAGAGTTGGGGAAGATTGTACACGGCCCCACGAATGGTATTAAGGAATATAACCCTTCATCCACGCAATTGTAACAAACTAATCTACTAGTAAAAGATAGCTAGGGAGTAGTGAAATCTAAGAAAACACGTTTCTCTTATTATTGTTTTTCTCCAAATTTACTTTCTTGTTATTTTATTTTCATTGCATTAGTAGATATTTGGGTTAGTTGACTAGCAACTAATTCCGCCCACTCTTTCAAAACCCGAGATTTTTACTTGCTTTTCATAAAACCATAAAAATACAAAAAGAATCATCCCTCACCTCTAGACCTAGTTTAATTAAGTTTGATCCTAACGACACTATTCCTTTAGAGAGAACGATCAATCCCCCGGTACTTGCCACTACACTATACTACATCGGTCAGGTACACTGCCTGGTGGGGATTGCAAGCTTCTCAAGATCCCTTGAGAGGTAAAACCTTTTGCAAGGTTGCAAAACCACGCATCAATAACGCACCTTCCACCAAACTAACACAACAACGAATCCACAGGTGGTCCTCCGAAAACCACCTACCCCCTCTGTTGTGTCTTTGCGTTATACCACCACAAAAAAGCGCAAACCCAACGACGAAGGAAATCGACCTTCGAGAAGAGTGCAAACCGCCGTATGTTCTTGTTTGTTTGAGAATAAAAGAGGCTACAAGATTTGTATCAGGTGACTGTGTGTCTTTTGGATAAGGAAGATGGAAGATTCCGGAGATATGTGGAAAACGACACGACCAATCTCATATCTTTAACAAAAAACTAACCCAGTGGAGATGGATCAGGCTGTAGAAAGCAGGTTAGTGGTAGCCCAACAATTTTGGTGGGAATATCCCAGCGCAAAACGGCAATGTTTTTGATGACTTTTAATATATTTATATAATCAGTATAAAAAAGGTTATCTCAATTGTTTTGATGATCATGATGGTTGTTCATGTGAGTTTCCAATGTTAAATGATTTTTTTATTGTTTTTAGGCTGAGATAAGATATTATATTGTGGATGTTTCAATGGATTAGAATTAGCTTTTAGGGTGTTTGATATTGCTTGATTATATTATTGTTGTGGAGTTCTTGATCAAGCACTAGTATCCTATTGAACTTGCTGGAGTTTTAGTGTAGACTATTTGTAAATAAGATCAAATTATTGATCTTTAGTTTCATGCTTGATCTCCTCTTCAAATGACAGGGTACACATGACGGTTATTATGTTGTTTGTTTTTCATTAGTCATATACGTGTAACTGGATCACTAGAATGGTAAAAGGTTTTGATAATTTAATTGCTTCTCTTATAATACTGATTAATAATTGTTAAATAAAATTAAATTATATCATGTTTTCCACCATGTGTATCAGAGAAAGGTTTTGTGGAAAACTTATAAGGGGGAGGCGGGTTAATAGTTTTACGTCTTTTTAAATTTGTTATAAAAACTTTGTTTTGAAAATTAAAAACTTTGATTCGACTTTATGTGAACTTAACACTTGCACAATATAGATAATCGTAACTAAGTATGAAAGTAATAACAATGAAAGTAAAGTAATAAATGATAGATGGAAAGATCAAACCACGACATGAAGGATTTATAGTGGTTCGGTAATGAAGCACCTCTTCACCCTTAAACCGCGTCTTAAAAACTTCACATTTGCAATTACCGGGATCAAACTATACACTAAACGGTACCCCTTAAACCAAAATCTCCAAATAAATAGCAAACCCACCACCTCATGTAGAGGTGGCTGAATTTTTAAAGACCCCTAGGACACTTGTCCTTAAATCTCTACCAAAACACATCATATATCTCTAAACCATTTACCTAAAACTAGCTACATGCAAACCACTTCATTTTGGATCTCAAAACCACTCAAAAATCATATATTTTTTTCTTGTGTTCCTCCTATTATTTCATGGCTTACACAGCCCACATTCATCATCATCTTCGATTTTTACAACAATATTTTGTGCAAGAGTTGAAGGTCCATTGGTGCTGGTTTGATCCTTGATTCTTTGTGTTTTTCATCTCACTTGTGCAATAACCACACTATATTTTCCACTTAACTACTGATGTACATCTCATTTTATGTACTTTTTATGTTTCATATGATTGTTATATTAATTTATGCATTGTACATAGCCTAAAATACTTAAAACTATGATTGGGACTAAGTTTGCAAAGACTTTTTTGACCAGGGACTATTCTTGTAATTTCTGCACTTGATCAGTACACTTTGAGAGTTAGCTAAAAATATAGGCTTGTAGATCTATCTCTTAGCTTCGATTTTCTGGGTGGTTGGTCATGAGACGATACCCGATGAATTAATTAGAAAATAAACGGCAAAGGTTGTCAGAAAACGCACACCAGATTTGAAGGGCTAAAAAGTATAAAAATTTGTATTTAACCATCTATTGCACAAAACATAAAGGTTGTAGGTAACACTTTAACTTGAACGCAGCCAAAAACCTCACACAAATAGGAGTTACGGAACTCAACTTATCGCAAAAATGGTGGGACTGTTAGGTGTTGTCCTGATCAGACTTGACATATTATGGTAAAATGGTAATTTCACTTAAGTTATGTAATTTTAAGAGATATAAGACCCACAAATCTGATTAGTACAGATTAATACCTTTCCAAAAATATAAAATACAAAGTATAACTCCTTACGGTTTAGGAGAAACAAAATTTTTAATATCAAATATCGACTTTTGATCAAAACCCGCATTTAACTTAAAAATCTTATAACTTGTTAAAGTTTACATAAAAATGATCAAAAATATTTTTATAACATCTATACCCATTATGAATGGTAAAAACTAATATAATTATTTTGTAACTTAAAAATTTATAAATTATAAATTTCTACAAACACTTATTAATTTATTTTACACTTACCCGAAGTAGTAGGACCCACTTTCGGGAATAAACCCAATAACTCATTTTTGGACAATTTAACAACGTATCGACACAATAGGATTTTTGCACTATAAAAAAATCATAAAAACCTGAACCTCGGACAACTTATATATTAGGGCTCGTAACACTTTCTCAGCCTGTCAATTTTAGTCCCTCTCACTTTATAAATTTTCAAAACCACTATGCACAATTGCAAAATTATTATAATAATGATATGATACTTGTTGCATTACAATCTACTATTTTAAAATCCTAGGACGCAACATACTCTTTTTAGGTTGCTCGTAGGACATCTCGATTTACCTGTCACTCTACTTACACCTTGATATTCACTTTTGTTTACGGTGAGTTCATAGCCCCACTTTAACTCTTAAACTTTTTATAAACCCATTGGGGGAGATACATGCTATTTTATAATTTAGACACAAGTGCTTCAAACTGTATTCTTATCAGAACATATTATTGCTAAAGTATCGATATTGCCAAAATAAATCCCTAACTATATCATGAACCATTAATTACTTGCGAGTGAATGCGAATATTGTGAATAGGCCTATTAGGATTGACGAATCCCGTTTGTGCGGTCAGATAAGATGACACAAAGGCACTATATTTGAATTTTAGGTAACATGAAAATTTACCTTTTAGGTTTATGAACCTTCAGTCAGTTTGCGTGTCATGAGCTCAGTACAATAATAACTTCTTTATGACTATTGTGGGTTACACAATTGTCTCCTAAACTTGAAATCTTGTGGTCCATTATTTAATTATAAACATATGAATTTCACTCAACTTTTGTGTTTACTTTTTAGCATGTGTTATCTCAGGTCTTAAGGTATTTGGCAAGCACGAAGTCGCACGAAGAATGTTTTGATGGCTTGCATAATATTTTCATTCGATAAACCTTTATAAACATTTATGTTTACGTTTTATGCAAATTAAAACTATTTGGGACCTTTTGTAACTCTGATTTTATTTTGATCGAATGATAAACTTTTAAAAATGTCTAATTTAGAGTCGTTTTCTATGATTATGACTGTTGTACTAATAAGTAGCACCCCAATGATATTACATTCAGCTGCGATATTTTGGGGGTGTTACAACAAGGGACAAGAACCAAAAAATGAAGGGGTTTTGAAGGTCGCTGCTGCTCCTAGCAGCAGCGACCGGAACCAGATATTCAAAAATTCTGGCATTGTTGGGACAAAACCGGGGACGGTCGGAACAAAACTGGGGACGGTTGGGACAACAACTCTTAAGGACACAAGTGAAAAGGTCGAATCCAAAGGTCAGATTAAGTGTATGTGCAATTACCAAAATCAATTAAAGGTCTAAAGCAATCATAGATAGTTCCGCTTGAAATCCTAAAATTATACACGTAATTGTGTCATAATCTACAATGCAAATCTGGGCAAGGTCTCGTCCAGGGCAATAGAAGCCGAGAAATATTGACAAAGAACAATAGTGAGCTATAAAAAAAACATAAGAATGACCATATCATTTCTAAAATGAGATTTACCCTTAATTGCCGCAACCTATTTTTGAGGATTAACGTACGTGATGGCATTAAAAAGTACTGGTTAAACAGTTGGAAGCAAGCTTTGTGTCATGTTTGTTTCAGATTTTGTAATCGTATCCTCAACCTCCATTTAAGACATAATTAGACTAATACTAATAGTCTAATGCGGAAAATAAAATCACAGTTTTGTGATTGGCCAATCAACAAGTATTTCAATCTTTAAAACTAATGTAACAGTGTTGATATAAATAAATGACTAAAAACGTTATTCATATCTTTCGATATCTCTATGTTTTGATAATCACAAAACGAAAACACATCAAACCAAAGATCATGACGTAAACAAGTATTTAGTAGTAAATAATCACTTTCACCATCTAATCACTTAAGGTATGAATAAACATAGTGTTTAATGCATTATAAGATCAAAGGGATATTATTACAAAGTTTATTTTAATATATAAACTTATTATATATTTTTTTGAAAAACACTTTTGGTAATAAAGAAAAATGTTTTAATCATACTAAATATATGATTTCAAATTTTTAACCAAAATCAGTTAGTTTTTCACCAAATAAACTTTCCCCACTAAAAGACAAGTTTTCTGGCCATTACAGTTAGGCGGCCCCCTTAATTATAAGGGCAGTCCCCTTAATTTTAAGGGGGCCGGCCTTGATTTAAGGGAGCCGGCCACGCTCCTCTGTCAGAACTTGTTGCCTATAAATACCACCTTAAATCTGAAATTTTTCTCACCTTTTTGCACTAAAACTTTCTGATTCAAATCTTCATTTCAATCTTATAAATCCTTTGATCATATAATTCATAAGCCTTTGTTTCCAAGTGATCCAAAGCCTCATTCATTCAAGTGCAAAGAGAAGAATACTTCTATTCATCAAGACTAGGAGTATTACAACTTAGTATCATCTTGCTATCTAAGTTGTTGGATCATTCAATCTTGTATATCATTCATTCTTTGGTGAATATAGTGTATACATTGGTTAGTTAGATTTGGATATAGGATCTAGATTTATTGAAGGTGTGAAGTAGTACTAGAAGAGAAGAAGTAGAGGTGGATAGGATTAGTGATAGAAGAAATAAGTAGTGGTAGTATATTGAAGTGGAGAGAGTTGTGAAGACAAAGAAGTTGATGCTTTGAAGTTGAGAAGACCTTGAAGCCTAGAAGTAGTGGAGTAGTATATATCTTGGCGTAGTGGTTAAGACTTAGTAGTGAAGGTGTGAAGATACAAGTGGCGTGAAGAAAAAGAGTAAGGAAGTAATAAGTTGTGAAGAAGCTAGGAGCTAAGTAGGAAGTTGTGAAGAAGCTAGGAGTGAAGTAGAAAGGTGTGAGGAATAATTGGTGTGACGTTGATTGGTGTGAAGAAGTTGTGTAGAAGTTGTGATTATATTGTGACAAAGTTGTGGTGTGAAATTTGGTGTGTAAGGTTTTCTCCGCAATAAGGGAGGCTTTTGATCTAGTGAAGAAAACTCTCGAGTAGGTGACTCGGGGAGTGGAGTAGGGCAAGGAAGGTGTCCTTGTAGCCGAACCACTGTAAATCCTTTGTCTCTCGGTTTGATCTTTCCATCTCTCACTTTTTGATTACTTACTTACTAGCATTTCATACATAATTATTATTGCTTGTGTTGTGCATATATTGATTTCGCATAAAGATCAAACTAACATTCATTCATAACATTAATCTAACAAAAACAAACCAAGTACATAAACTTATATTAAAACACTTATATATATATATATATATATATATATATATATATATATATATATATATATATATATATATATATATATATGAAATTATAAATTCTTTTCCAATATTATACATAAGTAGTGTTTATACAAAATTGTGAATAAACTAGTATCTACACTTTTGCATTAAAGAGTTTTAAAATTGTACATTATATATAAGTAGTGTTTATACAAAATCGTAAATAAACTAGTATCGAAATTTTTGCATTAAAGAGTTTTGAAATTTTTGTCTAAATCTTTAGAAGCTAACTTTTACAAAACAAATAAATCGAAAAAGAAGTAAAACTATTCAATCCCTCCTTCTAGTTTTCCACAATTGGTATCAAGAGTCACGTCTAGCAAAAGTTTTAAAATATATTGTATTTTAAAACTTGTAACAATCTATGGAATTCGAAAAATATCTAGAAGGGGAATTTACGCAAAAACCACCATTATTTGAAAATGATCATTTTCTTGAATGGAAAAATAAATTTGAAAATTATGTGAAATCAATAGATCTTGATCTTTGGCATATCATTTCAATTGGTGATCTTAAACCAACAAAAATGGATTTTGAAAATCAATATAATAATCTTCAAACCAAAATTGATAAAAATACCAAAGCCAAATTACTTATTTTCAAAACTCTACCAAGAGTTGAATATGAAAGATTATTTCTTTGTAAAACGGCAAATGATATTTTGAAATGTCTTTTAAAGTTTCACCATGAGAAATGTAAAACCAAAGATGATAAACTTGATATTGCACAAGAAATAGTTACTCTAGAAAATTAAATAGATAAATATTTAGTTGAAATAAACACATGTACTACTAGTTCAAATGTGATCATTGAAGGCATCAATAACGAAGAATACATGAGCCAAATCCGAAGAAAGAGTGTTAATAAATCATGGTGCAACAAGTACGAAGAAGACGATGATAATACGGCTTGTGAGAATATTCAAACAAATGTGAATACAAGTATTGATGGCAAGGACTACATGCTTCTAGATCTAAGCGAAACTACAAATAAAACATGGAGCGACACGGAAGATGGAATTGATCAACATATAGCATGTGAAGATTATACAACTACTAATAAGGTAATTAACGAACGAAGAGACTTTTACGTTCTGGTTTGCTCACCTTGCTCTCTTACTTTTGACGACTATTGGTTCCTATCACTATGTTTCACATTCTGCACATGATTTGCCTATGACGTTGTTGCGGTCATCTATTGTCTCGGCATTTTGTTCTTCACTTTTGGAGTATTGGTTTTATGGTGTGTCCGTTACTTTTTCAAGATGAAGGTTTCAATGCACAACTATTCTTTGTCTTCACGTCTTGTGATGATTGGTGTGATCGATTAAGCATTTCGGATCAAGTTCCCTTGATTTCTATTGCGTTGGAATTTTACTTTGCTACTTCGACTTGTTTTGGGCAAACTTTTAAGATGTCTTCCATCACTCTCATGCCCACTCTTTAAGAAAAGCTGGACCTGAGGTAAGTTTTCTTTTCAAAAACTTGCCAATATTACATTATATTAAAGTATGCCTTAATTAGTATATGAATATGATTCAATTTATAAGTTTCCATGCTTTTA
The DNA here is from genome assembly GCA_030686995.1 of Artemisia argyi. Taxonomy (NCBI): domain Eukaryota; kingdom Viridiplantae; phylum Streptophyta; class Magnoliopsida; order Asterales; family Asteraceae; genus Artemisia; species Artemisia argyi. The sequence goes on along the minus strand of CM060683.1, from coordinate 41,071,031 downwards.
GATCATTAATACTAATTTATGCATATATGATATTAGGATAATTAACCCTTTTGTTGTTAAGTCTATTATCATTTTTCTTAGTCTTCATTTATATTGAAGATCTTCTATGATCTATAGTAGAATACTTACCATTTAAGCTATATGATCTTACTAGTTGCATTAATAGATGTATTATAATTAAGACTTGTTAGTAACTTAATATTATGATGTTCTTTGTATATATATATATATATATATATATATATATATATATATATATATATATATATATATATATATATATACATGTCTATCTTGTATCCATAGATGATTTACTTTGTCCCTCTCTGTCTCATTGCATTTAGATCATAAATATCTACCATCTCTCTTCCATATCTTTAGTTGCCATTAAAGATGATTATATGTGACAATGGGCTTAATTGATTCTCTTGAGTATGATAAGTTTTCATTTCAAATCCTTCACTTGCAATTTCTTGATTATCAATATCAAAACATCATGTTTAAAACCTCTCTCTTTGAATAAAAATCTTTCAAATATCTATATTATTTTTTTTAACAACATGTTTAACTATAAGCTTCCATAACTTTATTTTAATCAAAATCAAGATTGAATTTTTTTTTCTCATGTTATGAAACAAAACTCAATTTATTTTATTGTAATACACACTTGAATTTATTTCAAAACATTGTTGAATAAAACTAAAAACGTTTTGCTTAAAACATATTTGATTATCTCACATGTGTCATACACTTCTGTGGAAATGACATTCACAATTTAATCAAATCGTTTCATGAGAATCATGGTTTGCCCATATGGATCTTGTTAGTAACAAGTCTTGAAGTCCATATAATCATATCTTCCTACTTGTTACTTGTAAGCAACTCTCAATATGTTTGCACTAGCCTACATTTTATCATCTTCATATAGTTGCATATTTAACTAATTTGCTTTATTGCTTCCTTAGTTGCATATCTTAATTGATAAATTAGTAGGTAGTATGATTATTAGAAATTAATTGTCTAATTTAATTATTTCTATAACACTCTCTACATTCATGAATAGTATGCCCTATATTGCCTCAAAGAGTTGAACTTACTTGAATCCAAATCCAAAAACACAACCTTTTTGAAAATTTTCTGCCAAAAACCCATTTCTGGCATTCTGAGAATCACCAGATGGGCGGCCCCCTTAATTATATAAGGCGGCCCCCTTAATTTTAAGGGGCCCGGCCCCTAATTAAGGGGACCGGCCATCTGATGGTCGGGGATACTGTTTTCTTTATCACTTTTTGACCTATTTCACCCTATACTTCCCTAAATTCACAAACATATTTTGTCCCATACTATCCCTCAAATTTTACCCTCCTAAACCACATTTCTCATACACTATAAATACCCTCTTCCCATCATTAATGCCATCACACCCAAACATGTCATCTCCCAACAACCAAAAACCAAAGATTTCAAGAACCGCAAGGATCTCCGTCAAACCCGTTTGGAGGAGGAAACTTGATTCTTGTTATAACTCAAGTGATGTTGTTCCAATTCAACCAACAACTAAACCTCAAACCCACACTAATGACTCATCTCACAACCTATCATCCACTCATGCCCTCATTAATGCTTCTTCTTATGATGAGCATGCTCAATCCCGAAACAACAATCCCAATCTCTCAATCAATACTTCACATGTTGCTCATTCAACAAAAACACCACCCACTCATGAAGAACCTCTTCCACCCATTTCATGTTTTCATGACTACCCAAGCTCAACCATGTCTCCACCACCAAGAGTACCACCACCACATCCTACAACTTCACATGCCATTCCTATGTTGCATGTTCAAACCTTCACCCAAGACAACTATCATGTTCCACCACCATCACCTTCCTCCGAACACTTGAAGTTCGTTGAGGAGCTAAAAGAGGCTTATGAGCTTAGTGCTCTTTTAGCATTACATCTTGCTCAACGCAATTTGGATCCACCACAATCAAGCTCACCATCATCACCACATAACATCAACCAAATTGAGAAGCATGTTAACAATTGCCCTTGTTGCATCTTCCTTCAACAACAAACCATTGCATTGAATGAGCACTTCACTTGGATTGAGTATCTTCTTACTAGATCTTAACAAACATCATCACTTGAACAACATCAAAACCCTCAATCAACAAACCCAACTTCAAATCCACCACCTACAAGCTCCACATCTCCAAACTCACCAACATCCATGCAACCAAAAGTTTATCTCCACTAAACCACCAAGCATTTTATATGCTTATATTTCTCATTTTCAAATAAAACTCCTCAACCATTTTGGGATTCAAGAAAGTTTGGTGATACTCCTTGTTGGCACATTAGGATGTTCTACTTAGTTTAGTATTCTATCTTTATGGCCTTTGTAACAATGATTATGGGTTGACATAATCATTTTCTATTAATGAATGATTTAATATGTGTTTCTAATTATCTTTTGCCATGATTATTATTAGTTGGTATTATGTTATATGTGTTTGCTTGTGCCATGCTTGTGCTTCTAATATTTTTCTTGCAAGAATTCCAATACTCGAACCCTTGGTGCCCTCAAACGAGGGGGGAGCATACATCAAGGGGGAGCTTCCTTCTTATTGGCTTAAACCTTTTTGATTTTACAAAAAGGGAGAGAAGTGAATATAAACTCACTAAATACTTGTCTAAAAATTAATTTTTGGATTTAATGAGTTTAGGTTTTGTAATCATTAAAAAGGGGGAGATTGTTGATATAAATAAATGACTAAAAACGTTATTCATATCTTTCGATATCTCTATGTTTTGATAATCACAAAACGAAAACACATCAAACCAAAGATCATGACGTAAACAAGTATTTAGTAGTAAATAATCACCTTCACCATCTAATCACTTAAGGTATGAATAAACATAGTGTTTAATGCATTATAAGATCAAAAGGATATTATTACAAAGTTTATTTTAATATATAAACTTATTATATATTTTTTTGAAAAACACTTTTGGTAATAAAGAAAAATGTTTTAATCATACTAAATATATGATTTCAAATTTTTAACCAAAATCAGTTAGTTTTTCACCAAATAAACTTTCCCCACTAAAAGACAAGTTTTCTGGCCGTTACAGTTGGGCTGCCCCCTTAATTATAAGGGAGGCCTTGATTTAAGGGGGCCGGCCACGCTCCTCTGTCAGAACCTGTTGCCTATAAATACCACCTTAAATCTGGAATTTTTCTCACCTTTTTGCACTAAAACTTTCTGATTCAAATCTTCATTTCAATCTTATAAATCCTTTGATCATATAATTCATAAGCTTTTGTTTCCAAGTGATCCAAAGCCTCATTCATTCAAGTGCAAAGAGAAGAATACTTCTATTCATCAAGACTAGGAGTATTACAACTTAGTATCATCTTGCTATCTAAGTTGTTTGATCATTCAATCTTGTATATCATTCATTCTTTGGTGAATATAGTATATACACTGGTTAGTTAGATTTGGATATAGGATCTAGATTTATTGAAGGTGTGAAGTAGTACTAGAAGAGAAGAAGTAGAGGTGGATAGGATTAGTGATAGAAGAAATAAGTAGTGGTAGTATATTGAAGTGGAGAGAGTTGTGAAGACAAAGAAGTTGAAGCTTTGAAGTTGAGAAGACCTTGAAGCCTAGAAGTAGTGGAGTAGTATATATCTTGGCGTATTGGTTAAGACTTAGTAGTGAAGGTGTGAAGATACAAGTGGCGTGAAGAAAAAGAGTAAGGAAGTAATAAGTTGTGAAGAAGCTAGGAGCTAAGTAGGAAGTTGTGAAGAAGCTAGGAGTGAAGTAGAAAGGTTTGAGGAATAATTGGTGTGACGTTGATTGGTGTGAAGAAGTTGTGATTGTGTTGTGACAAAGTTGTGGTGTGAAATTTGGTGTGTAAGGTTTTCTCCGCCATAAGGGAGGCTTTTGATCTAGTGAAGAAAACTCTCGAGTAGGTGACTCGGGGAGTGGAGTAGGGCAAGGAAGGTGTCCTTGTAGCCGAACCACTATAAATCCTTTATCTCTCGGTTTGATCTTTCCATACTTTTTTATTACTTACTTACTAGCATTTCATACATAATTATTATTGCTTGTGTTGTGCATATATTGATTTCACATAAAGATCAAACTAACATTCATTCATAACATTAATCTAACAAAAACAAACCAAGTACATAAACTTATATTAAAACACTTATACACACACACACACACACACACACACACACACACACACACACACACACACACACACACATATATATATATATATATATATATATATATATATATATATATATATATATATATATATATATATATGCTTATATATATATATATATATATATATATATATATATATATATATATATATATATATATATATGCTTATATATATAATATATGAAATTATAAATTCTTTCCCAATATTATACATAAGTGGTGTTTATACAAAATTGTGAATAAACTAGTATCTACACTTTTGCATTAAAGAGTTTTAAAATTGTACATTATACATAAGTAGTGTTTATACAAAATCGTAAATAAACTAGTATCGAAATTTTTGTATTAAAGAGTTTTGAAATTTTTGTCTAAATCTTTAGAAGCTAACTTTTACAAAATAAATAAATCGAAAAAGAAGTAAAACTATTCAACCCCCTTCTAGTTTTCCACAAACAGGAAATACTTGCTCAGGCGGTTTCAATCACATGTATTGAGAAACCAACTACCCGAAATTTCGAATATCTAAAATTCAGATATCTAGAATTTCGAATATCTAAAATTTAAAAGAAGAACAAGCATTGATATGAAATATTCTCATGTTTGCCATGAGCATAAAAAAGCGGGAATAAAAGCAATGAATCTGAATGAGACCAATCGAGTATGTCGAGTTTGAAAAAGTTTAGAAGAACGAATTCTCCACTAAATTTCCACGTCAGTACAGTTGTGTGATATGAAAGGACTAGATGGAGAACTAAAGTGAAAGGGGCCATTAAGCTTCTAAATACCAAGTCCATTAAAGATAATGCATCATGGAAAGTAAGCAAATTGAGGCCAGTACCGTGAAACACATTTGCTGCTGGGTACATGAAAATATACTTTATATAGCATTAAAAAACTGTTATGTTCTTGAATCATTTTCACTATATTAACTTTTTTCTTTGCATTTAAAGAATGGGGCATCCAAATTAAAATTCAAGATTTTTCATCTATAACACATTTGTTTACATTCAAGATTTTTCATAACATAAATAATGTCACAATCGCAAAAGTGTATGTCCTATCAAATTAACAAACCCCAAACTTTTTTCGAGGCAAAAAGTATCCTTTGCCACAGACAGTTCCTCCATTCACACACAAAAGCATAATTTTTCAAATTAACGCCCAAAATACAAAATCCTTGTTCACACACGTATAAGCAAATACAAAATCCTTTTTCACACACGTATAAGCCTCTAACATGACCAATCTTTCTTTCTTCAGTATTATTTCTTTTACATCCTCGCGCGCTAAATTCAGTTTTATTCCAATTCATATAATCTTCTATATCAACATCTGAGTCTCAATGGCGTTTGACTCAATGAAAGATGTAGTACCATTTTTGGTTGCATGCTTTGCTATATCAGTTACCAATTGAACAACTGAGATTGTAAAGGGATGTCAGAAACGTAAATAGCAGATTGCAGCTAAGTATTTCAATGGAAACGCCATCTCCGTCGCTGACTATTTTATTAGATCTATCTTCTGATGTGGAAAATGATAGTATCAATAAATCTACTTTCATCAGCCTCTTGTTTATGGGTGTTATGGTCACATTGTGGGTTTCTTCTTTTATAGTATTTGAAATTCTAGATATCCGAATTTCGGATATTTAAAATTTCGGATAGCGGATTTCTCAAAAAAAAAAAATTCAATAAATTATTGGATAGTTTAGTTTTCGATGATATGTTTTTATAAAGACGTTGTCTAAACGAATCTCGTAGAAATACTTCTTATAAATAACTTGAATTTTCCAAACTTATACGATAGAAGCTTTTCAAATCAACCCAAGCATGAGAATCTATCAAATGAGTTTATATAGTATCAAAAAAACTACTATGTTTTTGAATCATGATCTAGGTATTAGTTTTTTCCTTCACAATTACGGGCCGTTTGGTTGGAGCATTTCACGGGAATTGAATGATAAAAAAGCAAAAAATGTATGTTTGTTTGTTATAGTGGGCCCATCTTTTGGGAATCAAACTATTAAAGGCCCGTTTGTTTAAGGACTTTGGAATGTCTTTTGTACTTGACAAGACATTTAACACTTGTTTGTTTCTTTCTTTTGTAGAAGGAATGATTATTTGAATCATAGATTGATAGTTGAGCATTTAGGTAGGTATCACATGATTTTATGAATTTTGTGGGTCATTTTCTTTTATCTCTCTCTATATATGTGGACACACTTTGATTATTTTATAATATAAATTATATATTTTATTTAAAATTATTATAAAATATATTTAAATATATATAATTTCTCTCTCCTAAACCTACCCCAAATTCAAATCCTATACCAAATCCAAATTTGAATCCAACCCCGCTTATAAACCAAACGGGCCCCAAATTTTGATAGATCTCATTCTTGTGTATATTGATAGGTATCAAAAAGAAATACAAGATTTGACATTTATTTTTGTCTTTTTAATATAAGTGGACCTCATCTTCACCACTATCTCACATTTTTTTATGTATATATTAATCAATATTATATATAATTTTTAAAAATAACAAATTATCCAATTTATAATATATTTTCTCTCTCTTACATTAAATCCAAATTCAAAACCAAATTTTAATCCAAACCCGAATCCGAAACCCATTTACAAACCTAACAGGCCTTAAAGAATATAGCATTAAAAAGCTTATGTCTAACAATGCAATAGTACCACCACCATTACTAGTTTCGAGTTTTAGTGAACTATTGACAAATGACAAATTAATCATGTCCATGATTTAGGAAGAGATTGAGATTGTGATGTGATGTGGAACATAAAGTTTGGGACGCATATACATGTGAAATAGTAATTTGTACTTTTGTAGTGTTCAATGTTTTTCATGTTCGAAAGAGTAGATTACACGGATTGTCCATGTGGTCTATCCAAAATTGCATATGTCGTGCCTGAAACTTTTGAGTTGCATAAACCGTCCAAATCTTTGCAAAGAATCACACACATAATCCTTGGTTTTTACTTCCGTTAACTTCTTGACGCGTCTATTGTTAATACATACACCAACAGACATTGGGGACAAATGATTTAAAGGCCCATATTTATAAACCCATTTAATTTCGGGCAATCGGTCATATTATATAAAAAAATATTTCGTTATAGTTGAGCTATTATAATGGTGGGCTTTTTCTACTAACGGCACTCACATTATAGTCATATTATTATTCACTTCATTAACTTTTCTTCCGTAATTTCATAATAATTAACACTGAACACCTTATGATATTCAAATCGACTAGGGATGAGCATTTCGACCCGAATCCCGAAACCAAACCGGAACCGTACCGATTCCCAATATACGGTACGGTACCGGGACTACGAAATAAGGTGAAAAAAATCGGGACCACTAATTCGGTACGGGAGCGGTACCAAAATCAGGAAATTTCTGAAAAAGCGGGAAAACCTGATTTCCCGATACCGGTACCACTAATTTATGCTCGGGAAAAAATCGGTACCACTAATTCAGTACGGGATCGGTACCGTGCTCATCCCTAAAATCGACAAATTATAATATTTGTAATTAATGCAAGTTTTAATTGTTGAAAAATCATTTTTCTATTCACATATAAAAATTGAACGCTATTTTTTTAAGACAAACATACCTATGCACAAAGTATACGTTGTTATAACACGTTCACATATAAACAAATGTACCACATAATTTTCTTCTTTTTTCACCTTCATGCGTTGTCAATGTGTGAAAAATGCCCCCTCATGCGTGGAAGGGGGTTTATTACCCCCTGATCTTACGCCTTTTAAAATATCCTTTTGAAATAGTCCGTAGATGACTACTTGATGATCATTAATTCATTATCACTCAATCACTTCTCTTCCAATAAGTCCTCGCTTATAGACCTTTGATGAGTATTTACTCACTCATCAATCCCCCACACTAAACTATTGCTAGTCCCTAGCAATCTTTTTGAGAAAAATTAATTGATTTGAAGTCTCTTTACCAAAAGCCATCACTTCTGGAGTAGCCGAATGTTTTGGTTCAAGTAAGAATTATGGTCCATCCGATAACCATATGATTTTTAGCAAACCACAAGCTTTCAACGGTTTTGATTTGTCTTTACCAGAAGCCGTTTGCTTCTGGACTAGCCAACTCTTGATGGAACAGTCAACATCTTGGTGAGTTGATTACCAATTATAGTTTTTCCACTGCCTTTACCACAAGCCATAATCTTGCAGGCTAGCCAACTCATTTACTATTGAGGATATGGCGAGTTGAGGTACCATACAATTTTGGGCAAATTGTAAGCCATCAACGGGTTTGAGCTATCTTTACCAAGAGCCGTTTGCTCCTGGATTAGCCAATCCTTTTGTCGTTCAGACACGGCGGACTGATAACCACAAAATTTTTTGAAATAAAGTGAAAGAAATTTTCAAATTTTTGACCAAAAACGAGGGTACTAGACGGTATAATTTGATAAAATTCGCTAGAATTTTCCCCTCCCCCACACTTAGAATTGAATATTGTCCCCAATATTCAAAGTCCCGACTATCATGCCGAATCTTTGAACGAAAGAAGATAATATTAGAAGCTAACTTTGGGAACGTCATTTTTCATTTTTCACTTTATTTATACAAACACACATTTTTTTTTGAAGATATATACATTGTAAATAGCTGCAGGGGGTGGCCACTCCCCCACACTAGGGTGTTAGAAAGTAGAAAGAAGTCAGAGACATGGGTGAAAACCCATATTGTTGCTACTGTTTTTGTTTATCGAGTCGCTAGCTTGACTCGACCCCGAATTCATTTGTTCTTGGGGAAGCAAGATGTGGAAGAAACAATCTCCATCAGACTTTCATTCAAGATATTTGGATAAACATATGAAGCACAAGAAAGTTCCACTCCGATGAGATAACTTCCGGTATTCAAAGAGTAAAAACTAATAGAAAGAATACCGGGGTCAAAGATAGTGTTCTCACCCCCGAAGGAATGAGAAAGAAGAGAGATCACACAAAATGTGATGAGGGGAACAAAGACATTGGAATCTTTGTTCTTGAACTTGAGCTTTCTTTGCGAGATTGGAATTTTAACATGTAAGCTCATAGAAATCCCGGAAGGGAGGGTTGGGGTAAATTCATCATTAAGACATTTCTCATGATAAAATACATCTTCCCCCGGGTCATGATCAACATAATCAAGAGTGAGTTCATTGTTGAGACAGAATAGAGGGGATTCACTTTTCTCCAGAATTAAAAGTTTCTCGGATGAGATTTGTAACTTGAAATTCTTATCAGGAGTCTTTTTCATTGTAAAAGGAGTTTTTACATCATCGAGTATTCCTGAATTGAATACTTTGTTTTCACAAAAAAAATGATTCTCAATGGAAGACTCGGAAGGGGAGAGTGAATCACCCTCTAAAAGGGAGAAATCATGAGAAACAATTGACGGTTTATCAGTTACATTTTCCATTTTTGGTTGCTTATCATCAAATGTTTCGTCACCACAAGATTCGCCATACAAAAGATTTTTCCATTCATTTTGATTGGCTTCAAAGTCGAAGAGATCATCATCACTTTGAGAATCACTAAGGTCGGAGTTAGGATTAAGTGATGGATCATGATACAAAAGACTTTCAATTTCTTTGAAATCGGATTCAAAGTCAAAGAAATCGTCGTCACTTCCGGATGGAAGTGGATCGATGTGAGCGAGTTCATCGGAGAACTCCTCAAGAAGAAAGTCAACATTAGAAGTGATACTGCCACTACTAGGTTCTTTGGATTTGGGGAACACAGAAGAATAACCATTGGAGGAAAAATCAATGATATCGATGCTTTTAACCGAATGTTTCTTATGCTTGGAAGCATCGGTGTGAAAAATCATTTTTTCATTATCAATCCTCAAGGTCAAAGTATTCTCATAATGATCAACTACGGCTTTTGCTGTACGCAAAAATGGTCTCCCTAGGATAAGAGGAACTCTCGAGTCAGCTTCATAATCAACCACCACAAAGTCGGCTGGGAAGACAAACGTATTCACACGAACAAATACATCTTCGGCTATACCGACTGGGTGAGTAATCGATCGATTAGCTAACTCTAAGGTCATATGAGTCGGTTTGAGTACTCACATTCCAAGTTGTTCATAAATTGACAAAGGCATGAGGTTTATGCTTGCCCCTGAATTGGCTAGGGCATTGTAGACCTCTTGATCTTTTAAAGAACAAGGAATGAGAAATTTTCCAGAATCTTCAAGCTTCTCGGGAAGCTCTTTGAGAAGGACTGCTGAACATTGAGCATTAATCAGTGTTTCAGCAAGTTCAAGCAATTTTTCTTTATTGCTAATGAGATTCTTGAATGTGGAAGCAAATTTCGGCATGTAAAGAAGAGCATCCACAAAACTAATGTCGAAGTGTAACTTTTGAAATATCTCAAGAAACTTCTTCATTTGGATATCAGTTTTATCACGGAGTTTTTGATCATTAAGCCTTGAAGGATATGGAATTGAAGGCTTAGGAATGCTCTTTGGAAAAACAAATTCGGGAATTGAAGTTTGGACGACCGAAGGTTGGACGTGTGCGGTAATTCGTGGGCTTGAGGAATGCACCTTGTCCTTTGTCACCTTGGTATCTTGTTCCACTTCCTTAGAAGGAGAAGGAATAGGAATCGAGGGTCCATCATAAGCTTTACCACTACGAACGGTAATGGCTTTCAATTCACCCTTCAGGTTGGCGATCGCCTTTACATCGCCCTTCGGGTTGGCGATCGTGTTGCTTGGTAGCATTCCCGATCCCGAAGGTCGATCATTTAAAGAATTCTTTAGTTCAGAAATTTGACCGATCAACAACCTGTTTGTTTCTTCTTGAGCTTTCATAAATTGTTTCAGTAACTCATCGGTTGATGATTGAGTTTGAACAACGGCTTGGTTTTGATGAGAAAAATTTTGAGCTCGGTTGTTTTGATTGAAACCTTGATTTTGAAAATTTCCATGGTTTTGATTACCATGAAAATTGTTTCCTTGATTGAAATTACCATAACCTTGGTTTCTATTCAAGTTTCCTTGATTTTGAGAACCTTGATTGTAATTTCCCCCTTAATTTGGAAATTGATTCATAGGGGCTTGGAATTGGTTTTGAACATTCGGATTTCTTTGTTGTTGATTTTGATTGAATCGATTTGGATTATTGGGTTGAGAAAAACCGGGTGGACCACCTTGATTATTAGCACGGTAATTTGGTTCCATTTGAGGACGGTATTGGTTACCTCCTTGATTAGAACTACCGGCTATCGCATTAACTTCAAATGGATTGCCATCGGTGGCAGTACAATAGTAGTATGCGTGTGGACCACCACAAGTAACACAAACGTCAACCTTTTTGACTTCGGCAGGTTGAGAAGAAACTTTCTTAGTTTTGGTGAGAATCAAAGCATGAATAGCTTCCGTGATCTTGTCAAGCCTAGCATCGGTGCTAGATTGAGCCGCGGGTGATGAGGTAGAAGGACCAACATTCACTTGGGAAACAACCGATTTGCTTCGTGGAGTGCGGACCTTAGACTTATTCTCGATGATCATCAAAGCATCCTTGGTGGTTTGATTCAAGAAATTACCTCCCGCGGAGGCATTGAGAGAGTCTTGATCGACTTGGCTCACACCATTATAGAAAGTGTCGATTTGCATTAACTCGGAGAAACCATGATGAGGACATTTACGAAGCATGTCCTTATAACGGTCCCATGCCTTACCGAATGATTCATCGAATTTCTGCGTGAATTTCATGATCTCATTCTTGAGGGCCGTGGTTTTAGAAGGAGGGAAGAATTCATTCACAAACTTCTTAACCAAATCTTCCCATGTTTCAATCGATCGAGGGGGTTGTTTGTCTAGCCAATTTTTGGCAGCCCCATCGAGGGAAAATGGGAAGAGAAGAAGTTTGATAGCTTCCTCAGGGACATTTTTGCATTTGATGGTGGACGTGATTTTGTTAAACCATCGAATGTGATCTTGAGGATCGTCCCTCTCGAAACCATAAAATTGACGCGAGGTGACTAAGTTTATCAACTCCGTCTTAAGCTCGAAATTGTCAGCCACGATGGCTGGAATGATGATAGCATCTACGTAACCCTCGATGGGTGCTTGGAGAAGCTCGTTCATAGTGGGCTCAGCCGCCATGATGGGAATAGTACGAATCTCAGGTTCGACTATTGGATTGGTACGTCGTCGATTACGCCTTCTTCTTGGAATGTTATTAAGCGTGTGGTTCGTTGTGTTTTGGTGTGTGCAAACAACAATTATCAAAATATCAACAAACGTGATGTCTAAGTTATCGTGAGACAACTAGACGTGGAGAAATACGAGTAAACCTTTTAGGAAAAAGATTACCTCGCAAAACTCGTAAAAGTGATATTTAAATTGTAAGACCGGGAAGTGATTTCCCGGGTCGTACCCCAACAAGGTGTGAATGGAAAGCTTCGAATGAGATTGGGATTAAAATCTTGTATGATTGGAAGGATTATTTGGTTTTACGATACGTTAAATTAACGAAATTGGAAAATTAACGAACGAAGGTGAAAATTAACCTAAGGGTAATCAAAAGGTAATTACCAAACTAGAAAAGCCCTAAAATACTACGGGAAACATACTTAGGTATCGGGAATCCTAAAACGTAAACTAAATTAAAAATGTGACGTTTATTTAAAAATAAACGTCAACGTACAAAATAAAACGCGAAATTTGAGCTACAAAGGTCCTACGGGTTCTCAATTAATTTTCTTACGCACTAAATGACAAAAGTAAATTTTAGAAAAAAGAAAATTAATTTTTCAACTAAAATTCTATTTATTACGAATTAAATTCTATAAATTACAAATTAAATTCTAATAATTAAATTAATGGTCCCAAAAATCTGAAACTTTTTTGGAAATTAATTTATGCTAAGACAATCCTAGGAAAAATACTACTTTTGAAAAAACTCTTGCAAATAAGCTGGAAATAGCTTAAGCAGTTTAGATAAGCAAATGAAAAAAAGGCTTAAATATAAATGGGAAGCACCTTCCAACAGAATTGGTGCTCCAGAGCTGTTGGAAGGGAGGTGTGTGTTGTGTTGCTTGTGTGGTGAGCTGGGTGGCCAGGGTTCGAATCCCAGCATGCACTTTTTGCTATTTATTATTTTTTCTTTCTTTCAAATTTTCCTTTACAGAACTAATTAATAAAACAAGTAAACCAACTTTTGTGAAACTTTAACTTATGAAAGGGCTCAAATTAAGCTTATAAAAGCTGTGCAAACCAACAGTTTACTCGTTTGATATTTAAAACAAGACTTTTGAGTTAAATATGCTAACTAAACAAACCAATAAGGCCATTAAGCTTAAACAAACAAGTGTAGGAAGGAACTTAACAACAGATTGCAAAAACAACAACAACAATCAATGACAACATGATCAACAGAGATCAAAACAAGCTCAGGTGAACAGTAGCAGCAAACACAGAAAAGTAGGCCAAAAGATAGCTTGAAATAAGCCACGAAATAAGCAATTAGGCTAAATCCAAAACCAATCCCCTAAACCCTACCTAGGTGGCTTCCTAAAACAATAATGATTAATCTATAACACCCACAAATCAGTAATCTAAATCCAATTAAAGTTTTGCAAAAACTGGGTGCAGGGGAAGGTTCATGTCAGACAACCAACTTCAAGACTACTTTTTATTGAACAAATCAATTCCAAATTCCAATTTTCTTTTTTATATTGACACACAAGCTGGCAAACTTCTCAAATCAGCAAACCATCTTGCTTTTCATTAACTAATAAACCCTAGAGAATGGTTTGAAAACTGTGCAAGATCTGAGTAAGCAAAATTTTAACTTTTCAAGAATTTTGAAAACTTTGACTTTAGAGAAATTTGATTGCTCTCAGTTGATTAGACAAAGTTTGTTAGACCAAATTAACACTTTTTGAAGTAATTATAACAGGTTTTGCAACAGATTCAAGGTTTTGACACCCCAAACCACAACAGTCCAACTGTTGTGCTTAAAAACTTATGATTTTGACTTTTTCACTGCAAGAGACTAAGGAAATGGTGGATTTGAGTTTAACTACCCCTAGGTGACTGATCTAAAGAAAGTTTAAGTGCCAAGAACAACTACTACTAAGATTTTAGAACTAAGCCAAACACCCCTATAATGGACTGTTTTTGAGGAATTCAAAGCAAATGATCAAAGCAAACTATAAATCCCATAAACTAGATTATACTAAGCTATAATAAGTCTAAATGAACAAGTATAAGCAGTGAACACCAATAATTACCACTTAACAAAGATTATGAGGAAACTAGGTCACAAAAGCTTACTTGTTATCCAAAGCTAGAATCTGAAATCTATGAACCAAAAGAACCACCTATAGTCTCCCAAAAGACTCTAAACCAATATCACTTCCATTCCTGCTATTGCCTTCTTCTTCTTCTTCATTCCTTTGTTTTATATATATTTTTTATATTTTCTTTTCTGAATTTTTCTTTTTCTCTTTTCTTTTCTGAGTTTTGTTTTCTTTTATTCCAACAAACTTAAGCAATACTCAAATGAGATTTTGATGATCAACAAACAGAATTTAAAAAAAAAGAAAGAAACTTGAATTTGAGTAGAAATTCGAATTTTCATAAACTAAAATGGAACTTTCATTGAACTTGATAACTGAAATTACAATTGAAAACTAAATTGAAAACATAAGTTACAAGAGAAAATGGGATGCCATTAAAGGCTTACATGAGGTACTATTTATACTAAAACTAAGAGGTAGGTACACATTGCTCTTCTTGTCTTCATACTCTGAAATTAGGGAATCCACACCATCTCTTCAGCCTTGACATTAAATCCTCACCATTAATTTGACTCAGAAGTGCTCCTTGCCATTGATTTAAGTTTTGGCGCCAAACGGTATTGAGTGGATTGCCAACGTGGAGGATGGTAGGTACAACTTTGTGAGTATATCATGAAGATAGTGGGATTGGGATATGGGGTGGAGGACAAAGGAAGATGGTGATGGGGAGGATGGTGATGGGAGATTATGGCGAGAAGTGGGGGTTCACGGGGTTTGTTTTGGGGAAGGAGATGGGTGAAAGAGATGGTTGGGATGTTTGACCAGTCAACAAACGTTTTTATTAATAAAACGTAAAAAGTGGGTTTTGGGCCATTTGGTATTTTGGGCTTGTTTTGGGTTTGGTAGAATAATATAACTTGGTCCGTTTGGTTTGTTTTGATATCACAAGGACTACTTTTGCAATTAGCTGAAATTTCAAGGACCTGAGTTGCCACTTTCCCAAAGATATCATAAGGGCCAATTTTGCCAATATTCACTATTCCAAGGACCATAGATGCAATTTTCCAAAATTTGAAATACCAGGGACCAAATTTGCCACTTTGCCAAAGTACAAGGACCAAGTGTGGAACTTTTTGAAAACTTTTCACCCAAAGATCATTTGTGTTATCATTTGACTTTTAAAGAGTTAGGGTTGACTTTTAAAATAAATGCTCAGGGACTAGTTTTGTCAAATTTTGAAAGTTGGGGGACTGAAACTGCCAATTATGCAAATTTTGTTCGTTTTTCGTTTGTTTTCACTCATTTTGCCTCAGAAACATATAAAACACGATCTTCGGGATTTTTTCCGTATTTTGGTGCATTTTTTTTAGTGTTTTTAAACGTTTTGCAGTTCATATTTGACTAAAAATGATGAGTATTTACACACTCATCAACCTTAGACTGATGTGGGTTGGTACCTTCTCGACTATAAATCTTACAAGTAATCCACGCTTCTCATAGAAGTTCAATTCCATTAACAATATTGAAGAGTGTGTAGTAATTTTGTGATTATTGCAGGTGGAAGTCCACTGAATCTTGGATATCAAATACTCCCCCCGTCTCATATTTATTGTCCATATTTTTTTGTATCAATGTCTCAAAGTAATTGTTCATTTTTTTTTAAGTAAAAACTAAAGAATTTAGTGAGGAATATTCTATTTGAGTGGGAAAATTAAAATGCATCAATTTTTATTAAACTATGTGATTTTTATCTCCTGACAATAATTTTGAGACGAAAAAGTAATAAAAGTGGAACAACTACTTATAAATATATCTAAATTCTAATGTAAATATTAAGGATATCATTTGCACATTTTAATGTAGAAATGTCAATATGAAAAGGGCAAATTGCATAAAAAGGTACACATCTTAGGTCCGATTTTAATTAAAGGTACTACTTTTTTTTCTTCTCAATTTAAGGTACCCGACTTTTTTATTGGCCGATTTAGGTTTTTTTCTAACTTCCGTTAACAATTTTGTTAGTAAATTACATGTTTGGTCCTTCAATTTGTATAGACATTTCATGTTTGGTCCATTTTCATCCGTTTTCATACGTTTCATCCGTTTTTATACGTTTCGTCCATTTTTATGCTTTTCGTCCGTTTTCACATGTTTTTGTCCGTTTTTACACGTTTTCGTCTGTTTTTTCACGTTTTCATCCGTTTTTGCACGTTTCATCCGTTTTTACAAGTTTCAGTTCGTTTTTACACGTTTCCGTCTGTTTTTTGCACGTTTTCATTCGTTTTCGCACATTTTCGTATGTTTTTGCACGGTTTCCTTCCATTCTTGCACGTTTTCGTCCGTTTTTACACATTTCCATCCGTTTTTACACGTTTCCGTCTGTTTTTACACTTTTCTGTCCGTTTTTCCACGTTTTCGTCCGTTTTTGCACGTTTTTGTTTGTTTTAACACGCTTTCATATGTTTTTACACGTTCCTGTCTGTTTTTACACGTTTCCGTCTGTGTAAAAATGGACGGAAAAGTGTAGAAATAGACGAAAACGTGAAAAAATAGACGAAAACATGTAAAAACGGATGCAAATGTGTAAAAATGAACAAAAACGTGCAAAAACGGACGAAAACATGTAAAAACGGACGTAAATGTGTAAAAATTGACAGAAGCGTGCAAAAACAAACGGAAAGGTGTAAAAGCGGACGAAAACATGTAAAAACAGACAGAAATGTGCAAAAACAGACGGAAACATGTAAAAATTGATGGAAACGTGCAAAAACGGACGAAAACGTGCAAAACGGATGACAACGTGCAAAAACGGACAAAAACGTGTAAAAACGAACGAAATAGTATAAAAACGGAAGAAAACATATACAAACGTATGAAAACGGACGAAAATAGACCAAACGTGAATCTCCTATGCAAACTCAAGGACCAAACATGTAATTTACTAACGAAATTGTTAATGAAAGTTAGAAAAAAACCTAAATCGGTAACAAAAATGAAAAAAAATAAAAAAATAAAAAAAATAAAAAAATAAAATAGTAGTACCTTTAACTGAAATTGAACATAAGATAGGTACCTTTTTATGACATTTACCCAAATTAAAAAATATTTAATGCATAAATTAAAATATCTCGATCAATACTCAAAATGTGAAAATCAATTCATAAGAGATTTACAATGAATTACTCCTTACTACTATTCACGTGGACAACCTGTTCTCTTTGTAGAGGTCCATTGCAGTTAGCATCGACGCATTGTAGTTGTCCTTTCACGCGTTCTTTTATGTAAAATTTGCAAAGTTACGTTGTTTTAATAAACAAATTTATATACAGAACTGTTTTACTTTGGAGTTGCAAAATAAAGTGTAGATACAGATGTCACATTATAACATAAGAAAATTGTGTTTAACAAAGCGGAACAAAACATAAATATATTTTTAAGCAGTTAAATTAAAACTGAGGCAGCAAGATTTTACAAGGATTAGATACAAAAATACAAAAATCAAAAATAAATTGAGTTTTAATCTTTTATATAATAAAATAAAACCTCTATTGAAATTTTGCATTTCAAAAAAATCAATTCATACTTGATTTAGTAATAATTTTATTTAAAAAAAATATATTATTTTCTTATTAGGTAATATTTTATATGTATCCATAATACAAAAAATATAAATAAGATATTTAAAAAAAATATTATTTATTTTATATTTATCCACAACATAAGTAGAAGATAAATACAAAAAATATAGATAAGATGCAATTAACAATAGGATTAAAATTTTTAAATAATCATTAAAAAAAAAAAAAAACCACGCGTGCGCGGGCATTATAACTAGTTTAGTATAAAATCTAAAGAAGAAAAAGAAAAAAAAAAAAAAAAAAAAAAATTCAAACACAGTATATGATAATATAAGTTTTCATTATAATATCGCAATGTACATTTGATAAGATCAACAATATAGAAATCACTTACATAATTCTCATAAATAAAAACGCAAAAAAACAAAATTTCGATATATAAAAGTTACAATTACTAAGAAACATGATTTTTCGAAAAAATAATACTCCGTAGTATTAACCTCTTCAGTTCAGGTCTCCAATATTGTCTCCGCATGTAACTCGGTAGAACGAAAGTTATATTTTTAATCATCATCAGAGGCATTAAAATTTTATGGGGATAACATCCCTGCTGTAACACAGCAGGGAGTTACCTGCTGCACACACAAAACCCACCCCCTAATGTTACTAAATGGTCCCTGTATGTTCATTTTGCAGCAAAAATGATCCCTGACGAAGTCTTAACAGCAGCGAATGATCACTGCTGTTACAGCAGTGATCATTTTCCAAAATTTTATATAGTTGTATCTCATAGGAAATAAAAAAATAAAATTTGCAGAAAAAGAATTGAACCAATGGTTCTCATCGCAATAACTGAATTCGAACAAACTTGCACAAGTGGAAAAATATATGGCGCAATATCCAAGAACAAAGACATTCTTAGGGCATTTGAATTAGCTTATTTAGCCGGCTTATGGGCTTATTTGATTTTGAAAAAGCCTATAAACTCACTTTTTAGAGCTTATTAACTATAGCTTATTGGCTTAAGCCAATAAGGTGAATTTGATAAGGTCATAAGCTTCAAAAAGTGAGCTTATCGCTTTTCCAAAGTCAAATAAGCCTATAAGCCGGATAAATAACCTGATCCAAACACCCCATATAAAACCCCGTAATTTAAAAGGTCTTTAGATATTGATCATTATAACCAGAAAAATAACAAAATCTTTTAAAATTAAACAAATTTTGTAAATCGATTGATTGCTAAAGTATATTAGAAAATAGACTATGTAAATATGACAATCTCATGGCAAGTCCAAAGAGGTAATTGCAAAAAATCTGCTCCCCAAGGTGATAGGATATGAGATGTCCCGACTTTTTCAAATCAAGGGATTACTTTTCGACAATTTTATTCTTGGGTTTTACAAATATAAAATAACTCGCCCCAATTTTATAAAAATTGTCGTTAAAAACTAGTAAAAACCATAATAAAAGGCCATAAAAAGTAAGTATTAAAAAAAAAATTGCCTCTTCAGATTTACTTTTTTTTTCAACATATATGTTGCCGTCAGATAAATAGATACTCCTCCGTTTAGGTTATAAATTAAGGAAATTTATAAATTAGTTATATAAATTAAGCAAATTTATAAATTAGTTATATAAATTAAGCAAAATTATAAATTAAATAAATATATAAATTATCCTAAACAGAGTATGTATCTTCATTAAATCATCATAAGAGACAAGGAAAAAATAAATAATAATCCTCTTCAGTTCAGGTCTCCAATATTTTTTCCGCATGATATAAATCTCGGAAGAACGAAAGTTATATTTTGAATCATCATCAGAGGGAAAAAAAAATGTAAAAAAAAAAAAAAAAAAAAAAAAAAAAAAAAAAAAAAAAAGGTTATAAAAAGATGCGTGTAGCTTCAGTTCAGGTCTCCAAAAAGCTTTCAACATTGATAATATCAGAAGAACGAAAGTTATTTTTGTTGAATCATCATAAGAATACACGCATTAATAAATATTTGGTTTTGGAAAAGAAAAAATAAGCATTTGAAAATATATTTGAGAGAAAAGATTGAACAACGGCTGAGAATGTTGAATGAGGAATGGGGTGATGAGGAATTTATAAGAGAAACCCTAAACTTTTAAGGTGTGGTGACTAGGGTTTATGAATAAGGCTTTATGATTGTTGGGTTGGGCTGGGATGGGCTGTGCTAAATGGGCCTGATTTTAAAGATGTAATTTTTCAAACGTTTAGCAACTTGTTGGGACTAGGGGTGCTCATCGGTTCGGTTATCGGGTTATTCGGTTTATTCGATTCCATTTGTTCGGTTAATTTTTTTTCTGGGTCAAACTGAAAACTGAACCGAACCGAACTGAATTTAAATTTGATTCAACCGAACCAAAAACCAAACCGAATAATCAAAACCCGAACCCCTATAACCGAAAACCGAACCGAATAACTCGAATTACATAATTTTAATTATTTTTTTATTTAATTATATATATTTCTAAAACAAATTTTTTTTCAAGCTTAAATAATGTTATATTTATACTAAAAAAAAGACTTTTAGTGATTATTTCTATATATAAATACATTAAAATATATATATATATATATATATATATATATATATATATATATATATATATATATATATATATATATATATATATATATATATATATATATTTGGTTTTTGGTTCGGTTTTTGATTTTCATTGTCAAACCCATATCCAAACCGATAACCGAATATTTAGTTCGGTTCGGTTCGGTTTTGACCAATTTGGTTCGGTTACGAATTTGGTTCGGTTTTTTTCGATTCGGTTCGGTTTCGGTTATCATGGATATTACCCGATCCGTGAACACCCCTAGTTGGGGGTTAAGGCGTTAAGCAAATGATTATGTTATATTAAGGAGTGTTTGGCTGAGTTTATATTTATGAGCTTATTAGCTACGACTCAAATAAGCCTAACCTAAGTGGTTAGCTAAACTTATAAGAGCAGGCTTATAAGCATATATAAGTAGGTTTTGATGAGCTTCAAAAGTGTAGTTTTTTAAGAGGTTGGGCTTATATACCATGTCTCATTATAAATTATCATTTTACCTAAATAATATTTTCGGTTTGCTTGGCAAAATGAGCTAGAGTTGGAGTTGGATCTGGGGTTGGTGTTGAAGCTGAAACTTATATTATAAGCCGAAAACTGAAGTTTATACTTTTATAAAATTGATTGGCAAATTAGTTGTAGTTGAAGCTTGTTAATATAAAATTACATATACATAAATCAAACTTAATTCATATATATTTCAAGCTTTTGCGTGTATAACTATTCTACTTTAAGAGTATTTAAGTAATTTGACTAACTCTAAATTATCATAAGCTCGTTCCTCATAAGCGCGTTTCAATGGGCTTGGGCATATGGATGCTTATGGCTTATAAAAGCTTCCATAAGCCGGCGTAACAAAAAAAGTCTATTTTGTAAGCTAGCTTATTTTATAAGCTCAAGCCCCTAAAAGACTTGCGTCAAACACAACCTTTATTAAGATTTATATTTTCTTAGCTCGTGTCCTTTTTGGTCATTTACGAACATAAGCTAAACCGAATACTTGAGTTTATCAGCTTTTAAAATATAAGCTAATCTAAACACTCACCATAAACTTATGAGCTTGTGATATATAAGTCATAAGGTGTTTATGTAATATATACATAAGCCCAATTTATAAGCTTAGTCAAAACCCCCTAACACGAATTATTGATTATGATTGAGTGTCGGGAAAAATAATGGTCAATTTGGAAAGGGAATTGATTGGCACACTCAACATATTGATTGGCACACTCCACAGTACAAGCAGATAAAGCACAATGTGAGTTTTGTACAACTAACTGAAGCATGTAAAAGAGTGTCCCAATAAATAATGGGAATGTGCAAATCACTAGCCATTTGAAAAGAATATGATACACAACTAAAATTAAGTGACTGAGAGTTTTATTTTCTTACAACAAAAGATAACCTCTTAACTAGAGTCCTTATGGTCGTTGTTAGGAAAATCACTTATTTGTTCATTTTCATCGAAGTTTTGGCTTGAGAGTTTTTTGGCTGAGATAACACCTCTTAATGACCTGTAAGATCTTTTTTTTAAAGGCCCATTAAAAAGCCTTGGTACATCTCTTTTACATTCTGAAAATAGTAAATTTGATTTTTGTTAGAAAGTATATTGTTTTATTTAGAAATCAGAAAAAAAGGCGCGGCACCATATGTCAGGGAGAGGTGTTTTGGTGCCATAGCCGAAATTGGTGCCATATGCAAAAAGTGCAAAGGTTGCACCACTTTTTTCATGGCACCACACTGTACCTAGCGCTCTTAATGTAATGTTTACATGTTTTTTCGAATTGGAGGGAGTTGGGGTCAAACTCATGTAATGTTTACCTGTTTTTGCCAATTGGACTATTGGAGGGAGTTGGGTCAAACTCATGTAATGTTTACCTGCTTCGAGCATGTTAATCATAATATCTTTGACATTGCAGTTTGAGCACTGTGTTAAAGAAGAGCCTTGACCAAACTGTTGATAAAAAACATTCTTCCACATAAAATATCGACATCCATAATCATTTGTTCTTGCCTGTTACATAGTAAGGAAATCATAAGAGATATATTCTTAACAAACAAATTATTTATATATTTACGTAAATAAGAAACGTGTGATTGTTTACCTTTGAAAAAGAACATGCATAATAAGGTTTACCATAATAACCGGGTTGGCAATATTTTCTTTCCACTATGTATCATTTTCCACAAGAACAAAAGAAAAGATTATTTCATTCTATCGCAGTTTGTGATGTTACAGTGAGGATATGAGTTATATCATTTATAGAGGGTATGAGTTTTGAGTCAATAACGTTTTAGTCAAAGTCAGTAAAGTTGTTGTCCTTTACTCTGTTTTGTCAAGTCTTTTTAACATACCCTACATCATAAATCAATGAATCACAACCATTTGATAACCTAGAGATCAAAAAATACTACTCCAACTATCATATTCACACCCGGTCAAATCATTTTGATAATTATTTAAATTATTTATAACTAATTTAAATTATTTTCGCATGTTTTGTAAATTTATGTTTGTTCTTTTAAAGTATTTGTAAATTGTATTTTTTATTTAATGATTGAAATATTATTTAAAGGGTGATTTAATGAATGAAATGTTAGTTTAAGGGGTTAATTTGTAATTTGTATTTTTAAAGCAAAATGTGTCTCAAAAGGGTGCTATTATGGGGTGCTATGATAAGGGGTGATTTTTGGGTGTTAAATGTTTAAATGTTGAAGTGATATGGTGCTTAGGTGGCGGCACTTTTTTTTGTTGTTAATAAGCTACCATACCTTGGCCCCTAATGAAACCTTGAAACCAAGTCTTACTTCCATAGACTTAACCTTTGTTTAGAGAACCTTTCCCTTGCAAGATAAGGCCAAACTTTGACTTTACTAACCAACCGAAAAAAGCCCTTCCTATCTTCTTAGTCAAGCGAGCTAGCTGCAACTGAAGCACAAACTATTAAAGGGGCTTAGGCTTCGAAAGGCAGCAAGCACCTTGGTGAGAAATTGTCGGGTCCAACACACCTGCCTCATCCTCGCCAAGAAGCACGTGATTCACCACTGATAAAATAGTTACTTCACACGCTATTTAAAAAATAAACTACGATTTTCTATTTTTCTTAATCTAACTCAAATATATACTGTAGTTCTTGTGCATAGTTCTTTACTCAGAAAAAGTTTGTCTTTTAGCAATGCGCATGGTTTCAAATGGTCCAAAACAAGATAAAAAGGTGCAAAGTTCCACTTCACACTAACAGTGCTCAGGCCCACAAGAATCAACATCTGTATCTGTATTATGCTCAAAAGGAAGTACGTAGTAATAAATTTCAATTTGTTATATATCTGAAATATATAAAACTGAGTGCAGTGGATCCAGATCGGATCAAACCAAAACCATACCAATAACTTACATACTAGACTTGAGAACCAGACCGTATGATACAGATTTAGTGTCGGGTTGGTATCGATGTAGAGACCCTCAAATCATTTGGCTATTTTTCACAAAGATATAATAAGCTAGTTATAAACTACATCATAACAAGAAATTTTCTTTCTCAAATTAAAAGATCTCCATTTGAATTCAGTGAAATGTAATACAGTTGACTTTAAAATGAAAAGCACAAACAATAACAAAGTAAACAGTTACAGCTTACAACCCTTGTACGGCCTTAGCCAAGCCAAAAGCGGCTGCAGACGCTATGGCTCCTATAAGAGCCGTTTGCAGTGCACTCCAAATTGGTTTGTCACCCGTGAAGTAACCTTTGGCGTACCCAAAGACCAGCAACGCAAATATGGTACAAACAACTGAGGCAAGCAAAGCTTTTTGGGCAACTGGGATGAACACGTAGGGAAGCAGGGGAATCAATCCACCCAAGACGTATGCAATTGCTATTGTTAGTGCGCTTTGAAGTGCTCGTTTTGGATCTGGCTTGTCAAGTCCAAGTTCAAATCTGGATAACAAGTAAAGGTATATTACAATTATTGTAGGGACATGACAAAATTACCAATCTATCAAGATTTACACAAAGTTGTTGACTTTCGAATACAATACTTGGATTTTGTTGCAAAAGAATCAATCATCTTTTGAAAAAGCAAAACAAATCTACTGTCTGCAAAAATTGGCACTTTAAAATAAAAGAAGTCTCGAGTATAATGTTTTATTTTTTTTGCGTCACTTTTACTTCATATAGCACATTTTGCGAAAACCTATAACGCAAATAGACTTGTTAAAATGAGCATGTTGCATAGCTAGTCAAGAGTCAAGACAGATATAATGGGTTTAATTACACGAAAAAGTAACAATATATTACAATTTTAGGATCAATTTCCCTTAAAATAAACCTTCGGGATTGACCTATTTGACCATTCCTTTGTAATCTATATTTCCTTTTACATGTTGACTCGTCATAGACAGCACATAACATTAATCGACCCATGCACAAGTAAATAAATTGAACATTCACAGTTTCACACATCTGCCAAATATTTGTGTATAATAGTGTATTTTAGTAACACAATTGTCCATATGTCTTAGAGAAGCAAATGATTGTAAACTTAGAATGACTAATCAGGAAGTGTTGAGGATTGCTTATATATGCAACTTATACTTGTGCTTATAAACTGAAGCTGAGAAATCAGCTATTTAAAAACAGCTTACATCACTGTAAAGGGTAAACTTTTAGCGTACTTTCAATGACCAACAATAACTAGTTTAAAATAAATGATTTCAAACTTCTTATTCAAACAGCTTATTTCACCATAGAAATAGGCAAATAAGTATAGCCGCTTTTCTCATTCCAACACTAAAGGTGCTTATCAGCTTTTTAAGACGCAATAAGCAAATAAGCTGTTAAACAAGCAATCCTAAACAGCCTCACACATTTTTCTAGAAACAATCACTCAATATATATGTCACAGGGCGATTTGATGCATACATACTCAATTTGAATATCTACTATTGGAAGTTTGTGGAGTCGCTAGGCGTCAACCTCCATGGCCAAATAGTTTACCAGTTAAACAAATAAGACGACATGCATATAAGCCTCAGATCTACTTTGCAATATTCCTTGTTCAATTATTTGGCAGAAGACAAGTTATGACGATGCTGTTTTGTCTCGAATAAACGTGGTTTATTTTGTACCCCTTTAAGTGTGGCTAACATGTTAAAACGGACAAAATTATACATAGAAAAAACCATTTGATAATCAATATTATCACCACAAAACATATGTAGTCCAAAATTGATTATAAACATTCCCTTAAACAATTAAGAGAAAAATTGTTGCCTTTCAAAAAAACAATTAAGAGATAAAGTTCTTAAGAAAGACATACAAAAAGACAGTTTTTAGAGTATCAATGTGTAATTTACACTGATTACCTCATATAGAAAGAAAAATAAATAAAGTTTGCTATCCATGTCCAAATTAGATTCTGTTTGTCTACAATTAAGAAATGGGTGAGTGACAAATCTTACCTTCCTAAGTTTTTCAAATTTGCCTAACCATGCCCGATTAAAATTTCAAATGCAATTTTATTTTAAGCATGAGACAGTGGAAAAATATAAGTGATAATTAATCGGACAAAAAAGTAGTAACACTTACTTCATCATGAAATCAAGCCATGCTTTCGGGTTCTTTCTCAAAGCATTCACCATAGGCTCATACTCATGTGGCTCAACTCCATATTCTGCTAGTATCTCCGCCACTTCAGCAGCCTCTGCAATTTGTAAATAAAATCAAATCACCAATCTTAATGCATCTCTTATCAAGTACGTTATCTAAATTCTAAATGAAATGAAGGATTAACCTGTATCGGGTATAGTATCGATTTCGTCTTGTTCTCTTTGTAGTTCTCTAGCATAATGATCCGCCTCACTTTTTGCAGCCAAATACCTAATCATTAGAATCTCATGTCGTTAAACACATCTAAGAGAACATAATCAAAGTGAAAAGATCAATTACTTTGGCTGTTGAGTCAAACAAAGTGTAACTTGAATTCGAAAATGACATAATCCTACTTTTTTAGACTATCGACCAAAGCTTGATAAGTGCATTAAACCATAGCTAAAATACCACAAATAAATACGATCGATCTTGGTATTTCATCATAAATCCATACTAATAATAGTAAATAAGTAAACCAATAGGTTTGACCTCTAAAATTTGAATTCAAGAACCCGACAACACTTGCGTGTATTAATGACTAGATCTTTGAATGTAGGCCAAAATGTAACAACACACCACATGGTGACATCCTCAGCAACAACCACCATGTCTACATTACTTTATTAAGCTTTTAGCACTTCTTTTAGTAACTCTTAAAAACTAAGCCTAATTAACACTACATTATAAATGTTATGATTGTGTGATCAGTAATTAGTCGTATTGCAATAAAGGCATTCCACTATTCCACAAAGTATTGATATTTTAACTACACAAACTATTCTACACTATTGTGAATAAAACTATAAAAGAAAGAACTGTATCATTCAATAGGAAACTCTGCCTAAAATCATAAAATGTAACCACTTACCACTTTCACAAAAAATTGTTATGTATAACTACTTTTCTTTAAAAGTAATCAACATTTACTCTGGTGCAAATGTATATTCTTCTATCTACTTTTTAGTGTACTAAACTTTTATTGTTTACCAATGTATACTGTATTCGCGTCACTTTCTACAATGCACAAAATGTTGACATGGCATGCCACCACGTTCAAATTGGTGCTACATCTCAACTTTATTACGTGCAACCTCCCATCTAAATTGGTGTCACCATAATAACTCTATTACCTACTTAAGATATTCCGTCAGAAATATATGTAAGTGATCCTCTATAGCATGTAACTTGTTAAAAAACAAAAAACAAAAACAAAAAACTCTTGAGACAAACGATATGCTTCCCAACCTAGAGGTTCTAGGTTTAAGTCCCTGTCACAAACAAGTGCAGTATATTTGTATTGTATACCGACATACATGCAGTGAGATTAATATTGTCTTTCAGAAAGAAATTCTTAGTCATTTATATATGATATATATCAACAACCATGTGGTCTAGTGGTAAACACTTAACTTGTTAAGTGTGCCACTAAGAGAGTAGTACCGGATGGGTGACCATCCGGGAAGTCTTCTTTGATCACAGGGTCTGTTGATACTAGGCTTTCAAAGTCCTTCAATGAAGGTTTCAACCCACTAGGGTTCGAATCTGGAAAAGGCAGGGTTTACTTCAAATTAAGTGTTGTGCCTTCGGGCGGCTTAAGTTGAAGGTTTTCCCCCATCGGATTTCGAATTGGTCAAGGATTTCTCCGAAAGAACCGCTCCAAAAAAAAATTTATATATGATATATGATATGATGTAACAAACTTTTATTTCATTAAGTTGATGCCACGTGGCAATTATATTACCTACTTAACAATTTAACATAATATCGTCATTTACAGTACTTAATAAAAAAAAATTGTTACAAACCCTAAATATCATTAACATGGAAAAAAAAAAAAGAAGGTTAAGTTATACCCTCCAAGGCCCATGGAAATAGCACCAGCGACAACTTCAGCAATACCCGCAGTAAGAATAATGGAAGACGAAGCATTAGCACCAGACAGCCCAGCGGCTAAAGCAAACGGGACAGTAAGTCCATCAGATACACCTATGATTATGTCACGCACTATTTCACCCGCTGTGAAATGGTGCTCTTTGTGTTTGTTTAGTAAATATTTCTCTGATTCGTTCACACTAGCCATTGAAATTTATGATTATTATGTGATGATGGGAATTTTCGTGAAGTGAATATACTGTGTGTGTGGGGGTGTTTGTAGTGGGAATATATAAAGGTAAGGTGGAACTGTGGGGAGGGTGACGTGGCGATGTGGGCGAGGTGAAAGTGTGTTTTTATTTACTTTTTGTGTGGCCCATGGGTATTGGAGAGTAGGCACGGGGGGTTTGGAGTTGGAGTAGGGGCCTCCTTAGAGTTATGTGAATGGCTATATTGGTCCTTGTGAATTTGATTTAGTAAACTTAAATTAAGGGTATAAACGAGCTGAGCTACTCGTAATCGGTTTGGTAAAAGCTTGAAATCGAGCCTTAACGATTTAGAGCTTAATATAAAGCTCGTTTAATAAACAAGCTCGAGCCGTAGCTTCAAATATCAAGCTCGAATAACCTAAACAAGTTTCTCAAATGTTACACGAGCCAAGCTTGGCTCGGCTCGCCTCGTTTACATCCCCTACTTGAAAGTCACCAAGTGTGTGTCAAGTTATTTTGATGAACTTGAGATCGAAACGTATAACCAGGTAGTTAAGCTTACAAGAGCTGGAGACGTGTTGGGTTCATTGACGGAATTTAATAAAGACTAGTTATGATTGTGGCTTTTTTCAAAAAATCTAGTGATAATTACAGTATTATTTACTTTGAAAAATCAGTCACCAATTCTAACACATAAATAAAATAAAATAAAAAATTACACCCTTAAAGTAATACATGTGTTGGCCACTAATACATGTGTTGGCCCCTCCAATAGATGTTGGCGAGTAATACATGTGTTGGTCCCTCCAATAGATGTGTTCAATATCCTGTCATGAGTGAAGTGCTTATATTCGATTTTCAGAAGAGAATAATGTTGGCATAAGAAACTGGGTGACATGGTAGGAGTTCGGATTGTGATGAGGTTGGCGGATCTACCCACAACCCTTTTTACGACCTTTTTTGCGAAAGGGAATAAAAGCTAGTGTAATGAACTTGCAGAGGGCAAGATACACACGGAGCAGGAATACCATAAATAAAACAGAGCATGAGGCACATATGTCGAAAGGGATAATGGCCATTTAGTATGCTTAAAGGACTTCACATGACTCATTATCGAGTTTGTGAGATTTTGTAACAATCACATATAGAATAGCAGGTACGTATTTATTCTACTTATTCATGCGGAGCTCAATGAGATTAAACTAATGTCCATGAGCTTTGAGTTCAACAAATTGTCGACGGTAGTTTGAGATTAACCTAGTGTCCATTACTCCGTGAGTTTTGTTAGAGCTCACCTTACTCATTGGTGCATAAAAAAATTAGAGGGAGGCGTTATAACTTAAGTCTTAACGTTGATGGGTCATATAACTAACTTAAGCAAGAACTCGATAGTGGCAAATGTTTACATCATGGACACTAGATGTTAAACATGTGGCCTACTAAAGATAACTTTTCGAAACAATAATGAGTATAAAATAAAATTATGAAACAAAGAGTCAAAAGAATTGAAAACACACTTAAACTGCCAAACAACATTCACCATGCATTGGTCTGTCTGGTAACTCTTGTCTCAGACTATCGGAACGTGGCAGAAGCAATTACTCACTACAAAACTTACAAAACCGATGGAAACTATCAAGTATCAACTGTAGTTTTCTAGAACCAAAATTACAATACTAATGTTGTCTTTTTCTGAACAACTGATTCTCGTGGCTTACAGAATTTCGTCAATATTTGCTTCACATTATGATTTTGATTTTGATTTTTTTTTTTTAATTTTCTGACAATCACGGGACAGTTAAATTTGTAGGTTTTTATTTTTATTTTTTTTGAAATATTAAAATTTGTAGTTGAATACTTGAATAAGGCCGACAAAAATACTTAGGTGCACTATGATTTTTATTTTTTTAATTTTCTGACAATCACGGGGAAAGGAATTATTTTTTGCCACTTTGGCTATGTTTGACAAAAGTAGCTGTGAGCAGTAGCAGTGAGCTGTGAGCAGTAGTCAAAAAAGCTCACAGCTTTAGAAAGAAACATTGGGAAAATGAGCTTTCTTAAAAAATAGCAAAGCTCACAGCTCTCATGTCAAATGAACAATAAAAATCAAATAGTTCATTATTCACCGCTCATTGCCCAAAAAAGCTCCAAAAAGCTTTGTGTCAAACATAGCCTTTATGTCTTTCTAGTTTTTACCCATGTACTACTAGTAGCAAAATAATAACGAGTCTTGAGTGTATAGGGTGTGGTTGAGTGTTATAAACTTCACGTCATCAAAAAAAAACTCTTTATATTTTCCTTTAACTTTTACTCAATAATTGCAGCACATTTTTTTTTATTTAATATTTATCATTTAAAAATACCTCAATACACAGACAACTACTCATAATCAAGGACGGAACCAGAAGACAAAGTCACCGGGTGTATTTATGAGAAATCAACAAGACTACCTGCACAACTTTTTGAAACCGGGTGCATTTATAAAAAAATAAAGGTTTTATAACCAAATTAACACTACGAGACAAAAATTCATGAGTGTCCTGAGACACCCCCTGATTCAGTCCCTGCTCACAATCACCAATAATATACAAACCTCTCTCCTCTTCCTTTGCTCTTTTCTTTCGGCACTAAACAACCCCCCTCTCCCCGCACTAATTATTTTTTGAGTTTTTCCCGAATGATGGGTGTGGTCCTCCCTAAGAGAAAGCAAGAAATAGGTGGTCCTATAGGTTTTCCCGTATCCCACACCTTCTACCTTGAAATTTGGCGCAAGTGCAAGCCATGGTACCCCATTGTCTAAGGAGAGAAAAAAAAGGGAAGTGATTTGCACACTCCCTTAATTGATTAGCACACTCTATTTTAGAGTGTTTTGACATTCATATCCTCACATCACTTTACCCATTTTCACTCCTGTAAGGCTATAAATGTCAAGACACTCCAAATTGGAGTGTGTCAATCATTTTAAAGAGTGTACAAATCACCTCCAAAAAAAATGGTGTGATCTGTGAAGTATTAACACATGTAATAAGAAAAGGATAGATATAAAAAAGGGGATAATATTGGAGGAGGCCATCTAAGTATTTATGTTTTTAATATAAGTTCGTCATTTATTGAAACTAACTTATAAGCCATCAAATTATATGTTTGCTTTTGTTTATATCAATTCCGGTCAAATTTGAACAAGGTAATTATTAAACGATAACAATAAACCTAACACCAACATATTAAAACTATACGAAGAAAAAAGAAAAAAAGAAAAGAAAACTAGCCGCATAATTTCAATTTTAGTCTTGAAAAGTACTTTCGATGATATATAATCATACTTAAAATAATGGTATAACTGGTACTTTACACAAAACTTGTCATACTTTCATAAGTTAAAGGTTAGTTCCTTAATTATGCATTACAATTTTTGAGCATAAATATGACTAAGAGTCTAAGACCGGTATAAATGAAGACTAACACAAAGTTGGACTGCCTATAAGTTAGTTATAATAAACAGCAAGCCTGTATGTTGATTTTAAGTGGCCTTCAGATATAGTATCCCTATAAAAAAAATAAGTAAGAAGATATAATAACGATATTTTAGATGAAAAATAATTGAAAGACCTAAAACTTGTGACTAATTTTTGTCTAGCATGTGTGAACTTACCTCATTGAATTGTAAAGGGTAATACTAAATTAAAACATCATACTTGTCAAAAAAAGCTTTTTTGAGTAGCGAATTTTTTTTTTTTCTCGTTGGTGTACTAAACTTGCATTTTATTGCCAAAAATATATACTTTTGACGTTTTTGCCTCTCAAGTTATTAAAAAGTTATGGGCAAAAATGTCATAAAAAGGTCAGAAAAAAATACAAAGTACGTATTTTTTGCAATAAAATGCAAGTTTAGTACATCAATGAGGAAAAAAAATTCGCTACTCAAAAGAGCTTTTTTGACAAGTATGATGCTTTAATTTGGTATTAGCCTAATTGTAAACGAGTAGACCATGTTATAACCAATGAATTATTTACATGCAAATTTAGTCATAAAATTTAAGTCTTACAATCACTAGTCACTTTAGATAGAAGCCAATCATCCATTAAGTACCGCGGAGTAGTGTATATAATCGCCGTGATCATTTTTACGTTTTTTTATACATTACATAATATATTTATGCAATGATTCAAGCTTTTATCGAGTTCAGATTCAACCAGATCATACTTCTTCAAGTTCACGTCAAAATAATAGAATAAGTTGAAAATATACAACAAATGGAGATTATAAATACGCGACTGGAATAAGCATCAAGTTTTGCCAATTTGACATTTGCCTTCATATTAATAGTACTTACGTCCAGTCATTAGAGTTCCAGATCGATCACTTTGAACTTTTGCAAGTTTATAGTTAAAATAAAAAAAATACTAATAATGAGCCCGGAATAAGTTACTGGAGTTCAGATTTTTTTTTTTTTTTTTTTGCAAAAGGTGAATTTATATTAATATACCAAAAGATTGTACATCAGAAAACATAAAAATCAAAGATTTGGACACACCCAAATCTTATACAAATTGAATACGTAGTACATCAATTCAGCTACAACTAATCTCTGACTAAATACATCCGATATATGCTACAACTAACTCCGACTAAAGAGAGAAACAGAGCAATTGCATTCTCCACTTTCATTCACAAAACATCAATTCACTTTTTTTTGCACCTACCATCTAGCTACATTTCTATTGCTCAATTCCACCAAGCCCCTCAACCTGTCACCACAGTAGACAAGGTGGAATTGGAGAATGGCATCACTAGAAACCCATAACCCCTCCAAATCAAAGGCTCTTCCAAATGTGCTACAATTCCATCTTTACAAATGGCTTCACACATTTAGAAACACTCACCTTAAGGGAGGACCAACCATTACCTCCTATGCCTATGTATTGAATGGACCAAGTAGATTCATCTTTCACTCCTCACTATTCCACTCATGATACATAGGCCTCCAAAGCCATTTACCCTTCACAAAATGACTAAAACCACATATGTTTTTCTGAGTACTAGTTAGTAGGTATATGTATCAATGTTTTTTGGCCAAACTTATTTCATTGGACAGAATTTTGACTTTTGATCAATATATTCAAGTTTTTTTACCGAACACTACCAGCATTAAGTTTAAACTCGCACCATTAAGTTGAGCTCAAGCTCGCCAAGTCTTAGTCTGGTATACAGTCTCGGTGGATCTGTATACCGCAACATGCTGCAGATATTTTTTGCACACACAAAAGAAAAAGCAACACAATGATTAAACCTTTTTCTTAAAATAATATGCACTGTGCTAACAGACATTGTCTTTGACATGACCCCAAACACAATTACATCACCAAACAAGGACATCATCACCATTGTGTTATTATTCTAAAATTGGCGTAATGTTTTGTCAATTGCCTCAAACACTAAAGTTCATTTATCAAACTCTTAGTACAAAAAACCAAAAAAATGTACAAGATCCTACCCAAGGAATGCTTATGAACAATTAATTAACCATATTCCAGGTTCCTCTTCATAACAAATTCCATGTTCATCTAGAGAGCAGTACGAGGTCCATGAACTATGAAATTTAATCTGGCTATTTCTTAACGTATATAAATCCGTCCTGAAATCTATGACCATACAGCTCCTTACCTTATCATGCATGTCTTTTTGAGCCGTTAGAACACTAAACACTATGTGCATATTTCGATTGTCTAATTGTACTATCAGATATAAATAACACTTCATGGAGCTGATGCAAGATGAATTGCATTAGCTCCAGTAATTCCTAATCCAATGAAAACGCTCCATTGCAGTACCTACATGATTAGAAAAAACAAAATTAACATAATCTTGGAGCTTATCGTTTATGTTATATAATTCTTGGTCTCTTCAAAAAAGCAATAACTAAATCTTCAGGATTTTTGTGACACATTTTAACAAATAAACAGAACTAGTGTGTGTTTGGAATTTTGGATTACCCTAAGTTCTTATAAATAAGCTAATCCAAACACCCCTCAAAATATATATACTGATTAAAGTCAGAATAAAAGTTCAAATTGTAGGTATACATTTAGAACTAGTCTAGTCTTCAACGAAAAGAACTCCAACCGAATTTGTCCCAGTACTATTAAATCTCCTTAAATATTAAGTTTCTCGGGTCCCAGCTAGGGCCAACCGGATTAGATAATAAACTCATAAAATGCATAAGATAACCAATTTAATACATAGGAAATTCATACTGCATGTGACCTAAATTCAACTTCTTCTAGACAAGTTCTATATTCTATGCTAAGTACACATCTGATGCCAGTTATTCTTCTTAGCATGTGACCTAAATTCAACATCTTCTATATTAGATTATTAGCAAACATTATTTATCAATAAATAAACCACATTTTTGTTTAAAGATAAACTATTAACCTCTAGCAGTTACTATTCTGGGTACTAACGATTTTTTTTAACCTCTAGCAGAATTCGGTGACAACGATGTGGCTTCTCTGATATTTGGTTTGGTCTATTTGAATGAATTTTAGATAGAAGTCTCAATTATGTTTAGTATAATTTGATTTGCACGTGGTGTTTGGTATCTCTTGGTCATCTTATCTTGCCATGGGACTGTCCATGGTATGCCATGGGTGACTTGTGTTTATAGTTTTTGGTGCTAATATATTTCACATTTTTACCACAAAAAAAGGTTTAAATGTATAGAGAAAATATCAGCAATAAAGAAGCGTACCTGTCACTGAACTTCTCAACAGCTTCTGAGGCATAGAGAAGAGTTTCATTGGCCTTCTCAAGAACTATATATAGTTCCTTCCCTCTTGTAGCCCGAGCAATCACCCAGGCATTGTTTTTTGCTCTAATGCATATTTCTAAATCCTTTTCATGATCTACGTCATCATCCCCTTTTCTTCTGCTTTTCTCCAAATCAACATCCTCTCGAACCTTATTTAAGGCTAGTAATGATTCCTGTGGAGTAATTGTACATCAAGCTTTAGATACAACATGCCACTTAACCACTGCATTATATTTACAGACACCTAGCAGTTTTTCTCTCTTGGTAGAAGCACTGGATAATGATCAGGAAACTTTCAAATACATATTACAGGTGGCAATTTTAACCCAGTGACTTAGGATTTATGAATGTGTATACTTGAAGATGTGTTTCATATCCAATGGGTCAACTACATTATCATACTATATCTAAAAAATTAAGTTAAAATGACAACGGGTCAAATGGATTGGAACTTAGAAGACACTCGGTCTTTTTAAAATAGTTAATCCCTTGCGTGTTTTTTTAATTACCTCAAGAGTCCAAATAGGCAGATATTATTGTAGCTGATATTTCACATTTTCACACACTTTTACAAGTATTATAGCCTGAATAATGTAACGAACCATCAAATATTAATCCTACATATTGCACTATAACCAGTGTGCAGTCTAAACTACAACAAATATTAAAGCGTTTAACAGGATCATTCTAACCTTTGTTAGGGTTGTTACTTTTCCAGGCGGAGAAGCCCGAGATATATTCCTGTCACCATCCACTAGCAAATAACGATACCCCTTGACATGATAAGCATTCTCACCACCCCATCCCTTTGCAAGCTTCTCCTCAACTTTGAAGATCTTTGCAGATGCCTGGCATATAGGAAAAGTAAGAATTCATTCAGTAAGTAAAACAAAAGAGAACGTAAGGGGAAAAAGAGTATTAACAGAAGTGTGACATTTAAATTTGCTTGATCCAGAACAAAACTAGAATATCTAGCTCTTCCAGACATACATCTAACATGAGCATTTAATAAACAATTTCCTTCAGACTCAGAAGTCAATACTGGCCTCTATCTCAAGGATAGCATGATAATGCCTACTGAAAATATGAGACAAATTCAATACTGGCCTGTTGTCCTGTATCTCAAGGATAGCATAATGATAGTATGATACTTATTGAAATAAAGACATACGAACACCCCACTCAACTCAATGCAAGTTCTATCAAACTAGTTGGGGAATAGGGACAGTTGCATTTAACTGTAAACGGTACTTCAAATTTTCTCTATCAGTTAACTGTAACAAAATTTTCTTGAACCGAGACATTTTTAGAACAGGGTGTCGTACTCTTACTGTGGAAAACTGGTAACCATTATGGAAAGTGTCTTGTTGCCCGAAGCTTCTCTAGCAACCATCAACAATTAGCTAAATATACTAAGGTTGAATGACCTTTCTTCTCTTATGATTTTTGCTACTTTGTTTAGTTTAGTGATTGATATTCAGGCTTTCATTACTCGATCTAGAAGTTTTTAAGCTTAAAAGTGCCAAAAAAATCAGAATCTATAAACTATCTATTGCCTTCATCAGTCCCAATTAGCTAAATATACTGTCAAGGTTGAATGACCTTTCTTCTCTTATGATTTTTGCTACTTTGTTTAGTTTAGTGATTGATATTCAGGCTTTCATTACTCGATCTAGAAATTTTTAAGCTTAAAAGTGCCAAAAAAATCAGAATCTATAAACTACCTATTGCCTTCATCAGTCCCACTACCCACCCATAAAAACTTCACAGCTTCAGAAACAAAACAGATTCATTTCTGCCTCATTTCCTATCATAAGACGAAAGAATCTACGCCTAATCAACATGCTCTTTCAGTGTATGAGAGTTCTGTTATTATGTTAAAGTGTCTAGTTTCATCACAGGCGCGTCTCATGATTTGACACAGTAAACAACTAGAATATTACGAAGGCAACATGAGACACCTTTGATGTAAATCAGTTACAGAAGAATAGTATCAATTATTAATAAGCAGACATACATGTCTGGTTTGAGTGGTTTCATTACAGAGATGCAATTATGCACACATTCACCAGAAAAGACACAGAAAAAATACCGAGATAATTGTTAAACAATCAAGAAAGTAATCATATGATTTTAGTAACATCTAAAACAATCAAAACATAGGCCGCTGCTGCAGCAATATAGTTAAAAATAGGGTTATTATACAAAGAAATCACTAAAGTTTGCGCGAAAGTTGTCCTAAGTCACTAAAGGTTCAAAGTTGTCATCCAGGTTACTGAACTTATGAAAGCATACACTTCTATAATTTCAGTGTTAAACGGGTAACTTGAACGCATTTTTTTTATATGTTAAGTAACATAAATGTCTCGTTTTTACAAGTTCAGTGATGTTTACGTATATATTCTTATAGGTTCAGTAACCTCAAAATGATTGTTGCATAAGTTCAGTAACCGGGATGACAACTTTGAAACTTTAGTGACTTACGACAACTTTCACACAAACTTTAGTGACTTCTTTGTATAATAACCCTAAACAATATGATGATTAAGATGAGGATTCAAACTAATAAGAAACAAGAAGCTTAGAAATGTGTTCACGAACAGGTAGTATAATC
This sequence comes from Artemisia argyi, assembly GCA_030686995.1. Lineage (NCBI taxonomy): Eukaryota > Viridiplantae > Streptophyta > Magnoliopsida > Asterales > Asteraceae > Artemisia > Artemisia argyi. The sequence continues at coordinate 41,033,149 of CM060683.1, read as the reverse complement.
ACAAAGCAAGATAAGAAAACTGACATTTTCAAGAAGTTGTTGCTTTAACATGGAGATTCCCTCCTCCCCGTTGAGCATGGAAGTAACAGGTATAAGGAGAATAATGGTAAGGCTTTTATGCTGATATGCACACAGGTACATCTTATGCTCTGTTTGCTGAAGCCATACTGTTGGAGTGGTAGGGACCAAGTTGCCAACTTCTACACCCCAAATATCAGTAACAAGAAAGCCATCCTTTCCTCTGGACCACTTGCCAGGTTGTAAGGGCCTCACAATGCGATAATTATCACCTCCTGCAGAAGAGCTATCCTGGAACCCATGTAACCGATCCAAAGCTGACCCACTATTCGCCGCCCTAGAGCCAGGCTCAGCGTGGGAAGAAATATTCCCTTTGCGCAAATAAGACCAGGTACTTCCTCCAGAAGATAGAACACGGGGGGTCAACCTCAGGACACCGTATGAAAATAGATTAACAGTGTCATCCTGAAAGACAACAAAACAACTATCAACCCAGAGTCCCACACACTGAAATGAATATCATACTACATCAACAAAAGCATGAAATAAAACAGTGGTGACAGTTTTACAGCATATGATGTAGAAAGAAAGAGGTATCTGATAAAGAGAGCGAGAAGCTTAAAAAACACAGATACAACATACAGGGGTCAGTGTTGTAGAGACCAGCAGGTCCTGGAATAAGATAACCGAGTAGCCAGAAGTGTTCCCCATGCATGAATCCAGTGCTCCAACAAGAGACTGCATAAACAATATATAGTTTAGCTTAAATACAGAAGAGATTGAGTATATTTCCTAGATGGCCAATAAAAGAAACAAAGAAAAACAAACTTAGCCAAGCCATACATACAAAAATTTTAGGCTTATGAGACAAAGCCAGAACATTTGACAGAGATTGCAGTTTTTCTTTTTTCCTTTTTTTTTTTTTTTTTTTTTTTTTTTTTAAAAAAAAAAAAAAAAGAGAGAGAGAGAGAGAGAGAGAGGTGATGTAAATATGTAAAGAACAGAAATTATAAGATGTGGGTGACTGGGTCATGGAACCTCATGATAAGACATTCATGAATCAACAAACTGCAGCTCAATGAGATGTTGAACCAGGCTAAAAAGGTGGGAGTGGAATAACTGTTTTTGGCGTCGAACATTTATCCATGTAAAAATCCACTAAATATTCAGCCGCATAACAAATATAAAGGAATGAACATACAATAGTGTGTAATTCAAAATACAGTATTTACATTAACTGAGATGTTACTTTATTAGAAGTCAGTACTATGACATTCCTAGTAGAGATCACACTGACATTCCTGGTAGAGATCACTATCACGTAAACTTTAAACACAGTCTATTACTTAAGTGGCCTGTGTTGGTAGCAAGTAAGATTCAGCTGGTCTAGGTAGTGGTATTTAATTTAGTACCATGTGATCCCAACTATTGGCATATAGAGACCTATATAAAAGCAAGGTTTGGTGAGCACAAACCGTAACAAAATTCATTCTAGATGGATAATACCAGTAAACTCATCTTATCCTGACTATACAGAAATTAAGCCTAATACCTCTCTAAAGCAAAAGGTTTAATGCAAAACAAAATGCTTTTGCAATTTTATGCAAAACTATAATGCTATGTGCTTATAAGGTTTATAAGACAGACCTAAAATACTAAATAAGATACATGATGTTTATCTAACCTGTACTTCAATAGCTGCCTCGCGTCCTACAGTCAACATCTGTACAGTCCCACGCTCCTTTAATGAGTCACGGAAATTAGGTAACTGGAATTTGGATCCCATGAGAAAATCTGCCTCAAAGAGAAAATGCATAAAATAAGAGAGAGGTACAGCAACTTCATCATTGCTCCAGTAGCACAAATCCATTGAAAAATCATTTGAAACAGAAACTTCAGCATTACCGCAGCACCACAACTCCAATGGAGAACGTTTTATATACGCTGACAAACCGACCTCCAATAAAAAATATTTTAAAAAAAGAGAAGATACAGATTCTATTAATTCATGTGAGACATGATTCAGAAAAGGACTTACCACTAAGATAATCCATGATGAAGGTATACAAATGACTACGAATTAGCCCTCCACCAGGTTCTTTATCAAGCATCACTCTTATAGAGCCATGAAACATTACGAAAAGAGAGTGTACTTCCTTAAGAACACTGCGTAGTGCTTCAATTCTCCATATGGCTTCTGTCTCTTTGCTTTTTGCAACCACCTACAAGGTACAGCCTGATCAAAATTGTTGCACTCAAATATCACTACAGTAATGCACATGAACGGGGGAGGTAAAAATAATTGTCCTAAAAGTGAGATAGTATAAATGGGGGATGGGATATGGAAAACTCTGTTATCATTATGAGTGAAGTATAAATAAATGAGTACTTGCAAAGTATGGGACAAGCGATGGGAAGTTAAAATGATATGCGACAAAAATGTAGCTGTCCATGAAATAGGAACTTTCATAGAAAAGCACGGGGAAGAAAGACAAGTAATGTGATTATCGATGAACTTACATCTAAATATGTCCAAATACTTTTATTGCAAAGTTGATATTCTTTACAAAAGAATATCAACTTTGTAAGATTTAGGCGCTGTTGAACCTTCTTATTTAATGACTAACAATGATCAAACAGGGTATACACACAACCGAATATACTTCCCTTTGAATTATGGAATACGATAACAAGCATTAAAAATGTTCCAAAATACGTATATACTTACCATTACCATCCAAATATCAGGCTCTGCCTCAAAGAAAACATGTGAATTCATTTCCGCTTCTATAACCTCACATGCTGCTTCAGGAGAAAAAATTCTGAAAAACCAATTTTGAAAATCAATAACATTTTTGTTCAAAAACGTTAAACTAAGCTATTGTGAAATATTGAAACTAAAGTATTCACATTAACAACGATTTTTCACGACAATTACTCAATACCACTTCTCGCTAGTATACATCACTATTAAACACATAGTTACGGACTATTAGATATTAATCAATCGGCTGCTGACCTTGTGAAAGTGATGAGTCCTTCACTGAGTCCAATGACAGAAAGTTGAGCCGGAAACGGCAAATCAGCCGGATAGAAGAACAAAATCTTCTCCAATTCCTCCCCTTCATGTTGTCCTCTTCTCAAATCAAATATGCAAAACTTCAATGCTTCATTGAGAGTGGTACTAGTAGCAGCAGATGACAAACCCATACTACAATTCCCTTATCATTCACCTGAAATTAAACAAATACACAGTCACTACAAATTGCAAAACACTTGCGCTCTGAAACGGATATTGTAACTCTACAGTTGCATCATTAGCGGTAATTATAACCAGATTATATAAATAGACTGCAAATAGCTTTAATTTATAAACAATCACTACAAGACGCAAAAAAAGGTATAACTCAACCTCAACTGAACCCCCAACATTTTTCATCATCAACTGTAATTCTGACTAGATTGACCCAAATTAGCAACTGAATTACAAACAGAATAAAATCGAAACCCAATATTTGCATCAACAGTAATTCTATTCAATTGACCTAAATTAGCAATTAACAATCCAAACGCTGGCATAACTGACACATATGCTGAAAAACTGATAAGAAATGATATAACCATTGACTCTTACTAGTGAGCTGTGGTCACTGGATCACGCTTAAGATTGGCTCAAGTGGATACTACACTCTTAAGCAAACATAAGTTCTAACATAATGCATACAAGAGGATGGGACCTATTAAACTTAACGGCTCATACGTGTTCTAAGCAATCACTAATTGGCACACATCTTATTCTAACAGAAATAACTGACTAAAAGTAGGAAAGCTAGGCAAGTGGATAAAATGACGCATATGTCGCATATCATAAACTAAATCTAAAACCCTAAATCCACATCAGTAGCCATAACGCTAATTGGACAACCACTATACGACGCAACTACGCAAGTCATGTATGGTTTGAAACTGAAACACTAAATTCGCATCATCAACATTAACTCTATTCAGATTCACCTAGCCTAAATTAGAAACTAATAACATTACGCACATTGCCGTAACTCATTTCAAACAGCTTTCACATCAGAATAGACAATCACTACTAGAAAACTGAAATCGAGATCTAAATTTGCATCATCAACTTTGACATGAATCGGAAATTAACATCACAAGTAATCTACTGTAATTCTATTCGGATGGAACTGAATTAACAAGCAACGTTACAAACACTAAAATAAATGATTACAAATAGTTTTAATTCACACGTGTGATCTAAAACTGAAATTTAAAACACTAACGTCGAACAATCAACGGTTATTCATTTATTCTATTTGAAATTGACCTAATTTAGCAAGTAACTGCAATAACTGATTATAAACAGCTTTAATTCATACGTGTTATCATAAACTGAAATTAAAACCCTAAATTTAAATAATTTGATGTGGTTACCGGAAAATTGGATCGGTTGGAACGGCGGCGAACGGTGGTGGTTAGGTGTGTTTGGTAGATGGTGAACGTGGATTCGAAGTCAATGACAAACTACGAATGGGAATGCCACGTAGTCTTTTTTTTTTTTTTTTTTTTAATACAGTAATAAATAATTTTCTTTTTTAATCGTTGATAACCATTAATAGTTCTCGGCTTGGTCGTGCGATGTCGATCAGTATTGGGAAAATGACTACTCGGTCTTAATATGTTTGGCCACATTAATGTGATTAATTTTTCACACGATTATTTCGTTTTTATAGTTATTATCGAGCTTCAAAGTTAACATCAAGCTATGTTTGGTGCAAAATTTTTTGAAGTTTTTTGGAGAGATTAGCGGTTAGTAACAAGTTTTTTGATTTTTAGTGTTCGTTTGGCAAAAGAGCGGTGGGTTTTACTATTTTTTTAGAATGCTCATTTTTGCAATGCTTCTTTAAGAAACTGTGAGCGGTGAACGGTGAGCTGTGAGCGGTGAACGGTGAGCAGTGAGCTATGGTTATTGCTCACAGCTACTTTTGCCAAACATATCTCAAGTTACTATACAGTTTAGATAGATTTATAGTCTCCTTGAAGAAGCGTTCACTCATAGTTTCATACAATAAAACGTAAACATGTTTACATAATGCTCCTTCACAAACTAAACGAGTTGTGCATTTAAAAGTTAACCTCAAAAAATTCGGAGAGATGTGTTCTTTCCGGTTGTGATTTAACTTTCAAACACATAAACATAAGAACCCAATAGCTAAAACTCATACGATCATAACAACAGGCCCAAAAGGCCAAAGCCGACAACAAACTTTATCTAAAGAACCGATCTTCAAGCAACTACTAGCTAAGAACATGACAACCTTTGTCTGGAGAACCAATTTCCAGGCAATAACCGGCATGACAGTTTGTCCTCCCAAATTATTATTGTACTATTGCGACGTGGAACACCTCACTGGTACAGAGGTAGTGCGGCGGACATTTTGCTATAACATATTAACAGTACCTCGTATGAAGATTCGGATAACATTAAGAGCTAAGAATATCACGTCATGTGTCATTCTTGTATCCTTTATGGGATGACTCCCATGTAGGTCTTTTAAAATCGTCGAATCCCTTCCACGGATTTCACACAACCCTAAATGCATCCATATAAATAAATATGCATTTCATAGAGAACGACCAAGTTCATTATCTCCATTTTACACACACTAAACCCTAGTTGTATATAAACGTTACTCCAACTTTAAATAATCATTCTTATATTGGGTTCTTATAAAACAAGAGAAACCAAACATACGACTAACCTAATCTTACACCATAAGCTTATCCTAATCCTTGTTTTGTGTACTATACGTAAACAATAGGCTTATTATAAGCTTATTTGATTTCAAATTATATTTCATAAGTTTGGATTTTCCGACTTATTTTAAAACTTACGACCTTATATAAGTTTACAAGTCTCAAAATAAGCTTATATATGCCATAAGTCTTAATATAATAAAAATATGAATTTATGAAGCTTAAGTCGTTAAGTTGATAAGCCACAAGTAAACTTAAACTAACACCCTCATATAACAAGTAGACCTGTAAAAAACACGGTGAATGAAACGATGCATTTTTTAAGTAGTATGTTATCAATTTTATATCACTAAATCGTCTTCATAAGACTTGATAAATTATGTGATATTTAGAGATGTTTGCATCTAATACACAAACGTAGTAAAAAAAATATAGTTATAAGAGCTATATACAACAATTTTTATGTGTTCCATTATCGATCAACTAAGTGGTTGTTGATAAAGAATATACGCTTTAAGCCTTTAACACAAGCGTGTGAGACACTTGAAAATCGTTGAAAGCTTCATAGAAGTTTACAATTTATAGGTAGCCTCAAAACATAATCACTTGTTATCATTTTTCTAGCTCTAACATTTGACAAGAGTTTAACATCAATTATAAGAACACCTGTAAGTAGGGCTGAGCAAATGACCCGAACGGACCAGACCGATCAAAGGATCGATCGAGAGCGGACCAACCACATTCGGCCCGGTCCTCGGTCTTGGCTTTTTGGCTAATTCGGTTCTCGGTCCGGACCATAAACCGATTATTTGGCATTGCTAGACCGGATCGATCGAGACCGAACCGGACCGGACCGGACCGACCACATTCGGTCCGGTCCTCGGTCTTGGCTTTTTAGCTAATTCGATCATCGGTCTTGTCTAGACCGATGCTCACCCCTACCTGGATGTATTCACTAATAATTTTTGTGACCTTTAATTTATCCAAGTACTGTATATGTTAGAAAGCAAATAAAATGAATCCCCTACATCCTCCACCACCAAAAAGGCAACTACACAAATTCAAAAACGTTTTATGTAAATACAAGATCTTGCGAGCTTTGTCTTAAACAAATCTATATATATATATATATATATATATATATATATATATATATATATATATATATATATATATATATATATATATATATATAATATAAACCCCATAATGTTTTATTTAAATAATGTTACTGTTTTATATTAAAGTCATATATATGATTGGTCATATGATCGGGGTTACATATATTCTTTTTATGGAACATTTTTCATTTGGGGATGAGAAAATTGGCCAAATTAACTCATTTTTTTAATAGAATTGTAATTGATGGAATTCTAAATGGAGTTGGCCTTATGAGTTTTTTTTAGCAGAGATTATTAAATCGGTAGGGGTGGGCGTATTTCCTCTTATCTGTTCTTTTATTTTTCTTATGTATCCAAGTTTTTTAGTAATTTACTACTTCTTTAATCTTTAATATTAATTTAATTAATTAAATTTTATATTCATATTATATTAACAGTTAAAACTAACAAAATGCTAAGAGTACAAGTACAATGACCTTACAAGACAAACTCACGCCTATAAACAACATTTCACCCATACTAACATGAAACAATTGCAACGACAATAAACTGGTTCTTATCCAAGTGACCCTTACTTGTAGTAATAACAATCAATCGATCAATTGAGTCGATCACTATCAATCCCCTTACTGTGACACTCGATCAATCCTTATTTTTTTTCCTTTCGATCGTTTGGACGACCCAATCGTTACTGTATTCAGCCTTACACCGACCTTGACCCTAACATCCACTCTAGTGAAAATCTAACAATAAAAGAAAATTCATCTGCTACTAAATCCTAACGCATCACATATCCACTTGAGTGCATCACTCGATTGAAAGTATTAAAATGGGTGGGAAACCAACCATAACCTTGGCCCTGAGACAAACCCGACAAAACATCAAACCAAATTGTTTCGGCTACACAAACAAAGTGAGTGGTGATACATGATATGTAGGACTTGTTAACAAAGAAAACCCATTATTATGAGAGTACACATCAAGACTACATCACCTTCGTCACTTCTCGTGATAAAGGTAAATTCATCATTACCAACTTAAAAAAGGTTATCATATGAACTAAAAACTATTTGGTTAATACCAGGTACCGTTAAATTACCATCAAATTTAACACATGAGATAAAAAGCAACAAGTTGGAATGCCTACATCCACTACATATAAGACCTAAAGATGGTCGTTTTGTGTAGAAGCAAGTGAAATAGCTATTAGAATCTGACTCAACTAGCTCAACTTTTACATTTTGCCGACCATATATCACTGCAAGTCGACAAGCACTCTGTGTAGGCGGTGTAGCTGAGAGCATAGACGGACCTTAGTGGAGACAATTTGGCTTTGAAAACCCAATATTGGATATTCCATTGTTCATTTGCAGATTTTGTCATGAAATAAAACTAGACGAGTACCCGTGCATAGCAACGGATTTTCTAGCGGCAAATAGTTATAGATGTGATATTAAGGTTAAGTATTTTATGTAACGCTTATACATAAAACATAAAACATAAAACAATAAAAATGATGTGTGGAAAGTTCTCTTTTAGCTAATCGAGAAGATGAAACTGATGGTTGTTCAACAAAATCAGAATGGAGTGTTGTATTATAAGTTGTTGCAATGGGTATTGATGAAGCACGTGTTACCACATCCTGAAAGACATGGTCAACAACATTTTTTTTACCAATGAGATTAGTGAGTAGTGCAGGTAGTATTTGACTTATGGCATTTCCCAAAAATTTTTGCATATATAATTTAGAATCAGGCTTTCTTTCATACAATATCGCCTTTAAAAAAATGACATGTTATTTTTTTGCAATTCGTTTAATAACATGTCATTTTTTAAAGGCGACAAATAGTTTATTCATAAAAAGTTTATAGCAACGGAATTTTATAGCGACAAATAGTTTATTCATAAAAAAAAGTTTATAGGTTATTAATGAAAAATAATAAAAGTTTGGAGATTTGGGAATTAAACATAATGTTTTGAAACCCGGTTCGACCCGGGTGGTTCAACCGGTTGAACCGTTCCGGTCAAAAAATTGGTCGATTTAAACTGGGTCAACTTGCTAGGTTGGGTCGAAAACTGGTCAAAGTAAACCGGTTAAACCGTCAGGTTTGAAGCGTCCCGGGTCAACCCGTTCGTGATTTGTATTAATTGGTTGTATTTAATTTGGTAGATATGTTTTTAATTGGTTGTACAATGTGAATAAATTATTGTACTTTTAAGTAATGAGGTATTTTAATGAGAGTATTAATTACATTTCATAATTTCCTTTAATAAATTTTTTTCAAGATTTCTACTTTTCAAGATTGACCATTTTTTCAAGATTGACCATTTTTCTATTATAGATAGTATAGATATTGTTTTGAATTTTGTCATAATTAAAAGGTGAAAACGGAAACTAGGATATATGCTAGCTGTTTCTTATATTCATTTGTTATTTTATACAATTTTATTTTGCCACTATGACATACAACGTACGTCCTCAGCTAGATGAGACATTATTGTACACAAAGTGAGTTCATAAATCGTTTGTATGTTATTCTAGTTGCTACCACAAATACATGCTTTTTCATGGGCATTGTGTAAATTCATTGTTGGTTGATAAATGTGAGATAACTACTAAAGAACTAAATATGACAGCTGAATATTGGTCGCAACTTGTTTATTGGATGATGTCATTCATTGTTAGCACCTAAATTGATTACCTGCTTCAACGCGAGTAGTTAAATAATAATTTCTGCTCGACACATTATCAATCGACACATTGTAATGCATATTTATAAATTTACAAGTTACTTTAATCAGGCATTGACATATGATTTATCGTTGCTCAAATCAAAATACTTAGCTCAGTTGGCCATCTGAGTTTTTTCTGGAGCTTGGGAAAGGGTTTTACTCGAGTTCAAGTCTCGCAAGTGATAAAGAAAATCCGGATTTTTCGCTTAGTGCGAAGCCGTGAGTTCTAGGGTCCCCTTCACGGGTCTCTTCTAGTGGTTCGGGTCTCGAGGCCTGCCCGTTTGGATTGTTTAACTCAAGGGTCGGATTTCAAGTGTGGTATCGTTCTAAAAAAAATTTATTCTTGCTCAATTTGCTCGAACAGTTTGCGCGTGAGTGATAGAAAAAAAGAAGTTAAGAAAAAGCAACTTACACATTATGAACAACAAAATGACAAGTCTAATATTACAGGCAATACAACTCCTCACCGATAAATTTAGTTTTGTGGCAAGTAATTTTATTATGTACGTATAGTTCATCTCCCGGAAAGAAAGGTCGCGACCACTATTTATTTGCACTAAAAGATTAACGAGACGAAGTATCCCCATTTGTATCCCGCCAAATATAGAAGCGTCAATGAACTCATAGCTAGATAATGTTTAAAAGTGCGTTAAATATGTTTACTTACTTCGTTTTATGGCACACAACATTTTATAAATATCGCTTTGATAAAACAGAAGAGGTTTTATATCTTAGGCTACATAAAGAGTACGAGTATTGACTCAGACGTGGGTACTAACTGCGATATCTCCGTACCCGTTTTTAACTCTTTCTCTAACAACCCTTAAGTCGTGTATTTAGGGGGTGTTTGTTTCGACTTATATAGTCGGCTTATGACTTATTTGGTTTTGGGCTTATATTTTATAAATTAACTTTTTGTGGCTAATTTTGAAACTTTTCGGCTAATATAAAATTAAAATGACATAATAAAGCCGAAAAGTTTCAAAATAAGCCACAAAAAATGAGCTTATGAACATAAGCACAAAACCAATAAACCATAAGCAGGTTATTTAAGCTGAAACAAACACCCCCTTAGTAATGTTTAAACTTAAGAACTCGCGTTATGCATCCACATGTTTGAGTAGACCATCTCGAGGTTTCGAAGCTAATGCATAAACCAATTGTAAAGAAATTAGACGACTCAACTTTATGCACCCTTTCACACTACAATATTATTGTGCCGAAGCTAACTAGTTTTAAATGGCTATGTACGCGTAGGGCTTTAATATAACTCATACTAATTGGATTTGCTACAGTTCGATCATTTGTTTGCTTATCTTCTAAATAAAAATTATAAACTACAACGATAACAATAATGTTGTCTTTTAAAAACATATATGATTAGGTGTTTTATAATATTTTGGGTCTAAATGTAAAATTTATTAACTAATCATAACTAATCATAATACTCCTTCCGGCTTATATTAAATGTCTACTTTGACTTTTTTTAGTGTTTCTTGTTTAACTTTGACCGTAAATATTTTTATTTGTACTATATAATATTTGATTAAAATTATACTAATGAAAATACATTTAAAACCCAGTCCATTCATATATATTGAATCAAGTATTATATAACGCAAATATTATAATTTAAGGTCAAAGTTGAGTAAGAAAGACTCCAAAAAGTCAAAGTGGACACTTAATATGAAATGAATATAATATAAAATTATTTTAAACTTAACCATTTTTTTAATTACACCTTTTTAAAAAAAAAAAGTTTATTTATTGTCAATTTACAACAATTTTTTTATAGTTTATTTTGCAACATCAAATTAAAGAATCAAATTTATTAATATTTCCCTATTTTTTTAGTTTTTTCTTTTACAATTTTGATACATGTATTTTTATGCATTTTTTTAACTCGATGAAAAAATAAGCAATGTTGACCAAAAACCTCAATTTTGACTTTTTAATTAGCAGCTCTCCTGTTAGTTGATGCAAAACACCCATTTTCGAATTTTATTAATTTTTTCCCCCTTGTTAGTATATATGTAATTTGATGATTAAGGGTCTGTTTGGGACAAATTTATATGTGAGCTTATAGATGATGTTGTTGGGTTAATATTTAAAGAAAGAGCAACAACTAATAACCGGGTAGTCCGAAGCTGAGTTAATGATGTTGTTGGGTCAATATTTAAAAATAAATAAATAAATAAATCAATTCCTATTGCAAAGAAAGAGCAACACCTTATAACCGGGTAGTCCAAAGCTGAGTTACATCCGTCACACCATAATTGTCCTTCCTGCTTGATCAATTCGTTATTGCATTTCTCACCTCCACACGATGGATAGTTCCACCCCTTTCTAGTTATGACATTGTTTATCCTCACCGTACAGATGAAGGTTGAACTCTGAGAAAGGAAACAAGAGATCAATAGGTGGTAATGGGCTATAATTACACTAAAAGAACAATAGGAATGAAGATGAGTACATCATTCTTCCTGTTTCTGGCCCACATCAACACATTCTCTAGGGTCCCAGGCTTTGGTACAGAGTGATCAACAGGTACAATTTCCTTCTTTTGGTTGACACCACTGCAATCAACATGAATGGTAAATGATCCATATAATTAAATTTGTATGTAAGATGTAACTTTGATTACGGTAATGTCTAAAATGCTCCATATAATTAAAGATGTATGTAAGATATAACTTTGCTTACCTAGCGGCTGCTTTAAAACGTTTCAGGTCTGGGATGTCATCATCATCCAGAATCAGTGTGAAGGAGCTACTCGACAAATAAAGCTTATCTGAAAGGTAAATACACATACTGAGTTAATTTTGAATGTTTTAAACAATGGGAAAACATTATGTTGAATGGACCCTTACTATTGTAGCTTCTAGCATTGACTGAAGTTAGAATCACGACACACAGCCTAGTATGCTTGGTTTTCTTTTCTATCAATACTTCGCCTAGCCCCGCCCCCCCCCCCCCCCCAGGGTCACCCTAATTGACTGGCCACTGTTTAAACAAATATAAGCCCAACAATGTGGTTAATAATATATGGTTACTTATAATAACCATACAAAATAACACTTACCTTTGGTTGGCAAGATGGAAATCAAGATTCCTGGAACCTGTCTTCTGGTAAGTGGTCCTACCCACATTGGTGATGTAACCAATAGCATCTGGAAAATGTGCACTAAATTATAATTCTAGCTATAATTTGAAAAACAACTAAAAATATTGAATAAACATGACCTTACCAATGAGGAATTTATTGTCACTGGATTCAAGTTTCTCAAAAGCCACCAATTTGAAAGTATGTCTGACAAAACTATCTGGCTTGATCGCAACTTTCTTTACGGTCGTTGCTCCATCAAATTCAATCATGCAAGTACTAAAGCAGAGTCTTTCAAAACGCGGTACTCATCCTTATTTGGTATGGCAGTAAAATCTTTAATTGAGTAAATCAACCCATCTTTTAACTTGTCAACAAAATTATGTGAAACGCTAACCTTTGAAGTACAATACATAATATTACCCTGAAAGAACAAAATACAAGCAGTTTGGTGAATAATGTATGTGACCACTATGCTTCTTTATGGTTTTTTATAATTTAATACAAAAGTTGTATTTGTAATTGTCACGAATTGCTTAACTTGCAGAGCGCTCCTGCACTATACGGCTTTTTTGCGTCGCCCTATCTTGCTGGAGGCAGATTTCGAAAAAAAAAAGTTGTTTCTTAGGTTCTCGCGTCCCTGTGCCCAAAAGGATGGGTGAGTTCGGTTTGAGTGTTCGTCGATCGGGTGGATCTATATGCTCTGGGGTGGAGGAATCAAGACCTAACTTACCTTCCCATTAGAAACAATGAAATATCTGCTTAAATAACGCCCGGTTCTAACACTCACATCCCATTTTCTACAAACCATGACAACTATTGTTCCGGAAACACCAACATCCAGTGCATCAAAGGAAAGCTGGTTGTTTGCCTCAGTAGACTTTTCTGAAAGTATGATATTAGTTTCAGTTGCCTGGCTGGACCTGTTTGCCATTATTAGTTTAGATTGAGTTAAGCAGGGATGTAAGACAAAGTTTGAGCTGTATGAAACAGCAGGAATCGACATGAAATTTATATAGGTCACATGCTTTGTGAGTTATGTTGTAACAGAAAAAATATATGGTATTAATGGAGATGGTTGATATACTTTTTGTCAATGTTTATGTTTCATAATTGCACAATTATGTAGGGAGTTCCTTGAGCTGCTTGAATTCAATATACCCATATTAATGGAGATACTTCAGCTATGTAGAAATCAATATCGAAGGCTGTATATTGCACCATCAATTCACGAGACATTTATTATTTACACCTTTACATTTATAAGACTACTTAGGGGGTGTTTCTTTTCTTCCTTAGCTAAGGGTCCATGTGTTCTATATAAGCCTCTTAATTGGGAGGACATGATAATTTAAGCCTTGTGGATATAAATCAAACAAGGGATTTTTTTAGACCCTACATAAAATGTAATAATATTAAATGGTATCCTTTAGTTAAGGGAAAAAAAGAAACGCCCCTTAGTCTTTTCGTATATAAGATGAACACAACAAAGCTTTATATATTATATCTTTTTATATCAACTTACAATAATAAGTTATGTTTTTAACTAATTAACCAAATACATTTGTTTAATTTCTAGCTTAAGTTCCAACTAAATTCGTCATACATATTTTAATTATTACTTATATATTATAAAACGATCAGTTTATTTCCATTACTTTTAGTTACAAATAATACAGCTAGCTAGAATGGTTGAATCATTTAATTTTTTGAACAAAGGTTAAATTAACTAGTTATCACGAAATACTGTAGGTGAAAAAATGTGAAAACAGTAACGCTGAGTGGACCCCACTACTACTACACGTATAACTAACCACACGCATCCCATTAACCCCACTCCCTACCCCACAAAATATCCTCCCTTCCCTCCCCCAAATAACCGTTTTCATTTCACACACACTATAACACACAGTTACTCTTCACTCTTCACTCCAAACACTATATATAAATTCAATTCAACTTCAACACTTCATTTCTCACACACTAATTAAAAAAAAAAAAACACACACACACAATGAAGAAGTTCCGATCAAACCTACCTCGCCGTAAACGCTCACACTTCTCCCCAATTCTCAAATCATCACCTAAAAAGCTCAAACTCTTTACCGATGCCACGTCATCAATCATCACTAATGACGTCACTACTACTACTATCTCATGTGATTCATCAACTAACAACAACATCAAGCAGCTGAAGAAACGAACATTCTCCGTCGCCGGAAACGTCATTTCCGATGAGTTTCGTCGCGTTACGAGGTCGTACGCCAAGCGTTTTATGGAGAAAAGTATTGTTCCGGTTGAGGTGTCGGAATCGTCTTCGTGTATCGATTTGGCTAATTCGAGCTCGAAGAATGTGATTACGAAAGGTTATGACGCTGATTTGAATGCGAAATCGGTTCGTAATGATGAAGTTGAGGTATCGGAGTGTTCAGTGTTTCCGTTAACTGACGTGAAGTTAACGGAAGAGAACGACGTCGTTTCGGTTAAGTCGGTTGTGCCGTACGGTGTTGAGAATTCGGAGGTGACGTCACTGTTTCCGGTGCCGTTAACTGACGGAGGAGATAACGAAGGTGAATCAGCGTATGTGAAAGTTAGTGATGACGTCAGCGGTAAAATTAAGTTTACTTATGGTAATAGTAATAATAATTCAGAAACGGTAAAAACAGTTAATGATGAGAATAATGATAATTGTAATAATAATAATTGTGCTGAGTCAAAGATGAATTCCGTTGACTTTGATTTGACCTGTTCTGAGCGATTCTCTGATGAATATGATGACGTGGAGGAAGAGGATTGTACGGATGCTAATATGTATAGCTGTTCTGAGATCGATTTTTCGTCTGATTTTGCTTCGTCGTGGTATGAGTCTGGTAGTCAGTTTTCGGAGATGTCTGTTGGTGATACGGCTCCGTCGCCGACTTTTATGTTGTTTATGAGTTACCGTGAGATGTTCTGTAAGTCTGAGTTTTCGAGGAGAGTGTTGACTGGAGTTGATGTGAATGAAGCTTCTGAGAGGATTATTGTAAGTCGATTACGCTTAGACTTCGTTTTTACTTCAATATGTTTTGTATATCGATGTTAATTATATTATAGCGTGTTTATTGTTCAGAAGCTGTAATTGATTGTTATAAGCTTAGTTTAATCTGTACTAGTATTAGGTAATTGTAAAAGCGTAGATATGTTGATCCCATGAGATATATGATGTGTTTGCTGTTTAACGGATTATTTACGCTTATTTCATAAGTTACTGATTAGTACTTTACCGATTAGTACTTTGCTGATTTTAGAAATGTATATTGCTGTTCAGAAGCTTTAATTGATTGTGATAAGCTTCGTTTTACCTATAGATGTACTAGTTCAGCGTAAGCATAGGTATATTGATCTGATTAGTCATTTTATGTGCGTTGACTGCCGTTTACGTTTATTGCATAAGTTACTGATTAGTACTTTGCTGATATATAGGAATGTATATGATGTTCAGAATCAGCAAATCGTTTGTGATAAGCGTAGTTTTAGCTGTTGCGAGTATTGACTGATTGTTAGCATAGGCTAGTGAAATAATAAGACGTTTGATGTGTTTTGAAAGCTGTTCGATCGATAGTGATACAGTGATATTTGATTTGCTTTCGTAGTTGTTTATGTGTGAATTGTAATCCAGTGAGATGTTTGAATTGGTTTAGAACGCGTGTAATGTATACTGAGAGGATTATTGTAAGACAATTATGTTATACTTCATTTTCGCTGTTTTGTATATCGACGTTAATTATAGCATATGTTTGGTGCTATGTGGAGATTTATATTGCTGTTCAGAAACTGTAATTAGTTGTGATAACCGTAAATTGGAGATGTTGATCCGATGATCATCTGATGTGCTTTGAAAAGTCACAGATTAGTAATTAGTAGTTTGCTGTTGTATGGATATGTGTCGGTTCAGATTCTGTAATTGTTTGTAATCAGATTAGTTTTAGCTATTGTAAGTATTGATTGATTGTTAGTGTAGCTAGTGAAATAATGAGATGTTTTATGTGTTTTGAAAACTGTTCAGATGTGTAGTGATTTAGCGAAAAATTTAATGTGAATTGAAAGCTATTTAACGTCAAGTGATCCAGTGAGATGTTTGTTATTATTTAAACGTTGTTTAATGTGTAGCGATAAATGATATGTAAGGTGCTTTGAGAGCTGTTCAATTTGTAAATTGTAATCCAGTGACACGTCATATGTGCTTTTAAAGTTGTTTAGTGTGTGTATTGTGATCGATTCGATGTTTAATGCGCTTTGCTAGTTGTTTGATGTACAGCAGTCCAATGAGATGTTTAATGTGATCTTAAAGTTGTTTAACGAAGAGATTGTGCTTTAAATATTGTTGAATGTGTAAATTGTGATCCAGTGAGATGTTTGAAGTGCTTTATAACTTATCTGATATATAGTAATCCAGTGAGATATTTAATGCGCTATAAAAGCTGTTTAATGTTATAGTGATCCAGCGAGATGTTTAATATAGAATTTGTGATCCAATGAGATGATTTGATGTGTTTTAGAAGGCGTTTAAGGAATTACTTGTTACTATAATGGTAGATATAATGTGGTTTGTTTTTTGTGGTCAGAATTTGTTGAGGCCTGAAGATGAAGAACACGAAGAAAGCTACTGGATGCTGAAATTAAGGGAGAGGAGGCAATTGTATGTACATGACTACTCAGAGGAATACTGTGAGATGAAGGAATATGGCGACTTGGTTGTCAAACAAAGGCTGCAGATGGTGCATTGGATAATGGAGGTCTGTTATGAACTGATTTATAATGCACATTACTTCCTAGTAGAAATTGGTGTGTTATTGCACTTTAACAGTTTAATCTGTACATTCCTATTGGTGTGTTATTGCACTTTAATAATTCGGCAAGACATTTACTCTGTGTTAGTCTTTGAGTCTTAAAGTCGCTAAAATGCTTAGACCACTTGATGTTGTTTGTGCAGTACAAGTTGTTAAACATACATTTTCATTAGAAAAATATTGGTTAAACAGTGGTATGACTAATGGAGATTACTTGTTACATGACGCAAAAATATGACTCTGTTCACCTATTTAACTCCTACTTTATACTTTTGAAAAGCAGCAAGCAGCTAACAAGGAACTCCAGAAGGAAACCATGTTCCTAGGCGTCAGTCTTTTAGATCGATTTCTGAGCAAAGGATACTTCAGGAACAAAAGGGAGCTTGAAATTGCTGGCATTGCTTGTCTCACCCTTGCAACAAGGATTGAAGAAAATCAGCCCTACAACAGGTCTGATCCATTCTTTTCTATCTGTCTCGTCTATTTTATCATTTTCCACATCCATGATCAGTTGATAACAGTAATATATCACAATCTTATTTGATGTAGCTAAGAGTAAGAAATCAGGTTTAAATGCATAATTATCACAATAAACATGATTTGAGACACTTTCTTGTACACAATAAACCTTATTAATCAAAATATCTGTCTTTTGATCATTGCAGTATTCGTGAGAAGTTCTTTTACGTAGGAGGCATTAGATACAGCAGATCTGAAGTGGTAGCCATGGAATGGCTGGTCCAAGAAGTCCTCAAATTTCAGTGTTATTTACCAACCATCTACAATTTCTTATGGTAAGCAATATTCTCAGTCCGTCACAATATATCTACACATGCTTCTAATTACCATAAGAAGTCTTCAATTGCTTATTGTACAAATATTTAATTAAGAGATTGTGGAAATTTACTATTTGTTCTTACCCATTTCCATGTGAATCAAATGAATAGGTTCTATCTGAAAGCTGCAAGAGCCGATGACGACGTGGATAAGATTGCCAAGTATCTTGCAGTGCTCGCGCTGTTAGGCCATGAGCAGTTGTGCTACTGGCCTTCAACTGTAGCAGCCAGTTTGGTCATCTTAGCATGTCTAGCTGAAAACAAACGATCTACTTACCAACAAATCACATGGGTATACAACTTGATACATGCTTATATCTATAATTGTACCTGAATTACTTTGCATCCAACCAACTGTAATCTAGCCATCTATTAATTACCTTCTGAATTTTGCTGTTTCAGATTTATGATGGATCAAATGATAAGGATCTACCCAACTGTGTAAAGGTAATAAATAATCCACCAAACGGTTACATTGTTGTTTACATGTACCTGTTAAGTCTCAAGTGGAAACTAAAGAATTGCAATTTGGTTTTGCTCATCAAAAGAATTGGTCAAACTTTAAAACTACGGTAACTTTGAAAAAGTAGTTCATATCAATTTCAACTTCTTGAAACAGTTCTCTTATATAGGGGAAAAAAAAAAAAAAAAAAAAAAAAAAAAAAAAAAAAAAAAAAAAAAAAAAAAAAAGGAACATATTATTTAATTGGTGTCATCTATGCACATATATTACCTACCCTGCATTCAGCTTAGTGATCTTGTACATGTATGTTGAATTGTTGACAGTGTCTGGAGTGGATGCTAAAGTGCATAACCTAATACAGAACAGCATGGAAGACGTTCATACATAAAAGTTATCCCACTTATGAAACTAGCGCAAAGGCATTAGTTATGAATAAGTGGAACAAGGTTCACATTTATTAACACGTAGTTACAGAAAATCAGAAATTATCCATTTTTTTTACAGGAAAAGTAGATAATACCATTTACATCTTGTGTTGTAAACTCCCTATAGTAAAGAAGATATGCAATCTGTATAGATCTTCTATATATTAGTCTTGCGTTCAGAAATAGGAATCGACTTCAGCTTCAAGATTTCAGTATAATATAATTCCGTATTCTATATTTGCGGTTTCAATATAAATCTGTTTCTTTATCAAATTCATTGCTTTGGATTGTCGTTATCATTGGATGATGTAACAGGTGGTGTCTTGGGAGAGTCTTTCTTTGAAGGCTCGTCAACTTGAATCTGTGCTTGGTCGTTAACCGCGTTTGTCTTCTCGTTGTTTGGAGCCTCCTTTTCGTCAGTTTCTTGAACCTTCTCTTGAGTCTTTAAACCCTCCTTTTCCTCCTCAGCTTCCTGAACCTTGTCTTTAGTCTTTGATCCCTCATTTTCCTCAGCCTCGTGAACCTTGTCTTTAGTCTTCGACTCATCTTTTCCATCCTCAGATTTCTCAACATTCTCTTTAGTCTTTGAGCTCTCTTTTCCCTCCTCTGATAATTCAACCTTCTGCTTAGTCTTGGACCCAACGCCTTCAGCTGCCTTTGCAACTGCAGCAAAAGCACCTGAAAGCCACACAGCTCCACGGGATAAATAACGGTTGCTCATGAGAGCAGAACTGGCACTGTTCGCCTTCTGCTCAGCTACAGCAATTGCAGATTTTGATTTCTCAGTTACTTGATAACGCTCATTCACTACTTTCATCTTTTCATTCACTACAGCTGTACCCGTGCTTAACTTTTGTGTCAAGCCCATCTTACGGTCAATTGAAGCAACAGTAGCTGATGCATTGGTCGACAATTGGTGCCTTTCATCGAATGATTTCGCCCTATTTAGAGCATCTTTTCCCAGAACAAAACCCTTAGCAAGCATCGTGCTTACCACTTCCTCCGCCTTTTGTGCAACTTCACGTTTCTTGATTGTCCCGGGTGACTCTGGCCCCTTCAGAGTTCGGAAGAGTAATATATAGTCATGCACAACATATACACATGAAAAATGTAACAAGCCATACTACAAAAGATTAAGAAACAGAAAGTACCGAATTTAAAGGAGGAGCCTCTGGAGGCAGCTTGTAATTTTCAACAGGGCTTACTGAAACTGATAGAGCACCAATTGTGGCTCCCTGTAAATTACTATATATCAAAATGAACTCCCCTAACAGCAACAGCAACAACACAATCTATATGTTATCATATTACTCATCTTGGGTAAAAGGAGTCCACTTTGATTTTTGGAAAACCAAACATTTGGTAATTATTGCTTGAAGTGGCACCAAGATGTTATATGAGTGTAATATGTTGGTATACTTTTACGTAATAGATCGCTTTTTCAGTTTACAATTAAAGCAATATTAGGAATTCAAAAGACTTTCTAAACAGATTTGGATGCCCAAAACTAGTTATTAATTTACATACTGTCAAAAGGGCTGCAGTCTCTGCTCCCTGTGAATCCTTGTAGGTGACAAACGCATGCTTTGTGGATTCACCTTCACTGCACAGAAAACCATCTAAAGTCACAAAGCTACTTACGCATACAGACTGTCTAAAGTCGAAGCAAGTTGCAAATCAAACCTTTTCATTTCAATATAATGGATAGGGCCAGAAAAAGAGAAGAATTCCGAGATATCCTTATCCTTGACATCCATCGAGATATTACTCACTTCAACTGTTTTTATCTGTTAATTTGGGATTGCAGAGGCAACGTGAATTAGATGCATATTAGATCATAAAGTCATTAATATCATCATATAGAAATAGAAAAATAAGAACAATAAGTTCGGTTTTCACTTCTGATAAATTGACTGTTGACTTGGGTGAACCAGTAGGAGATGCATCTGTTTCGGTTTTAGGTTCAGTTACAGACACAGGAACCTGCGATATTCATAAGATAAATCAAATTATTGTCAAAGCACTTATAACGGATTATAAACAATCAATCAAATATCAGCTAAGTTTGGTTCTCACTTCTGAAACATTAGCCGTTGACTTAGGTGAATTAGCAAGTGGAACATCTGTTTCAGTCTTTGGTTCAGTAGCACACAAGGGAACCTGCCATTTTCAGAAGTTAAGTCATGTATTCTGAAGTACTTAAATGGATTATAAGAGATCATTGAATTGAAGTTAAATTCGATTCTCACTTCTGAAGCATTGACCGTTGACGTAGGTGGAACATCTGTTTCACTTTTTGGTTCAGCAGCAGTCACAGGAACCTGCAATATTCATACGTTAAGAATGTGTTCTGAAAGGACTTAAATGTCATACAAGCAATCATCAAGTTTCAGGTAAGTTCTATTCTCACTTCTGAAACAGTATCTGTTGACTTGGGTGCATTAGTTGGTGGAACATCTGTTTCAGTCTTTTGTTCGGTAGCAGCCATAGAAACCTGTAATATTCAGAAGTTAACTTGATGTTTTCTGAAAGCATTTGATTGGATTAAGTGGTGTACAGAGCATGTCAATGAGGATATGTTACAAAACAAAACGTAAACTTCTCAGAAACAAATGAAATCTACCACGGATTAGGGAGGATCACCAACGAATCGAAAAAAACACAGTTAAATATCCAATGCAAAATTTTGAGCTATTGTTACTCAGGATTTCTGGGGTGACTAACAAGTATTTACTCTGTTGTGCATAATAAAACACAAATTTCAGTAGCTAGAATAAGAGACGCCAAAGGGAAATGTCACTAGGCCTTAAGTTTGTCACAAATCATGATGATAAAACTAGTATGCTCAAGTGGTCTTCAATATAACATGTACTAAATAATTATCCAAAACGTTAATCAGTGGTTCCAACAGCCTCACATTATATCTAAACTTTTCACCACTTCAATCACAGGAAGTAATTCACCTCTGTTGGTTCACCCCCTCACCACCTTCACGTCAACGCCACATCATCCCCCTTCAACCACTTTCACCCTCGTAATAGTCACCACATTCTTTACCATTTGCCTATAACTCACTTAAACACAAACATACCTCACAACACACACTCACTCACGCGCGCACACAAAATTTTATTTCAATAGGTGGTCTGCACCACAGATTTCGTTTTATTTTCCTTCACGCGTGACTCATGGTTGTGTGTATGGTGACCACCCGTGGTGGGCGGTAACCACAAATGTAAACCCGCCCTTGTTACAGTTAGTCTAATGGACCCACAAACCACAAATTCCTGAATCAAATAGACTTATGGTTTCCCTTTCCCACATTCATACATTAATGACATTTTTTCAATACCTAATGGCCTCAAAGAACAAAATGGTGATTAATACCTTTTTCTAATTATATTTTATCAAACACCGTATTTTGTTTATTATCTATACAAACAAAGCATTAGTCCATTAATATACATTTTCAATAAAAAAGACAACGTTCATGAATACCCAAATCATACCTTCTAATTCCTGATTAATGCAAGAATGTGGGCATAAGATAATGGCAATAGATAAGGATTGAATAAAAACAATGATAAAAACAAAAAGGCATGGATGTGATACGTACCAATATTTTCAAGATTTGTTAGAAGTGGAAAAATGAGATTAGTAAATGGAATGGGGAAATGAAAGGTGTTTGCGGGTGGCAATGGGGGGAATGATAAACCATAAAAAGTTCCCGCGAAAACTTCGGTTGCCCCACCAATTTGTTCCTCTTTTTTTGTCACAAAAAATTACCCCTATATAATTTGTGCATATTTGTTGTCATAAAAAATTTATATGGTTGTTTGGTAAAAGTTTTAATGTTTGAATCTTATTTTAAAAGTCTTTTATAAAATTTTAATGAAAAATCTTTTAAAATCTACTAGTTATCAGTCCCGTGCACGTACAATGTTTACACATGAATAATTATTTTTAACATTTTAGTTTGATATACACATATAAGAATTTGCTCGTAATTAATGTTCTGTAATTGTGATATAAGAGCAGTTCCATCAATAACGCACGAGGTGCGTTAAACGTGAAATAACGCGCGTTATTGTGGCGTTAATCGATGTGAGCTCGTGCGTTATTCGTGCGTTAACGGGCCAAGTTATTACACTAACGTTGCGTTGAAGCTATGAACGAACGAAAAAAAAAATTACATTTCACCCCTCCAACGGTAAAGTAGCCGTTGGTTTCAAAAAAAAAAAAAAGTTACACTATACCCCCTAAACGTATATAAACGGATACATTATTTAAAATACAAAAAAAAAATAATAAATTTCAACCTTTTTACTCCCAATATAAATACCAATTCAACCCAATTCTTTTTTTCACACTTTCACAACTCAAAATATTAACTACCACACTTCTAATAGCCAAAAATAATGTCTCAAGGCAACAACGACAACTCGTTTCAAAACCTTCTCGGTGGGTGGGGGAACCCATATGCGGGTTCATCGTCAAATCCGAATTGGGATAACCCTACCCAATTCGGTATGTCGAGCGAGGAAGTTTTCCGACAACATCAAGAGTTACGGTATTGGCAAGATAGCCAACAACGAAACTCCCTAAATACCGATTTCCAAAACCTCCAATTCACTCAACAATCACAAAATTCTCAAACGGAAACAAACGAAGTTCCCGAAACACCAACCTCTCCACCAAAGAAATCGAAGGGACGTATTAAACGAAAGGCTAGAGGAAACAAAGAACCAGTTGACGATGATGAAGGACATAAAGAAGGCATACATACACGTTGGCAACCAAGTGAAGAAAAATTACTTGCTACGTGTTGGGTGGCCGCTAGCGAGGATCCGCAACTTGGTCGTTCCCAAACGGGGGAAACATTTTGGAAACGGGTTCAAAGTGAGTTCAATAAAAACAATTTTCAGCAACGCGGTAAAGATATGATACAAGGGAAGTGGCGCACGTTGAACCATGCTTGCTCAAAATTCAACGCGTGTTACAAACGTGCTCAACGTGAGCAAAAAAGTGGAGAAAATGATATGGATATCCTCACACGTGCCAAAGAATATTATCGTGTGGAGAACAATTCCGCCCCGTTTAATAATGAGGCGGCTTGGAATGTTTTTCGTTCTCATAAAAAATGGGACGCGCCGGATCCGATTGATTTAACCGGTGATGTCCCAAGCAACACAAACGAGACGTTGTTTGGAATTGATCCACATCCACGTCCGATCGGAAAAAAGCAAGCTTCAAAGAAACAAAAATCCGAGACAACGACAAGCACCGGGGGCGCGAGTACCGGAGGATTTGTTTCGTCGGCCCAATTCGGGGACGCTTTGCGCGAGGAATATCGGGCTAAACGTGAAGATGCGGCCTTGGCTTACAAAGCAACCGCTGAAAACCAATACTCAGCAATACGGACGAGGGACTTTGAATTTTTGTTGGTCGACACTACCGACAAAGATCCTTACTACGTGACGCTGGTGAACATGGAAAAGGACCGTATCATTGAAAAATATGGGTTGCCAAAATGTACGGAATGAATAAATGTGTTGTGGTGTAATGTTTTTTTTATGTATTTTTATTTCGTAATGCTTTTTATTTTTATTTCGTAATGTATTTTTTTTTATTTCGTATTGTATTTTTAATTTCGTAATATATTGTTTTTTTTCATAATGTAATATATTTTAAGAATTTATGTTATTGTTTTAAAAAAAATAAAGTATTAGTTTTAGTTTAGGGTTGAAATTGAAAATATATGAAAAGTTGAGTTAAAGTGAGTTAAGGCTGAGTTATTGTTGTGGGTTTTTTTTTTTTTTTTTTTTTTTTTTTTTTTTTTTTTTTTTTTTTTTTCTGAGTTAAAGTTAATGTGTTAAAGCTGACGTGGCACTGACGTGACAGTGTGTTAAACTTTAACCTGGGTTATGATTGTAAGTGCTCTAAGTGCAACTAATAATTATGCACGGGTTTTTACATAAACTTTTGTATTACTATGTATTAATATTAATTAATATTTTATAAAGATTTCTTCTAGATGAAATATTTAACTTTGTTTAACTGATGGATGCTAAAGATGATGTTGTTATTTAAATTAACTACTGATATTATGTTGTACATAATATTCGAGTTTAATAGCTCATAATGGCCGTTGAAGAAGTTAAAATATAAATGTTTTTAAAAATGTTTTTCGGATATCCTTATATAAACTTTTAATAGGAATTATATGAGTGGCTGTTATAATTAGTATAATCTCATATATTTATTTTCATATCACAGTAATCCGTGCTTACATTTAATATTTGTATTCCCTTCATAATAATTTAGCCGTATTTAAGTTTCAAACCCATGTACGCATGGGTTAAACTTATAAAAAGACCTTAATAAACGCACATAGTAAAAATAAAATAAAAATATTCGGATATCCTTACTTAAATTTATAAAGGGGAATAACATGAGTTGGTCGTACACGTACATCCTCATGTATTTATTTACATATACAATAACTCGTGCGTTCAATTTGATATTTATAATCTCGTGCATATATATATATATATATATATATATATATATATATATATATATATATATATATATATATTGTTTTTTAACACAACATATATGTTGTATTTTTAAAATATAAAGTATAGGGAATATAAAATCTAAAGTGGTATTTCTATATTTTTAAAGTTATTAAAAAAATGAAAACTTACAAGTTTACACTTAACTCAATATAATTTATTTTAAATTCAACCATTAAAGTTTTATTGATTATCCCTCCTTAAGTTTTTATTTTCATAAAGTTGACAAATATACATTTTTATTTGTCTCCACCAAATTGATCAAGTTTGACATTTTTTTTCCTTTTTTTATTTTCGCATTTCAACTAGTCAATAAAAATGCTCGATTTTTCCACGTGTCAAAATAGAACAACCTAATTGGCTCACATTTTTTCTCGATAAGATTTTTTTGGCAAAATACTTTTAAAATAATGTAATTCTTTTATTATATAAAAGATTTTCGGGCGGCGTTGTGTATTTGTGTTGCACTTTTTAGTCGCATCTACAATCGTGCTAGACGCTTTTATAAAACAAATTGGCACAATCAACATTTTGCAGCTATCGCTAAGTTTGCAAACGTAATCTACTAAAACGAAAAGGTCATTGTGAATTTATTTGATGGTTAATGACACGTTACAATACATAATTTACTTATAAAATGATTTAGTTGTCACCCTCCTGCAAATTATTCAAGCGTATCATAATCCTAATAATTATATTTATAATATCTTGAGATGTTTTGTTTGATTATATTCGAGTTTGATTTGATTTTTGTTTTCGGCTGTTATGTATTAACGGATCATATCATACAATCTCTAATAAAATTGATCGCTTAGGAAAATGATCTTTTATAATTTTTATTTTATACAGAATGACTTTTTACATTACATTACCTTGATACATATTAAAAACCTCAGCGTAACAAATTCATACAACAGGAAAAAAAACCGTGGACGATTCTTGATACAATTTCATTAACCATTAAGCCCTTTTTAACGTAAAGATAAATGGTTGGTCATCAATAGCAAGCCACTTTCTCCCATTTTCCTCAAAAACACCAACATCCCCACATACAACTTTACAACTACTACAAACACTAGGACAAAACACAAATTTGTACCCAATGTCCCCGACCTTCTCGACCCTAAACCAATTACTAACCGTACCCACCCCGGGTCGCCCTACCACACCACCACTCCTAATAAAATACCTGCGTCCCGTAACCATGTCATCAGTACTACCACTACTACCACCACCTCCACCACTACTAACCCTCCATACAGTGGATTGAACACATATTGTTGCAGCATTAAACACGATATTTAGGTCACTTGACAAAGTTATGACATTTTGTTTAGTGTCAAGTGGTAAAAAACGAAGAGACAAGCCTTTTGAGAGTTGGGAGTTTTCTTGGACGACAAAAGGTGGACAAAAACCGTCTCGTGATGCTAGAGATAAACCTCCACCATTATCGTTGGATTGGCTTGGAGCTATGTAGTACTTTGTTCCTGGTTGAACCTCATGACCATCATAGTCAAACACGTTTGTTGTGGTTGTGATGGTAGTTTGTAATGGTTGGGAAGATGCTAAATACAATGAGAGGAATGTGGATAAGAGAGTTGGAATTAGAATATTTAGCTTCATCTTTGTGTAGTGAGTGAAAAATACTAGATTGGTGACACTATATATAGGCATACATGCATGATACATCACATAATTTAAGGTTTATCCAATTGGGCATAATTTGGGTATTAATTATGGGAGATATGTTTATTTATTTATAATTTTATATATCTAACTTTAATCACAGTGTGTAACTTACATATTTTTCACTACTCTATCATGTTATCATGAATATTGTGTGATTCATGTTAGTTAACTCTTTAGAACCGCAACGTATTCATGTGATATAATTTGAAAGCATAAGGGTGCGTATTGTATACCAGAATCGGGATCAGGGAATAGTTTCATGACTTTCACCTATGATAGAGGTGTTTGTTACAAAAATTTTAGTTTGGGGAATGGAATTCGTATCTAAATATTGGCTATACATCAAAGTCACTAAAAAGGTGATCGAGGTTTCATAGTTGATACGTGGGCTACATTTTTTCTCACCTTTTTATATCACAAAAAAGTCCGCCTCTCATTTTTATATGCTCATCCTTGTCATCCTTTATTATATTTTTGGTTTTTATTGTTTTCATATTGGTACCAAAATTTAATGAAAAGGATAAAAGTCATATTGTGTTAAAAAAAAAATAAGATACCACATTCCAAACACTATTTTACAAACCAAACAATAAAACTGAAATGATTCAATTTATTCATTTCCATTGTTATTCCACTTTATTTTGAAACTCATGTCTACTTGATTCATTAGTGCATATCAAATGCCCTGTAAGTACATATCTATGCAATAAATAGAGTGGTTCAAGACTTCAACTATATAGTACAAATACAATAATATATACCGCAAATCACATAAAAACTAAGTCAATTTAAGATTTAGATACTCATTTTTATTTTTATTTTTAATTTAAGGTATCCAAGTTATTTTCATATAAATAAGTTTTTTTTTTTTTTTTTTTACTTTTCAAAAAATGATATCAATCATTTCTTCAGTTGAATTGGTTAATTAATGTGATACAATATATCGTTATAATTGAGCATTTAAAAGTTATTTCGGCTAAAATTATAACTGGTGATCACTTTCCAAAAATATAAATCTTTTTATTGGAAACATAAATTCTTTTATAGTTATGAAGTATAGTTTAAAGTCTTTAATAAGCATTAAACATTTGGATTTGAAGCTTTTGTAAACGATTTTCTAAACTATGGATTATTTATTTATTTATTTTTTTGAAAAGCTGAAATATTATTAAGGGCTCCAAGAAGTAGCCAAAAGATAATTACAGAAGTGAAAGGAGGCCAAAAAGCAATCCAAAAACAAGAACAACAAAACATCCAAGAAACCAAAAACCTAGACGAATCACAAACTAAGGATGCGTTTCTTGTTTTCCTTAGTGAAAGGATTGAACTCACTTACCATTTAATATTATTACTTTTTTAAATGAGGCTCATAAAAATCCTTTATTCAGTTTATATTCACAAAGGATGAAAATTGGCATCCTCCCTAACAAGAGACTAGGACAGACGTGGTGCCCACATAGACTCTTAGCTAAGGAAAAAAAATAAACAACCCATAAACGTCATTAAGCAAGGACCACGGGCTTGAAATCCAGCAGGCCCAATTACATGAAATCGACTTACAACGAGAAGAGAACCATAACTTCGAGAGCCTTTGGATAGACGAGAAGATATCTTCATTAAGCACCGTCGATCGCGAATCCAGAGTCGCGTGGACCACTTTATTTCTCCATTTCCAAACCAACCATAACCCACATTGAAAAACACTATGAAGAATCTTGTTGAGGTTGGGGCTTCCATCCTATTGTGTTCTAGAGTGAAGTGAAAATAGAGAAAAAATAATAAAAGTGAAAATTGTGTTCTTTTAATAATGAAAGTAAAAGTAAGTGGGGTATATAAAAGGAAAGAAATACAGTGAAAATGAAAATGAAAGTTAAATTCTTTACTTCTTTTCACTTTCACTACCTTTTCTCTTTTTTCCTTCACTTGAGAACACAGTAGCCATACTAATATCCTTGATGGAATAGCCTCATTGAATGTTAATTTTAAACTATGAAATGTTATTCTTAAGTTGATGCAAGCTTATCATAATGCACTTCAAATCCAAATGTCAACCTCTACTTCTAATTACAATTCCAATAATTATGTCACCGTATGATATTTGATTTTATCTTTGTAACGTGGCGCCTAGAGTAGGAAATTCACGAGGGAGAATGTAGTAGTTAGCTGTTTAGCAAGTCCGTGTTTGTCTATTGTTTTTACATTCTTGTAATTTTCCCTTTGCTTATTTATTAATTTTTGATATATTTGTTTTTTAATAACATTTCATCTAAATTTGTATATATATATGGATTTATCTGCTTATAATATTTGCTTATGATACATAAGTTTTGTTTTCCGATTATTTCTTACTGAATATAATTTTCTAATGCATTACTGATTACTGTAGTGAAGAAAAGTCTAACTGTGACATTAAAAATTCCCTTTTATTCATAGAAGAAAATATCCTTTTTGTTTGCATATCCCTTTGATGGCACATCTAACATTATTTATACCACAAGAATTCGAGAAATAAATCCCTATCACTGTGTTTGTTTGTCTATGTACATAAAAACTAGTCGACGGCTAACTTTTGTCTAATATTATTTTGAAAAAAAAAAAGTTATGTAATAACTGGAACAGAAAAGAATTTTATCTAAGAACCTCATGCATGATTAACGTGATGATGGTGTAGTCTTCGGCAAACTACCATATAAGTGGCAAAGCAACTCAACATCTTTTCCTACTATTTTTGCCGCTAGGCAAGTGAAATTTGGTTATTTCGCTGGCGTGACCTTGCCAATGGAATAGATGAGAAACAATTTTTGTGTGTGGAATGTGTGTTTTGAGGGTACTTTTAATAAATAACTGTAAATAGTGACGTGAAGCTGATGTAACAAAAGAAAAACCTTACAACATCTAGCATCGTAGGTAAAAAGAATTCAAGCACTTTGTATTGACTCGTCATTATGACTCAGTTGATTGTACTTTATTAAGTTTAAGCTAAAATATGTCGATCTTTCTATAAACTTCCAACATTTAAACGTGCTAATCACTTACTAACACGCTTCCAACTTTTTAAAAGCAAACAGAGCAAGTGGAATGTTAGGAAAGTTTAACCAACTGTTTTCGTCTTATTACTAGTATAATACTTTGAAATTGCTTGTCCACTAAAACAAGGGTATGATTGTCTCTCAAAAGGTTGTCAAAATTCTAAGTATTGCCAAGATTGTATACAAATGATGGAGTTATTGATATTTATAGTTATTAGAATACACTTTGATTGGTTAAGAAAGTTTTGGTAGCTTTAAAATAAAGAATACAAACGTACGTCATACTTGATAATTTGGTATATGTGATGTTTTATATTAAAGTTTATGAGGCTAAGAGTCTATGGAGCGAGGCCTTCCATACAAATCAATTTATTTATGTAATTCAAGTTTAGTCACATCGATTACTAATTTTATTGTATTTCCAGATAGTGTTATAATTAAATCATGCGAGTAGTAACCTCAAATAGAAGATGCTTTGTGTACATTAAGAAAAAAAAGAAGAAGATGCTTTGTGTAGTTTTAAAATAAATCATAAGATGAATTTGCAAAAGATATATTGTATTTTACTTGAGAAGAGTTGGAGAAAAAGCTACGTGTGTGAGGGATTATGCTAAATAATCACAATGATAAACATCAAATGAAAAAGAGAACATGTTTCTTACCTTCATTCGTTACTAAGAGTACTAGGTGCACTAAGCCATAAAAATGTGTTATAGGCATCATCACGTCAACTTTTATCATATAATATTCTTATAACACAAATTTCGAAAAACTACCCTCCCCAACTATATCATATTATAGGAAATTAGGAATCATAATGAAATCTTTGAAGAAAACAACTTTTATATCTATATATATATATATATATATATATATATATATATATATATATATATATATATATATATATATATATAGGATCAAATAATAAAAATAGGAATGATAGAAAGTAATCACAACCACATATTCTAGATGCACCTACAAAAATGGATGCATGTTCTTTCAAATTTTCTTTCTCACATTAAAATGTTTGGCTAGAATTACTCGAGAGTTATCTTGCACTAGTCAACAAGCTCCTTTATCCGACGGAGAAAACCTTACACGTTGCTTACACACTATTTCCGACACTAAGCTAGATGTCGAGTTCTTTCACAAGGGTACAACCACTCCCGATAGTTCTTTTACAAGGGTACAACAATTCCCGATACTCTAAGTATTTTGAGGACTAAAATACTAACCGATCACTACAAATGGATACAATACAATGAAGTATAAACTTTACTAGTTTACACTATGCTATGCTTGACAAGTCTTGCAATGTTGTGTTGAAGCTTGTAAGTTCTTGATCTTCTTGCTACAAAGAAAGACTCACAAATATGAAAGTGTACTGAGTTAGAAATGAAATATATGCAGTATATTATGATAGAGAGTGATAAGAAAAACTCAAGGAGTGGGTTGCTATTTATAGGTCAACATCCAGGCCAACCCACGGATACGGCGAAACCCATCCTTTGGTTCCGTCCGTTGTCCCTGAGGGTTCCGCCAGACAGCCTGACAGAATCATGCATAAGATATTAGAAAATCTAACACAATATTCTCAAGATCTCAAAAAGTCAACTTTGAGATCTTGAGTATGAATCTATACAAAATAAAACATGTTTCTTACACACATGTTTCCTTGAAGGGACATGTGTGATGCAAGAGATGATGTAAGTAACATTATATTTCTAATTTTAGATATTCCTAAAAAAGAAAGTATACTTGTAAAAATAGTTTATGTATAGAATCAAAACATGTTTGTTTGAGATATTTAGCAAGTGAATGTTTTACTAAAAAAGAGTTTGCTTGCTTATATCCTAATATGACATACTATTTAGTAAACTTGCTAAATATACATAGAGACATTTTCAACACATGTACTTAAACTAAAGTATACTTACTTAGAAATTACTTTGTGAAAACATATAAATGTAGTTTGAGTGAAGTTAAGTAAAAGACTTTTAAACTATATTTATAATTTGCCAAAAATAAACTTTACCTTTTGTAGTTAACAAAACTAAGAAAGATCGTAAAATATAAATAAGGTTTTTAGGCGATATTTGTATTAACAATCTCCCCCTTTTTGTTAACGACAAAACATAAATTTTATTTTTACGCAAATGGATAATTATAGATTTTGAGCCTTTTGAAAATTTACATTTCACATGATTATTTCAACTTTTGAGTATGTCATTTTAAATGATGTATGTAAAGTTGATTTGGTAAAATATATCCTATCTCCCCCTTTTTGTCGAAACAAAAAGAAGAGTAGCGAAGCGAAAATGTGTCAAGCCAAATGCTCCCCCTTGGACAATACTCTCCCTAAATGGAGTGCCAAGAGAGGATACATGGATTTTGGTCCTACAAGAAAAGGTTAGTTTGTTGTAGAGATAAGAATGAGAACATAATACCAAGTATAAGAGAATAAGCATTCATCACATGACAACAACTATTTAGTAATAAACAACCAAAAGAGAATGACCAACACAATATATAAGTAGAACCATTAAATTTCAAGTAAAATTTAAACTTTGACTATAAATAGTCAAACCTAAAGACTTGAGAAAAAGTCTACTATTGGAGAAGATAAAAAAACAAACAAACAAGTAAAATGACAACTACATCTATAAATGGAAAGGGTTCTAAGTGAGATTCTACCATTATTTGATCTTAAGAAAGCTCTAGGCTTGAGGTAAGTGAGAGATGGCGTTAAGACGCTCCAAAATATGGTTAAGGATAAACCTCATTTCATCTTGAAGTTGATGTATCAAGATGTTGCATCCCTCACTTAGGGGAGCGGTTCTTTCGCACATGGTGCAATCATGGCGACGAGGTGGTAGTTGTGGAACTTGGGTTGTTGTTGGTGGGTCATTGGTGGTGGTTGAAACATTTGTTGTTGCGGGAGCAAAGGTGGATGGTTGAGAGGTGTGTCGGTTTCCTACAATTAATGAGTACATTGCGGTTTGGAAATCCATGGCTTGGGTGAGATGAGAATCAATCATGTGCTTGAAAGCATAGAGGCTTTCCAAGCGAG
Source organism: Artemisia argyi (assembly GCA_030686995.1). Lineage (NCBI taxonomy): Eukaryota > Viridiplantae > Streptophyta > Magnoliopsida > Asterales > Asteraceae > Artemisia > Artemisia argyi. The sequence continues at coordinate 40,999,483 of CM060683.1, read as the reverse complement.
TGTTGAGTTCTTCATGAGTGTTTGGAGATTTAGTCCACAAAGAAGCTTCAATTTTCTCATAAGTAGGAAATATGGATTCAAACCGGTTGGAAAAGTCATGAGGTGGTTGTTGTTGTTGATCATGATGATGAAAGCTTGGTTCTCCATAAAGAGGACCGTGGATGTCATTGTAAATGGGATGGAACAACAATGGTTGTTGTTGAGCCAAACGCTCTATTAGCGATGGTTGATGAGGTTTTTCATCCAATGGGTTTGTTGGTTGAGACCGAGTTTGTTGTTGAGTTTCCATTTGTTCAAGTATCAAAAAGTGGCAATGGTGGTGGATTTGATGATCTAGGTGGAAGGTTGTCCAAACTTTCCATAAATGGATGTGGTGATGTTGGTGGTGTCTTGAAGAGTTCCATAGATGTCATTTTTGGTGATTGAGGTGATGGAGTTTTTGAAGGTTGACTTGGTGCCGAAGGTGGTGTTGGATCACTTGGAGTTATGGTTGGTGGAGGAGTGGTGATTTTGTTAGCAATGCAAGGGTTTGGAGATGGTGTTGGAGTAGTAAGGTTTAGGAAGTTGTTATCATTGATGGGTGATGAAATATTGATGGATGAATCACTTGATGATGATGATGAGCTAACTTGGATGGTTTTTTTGAAGCAACATGGTTTAACGCTAATTCTAATGGTTCTCCTAATTGGTCTTGATGATTCGGATGAGGTGGTGGATTTTGTCATTGCAAGACTTTGGTAGGATTAGAGGTATGAGATTAAGAGAAGTGAAGGTGATGGTGTGAATTGGATGTGTGCATTGTTGATCAATTTATGGGAGGAGCATGATATGGAAATTGGTGTTTGGATTTGATGTTGATCCATACAATGTTGGAGGTTCCTAATCATATGGAAGAGTTCCAAGAAGTTGTCAAATCATTGGAAGTCAATCCAATGGAGTTGGATGGAGTGAAAGACTAAGTGGGGTAGTAAATGCTATGTGATCATGGTGGATATATGTTGTCAAGTTGTTCCACGGATTTGGAGGAACCAAAGGAATGGTTCCTTCCTTGTATCAGAAAGGTTCCTTGGGTTAGTTTAGGCAAATTTGAAATTTTGGCAGGAATGATGATGCAATTGGTTAATGTGTGATTAGATAGCTCTAGAATTACTGATAAATACTAACTAGCATGTAGGAAGCAAGTTTGGATCCTAAGGATAGCTAGAAAAATTCAGAAAATTCAAAGTTCAAATTTTGCTGAAGTACTGGAGGAACCAATCGACAACAAGGGTGGAACCAAAAATTGGGTTCCGCCGTATCCGTTGGTAGAAAACTTGGAGGAACCAAGTTTTATGACGGACGGAACCAAAACTTGGAGGAACCAAGTTTTATAACGGACGGAACCAAGTTTTATTCAAAACGGTTTTTCCAATAGATAAAACCATTTGGTTCAAATAGTGGTGGTCTTTGCATAGATTGCCCTTCTTTGAAGTTTTCAAAATCCATGGATCGTTTCAAGTTTTAAGATACAATATATTTTAAAATATTGAGTAACGTAGCTCTTGATGCCAATTGTAGAAAACTAGAAGGGGGGTTGAATAGTTTACCGGTTTTAAACTTGATTTTCCTCTAATACTTTTACGTGTAAGTAACAATTTAGACGTATCAAACAATAAATTATATGCAAGAACAAAAGTAAGAAACGATCACACCATAACACGATTGTTTATCGTGGTTCGGCTACAAGGACTCTTTTTCCTTGCCCTACTCCACGCCCCGAGTATCCAACTCGAGAGTTATCTTGCACTAGTCAACAAGCTCCTTTATCCGGCGGAGAAAACCTTACACCTCGCTTACACACTATTTCTGTAACACCCCCATTTTAAAGGTTTGTCGCAGCGGAAAAATTAATTTGGGTGTTACGGTGAGGATCGAAGTTTTAACCACATAAAATGGTTTAAAAGAAACGTTTTGAAAGTTATCTGTCATTTAAATAATAATTTTGATAAAAATGAATCATTTGATTAAAAATCTTATGAAAAGATATAAAGGCTTGTAAAAATGACAAATTTGATTTTTACACCATTTTAATTTATCAGAGTAATAAATGCCCACTCCGTGTCTTGTCCTGCTCCGTTAAATTACCTGAGATACACATGCTTAAAAGTGTCAACACAAAGGTTGGTGAGTTCATAGAGTTTTAGGAAAAACCCTTTATTTTGTTAGATTTCAGGAATATTTGGTATTGATAAGATACAAACAGAAATGAAACAAGTATCGAATATAATCACAAATAAATCATATAAATATTCAATCATTTTCAATAAAGAATCAATAATCTTAACATGAGCTGGAAACTCATGATGCTAAATTAATCAGATAAACAATTCACATATGGGCGAACCTATACAGCTGTATCTAAATATATGTTGAATACATATATATTTTCTTTATAGATATTGCACCAAGCCTCATGACACCAAAGCTTAACCAAAAGAGGGTGTTCTATCAAATCAATGACAGATTTTGCCCTCTATTCGTAGGTGATTTGCCAATTCCTACATGTCTACGAATATAGTGTATCACGACTAATGCGGCTAACCAATTGCAATTGGCATTCCGTCAAGCATTAGTGGGACATGGGGTCAATCCTTAACAGGTTTCGAAGCTGTTCACTATATTCGCGCTCACTGTCGAAAGTGACTAACGGCTCATGATTGAGGGGCTTCATGGCGATAACTAACTTAGGCAATATCAAGGACCTATGGGCTCATTTAGCATATCATCATGAAATCAAGTATCGTATCACAGAGATCAATTTGAAACAGTATCGCTTGAGTATCAGAAATTCAGTTTGAAAATAGTATCGCTTGAGTATCAGAAATTCAGTTTGAAAATATCATCATTTGAGTATCAGAAATTCAGTTTGAAAATAGTATCGCTTGAGTATCGGAAATTCAGTTTGAAAATATCACCATTTGAGTATCAGAAATTCAGTTTGAAAATATCATCATTTGAGTATCAGAAATTCAGTTTGAAAATAGTATCGCTTGAGTATCGGAAATTCAGTTTGAATATTTCGCCAGTAACACATTTATATCACATACCACAATAATCGAATTGAGAACATTTGTATATGAGTATCAATATTTCAATCAAATAATTCATCAATAAATATATATTTCACATACCACAATAATCACATTGGAAACATTGATATATCATAATTCACAAATTATATTATTTTAATATCAATTAGGAAATTGATTTGAATCATGTATTTTATTTTATTTCATATACTTATCAAGTTATCAAAGTATATGTAAGCATGTATCTCCCCCAATGAGTTAAAACAATTATTTGAAATGGGGCTATGACTCACCTGGATTGATTTGGAAATGATGAAAAGTAAGATAGGATGAGATTTATGGGAACGTCTTTGACACAGAACCTGATAAATATATTTATCAGAGAATATAACCAAATACTATTTGGTAACTACGAACGAATAACGAATAAACATTATTCGTTATGACGAATAGATGATGTGAAGTGAAATTATTATTATGTCATGCATGATATGAAAATACTTTATATAAAATATCCATCGTAGTTTTACCTTTTTAATTCATAAGTAAAAATATTAAACTTTTAAGTGTCGTTATATATATAGTTAACGTAAAAGTAAATAATATATATATAAAATGAAACGAAAATGCATATGACGTGAGGGTGGCCGAAAAATAGAAAATAAAATAAGAATGTTAAATAGATTAAATGTAGTCCTTGTCCTTTTTCCAATTTTACAACTTTTATACTAACGACGTTAGCGTCACATCGTTAGTCCTCTTTATATATATTTACAATTTTAGTCCACTACATGCCCAATATTACCATCTAAACTTGTAAAAATATTATATTATCAATTTTTATCCTTTCTTTCCGTTTCTATATTTTTAGTCCTTAGTTTTCACAGTTTTCACATTTAGTCCCTATACGTGTCGTCGCGTTACATTTTTAGTCCTATTTTTGCAAAAGTGATTATAAAAATTTTATAAAAATTTCCGTGGCTCCTTTTATTACTTCTTAGCTTATTTCAACTGCTTATTCCATAAAAAGCTTATTTATTTAGCTTATGGGCCTTGATTCGAACTAAACTAAGGCCCATTTACAAATTTAGAGGCGAGGGCATAGAAATTCTTTTGGGCTTGAACTTGGGCTTTCTTTATGATTTTAAAAATATATTTTATAGGCCCAGTGGGCTGTTAAAACGTAAGGTCTTGTTGGGCCTTGTTTTAGCCCACTCGACAACCATAAAAATTTTATATAAGTTTGGTTTTGAAAAATCTTGTTCATGTCGATTTGCTTTGGCTCGAGTAGGGTGTCAAAACGTGAATATTTTTATAAGTTGTGTATATGAAACTAATAGTTTTCTAGGTGGTCTATTTGATCGAGCAAAAATATTGAATACTTGTTACATGAAATTAGAAGTTATACGTTGCTTTTGTAGAGTGATTGGATCGATTTATTATTTTGAAAGTTATGAAATATTTTCTAAGTGTTTCACTAAATTTTTATACGTGTGACTTGTTTTGAAATAGGTTCGTAGAATGCATGTAACATGAAAGTAAAGGTGAAACAAGTGTGCTACGTGACTCCTAGGCCTACCAAGATAGAGGCTAGTCACGTTTCGTGTTCTAAAGATAAATATATACGTGTATATGTATACTAAAATGAAAGACGATGAAACAATATATATATATAATGCATGACATATATTTAACGTAGGAAATGGATTGAGAAAGGTTGAAAACTACTTACAAACACCTTAGAGGTGATTTAAAAGTCGAGAGTGATAGGATTGAGCACAAGAATATCACGTTTCCAATATATAACCCAAACGTTATATATATATTACAACCCGATTTCTTTTCTTGAGTCCAAGCTTATATACAATCGACTTATGATTTTGTAGGAGTAGTTTTTAGAGCTGATGGGAGTATAAGAAAGAGTATGGAAATGATAGGAAGTTTAGTGCATGCATGTCGTATATATGTATTATCTTGAAACGAATCGTGTGGTTTGTAAATTCACTCAAGAAACACAAGGACGATTGCATGTCAATGAACTAGCTTCCTACATGAGTTTTATAATGATTTCAAGAGAGTTGTGAGAGCACATTTCATGGGAAATGTTTGTGGTGAGTCATGTATGCATGTCGACATAACCATATATACATAACGATTTACAAAATTGTTCATCACTCATATATACTTGATCATATTGAACATTTGAGCATAAATTCATCTTAGAAACTTTATTAGGATCATTTAGAATCAAACGGGGATTAAAACGGATAAGAAATGAATTAATCACAAATCGTTTGGGTCGATTTATGACTAAACGAAATGCCTCTTAAAAACGTATCAAAACTCGACGTGTGAAATTGAGATTCGACAAACTAATAGTTGGCTAGGAGCTTAACGAGATTGTGCAAAAAGATACAAGGTTCGTGTGTAAAAATTAGGAACGAACGAGACGATTTGGAGTAGCCTTAATCGATCTAATACTAATTTTTAAAAATAAAATGGGTTTAGGAATGGGCCGGTTGGGCTTAGGGGATTTAGGGCCCGATTTGGTTTTTAATTAATTTTTAGTAATTAGGTTTTTATTAATTAGGTTTAGTGTAATTAATGTTTTGTTAATTTTGTCGATAACTTGTTTTGTCGTTTGACGAATTTGACAATATCGTAATCGTGACCACTTTAATATACAAAGAAAATTTTAAATTTCCCCGTAAAAATGGTAATTACAATAATGACAAAGATTATTTATTAAATTAACCGATTTTCGCGAGGTTTTACAGTACCCACATGTCACTCTGAATTTCGTCCCGAAATTCAAATTTAATGTGATTACTTGAGTAAAGAATTTTTGAACAGAGGTTGTCGGGAGATTTCTATTCCTAAAACTACGGAAACGGGATTCAGTTAGATTTACTTGTACCCAACAAGATAAGGTAACTGAAGTATTTAAGGGTTGTGAATATTTGAAATTAGTGGTCATGAATAGTAAAATAACGGCTAGTAATAGTGACCCAACGGTCGGGAATAGTGCCCAACGGTCACAATTCTAGCCTATATATACCACTTCAATTTTTCCACTCCTTCCATCAACCATTTTCCTCTCATTTTCCATCAAAATGCCGCATATCATAACCATCTTAGCGATTGTGTACGTCATCCTTGCTGCTATCTACTTGGCGTACGTTCCGGATGAAGACTTCGGATTCGAGTTCTTTTACACGGGTACAACCACTCCCATCGTTGCTTACACTTTTACCGACACTAAGCTAGATGTCGAGTTCTTTACCAAGGGTACAACCACTCCCGTTAGTTCTTTTACAAGGGTACAACAACTCCCGACACACTACGTATTTTGAGGCCTAAAATACTAACCAATCACTTCTACATACATGACACAAACAAAGCATAAACTACCAAAGCTTATGCATGACCAAGCTACCAAGACTTGCAACTTTAGAGTTGAAGCTTGTAACTTCTTGAATGATCTTGTGAAGACCCTTGCTACATAAGAGAATCACACAAATCAAAATGTTACTGAGTTAGTTGAGAGAGTATGTGAAAATATGTCATAAAGGGGTGACTCAAAACTAACAAATGGTTTGGTATTTATAGCAAACCATTCTGCAGGTCCGGCGGATACGGCGGACCCCTCAGGAGGGTTCCGCCCGTGTATCCCCAGGGTACCGCCAGGGCTGCAGTTGGTTTTGCAATAAATCTTGCAAACCAAACAAAGTCACATCTCATTACTCTTGCAAACCAAACAATGTCACATCACATAATATCAAGTCAAACACTAAACTTGCAAGCAACATCTAAGTAAGTCAAACACATTTCTTACCATAAATGTATATTGACAAAGCTTGCCCTAAATGTGATGTGACCTTACTATATTAAGAAATAAATGTGATGTGACTAGACACTTGCTAGTTTAAGAAATAAAAATAATGTTTTGTTTAAAAGGAAATTCAAACCTTGGTTAAACAAGACTTAAATATTTAAAGTGATGATTTACTTATAGCTAACCTTCATACTTTGTCATTAACAAAACTTAGCAAAGATCGTAAAATATAAATAACGTTTTTAGGCGATATTTGTATTAACAATCTCCCCCTTTTTGTTGATGACAAAACATAAACTTTATTTATAAGTAAGTCACTAGTTTTAGTGTTAAGTCTTTTAAAGTTAGGTATAAAAACTTGTTTTTGCTAAGATGATGTGATATACAAAAAGAATTTTTTGAAACAAGTTTATATCTAAAATTCTCCCCCTTTTTGTCGAAACAAAAAGAAGAGTAGCGAAGCGGAAGTAAGCACTTGCTCCCCCTTGGACGATACTCCCCCTAAATGGAGTGCCAAGAGAGGAGACATGGATTTTGAACCTACAAGAAAAAGGTTAGTTGTTGCACAAGATAAGTCATGAAAGTATTTCATGTTTAAACACAACTAAGATTTGTGAAGTGAAATAGTACAACACTCATGCTCCCCCTTGAATATTACTCCCCTAAATGGAGTATCAAGGAAGGAAAACATGGAAAATGGTCCTACAAAAAGAAAGGTTAGTTTAAACAACACAAGATATATGTATGGTACCATAGCAAGGTATATTTCACTTATTATACCTAAATGGTCAACAAACAATGAAAACCTTGTAGTGTAATGAAATTCATTTCATGTAAAATTTCAACTCTTAAAAAGTCAAAGACAAGAAATTTGGATTACACCATCCTACTTCTAAAAATAGAGAAAAACTACAAATAAGCTAAGACCATAAAAAGCTACAAGGAAATCATCATTTTCCTTTGTGAGAAACATTTTCCAAAAACAAGGCTAAGGTTGTTTAAAGATGAAAATGTGGGTTGTGGTTGTAGCGGGCTTTATTTTGAAGGTTGAAAGGATGACACGGTTTTGTTTGTTGGTTTAAATGGGAAACATTTTCCAAAAGAAACGGTTTTGTTTCATTTTGGAGACTCTAGGGTTGAGGTGTGTGAGACGAGGATTGTAGAAGATCCAAAATGTGGTTTAGTATAAACCTCATTTCTTCGGATAGCTCACGAATTTCCCTTCGACACCCTTCACTAATGTGAGCGGTTCTTTTGCAATGATTGCAATCATGGCGGGGAAAGTTTGGTGGAAGAGTGGTTTGATATGTTGGTGGTGGATGGTTTGAACTTGAAGGAGCAAAGGTGGAAGGTTGTGTAGTGTTTTTGCTTCCTTTATTTGTTGATTGAAGTGTTGTTTGTAAAACCATGATATGGTTGATTTGAGAGTCAACCATACGTTTGAAGGCATGAAGGTGGTTTAAATGAGTGTCAATCTCATTATGAAGGTTTGGAGATTTTTCCCATATGGATGCTTCTATTTTCTTATAAGAAGAAAGTAGAGATTCAAAATGTTGGGAAGGTTCTTGTGGTGATGGTTGTTGTTGTGGTGGTGGTTGTTGGTTTTGAACAAAATGGCGGAAGCTTGGTTCGCCGGAAGGATTGCCATGAAGGTCTTTGTAAATTGGGTGAAACACACATGATTGTGAGTGGGTATGACCTTGATCATTTGGAAAAATGGATGGTCTAGCATAACGGTAAGCCAACCGTTCTACTAATGATGGTTGATGGGGTTCATCATCTAGTTGCTCACTAGGTTGTTGTTGGGTTTCCATTTGAGCAATGGTGTCAAAGAGTGACAAGGATGGTTGACTTGATGATTTGGGTGATAGGTCTTCTAATGTTTTCAAATAGGGTAGTGGTGATGTTGGAGGTGTATGGAAAAGTTCCATTGGTGTAGGTGTTGGTGATTGAGGTGATGGAGTTTTTGATGGTTGAGCTTGTTGAGAAGGTGATGATGAATCACTTGAAGGTCTAGTTGTTGGAGGAATGGTGGCCATGTTTGTGTAGCAATGTGTTGGAGAGGGTGTTGGAGTATCAAGATTAAGCAATTCTTGAAAGGTAATTACATTGGTATTACAATGTGTTGGGGATTGTGTTGAGGTAGTGAGATTAAGGAAATTTTGGATAGGTGAAGAAATGTTAAGCGAAGCATCACTTGAAGAAGATGAGCTTGACTTGCCGGTTTTGTTAAAGCAACAAGGTTTAACACTAATCCTAGTGATTTTTGAAAGGGATTTTGATGACTCGGATGATGTGTTGGATTTGTTTATTTTCAAAGGTGTGGTTTTGATGTTTTGAGAGAAGAAGTTTTAATGGTGATGGTGTGATTTGAATTGTTGCAAAACTTTCAAATTTATAGGATGAAGAAGATGTTGAATAGGGTGTTTGGATTTAATGTTCTACCATTCAAAGATTGAGGTTTCAAATGATTAACAAAATTTTCATGAATATGTCAAATCAATGCATGTCATTCCAATAGAATAAGGTGGAGTGAAAGACCAACAAATGCACTCAATGCTTTGTGATCATGGGATGTGATTTGGTTGAAGATGTTTCAATGGTTTTGAAGGATCCTTTAAAGGGTTCCTTGGGTTGGTTATGTTTGAATTTGAATTTTTGGAGGGAAGTGGCTTCCTAATTGTTTTAGTGAGTGAAAGTTGTTCTAATATGGTTATTGGAGTTAATGGAAGATGTTTCTCACTTAGGATAATGGTTTGACACTTTACAAGTATTGGACTTAAACAAAATGAAAAAAAAAAATTCTGCAGGCTGTTGGCGGCACCTTCAGAATACACAGGCGGAACCCATATGAGGGTACCGCCTGGTCCGTTGGGCCATTTCTGGAGTTCCCAGAAATTGCACTGGCGGAACCCAATTTTGGGTACCGCCAGATCCGCCAGTGCTTCAGAAAGTGGCAGTCCGCGTTTTTGACCCGCGAGACGATTTTCAAAATTTTTGAAAACTCTTAAAATCAAAAATATAATGCATATCTGGTTAGGAAAAGTAAAAATTGAGCATGTAAACACTCAAATCATATGACTTTGACCGGGGGCTAGCGATTTTCACTAAACTTAGTGAAATTAACCATAAGCATAAAAATTGACAAACATCTCAAATATTGTCATTGTGCATAATAGTTCATACAAACGTAATCCAACAAACGTAATAAACCATGAAAGTGAAAAACAAATAGTTCACGTAGTTTTAACACAAAGACGATTCTAAAGTATTCATAAGCCAAACACTCCTTAATCTTCTCACAACTGGTCTATCTTCTTGTTGAGCTTGTTTAAGTACCTTCCAAAGCACTTGAACATTCCTTTGGTTTGCTTGAACTCTTCGGAAGCATTGTCAATGATGGGGAGAGATTGAAGGTATTTTAAAGGGGGTAACTTAGAGTTGGGAAGTTTATCATCCTCGCTCATGCCGGATGATGATGATGATGGTATAAGTGATCGAGTACGTTTGCCCTTATTTTTGAAAACTCGTTTATCACTTAAAGGAACGAAGATGTGAGGAACGAGAGAGTAGTCAAGGCGTATTCCATTTTCGTTAGGAGAAATGGGTGAGATTGCTCTAAAGAGGCGGGTAAGAAGCATTCCATAGGGAAGAGCAGTTGTTCCAACTAAGGGTATGTCGGCCATTCTTTTGGCTAGGTAGTAGGCTAAGTTGAAGGGTTGACCGGTGGAAATGCTATATAGCATGTAGCATAGGCATGTGTTGATGTGATCTCTATTTCCTATGGTACTTATGACGTTAGCCCTAAGAATTTCTTCCCACTTCTTAAATTGTGGTTTAAGCTCATTGAGCTCCATACCAAAAGGATCCTTATCTACAATATTCCCCGAACGATTCACCCTAGTGGTAGAGGTTCTAACAAAGAGGTGTTCCTTAATAGTTTCCTTACTAGCAAGAGGTGTATCGTATGGATAAAAACGATCAATAGAATCAAGACTTGAAATGGGCCACTTATCCGTGTAGAGGCAAGTTCCCTCATTTGGTACACCAAGAATGATAGCTAAGTCTTTTAAATCTATGTCATGTGGTATTTGATTGGTTGTGAAGTTTAATTGTTAGGTCACCATTTTGTAAACACAAGTATGATTTAGAAAGAAATAAGATGAGAAATGAGATTGGTTGATTATAAGACAATATGAAAGGTGAGAGTGCAAGAGTTTCCTTAAGATAATCAAATAACCAACAAGTTAAATGTTTACATAAGCTTACTATTTATAAGGGAGGAGTTAGGGCAACACTCCCTTCCTCCCTTATCTTCAAATTCGTGGGCTTCAAGCCCATAGGGCTTTTACACATAAGCCTTGTAACATAAAACTTAATGAAATAAATACTAAAGCAACCTATTACAAGATGTAATGACCGAGACTTGACTAAATACAAAAGTATGGTTCCAACAATCTCCCCCTAAGGGTCGGTCATCACGGTTGCTTGACGTCTTCATCTTTGTCGTTGACTTGTGACAAGTAAAACTCTAGACGTCTTCAAAAATGTTAGAATGATAATGAATATACTTTTCTCTTTGTCTTTGTTCTTTGGTGATGATGTAGTGATGGTGTTATGAAGTAATCTGCCGTTCGTCACTCCTGCGTCTGTGGTGGTTGTCCGCCATTCCAACATACTCATACATCTTTGGACTTAGACTTTTCACGTGCAAGAAGTTCCTTTTGATACATTGAGATCTTTGTCTTTATACTTTGTAGATTCTTCTTATAGTCGTAGAATCTTTCTTGGAACTTTGTGTTGTTAAGATCTTTGGGGGAGCTATCTTTTGCTTCAAGATGTATGTATGAGCATGTTGGAATCTACCATCATGGAAGTGAGGTACCTGCGAGTAAACAGTTAGCAATAAAACAACCAGTACTTACGGATAAGGAATTAGAGCTCATCAACAGCATATTGTGAAGACTCCTTCTAATCCTTATCCAGGCCGTTCCCATATCAGATACTCCCGAAGGAGCTTACGAGACCTACTGAGTAGCTCAATGACTGGGTGAGTCGCTGGGGATCACTCCACGACTGTAGACCGTAATGAAACCACCGCAAACACTAAGCGTAACCCTTGTGAGGTTACCGAAGTGACCTGCTGTCAGGGCTATTTGATGTTGTCCCTGGCAGGATTTCCATTCAATCATTGAGAAGTACATAAGTAATCCTCTCATAAACGTTCTCGGCAGATTGCTAAGATCTGCGAAGGACTCGATAATTTACAGCTGGTGTCCATTGATGTAGAACACCAGTTGTAGAAATACTAAGTGTTCCTAAGAGATCTTTGATGTATCTCGAGGCTCTAGACTCTATAAGTGCACACTTAGGTTTCCTATGCAGAGACTAGGGAGGGGTCTCCTTCTTCAATATCAACCGTCTCTAAGAGATAGGTCGATAGATTACATAGGTTCCCCGTGAGAATGAAACAAGCTCTTTTAAGAGAACTTGAGTGGTTAAGAAGGTTTAGTGCATTGCGTCACTGGGTCCATGACGGCTTAATCTTCAATACCGGTGTTGTCTTTTGCAACAGCCAGTAGCATACGTATTGAACCCGGTGTCTGACCTAAGGTTGAATCATAAGGAGGGCTATTTCTTTTCACCATTTTCTTTACTTTTCTTTTTAATTCTTCAACTCCTTCTTTCCCTTTCATTCTTTTCTCCTTTTTTTTTTCGTATCATACCTAAGGACTTCTAATTCTAACTATGGGAGATGTCCTTGGGTAGATCCCTCCGGCTCTGGCGGATCATAGGACGGATATTCCTATCTTAATCACCTTATAACTCCGACAGTAGCCAAAAAACCTTTGATTGAAAATCTCTCAAAGTGTTTGTGATAGTCAAATATTTTGGTTAACACTTTGAGAGTTTTGTGTACACTTTTGAAGGGCTCCCCCTGCACATGTGCTCATAAGTGTTTAATAAATTTGCACATGCGGGAGGAGCAAGTACTTTTGAATTGATCCACTTTCAGTGAACAAGACCGATTCGAGACACGCTTACATCACTAGTTGAACTAGCTTGAAGTTATTACCCGGCCTGGTCAAGTCCACAGAAAGTTTCTCGAGATGGTACATTTCTACTAAGACTAATCCTTTTCGAGACACGCTTACGTGGTTAGTTAAAGAGGTACATTGTCAGCTTTTAGGTGACAACTAGCTCTAGTAACTAACTTGATGTTATTACCCGTCGAGGATAAGTCTTTTCGATTTAACTAACTTTAATTGTCTCATCAATTCCAGGGTGAATCTGAGTCTAGCTCGCACAAGATACAACTTTTCAGCTTTAACTTCATATATTTTAATCACTTTTTCATTTTCTCCCCCTCAAAAATAGCATATGAGATGTTGTTTTTGTTAAACTTTTGATTAAAATATGCTTTTTGAGTCTTATGGGGAGATTCACCAAGAACTTTTGATTTTGAACAAAGTATTTTGTTTTGACAAGTGCTCCCCCTCAACAAGTGATTAGGTCTTATTGAGGTGAAATACTTGTCCTTTTGAGCAGAATTGTGAAAAAATCATAAAAGTTTGATTAATTCTACTCAAAAGTAAGAAGCCTTCGCTCCTTATATTTAGGATTGAGGCACTGATGCGTACCTCAGGGTCCTTTCTTTACAAGTTCGGGTTGTGCACTGTAATGCGTACACAAACCATTATGAAGTAAATTATTGACAAATCAAATCAAATTCTTACAATGATCTACCAATCAGGTCTCTGAAATGTCAACCCCGGAAACTTCTGTCTGCCTCCAACATAACTTTCCAACCTTCGAAACTGATCCCTATGCTTCAATCTGTTCTCAATCCTTAAGATGAATCTGCGAGCATCTCTGGCTTCATTGGTGTTCCACCTTTTGGATTTCCCCAGTTCTATGTCATTGATTCTGCCTTTGATCCCATCTCTGACGAACTTCAGGGTTTCATCACAGAACTTATGAATTTCTTCATAACCCATAAAGCAGTTGCGACCATTAATACTGCGGTAGGTGAACCCAAATGGACGTCTGATCAGGGAGTATTGGGGTAGATGTTGAAGGTCGGGGATGTCAAACAGGTTTGGTTTGGTGAGATTGAGCTTCTTCTGATAACTTTCTACTCCCAACTGAAGATCTTCAACTCTTTCTCTTATGACAATCTGCCTGATGAAGATTAGAAGAGCTTGGATAAAGGCAAGCTGCATCTCTTTAGGCAAGCCACAAAGTTTTCCTTGAACTTTGAGTAGGTACATGTCTTCGATGTCGTTGAGACGTAGTCGTGGAAAGTCATACTCGGAAATATCGTACTCCTTTTCATCAAGTCTTTTCAGTGTGATTTTGCTGAGGAAGGGGTACCCAAAGAAAGTGACAGTCGAGATGAATTGAATGGAGACTATCTTCAGATCACTTTCTACATCACCCATCGTCTGATTAAGTCTGCTGCTTCGATAGTACTGTGCCCGGTTGGTTGGCCAATGATGTATGCCGTAAAGAGCATTCCGGTCATATTCAACAATTTTGTCAACGAATAATGCTGAAGCTTCTTCTTCGATGGCATTGTTGAGATATCGAGCTGCAGGGAGAAAGGCGAGTGAGGTAACGTACTTCTTCTTAATCTTGCTGCCAAGTTTCAGAAATTCCAAGTCTGTGTTGTAGAAGAACTTGTATGGGATCTTTGGTTCCTTAGGCTTCCCAATCATCGGTAGTGGTTTGGACCAGTCAGTAATGTAAGGTGCGGTTTTCTTTGTGATCGGATCGACATATGATTCAGGGTTGATCCAGTCAATATTGCTTGACATAGCTCGAGCAATATTTTCCAGATGGTATTCAAGCTCGATTGAGTTGGCAGACCTATCTTTCAAAAGATTGAAAGCATCATTCTTGATTCTTCGCAGCTCTTTCTTATTCATCTTTTTCATCTTAAACCTTTGCTGAATCATTTGAGCATATTCCACCGTTCGACCATCTTGAGGTTCATGATTGTCTTCCAGTGGTGGTTGTGAATTGATCATCTTCTCAAACCAGGAGTATTCAGCACTATTGTCTTGATCTAGCCAGCTAAGGACTGTTTTAGGTTTCTTTGGTTCGGTGCCTTTAGATGAGGTGTCCGGTTTGGGTTGATGATGCTTTCCTTTCTTATCTTTCTTCTTCTTCTTAGGAGACGGTTCTGGAACTTCATCGGGTTGAGGTATGTCATCACCACCAGTGTATTCGAAGTGGTCGTGTGCCTTGGGAGCAGAACCTGATGCCTTCGGTTGTTGTGAGGAAGTTGTTGTGGTTGGGGGGATGACCGGTGTATGAGATAAGGGTCCTTCGGCTTGTTTTTGTTTCTTTGCCTGAGAATTCGGATCCTTATCTTCATCATCTCTTTGACGTTTCAGCTTATCGGCCTCTGTGCTGCAAGTTTCTTTGTTCATTTTGTCTTTTAATGCTTCCAGGACTTTGGCTTCTTCATGAGTCAAGGTGAACTTGTTTGCCAGCTTTTCTAAGAGTTGAGCTTCCAATTCATCCAGAGATAGCCCTGGTAGTGGAACAGTAGACTTGTCGGCTCGAAGAGTGAATGTGGTTGATCGGATCACTTTCTTGACTGCTTGCTTTGCGAACTTGGTGAGTTCGTCTCTCATGGGTGCCAGCAGATCTTTCAACTCAGCAACCAGGTGTTGTGCCATGTATTCTTGTGCTTGAGCTGCTAGTGCGGCTTCCAAGTTCTCCTGTACGTCTTTAGCTAAGAAAGTATCAACTTTGTCTTGCAGCTCTTGGACGTTCGAGTTCAGCTTAGTCAATTCAGCAACTTGGGTTACAAGTGTTGCAACCTGTTCTTCCAATCTGCTTCTCTTCTTTTCATGTACTCTTTTGAAAGCTGACTTGAGTAACTTTGATGCAGCAGAGGCTTTGGTGCTCGGTTTCTTGATTGATTTGTCATGTGTTGATTAAGATGCAGGAGGAGATGACTGTGATGATTCAATGATGGTGGTAGAGTCTTTGTCATCTCCTTTCCTAGGTTCGGGTTGTTCAACTTTCTTATCTTTGGCTGCTGCTTCTTCTATTACCCTTTGTTCTTCAGCTCGTTTCTCAGCTTCGGCCTTAAGCCTTAGTTCTTCTGCAAGCCTGGCTTCTTCTTCCTTCTTTAACTTTTCTTCAGCCAGCTTGGCTGCCTCTTCTGCTTTCCTGCTTTCTTCCTTTCTGATTGTTTCTTTCAGTTTAGCTTGAGCAATCTCTTCAAGCCTGGCCTCTTCAGCTTCTTGTTTTCTTTTCAGTTCCTCTTCCTGAGCCCTTTCTCTGAGCTCCATTTCTTCCATAGACATAAGCCTTGGAGCATCAGTATCCATGGGATCTCCCTCTTCTTCCTCTCCCATAGTCATTTCAATGTCGGTGGGAGACACTGAGGGATTGTCATAAACAACTAAGTCTGTGGCGATCCTTGTGGTAGGCTCAGGAATGCTGCTAGATCCGCCAGCTTCGGTGGTCTGAGAGAACACTGGAGGTGGAGGTAGATCAGCATTGAATGTATCAATTCGGCTGTGGAGGAGACCTAGGTTGAGAGCCCTTTCATTTTCTTCTTCGACTAAAAGGCCTTCAGTCTCATGTTCAGCAGATACTGGTTGTTTCATCTTTTCTCTTCTAATCCTTTCTTCTTCCAAAATCGTCTGAGCTTTGGTGAGTGGTCGTTGATAGAGATGTGCGGGGGATTCAGCATGATCAGCAGATTCGTCAATAATCTTATCCCAATCTTCGAACGTCAAATCCTTATCGTCAATTTCATCAAGATTGACTTTCTTGGTGATATTGGCATAGGCTTCACTGTAAATAGGACCTTCGTCGGATTCGGTTTGTTCAGAGTCAGCAGGTTTTGGAGAAGGTTGTGGTGAGGGAAACCACCCAGGTTCAGCAGTTGGTTTCTTTGCAGGAATTCTGATCTTAAGTGATCCCTTTTTCTTAGGTTTGGTCTTGGTAGAACTTTCTGAGCTGCCAGATTTGCTACCTTTCTTTTGTTTCTTCTGCATGTATGACGGTAGAACAACTTCGTCCAAGAACCCAACTTTATCTGCTTCAAAAGCTTGAAGGTAGTACTTGTAGTTATTGCATTCTTGAACCTTCTTAGTCAGGAGGCAATCAGGAAGTTTCTTTCCTTGTTTCCTTGTACTAGTATCCATTCTCTTGATAACCTTAAGTGTGTCCTCATTCTTGTATGTGTGCTGAAACTCATCATTCAGTCTTTGAGGTATGTCATCATATTCATGGATGAAGCTTGCAATGAGAAGCTTGGTGAAACGGACGAATGGAATATTGGTCGTCTTGTGTTGTATGTGCCACACAATGTCTTCCCAGATAATGCTGGCATAATCAACATTCTTGACATTAGCAATAGCCCAAAACAGCTTGAGATGTTGGAGCTTAGGGTGTTCATGGCCTGTGTCTCTGCCAGATAGTGACTTGGCAATGATGATGTAGAGAGTTCTCCAAGGCTGTGGAAGAAATCTGATATTGACCTTAGAGTGCCTAGTCATTACCTCTTCAGACTCATCATACCCAATATCTCTCAGCCATTCTATCAATTCTTCTTCACTGGGAACTTGGTCATATTCTTTATTAGGTTCAAGTTCGGGAAGTCCAAGAACACTACGGAGAAGATCCTTGTCGACCGTGACTTGTCTCATGTGAAGCATACAAGTAAAGGATTCTTCAAGGAGGTCCAAGTGGAGTGTGTGCCAAAACTGGTGTATGTAGAAGCATGCCACTGCAGCAGATTTGGTGAGTAGAACTTTGCACGGGTGATAGATAAGAGCATCTACCGCAACAAGGCAAGAAGACTCATTGCATGTAAGGTTGTTGAAGTTGACTCTCAGATTGTTCTTTCCTATCTTTCTGGAGTAGTTCTCAGGAAAGGTGTCTTCCCATGCACGTATGGGTTCAGGTTCAGGTCCATAAGGAATGTCATTGTGTTCTGCCATCTGGTTTGATCATAAACAATCACAAACATAGCAATGATATACTTTGTTAGCACAGACATTCAATTACTAGATTATGAACACATTATTGATTGATCAGTGGGTGTTTGTGTGTGAAAAACTTTTGTTATATGACAAACTTATGTTTTAATCACATGATAGAAACTTATAACACTTAAGTTACAACAAGAGTTCATCACTACAAGAGGTTACACATTGGAAATATTTCAACACTTAGAAAATTTCATGAATTTGACAAGTTTACGCGTAAGTAGAAAAATCTACGCATAACTTATATTACGCGTAGGAAATGAAATTATGTGTAGGTTTAATTTCTACGCATAACTTTATATGTTACGCGTAAGTTCAACTTCTGCGTAGGCTTAATTTTACGCGTAGGATTAATTCTTAGGCGTAAGATTAGAACTTAGGCAAAGAATTGAACTTTTGAGCGTAAGATATAACTTGTGCGTAGGTTTAAACTTATGCGTAAGATCATGACTTACGCGTAAGAAACAACTTAAGCGTAAGTTATTCTTTTATGCGTAAACAATGTCTTATCCAAGACATTGTTTGTCTACGTGTCGAATCTTACGCGTAAGATTCAATCTTACGCGTAGGATGAATATTTTGTGCGTAGAAATGCCTTTTTCCAGAAAAATCACCTTTGAAATTCGAGTTGTATGTTTCCTGAAAGTGTACAAACATTACCACTGATCAATAATTAACCCAACACACTTAATTCACATATTTAAAGCGTAAAGATGCCAAAATCCAACTTAACGCGTAAACACGCATGAACAACTATTCACAAGCTTAATCAAACATGTTTCTGGGTATGATTTGGACATGGGCGAGTGTAATATATATCCTAAGGATCCCAAATTATAACAACAACTGACCATGAAATCTTAATAGCAAAACTGCTAGTGTCGAAGAACCCTAGATCAAAGATTAATGATTCTAACACGTTTATGATGCAATTAAACTATTGGGATATGATCCTTAACACTAATACACGCTATCCCTATCATCAATCATAATCAAAACATCCACAATCAAGAACCCCTAATCTATACGTATGAACCCTAATATCCAAATCACTCAATTGATGATTCTGGGTGAGATTGGAGTTCACAAACATGTTTAGTAGCATCATATGAGCAAATCCCACTAGCTAAAATTCATCCTAACACACTTAAAATCAAACCCAGATTCTACGCATAACTCTATAATGAAATTAAGAGATCTAGGAAGATTTAGCCATAGGATTGTTATGAAATTAAAAACCCATGTTTAGAATTATGATCAAAACATGTTACCACTTACAGATTAGATGTAAAGTTCTTGGATTAGCACGATGATTTGTGGCCGTTTGATCAAGTAGTTGTGTATTAAATGTGTTTGGTGAAAAGTGCAATTACTGTTGGTCAAACTGGTTAAGTCTAGGGTAAAATAACTTTCGCATGTTTGCAATATTAGTCCCTTAACCTAAGTTACATGAGAAGACACGGTACCCTTCTAACTTTTACTTAAACATAACTCCATAAAGCATTTACAAAGAACAATCTTTGGATGAATATACTCCCCCTTGACCTTAGACCGAAGTCTTTTGATTTATGAATGATTTGAAACCTTGGTCAAGGAGAGTAACCTGAAACACTTATTGAATCAACACATATGATAAAAACGTATTTATTTTTGGTAAAATGCAAGTATAAAGGACAAAATATCTTAGAGAAATTTGAAAAACATGACTTTTCCTCCCCCTCAACACTTGTTTTAAATAATTGAAGACATTTTTATAAAATAGTGTTGAAAGAGGTGGTTTATACATGCATTTTTTTTTAAGTGCAAAAATCTTTTTGAGTTTTTGATTGGTTTTATATTTTTGTATTTTGTTTTTGAAAAAATATTTACAAAGATAGTTGTGATGTTTGACGATCAATTGTATTTTAAAAACTTTTCCAGATCCTCTGGAGTCAAACATCGCATACCAATTTGGTGAACTAGACTAGCAAACCTTGATGGTGCTAAAGATTTGGTAAGTAAGTCCGCCAGTTGGTACTCAGTCCCAACAAAATAAAGTTCAACGGTACCCTTTTCCACATGCTCTTTGATGAAGTGATATCGGAGATCGATGTGTTTGGATTTGCAATGATGTACGGTGTTGCAGGAGATAGCAATTGCACTTTTGGAATCACAGTAGATGGGAATCTTGTTGAATAGGTAGCCATAATCCTTAAGTTGTGATCTCATCCAAATGACTTGAGCACAACAGGCGGACATGGCTACATATTCAGATTCTGTAGACGACAGTGATGTGCAGTCCTGCTTCTTTGATTGCCATGACACAAGTTTGTCTCCGAGAAATTGTAATCCACCAGATGTACTTTTGCGTGTGTCTAAACATCCTGCATGGTCAGCATCTGAAAAAGCAATTAGTTCAAAACCAGAATCCTTCGGATACCAGATTCCCAAATTAATGGTTCCCTTTATGTATCGAAGGATTCGCTTGACCTCACTGAGGTGTTTTTCAGTTGGTTTGGACTGATAACGAGAGCACATGTAGACAACAAATACTATATCAGGTCTACTAGCTGTGAGATACATGAGGGACCCAATCATACTTCGGTATTTGGTAGGGTCAACGGGAGTCCCATGTAAGTCAGCATCTAGTTTTGTGGTATAGCCCATCGGTGTATTATAAGTATCACAAGACATCATTCCATGTTTCTTTAAAATTTCAAGAGCATATTTGGACTGATTTATAAAAATTCCACGGGGTGATTGATGAACTTGTAGTCCTAGAAAGAACGAAAGTTCACCCATCATGGACATTTCAAAATTATCTTTCATTAATTTTGCAAAATCATTAGAGTAACTTCTTTTTGTTGAGGCAAAAATGATGTCATCGACATATATTTGAACAACAAGTAAGTCCTCCCCGTAGGTTTTTGTAAATAGTGTTGGATCCACTGATCCTTTTGAAAATTTATTGACCAGCAAGAAAGTGGACAGTTTGTCATACCACGCCCGTGGGGCTTGCTTGAGTCCATAGAGTGCCTTTTTGAGTCGGTAAACGTGGTTAGGACGCTCAGGATCAACGAAGCCTTCAGGTTGACTAACATAAACTTCTTCACGGAGTGCTCCATTAAGAAATGCGGTTTTCACATCCATTTGGTAAACAACCATGTTCCTGTGTGTAGCATAGGCCAAAAAGATCCGAACCGCTTCATGTCTAGCCACTGGAGCAAAGGATTCAGCAAAATCAAGTCCTTCCAGTTGAGAGTATCCTTTCGCTACCAGGCGTGATTTGTTACGTATGACAGTTCCTTCAGCATCAAGCTTATTCTTCCAAATCCATTTTAACCCGATGACAAAGACTCCGTCAGGTCTTTCAACTAATTCCCAGACTTCCAGTCTTATGAATTGCTGAAATTCCTCTTGCATAGATTCAATCCAGTTGTCATAAGTCATTGCATCTTTAATGTTCTTAGGTTCTTCGTGACAAACTGTGAGTGCATAGATACAAGTTTCTCCATCCGTGTGAAGTCGTTGTCTTGTCATTACAGGTGCATCTGGATGGCCAATAATATGAACTAGTGGATGGTCTCGAGTCCATTTATGTGTGGAAGGGTGTAGTTGATAGGTATCTCGCATGTTAGCAGGATCCAAATTGCGTGTTGACGACTCAGCTATATCAGGAACAATAGGAGCTGGTGCAAACGGATTAAAGAACGCATCAGGATCTTGCTCTGCTGGTTGGGGAACTGATTGTGGTGTGGGATCTTCAGCTGAATGGTGGGAGTTAGAAACAGTTTGTTCTACTGTAGATGGTGATGCAATTGGAGGACCATTTCTCTCAACACTTGTAGTAGTTTGTTGAGGTGAGTCTGGTACTGGAATATTGTCAGGTTGAGCAGCGGAATTAGGTGAGACCTCAGAAGAACGGTATACAATTGTATCATCAAATAGTGGAGCAAACAAGGTTTCCAATTCTTTGCGGTTGAGTGGCAACGGTTCAGCCGAAGATTCCGGAGAGTTAAGACGGTTGAATTCGGGTCCTAAGCTGTGTTGCTCAGAAGCCATATGTGTGAGTTCATCAAAATTAGCGTGAATGGTTTCTTGAATTTCTCTTGTACGACGATTCCATATCCGAAAACCTTTGGAATTTTCACAGTATCCAACGAACACTCCAATGTCAGCCTTTGCTTAAAGTTTACCTAAATCATCACGATCATTTTTCGGATAACAAAGTGCTCCAAATACATGAAAGTAATCGATGTTCGGTTTTCTTTTGTGAACAATTTGATATGGTGTTTTGCGATGGCGTTTTGTGATCATGCAACGGTTTTGAGTATAACATGCGGTTGAAACAGCTTCTGCCCACAAGTAATCTGGTAATTGAGCATTAATCAACATAGTTCTAGCAGCTTCCACTAACGTCCTGTTGCGTCTTTCAACAACTCCATTCTGTTCAGGGCTTCTAGGAATAGATGTTTGATGTTCAATTCCCACTTTCTCATAATAAGACCGAAGTGTCTGATTCTTGAATTCAGTTCCATTATCAGTTCTGACTATTCGTACCGTGTTGCGTAACTGAACTTGAATTTTAGTGAGAAAGGTGATGATCATTGAAGGAGCCTGATCTTTACTTCGTAAGAAATAAACCCAAGTCCATCTGGAGAAGTCATCTACAATTACAAGTATGTAGCGTTTACCGTTGATACTTTGAACACGCATCGGTCCACATAAATCCATATGAAGCATTTGTAAAACATGATTCGTACTTTGCTCAGGTTTAGAAGGAAAATGAGCACGAGTACTTTTTCCTTGTTCACAGGCTGGACATAAGTGATCTTTGGTAAAACGGAATCTTGGAAATCCATCGACAAGTTTATAACGAGCAAGGTCAGTCATAGTTCTGAAATTCAAGTGTGAAAGACGTTTGTTCCATAACCAAGATTTAGTTGATTCTGCTTTGGAGAGAAGACATATCGGAGATGTTGCAATCATATCTGACATTGATATTGTATAAAGATTGGAGCCACGTGAACCCGACATTAGATCGTTTCCTTGTAAGTTACGAACAAAGCAGGTTTTCTCACGAAATGCAACTTCTAGATCCCCATCATAGAACTGACCAACAGAGAAAAGGTTGTGTCCAAGGCCTTCCACATAGTAAACACGACTGATTTCAATGTTCCCGCTGATATAGTCACCATATCCCATGATTAGAGCGTAATGATCATTCCCGAATCTGACAGTACCAATGAACTTTGAGACAAAGTTGTGTAACAGTTTGAGATTGCCTGTCATATGACGGGTGCATCCGTTATCAATAATCCAGAGAACGAGCTGTACCACCTGTATCACAAGAAGAAGACACGGATGGAACAGAAGTAAGGGTGGAACCCAAAGACAATGCGGGTTCCTGTTGGTTAGTAACACATGTATTCAACAATTTAGGAATCCATTTAAAGTCTGGTTTGTATTGTAACCAACGTTGCCAGTTCCATCTAGTTTTTGCTTTCTTAATGTTAAATGCATTAATAGTTGGCTCATTCCTAGATTTGTTCTCGGCACCTATGGGGGTAACTATGATATCATTAGAAACTGTAGAAGACGGCTTTCCTAAGTTAGACTTAGAGGCAGTAGTGGGCCTAAAAGGAATCCGTGTCCTACGTTTCTTATGATGATTGAGAAGAGAATTAGCTAAACATTTTGTATGATCACCAGATGATACGCTTTTACGAAAAAACACACAAGATGCATTAATATTCAAAACATTCAAAGGTTCATCATTCATTACATTTAGATTTTGATTACAATTTGCCAGATTAGAATCTAAATCTGATGCAACATGAGTTTTATTCAAATTCCTAAGTTGGTCTTCTACTTCTTGAGCTTCTAGGTGTCCTCTCTTACGTTGCAAGATCCTATTCTTCTTTTTACTTTTTCGCTTGGGTCTGCTAACGTTAGAAGTAGAGACTAGTCCTGTAGAAGTGGAGTTATCAACATTAGTGTTTTGAACAACCTTTCCTTTATCAGTTTTGTTTAATTGATACATTCCTGGTGCTATCACCGTGGTGTCAACCATTTTTCCTTTTTGAAGTAGCTTAACTTTCTCTTTCAAATCAATGATGATGTGATTTTTGTCCTGAATTTCAGACTCAAGTAAACCATTGCAATATTTGATGTCATCGCGGTTTTGTTGCCATTCGGCGTTTTCAATTTTTAAATCCGCAATTTCTTTCTCGTATCGGAGACACCGACCTTTTAAAGACTCGTTGTTTTTGCAAATCTGACAAGAGTTTGAAACATTTTGACTTTGAAACTTCAATTCCTTTTCAAGACTTTTAGCTTGACACCATTCAAGCCTTTGATTGAGTTGACAAATTTCTTTTGAAAATTGTTTTGTCACATCATCATTTTTAATTCTTAACTTATCATTTTCCTGTTTAAGTGTCTCAATTTCCTCATTCAACAAGTTATTATCAACACAAAGATCATCCATAAGCATAGAAGTACCAGATTTATAGAGATCATTCATGATAACAGACAAAATATCAGCATTGAGAACTTGTTCCAAGAGTCGATCAGCATCATTTTTTAAAACTCTATTTCTTTGCTTTTGAACCAAAATGTCATTTTCAGTTGCATTGAAAACATTTATCATATTTTTGACCTCCTTTTGAAGTTCCTGATCCCAACGTGTAGCACATAGACGGAGGTGTTGAACAATTGGCTTCATTTGTTTTTGAAAAATATCTCTCTTTTCTCGCTCGTAAGCGGATTGAAAAGTTTCAATTTTTATTTCAGAATTACGTTCAATTGTTTCCTCCAAAATTTCGATGTCTTCCATAAAGGTTTTGAAATAATTTAAGACACGACACGTTTTCGGTAAAGGTGTAAGTTCACCGGATGATGGTAAAGGACCATTTATTTGTGCTACAGTTTGGACAGGGGCCTCATTATGAGATGAAACATATGACTCTTCGATAAACCATGATTTCTCAGGTAAATCCTTTTGAGTAACAAAAGATTTAGAAAGAGGTGGAGCTTTTGAATAGTCATATGGTGTCCAGTGTTGAACATAACTCATTTTTGATCGACTCTCGTCTTCAAGTTCTTCTTCTTCCTCAGTATCAAAAACAACAGCACACACAATTGTATTATCAAACATATGATCAATACTGTAAATCTTAGGATTTTCTTTAAAAGCTGTGTGAAGAAACATTGATTTGAAATCGCAAAGTGCAAATCCTTTATCGGGTCTCGGTTTTAAAGCAAATTTCTAAATTGTTGTGACAGAGTTCCCGTGTTTGTAAACAATGTGACGAAATTCTTTGAGTTGTTTTTCAAGATCAACAATATCACCAAGTAAGTCATCTATATACTTCCTTTTTCGTGTTTTATGTTCACAAAACTCCTTTTTGCAATTTGACAATTCTGTTTCAGTTTTTGAAAGGTCTCTTTGAAGACGTTCAACTTGCATTTTCAATTCACACTTCTCACTTTCAAGTTTCGAAATCAACTTTCCGTTTGACTCAATTAAATCTTGCATTTTACGTTGAAGATCTTGTTCTTTGTTGTAAGAATCTTGAAAAGCTTTTTCAAAACTTTTTGCATGTTTAATTTTGTCTTCCTGATTTGAAAGCTGAATTTTATAACACTCAATATCTCTTGCAAGTGACGCATTTTTTTCTTTCAAAACTTTATTTGTCTCGTTGCATTTAATGATTTGCAATTGTTGATCATCCAGTTGTTTAGATAACAATATTAGGTCAGGGTCTGGATCAAATGATGGTTCATGTTGTTCTACATGATCATGTTTATCATTCTCAATAGGATCATCAAATGAAACAACTGTGTCATCATCGAATATGACAACTGTGCTTATTTGTTCATCTGTTTGAGACGATGAAGATGATTTACATGGAACAACTTGCGCCATATCTGATTCATAAGCAGAAGGTGAGATTATTTCATTAATAAAGCATGCATTGAGGTCATGTACCTGAGACAATCCGTCAGTGTCATACACTGGACCTGAATCATTGAGCTTAAGTTCCTGCATGTTGGCCATAAGCATCATAACAGCATTGGCTTCCAGATCTTCCATGTCATCATCATTGTTCACATTTGCCATGAAGTTGTTGTCCTGTTCAGGGAAATGTCCATCTTTTTCATCTTGAAGAGCCATGAGTAATGCCTGCTTGTGAAACTTACTACCCCGAGTTCTCGGTTTGGGACATGCTGTAGCAATATGACCTTGTTCATTGCAGTTATAGCACCATACTGCATTCCCTGAGTTGGAGTTTCTAGTTGCAACTGGTTCAGACCTTTGCTGAGAAGATCCTGAGTTGTTCCTGAACCCTCCATTGTTACTAAACCTCTGACCATTCCCATAATTTCCTGAAGAGCTTCCTGAACCAGATCGACCATAGCTACGATTCTGAATTTCCACTCTTCCATCATTAACAACAGCTTGATTCCTTGTGTTAGAAGATGAACGTTGACGGTTGTTTTTTTGTTGGAGAATTTGCTGAAAGCACGAGCAATAAGAGCAAGTCCCTGATTCAACGTATTAAAGTCATCATCGTCATCATCATTGGAGTTGGAGTAGTACACAGCATCATTGTTGTTTGACGAAACAAATTGAGTAGAAGAATCTTGTAGTGATGAATCATAAGGGACCATTTGGTTCGAGGTGGAAGATTGTGGATAACTGAAGTAGTTCTGCTCTTGAACATATGCATGATTTGACATTGGCGGTGGAGCATAGGGAGATTGAGCTACGAGAGCCAAAGAATTTGGTGTTGGTGTTGGTGTGTATCCTCCTCGTAGAGCTCTATCTTTTTCCACTTCAGGTTCATGGTGTTTCAGAAAATCATACAACAAGCCATATGGAGCATCATGAAGATTCTTCGTTTGACGAACAAATGTCACATATTTATGCCAATCAGGGCCAAGACTACCAACAAATTTGGAGTTCACAGCGATCCTTGGTACTGTGATTTTATGACGTTCCAGATCATTGACTACATTTGTGAAACGATGATAGTAGGATTCAAGTGTCTCTCCTGGTTCAATTGTGATGTCAGTGTATTCCATGCAGAGTTTGGATTCCATATCATCTTTGTTCAATTGAGTGCCTTCCATAAGGAGATGAACGTGTTCCCACATAGCTTTGGCTGTTTTCTGAGCATCGACACTTCGATAGATTGGATTTGGTATACCTTGAAGTATATAAGCCATTGCATATTGATCAGCATCACGATGTAGTTTCTGTTCTTCAGTGAGTGAAGTTTCTGGAAGAGGTCTATCACCAGGAGGACGTGGAGGATCAGCAGTTGGATCACCAGCTTCAAATCGTGTTGGCCACTCAAATGGTCCTTCAAGTATCACTTGTTTCAAGAATTTCCCATGAGGTTGTTTTAGTTCAAGAAATCTTAAGAATCGACTTGACCATTGAACATAGTTTCCAGGTGTAAGCATTGGAGGTGTTTCAAGTGATCCTGCCTCATGTCGGGATTGTTGAGTTGTAATAACTTCACACATTCTGTCAAACCAGTGAGGTTGTTTGGAGGAAAACTGAGTGTTTTGTAGTGGCACTTGATATGGTTGTTGTTGAGGAATGATCTGATGTTGTTGCATCATTAGGTAATGATGTAGTGGATTGTATGTTTGTTTTTGAGAAGGTTGTTGATTCATTTGGTGCGGAAGGTATTGTTGTTGCCGATACTGCTGATGTTGAGGTTGCTGATACTGCTGATGTTGAGGTAGCTGAGTATGAGGGAAGTAATGATTAGGTGGTTGAGACATCTTTGAACACTTGTGTAGAAATGGATCTTTGTAGAAGATTGAAATGCACGTTCCTTTGAGTAAGTTCCAAAATCCTTGGGGTAAGTTCAATTCTTACGCGTAACTTAATCTTACGCGTAAACTTTAGGTTATGCGTAAAGAGTAGGTTATGCGTAAACTAATAGTTTATGCGTAAGTTTTCTCTTTACGCGTAAGCTTAGGCTTATGCGTAAGTTTAGACTTATGCGTAAGGTTTAAACAACCAAACAAATCTTTCAAACTTATCCAAGCTTGAAAGATATCCGTAGTCGAAGTATTCCACTAACTTATCCAAGCTAGGGAAGTACTGAGTCACCGTAGCACAAAGAGAAGACCGTTGATGAAGCTTATGCGTAGACTCTAAAAAATTACGCGTAAATCAAACTTACGCGTAGGATCTAACTTAAGCGTAGGTTTAAGGCGTAGATGAGCAAGTTACGCGTAGGATCAGGGTTTTAACCACAGTTACGCGTAGGAAAAGGGTTTAGACCTATTTTACACGTAAGAAAAGGGTTTAGACCAAAATTTAAGCGTAAACCGACCAAAAAACACTGTAGACAGCTGGAATTAGTACTTTTTCCGACCAACTTACGCGTAAAACGTACTGTTCATCCAAAAAATGACTTTTTGATGAAAAAATAGCCTAAAAACCTATCAAAGATCAATACTTTATGCAATATCTAAGCTTCTAAACACTATATTAACCTTAAAACTTATCCAAGCTTTAAGATTTGAGTGTAAGAAACCAAGAAAAAAGCAAAAAAGATGAAGAAATATGATGAAAAACCCCACGTTAACAATAAGAACAACACTTCAATCTCTATTAGACGAATGATACCACTTGTTAGGTCACCATTTTGTAAACACAAGTATGATTTAGAAAGAAATAAGATGAGAAATAAGATTGGTTGATTATAAGACAATATGAAAGGTGAGAGTGCAAGAGTTTCCTTAAGATAATCAAATAACCAACAAGTTAAATGTTTACATAAGCTTACTATTTATAAGGGAGGAGTTAGGGCAACACTCCCTTCCTCCCTTATCTTCAAATTCGTGGGCTTCAAGCCCATAGGGCTTTTACACATAAGCCTTGTAACATAAAACTTAATGAAATAAATACTAAAGCAACCTATTACAAGATGTAATGACCGAGACTTGACTAAATACAAAAGTATGGTTCCAACATTAATGATATCTTACCACCAACACTTGTGGAAAGGTTTACGGTTGTATAAAATTCCAAGATGAACCTAGGACAAATTGGCTCATCTATATCAAGGAGACAATCAAAGTTAATTGCGGCAAAGTTTTGGCGAATAGATGTTCCTTCTAGAAAGGATGGATCAATGGTTCTACCTTCGTGAACATAGCGTTTTTCTAATGCCTTAAAGGTTTCTACTTGAATCGGGTTGAGACCTTTGGTCATATGGTGTTTGGGCATGTACTTAAGGGTTTCCTTGTGATCGGATTTGTTTGCGGGAGGCATGTTGATTCCTAGAAAACGTAAAGTTATATGTTAATGACTTTTAACAATGTGGATGTTCTAATGTGTTCTTATATGCAAAACAATGTGAAGACTTGGTTATCTTGACTCATTTTGATTCCCAAATTGTTTTGTTATGCAAAGTTTGTCTTAAAAACAAAAGATAACCAACACTCTCCTAATTGAATGTGTCTTCGATTGAATGTACCCGAAAATACATATTAGTTATGTATCCCCTTTAGCATTCAAGAGATAGTATGCAAGTGATGTTTAAATGATGTTTTTCATTTGTTTTAACAATGTGGTGATGAATCATGTACTAGTCTTGGATGTGATTTTTGAAAGACAATGCACTTGGTGTGTTTGGCAAATCAAAAAGATACAATTCTTAACTAATGAAATACATAATTGACTAGCCACCAAGTTTTTCATGAATCAAGAAGTTTTATGCAAAAACCCTAAGATTCTAGTTAATGATTGTAAGCAAGAATGTTATAATTGAATCAAAAATGCAATTGTGATTAGAATACTTACAAAGTTAGTTGGATTTGAAGAGATTGGATTACAAGCCCTAAAATTCGTGAGGATGTGTGTTTTTGAGAGGGTGATGATTGTTTGAAAGTGGATGATTAAGTTAAGAGGATGTTTTGCTTTGAAATTAAAAATAAAACAATCTGAGATTTTGGCGGACCAGGCGGAACCTAAAAATGGGTTCCGCCCGTATGGTCTGAGGGTGCCGTGGGATCTGCAGGGAAAAACTCAAAAGGAATTGTCTTGATTTTTGTGGTTTTATCCTAATGTTGAAAACTAAGGTTTTAAGTCTTATGAGTCTTTGACAAAGCCTAGGAATTATGAATGCTTCTCATTTAAGAGATTTTGTGAACGCGTTGATGGAATATTTAACGTGGAACACTTGCTTAGTTAAGATGTTCCTCAATGAACAATCTTATCAAGGCGATGATGAGAGATCACAATGTGTCTATTAAGAACATAATGGAATGAATTGTCGCCTAAGTCGATGCTTCCTTTGTTGAAGAGATAACAATGTTTATGAGATTGAATTCCGTTGTCGAAATGAGTTAGCTTACTCAAGTGGAGCTTGTTGATGTGCTTCTCCATCCAAAACTAATTTGAGAACCTTACGTGTTTTGGAGACTCATTGGGTATGTAAGTATAAAAGTGCAAGTACCACTTGTGCTTTTCTTATCAACTTATTACCGTCATAATTCCATATTGCATGTACTATGGTTTCTATTCCCGTTCTTTTGGGATACTGATGAGTGTGTAAATACTCATCATTTTTAGTCAATTCTGAGCTGCAAAACGATCAAAAATACTCAAAAATGCACCAAAATGCGAAGAAAATCCCAAAGATCGTATTTTATATGTTTCTGATGCAAAACAAGTGAAAACAAACGAAAAACATACAAAATTTGCATATTGGCAATCTCAGTCCCCCAACTATCAAAGTTTTACAAAACTAGTCCCTGGTCAGTCATTTTAATGAAACGTCAACCCGAACTCTTCAAAAATCAAAATGAATCACAAATGATCTTTGGGTAAAATATTTTCAAAAGATTACAAGTCAAACCTTTGAAATTTCACAATTGGTAAATTTAGTCCCTGGACTTTGGAAAGTTGTCAAAAATGGTCCCTGGGATTAAAAATCTTTTTATAAAATAACAATTGTGGTCCTTGTACTAATACACTTTGGCAGGAATGGCCCTTTGAGGGAGTTTGGAAAAAAGGCAGGAGTGGCCCTCAAGTTTCAGCAGATTTGCAACATTAGTCCTTATGGGTTTCATAAGTTACCATGACAAACGGGTCCTCATTATTATTAAATCCATAAGAACCACCAGCCCATTCTAATAAATCCCCCCCAAAGCCCAAAAGTGTATCCAAGCCCATTTCACAATACGATTTATTAATAAAAACCAAATGGGAATGTTTTATCAGTCAAACCCTACACAGGCTTTATCTTCTTCCCCAAAACTCTTCCCCCCTCCCTCGTGACTGCAACAAGCCAACCCAACCATCACTATCCCTTCCCTTGTCCTCAATACCATTCTCCAATCCCACTAATCACCTCAAACCCCTACCTAACACCTTAAACCTATCACACTTTGACAAGCTGGAAATCCACCACTCTTTTGGGCGCCAAAAATGTTATTATAGGTTAAGATTGATTCAAGATTGATCAAAAGGTGGTGATTCATTGAAGAAAGCACAAGGATTAGGGTTAAGCTGTTTGAAGATGAAGACAAGAAGGCTAAAGTATACCTACCTCCTTAGTGTAGTATAAATAGAGAAGCTTTGTAAGGCATCATGGCATCCCATCTTTATCCTTGTATCTTTTCTGTTTTCCAAAAGTTCAGTTAATTTTTGTAATCTCAAGTTTTAAGTTTAATGAAGAATTTCTTTCAGATTTATTTCTACTTGCATTTATTTAAAAGCTTAAATTCCTTGTTGTTACTTTCTAGTTTTACTTGAGTAGTTTAAGCTATCTCAGATTGAAAAAGAAAAGAAAAAAATATAGCATTCAGAAAAGAAAAAAAAAAAAAGAGAGAAAAATTCAATATATATATATATATATATATATATATATATATATATATATATATATATATATATATATATATATATATATATATATATATATTGAAGAAGAAAGTATGCAGTAGCAGATATGGAATTGGAAGCATGGGTTAGAATCACTTGGGAGATGCATAGGTGGTTCTTGGTTCATGGTTCTCAGGCCTCCTCTTTGCTTGGAAGTCAAGTAGGCTTTTACAACTGATTTTTATCATAATCTGTAGTAGTTGTTAGTTGTCTTTTATACTTGTTGATTTCTGCTTAATTGAATTTGAATTAGCTTAATATAAATTGTTTAGGTTAGTTTGTGTAGCATACTAGTAATTTACTTAGAAATAGTTAAGTTTAGGGGTGTTTGGCTCAACTGCTTATCTAAGTCTCAAGGTTGTTTGAAAGGTTATTTTCTGTTTGAGCATGTTGTTTTAGGTCCAAATAGACAATCAGAGTAAAAAAAATTGGTTATTGTTAGTAAAAAGCAAAAGTCACCCTTTACAAATCATAGCAGTTTAACTGTTAGAGTAGTATTCATCAATTCGATATTTATGTAGTTAAGTTTGTTGAAATTGAGTTCAAATCATCTTAACTAGTCAATCTGAGTCATCTAAGATCAAAAGAAATTCAGTTTAGTCAACTTGGGATCAAAACTTCTAAAGTCAAAAAATCAATTTTCGGGTGAAATCTCAGATTTTCTAGGATTTTTAGTGAATTTTAGGATAGGATCTAGACCATGAAATTCTTATAGAAGATAGCCTGCCACCTCAACTTTGGATTCCCATACTCATTGCAATTTTGTGATTTTTGGTGTGGGTCCCACAGCTGCTTAAACGAGGTTGCTGGCCTTAACCCAGTCTCTGCACCCAGCATTGTGTATATTGACCCGTTTCTCTATGGATCATAATGTGTTCATTTGATTGATTTATGGTGTAATTTTGGATGTTTTTAGATCTTAGATAAGCTGTTGTGAATTATGCATGCTTAATTTGGTTAGGTTGCTTGCTTATTAGCTTATTTCGGCTCTCCAAATTGCACCTTTGCTGCTCGTTGCTGCTGATACGCATCAGTAGGCAATAAATTATTTGATTCGTGGTTCAAATTATTCATTGTTGTCGATCGTGCATTTGTGGTTTCTGTTATGACGTTTGTTTAGGGTCAAAGTTTATTAGAGCTTGTTTAGCTCATTTGTGTGTGTGGGATTTCAAAAGAAAAGAAAACAGTTTTGAACAAAAATAAACTCGAATCTGTCATAAATAGAAGAAGGGTCTGTTTGAATCAATTCATCTTCAAACTTTGTTTGCGTTTGTATTTTGAGTTTGTGAGTTTTGAAAAAGAAGGAAAACAAAATAAATAGCAAAAAGGCAAGGTCTGGGATTCGAACCCCAGTCCTCACCCCTTTCCCGTCTACAATTTAGCACACAAACACCATTCGTCCTAGGGACTTTTTCAAGTCATAGCTTACAAATTTTCTTTATAAAGTAGTTTCAGCCAATTTAGCTTAACGAGCTTTTCAGCTTATTTACTGCTTATTTTTGTATCGAATAACCACTTTTTAAATTTTTCTTAATTCAAGTTTAACTTAGGAAATTTTTATAAAAAGTTTCAGATTTTTGGTATGATTAATATAATTATTAGACTTTAATTTGTAATTTTTAGTATTAAATTCGTAATAAATAGAATTTTTATTGAAAAAATTATTTTCTTTTTTCAAAAATTTTCTTTTAAATTGTAGTACGTTAGAAAATTTATTAGAAACCCGTAGGACCTTCGTAACTCAAAACTCGCGTTTTATTTTGCGCACTCGCGTAACTTTTTAATAAACGTCACGTTTTTAATTTAGTTTACGTTTTAGGATTCCCGATACCTAATTATGTTTTCCCGTAGTGTTTTAGGTATTAATTAGATTGTTAGTTGCCTTAGGTTAATTTATTTTCACCTTCATTCGTTAATTTTCCAAATTCATTAATTTAACGTATCGCAAAACCAAATAACCTTTCCAATCATACAAGATTTTAATCCCAATCTCATTCGAAGCTTTCCATTCACACCTCGTTGGGGTACGACCCGGGAAATCACTTCCCAGTCTCACAATTTGAATATCACTTTCACAAGTTTTGCGGGGTAATCGTTTTCCTAAACGGTTTACTCGTATTACTTCACGATTGTTTGTCTCACGATAAATTGTTGATATTTTGATAAAATTGTTGTTTGCATACACCAAAACACAACGAATCAAATGGCGCCGCTACCGGGGAGGCTGTGTGTCGAAAATCTCGATAAGGTTTAGACGATTAGTCTTGTAGAACCTTCGCAAGAAGTTACGCTTTTATAAAACGTATAAAAAACCAAAAATATTTTTCTTTTGTTTCTAGTATATGTATTATATCTATAAAAGTTAAAAAACACAAAAAGATTTTCCCGTTTCATTGTTTAATAATTACAACATTAAAATCTTACCACCGCAAACCAAGGCAGAACACCTACCAACTGGGGGTGTGACCATAATAAGTTCCCAAACAAAAGATCAAAACTTTCCTTTGTATCACTTGCATATTGGAAAGCTTTTAAACGAGAAACACACTTTAAGAGGAGTCGAAACGGTATGTGGCGATCCAACGAACTTCGCCCAGTGAGAGATCCATTCTTCTCTCCCGCTCCTTTGTGCGTTTTTCTTTAGAAGTTAACCTTGCGTTCTTGATTATTGGTTTAAGTTCCCTTGTCTTTAAAGTGGTATTGTTTTAATTGATATATTTTGTGGTGCATGCGCACACGTTATTCTACGTCAACGAGTCCTTTGCAATCGCTTAATAACATTCCGAGAAGGCGTAATCGACGACGTACCAATCGAATAGTCGAACCCGAGCTTCGTACTATTCCCATCATGGCGGCCGAACCCACTATGAATGAGCTTCTCCAAGCACCCATCGAGGGTTACGGAGATGCTATCATTCCAGCCATCGTGGCTGACAATTTCGAGCTTAAGACGGGGTTGATTAACTTAGTCACCTCGCGTCAATTCTATGGTTTCGAGAGGGACGATCCTCAAGATCACATTCGATGGTTCAACAAAATCACGTCTACCATCAAATGCAAAAATGTCCCTGAGGAAGCTATCAAACTTCTTCTCTTCCCGTTTTCCCTCGATGGGGCTGCCAAAAATTGGCTAGACAAACAACCCCCTCGATCGATTGAAACATGGGAAGATTTGGTCAAGAAGTTTGTCAATGAATTCTTTCCTCCTTCTAAAACCACCGCCCTCAAGAATGAGATCATGAAATTCACTCAAAAATTTGATGAATCATTCGGTGAGGCATGGGATCGTTACAAGGACATGCTTCGTAAATGTCCTCATTACGGTTTCTCTGAGTTAATGCAACTCGACACTTTCTATAATGGTGTGAGCCAAGTCGATCAAGATTCTCTTAATGCCTCCGCGGGAGGCAACTTCTTGAATCGGACTACCAAAGATGCTTTGATGATCATTGAAAATAAATCTAAGGTCCGCATTCCATGAAGCAAATCGGTTGTTTCACAAGTTAATGTTGGTCCTTCTTCCTCATCACCCGTGGCTCAATCTAGCACCGATGCTAGACTTGACAAGCTCACGGAAGCTATTCATGCTTTGGTTCTCACCAAAACAAAGAAAGTTTCTTCTCAACCTGCTGAAGTCAAAAAGGTTGACACTTGTGTTACTTGTGGTGTTCCACACGCTTACTACAATTGTACTGCCACCGATGGCAATCCATTTGAAGTCAATGCGATAGTCGGTAATTCTAATCAAGGAGGTAACCAATACCGTCCTCAAATGGAACAAAATTACCGTACTAACAATCAAAGTGGTCCACCCGGTTTTTCTCAACCCAATAATCCAAATCGATTCAATCAAAATCAACAACAAAGAAACCCGAATGTTCAAAACCAATTTTAGGCCCCTGTGAACCAATATCAAAATCAAGGGGGAAATTACAACCAAAGTTCTCAAAATCAAGGAAACTTGAATAGAAACCAAGGTTATGGTAATTTCAATCAAGGAAACAATTTTCATGGTAATCAAAACCATGGAAATTCTCAAAATCATGGTTTCAATCAAAACAACCGAGCTAAAAATTTTTCTCATCAAAATCAAACCGTTGTTGAAACTCCATCACCCACTGATGAGTTATTGAAACAATTTATGAAAGCTCAAGAAGAAACTAACAGGTTGTTGATCAGTCAAATTTCTGAACTAAAGAAGTCTTTAAATGATCGACCTTCGGGATCGGGAACGCTACCAAGCAACACGATCGTCAACCCAAAGGGCGATGTAAAGGCGATCACAACCCGTAGTGGAGTTTCTTATGATGGACCCGCGATTCCTACTTCCTCATCTTCTTCTCCTCCCGAGGTAGTGGAACGTGAACACGAGGCTACAAAGGATAAGGTGCAAATCACAAGTACACGAAGTACCGCACACATCCAACCTCATGTTGTCCCAAAAACCAAATCAAAACCGGGAATTGTTTTTGAACCCTCGGAAAGTCCCGTTCAACCAAAAGCTTCAATACCATATCCTTCGCGGTTAAATGATCAAAGACTCCGCGAGCAAACTAATGATCAAATGAAAAAGTTTCTTGAAAATTTTCAAAAATTACACTTCGACATTAGTTTCGCGGATGCTCTTCTCTATATGCCCAAGTTTGCTTCCACTTTCAAGAGTCTTCTAAGTAACAAAGAGAAACTATTTGAACTCACCAAAACTCGTTTGAACAAAAATTGTTCGGCGGTTCTCCTAAAGAAACTTCCCGAAAGTTTAGGGGACCCCGGAAAATTTCTCATTCCAGGTGATTTCCAAAAGCTTGAGGAATGCTTTGCCTTGGCCGATCTTGGCGCTAGCATAAACCTCATGCCTTTCTCTATTTGGCAAAAACTTTCACTTCCCGAGCTTACACCAACACGAATGACTCTCGAATTAGCAACCCGTTCGGTTACGAGTCCGAAGGGTATTGCTGAAGATGTCTTTGTGAAGGTTGGTAAGTTCCATTTTCCTGCCGACTTCGTAGTCATTGATTTCGATGCCGATCCTCGTGTCCCCCTTATTTTGGGAAGACCATTCTTAAAAACGGCTCGTGCATTAATCGACGTCTTCGAAGGAGAAATGACTCTTAGAATTGGCGATGAAAAGTTGCTCATTAACATTGAAAACACTTCTAAAGATCTTCTCGAACTTGAACGAGAAGAAATTAACCGACTTGATGTCATCGATTTTGCATGTGATGACCATATTGAAGAAGTGTTAAATGTGCAAGGATCAATCAATCCTTCCAATGATGTCTCTCCCCCCTCTCTTACTCCATTTTTTGGGAGGTGACTTCATTTTGGAAGAAATCGAAGCTTGTTTGTCGTATGATTCTCATGTTGATTATGATTCTATCAATCCCGAGGAAGACATACTTCTCCTCGAGAAGTTGCTTAATGATGATCCATCATCTCTTCCTCCAAAAGAACTTCATAATGTGGAAGTCAAAGATGTTGAAAAAACTGATGACTTTCCTGCTGTCGAACTTAAGGAACTTCCGCCTCATCTCGAGTACGCGTTTTTGGAGGGTGACGATAAGTTTCCCGTCTTAATCGCTAAAGACTTGAATGAGGAAAACAAAACCGCTCTTCTCAAGGTTTTAAAGTCACACAAGCGAGCCATTGCTTGGAGACTTTCTGACATCAAAGGTATTAACCCGGAATTTTGTATGCACAAAATTTTGATGGAGGATGACTTTAAACCGACAGTTCAACAACAAAGACGGGTAAATCCTAAGATTCATGAGGTTATCAAGCAAGAGGTCATTAAACTTCTTGATGCCGGCTTGATTTACCCTATTCGGATAGTCCTTGGGTGAGTCCCATTCATTGTGTGCCCAAAAAGGGTGGCATAACGGTTGTAAAAAATGATGATAACGAGTTAATTCCTACTCGATTGGTAACGGGATGGCGCGTTTGCATTGATTATCGAAAATTAAACGACGCCACCCGTAAAGACCACTTTCCATTACCTTTCATGGATCAAATGCTCGAAAGATTGGCGGGAAACGAATACTATTGTTTTCTTGACGGTTTTTCGGGATATTTCCAAATTCCCATCGATCCTCAAGATCAAGAAAAAATGACTTTTACGTGCCCATACGGAACATTTGCTTATCGACGCATGCCTTTTGGCTTATGCAATGCTCCGGGCACGTTTCAAAGATGCATGATGACCATTTTTCACGACATGATCGAGAAAACAATGGAGGTCTTCATGGATGATTTTTCGGTCGTTGGGATTCATTTGAATCATGTCTCTCCAATTTAGACAAAATGCTTCAAAGGTGTGAAGACACCAATCTGAGTCTAAATTGGGAGAAAAGTCATTTCATGGTCAAGGAAGGAATTATCCTTGGCCATAAGATTTCCAAGAGTGGGATTGAGGTTGATAAAGCTAAAATCGACGTCATTGCTAAGCTTCCTCCTCCCATTACTGTCAAAGGTGTTCGGAGTTTCCTGGGTCATGCCGGCTTCCATCGTAGATTCATTCAAGATTTCTCGAAGATAGCTAGGCCTATGACCCGACTTCTTGAAAAAGAGACTCCATTTGTCTTCTCCGATGAGTGCATCGAAGCTTTTCAAACTCTCAAGAAAAAGCTTACCGAGGCACCCATTCTAGTTGCCCCCGATTGGGACCAACATTTCGAACTCATGTGTGATGCAAGTGACTTTGCAATGGGTGTGGTCTTGGGGCAACGGAAAACCAAACATTTTCAGCCGATTCATTATGCAAGCAAAACCTTGACCGAAGCTCAAGCTCATTACACCACAACGGAAAAAGAATTACTAGCCGTGGTGTATGCGTTTGAGAAGTTTCGGCCATATTTGATCTTGACTAAATGCATAGTGTATACGGATCACTCGGCTCTAAAATATCTCTTTGCTAAACAAGATGCTAAGCCGAGATTGCTCCGTTGGGTTCTCCTCCTACAAGAATTTGATATCATAATTCGTGATAAAAAAAAGGAGCCGAGAACCTCGCTGCTGACCATCTTTCCCGATTGGAGAATCCTCATCAAGGAGTTCTCGAGAAAAAGGAAATAAACGAAACGTTTCCTCTCGAGACACTCAATGTGATTTCCTCTCGTGGTGATTCTAGTACCCCATGGTTTGCCGACTTTGCAAACTACCATGCGAGGAACTTCGTTGTCAAAGGGATGTCGTCCCACCAAAAAAGCAAGTTTTTCAAAGATGTTAATCACTACTTTTGGGACGATCCCTATCTGTTTAAAATTTGTGCAGATCAGGTTATTCGAAGGTGTATTCATGGCCAAGAAGCCATGGAAATCCTTAAGGCTTGTCATAATGGACCCACCGGGGGACATCATGGCCCGAACTACACCGCTCGAAAAGTATTTGAGTCCGGTTTTTATTGGCCCTCCATTTATAAAGACGCCCATGACCTAGTCAAATCTTGTGACTCGTGTCAACGTCAAGGGAAGATCACACAACGGGATGAAATGCCACAAAATGTCATCCAAGTGTGTGAAATATTTGATGTTTAGGGCATAGACTTTATGGGGTCGTTCCCTTCTTCACGAGGGAACAAGTACATACTCGTGGCCGTTGACTACTTGTCAAAATGGGTCGAACCAAAAGCTCTCCCAACCAACGATGCCCGAGTAGTCGTAAAATTTTTGAAATCATTATTCTCAAGGTTTGGAACTCCCCGCGCTATCATAAGCGATCGCGGTACTCACTTTTGCAACGAACAATTTGCAAAAGTCATGCTCAAGTATGGTGTCACTCACCGACTTGCTACCGCCTATCACCCACAAACGAGTGGGCAAGTGGAGGTTTCAAACCGTGGTTTGAAGAGAATTCTTAAAAGAACCGTAGGCGAAAACCGTGCCTCTTGGTCGGATAAGCTAGATGACGCTCTATGGGCCTTTCGCACGGCTTATAAAACACCCATCGGGTGTACTCCTTATAAGTTCGTGTATGGAAAAGCTTGCCATCTACCGATTGAGCTCGAGCACAAAGCCTATTGGGCTTTGAAGAATGCAAATTTCGATCTTAAGTCTGCGGGTGATCACAGGAAAGTTCAACTCAATGAACTTCGTGATCAAGCTTACGAAAACTCTTTAATCTATAAAGAGAAAACCAAAAAGATCCATGACTCCAAAATTAAGAACCGCGTTTTCAACGTTGGTGATCGAGTCCTTCTTTTTAACTCTCAATTAAAGATCTTTTCGGGTAAGCTTAAAACCCACTGGACTGGACCATTCACCGTTGCCAAAGTTTATCCTTATGGTACCGTCGAGTTATCTCAAGACGACGGTCCAAATTTCAAAGTAAATGGGCATCGGTTGAAACATTATTTTGGAGGGGACATACCACCTATTGTCCCGGACCTCCAAACTTTCCCCATGGGCCAATGAATTCGGGGATCGAGTTAAGCTAGTGACTCGATAAACAAAAACAAGTAACAACAAACATGGGTTTTCGCCCGTGTATCTGATTTCCTTCTATTTTCTAACACCATAGTGTGGGGGAGTGGCAACCCCCCGCAGCTACTCGAGATGTACATATCTTTCAAAAAAAAAAAAAAAAGTGTGTTTGAATAAATAAAGTGAAAAATACAAATGACATTCCCACAGTTAGCTTTTAATATTCTCGTCTTTCATTCAAAATTTCGGCATAATCGCCGGGACTTTGAATATTGAGGACAATATTCAACTCTAAGTGTGGGGGAGGGGAAAATTCTAGCAAATTTTATCAAACTATACCGTCTAGTACCCCGTTTTTGGCCAAAATTTTAAATTTTTTTTCACTTTATTTCAAAAAAAATTTTGGTTATCAATTCGCCATGTCTAAACGACTAAAGGATTGGCTAATCCAGGAGCAAACGGCACTTGGTAAAGATAACTCAAACCCGTTGATGGCTTGTAATTTGCCAAAACTTGTATGGTTCCTCAACTCCCCATCATCCTCAAAAGGTAATGAGTTGGCTAGCCCGCAAGATATGGAATTGGAAGCATGGGTTAGAATCTCTTGGGAGATGCATAGGTGGTTCTTGGTTCATGGTTCTCAGGCCTCCTCTTTGCTTGGAAGTCAAGTAGGCTTTTACAACTGATTTTGATCATAATCTGTAGTAGTTGTTAGTTGTCTTTTAAACTTGTTGATTTCTGCTTAATTGAATTTGAATTAGCTTAATATAAATTGTTTAGGTTAGTTTGTGTAGCATACTAGTAATTTACTTAGAAATAGTTAAGTTTAGGGGTGTTTGGCTCAACTGCTTATCTAAGTCTCAAGGTTGTTTGAAAGGTTATTTTCTATTTGAGCATGTTGTTTTAGGTCCAAATAGACAATCAGAGTAAAAAAAATTGGTTATTGTTAGTAAAAAGCAAAAGTCACCCTTTACAAATCATAGCAGCTTAACTGTTAGAGTAGTATTCATCAATTCGATATTTATGTAGTTAAGTTTGTTGAAATTGAGTTCAAATCATCTTAACTAGTCAATCTGAGTCATCTAAGATCAAAAGAAATTCAGTTTAGTCAACTTGGGATCAAAACTTCAAAAGTCAAAAAATC
Source organism: Artemisia argyi (assembly GCA_030686995.1). Taxonomy (NCBI): domain Eukaryota; kingdom Viridiplantae; phylum Streptophyta; class Magnoliopsida; order Asterales; family Asteraceae; genus Artemisia; species Artemisia argyi. Next base: position 40,958,104 of record CM060683.1, on the reverse strand, counting down.
AATTTTTGGGTGAAATCTCATATTTTCTAGGATTTTTAGTGAATTTTAGGATAGGATCTAGACCATGAAATTCTTATAGAAGATAGCCTGCCACCTCAACTTTGGATTCCCATACTCATTGCAATTTTGTGACTTTTGGTGTGGGTCCCACAGCTGCTCAAACGAGGCTGCAGGCCTTAACCCAGTCTCTGCACCCAGCATTGTGGATATTGACCCGTTTCTCTATGGATCATAATGTGTTCATTTGATTGATTTATGGTGTAATTTTGGATGTTTTTAGATCTTAGATAAGCTGTCGTGAATTATGCATGCTTAATTTGGTTAGGTTGCTTGCTTATTAGCTTATTTCGGCTCTCCAAATTGCCCCTTTGCTGCTCGTTGCTGCTGATACGCATCAGTAGGCAATAAATTATTTGATTCGTGGTTCAAATTATTCATTGTCGATCGTGCATTTGTGGTTTCTGTTATGACGTTTGTTTAGGGTCAAAGTTTATTAGAGCTTGTTTAGCTCATTTGTGTGTGTGGGATTTCAAAAGAAAAGAAAACAGTTTTGAACAAAAATAAACGCGAATCTGTCATAAATAGAAGAAGGGTCTGTTTGAATCAGTTCATCTTCAAACTTTTTTTGCGTTTGTATTTTGAGTTTGTGAGTTTTGTATTTTGAGTCAGGGATTCGAACCCCAGTCCTCACCCCTTTCCCGTCCACAACTTAGCACACAAACACCATTCGTCCTATGGACTTTTTCAAGTCATAGCTTACAAATTTTCTTTATAAAGTAGTTTCAGCCAAGTTTGCTTAACGAGCTTTTCAGCTTATTTACTGCTTATTTTTGTATCGAATAACCACTTTTTAAATTTTTCTTAATTCAAGTTTAACTTAGGAAATTTTTATAAAAAGTTTCAGATTTTTGGTATGATTAATATAATTATTAGACCTTAATTTGTAATTTTTAGTATTAAATTCGTAATAAATAGAATTTTTTTTGAAAAATTTATTTTCTTTTTTCAAAAATTTTCTTTTAAATTGTAGTATGTTAGAAAATTTATTTGAAGCCCGTAGGACCTTCGTAACTCAAAACTCGCGTTTTATTTTGCACACTCGCGTAACTTTTTAATAAACGTCACGTTTTTAATTTAGTTTACGTTTTAGGATTCCCGATACCTAATTATGTTTTCCCGTAGTGTTTTAGGTATTAATTAGATTGTTAGTTGCCTTAGGTTAATTTATTTTCACCTTCGTTCGTTAATTTTCCAAATTCATTAATTTAACGTATCGCAAAACCAAATAACCTTTCCAATCATACAAGATTTTAATCCCAATCTCATTCGAAGCTTTCCATTCACACCTCGTTGGGGTACGACCCGGGAAATCACTTCCCAGTCTCACAATTTGAATATCACTTTCACAAGTTTTGCGGGGTAATCATTTTCCTAAACGGTTTACTCGTATTACTTCACGATTGTTTGTCTCACGACAAATTGTTGATATTTTGATAAAATTGTTGTTTGCACACACCAAAACACAACGAATCAGATACCATATTCCTAGTTGTGTAGTACCTTATGATGTATCCAAACAAGGCTCAACTAAAGAGTTGTTAGAGGATCTTCTTAAATACGAGCACATAGACAAAAGCTAAACATAATGTTGGATCTAATTGTTATGATAACAAGTAGTCTTCCAAACATTTCTCTACATTTAGTTTTACCTATGGATTTGCTAATCTCATTCTTGGCAAGTCATCAATAACTTAACTATTGAAAACGAGAGAGTAACTAGGAATGTCTTTAAGTTAAAATCCCTTGCTTTTGGGGCTTGCTTTTATATATCAAAAAGTCTTTCAAATATTGACACTATAATCACTTGATTACTTTTGAAAAATCTATTTTGTTTCACTAGTTGTTTTACTCTAAATTCCAAAAACTGTTTTTGTTGAATTTGTTTAGACACTACTATGATCTATAAATCAAGTTTTATAACATATGTCAATTTTACTTGATTTAATGTTTGACTCAAGGTGAGAAGATGTTATTTTGTACCTTTATCCTTATACTTGTCTTGCCATCATTGGACTTTCGACTAAGTTATCATCTACCAAAGATAATATCTTAGAAGGAGGAGATCACTCGTTAAATGTTATATTCAACGACTCCTCGACTCTTTGGGTTTTTTTACTTAAGACACTATGAACTCTATTTGTTTAGAAAAAGTCCAAGAGGTACAACATCATGAGACTATGTGTCACATTTAATGTGTAAATCCTAGAGGTTGGAAACTCATTTTCATTCACACATCCTAATATATGCTAATGTGATTTATTTCACCTTGTGTGTTTTATGTGAGATTATCATAAAGGAGTGATTGAAGAAAAACACAATTTAAGACTCAAAATATGGTGTTTGAGAAAATTGTTTAACAAAGGTTTGTTTTGCAAGCATCACAAAAGTGTTAGACATTTTAACACTTAGGAAATTCTTAGTTAGCTCACTTGTAAGCAAGAGTTGAGTGAGACTTACACAAGAGTTTTTCGTGTTTATCTCTTGATGGTTAAAGAACCAAAACACCTTATATCTCCTACTAGTACTAAAGACTAAATTCCTTGTTGCATAGAATCTAATCTTAGTTATTTACAAATAGCAGGTAGACACTCTAGAGTATTACAAATAACACATATTCGAATACAAAATGCTAGAAACAAGAGACAATCAAAGTCAAGTTGAAGTAATGCGTACCTTTTAAATTGCATAGAGATGCTATCAAGAGGATAAGCATTACGCGTAAAATCTTGGTTTGACGACACGCTTTGAAACTCAATAGCTCATGTATCCGAGAAGGTTAGATAATCATATAAAAGCATTGAGAATAATAATCCTAATCCTTTTATCATGAGTTTCTATTAGATATTGAATTATTTCAAAATCTCTCTTCTAGGTTTGACAAATTTTACTTGCTTTGTTTTATTAGTTGATGGTGCTTTTGAGTTAAGTCCTAGTCCGGTTTTATCTTTAAATAACCTTTGACTCCTCAACAATCTTTCAAGAGATTTTGAGCTTTCATCAAATTTAACTAATAATTTTTCCTTTCTTATTTTGCATTTTAATCTCATGTTTGTAATCTAGACATAATTTACATTCTAGAACAATTTCAACATTACTCTCAATTCTAGACATTTAATTTTCTAATAAAATTTCCTTTTCAAAGATATTCTTAAAAGATTTTGAAGACTCATTCTTGAAGATAGTTTTTAGGTCCACGTTGCATAAACGTTTAGACTCATTTTCTAGTTTAGAATACTCTAGGATAATTTAATCAAAGCAAAAGTGTTTGGTTACAAAGTGTACCTTGCTTGATGTTTTATCAAGTTAAGAATCACAAACCGGATGATTGACTTCATCTTCATCCGTGTAATTCCATGAATCGCAAGCAAGACTACTACGAGCTTGACACGAGTAATCACCTTTACTTACACCTTGCTTGTTGTATCAAAAAATTGACAATTAACTACCGGATCATTGTCTTCGTCAACATCCATTTCATTCCAAGATACGCAAGCAAGTTCATCAAAACACACGTACTCATCTTCACTTGTACCTTCATTTAAAACATTTAAACTAGTAGCACATGTATTAAATTCTACTAAGTGTCTATCAATTAGTTTTGCTAAAACTTCTAATTCATATGTAAGATCAAATTGATCATCTTTGACTTGACATATTCCTTGATGAAAGTTTATTATATTTTTCAAATATCATTAATCGTTTGACAAAACTACATTCTTTCATATTTGGTACTAAAGCTTTATAAATCATTGTTTTAGCTTTAGTATTTTTATCAAGTTTAATATAATTATCTTGGTTTTTCAAAAACTTGTTTTTCTTTGGTTTGAAATCACCAAAAGAAATAATATGCCAAAGATCATGATCAATTGATTTCACATAGTTTTCAAAATTACTTTTCCATTCAAGTAAGTTTTCTTTTTCAAATAGCGGTGGATTTTGGATAGGTTGCCCTTCTTTGAGATTTTTAAAATCCATGGATCGATCCAAGTTTTAAAATACATTCTATTTTACAGATCTTGAGTAACATAGTTCTGATACCAATTGTGGAAAACTAGAAGGGGGTTGAATAATTTACCGCTTTTTGAATCCTTTTTAACTTGAATATCTTTAAAAACTTTTACGTTTTCTTAAAGATATAAGCACAACTTTATATGTTTGATTCTTAGAAAAGCTTTTCATGTGAATAACAATTCTAACTTTACTAGTTTCATACTTTGAAAAGCTTTGCTTGTGATGATCCTAACTTTGCTTGTTTAGTTCTTTGAAAAGCTTTACTTTTGTTTGAAGATATAAACACATCTTTACTTGTTTTAGTTCTTTGAAAAGCTTTATATGTAACTAGCAATTCTAACTAAAGAACAACATGTAATAAGCAAAGATAAATAAAGAAACGATCAAACCACAACATGATTGTTTATCGTGGTTCGGCTACAAGGACTCTTTTTCCTTGCCCTACATCCACGCCCCGAGTTTCCAACTCGAGAGTTATAAGCACTAATCAAAAAGCTCCTTTCACCGGCGGAGAAAACCTTTACAACATCGCTTACACTTTTACCGACACTAAGCTAGATGTCGAGTTCTTTTACACGGGTACAACCACTCCCATCGTCGCTTACACTTTTACCGACACTAAGCTAGATGTCGAGTTCTTTACCAAGGGTACAACCACTCCCGTTAGTTCTTTTACAAGGGTACAACAACTCCCGATACACTACGTATTTTGAGGCCTAAAATACTAACCAATCACTTCTACATACATGACACAAACAAAGCATAAACTACCAAAGCTTATGCATGACCAAGCTACCAAGACTTGCAACTTTAGAGTTGAAGCTTGTAACTTCTTGAATGATCTTGTGAAGACACTTGCTACATAAGAGAATCACACAAATCAAAATGTTACTGAGTTAGTTGAGAGAGTATGTGAAAATATGTCCTAAAGGGGTGAATCAAAACTAACAAATGGTTTGGTATTTATAGCAAACCATTCTGCAGGTCTGGCGGATACGGCAGACCCCTCAGGAGGGTTCCGCCCGTGTATCCCCAGGGTACCGCCAGGGCTGCAGTTGGTTTTGCAATAAATCTTGCAAACCAAACAAAGTCACATCTCATTACTCTTGCAAACCAAACAATATCACATCACATAATATCAAGTCAAACACTAAACTTGCAAGCAACATCTAAGTAAGTCAAACACATTTCTTACCATAAATGTATATTGACAAAGCTTGCCCTAAATGTGATGTGACCTTACTATATTAAGAAATAAATGTGATGTGACAAGACACTTGCTAGTTTAAGAAATAAAAACAATATTTTGTTTAAAAGGAAATTCAAACCTTGGTTAAACAAGACTTAAACACTTAAAGTGATGATTTACTTATAGCTAAACTTCATACTTTGTCATTAACAAAACTTGGCAAAGATCGTAAAATATAAATAACGTTTTTAGGTGATATTTGTATTAACACCACGGATACGGCGGAACCCATCCTTTGGTTCCGTCCGTTGTCCCTGAGGGTTCTGCCAGACAGCCTGACAGAATCCTGCATAAGATATTAGAAAATCTAACACAATATTCTCAAGATCTCACAAAGTCAACTTTGAGATCTTTAGTATGAATCTATACAAAATAAAACATGTTTCTTACACACATGTTTCCTTGAAGGGACATGTGTGATGCAAGAGATGATGTAAGTAACATTATATTTCTAATTTTAGATATTCCTAAAAAAGAAAGTATACTTGTAAAAATAGTTTATGTATAGAATCAAAAATGTTTGTTTGAGATGTTTAGCAAGTGAATGTTTTACTAAAAAAGAGTTTTCTTGCTTATATCCTAATATGACATACTATTTAGTAAACTTGCTAAATATACATAAGAGACAGAAATTACTTTGTGAAAACATGTAAATGTAGTTTGAGTGAAGTTAAGTAAAAGATTTTTAAACTATATTTATGATTTGCCAAAAATAAACTTTACTTTTTGTAGTTAACAAAACTAAGAAAGATCGTAAAATATAAATAACGTTTTTAGACGATATTTGTATTAACATATGTGTTTAAAAAATATTCCCGGAACAGAATCTTATAAGGTGAATGATTTTGTGGAAAACCACAATCATCCATTAATGAACGAGAACAATATGGACCTATCACGAACTCGACGCCAATTGCAATTTGGTGACTATGTTTTTATTCCTCGTGCTTCACTTTCTAATATAGGTCCTATGGTAGCTCATCGATTAAAAGTCGCTCTTGTTGGTGGATATGATAAAGTACGTGGAACACCCACGGATTGGAGGAATTTTAGGCGTTCCATCAATTCATTCATCGGAGACAGGGATGCGCAGATGTTAGTCGATAAAATGATTAACCGGAAACAACATGTCCCAGACTTCTCTTTTGAATATCACACCCTTCCTTCAAACGAGTTGGTCAGACTGTTTTGGGCTGACGAAACAATGAAGTACAACTATGTTGCATTTGGTGACGTGGTTTCATTCGATGCTACTTTTAAGACCAACAGGTAATTTTCATATCTATATATATTTCCATTAGAAACGCTCACTAAATATATTACTAATATAAACCCTTTTTGTTCAGGTATAAATATGTTTTTGTACCATTTACTGGCATCGACCACCATCAAAAGTGTCACTTTTGGTGCTGCATTACTATCTGGTGAGAGTTTCGAATCGTATTGTTGGATGTTAGAGGCGTTCTTAAAAACACATAAGAAGCAGCCACCGTTTGCCGTAACAGATGGTGCGCTAAGGAAGGCTGTTATTAAAATGTTTCCCGACTCACACCATCGATTATGTATGTGGCATATCACACAGAAACTACCGGGAAAGGTAATCTTATGATGCCCACTATTATATTCTTCACTTTAACAATATTGAATTTGCTATTATAATGTTATTGTATAACATATGCGCACATAAAATAGGTATTAGGTGATCTTGCGGCTGATTCTCGATTTAGGAAAGATTTCCACAAACTAGTATGGAATATGTACATTGGGCCTGAAGTTTTTGAACAACGCTGGGATGATTTGATAAGTAGGTATAATTTGCAAAACAACAAATGGTTGTCTGACATGTACGAAATTAGAGAAAGGTGGGTCCCTGACTATTTTAGCGAGATTCCTATGTGTGGTTTGATGAGGACCACGTCTCGATCGGAGAGTTCCAACGCGTTCTTCCATATTTATTCACATGAAGGTAACACACTTGTACAATTCATGTTTTGTTTCGAATCCGCGATGGAGAAACAAAGATACACACAACGTGTGTTAGACAATGCTTCGGATGGGGGCGAGTCGGCCCTGTTTACTGAATTACCAATTGAGAAGCATGCATGTGACGTTTATACACCTTCCATATTCAGAGATGTACAACAAGAAGTACGCAAAGTTTATATGCATGCTCACAGATTAGTGCTCATTTTGAAGGTAGCATTGAGACTTGCATCGTACGTCACAGGGACAAGAGAGCTAATACAATTATAGATGCTCGGGTATGCAATGTCAATTTATATTCAGTTTTGCATGATTTTTAGCCCTATAAATTCTTATGTGCGTATGTGCAATCTTAATTTATATCCTTTTTTCCTCCATAATATTTTTATATGATACTTTACTGCAGGTTGTTTTGAATCAACTAGATGGTACTGTCAACTGCTCGTGTGGTCATTATACCCGACATGGTTTCTTGTGTCGTCACGTCTTTTGTGTCTTTCGTACTCATGAAATTGTCAAAATACCTGCTATATACATAAATCGTCTTTGGACAAAGGGTGTTCTTCCTGCGCATTTGCTTAAGAAAAGACACAGATACGGTCCTTGCATTGAAGAGACAGAAAGGTTAGCATATGAGCTTCATTCAACACTTGAGGATTGTATTAGTATGTTCAGGAATGACAGTGACAAGTTAGCTGAGTTTCTTTCAACGGTCAAAGAGTGGAAGAAAAAAATTGAAGATGAGACGCCAACACCAAATGTTGCACCAAATAAGGATGCGTTAATTGCTGATTTGTTGGGTGTTACTGTACTTGATAAAGTTATAATTAAGAATCCTAAAGTAAAATTTTGAAATAAGGGTTCCAGAAGAATTAAACGTGCGGTTGAACAAGGTAAAGGGAAAAAAATTGCTAGAACCAACAGGAAAGTTCCTTTCAAACGACATACATGCAGCATTTGTCATAAAAGAGGTCATAACAAGGTTACATGTCCGGAGCGAAATATTGAAGATGCTGATGAAGTTGCATCTGATGAAGATGAAGGTGTTGATGAAGACGAATTTGATGACGAACATGAAGTCGATGAAGAAGATGAAAGTGAGGAAGAATAAGCATGTTTCAAGTAAACATTTACGAGTAGTTTCTGTCTCGTTATTTTAGACTTTTTAAATTTCATGAACTTGCTATGAGTTGTTTACTACTAGTTTAATTCAAGTTATGTTAGAAATTTGTAACTTCAAGTATCATTAACTTGTGCGTTGATGTTTTATTTGTTCTGCATTAACTTATGTTAGGCTAATTAAGATATGTTAGACTATTTTAAGTTCATGTATCATTAACTTGTCTCATTAATGTTTTATTTGTACTTTAAGTTAAAGTATCATTAACTTGTGCAGTGATGTTTTACATAGACCAGGTGATGTTTTACAGAGACCAGTACATATTTAGTTGACTAACATTGATGCACCACACATAAAACATCAATGCACTTGGTAAATGTTTTATAAAAAATATAAGTACAAATTTAGTATACTAACATTGATGCACCGGGTAAATTGTTTTATAAAATCTAATTACATATTTAGTATATAAATCATCAATGCATCGGGAAAACATCAATTCACTGGGTAAATGCTTTATAAAAATATAAGTACATATTTAGTATATAAACCATCAATGCACTGGGTAAATTGTTCCTTCATGTTAAAAGTACTTGTGCTGTAATGTTTTATAAAAATATAACTATACATTTAGTATACTAACATTGATGCACCATAAATAAAACATCAATGCACAATTTAAAATCTAAATACATTACATGATAGTTTACCTTAAGATAGTCTCGCAACTTAATTTAAATACTTGGACAAGATGAAAATTGATTGTGAATTACAATCTAAAACATTCATAAACAACTTTTTATTATATTGCTCATATGTTATAAACTTACTGATGTTGTTCCTATGTTCTTAACTTACCAACCAAACACTTGCTAAACATAATATTAGAGACTAGAATTATAACTAGGCTCTACTCAATTGTGCATTCATGTTAAAGGTAACATTAATCATTACAATTCATTCCATAGAGATAAAGGTCGACACAACGACACTAAATTGTTCAGTCACCAAAAATGAAAAACATTATTTAAAACTGTTTTGAAATAACCTAAAACCAGTTGATTAAACCAAAATAAAACAAGTTCTTCATTTCTTCAATTCCCCTTTTCCGGCACTTTGGGTGGCTTCATACCAACTCCTCCTCCAACCGCAATACCTGATAGCTTCTGAATCACTATTTCCTTAAGGATGTTGCATTCGGACAGAAGGATATTTGATGCGTAACTGTTCCTTAAAAGTGAAAGTTGCTTTTTTAGCTTGCGCGTATCTCCAGCCAGGCCAGAATTCAACTTATCCAATCCTATACCCATGCATGTCTCCATGTGCCGCATCACTACTATACCAGCTTCTGTTTCCATACTATTAGTTGGCCATTCAAACTTACCAACTTCTAATTTAGATCCAATCATGGTTTCCGCATTTTTATGCTTTTTCACCATCACATATCGTCCAAAATCATCTCGCTGCATTTAATACCATATTTTGTTAGCATATATTCAGATTCTCTCTACACTTTCCAACTTATTTTTCAGTAATTAATGTACCAATTCATATGACATAATAATTATATGTACCAGAATTGTCGCTATCGTCACGTCGTCACACATTCCCATATGTTCAAAATGTTTAAATTTCTTAATGATGTTCTCTTTTTTGTGATGGTTAATTAGTATGACAGAAGACCTTTTAAGATCCGCTACAAATAGAAATTTATGTCCAACATTATCAATTGGGATAAAAACCTGCATTTTTAATATTGTGTCAGCTTTATAAATTCAATAACAATGGAAACTTTTCGTTTAGACAAGGATCTACATGCTATGTCTTTCAGTTTATTAAGAATGCATATATGCACTTAAAAAATAATACATATATGCACTTGCAAATTGTTACATATGGCATCTTTTCAAATTCAATAATGTTACACGTACGCACTTACACGGACCCCTACTTATTACAAACAAGAATTTAAAACTTACGATATCGATGTCCTTTAACAGTTTCCATTTACTGTCCTTTTCCATGGCAACCGCGCCGTATTCCATAAACGATTGAAATCTACCATCAGGACTCCGCGACGGATGGTACTCTTTATAGTCCTGCATCAAGTGCATTTTTAATTTAATTATGTTGAATTCAATTTCAACTATATCTTTATATGATCAATCATATTTCGGAAATACTAAATATAAGTCCAATATCATTATCATATTTGCACCAACTAATAAATAACAAGCATACGTTACTCTTACCACCACAAATGTCGATAAAAACATTCTGAAAGGAGATTTTTTGCTTCTATAAGCTTCCATGTAATTAAGTACAACACCCCATGTGTCCAGAATGTTGTTTTCAACAAATTCATGTTCGTCCAAACTCTCCAGCTGTTCGCGTGTAGACTGTTTCCCAGTTATTGTTCTGAACAAAGGATCACTCCTGCACAATAATATTCATAAATACACATGCACATCGAATTAAAAAATGATACATGTATGTATCATTTTGAATAATAAATCTAAAATTTCTATGCTTCATTTATATACTATTACCTAACCAATTAACAAATTTCAGAAGCATGTCGTCTACAATCAAGCAAAAAGGTTCAATTACAGGTAGAACAAATACGCAAAAACATTTATTTTTCAATCAAATATATGCATATATCAGTTAATCTACATTTTACTTCCTGCAACATAAATATGCATATAACGCTTTGCCAGTCAAAAAAATATAAACATATATGCATATAAAGAGTGACTAATTTACTTACTCGTTATCATCTTCAATAGTTTTAAATAGGTATTTCGCGACCCTCCTTTCTTCTGCGTTTAATAAACCATTAATATCTACCACTCTCGTGGTAAATGGCAACCTCTTAGCTTTAGATGGTGGAAACACTCTTTTCCCTTTATCACGCATAAAGTTTCCAACTTCCATTACCGGTGGACAAATACGAATAGGTACTGGATTTGAAGTTTCGATTGCAAAATTTGGTACCGGTTTAGTTGCCACAGGTGTAACAACCTGCTCATCGAGATCTTCAGATGGTTGCGTAAACCCAAGACTAAAACTTGGATCATCAAACATGTCAAACTATTTAGATCTTTTAATTGAGGCATCTACTTCAGCTACACTTCTTTCAACCTCCTTTTATGTTTGAATACCCATAATGTATTCGGGCAAGTCTAGCCCGGAAACCGATAACTTATCCACCAGTGCATTCGCTAACACCTGTGTCTCTGGTCCCATATTATATGATTGTGAGCCAACTCCATCCGCATTTACCTTTCCACTATCAGCATTACCAATATCATCATCTCCTTCTCCTAGACTTTGGACACCTTCAAATGTCATAGCTTCAACACTCCCCAAACTTGCTCCCACTTTATTTTGCACATCTTCTTCCGCTTCTTCCACTCTGTATGCATCCAAAAAAATTTCACTAACATTTCCTTGGTTTCTACACCCTTGATAATTCAAAACAGACATATATTTCTCAAAGAAACCAGCGAGCTTTCTTTCTCCCGGGAACATATGTTCCGCTGCAGCCAGAGTTTTTTCAAACCCGTATCTTTCCTTACTGATAGAGTTAATGTACTTTTTTAACTTCCACAAATATCCCTGACACATCGATTGCATTAGTGTTAATTATCTAATCAAATGTGTATGCAATCCCATTAAAAAATATAAATTGTCATAATATGTATTACCTCTATAGTATCCGGCATAGGATCTTCTTGCTCAACAAACAGTCCTTCTATTTCACCAAAGCCAAAACCTCCAGAATCAATTTCTTCAGTCTCCCGCTCACTAAGTAACTCTGCTGTCTATACTGATGTTGGCGGTCTCTTCCGCCCAACAGAAAGAGAGTTACACTTGGTTCCATCAACATAGGCCATCTGTTTCATTTGAAAACATATAGCATTCATGGAAAACATATATGAAGGTGGAGAAATCATTTTGTTTAAAATATACATTATAAACATATATCCAGCTTAACGAATAAAAAAATTCATTAACCAATACTAATCACTTACAGTTAGAAATGTAAGCGGCCCACGAAAGTAATTGTTCTTTTGTCCCTTTTCCCACCCATTCTTACATGAGTGCAAACACTTCCAAACATATGCGCACCAGTTTATGTTTGCCATGTCTGTATCTGGGCTTATATAGTCTAGTATCTTCAAATCACACACCCCCTTTGGTTTGATGTGACCCATTATTGAAGTAAAAAAGAAAATAAAGTTTAGTTTGAAGTTCATATCCACACTGTTTGATTTTCGGATCCTAAATTTTATGTCACTTGGTTTGATGTTTTTGGGGTTATCATATTGCTCCATCTAACTTCTTACCATTTCCTCATTTCTATTAACCTTTTCATCCATCATATCAATTCCCTCGTTTCGTATTCCTAACATATTGCTTATCAAATCCTTGGTGATTTCAATAGAACCTTCAACCAACTTAAGTTCCTTTTTATCAGCATCAAACATGTCTACCACATAACATCCTATTTTTTATGGAATGCCGTCAACTTTAAACTCAACAAGGTTACCGAAACCTAACTGTTCTAGGCACGCTTTTTATGTAGGCTTAAGTGTTGAGATAGTGTTGTATAAAGCTTTTGGGCTGGATCGTGTGTGTAACACATGGTAAGTCGATGTTTTTTTTTGAGATGTTGGGTTACGTTTAACTGGTTCACGGTTTGATGTGCATACTTTCTTCTTGTTAACTGCAACTTTGTTATTAGCCTTGGATGGTCCAGCTTCAAGATCTATAATCATTTATAAATTTTAACTTATTAACATCAATTTTTTAACAACTATTCACAAAAATACAAATTTATATAAAAATGTGTTACCACTCGTCTTTAGTTTCTTCACAGATACAGGTTCACACATTTTAGGTGTTCCAACTCCATCTGGTGTAATCATTTTCAACTTTAATACATTCATACCAATCTTATTTTCACGGCACTTTATAAATTTTAAATACTACTTACCAGTAGCTTTTTGCAATTTCCTCATACGACCTGATTCCCTTGTTCTTTTAGTCCCTGTTTGTTCCATTGTATCTGTCACAAACATATGATATCTAAAAAACATCTATGCACCATAACAAACATTTATTTTAAAATACTTATTTTTCCCAATCAATCAAAAGTAAACATTTTTTCACAAAGCATACGTTAAGTAAAACACTCATTCAATTAATAAATCTATAAAATTTTACGCATACCAAAACACTCATTCAACTTAATATAACATGATCATTTTAATGAAATTTTCGACATATCCAAACACTTTAAGGAAATGGGCAACAAAACCATTTTCACAAAAGTGATAACACACATATGCAATAGTCGTCATTATCAGGAAAAAACATTAACATGACTATTAGACTTATTACTGTTATCTATACTCACTACAATTAACATACATGCACTATCCTATTACAATTCATCTTTAATTTTTTAAAGCTAAAATTTTACAGTTGCATTTGTGTTTCATTATCCAAAAAAAAAAAATTATCAAACCAATCTGTGATTATTAATAAAACCATGTATGTTACCTTTCATGTTTCTTCACCTTTGAATCGACTTGAATTGTACCGGTCCTTCTTATACGCAATGCTATTAAGAACCCTAATTATTTGGGGGTTTTTCTTTGTTACTAACAGAGCAGGTGAAATAATTTTTGGGGACTTTGTTTCTTATAGATATATTGAATTTTGAGAGAATGGAAGAAAATGGGATTGTAGTCAAAGAAGTAATCATTCTCTCTCTGGAAATGCTCCTGAATTTTTGCAACTGGAACTCCAAAACGAACGGTTAGAGGATTATGGTTATTCAGTAATACCAATTGTACCCTTTTTATAAATTCTGGATAAAATAAATAGAAAATAATTTACTAAGTTGTGATTGGTGCAAAGTGGTTCTGTAGAGTTCTGTACAAAAAATTAGTTCTGCATTGAACATGACCATATATATATATATATATATATATATATATATATATATATATATATATATATATATATATATATATATATATATATATATATATCAGGAATCATTAGGTCTCAATTTTTAGTTTCATTTTGATTTTCATTTTGTTTACACTTAACACATTTCATTAAACTAAAAACTCAAATACAATGCGAAAAATACATAAAAACTATAAAAATCTAAACAAGGTTCAATTTTACTTGGATTTCTTCTTTCATTTTGTTGATCAAAACTGCATCTTCCTTCAACATCCTCTTGGGGTGCTTAGTAGCAAGAAACTGATACGCGGGAATCGCACCTGGCTTTACCTCTCAAGGGATCTTGAGAAGCTTACAACCCCCACCAGGTAGTGTACCTGATCGTTGTAGTATAGTATAGTGACAAGTATCGGGGGATTGATCGTTCAGCTAGGAATAGTGTCGCTAGGATTAGAAAACCTAAATACTAGTTCTAAAGATGAAGGATGATTATTTTTGTATTTTTATGTTTTTTAGAAAGCAAGTAAAAATCTCGGGGTTAGAAGGATTTGGGCGGAATTAGTTGCTAGTCAACTAACCCAATACTAAAGATTCAATCAAAATAAAATACTAAAAATAAAAATAAACTAAATTAAACTAAAGTTGTGAGCAATAAGTGGAGAAAATGTGTTTACTTAGATTTCACTACTCCCTAGATATCTTTTACACGTTAATTACTTGTTATAGTTGCGTAGATGACGGATTGTATTCCTTAATACCATTCATGGGGTGGCGCACTTAATTCCCCAATCTTATGAGTGCCTACTTCACTCCTATGACGAGCCGGCTAAGAAGCTCCTAACATGGGATCATTAGAATTTACTCATGCATTAAATACAACCAATAAAACCTAATGCACGTCAGTTCATGTTTCCTAAGACATTCAAGCATGTTACTAATTGGAGATCTGCCAGTTTTCTTAAGCCTAACATCGAAATCATTCATCCAATACAACCATCAACAAGTAATCAACACATAATTAACATCTAGGTTTCATTAGATCCAAGCAAACACAAGATAGATCTAGCCTAGCATGGTAGAATTAAGACAAGAACAAGATATAGACAACCAACACATAGACATATTGATTGAATTAAAAGAATACTTATCTCAATTACACATGAAAGGGATCAAGGGCTGAGAACCCTTGAAAAACCTGTAAAATTCGTACCAAGTTCGTACTTAGGGTTTCTCCCAAAACTTCTCTTTTTTTTTAATGTGAAAATTAGAAAACTATATATAGGAAATAGGATCTGACGGCGTCAAGAACAAATTTGTGACGCCGTCATCTCGCTGCCAAAATACTTCTCGGACTGCCTTGATCTACTTTTGACGCCGTCATGTGTTATGTGTTTCCAGGCCGTCATGCATTTTACTCTTGACGCCCTACCTTATGACGCCGTGAATTCTGTACTGGGTCGTCATGGAAATTACACTTGACGCCTTCAGAAATTCCTTCTTGACGCTGTCACCTACTGTTCCCAGCAAGGAAAATTAAGACTTTGGCGTTTTCTTCACTTTTATGCTCCAAAAACGTCAGAATTGCTTCCTTTTCCAGATTTCACTACCAAAGTACCTAAAATCACAAAAGAAACGATTTAGGGCAATATTTGATCAAATAAATTCAATTCCGGGCTTAAATGACCCCCTAAAAGTGGTTCATTTTTCGCCTCATCATATACCCTTACACTTGAGATTTGCTTGTCCTCAAGCAAATGCGCTTTTATTCTACTCAAAATACAAGTTAGGGGTCATTTAACACTAATATAAAAGTAATTACAACAAATAATCATTCCACTAAAGACCAATAGACAAGCACGGAGGTCATACACAAGCACCTAACAAATAGTGTTTAGATACTCACATCTCTCGGGTGTAATAAAGTATAAATTACAATATGGAAACGGAAGATATCTCTCACTACCTGTCATAGAAAAATAGATTACTATAGGCTTGGGAAAGGATCAAACCTCCACCACATGGCGTAAGCACCTAGGATAAACTATCAAAGAGGTCTTTTAAAGGGTTGTAACGTTAGGTGTAGGGATATGAAATACACGGTTTTGTTGGATAAAGGAAGTTTTTACTGGTGGCGAGTTAACAATCTTGGTTAATTACATGTACAATATGGCGTTGCTAAGCCAAGACTAGACTCGACTTAAGCTAATAAATGAAAAATAACAAAAACATAAAATGAACATAGAACAAAAAGGGATGGTAGTCCGTATGTTTTTCTCTTTTTCTTTTTCTATCTTTTTTTTGTTTTTTCGATTTTTTTTTTTTTTTTTTTTTTTTTTTTTTGCATACACTCTTACCCTACCATCCAAAATAATACATCATAGGGGATAAAAATTCCCCTTACACTTGAATTTTTACATACTTTACAATAAACTAATCTAATGACTCGAATTAAGAAAATCAAAAAACTTGGAGCACTTTTAAGATTAACGCACATATGGGGGTAATATATGATGTTCTTCCCCATTACTCCATAAAATAAGTACTTTACCCATGAGTCCCAATCGTCCCAAAACAATATGTACAAGGATATGACTCAACTTAGCAACCATGTAATCAATTAGATAGTTAACTTAGGGTTTAACAAATAACAATAATGCACTAAAGATGAGTGCATACACGGAAGGCTAAGGCGATTTGGTTGTACATTTAAGTAGGGTGTAACAAATTCTTCCTTTAAGTAAAATGCTTAAAGTTAGAAACGAAAAGATAGGCTCGGAGGGGTGTACTAGGAGTTTCGTGTACTAAAAATGAGTACAACGCTAAGGGTGTGGGAAAAATTAGTTGACTTAACTAGCCAAGTAATATGACTTAAATGGTCAAGTAATTATGATACGGGTTAAACACAAGGGTGATCCTAATGCCTCTTATCATGTAGTAAATCCTACCACACGAATGTAGTCTCACTAGCGGTCTCGGGATGCATCACTAACGCAAGTTCTAGAATCTAAATGCTACCGGTACACTCATAAGCACTAATAGTAAATGCTTTTCCTATCAAATCTAAAGGCGAACCTCACATATTTGGGTGGAAAATTTTTCCGAATGGTACGGTTTTGTGCTAGTCATACAATCTCCTATCCATGAGACGCTTGCTATGGCTAAAGTTTCACTCCTAAATGTTGTAAAAAAATTTAAATTTGGCGCTAAAATTGCACTAACAAGTATTTCTCATAGTTTTATTACACATCTACTATCAAACAAACAAACTCAAGCGAAATTGTATCTGTAAGGTATCATTATTTTACCCTCCCCTTACACTTAGGATGAACATTATCCCCAATGTTCAAGTAAAGAATGTAAAAGTGAATTAAAACGAATGAAATCAAATACTCCCCTGAATCGCTCGGTATGGATAATAAGGTGGCCAGGTTAAATCTTCCTCCAAGAAAATGAACAATCAAAGCTTCCCTTCCAGAATATAAATCATCTTCTTGTCATATATAACCTGTTAAACCTGAGAAAACAATCACAAAAACCCAAAGCATCAATTCGAACAAAGAAAACTCACAACTAGATGTAATTCCAGACTTAGGAATAAAATCAAAACAATTAAAGATATAATGCTTGTGGAATGAATGTTTGCAGATTTCCTGGAGTTTATAAAACTAAAGAATCAACAAAAACTTTAAGACTCCGGTATAAACAAAACTAGCAAAATTTCCAGAATTTTACACATGACGCCGTCAGGAATTAATTCCTGACGTCGTCAGAAGTGACCTGCAGAAATCTTTATGTTAAGTTTCCAGAAAATTTCTGGAAAAACTTATGTCCTACTTCCTGGAAAATCCTGCAAAACATCATTATGACTCAATACAAGCATTTGACTCTAACAAATACTAATACACATGTTCATTTAATATTGTTGTGGTTCATGCTCAATTTCGTTCTTATAAACAAATTTGGATCTCCCTTACACTTATCTTTTGCAAAATACCTTTATATGCAATTAAGACGAAGTTAAAAACAAAATAAAGCATTTTCACAATTTACTTTGAAACATGAGCCACAAACAATAAAAATAAAACATGCATACGGAAACAAATAAAATCAAACAAACAAACAAATAAAAACACACAAAACATGGGTTGCCTCCCAAGAAGCGCTTGTTTTTGTTCGAGTCACGAGCCTGACTCTACCCTTATTTAACGGAAATAGGGGAGGTTTTCCCTACACTTAGGATTAAGTGCGGGTGGAAGTAGCGATACACACCCTTAGAGTGGAAATATGCCATGTGAGGAAAGAGTGGTGGATGAATTATATGCTCAAAGGGTTGTGCTCCTATCATCATAACCTTACCTAATTCAATTGGGTTAGTGGGCGGATTAAGATTTTCTCTTAGAAAGGGATCATCTTCTGTCAACTTCGAGAGACTCCTAGTTGGGAATCCATCTTGACATAATAAACCTGGTTTAAACCCATAATGTTTCTTATGATCAATCATGAATGGGTGATGTAATTATGTAAGGTCATGTTCCACTCCTATGTCAACTTCCTCTCTACAAGGCTTAGAGTCTACTACCTTTGTCCTAAGACGACCCGGACTATATGGTTTGATGGGTGGATCGGAACCTATTTCAATTCCTAAATTTTTATCCAAGGATGGAAGATTAGGTAACGGTTTTGGTTGAGGCTCCGGTTCATCAAAACTAGGAACTTCCCTAGAACTAAGAGTAAGGTTATCATTATAAGTATTCAAACCTATATCCTCTAGTTGTGTTTGGTTCAAAGGTTTTACCTCTATTGGAGTTCCTATAGTCTCTTCTACTTCTTCCGAGTAAGTCACGGGCGGTGTATGTGCCTCAAATGATGGTAAGACTTGTGGGGTACTTGGTGAGCTTATGTTATTTACTTCATCATTCCTTGTGTCAAGATCACCTATATCCTCAACATGTGTTTTATCATAATCCAGCCCTAACATTTTCCCAAGTATCTCATGTGCTTCTCTAGGCATCTCAACTTCTATATCCGAATCATAAGGATCATCCTCAGTACTCTGACTGCTATATACAAATTGCCCAAAAGATTCATCATCTGTTTCTTGAGATTCATCATCATCGATCATAAAATCTAGGTCTTTTTGATCAATGTGATCATGTTCGGCTACATCCTCCATCACATCAAGGTCACCTATGTGTTCATCCTGTATTATGGTAGGGCCTAACCATGACATGCAGCTAGGTGGCTCATACAAAACTATCCTAGGTGAAGGCTCATATGGTGCATAGGTTTCACTAAGTGAGGCATTTTGAGGGGTTGATGGAGCTCCTAAGGTGAATTCTTTAAAAGTCTTATGCACTTGGCCTCTTTTCTCAAGGTACTCAATAAAATCAATATAAGATCCTGTCCGCCTCATTTCATTCGTCCATCTTGGTATATCCAAACTGGTGTAATTATATTTTTTTTGGTAATACTCTAGTGTCGGACTTGGTAGATTCACGTTCTGCATAATGGTCTACGGAATAGTTAATGAAGATTACGAACAAACACGCAAAGAAAAAGATAGATTAAAGAAAACCTAAAAATAAAAATAAAATCTTACTAGAAAGGAATCTAGCAAGTAGACCTAATAAAAAGAGATTCTAACCTAGACAATAACTATTCCCCGGGCTGCGGCGCCGAAAACTTGATACGTGGGAATCGCACCAGGCTTTACCTCTCAAGGGATCTTGAGAAGCTTACAACCCCCACCAGGCAGTGTACCTGATCGTTGTAGTATAGTATAGTGATAAGTACCGGGGGATTGATCGTTTAGCTAGGAATAGTGTCGCTAGGATTAGAAAACCTAAATGCTAGTTCTAAAGATGAAGGATGATTATTTTTGTATTTTTATGTTTTTTAGAAAGCAAGTAAAAATCTCGGGGTTTGAAGGATTTGGGCGGAATTAGTTGCTAGTCAACTAACCCAATACTAAAGATGCAATCAAAATAAAATACTAGAAATGAAAATAAACTAAATTAAACTAAAGTTGTGAGCAATAAGTGGAGAAAATGTGTTTACTTAGATTTCACTACTCCCTAGATATCTTTTACACGTTAATTACTTGTTATAGTTGCGTGGATGACGGATTGTATTCCTTAATACCATTCATGGGGTGGCGCACTTAATTCTCCAATCCTATGAGTGCCTACTTCACTCCTATGTCGAGTCGGCTAAGAAGCTCCTAACATGGGATCATTAGAATTTACTCATGCATTAAATACAACCAATAAAACCTAGTGCACGTCAGTTCATGTTTCCTAAGACGTTCAAGCATGTTACCAATTGGAGATCTGCCAGTTTTCTTAAGCCTAACATCGAAATCATTCATCCAATACAACCATAAACAAGTAATCAACACATAATTAACATCTAGGTTTCATTAGATCCAAGCAAACACAAGATAGATCTAGCCTAGCATGGTAGAATTAAGACAAGAACAAGATATAGACAACCAACACATAGACATATTGATTGAATTAAAAGAATACTTATCTCAATTACACATGAAAGGGATCAAGGGCTGAGAACCCTTGAAAAACCTGTAAAATTTGTACCAAGTTCGTACTTAGGGTTTCTCCCAAAACTTCTCTTTTTTTTTTAGTGTGAAAATTAGAAAACTATATATAGGAAATAGGGTCTGACGGCGTCAAGAACAAATTTGTGACGCCGTCATCTCGCCGCCAAAATACTTCTCGGACTGCCTTGATCTACTTTTGACGCCGTCATGTGTTATGTGTTTCCAGGCCGTCATGAATTTTACTCTTGACGCCCTACCTTATGACGCCGTCAATTCTGTACTGGGTCGTCATGGAAATTACTCTTGACGCCGTCAGAAATTCCTTCTTGACGCCGTCACCTACTGTTCCCAGCAAGAAAAATTAAGACTTTGGCATTTTCTTCACTTTTATGCTCCAAAAACGTCCGAATTGCTTCCTTTTCCAGATTTCACTCCCAAAGTACCTAAAATCACAAAAGGAACGATTTAGGGCAATATTTGATCAAATAAATTCAATTCCGGGCTTAAATGACCCCCTAAAAGTGGTTCATTTTTCGCCTCATCAGAAACCTAAATTCTCCCATTTTTTTTTGGGTTGCGAGGAGGTTATCTTTCTTCAAACACCCGCATTTCCGCTTGTACCATCTCTTTGAAAGCTTTTTGACTTGAAGAGGATCACGCCATTGTTACAAGTTCGATTTTTGACTCTTGGATGACCTTTTCTTGACGGGAGGACGTGGTTATGTATCATTTTGAATAGCTCATTCAGGTCTTCAACATCATCAACTATGAGTACATTTCTTCTCTTACGGATTTGGCACCACACCATTTTCTTTCCAACGGGAAGAGACTTGCTTTATGATGTTTGGCTTGGTGAGTTGGGTGGCAATTGTGGTGGTGGTTATGTTGTTTGTGGTTGTATTGTAGTATTACTGAAAGCTACAAAGTTGTGAAATGAATATTGTTGTTGAAGTTGGAAAAAAACGATATGGTTAAAATTTTGAAAGTTTTGTTGTGGGAAAGCGGGTTTTGGGATTATGATTGTTGGTAAGCATATTGTGCAAACAAGGGTAATGGCATGTGTTTTAAAGAAATAGAATTGGCGGACGATGGTGTAGCAACTTGTGAAGAGCAAGAACTGGCAGACGAATAAAACGGAGAATATATTATTCAAGAGTCAATCGTTGTTTTCGTTACTCATTTTGAAAGAAAGGATTGAACTATATGTAAAAATGTAGGAAATAAGTAAAATTGTGATTGGGTTTAGTTATTTATATGGTAAAAGTGGGTATTTATTGAAAAAAAAATTAGGGTTTTAAAAGTTTATACAGTTTTTGACCGTTACATACATTTTTATTAAAACAAAATGGACGAAATTGCACCTTTATTCGGATGATGATGGCGCCTATGACATGCACATAGCGCCGGTGTCGGTGCACTATGATGCCATCATAACTATAAGTGTCATTTTGGCCCTGCACTACGCCAAAAAACGACTTACACCACTTGCTCTAAAACAATGTTGCTTATGATATTAAACAGTTAAGGGATTTGGTAAGCATATTTTTAGAAGTTTTGTTAAAGAATTAAAACATACCTTCGAGTTTTGATAAATTAAGTTGGTAGAGGTTGTTATCATCGAATTAGTTAACGTGGTTACCCTTAATGTACAAACAAAATTTAATGCATCTCCATCGTAACTTGTAAAGCTGTATTTATAACAACGAGGACCTTTTTACTCTCGTTCCGCTGCGTGGCATGAGGTTTTGCGTATTTTTTTATACAAGCATTCCTTAGATTTAACTAAGGAATCGTTTATAAAATCGGTAGGTAACTACACATGCTATTTATGTAAATTTTTATTACGCAAACAGTCCATAAATTTAACTTAAGGATTGTGTTTGTAATCGCAACTATTCATTACATAAACCATTCCTAACCTAAATGAATGTCTCTATAACCGCAAGTAACGGGAGAGTTTTTATTTATTTATTTTAATTTTTTTTTTTCAAATATTTTAGGACTTTTTTTGCAATACACGTAAACTGGAGGGACAATCTTGTAATGTTTTGTTACATAAACAGTCCTTTTATTTAATTGAGTTACTGTTTCTCTAATCATGAGTAGACAATAAGAGCATGAGGTAAGGTAACCACAAGTTAAATCTTAACGCACTGCCACGTCAGCGTCACATCAGCTTTTCCCTTTTAACCTTAACTCTTGACTTTCCACCCCGGTAACATAACTCACCTTAACTCACCTCCACCCCAAATATTTTCAATTTCAACCCCAATTTTTAACAAACACTTCATTTATTTAAAGCATAACATTAATTAAAACACAACATTACATTACATTACGAAATTAAAAATAAAAACAAATAACGATACTAAAAAAAATACGAAATCAATAAAACACTACATCACATAATTATTCATAATTGACGTGGAGGCAACCCAAGTTTCATGGCGATGAGATCCTTTTCCGCATTAACGAATGCCACCCAATGTGGATCTATGCTGGTGGTGTCAAGCATCAAAAATTCTATCTCTTTCATCCTTTGTTGTGCGGCTTGATTTTTGGCTGTCGCCTGATACGCCCTACTCGCCTCTTCATGTTTCGACCTTAACTCTTCGCGCCACATCTCCGCAAAAGCTAACGAAGAAATGGAGCCACCGGTGCTTGTCGTGGCCTCGGATTTTTGTTTCTTGGAAGCCCTTTTTTTGCCAATTGGTCGTGGTTCTTCGTCATGACCAAACAAAGACTCGTTTGTTTGGCTCAAAACGTCGCCGGTTAAAGCAATCACTTCCGGCGCGTCCCATTTTTGATGTTTGCGCAACACCGTCCAATTGATGAGGCAAAAAATGACCCGTTTTTAGGCGGTCATTTAAGCCGAAATTGGAATTTATTTGATCAAATATTGCCCTAAATCGTTCCTTTTGTGATTTTAGGTACTTTTGGAGTGAATTCTGGAAAAGGAAGCATTTTGGACGCTTTTGGAGCATAAAAGTGAAGAAAACGGCAAAGTCTTAATTTTCCTTGCTGGGAACAGTACCTCATGGCGTCAAGAGCAATTTGATGATGGCGTCAAGAGTAAAAATAGTGACGGCCCAGTGAAAACGTGACGGCGTCAAAGCAAGGCCGTCAAGAGTAAAAGTGGTGACGGCCCAGAACAACATTACACATGACGGCGTCAGATCTGGATCTAGGCAGTCAGAGAATAATATGGGCGGCGGGTTGACGGCATCAGAAGTTTCTTCTTGACGCCGTCACCTTAGGAAATCTATATATACTCATTGTAATTTTCATTCTAAGAAGAGGAGAATTTTAGGGCCGAACTTAATAAACCCTAGCACGACTTTTACAGTATTTTCAAGGGTTTTCACCCCTTGAAACCTTTCATGTTCAATAGAGATAAGTATCCTTTCAATTCATTCAATATGTCTATGTGTTGTTTGAATATATCTTACGCTTGTCTTGATTTTAACATGCTAGGCTAGATCTCTTGTGTGTTTGCTTAGATGTAATGAAACCTAGATGTTGATTATAGGTTGATTGCTTGTTTATAGTTGTAATGGATGAATGATTTCGATGTTAGGCTTAAGAAAACTGGCAGATCTCCATTGTGTAACTTGCTTGAACATCTTAAGAAACATGAACCAATGCGTACTAGGTTTTTATGGTTGTATTTAATGCATGAGCGAATTCTAGTGATTCCATGTTAGGAGCTTCTTGCAGGCTCGACATAGGAGTTAAGTAAGAGCTTATAGAGTTGGAGAAGTACGTGCGCCACCCCACGATTGGTATTAAGGAATATAACCCGTCATCCACGCAACTGTAACAAACAATTAACTTGTAAAAGATATCTAGGGAGTAGTGAAATTTAAGTAAACACAATTCTCCCATCTATTGTTCACACCATATTAGTAATTAGCTTTATTTACATTTTTGTTATTTTATTTTGATTGCATCTTAGTTATTGGGTTAGTTGACTAGCAACTAATTCCGCCCACTCTTCCAAAACCCGAGATTTTACATGCTTTCCAAGAAAATATAAAAATACAAAAAGAATCATCCCTCACCTCTAGACCTAGTTTTTAGGCTTTCTAATCCTAGCGACACTATTCCTGAGTTGAATGATCAATCCCCCGGTATTTGTCACTATACTATACTACAATGATCAGGTACACTACCTGGTGAGGATTGTAAGCTTCTCGAGATCCCTCGAGAGGTAAAGCCTGGTGCAATTCCCACGCATCAAGTTTTTAGCGCCGCAGCCCGGGGAATAGTTATTGTCTAGGTTAGAATTTCTTTTTATTAGGTCTACTTGCTAGATTCCTTTCTATTAAGATTTTATTTTTTTTAGGTTTTCTTTAGTCTATCTTTTTGTTCGTGCTCTTGTTAGTAAAATAAATTCATTGACTATTCCGTTGACCATTATGGAACACGCGAATCCACCCCTTTCCCCTAGAGAAGTGGCTTTGTTACGTGAACAAATTGAGAATGAGATTAGGGAACTTAGGGAGCTTAATAGGTTTATTAATGTTGAGCTCGACCATGCATTTAGTGACCTAGCGACCGTCTTGTATTCAAATAATGACCTAGGAACTAAAGATTTTGATGATGTTGTTGAGGAACTTGAAGAAGGGGAGATTGATCCAAAGCTAGATGACTATTTTAATCTATACCCCACTAAGGAGGAGATTCCGTACTTTAATAATCTTATTGATAACCCTCGACCTCCTTTTACTAGAATCGAACCTAAGATAAAGAGAGGCGATCCTAAGAACGCTAAGGTACCATGTATGATTGGGTATAAACATATTGACAATGCTTACATTGATTTTAAATCCCCAATCAACATTATGTCCTCAAGTATCTATAATGATATAGTGAAAACAAGACTTGGACCTAGAAGAGATCCCAAATACCCGATGGAGTTTGTAACTTTGTCGGGAGAATTAAAGGTCTACATGTCTTTGTTGGAAATTTTACTTATATCACTGACTTTATGGGTGTTGAAGATCTTGATAATGTTATTGATTGTCGCTTATCCCATGTTGTGTTTGGTAAACCATTTGTTGAAGAGTCCAAGCTAGAATATGATGAGATAGAAGGGACAATCCGATTTGCTAGTGACACCGATAGGATCACTTATAAGATGCCTAATAGAATGAAAGAATTTCGTTTTGTGCCTCGATTTGACATGGATAACATTGGTGCTTTCGAGGACATCAATGAAGAGGATAAGAAAAAGGGCATGAACTATGTATGGGAGAAGAAGAGCCTTTTCTATAAGGATTGCTTGACTCTAGGACCAAAATATAAAGTTGATAAGGAATTTGCCAATAGGATCATAGGAGCAATTAAGAATAAGGTGTTTGGTCTCTATAAAGAACATTTACAATCGGTGGATGAGACCAAGGATGAGGTCACGTAATAGCCCATGACCTTGAGTCTAGCTACAAGACTCGTAAATAAAGAAAAACGCTTCTTGGGATGTAACCCATGCTTTGTGTGATTTTTAATTGTTATTTGTTTCCGTATGCAAGTTTTATTTTTATTGTTGGTAGATCATGTTTCAAAACTAAAATAGTGAACATACTTTATTTTGTCGTTTAGCTTAGTCTTAACTTCATCCAAAGGTATTTCGCAAAAGATAAGTGTAAGAGAAAACCCCAAATATGTTTTTAAGAAACAAAATTGATCATGATTCTCCACAATATTAAATGGACATGTATATTCGTATTTGTTAGAGTCAAATGCTTGTATTGAGTCATAATGATGTTTTGCAGGATTTTCCAGGAAGTAGGACAAAGTTTTTCCAGAAATTTTCCAGAAACTTAATATAAAGATTTCTGCAGGTCACTTCTGACGGCGTCAGGAAGAAATTCCTGACGGCGTCATGTGTAAAAATCTGGAAATTTTGCTAGTTTTGTTTTTCTAACGGAGTCTTAAAGTTTTTGTTGAATCTTTAGTTTTATAAACTCCAGGGAATCTGCAAACATTCATTCCACAAGCATTATATCTTACTTTGTTTTCTAGGATTTGTTATCATATATAGATTGCCGCCGATTTTACGCGAGGTTGCCTTGTTTGTTTTCTCAGGTTTAACAGGTTATGTATGACAAGAAGATGATTTATATTCTGGAAGGGAAGCTTTGATTGTTCATTTTCTTGGAAGAAGATCTAACCTTGTTACGACACTATCCATACCGAGCGAATCAGGGGAGTATTTGATTTCATTCTTTTACCTGTTTTTACTTTTACATTCTTTAATTGAACATTGGGGACAATGTTCATTCTAAGTGTAAGGGGAGGGTAAATGATGATACCTTATAGATAAACTTGCACTTGAGTTTGTTTGTTTGATGGTAGGTGTGTAATAAAACTATGAGAAATACTTGTTAGTGTAATTTTAGCGCCAAATTTAAAATTTTTACAACATTTAAGAGTGAAACTTTAGCCTTAACAAGCGTCTCATGGATAGGAGTCGTATGACTAGCACAAAACCGTACCATTCAGAAAAATTTTCCACCCAAATATGTGAGGTTCGCCTTTAGATTTGATAGGAAAAGCATTTACTATTAGTGCTTATGAGTGTATCGGTAGCATTTAGATTCTAGAACTTGCGTTAGTGATGCATCCTGAGACCGCTAGTGAGATTACATTCGTGTAGTAGGATTTACTACATGATAAGAGGCATTAGGATCACCCTTGTGTTAAACCCGTATCATAATTACTTGACCATTTAAGTCATATTATTTGGCTAGTAAAGTCAATTAATTTTTCCCACACCATTAGCGTTTTACTCATTTTTAGTACACGAAACCCCTAGTACACCCCTCCGAGCCTATCTTTTCGTTTCTAACTTTAAGCATCTTACATAAAGGAATAATTTGTTACACCCCACTTAAATGTACACCCAAATCGCCTTAGCCTTCCGTGTATGCACTCATCTTTAGTACATTATTGTTATGTGTTTAAACCCTTAGTTAATTATCTAATTGATTACATGGTTGCTAAGTCGAGTCATATCCTTGTACATATTGTTTTGGGACGATTGGGACTCATGGGTAAAGTACTAATGTTATGGAGTAATGGGGAAGAACATCATTTTATTACCCCCCATATGTGCGTTAATCTTAAAAGTACTCCAAGTGTTTTGATTTTCTTGATTCGAGTCATTAGATTAGTTTATTGTAAAGTATGTAAAAATTCAAGTGTAAGGGGAATGTTCATTCCGTATGATATATTATTTTGGATGGTAGGGTAAGAGTATGTGCAAAAAAAAAATTAAGAAAAAGAAAAAAAATAGAATAAAAGAAAGAAAGAAAAAACATACGGACTACCATCCCGTTTCATTCTATCTTTGTTTTATGTTTTTGTTATTTTTGATTTATTAGCTTAAGTTGAGTCTAGTCTTGGCTTAGCAACGCCATATTGTACATGTAATTAACCAAGATTATTAACTCGCCACCAGTAAAGATTGCCTATATCCAACAAAACCGTGTATTCCATATCCCTACACCTAACGTTATAACCTTTTGAAAGACCTCTTTGATGGTTTATCCTAGGTGCTTATGCCATGTGGTGGTGGTTTGATCCTTTCCCAAACCTATGGTAATCTATTTTGCTATCACAGGTAGTCAGAGATGTTTTCCATTTCCATATTGTGATATAACTTTATTACACCCGAGAGATGTGAGTGTCTAAACACTATTTGTGAGGTGCTAGTGTATGACCTCCGTGCTTGTCTTTGGTCTTTAGTGGAACGATTATTTGTTGTAATTACTTTTATATTAGTGTTAAATGACCCTTAACTTGTATTTTGATTAGAATAAAAGCGCATTTGCTTGAGGACAAGCAAATCTCAAGTGTAAGGGTATATGATGAGGCGAAAAATGACCCGTTTTTAGGGGGTCATTTAAGCCAGAATTGGAATTTATTTGATCAAATATTGCCCTAAATCGTTCCTTTTGTGATTTTAGGTACTTTTGGAGTGAATTCTGGAAAAGGAAGCATTTTGGATGTTTTTGGAGCATAAAATTGAAGAAAACAGCAAAGTCTTAATTTTCCTTACTGGGAACAGTACCTGACGGTGTCAAGAGCAATTTGATGACGGTGTCAAGAGTAAAAATGGTGACGGCCCAGTGAAAACGTGACGGCGTCAAAGCAAGGTCGTCAAGAGTAAAAGTGGTGACGGCCCAGAACAACATTACACATGACGGGGTCAAATATGAATCTTGGCAGTCCGAGAATAATATGGGCGGAGGTTTGACGGCGTCAGAAGTTTCTTCTTGACACCGTCACCTTAGGAAATCTATATATACTCATTGTAATTTTCATTCTAAGAAGAGGAGAATTTTAGGGTTGAACTTAATAAACCCTAGCACGACTTTTACAGTATTTTCAAGGGTTTTCACCCCTTGAAACCTTTCATGTTCAATTGAGATAAGTATCCTTTCAATTCATTCAATATGTCTATGTGTTGTTTGAATATATCTTACGCTTGTCTTGATTTTAACATGCTAGGCTAGATCTCTTGTGTGTTTGCTTAGATGTAATGAAACCTAGATGTTGATTATAGGTTGATTGCTTGTTTATAGTTGTAATGGATGAATGATTTCGATTTTAGGCTTAAGAAAACTGGCAGATCTCCATTGTGTAACTTGCTTGAACGTCTTAAGAAACATGAACCAATGCGTACTAGGTTTTTATGGTTGTATTTAATGCATGAGCGAATTCTAGTGATCCCATGTTAGGAGCTTCTTGCAGGCTCGACATAGGAGTGAAGTAGGAGCTTATAGATTTAGGGAAGTATGTACGCCACCCCACGATTGGTATTAAGGAATATAACCCGTCATCCACGCAATTGTAACAAACAATTAACCTGTAAAAGATATCTAGGGAGTAGTGAAATCTAAGTAAACACAATTTTCCATCTATTGTTCACACCATATTAGTAATTAGCTTTATTTACATTTTTGTTATTTTATTTTGATTGCATCTTAGTTATTGAGTTAGTTGACTAGCAACTAATTCCGCCCACTCTTCCAAAACCCGAGATTTTACTTGCTTTCCAAAAAAACTATAAAAATACAAAATGAATCATCCCTCACCTCTAGACCTAGTTTTTAGGCTTTCTAATCCTAGCGACACTATTCCTGAGTTGAACGATCAATCCCCTGGTACTTGTCACTATACTATACTACAACGATCAGGTACACTGCCTGGTGGGGGTTGTAAGCTTCTCGAGATCCCACGAGAGGTAAAGCCTGGTGCAATTCCCACGCATCACTAAGCGTCTTCATTGGCGAACGACGGGTTTTTTTGACGATAGAGTTGGTGAGCACGTGTTAGGACATCCACTTCACTTTTCCCACTCTTTATCTCGCGTTGCGCCTTTTTGTAAAAAGCGTTGAACTTAGTGCAATCACAGTTCAACGTTTTCCACTTAGATTGTAGCATATCTTTGTTGCGGTCTTTTGGACTTAATCTATTGAACTCGGCTCTTATACGTTGCCATAACGTATCCTTGGTTTGTGAAATCCCCAACCTCGAATCCTCTGAACACGCAACCCAACACTCGGCAAGCAACTTTTCCTCACTTGGCGTCCAACTTTCCACCTTCGATTTTCCAGTAGCTGCATCCTCGGCTTGGTCAGGTTCTTTAGATTTTTTTGCCTTACGTTTTCCACGACTTTTTGGTTTTTGATGAGAGGTCGGTGTTTCCGGAACTTCATATGTTTTCGTTTGGGAATGTTGTGAGGTTTGGGAGAATTGAAGATTTTGGAAATTGTAATTTAAGTCGCTTTGTTGACTTTCGGTCCAATATTGGGAATCTTGTGGGTTACCCCACATCGGTGGTGCCGAACCCTCGTTTGGATTTGAGGAAGAACCCGCGTATGGGTGATTCCAACCACCACCGAGAAGATTCGTAAACGAGTTGTCATTGTTGTTGCCACCCGACATTCTTTTTTTTTTTTTTTTTTTTTTTTTTTTTTTTTTTTTTTTTTTTTTTGCTAATAGAAGAGTATTGTAGATGAAAATAGTTGTGAAAGTGTGAAAAAATATTGTGGGGGTGAAGGGGTATTTATAGTTGTAATAAAATGAGTTTGAAAAAAGTTTTTTTTTACACTTCTAACCGTTACAAACGGTAATATTTAGGGGGTGGAAATGAAAGTTTTTATTTTATTTATTTATTTATTTATTATTTTTTTTTAATCGTGTGCAGCTTCAATTAACGCACCTTAAGTGCTTGCCCGAGCACGTTAACGCACCATTTGCCTTTGGGGGCCGGTAAGGTAACGCACCACATTAAGGTGGTGCGTTAAGAGTTAACGCAGGTGGCTGCGTTACCTACTTACCGAGTGGTCTAAGGGTTCTGTTTGCAAATTTTTTAAAAACTATTTTCATATCATAAGTAAATTACGTAGATCATTTTTGTCATTTTTGTTGAATGTTTACCATGAGAACAGTTCAACATCGATCACAAATTCTTCAAATATTAATTGAACAAATACTTGTCACTAATTTTTTCATAAAATTAAAAAATAAAAAATAATAAATAAAAAATAAAAAATAAAAAAAACTCACTTTCATCATTTTTTTTTCTTTTCTTTCTAAAATTAAAATATCTTACAAACAGTTAATCGTTACGTGAAACAAATCATACCATTGTGACAATAATTAGATAATATTTCTATAGAGGGGCACTTCTATATACTTTCGTTGAACTTCTTTTTCGAGTTTTTTAGTGATGAATTTTCGCTCAGAAAAATCACATGTGATTTATAAAATTACAGTAGATTTGTTATTTTAAAAATCACAGTGATCTTACTGTGATTTGTGACATCACATGTAATTTTTAAAATAATAAATCACAAGTGATGTTACAATTTACATGTGACTTTTTGTACGGAAATTTTAACACTAGAGCCTGAAAGGAAAATTCATTGAAAGTATATCGACGTGCCCGTCTACTGAAGTTATAAGATATGCCACAACTTTTGGGGAATATATATACTTTGTTTTAGCAAAGTGATAGATATACTAAAACCATATTCTATTGCTGTGTGTGCACTTATTGGATCATGGGAATGATTTGGGCCAGGAAGTAGTTTAAAACTGCAAGGTTCAATACGTAAATAAGGCATGATGGAGGTCCACTGGACCTAAGTCCCAACCCAGTCAAGAAAATAATTATTCATCAAAATTTTATGTCTTTTAAAAGTTGTAATAAACTAATAACGTTTTATTTGTAACAAGGGGTTGCCACCTCCGCGTTGCTGCGGGGCGAATTCGTTTGGGATGGTGGCTGTAGAATTTTGTCCAAAACGTCTACCACATTTTTGTTTATGCACGCAAGCGTATTACATAGCGTCAATTTGTTGGTAGTTTTATATGGGTGTTTTGTTAAATTTGGTAGTTGTTTGTAGTTACTTAAGATAGCTTTTTTTATTTGGTCTCTGCATCAGTGTTTGTGTTTTCACTTTTCTAGTGACGTATTCGTATGTTCATTTCAAACGATGGTATTTCAGTTGGTCTTTGCTGTAGCTGGTTTTGTTCCATTTCTTGGATAGAGCATAGTACTAACTAGCCGGGTAGCCCGCGCGTTGCGGCGGGTGTGTTTTGTGTTTTGTATTTTATGAGTTGTACGGTGTAATTAATAATTTTGTTATTTGAAGTATGCATATGTTTACTTGGAAGCATAATTTGTTTATATTTACGGATTTCTTTTTTTTTCCTTGTTTGGTATTTTAAAAGAAACAAATTTGTATAAGAAATTTTTTGTAGTGTATTATTTTTTGTGTTTTTTTATTTTCATTTTTTTGAAAAAACAAATTTTCATAAGGAAATTTATGCTTAAAAAAAATAAATAAAAAAAAAATAAAAAATAAAAATAATAATAATTACTGTAGCGCGTATTGTAGTAAGCACTGTAGCAGCTACAGTGCTGCTACAGTAAGTGTTTCTGCCTTTTAGTATATACGAGTTTAGTAACCCGCGCGTTGCGGCGGGTTTTTTAAATAGTAGTTTGGTGTTATGCGTTGGTTGTAAAAAAAAAGAGAAAAATAGTTTATATATTTTTTTAAGTAGTTATTGGGTGTCGGTTAAGTTTTGTTTGTGGTTGCAAATATTTAACGGCTTTTGGTTATGGTAATTGCGTTAAAAGCATTTTTTGAAAAAATGTTAAAGATAACAGTCGTTAGTTAACAGCCGTTAAATAACTAACGACCGTTAATACTAAAAAAAAAAAAAAAAAAAAAAAAAAAAAAAAAAAAAAAAAAAAAAAAGTTACTGTTGCAAGTACTGTATCAAGCACAGTGCTTGCTACAGTAATCTCTTGGGGTTTAGTATATACGAGTTTAGTAACCCGCGCGTTGCGGCGGGTTTTTTAAATAGTAGTTTGGTGTTATGCGTTGGTTGTAAAAAAAAGAGAGAAATAGTTTATATATTTTTTTAAGTATTTATTGGGTGTCGGTTAAGTTTTGTTTGTGGTTGCAAATATTTAACGGCTTTGGGTTATGGTAATTGCGTTAAAAGCATTTTTTGAAAAAATGTTAAAGATAACAGTCGTTAGTTAACAGCCGTTAAATAACTAACGACCGTTAATACTAAAAAAAAAAAAAAAAAAAAAAAAAAAAAAAAAAAAAAAAAAAAAACTGTAGCAAGTACTGTAGCAAGCACAGTGCTTGCTACAGTAACCTTTTGGGGTTTAGTATATATATAATTTTTGGCCACTTCTTTTTCCAAGGACTATGCTTGTTTAAACTGGTAGTTTTATATGGGTGTGTTACTACTGTGTTATGATGAATTCTAGATGTTACACGAAAACCATATAACGTTTATACTTTATACAACTAACATGGGGTAGAAGATGGGCTACCAAAACCGGCCCAAGTGAAATCATATTTTATTGCACTATTGGTTTTTTTATTAGCACCTACGTTTGGTTTTAGTATATACAAGATTGGCGACGACCGCCGCGTTGCCGGCGGGCTAGTTTATACGGCTGAATGTTTTTCCAGGGATTGGGCGACTGCTAATCTGTTATTTTTTTTATTCAGCGGCACCTCGTCGCATATTACTAATTGCACGGCATTTACAAAATTTTTTTTTGATATTTCTTCTCTTTATTTATTTTTTTTCACAGCCATTAAGATAAAGTATTGTTCATCTGGATACATTTTTTTTAACTTGTCGGTCACAGGGTTATTTTTTTTTAGTTACGGTATTTTTTTTTCACCGTATATTATAAATTTTTTTTTCTTTTATTAGATTTATATATTTTTTCTTTTCTTATTACTATAATTTTTTTTTTCTTTTGCCTTGTTTTTTGTTTTGTTTTTTTTTTTTTTTTTGTAATTTTTTTTTGCCGTTTGGTTTTCCTTTTGGGATTAATAAAAGGGACGGTTCCCCCTTTTCATTTCATATCAATCCCTAATTCGCATCTCAAACCCTAGCTAATCTCATAGCCAATCTCTTGCTGCAAGGATGGCATCACCACCAAGGACATCGGCCCATGCTCTCGCTACTACTCCTAACTTTCAAAAGCTGAAGTTCGCTGCTGGTTCCAATGAGGTGGAGGATTGCTTGCATCTGGTCTTTAGCCATGATTATACTGAGAATGATGGATTGTTGGCCGTTCTTGGAGAGAAACGTGATCAGGTAGCGGCCAAGGTCAGGTATTTAGAGAATCTGGTGGAGGAGGGGGAGTGTTTTTTGCCTTTTCATGAGCATGGGGACATAGGTTTGGCGCGTTTGAAGGTGACTTTGAAGAGGGAAAGGAAGGTGTTGGATGGGTTGGTGAAGGTTTTGGATGTAGCACGCAAAGGAAGGGAGCAGAAGAAAACCAATCTTTTTTGGTTCGGATGATGGGATGGTCACCTTGTTGTGGTATATTTTGTTGGTTTGTGGTTCATGGGTCTATGTTTAGAACTTGCATGTCTGTGTCTGTCTAGTGTTTTTGTATGGAATCAGTATTATGTGTTTGGTATTATGTGTCTGAATGTCTTTTGAATGGAACGATGTAATGAAGCACAGTGTAATGCCTTTAATCAATGGAAACATAAATTAAGCTAAGATTTCGTAAATGTTTAGCTGCAATAGTATTTGTAAATTTCATTTACTTTTGTTTTTTTAGTAACAAATTCAGGTAAGTAGAGATTGAATTTTTGGCTAGTATATAAGGAGCAAGAGTGTAGGTGCTGTGTAGTTATAGCTGAGTTAAAAGAAAAAAAAAATTGCAACAGAAAATGGGAGAAAATCCTAACTTTGATGACTTGAAAGTGGAGTGCAACTCTGATAGGTTGGAACATTGTTTCTGCTTCTTATTTATGCAAGAAGTATTTGAGAATGAAAGCTTTGTTGAATTCATTGTTCAAGAATGCGAAGTTGTAACAAACAAAATGCATAAACGTCAGCAATTGCTTCAAGAGGGCCAAAGGTTTTTGTTTGTTATGCACAAATACGTTGGCATGTGTTTTTGTTTATTTTGCATGATATTATGTAAGACAAACAGGTGGCCTTACATTATCTGATAAAGATGCAAAGCAGATGTTACTTGCGCCTAACAGATACTTCATTAAGTACACATAGTTAACCTTACATGACTAATGTTTTCTTAGTGTTGTTCCCAAAAAGAAACATCATATGTAAGGCATGCCACAGCACTGGTCATGGCATCGTTACATATTTACATACTGCATAGGTTTTTAGATACATAGAAGAAAGTTATGTCTAAGTAGCAAAAGGTAAGATCAGTTGTTTTTAAAGTGCACTTAGTAGTGCATAGGTGCTTAGAATATTATACATGATAGGCGGAACATTTTTGTTGTGAGCATGCCATCCATGTTTCGTTTTATCACGCTGTTTTCCTGGATTTTTTGTGAGATGTTGTCTCTTGTGTATCCTTTTCTTCAGTGAAAAGAACTCTCCTAGCACCTCTTTTTGGCCGTTCATTTTCTGGTTTTGATGTTTCAGATATTGGAGTTTGTTCTGCTGGAGGCGCATCTTCAGTTTGCCTTAAGTCAAATGTGTCAGGTGTCTCAACTTTTGCGGTGGCTGTTTTGCTCGGTGTATTGATCACAGCTGGTGGATTATTTTCAGTCTCAGGTGCTAAAGGTTCATCATTTGTTTCTGCACCCGTTGTTGGAGGTGTGGTTTGACTGGAAGAAGATGCATTGCTTTCAGGTACTGCACTCACATTTGATATCAATAATGGTGCATCATCCCAACAGGTATCAAGAATGAAAACCTGTCTATCTTTTGTGCAATCTGGATCATAGTGCAGCTGAAAATTTTTTGCCTTTCCTTGCAGAGAAAGGAGCTCTACTGGATAATTATAGGGGTCTGGTGTAGGCATGGTCTGCAACAACTCCTTGCAGTCTTTTAGCAGCGAGTTTGCTTCGTTACTGAAGCATGTCATTATTCCAGTGCTGGTGGCATCAGATAACACAACTCTAAAGCAATAACTGTGCAGGTAATAAAAAAATGTTCATTAGTGATTTAACAATTTTCCTTCTAAAAGTGCACATGTGTTATAGCGCACCTGTAAATCAAGTCATCACCGGAGGCTGGCTGTTTACACATTGCATGCGGATATCGGCCTGAGATTTTAGAACCACAATCAAAGCATTTCTCAAAAAACCATGGCCTTTTTGTATCAATTTGTTCAATTGTAGCAGCAACAGTAAACCGAACATTCTGCCATTTAAACATAAAAGTGTGCATTAGTTTTTTATTTGGTAGAGGTTATGTTACAGTTACTTGTTACCTTTTGGTTTTCAGGATTTTCTGCAGCCAAATCCGCCAGAGTGACACGGTTTCTATTCTTTTCTTCTTCTGGATTTGCAGATCTTTGGTGCTGGATATTTAGTATTGTTGGTGGATCAATGAATTCGTCATACCTGTACCATCAAACGATGTAAGTTTATGTTGTTTTAGAAGATAAAATAGACCACTATTCTGTCAGTTAATGGCCTTACACATCTCGAATTTCTTTTACTTCTGGTATGTTAGGATTGAAGTAGTATGACGTTGCAGGGGTACTTGATAGTTGAAGGCCTGTCTTAATTTAGAAAGATGTTAAGCAAAAAAAAATTAAAAGACCAATGGTAAGTATAAAGTTTGAAGTTAGAATCATAAATATTAATCAATAACTTTACCTCCAAAGTCTTTTACCAAGCATGAGGTCACTGCTATGATAGTCGGTTTCTCTGCTTGATCATATTCTGCTTTCCTAAAAGCATGAGCATCTTGGTTCCACATAGTAAACCGAACTGTGCGACCACTGTTAGAATAAGAAAAAATGCGTAAGAATGACAGTAAAAATACTTTTTAAGGTTAAACTGCAAAGACTTACTCTAAATTTTGAATACCAATGTCTCTCCAAACTATTGAACTTTGTGTTGCTTTCATTGAATGCTGCACTTCAGTTACATATTGGACGGATCCGATATAATCTGTTATCAGCTGCAGCGAGTTAAACATACATTATTATTAACCGTTTTCATGTTTGTGTGCATTAGGTACCTGTTAATAATCCTTCTTTCACATCCACTTTTGAATATAAGTCCCGATAGCAGCTGAAGTTAAAATAATGCTCTGGGAAGCCTGCATCTGGTATGTCTTTGATATCTGTATATGTTCCAAAAACCAATGAAAGTGAATGAGGGACAGTTTGCATCCATGTTTTTGCAGGCTGAAAACCAAATCCAGTGATCTTGTAAGTCTTGTTCGTCTGAAGGAGCGCATCAAATTTAGTCTTTTCACGTAAGCTCACGTTTCCTTGTATAGCTCCTTCCTGCAAATACATTAGGTATTAATTAATCTGATATGGATTGGTTGAGTTCTTTTAGACAGCATTTGAGTTTAATAATGATTTGTACCTGCCGATCAATTAACATGCAACAGAACAGTACTGGTCTTCCTTGATTATTTGTCGGCGTCCATTTTCGGTAGACCTTTACATAAATAGCTTTTCCAACATCTGTTTCTTTTAGGTTGTTAAGGCTAATGTCTTCCGAATGAGTCACTATTGCTTTCTCAGTAGACTGCGCTGATGGTACAATGCTAGAGCTAGGTTCCATTTTGCTACATGTTAAGAAACAGAACATTCATTTTAAATGCAGACATATACAGAGACATGTTTAATAGTAGCAAATAGATTTCAATGAAACGATGAACGCGCAACATTAGCAAGCTATGTAAGCACAAAATGAGCACGGATAGCAGTCAGAATATAGAGTTTATTAGCATATATATTTGATAACTGGACAAATTTAAATGCACACTTAAAAAGCAAATCTAATTGGAAGGAACCTGTGCAAGTGTGACCATGTCTAAAAAATCTTTATAAACAACATTTTTTGTTGTGTTTTTTTCCTTGTCTGGTAGTTGCTTAATTAGCATTTTTAAGCCCTGAGGAGATGTTGCCCTTGACAGTGCAACATACAATTGACCATCGGCAAAAACAGGTTCAGTTAGGTATACGCTTATTTTATTTAATGATTGGCCTTGGCTTTTGTTTATTGTCATTGCGTAACAGACTTTCACTGGGAATTGTTTCCTTTTAAAGATAAACGGCAGCTGCTCTTCTTTATTGATAAGCACAATGCGCGGCAAATAGACCTTTTCTCCCATTCTAGTACCGGTAACGATCTTTGCTTGGATAAGTCTTGTATACACTTGAGTCACAATCATCCGTGTACCATTACACAACCCACCACATAGGTTTAGGTTCCTTAGCAGCATCACGGGTGCACCTATTTTAACCTTAAGTTCATGTGGTGGCATCCCCGAAAAAGAAAGTGTGTTGAGGTATTCTTGAGGATATAGCAGTTCTGTTGCTCCTCCATCATTTGATTTTGGTATAGCTTCATCAACACTTATAAAAGTATAGGTTTCCCCTTCTAATCTGTCTAAGATAGTAGAGTTGATGGTCTCTGCAGTTTCGTTTCTCGGGCACACTATCGCTTTACCTTGCAACGATGCTGCATCAGGTGCTTGCAGTGTTTGCTCATCGTATATAAAATCAATCAACTCTTGAACACTCGCCTCACCGTCGGGAATGCAGTACCTATCTGGTATCTGTATCCATGCCGTATTATCTGGATCAGTACCATCTGGTTGGCCAATGGTACCGTTCCCAATCTGAAGCAACCATTCAGAGAACTCTGAAATCTGTTGAGCTTGCTGCGGCGACAGGCCTGGCTGTTGTAGCCGCATATTCTGCTTAAGTTTAATGATTTCAAACTGTGGCCATAGGTATGACTGCGTTATGCATGAAGAAATGATCTGCTCATTGGTAGCTTTCTTCTTGACAGGTAGTGTCTGCCTAAAATCACCGCCTAAAACAACCGTTTTTCCTCCAAATATACTTGTCGGGCTATCCATTATATCTCTCAAGGTGCGGTCAAGCGTTTCAAAGCATCTGCGATCGTTCATAGGGGCTTCGTCCCATATAATAAGATCAGTGAGCCTAAGTAACTCCGCCACTTGGGTTTTTTTTTTCACACTGCACATTGATTCATCAGTTAAATCAAGCGGTATCTTGAATCTTGAATGAGTCGTCTGTCCTGATGGGAGTAATAAGGCAGCAATACCCGAAGAAGCAACTGCTAAGACAATCTTTCCTTCCGATCTAAGTGTAGAAATTATGGTCCTCCAAACGAAAGTCTTGCCTGTACATCCATGGCCATATACAAATATGAGCTTCTGGCAATGATCATTTACTGCATGCGTGATGCGTTCAAAGATGATTCGCCGGTCAGCATTTAGATGGCCAACTAATCTTTCACTTTCACTTCTTAACAATTCTCGATTATAGGACCTTTCTTCCATCAATGCCCTGTTGTTTAAGATTTGCATCAAGTGAGGTGGAGGTAGATTAAATCCGAAATCTCTTACTGATTTTCCATAGGAAGCAAGGATTGCTTGTAGCTCATACATGAGACCATCCTGTAAGTCTTGAGGACTAACATGAAGATCTCGTATATGCAAAGCTTCTGAAAGTATATGGGGACTGTCTTCTGACATGGAACTTGCATGAGACTGTAGCAATGTAACCGGGTTAGAAACCTCGCTAAAGATTAGGAGCTGACAAAAAAGGCTTCTCATGTAGGCTGGGGTTGCCGAAAAAGAAGCCTCTTGCAAAGCGATGTTCCATTCTTGATCACCACCTAGCAGGCCCATGGCTTCACACGCACCTCTATTTGTAGTATAGACAACTTCATCAACTGTCCGGATATGCTGAAATGATGTTGAACCTTTTTGATGAC
The DNA here is from genome assembly GCA_030686995.1 of Artemisia argyi. Taxonomy (NCBI): domain Eukaryota; kingdom Viridiplantae; phylum Streptophyta; class Magnoliopsida; order Asterales; family Asteraceae; genus Artemisia; species Artemisia argyi. Next base: position 40,917,875 of record CM060683.1, on the reverse strand, counting down.
ACAGCAATAGTCGTAGATAGAATGCATCTCCAGCGCTAGGATGCACATATGCTAAACGGCCGATCGATGCTACAATTGCACGCCGCCGGCGCTGCCAGTACTTCCCATCCTTGTGCCAGACAAATTCCTTTGGAAAGTCTAGGTATGTTAAATGGCGACCATCTGTATTGTAAAGGTTGTACCTAAACCATTCAGTTAGTGTTGTTCTTTTGTTGTGTTCACTATCAATAACCGACTGTAACGCCTGGGCCTCCTAAAATTGACCCGCTGCATATTCTCAAGGTGAACTGCGAGTATCTGAACCGGTGGATCTCTGCTATGTATACTAAACCCCAGAATCCTCCAGCACGCCTCGTGCGGTCCTATGAACCTTGCATCCTGGAAATTTCTAATTTCGTCAACGTGCAATGAAGTACGGCTAGTACTTGGTCCTGTGCTTCCAAGTGTCCTTGTAATGTGAGCCACAACTCGGTCGGTACCTTTTGAAATATACTTGAAAAGGTATTTTATGAGCATTGACCATTCACAATATTCAACATTGATATGCGCGTAGAATCGCATGCACAGGGACCGGTTATATGGAACAACACACCCATTATCAAGGCTCACATTCTGCCTCATGGTAGTTATGCCTGAATCTCTCCTACGATAATGCACATACCCTTTCTGATCAATAAATGTCTCTAGACAAAAAGGTTTAGGAAAGTTCTTAGCGCAGACATCACTGTTCCGCATACACGGTGCCGGTGTATTGACTAACCCGCACGGGCCATGCATCATAAACTCACTAATAACCCTGTAACCTTCTGGATCGGTTGCTGGGTTTGGCAGTTCTGCAGAAACATACGTATCCACATCTGCGTGTGCCTGCACACGGTGACTTTCTTTAATCCACAGAAGCAAATGACAATGTGGCAGCCCTCTTTTCTGGAACTCGATTGTGTACAACACTGTAATAAGAGAACAGCTATTTAGTCACCCTGCAAGTGTAATAAGCTAATAGATAGTACACACGCACAGATTTTAAAGTGTACCTGCTTCGACACGGCCAAAAGGCTTTGAATCTCGTAAGAAAGTCACTAAATCATGTATCTTTCTTTCAAAGACACGGTCGACAACATCAGGCCTATCAACAACTGCAACATGCGAGAACTGCTCCATGTATTCTTGGATTTCAGGCCAGTTAACGTTGCATGTAAACGTAATGAAGAAGGACGGGTTCCCGTGTACCCTGCATATGGCCAAAGCGTCCAAATAATGGCTATACATATAGCGAGGGCCTCCAGTAAACGACGAAGGCAAAATTGTCCTCGAACCTACATCTGAACCGTCTTGATCACCGCGCGAGATAGCGTCGTGTAGGCCTGCCATGTAGTCATTCCGAATATCGCCCTGATGTTCTCTTATAAAGTCAATCCTTGATTGCTCTATGCTACAGTACGCTGTCACAACATATTGTTGGAAAAGCCTGCCACTCCTTGGGAGCAGCCGATATTCATTGAAACGGTCGTGCAACTCGTACGCATAGTACATTTTCATTGACATTTTCTTTGGAGGATCGGAAGATGCAGGCTTGCTCAATAACACGCGGCCCAAATGGTACCCATCTTCACCGAAGAAAAAAACCAACGGGAACTGCATTGACATATAAGATGCGTTTAACTTGCTGACATATTGTAACTGCTGATCGTGCCGTTCTACAACGACATCAAACTCAGTTTCCACGTCTGGGCCGCCTTCAAAAACAATCGCACCAATAGAGTCACCTGCAGGAAGTTCATGCTGTCTTGAACCGACAACACCAAATAAATGGACCTTGAATTCTGGAATATCAGCTTCCGCCATTTTATCCCTGGCAGTCCTAAACAACTGCACTAACTCATTGTGCTGATCTAGCAGTTCAACTAAATTTTCCACAATATCTGGCCGCAAACTTTGACCGGTTCTCTGAAAATGCTCCAAACGATTTGCGACCTCATTCTGCGTATCATAGATATACAGCTGCAAAAACTGCGGCCGTGTATTAGGTTCTGGGCAAAGCGAACCTATTCGATGGTAAAGTTGCCCAGAAATTTTGAACACATAAGGACCACCACCTCTGTTTATAGAATTATCCACTTCTGCACCCAACGATGTCATTGCAAACATCTGATTGTAAGCACGGATATTTTCTAAGAAATGCCGGTTAGTGAAAAGGTCTTTTACATATTGCGGATATTCACCCTGACCATGCAACTTAACTTTGCCAGCATTGCAACATCTATGGTAATCCACGCACCTGCTATTGCCTGAAACAATCCTTTCATCATACCAAAACTTCGCATTGCAATGGCGGCAGGCCTGGTCACAACTGCCCATACGCACATATGTATCAGGAGGCCCTGCATCAGATGCAGGAAAAAGGCCATTTAGCACCCTTCCTATTGAACAGGCCAATGGCTTATCATAATATGCATATAAAACAGTTGTAAGGAAGACGGTAGCATACCTTGCCTAGACCTCCGATTTCGACGATGCACTTCAGGCGGTACCTGTGTTCCGCTAGATGAAGCATGCATCCTAACTGCAACAGATAAAAGATGATATTATAAGCAAATGAAAATTTAGCACAACCTTCTGATTTTTTTTGTTCTGAAAAACACCAAACCTTGAGAGCGCCTCTGACGACTATTCCTTGGCAGGTCCACACCGCAGCGGTCTGCTGGTACATCAAAGCTCTGAGAAGTTTCATCAGAAAAAGATCCAACACCGGATGGCGTAGTTTGCCCAGGCCTCTGGTTTGGGCTGCGTACATGAGGCCGGCCTCGCCGCCTACCCGATGGAGCACTCACCGGAGCTGCAAGACAGAAAAGCTAGCACCGTAAGCAAATGCAAGTAAATTTAAAGCATCATACTTTTATAATTTTGTTTTGAAAGCAATCAAACCTTGAGGATGGCTCTGATCATGATTTCTTGGCAGGTTTATATTCCATTGTTCTGTTGTTGCAGCAAAGCTTTGAAAATTTTCATGAGACGAAGATCCAAGACCGGTCGCTCCCAAACCATCCGCAACATCTCCAGGTATAACTCTGTTTACAGTGCTGTTTGTAGCAAAAATGTTTTCATCACCTGCAATAAATATGAACCACATGTTATGAGCCACCGACAAAGCTTTAGAACACAAAACAAAACATCAGAAGGAAATGCAAATTACATTGCAATTGTGCGCCAGCAACCTCTGAAAATGTTATGCCAGGCCTGACAGGACAGAAGGCAGTTTCCCCCGCAAAGTCACACATTTTCCGTTTCCCTTTATCAACAGAAGTTGTAGAACTATGTAGGCTAGAAAGGGGCCTGTCCCGGGTTCCTTGCACAACGCATTCATCTAAAACACAATCACACCAACCCTTTAAAAAAATACACATTTCAATAGCTAAGCAGCACAGCATAGGCACCAAAGCATAACGAACATGGTACGCACCTGGTGCTTGTACAGGCGCACCAACGCATGGATCACACGTATGCATACTACTCTGAGAAGGCTGATCGACAGACATGGCACTTGAGCAACAGAATTCAGGGTCCACACTAAAGGTATCATCCTCTATTACATCTATTGTGATTGCTTCCTCTCCATAACTAATGTCAGTGGAAATCTGACTGCCACCAAGGCTAGGCTCACATAGGGTCTGATTAACTGAGCTTAAATGGGAATGACCACTACCTAGGTGACTGATAATAGGCTGTGTTTGTAAATGCAGGTCATGAGACACTTCTTCCTGATCAAAAAGACTCACCTCTATACATTCTAATGGAAATGCAGAGGTAACCCTACGAACGGCTTTTCTTTTAGTCTTCATAGTCTACAGATCTTATGGCAATGATTTTGGAAAAATGCAAGGTAAAAAAAACAATAGCAAAGCACATATGAATCATAAAACAGTACATTCAGTGGTATCATATATACACCAAACATCCACACATGCAACCATTGTTAACACTGCATGCATGCAAAGGGAAAAAAAAAAGGAAACATAGCAAAGCATCATGTAACAATGCATAGCTGAGGCCAAAACAAAACCCACACAAACCTCTTCAAAGTACTGCTGGCTTGTCTTTGTATGCAGCTTTCTCTTAAGAATTTTTTTCACTCTTTTTTTTTTTTTTTTTTTTTTTTTTTTTTTTTTTTTTTTTTTTTTTCTGGTTGCAAAAGGTAACACTGAATCTGGTCTTATGCAGGGTGGAAGCTTCTAATAGTACCAGAAGTCATACCCACACGTGCAACCTTGTACCTCATAAGGAAAAGCTATCACAAAATTTCAAGGCTTGTTGAAAAAAAAACAAAGATAAGGCAGCTGATGGTTGACACGTTGCACAACACCATACCCACATTAAACCTATTTTGCAAAGTGCATGTTTGTATTTATGTATTTAAGCTGTATTCTGTATCTATTAGGACGATATATACGGTGTATTTTGTATCCCTATTAGCAGATACGCATTAGATACTGCGTAGCAAAAACTGGGCCACCACTGCGCATGACTGGCCAACAGAAGCAGGCCCAAAACAACACCCACATGGGCTAACCACCTGGGCCAAATTTTGGCGGGAAAAAGGGATGCCAAACGGCGTCGTATGTATCCTGATTTAATATAATCTTTAATATAGAATGGGTAAGGATACGGTGAGAAGAAATCCTAAAATGAGAAGAATAAGAAATGACTATAATGGCATATTTGAGATACAATGACTCGAATTAGATGCATCTCTATTCATTTAGATGCATCACAATTAGTTTCGAAAGTGATTTTGAAGTGAAAACGATGCAAAGTAGTACTAGCAACAAATTTGACTCGCAGATGACGAAAAATACATAGGATTCGTCTAACTTGATGAAATACATCTAATATATGTATATGCATCTCATTTTTAGCTATAAAATATATTACAGTGCATCTCAAGATTAGGGATGCATCTAATTCAAATTGATGCATCTCTAATATGTAGTTATAGTTATTTCTCATCCTTCTTATTTTAAGAATTCTTCTCATTTGATTCTTACTCTATATAGAATAGCCAAAAGTTCTTTATAGATCCAATTTTTATCATAGAACCCATCAAGCAATCTTAGTCATTTTTTTTTATCAAAATAAAAACAATAAACTTCCACCCTTTTTTTAAAACTTAAATATCTCGCAAACCGTAAATCGTCAAGCTAAAAAAAATATCATCGCGACGAGAATTAAATTATCTTTCTATAGACATGCATTGTTATATATTTTCGACAATTTTTTTTTTTTTTTTTTTGGTTAAAAATTTCCGCCCAGAAAAATTATATATGATTTGTAAAAATCATATATGATTCGTTAAAATCAAATCATATATGATTCTTACGAATCATATATGATTTTTAAAAATCATATATGATTCGTAATATGATTTTTATAAATCATATATGATTTTTTTGGGCAAAATTTTAAAAAAAAAAAGTTTGTCGAAAAAAGAAAGTTCGTCGAAAGTATATAACAATGCATATCTATAGAAAGATGATTTAATTCTCATCGTGATGATATTTTTTTGTAGCTTTAAGATTTACCGTTTGCAAGATATTTTGTTTTAAAAAAAAGTGAAAAATAAAAATGAGTGGCTATGATTGGTTCATTAGTTTTATGCCAAATATGAGATCTATATTGATCACATCTCATATAGAATATATGCTATCTTTTATTAGCAAGTAGGGTGTGCCCGCTGCGTTGCAGCGGATATTTTTTTTTTAATTGTTTCATCATAATTTTATTGTGTATGTTGTATTAATTATTATTTTTATTTATTGTATTTTTTATTTTTTTATTTTTGTGTATGTTTTTTTGACATTTGATGGTAAATTTTTCAAGCAATTGTTTATATAGCACATTTCTGTTTGTGTAGTCCAAATTACATAGTTTGACTTTTTTGATAGTTTTATTTTTGGGTTGACGAATTTAGTGTGGTAATAATGGCAGGCCAAGTTTAATGATCTTTTATTTTGCATATAACAGCGTAGCCACAAAAACATTGGGCCAAAAAACAGAGAAAGGCAACCCAACAACGAAAATAATACTTTTTGGGGGCACAATGCTCAACTATGTGTGCTATAATTAGGGGTGTTCATGGTTTGGGTAATAAACCCGAATAAATCGAAAACTGAACCGAATCGAACAAAATTTGTTAAAACCGAACTGGACTGAATTAAATTCGGTTTTCTGTTTGAATATGAGTTTGGCTATATGATCCGAAAACCGAATTTATATATATATATATATATATATATATATATATATATATATATATATATATATATATATATATATATATATATATAGTGTGAGGTTCTTTTCAAAACCAAATAAATTGCGAGAACTATCTTTTTACTCATAATAAAGCATAATGTACATTATACTAATGCAAGATGGCATATTTGAAAATATTACAACTTATTTTAGAAAAAAATAAATAAATTAAGGGCAAATTAGGTATTTTGATTTTCCTTAAAAATAGCATCAGATTTTACTAGAATCGGTTACTTCATTCTATTATCAACACCTTAACCACCCCCTCCATTACATCACAACCGCATCCCTCTATGATCAACACCAACGCCAGTACGCCACTGTTCTTTAATCCACCCACTCATCCATCGTTCTCTATATGATGTTTTTTTTCTCTCATAAATCAGATAAATTCAATACAAGTTTCGTTCATTGTTGATTTGTTGCTGGTGTTGTTTGTGCAAATGATAAGTAACTTTTTGCTGGTGCAGGTCTGTAATTAACTTGATTTAAAAAAAAAAAAAAAAAAAAGTTATTAGTTTTTTTACAATGTTGATTTTTGGAGTATTAAATCATGGTCAAAGATTGTTTATTTGCTTAATTAGTTGTTTAATCATGGTCAAAGATTGTGTGTCAAATACATGCCCAGGTCAAATACATGTGCAGGTCCTTTAATTCATTTGCGAAAAGTTTGATAAATAGGAATTAGATAGATAGGTAATATATGATTGAGTTTGGATATTTTTAATTCATTTGAATACTACAGGCTTGATATTTCTAGGTTTCAGATCGTAGTATTCCTTTTTTTTTGGTTTGTCGTGGTATGGTGGCATAATGAATCAGTTGTGATAGTTTCTTTATCTAAGTAGGGATGATGATAGTCACATTTACTTGACTTTGACGATGATAACACATGTGCAGATCTCAATCTACTTAGTGTTTTAATTGTTACTGTAGCTTATGTATCTTGCATCACAATTTCCCTTTTTGTGTCTTTACAATCTTGTTGTTTAGCAAATTTATAGGTCTAAAAAAATAATGTTGTCTTGTAATTAGATGATAACACATGTGCAGGTCTCAATGTACTTAGTGTTTTATGTTTTGTTTTATTAGTTCCATGCCTCATTGGTTATATTCGTCATTTTGGGCTTTCCTCTTGTTTTAAGTATATTGATATACAGGAGGCGGTAAAGGTATGTTTATCCTTTTTAGATTCTATTATCTTATCTGGCGATGCATAAATCTTAACTTGTCCGCGCTTACAATTTCTTTTCCATTTGTGTTGTTTGGCAATTGGTGTTTTGAACCTTGCAATAGTATTAGCACAGGTAATTTACTGCTCAATTATAGATACTTAACTAAGAGTAGGTTTCTAGATAGCTGATTTTTTTGAATGTAGATGATGAAGAGGAATGATGTAAATGTGTATACTTCAAGATGAGCGTATCCAAAAAAGAATTTGACGATCAGTGCACATGTGTTTACATACTTTCATGTAAGAATTTGATGCTTATTGCACATGTGTTTACATAATTTTCATGTCCAATTTTAGTAGTTTTCTTTCAAGGGTGTATGAGGTTGTTTAGAACTAGGGATGAGCATTTCGACCCGAATCTCGGAACCGAACCGGAACTGTACCGAAACGGTACCGTTCCCAATATACGGTACGGTATCGGGACTAAGAAATAAGGCGAAAAAAAATTCGGGACCACTAAATCGGTACGGGACCGGTACCAAATCGGGAAATTCCCGAATAAAAACGGGGAAAAACCCGATTTCCCGTTACCGGTACCGAAACCGGTACCGGTACCGGTATCCGAATCCCGTTCGGTACGGTACCGGACCACTATTTATGCTCGGGAAAAAATTGGTACCCTAATTCGGTACGGGATCGGTATGGGACTGGTACCGTGCTCATCCCTATTTAGAACTGTTTCGAAGGTGTTGGTGTCTAGTGCCTACTTTAATCTGATTAGGGGTTGTTTAGGGCTGCCTAGATCAGACAAATAGTAATTTTAAACTCGTTAGACAAGAGTTGTGATGATAATTACTGTTTTTATGATAATGAAAACACTTCTGCACATGTACATAAATTTCTAAAGTTTTGTTTCCTCTTAATATATTGATATGTTTGGTGGGTATAAGATTTTGCTTGATTCCTAACCTGTATAGTCATGAAAGTTTCTAATTGATTGCATGTGAATTTGTTTCAATTTGCAGGTGTTTATAAGGATAATAAACAATGGAGTGAACAATTTAGTAGTTCCTGGTCTTAGATATGTTTGATTAAGATGTGGACGGTGACAAATATAAAGAGTGTATGTGTCTCTTGAAGAAATACATAATATCTAACAAGAGACTAAATTGCAGATGGCAGGATTTGAATAGCTATATACAAGCGAATATGGATGATCTCAAATGCACATGTGTATACAAAGCGACTGAGATTGTCTAATGGGTAGAAAATACATGTGCATATACGGCGCCAACTTCAGTTGTACTCATAATAATTAGTGCACATCACCGAGTTTCATGTTTACTCTTTTTTTTAGACATTTGGATTTACTTAACCTGTGTAATTCGACAAAAAATATTGTCTTTTTTATGGATTCAACTTCTATGAAAATTCAAGGCAAAACAAGCTTTTTGTTTGTCATTCTATGCACCTGTGTAAATATTTGTGACCAAAATACATTAGAGGTTTAAATAATTGAACATTAAAAATATATGTAAATATAAATTATATGAAAAAAAAAAAAAAAAAAAAAATGTAACTTACTGTTTGAAATTATGCATGCTGGAAAAAAAATATTTCAAAAAAAAAAAAAAAAAAAAATCCTAAAAATAAAATATTTCAAAAAAATCCTAAAATTTAGGTATCAAAAAAACGTTTTTAAAAAAAAATAAATTAAAAAGTGTAATTTTACTATTTTATCCTTTTGATTTAAATAATAAAATTAAATGTCCAAAAAAATCTAATTGGTTGATGTTGGTTCTCGCAGTTCTCGCAATTTATTTAGTTCTGAAAAGTCTATATATATATATATATATATATATATATATATATATATATATACTTTTTTATATATTTATATTATTTTTTATATATATATAAAGACCAATTAAATTTTATCCTAATATAAAAAACACTTTTTATTCTTAAAATAGTTTTTTTCCAAAAAATATATATAGTTAAATTTTAAAAAATATATATATATATATAAATGGTGTAATTCAAGTACAAAATTCGGTTTTCAGTTTTGACCCATAACCGAACCGAACTTCGGTTTGGTTTTCGGTTATGACCCAAAATATTTTTAACCGAATAAACCGAATAACTCGAAAACCAAACCAATGAACACCCCTATATATATATATATATATATATATATATATATATATATATATATATATATACACACACACACACAATATGCTTATCGGTGAGTAGTGATGTAGAACACTAAAAGACTCATCTAGACACATGTTTATTTCACTAATCATATAACGCATGTATTGACAATTTTTTTCTCTAATGAATTCTCAGCGATTAGTACAAATCACAATATTAGTCATACAAGTAGCAATAGTTATTAGAAATGAAAATCATTTTTCTTTTCGCCGTTAATCTATATATGTATATAAGATGAAGAAAAAGAAGAGGAAGAAGAAGAAGAAGAAGAAAAAAAAAAAAAAACTTGATGACTCCGTGTTTAAGACCTTAAGACCGGGCTTACATTTGTAAACAGGTCAACCATCAATCTCAAGCCAACTTTGCACCACTCTATCTATAAATTACAGAAAGTGATGTTCCATAAAACTACATAAGTACAAATGTACAATATCATCATTGTTTCACAATCTAATCTTTATGCTATAATAATTACATTTTAGTATTCTACGACAAAACATTACAAGTGTACACTGTATAAAGTAATACTGGTGGCGTACAAATTATCTCCCCATAAGTTTTTGCTTGCACCCATGGACATTCTTCCACACATAACAAATTCATTTATAATCTGGCAGCATTGTTAGATTGATAGAGGAAAAAAAAAAGTTATATGTACCATAGTTTATATCGATAAATATCACTATTACGTTGTAAAATTACCATCTAACAACTTTGGTCAAAGATAGTGATTGAAAGTGAAATAACGGATCATGCTCTTTTTTTTTTTTTTTTTTTTTTTTTTTTTTTTTTTTTTTTTTTTTTTTGGTTTGGAGAAGTTTGCAATACTTATGTAGCTGTGTCTTTTCATGTCTTGAATCGAACATCCGATCTTTAAACCATCAAAAATAGTTAACTTGTTTAGTAAAACTTGAATCATGATGTAAGTTGAAATGTTTTAAAAGATTATATTTTGAGCAACCTGAGAACGAGATGTTTAGAGATAATTAGTGGATACCAAATGCCTTTATATACCACGTATTGTAAATCATGAAGTTAATTAACACATATTGCATTCTACAGCTAGTCATTTTTCGAGGTTGAAACTTATATAAAAAGAAAGGAAAATGCTAAACATTCTTACATTTTAAGCTTATAAAGTGTCCTACTCACAGGATCTGCCCACTTGTCAGAACTGACGGTTTGGATGCAGAGAGAGAATGGGTGAAAAAAAACTATATAATATATTTGTGTATTAGTGTGTGTAGAATGATTTGTAGGATGGAAATATAAGAATGTGCAACAAAACTTAAAAAGAAATGCACATAATATACCACATCAAATGCGGTACATCTTTAGTCATCCGTCATCAAGTATAAGTCATTTAATGATTTAATCATCAAATTCTTGTCACTAAGCATGAGGAATTTTGTTATTGTTGCAATGTCGCAAGAAAACGAAATTAACGAAGCAAAATTAATAGTAGATTGGAGCACTCCAGTTGAATAAATTAAAACTTATTAGTATACATATACGTAGGAATAAAATAGGAATTATTAATGTGGAATTAAACTTTTAATGGCATTTGCTATCGCAAGAAAACAGTATACAGTGTACAAATTGTAATAACGAGTGACTTGAAAATCTACTAGTAAAATTTATTTATACAAATTTCTTTGATGTGAATTCCACCGAAAGAAGCTAAGATCAAAAGTTCCCATGTTACCTTTGAAAGTATAAACAATCAATAAAACAAACCAAAACTTTAGTTATAAAGACTTTTCATGATTAGAATATAACCAAAACAAAAGTCTAAAAAGCTCCTATATGCGCGGCTTTGGCATGTTTTTGTAAATCCGGTTAAAAAGGTTTAATCGCTATCATTTCATATTTTAGTCAGGTTAGTTCACTGTAAAACTACTTGGTAAAAAAAGTTTATTAGTGTGCTATTGAATGACATGGTATATTATAAACCTTTTCACTTATATATTTATTTTTTGATAAATAATCTTAGGGTGATTTGTACTCTAAATACCATCTGTACGACAAGATGCAAATAATTACAAAACAAATCATCTAATGTGCGAAGAAATTTTATAAAAAGATCCTCTCAATCTTTGGGAAAAATATATTAGAGTAAGTGAAGAAAAATGTTATTAACACCATAGTTGATTTATGCTCGTGACAACACCCATAGTAATTGTACTCGTGACAACACCCATAGTAATTGTACTCGAGAAATACCCATAGTGATTTGTGCTTGTTGTCAAGCACTCGTAGCTAAAAGTAAATTTATAGTTCATGATTCATGTTTATGATATACACATAGTTCATATGATCAAGTATCGATATAGTACATGCCATAATATAGTCTTATATTGTACATGCCATAATATAGCTTTATATGCTTTCGTTACTCACTAAGCATTTAGCTTATGTTGCTTTTTTTGACAAATTTTTTATAGGTGACCGAGTGTTATGCTAAAGGTCAAGGGGAGGGGTCAAATGGGTTAGCTAGCGGTGATGCTCGTGTTAGTAACAAGCCTTCTTTTACCTCCTCTTGATACAACTAGATTCGCCCATATTTCTTTGAAGTTAAACGAAATGATATCTGGAATGTTTAGTGTGATGCGTCAAACTTGTTATAGTAATGCGGTAAATTGGGTTTACATACACATTTAAAAGTAATGGGTCAAAACATGGTTAAAGTGGTTAGCATTGTAATGTATCACTTGGTTCTTGTTTAATATGAAGTATGTTATGTTCACGTTAAATTTCATGTTTTGAAAATGGGTCAGAAGTGAAGATTTTGAAAAGTGTTGGATTGGGTTACAGAACCTCCATTCTACGTATATGACAAATTATATACAGCGCATAGGCCTATACGACTTAAAGGAATTTGTCCTATATGGTGTTTAGGACTTCTGATAAAAAAAATATATATAAAGAATTGGGTGTTTCACACGGTATGTAATTTTTGTTTGTTTTTTACTCCACTGAAGAAAATAAGCAATGTGAAGGAGAGTATTTGAGGAATATAGAGAGAGAGAGAGTTAGAATTAATTTTTGTTGATCAAAGGGAATACTAAGAAGTGGGTTTGAGATTAATAGGATTGACGGAATATTTGTGTTATAATTTATTTATATATAAGAGAAATGAGAAGATGATAATACCTTCATTTGCAAGTCACATGAGGGGTTTTGCGATCAATCTTAACGTTCGTTTGGTCAAGGGATCACGAGTGTTAAAGGTTTAAGAGTAAGAAAAAAAGTTAAAGGACCAAACATGAAAGTTAACTCAAACCAAATGGACCATCTATGTAATTTTTTTGGGTAAAAGGGTTACAACCATCCATGTTATTTACTATTGCTTTAAATTAAAAATGTATTCATTTCATCTTAAAATATTGTTAACTAATAAAAAACATACAGTTTATACAGTTTAAGAAAGACATAACAATTACAACTTTCTTTTACTTTTTTTCTTTATATATATATATATATATACACACACACATATATACAGATTTACAGGTTTACCCTTAACTAATTAATTATTTTTTTTCTTAAAAATTTGTTTAAAAAAGAAAGAAAAAAGTAAGGGTAATAAAGTAATCTCGTTCAATTTACCATCTATTTTTAGTATTAAACAATTAATTTGACACAACCTAAACAAAAAACCTGAACAATTAAGTTGGGGCGGATGCAGTAATTATTGACAAATTTCGGTCAAATACATATAATTTTTTCACGAGCATTGCCATACCTTACTACTTTTTGTTCATACTCGTTTTCTTATCCATACAAAAATACATCGTAATAAATATGATGTATTAATTATCTCTTCTAGTTTGGTTTACTTATCATTCCTCTTGTCAGAATTATACAAGTAATTGAATAAAATATGAAAAAAAAAAAAAAAAAAAAAAAAAAAAAGATATATCACACTTCAATCAAGATTTAACCATCTATGATCAATCACATGCTTGCATTCTAACACGAAGTGCAACTATAATCAAATGCTTTAGCAGAAACATGCATAATCCTACTTTAAGTATAGAGACTAGGTTTAAGTCTAAGTAACCAACTAACGGTGGATACTTAAATCTCTTAATCTGTCGCTCTGATACCAACTTGAAATACCATATATATATATATATATATATATATATATATATATATATATATATATATATATATATATATATATATATATATATATATATATATATATATATATATATATATATTATTTTTTTTATCTGAAGTCGTATACGCATTATAGGAATTTGTCATACACTTCATATAGGAATTTTTCCTATACGTCGAATAGAGTTTCTATAACCCAAATTGACACGTTTCAAAATCTGCACTTCTGACCCTTTTTGAAATATGAAATTGAACATGAACATGACATACTTCATATTAAATGAGAACCAAGGAATTAGAGTGCTAACCACATTAGCCATGTTTTGACACATTAGTTTCAAACGTGGGTATGTAAAATCTAATGTGAGACACTCCTTTACTGCACTTATATAGTGATACATTACATTAAACATTTTTCAGAAATCGTTTTGTTTAACTTCAAAAGACACATAGGTGAATCTAGTTGTGTCAAGAGGAAGTAAAACAAGGCTCGTTACCAACGCGAGCGTCGCCGCTAGTTAACCCGTTTGACCTTTCCCCTTTACCTTTAGCACATCGCTTTGCTTACCTATAATAACATGTCATAAAATTAACATAATTTAAATGCTTAGTGAGTAAATGAAAGAATAAAAGACTATATTATGACATGTAATATATCGATACTTGATCGTATGAACTATGTATACATCATAAACATGAATCATGAACTATAAATTTACTTTGAACTATGTGTGCTTAACAAGCACAAATTACTATGGGTACTTCTCGAGTATAATTACTATAGGTGCTATTAAGAGCACAAATCAACTATAATGCTACATGAGCATTCGGATCCACATGAATTATGGAACTACGAACAATAAGCATAAAATCTGAAACAATCATAAATGTCATAAATAAGAGATACATATGTTTAACACCCGGTACTTACACTTTACCGATATTTCGTTACTCACCTTATCATACTAAGATTATTTACAAAAGTACTTGACTAACTTCTATCACCTAAATTCATAACACATATTATAAATATCACACTCTATGAATCAACACTCTTGATCTAGTGTTTGGAATAACTATGGACAAAGGGGTGTGTTTGGCTAATCATTTATCACAACCAAAACTCATTCTAACATGGAACCAAAATCATTTCTTGGTATGAAACAATAACACTTGCTTACCCACGATTCCATAACATTAATTCTCACATTCTTTGATTCTATGAACATTTCAAAACTCACCAAAATGAGAATTACCCAAAACCCTAATATGGGTTTATGATAAAACATTAACTATAGGTATTCATGAATTCATACCTTGGTTATAACTTGACTAGTTCTTTGAATTCAATCCTTCCACCCTTCTTAACTTAGTTTAGTATTACCTTCATTAGGCTTTGATTTAACTTTAAATACAAGATTATGAGAAATGGATAATCACCAGAAACACATAATATGTAGGACCGTAGAACAACCTAAATCACTTATGAATCATGCCTAATCTTAGAGAGAGAAAGTAAGTAGAGAGAGAGAGAGAGTGGGAACTCTAGTGTGTGAAATAATATCCTTGATATGACTAAGAGAACCAACCTCAAAATGAGGTATTACAAGAGTATTTATACTAGTAGTCTAGGGCATCACTTATCTTTTACATTATTACATTAAGGGCCCTTAGACTTTTACAAAACATGAATACTAAGCATAAACTTCATCATAATGATATTCTAAAGCAACCTATAACAATACATTAATAACCGACACTTTTTATAAATAAAAATACAATTCTAACAATCTCCCCCTAAGTGTTGGTCATTGAAGATTGCGCGACGTCATCATCTTTGTCTTTAAACTTTAACATTCATTGCTCTTGATGTCTTTAAGAATCATTAGATGAATCATAGTTCCAGTTCATCATGCTTCATTGTTGTTGAAGTGATCCAATTATGTCATCTGCCTTTCGTCACTTCTGTGTTTGTGGTGGTTTTCTGCCATTCCAACATGCTCATACGTCTTAAGTCTTTGTCATACATACATTTGTTATTTCCGTTCTTTCACTTTGATCTTTGTCACTTTACTTTGTAGATTATTCTTTTTGGCGTAGAATCTTTCTTTGACTGTTGCTATCCTTTGATCTTTGTGAGAACTTTCCTTTGACTTTGTGATGCATGTATGAGCATGTGGAATCTTTCACCATGGAGATGATGTATAGCTGCAGGTAAACAGTTAGCAATAAACAACCGGTACTTACAGATAAGGAATTAGAGATCGTCAACAGCATAGTGTGAAGACTCCTTCTAACCCTTACCAAGGCCGTTCCCATGTCAGATACCCCCGAAGGAGCTTACGAGACCTACTAAGTAGCTCAATGACTGGGTGAGTCGCTGGGGATCACTCCACGACTGTAGACCGTTTGAAGCCACCCCGAACACTAAGCGTAACCCATAAAGAATTACCTAAGTGACCTGCTGTCAGGGCTGCTTGATGTTGACCCTGGCAGGAATTTCCGTTCAATCATTGAGAAAATACATAAGTAAATCCTCTCATAAACGTTCTAGGCAGATTGCTAAGATCTGCGTAGGACTCTTAAGTTTACATCTGGCATACTTAATGATGAACAACCAGTGTAGAAATATCATGTGTTCCTATGAGATCTTTTGATGAATCTCGGGGCTCTAGACTAGATAGGTGCACATTTGGTTTCCTATGCGGAGATTAGGGAGAGGTCTCCTGCTTCAATATCAACCATCTCTAAGAGACAGGTCGATAGATTACATCAATTCCCCGTGAGAATGAAACAAGCTTTTTTAAGAGAACTTGAGTGGTTAAGAAGGTTTAGTGCAATGCGTCACTGGGTCCATGCCATCTTTATCTTCAATACCGGTGTTACCTTAGTAACGACCAGTAGCATACGAATTGAACCCGGTGTCTGCCCTAAGGTTGAACATATGGAGGGCTATTTCTTTTCACCCTTTTTCATAACTTTTCTTTTTAATTCTTCAACCCCTTCTTTCTCCTTTCTCATTTTCTCCTTTTTTCAATCATACCTAAGGACTTATAATTCTTATCTATTGGATTTGTCCTTGGGTAGATCCCTTCGGCTCTGGCGGATCATAGGACGGTTTTTCCTAACCTTAGTCACCTTATAACTCCATGACTATCCTATAATTGCCATGAAACCATTTATGAAAATCTCTCAAAGTGTTTATGATAATAAAACACATTATTGTTACCACTTTGAGAGTTTTGCAACTTTTGAAGGACTCCCCCTCCATATGTGCTCATGGATTTTTAAAAAATTTGCACATGCATGAGGAGTTTGCACTTTTTGAATTGATCTACTTTCAGTGAACATGACCGATTCGGGACACGCTTACATCACTAGTTAGACTAGCTTGAAATTATTACCCATCCTGGTTAAGTCCAAAGAAAGTCTCTCGATACGGTACATTCTACTCAGACAAATCCTATTCGAGACACGCTTACATCACTAGTTAGACTAGCTTGAAATTATTACCCGTCCAGGACAAGTCTTTTCGATTACTGACATTTTAAGCTTCGTCAATTCATTGGTACTTACTGAGTCGAGCTCTTTTGAGATTTAGTCACAATCTTTAAACATCTTTGATCACATTTTAATCATGTCTTCTCCCCCTCAAAAATAGCATATTGTGATATTTTTGATATCAACTGATTAAGAGAAAGCTTTTTGGAGAGAAAGACAGATTTCATTTTGCATGAATTCGGAACAAGTTTGTTTTTGAAATACTCCCCCTCAAAACTCGCATATGTTTTTGATAAATGTTAAACTTTTTAAAGTTTAGAGGGAAGGAGTCTTCTTGAAGCAAAATTCTGAAAGAGAAAGAAATTTCAGATTTGTTGAGTTTTGCATCAAGGTTTTTTGGAAAAACAAAGACTTCTCTTTGTTTGAATAGGAATATCGCACTGAGGCGTACAACAGCGTCCATTTTTAGGATAAGTGCACTTTGTTGATGAAAATCATTTTTGCGTAACACTTTCATTTCTTTGAAAACTTGAGTTGTGCATTGTAAGATGTACACAAGTCATTTTGATGATGAGCACCGATTTTGATAGATTTTGGAAGTCTTTTTGAAAAATCTTGAAAAAGGTGGTGCTTAGAATGTAAGAGAATTTTGAAAATCTAATTTATCATTAGATCAAAAATCATGGTCTTGAGCTTAAAGATTTTGAAAGTTTTTCTAAAGAAAACTCAAGCCAGATAAGTGTTAGGTTTTTGTTTTAGGATAAGTGCTCAAAAAAAATTTGAAATCTTTGTTTGATTAAGCATTTTCCTTTCTTTGAAGCGCGGGTCCTGAACTAATGTGTCCAGAAGCCATACGATTAAGTCCTTATTTGAAATCTTTTCAAGTTGATATACCCGGACTTAAGTTTTGAAAAGATTTCACTTTGAAGCACGGGTTGTAAGCTGAAGTACTTACAAGCCATCATGAAGAAACATTTGAGAAACGACATGTTTTAGAAAAACAATTTAAAGAACTCCCGCTCAAGCATCTGTACATATCCGTATCATTGTTGAATGACATTTCTAGAAACGTACAGAATATTGATTTATACGGGAGACATGTCTTAAGAAGAATATTTTTGAATTTTTGAAAATTTCTATTGTTTTTGTATTTTGTTTTTTTATTTTATTTTATTTATTATTTTTTTTAAATAGAAATGGAAAATCAAAAATAGAAGATTGAAATATTGATTTAATAGAATTTACAGAATTTGAACCCTCTGAAGAACTGGGTTCTGAGATAGTTGAAGCACCTGCAACCAAATACGAAGAGGTTTCACAAATAACAGTGTTAGAAGTACATGAATCATCACTCTGTGGGTGTTGACTATCAACGGTTGTAATGGTTTCTACTTCCTTATCCTGGTGATTATCACTATTATTTGCCTTGGTGCAACTATCAAAAATCTTTCCTGTGGGAATCCATCTAAGACCAACTGTTTTAAAAACTTTTCCCGTGGGAATCCACCTAAGGTAAGATCGAGACGTAGTTTTCTTATCAGATGCAGCGGAAGTCTCAGTCTTGGAAAAACTACATCCTTTTGGTATCCACCTATTAGGTTTCTTAACCTCTTGTTTCATATCAACGGGTGTATTTCTATTTGGTGCCTTAGTGGATTGTGTCTTGACACTAGATTTTCCTTTATTGAGAAATTGTGCAATACATGCATCATGATTAGCTGAAAAAACACATTTTTGACATGTAGGACAGACAAATTCAACATTCTTGTTTAACACAGCAACTGTAACTTTGTCACTAGAGTCTTTTGGAAATTGTTTGTTGTTCGATGAGACTTTGGAATTCTTTGTGTTGCATTCTACGTTCCTAGCATTCTCTTTTGTGCCACTACTCTTAGATGCACTCCAATCCCTAGTAGTTTGTTGATTGTTCCTAGGTAATGGTTTACTACTACTAGCAGTGCTTTGGAATCTTGTAGAATTCATCACACTAGGTTTTGAGCCTAAAATTCCATTTTTTCGACGTTGTGCCTTTTTCCTAGCTTCTTCTAGATGGTGATTTTGGACCATGTCATTAGTAGGGGTGGCAATTTCTGACCCGACACGAAACCCGACCTGAAACCGACACGAAAATTAACAGGTTCGGGTTGAGTGTCAATAGATTTGGGTCAGGTTTGGGTCTACCTATCTAACCCGTTTATTAAACAGGTCAGGTTCGGGTTGGGACTAAATTAAACGGGTTGACCTCCTAACCCGTTTAAGATTTTTTCTTAAATTAAAATTTATTTATATTTTATTATACAAGTTAAATGGGTTAAAGGGTCGACCCAAAACCCTATTTAATCTATTTAACCCATTTAATGAGCCAACTTTAGTATATAAACGGGTTACATGGTTAAGTCAAAACCCGTTTAACCTATTAAACACGTGTAACCTATTTAACCCGCCAACCCAAGTGCATATATATATATATATATATATATATATATATATGGGTTAAATGGGTCAGGTTTGGGTTATGTGTAAACAAGTTAGGGTTGACATAGCTGACCCGATTATTTAAATGGGTCAGGTCCGGGTTGGGGTTTTCTGACCAGCCAACCTGTCAACCCGAACCCGCCAACCTGAACTCAACCCGAATTGCCACCCCTAGTCATTAGAACCGACAAACTGTTTAACAATTTTTATGGTCACATTCGGTGTATTATTCCTAGAAGAGCCAGGTGAACGAACATTTGTGTTTCTTTCAACAACCAATTTTTGTTTTTCAACAATCTTATCATTTTCACATTGCTGGGGCAAGGGTGTTGGAGTGACTGGTTTTGTCAAATCCTTTTTCTCATCAACTTTTGGAGCAAACCGTGAAATTGACATTTTTGGTTTTTGAACCGTGTTTGAAACATTTGGTTTCTCCGAAGTCGATGGTTTTGCAAACTTAGTTTCCTCACCCTTCCCTTTTTGACTTTCAAGCTGAGCCCTCAAAAGATCATTTTGCTCTTTCATGTTCTTGAAAGCACGCTCATACGACAGCTTGTCATACTTGCATTCTTCCTTTTTTCGATCAAGTTGTTTAAAACATGACACATTTTTTTTTCAAGCTTTATAAGAGCATTTTCATATTTGGAAACAATTTCGGAGGTCTCAGCTCTCAGTCTTTCATCGTCTTGAACAGAGTATGTTTGTAAAATGATGGATATAATATCAGTAGACAGAACTACTTCGAAGAGAGAATCATTTAACTTTTCCAAAACATTCATGTTTTCACGAGTATCATTAACTTCGTTTACCAGGGATTTGTGGTCCTTGACAAAGTCGGCCGTTTCTTTTAAGAAAGCTTGTTCAAAATGGATTACCCTCGCACTGATGTCATTCAGTGGGATAGTAATTTCGTTTTCAAACACCTTTTTCTGTTCGATATGAAAACTAGAATGTCAGTTGTTAATATTGATGGTAGTTTTAGATTCAACAATATTTTGAAGTTCTTGAATTCTCTTTTTAACGTCATCAAGAATTTCTCTAGCCTCACTAGTATTAAAAGTGTTGTTAGAGGACATTTGTTCCATTTTTGAAAGAGATTTGGAAACAACTTTCTTTTTAGACAAGAATTTCGCGAACGGTCGTTTTATGGAAAACGCAGATGGTTCAGTTTGAGGAACAAAAGTAAGTCCCGAAAGTTTGTTCAATTTGTTGTAATCAATGGGTTTCAAATCCTTTTTTTTCATTTTAGTTATGCTCTCTTCGACAAGTTCCATCGTTTCCACAGAATCCCGAACGACGGGAGGATCATGTTTGGTGTAAATCATATTACCATTATACAAAACATTCTGTTCTTGCTGAGCTTTCTTGAGATTACAAGGAGTTGTGTTACCAAGAGCCATTTTATGTTTTGTATGGTAAATCGGATTAGTTTGATTTGAAATCATTTTCATTGTTTGACTTGACTGACCCGACTTAACCACCAATTTCTCTAGATGTGCAATCATGTGTTCTGACTCTACGATTTCTGCCAAAAGTTTATCTTCTTTCTTTGCAAATTCCTTTTTCAACTCATCCTTTTTCTTTTTCAAGATTGGAATAAGCTGATTTTTGTTTAGAGAGTTGGTTTTGCAAATCAGTAATTTCCGCGTTTAAAGCTTTTATCTTCTTGAAAGAATTAACGTCAAGTGTATCAAACTTGATTTGCAAAAGTTTTTCCCTTGAAACGGAATTTTAATAACCAGTTTCTAATTCAGACAATCTTTTGTGATGAAACTCAAAAGCATTAACGTTTTTCTTGTAACTCTCAAGCTCAGCGGTCAATTTAACATTCGCGGCCTTAACATCGCGATTGACCTTTTGCACATTTTCAATTTCAATGCGACAATTGTTCAATAATGATTCAAAGAAAGCACGGGTTTCCTCATCATTAGCACCATTTTGTGCAACTTGAACTCCATTAGGATCCATATCTGGAGTTTCATAGTTAACATTGCTATTAACTTGTTCCCCCACATATGTATCGTAATTAGGTTCAGGTGGCACATAATGTGGCTACTCATGAGCAAACGGATTAGCATCATTACCATTATTTGGTACCTCATGGAATGGATCTGAATCGTAAGTAGGAGGAAGATCAGAATCACTGCTTGATGTTGTTGCCTGCTGATTTGCCATAAAGTTGTAGGTTTCGTTGAGATCTGCTGAATTGTCATTAACTCCTGTTGTAGCTATGAAGTTGTTTTCCTCAGCAGTCAACGGTATTCCCGAGTCTTCTTTATTGGCTAGCATCAACAAATACTGGATCTTTTCTACCTTCATCATTGCATTGACATTGTTTCTGCTGTGACTTGCTGATGTAGGTTTCTGAATCGAAGTCATGAAACAATCAATCCCATTTTGATTAAGCACATTCTGATTCACAATCTGATCCATCTGATTTCCTACATACTGCCCTTCATATTGCATCTGATTCCCCATCTGTATACTCGACGCATATCCTTGCTGATTGTTGTTGTGTTGTTGGATGTTTAATGCCTTGAAGACTGAGGCAAAACCATTGGACAAAATACTTGTGAAACGATCATGGTGAGTTGCCATTGATTCAATTTAAAGTGAAAAGTTGTTCTTAGGATCTTTTGAAAAATAACAAAGGTTGTTGTTGAAGATTATATGTTTTGGTGAAGTAGAAAGTTCGTTCTCGGTATGATTAAAGGTTTTTGAAATGTAGTGAAAAATCCAAACTCGGTATGACTTGAGAAAAGATCCAAACTCAGTATGTCTTGAGAAAAGATCCAAACTCAGTATGTCTTGAGAAAATTTCCAAACTCAGTATGTCTTGAGAAAAAATCCAAACTCAGTATGTCTTGAGAAAATCCAAACTCGGTATATATTGAAAAGTTCAAACTCGGTATGTCTTAGGAAAAATCCAAACTCAGTAAGTCTTTAGAAAATGTCCAAACTCAGTATGTTTTTAGAAAAAATTCCAAACTCGGTAAGTCCTTAGAGAATGTCCAAACTCGTTATGTCTTAGAAGTTAAGCAAACTCGGTATGTTTTAAGTCTTTTCAAACTCGATAATTTTGAGAAAATTTAAGCAGAGTTTCCTCCTAGTATGTTACCACAAATGACCTTACTCGATATACGATAAGGCAAAAGGCAAACTCGCCAATTATAAAATTACCTAACTCGGTAACTTGTGAAGTTACCTAACTCTATAAATTGGAAATTTCCTAACTCTATAGAAACCGTTTCAAACTCACAAACTTGGAAATTTCCTAACTCTATAGAAACCGTTTCAAACTCGCAAACTTGCGATGAACAGTAAGCGGATTCTCAAAAAAACCAATTTTTTCACCAAAAAACGATCTAAAACAACCTAAAATTATCTCTAGGTGATTGATACCACTTGTAGGACCGTAGAACAACCTAAATCACTTATGAATCATGCCTAATCTTAGAGAGAGAAAGTAAGTAGAGAGAGAGAGAGAGTGGAAACTCTAGTGTGTGAAATAATAACCTTGATATGACTAAGAGAACCAACCTCAAAATGAGGTATTACAAGAGTATTTATACTAGTAGTCTAAGGCATCACTTATCTTTTACATTATTACATTAATGGCCCTTAGACTTTTACAAAATATGAATACTAAGCATAAACTTCATCATAATGATATTTTAAAGCAACCTATAACAATACATTAATGACCGACACTTTTTATAAATAAAAATACGATTCTAACATAATACATACACAAGAACGTGTACTAGGAGAGGAAATGAAATCCCAGCAATTAACTAACTCATAAATAAGGGTATGTTTATCATTTCCTACAAGTTTCATCACTTGGCAAAATTAGTCCTCGTTAGTCATTCTATTGCATGCAAGGTTCTTATTAAGTTATCGGAGATGGAAACTTTTGGTTATGCAAACAATGTTTTTACTTACTATATACTTATTAATGGTCAATGTAATATGGGTTGATTGACAAATGCATACATTATATTATATGAAAGAAAAAGAAAGGGTGACAGTTGCAAACTTGACGGATTATATACTTTAATCAAAAGATACTTTTTTTTTTTTTTTTTTTTTTTTTTTTTTTTTTTTTTATCACATATCAATGTAGAAATAGATTAGTGTTGTATAATTTGTTCTTGACGGAGAATTTGATGACCCTGGATGAAAATGTGAACATTTTAGATATAGTTTAAAGATTTAATGATTCTGGATTAAGTTTCGAGTGAACATTTTAATTTTTGAAGACTTTTGGATGAACTTTTGAGGTTGTTCGAAGGTTGAGGATGAATATAAGAAGATATACATAAAGGAAAGTCATATGGTGGCATAGTGAGATGGTGAGTTGTTGAGAATTTACTAGGTAGCACCAAGTAAAAGACAAATAAATGAAAAGACAATTTTATCCTCATGTGCAAGTCACATGATGCCATTTAACATTCAAATTTAACATCTATTTGGTGAAGGAACCGTGAGTGTTAAAGGTTTTAGAGTCAGAGCTTATATTGGTAAGAAAAAATATCAAAGGACTATATGTGAAAGTCAACGCAATCATAAGGACTATACATGTAATTTACCCTTAAAGAAATAAAACTTTTTTTAGTGGATTTTGAGCGGTACTTATTTTGGGGAGGCAAAACGGCTGAAGCCGTAAAGTCCGGAATATACTGCACAAACCGAGTGATTAATTTGATACTACTCCACGTGCCCAATCAAATCCCACTTTAGACTTTACCATTTTCATTTCTCCTTTTATTTCTATTTCCAAAATTATGAATAATTTGTCTTTTCAGTTTTTAGTTTAAAGTCCACATGAAATTATTGTCTATTTTTTGTTTTGTTGGAACTCACATTAAACACGAGTCTAACAAAAATGATGCATCCACGTACACTTGGTTGTTGTGTATGCATTTTATGAAATACTAGTAAATAATAAGCGTTGAATTTTGTTTATTAAAATGTAAATAATACGATTTCACGAATAGATGATAATGTGTTTTTAGTATTTGTGTGTTGCAGTTTTCAGCTATTTAGTTTATACAAATTCCTTAGAAAAAACCTAATCGGAGGAAATTTAATAAGAACCATATACTTTATTATTTTATTATGTATAATAGACTAGATGAATATTCACGTATTACGATGGTTTATATCGACAAATATATGTAACCGTTGATACGACGCTTAAGTATTTCAATTTGTAGTTATTGCGAGAAAAAAGTTTATGTATTAGAAATGAAAAATGATAAAAGATATGAATTAAAAAAATATCTACACTGTTAATATAATGGTGAATATATAATGGTGAATGTTCTTAACATTTTTAGTCTAAAGCATATTATTAATTAAACTACATTTTTTAAGTCTTTAAGTTTTAAGGAAAAAAAAAGTCTTCTCTTTATATATAGTAGAGATATGATAACATTATATCTTTTTTATATAATAAAACAAAACATCAAGTGGAACTTTCGTATTTCATAAAAAAGATTATTTCCTTATAGGTAATTTTTTAATTTATAAATTTGTTTTGTTGATATACTGTAACATCCTCAATTTTGAAATATTTGCAGCGGAATAAAGATTGGGTGTTACTTCACAGCTCATAGTTTTTCAGTAGAAAATGATTTTCTAAAAACATTTATCATTCGAATTTTAATAAATATCAGAGTTCAAAATGAGGTCCCGGTGGTTTTAAAATTTGTTAAATAAAATTTTATAGCCTTTGTGAAAATTACGTGCTCTTCCGTCCCATCCTTGCTCGTTATAGACCTGAGATAAACATGCTAAAAGTCAACAAAAGTTGAGTGATATTCATAGGTTTAAGTTTAAAAGTTGAACACAAGTTATAAGTGATAATTGCACCGTCATACAATTATAAGTAAAAACAGTTGTTATTGCATTAAGCTCATGACACTCAGCCGATTAACAGATCTCATCACGAATGATGAATTATAGTAACAGGGGCCCTCGGGATAGGTTCTTGCCAGTAACCTATTAAATTTCAAATAAAGTGCGTTTGGTTGTTTTCTCAACGCCCAAACGGGGATTGTCAATCCCTAATAGATCTATCCACAATTATTTACGTTCACCTCTCTGGGTGACTAAGGCTCATGATATGAGGGGCTTTTGGCAAAAAGGTACTTAAGCAATAACGAGATCAGGTAAAGCATACCAAGAAAATACTTGTGTTCAGTTTGTAAAAACTAGCATGTATCCCCCTCGCAGGGTTTATAAAACATTTAAACAAGTAAAGGCGAGGCAATGAACTCATCTTAGTTGTTTAGTGAATAAAAATATCGATACTCAGTTTGCAAAAATGAAAACGGCTCCACACACGACCTAGATAAGGTATGGCAAGTTTTAGCGTTTGATAGTCTTAGTGTTTTAATCGCGAGTAGTTTATGAATGCATGATTTGTTAATTTATCGTTAGTAAAACTTTTGGATTTTATCGTATATCGTACGTTTAGTTTAGTTATATATATATATATATATATATATATATATATATATATATATATATATATATATATATATATATATATATATATATATTATTATAACGTAAGGTTTAATAATAAAAATAATAACGATAGTTTGAAATAAAGCGTAACGTGTAATAATAATAATACTTTGAAAATAACGTAACGTTTAATAATAATAATAGTAATAAAAATAATAGTTTGTAAATAACGTAACGTCGCTATGTGAAATTGTAAAAATGGAAAGTAAAAATAAAAATATAAATTTTATATATATGGCCCTTGTATTTTCTAAAAATTTACACTTTTTACCCTAATGGCGTTAGTGTTACGCCGTTAGTCCAAAATTAAATATATTTACATTTTACGTCCAAAACTTTATATTTCTTACACTTTTCACCCTAGAGTTTATAAAAATCAGTTTTTATCCTTAAGTTTACTAATTGACAGTTTATACCGAAACTTTGGAAAGTTGACACTTTCAACCCGATTTTCATAAAATTTGCAATTTTAGTCCAAAATTCACAATTTTCAAAACTTGATGTTTTTATTTCTTAAATAGTTTCAAAACAGCTTATGGAGCTTTCTCTACCAGCTTATTAGTTCGAAAAGTTAATTTGATAGCTTATGGGCTTTTAACGAAATGTAAGGCCCGTTAGCATTTTTAGATCCAACGGGCCTACGGGAGTTTTGGGCTTTGTTTTGGGCTAAGGTTAGGACTATAAAAATGTTGCCAATCAGCTTATTGTAACAGCTTATACGATCAGCTTATTTTGAAATGATTGGGCCTTAAGGCCCAGTCGATACTAAAAATTTTCCAAAACTAGTTTTCAAGTCGATTTGCTTGGTGACTTTTATAGGTTCAAAACGCGATTTTTATTATAAAGTTTTTTATACGAAAATGATTGTTTGTCATGAGGACAATTAGTTTGTGAAATAAAATGACATGCTTGTTAAGTAAAATTTAAAGATGTACGTGCGTTTTGGGCTAGCATGGGACGAGTTTTTATAAAAACAAAGACTTAGAAAATTTTAATAGTTTTCGATACTTGTTTGTATACGTTAGAAATGTATTCTAAAATAGGTTGTACGTAGCTTTTTAGTTTCAAAACTCTACATAGTTTATTTGTTAAGGTGTGAAATATATAGATGAACGTAAAATATATATATATATATATATATATATATATATATATATATATATATATATATATATATATATATATATATATATATATATATATATATATATGTTGTATATTTAGTTTTCGAATAATGAGGTGCATTTGTGTGTGTCGCGTATAAAAATAATGCAAATGAAAGTTTTATATAAATATTGAAAAGAGTTTGTTAGTAACTTACGACACCAAAATGGTGGGTAAAACAAGACGTAGAGTCGAGAAGTGAGTGAGATGAGTACGTAGTGTGTATGTGTGCTCGACTAAGGTTCACAAACAACAATTTGTTTCTCCTAAACCCACACGAATCCCTTGAATTCCTACCCAAAGCTTCGACCCAATGCCTAGTTTACTACTTAGAAATATTTGGTGATTTTTGGTTTGCATGGAAATGGAAAACGAAGCATGCATGCATGGGTTTATATATGGAACCTAGTGTGTTTTTGTATCTAAAACTTAATGTGATGTGATTGTAACTTGTATCCAAAAAGTCCTAAAGTTGTACAAGTAAACAAGTTACTCCATGTTCTTGTTTTCTTATGTGTCGACATGCTCCATTAAAAGAAAACGTGGGTTTTGAACTTTAAAAATGAAACGGTACTTTGTGAAATACATTATAAAAGGTCATGGTACTTTCCTTAGTGAATAAAATATGGAAATGGGTGAGCTTTATTTAAGGGAGTACTAGTTTGGTTTAAACATGCATGTCGACTACAATTTATTGTGTGAACCGATTAGTAAATTCGTGTATAGTTTGAGATTTTGATAACTTTGAAATATTTAGACACTAGTTTGTGTTTAGAAATGATTTTAGGAAGTTATAGAAACAAACGTGGGTTAAAATGGTTAAGTTTTGGATTAGGTGAAATGTTATGAAATCGTTTTTGGGACATGAGCTTTGCCTAGTAAAAACGTATCTAGACTCGATGTGAGAAACTAAAAGTCGACACTCTAATTGTTGGCTAGGGGAGGATCGAGATTGTACAAAAATATGTGTGAGTCGTGTGTAAGAGTTGGGAGTACGAGACGCGTTTCTAGCTTGTCTAGTCGAATGGTTTCGAAAACAAAATAACGTAAATGGGCTAAATTGGTTTTGGGCCGTGAATAGTAGCAGGCCGAATAAGATTTTGGGCTTGGAAACTTAATTAAGGGTCCGGTTAGGTGTAAGTCAGGATTAGTAAAAATTAAATTTGTGATTAGTGAAAGTTTAGTTAATATTTAGTGAAACGTTTACGTGAGTCTGAGAGTGAATAGTGTTTTGTGAATAGTGTATCATGAATAGTAAAACTTTTGAAAATATCTCGATATCACTAACCGACTCCAAAAACGATGAATAGTGAAATGATGAATAATTTTTGGTGAATAGTAACCGATGAATAGTAAATTTGAAAAATGTCGGAAAATGCAGGTTTGTAACAAATAAAAGAAAATTTTAATATTCTCGCGATTTTAGACTATAGTGATACATGTGTGAGCATCGTTCCAAGCAAAAAGAATCATGAATATCGTAGTGATTTTAAGTAACATAGCATATTTGATAATAAAATATGTAAAAAAAAAAATTTGTTATTGGTAAAAACGTTATTAATTAACAAAATGGTATATTAGTCTTTGATTTACTTTTATTATTTATAGGGAAATTTACGGGAGTTTACAGTACCTACCCCTCATTCTGAATTCCGTCCTGGAATTCAAGTTTAACGAAATTTCTTTATTAGGAAAATTTTGATCAGAGGGTTGTCGCGAGATTTTTATTATTAAGATTTAGGAGACGTGGTTTATTTAGACTTATTTGTGCTAGACAGGATCTAGTAACTGGTGTATTTAAGGGTTGTGAATATTGAAGGTAATTGTCTTGAATAGTGAAATAACGGATAGGTGTACCGTACCCAACGGTCGTGAATAGTGAATCCAACGGTCCTAAATAGTGATCTAACGGCTAGTTTTCCACCTACATATACCCCTTTCAAATTTCCATTTCTTCCACCAACCATTTTCTATCATTGCATATTTCCTATTCTTAACCCTTTTCTCTCATTAAATACTTCCGAAAAAAATGCCGAGCCTAATTACTATTATCGCAATGGTATATATCGTTGTTGCCATCACCTATTTGACTTTTGTTACGGATGAAGATTATGGAGTTTTGGTCGGGATGTTGGGGTTCCTAATACCACTCACGGTTCTATCATATGCTGTTGATAAGACATGGAGGCACTAGTCTTGAGCTAGGGTTGTTTAAAATGTATCCTTGTTATGTTTCTATGTAATCCTCAATAAATGTGAAATAAGACTTATTTGTCCTTATGTTTAAAAACTAGTCTTGCTATTGTTTCTAATGGTGTACTTATACTTATCTTTTAAAATAATCAGAGTAATCCATCCTATGGTGGTCCTTGCTAAGGTACTGTTGATGGGATTCCTTATTGTTTATGTCGGATCAGCCTATTGAAGATTCTATGGTTTATATTGTAATTATTGTGACGTTAGCACTTCCGATGCTAATTATTTGTTTATTTATTAATTTTCATGGATTCGGATAAATTCTTAGTTATTGGAGTTTTCTGTTAGTCTTTAGGGTTTTTCTTATTTGTACTTTTGTTGGTTTATCGTCCTAATGACGAAGGAATAAAATAGGTATTTATTGTAGTTTGTAATATTTATGAATAGTCCAGTTTATCTATATTTGTTGCTTTTAAATGAAGATTGTTATTTAGAAATTTTGGCATTATGATTGTTCCATCATGACATGATTCTTCCTAAATTAGACATAGTTGGCCAGGCTATGTTTAATGGAGGACTAAATGATGTGATGTTTGGCTCAGTCATAGTGGTATTTATGTTTTTCTTTGAGTTGTTTTAGATGGTGTTTAACGTTTTGTTATTATGATATAATACGTAATTTCTTTTAAGAATAAAGTAGGAACTTTATTCACTGATTTATTTATTTATTTATTTTATGTATATATATGTATATATGATGAGTCAGAAATTTCTAGGGAAATAACAGTTTGCTGTTATTTGGTAAATGGGATAGGAATTGAAATTGGCGTAGATTATAATTATTTTGGAAATATTACAAGGTAGATTTTTCGATACGGTAGAAGGATAGTTGTTATACTTTAGGTTACATCCATCGTAACTTAAAGTAAAATACGAGGAAGAGATACAATCTCACGAAATTGTCGAACTAGGATTTATTTATTTACAATAGGAATTTGTTCATCTGCTTCAATCTAGTCATCATTCCTTTGATACTATCGAAGTCTTTAAAGGTTCCTCATTTCTAAGAGTTTTCGCTTTTGTTTATTTCCATTAGGTATAACTCCTTGCCTAATTCCTTGGTTTTGGGTGATGGTAGGGTTAGCCATTCCTTCTGGCGTTTTAAAGTGGGTTGGCCTACATTCCATGTAGTTTTCCTGCTTGTCAGGCGTATCCGACTCTCCTCTTGGATAAACTATGGTGACTCCTTTAAGTACTACTGACATGATGTTACTTATCAACTCCCTGACATCTTCAGTAGTCATGGTGATTTTTGATGACGATGGAGTACATGTATTGTTTACGTTGTCCATCTTCTGAAATCATTAATGAAACTTAACTTAGAATCCTTCTGATGTCAGAATAATTCAAATGAAGTTAATTATTTCATTGATGATAGACTGAATTGAATCCTTACTGTAATCTAATTTCAAGATATGTCTGCGTTGTATCATAGATAGATAATCAACTCTTGATATGGGATTACTAAGGAACAAACCGATTCGTCCACTAAAATAAAATTTCTCTCCATTTTTCAAGTTCTCTTTTGAAAATTTATTTCTAGACAATCCTTTGGTTTCTGGTCAATTATAGTATGTTTAAGAATTTCTTACAATTGTAAGAAATCTTACGGTAGATCTGAATAGTATTGTAGAAGTCATCATAATATTAATAACTTGACTAATCGTCTTTGTAAAATGATTAGTACAAGGTCTCTTATTAATATGTCATGGATCTACGTGGAGTTATTTGTTTATCTAGGGAGATAACAAATGATGAGATTTTTGCATGAAGGTATGAGGATTCATTGCATGCATGCTTGATACGGAAGAAATGATTGATTCATAACAGAGAGATGTAACGGAAGAGGAGGTTATATTATGATTTGATTACGAATTCTGAAAGGTTCGGATTTATTGAACCTTACATGAAATACTAACCAAGTCTGTCTGGTTTAGTAATTGCAACATGGATACTTGTAAACTTAAAATTAGTTACGCCTCTGACGTAAATATCTAATTTCTTTTTCAAGTTCAAGTTGTGCTGCTTCCATGTTTAAGAAACGTTCCTGACACATGTTCATTTGGTTTGCCAACATACTCTCTAATGCGGCAATCTTTTGACCTTGGCTCCTGGCTGTCTCTCTAGCCATCCATAAGGTCCTTTCAATTTCTTCAATCCTACCATGTGTATGACCGTGTTCTCTTCTTGCAGAACGGACCCTGGAATCCAAACTTCCAAGTTCCTGGTTGGTGTTGTCTTTATCTCATCAATCTTTATTCCTAATTCACATATTGTTCGTCTTTCAGCATCCGCTCTTTTGAACAATGCGTCAAGGTTACGGTCGTACCATTCAAATTTTGTTGGTCGTAAACCTTTTAAATGTTCAGTGTGAGCCTCTAATATGCTAGCTTGTTGATAAACAAGAGTCCATATTGAATCAGGTGTGCTTATATCATAGTTGGGGGAATTAGGCGAGGATAAGGTATTTGGGATATCTGGTATTGGGGAATCTAAAGTGTAGGGTGACGGAGAATTTGGCTCAACATTCGTCCACGACCTCTCTTGACGTGAACTTTGTCCAACTTCGAATGTTGCCTGACCACCAATCACATCTTCATATGATTCAGTAGTTCTCCTAAGTTTTTGACGTAGGGGTGAATCGATAGGTGACGATGAGAGTGATCTCCGAGTGATTTCTATATTAAGTTGGGGCTGTGATATTTGTACGTAGGGATCTTCAGTGTTCCGAGAATTTTGATTGACGGGGGATGTATTAGTATTACGGAGAGTAGTTTTGGCTTTCAAGGAAGTTTTTGGAGACATGTTACTGTAGTAACCGGGAATAGTATTTTATAAGTTGCTTTTACGTTATAGATATAATAGTACGGATGAAATAAAAATCATGTAAGCGCAATTTCTAAACATGCAGACTAATCTTAACAGGTAATGTACTGAGCAAGGTAGTCTGCAGACACGGAAGGCACGAAGAGTGTAAGGCTATAAAATGTTTTCTTTTGTAAAAACGGTTATAGTTCAGATCTAGATTAGACCTGTTTCGCTATAACCAAAGCTCTGATGCCAATCTGTAACACCCCCAATTTTGAAATATTTGCAGTGGAATAAAGATTGGGTGTTCCTTCACAGCTCATAGTTTTTCAGTAGAAAATGATTTTCTAAAAACATTTATCATTCGAATTTTAATAAATATCAGAGTTTTCAAAATGAGGTCCCAGTTGTTTTAAAATTTGTTAAATAGGTTTTCGAATGATAATAAAAATTTTATAGCCTTTGTGAAAATTACGTGCTCTTCCGTCCCATCCTTGCTCGTTATAGACCTGAGATAAACATGCTAAAAGTCAACAAAAGTTGAGTGATATTCATAGGTTTAAGTTTAAAAGTTGAACACAAGTTATAAGTGATAATTGCACCGTCATACAATTATAAGTAAAAACAGTTGTTATTGCATTAAGCTCATGACACTCAGCCGATTAACAGATCTCATCACGAATGATGGATTATAGTAACAGGGGCCCTCGGGATAGGTTCTTGCCAGTAACCTATTAGATTTCAAATAAAGTGCGTTTGGTTGTTTTCTCAACGCCCAAACGGGGATTGTCAATCCCTAACAGATCTATCCACAATTATTTACGTTCACCTCTCTGGGTGACTAAGGCTCATGATATGAGGGGCTTTTGGCAAAAAGGTACTTAAGCAATAACGAGATCAGGTAAAGCATACCAAGAAAATACTTGTGTTCAGTTTGTAAAAACTAGCATGTATCCCCCTCGCAGGGTTTATAAAACATTTAAACAAGTAAAGGCGAGGCAATGAACTCACCTTAGTGGTTTAGTGAATAAAAATATCGATACTCAGTTTGCAAAAATGGAAACGGCTCCACACACGACCTAGATAAGGTATGGCAAGTTTTAGTGTTTGATAGTCTTAGTGTTTTAATCGCGAGTAGTTTATGAATGCATGATTTGTTAATTTATCGTTAGTAAAACTTTTGGATTTTATCGTATATCGTACGTTTAGTTTAGTTATATATATATAATTATAACGTAAGGTTTAATAATAAACATAATAACTGATGCGTGGGAATCGCAACAGGCTTTACCTCTCGAGGGATCTCGAGAAGCTTACAACCCCCACCAGGCAGTGTACCTGATCGTTGTAGTATAGTATAGTGACAAGTACCGGGGGATTGATCGTTCAGCTTAGGAATAGTGTCGCTAGGATTAGAAAGCCTAAATACTAGTTCTAAAGGTGAGGGATGATTATTTTTGTGTTTTTGTATTTTTTAGAAAGCAAGTAAAAATCTCGGGTTTTGGAAGAATGGGCGGAATTAGTTGCTATTCAACTAACCCAAAACTAAGATGCAATCAAAATAAAATACTAAAAATGAAAATAAACTAATTTTACTAAGGTTGTGAGCAGTAATTGGAGAAAATGTGTTTACTTAGATTTCACTACTCCCTAGATATCTTTTACACGTTAATTACTTGTTATAATTGCATGGATGACGGATTGTATTCCTTAATACCATTCATGGGGTGGCATACATAACTCCCCAATTCTATGAGCTCTTATCTCCTCCTACACCATGCCCAGCACAACTATAGGGATTGTAAACAGTGGCTCATGCATTAAATACAACCAATAAAGACCTAGTACGCCTCGGTTCATGTTTCTTAAGACGTTCAAGCATGTTACCATTTGGAGATCTGCCAGTTTTCTTAAGCCTAACATATAAATCATTCATCCAAGACAAGAATAAACAAGTAATCAACACATAATCAATATCTAGGTTTCATTAGATCTAAGCAAACACAAAAGAGATCTAGCCTAGCATAATAGAATTGAGACAGGAACAAGATATAGACAACCAACACATAGACATATTGATTGAATTAGAAGAACACTTATCTCAATTACAATGCAAGGTATCAAGGGTTTGAAACTCTTGAAAAACCTGTAAAAGTTGCACCAAAATCGTACTTAGGGTTTCTCCAAAACTTCTCTCTTTTAAATGTGAAAAATTAGAAAACTATATATAGAAAAACAGGTCTGACGGCGTCAAGAGTAATCTTGTGACGCCGTCACCTCGCCGCCAAAACTCTCCTCGGACTGCCTAGATCTACTTCTGACGCCGTCAAGACTTAGACATTTCCAGGCCGTCATGACTCTTTTACTCTTGACGCCCTTCTCACGTGACGCCGTCAAAACTCTACTGGGTCGTCATGGAAATTCATGAAATTTGCTCTTGACGCCGTCAAGGATTTGGTCTTGACGCCGTCACCCACTGTTCCCAACATGAAAAATTAAGACTTTGGCGTTTTCTTCACTTTTATGCTCCAAAAACGTCCGAATTGCTTCCTTTTCCAGATTTCACTCCCAAAGTATCTAAAATCACAAAAGGAACGATTTAGGGCCATATTTGATCAAATAAATTTGGATTCGGGCTTAAATGACCCCCTAAAAACGGATCATTTTTCGCCTCATCATATACCCTTACACTTGAGATTTGCTTGTCCTCAAGCAAATGCGCTTTTATTCTAGTCAAAATACAAGTTAGGGGTCATTTAACACTAATATAAAAGTAATTACAACAAATAATCGTTCCACTAAAGACCAATAGACAAGCACGGAGGTCATATACAAGCACCTCACAAATAGTGTTTAGATACTCACATCTCTCGGGTGTAATAAAGTATAAATTACAATATGGAAACGGAAGATATCTCTCACTACCTGTCATAGCAAAATAGATTACCATAGGCTTGGGAAAGGATCAAACCTCCACCACATGGCGTAATCACCTAGGATAAACTATCAAAGAGGTCTTTTAAAGGGTTGTAACGTTAGGTGTAGGGATATGAAATACACGGTTTTGTTGGATAAAGGAAGTTTTACTGGTGGCGAGTTAACAATCTTGGTTAATTACATGTATAAGATGGCGTTGCTAAGCCAAGACTAGACTCGACTTAAGCTAATAAATGAAAAATAACGAAAACATAAAATAAACATAGAATGAAACGGGATGGTAGTCCGTATGTTTTTTTCTCTTTTTCCTTTTTCTATTTTTTTTCTTTTTCTTGATTTTTTCGATTTTTTTTTTTTTTTTTTTTTTTTTTTTTTTTTTTTTTTTTTTTTGCATACACTCTTACCCTACCATCAAAATAATACATCATAGGGGATGAGAATTCCCCTTACACTTGAATCTTTACATACTTTACAATAAACTAATCTAATGACTCGAATTAAGAGAATCAAAACACTTGGAGCACTTTTAAGATTAACGTACATATGGGGGTAATAAATGATGTTCTTTCCCATTACTCCATAAAATAAGTAGTTACCCATGAGTCCCAATCGTCCCAAAACAATATGTACAAGGATATGACTCGACTTAGCAACCATGTAATCAATTAGAAAGTTAACTTAGGGTTTAACAAATAATAATAATGCACTAAAAATGAGCGCATACACGGAAGGCTAAGGCGATTTGGTTGTACATTTAAGTGGGGTGTAACAAATTCTTTCTTTAAGTAAAATGCTTAAAGTTAGAAACGAAAAGATAGGCTCGGAGGGGTGTACTAGGGGTTTCGTGTACTAAAAATGAGTACAACGCTAAGGGTGTGGGAAAAATTAGTTGACTTAACTAGCCAAGTAATATGACTTAAATGGTCAAGTAATTATGATACGGGTTTAACACAAAGGTGATCCTAATGCCTCTTATCATGTAGTAAATCCTACTACACGAATGTAGTCTCACTAGCGGTCTCGGGATGCATCACTAACGCAAGTTCTAGAATCTAAATGCTACCGGCACACTCATAAGCACTAATAGTAAATGCTTTTCCTATCAAATCTAAAGGCGAACCTCACATATTTGGGTGGAAAATTTTTCTGAATATACGGTTATGTGATAGTCATACAATCTCCTATCCATGAGACGCTTGCTATGGCTAAAGTTTCACTCCTAAATGTTGTAAAAAATTTTAAATTTGGCGCTAAAATTGCACTAACAAGTATTTCTCATAGTTTTATTACACATCTACCATTAAACAAAACAAACTCAAGCGAAAGTGCATATGTAAGGTATCATCTTTTTACCCTCCCCTTACACTTAAGATGAACATTGTCCCCAATGTTCAAGTAAAGAATGTAAAAGTGAAAAAGTAAAGAGAATGAAATCAAATACTCCCCTGATTCGCTCGGTATGGATAATAGGATGGCCAGGTTAAATTTTCCTCCAAGAAAATGAACAATCAAAGATTCCCTTCCAGAATATAAATCATCTTCTTGTCATACATAACCTGTAAAACCTGACAAAATAGACAAGACAACCTCGCGTAAAATCGGCGGCATCCTATATAAGTTTCTAAATCCTAGAAAACAAGATAAGATATAATGCTTGTGGAATGAAGTTTGCAGATCTCCTGGAGATTATAAAACTTAATAATTCACAAAAACCATAAGACTCCGTTAGAAAAACAAAACCGGTAAAATTTCCAGATTTTAACTCCTGAGCCGTCAAGAGTAAAACTCTGACGCCGTCAGAATGGACCTGCAGAAATTCTTATGTTAAGTTTCCGGAAAATTTCTGGAAAAACTTGGTATTACTTCCTGGAAAATCCTGCAAAACTTCATTATGACTCAATACAAGCATTTGACTCTAACAAATACGAATATACATGCTTATTTAATATTGTGTAGAATCATGATCGGTTTGTTTCTTAAAAACATATTTGGGGTTTCCCCTTACACTTATCTTTTGCAAAAATACTTTTAGGTGGAGTTAAGACTAGGCTAAACAACAAAGTAAAGTATTTCCACTCTTTAATTGAGAAACATGATCAACCAACAATGAAAACTAAGCATGCATACGGAAGCAAATAACAAACAAACAAATAAAATCACACAAAACATGGGTTGCCTCCCAAGAAGCGCTTTTCTTTATTTACGAGTCTTGTAGCTAGACTCAAGGTCATGGGTTACTACGTGATTTCATCATTGGTTCCACTCTTTGATTGCAAATATTCTTTGTAGAAATCAATCACCTTTTTCTCAATCGCTCCCATAATCTTTTGGGCAAATTCTTCATCGACTTTATACCTTGGTCCAAGGGCCAAGCAATCTTTGTAGTAAAGACTCCTTTTTTCCCATACATAGTCCATGCCCTTTTTCTTATCCTTCTCATCGATATCCTTAAAAGCACCAACGTTGTCCTTATCAAAACGAGATATAAAGCGAAATTCTTTCATCCTATTAGGCATCCTATAAGTGATACTATCGGTGTTACTTGCAAATCGGATCGTGCCTTCTACCTCATCATATTCCAACTTAGACTCCTCAACAAATGGTTTGCCAAACACAACATTGGATAATCGACAATCAATAACATTAGCAAGATCCTCCACAATCATAAAGTCGGTGACAAAAGTGAAATTACCAACAAAGACACGTAAACCTTTAACTCTCCCGACAAAGTTACAAACTCCACCGGGGTACTTGGGATCCCTTCTAGGTTCAAGTCTTGTTTTCATTATATCATTATAAACCGTTGAGGACATAATGTTGATTGGAGATTTAAAGTCAATGTAAGCATTGCTAATGTGCCTATATCCAATCATACATGGTATCTTAGCATTCTTAGGATCGCCTCTCTTGATCTTAGGTTCAATTATGGTGAAAGGAGATCGCGGGTTATCAATAAGATTATTATAATATGCAATCTCCTCCTTAGTGGGGTATAGATTAAAGTAGTCGTTAAGCTTCGGATCTATTTCCTCCTCTTCTATTCTTCCAACAACATTCACAAAGTCATTAGGCCCTAGGTCCTTATTTGAATACAAGGCGGTTGCTAGGTCACTAAATGCATGTTCGAGTTCAATCTTAATCAACCTATTAAGCTCTCTAAGCTCCCTAATCTCACTCTCAATTCGTTCACGTAACACAGCTACTTCTCTAGGGGACAGGGGTGGATTCGCGTTTTCCATAATGGTCAACGGAATAGTCAATGAGTTTAATTTACTAACAGAGGCACAAAGAAATGAGATAGACTAAAGAAGACCTAAAAATAAAAATAAAATCTTACTAGAAAGGAATCTAGCAAGTAGACCTAATAAAAAGTAATCCTAACCTAGACAATAACTATTCCCCGGGCTGCGGCGCCAAAAACTTGATGCGTGGGAATTGCAACAGGCTTTACCTCTCGAGGGATCTCGAGAAGCTTACAACCCCCACCAGGCAGTGTACCTGATCGTTGTAGTATAGTATAGTGACAAGTACCGGGGGATTAATCGTTCAGCTTAGGAATAGTGTCGCTAGGATTAGAAAGCCTAAATACCAGTTCTAAAGGTGAGGGATGATTATTTTTGTGTTTTTGTATTTTTTAGAAAGCAAGTAAAAATCTCGGGTTTTGGAAGAATGGGCGGAATTAGTTGCTATTCAACTAACCCAAAACTAAGATGCAATCAAAATAAAATACTAAAAATGAAAATAAACTAATTTTACTAAGGTTGTGAGCAGTAATTGGAGAAAATGTGTTTACTTAGATTTCACTACTCCCTAGATATCTTTTACACGTTAATTACTTGTTATAATTGCATGGATGACGGATTGTATTCCTTAATACCATTCATGGGGTGGCATACATAACTCCCCAATTCTATGAGCTCTTATCTCCTCCTACACCATGCCCAGCACAACTATAGGGATTGTAAACAGTGGCTCATGCATTAAATACAACCAATAAAGACCTAGTACGCCTCGGTTCATGTTTCTTAAGACGTTCAAGCATGTTACCATTTGGAGATCTGCCAGTTTTCTTAAGCCTAACATATAAATCATTCATCCAAGACAAGAATAAACAAGTAATCAACACATAATCAATATCTAGGTTTTATTAGATCTAAGCAAACACAAAAGAGATCTAGCCTAGCATAATGGAATTGAGACAAGAACAAGATATAGATAACCAACACATAGACATATTGATTGAATTAGAAGAACACTTATCTCAATTACAATGCAAGGTATCAAGGGTTTGGAACCCTTGAAAAACCTGTAAAAGTTGCACCAAAATCGTACTTAGGGTTTCTCCAAAACTTCTCTCTTTTAAATGTGAAAAATTAGAAAACTATATATAGAAAAACAGGTCTGACGGCGTCAAGAGTAATCTTGTGACGCCGTCACCTCGCCGCCAAAACTCTCCTCGGACTGCCTAGATCTACTTCTGACGCCGTCAAGACTTAGACATTTCCAGGCCGTCATGACTCTTTTACTCTTGACGCCCTTCTCACGTGACGCCGTCAAAACTCTACTGGGTCGTCATGGAAATTCATGAAATTTGCTCTTGACGCCGTCACCCACTGTTCCCAGCATGGAAAATTAAGACTTTGGCGTTTTCTTCACTTTTATGCTCCAAAAACGTCCGAATTGCTTCCTTTTCCAGATTTCACTCCCAAAGTACCTAAAATCACAAAAGGAACGATTTAGGGCAATATTTGATCAAATAAATTCGGATTCAGCCTTAAATGACCCCCTAAAAACGGATCATTTTTCGCCTCATCAATAACGATAGTTTGAAATAAAGCGTAACGTTTAATAATAATAATAGTTTGAAAATAACGTAACGTTTAATAATAATAATAGTAATAAAAATAATAGTTTGTAAATAACGTAACGTCTCTATGTGAAATTGTAAAAATGGAAAGTAAAAATAAAAATATAAATTTTACATATATGGCCCTTTTCTAAAAATTTACACTTTTTACCCTAACGGCGTTAGCGTTACGCCGTTAGTCCAAAATTAAATATATTTACATTTTACGTCCAAAACTTTATATTTCTTACACTTTTCACCCTAGAGTTTATAAAAATCAGTTTTTATCCTTAAGTTTACTAATTGACAGTTTATACCGAAACTTTGGAAAGTTGACACTTTCAACCCGATTTTCATAAAATTTGCAATTTTAGTCCAAAATTCACAATTTTCAAAACTTAATGTTTTTATTTCTTGAATAGTTTCAAAACAGCTTATTGAGCTTATTCTACCAGCTTATTAGTTCGAAAAGTTAATTTGATAGTTTATGGGCTTTTAACTAAATGTAAGGCCCGTTAGCTTTTTTAGATCCAATGGGCCTACGGGAGTTTTGGGCTAAGGTTAGGAGTATAAAAACGTTGCCAATCAGCTTATTGTAACAGCTTATACGATCAGCTTATTTTGAAATGATTGGGCCTTAAGGCCCAGTCGATACTAAAAATTTTCCAAAACTAGTTTCCAAGTCGATTTGCTTGGTGACTTTTATAGGTTCAAAACGCGATTTTTATTATAAAGTTTTTATACGAAAATGATTGTTTGTCATGAGGACAATTAGTTTGTGAAATAAAATGGCATGCTTGTTAAGTAAAATTTAAAGATGTACGTGCGTTTTGGGCTAGCATGGGACGAGTTTTTATAAAAACAAAGACTTAGAAAATTTTAATAGTTTTCGATACTTGTTTGTATACGTTAGAAATGTATTCTAAAATAGGTTGTACGTAGCTTTTTAGTTTCAAAACTCTACATAGTTTATTTGTTAAGGTGTGAAATATATAGACGAACGTAAAATATATATATATATATATATATATGTTGTATATTTAGTTTTCGAATAATGAGATGCATTTGTGTGTGTCGCGTATAAAAATAATGCAAATGAAAGTTTTATATAAATATTGAAAAGAGTTTATTAGTAACTTACGACACCAAAATGGTGGGTAAAACAAGACGTAGAGTCGAGAAGTGAGTGAGATGAGTACGTAGTGTGTATGTGTGCTCGACTAAGGTTCACAAACAACAATTTGTTTCTCCTAAACCCACACGAATCCCTTGAATTCCTACCCAAAGCTTCGACCCAATGCCTAGTTTACTACTTAGAAATATTTGGTGATTTTTGGTTTGCATGGAAATGGAAAACGAAGCATGCATGCATGGGTTTATATATGGTACCTAGTGTGTTCTTGTATCTAAAACTTAATGTGATGTGATTGTAACTTGTATCCAAAAAGTCCTAAAGTTGTACAAGTAAACAAGTTACTCCATGTTCTTGTTTTCTTATGTGTCGACATGCTCCATCAAAAGAAAACGTGGGTTTTGAACTTTAAAAATGAAACGGTACTTTGTGAAATACATTATAAAAGGTCATGGTACTTTCCTTAGTGAATAAAATATGGAAATAGGTGAGCTTTATTTAAGGGAGTACTAGTTTGGTTTAAACATGCATGTCGACTACAATTTATTGTGTGAACCGATTAGTAAATTCGTGTATAGTTTGAGATTTTGATAACTTTGAAATATTTAGACACTAGTTTGTGTTTAGAAATGATTTTAGGAAGTTATAGAAACAAACGTGGGTTAAAATGGTTAAGTTTTGGATTAGGTGAAATGTTATGAAATCGTTTTTGGGACATGAGCTTTGCCTAGTAAAAACGTATCTAGACTCGATGTGAGAAACTAAAAGTCGACACTCTAATTGTTGGCTAGGGGAGGATCGAGATTGTACAAAAATATGTGTGAGTCGTGTGTAAGAGTTGGGAGTACGAGACGCGTTTCTAGCTTATCTAGTCGAATGGTTTCGAAAACAAAATAAGGTAAATGGGCTAAATTGGTTTTGGGCCGTGAATAGTAGCAGGCCGAATAAGATTTTGGGTTTGGAAACTTAATTAAGGGTCCGGTTAGGTGTAAGTCAGGATTAGTAAAAATTAAACTTGTGATTAGTGAAAGTTTAGTTAATATTTAGTGAAACGTTTACGTGAGTCCGAGAGTGAACAGTGTTTTGTGAATAGTGTATCGTGAATAGTAAAACTTTTGAAAATATCTCGATATCACTAACCGACTCCAAAAATGATGAATAGTGAAATGATGAATAGTGTTTGGTGAATAGTAACTGATGAATAGTAAATTTGAAAAATTTCGGAAAATGCAGGTGTGTAACAAATAAAAGAAAATTTTAATATTCTCGCGATTTTAGACTATAGTGGTACATGTGTGAGCATCGTCCCAAGCAAAAAGAATCATGAATATCGTAGTGATTTTAAGTAACATAGCATATTTGATAATAAAATATATAAAAAAAAATTTGTTATTGGTAAAAACGTTATTAATTAACAAAATGATATATTAGTCTTTGATTTACTTTTATTATTTATAGGGAAATTTACGGGAGTTTAAATATACTACACAAGTAAAAGATAAATACAAAAAAATATAGATAAGATGCAGCTAATAATAGGATTAAACTTTTTAAATGATTGTCTTTAATAATAAACAAATGTAATTAAAAATCATAAATTAAATAAAACAAAGATTAAATTATTTTTTTTAATAAATAAAAATATATCATTCAAAAAATAAAAAAATAATAATAAAAAAAACCCGCGCGTGCGCGGACATTATAACTAGTATGACATGACAAGAAAATATGATGTGGCATGTCAAAGGTGAAAAAGATGTAAATAATAGATACATCAAATATGAATATAATTTGAAAATTATTTTTTTATTTATCTTTCTAAATTAGTTCACAATTTTTTTATTTCACTCTCTTTAGCTATTAAAGTTTTAATGCTATTTACATTTAAAATATAATAACATTCGACATAAACATGCATAAAACATATACTATTTCGTAATTTTAGTATGCAAAATTATATTTATTACGTTCGTGTTTTCGTCACGATTAATACAAATAAAATATATTATTCACACACTTAAAACATTCATTATGTATTTATGTAAAACTCTATGTATTAGGAGGTGTAATAAATTTTAGAAGTGAAAATGTTAAAGATTTCTACATTATCATCCTACAAAGTGTTCTACTCACAAAATCCTGTCAAGTGGCAGAACTGACGGTTTTGATGCAGAGAAAGAATGAGTAGGGAAAAAAATATACTCCCTCCGTCCCAAAATATAATTCCACTTTATTACTTTTTGTTGTCCCAAAATTAAGGGGTTTTTGCATATATATCTTTTCGAAAATGCATAATTGTATATATATCCAAAAAATGCATAAAAACCATTGTATTATGTGCATAAAAAACTTGTACAAATGATATATATGCAATTATTCATTTTGGGAGGGATATATATACAATTTTGCCCAAAATTAATGTTCACATTCAATTTCAACCAATCAAAATGCTTTTAAGTGGGTGGCAATGAATTTTTATTGGTTAGTATCGTAAGGGCATCACTTTTTTTAAACTTTGTAAAATATGAAAGTGGAATTATAATTTGGGAGGGAATATATTATTGTTGTGAGTGTAGGTTGAAAATGTAGGAATGTTCGGATAGAAGACTTCATTTTTTTAATTTGCACCCTTACTTCATATGAATACTTATAATGTGATTATAATTATATGATGTATAAATTAATTAACATGCTAAATCAATGATTACATTTAGATATCATACAGTGTTTTCTTTTGAAATACAGCCGAA
Source organism: Artemisia argyi (assembly GCA_030686995.1). NCBI lineage: Eukaryota > Viridiplantae > Streptophyta > Magnoliopsida > Asterales > Asteraceae > Artemisia > Artemisia argyi. Next base: position 40,873,641 of record CM060683.1, on the reverse strand, counting down.
CATTATTTTTAGGGATAATTCCATATATACCCAAAAGAAATTTCAAAATTTCATATTTACACAAATAACAAGTTTTCAATGCATGAATACAATGCTTTTAAAGCATGTGTTGGGGAAATATGGAATTATGGTGTTTATTTTGGGTATATATGGAATTGCCCCTTATTTTTATATCACTTTATAATTTTGCATGTATCTAAATTGTGGAATGTCATTTTGGTTGAAATTAGTATAATATAAAATTTTAACATATCATCTTTATTTTATTTGTTTTCAATTTGTTTGATTTCAAGCTGATTGCAAGGCACTTTTGTTAGCTTCTAACAAGAAAATGTTACGACACATTTTTTTACATATCTTTACCTATTGAACAATTGGGCGTGATAATCTTATTTATTTTGTGTTTGATGTAGGAAAAACAAATCGTTTAATAAATAATTGTTTCTATCATAATTCTATACATGATTTGTTTAATACACAAATTCATGGACCTATCCCGTCCATCAGATTGTTCTGGGATCTAGTGTTTGTTATATAAACAAGAAAAAGCAAAAACTAGTAAAATAAAACATAAAAGCACCGGGTACCATGGCTTAAGCCTGGCACCGCCGCCAAGCTTATGTGGTTGGGGTTATGGCGGCGTCATGGCATCAGCCGAAGTCCGGGCCTTCAAAGACACCATCCCCTTGGCATGCGCCAAGACGATTTTTTCCTTTTTCTTTCTGATTAAAAATGGTTATGTTTTTGTACGTGTCTGTCAGAAACTCAACGGAGAAGAACATGTGGAAATCGTCAATGTGAAATTGTTGAGTTTTCAAATGGTCAATATAAAATTGTTGAGTTTTTAATTATTGAGTTTTCAACCTGCTATTGATGGAAACAGGTAATACACCTTTCTCCATAATAATGGAAACTACAAATCAATTAATACTTTTATTAAAATACCCCATTACTTAATAGTACAATGATTTATTCACATTGTACAACCAATTAAAAACATATCTACCAAATTAAATACAACCAATTATAACAATTAATACAAATCACAAACCGGGTTGACCCGGGACGCTCTAAACTCGGCAGGTTGACCCGGTTTAATTTGATTCGTTTTCGACCCAACCTAGCAAGTAGACCCGGTTTAAATCGACCCATTTTTCGACCGGAACGGTTCAACCGGTTGAACCACCCGGGTCGAACCGGGTTTCAAAACATTATGTTTAATTCTCAAATTATCAAACTTTGCAATTCTGCCTATTATTTTTCGTTTATAACCTATAAACTTTTTTTTATCAATAAACTATCTATCGCTATAAAATCCCGTTGCTATGCACGGGTACTCGTCTAGTATGTATGTATATATATATATATATATATATATATATATATATATATATATATATATATATTGTTACTGAAAACCTTTGTAAATATTAAATATTCAGTTTATATCTCTAAACTACGAAAATTATAAATTAGCTAGTATAATTTAAGAAATCAAACTGCAAATTTTAAACTAAATTTATTTTAATTATTATAATTTGATGTTAGATATTTTTATATATAGTATTTTTAATATTAATGAATGAAAACTTAGGGTGCGTTTAGTTGGAAAGAAATTCTTCATTTTTTCAAGAAATTTTTCATAAGAAAATGAAAAAACTGAAAACGTGTTTAGCCGCACTTTTTTCTATCAATTAAAAAAAAATGTAATTCTCATTTTCTAAATTTTAACTAAGAATTGAAAATCCCATTCTACCATTTTCACTTTTTTCTTTCTCATTTTTTTTCTCAACTCCAAAAAAAACACATACACCATTGTACCCCTAATCTCTCGTGTCATCCTCCATCGCCGACCGTCGCCGACTCTGCCCGCCGTCGCCGCCACTGTCGCAATTTGAGGTAATCTTCTTATCATTAAAAAAATATATATATATAACTACAACTAAACGAGTTTTCAAAATTCTCAACTCTTCTATAGAGAAGAAAACTCAATCCAATCTCATTGAATTTAGAAACTAAAAAAGTGGAAATTTTTTTTACAATTAAACGGCACCTTAGTTGGTTTAAGAAAATGAAAAAAAAAAATAAATAAAAAAATGATGCATTTTAAAACAGATGTTTTGGCTTAAGTTCTGAGAGAATGTGATTTTAGTAATCCGAGTAATGTTCGTGTTAAAGCTGATGTAACATGAAGTGACACAATAAAATAAAGTTCGGCATGCGATCATACTTTTGCTCTAACAAAGAAAATATATTTAGACGGAAGAGTATATTTTTCTATTTTTTGCCCATTCCATTATTAAACCCATCCTTTAAAAGCTGACTACTCCACTCTCTCGTTTCCTTTTACCCACGTATAAACACAATCTCCTTTCCCATTTCTTGTATATAAACCAACTAAGCAAAAACAATGGTTTAATTTGTGTGATTACAATTTCCATCGTGCAAACTTTACAGTTTCCACAAATTCTTGTGAATTTGATCGATTAGTTTTTCATACTTTGAAGATGATAAAATTAATAAAGGCCAAAGGAGAATTTGAAGAACGCAAATGGGTTGTGAATTTACTCGAAAGCAAGTTTTTTGAAACGTGCATCGATCATCAAAGCCAGCGGAAAAATGAAAAGAATATGTTTTGCATTGATTGTAAATTATGTTTTTGTAAACATTGTGTTACGGGTGCCAAAACACGTTGTCACCAGCACCATAGGCGTTTACAAATTTGCCGATATGTATACCATGATGTCGTTCGTCTACAAGAAATACAGAAACACTTTGATTGCTCCAATATTCAGGTTAGTTTCTCTTAAACACTTCTATTTTTATTTATGCTTCTAGAGATGTATTTGAGTTTCTTAATTCACGATGATCAACTTTCAAGGGCCATAATTCAGCTTTTATTTAATCTATATGTGCTGATTCTTTTACTTGATCTATATGTGTTTATTTAACCGTTTAAAAAAAGATGATCATGACTCGATTACTCAAATTCTAGATTTTTTTAATTATAATTGAGCTAGTACATGTAAATTATGTACTCCAGTATATAGTTATTAACTTATTATAAGTTGTTAATTTGGATTGATGAGAATTAGAACTTTGAAGTTCCAAGAATTATTTAGTTAGCTTTCATGCTTTTTAATTGAATATGATTTAATTTCTCTCTTGAATTGATACCTAAGATGATAGATATAGTTAGAGTCTTAGTCATCTGCATAATACTTTTTTCGGAATCAGATGGAGTTTTATTTGCTTATGCAAGAAGTACAATTGTATAGGGCATTTTATTGGTAATTTGAATCATAAATTACTCTAAATTTTGAATTGTTAAAACTGAGTGAATTGAAATGAACTAACTAAACTCAACATTAAAACGCAGACGTACAAAATCAATGGCGAAAAAGCTGTGCATTTGAATCCTCGGCCTCACCAACATAAAGAGATGAAACAATCAAAGTCGAAAATGTATGGCGCTTATTGTGAAGCTTGTGAAAGGCACATTCAAGATGTCCCAAATCGCTTTTGTTCCATTGCTTGCAAGGTATCAATCAGTAAAAAGAAAACATGGCTAGTTGATCTTTGTTCTATTGTAAGTTACTATGCTAAATGATTAACTTTCCTCAGGTTTCGGTGGCAGTGATGGAGGATTTAGATAAACAAGAATGTTGTGAAATGATGGCATTTTCTTTTTATAAAGAAAACTTCGATTTCAAAGGGCTTCCGAACGACAATGAATCATCGTTCTCTTCATCGCTCGATTCAGTTGAAGAAAACATTCAAGCAAGCCCTTGGTTAACTTCAAAAACAAAGGCTAAAAAGAGTGTGGTTCATAAGAGAAAGGGTATTCCTCGAAGAGCTCCATTATGTTGATATACATTTTGTTAATTTCAACATGAAAATACATATTATACTTAATTTTGTTTTCCATAAAAACAAATAATGGTGATGAAATTTCTACATATATGTCGATTATATAGTTGTTTCCATGTTTGTAAAGATGATTGAAGAATGGGTCATATATAAAAAAAGTTATTGTTTATATGAAAAGATGAAATTTTGTCCATCTCTTGAGATCGGCGTATAGTTTAGTTGATGATATAACCCCACATGTCTAAACTATGATTTTGTGCTTCATTATTTTATTTCTAATGTCTAATGTGAATGGGAAATTTTCGTTACTGCTTATTGATATATTTGTTATAATTTAATTGTACATATCTCTACTATATATGAAAAGAGAGCTTATTTTTCTAAAATTTAAAAATGTAAAAAATGAGTAAAGTTCAATTATTATTATACCCTTTATTTAAAATAATGACAACATATGCTTTTTAAGTTTAAAAGTTTAAACATTTTATAATCTTTAAATTTATATCATCTTTTGTTTCTTGACATAGGCTTTTTTTTTTTTTTTTTTTCTTCGTAAGAATTATCTGCCGCTATATATTGTCATTATGCACGTGTATTCGTATAATAGTTTATAATTTTGATTTAAAAATGTGTTTTGATTTTATTGTTAAAAAGAAATCTTAGTCTTACTTACAATGTCAACATAAATTAAAAGTATAAATCTCTAGGTTGTCATGGAATGTTTGTTGAATTTCCTTGATAAATAATTATATCTGAATTTATATCTTCTCCTAGCTAGTTGTCACTTATGAGAGCAAATTTCTCGTACGTAGACTAGAAATTTGAAAATTTTAAGGAATATTTGATTATGTTATATTCAGTCAACCACATCTATACAATTTATGGAAAATTTCATGTATATCCTTGAAAATTTCAAAAATTTCATATATATCATTTTTACTAGTTTTTGATGCATAAAATACAATGCATTTAATGCATCAAAAGGATATATTTGAAATTTTTGAATTTGACAAGGATATAAATGAAATTGCCCATACAATTTAATAAACGAGAAAAATTTACAACTCCAATAAGCATTCTCTGCAATCAATTTTCATACGTGTCTCGATTGTGATTGGTTAGTACTTTAATGCGTACAACATCTTTATGCATCATTCTTCACACGCTATCAACATAAACGCTCCCCCAAAACTCAATCAATGCGTCCATGAAACTAAAAGAGGAATGTGTTTACAATTATTCAATTAGATTGATTAGTTTTTGGGAAGAATTAATGCATTAATTTTGTTTTGTAACTGATTCTTCAAAAACACTGATAAACCAAATCAATCAGTATCAATCCACCCAAAAACTTCAAACCCTAAACTAGGCAATGATCCTGATTCGCGGCAACCTATTATTGGTTTCGATTGTAAGTTTCAAACAAAATTTTTGGCCTTAATAATTTATTGTTTATATATTTTGTTTAGGGTTTAGATTTAAATAACATAGTACAGGTATGTGATGAATTAGTTTTGTTTGGATTCAACTCAATATATTTGATTTGATTTAGTTTAGTTTGATTGTGTTGTTGCAAAAGCTCAAAAAGTTTGGGGGAATAGTCAATTTTTTTTCGATTCTTGATATATAGTAACTATTTTCAGGTTCTATCTTTTGTTCTTATTCTTATAATTTTTACCATTTCAATGCTTTTGTTTAAAGCTCATTTATGTTTTTGGTATGAGTTTTGAATGTGAGAACAAATGTTGGTGTCAAGATTGTTGGTTGTTTATTACAGTTTCATATTTTAGTTGCAGAAAGAAGATGGTGTTAAAAAAAATCTAGAGATCAAGGTGATCACTTTCAGTTTATCCAAGGTAAGTATTCAAATTTACGTGAGCCATTTTATTGAATCGAGTTATTAGTTATATTCGATTCAGAATTGTATTGGATTGAACCAAAATTATTATGCCGCAACCTGTTCGATGAATGGTCTTCGTACCCAGGTTCTTCATTAGTTGCAATTTTATGCTTATTATTATTTTTCAATTGCTTATAATCTAAGTGTGCAAAGTTTCATAGTACTTAATATCAAACTAATTGATTTAAGTTGTATCCCAATTGCAGGAACATTTTTTAATAAATGAAGATTGCTTCAAGTTGAATCCTAAATGGCAACTATATACTGCTAATGTGATTCATGATGCCCGAGGCAATAAATATTCTGAACGCATGGGGCTTATGTCCTCTAAGGTGTTCAATGATCTATCCTAAAAGAGAGTATGTGTGCTACTTGAACTAAAATTTTAGTACCACTTAGTATTGATGTAGCTCTTGATATGGAAATTTGAACTGATATTTTTTTTGAATGTGTTGAATAAATTGGATTGGTTATCTCTACATGTAAACTTGGATTAGTTTTAATAGATGAGTCATGGAGATCAAGCGGTTTGAAGTTGTGTCGAGAAGTGAGTAAGGTGAGCTTGCAGCTGTGGAGTGCGTCGGGAGGCGGTATTATGGGTTGCAATACCATCATGAGGTACAAGACTTTTGATTTTGGTTTTTGTTGCGAAATTGAGTCATTTGTGCAAAAATGTTAGTTTGTGTGATTAAGAGTTTTGGCTAATTGTTAAAATCTAAGGCGTTATTTGTTTAAGCTTTATTTTTTGACTTATGAGCTGATTTGAGTTGGGCTAATTATGTTAGTGCTTTTCGTAACTGAAATGAAATCAGGATCCATGACATATTTAAAACTTTGTTGTTAAGCATGCTTTGCTCATTCCTGAATTCTTAACCTTTTGAGCATGCTTTGATTGAGCATGCTTACCTTACAATAACCAGAGGGTAAAAGTCTTCCCTGACGTAAAGAAAATCCAGTTTGATGTATCCGACATAAGAAAGAAACCAAGTGATTTACTTAATGGTGTGAATTTGACCAGACCCGTCTCCAAGAAAGGAGTCAAGTCTGAAAAAATTACTTACTTGATAAACTAAGTTTGACTTGACCAGCACCCCAGAAACAAGTAAATTAGAAAACAAATGATTCACTTGATAGAACTGAATTTACTAAACCAACACCAGGTAAGATTTCCAAATTGATATAATTTTTGATAAATCAGTAGTACCTGAAGTAAAAACACTGAATTAACCCTTAGCAAACACTCCAAATACCCATGTGCAATGAAGAGTTACGGAAACCAACTACTTTTTAAAAGATGCTGATGTTATGATAGATATGGTTTCACAAAAAAAGCTTACCATATAAAGTTAATAGAAAACAAGAGAAATGAAGGGTTACTGATATGACCCTGGTGAGTAAAGTCGAGCCGTTTTGGCAAAAGATGAAGAAGAAGCTCTTAAGAATTAAGAAAGCTTAAGAGAAATCTAAATGAATGTTCCGCTAACAAGATCTTTTTTTGCAGAATGAAGAGGTAGACGAAGCTGGTAATGATGAAGATAGATTAAGTGAAATATGAACAAATATTTCACTCATAAGATCATCTATAGATCATGTTTGGTTTAAGAGTCGTGGAAACATTTGATTCTTTGTTGTACATCTGAACATCTTCCCAAACCGAGCAATCCCCTAGGCCTACAGGTTAGCATACTGATTGATTTGATTGTTTTATACTGGCTGATTTAAAGGTTAGTTTGTGTCATGTGTTTTTTAAAGTGTTACTGAATGGATTTAAAGGTTAATTCGGATGAAATTCAGCTACGCATCGATCAAGTGCATGGTTACCTGGATTAAAAAATCAGCGGCCTCCAAAACCAAGTTAGACAGTTAAAGAATGTAAGTAGCTTTTATTTTAGTTTTCGAACGGTTTTCTTAGTGTTCATGTGCATTGTGTTCTTTAGACTGTATGATATTTTCTAAATTCTGAAAATGATTCCCAACTGCATATTTTACGGAGTAAGACAAGTTCATTTTGAAAAACAAGAAACTATCCTTGGTCATTTTCTCTGTACTGAAGTAAAAAAGCTATCAAAAAGTCAAAATCTATCTATGTATTCTAATATAATGCATTTATGTACGAAAAAATAACGTTACCGGTTATCCACTTCATGACCACTTGGTGGGATTTCGCTATAATCTCAACGTAACCATAAACAAAGCACAAAAAATGGTGCACATCTTTCTTTTCAGGTAGAGATGCCTTTGTTAGGCAGGCCACAGTTTAGTTTTAGATGGAAAAGTATATCAAGTCCGAATTTGTATTCTTCGAGACATAACAGTAGACGAGTATGTAAAGATGCGTTATAAATCATACTTTCATTCTTATGTTTTTAATGTTTGTGTATTGTGAGTTCATCAATCTAAACAATCAAACTGATAGAGGTTTGTCTGTAAAAAAGACTGAAAATAATATTTATGGTAGTGACCCTGACCAAGATTCGTATAGGGCCAAACTATTTAATGGATCATTAACTAAGCATTGCATTCTGGTGGAACAATTTTGTACCTTGATGTGTCTTTGCAATAAGAGTAAAACAATGTGTATTTTCCCATCAATTTGCGAAGCCGCTATAAACCTATATGTGTATACGTAGTTTCCTGATATATGCATCTAGCATTCGCCGCCCATAGTATATAACCGATACCTTATGTTTCTGGAATAGGTGGCACTGAATCTATGCGACTCAGCGGTCATAATTTGCGAACAACTGAAATGGCTCAACTTTCACCAGCTTCAGGTGAATTGGAATATTATTATTATTATTATCATTATTATTATTATTATTATTATTATTCACGGCTACTTTCGTACCTAATTTCTTATTCATTTGTTTTTTTTCTTTATTAATTGCGTAGACCCACTATCAGGCTATATACATCTAGGAAGATGCTAACAGGTCTGCCAACACTGCAAATGCTTTTTACACCGAGATTAGTTCTAAAGGTGTCAAACGAAGCCTTGAGAGGTAAAGTTTTATTTAAATTTCTTCTTTTACAATATTTGATATAAAAAATGTTTACATTGTTACAAAATTGAGGAAAAAATGGCAACATGACGTAACCCACTTTGACTTACACATAGATTACATCTTCTGACCCGAATTCAGTTTTAACCGTTACAAGTAGTTCCATTTTTTAAACCTGGGCGTGTTCATGGATATCCTCACTTTTTCAGAGTATTCAAATGTATTGTCTGCTCACAGCCCAAGATTTGGAGCTTACAGTGCGTATCTGATGATGAAAGTCCGACAATTTTTCAAGCTCCTTAAAGGCGAAAAGGTCATTTTTAATGTGTAACTGGTAACATGTTATTCCATAGTATTTTTGGTCTTTTAGTATCCGTGTAGTAAGACCAAAAATTTAATCATGATATTCCTTTCGGTAGTGACCTTAATCTATTCAAGTATTCCTTACGGCTTATGGTTGAAAGAAGACCAACTATATTTAGTCATTCTCAGATGTAGTGCAATGTGAAAAATGTAAGACGATGTCGTGCCAACCAACTGGTGGTCTTGCAAAACTGACAAAGGTTGTGGCCGTGTGGTGAAAAGAGTACGTAATGGCTTTTTTGGAAAAAGCTTAGCAGTTATCATAGTGATCAACGAGGTAACCTTTTGAGAGAACATTTGAAATTTATTGTTTATTGATACTTCTTACTGGAGGTTGATACTTCAAAATGTTTATCGTAACTACCACATTGTTTGGGATCCTAAACCATTTCTACAAGAAGCTTAAAAAAATTCTCCCAAACAGCCTTTTATAAGTTTTAGTAAAGCAATTCTTAAACAGTCCCATTATACCCTGACACTCCTAAAAACAGGCACTAGACACACATGAACACCCCGCAATCCAGGCTTGCACACATAAAATAATACTCCTAATTTTTTTTTATGGTTGAACTTATTGACATGATTAACTAAATTAGTTGAGATATGGCTTGTCTAAAAGGCTTCTAACCTAGGCCTTATTATAATCTGTTACAGGTCTGATATAGATAAAAAAAAATGTGAGTATCGAGTATCGATAGTGTATGCTGCAATTGGGCCTGCTATAATATTTTACAGGTTGATATTCAAACCGACTGATCTTGCTGAGAGATACAGTATTTCATGAGTCCGTACGGTGGGTCTGATTGCGGTCAAATGTGTCATCAGTGTGAAGTAAAGATAGTATTTGTCACAACTCACCATTTCAGGTCATTTCAGGTCATTTCCCGAACTTTGGAAAAACACTATTCATCAAACACTATTCATCAAAACACTATTCATCAGTTTACTATTCATCGTTTTCGAGGTCAATTTGATATTCTGAGAAACTTTTGGGAAATTTACTATTCATGGAACACTATTCATTGCGGGAAAAGATTTCATCATTCACGTGCATTACACATTTCATCGTAAATTTAGTTTACGGGTATTCAAATTCGCGTAACCATATTGGTTCAGGTGCGAATTCATGCATTATCAGTAATAACATTTCATACGGACTGGGGATAGTCTGCATATCATCAGTAGGTCATTTACATGTTATACCACTCTTAGGATTTTCAAATTACTATATTCAGTATATTTAACGTTTTACGTATTACGATTTCTAAATAAACGTTAACACCCGGTTTATACACGACGAATATATCTAAATATTCCCACAATGGTCCCGACATATTTTTATATCCATTTTAACATCATAAAAGTTATAACATTCAGTTACCCAGTATTTTGGAAATTTATTTTATTTATAACGTACGCGTATGAATATAACGACGGTTTTCGTGAAAACTAAACATTAATCACCCGATCACTCAGTAAATGTACCCAACATATTTTTAATATGTTTTTATCATTATTATAACTTTATTTCATCCCGGTTAACTTTGTGAACGTTTATTGCTATTAAAACCGGTACCCGATTTTAACGAATAACGCGTAATAACACTTAACGCTACACTATATTTTCTAAGTGATCAAAACCGTTTTGGCTACTCCCTTTTCACACCAAAAACCGGCCCATGAGACACCCCTTAACCTCAAGCATTGATTTCTTAATATAAAACAATAAACCTTAAAAACCATACTTTACTAAAAAACCTAGAATCATAATCTTCATTTTAGGAAAGATAGAAAACTTGCTCATCTCTTCCCCACTCTTGCAAACCCACGACCTCATCACCACTCCATGATCCATCCATGGTTTTTCAAAAGCTAAAGCTACAAACTTGTCCCTTTTATCATTCTAAACAAGAATCAAGCAACAAAAACACAAGAACATCAAGCATAATCATCCAATAATCATCTCATTTTGTCAAGTAAGTTTTCATCTTTATTTTTTCATAGATCATCCTATTTTTACATGTATTACATAATTATCATGCTAAAAACCATGTACAAGTAGCTATACCACACTTTATTTTGGCTAAAAACAAACATACAAACCCTAACTTATTTGTTATGAATCCCCTAGCTCTAATAACTTGGTTAGGAGTCCATGGCACCCTAAGAAGGTGTATGGTAAGATTAGATTAGTCATGTGGTGATTACAAGAGGTTTGGTGATGGTAGAAATTGGTTTTTAACCTTGGAAACTTGATTTGGAACCTATTTTAGACATGCTGTCCCGTTTTGTAAAAATCTGGAAAATCAGTAAACACCAAGGAAACTTTGGCAAAATTTTTAGAAAATACTTTCAAAAACGAATCCGTAGGCGAAAGAACGGATTAAAAAGAGTCTATAACGAAAGAGTTATGATTTTTGCAAGATTGTAGACGAAAAGTATTTTTCAGAAAATGTTTGCTGTTGGACGTTTTTCATTGGTCAAAAAGAGGCTTTAAACGTAACCCGGAGGAGCCGAGCTTTCCAAAATATATTACTACATACTAAGACGAAACCGTGGATATAAAGAACAAGTAAAACGGACAAGTAACGACAAAGATATACTCGTTTGAATATCGGCTAAAACCATTTTATAATTGACAGCTTTTATTAAATTTGGCGCAAAAACTACGAAGTACATTTTCGAGCTAGAAGTAATATCAAGTACCGAGCTTTATAACTAACGTAGTATTAGTTATTATGAGTATGTTTTCATCATTTCAAAGATTACAACCCGAGTTTTTCAACGCTAACATGGAAACTTACGTTATATATATATAAGTATATATATATTATAACTAGTTATTATATTTTCTAATAGCAATATTTTTCCAAATTCTTGGATTATATATTTTTGATAACACAAGTGTTTTTCAAAGAGTAGAGTGGTATAGAAACATGAGCATGGACATTCATAACATCATTTGGTGATCTAAATGAGATCATTCATCATTCATATTAGGTTGCGGCTAGTGTGCGCGCCTTGTTTTCAGTTCATTACATGTTCATGGTACCATCATATTGGGTTGCAGCAGCAAATTGTTCATTGGTGTACATTTCATTTCATCACGGTTTCATCAGTTGAGGTGAGTTTTCATAGCCCCGTTTTCAATTCAACATTTTTGATTGTTTTCAAATCCCACGGGGGGAATACATTGCATCAATTATTTCAGTACGAGCCCAAGTATTCAAACATGTACATAGCTTAAGTTACCTTGCCATGTGAAAAGTCCCCTGTAACATCATGAACCGTTAATTTACCGTTAAGCGAGAGTGAGTGGATAGATCTATCGAGGGTGACGCCTCCATCCGTGGTAGTGGATACCAACAGTAAGCGGATGCATGTCATGTCTTTTACATTTGAATGTTTCGGCAGAACATTCGGGAGGGGCATAGAATTTCATCAGTCATAGCTTCGGTGTCATGAGCTTAAGGCTATTGTACAATTTTCACGAGATTTTTATCTTGCATTTTTACTTGTGGTGGCCGTACATCAGTACATTTTACAAACCTATGGAATTCACCAACATTCGTGTTGACGTTTTAGCAATGTATTTCAGGTTACTAAGGTAGCTCATGTGACATGCATTTGGACCTTCACGGAGTCGCGGAGTCGACGCGTCTCATCATTATTTCATGCACTTATGTAAACATTTGATCTAGTACGACTTGTTTTTCATGAACATGCAACACATTTTGGGGACCTCATTTTGTAAACTCTGAATTATTTCAATGATCAAATGCAGTATTTTTCCAAACGACACTTTAGGTCGTTCAATGTAACTGTAACTGTGGTGCTATGACAGACACCCCCAGGTATTCCATTCCGCTGCAAGTCAGGTAAATTGGGGGTGTGACAGTATTCATGGGTGTTTGACCAAAGTGCAGATGGTATTCATGTGTGTTTGGCATAATACTGATATTTATTTGTGTGTTTGGAAGAAGGTTCGCTCTGCAATTTAAGGCTTTGGCTGTGGTCTGCACTACTGTATACTTTTGGTCCTGGTCAGGTCGTAACCTTTGAAGTAGATTCGAAGGTTGGAAGATGGTAGTTATTTAAATTCGCTACGTATCATATCTAAGAAAATTGTTGACAATGTTTGTGGTATTTGGACTTTTTTTTTTGAGATTTTAGGGGTGTTTGGTTTAGCGTTGTGTATACGTCTTGCTACTGATTTTGACGGTTGTATGTTGTTCTATTTAGTTGTATATTATGTACGTTTTATAATGCACTTATCATTTAAATTGATGATCTGTTTATGTACGTTTTATAAGGCACTTATCATTTAAATTGATGATCTGTTTATGGGTGTGTGAATTGATCTACTGATTTTTACAGGGGTGTTTGGTTCATCATTGTTTGACACACTGGCTATTTGGATTTTGATTTTACAACTTTTAAAGTTAATAATATTTTCTTAATAATCGAAACAGTGCATGCCGATAAGGGATTCGGACAACCAATATCAAAAGGAATCACTGACACTTACGATTGTATTTATGGTTGCAAGTCCAATTTCAATTGCATGCTGCAATATGTTTTACACAAGCTGAGTGGATAGTTTATGATAACAGTGGTTTTAGGTAAAACATGTCCGGTGTCTATTGCAATTTTGCGTATGAACGAAGATAATCGAACATTATTAGTACAATGTAAAACATGTCCGGTATCTATTGCAATTTTGCGTGTGAACGAAGATAATCGAACATCAATAATAATATCAACTCTAAATTTGTGTAATCACTTTAAATTGCAGTGTTTCGACCATAGGGAAAAAGGTCCCGCAAAATGTTTATTAGATTAATAGTTACATTATATCATTTACTTAATATATATTATTCCATTAAAAAAAAGAAAAAAAAAAATCAAAAATCAAAATGTTTACCTTCGTTGTTTTTTTTACTTTACCCACACACTTAATTTCTAGATGCATACATTCTTCTAAAAACTCGTCAATTTGACGGGTCTATAAGCTAGTGTATAATACAACACAATATTACAATTAAATTAGTCCATGTATTTTTTGTTGCTTTCCTACATGGAATATTTGCTTTCCATGTATTAATTTGTTACCTATTATTTTCGACATTTTATTTTTAGGCGGTGCATTCATATGAACCAATCAATCATTTCGACTATCGATGTTTGTTGCAAGAATAAGATATACTGTAGTTAATCGATTAAGGGTCAATAATATAATTTGCCCAAAAGAAAAAGCTAAAATAAAGAGGGAACAGAATATGAAGGTGTGTAATTGTGTATAGTTACTACGTGTTTTATGGGGGGTTTGGACTTTAGTGATTTTTTTTATGAAGTTGGACTTTATTCAGATGAGATGGTGGATTCATGCAAATCTATGTCGGGTCGCATATGGCGTCCAGTTTTGTCTTTCTTAACTTTTTAGGAAAATAACTGTGAATAGTTATTCATTCTATAAATATGTATATTATTCTTTCTTTATTACGGAGTAGATATTTTTATGAGTAGTGTACTTATGTTTTTATAATCACGGTAATAAAATGAAATGATATCCTTATTGCTTTTAATCAAGTTATTTAATACCTAGTATAAATCATCGTTAATGTTGGAATGTTTAAAAGTTTTCTATATCATTGTTTTTCTTATATAAAGTTTTCTATGCATGAGCGTGATTTGTAAACAGTTCTATTATTAACTTGTATGCATGCTTTCAGCAAAAAAGAATGTTGGTTCAGTAATATCCCATAGATTTTTCCGAGTTTATGCAATTGTTAGCATCAGACTTTCAGTTTTAATGTTCTTCGAGTCTGTTTAATTGTTCAAATTAATAATAGTTACATTACAAGATTGGAAAGATAGGTAAAACTGAGTAAAACTAGGTGTATATGTACGTGTTGATAATTTAAGAGTAGATAAGCGTGATTTACTTGAAACTAAAAGGCAATACTAGCTAAGCTCAAAACGAGTTTAAGATATACAAAGTGAATAATCGTTTTAGCTAGTTTGATATCGCCACGAAGAAGAGCAGGGTCAAGGGGCTCCAACCGTTGCAAGAATGAGTCTAATAGTGAGCATGTGCTAATTGTTAGTCGTATATATTTATCTATTAGAGTTTGAGTCCATGTAACATTTGTATGGGCTAAAGCCCGAGGTCTAGAACATGTATTGGTATTTATATACCACGTTTGATGATGAATGTGATACACGATTCACACATAATTCTACATGGTATCACAGCCAAATCGATCCTTCTCTAAACCCTAAACAATTTTTCTTTTTTTCCAGTTTCTTCTTCAGTCGATCGTTAGCTTTAGTTTGATAGCTAGTCGACAGTTGGTACCTGCTTTTAGTCGATCGTTGGTTGCTGTTTGAAAACCAGTCGACTATTGTTACTTTATTCTTGTCGATCGTTAGTTGTTGTTTGATAACTAGTCGACAACAATTGCTGTTTTTTTGTTGGTGTTCCTGTTTTTCTTCAGTAAACCAAACCCTATCTCTACTCTTCACGTTACTGTTACTTTCATTCACACCACACCTTGTTATTGTCGAGATACATCATGACAGGCACTACTCCTCCATCTCAAGTTATCATTCTCTTTGATAAACTGATGACCATCAACAATATCCCCACTCTTGTTCCAGTCAAATTAGATGTTGAGGAGATGAATTGCTCATAATGGACTTGTTTTATCAAACATCTATGCAAACAGGGACGAAGCCAGGAATTTTGAGTCGGGTAGGCCAAAACAAAACAGATTTAAAAGTCGAAGAAAACAAATGTATAAGTTTTTAGAGTCATATAGTTAAGGATTTCATTTCAAACGCACACAACGCTCTTTAAAATGACCAAAATCATCTAAAACAATATATAAACCAAAGGTATCTACAATATAACCATTTCAATATCTTTTTATGCTAAAGGCATTGAAAATCTGTCATCCGAAACCATGGTTTCAGTTTTGGATCATTCAATTGGATGGAAACATTTTTTAATCTATTTGGATAGGCCCTTTTGCTTTAACTTTGGGTGGGCCGAGTAAGATTTTGCATAGAAAATACATTGTATAATAGGCTACAATAGTTACTTATTAAAATAATAGGGTTGGCCATGGCCCATCCTAGCCATATATTGGCTCCGTCCCTGTATGCAAAGGATATTCCATCTTGGATCACCTACTGGGCAAGTCTTCGGATGCTGCAACATCAAGTGCTCCACCATCACCTCCCGATGCTGAATGGTTAAAGATTGACACCATTGTCCTTTCTTGGATCTTTATCACTTTGTCTCAAACACTTCAACAACGTCTTGTTAATGAAGATCCTTAAACGGCCAAGCAGGCATGGGATATGCTTGCTTCCATCTTTAATGACAATAAGCGTTCTCGCTCTATTGCATTGAAGGCCGAACTGCGCACTATCAAACTTGGGGATCTAAGTATTGATGCTTATTTTTGGAAGATTGAGAATATGGCTACTATATTATCTAGTTTGGGTCCACCTATTAGTAACGATGATATTGTTACATTTGCTTTGGAAGGATTGCCCGCAAAATATGATAGTGTCTCTACAATCATTGCTCATCGCGAAGTTTTCCCGGATCTTAAAATGGTTCGTTCTATGCTCACCACGGAGGAGATGCGTTTAAAGACTCGTGCTCAAGATGCTATTGTTGATTCTACCTCTTCATCACCTATGGTTTTAATGGCTAACTCAACTCCCAATACGAGGCATTCTATTGCCCATAATGATAAGGTCTAAAAGCCATGTTTTTTGTTTGCGCAAGGATCTTGTTCATTTGGTGTCCACTTTAAGTTCTTTCATAATGGTATGCATGGTAATCCATCCCCTAAACCCACTGTTTCTCCAACACCATGCAAAAACTTGTCACCTAGTGAATTAGTCACTCTTCAAAATCTTTTGGCAAAGATGGGCACTACTAATGGTGGTAATGGAGGGGTTACTCAATCTGCTAATGGTGTTAATGGATTGACACCTATGGCTTGTTATGCTGCTCCTCCAGGCTTTCATTCTCATTCGACTCAAGCTTTTCCACAAGCCCAAATGTATTATGGGGAGGGTCATACACAAGGTGGAGGTTCTCAACAGGGGGTTCAATTTAATGTGACTGGGGGTTCGTAGCAGCAGCAGGGTCAGTTTAATGTGTCAGGGGGTTCGAATTAGCAACAGGGTCAATATACTATGCCATTGCCAGGGGGTTCATTTAAATAATGTCTTAATTACTCCTAATATTATTAAGAATTTAATCTCTGTTCGTCAATTTGTTCGTGATAATTATTGTACAGTTGAGTTTGACCCTTTTGGTTTTTCTGTTAAGGAGTTTCAAACGCGTCGGGTGCTGCTCCGCTGTGATAACAATGGAGATCTTTACCCAGTCACTCAGCCTTCCACCATTCCGCATGCTTTTCTTGCGAGTCAGTATACGTGGCATCAGCGTCTTGGTCATCCAGGAAGTGAAGTGTTACGTCGTGTCCTTTCAAGTAGTTTTATTTCATGTAATAAAGAGAAGTCTCCCGTTCTTTGTCATGCTTGTCAGCTTGGCAAACACATGAAACTTCCATTTGTTAGTTATAATAGTTTGGTTCATTCGTCATTTGATATTGTACACTCGGACTTGTGGACTTCCCCAATTCCGAGTTTTTCTGGTTTCTAATATTATGTATTGTTTTTGGATCATTATTCTCAGTTTGTTTTGGTTTATCCTTTAATTAATAAATTTGATGATTTGTCTTAATTTAATTTGTTTCGTAGTTTTGTTCGTACTCAATTTAAGTGTGAAATTAAGTCTTTTCAGTGTGACCATGGTGGGGAATTTGATAACCAAGCTTTTCATAAGCTATTTTCAGATAATGGGATTGAATTTAGATTTTCTTGTCCTCGCACCTCTCAACAAAACAGGAAATCCGAAAGGATGATTAGAACTATCAATAACCTTATCCGTACTTTTTTATTTCAAGCACACCTTCCTCCTAATTATTGGACTGAGGCTCTTAATATGGCTGTTTATCTTTTAAATATATTACCATCCCTTGCCATTGACAATGAAGTCCCATTTACTCACCTTTTGGATTAAAACATGACTATAGTCTTTTGCTTACTTTTGGGTATCTTTGTTATCCCCACGTCGATACTAATAACAAACTTGGTGCACAAGCCACACCTTCACTTTTCTTAGGTCATGTCACAAATCATCGTGGTTATCGATGTTTAGATTTGAACACCAATAAAATTATTCTTTCACGTCATGTTACTTTTGATGAGACCGTTTTCCTGTTTGCCACAAAGCCATCCACTACCACCACTCCTACTGTCAGTAAATCTTATGAATTTTTGGACGACTCATCAAATGTCATTTCCAATATTCAAAGATTATCTCCCACCACTTCACCCAATGTTTTAAATGCTGCCCAAGATGTCCCTACATTCGATGCACCTGTTGAACCTCTTAGCCCACTTTCTGTGTCACCTATTGCACCAACTAAATCCCCTACTGCCCCAGTTACACCACCTACCCCAATATCATCGCCTGTTCCCCCACCCACTACTTCAATTCACCCCATGGTCACACGTTCTCGTGTCGGTACTACTCGTCCCAATCCCCGTTATGCTGGTCATGTGTCTAAGATTTCTCCTTTACCTCGGTCTCATAGTGATGCGTTTCATGATCCCAATTGGCGAAATGCTATGTGTGATGAGCACAATGCACTTATTAAAAATAAAACTTGGACTCTTGTACCAAAACCACCGGATGCGAATATTATTCTTAGTATGTGGTTGTTTCGCTACAAGTATTTAGCGGATGAGACACTTAGTCGCTACAAGGCTCGTCTTGTTGCGAATGGTAGTAATCAGATACAGGGTGTTGATGTTGATGAGACATTTAGTCCGGTTGTCAAACCTGGTACTATTCAGACAGTTCTGAGTTTAGCTATTTCTCGACATTGGTCGATTCATTAGCTAGATGTCAAGAATGCTTTTTTACATGGGGATTTGGCTGAGACAGTTTATATGTATCAGCCGCCCGGGTTTCATGATCCTATTCATCTTGATTATGTCTGTTTATTGCAGCGGTCTCTTTATGGTCTTAAGCAAGCACCCCGGGCATGGTTTCAGCGGTTTGCTGCTTATATTACTTATGTTGGGTTTAGTTCTAGCCGATGTCATTCATCTTTATTTATTTACAGACAGGGTGATGATACTACATTTTTGTTACTCTATGTGGATGATATTGTGCTCACTGCTTCATCTGATGGTTTATTACAGCGGCTTATTGCTTCTTTACATAAGGAGTTCTCTATGACTGATTTGGGTGCTCTTAATTATTTTTTGGGTGTTTCAGTTACGCGTGACTCTTCTGGGATGTTTTTGTCACATCGTAAGTATGCTATGGAGATATTGGAACATGCACATATGATTGGTTGTAACCCTTCTCGGACTCCTGTTGACACTGAGTCTAAATTGGGTGCTGATGGTGATAGGGTTTCTGTTCCTAAGTTATATCGGAGTCTTGCTGGTTCTTTGTAGTATCTTACTTTTACTAGACCTAATATTTCCTATGCAGTGCAGCAGGTTTGTCTTTTCATGCATGATCCTCGGGAGCCTCACCTCTCGGCTCTTAAGCGGATATTGAGGTATGTTCGGGATACATTAGACTATGGTTTACAGTTGTTTTCCTCCTCAACTTTTTCATTGGTTTCTTATTCTGATGCTGATTGGGCTGGCTGCCCTACTACTCGGAGATCAACTTCCGGCTATTGTGTTTTTCTGGGCAACAATCTCCTCTCCTGGTCCTCTAAGCGCCAGCCGACGCTTTCTCGTTCCAGTGCTGAGGCAGAGTATCGTGGGGTTGCCAATGCTGTTGCTGAGACTTGTTGGTTGCGGAATCTTTTACGTGATTTGCATACACTTTTGTCTTCTGCTACACTAGTCTACTGTGATAATGTTAGTGCCTTTTACTTATCTTTTAATCCGGTTCAGCATCAACGTACGAAGCATATAGAGATTGATATTCATTTTTTTACGGGATTTGGTTGCTGCTGGTCAGGTTAAAGTGCTTCATGTACCGTCACGTTATCAGTATGCAGATATTTTTATCAAAATTTTATCATATATTCATATGCTTTGTTCTAGAGTTTAGGACCAGTTTGAGTGTCCGGTGTCCTCCCGCTCCAACTGCGGGGAAGTGTTAGTCGTATGTATTTATCTATTAGAGTTTGAGTCCATGTAATATTTGTATGGGCTAGAGCCCGAGGTTTAGAACATGTATTGGTATTTATATACCACGTTTGATAATGAATGAGATACACGATTCACACATAATTCTACACTAATACATTACAAAACAATATTGTGTAGTAAGGAATTTTTGTGTTAAAAATACTATAATTAACTATTTTAAAAGTTTTGTAGAAAATTTATGCTTGTTTGAGAAATTCATATTTTTACTCGGCAGGAACGCATCTACTAGTTCCTTACCTCGTTAAATACACACCACGTCTCTTGAACATGAAACAAGCATATATATGTTATACATGATTACATTCTAACTATTTCTGACATATAAAAGAATATAGAAGATCAAATCTTAGACCCATGCTAAGCATTATGTTTCGTCCTTTTATCATATAAAACTCATGTGTTTTGTTCATAAGCGGATTTTTGTGTGGTGGCAGACAAAATTGCCACCAAAAAAGTTTGATTTGATTATTAAAATTTATGAAGCAAAAATTTATTTAATGCAAATTTCACTAATTAAGATACAATCGTCTTTACTTATTTTTAAAGGTATTGAGTCGTGTTGAAATTTTGTATATAACTCTTCTAAAACTCAAAGCCAACTTAATTGATTATTGTGCTACCGGAGTAGATCGTTAAGAACCATAAGTACTGAAAATAGATCCCCAAATCTAAATTGGTCTCGCTAAATGGTGAAACTCTTATTTTACTTTGTTATTAAACAATGGTCTCGCTAAAAATTTCCAAAGGGTTGTCTTAACCACAGCCTCCCTACTAGGTAGGGCTGGCACAAATGTCCCCTTGTCCCCCTCTTGTCCTCTAATTTATTTCAGTACAGTACAGTTTTTGTCAGTTTTTGTTTCGTATTTTTGTCAATTTTAAGCGTTTGGCATATTAAATTTTATATTTTCTGTTCCGTACTTTTAGATTTATAGTTTTTGATATAAACAAAATTATAAAAAAAAAAAAAATAAAATAAAATAAAAAAAGAATAGGGGAGGGTGTGGATAAATTTTGGAGAGGGTGGAGATAACATGGGCCTTTCCAAAAATGGAAATAGATCCCTAAACCTAAAATGATCTATTTTTACTGTTGTTATTCAACGTTTTGGTATAATAATATGTCATGGTTGAAAAATTCACTAAAGTTCAAATCAACAATAATTGATGT
Source organism: Artemisia argyi (assembly GCA_030686995.1). Taxonomy (NCBI): domain Eukaryota; kingdom Viridiplantae; phylum Streptophyta; class Magnoliopsida; order Asterales; family Asteraceae; genus Artemisia; species Artemisia argyi. Next base: position 40,852,065 of record CM060683.1, on the reverse strand, counting down.
GAGATATATCAACTTTGTCATTATAATAAGTGTGGTAAGTTAATTGTACGTTGGCATAATCCTCAATCGAGGAGCTTGATTCTGTTACCTACCGTCCATTCTATTGGTTGTTACATGTAGAAAAACACTTTTGAACTTATAGTTGTTATACAGAGAACAAACTAACAGTCATGAAAAATGGTGTACACTTTTATTAATAAAATCATATTACAAATAATAAATTACAGAAAGTAAATAAACGAAAATTAAATACAGACAGAAATGGGTAGAAGCAGAAGACAGACACTATAAACGATAAATAATAAAGCAGTAAAAGTCGTGGCACGAGGCTCATGTTTAACAAGATTCCTTTAAAACAGATTCGCCGTTTTTTTCCTAGGGTACAATGTACAAAGCTGTTGTACAGCCAGACTAGACACACTTGCCTGAAAGATCACAGAAGCTTTGCGTGTTTCTGATCGAAGAGAATACTGAAAATCGTTAGCTGAGAAGCTGCGGTTTTTAGACGATTAAAACGAATGAGAATTGGCTAATATTTATACTAAAACGCAATCTCGTTCTCCAATATTAAATATTTAAATAAACACGATTTGTATATCTTTTATTTATCACAAAATATTATGTATAACTTAGTCAATAAGTTAAATCTATTCCTAAAATAGATTTATAGAAAACTGGAAAAGGAAACCTAACCGAACATGCCGCAAAAAGATTAGCGCGTAGGCAAACTTTCTGAGCTTCATTCGTGTCCGCAGGTCGCGCGGGCTCGCATGAGTTCATAAGATTCAAACCTATTTTGGCTGAGAAATCCTGAAATATGCACCCCCCATGCGAGCGCACACGTAGGTGTTGGAGTAAAACCAACTAAAATATTTTGATAGCCAATACCAAGATTTCTATATAAACAAGCATTCACTTCTTGTTTCGGGCGATGTGGTATGCCTCCACTTTTTCATTTTTTGTGTTTCACGTGCCTTACTTTGAGACACGATATCTTATTCATTTCAAATATATTTTTGACACATTTTAGCTCGTTGCGAAGCTCTCGTCAAAGAAAACGCAAAGCTACCAAGAAATATAAATATATATAACATATACACATATTAAATAGTGTATAAAATTTGCAAAAACCATTTTTCCAACAATGTATTGGTTACTTTTTATTCAAATTAAAATAGCAATGATATAATTAACTAGATGTGTAAATGCGCGAGGTGGTGGTAATGAGATGGAATCAAGAGAATAACGATGATGTGTAGTCAGGCCGGGTACACCTAAAGTGGTTTAACTGTGGTAATTTGTTGATTTTTCGATGACGAAAAGAGTATATAGTTTTCATAGTTTTAAAATAGATGTAAAAAGGATATATATATGTGATCATTCAAGTAATCAAGTGGCCAAAACTTTGGCTCAAATGATTGATGATTTGGATCCAATATCTGTTAAATCAAAATATTAAAGCTATTTCAAAAGTTTAATATAGCTTACTTTTGCTAAAAAATAATAATAAATGGAAAATGTTCAAAAAATAAAAATCCAAACAATTATTAGTGAATGTATATTTTGTAGGGCTTGTGGCCTTGTGCATCGACATATGGTAGGGATGGGCCAAAATATGCATTTGTTTTATTTAGAAAATTTTAAAAAAGTTGTGTTTGTACATATTTTGAGTTGTGAGCTTATACAAAGTTGCAAAAATATAAAAAGTGTAGAAATTAATCATAGTCGTCTATTTCATCCAACACACATCTTAAGGCTCAAAAAGTTAGTGACAAAATTGTAATAGCCACTTAGATGTGTCAAGCAAATAATATGGTTAAAAATGTAATTTCAGATACTCAAAACATTTAATCGTTCCCTCCGCTCTTAGTTTCATCATTTCATTTCATAATTTCTCTCAATTTCACTCTCTAAAATTTGAGGATGTTTAGGTTTACATTTGGGAATAAATTACGGTTTACATTTGGCGATTTTGTTTCAAAGCCGAAGAAATGAAGAATCTGTTCTGAAAAAGATGAATCTAAATCGTAAGTTCTTCATTTACTGTTTAATTTTCAATTTATTTAGTTTATGCATATATAATATGAGTTTAACTAGCAATTTATTATTATTATTATTATTATTATTATTATTATTATTATTGTTACTATATATTTTTTTAGAACATAGAAGAAAAAGTAATAAATTAATAGTTTTATGTCGACCAAATAATGAAAATGATGAATTAGAAAAAATAGATTTGATTGTAGAGCCTGAAACTAATGAAGCGGAGAAGTATATTTAACTAGCGGGGTTACCCGCGCGTTGCGGCGGGTGCGTTTTGTGTTTTGTATTTTGTCGGTTGTACGGTGTAATTAATAATTTTGTTATTTGAAATATGCATATGTTTACTTGGAAGCATAATTTGTTTATGTTTACGTTTTTTTTTTTTTTTTTTTTTTTTTTTTTTTTTTTTTTTTTTTTTTTTTGCGTTGCGGTTGAATTTTTTTTTTGTTGTTTGGGTATTTTAAAAGAAACAAATTTGTATAAGAAATTTTTGTAAGTGTATTATTTTTCGTATTTTTTTATTTTTATTTTTTGTTATTAATTTTTTAAAAAAAAAACAAATTTTCATACGGAAATTTATGTAAAAAAAAAAAAAAAAAAATTGCAGCGAGTACTGTAGCGATGCGTAAAAAAAATGTAGCTCTTACTGTAGCATGAACAGTGGTCGGTACTGTTCATGTGCTACAGTAACGGCCACGTGGCGGCCTCTCGTTGAGTGCCCGGTTTATATATATAGTATAACGAGCGGGGTAGCCCGCGCGTTGCTGCGGGAGCGTTGTGCGTTTATTTAGATGAAAATTTACTTGATATTTACAACAACAAAGTTCAGTTTAATTTGTTAAACACATAGTGAAGTGTTGAAAGCAAGAAAATCAGTTTCTTTTATTTCCCATTTAACTACATGATTATGAAGTTAATTTGCACAATCACTCCAGCTACCCAGCAGCTCAGGAGGCAAGTCTTCGTCCTTTTCAATTCCAGTTTCCTGTTCCTCAATCGGCAGCTTGCAGAATTATGGAAAATGTCGAATGAGCAAATAAAGGATGTTGTGGAACAACATCGTGACACCTGTAGCTAATAACAATGACAATGAACAAATAAAGAATGTTAGGAGCGCGTCTTCTAACTGAAACCACAATCACCATAGTAGGAAATGCAATATTTTTTAAACAAACATGCAATTAAATTACACTACGGTTAAGGGGACTATCTCCTTAGTCCGTTGCTTGTAACTGGTTATTTGATTATATCACAAAATGATTTGTAAAACTTATGTACAACATACCATAAGCCTAATTCAGTGACTATATGGTTACCCATAAGGTTTTAGCATCCCAATATAATTTAACTATTTTATTTTCTATACATATTACCATTATTCTTTACGATAACAGCCACAAATGAAACACACTCCATATTTTCCCGGGGCAATCCCGTTTAAAAAAATGAAACACACACACAACCAACATTGCGATATGTGAATAAAGTGTTTAAAACAACAATTTAATACATAGAAAGTACCTCTTATTTGTCGAGGAACAAATCTCCTGGTTTGATAGGTGATTCAACTAAAACTTGGCCATTCCTGCAGTAATTTATAGCGTTATGATCATAAGCTAGTTTTAAATTATGTATGTTGTGTAGTGGATCAGAATCAATACCTAATCACTATTGTTTCTCCATCTCTTGTTAATTTGTAAAGGGTGGAGCCTTTAGTGTAGGGTACCGCCTTGTCCTTCCATTCTGTCATGCACCCATAAAACATACCTTATGAAGAGGAGATTAAATGTTATAAGGAATTCAAGGGCAAAATCTTGGCTAACCAAATTTCTATGGGGATGCTGAAAATTGGAGTTGAATTTCGTTGTTAGACAGATTCCTGGCCCGACGGAAACTGCTTGGTTGTTGCGTAATTGTTGTTGCTGCTACATGTTTCTGCAATGTCAAGAATGAAAAGTTAAAGCAGATTTGCAGGCTGAGGCTGATACTGTCAAAGGCTCTAAACAATAGTAGAAGCATAATTGGAGACTATTTGTAACTCTAAGATATAAATCTACTATCATTTTTTTTAATATAACCCTTTATGGGTTACTCGAAATGAACCCAAACTCACCTATATACTGATCCAAAATACAATCAGATTATAATGTTACCATAAAAGGTAGATGACATGTTTATATTGTAGAAAAACCAAAAGAATTTTATTTTATAAGCACCTAAAATCCATTTTAATCCCTCAAGTTCCTTCAATTGACTCGTCATGACCCATTGCTCAAGTCCATATTAGGTTATCATTTACGATGATAGTATTACTCTTAAACTTCATACTAAACTCGAGCATGCAAAATGGTAAGATTGTAACTTTTGCTGATAGTAACAAATTATCATGATCATGCATATTTTTTTGATATCAAATCACCAAAACACAATTGATACTAATATTATGAGGGTATAAAAACCTTTTAAAAAAATTTCGGAGAAAGTGTATTCAGCAAAAACAGTGAGGTCGTTTATCTGATGTAGATGTTGACGACGTCCATTCGGCAAAATTTGATCTCGATGTATTAAAGTGATGGTCTACATAAGCAACAACACATTCAGTAATAGTAACGGCCACCCTTTAAATCCACTTAACAACAATATATAACATCAAATATAAGGCATCTTGAACCATTTCAATACTTGCAGTAGGACAAATGGTCCTTGACTGAAAGTCTACCATTATCGGTCCACGAATACTTCCTACAACATTTTGTCAAAGCTTTAGCAAGTGTGTTCAAAACAACGTTGTTGAATCATCTAACAAAAATAAGTTGTACTGAACACTTACCTTGCAAAGAAACGCTGCCCGCGATGGTCTGCCAAATAGTTTGTTCGACAACTTTTTGGTATGAACAGGGGCCGCTATCAATAGTAGCAGCTGTTGTCGATTCACAACAAACGTCAATAGTTGCAATAGGACGAATCGTTCCCAACTGAAAGTCAAGAATTACTTGCGCACTCATCGTTCCTGTAACATTTTAGAAAACATTGAGCAAGCATGACAAAGAAAATATTATTGAATTAATTGAAAATATGAGATTATAGTGGACAACTACCTCCAAGACAGACGGTGTCCAAAACCGATTGACAAAGAGGCTGCAGTCATTTTTTGTTGTGAGGCGTGAGTTGCCATCGAGAATAGGAATGGGTGTTGCTTCAACGCAGATTGAGCTACCACTGTCATCATTATCCAACGTACCTCCTTCAACAGAGATGGCTCTCTTTTTTGATTAAGGAAACACCTCACCATTGTGGTATGAGTCCAAAGCACACGCAGCAGGGTGCAAGTCAACTGATTCGCCAAGGGTTGTAAGACTATTGTCCAACAAAGGGGCTTCTACACCGATATGTTTCCTTTTTAACACAGTGACCGGACCACCTTGTTGTTCTAAGCTCAAACCACCCACAAATGTGCATACGTCCGAGGCCAACCTGCATCTTTTTTCCCACAAACTCTAGAACCCTCAACCATCTTCTCCAACATCTCCTCTTCTCTATATCCTCTTCAAAAAAGACTTTCCAGATCCATAAGCAACCGTCACATCCAAAACACCGTTTCAAAAACTCTCTCTAAAAATTGTAGAATACATGGATCAGCTCTTTCACCATAACCAAAATATATTGCTCACCCAACAGGGAAAATATGGGAAAAGATGTAGGTCCGGTCACAGTGTTAAAAAGGTCATTTTAGTCATTTTAGTGTAGGTCCTATATCCTAACGGGTTGGAATGTGGTTAATTAAATCTCAAAAGTTTGTCATACCTGAGATTATCACACCATTCTAGTTTATTTAGTTGATGCAGCAAGCTCAAGGGAAGTAAACGTCTATGTTGCAATATTCGTCGTGTGCCCATCTTTTGCAACCATTTGTTCCTTCTTAGGATCCAAATTAACCCGCGATTTCGACTTCCCTATACGAAATTTCAAATGTTCACATACAGATCCAATCCATACAAATTCAACAAAATGCCATCTATCCATTTCTTAAAAACACATTATATCAAAATCTTTAAATGACCCATTTAACCAAATCAAGAAACTAATAAGCTCAACAGATCAGGGTGAAACAAAAACACATAAAATTGAAAACTTTACCTAAACTAACCCTACTAACATGATGATATTGATGTCCAACTGAACATTCTTTCCCAATAGTTACTAATCCAAATGGCTGCCTTCATCTCCCATTCTCAGTAATTTGGATAGACGAAAAACCCTAAATCTAAAAACCACAAAACAAAAGACCATTAAACCACCATCAGATTCCAAGTTATTCAAACTCCCATTTCAAAACCCAGATTTCAATCAAACACAGTTCTAAAAACAAAGAAAATCCAAAATCAATATTCGAAAAAAATAAGTAAAAGTAATCAATTAATATACCTTTGTTTTTGTGACAGTCGACGAATTGAAGGCCTAAAATAAGCCAATCCAAAGAACCTAAAAAACACACACACACACTTTACTTATTTTTTTTCGAATATTAATTTTGTTTTTGTTGTTTGATTGAGAGCCGATTAATTTTGTTTCGTGTGTGTGTGTTTGTGATTGGTATGTGTGGACAAAGAAGAATGGGGAAAGAAATATCTTGAAAGGGGTAAACGGGACTGGGAAGAAGGTTCTGGGTTTGTGTTGTGGAGATGGGGAGAAAATATCAAACTGTTGGTAATGGGAACGGGATGTGTGGAGGAAAACGCATGAACAGTGCGAATAACAGTAAAGCACAACCATTTGGAACGCGTTTTACTGTTATTCCAACTGTTGCGTACACATTTTGAAGCGCCCAAAATCCTACACATTTTGAAGCGCCCAAAATCCTGCCTAATATATCTATACTACTTATAATGGAGATTTGGTCAAAGTGAAAAAGTGAAAACTGAATTTTTGGTCAATGCCGAAAATACCCTTGGATACCCACAACCAATCCCCATTTAATTAACCGCTATCTACTTTTTTTTCATTTAATCTACACTCTCTCTCCCTCTCAAAATTTATTATATCATCACCATCATCAAACCAAACCCTAGCCGCCCCATACTCCGGCCACCACAGCCGCCACACCGCCGCCTCCCATAACACACCACCACCACCATTCGAACCCCCATCATCTCATCTCTTTGATCTACTACAACACGCTCCCTACCCCCTAACTTTACTCTCGTTACTTTCACCACATCTTGTTTATTTTTGGAGCTCTCACGTCTTGGTCTTGTAAAATCGAAGGTAGGGTTAGTCACAAGAGACTTGTGACTCGTATTTGAATGAAACACGACCCACGGGTCGCGAGTTATAATTATTTGATTGATTGATTTATTTATTTGATTGATTTTCTTGATTGATAAAAAGGGTTTTTGTTATTGTTGTTGTTGATAAAAATCCCGTTGATTTATTTATTTGATTGATTTTCTTGAATGAAACGCGACCCACAGTGGTCTAACTTTTGATGGGTTTTTTATTTTAATAAATATCTATATTCAAAAAAATTTGATAGTGCTTTTAATCGATCTCTACTTTTTTTGTAGATCTTTGTTGCCGGAGTTATTTAATTGCCGTTGGAATTGCAGGGAAATGGATGTTGGATTATGGTTGTTGATGTTGAGGAGTTGTTGTTGATGTGGAATCCGGCCGAGGGCCGAGGCGTTTGTGGTTGCTCACCCAACCTCAGCACCACGTGACCTCCGCCACCGGAGCTCACCCGTGCCATGGGGTTAATGGTGATTATGGGGTTAATGGTGAACTTGAACTTGAACCCGGGTGGTGATTATGGGGTTAATGGTGGGTTTAATAAAGGGGTTTATACAAAGGCTAATATGAATAATATTAACCATGGTTTTAACAGTAACAGTAAAACTGTGAATGGTAAAAATGGTGGTGGTGATGAGAAGCATGGTTATGGGAGTAAACATGGGAAGAACAAGAAGAATCATGGTAATAATAATAATAATGTTGGAAATGGTGAAAAAGATGGTGGTAAGAATGTTGTGGATAAGAGGTTCAAGACTTTGCCTCCATCAGAATCTTTGCCTAGGAATGAAACTGTTGGTGGTTATATTTTTGTTTGTAACAATGATACCATGGAAGAGAATCTCAAGAGGCAACTCTTTAGTAAGTTACTCAACTCTTATTATATTTGTGTCTAAGTTTTATGTTAGTTAAATGTTTTGTAACATGTTAAATTTAAAAAAAAAAAAAGAAAAAGAAAAAAAGGCTAGAAGATGATCAATTGATCATGTGTTTATAAATTAAATCATACAATTCATACACCTCTTAATACTAAGTAGTTTTGTAACATGTCTAATATGCTTGAGAGTATGATCATATATGCAACTAATTAATGTATAAGTGATGCTCTCAAGTAATTTGTGCATATGGTTGATACTTGATGCAGTGACCTGTCTTAACTATGTACAGTAGTACTTTTGAACTAACAAGTGAAATTGATCATAATTCTAATTTTAACATGTTTGGTTGGATTGGCAGGTTTACCACCACGTTATCGCGACTCAGTGAGGCAAATCACCCCTGGTTTACCCCTTTTCCTGTACAATTATTCCACTCATCAGCTTCATGGAGTCTTTGAGGTATTTTATAATTGTTCTTACTTAAACATGGTCAGTGTTTTAAAGACATATTAAGTGCTATTTGCTGAACAAAATTGAGTTGTTGATTATGCAGGCTGCAAGCTTTGGGGGTACAAACATTGATCCAACTGCTTGGGAGGACAAGAAAAACCATGGCGAATCCCGCTTTCCTGCTCAGGTAACCTCTGTTCCTGTACCCACATAATCTTAAACTCAAGGAAATCGCTAATTAACTTATGAGGGTGTTTGTTGGTTATATTATAGGTGCGAGTCATCACAAGGAACCTCTATGAGCCATTAGAGGAAGACTCATTCAGGCCAATTCTTCACCATTATGATGGACCTAAGTGCCGCCTTGAACTCAACATTCCAGAGGTAATTTCTTGATCATTAGCCACACCGAATTGTCATGTGCTTCAACACCAAAGTTAACACCTTTTTTTTTGATAAATTTGCAGGCTCTCTCACTTTTGGACATATTCGAAGAGAAGAAAAACTGAAGAGCGAACGAGTTAGGGGTTTCCAGGCTTTCGGGCACACATGAAAGACATACACAAAATGATACTTGCCTAGGAATTTTTCCTTCTTCTTTTGGTTTGCGAGGCATACATTATATATAAAACTTATCACATGTTCCAATTGTGTCAAGTCTCCATCACATCAATCAAAGCACTTTAATTTGTGTGGCTCAATATTTTTTTTTTGAAAGACTCAAATAACTTAAAAATAATTAAACTTTTTAAACATTTTGAAAGACTCAAAGAACTTAAAAATAATTAAACTTTTTAAACATTTCGGAATTTTAAAAAATTGAAATATTTTGAATTTTTAAAAATTAAAATCTCGAATTTTTTAATTACTTTTGGAATTTTTAAAAAATATTTTGAAAATTTTTAAATTTTTTTAAAGTTTTATGAAATGCTAAAAAATTCAAAACATTTTGAAATTTTTGAAAATTCAAAACATTTCGTAATTTTTAAAAAAATTGAAATATTGCAACATAAAATTATATTACCGAACTTGAGGTGGAATCCCTCATCGGTAAAAGTGGGAGTAGAAACTTAAAAAAATTGAAATATGTTCACGTTCTATTTTGAACGCTACACAAAACACTCACCACAATATCACAAATCGTTAATTATCTGCCGCTAGGAACCGTTGCTATGCACGGGTATTCGTCTAGTAGATATATAATGCGTAGGTTCCTCATTTAGAGTAGAAAAACTCAGTTTATTTTACTTTATTCATGTATAATCTGATTTTAACTAATACAAAAAACTATTTTGTAAAATCAAAAAGTAGATGAAGTAATAGATTAAATAATGAGCTTGAAAATAATGCAGCTACGAAAGGGCGGTTGAAAAAAAGTTGAAGTCCATCATTGAAAGGTATAAATGTTTAATAATTTTATTTTATGTTCATTAGTATTTTTTTTCATAAAAAACAACTTAACAAGTATGTTCATCAGTACTTTTGTTCGTTAAAAAACAATTTAACAAGTATGTTCATAAGCATTTTTGTTCATCATAAACATTTTAAACAAATATGTTAATCAGTATTTTTGTTCATTAAAAAACAATTTAACAAGCATGTTTGTAAGCATTTTTGTTCATCATAAACATTTTAAACAAATATGTTCATCAGTATTTTTTGTTCCTCAAAAAATATGATCATCATGTTTGTAACACCCCCAATTCATGGATGCAGCGGAATTCAAACTGGGTGTTACTCGACGGCACAATAGTCACAATGATAGAAAACGAACTCTAATTGAGTCGTTTTAAAAGATTTATCATTCAAATTATATAAATATCAGAGATTACAAAATGAGGTCCCAGATGGTTCCATGTTTACAATTTACATTAAATGAGTTTTTGAATGATAATAAAATTTATAGCCCTCTTGAATATCCGTGCCCTTCTGTGTCATCCTTGATCATCATGGACCTGAAATACATGCTTAAGAGGTCAACACAAATTTTGAGTGATATTCATAGAGTTTGTTTAATGGTTGAACACAATATGTTGGTAGTGTGAGTTAATTAGACTCATACTCATGGTTGGAAAACAAAACAGGTAGGCTACGTTATTATACGCCCATAAAATGTATTATGACACTAAGCTTATGACACCAAAACGTTAACGGGTACCAATATCAATCGGCGGAGTTATCCCGGTAGGTACTTTGCTAACATACCTAAATCTCAAATATTAGTGCATTTGTTTGAACTTAGTCAATATAAATGGGATTCGTCAATCCCAATAGGCCTATTCACAATATTCGCGCTCACTATTACTAGTGATTAAATGGTTCATAATAAGGGATATTGGATTTAGCAATGATGGTACTTAGTAATAATAAAACAATCAGGCAAGCATATAATTGAAAAACATTGTGTTCGGTTTAAAATAGCATGTATTCCCCCCAAGGGTTTGTAAAACAATTAAGTAATGGAAAGTGGGGCTATGAACTCACCTTAAGTTAAATAGCAAGTAGTGAATGTAATGGTTGAGTCGTGAAGGTTTCTACGAGCAACCTATAATAGAATGTTGCGACTTAGGATTGGAGTAAAGAATATGAAGAAGTGCCTATATATGTCTTGCATTTAGTCCATGATGTAGTACTTAGTATAGTGTAAGTCTTTGAAAAGAAATGGTTCATGAAACATGTATAGTTTATATATCGTTTACTACCGTTCGGGCTGACATAATTCAGAAGTCATGTAGTAAACGTTCGAGGAGCCAGGACACTTTAATTCGTAAATACACAACTCATCTCGACGGCTTACTTCATGAACTCCTCACATGAGGCTCCCTACTATTGTAGTATTTGATAATATATATATATATATATATATATATATATATATATAAGTTTTGATCCGAAAAGTTACATGTCCAATATTTGAATAAACTTAGAAAAGTTTATTTTTACATGAAGATTGTTATTAGGATGAGTTTCTTAATCTTGTATGACAATTACTTGTAAGATCTCATGGTTCTTTAGATGAAGTAGATCCAAATTGTATGTTTAAGTTATCGCTAACTCTTTAGCTCATGTTTTCGCCCAAGTAAGTTTATATGGTCATTTAGTCATGGCCTTGCCATGACCTTTGGTCATTGTTCCATGGTCTTGAGACTCAACCTTGGCTTTAGCCATGGTTGTGGTCTTGAATTTAGGTCATTAGACCTCTTGGTTTCAATTAACCATAACTATTACATGGTTATTTGGTCTTAAAATGGGCTGTTAAGAATTTGAAGAAAAATGTCACTCGTAAAGCGTTTTCAGGGCTCGAGCTTCTTTACTTTTGAACGAAAACGTCGTTCCGGACAACTTTCGTGTTTTAACTTTTTGATGAATCGGACCAGAAGGGCCTCGAAAAAATACGGATTTTGATCAGAATGCTATTTTGGCAGATTCGGTGTTTTGGTTTCGCTAACTTCTTATGGCCATAACTTTTAACTCGTGTACTCGTTTTAGGTGGTTCAAATTGCTATGTTTTCCTTGTTAAGTCCTATTTAACAGTAGGTAAGTGTCCAATATCATAGTTATACTATTTTGGTCGTGGTTCTCCATAAAAGTCACTAGTTTTCTTGTTTTCTTAATATAAGTTAACATATATATACCATAACTTGTTTTACCAATTTTTATACATCATGAACATAATAACACGACAATATATAGTATGAATGAAATATAAGTAGCATGAAAATGATATTTAGTAAGAAAGTATGTTAGGGTTTAGTCAAGTATGAAACTAGGACACTAAACCTATGCTTGCAAACCCTTCACCACAACTCTTGCAAACCCTTGCTAACCTTTACATAACCCTTGTGAAAACCTTTTAACCTCAGCCCCTAACACCTTGTGTAGCTCCTAATTCAACCATGGAATCACCAAACAAACTCTTGATTCATGTAGAGACTAAATATGCCTTCAACTTTGGTATGTAACTTATAACTTGGAAATCAAAAGATCAAGGTTTATGGATTATGTGTGTGTTGTTTGGAATGAAGAGAAAGGAAGGGATGAGCCTTGCTTTTATAGCATGAAGAGGAGGTGCAAGGAAGGTGCCTAGGAAGGTTCATTGAGGAGGTTAGTTTTTAGGATATTTTTCAAGGCTTGGTTGCCAAGTTTACTTGCACATGTGTTCAATCTTCCCATGTAAGCTTCCTATCTTGTTTTGTTGACTTATAAAACGTCTAAAGAGGATGTGGTATGATAAGTATGTAAGCTTTGGTCATTATCTTGACTTACGGAGGTTGTTTAGTCCCGGTAATCGCTAACGGTAAGTCGTTAAGTCATGAAACTTAAAATCGGGTATCGTAAAAATATGAAACTTATAGGAATGATTAAACTCATCAATATACTCATTATTATCTTATAAAAATGAGTGATAAGTTTAATGGATCGTGAAAACGCTGGAAACGTAAGTTTAAAACGCGTAAAACGTAAAACGTATGAAAGTTGCGTAAAATAGAGAATAGAAAAATGTAATTTTTCTAATATGATTATAATGAATTAAAATGGCCTATAATATCTAGCTTGGGCTCAGTCTAGTGTCGGTTGGTATTTAATGTCTTTTAGACATAAAACCGTAAGCCTAAAAATCAAGGAATGATTTTTGGTCAAAGGAGGAGGGAAAAATATGTTGACTTTTCCCAAAAATGTGAAAACTCAAATCGTCTTAGAAACGCGGTGCAGGTATAGGCTAAGGTTACGGCTGAGTAAAAGTGCTTAAAAACGAAAATTCTTGTTTTTCACGGCCGAGGTTTATTTGGTCATATTTTTCTCAGTCATGATTAATTCTCAAATAAATCATGAGTGTATCAAACATTTTTCTGATACGGGGAAAATTAACGTGGTCGAGTTTCGTTGTGCGTAGAATTTTTGAATGACGTTTTACCCTAAAACGTATAATTCCTTAATAACTTTCGCGAAAATGATCTGATGAGTGTCAAACTTTTAATTTTGCCATGGAAATGATTTATCATACGAGAATATGAAATAAAAATCAAATTTCGGAAAAAGTGAATAGTAAAAATGAATAGTGAAATTTTCGGAAATAGAAGTTAACCTGAAAATGTGAATTGTTACAATGTTTTTGTTCATTAAAAGAAAACTTGTTGTTTATCAAAAAACAATGATTAAGAGAATCGGTTCATCAGTATTTTGTTCATTATATTTTTAAGATTTACTGTTCATCAAAGAAAATATGTTTATCAATATATTTGTTCATCAAAACATTTTAAACAAGTATGTTCATCAATATTAGTTTGTCCCTTAAAAAAATGCTCATCATATTTTTGTTCATTAAAATTTTTTTTTTGTTGTTCATCAAAGAAACATGATTAAGACAATTTATTCATTAGTTTTTGTTCATCATGTTTTATGGATGTGATGTTCATAAAATAAATGACCTAAACCACTTTTGAAACAATTGTACAAATTTTATTGCTTCAAATTTTCAAGATAGGTAAAGGCGCTTAAGAGGCTAAAATAGCTACTCCGTTGAAAGCTTATTTACCTAGCGACGATGATTTTGTTGATGCAACATTCACGATAAAACATACTCTAACTTCTAAGGTTGTTGGTTCATCTGAACCAACAGGTTCATTAAAAGTTGTTGTCTCAGTAAAAGCCGTTGTTTCATACAAACATAACCAACATGCTCCATCAAAACATGCAGGTTCATCAAAAATCGTTATTTCGTTCATCAAAACTTAGCCAACCTGGTTCATCAAAAAATAAATTTGTTCTTGCTAATGATCTTGATCCAAATCTGGTTCTTCGTCAACCTGAATCAAAATTTCACAGGGTTTTAATAAATTCATCCCCAGGTCCATTACATGGACTTATTAAGGCTTTTACTAATGATACATAAGAAACAATAAAAAGCTTAGGTTTTGGTTCATTATTTGAATTTGATATTTCTACGTTGCTAAGCCGATTGAAATATTGATTACTTAAAAGGTTTGATGCTGACACAGAGAGCTTGAACGTGTTGAATAAATCAATTCAAGTCACCCCATAAGTTGTTCATCAAGTGTTTGGATTGCCAATTGGTTATGTTTAAAAAGAATGGAAGTAAAATTTAAAGAGGTCCAAATAATCTATGATAGTAATTTGGTTAAACAAGTTGAGTAATAAATAAGAAATGATGATGTAGGGAGGTCATTCAAGATGAACTTCTTGTCTTGTTCTCCATAGTTCTTGGGCAAGTAATAACAGTGGGGATTGTGAATCATAATTTCATCCCATATTTGGCTTCTCTTGATAATATAAGTGAAATGGAATGGTGTCAGTTTTTGTTGAATTATTTGAAGGCCAGTAAAGCGGATTGAAGTGGAGGAACTAATTGCTTTAATGATCCACTTTTATTGTTGCCTGTAATTTCTAATGCTTTATTGATAATTTAATTTAATGTATGACGAGCTCAACAAATTTAGTTCAAAGTTGATCTTCAAATGCAATAAAAATTCGTTAATTTAGTTTTGAAGAATCTTGTAAATCCAGCTTTGGAATACTAAAATATGGGGTTGTTGATTGAATTGGATAAGATGTTTGGAAAAGATACAAAGAATTTTGTAAAGAAAGAAAAAGCATGTGAAGTGTACATGTGTGTGAGCCCGAAGGCTCACGTGAGTATAGCCATATAATTATTTATTATTCCACGAGCATACTCTAACATAATATTCAAGATATAAAGCTATGGTATCGGGCTCTTTGGGTACATTGACACGATCTTCTTCCTGGGAATATGAGGGTGAAGGTATGCAATCTAGGGAATCTATTCCTAAATGATTCAAGCCTAGGAACAATTAAGGAATACTTACTCTTCCTTACGGTAGAATGAGACCTTGAGGAGAAGCTCTTGGAGCAGTTCTTGAAGGCATGGTGAAAAATGAAGTGACTAAAAGGATAAGAAAGAGGCAAATGTAGCAAAACCAAAAAAGAAAAAAAAAAAGTATAAGGAACACGATTACAAACCTAGAGAGTGAACATCATCCTCTTCGTCATCAAAATCATGAAAATCAAAGAAGGGGCGAGCATTACGCATGATCCGCCAAACAAGAAAACAAAAGCAAAAATGATTGACATATTTTCAAGAGACATGAAAGCAAGACACAAAGCATAAACTCACAAAAGATTTATGAAAGTATGAAGAAAGGTTTAAAATGAAATTTGGAAAGATATTCCCAGTTTAAATACCCTAAATCATTTTGTGGGCCCAAGAAGACGTGTCCAATACTTATTCAACACGAACCAAGAACGTGTACCAAATTGGACCCACAAAACCCAGGAAAAGAAGAACGACAATTGGAAGGACATGCACGCAACAGCCAAGTAAAACGGGCGCGTGACTTTTAAGCGTTCAAAATGATTGCCACGATAATCAAGGAGAAAAGAGAATATCAATGGCTAAAAAACAGTCAAGTCAAAATTTCCATGCCACCTCTACATTCAATGACTTCCAGGCCTGGAAAGACATTGAAGGGTGATCACTAAATATCACTAACACTCGAGGAATATTACGTTAGCAGTATTAATTGTGCATAAAAAATCGATCCCCGGGCCCAATAGTCAACAAAGACCAGGAAGCATCCCATCACTAGCAAAAGACAAAAATCCATTAGGGACAACATAGTCCATCTTCATATCATATGAATATCTATACTACTATATAATGCATTTGGGACTATTCTATAATTAGAAAGGCTTAAAATTCAGACTTTTACTTGCTTATTATGGAAGGAAGTAGATTAGTTAGGAAGCAGGTTGGTTAGGAAGCAGGTTGGTTGTTCAAAATAAAATTATTCTCTACAATCTCTACTTATAAAGCATAAAGACAACTAAATGTGTAACCGAATAACGCAAAATATAGTCGCATGTACCGGCCGCCGCATTGCGCGGGTACCATTCTAGTAATTTAACGATGGACTGAGGGTATTTAATAACATATATGAGCCTTATCCCGAATGACTAAAGCCATACTGTTATAACAAGCCCATTAGGCCAAAGCCCAACAACATTTCCTGAGAAATCAGGTTCCCAGGAAAGCATCTAGCAAGCACAAGTATCTTTGCTTGGATAGCAAACTCCAATGCAAGGACATGTCGAGGAATCTTATCCCCAAAACCATTGCACGTCCATGCCACAGGTAGTTACCTCATGTGTTCACAGGTGATGCCACGACTATTTTGCTAACACATGTAGATCTTGTCGATAATCCCCATAGCTACCTGAGTAAATCATGTCACGACACGTGTCATTCTTTTTCGTTTCTATAGGATGAACCCCACAAGGACTCTCTAGGACCGTTGGAGCATCTATGATCGCTAGATCCTATCCACGTGTCGCACACAACACCAAATGCATCCCTATAAATAACAGTACATTTGGTGAGAAGAACTGAGTTATCTTTGTCATATTTTACACACAGAAAACACACACTAATCATATGTGAGTTTTACCTCGGCTCAAGATAACCATTTTTTTTTATCTCGGGGTCCTTACGAAACGTAGGAAACCCAACATACGATCATCATCCATCTCATATAACAAAGTCAATTTAACCCTAAACCCATGCTTATGTACCATAATTAAACACAAACCAAATAAAAAAAATACTAATACTCATCAAATAAAAAACATATAACAATATAAGCATCATTTGATGAACAGCGGTTAACATACTATTTGATGAACAATCCTATTAAATAATGATGAACAATCCTATATAAAATATATAATAATGTATGATGAACCCAACAAAAAATATTTAATAATAATGAACAAAATACATCAAAACCAAATAAAAAGATTATTGCCAAATGTTCATGAATGTTCATCAAATATAAAACATATGACAATTGACAACACCAACTTATTTGATGAACAACGGTTATACTAACAACAAAATATACATAAAAATTATTCTTAAACATAAGATTGTTAATATGTTTGTCAAATAAAAAACATATAACAAAAAGAATTACTTGATGTGGAAATACTAGCACATTAACATCAAAATCAAACCTAATAATAAAAATTACAACCAAACGTTCATCAAGTCATCATGAATAAGAACAATCACAATTAGTTATAAAAAACATAATTTTATTAAAGATCATCAAAATACCTTAATTAAACATGTGATTTCATAAATCGCCATTGAAAACCAAAATTTCACGGCTAAACCCAATTTGACGTTATAAACCCTAAATTTGTACCGATTGCGCGATAAAAGAACCCTAAATTTGTAACCGATTTGAGAAATGGACACGATATGAATAACGAGTGATCGATTTGACGTTTAAACATTGAAAATTTATCAATTATCCAGCAAAAACCCTTAATTGTACAAAATATGAACAAATGATTGAATGATAAATATGTGAAACTGAATGAATGAATGAACAAATGAATCGAATGGTTATTATTGTGTAAAAATCGGTTGTATATTAGCTGAAAAGAGAAAGATCAAACGAAGAATTGAAAGAAAAACGAATAGAAGAGCGTAAATTAACCGGATAGTATAATTACGAAAATTTCATTGGTTGAAATAGAAGGGAAGAACATCTGTCAGGCACTGGTCATTTTCTACACTCTTTAGGTGGAAAAAACTTTTCATTTAATCACATGCCATTTATAAGATTAAACGTAATAGAGGTGATTTGTTCGGTTGGTCTCTACCCCAGGGAACGTGTCCCCCTTGTTACCTAAACCAAACCCAACGCCATTGAAACATAATTTTATTAAAGATTATCAAAATACCTTAATTAAACATGTGATAATCATAATTCACCATTGAAAACCAAAATTTCACGGTTAAAACCCAATGTAAAGGTTATAAACCCTAAATTTTGTATCCGATTAATAGATTGCTGGATAAAAAACCCTAAATGTGTAACCAATTTAAAAAATGAACACGATTTGAATAATGAGTGACCGATTTGACAGTTAAAAATTAAAAATGTATCATGCCTGGCAAAAAACCCTAATTTTACAAAATATGAAAAAAAGATTGAATGTTAAATGTGTGAAAATGAATGAATGAATGAATCGAATGGTTATCATTATGTAAAAATCGGTTATGTATCAGCTGAAAAGAGAAAGATCAAACGAAGAACTAAAAGAAAAATGAAAAGAAGAGCATACATTAGCCGGATAGTATAATTATGAAAATGTTATTGGTTAAAATAGAAGGGAAGAACATGTGTTAGGCGCTGTTCACTTTCTACACTCTTTAGGTGGAAATAACTTTTTATTTAATCGCTTGCCATTTATAAGACTAAACGTAATAGAGGTGATTTGTTGGGTTGGTCTACCCAAAAGGAACTTGTCCCCCTTGTTACCCAAACCAAACCCAAAGCGTCCACACCTCCCTCTCCCCCACCACAATGAATTGTTTTGGTCCGGTTAAATGAAATGGATTGATTTGTGTGTATTTTGTATATATTTAATTTTGTGGGGCATGTTTTTAGTTGTGAGTGCGGTCCCCTTTACTACGAGTTTTTGGTCTTGGTTTGGTCTAAAAGAAATAAAGTTAATGTGACGCTAATGTGACAGTATTGGGTTTGGTTTTGGTGTGGTCTTATTACTATCGGCCTACATTCTGAGTTATACTATTTGTTTAAAAAAAAAAGAGATAGACAGACACTTAATACATAGGTTTGTTCGGGTCCGGTATTAAAAGAAAACTTCATTTACTTGTTGCACAAAAAATATGTCACTGAAATACAATATGTATTTTTGCAAGCTTGACTCTTATTGGTTTTTTATTGCATGCCATTATGAGTAGATAGTATCAACCAATTTCAGATATCAAATTTGATGTGTAGAAGAAAAAGGGAAAAAGACACAAAAAAAAAAAAAAAAAGATAGAAACAAGTTGGATTTTGACGCTAAAGCAACTTTTTATCACTCAGTAGTGCATGGCATAGAAAATAAATGGTGTATCAAAGTGTAACGGAAGATTAGTCACATTATGTCTCCACTTTTCGATCAGGAAGAGGGGGTGTCTTAAGAAACGCGTCAACACCATAATCCTTCTTACACTCTTCACGCACGTTAACAATTTACATGAACCACCATTGAGAAACGGCAAATGAGGACTGATATATATGCTAAATAAAAATCAACAATGCATAACCAATATTTATCACAAAAGGTTCCTAAAACGCCAAAATCTGGAAAAGAAGCCTAAATGAATACTACTGTACTAAATACACTAGAAAATCATCTCTTGATAATGAAAAATAACAGCTAAAGAATGTAAAAACCAGAACCAATAACGAATCCTACCGTCCAACACTGACCCCTGACGCCGTTGTATCATGAGTCAAAAGTAGGTGAGGCCTTACTCGACGGTGTGATTTTAGTACACCCTGACCGGTCACCAAACACACTTGACTGTGTGGTTTCACTGCAGCCAGACTGATCAAAACCACTCTTACCCTCCATTGCTTTCCACTTCATAACCACTTGAGGCAATGGCATATCAAGGTCAATTCCATATATATCATCAGGGTCCGGTATTTCAGATGGTTTCCAAATGTCAGTTAAAGAGGACAGCACATTGACTGCATGGCTCATGTCTGGTCTTTGGTATGGTTCACGAGCACAGCAGTGACCGGCTAACTCAGCTACGGTGGTTAAACTAGATTTATCTGCTTCGGTGAGATTGAGGTGAAGCTGTGGGTCTATTGCTTTAGTGATGAAGGTTTCTTTGTTTGTTTGCATTTTGCGGAACCATTGGACTAAATGAACACTGTCTTCTGGTTGGGTTTCTTCTAAGGCTTTTCGGCCAGTGATTAGCTCCATTAGGATTACACCAAAGCTGAATACGTCGATTTTGGTTGTTACTCGACCTGTCACTGAATAAGCATACATATGTAACTTAGCGAATGTGAAAATTAATATGTGATTATCAATAATCAAGATGAAATGATCAAATTTAAATGAGATAATCAACTTTAATAACATAAATCACCAAGAGTGTCAATTTTGTGGTAAAAGATGATAATCAGCCAGAGTAAAACTATGTATTTAGAGGGAGATAATCAATTTCAAAGCCCAAATCCAAACACCCCAAATACAATAATTGTGTATTCAGAAGTGCTTATTTAAGAGCAGATAATACTTTTTGTGTGCTTGAATCTGCTTATAATAAACACTACAGAATGAACACACTTATTTTTAAGGATATAACCATTTAGAATAAGCAATCCCAACTTACTCTCTTTTTAACTTCAACTCTCATTTCACAAAAATAAGTTTTGGTCATCTTATCAAAAATAATAAGCGACTTTTAAACACTCAAGCATCTGATAATTATATGCTTATTCCAACTTGAGACAACATCAAATTAAACACTATCTTTTAAACCTTAACACCTAAATTTATGACTGTTGATTATCTGCATATGATTATATATAAAAGTATTATTTACCTGCATATTCGGGTGCAAGATACCCGAAAGTTCCAGCCAACTGTGTTGCAATGGAAGCTTTATCATCGGGTGCAAGCCTAACAAGTCCAAAATCCGCTACTTTAGCCCGCAAATCATCACCAAGAAGAATATTAGATGGTTTTAAATCTCTATGGATAAAACTTTGCTGTGCTAAACCATGTAAATACTCAACACCTCTTGCAACATCCAACGCTATAATTAATCTTTTAGTCCAATCAAGTGGTTTCAGTTTTTCTGCTTCAAAATGAAACAAAAACCTACTAAGTGTGCCCTGAGGCATATACTCATAAACAAGTAGTCTTTCATTTCCGTCCAAACAATACCCCAAAAGTGCTACCAAATGCCGATGCCTAACCTTTGTTAAAACCGATATTTCACTTCTAAACTCATCTAATCCCTTTTCTGTCAACACTCCCGATTCCATTCGTTTGACGGCGATTTTAGTCCCATCATGTAGCTCACCTTTATAGACAGTACCAAACCCCCCTCTCCCTAATATGTTATGATGGCTAAAATTGTTTGTCACGTTTCTCAAAACTTGTATCGAAATTACCATATTACCTGCTTCAATAGTATGAATGTCGCTCGGTCCACTATGAGTATGATTATTTAGTTCGCGTGATCCATTGTTGGTTTTTGAACCAGCGATTGTGATTTTAACCCCATCGTTATCAGGACCAGGGTTTCGGGGATGTATAACAACTGTGCTTTGATTATTAGTCTGATTATTGGCACGATCCTTTTTCACTTTGTAAACACAAAACCCTAACAATCCTGCTAACATTACCGCACATACACTACCAATAATCCACCCCACAACAACACCATCACCTGAACTACCACTACCTATTCTTCGGTTACCACCACGTGGAGCATGGGGCGGTGGACCATGGGACGGTGGACCCTGTGTTACACCAGAAGGACCATCTTTTCCAATATCTGCATTTCCATCACTTTTCACCATAACATTTTCCCTAAACACCGGAATTTGACCATACAGAAGATTATTTGAAACATCTATTTCCACAAGATTAGGCATATCTTTGAGCTCATGAGGTATAACACCCGTCAAATTGTTATCAGCAAGAATCAATCTCTGTAACGACTTAATCAAAGAAAAGCTAGACGAAACAGTTCCCGCTATACCCATTCCTTTAAAATTAACAACAGTAATATCTCCATTACTGGAACACGTTATCCCTAACCATAAATTACACGGATCATTTCCTTTCCATTTCTCAGCAAAAATCTGAGGGTAATCCATTGGCCCAATAACCGTAAGCAACATATTAACCCGAACATCACACTCAACACCAGGATCTTGTAAACAAAAACTATTAGTATCATCAATATCCACCACAACAGAATCATCAAACTTAGGCATTGGTCCTTGTAACATATTTTTAGTCAAGTTCACAACTTTTAATGTCTTCAAATCTAATAAAGATAACGGGACAACACCAGTTAAACTATTATCTCTTAAACTTATATTCTGCAACTGTATTAAACCCAAAAAATCAGGCAAATGACCCGAAAACGAGTTCCCGTGAAGCCAAACTTCAGTTAATTGTGTCATGTTTTGCAAAACCTCAATAGTACCATTTAACTTATAACTACTTTTTTGTCCATTTAACCACAAATTCTGTACTAAAGAACCTGAAAAAGAATCAGGTAAACCCCCTTCAAGCGAATTCAAAGCTAGACGTAACGTGATCAACCCCGTAAACGTATCAATAAATTCAGGTATCTTTCCATCTAAATTAGTATTCGTAGCCGAAAAAACTTCCAACTTGGATGCATTTTTTAGATTCTCGGGGATTTGCCATGCAGTAAAGTTATTATAATCTAAATGCACAGTCTGCAGAGAAACCATACCGTCAAAAAAATCCTTAGGTATCGACGTAAAATTATTACTACTCAGTAACAACGTTTGCAACTGAGTTAACCCTGATAAACTCGGTAACGGGCCAGTAAGCTCATTGTTTTGAAACTCAATGGTTTCTAGCTCAGTAAGATTGTTTAACGTTTGCGGTAAAGACCCTTTAAGGTTTTTATATCCCACTTGTATTCGCGTCACACGATTGTCTTTGGAGCATTTGATATTTTCCCAGTTGCATGGGTTTGAATCAGACCAATCTAGTGAGCTCAGTGGCTCAAGATTCTCTTTCAACGTCTGCATGATCGAGGCGTCGTTAGAACTCGATTGCGAGTGTGCATGCATCACTGAAAAAGTGATTAAAAGAATGAATATTATGTGGTATTTGAATCCCATTTCGGGTTTTAGAATTTTTTTTTTATGAGAAATGAAGGATTTGAAGTGGTGGTTTGTAGGGTTAGGGTTTGTTTGAGTGAGATGACGACATGGTGTATGCGAGTTCTTGTGTAAAATGAGTAAATTGGGGGAAAATTGGAAGCCTTTTTATGATTGCGATAATGAAGGGAAATTAACAGAAATCAAAGAAATTTTCCTAATTTAAAATACAAATTTTTATCTATTTGCTTATCACAAAGTAACAAATTTTTTGTTTATCACAAAGTAACTAAACTTAGTGAGTCTTTGTATCATTAACATGTTTTGGGTCTGAATCTAACTAACACATATTTCTATTAAAATGTGGCTATAAAGTCTGAATCTGAATAAAATAATATTGTTTGTTTTTTATAAATGTATTAATGATATTAATTTTTTATTTTTTTAATATATATTAAACCAAAATTCTCACAAAACAAATTATAACACATAAAAATTCAGACCAAATAGTACTAATACCAACAAGCCCATAATGAAATTGATTTAGCCCAAAAATCATAAACTCTAATTTATTTTGGCCCAAACAACAAACCCACTAAGTAACCCTAAACCTACTGACAATCTTAATTTTATTCGAGTCGAGTTATTTAAAAAACTAAACATTCCTCACATACAAAGGGATTCATCCCCACCATCCATCTAAAAAAAATCAATTGTTGAAATTAAAAACATTTAATATTTCACTCATTTTTTATAATTTAAATATCTGTTAAACCGTTAATCGTTAAACGAAAATAATTAAACCATCGCGACGAGCATTTAATTATCTTTCTATAGACGGGCATTTTGATATACTTTCGACAAAAAAAATCGTTTTTTCACCTTTTTTTGGTGGCTGAAAAATATGATAGATCATATATGATATTACATATCATATATGATTTTTTCGGCCACGAAAAAAAACGTGAAAAAAAAAAAAAAAAATTGTTGAAAATATATAAAAATGCCTATCTATAGAAAGATAATTAAATGCTCGTCGTAACGGTGTATTTTTTTTCGCTTAACGATTAACGGTTTGAAAGATATTATTGTTTGAAAAAAAATGATGAAAGTGAGTTTTTTAAATTGTTGGGATTAATTTCATCCATTAGATCAAATAAAGATGGAGGAAAGATGGATGATGCAGATTAGTCCCTTGGTATGTAAAAAAAGTTTAGTCCTCAAATGATCTTATATCAATTTTATTCTTCCCAATCTTACGCCTCTATCACTTCCACACACAACCACTTTTGACTTCCTTGTTTCTTTCAACCTAAACTCATCCACAATATTTAGCAAAACACAAGATATGATGTTCCTTGATATTAATGTTATAACACACAAACAGAAGATCGAACACTCATTTTCTCAAGACCACGAATGACAAACAGAAAAACTCGTGTAGTGTTTTGTTTTATCTCGGCTTAGATCTTTTTGAGGTCTCGGGTAAGGTGTATCTTCTTTATTTGTTAAAGATCAATGATTCTTGAAAAGATACAAGTAAAAACAAAAGTATATAAGGCTAAGAGGTAGTAATAGGTAGTTAGATATAATCACCACTTCTTACTGTGTAAGACATTTTAGATCTGACCGTGTCTGACTCATTAGAGAGAAAAACAAACGAGCTACACGTCTGACTGCGTCTGTACAGGGCCGGCCCTGGCTATGGGCAGTGCGGGCGACGGCCCAGGGCATCATAAAAATAGAGGGCATCAAGCTTCTAGTGTTGTGCAGGGCCAAGTTTGAGCAAAGGGCACACGTAAATTTTGGTTTAACGTAAATTTGATTAAAAAGAATGCTAAACTTAATATATGTTGTTCTTTACATTATATATGTGAAACATGTGTGACTTTTAGTAATTTAAAAGAAAGAAAAAAAATACAGAAGAGATCTGGGTTTATACGAACGGAGAAGATGATGATTTGTAGAAATATTCAGTTTACACCCTAAGCTTTTTAGGTTTTACACTTTCATCCTAATCATTTAATTTTATTTCTACATATGTACAAATGATACCTAATTGACACTTTCAACCCATCTATGAAAAAATTGTTAAAACAGGTCTAACGTTTTTCAAATGATAACATTTTGTACCCTTTTTACAATATTTTTCAAAAAGATGTCTAACAATATTAAAAATCAATTACAACAACAAACAATTTCAACATTCAATTAAACAAATAAACACTTTCAAAGAAATTTACCAAAATCGACACTTTGGGCGAGCAAACCATTTGCTCTCCAATCATTTCACCCACATATCTTCGCTACAAGAAAAAGAATATGCATAGCAAATGCTTTGCTCTCCCTTTCAATTGCTCTCCGCCTTGCTACAAGACAAAGAACAAGAAGAGCAAATGCTTGCTCGCTCAAAGTGTCGATTTTGCTCAAACGAGTTTAGATGGTTCATTTTGGTAAAGATGGAGGTAAAGTGTTTATTTAAAAAAAAAAATCTATAATATTAATGTGATAAATATTGACATTTTATACACCTTTTTGTTTCATGTTAACATATACCTAGCATTTTTTAGATGTTTATCTTTACATATGAACAAATATTTCTATGTTTTGTAACTTTGTTAATACATTAATTAATCAAACCTGTAAAAAAGATTACGTGGTTTGTTTACAATACTCAGTGGGGGCATTTTTTTTAATCGTCTCGCCCAGGGTAGCAAAATACTCAGGACCGGCCCTGCGTCTGTATAATAACCCGGAAACAAGAAATAATATTTGAACTTCTAATACATGTACTACCTAATATATGAACCATATACGAATATATATTTGAACCTTTGAATGTGAAAATTTGAATTACAATATATAAATCTTAAACTGAAGGTTACAAATAAATATGACACAATCTAAGACTTTTACCTCACACGTCCAAAATATTATAAAGGTTCGAATATCATTTTGTAAAATCTCTAGCACATGTATTGAAGGTTTGTACACAATATATGTCACACGAATATCCTTTAAAAATCAGATTTTTCATTTGAAACTTTCTACATCATATATCACACGTGGGTAGGGTCATCTAAAGGCCTAAAATATGTAACTTGTGTGCACAAGATGTAATTAAAATAAATGGATATATGTTGGAAGAAATAGTCACCAACTGACCATTGAACTCGGCATGTATCTCTTCCCATTTCCTCGCTATATCACAACTGAAACTACCTATCTCTTTCATTTGCAAAACCTTAATTTAAACCACAACAAAAACACATTAATCGGCCGCTCGTTTGTTCCTCCAAGAAAATCAGTCTCGAAGGGTTTGAAGACGTGGTAATCATGGTGACAAGGTGGGGGTTGATCGTGGTGGTATTGGGTTCGAGGGTTCTCGTTTGGCTCGAATAAGATTTCTGGTTGCTGGGTCTTTGGTTCTCATTTCGTCCTTCACATACGACCAAAGGTATAACCTACCTTCGTTCCTTGTTCTCTCAACATGCACACGTAATACGTCTATAACTTGTAACCTATTTAAACTATGAATCGGCCTATATCATAATATAATGGAATGGTTATTTTGATCACATAAAATGATGAAACTTTGGCACATAAAATCATAAATATGAGATACTAATATGTCGACTTTGTTCTTGATTTGCTATTCGAATGTGTTGTCTTAAACCTGGTCTTAATGTTAAGCCTTGTTTCATTAAAACTGTATACGGATGACATGTATATATGGGTCACATGAAATCATGAACTTAAAACCTATGGTTGTCGACTGTTTTAACATCCTTGTTTCAGCGTTTAGTCGATATAATATTATCATAAAACGAGCCATAAGAACCAGTAAATAATGAGCATTAATGGGGTGTACGAGATTAGAAACCTTAGGCTACGAGTTGGCGAGAAACTATGATTTTATGTGGGTATTTCGTGGTGTTTTTGTCACGCTAAAAACTGGACACTCGCATGTTTCTGTTTACTTTTCGAATGGGTTGTCGTACATGTGTATGGCTGGTCATCTGAACATTTGCATGGTCTCTATTATTCGACTAAAATATGGTTATATATGAAACCTAAAGAATGAAATAAGGAATGCATGCATGTTTAAGCAAATGAATAAGTAAGTGTGGTGTACATGTATATTTATGCAAGTTGATGGAGTTTGTTGACTAGCTACGTGTATAATTGTGTATGCATTATATATAGCTACGTGTATGCTTGTGTGTGTATGCATGGGATTATGTGGGGCTGGAAAATGCATGCATAACGTGTATTAAAACAAAGTAAAACGTTAGAGTGTGTGTGCCAATCAGATAAAAAGAGTAGAGAGCTAGGCTTGTTTTTGGGTTTCGTTAAAAACGTATTTCTATCTTCTTTTTATGGGCATCGATTAGTGTTTGTTGTGTAGTCTAAATGGACTGAAAAACGTATGTACACATTATTTATAAATGGGCGTGCATGATTACTTAAGGATGGAAACATGTGATTGAGTGTGTGTCTCGTTAAGTTGTGGTCGAGTGGTATGCATGTATGTGTTCGAGAGTGTGTAAGTATATATGAGTGTGTTTGGGTTCGAGCTTAATTGACCTGTAAGTGTGTAAAGTATTTAGTAAAATCGGCTAAATCTTAAGTTGGTAGTTTATGGAAATTAATTACAATATAAACTCTAAACTTTGATAAATTATACATTTAACGCTAAACTTTGATAAAATGACATATTAGACACTAATCTTTGGAAAATTCTCACAATCAACTCTAAACTATGATATTGGTAATATTAAGCTTTAATAAATTGTCATTGTAATTCGGAAAGTTACTAAAACTTACTAAATATAGAAAGTTACTATAAATAGCAGGAAACCTAATATGTCAATCTGAACAACAATAAGTACGGAATCAGTAATCATTTGTAATACGGACTTAAATAATAAGACGATCATTAATTCGTGTAGATTCGCTGAAGAAGGAGTAACTTCCGATCTTTATGTCTTCTGATGTATTTGCACTTGCGGTTTAAGGTACAAATATTCTTCCCTTTTCAGTAGGGACTTCTCATGACTCTCTTGTTCCTAGACATTGCTATGATTCCCTTTCGATATGCCATTGCTATGATCCCTTTGTTATGATATTTTGATATGAGTTTCTGATATGATCTTTCTGATACGATCCTTCTGATATGAGCTTTGATATGATTCAGTTCAGTTTGCTATGTTCTATTGGATATGATATGATGATTCGATATGATATGATATGATTTGTTCTGTTTTGATGCCCGAGTTTTTATTCTACTCATGGAGGTACCATAGGCGTGTCATTGAAGCACCAATGGCATGACACTTTCTGTGGAGGTGTGATTGATCCACGGCGTCCCCATTTGATATGATATGTTATGTGCACAGTTGGATATTATGATATGTATGATTTGCTTTGTAGGGGGGCGTATGGATGCATCCTAGGTATTCTGTTTTGTGTAGGGTGAATGTGAGTGTGTGCTTACACTTCTTCACGTTGGAGCTAGCTACTCCATTTGGTACTTAGAGGTCTCCCCTCTTCGTGCACTTATGATTTGACGGATATGTGATTATATGGTAGGAGACCTATTCGAGTATCTCGTTAGGCCGGCTCGTGGCTTTCCTATGTTTCGTGTGTCTATTCGAGTATCTCGTTAGACAAGCCTTTGTTCTAGCTGCTCATGTGATTTTGGTTACTATATGATTCATATTACCATTTGATTCTTCATGTTCTTTATTCAGTTGACTTATGATACTTGTTCAGTTATTGTTGATCTCTTATGCATTTGACAGATGATATTCCTTTAAGCAGAAGCTTGTGATGTCCTGTTTCTTATACTTATATACGTTTCGTTTATCCATTTGCTTTGTTATATATCTGTTCACTGGCTTTTTAAGCTCAGCCGCATTTCTTTTTCTGCGGCCGATTTTAGGTTGGAAGCTGGGTTTGGGTGAAGAGTGCGTAGGAGCTTAGTGGACTACCCTGACGATAGATACCCTTTGCATCTGGATTAGATTTGGATTTGGAATCGATTAGATTTTTGTTTAGTTTTGTATTCTCATTTTCATATAGAGTTCGTATTTCTTTTGTATCTTTAGAATACCTTTGTAACTTTATGTTTATAAGTCTTCCACTTGCGTTTGTATGTTCTGATTTGGCACCATAATGTGACATTTTGACCCTTGTCGGGTTTGGGTGTTACAATTATGGTATCAGAGCCCAGGCTGCGACTTGTAGTACATAAGTTATGGCCTGTGAACAGTTGGACCCTTAGGTTTGCACCTTAGAAGCTTATGGAATAAACTTAGAAAAATTTGCTTTAGGTTTCCCCTCAAGAACTTTAGTTATGACTGGTGAGGATTGGGTAGATTATGATTAGTATCTTTCTTCCGCATCACTCTGATTTTGGCTCTGCTTTTAATTAAGCTCTTATAGGATCTCTCGTTCCGGAGATTTAGAGGATTTATTAGGATATGCAACGTAAGTTTATAGTGCCTTGAGACTTTGTAGAATGCCTTATAGGTTTCATTTGCTAAGGTTATCACATTCTATTGAACTTCGATCTTTGATTCGTTTGACATTCATTTAGATACCTTTTCGTTCATTCAGAGAATTCGTATACGTATGAATCCGTTGTGTTCGACACATTCCTTGGTTTCCTTTTTACTTTGATAAGCACCTTAAGATTTCCTTCTACACTATTGGTTTTGCCTTACCTATTCTGTCTCCAGGAGAAATCTTATGACCTCCGTCACGAGTATCCTAATTGTTCAATGTGTTTTGGAGATATTTGAAAAGGAGTTCGTTCTTCTAATCTGTTTTCCTTTGGAAATATTCGAATCGTTATTATTCTGGATATGGATTTGTTGAATGAGCATTTTGATGCTACCAACTGTCATATTATAATTGTCATCCTTGACGATTTGAGAAACTCGATATTCTATACCATGGTTCCCAACCTGGTAATCATTGTAATCATCTTTGTTTTGGAAACTCTTAAGTTAATCCTTCGCAGTTGTGAACATACTTCGTTTGATGGAACTCGCCTCAAGAGTTGTTATGATTGCTTGATATGTTCGTTGTGTATTTTGATGTACTTTCGTGGAGAAGATGAGGATTGCATGCAGTTGTGGGTTGATTTTTGAAGCTGAATTGTATCATGTTTCGTGTAAGGGAGCAAGATATTCCTAGTATTGCTTTTTGCATTCGTTATAATCGCTATGAGCGTTGTAATGCCAATTGTATTGGCTACTACTCCAACCGTTTCTTTGGACTTGATAAATCGTGTCTTTCATGAATACTTGGAAAATTTGTCATTGTATGACATATTGGTATGTTCGAGGATGAAAGAGAAGCACGAGGACCATCTTTGTATTTTTGTGTTGACATTTCTACGTCAGAAGAAGTCTATGTGATATTTCTCGAAGAATAAATTTTGTTGGAGGAAGCTTGAGAGGATGATTTTGAGAAGCTGAAAGGAAATTTGTTCTACTCAAGGAAGAAGACATGAAGAAGCTTAGGAGGAAGATGGCAGAAGATCACCTATGCTAGGAGACTCGAAGGAAGTAGTCGATCGAAGCGCACAGTTCTAATTACTCTATCCATCTTAGTAGTACTACGATGAATAGAGACTTGAAGCATGAGCTAAAAGGGATGGTATTAAGATGACGGTGACTACTTTGGCAGCGAAGCATTTAGCGTGGAAACAGGTGGGAAGGACAACACGAGTGGAGTTACAGTGGAGCATTGACTATGACGGATTGCTTGGAAGATCGATAGAGATATCTTTCGACAGAAGATTATTCAAGCTACATGGCGCACCTGCAGTGATCGTAAGTTCGTAACAGGGAATCGCATTTTGCAGCACACTTTCCGAAGAAGTACAGAAGCCTATGGGGATTTGACTCGTGATGTTAGTACGACTTCTCATCTTCAGACGGATAGACAGACCGAACAACTATATGAACTTGGAAGGCGTGTTGAGCGAAAAAAAAATTGACAGGTATTTGGCTGGGTGGTGTTTGCTCACTAAGGAAGATAGCATGCAAGTGACAAGAAGCCCTTTCTAGGATTTTGTATGAATGAAGATGTGGAATATCTTTTAGTTAGAGTAAGGTAGGAGAGCTATTATTATGGAGGAGGAATATGAAAATTTGACCGGGAGTTGTGTGTTCCGTAGGATTATTCTGCACAGGAGAGTTAGACATTTGGCATTTGTGGAAGTTTTGATTCGCGATACGTTAGTCCTTAG
Organism: Artemisia argyi; assembly: GCA_030686995.1. Classification (NCBI taxonomy): domain Eukaryota; kingdom Viridiplantae; phylum Streptophyta; class Magnoliopsida; order Asterales; family Asteraceae; genus Artemisia; species Artemisia argyi. Next base: position 40,820,407 of record CM060683.1, on the reverse strand, counting down.
ATTCGTTCTTATCCGTATGATTATTCTACCTATTGTGTTATGCCTTCTGATACGTTTTGATAATCTGATTTGTGATTTTGATCTTCAGTACGAATATGTTACCCATCTCTTTATGAGACTTTTGATACGTTTGATGATTCAATTTGTGCTCCTCCGACTTTGGCAAGTTCCTTTGTTCGTTCAGAACTTGGTAGGAATTAATCAAGTTTATCAGTTAGCACGATCTCCGTGTTTGTCTCGTAGATATATGTGTTTCATGTATCTCTTGTGAGATTTCAACTATCATCTGTCATCTGTCATTTGCTACGCATTTGTTTCGCATTCGTTGGATCAGATTTGTTACCATTTGTGTTATCTGGATAGCTTGGGGCTATCCGAGTTGTCATGATCGAGTCATGATAAAATATTCTATTTGTGAAGATTCTACTGGAAGGACCTCTCCGAGCGTGAGGCTAATTATTGTCTTTCTTTTCGTGAATTGGTACGTCTCCGTCTAACTTTTGTGACTTCAATTACGCGGACGAAATTTTCTTTTTAGAGGAGAAGAATTATAATAACCCGGAAACATGAAATAATATTTGAACTTCTAATACATGTACTACCTAATATATGAACCATATACGAATATATATTTGAACCTTTGAATGTGAAAATTTGAATTACAATATATAAATCTTAAACTGAAGGTTACAAATAAATATGACACAATCTAAGACTTTTACCTCACACGTCCAAAATATTATAAAGGTTCGAATATCATTTTGTAAAATCTCTAGCACATGTATTGAAGGTTTGTACACAATATATGTCACACGAATATCCTTTAAAAATCAGATTTTTCATTTGAAACTTTCTACATCATATATCACACGTGGGTAGGGTCATCTAAAGGCCTAAAATATGTAACTTGTGTGCACAAGATGTAATTAAAATAAATGGATATATGTTGGAAGAAATAGTCACCAACTGACCATTGAACTCGGCATGTATCTCTTCCCATTTCCTCGCTATATCACAACTGAAACTACCTATCTCTTTCATTTGCAAAACCTTAATTTAAACCACAACAAAAACACATTAATCGGCCGCTCGTTTGTTCCTCCAAGAAAATCAGTCTCGAAGGGTTTGAAGACGTGGTAATCATGGTGACAAGGTGGGCGTTGATCGTGGTGGTATTGGGTTCGAGGGTTCTCATTTGGCTCGAATAAGATTTCTGGTTGCTGGGTCTTTGGTTCTCATTTCGTCCTTCACATACGACCAAAGGTATAACCTACCTTCGTTCCTTGTTCTCTCAACATGCACACGTAATACGTCTATAACTTGTATTCTTGTAACATATTTAAACTATGAATCGGCCTATATCATAATATAATGGAATGGTTATTTTGATCACATAAAATGATGAAACTTTGGCACATAAAATCATAAATATGAGATACTAATATGTCGACTTTGTTCTTGATTTGCTATTCGAATATGTTGTCTTAAACCTGGTCTTAATGTTAAGCCTTGTTTCATTAAAACTGTATACGGATGACATGTATATATGGGTCACGTGAAATCATGAACTTAAAACCTATGGTTGTCGACTGTTTTAACATCCTTGTTTCAGCGTTTAGTCGATATAATATTATCATAAAACGAGCCATAAGAACCGGTAAATAATGAGCATTAATGGGGTGTACGAGATTAGAAACCTTAGGCTACGAGTTGGCGAGAAACTATGATTTTATGTGGGTATTTCGTGGTGTTTTTGTCACGCTAAAAACTGGACACTCGCATGTTTCTGTTTACTTTTCGAATGGGTTGTCGTACATGTGTATGGCTGGTCATCTGAACATTTGCATGGTCTCTATTATTCGACTAAAATATGGTTATATATGAAACCTAAAGAATGAAATAAGGAATGCATGCATGTTTAAGCAAATGAATAAGTAAGTGTGGTGTACATGTATATTTATGCAAGTTGATGGAGTTTGTTGACTAGCTACGTGTATAATTGTGTATGCATTATATATAGCTACGTGTATAATTGTGTGTGTATGCATGGGATTATGTGGGGCTGGAAAAATGCATGCATAACGTGTATTAAAACAAAGTAAAACGTTAGAGTGTGTGTGTGCCAATCAGATAAAAAGAGTAGAGAGCTAGGCTTGTTTTTGGGTTTCGTTAAAAACATATTTCTATCTTCTTTTTATGGGCATCGATTAGTGTTTGTTGTGTAGTCTAAATGGACTGAAAAACGTATGTACACATTATTTAAAAATGGGCGTGCATGATTACTTAAGGATGGAAACATGTGATTGAGTGTGTGTCTCGTTAAGTTGTGGTCGAGTGGTATGCATGTGTGTGTTCAAGAGTGTGTAAGTATATATGAGTGTGTTTGGGTTCGAGCTTCATTGACCCATAAGTCTGTAAAGTATTTAGTAAAATTGGCTAAATCTTAAGTTGGTAGTTTATGGAAATTAATTACAATATAAACTCTAAACTTTGATAAATTATACATTTAACGCTAAACTTTGATAAAATGACATATTAGACACTAATCTTTGGAAAATTCTCACAATCAACTCTAAACTATGATATTGGTAATATTAATCTTTAATAAATTGTCATTGTAATTCGGAAAGTTACTAAAACTTACTAAATATAGAAAGTTACTATAAATAGCAGGAAACCTAATATGTCAATCTGAACAACAATAAGTACGGAATCAGTAATCATTTGTAATACGGACTTAAATAATAAGACGATCATTAATTCGTGTAGATTCGCTGAAGAAGGAGTAACTTCCGATCTTTATGTCTTCTGATGTATTTGCACTTGCGGTTTAAGGTACAGATATTCTTTCCTTTTCAGTAGGGACTTCTCATGACTCTCTTGATCCTTAACATTGCTATGATTCCCTTTCGATATGCCATTGCTATGATCCCTTTGTTATGATATTTTGATATGAGTTTCTGATATGATCTTTCTGATATGAACCTTCTGATATGAGCTTTGATATGATTCAGTTCAGTTTGCTATGTTCTGTTGGATATGATATGATGATTCGATATGATATGATATGATTTGTTCTGTTTTGATGCCCGAGTTTTTATTCTACTCATGGAGGTACCATGGGCGTGTCATTGAAGCACCAATGGCATGACACTTTCTGTGGAGGTGTGATTGATCCACGGCGTCCCCATTTGATATGATATGTTATGTGCACAGTTGGATATTATGATATGTATGATTTGCTTTGTAGGGGGCGTATGGATGCATCCTAGGTATTCTGTTTTGTGTAGGGTGAATGTGAGTGTGTGCTTACACTTCTTCACGTTGGAGCTAGCTACTCCATTTGGTACTTAGAGGTCTCCCCTCTTCATGCACTTATGATTTGACGGATATGTGATTATATGGTAGGAGGCCTATTCGAGTATCTCGTTAGGTCAGCTCGTGGCTTTCCTATGTTTCGTGTGTCTATTCGAGTATCTCGTTAGACAAGCCTTTGTTCTAGCTGCTCATGTGATTTTGGTTACTATATGATTCGTATTACCATTTGATTCTTCATGTTCTTTATTCAGTTGACTTATGATACTTGTTCAGTTATTGTTGATCTCTTATGCATTTGACAGATGATATTCCTTTAAGCAGAAGCTTGTGATGTCCTGTTTCTTATACTTATATACGTTTCGTTTATCCATTTGCTTTGTTATATATCTGTTCACTGGGCTTTTTAAGTTCAGCCGCATTTCTTTTCCTGCGGCAGGTTTTAGGTTGGAAGCTGGGTTTGGGTGAAGAGTGCGTAGGAGCTTAGTGGACTACCCTGACGATAGATACCCTTTGCATCTGGATTAGATTTGGATTTGGAATCGATTAGATTTTTGTTTAGTTTTGTATTCTCATTTTCATATAGAGTTCGTATTTCTTTTGTATCTTTAGAATACCTTTGTAACTTTATGTTTATAAGTCTTCCGCTTGCGTTTGTATGTTCTGATTTGGCACCATAATGTGACATTTTGACCCTTGTCGGGTTGGGGTGTTACAGTCTGACTGGTAAGATGTCAGACGCTAGTAAGATCTTTTTGGCAAAAACAAACAACACCTTAGAATAGAAACATGAACACATTCCATAAAAGACCAAATAGTATGTAAATTTACATTCTAATCCTATTAGGCCATTATAATGGTGTTTTGTTTAGGTATCATTGAACAAAGATTTTAGTTTTATTGCAAATAAGCACTTTGAAATATGATCATGTGCAACATGCTTACTGAAACAGATAAACATAAGCAATTTGGATAATGGAAACGATTATAACTGCTTATTTTAGATAAACAATGATTTTCTTTCGAACGAAAATATGTCATTAACAAAAACGCTTTTGAGAGGCCCTAGAGGAAAAAATGTGACAAGGAATTGGTACCACTCGAGAATCGTCGCTGAAACCTTTAGCCAAATCGTTGCCTTCGCAGATGATCTATAGCAACGACTCTAGCATTCTTTTAGTAACGACACCTTAATTAGTGACACTAAGGGAGTGTTTCATAAATTAAATAATTTGGAGTAATATTTAGATTAGCCACTTATTCAAGAGAGAGATGTTTTTGTGGGTCTCCCTATTAAGATGAAACAAGGGTATGAACCCACTAAAAAAGTGAAAAAAAACATAAAATAAAAAATAACCCTCTAAATCAAACACATTTAACGACGAGCCGTCGCAATAGATTTCTGTCAGAAGAATATCGAAAACAAAATAATAAATACTTTTAGTGGCGACATTATCGTCACTACAAGTATTTATTAGAAAATTTAAAAATAAAATGATATAATCTTTTAGCACGACACTTTCGTAGCTACACGTATTTATTAGAAAACTGAAAAAAAAAATGAAGAAGAAAAAGCTTTTAGCAACGATATGATATCGCGAACTTCTTGAATTTTATGGTTTGTATTTTTCATTATCTTAGTGTTGTCCAAAAGATCACCACATTTATCATGGCCCAAATATATGACTTTAGTTCTTGTTTAGTTTCTCTTTTACAAGTATCCGTGGATTAACAGGTATAATCCACATATTCCCCAAGAGAGTGATCGGGCCAATGTGTCTCCAATGATAAATGTGGTGATCTTTTGGACGACGCTATGATGATGGAAAAAAATCAAGAAGTTGACGATATTGTCGCTAAAGGTTTTTTCTTCTTCAATTTTTTTAGTTTTCTAATAAATACGTGTAGCGACGAGAATGTCGTGCTAAAAGATTATATCATTTTATTTTTTTATTTTCTAATAAATACTTGTTGTGACGATATTGTCGCCATTAAAAGTATTTATTATTTTGTTTTCGATATTCTTTTAACATAAATGTAAGTATCCGTGGATTAGTAGGTATATAATCCACAGATTCCTTAAGAGAGTGATCGGGCCAATGTGCCTCTCTCTTCGTTTGTGTTTTTCATCATCTTATTGTCGTAAAAAAGATCACCACATTTATCTCGGTGTGTTTTGTGGTCAACTCGGCACCAAATCTTTCTATTTTTCGTAAATTTTTCTAGTTGAAAATGTATTTCTTAGTGGTCCCTAGAAAATAAGCCTAGGCACCAAATCTTTCTATTTTTGGCAACTTTTTCTAGTTGAAACAATGTATTTCTTAGTGGTCCCTAGAAGGCTAGAATATATAGATTACTTTTCGTGGGTTACTGGTTGGTACTAGAATTGGGTTTGGGCTTATTTCAGCCCAGATGTGATGCTTGATGCCTATATTGGCTAGAGTCCATGACATTCGTAACGATAATACTTCCGCACTCCCTTCTATCCCACGTGATCCTCCCAAACAACTGCTCAACATTTGCATAACGTGTCCATTCTCACTTGGATGAGGGATTCGTGCTTGTATTCCACCGGGATTGCATGGGTAAGCCTTATGCGAGTTCCTTTTTTCTTTTTTCTTTTCTTTCCCCGGACATTTGTCATTTTATTTTTTATTTGGTCCAACTACTCGTTATTTTGCTTTTTATGATAAATTCTTCTTTTGTTTTGCAGCGTTGGATGCTTCAGTGAGCATGGCAGTAAGCTTAGGCTTTTGTGGACCTAATGGTTATGGATGAGGATGTTGTGCCAAATCAACATATTAATGCACCACCTGATGAAGAAGATGCTGAGATTGTGGACAATCTTCCTGGGCCACAAAATGCTGATGTTGCGCCTAAGGCTCAAAATGTCCAGGCAGAGGAGCAGTGTGTTATCCTGTCAAACGCCAGTGAGATCGAGGAGGAAAGGGTGGGGATTTTATTATCCACAAAGATCGCGACTAAGTCTCGAAGAACGAGTCTAGTTGCCTGACAAAGAAGCTCAAACGTATGACCAAACATCCAGACAAGGTGGAGGGTCTGAGCTTGAACATAGAACATTTGTTGTCCTAGATCAACGTCCATGAACTCATTTCCCCCATTTTCTCAAACCCTTTCTACGTCTTTAAACAAAACATTAAATCACGTACATGTGAACTATGGATTAGATTAACATGTGATTATAGAGGTTTTATAAAAAATCAGCACTAATCTAGAATTTGATATATAATATGTGTTATATGCTTGTAAAGACATGTGTAGGGCGGAGCCACAACTTTATTGTCGAGAGGGCAAAATATGATAATTTTTTGAAACTACACTAAAAATTGGTCCGTTGGGTGGTGGGGGGGGGGGGGGGGGGGGGGGGGGGGCAAATTACAAAAAATAGCCGAAATTTTTCAAAAATTTACACTACAATTTTTTTCGCCGGAGGATCACGTGACCCCCCCCCCCCCCCCCCCCCCCTCTTTATCTCCGCCCCTGGACATGGGTATGTGGTTTGCATTACAAAAAGCGAGGAAACTTTTTAGTTTATACACAAAAAATTATGCCAAATTTAATATAATTGTTTAATGTTCGAAATTTAAAATTTGTGTTTACACATGTTATATATTGTGTTTACACATGTTATATATTGTGTGAATTTTTGAAATTTTTCGAAAATTTATACTACAATTTTTTTCGCCGGGGGTCACGTGACCCCTCCCCTTAGCCGTGGCCATTTCCGGTTCGGGAAAAAACCGGAACCGGTTCCAATCGGTCCGATTCAAGAGTCAAAGTCAAAGAACCGGATCCGGTTCCAATCCGGTTCGGTTCTTTTCGGATCCAAAGGGTAAAAATCTAATAAACGCTACACATAAAGTACTTGAATAAAAAATTAATACATTTTGACTATTTATTCAAATTCGGTTTCATCTTCATTTGCATCTTCATCTTGAACGGCGGACCTTGCGGCGCTTGTAGCTTCATTGTAAGCGATTTCTTCTTCGCTAAGATTGATTACATAACCTTCTTCCACCTCGACCTCTTGTAATTGTTTTTCGTAGTCCATCGGTTCTTCAAGTATTGAAACGTCTTGTATACGATCATTCCCATCTAAATAATCCTTCAAGCAAATACACATCTCCAACAATAAAGGTGTGAGTCTTGTTCTTCTTACCGACAATACCCTTCCACTAGTAGAAAAAGCGGATTCCGAAGCAACGGTTGAAGCTTGTACGCTTAGTAAATCCCGGGCCATTGCGGCTAGAACGGGAAATTGTGATTCCCTTTGTTTCCACCAATTCAAAAGTAAACTATCAAATTTCTTGAACTCTTCGGCCGTGATAGTGTTTAACCAATCGGTTCCGTATATCTCCCATATTCGTTGCTATTCAAATTCTCACTCCTAGCCCGTTTACCGCTTTCTTGTCTTAAATTCGAAAATAAGTCCAAATCCGGATCCACGGTTGAAGCCGAAGACCACATACTTGGCACCGAACTCGTTCCCACATTTGTTGCACCATATTTCTCAAAACAAACATCATATAAACGTTTGAAATTTTGTTTAAACGATTCTTGTGCATTTGTTACATAAAAAGGGTCTATTTGGTTTAAAACCAAGTTGTAACCAATCTTTTTGATAAGATATTCCACCCCGCTAAGGTTAAAACATGGGTTTAATGCGGCGGCACAAGTAATTACCGGTGGAATTTCTTGAAAATATTTTTTAAGTTTTTGTTTAATCGGTATAACCATATTCGCAAAAAGTGGACCATCATATTCGTATGATCCTAATTTTTTACACATCAAATAAATTTGGTTAAGGACCGAATGACTCGTGGGATAATAAACACCCGATAACAAAGTTGTTGCAGTTTTAAAAACTTTGAGTAACTCGGTTATTTTTTGAATAAGACTCCAATTTTCAACCGAAAATGCTACCATATTTTCCCCACGCCTTTGTCTAGCACAAAGGTCATCATGAAAACGTTGTAACGTGTGTTTTTGGCGTAAAGCACAAACAAACATGTTATAAGTCGAATTCCATCTTGTAGGAACGTCCCAATTTGGTGATAAAAAAATGGAATTCGATTCATGACACAATTTTATATACTCCAAATATCTTGTCGGTCCATTTTGAAAAATATCTTGTAACATTTTCCTAAAAGATTCTCTTAAATTAAACATTTGCTCGATCGCTAGTCCGCTTTGCACAACCTAGTTAATGATGTGTACAACACATCGACTATGATAAAAAAATGCCATCAACAATCGGTCGGTATTTTAGTTTTAGTAATCCTACCGCATTTGTATTATTAGAAGCGTTATCGAATGATATTGAAAAAACCTTGTCTTCTATTTTTAAACGTTTTCATAACATATCTCAACATTAAACTTAAATTTTCACCAGTGTGCGGATTTGGAAATATTTCAAAACCAATAGTACGTTTCATCATTTGCCAAGTATTGGGGTCAACCCAATGTACGGTAACACAAATGTACGACCCCGACAAACCATTACCCGCCGACCAAACATCGGTTGTTAAGTTTACACTAGTTTTTAAAGCATCAAAACCAATTACTAATTCCTTTTTAACTTTTACCCAAGATTTAATAAAATCACGTTTAAGAGTTTGACGACTTACATGAGTGTAGCGTGGTTGAAGCCTTTTTTGAATCAACCTCGTTAACCGAGGGTTGTCGAAGAGGTTGCGTGGCAAACCCTCTTGAATCACAAAGTGAGCTAAATCTTGACGAAGCTCCCTCTTGTCATATGCAAAAATACTCCCATCTTGTCCCATAATACTTTGTCCCGATCCCGAAGTGCCTTTTGTTGCTTTACAATGTTTATTCGTGTGCTTCTTCAACGTAGAGTTCCCATCGGAATTGATAAAAGTGTGACAAGCTTTACAACGAGCCTTTTTTGAATTATCCGAAAACCTAACCAAGTCGAAATGACACCAAATTTCTTGGTTTCGGGTTGTTTTTCAATCCCAACCTCAAACGGTTGGTTTGTAGAACCTTGAGGTTGAGAAGCGGTATTGTTTGATGATGTTGGTTAAGATTGAGAAGCTTGGTTTCTTCTAAACATTTTTGATCAAGTTTGTGAGCAATTTTTGAGTGTTTTTAGTGTGTTTGATTGTTGTGATTCAACCAAAATCATCAAAGGTATTTATAGGATTGTTTAGGAGGTCAAAATGGAGTGTTTTAATGGTTGTTACCGTTAGAAAAAGGGCAAAAAAAGGGGTGCAACGTCCATATTTGCAGGCTGCTGAAGCTACTGTCTCTTTTTTTGCTTCTGACCGTTGGATCCGGTTCAGAACCGGTTTCCAAGAACCGGATCTCGAACCGGTTTGAAATTATCCGGATAGGAACCGGACCGAGCCGCAGAAACTTGGAACCGGATAGGAACCACTGGATTTTCTAGGAACCGGACCGGTTCTTGCAGTAACCGGTGTTGACCGGATTCGGATTCGGATTATTTTTCGGTTCCGGTTCAGGAACCGGTGTCTACCCCCCCCCCCCACCCCCCCCCCCCGACCCCCTCTTTATCTCCGCCCCTGGACATGGGTATGTGGTTTGCATTACAAAAAGCGAGGAAACTTTTTAGTTTATACACAAATAATTATGCCAAATTTAATATGATTGTTTAATGTTCGAAATTTCAAATTTGTGGTTACACATGTTATAAATTGGGTGAATTTCAATAATAAAAAAACGTTTAAAGAAAATTTGAAAGAAAGAATGAAATTTTTTATATCGTAGAATTATATGAAATTGCCCGTTTATGAAAAGATAATAAAATGCTAATCGTGGCAGTATAATTTGTTTTAGTTAACGATTAACCATTCATAATATATTTAAATTATAAAAAGATGAGTTGTAGTGTGTCCTTTAATATGCAAGAAACTTTGGAGTTTTAGTATCTCTCCTATACACTTTTGTTTGATTAAGATGTCAACGGGTTGTGCAAAGTAATTTGTCGACCCTTAAGAAACAAAACTTCATTTTTAGTAGGACTGAGTTTGCTATCCAAAAGGGGGTTGCGGCGCAACTTGTTGCTCGCTTGCCTGCCATCTTATTGTAATTGTTATTTTCCACATGAAATGATGCTCGAGTGTAATAAGAAGCTTTATTTTCTAGATGTCAACTAAATTAAGGAATATCTCTACTTATTTAAATTGACTTTGATTGGTGTAACGTTTTTCTTCTATATAACACTACAAAGTTATCAATGTAAGTGTTCTAAAATAACAAGATACAAAATGCACGAAACTTCTTTCTACTTCTCCCCCAACTCCCTCAATTTTCAATTACTAGCTACTCCATGTTTTAGGGTGCATGTTAACTACGTGATGCCACTCATTACGTGTTATATGACTAACCAAAATCAAACAATAAAAGAATTAACGACATATAAACAGAGTGACAAGATCTCTTTTCTTTCGATGATGAGACGTTCTCTTTCATTATGGTCGATTCCAGCTACTCTACTCGTCGTGATCTTTGCATCTGGTTTCTCTCTATCTCTCTATATCTCTCATTACGATTTACGAATATGGTCGATTCCAATTATTTAGTACATTAGTTTTTTTTTTTTTTTTTTTTTTTTTTTTTTTTTTTTTTTTTTTTAAAGTTATGATATGATAATGGTTGTTGTCACATCTTTTGAATCACTTAATGTTAGAGAAAGAGCAATTAGTTGTTACAAACTTTTGGTAGTGGTAGCGATATTAAGATGGTAACAAGTGTTTGACAAGTGCAGAGATGACGAGAACTACAGGCGAAGAAACGTTTGGGGTGTGTACACATCCAAGTAAGACCTACAAGGGACCATGCTTCAATAATAACAACTGTCGCATTATTTGCAAAGCTGAAGGTGCCGTTGGTGGATATTGTCGATTTTTTAGCTTTCGTTGTACTTGTGAAACGTGTGATCACTATGTAACGGATCCATAGATCGTATATCTTTCCAAATGCAATAAATTGTATAACTAGAAATGATAGATATGTACCATGATGAAAAGGTGATCATTTGCCTCACATTTTCACTTTTTCCATAGACAGAGTTGTTAGTGATGCAATCTTGTGGAATGTCGTTGCTAATCTCTAATACTCCCTCCGTCCCAAAATAATTGTCCTGTAAATAATAAGAGTAAGATTTTAATGAAAGAAAATGAAATAATTCGACTTTTTGATTTGTCACACGATAAGTGTTCTGTTACAAATAATTTGACCCATCAATTTAGTAATTGTAATGTAATAGATTAACATATATGCTGAAATGAATCTTTAAGCAAATAATTAGTACTAATAAAAAGTTACAGTTAGAAAGTCAAACTAATAAAAAGTCAAAATCGGAGAGATTAGTAGTTTAGAATAACCCCTACATTTATCTTTAGGATTATCTGGTAGTGATGTAAGGTCCTATAGTCGTAATGAATTTTTGGGTAATCCGTTGTCATTTTCGTATTCGAATGTGTCTGAGTTGGTTACGAGTTCTGGGAGGATGTTGCAAGAGACCGTGTCTGAGTCTATTTTGACAATGGGCGCAAGTGAGTGGAAAAATGAGTTGGTTAAATTGCAGCTTAGGTTAGAGACACGAACTCATTTTACTAAATAAAATCTTTTGAAAGCGAATAAAAACCAGATTGAAATATTGGTTTCTGTAATAACAATTCTTGATGTATTTTAAAAGTTGGTATTCCTACTAATGAATAGACAGAGATTTTTATGTACGAGAGAGGTGTAAGAACATGAAGTGTAAACTAGTATTACCCGTTGAAGATTGTGAATGCAAGATTTCTTCTACGATGAAAGGTTTTTGTAACAAGTGTATGTGTCCTGTTTGTTTAAACTTTGATTGTGCGAATAATACACGTAGTTGGGTTAGGTGTGACGTGTGTTCTCATTGGTGTCACACGGCTTGTGGTCTAGAGATGATTTTCATAAAGTCAGGTCCGAGCTTAAAGGGGGCTGCGGGGACGACTGAGGTTCAGTTTCATTGTATGGGTTGTGGACATGCTTCTGAGATATGATGTTTGGTTATGTTAAGGATGTTTGATTAGGGAAAGAGCTTGAGTGTGTTTGGAGAATAAACAGAAGGAGCTTCATTTGAAGGCTGGTGATTTGATATGGAAACATGATAATAAAATGATGTCATCTTTGGATGTGTGCATCTTCATTCTTCAGTTTCTCGATTGTAAGTTTCTTGATGTTTTCTGTTGTATCAGGCTTCTATCTTTTTGGTGCTTTTGTTCTTAACATGTTTGGATACCTCTGCACTTATTTAGACCAACTGTCTGAATACTCGTAAACAATATGTTTTGCAAAGTTCGAGCATTATGAATATTTTTATATAACCATGCTTATATTGTATAAATAATCATAAATTACAGTAAGAGGTGCTATTTTTATTAAAGAGTAAAATAAGCAAGTAAACTGTAAGCACTAAGCAGTATTATTCTAACATTAGAATGCCAAAAGGCCAAAACTGCAAATGTGCCTACAATAAGCAGAGAAACTGATAAGCATTTAAATTTGCAATCCCAGACACCTCTAATAGCGAGGTTATTTCTCATGGAAAACTTAACAATTTGCATTATCAATACTACTTATAAAGTAAAAATGGTTAAAATGAAAAAGTCAAGAAAAGTGAATGTTGAAAATATATTTTGTCTATTCTACCCTTTAAATGTTGAAAGTTAGTGTGGAAATTGTAATGTTGAAAGTCAACTCATGTATTAAATCAATCAATTGGTTAAGTTTTAATTGATTCAATATTCTTTCTAACACTTTTTGATAATATGTTTTATTTTTTTATTTTTACGAAGTAACAAAGTTTAATTGTGGTCAAGTAAATCAAAAGCATGTGTTTCTTTCTTATATAATTTTAACATGATGTACTTGATAAAATGCATAAATGAACACTCTGAATTCTCATTCCTTTTTCGTTTTAGTTTTGTACTTTTTTTTTTAACATCTATATCTTATTATGACCAATTAGAGGATCATGGTTATTAGACTTTTTTATTATATTTTATTAAATCGAGAGACTTATATTGCATGTGAAGGGCATCTCATGTAGAGATTTTTTTTTTTTTTTTTTTTTTTTTTTTTTTGAACAAATGTAGAGATTCATCTATGGTAAACATTCTTACTTTTGGCTTATTAGTAATTAGTTTTTATAAACTAAAATCCTCATCTCCTATTTAAATTGTGTTTCAGGTATTATTTGGTCTATGTATTATATTTTCAAAAGAAAAGGTGCTCATATAAAGGTGTGATTCTTCTCCTTTTATGCCTTTAAACTATGTTTATTCGGTATGTCAATCTAACCTAGAATGTTTCGTTAGAACATTTTTTGTATAGTTTAGTTTCTGATTATCCATTTTATAAGCTATATTATTCAAATAACTGGCTTGAAGCAATTAATCTTATTACATTACTTATGCACCCTTGCTATGGTTATCCAATTTTGCTATGGTTATCCATTTACCACCTAAGTTGACATTCTCTTTAACGGTATGTACATGATAATTTAGGTTACAATTACAAATTTATATTTTGGTAAAGCCAGTTATTTATATCTTAAAAATGATCAAAAACGAAAAGTGTAAAAACTTAAATTGAAACAAATAAAGGAAATAGTGGAAAAACTTTAAATGAAACAAATAAAGGAAATTATCTTAGGTGGTGTTTGTTTTTTAAGAGGCTCTAAATCTGAACCACACATCTGAATCTGAGGCGTAAATGTCTGAATCTGACTGCATCTGAACGGGAAAAAAAACTCATGTTTGAACCGCACATTTGCTTGCTCGTTTTTTTTTTTTTTTTTTTTTTTTTTTTTTTTTTTTTTTCAACAAGATGCTTTAAGACACCCCTCTTAAGTTTAGACCATTAAGATCTTACTGCCTCTAACCGCGTCTGAACGGAAAAAAAAAAAAAATGGTCTGAACGGCCAAAATGTCTCACCGCGTCTGAATGGTTCAGATTCAGAGGCTATTAAGAGCCTCTTTTTATAAAACAAACACAACCTTAGCTACTTATCTTATCTTAATCTTAACTTAAAAATGGAAACACACGATTTGAATCTCTTAATTTAAAAGCAATGTAATTGACTAACACAGGTTAATAGTTACTAAGTTAATAAGGTTGACTTTTGAGACCACTTATCTATACTACATATAAAGGAAAAATGGTTAATCTTGAAAAAATGGTCAATCTTGAAAAGTAAAAATTTTGAAAAATCATATTAAAGGAAATTATGAAATATAATTAATACTCTTATTAAAATACCCCATTACTTAAAAGTACAATGATTTATTCAAATTGTACAACCAATTAAAAAACATATCTACCAAATTAAATACAACCAATTAATACAAATCACAAATCGGGTTGACCCGGGACGCTTCAAACCAGACGGGTTAAACCGGTTTAATTTGATCCGTTTTCGACCCAACCTAGCAAGTTGACCCAGTTTAAATCGACCAATTTTTTGACCGGAACGGTTCACCCGGGTCGAACCGGGTTTCAAGACATTATGTTTAATTCCTAAATGTTCAAACTTCTATTATTTTTCATTTATAACCTATAAACTTTTTTTGATGAATAAACTATTTGTCGCTATAAAAAATGTATGGTCAAATCTTGAAAGTTAAAGGTGAGAGAAATGTATAGTATAATTAATTATTAAAACACCACATAACTTTAAAGTACAATAATTTATTCACATTATACAACCAATTATATATATATATCAAATTAAAACAACCAATTAAAACACCCCTTACTAAAAACTACAATAAAGTTTTCACAATGTACAATTTAAACAAGCTACAACATAATCTAAATATAAAATAATTAACACACTAACTAATGTTATTTTACACATTATACAAATTAATAAAACACACATAGCTTCATACAAGCTAATAAGTTGATGGTACATATAGTTTTGAACACTGGACCGGACCAACGGGTTCAACCGGGAACCGGTGTCGCCACCGGTTCGTCTAACTAATAAAAGCCATACGAAAACATATTTTCCTTTAATTTGAATTATTGTATGTTAAAATTTTTTCACTTACATTTGAATTATTTTACGTTTTATGTATAAACATAACACGAAATACTTAGCCATAACATCACAAGTATAACTGCTTGCTGCTAGAAATCTCGTTGCTATGCATAGGTACTCGTCTGGTAATAATATAATGTGTAGACACATATGGCACATCCAAAATTCCCACATCTAATCTTCCACCAATCATTGTTCGTATTTGAGTATTTCCAAACCTTAACGTCCACCAACTACTTTCTACACTTCGGGAACATTAGGTAGCAGAGCGGGTCCCTTGTTGGCTTTACAAGAAACTTCCCAAAACAACATTAATTCTTCTATGATAAATGGAAGCAATATGACGATCAAGGATGAATGGCCAGTAAAGTCAACCAAAAAAGACAGTTATGACAACGTGGAAAACCTCGTGAAAATTAAGAAAAAAGCCTAAGCAAGAATGTACCTGAACAAGGCTGATGAAGCAAGAAAAGAAATAGAGGGATATAAATGGATGATCAGGATAAATATCATGACGTTAGTCGAAAAGTATACAATAAAGATCGCTAAGTTATGTCTGAATGAATCAAAGGAGTGAAAGAAACAGACAGTTGAGGAGTTCAAGGTTGTTGAAAATGGTCAAGTCAAGTATTACGAAGATGAAAATGCAAGTAGAGATTGTTGGTTTACTGCAGAGTCCAGAGAATGGGAGAATACTGAGAAACAGTGGTATAATTAGTGATTAGTGATTTGTAAGCAGATTTATCTGATTAATGTTCACAGAATGATTCTTGCCCTTGTTGCTGACGCAGCCCCGGTAACAAAAAAGTGGTCAATTTTAATATAAACTAGCATTTGCAAACTTGAGCTAGTAAATAATGAATAAGTTTAATATTTTCTTATGACTAACACTAGAATAAACGATATTGGCCAAAAGTGATACAAGATCTCAATTCAAAAACTGTTTAAAACCATTACAAAAACATTGAATGAAATTTCAGAAACAATAACAATAACAGTAACAAATGAAGCTAAATACAGAAACCATCTTTTTCCCTCTTGGTATGACTTTTCTTCCTCCTCCTCGACTTATCACTCATAAACGCCTTCTCCAACTGATCTACTCTTTTACTTAGCAAATTTATCATCCTCGTTTGCATCTTGTTCCACTCCGATATCTGCATTCATTAGTTTCAACATTTTCCAAAAATCTTAAAAGGTGTCTTGATTGTTTATTGATGCCACTATTACGACTAACCATATTTTTTGAACTTTGTAACTCATTTTAATAATTTCAATCTATCGATTTTTTGCATAAAAAAGTATACAAATTCAAAATAAATAATAAATGAGGATTTAAAAAGTTGTGAAAAATAATTAAATACAAGCATTTGTAGTCTGTATATGATGCATTAACACTTGTATTACTTAAAAATGCCTTAATAAGTGCCTAACAAAAATTATTAGAAAAAATAGCACTCATGCATTATATTGCGTTGCAGCGGCGGGTATCTTGGGATTAAAATTTAGGCGTAAACAAAATAACAATGACGAACTGATTAACCGGAGAAAAAGAGTGATCCCTGTCCGACCCAGTTCGCCCGTTTTTACCGGTTGGACTGGTCCTCTCCGTTTCAAGCTTTTCTTGGCTAGCCGAACCCATGGAGACTCCAGATTCCTGTTGAACCCGTTAGTCTGGTCCGGTTTTCGAAAGCATATGTACCAACAACTTGTTATCATATAAATTGTATAAAACTTTGTGTGTTTTACCTTTTTGTACAATGTGTATAATAACATGTATTCTTCATTATATGGATGTTTTAAAAATAACATTACTTAGTGTATTTAATGTTGTATTCTTAATTTTAAGATTTTTGAGATGTGTGTTTAATTGAATTGTACCAAAAGCTTTATATATTGTAAGTCTTAATTTTAAGACTTTTGTAACATTGGAGAGATGGTGTTCTCTCCATTATATGTAGTATAGATTATATATGTGTGTAATATTTTATTAAAACATATATTCTTCACTTTGCACTTTACACCTTTGCATCCTTTCCCGTTAATAAATTCGTCCCAACTTAAAAAAAAAAAAAAAAATTTGCAGTTGTTTTTTCCCGAAAATTTCAAAGGATGTTCCGATGACACTTACGATAACTCATTCTATCGATTTTTTTTTTCTTTTTTGCATGACAAAGCATACAAATTCAAATAAATAATTAATAAGGTATTAAAATATCGTGGAAGGTAATTTTATAAAAGTATTTGTAGTTTGCACATGATGTATTAACACTTATATTTCTTAAAAATTCATTAATGAATGTCTTACAAAAGTTTTATGAGTGTCTGGTTTTGTAGATACTAGACGAATACCCCGCGGTAAAGCGACGGTGTATAGTGGAAAATAATTATACGCGCAAACTTGTGGTTCTTGTGTGACTCTTGATGCATCACGTATGTGTTTTAGTTTATAGTCACTGTAAAAAAAAAAAAAAAAAAAAAAAAAAAAAAAAAAAAAAAAAAAAAAAAGCCATTGGGTTCAAAACAAAAAGCGATAAAAGTTTGAGGAAGACACAATATTTAAATTATTAATTTAGTGATAGATGTTGTAACCTTTTTAATCAATTGTGCAATGAGATAGCACATTACTCATTTTTAGTTTTTAAGTTTCTAGAAAATTTATCCGTTCTTTATATATAGTATTACTATTAAAATTATAGACAATCATTTATAGTATTTAATTATTTTCTATCTATACTAATAAACCAGAATATTTTACAACTCAATGAAGCACCTTTTGTAATAAATTCGCTGATGTGTCTCTCTTCCTATTGGTTGTACATTTATTGCGTACAACACCACATTGCACACACTCAATAAAACACATAACTTAAAGCTTCTTTCATAAGCCATTGTTCATCAGTTACATCTATACAATACAACTAATTCAACATCCAAAAATAAAATACGGTGCAATCTATAAACATATAAGATTGAGTCCTAAAATTTAATGTGGAGGCGTCAAGATTGCATAGAGTACAAGTTACCTAATGCTCAGAATTAAATGCAGAAAATAGAGTTTCATTATGCAGAGGCTTCATGCGTAAGTACCTTGATTTAATGTTCATGCTTAAGTGGTAGTACATATGATCTATATTTAGTATTTCAAATATAAATGATTGAAATCATACGAAGTGTTGCTAGACTTTATTTTCATTTAATCATTTGCTCCTTTCATTTGCCTTCAAATAAATGTACAAACCCTTCAACCACCATAATTCAATACTATAAATAACACCATTTGGTCTTTGTTAATGATGTGTGTGTGTGTGTGTGCGCGCGTGCGCGAAACTTTAATTTGTATGTAGTTTGATGATTTTGTATGAATCACATGTTTGCTGTTAGTTTATTATTGTTTGTGTGTAAATTCAGTGCAACACCAACTAACCAATTTCCTTTTGATCTCTACTTTTTGTTTCTAGGCACATGATGAGAATGAAATAGATCGCATGCTAGCAATTGATAGCATTGAACTCATTGGCATCAATAACCGTAACCTTGGTATGTACCCCATCTGTTTCTATGGCTCAAGATCTGTGAATTAACAAGCTTGCTAATTAGATAAATAGTTTTGAAATAGATATTGACATGATCATTTTTTTCAGTCAATAGTTTTTCCATATTTTTCCTTATAGTGTGATAAAGTTCTTTTTAGTAGCTTCTCACCTATGGAATTGAATTTAGTTGGTTAATGTAAAATTTCTCAGTCCAATGAAAGTGTGCTATGCATATTAATGTTACGTGCAATGGTTCGTGTAGAAATATTGACTTGAGTAACGCAAGGGGGTATACGTGCAAAGGTAAGCAAATGGTTAACTTTCTTGTATGTGAAGTCGGTTGATAGTCCAGCTTTGAAGTTTACGGAAGACAAATGGATGTGTTGTTGCCTGAGAAGGAACCGAGGGTTAGATCTGCTAACCTATTTTAAAATTTTGGGTTGGTTAGTAGTTTATTAATGTTATTCTTGCAGGTATTAATAAGTGGTTAGTGACGCTAACGGGGTATATCAAGATGTTGATAACAAAACAAAGTGGAAGATGGAGATGTAGTAGATAATATCTCCACATTTATGAAAGAACTGTAAAAAATTCGGCATGCAAGAAAATGAAAATCATATGTAAACAAGGTTTATAATTAGTGTGACAAAGCTTTGATGAATATTAATGGTGGCTTGAATCTTCCTTTTATTTTTTTTTTCTTCCACTTAAGCAGTTTAAGAGGTTGCAATGTATCCACCCTCATGACATTAGAAATAATACAAAATCAAAGTTGAATTGATGGAAAGTATAACTAGACAAAATTAATATTTTGAGAATTTATTTTAATCTATGTTTTTTATAGGGATTTGAGGATCTCTTTACCAATGGTTACTATATGGTATTAATTGAAGTTCACAATTTTTTTTATTTATTTTTTATTTTTTATTTATTTATTTTTTATTTTATTTTTTTAAATTTTGATCTTACAAATATGTATAAAATTTGATGTTGTTATTTATGAAAAGATGAGTTTTGGTATGTTGGTAGGGACATGAAAGTGAGAATTTGTCGTAATTAGTGGGAAGGGGTAATCTTAGGCTCCATTTTTTGTGTCAAATTCATTTTAATGTGGAGTAATCAAGATACTCAAGATGGAGTCCCATTGCATATAGTACAAGATAGCTAATGCTCGAAATTCAATGCAGCCTCATAATAACTATATAATCATGAAAGGAGATGAAGTGCAAGGGTTGCCCGAATTGATCACATGGCATTTAGTATAGAATTAAAGTCGGTTAGATGAAGTGCAAGGGTTGTGAAAGGTTGCAAGAATAATTAATGATATAACATAATTCATGCCTATATAAACCGGCCAAAATCACATTTCGTTTGTACAGATTCACACATCTTTTAGATCTTTGATTGTTGGTAGCGGTATGTAAATTCTCTTTTGCAACATTTTGGAGATGATTCACACATCTTTTAGATCTTTGTAATTAACTTGGCCTTCTTTTTTTCTTAATTTAGTTATCATACGCAGGTACCATGAAACTCACACAAGATAATGCATGCTCAGATAAATGAAACCAAATACTGGGATACCAACTATTTTCTTTGTTTCATACATATTTAGGTGATTGTTATAGATAAGCATATATATAGATATATGTATTATGTTAATGCATTTTCATATACAAGTAATTTATGTGCGTTTTCTATTGATGTAGCTCACATGTGCGAATTGATCCAAGAAAATGTGCACGAGCATGTATGTAAAGCAACATTTAAATGGTTAAATGATACTTTTTAGCGTGATTAGTTTATGTAAGTAGTTGCTTTCGAATGCTCTTTGAGAAATATTAGAATGAATTTATTGTGTGCAATTGAATTATTATTGAAAAGAAGAAGGTCGGCGCATCGCAAAGTGTTTTCTTTTTCTATATGTAGAATCATTAGTAAGAAACTAATATTTACGCCCATTAAATGAGTTTGCCATAATAGCAAAATACAACATATTTAAAATATCACATTGAGTAACGAATAGAAAGGAAAAAATACATAATTTTGGCTTAAAGCCATTTGTAAATTATAATATCAAATAAAAAAATTGAGTTTTAAACATAAGCAAAAGTTCAAACTTTTATCAAAAAATAAAACCAGTGCATTTAATGTGAAGTATATACAACATCGAGATGGAAGTGCAAGGCTTGCTGGAATTGATCACATGATATTTAGTAATTAGTATAGAATTCAAAGTCAGTTATGGATTGAGATGAAGTTGAAAAGGTTGCAAGAATAATTGATTATTTAACCTAATGCAATATATATAGATATATGTATTATGTTAATGCATTTTCATATACAAGTAAGTTATGTGTGTTTTCTATTGATGTACCTCACATGTGCGAATTGATTCAAGAAAATGTGCATGAGCATATATGTAAAGCAACATTTAAATGGTTAAATGACACTTCTTAGCGTGATCAGTATATGTAAGCATGCATATTTAAATGGTTAAATGATACTTTTTAGCGTGATCAGTATATGTAAGCATGCATCTTGAATAATGAATATAAAAGGAAAAGTACATAATTTTTGCTCGAACCCATTTGTAAATTAAAAAAATTAAGTTTAAGACATAATAGTTGAGTCCAAAAGTTATTAGGAATTATTAATAGTGTGTTAATTAATATTCATTTGGTTAGCTATTTGGAATTGTGTATATTGATAAAATTTATTATTATTAGTTAGACTTCAATGTTAATTTTTAATGAAATTTGTTGTACAATAAAATGAGATAAAGTTAACTTTAGTTTTTAATCATAAACTTTATAAATAAATACTAATATGTTATAAAAAGATTAAATATAAAAATCACCAAACAACTAATGGCATACTTACAACAGATGTAATACAATCACAACTTACGAACCTAATAACAAAAATAATTAACGAAAATTACACTATAACAAATAAGAAAAAGCCAGTGTGCTTCGTATTACCATGCAAAAACCATATAATGCAAAATTATTGTTGGGTTACGTAATAGGCCAAAACAATCAATGGAAATTACATCAAGCGTGTGACAATTTAATAACGACAACACCATTTAGAAAATATAAAGACCAAAAAACCAAAACAATATACACCATTTTTATATTTTTAAACAACAAACTAAAATCGTTTCATACAACATACTAAACTAAAAGTACAAATCCACTCGACAATACACAAAAACAATACACGCGATTAACAATTAGATTAAAAGCCTGTGCGTAGCACGGGTTCTGCATGCCTTGTGATTATATACGCTTTTGATTACAGTTTCAACTCAACAGTTAATGTGGATTTATTCCCTCTCCAATAATCCCTTTCAATGAATCGGTTACACTCAATCCCTAAAAAATATACATCCGATTTGTTCTGAAACCAATCCTCTCCATGAATAATTATCTTGATCCTACAAATACATCCGATTTTTTCAAACCAATTATGATTATCGATCAAAACAGTAGTTTCAATCTTCTTCAATACGCTTCTTTTCTAAAAATTGGTAATGATCTTGATGCTTTTATTCCATTTTATTGAAAGTTTGTTTTTGTTATTTTTTACTTTTACCTATATTAATTGATTGATTGGTTAACTTAAATGATTATATGAGCAAACCCTAACAAAAAATTTGGCGGATTTATTAGTTGTGGATCTTTTTGTGTTTGTTTAGGGCAAAGGGAATTATGAAATAGGTTCGATTTGGTGGTCCAACTGCTGTAAAGAACTCATTTTCACAGGTAAGAATTTTATTTCATTTGTTATTAGAATCTTCATTGTGTTATTATTAAGTTGGATTTGTGTTATGGTTGATACATTCTAATATAGAGGTGTTAAGTTGGGTGTAAATTCATTGCATGAATTAGTTTCTTTGTTTGAGTGTACTTTGTTATGTGAACTATTTGCGTTTGTGTTTATTATTTAGGTTAATTATGACATATGGACTTACCGGGGTGTTTGGGATTGATAATTTATTATAAAACTCTCATAATAAATTTAAGGTTCACAACAAAATATTTCATTTGTTGTTTTTAGGTGAACTAGGGTGACAATTCTGAAGTGTTGTTAGGGTCTAAATTGGTAGATTGGTTATTTCATTACTGTGACATATAGGGGGTGTTTTGTATTGCGCTTTAGATTGGTTATTTCAATATTGTGGCTTACTATGTTTGAATGAATTTATTGTGTTAATCAAAAGCACTTTTAGCCTGGATATCTAAAACTGTTGATACATAACTATAACTACAAGTTCACCCTTATTATGAAATAAGCTGTTGGGAAAATCACGTTCATGAATTACTTTTTTTTTTCGTCTTAACTTTGTATGATTTACCTTCTAGGCTTTTTTGAAGATAGACAAAATACTGTGATTTTGTTGTCTTAGTTTATGCGTACCAAGTGTTTGTGAAATGTCTGTGAATTATAAGGTTAAAATATTGTTAATGATTTATTTATTTATTTATTATTATTATTATTATTTTTTTTGCTTTGGTTTTTTAGTAAAAGATTTTGGGGGATTTTGTGTTTGTTTGTATCAATATACGTTGCTTTTAAGAAAAATTGTAGGAAAATTTGATGATGTTCTTGAACCGGGTAGTCATTATTTGTCATGGGTTTTTTGTAGATGGAGACTCTTTTGTTTCAAAATGTACCAAGGAAAGTACAAAACGGTAATGAGCAGGTGAAACACAAAATCTTATACTTTTGGTTTATGAATAAGCATGACTACAATCAGATATTTTACAAATACTTTTGATGGTGTAAGTTTTTTTCTCCTACAGGTCCTGATTTCTATTAATCTCCAAATCCACACAGTTAAGTGTCGTATCTAAATTAACTCATTAAATTATCTTCTGACTGTCTTTTTGAGTTTGGCTCTTAATAAATTATTTATGCCCTAAATGAAAAACTTTAGGTTGGAGTGAGAGTCCTTCTACCAATAGGATCAATACCGAACCAGAGTACAGGTCGAGGAGTGTAGTTCCTAAGAGAGAAATACCCCCAAGACCAGTAATGCAGTCCAGTTAAGTCCAGTTAACAGGGTATGAAGAAGAGGATAGGGAGATATCAATTGCCATACACTAAAAGAGGGCCACAAACTTGCTGCTCAAGCGCAATCCTTTCTAATAAAGGTATGCCTCTGTCTCCAAGTATGTATTTGATAATTAAATAGAACATAGAAGAAGTCTCGACAGGAGGAAATGGGATGTTTGGATGATGTTTTTTTAGCTTATTTGAGAGCTTCTGGACTTATTTGTGTATGCCTTTTTTGAGTGTTGTTTGAAACCCTATAAATCTTTTTAATTAACTATTCCAAGCACCCCTCTTGGAACTACTAATTTTTGTAACAAAGGGATCAAATATCATGTGCTTTAATAAAAGACCGTATGATATGCTTTATTGGTTTTTTCCTGGTAGAACAATGTATTACTAAGTTTTAATTCTTCACTGCAACTTGGTCTTTCACGTGGTAAACACTATGTACACTTGGTCTATTACGTGGATGATTAGTTGCTTGAATCTATTCTACTAAAAAGATATATAAAGCCACATGGATGGTTAAACATTATCAGAGTTAGTGAACTAATTAAATATTGCTTGAAAGTATGTAATGATTTAGTAAAAATGATTTGCGTGAGAATAAGATACAATTATAATGAAAAAAATGTAAACATATGATCAAAAAAAAAAAAAAAAAAAAAACGTTGCACTTTGGTTATACAGTCAAAACTATGGTCTTACAATAAGTTGTTTGATTGTTTTTATGTTTGGGTTTAAGAATAGATTATACTAAATGTTAGATTGGTTTCACATTCTTGATTTTTTTTTTGATGAGTTTGGTTAAGAGTTTTATAGGACTTGACACAACGGTTCAGATATCTTCTTTAGATGGTGATACATTTAATCCTTTATATGCTATGAAGAATAAAATTTGGGTGTGCGGTTTTGAAGGGAGTCATTTTGGTTCGTCAATGGGTAACTTACTGGGAATTTGATTTTGAGAAAGATTGCTAAAGCGGAATGATTTTGGTGCCTAACAGGGTAATACCACTTAAGCAGTGTTTGGGTAAGCTTAATACATAGATTTCTAAAAAAGAAACCATTATGTAAGAGTTAATAACTTGCTATACATCTTTTGATATTTGTAAACATGACCCATGGTACTTGGGTTACGAAATTTGTATTAATGTACTATCATACGAGTCAAATTAAAAAAATCACCTTAATAGGGGCATAAGTGATGACTGATGTTTGATGTTTGGTTATTTTCGTCGAACATGATTTTAAATCTAAATGCAGTCATAAACTGTCTTGAATCTTTCACTATTGGCTAAAAAAGAAAGTTAACTGAGATCACATTGCAGGGATCCTTTGTAAACCGACAATATTGTTTAAAGATTACATTCAGTGATTATACTCCATGAGTCTTACACCATACTTCTGTTATGTCACCATCTTCTTGTTCATGCTTTTCTAACAGGAATACTATAATCATGGGGACCCAATTGAAGAGTTCAAAGAGCAAGTTTTTTCTGATGCTGGGTCAATGTGTCACCTCGGCCATGATCTTCCAACACTGACATGTATCAGTAAGTGTTTTACTAACCACAACTACAGCTACTTAAACTTTGATGGTACAACGTATTTCTTATTTGTTTCCTCTAGTCGTATATCTCAGAGATTTTTTATGATTCTTTCTTATCTGTTTCCTTTAGTCATATCTCTGAGATTTTTTATGATTATGATTTTTATCGACTTGAGTGGCTTTATGTTTATTCATGGTTGCACACTTGCAGGGATCTCTTTACTGCAATTTTAAGCTTAGGAATATAATGGAATTATCCTGTGCATCTTTGACTAACTTGGTAGTCCTTATCCAAACAGTGTTTATGCTAGGAATTTGTATTTGATTAGCCTTCTATGTTTTTTTTCTTAATTGTTCAGTTAGAGTTCTGTTGGCTAATGGCTACGCACCCTATAGGCTTAGAGGAAGACCTAACACTACGAACAAACCAAATGGTAAAATTATTACATTGTGACAAAAAATTAATAAACTATAATATACATGGTTAAGTTTAATTGATTATGTTGATTGTGGAAAAAAATGGACCTATGGCAGCTTATAAAATGGAACAGTTTTTTCCTATTAAGTGGCACATAGTTATGGACATTCCTAACACACTAAGGCGCCACATATTTCTTCAAGATAATAATAGTAGTCATGTTACTTACTGATGAGGCGAAAAATGAACCACTTTTAGGGGGTCATTTAAGCCCGGAATTGAGTTTATTTGATCAAATATTGCCCTAAATCGTTCCTTTTGTGATTTTAGGTACTTTGGGAGTGAAATCTGGAAAAGGAAGCAATTCGGACGTTTTTGGAGCATAAAAGTGAAGAAAACGCCAAAGTCTTAATTTTCCTTGCTGGGAACAGTAGGTGACGGCGTCAAGAGTAACATCCTGACGGCGTCAAGAGTAAATTGCATGACGGCCCAGTGCAAACATGAAGGCGTCACAAGGAATAGCGTCAAGAGTTAACACGTGACGGCCTGGAAGAACATAATACATGACGGCGTCAGATTGAGATCAAGGCAGTCCGAGAATTATTTTGGCGGCGAGATGACGGCGTCACCTATTTGGTCTTGACGCCGTCAGCCTCAATTTCCTATATATAGTTTTATAATTGTCATTCATAAAAGAGAGGAGAAGTTTTGGAGAAACCCTAAGGCCGAACCTATTACGAATTTTACAGGTTTTTCAAGGGTTTTCAGCCCTTGAACCCTTACATGTGTAATTGAGATAAGTGTTCTTCTAATTCAATCAATATGTCTATGTGTTGGTTGTCTATATCTTGTGCTTGTCTTAATTCCATCATGCTAGGCTAGATCTATCTTGTGTTTGCTTAGATCTAATGAAACCTAGATGTTGATTATGTGATGATTACTTGTTTATGGTTGTATTGGATGAATGATTTCGATGTTAGGCTTAAGAAAACTGGCAGATCTCCAAATGGTAACATGGTTGAACGTCTTAGGAAACATGAACTGATGTGCACTAGGTTTTATTGGTTGTATTTAATGCATGAGTAAATTCTAATCATCCACGCAACTATAACAAGTAATTAACGTGTAAAAGATATCTAGGGAGTAGTGAAATCTAAGTAAACACAATTTCTTCACTTATTGCTCACAACCTTAGTTTAATTTAGTTTTATTTTCATTTCTAGTATTTTATTTTGATTGCATCTTTAGTATTGGGTTAGTTGACTAGTAACTAATTCCGCCCAAATCCTTCAAACCCCGAGATTTTTATTTGCTTTCTAAAAAATATAAAAATACAAAAATAATCATCCATCATCTTTAGAACTAGTAATTAGGTTTTCTAATCCTAGCGACACTGTTCCTAGCTGAACGATCAATCCCCCGGTACTTGTCACTATACTATACTACAACGATCAGGTACACTGCCTGGTGGGGGTTGTAAGCTTCTCGAGATCCCTCGAGAGGTAAAGCCTGGTGCAATCCCTACGCATCAAGTTTTTGGCGCCGCAGCCCGGAGAATAGTTGTTGTCTAGGTTAGAATTTCTTTTTATTAGGTCTACTTGCTAGATTCCTTTCTAGTAAGATTTTATTTTTATTTTTATTTTTATTTTTAGGTTTTCTTTAGTCTATCTTATTTCTTTGTGTTTTTGTTCGTAACTTTTCACCACCCGACATCATGGACGATGGGAACATCTTTGAACCCGTCATCCCACCACAACAAAACCCACCACTAGAACCTCTTAGGCCCCGAACCTTAGGAGAGTATTCCCGACCTAGCCACCAAGGCTACCGAAACACCATTGAGCTCACTGGAGCCAATGTGACTCCCTTGCGATCCGACACCATCCGGTTGGTGCAAAGCTGATGTGCATTCCATGGACTTCGTTCCGAAGATCCAAATCAACAACTTAAGGACTTCCTTAAAATCGTAGATTCCATAGACCTAGGTGCTGAAACTAGAGAGACAACCCGATTACGCCTATTCCAATTCTCTCTACGGGATCAAGCTAGTTAATGGCTTGAGCGTTTACCCGCGGGATCCATCACCACATGGGATGATCTCACCACTCGTTTCCTTGCTCAATTTTTCCCACCGGGGAGAACTACTAAGCTTAGAAATGACATCTTGATGTTCCAACAACGTCAAAATGAATCTCTTTATGAAGCATGGACTCGTTTCAAGGACTTACTCCAAAAAGTCCCTCATCATGGCATAGATCTTTGGCTCCAAGTCCAAATCTTTTATGACCATATCGACCTCTCCACGAGGCAAGCCATTGACCAATCGGCCGTTGGTAAGCTACGTGATCTAAGTGCGGAACAATCATGGGAACTTATAGAAGATCTTGCTCTCTATGTGACATGAACAAAACGGTCAAGGCAATATCTTTGCCTTCGAACAACTCTAGCACTCCCGACCGTAGGATTATGGAACTTGAAGGTCGAGTCAAGTCTCTCATGAAATCTTACGAAGCTCAAAAACCTTTAAGCCAAGTAAGCAGAATCGCTTCTACATGTAAATTATGTAATGGCCCTCACGAGACTCATAACTGCATGGAGCTTCCAAAACTTGCTTATAACGAATTCACATCGTCAAACGTGGGTCGAGGCCCTCGAACTTCCGACAAGGCCTATGAGGCATGGAAGGATAAACCTAATTTCAGAGGGTACCAAACGCGGAGCGTATCCTTCAATGACTCCTCACCACTCACTTGGTCCGAGAATTTTCCATCACAAAGCATTCCTAGGTAAAGCTGTGAAGAAGCTTTGCGAAAATTCATTCTATCTCAAGAATTACATCTCTCTACGCTCGAGGCTAAATTTAGACAGCAGCAGGCCGATATGAATAACAAGATTTGTAATCTGTTAACTACTATCAAAGAGCATGATGTTAATAAACCTATTCACGTTGATGAGGTCAAATCTGTTACCATCATGAGTCCGCCAACTTCCCCTGTGAAAATAAAAAGTCCTAGTAAGCTATTCAAACATCTATCACCAGAAGAAAAAGGACCTGTCAACCCCTTAGGACCAATCCATTTCGTAAACACCATCACCACGATATCTGCTTCTACACCTAACCTGAACCAACAACAAGCTAAAAAAATTGGTCATACAGCTGAAGATGAGACCTCAAGGGTGGACCACGATTTGGCCAGAAGCCCTACCAACTCAGCCGAGCAGTGCGCCGCGCAAGAATCTAGCAAATCGGATGAAGGGAAAGAGAGATCGGAAGAGCATACGAGAAATCCAACCATTTTGGGTAAATCTATTCTAGAGGAGCCCGAGAGAAAAATGGAGGTTGTTACCAGTGGAAGTATCGATAGGACTAATGAAAACAACCCTAAAGTTTTTAAGATCTCCTGCACCATCAAGGAAAAGCTCTTAACCGATAGTTATATAGATCATAGTTCCCCAGATAACGTAATACCCCTTTCCCTATACCAAGAAGCCTTCCCATAACGCATAACGTGCGAGAGAGTCGATAATGCAAGGGTAATAAGAAATCTATCAATTATGATTGGAGAACTTGTTTACAATATTGCCCTCACCGTGGTCGATGATGTAGACCCTCTCACCAATCGAACATTAACCAACCTTGTTCTTGGGAAACCATTTATCAATGAATTGGGAGTAATCCTTGATGAGAAGGATGGAAGTGCATTGTTCACCAATGGTGTTACGAAAGTAATTTTTCGTAGGGGTAATGAGGAGGTATACGAGTATCGTCCCTCCCTTGAGGGGAATCTATATGGATCAAGGGACGGAGAATCAGGGAAGATAAGGAGGCGTGATCCGAATAATCTCAAAATTCCCTGCATGATCGGTCATAAGTACTTCGATAACGTCTACATTAACATATTCATGCCTAAGAATTTTATGTCCCTATTCCATTATAACAATATCTGCAGATGGGGAATGATTTACAAGGGAGAGAAAGTGGTTGGTAAAGATCATGAAATTCAGGTGTTCGAAGGAAATATGGCATTCACTATGGAATTCACGATTGTGGACAACATCGAAGACTATGTCGACCCTAGGTTATCACAAGTCGTTTTTGGGGCACCCTTTTGTGAAATCACTAATCTGATAGTTGATGAACAGAACGGAATCATGACCTTTGCTGATGGAATTAGGAGGGTTTCATACCAAACACCATACAAGAGAAAAGACCTTAAGGAAATCGATTGTGACGGGCTTGATGGGATAAGTTCCCAACTTATTTTGTGTGATGAAGATGTTCGGAGAGGATGTAAGAACACTTCTGATTTATCATGTGGATTCTTTAAGGATGTTAGTAAGCTTGATTCTAAGTATCGAGAAGATGTCTTCGAGTTCGAAGACCCGAAGTACTTACACTATGAAAGCGATACTAGTTTAGAAGACGACCTAGAGAATGAATCCAATGATGAGGTCACGTAGTAACCCATGACCTTGAGTCTAGCTACAAGACTCGTAAATAAAGAAAAGCGCTTCTTGGGAGGCAAGCCATGCTTTGCGTGATTTTATTTTGTTTGTTTGTTATTTGCTTCCGTATGCATGCGTTATTTTTATTGTTGGTAGATCATGTTTCAATACTAAATAGTGGAAATACTTTACTTTGTTGTTTTGGCCTAATCTTAACTCCACCTAAAGGTATTTTTGCAAAAGATAAGTGTAAGGGGAAACCCCAAATATGTTTTTAAGAAACAAACCGATCATGATCCTCCACAATATTAAATGAACATGTATATTCGTATTTGTTAGAGTCAAATGCTTGTATTGAGTCATAATGAAGTTTTGCAGGATTTTCCAGGAAGTAGGGCCAAGTTTTTCCAGAAATTTTTCGGAAACTTAACATAAGAATTTCTGCAGATCACTTCTGATGGCGTCACGAGTTTACTCTTGACGGCGTCACGTGTAAAAATCTGGAAATTTTATAAGTTTTGTTTTTCTAACGGAGTCTTAAGGTTTTTGCTGAATAATTAAGTTTTATAATCTCCAGGAAATCTGCAAACTTCATTCCAAAAGCATTATATCTTACTTTGTTTTCTAGGATTTAGTAACTTATATAGATTGCCGCTGATTTTATGCGAGGTTTCTTTTTTGTTTTCTCAGAATTTACAGGTTATGTATGACAAGAAGATGATTTATATTCTGGAAGGGAAGCTTTGATTGTTCATTTTCTTGGAGGAAGATCTAACCTGGCTACCTTATTATCCATACCGAGCGAATCAGGGGAGTATTTGATTTCATTCGTTTTACTTATTCACTTTTACATTCTTTACTTAAACATTGGGGACAATGTTCATCTTAAGTGTAAGGGGAGGGTAAAATGATGATACCTTACAGATACACTTTCGCTTGAGTTTGTTTGTTTAATAGTAGATGTGTAATAAAACTATAAGAAATACTTGTTAGTGCAATTTTAGCGCCAAATTTAAATTTTTTTACAACATTTAGGAGTGAAACTTTAGCCATAGCAAGCGTCTCATGGATAGGAGATTGTCTGACTAGCACAAAACCGTATATTCAGAAAAATTTTCCACCCAAATATGTGATGTTCGCCTTTAGATTTGATAGGAAAAGCATTTACTATTAGTGCTTATGAGTGTACCGGTAGCATTTAGATTCTAGAACTTGCGTTAGTGATGCATCCCGAGACCGCTAGTGAGACTATATTCGTGTAGTAGGATTTACTACATGATAAGAGGCATTAGGATCACCCTTGTGTTAAACCCGTATCATAATTACTTGACCATTTAAGTCATATTACTTGGCTAGTTAAGTCAATTAATTTTTCCCACACCCTTAGCGTTGTACTCATTTTTAGTACACGAAACCCCTAGTACACCCCTCCGAGCCTATCTTTTCGTTTCTAACTTTAAGCATCTTATTTAAAGGAAGAATTTGTTACACCCCACTTAAATGTACAACCAAATCACCTTAGCCTTCCGTGTATGCGCTCATTTTTAGTGCATTATTGTTATTTGTTAAACCCTAAGTTAACTATCTAATTGATTACATGGTTGCTAAGTCGAGTCATATCATTGTACATATTGTTTTGGGACGAATGGGACTCATGGGTAAAGTACTTATTTTATGGAGTAATGGGGAAGAACATCATTTATTACCCCCATATGTGCGTTAATCTTAAAAGTACTCCAAGTGTTTTGATTTTCTTAATTCGAGTCATTAGATTAGTTTATTGTAAAGTATGTAAAAATTCAAGTGTAAGGGGAATTTTCATCCCCTATGATGTATTATTTTGGATGGTAGGGTAAGAATGTATGCAAAAAAAAATAAAAAAATAAAAAAATAAAAAAAAATAAATCGAAAAAAAAATAAATAAGAAAAAGAAAAAAAAAAAAAGAGAAAAGACAAAAAAACATACGGACTACCATCCCGTTTCATTCTATGTTTGTTTTATGTTTTTTATATTTTTCATTTATTAGCTTAAGTCGAGTCTAGTCTTGGCTTAGCAACGCCACATTGTACATGTAATTAACCAAGATTGTTAACTCGCCACCAGTAAAGACTGCCTATATCCAACCAAACCGTGTATTCCATATCCCTACACCTAACATTACAACCCCTTTAAAAGACCTCTTTGATAGTTTATCCTAGGTGCTTATGCCATGTGGTGGAGGTTTGATCCTTTCCCAAGCCTATGGTAATCTATTTTGTTATGACAGGTAGTGAGAGATATCTTCCATTTCCATATTGTAATTTATACTTTATTACACTCGAGAGATGTGAGTATCTAAACACTATTTGTTAGTATATGACCTCCGTGCTTGTCTTTGGTCTTTAGTGGAACGATTATTTGTTGTAATTACTTTTATATTAGTGTTAAATGACCCCTAACTTGTATTTTGACTAGAATAAAAGCGCATTTGCTTGAGGACAAGCAAATCTCAAGTGTAAGGGTATATGATGAGGCGAAAAATGAACCACGTTTAGGGGGTCATTTAAGCCCGGAATTGAATTTATTTGATCAAATATTGACCTAAATCATTCCTTTTGTGATTTTAGGTACTTTGGGAGTGAAATCTGGAAAAGGAAGCAATTCGGACGTTTTTGGAGCATAAAAGTGAAGAAAACGCCAAAGTCTTAATTTTCCTTGCTGGGAACAGTAGGTGACAGCGTCAAGAGTAACATCCTGACGGCGTCAAGAGTAAATTGCATGACGGCCCAGTGCAAACATGAAGGTGTCACAAGGAAGAGCGTCAAGAGTTAACACGTGACGGCCTGGAAGAACATAATACATGACAGCGTCAGATTGAGATCAAGGCAGTCCGAGAATTATTTTGGCGGCGAGATGACGGCGTCACCTATTTGGTCTTGACGCCGTCAGCCTCAATTTCCTATATATAGTTTTCTAATTTTCATTCATAAAAGAGAGGAGAAGTTTTGGAGAAACCCTAAGGCCGAACCTATTACGAATTTTACAGGTTTTTCAAGGGTTTTCAGCCCTTGAACCCTTACATGTGTAATTGAGATAAGTGTTCTTCTAATTCAATCAATATATCTATGTGTTGGTTGTCTATATCGTGTGCTTGTCTTAATTCCATCATGCTAAGCTAGACCTATCTTGTGTTTGCTTAGATCTAATGAAACCTAGATGTTGATTATGTGTTGATTACTTGTTTATGGTTTTATTGGATGAATGATTTCGATGTTAGGCTTAAGAAAACTGGCAGATCTCCAAATGGTAACATGCTTGAACGTCTTAGGAAACATGAACTGATGTGCACTAGGTTTTATTGGTTGTATTTAATGAATGAGTAAATTCTAATGATCTCATGTTAGGAGCTTCTTAGCCGGCTCGACATAGGAGTGAAGTAGGCACTCATAGGATTGGGGAGTTAAGTGCGCCACCCCATGAATTGTATTAAGGAATACAATCCGTCATCCACGAAACTATAACAAGTAATTAACGTGTAAAAGATATCTAGGGAGTAGTGAAATATAAGTAAACACAATTTCTCCACTTATTGCTCACAACCTTAGTTTAATTTAGTTTTATTTTCATTACTCGTATTTTATTTTGATTGCATCTTTAGTATTGGGTTAGTTGACTAGCAGCTAATTCCGCCCAAATCCTTCAAACCCCGAGATTTTTATTTGCTTTCTAAAAAATATAAAAATACAAAAATAATCATCCATCATCTTTAGAACTAGTAATTAGGTTTTCTAATCCTAGCGACACTATTCCTAGCTGAACGATCAATCCCCCGGTCACTATACTATACTACAACGATCAGGTACACTGCCTGGTGGGGGTTGTAAGCTTCTCGAGATCCCTCGAGTGGTAAAGCCTGGTGCAATCCCTACGCATCACTTACAAAAAGGACACTCGATATGTACGTTTCTTAACAATTTGGTTTTTACCCATTTCATGATTTGCTGATATGGCCACTGCTTGAGATATGATTTGTCCATCCCGCTTGAAATATGGTTTTGACCCATTTCATGATTTGCCGATATGCAACACTTAGAGCTTGAAATATGAGCTATCGAATATCGGTTTAAAAATGGACCAGATTGATATGTATCGTATATAAGTAGATGACGTGGGTAAGTTTTGGATGGTTAAGAACATAACTTTCATAATATACATCGGGGTTTTAGAAACTAATTTTCAAAAAACTCGGGGTTAAGTTTTTAGAGTTTATTGTGTTTCTATGTGATCTAAATAGTTAAGACTTATTGGAGGATTGGATTTATATATATCATTAACTATTCATTTTTGCCTGAGCTCCTTCACATGTTAGTCAATATAAGTGCCGTTTAATCTGGATTACTGGCACCTGATATGCTTCAATGACCCCTGATCTTGAACATAAATAAAAATCATTTTGTGTTTCTCATTTTTTGGGTCTTTTTATATAATTTTACTTCTTAAAATATGCTTGCTTAATTAACGTAACCTCAAATAGTTTGGTCGGTGTTCGTAAAGGGTGGGATATAGGACTAGATTAGTAAGTTGTAGCTTAGTTTTGAATCCTTTTACCATGTCTAAGAAGAGTATGTGAGCTGTCTTTTTACTGCCACCTACATACAGTTTGTTTTGTTCTCTTGAAACTAAAATTATGTGCTTGCTTCATCTAAATCTGAATTTGCTTTGCTAATTAGATTACCATTATTAGATAAATTTGAAATTGCTTATTGAAGCTAATAATAGTGGTTGTATGTGATTGCTTATTAGTGTATAGTAACTACTCTTGGGTTGGTTGGATTGCTTATTGAAAAATGCATATAGAGGCTACTTTGAATTGACAATTGAAATTGTTTATGCGGATTGTTTGGTATTAAAGTTGCAAGGGTTAAGAATGCTTTGGATTATGCTTGGAAAGTTGGAAGATATTTTTCACTCATAGTAGAATAAATGTGTTTGTTGCAGACTCACATTCTAAGCGTCGGGCAAGAAATAGCAAAGAAGGAAATTGGATTCATACATGTGAGTTATAAGTTCATATTGTTACATACTTAACTATGTTTAGTTATGGTATATGGAAATGAATTGCATGGCTTTGTATCTGTAAGGAAGCAATAAAGCCTTAAAGGCAATTCGATGGGTAAGTTTGCGCTTACTCCACTTACTTCATATCTTTCGTCATTCTTTGTCCCCGACGAATATTTCATTACATATTTCTCATATAATTACTTTTTGATACATTCCAGGTGTCGCAAGGGGCTGATCAATAAGAGAAGTCCAATGGAGGAACTACCGAGTATGCCGAACTTGAAAATTGTGAAGTGTTTATAGATTGTCTTCTAGAAGGACCTGGTGGAAACCAAATGATTGAAGATAGTGCAGATGCTAATATTTTGCGTGATGATAACCATCTGCCCCAATACACATATACATAGGGACATGATAAAAGAGTCTCAATTGATAGCATGAAGGTTTAGAGTTGTTTGTCACCATTCATCAAAACTTTGAACAAGATAATGACGAAAGAATGGATATTGCTCTGTGTATAAATTATGATTATGTTTAGTAATTATAAAGATCATGATATAACTTAGTAAATGGGGCATTGACCTATACAATTTTAATGTCATGAAGCAAAGGTGTTAAAGTTATTTTAAAAAGAGAGTAAAATTAAGGAATGTTCATTGTAGCTAATTTGGCTTTTGTGATAGGTACAGGTTATTTCGCCATTGCTGATTGAAACTAACAATTTTTTAATATGGGATGTTTTATATAAAATATACTCAAACCATAATTGTTTAAATTCACTTATATGAGACAATGTGAATGTTTAATACATGTTTTATGTTATTTCACCTGTTCAACATATATAAAGTATATTTGGTAGTTCAAACCTTCTCGATATCAATGAATCAATGGTGGTAGAATGATTACGTTAAGTGTTAGGTATGTGAAATATAATTAAGGTACAACTCATTTACATCCTGATTCAAAAGCATATTTTAGCAGCCATTTTGAAGCTGATCTTGGCGCAATGATTGATGAATCCGTTTTCTCACCAGAATTCATCTACGGCTTGAAATTCTCATGTGTTTCAAACCATACAATTGTGTTAAAAGTCGGCGTCGCAATAATGTTGTTGAGAAATATCAATCAATCAAATGGATTATGTGACGGGACACAACTTCAAGTTCTTCGATCATCAAGAACTTCTGTTCAAGCACATATAATTAACACAACACATTTCGGAAATAAAGTTATCATAACAAGGTTGAGAATAAGTCCGTCTGATAAACGTTTACCTCTAAAGATCGTGAGGAAACAATATTCTATTTCAGTGTCATTTGCCATGACAATAAACAAGAGCTAAGGGCAATCACTTTCAAGAGTTGGTTTGTACCTGCCATTTTTGGTTTTCACACATAGACAACTATATGTGTCTCTTCAGCAAGTCAAAAGCAAAAGAGGTTTTAGTGTTGGTTGTATGTGATACCAATAGTAATCTATCAAAAATTACTGCAAATGTAGTCTACAAAGAAGTTCTTCAAGGTTTATGACCATATTTGAAGAGGTACGTACAAATATACCTACAATATCGTTTGTGACATTTTTTATATTTACACGTATTATCAATCACAAACATCCTTTTTACTTACATTTTTTTATTACTCTTATTATAATATTATGTGCAAAAGAAATGTTCATTAGCTTATCACTCACTACATACAATTACTTTTTAAGACCATGAAGATTGTAGCTCGCATGCATGGACATTTATTAGATTAATAGTTACATCCATGTTTCTTAATTTTATAATTCACTTATTGCATATTATTCTATTAAAAAACAATACAAAATCTTTATGTTCGTTATTTTTTCTTATTTTACCCACACGCTTAATTTCTTGATGCATTCACTCTTCTAAAACTCCGTCAATTTGACGGGTCTATAAGCTAGTTTATGAATAAAACGTTTTAATATGTAGAGAAAATAACATACATCCCCATTTAATGCTATTTAATATTAATTAATGATACAATTAATTATTAAAAACATAAACATTTTCTTTCAATTCTAACTATTTGGAAACTGTATATAAATACCCAGGTACCAACAAAGATGATAATACAACTCTAAATATTTATTCTCTTATAAAATTTATTTACAATGGAAAAAAATATGATGTGTTTTCTTATCATTTGCCTGTTGTTTACAAGTTTTAGCAAAATGATTGTTGCTGGGCCACAAATATTCTGCCATCGTGATGGTAATACTTTAGTGACTCTCATTTGTTAGTTTACTTTATAACTATCATAGTGTTGTTATATATTTGTGAATTAATATAACGAGGTTACTAGAGTTTGCAAGTGGCTGCTGATTTTTATGTTTCGTTAATAACAGAATTGTACGTTATATATATAATGGTAAAGTTACAATAAAAAGACAAATATCCTTAAAAAGAATTCAAATGATATTTCTTTTAAAGTTCTTTAAAAAATTTCACGAGATCGGGTATGTTGATGCATAATTTTTTTCATAATTCTTTTTTGTAAAAAGGATACAAACTTTTTTTTTTTTCTTAGAAAAAAAATCCAGTTTTAGAATAACTTTCTTCATAACTTTTCTATGCACCAATATACATGATCTTATGAAATTTTTTAGATTTTTTCGAGAACCTTTTAAAAAATAAATCTTTTTTTTTTTATCCTTTTTTTGCACCAATATACATGTACAAATCACCCCTCCTTCTCCTCCTTTTTTTCAAACCAAACCACAGGGACCTTATTGTAATTTTCTTTATTCTTTAAAGGATGGTTTGTATATTCGTACCCTACCCCTTGGGGATCCGGTGGGTTTCAAAACTTACTCAGAAATTTGAGTTGTTTACAAATTCTACCCGATAACTTTTTTCTCACCTTTTTATCTAATTACACTTTTCTCTAACTCTTGCATTATATAGATCATTTGATTACCTATTCAATTGTATACTTATTAATAAATAAACATTTTATTTCTTGAACGTTAGCATTAAGTAAGATGATGCATGTAATTTTTTAAGGTGTTTTATAACCAATAACTTGATTAAATTTTCTCACATTATAAAATTATTTTTTCTTTAGAATACTAGATTTTAGTCCATAGTAGTATCTCTAATTCAATATGTGCTAGATACTTACATATTAAGATTTATTTATTAGTTTTTCTAATTAATGTTTTTATGATATTTGGGTTCCATGGCAAGTCCAGTGTAACATCATTTACTATTGATTTTTAAGCCTAAACTTTGCGAAATAAGTATTTGTGTTGACACCTGCTTAAGTCACAAGGAAAAAGGATGGATTATACGAAATTCAGGTTGTGAATGCACTATTTTCATATGTTGTACAACCCATAATCCCATCACTGGTTATCGCACAAACCCTTAATGGGAAATTATGATTATAAATTTCATAAGAAAGTGAGTATCAATTTGAGTTTTGTCTTGATTACATTATTTAAACCCACAAAGCTACATGCATAGATCTACTTTTCTTAATCTTCACCTACTGGACTAACTAAGCAAATATTATCAACATAATTCTTTTGAATCATGTGAATTTGATAAAATTAGAGTTATTTTGTGAATATTCGAACTATGGTGCAAAATTTCATCGGTGTCCTGTGACATTGCGTAACAACCCCTAGTCCCGTTCAAACATTAAAGAAATGACGACATTGGTAACTCTTATTACAAACAACCCATATTTATACACACAAACACCATATAAAATAGACATATATTAACAGCGTCGTACATTACGTTTAGAGCTATAACTATGAAGAGAGGAACCTAATTAGAAAACTATGACACCAGGGTACATGGGCGTTGCGGCGGCATATACATGCACTTAAAATTTTCTGTGGGATTTATTTATTTATTTATTTTTTTTTATATACCTTTATGTTTTTCGATACAATAATTTTAGGGATGATGAAAATTTAGGTTTGAATAATAAGAGGCCATATCAAACTAAATCAAAAGTGTAGATTACCCTTGTGATGTTGCGGATATAAAGATACAATAGCGGATAACATTATGGAGGTATGAGGCCAAATTGGTTGTAACACCACTAAATCGATGCATCGGAATGGTCACCGGGGAGTTACGTCATGGAATAAGATCACACAATAAATAGAGAACGACCTACATGAGTCATTTTAAAAGTACATTTGATTTAAATAAAAATAAGTTTACATCATCGCTGAATCATTACATCACATAGTCCCAAATAGGAAAATAGTTTCAGTACAAGCCAAAAAAGTTTGTGTAAAAACACTTTTTGAAATGCAAGTAAATAGATGCCATGCCTCAAAGTACACTTTTTGAAATGCAAGTAAATATATATATATATATATATATATATATATATATATATATATATATATATATATATATATATATATATATATATATATATATATATATACATGTATATATATATGTATATATATACATATATATACATGTATATATATATACATATATATACATGTATATATATATATATATATATACATATATATATACATATACATATATATATATATATATATATATATATATATATATATATATATATATATATATATATATATATATATATGTATCGCTAGAAGGCTTCTTTTACTTTAAAAGCATCTATGTCTTCACTACTTCAATGCTTCTAAGTCTTCACACCTTCCATGTTTCTATGTCTTCACAACTTTGAGGCTTCGATTTCTTAACTACTTCAAAGCTTCAATACCACTATATGGCTTCTATATCTTCACTACTAACTACTACTTCAATATACTGCTACCTCTTATACCTCCTATTACTAATCCTATGAACCACTACTTCTTCACTTCTTGTACCTCTTCACACTTTCAACAAATCTAACTAACCAATTTAGGGTGTGTTTGGTATGCAACTATGGGAATGACACTATGACTATGAAAGTGATTAAATGTATTTGTTTAAAATGAGAGGGCCCACAACTATGGTAATGAATGATAAAAATGCTCCGTACTCCATACACCTCAAAAGGGTAAGGTATGGATCTTTCATATCAAGGGGCCCACCACTACTATCAAAATCATTCCCATTGTGATTGATGGCGGCATACCAAACGCACCCTTACACACCTTATACACCAAAGGATAAATGTTTTACAAGATGAAATGAACAAACAACTTAGATAGCAAGATGATACTAAGATGTAATACTTCTAGTCTTGATTGATAGAAGTATTCTTCTCTTTGCACTTGAATGTTGAAGCTTGAATCACTTGGAAACAAAAACTTATTATATGATCAAAGAATTGATTTAGAGAGGTTTGGGCAGAAAGTTTTTGTGCAAAGAGGCAAGCAAAATCTGTAGGAATGAACCAGTATTTATAGGCAAAGCTGGGGGGGGGGGGGGTCAGGAACGTGGCCGGTCCCCTTAATTAAGTGGCTGGTCCCCTTAATAATTAAGGGAGCCGCCCCTTCTGAACATTGCCCAGCTTTGTCTTTTTGTGGGGAAGGTTTTTCTGGAACATTTTTACCATTTTTGGTTGAAAATTTGAATTTATTTATTTATGGTTAATTATTCATTTTTATTTAATCCCAAAAACAATTTTCTAAAATATATAAAATGTTTGTGAAATTTTATAAAAAATCTAGATATTAAATCATATAATGCATTAGAAACTTTGTTTATTCATACCTTAAGTGATTAGATGGTAAAAGTGAACATTTACTACTAAATACTTGTTTACGTTATGATCTTTGGTTTGATGAGTTTTCGTTTTGTGATTATCAAAACATAGAGATATCGAAAGATATGAATAACGTTTTTAGGCATTTATTTATATCAACACATAGGTTTAAGTAAATACATTTAAGTGGACCACAAAGTTTTAAGCATATGAACATTACAACATATATAATGTCATACAAAAAGTATATTACACTAGCACCAAGTTCATGACACCGAAGCTACGACAGTGGAGTATGTAAGATAAAGCACATACTGTAAGGGCCCGGTAAGTGTCCCTTGACACTTAAATTTCGACTTGGTATACGTCCGTTTGCCTACCTGGTAAAACCGAATGGGGGAATTACCTCGATAGATGTATCTATAACACCCGCACTTCACTCAGGAACTAACGGTTCATGAAATTGGGCATAGTGGGTTACATTTCTTAGGCTAACACTTGTGTTTAAAAAGGTGTTCTCCAGTAACTTAGAAATTTTTAGGCATTCCATAAACATCTTGTAATGGTTTGTTGATTCTATCTTAATTTATGTCTTCAATTATCATTATTGTTGCTTGTTCTTCATTAATTATGCTTGTTAATTCACCTAGTATTTACCTGTGATTGTATAAAACTTGTTAATGATTAATTAGATCTTGTTGTCTTCTTATTGATGTTTGTGTCTATCTTCATCAATTAAGGCATCATAGATTCAATAAGTCTAGTTGATTTAGTTTATAATTCTTGCTTCTTACAGTCTTTTGTTTAATTAGTTGTTATCGCGTTAGGAGTTGGAAAACTAGCTAGATCTAGGGATTCCTGCTTGAACATCCAACTAAACGCTCCACTATAGTGAAATAGAGGGTTTGTTCATCGTACTTATTGTGTGAATTGCGATCGCTGACATTT
Source organism: Artemisia argyi (assembly GCA_030686995.1). Classification (NCBI taxonomy): domain Eukaryota; kingdom Viridiplantae; phylum Streptophyta; class Magnoliopsida; order Asterales; family Asteraceae; genus Artemisia; species Artemisia argyi. The sequence goes on along the minus strand of CM060683.1, from coordinate 40,778,312 downwards.
AGATTCTTAACGAGTTCTATACATTCATAGAGTTAGGGAATTTTGCACCACCTTACGACTGATATTAAGGAATACAAAGCTTTAGTTAAAACAAGGGCATAACAATTTAGTAGATGGAATTGGATAGCTAGCAAGGAAAAATACATCACAGGTGAATACGCTTTACTTACCTTGTAGAACCTTAATTTACTTTTATTGCTTTTAGTTTAGTAGTATTTTAATTAGTTAAAATCCAAACTCTCTAAAACCCTAGATTTTTAATTGCTTTGTAATAAAATATAAAATACAATAATAATCATCCTTCAACCCTTAGACTTAATTCGTCATACACTTCGAGCCTTTACAACACTATTCCCCTAGAGAACGATGAATCCCTTGTGCCTTACCTATACTACACTACAACAGTTAGGTGCACTACCTAGGAGGATTGTAAAACTTGTGTTGCTGCATCAAGTTTTTGGCCCCGCTGCCAGAGAATAGTCTAGGTTTCGATTTCTATCTCGTTTAGGCCTACTTACTAGATTCCTATCAAGTGCGATTTTTCTTTTTCTTTTATTAGCTTTCTTTTAGTCTTTTTTCTTATTGTGTTTTTGTTCGTAAAACTTTTTCACTGACTCTTCCATTCACCATCATCGAGAACGCGAATCTGCCATACAACTCACCACAAAATTCATGCATTAAATTCAAAAATGAAATCTTGATGTTTCGAAAAAATCATACTGAACCTTTCTACGATGCGTGGACTCGTTTCAAATATTTACTCAAAAAAGTCCTTCATCAGGGTTTCGAATAATTAAATGCACTCCAAATTTTTTACAATCGTATAGATCACGAGACCCAAAAGAGGCTTGGCTATTTAACATATGGGGAACTTTGGGAATCTTGTACTGAAGTAGCACGGGAACATTTTGAGATTCACGCCCAATTTAAAAATGGAACATGGGACCCAACAAATGAAAAATTAAACCTATTTTCAGTAAGGAAGGTTCTATCAAAAAGTTTGTTTGGGAATAAGATGGTTAGAGTTGAGATACCTAGGTGCATGTCATGGTTAGGTGCTACCGTAGTATATGATGAGCACATAGGTGATCTAGATAAGATAGAGGATAGAGTAAAAAATCCTAGCCCACCGACTTCCCCGTAAGTCCTACCATCACTTAAGGAATACACACCACCTGTAACTTACCTGGAAGAAGTACAAGAGTCTATAGGAACCCCAATGGAAATATAACCTTTGGACCAAACTAAACTAGAGGAAATAGGTTTGATACTTGTTGTCATGACCTTTCACTTAATTCTATTGAAGTTCCTAGTTTTAATGAACCAAATTTCGTAATTTAAAAAAATAATCAACCACAATGAAGTCAATTTAATTAAATTAGTTTAAAATAATTCATAAAAAGTAATAAATCCAAATGAAATATTTTTTATATTAACATTAAATTAAATGAAATACTGTAATAAAACATGACAAAGTCTACATATTTTTCTTCACTTATTATTATTATTATTATTATTATTATTATTATTATTATTATTATTATTATTATTATTATTACCAGTACCATTTTATTTATTTATTATTATTTTTCTTATCACTTTATACTCCATATTATTTTGTACACTCCTTTATTATTATTATTATTATTATTATTATTATTATTATTATTATTATTATTATTATTATTATTATTATTATTATTATTATTATTATTCAAGAAAACAATTTTTTTTAGATGTATTTAGAAGGTATACATCAAAAGAAGTGTATAGCAGACTTGATGGTTTTCCGAAAATTGAATGGATAAATCGCCATCATATTCAAATGGAAAATGATAAGTCACCATGATAAATGTTCTGGTATTGATAAGTCACCATAATATTCAAAAAAAAAAAAATCGCCATCATATTCAAATGAAAAATGATAAGTCACCATGATAAATGTTCTAGTATTAATAAGTCACCATAATATACATTTTTTTCTTGTATGTATTTAGAAGGCACACATCAAAAGCCATAATATACATTTTTTTCTTGTATGTATTTAGAAGGCGCACATCAAAAGGAGTGACTTAAATAGTTTTTTTTAAAGGTAACATATCATCTTTTTTATTTACTTCGGCTCCATTTTAGGATACGCTTTCTTAATTTAAATTTTCTTTTCATCTACTTTAACCTTAAATAGTTTTTTGTTTTTTTTTTCTTCTTCTTGTCTTTAAGTACAGTTAGCTGTTTTTTAGATCATATATTTTAAACGTTGCCTTTTTAACGGTTTAAATATTTTTTTAGTCTTTAAATTCAATTACTTTCTTTTTTAAACCATTTATTTTGAGATGCAGAGAGTAGAGAGTATGAAACAGTTCATAATTGTTAGTTAAAATTATATTTTAGCTAAGTAGATAATACTTTGTAAAAATTAGGATGTTAAAATTATAAAAATTCATTTTTTTCCTTTATTCGTTCATACTTTGAAAAATGAAAATAAATTAGTGAAAATGAAAAATTAAAATTCAAAAAAACCAAACAAAACCTTAATGAAAAATTAAAATTTAAAGAAACCGACCAAAATATTTCAAACCTAAACCCAATTGTCTTTATCGCCAAAACTCGTAACCATTAGCGACGTTTCTGAATCGAAATCTGTTGCCAAACTGTGACAAAAAACATTTCAACCCTAAACCCAGACCCAGTTGTCTTTATCGCCAATTGAATTAAGGTACCATTTCGAACCTAAAACCAGTTGTCTTTATCGCCAATTGAATTCAGGTACCATTTCGATCTATGCTGATTTAGTAAAAGAAATTCAGTACCATTTGATTGGTTTATGATTAGGGCTACGTTTATTTAGGGTATTGATTTTGGTCCATGAGTGTTTGTGTTTCCATTTGTTGATCTTCGCATTTTAGGTGTTTGTGAAATACCTATCTGAAAGTCTTGAGCTCACTTTGATATTGCCAATTGAATTAAGGTACCATTTCGATCTATGTTGATTTAGAAAAAGAAATTCATTACAATTTGATTGGTTTATGATTAGGGTTATGTTTACTTAGGGGAAATATTGATTTTGGTCTATGAGTGTTTGTGTTTCCATTTATTTTTTGAAAAGGCAAATTATATTAATCAACCAAAATATAAGAATTACATAATTCAACAGGAGACATAGGACACACCCCATGCTCCCTAACTAAGACCAAAATATCAACATGTCAATACAAAACAACCTAGCACATACATCTACAATATATCCCAAACTTTACTATCAACCAACACATTAGGCAATACTGCATTCCAAAATGCAGGCCACCAATTGATCATTAACAATTTCAGATAGGTTGTACCATCTTTCATGACACGCCACACTAAAATCATTGTGACCATTTCACCCAATCTATTCATAATGCATAGCCATGCTATCCCATTGAAAACCACATTTTCTTGTAGCAGCTATCACTGCCTTAGTTCCCTTTACTCTTACACCCATCAGTTTGAGCTTAATATTCTCTTGTATGATTTGAATCAAATCTTCAGCTTTTCTAGGGTTTTTCATAAACAGCCTAGTGTTTCTTTCTTTTTATACAAAATACACCACACTGCCACTATAAATCTGTTAATTACACTCCACATACCATTTCTGAAAGGATAGGCAGAGTGTAAACTAATAATACCTTGTATATCGTTTTCAACCCTCTAAACATCAGTCTTGTCTTCAATGCATTCCATATCTTCATTGTATAATCACACTGAAAGAACAAGTGGCTATGAGAATCTTTACAATTAGCACAAAACACACATTTAAGAGTACCATTAGTCTGCCATAACTGCATTCTTCTTTTGTAGATAATCTTCCCTGAATAGCAAGCCAAAGAATAAATATCTGTCTTGGATTTTAATAGGGAAACCATATCATATAAGCCCACCCAACCTTAGGCCAATTATCTCTTAAATCCATCCACACCTACTTAGTGGAGTATTCAACTTTCTTATTATAATTAGTCACCCATAAAACCTTATCTTCACTCTCTGATAATACAGGTATTCTAATATGATGCAATATTGGGAACTGATCTAACCAACCACTAGGCCAAATCCCACAGTTATGTTGAATCATCTTACATACATGAAATTACATCTTAGCCACATTAATCCCTTATGCACCTTCCACTTTGCGATATTATATTACATAAATGCTCATTTTCTGTCCATTTATCAAACCACATAAATGTTCTCTGCCCATTTCCCAATCTATGAAACACATGATGCCTAACACTATCTCTTAAATCCAATAGCTTTTTCCATCCACAACTATTAGACGCTCCTTTGGAAACCTCCCAAATACTTTTACCCTTTAGCTTCACTAAATTGACCCATGTAACCCACAATGAATGCTACTGAGCAATGATTTTCCAAGTCATTTTAGTGTCGTAGTCATTACAAATATGATTTTGGATGATTTTCAATCTTGTGAGTAGTCATATTAGTGCTCTTTGTGATTTTGATTTGGTTCTACACAATAATTTATCACATTGTTTATGACATAAGAAACATTATATATGTTTAGGACTTGCAGGATTTGTTGTTTGCTCAGATACAAGCAATGACTTTGGTAAATGTGTTCTTACGTTGATGTTTTGCATTTGATATTTTGGAATGGGGTTTTGTAGCATTTTGGCATTGTTTATTAATGCAGATGACAGGAACAGCATTTGATATGAGAAATCCTTGAAAAGTGGATATTAGGATCCGGAAAATATTGGAAGGGTCAGTTTTTCATCCATTTATAGATATGATTCCTTATGTTCAGAAAACTACATTTCAGTCATTTATTCAATCATGTTATGATCAAAGTTCAAGAACTTTCACTTTCGGTCGTGATCGTGAGCTTGAGTTGTATTTGGGATTACAAGATGTATTTGCTATCTCAGGGTTTCCTCTTGACGGTAACCAGCCGATTGTATGTGAAGATATAGATACTAAGAAGATTTGTGTTGATATGCTTGGCACTTAAGAGGAAGAAGGTAAAATGAAAATGAAGGTGTCTGAACGATGGTTGAAAGACACATTTGAGTCATTTCCGAAAAGTATATCAGAAGATGTCATTGCACATTATGTATGAGGGTGTCTAATGTACCTTATTGGAACTAAAGTTCTTCCAAATTGCGATAAACCAACTCATTATCCGGTATATTGGTTACAATTTTTAGAGGACTTATCTCCTTCAAAGTTAAATGATGTTGCATGGGGTGTTGTTGCCCTTGCTATGTTGCATACTAGTCTCGGATCAGATAAGAGAAAGAATGTCCAGTGACCAATTTGGATTCTTGAGGTATTCTTTAAATTCAGGATATACTTTATTTTATATATTATTTCTATGATTATTCTGACTTACAATACAAGTTTTTTTTCTTATTATTTGTAGTTCTTTTTTATGGAAAGAATTCCTAAAATTGCCAATCTTATTATAGCGATGCCCATTGGTTCATTAGAAGAGAAAACAGTCCCTCTTTTTTGTTACTGGTCCCCACTCATGGAACACCCTAGTAAGGATTTGGGAAAGCTAAAAACGAAACAATTTGAGTTTATCCGTGACCATATGATGAGTGAGGTATGTTTTTGCAAACTATTTCTAGTTAAGTGCCCCCAAACGGTGTTGTAAAACTAGGACTACTCAGCCGAGAACTTGGCGATTACTCTCAACTCGAGGAGTCCCCAAGGAGAGTTGGGGAAACTCGGACTAACAATTTGGTCGAACGGTCCACCTCGGTTAAATTCGGGTCAAACTCGAAGGAATCGGGTAACTCAGGCTCAACTCGGGTCAAACATAGTTTAAGATTGAAGTTTCTATTATATTTTTAATTTTCTACTACATATTTACATATAATTTCAAAAAAATAATTTATATATAAAAATCCCGATCCGAGTACTCCCTGAGTAGCCGATTTTAGGATGTAAATTTGGATTTGCGAGTTTCCCAACCATGCTCCCAATCACCACCTTTCTCTTACTATTTAAATTCCCAATTTTAGGATGTAAATTTGATTCCATATGTTGATTTTCTGGGATATTTGCATAAGAGAATCTTCTTTTCTAGGGTACTACTATTGAACTTTGATCAAATTATATATCATGAGCCAGAGAAGGGTATCCACCAACTTGACATTATAAATCTACAACCGGTGGGAAGATTGGACGTTCTAGTTTCTAAATCATCTCAAGGATGTCGAAAGAGAAAACTAATGGTTCCATATCATCCCTACATTGAAATGTGGAAGAATCGGCATCTTGAAATCAAATGCATCAAGGATGCTCGTGCTAGTTTTTTACTTCCTTCTGTGTCTGCAGAAAATGATTCTGATGGACCTCAATCCAACCAACAAAATAATATGGAAGACTTTTTCAACGATGCTGCTCATTTAGCTGATAGAGCTTTCACGAATTGGCGTTATTAATAATTTCATATTGTAATGGTCTCTGAGAGTATTGAACTGGGCATGTCTCTTACCATTGGAAATTTTCATAATTCCATCTTGCTATGTGAAATTACGAATGATGCCAATTCATGAATGCTCTGTCAGCTGAAAGGGCAGCATTGTTGAACAAGTCTTCCAGATCATTTTGTTGGTTGGATTGAGGTCCATCAGAATCATTTTTGGCAGGCATGGAAGGCAGTAAAAAACTAGCACGAGCATGCTAGATGCAGTTGATTTCAAGATGCCTATTCTTCCACATTTCGATGTAGGGATGATATGGAACCATTATTTTCTCTTTCGACATCCCTTAGATGATTTAGAAACTAGAACGTCCAATCTTCCCACCGATTGTAGATTTATAATGTCAAGTTGGTGGATACCCTTTTCTGGCTCATGATATATAATTTGATCAAAGTTGAACAGTATTACCCGAGAAAAGAAAATTCCCTTTTGCAAATATCCCGGATAAACAACATATGGAATAAAATTTACATCCTGAAATAGGGTATTTAAATAGTAAGAGAAAGGTGGTGATTGGGGGCATGGTTGGGAACTCGCAACTCTGACTCTCCTCGGTGGCAAAAATTTTCAAGACTAATCGGCTACTCGGAGAGTACTCGGATCGGGATTTTTATATATAAATTATTATTTTATAAATTACATGTAAACATGTAGTAGAAAATTAAAAATATACTAGAAAATTCAACCTTAAACTATGTTTCACCCGAGTTGAGCCCGAGTTGCCTGATTCCTACGAGTTTGACCCGAATTTAACCGAGTTAGACCGTTCAACCGAGTTGTTAGTCCGAGTTGCCCCAATTGGCCTCAGGGACTCTCCGAGTTGAGAGATCGCCAAGTACTCAGTCGAGTAGTCCAAGTTTTACAACATAGTTTGGGGGTACTTAACTATAAGTGGTTTGCAAAAACATTCCTCACTCGTCATCTAGTCACGAATAAACTCAAATTGTTTCATTTTTGTATTTCTCGAATCCTTACCAGGGCGTACCATGAGTGGGGACCAGTAATGAAAAAGAGAGACTGTTTTCTCTTCAGATGAACCAATCGGCATCACCATAATAAGATTGGCAATTTTAGGAACTCTTTCCATAAAAAAGAACTACAAATAAATTTTTTTTAAAAAAAGACCTTAAATTGTAAGGCAGAATAATCATAGAAATAGTATATAAAATAAAGTAAATCTTGAATTTAAAGAATATCTCAAGAATCCAAACTGGTCCCTTGACATTCTTTCTCTTATCCGATCCGAGACTAGTATGCAACATAGCAAAGGCAACAACACCCCATGCAATATCATTTAACTTTGAAGGTGACAAGTCCTCTAAAAGTTGTAACCAATATACCGGATAATGAGTTGGTTTATCGCAATGTGGAAGAACTTTAGTTCCAATAAGGTACATTAGATACCCTTGTACATAATGTGCAATGGCATCTTCTGATATATTTTTCGGAGCTGCCTCAAACGTGTCTTTCAACCATCGTTTAGACACCTTCATTTTCATTTTACCTTCTTCCTCGTAAGTGCCAAGAATATCAATGCAAATCTTCTTAGGATCTATATCTTCACATACTATTGGTCGGCTACCGTCAACAGGAAACCCTGAGATAGCAAATACATCTTCTAATCCCAAATACAACTTAAGCTCACAATCACGACCGAAAGTGAAAAATCTTGAACTTTGATCATAACATGACTGAATAAATGACTGAAATGTAGTTTTCTGAACATAAGGAATCATATTTATAAGTGGATGAAAAAATGACCCTTCCAATATTTTCCGGATCTTAATATCCACTTTCCATGGATTTCTCATATCAAAGAATGTTCTTGTCATCTGCATTAATAAACAACGCCAAAATGTTACAAAACCTCATTCCAAAATATCAAATGCAAAATATCAACGTAAGAACACATTTACCAAAGTCATAGTTTGTATCTGAGTAACAACAAATCTTGCAAGTCATAAAACATAGATAATGTTTCTTACGTCATAAACAATGTGATAAATTATTGTGCAGAACCAAATCAAAATCACAAAGAGCACAAATATGACTACTTACAAGATTGAAAATCATCCAAAATCTTATTTTTAATGATTACGACACTAAAATGACTTGGAAAATCATTGCTCATGAAGATTTGTTGTGGGTTAAATGGGTCAATTTAGTCAAGCTAAAGGGTGGAAGTATTTGTGAGGTTTCCAAAGGAGCGTCTGATAGTTGTGGATTATACATAGCCACTTGTTCTTTCATTGTGATTAACATAGCCACTTGTTCTTTCATTGTGATTATACATACAATGAAGATATGGAATGCATTGAAGACAAGAATGATATTTAGAGGGTTGCAAAATGATCTGTAGGGTATTATTAGTTTACTCTCTGACTATCCTTTCAGAAATGGTATTTGGAGTGTAACTAACGGGCTTGTAGTGGCAGTTGTGGTATATTTTGTGTGGCAAGAAAGAAACTATATGCAGTTTAAGAAAAACCCTGGAAAGACTAAAGATTTGATTCAAATCATACAAGAGAATATTAAGCTCAAACTAATAGGTTTGAGAGTAAAGGGAACTAAGGCAGTTGTTGCTGCTACAGGAAAATAGGTTCTTAAATGGGATAGCATGGCTATGCGTTATGACTAGATTGGGTGAAATGGTCAGAATGAGTTAAGTGTGGCATGTCATGAAAGATGGGACAACCTATCTTAAATTGTTGTTGATCATTTGCTGGCCTGCATTTTGGAATGTTGTATTGTCTAATGTGTTGGTTGATAATACAGTTTGGGTTATATGTATGTGCAAGGTTGTTTTGTATTGACATGTTGATATTTTGGTCCTAGTTAGGGAGCATGGGTTGTGTGTTATGTCTCTTGTTGAATTATGTAATTATTATATTTTGGTTGATTAATATAATTTGCCTTTTCCAAAAAAATAAATGGAACCACAAACACTCATAGACCAAAATCAATATTTTCCCCTAAATAAAGATAACCCTAATCATAAACCAATCAAATAGTAATGAATTTCTTTTTGTAAATCAACATAGATCAAAATGGTACCTGAATTCAATTGGCGATATCAAAGTGAGTTCAAGACTTTCAGATAGGCATTTTCACAAACACCTAAAATGCAAACATCAATAAATGAAAACACAAACACTAATAGACCAAAATCAATATTTTCCCCTAAATAAACATAACCCTAATCGTAAATCAATCAAATGGTAATGAATTTCTTTTACTAAATCAACATAGATCGAAATGGTACCTGAATTCAATTGGCGATAAAGACAACTGGTTTTAGGTTCGAAATGGTACCTTGATTCAATTGGCGATAAAGACAACTGGGTTTCGGTTTGAAATATTTTTTTGTCGCAGTTTAGAAACGAATTTTGATTCAGCAACGCCGCTAATGATTACGAGTTTTGGTGATAAAGACAACTGGGTTTAGGTTTGAAATGTTTTGGTCGGTTTCTTTGAATTTTAATTTTTCATTAAGTTTTTGTTCTTTTTTTTTAAATTTTTATTTTTCATTTTCACTAATTTATTTTCATTTTTCGAAGTATGAATGAATAAAGGAAAAAATGATTTTTATAATTTTAACATCCTAAATTTTACAAAGTATTGTTTATTTAGTTAAAATATAATTTTAACTAAGAATTACGAACTGTTTCATACTCTCTACTCTCTGCATCTTAAAATAAATGGTTTAAAAAGGAAAGTAACTGAATTTAAAGGCTAAAAAAACATTTAAACCGTTAAAAAGACAATGTCTAAAATATATGATCTAAAAAACATATAAGTGAACTTAAAGAAAAGACAAGACAAGAGAAGAAAAAAAAATTATTGAAGGTTAAAGTGGATGAAAAGAAAATTTAAATTAAGAAAGCGTATCCTAAAATGGAGCCGAAGTAAATAAAAAAGATGATATATTGCCTTTTTTTTAAAAAACTATTTAAGTCACTCCTTTTGATGTGTGCCTTTGGTGTGTGCTTATTCACACACCTTTTTCTGGCCATATTAAGTCCAAAACAGACACAAACTAACCATAATTGCCAAAGATATTGTTTTTTTGTGTTTGTGATCGTGCTGGAACGGATATTTCAGAAATTGGCAAAAATCAGGCCAAAAAGGACAAAAACGAGCACGAGTTTGGAAAACGTGTCAAAAGCCAGAGCTAGGAAAGCAAATTACCACTTTTGAGCTCATATTATCAAAACACACCTTGGAGAATCACAAAATGCCAAAATAGTCCTTGGATCAAAAGTTTGCAAAATTGGCAAAAATGGTCCCTCAAGTTTGGAATTTGACAGAAATGGCCCCTGAGCATTGAATTTTGGAAGAAAAAGTCAACACTGGTCCTTGGGAATTCACATGTGTCACTATTGGTCCCTGGGTGAAAATGATTAAAGAAATTACAAGTTTAGTCCCTGAGTTTCAACTTTGGCAGAAATAGTCCATGGATTTCCAAATTTTGGAATATATCACTTATGGTCCTTGGGTTATTCATATTTGGAAAGAAAGGGCCCTTGTAATACTTTGGAAAAGTCTCAATCTCACCCCCTCAAAAATCAGTAAATTACAAATTTGGTCCTTGTGAAATTACTAAAACCAAACGGACTTAATGTTATTACTAAACCAAAATCCAACCCAAACACAGCCAAACCCACCCAATCACCCATGCCTGATCCACCAAAAACCTAGGCCCAACTCACCCCAAGCCCAATCTCATTATAATAAAACCACCCCAGTCAAACACCCCCTTTGACCCTGCTTCCCTCCCTTCATCCCCAACTTGCACCTGCTACACAGTCACATCCACCACCCCCACCATCTGCATCACATCCCACCGCCCAAAACCCCTTGCACCTAACAAGACAACCTCAATTAATGCACCCCCTTCCCAATTGCAATAAAACAGGGCAAATTGCAGTTATTCGTTTTGGCGCCAAAACACGTGGATGGTAGAGATTGAATTTTATTGATCCTATGTTCCATTTTGTGGAAAACTAGAAAGGGGGGTTGAATAGTTTTACGACAATTTGGATTTTAAAAACTTTGTTTTATAAAAACTTCGATTCGTATTTATGTGAATTTAAACACTTGCACAACACAAACAATTTAATCTAACTAACTAAACAATTATAACGTAAATATGAAAGTAAAGAAAAGATAGAGAAAGAGAGATCAAACCACAACACACGGTATTTATAGTGGTTCGGCTACGAAGCACCTCTTCGCCCTACTCCACTCCTCGAGTCACCAACTCGAGACTTTTTCTTCACTATGTCAACAAACTCCCTTTTGGCGGAGAAACCTTAGACAACTTTCGCTTACACCAATTAATGACACTAAGCTAGATGTCGAGTCCTAATAGTAGCTAGAACCAATCTCACGACTTCTTCACGATTAGACGCACCTTCTTCACAACTAGAGCACACCACTACTTCTTCACAACTACACACTACTTCTACTTCACACCACAACTTCTTCAATACTAGATTTACAAACCCACCTAGATCTACCAATTACAATCACTACACAACTTTAAAATAAATACAAGCTACACAACTAATCTTCAATACTTCTTGATTTGGAATGAAAGGAGTATTCTTCTCTTGCACTTTGAATAATGAGGGATTAGATCACTTGAAACAAAAACTAATATGTTTATGATCAAAGGATTTAGAAAGATGTTTTGAGAGAATTAGAACAGAAAGTTTTAGTGCAAAAGGTGTTGAAAAATTTTAGATTTGAACCAGTATTTATAGGCAAAAGATTCTGACAGAGGAGCGTATGCCGGCCCCCTTAAAATTAAGGTAGCCGCCCCTTATAATTAAGGGGGCCGCCCACTGTAACGGTCTGAATTTTTTGTCCTTTCTGGGAAAAGTTTATTTGGTGAAAATTTAACTGAATTTGGTTAAAAATTTGAATTCATTTAATTATTATGAAATAAACATTTTCCTTTAATTACCAAAAATGTTTTTCTTAAATATATAAAATGTTTATATCATTTTATATAATTTGTAATTAGTAAATAAACCTTCCTTTGATCATAAAATGTATTAGGCACTTGTTTATTCATACCTTAAGTGAATTAGTTGGATATAATGATATTTTGTCACTAAATACTTATTTACATAATGATTTTACGTTTAATGATTTTACATTTTGTGATCGTTAAAACATAGGGATATCGAGAAACATTAATAACGTTTTTACGCATTATTTATATCAACAATCTCCCCCTTTTTTATGATTACAAAATCTAAACTCATTAAATCAAAAATTATTATATATGCAAGTATTTAGTGAGTTTATATCACTCTTCCCTCTTTTTGTGAACAGCAAAAAGGTTGTCCCAAAGTCGGATGAGCTCCCCCTTGATGTGTACTCCCCCTCGTTTTAAGGCTACAAGACAAGTCGAGATATGGAATACTTGCAAAAATATTTAGAACATACAATATATATGCATGCAACAAATATATATATATATATATATATATATATATATATATATATATAAAACAAGCAATATAAGCATGGAAGAAAACACTTCAATAAATTGATGAAAATACAAACAACATGCATCCAAGATGCATGAAAAATACAACTAATAAACTAAAGCCTTAAGGGCTTACAAGCAACCAAAACTCTAATAGAAATGTTTTTCCTAGAGCTTGCCATAAAAATAGTTTAAACATTTTTATTTTCTAAATATGAGCCATGCTTAGTTTGGGAGGAGCAATGTTGTAGGTTGAGATAATGGAGTTGATGGAGGTGTGTTTGATGTTGATGGAGGTGGAGGTGTGGTTGATGTTGGTGTTGGAGGTGTGGATGTTGTTGGTTGAGGTTGAGGGAACAAGCTTTCAATGTATGAAAACATGTAGTGGATTTCATCTCTTAATCCAAATATGATGGTGCGTTTATGGATGTAACAAAGGCAAGTATCACCATGAGCTTCAAGCAAGCTCCATGAGATGGGATTGAAGTTTGGTGGATTGAGTGGTGATGGTGAAAATTGTGCATCAAGAGGTGTGATGGGTGATAATGAAAGAGTGATGTCTGAGGATGCATTTTCAAGAGGTGGTGGTGGTGGAATTCTTGGTGGAGGTGATAGGTGAGTGTTGATGTAGTCATTGATGGATGATGATGATGGTATGGAAGAGGTGGAGGTTCCATGTGTTGATGGTCTTTTGGATGGTGCATTTGGAGCACTAGGAGATGAACATTGAGGTGGTGGTGATGGAGTGGTATTGTCTTCATTGGTGAGATCAATAAAGAGTTGTTTTGGTGTAATGATAACAAGTTTTTGTTTCTTGGCTTTGTTGGAGGTGGTGGTTTTTGGTGATGACATGATGAATTGGTTGAGGTTGATGAATGTGATGATAATGGAGTGTGGATGAAAGGTGTATAAGGGTCTTATAGCATGGAATCATGTTTAGAAGTGGTATTAATTTGAAATTGCATTGTTAGATTTCAAAATCAGTTTAGTTTTTAAGGGAAATGGTAGCTTGGACTAGCAAAAGGAGTCACAAGTTGCAAAAGAAAACAGTGTAAAAACTGTTCCAGGTGGCTGGTCCCCTTAATTCTTGGCCGGCCCCCTTAAAATTAAAGGGGCCGCCCTTGTTAATTAAGGGGGCCGCCCATCTGGTAAAATCCTAGACGACCAAATTTCAAAAATTTTCTAAAGATGGTTTATTTTGGTTTTGTGTTTGCAGCAAGCTCTATTGGAACATTTTATTTTAGTTTTGGTCTAATAGAGAGGCATATATAATCATGCACTAATCATGCAAACATAAATCAAGAGCAAGTATAAAAACATGCATACATGTAGAGCAACTAATAATAATTAGTCAACAATAATATGGTTCAAATGTATCTAAAAACATAGTAACAAATATTAATTTCCGAATATATATCAGAAATATAGCACACAAGAAACAATTATTCAACAAAAGCAACACACTAATAGTTCAACAAACATGATCATCCAAAGCAAATAATAAGACCTCCATCACTTCTTCTTCTTGAATAATCCTCCAATCGTCTTAGCAATGGACTTGAATCCTCCTCGCATCTCCTCACGTATCCTTTGGTTTTGATTGAGCAAATCGGTTTGTCGCTCAAATAGTACTTGGTTAGTTTGAGAGGAAGGAGATGGCACTTGGTAATCGTCTTCTTCAAGTTCTTCCAGGTCTTCAAGAAATGTATCGGGAGAGGGAGCACGATGAATACATTTATCCTCTCCGTCATCCTCTTGACGAGATGATGAGCCATGTAAACTATGACGACGAGATTTACCCTTATCACTACGAGGTTACGGGTTTGTTTAAGAACGAGAGGACGTAAGGTCGGATAAATGGACTCATATATACTACCATCAAGATCGGGATAGTGTTCGATAACATGACGATAGAGACGAGTGAGGAACATACCATACGGAAGATTGGCTTTAGGAGTAGCTCTTGCACGTTCAATGCGCTTGATAAAGAAATAAACCAAATTGTAATGTTGTTCGGAAACAATACAATACAACATATGAGCGAGGCTAGCCGGGAGATGGTCACAGTAGCCTCCGGTACCAAACACATTCTCACGAATGAGTTCTTCCCAACACTTCATATCGGGGCTTAGTTCTTTGAGTAGAATTTGGTTTTCGGAAATATCGACATTTTTGGATTTGATTTTTTGAGTGGTGGTTTCACGAGTTAAACTAAGCATTTGACGAATTTCGAGTGGAGAAGGGATATCGGAGAAATAAGGACCAAAAGTTGGACGAGAATATTGAAGATCCCATTCGTTTGAGAAAACGGATTGACCGGTGAAAGGAATTTGGAGGATTTGACCAAATTGTGCAAGAGTTAGAGTAATGAATTCATGTTGGATCATGAATGAGATGAGAATGGAGCCAAAATCATCGATTTGGACCTTGACTTGGCTATAGAAGTCGAGAATAAAGCGAGGAATAATGGGTTCATTTATTTGGAAGAGACATTCAAAACGGATATTTGTGAACATACGATCGATGAAATCGGATTGATAGTAAGTGGGATGTACGACACGACCTTCATGAATATTTCTATCTTCAATTTGATGATAGAAATGAGCAATGGAAGGAGAGGTGGTGGGAAGTTGGGAGACTTTCGGAATATAGTTTTTGGTTAGAGAAATATCTTCGGTAATAACTTTGGGCATTTTCACCTAAACACAATAACAACAAAATAAAATTAAAATAAAGTTAACATTAAAATATGATGCTTATATTTTTTATGACATATGTGGAACGTAAACGTACTTCGACTCTAAAGACCTTTTACTTAAGAAGTAGTTTACCATGTTTCTTATTTTTATTTTTAACTTGTGTTAGATATATTTTATGATGTTTATCAAGTTGTTATGAGATAATCCAAACGCCCCTGTAAACATCTTAATATATCATGAAACTTTGCTAGATGTACATTAGATTGTATAACTAGCTATTTCTAACAAGTTTCTTATGCAAATGATTTGTTTCGAAAAGAATGGTTTATATTTTGACTCAAAAAATACTATTTTTCTAGTTAAACCAAACGCTTCCTTATCTAGAAAATCTACTACCAAAATGTCAATATATATATATATGAATTATATATCTTGACAACTCTAAAATGCTAGTTTTATACTTATATTCATGACGATGTATTATAGAGGTTATATTGGATAATTTTCGACACTATTTGAACATGATCCAAACACCCTCTTATCATACTATAAAATGTTTTACATCGTCGAAAAATGTGTTTTTGTGATTAATAAGTTATAAAATTGTAATGTGATATGTTTTAACAAGTTTTTATAGCATTATTCAACAATGTATATGAAAGAAAATGAATGTATGAACTTTTTCAAAAATTTTCGACAAGAGGGTTATGATTATTAGTTTCTAGTGTTAATAATACATTCTAGTCCTAAGGGAAGCATTCAGTTATGGAAATCCTAGACTCAATTTGAAAGAAAAGATGAATTTGAAGAAATTGAAATAAAATGCTTAATCATGATTATGGCCAAATTAGATGAAATTAAAAATAAATGTGTTATGAAAAACTTATAATACTTGTTGCTCAGGCTTGTTGTTGTTGTTTTTGGTTCACACAAATTACATTAGGTCATATCAACTTAGTTTAAGCATAAAAAAAAGTACTCACTCAGTGAAAAGTCAAAATTAGATTGTTAGCTCATTAACTAGTTCACTGTTGGAATTTTAGGAATCATTTCTGATCAACTCAGTGTATTAGTTGTTAATTTAGTTTAAAATCATAACATATCAACTTAATATATCATAATCAGTAAGTAGGAGTCATTAAAATCTCAAATAAGTCAACTTAGGTGTTCATTACAAAGTCAAATTGCATAGACTAGGCAGAAATCCAAATTTTTCAAGATTTTTCCTGATTTGTGTTTTCAAAATTAAGCCCTGAGCTTTTTGGAAGATAAAATATACCAGCTGAACTTGTGGAATTCAGTTTTGGATTATTTTTAAGATTTTATTTAAGTGCTTATTCAGGCACTTATTTAGGCCTGCAGGGATAAAACCTCCCCTGCACCAGGATTTGACCCATTTTTCATAAGCTCACTACTAGCTCACCTGTGGACCCCAGCCCTCAACCCTGGGCTTTTTGAGTAGCTTATTAGTCAATATTATTAGATCGGGGCTTATTATGGGATTTGTAGATTTTGCCCTTAGCTTATTTGTCCTCCCAAGTTACCCTCACCATTCCTGCTGATTCATCAGCAGGAACACAGACCCTACTTCACAAGCTCTCCCAGGGCTTATTAGTGGGATCCATATCTTGAATCTTGGCTTATTTAAAAGCTCAACAGGCCATCTTTTTAGATCAACATTTTATTTGGACCTCTGATCACCCCTGTGGGCCCCACATAGGGCTGCAGTTCACCTCTTTTGGCCCTTTTGGTTTATGTATTTGTGGATTGCTTATTTTTGCTTTCTGGCTTAATTCCTTGTGCTTATTGGTCATTTCTAGCTTATCTGCGTGCCTCTTAGTTGTTTGTAGCTTATTTAGTCCTTTGTAGCTTAATTGTAGCTTATTTCATCAAAAATCCATCAAAATCCTCAAATAAGCCTTCTGCTAAGCTTTTTGACTTGCACACAGCTTATGTTCAAGCTATAAAAAGTTTGTTTTTGTAAAAGTTGTTCAATTTCAGTACTAAAATAGATTTGAAAAAGAAATATAAGAAAAATCAAAAATATAAAAGAAGTGAGAGCTTCTATTTAAGCCATTTGGCTTATTTTTCTGCTTTTTCAAAAAGCAAATTCCAATTTTATATTTTTTCTAAGTTTCTTATATATTAAAATAGTTTCAGAAAAAATTTCATAATTTTCTGAGTAGAAGTAATTTTAATAATTAAATTAAGTTTAATTAGTTTTAATTAAAAAAGCCAAAAATAAATTTCTTTTCTGCTTATTTATAAGCAAAAGCACTTTTTTATATTTTTCCTAGCTTTTATAATTGATAAAGTATTTTTAGAAACATTTTCATAATTTTTACTATTTATTTAGTATTTTTCATAATTAAAGTAGTTTAATTAGGTTTTAATTATTAAATAAGTAAATAATTATTAAAATAGTTTAACTATAATTTTAATAAACTTTTTATATTTTTTAGGATTCCTGTAATAGTTAATTAGTTTTATAAAAAATTTCATAATTTTCTAAGTCCTTTTAGTATTTTTCTTAAATTTAAATTATTTTTAATTAATTAATAAATAGTTTTTAATTAATATTAAATAATAAAATAATCAAAAATAATGATTTTCTTTTTAAAGTTTTCTTTTAATATCAAGTTTGTAAAAAGTCATTTTCACCCCCCTCTTGTTTATTTTTAACTTAAAACTCACCTTTTTATCTGTACGTAATCATAATTGTATTTAATTCAGTTTAAGTTTATATATATCTGTTTTCTGTAATTGTTAATACTGTTAATCTCAATCAATTCCAGTAGTGTAATCAAATCCAAATCATATCTTTTTACTTTTCTCAATCATTGAATCCCTCAAACATTTTCAAAATAGAATTTCAGCCTTGTTGGGACATAACGACCCGTGAACACAATGTGCTTTTAACGGATCATAAATTGATCCCTCCTCTCCCTTACTACTTGACCTGTTGACCATCCTTGGTTAATTTTGGTTGACTGGTTTGGGAGGAGTCAGCCTTCTAAATACATACAAGAAAAAAAATGAATATTATGGTGACTTATTAATACTAGAAAATTTATCATGGTGACTTATCATTTTTCATTTAAATATAATGGCGATTTTTTTTTTTTTTTTTTTTTTTTTTTTTTTTAATATTATGGTGACTTATCAATAATAGAACGTTTATCATGGTGACTTTCATTTTCCATTTGAATATAATGGTGACTTATCAATTCAATTTTGGGAAAACCATCAAGTCTGCTATACACTTCTTTTGATGTATACCTTCTAAATACATGTAAAATAATTTATTTTCTTGAATAATAATAATAATAATAATAATAATAATAATAATAATAATAATAATAATAATAATAATAATAATCCTATTTGTTTTTCAATAAAGTGATGATAATAATAATAATAATAATAATAATAATAATAATAATAATAATAATAATAATAATAATAATAATAATAATAATAATAATAATAATAAGAATAATAATAATAATAATAATAATAATAATAATAATAATAATAATAATGATAATAATGATAATAATAATAATAATAATAATAATAATAATAATAATAATAATAATAATAATAATAATAATAATAATAATAATAATAATAAGTGGAGAAAAATGTGTAGACTTTATTATGTTTTATTACAGTATTTCATTTAATTTAAAGATAATATCAAAATCTTTCATTTGGATTTACTACTTTTTATGAATTATTTTAAACTAATTTAATTAAATTGACCTTCTTTGTGGTTGATTATTTTATTAAATTTACATTTTGATCAAGGATGAATAGCCAGTAATGTTAACCAAAAAAGACAGTTATGACAACGTGGATAGCCTCGTGAAGATTAAGAAAAAAGCCTAAGTAAGAATGTACCAGAACAAGGCTGATGAAGCAAGAAAAGAAACAGAGGGATATACACAGATGATCCAGATAAATACCGGGAAGTTAGACAAAAAGTATACAATAAAGATCGCTAAGTTATGTTTGAAAGAATCAGAGGAGTGAAAGAAACAGACAGTTGAGGAGTTCAAGGTTGTTGAAAATGGTCAAGTCAAGTATTACAAGATGAATATGAAAATGCAAGCAGAGATTGTTGGTTTACTGCAGAGTCCAGAGAATGGGAGAGTACTGAGAAACACTGATGTAATTAGTAATTAGTGATTTGTAAGCAGATTTATCTGATTAATGTTCGCAAAATAATTCTTGCCCTTGTTGTTGACTCAGCCCCGGTAACAAAAAAGTGGTCAATCCTAGTATAAACTAGCATTTGCAAACTTGAGTCAGTACATGTGAACAAGTCTGTAAATAATGAATAAGTTTTGAGTATTGCTGGGTCTTTAGCTCTTGTTAATAATGAATAAGTTTTAATATCTTACTAACACTAGAATAAAAGATATTAGCTCAATGTGATACAAGATCTCAATTTAAAAACTCGTTTAAAACCATTACAAAAACATTGAATGAATTTTCATAAACAATAACAACTAGAATTTATACCCGTACGTTGTATCGGGTTGGTTTTATGTCACAACATTTTTCATTTACAAACCATACGAATAAACTAAAAACTTGATTGTTGAAGTTTAAAACATTATTCAAACATTAAAACTTTAAAACACGTAAAAAAACAGCATAAATAACTTCCTTCAAAATAATTGAAAAAAGTTATAAAACACTAAAAAAAATCATTTTTCAAATTCATATAAATGTCAAAGCCGAAAAAATAGTATTCAGGTATTATATAATACAAAAAAATTAATTAATATCAAAGTAAAAAAAAGACTTTGAATACAAGAAATTAACTTATTTTTTGGGACGGAGAGAGTAGTCTCTATTTTAAAACTTGGAGGGTTTTTATCTTTTACTGCGAAAGTATAAGGTAAATATGGCTATATGATTTGTTATTATAAGGGCCTTTTATGGCTAAACGTTATTTTTCAGGTGTTTATTATGTTGTTTGTATATTTCCCGTTAAATACCGGTTAGACTGCTACAGCATGGAAAAGAGAACTAGTTCAGTTACTCTTTGCAATCATGAATGCTCAGTTTCCATTATGTCTAATTTGTTTATATATACTCTCACCAATAATACAATATTTTCATATTCCCCCCATAATAAAAAGATTCCTCATCTAAAAATTATTGAATGTCTAACTCTGATTTGTTGAATGAACTCAAAGCTGCCAGCGGTTCGGATGAGTTGAATAAGGTCATGAAATTTTGGTTTGGGCAGGATATGGTAGAAGATGAAGGGGATCTCTTCATATTTAGCGAACGGTGTGATAATCTCAAGAGCAAGATAGATAAGCGTGTTGTGTTGATTCCCGTCAACACTAGCACCATACCATTTTTTTGATAAATAATACACACAATAAGATTTAATGCTAAAGCCTTTACATTTTGAACACATATGACATTATAACCACTGTGTTTTGGTTTCTTGATATAAAGGGTGTTTGTTTTTGCTGATAGAAACAGTACACCAAATAGCACAATACAAATGCTAAAACTTAGATTTATATTGCATCATTGTTAGAGTACATTACAAGAACAACACGAACTAGATCAATCCTTCATCAACAACCAAAAAAAAGATCCATTTACATAACCCTGTTAACAATCTAAATATCGAAAACAAGGAACCAAAAGAACCCATTAACATAACCCCATCAAATACCCAAAGTCGCTAATTTTTTTCAGCCATTTTCGCAACATAACCTTCCTGCTTACGAATACCATCATCAGCTTCACCATAAATCTTTATCAAACGAGCAAGTAGGTCAATGTGCTTGGCCTGGGTTTCTCTGAGCTCATCCAAACTGTCAAACGCCACACCACGCTCTCCCAAAGATTCATTCTCCACAATCTGCTCTCTACGCTTGATTATCAGCCTCTTTAGATGATGAATACAGGCACGAATTAGGTTTAAAAAAAACCCTTCTTCTGCAGCCTCTTGCCCAAACCACAATCCCATTCAATCATGTAAGCGTGATGAATCAGCCACCTCCATAAGTTCATTCAAAATTGGGAAATCTTCCATTGGGAAATGTGTGAGGAAAAGGTTGTTGGATGGGTTTATTAGTTCACGTGCAAAAGTAATTAGCGTCTCAGGGAAGAGGCGGTCAAGGGGTTTAGTAATGAATATTTTTTCACACTTGGTCCCTCAATTTGTCTATGTTGTCGTTGTAATAATTAAAACTCTCGCCTATTAATAACTTGAGTGTTCACATTTGGCCCCTCAATTTGACAACTTTATCTTTGGTATAATTAATCCCACCCCATTAAATCCTTACCCATCCAGATTAAACACAAACACACACATTGAATGGTAGCAGTTTGGTTGGTTAAACTATGTTTTGCAAAACTTTTGTTATTGATATCTCTAGCAGTTTGGGTGACTCTTGTTGAGTCTTTCAAATCATGGACCACAATTTGACTCATAGACCAAACACCTCATTTAGCACTTGCAAGTTTGAATTTACAAAGTGAAGCTGGATATTCATAACTCATAGACCACAATGTGACTCATGGATTTGCAATTTTGACTTTAGAAAGTATAACTACAAATGGAAAATGTCATTTACCATTTGACTAATGGATTGTAGTGTTACTTTCTAGAGTCAAATGTAAATGCTATATTGAAGTTTGACTTTCTAATGTCAAATGGAAATGCTATATGGAAGTTTGACTATCTAATGTCAAACTTCCAAATCCATAACAGACCCAGCCTACTTCAAAAGTTGAAAAACACCATTTACCAAAATTTAGCAACCAACATATGCACAACCTAAATTAGGCATTTGCACCAACAACATATGCAGAAGCTAAACTTAATGAAACCATATAAACAAATATTTATACGATGTTAATTGTCATAAGGTATTCAATCCATACATAAACTACAAACACTAGAAGAATTCCATTAAGGCTGTACGGGAAGCTCGGTTAAGTTTCAGCAGCTTCCTAGCCAACTCCCAATTCATCCTCACATTTTCAGACTAATCATCACTCAAATTGCTAAGCCTCATATAAAGTATCTTCAGCAAGTGGGAACACGCAAGTATGAACTTTATTATTGTTAATTCATTCTCTTATCTAGAAAAGATTGAAACACCACACTCTCAAGCTGCCCCGACCTCATTCTGTTGCTTCCTAAATCTAATGAATAAATTTACAAAGGTAGATAACTTTCCAATGAAGCCTACAAATTGAGATAGTATTTAGATGCACAACCATGGCAATTTAAGATGATGTATTTGATACATATGCATTCCATTTACTCTGGTTTCTAGCATTTGCAAATTTGGAGCTCCACGAGTCATTTGAATGATGAATAATACCATTGCATTATTCCCAAAATCGACTCCGGATAGATTAAGAGTCTTGAGGGATACAAATGCCACAGGGACATTCATCCAGGAGCTACCTTCTGCCAACAACTACAAAGTCGACTTTTCGTAAGTTTGAAAGATTACATTTCATAAGTGTTAGAGATTACTTTAACATTCAGTAATTTGAAGTGTAAAACTAAAATCGGTCTTACCTTGCAGTCCTGAAAATCCAATGTAAGGGTCTCAAGTTTGGGAAGACTTCTCAGCTGAAAGATATTGAAAGTTGTGATTGTCGTGGCATGGTTCCAAACACCGAATGACAAATATAACTTCTTCATATTCCCAAGTTGTGCAATATCCAATAGTCTCATCTCTTTTGTATTAGTACGATTCATTTTAAGAGGCCCGACTAAGGGACAACACGCAATAAACTCCCAAATTGTATTGCTTTGAAAATTGACAGATAACAATTCTAATCGAAATAGATTTGGAAAACTAATAAAAAAAATACCAAACTAGGAAAAGTACAATAATGAAGTTCTAGATGTTTCAACTCTATACGAGAGTAAAGTTGGGTTGGCAACATAATTGGTTCACCATACCAGTTTTGAATTGTGAGCTCCTCAATTACTTTCCGAGCCAAAAACAAAAGTCAATCATGAATCTCTTCATAATTCAAGCCATCTTATCCAAACATCGTTTTGGGCTCTATGGAGAAGACAAATCTTCTTACTGGACCTTTGAGCTTAAGTAGCAGTCTAGTAACATGCCTCACATCAAACTTATTTGTCAAATAATAAAAGAGATCCTCATCAATTATGACATCGGTGAGCAAAGTCCACTTAAACCTCCAGTTTCTCGCTAAACTATCGGTCCTCACCGCATCTTTTATTGGTAAATAATTCATAATATTAGTGATCATGTTATATGGCATGTTGCTAATATAATCCTGCATGTTAGTGATAACATTAGGTCTAAAAGACATGGTATTGTTCGAATTTGATTTTGTTTTGTGAGTTCTGGAAAATGAGTTTGGATTTGGTTTTTGATTTTCAGTAAATGAGGTTTTTCTAGTTTGGATTTGGTTTTTGATAAGGGTTTGCGTAATTATGGTGTGTATAGGGGTTTCGTGGGTGGGTTTATTTGTTCAGGTGCAAAATTAACTAGCGTATCAGGAAAGATACGCTCAAGTTGCATAGTCAAGGTGAATGGTACTGTTGGGTTAACTAAGGTGCTAAGGTGTAGTCATAAAGGTGAATGGTCTATTTTTCCCTTAAGTATATAACTATAAACGACATTGACCGAGACCATATGAGTCAAGGGACGCAATCGGCCTCAAAATCCCAACTTTTGGAGTCATGACAACGATTTTCCCAAGTTTGGGGCCCAGGCGATACTTTTGGGAAAGTTTATGGACCAACGGTGTATTTTTGTCTTTATTTTTGTTAAACAATCTCACATATAGACTTACTAATCATATATTGCATGAACTAGTGTGGCTACTCTATGTTCACACGTTATATAAAACAGTGACGACTATCACACAATTGACTAAAAGTATTTTTCACCACCAATTATCACAAGAGCTAAGTCTACAAACGCCCTAGTCGCCCAAAGTGTATACTTTTTCTAGAAAAAAAAATGACTTCTCAAAATGCCCCAGGACTCTTGAGCGACTTTTCCTATAGCTTTAAATCTTGACAAGTGTCCCTCTTTTGTACTTTGGGCAACCTTTTTTTTTTGTAAGTGATGTGTAAGATACTTTATGTATTTTTCAGACATTTTTTTTAAGAGACCTATCTTTGGACTTTGGGCGACTTTTTTATTTTATTTTTTAATTTTTTTTTTCTCTTTTTTGAAAATTACATTTTTTTGTCCTTGTGATCTGTCGAGTATTTCATTTTCGGTCCAATTAACTCATTAACTTTCACAAACACATAGTCTTCCTTTTTATCTTCCAGAAACAAACACTCTTTCCCTTTTATCAATAAAAGCGCGCGCGCACACACACACACAATATTTGATAAAATACAAAAACACAATCAAACGACCACCATCTTCGGCCACCACCAATAAGACCACCCATTTACCTTCATCTTCATCTTGTAATAAAAAGAAACACAAATAAAAAATCCCTTCATCCACCCCACCACATCCCGCTGGCCACCTTGACCACCATCACGATGCAACAACCACCAACCATGGATCTGGCCGGATCTTGACCAAATGATCAAATCTACAGGTGGTGGTTTTGCGGTGAGTTATGCTTTGATTGGTGCATGGATCTGGATGGATCTGACCACCTCCTCAAATTAGATATGAAGGATTTGATGAGATGTTAGTTAGGGTTTGATTGGAGCTTCGAGGGGGTGGGTTATGCTTGTTGGAGTGAGTGCTTCAATTCGTACGGTTTATGGGTGGCGGCGGAATGATGGTGATGTGGTTGGTGGGTGAATGACTTGGCACGGTAGAATGATGGTGATGTGGGTTACATGTAAATGGTGGTTTAGTGATTTATAAATAGTGGTTTAGTAATTGATAAATGATGGTAATATGGGGTTGTGGTAGTATTGGTGGGGTTTAGTAGAGGTTAAAGTGGGTGGGGTGGACGAGGCCATGGTGGTGGTGGGGGTGGTAGGGTTTGGTTAGAACTTTTGTTGTTTTTGTTGTGACTTATAAGTTTGATAAATTTGTTTATGTAAAATTTGAGAATTTGCAACTCCATAGCATTTAAAGTTGTAACATGAAGATGAGAATTAAGAACGAAAAATCAAGAAAATGGTTATATTAATGTATTTTTGTTTTTGGATGAGCATCTGTTACTTGCTACTTGTTACTTGGTCAAGATAAATAATTAAAACAAATCCAGTATACCATATTTCACAATCAACATATACTTGTAAAATTGGACTGAAAATGAAATAATCGACAAATCATAAGAACCAAAAATGTAATTAACTAAAAAAAAGAATTTTCAAAAAAAAAAAAAAAAAAAAAAAAAAAAAAAAAAAAAATCGCCCTAAGTCCAAAGTTTTGTCTCATAATAACATGTCTGAAAAAGTAAATAAAGTGTCTTACACATTACTTACCAAAAAAGTCGCCAAAAAAAAAAAAAAAAAAAAAAAAAACGCTATAGGAAAAGTCGCCCAAGTCTCCCTGGGCATTTTGAGAATTCAATTTTTGTATAATTAGTTCTTATCACAAACTCGTAATACTAATAAGTTTTAACATTGTTGGATCTTTAGCTCTTGATAACAAATTAGTCATATATTTATTATCGTAATACTAATAAGTTTTTGTTGCATACTAATGGATAAATTCCCACAATCTATCTAGTTTGATTTAATGGTGAGGACTAACCTAATTTAATATGAAAACCTAAGTCCATGGGTTTTTTTTCACTTTTTTTTTTAATATTTTTAATTCACGTTTTTCTTTTATTCTTTTTTAGTTCGCGTTTTTTTAATTCATGTTTTTTTTCTTTTTCATACATATTCGTCCGTTTTCATATGTTTTCGCCCGTTTTCATACATATTCGTCCATTTTCTTACTTTTTCGTCCGTTTTCATACGTTTTCATCCGTTTTCGTCCTTCATACGTTTTCGTCCATTTTTATATGTTTCTATACGTTTCCATCCGGTTTTATACGTTTTCTTCGGTTTTCATACGTTTTCCTCTGTTTCGTCCGTTTTCATACGTTTTCGCCTGTTTTCTTAAGTTCTCATCAATTTTTATAATTTTTGTCCGCTTTCAGATGTTTTCATCCATTTTCCACATACTTATCCGTTTTCTGACTTTTTCTTTTATTTTCATACATTTTTGTCCGTTTTTAAATGTTTTCGGCCATTTTCAGACGTTTTCATACGTTTCTGAATATCACAAGTGATATTCTGTGATACTCAGAATATCACAAGTGATATTCTGAGTATCACAAGTGATTTTCAACTAATGTTTTGTAACACGAAAATCACTTGTGATATTCATAATACCACAAGTGATATTCTGAATATCACAAGTGATTTTCATCTAATGTTTTATAACATGAAAATCACAAGTGATATTTAGAAAATTACAAGTGATATTAAGAATATCACAAGTGATTTTCACGGTTTTTTTAATTCATGTTTTTTTTCACTTTCTTACGTTTCGTCCGTATTCATTCGTTTTCATACGTTTTCGTCCGTTTTCATATGTTTCTGAATATCACAATTGATATTCTTAATATCACAAGTGATATTCTGAAACAGAATATCACTTGTGATATTAAGAATATCAATTATGATATTCAGAAACGTATGAAAATGGACGAAGACATAAGAAAATGAACGAATACGTATGAAAGCGTAAAAATACGTCTGAAAACGGACAAAAACGTATGAAAAATGGACGAAAACGTATAAAAACTGCCAAAACGTATAAAACTGTTGAAAATGTATAAAAACGGACTAAAACATCTGAAAACGTACGAAAGTATATGAAAACGGACGAAAACGTATGAAAACGGACAAAAACATATATAAACGTATGAGAACGTATAAAAACGGACGAAAACGTATATGATGTGTGGGAATTGCACCAGGCTTTACCTCTCGAGGGATCTCGAGAAGTTTACAACCCCCACCAGGCAGTGTACCTGATCGTTGTAGTATAGTATAGTGACAAGTACCGGGGGATTAATTGTTCAACTCAGGAATAGTGTTGCTAGGATTAGAAAACCTAAAAACTAGGTCTGGAGATGAGGGATGATTCTTTTTGTATTTTTTATATTTTATGAAAACAATTAAAAATCTCGGATATTGGAAGAGTGGGCGGAATTAGTTGCTAATCAACTAACCCAATAACTACGATGCAATCAAAATAAAATAACAAAAATGAAAATAAACTAAATTAAGATAGTGATGTGAACAATATATGGGAGAATTGTGTCTACTTAGATTTCACTACTCACTAGATATCTTTTACAGGTTAATTACTTGTTACAGTTGCGTGGATGACGGATTGTATTCCTTAATACCATTCATGGGGTGGCGTACTTACTTCCCCAATTCTATAAGCTCCTACTTCACTCCTATGTCAAGCCGACTAAGAAGCTCCTAACATGGGATCACTAGAATTCGCTCATGCATTAAATACAACCATAAAAACCTAGTACAAATCGGTTCATGTTTCTTAAGACGTTCAAGCAAGTTGCACAATGGAGATCTGCCAGTTTTCTTAAGCCTAACATTGAAATCATTCATCCATTACAACTATAAACAAGCAATCAATCTATAATCAACATCTAGGTTTCATTACATCTAAGCAAACACACAATAGATCTAGCCTAGCATGTTAAAATCAAGACAAGTGTAAGATATATTCAAACAACACATAGACATATTGAATGAATTGAAGGAAAACTTATCTCAATTGAATATGAAGGGTTTCAAGGGGTGAAAACCCTTGAAAATACTGTTACAAACGAGCTAGGGTTTATAAAGTTCGACCCTAATATTCTCCACACAAGTTCCTTTCTTCATGAATGAAAATTAGAAAAGTATATATAGATTTTAGGAGGTGACGGCGTCAAGAGGAAAAATCTGACGCCGTCATCTCGCCGTCAATAAAGTTCTCGGACTGCCTAGATCCAAAGCTGACGCCGTCATGTATGATTCCGCTCTGGGCCGTCACCACATTTGCTCTTGACGCCCTTGTTCTGACGCCGTCACGTTTTCTCTGGGTCGTCATCCATTTTGCTCTTGACGCCGTCAAAAAATCCTTCTTGACGCCGTCATCTATTGTTCCCAGCAAGGAAAATTAAGACTTTGCCGTTTTCTTCACTTTTATGCTCCAAAAACGTCAAAATGCTTCCTTTTCCAGAATTCACTTCCAAAGTACCTAAAATCACAAAAGGAACGATTTAGGGCAATATTTGATCAAATAAATTTAATTCCGGGCTTAAATGACCCCCTAAAAATGGTTCATTTTTCGCCTCATCATATACCCTTACACTTGAGATTTGCTTATCCTCAAGCAAATGCGCTTTTATTCTAGTCAAAATACAAGTTAGGGGTCATTTAACACTAATATAAAAGTAATTACAACAAATAATCGTTCCACTAAAGACCAAAGACAAGCACGGAGGTCATATACTAGCACCTCACAAATAGTGTTTAGATACTCACATCTCTCGGGTGTAATAAAGTATATATCACAATATGGAAATTGAAAACATCTCTCACTACCTGTCATAGCAAAATAGATTACCATAGGCTTGGGAAAGGATCAAACCTCCACCACATGGCGTAAGCACCTAGGATAAACTATCAAAGAGGTCTTTTAAAGGGTTGTAACGTTAGGTGTAGGGATATGGAATACACGGTTTTGTTGGATATAGGCAATCTTTACTGGTGGCGAGCTAATAATATTGATTAATTACATGTACAATATGGCGTTACTAAGCCAAGACTAGACTCGACTTACGCTAACAAATCAAAAATAAAAAAAACATAAAATAAACATAGAATGAAATGGGATGGTAGTCCGTATGTTTTTTCCCTTTTTTTATTTTTTTTTATTTTTTTTTTATTTTTATTTTTTTTGCATACACTCTTACCCTACCATCCAAAATAATACATCATAGGGAGTGAAAATTTCCCCTTACACTTGAATTTTTACATACTTTACAATAAACTAATCTAATGACTCGAATTAAGATAATCAAAACACTTGGAGTACTTTTAAGATTAACGCACATACGGGGGTAATAAATGATGTTCTTCCCCATTACTCCATAAAATAATAGTACTTTACCTATGAGTCCCAATCGTCCCAAAACAATATGTACAAGGATATGACTCGACTTAGCAACCATGTAATCAATTAGATAATTAACTAAGGGTTTAAACATGTAACAATAATGCACCAAAATGAGTGCATACACGGAAGGCTAAGGCGATTTGGGTGTACATTTAAGTGGGGTGTAACAAATTCTTTCTTTAAGTAAGATGCTTAAAGTTAGAAACAAAAAGATAGGCTCGGAGGGGTGTACTAGGGGTTTCGTGTACTAAACAATGAGTACAACGCTAAGGTGTGGGAAAAATTAATTGACTTTACTAGCCAAGTAATATGACTTAAATGGTCAAGTAATTATGATACGGGTTTAACACAAGGGTGATCATAATGCCTCTTATCATGTAGTAAATCCTACTACACGAATGTAGTCTCACTAGCGGTCTCGGGATGCATCACTAACGCAAGTTCTAGAATCTAAATGCTACCGGTACACTCATAAGCACTAATAGTAAATGCTTTTCCTATCAAATCTAAAGGCGAACCTCACATATTTGGGTGGAAAATTTTTCTAAATGGTACGGTTTTGTGCTAGTCATACAATCTCCTATCCATGAGACGCTTGCTATGGCTAAAGTTTCACTCCTAAATGTTGTAAAAAAATTTAAATTTCGGGCTAAAATTACACTCACAAGTATTTCTCATAGTTTTATTACACATCTACCCTCAAACAAACAAACTCAAGCGAAAGTGTATCCTATGAGGTATCATCATTTTACCCTCCCCTTACACTTAGGATGAACATTGTCCCCAATGTTCAGGTAAAGAATGTAAAAGTAAAATAGGCAAAAGAATGAAATCAAATACTCCCCTGATTCGCTTGGTATGGATAATATGGTAACCAGGTTAGATCTTCCTCCAAGAAAATGAACAATCAAAGCTTCCCTTCCAGAATATAAATCATCTTCTTGTCAAACATAACCTGTTAAACCTGAAAAAGTAAGCAAGGCAACCTCGCGTAAAATCGGCAGTAATCTAGATATGATAACTAATCCTAGAAAGCAATGTAAGATATAATGCTTGTGGAATGATATTTGCAGATTCCCTGGATATTATAAAACTAAAGAATTAACAAAAACTTTAAGAGTCCGTTAGAAAAACAAAACCAGTAAAATTTCCAGATTTTTACACGTGATGCCGTCAGGAATTTCTTCCTAACGCCGTCAGAAGTGACCTGCAGAAATTCTTATGTTAAGTTTCCGGAAAATTTCTGTAAAAACTTTGTCCTACATCCTGGAAAATCCTGCAAAACATCATTGTGACTCGATACAAGCATTTGACTCTAACAAATACGAATATAGATGTTCACTTAATATTGTGGAGAATCATGATCGAGTTTGTTCCTTAAAAACATATTTGGGGTTTCCCTTTCACTTATCTTTTGCGAAATACCTTTGGATGAAGTTAAGACTAAGCCAAACAACAAAATAAAGTATTTTCACCATTTTAGTTTTGAAACATGATCTACCAATAATAAAAATAAAGCATGCACACGGAAACAAATAACAATCAAACAAAATAAAAATCACACAAAGCATGGGTTGCCTCCCAAGAAGCGGTTTTCTTTATTTACGAGTCTTGTAGCTAGACTCAAGGTCATGGGTTTCTACGTGACCTCATCATCAAATGTTACATCCTCCTCATTAATCATTTCATTACTATTTTCTTGATAATGTTTTACACGTTGTATGTTGACAGTAAATTCTCTACCTTCATCGTCTAGTAACACAACAGCTCCAGTTTTAGAGTAACTTTTCACCGTAAATGGCCCATACCATCTAGACTTGAGTTTCCCTGGAAATAACCTTTACTGAGAGTTATACAATAGGACTTTGTCCCCTTCTAAAAATTCCTTGGGTTTCTTAATTCGTTGGTCATGCCATCTTTTTGCCCTCTCCTTATATGTAATGGAAGATTCATACGCTTCTAACCTTAGCTCATCAAGCTCGTGTAGTTGCAAGAACCTATTTGTTCTGGCAATTGTATAATCTAAATTACATGCCTTAAGCGCCCAATAAGCCTTATGTTCTAATTCTACCAGCAGGTGAATGCCTTACCATACACCATGCGGAACGGGGTCATTCCAATAGGTGTCTTGTAGGCAGTTTGAAATGCCCATAAGGCCTCATCGAGTTTAAATGACCAGTCTTTTCTATTCTGACTAACCGTTTTTTCTAGTATTTTTTTAATAGCTCTGTTCGTGTTTTCGACCTGGCCATTGGTCTGTGGATGATAGGCGGTGGCAAATCAATAGGACACCCCGTATCTCCTCATGACCTTTTCCATTTGCGCATTGCAAAAGTGGGTTCCCCTGTCACTGATGAGGGCTTTAGGAATCCCGAACCTAGCGAAAAGCTTTTTCAGAAAATGAATAACCACCCTGGCATCGTTGGTCCTAAGGGCTTGTGCCTCTACCCATTTTGAAACATAATCAATGGCAACTAAAATATATTCATTCCCTCCTGAAGATGGAAAGGGTCCTATGATGTCAATTCCCCAGACATCGAAAACCTCACATACTTGTATAAAATTATGAGGTGCTTCATCCCTATGTGATATGTTCCCGGCCCGTTGACATGCATCGCATGCTTGTACCATTTCTTTGACATCACGGAAAATTGTGGGCCAATAGAACCCCGCGTCAAAAATCTTTCGGGCGGTGGTGCTTATCCTATGATGGCCCCTAGAGGGGCCAAAGTGACATTCTCTCATGATTTTTACTGCCTCACATTCCGAAACACAACGTCTGATTATTGACCAGGACACCTCCAGAATAAAAACGGTTCATCCCAGAAGTAGTACTTTAGTTGGGCAAAGAACATTTTCTTTTTGTATCTAGTCATGTGTTCTAGAATGAGTCTGCTTGCGAGATAGTTGGCAAAATCAGCGTACCAAGGCTCAGAATCTGTCATTGACATGAGTTGTTCGTCAGGAAATGAATCCCGAATCTCACTTCTATCGTGCTCATCAAAGGGATTTTCAAGACGAGATAGGTGATCTGCGGCCAAATTCTCTGCCCCCCTTTTATCAAGGATTTCAACGTCAAATTCTTGTAACAACAAGATCTACTGAATTAGTCGTGGCTTAGCATCTTGCTTAGCAAAAAGATATCGGAGAGCCGAGTGATCAGTGAAAACGACTGTCTTTGAAAGGACAAGATATTGACGGAATTTGTCGAATGCGAACACCACGACTAATAATTCTTTTTCGGTGGTAGAGTAATTCTCTTGAGTAGGGTTCATGGTTTTACTAGCGTAGTAAATAGGTTGGAATAGCTTGTCACGCCTTTGGCCTAATACAGCTCCGACAGCAAAATCGCTGGCATCGCACATGATTTGAAATGGTAACTCCCATTTGGGTGTAACCATGATTGGAGCTTACGTGAGCTCCTTTTTCAGGAGATCGAATGCATCCTTGCACTCTTGAGAAAAATCGAAAGGGGCATCCTTTATCAGCAATTAAGTCATTGGTCGAGCTATTTTGGAGAAGTTTTTGATGAATCTCGATAGAAGCCGGCGTGGCCCAAGAAGCTGCGTATTGCTTTAACAGTCGTGGGATAAGGTAACTTAGATATAGCTTCCACTTTAGCTTGGTCCACCTCAATCCAATTCCCTGAGACCTTATGTCCTAACACAATCCCTTCTTTTACCATGAAATGACATTTTTCCCAGTTTAACACCAAGTTGGTTTCCTCACAGCGTTTGAGCATTTTTTCTAGATTAGCAAGATAGCAGTCGAAAGAGTTCCCGAAGACTGAAAAGTCATCCATAAAAACTTCCATGTTGT
Source organism: Artemisia argyi (assembly GCA_030686995.1). Taxonomy (NCBI): domain Eukaryota; kingdom Viridiplantae; phylum Streptophyta; class Magnoliopsida; order Asterales; family Asteraceae; genus Artemisia; species Artemisia argyi. The sequence goes on along the minus strand of CM060683.1, from coordinate 40,744,648 downwards.
CTTCCATAAGTTCGTGAAAGATTGCGGTCATGCATCGCTGAAAAGTGGCGGGGGCGTTACACAGCTCAAAAGGCATTCTTTTGTAGGCGAACGTTCCATAAGGGCAAGTAAACGTGGTCTTTTCTTGGTCCTCAGGTGCTATGGGGATTTGAAATTATCCTGAGAATCCATCCAAGAAACAATAGTACTCGTGCCCAGACAATCTCTCCAACATTTGGTCAATGAATGGTAAGGGAAAGTGATCTTTCCTTGTGGCATCATTAAGCTTTCTATAATCGATGCATACCCGCCAGCCAGTAACCATTCTCTGGGGTACCATCTCACCCTTGTCGTTCTTCACCACAGTCATTCCTCCCTTCTTTTGTACAACCTGTACAGGACTAACCCATGGGCTATCCGAGATTGGGTAAATTAATCCTGCATCCAGAAGTTTGATGACTTCTTTCTTCACAACTTCCTTAATGTTGAGATTCACCCGCCTCTAGGGTTGCACGGTAGGTTTATAATTTTCTTCCATGAGAATCTTATGCGTGCAAAAAGTTGAGCCAATCCCCTTAATGTTGGCTACACTCCATGCAAAAACTCCCTTATATTTCTTTAGGACTTCTAAGAGCTTACCTTTTTGTTCATGTTTGAGAGAAGAGTTTATGATTACCGACAGTTGGTCCTCTCCCTGAAGGAAGGCATACTCTAAATGGTTAGGGAGTTCCTTAAGATCTAGCTTAGGGGGTTCGATAATAGAAGGCTTAAGCTTGTTTTCGGGTTTTCGGAGTTCGAGATGTTCAGTGGTCTCCTGTCTAGGGTAGAAGAAGACTGCTCCAACATCCTCCATCTTTTCTACCTCCAAAAAGGGGAGAAAACTCTCATCCCGTAACCAGCCTTCCTCGATCTGTTCATGAACGCAGTCATCAATGACATCCGTGAGTTCATCGACCTCTCCAATGAAATAGAGCCGGTTAGCTGCTTCGAGAGAGAGGTCCACAGTGTCTTTAATGTCGAAGGTTAAGCTATCGGTTCCTACTCGTAAGGTTAACTTGCCGTCATGAACATCAATGACTGCCCGAGGGGTAGCAAGAAATGGTCTCCCTAAGATGATGAGTACCAAGTCATCCTCCTCCATCTCCAAGATTACAAAGTCATCCGGGAATTTGAATTTTCCAACCTTGACCAGCACATTCTCGCATATCCCTACGGGGTATTTGACTGATCTATCGGCTAGCTGGATGTTCATACGGGTAGGCTTTAATCCGGAGTATCCTAGTTTAAGGAACATGGAGTGAGGCATGAGGTTGATACTCACCCCTAAATCGGCAAGAGCATTCTTTATCGATAGAGATCCTATGGAACAGGGCAAGGTGAAGCTGCCTGGATTGTCTACCTCTTTTGGTAACCCTCGATGGGTCACCACTGAACATTCTTCCCCCAGAGTCACAAGACCCTCGAGTTTCTTTCGGTTGGTGAGTAATTTTTTAAAGTATGTACTATAATTTGGCATGTGAAAGCAAGCATCAAGGAGGGGTATGGTGATCACTGAGTCTTTTAGATATGGCAAGAATCTTTTATTATCGTTCTCAGTTTTCTGGTTTTTTAATCAGGATGGGAATGGGACTCTCACAGGTTGGTTAGGCGGGGTGGATGGGGACGGGATCGCCAAGGGAGATGGTTCGGGAGCCTCGCTGCTCACATCACCCTCCTCTTCGCGAGGTTTGTTTGGATCGGGGGTGATAGGTTGCGAGTTCGGGTAAGGAGGGTCCTTGGTTGTTGTTCCCGCTCGATTGGTTATCGTGAGCATGGGGTCTTTTTGGCTTACTGACGGCATGTCTAGGTTATCGAGGGTGGAGTTAAGCTTGTCGAACCATTCTCTGATGTCATTCTGTTGCTCATCGACAAGTTCATCAAGACCTCTTAATTTTAAGCCTTTTTCTTTAGTGAAGTGACCGAGGTCATCTTCAAGAGTGCTCTTGATTTCAAATTCTGGGCCTTCCTCTCCTCCTTTTCTCTTTACCAGATTTCCCGAGAGGGTGTAATCGTCATTTTGGTAAAAAGGCAAAAGGGAGGGATCAGCATAGATGTCACCTCCTGACAAGCACGCATGTTCAGTCGTGGGTTCTCCTCCGCATTCCTCTACCTCATGCGGGCCCCCACAGTAGTCGCAGATTAAGTAATGATTTGAAAGTTGTTTAGGTAATCGCAACCCAGCTAGGTATTCCATTCTTTTGTGAATTTTTCTTAACCGATCTGAAGATGTTGAGGTAATTTCAGACATGCTGGCAGTCGACTCAGGTTCATCCCAAGTGTCATCCTGGTCTTGAGCATATTCCTCAATCCTATTCCATCCTTCCTCGACACTAAGATTGGCTAATCTCCCTTTTTAGAATTGTTGATTCCGTTCTGGTCATTTGAGGAGACATTGTCGTAGAAGACTTGGACCAAAAGCCAGAGTTCGATGCCATGATGGGGAACTTGTCTTATTAAATCCTTAAATCTAATCCATGATTTATGGAAGGGTTCATCCTTCCCTTTTCGGAAGCGGAGGATCCTATCTCTAAACGCTGAAGTTTTCCCAGCTGGAAAGAACTTCTCATAAAATTTGGATATGAGTTGCTCCCAGGTGAAAATAGATTCGGAAGAAAGTTTATCATACCACTCTTTGGCTTTTTCGTAGAGGGTGAAAGGGAAGAATCATAATCGGGACGTGTCTCTAGTAGCCCCATCCGTATGGAGGGTGTCTACTATTTTTAAGAAGTCCTTGCTGTGTTGAATTGGGTCATCATCATCTAGTCCACAAAACTTGCACACACTTTCGACAAGCCAAACATCGGACCCATGCAAGACCTCATTGGTGTGTTCGTTTGGGTAGACAATGGCGTTTGAGAAGCCACGAGGATTTGGGGAGGAGTATTCCTTAAGGCGCTTAGGAGTGGGAGTTGCGGGGGTACTCATCTCGTTGTTGGATTGGGAGCTAGGGGTTGTAAGGTGATTTTCAGAATTTTCTTCAGAAAGGGGTGCATCAAAATCGATGGCTATGCTAGATGGTTCAGGTGTTGAGTGAGATCGTCTTAACCTACGCATTTCTCTATCAGGTTCTACATAGGGCAAAACAAGGTCTCTAGTGGAACTACGACTCCTAGTGACTCTAAGGTTAGAGAAATCGTCATTTGCCATGATGGTGGATGGTGGAGATTACGAACAAAAACACGAAGAAATAAGATAGACAAAAGAGAACCTAAAAAATAAAAATAAAATCTTACTAGAAAGGAATCTAGCAAGTAGACCTACTAAAAAGAAATTCTAACCTAGAAAATAACTATTCCCCGGGCTACGGCTACAAAAACTTGATGCGTGGGAATTGCACCAGGCTTTACCTCTCGAGGGATCTCGAGAAGCTTACAACCCCCACCAGGCAGTGTACCTGATCGTTGTAGTATAGTGTAGTGACAAGTTCCGGGGGATTGATCGTTCAACTCAGGAATAGTGTCGCTAGGATTAGAAAACCTAAAAACTAGGTCTAGAGGTGAGGGATGATTCTTTTTGTATTTTTTATATTTTATGAAAACAATTAAAAATCTCGGATATTGGAAGAGTGGGCGGAATTAGTTGCTAATCAACTAACCGAATAACTATGATGCAATCAAAATAAAATAACAAAAATGAAAATAAACTAAATTAAGATAGTGGTGTGAACAATATATGGGAGAATTGTGTCTACTTAGATTTCACTACTCCCTAGATATCTTTTACAGGTTAATTACTTGATACAGTTGCATGGATGACGGATTGTATTCCTTAATACCATTCATGGGGTGGCGTACTTACTTTCCCAATTCTATAAGCTCCTACTTCACTCCTATGTCGAGCCGGCTAAGAAGCTCCTAACATGGGATCACTAGAATTCGCTCATGCATTAAATACAACCATAAAAACCTAGTACACATCGGTTCATGTTTCTTAAGACGTTCAAGCAAGTTACACAATGGAGATCTGCCAGTTTTTTAAGCCTAACATTGAAATTATTTATCCATTACAACTATAAACAAGCAATCAACCTATAAGCAACATCTAGGTTTCATTACATCTAAGCAAACAAACAATAGATCTAGCCTAGCATGTTAAAATCAAGACAAGTGTAAGATATATTCAAACAACACATAGACATATTGAATGAATTGAAGGAAAACTTATCTCAATTGAACATGAAGGGTTGCAAGGGGTGAAAACCCTTGAAAATACTGTTACAAACGAGCTAGGGTTTATAAAGTTCGACCCTAATATTCTCTACACAAGTTCCTCTCTTCATGAATGAAAATTAGAAAAGTATATATAGATTTTAGGAGGTGACGGCGTCAAGAATAAAAATCTGACGCCGTCATCTCGCCGCCAATAAAGTTCTCGGATTGTCTAGATCCAAAGCTGACGCCGTCATGTATGATTCTGCTCTGGGCCGTCACCAGATTTGCTCTTGACGCCCTTGTTCTGACGCCGTCATGTTTTCTCTGGGTCGTCATCTATTTTGCTCTTGACGCCGTCAAAAAATCCTTCTTGACGCCGTCATCTACTGTTCCTAGCAAGGAAAATTAAGACTTTGCCGTTTTCTTCACTTTTATGCTCCAAAAACGTCCAAAATGCTTCCTTTTTCAGAATTCACTCCCAAAGTAACTAAAATCACAAAAGGAACGATTTAGGGCAATATTTGATCAAATAAATTCAATTCCGGGCTTAAATGACCCCCTAAATACAGTTCATTTTTCGCCTCATCATATACCCTTACACTTGAGATTTGCTTGTCCTCAAGCAATTGCGCTTTTATTCTAGTCAAAATACAAGTTAAGGGTCATTTAACACTAATATAAAAGTAATTACAACAAATAATCTTTCCAGTAAAGACCAAAGACAAGCACGGAGGTCATATACTAGCACCTCACAAATAGTGTTTAGATACTCACATCTCTCGGGTGTAATAAAGTATATATCACAATATGGAAATTGAAAACATCTCTCACTACCTGTCATAGCAAAATAGATTACCATAGGCTTGGGAAAAGATCAAACCTCCACCACATGGCGTAAGCACCTAGGATAAACTATCAAAGAGGTCTTTTAAAGGGTTGTAACGTTAGGTGTAGGGATATGGAATACACGGCTTTGTTGGATATAGGCAATCTTTACTGGTGGCGAGCTAATAATCTTGGTTAATTACATGTACAATATGGCGTTGCTAAGCCAAGACTAGACTCGACTTAAGCTAGCAAATCAAAAATAACAAAAACATAAAATAGACATAGAATGAAATGGGATGGTAGTCCGTATGTTTTTTCTCTCTTTTCTTTTTCTATTTTTTTTTTTCTTTTCAATACAGTCTTACCCTACCATCCAAAATAATACATCATAGGGAGTGAAAATTTCCCCTTACACTTGAATTTTTACATACTTTATAATAAACTAATCTAATGACTCAAATTAAGATAATCAAAACACTTGGAGTACTTTTAAGATTAACGCACATACGGGGGTAATAAATGATGTTCTTCCCCATTACTCCATAAAATAATAGTACTTTACCCATGAGTCCCAATCGTCCCAAAACAATATGTACAAGGATATGACTCGACTTAGCAACCATGTAATCAATTAGATAATTAATTAAGGGTTTAAACATGTAACAATAATGCACTAAAAATGAGTGCATACACGGTAGGCTAAGGCGATTTGGGTGTATATTCAAGTGGGGTGTAACAAATTCTTCCTTTAAGTAAGATGTTTAAAGTTAGAAATGAAAAGATAGGCTCGGAGGGGTGTACTAGGGGTTTCGTGTACTAAAAAATGAGTACAACGCTAAGGTGTGGGAAAAATTAATTGACTTTACTAGCCAAGTAATATGACTTAAATGGTCAAGTAATTATGATACGGGTTTAACACAAGGGTGATCCTAATGCCTCCTATCATGTAGTAAATCCTACTACACGAATGTAGTCTCACTAGCGGTCTCGGGATGCATCACTAACGCAAGTTCTAGAATCTAAATGCTACCGGTACACTCATAAGCACTAATAGTAAATGTTTTTCCTATCAAATCTAAAGGCGAACCTCACATATTTAGGTGGAAAATTTTTCTGAATGGTACGGTTTTGTGCTAGTCATACAATCTCCTATCCATGAGACGCTTGCTATGGCTAAAGTTTCACTCCTAAATGTTGTAAAAAAATTTAAATTTGGCGCTAAAATTACACTAACAAGTATTTCTCACAGCTTTATTACACATCTACCCTCATACAAACAAACTCAAGCGAAAATGTATCATATGAGGTATCATCATTTCACCATCCCCTTACACTTAGGATGAACATTGTCCCCAACGTTCAAGTAAAGAATGTAAAAGTAAAATAGGTAAAAGAATGAAATCAAATACTCCCCTGATTCGCTCGGTATGGATAATATGGTAACCAGGTTAGATCTTCCTCCAAGAAAATGAACAATCAAAGCTTCCCTTTCAGAATATAAATCATCTTCTTGTCAAACATAACCTGTTAAACCTGAGAAAACAAACAAGGCAACCTCGCGTAAAATCGGCGGCAATCTAGATACGATAACTAATCCTAGAAAGCAATGTAAGATATAATGCTTGTGGAATGATGTTTGCAGATTCCCTGGAGATTATAAAACTAAAGAATTAACAAAAACTTTAAGACTCCGTTAGAAAAACAAAACCAGTAAAATTTCCAGATTTTTACACGTGACGCCGTCAGGAATTTCTTCCTGACGCCGTCAGAAGTGACCTGCAGAAATTCTTATGTTATGTTTCCGGAAAATTTCTGGAAAAACTTTGTCCTACTTCCTGGAAAATCCTGCAAAACATCATTATGACTCGATACAAGCATTTGACTCTAACAAATACGAATATACATGTTCACTTAATATTGTGGAGAATCGTGATCGAGTTTGTTCCTTAAAAACATATTTGGGGTTTCCCCTTACACTTTTCTTTTGCGAAATACCTTTGGATGAAGTTAAGACTAAGCTAAACAACAAAATAAAGTATTTTCACCATTTTTAGTTTTGAAACATTATCTACCAACAATAAAAATAAAGCATGCACACGGAAAAAAATAACAATCAAACAAAATAAAAATCACACAAAGCATGGGTTGCCTCCCAAGAAGCGTTTTTATTTATTTACGAGTCTTGTAGCTAGACTCAAGGCCATGGGTTACTACGTGACCTCATCATCAAATGTTACATCCTCCTCATTAATCATTTCATTACTATTTTCTTGATAATGTTTTACACGTTGTATGTTGACAGTAAATTATCTACCTTCATCGTCTAGTAACACAACAGCTCCAGTTTTAGAGGAACTTTTCACCGTAAATGGCCCATACCATCTAGACTTGAGTTTCCCTGGAAATAACCTTAACCAAGAGTTATACAATAGGACTTTGTCCCCTTCTAAAAATTCCTTGGGTTTCTTAATTCGTTGGTCATGCCATCTTTTGCCCTCTCCTTATATGTAATGGAAGACTCATACGCTTCTAACCTTAGCTCATCAAGCTCGTGTAGTTGCAAGAACCTATTTGTTCTGGCAATTGTATAATCTAAATTACATGCCTTAAGCGCCCAATAAGCCTTATGTTCTAATTCTACCGGCAGGTGACATGACTTACCATACACCATGCGGAACGGGGTCGTTCCAATAGGTGTCTTGTAGGCACTTCGGAATACCCATAAGACCTCATCGAGTTTAAATGACCAGTATTTTCTATTCTGACTAACCGTTTTTTCTAGTATTCTTATAATAGCCCTGTTCGTGTTTTCGACCTGGCCATTGGTCTGTGGATGATAGGCGATGGAAAATCGATGGGACACCCCGTATCTCCTCATGACCTTTTCCATTTGCGCATTGCAAAAGTGGGTTCCCCTATCACTGATGAGGGCTTTAGGAATCCCGAACCTAGCGAAAATCTTTTTCAGGAAATGAATAACCACCCTGGCATCGTTGGTCTTAAGGGATTGTGCCTCTACCCATTTTCAAACATAATCGATGGCAACTAAAATATATTCATTCCCTCCTGAAGATGGAAAGGGTCCCATGCAGTCAATTCCCCAAACATCAAAAACCTCACATACTTATATAAAATTTTGAGGTGCTTCATCCCTACGTGATATGTTCCCGGCCCGTTGACATGCATCGCATGCTTGTACCATTTCTTTGACATCACGGAAAATTGTGGGCCAATAGAACCCCGCGTCGAAAATCTTTCGGGCGGTGGTGCTTATCCCATGATGGCCCCTAGAGGGGCCAGAGTGACATTCTCTCATGATTTTTACTGCCTCACGTTCCGAAACACAACGTCTGATTATTTGATCAGGACACCTCCGGAATAAAAACGGTTCGTCCCAGAAGTAGTACTTTAGTTGGGCAAAGAACCTTTTCTTTTCGTATCTAGTCATGTGTTCTGGAATGAGTCTGCTTGCGAGATAGTTGGCAAAATCGGCGTACCAAGGCTCAGAATCGGTCATTGACATGAGTTGTTCATCAGGAAATGAATCCCGAATCTCACTTCTATCGTGCTCATCAAAGGGATTTTCAAGACGAGATAGGTGATCTGCGGCCAAATTCTCTGCCCCCCTTTTATCACGGATTTCAACGTCAAATTCTTGTAACAACAAGATCCACTGAATTAGTCGTGGCTTAGCATCTTGCTTAGAAATAAGATATCGGAGAGCCGAGTGATCGGTGAAAACAACTGTCTTTGAAAGGACAAGATATTGACGGAATTTGTCGAATGCGAACACCACGGCTAATAATTCTTTTTCGGTGCTAGAGTAATTCTCTTGAGCAGGGCTCATGGTTTTACTAGCGTAGTAAATAGGTTGGAATAGCTTGTCACGCCTTTGGCCTAATACAGCTCCGACAGCAAAATCGCTGGCATCGCACATGATTTCAAATGGTAACTCCCAGTTGGGTGTAACCATGATTGGAGCTTGCGTGAGCTCCTTTTTTAGCAAATCGAATGCATCCTTGCACTCTTGAGAAAAATCGAAAGGGGCATCCTTCATCAACAATTGAGTCATTGGTCGAGCTATTTTGGAGAAGTATTTGATGAATCTCCGATTGAACCCGGCGTGGCCCAAGAAGCTGCGTATTGCTTTAACAGTCATGGGATAAGGTAACTTAGATATAGCTTCCACTTAAGCTTGGTCCACCTCAATCCCATTCCCTGAGACCTTATGTCCTAACACAATCCCTTCTTTTACCATGAAATGACATTTTTCCCAGTTTAACACCAAGTTGGTTTCCTCACAGCGTTTGAGCATTTTTTCTAGATTAGCAAGACAGCGGTGGAAAGAGTTCCCGAAGACTGAAAAGTCATCCATGAAAACTTCCATGCTATCTTCCATAAGTTCGTGAAAGATTGCGGTCATGCATCGCTGAAAAGTGGCGGGGGCGTTACACAGCCCAAAAGGCATTCTTTTGTAGGCAAACGTTCCATAAGGGCAAGTAAACGTGGTCTTTTCTTGGTCCTCAGGTGCTATGGGGATTTGAAAATATCCTGAGAATCCATCCAAGAAACAATAGTACTCGTGCCCAGACAATCTCTCCAACATTTGGTCAATGAATGGTAAGGGAAAGTGATCTTTCCTTGTGGCATCATTGAGCTTTCTATAATCGATGCATACCCGCCAGCCAGTAACCGTTCTCTCGGGTACCATCTCACCCTTGTCGTTCTTCACCACAGTCATTCCTCCATTCTTTGGTACAACCTGTACAGGACTAACCTATGGGCTATCCGAGATTGGGTAAATTAATCCTGCATCCAGAAGTTTGATGACTTCTTTCTTCACAACTTCCATAATGTTGGGATTCACCCGCCTCTAGGGTTGCACGGTAGGTTTATAATTTTCTTCCATGAGAATCTTATGTGTGCAAAAAGTTGAGTCAATCCCCTTAATGTCGGCTACACTCCATGCAAGCACTCCCTTATATTTCTTTAGGACTTCTAAGAGCTTACCTTTTTGTTCATGTTCGAGAGAAGAGTTTATGATTAACGGTAGTTGGTCCTCTCCCTGAAGGAAGGCATACTCTAAATGGTTAGGGAGTTCCTTAAGATCTAGCTTAGGGGGTTCGATAATAGAAGGCTTAAGCTTGTTTTCGGGTTTTCGGAGTTCGAGATGTTCAGTGGTCTCCTGTCTAGGGTAGAAGAAGACTGCTCCAACATCCTCCATCTTTTCTACCTCCAACAAAGGGAGAAAACTCTCATCCCGTAACCAGCCTTCCTCGATCTGTTCATGAACACAGTCATCAATGACATCCGTGAGTTCATCGACCTCTCCAATGAAATAGAGCCGGTTAGCTGCTTCGAGAGAGAGGTCCATAGTGTCTTTAATGTCGAAGGTTAAGCTATCGGTTCCTACTCGTAAGGTTAACTTGTCATCATGAACATCAATGACTGCCCGAGCGGTAGCAAGAAATGGTCTCCCTAAGATGATGGGTACCAAGTCATCCTCCTCTATCTCCAAGATTACGAAGTCAACCGGGAATTTGAATTTTCCAACCTTGACCAGCACATTCTCGCATATCCCTACAGGGTATTTGACTGATCTATCGGCTAGCTGGATGTTCATACGGGTAGGCTTTAATCCGGAGTATCCTAGTTTAAGGAACATGGAGTGAGGCATGAGGTTGATACTCGCCCCTAAATTGACAAGAGCATTCTTTATCGATAGAGATCCTATGGAACAGGGCAAGGTGAAGCTGCCTGGATCGTCTACCTTTATTGGTAACCCTCGATGGGTCACCACCGAACATTCTTCCCCCAGAGTCACAAGACCCTCGAGTTTCTTTCGGTTGGCGAGTTATTTTTTAAAGTATGTGTTATACTTTGGCATGTGATAGCAAGCATCAAGGAGGGGTATGGTGATCACTGAGTCTTTTAGATATGGCAAGAATCTTTTATTATCGTTCTCAGTTTTCTGGTTTTTTAATCAGGATGGGAATGGGACTCTCACAGGTTGGTTAGGCGGGGTGGATGGGGACGGGATCGCCAAGGGAGATGGTTCGGGAGCCTCGCTGCTCACATCACCCTCCTCTTCGCGAGGTTTGTTTGGATCGGGGGTGATAGGTTGCGAGTTCGGGTAAGGAGGGTCCTTGGTTGTTGTTCCCGCTCGATTGGTTATCGTGAGCATGGGGTCTTTTTGGCTTACTGACGGCATGTCTAGGTTATCGAGGGTGGAGTTAAGCTTGTCGAACCATTCTCTGATGTCATTCTGTTGCTCATCGACAAGTTCATCAAGACCTTTTAATTGTAAGCCTTTTTCTTGAGTGAAGTGACCGAGATCATCTTCAAAAGTGCTCCTGATTTCAAATTCAGGGCCTTCCTCTCCTTCTTTTCTCTTTACCAGATTTCCCCAGAGGGTGTAATCGTCGTTTTGGTAAAAAGGTAAAAGGGAGGGATCAGCATAGATGTTACCTCCTGACAAGCACGCATGTTCAGTCGTGGGTTCTCCTCCGCACTCCTCTACCTCATGCGGGCCCCCACAGTAGTCGCAGATTAAGTAAGGATTTGAAAGTTGTTTAGGTAATAGCGACCCAGCTAGGTATTCCATTCTTTTGTGAATTTTTCTTAACCGATCTAAAGATGTTAAGGTAATTTCAGACATGCTGGCGGTCGACTCAGGTTCATCCCAAGTGTCATCCTGGTCTTGAGCATATTCCTCAATCCTATTCCATCCTTCCTCGACACTAAGATTGGCTAATCTCCCTTTTCTAGAATTGTTGATTCCGTTCCGGTCATTTGAGGAGACATTGTCGTAGAAGATTTGGACCAAAAGCCAGAGTTCAATGCCATGATTGGGAACTTGTCTTATTAAATCCTTGAATCTAATCCACGATTTATGGAAGGGTTCGTCCTTCCCTTTTCGGAATCGGAGGATCCTATCTCTAAACGCTGAAGTTTTCCCAGTTGGAAAGAACTTCTCATAAAATTTGGATATGAGTTGCTCCCAGGTGAAAATAGATTCGGAAGGAAGTTTATCATACCACTATTTGGCTTTTTCGTAGAGGGTGAAAGGGAAGAATCATAATCGGGACGTGTCTCTAGTAGCCCCATCCGTATGGAGGGCGTCAACTATTTTTAAGAAGTCCTTGATGTGTTGAATCGGGTCATCATCATCTAGTCCACAAAACTTGCACTCACTTTGGACAAGCCAAACATCGGTCGCATCCAAGACCTCATTGGTATGTTCGTTTGGGTAGAAAATGGCGTTTGAGAAGCCACGAGGATTTGGGGAGGAGTAGTTCTTAAGGCGCTTAGGAGTGGGAGTTGCGGGGGTACTCATCTCGTTGTTGGATTGGGAGCTAGGGGTTGTAAGGTGATTTTCAGAATTTTCTTCAGAAAGGGGTGCATCAAAATCGATGGCTATGCTAGATGGTTCAGGTGTTGAGTGAGATCGTCTTAACCTACGCATTTCTCTATCAGGTTCTGTATAGGGCAAAATAAGGTCTCTAGCGGAACTACGACTCCTAGTGACTCTAAGGTTAGAGAAATCGTCATTTGCCATGATGGTGGATGGTGGAGATTACGAACAAAAACACGAAGAAATAAGATAGACTAAATAGAATCTAAAAGGAATCTAGCAATTAGACCTAATAAAAACAAATTCTAACCTAGATACTAACTATTCCCCGGGCTGCGGCGCCAAAAACTTGATGCGTGGGAATTGCACCAGGCTTTACCTCTCGAGGGATCTCGAGAAGCTTACAACCCCCACCAGGCAGTGTACCTGATCGTTGTAGTATAGTATAGTGACAAGTACCGGGGGATTGATCGTTCAACTCAGGAATAGTGTCGCTAGGATTAGAAAACCTAAAAACTAGGTCTAGAGGTGAGGGATGATTCTTTTTGTATTTTTTATATTTTATGAAAACAATTAAAAATCTCGGATATTGGAAGAGTGGGCGGAATTAGTTGCTAATCAACTAACCGAATAACTATGATGCAATCAAAATAAAATAACAAAAATGAAAATAAACTAAATTAAGATAGTGGTGTGAACAATATATGGGAGAATTGTGTCTACTTAGATTTCACTACTCCCTAGATATCTTTTACAGGTTAATTACTTGTTACAGTTGCATGGATGACGGATTGTATTCCTTAATACCATTCATGGGGTGGCGTACTTACTTCCCCAATTCTATAAGCTCCTACTTCACTCCTATGTCGAGCCGGCTAAGAAGCTCCTAACATGGGATCACTAGAATTCGCTCATGCATTAAATACAACCATAAAAACCTAGTACACATCGGTTCATGTTTCTTAAGACGTTCAAGCAAGTTACACAATGGAGATCTGACAGTTTTCTTAAGCCTAACATTGAAATTATTTATCCATTACAACTATAAATAAGCAATCAACCTATAATCAACATCTAGGTTTCATTACATCTAAGCAAACACACAATAGATCTAGCCTAGCATGTTAAAATCAAGACAAGTGTAAGATATATTCAAACAACACATAGACATATTGAATGAATTGAAGGAAAACTTATCTCAATTGAACATGAAGGGTTTCAAGGGGTGAAAACTCTTGAAAATACTGTTACAAACGAGCTATGGTTTATAAAGTTCGACCCTAATATTCTCCACACAAGTTCCTCTCTTCATGAATGAAAATTAGAAAAGTATATATAGATTTTAGGAGGTGACAGCCTCAAGAGGAAAAATCTGACGCCGTCATCTCGCCGCCAATAAAGTTCTCGGACTGCCTAGATCCAAAGCTGACGCCGTCGTGTATGATTCTGCTGTGGGCCGTCACCACATTTGCTCTTGACGCCCTTGTTCTGACGCCGTCACGTTTTTCTCTGGGTCGTCATCCATTTTGCTCTTGACGCCGTCATCTACTATTCCCATCAAGGAAAATTAAGACTTTGCCGTTTTCTTCACTTTTATGCTCCAAAAACGTCCAAAATACTTCCTTTTCCAGATTCACTCCCAAAGTACCTAAAATCACAAAAGGAACGATTTAGGGCAATATTTGATCAAATAAATTCAATTCCGGGCTTAAGTGACCCCCTAAAAACGGTTCATTTTTTGCCTCATCAGTATAAAAACAGATGAAAATGATAAAATAAAAATAAAAATAAAAATCTAATGGTAACGTAAAAACAGGCGAAAACGTATGAAAAGGACAAAAACGTCTGAAAACGTATGAAAACTGCCGAAAACGTATAAAAACGGACAAAAATGTATAAAAATAGACGAAAACTTACAAAAACAGACGAAAGCGTATGAAATATCAATTTTGTGCTCAAAAGTCTTGATTCATTTTGTGCTCCCGAAAACTTACAAAATTCTTGTGTTCATTTTATGCTCAAAAGTCTTGATTTATTTATTTATTGCCTCATTCGTCCCTAATTAAATGTTTTTTTTATGTCTCAAAATATATGTCATTTTTTATTTTAACAAATAAAAGTGATTTAGTAAATATGGATGATATTTGATTGATTTAGAGTATAATTAATAAAAAAAAAATTAAAACTTTTTACAATATGAAACTGAATATTTATTTTAAGACAGAGAAAATAAATAATTTATATTAATTATAAGTATATTAATAATGTAAGCTTGGCTTGGTATTTTTTGTATGTGTCAGAGAGGAATGATTTTAATTAGAAGCATGTTTGATATTGCTTTTAGAGGTATGTTTAAAATTTCGGACATGTTTGAAAATACTGTACCTTCAAAATAACCATACATAAATGAGTTTAAATGCTATCAATCAATTTCTATTGCATGTTTTTAACTTTTAAACTTAATCCTTGGCTACAAATAACAAAACTCTTTTAAATAAACTATAATGTAAACTAAAAAGACATACGTACATTAAATCAAACCTATTATTATAATTCGGCTTTGATAAGGACATGAATTGGGTTGAAAGCTTGTGGAAGACTAAATGAAGAAACGAGGGCCTACAATGAATACTAGACCCAAAAAACGACCAAATGTGTCGCGTCACCAAGTGATGCGCCTCATTTGGGTACTAAAAGAGGGCCAAGTGTTTCCATTTGGCAAATGCACCGCATCCACCTTAGTATTTCGTCATTCTATGGGTAAGAGTCTTTCTGATTTCGATCTTCCCAACATAGCTACAAATGTGAACATAGAATCAGTTGGTTTTTCGTGAGGTACATGAAGAGTACTCTATAGTTGTAGAAGATGAATATCGAAATGCCCGAGATTCTCTCAGTCAATATTGAAAAGCCGCATATGATAACATCACTAGGCATGTGGACTATGATTGTCCTGGCGTGTTTTCATAGATGGTCCCAGATGTACCGGGAAAACATTTTATACAAAGCTTTCCTTGTTGAGGTTCGTTTGCGAGGTCATATTGCACTTGCAACTGCTTTTTCGAGTGCAGCAGCAAATAATATACAAGGAGGTAGAACAACTCACTCTCGATTTAAGATTCCCATCAATCATAACAATAACTCATTGTACAACATCACTAAACCAAGTGGAATTGCTTAACTACTTCGTCTTGCAAAATTAACATATGGGATGAAGCAACAATTGCTAAAACACAAGTTGTGGAAGCAGTAGATCGAACATTACAAGACATTACACGGGTGAGACTTCCATTTGGTGGAAAAATAATGTTTTGGGAGGTGACTTTAGATAGGTGTTGCCGGTTGTCAAATAGGCACCCGAGCGCAAATAAAGGACTCCAATATAAGAATGTCGCCTCTTTGGGCAGGAATTAAAAAGATGTGGTTAGCAATAAATAGAGCTCATCCATGGTTTTCAAATTTTTTGCTATGAGTTGGTAACGGAGTTGAAGAAGCTATTAATGGAAGAAATATATGCATACCTGATGGCATGCCCATTCCATATACAAATGATGGTAATTGAAGAGATAATTTGATCAATTCAATATTTCCATCTTTGGAAACCATTCACATTCTCCTGAGTATATTATTTATAGAGCGATTTTATCAACTAAACTAAAACGATATTGTTGATGATATTAATGATCAACTCATTGGTAGATTTCACAGTGAAGGGAAAAATTATTATAGTTTTGACGAAGCTAAAGATGGAAATAAAAATTTCTATCTAATTGAATTCTTAAACTCACCCAGTGTAAGTGGATTACCCCTGCATTATTTACGATAGAAGATTGGATGTATGATAATTCTACTAGGACATATCGACCTATCAAATGGATTAAGTAATGGTACAAGATTGATGTGCAAAGGTTAACCAAATGTCCGTTGAAATAGTTGTTGATCAACGTGCTCGAAAAAGTCTTTTTGATGAGAATACCTTTATGTCCATCTGAAGAAGACATGTTCTCGTTCAAACTAAATAAAAAAAACAATTTCTTGTACGACTTAGCTTAGCTATAACAATAAATAAAGCTCAAGGCCGAACAATTCCTAACTTAGGTGTATATCTTCCAGATTCGCTATTCTCGCATGGGCAGCTTTATGTGACATTATCGAGAGGGCTACCAAATGTGGTGTATAAAGAATTGTTAAATGAGAAATAATCTACTACGTATGAGATTTCTAATTTGAGTGTATTGACATGCATTTAGTAATTTTGTATTCAAATGATTAGTCGAGGGATTATTATACTTTTTTTACATGAACGAGGATATATAAAAAAATTATATTTTAGTAGTGTTTTGTTCGAAAAAGATGTTATGTAAAATAAATATTGCCATGAATAAACACGTTAATTATTGTTCTGCCGCTGTGCGTGAGTTTTCTACTAGTCTCTCAAAATATCCGAGTATACGATAATTTCTTAAACCTTGAAAGAATCATGAAAAGTACCAAAATTGGTTAAAAGTCCCCAAAGTAACTGAAAAACTAAAGAACAAATAATCTTTCTCCAAGTTAGCTTTAAAATCACCTTCAATTCAATTTAATCACAAATCCATTTCAAGCTATTATCTTAACTACACTTCCCACTTTCATCTTTATAAATTATCATGTCGAAAGAGCTTAATTGACCCAACAGTTTGATCATTGTAATGATTATAGATATGTTGAAATGAATTTTATGCAAATAATTAGTACTAATAAAAAGTCAAAGTTGGTGACATTATAACAACCCCTACATTTATCTTTAGAGCATTAGGATGATGCCCATTAGTTATTCCATAACTCATCGTCATGTCAGCGCCACATCAGCTTTAACTTTTTCATCTTAACTCACCCAAAAATACATGGTACAATAACTCACATTAACTCACCTCCACTAAGTTATTTTCAATTTCTACCCCAAACTTTAACAAATGCTTCATTTATTTAAAACCATAACATTAATTCGATCAACACGTTACAATATGGAATTTAAAAAAACGCTAAGAAAGAAAATAGTACGAAATAAATAAAACACAACATCACACAATTATTCATTCTTAACGAGGAGGCAACCCATGTTTCTTGATGATTCGGTCCTTTTCCATATTAACCAACGCCACATACTGTGGATCTTTGCCGGTAGTGTCGAGCAACAAAAATTCAAGCTCCCTCAACCTCTGTTGTGTGTATTGGTTTTCTGCGGTCGCCTGATACGCCTTGGCCGCATCTTCACGTTTTGCCCAATACTCTTCGTGCATAATCTCCCCAAAATTGGACGAAGAAAAGGAACCTCCGGTGCTAGTCATACCTCCGGTGCTTGTCGTTGTCTCATATTTTTGTTTCTTTGAAGCCCTTTTTTTCCAATGGGTCGTGGTTCTTCATCATGACCAAACAAAGCCTCATTTGTTTGGCTTGGGACGTGGCCGGTTAAGTCAATCGGATCCGGTGAGTTCCATTTTTGGTGTTTACGCAAAACACCCCATGCATTGTCATTGTTAAACGACGTGTTTCCGTTCTCGTCACGATACGTTTGGTGAGCATTTCAGAGGATATGCACCACACGTTCCCCACTTTTTTGGTCGCGGTGTGCCCTTTTGAAAAAAGCGTTGAACTTAGTGCAATCACGGTTCAACATTTTCCACTTGGATTGTAGCATATCCTTGTTGCGGGGTCTTGAATTTAATCTATTGAACTCGCTTTTTATCCGTTGCCATAACGTATCATGAGATTGGGAACGCCCGACATGCGGATCCTCTGAACATACCACCCAACACTCGGCAAGTAATTTTTCCTTACTTGGCGTCCAACGTTGCTTCACGTTATCAACTTGTTCTTCATTGTCATCGTCTTGTACAGGGTCTTTGGATTTTTTTGCCTTTCGTTTACTACGACTTGTGGGCTTTGGTGGAGAAGTAGGTGTTTCGGGAACTTCATTTGTTTCCGTTTGGGATTGTTGAGTGAATTGGAGATTTTGGAAATCAGTATTTAGGGTGTTTTGTTGTTGGCTTTCTTGCCAAAATTTTAATGCTTGGTGTTGTTGGAAAATCTTGACTCGACATACCGAATTGGTTTGGGTTATTCCAATTCGGATTTGACGACGAACCCGCATATGGGTTATTCCACCCACCGATGAGGTTCGTGAACGAGTCGTCGTTGTGTTTTTACCTCCCAACATTTTTTTTTTGCTAATAGAAGTGTATTGTAGAGTATATTTAGTAGGGAAAGTGTGAAAAATAATGGTGTGTGAAATGGGTATTTATAGTGGTGAGAAAATGGGTTTGAAAATGTTTTTATTTTATTTTATTTTTGAGACTAGCCATTATTAACGGTAATAAAAACGTTAGGAGTGAAAGTGTAACTTTTTTTTAATCCAACGGCTAGTACACGCAAGCAAGGGGTGAAATTGATTTTTTTTTATTCCAACGCAGGTTTAACGCTGCGTTAAACCTTTGCCCACCCACGTTAACGCAACAAAATTTGAAAGGGCCGGTAAGGAATAACGCACCTTAGTGTGCGTGCGTTAAGCCATAACGCAGGGGGAAAGGGCATTATACCATGTGCTCTTAGAATTATTTGGTAGTGATGTAAGGTCCAATAGTAGTAATGACTCTTTGGGTAATTCTTTGTCGTTTTCGTATTCGAATGGCTTTTCGCATAATCCTAGTTGTTCTGTGACTCTAAATAGTATTGATATTTGGAATGGTGGTGAGGGGACGAATAGGTCGGTTCATAGCCAGTTTAGACTTGGGATGGGGGGGTTGTTTCGAGGGATCCAATGTGTTGGTTTTTCTGTCTGAGTTGGTTTCGAGTTCTAAGAGGATGTTGCAAGAGATTATGTTTGAGTCTATTTTAACTATGGGCACAAGTGAGTGGATAGATGAGTTGGTTAAATTGCAGCTTAGATTAGAGAGACGAACTCATTTTACTAATTAAAACCTTTTGAAAGCGAATAAAAACCAGCTTGAAATATTGGTTTCTGTAAGAACAATTCTTGATAGCTTTTAAATGTTGGTATTCCTACTAATGAAATGATAGAGATTTTTTGTATGAGGGGTGTAAGAACGTACACTATGTTCCCAAGTTTTTGCCCTGCACTCTGTTCCCAAGTTTTTTCATTGAAAGAAAAGAAGAGAAGAGTTAAAAATGGGCAGAAAATAAGAGAAGATGAATGAAATTTAATTTTTAATGTCATGTTCCCAAGTTCGGAGAGAAAAGAATTGATAACTGGTGGTTTTACAATTATACTCTTTATTATATATAAAAGTTGTGTTTTATATTAGGTCATTTAAGTAATTACATTTATTAAAAACTTCCTAAAATAACTTCTCTCTAAATCATTCAACTTTTGGGAAGAAAGTTTTGGAGAGAAGTTTTGCCAAATTTCCTCTCCTCTTCTCTTCTCTTCTCTCTTGAAAAAAACTCTAGAACACGAATTCATTTTGTTTTTTCCCACTTCTTTTCTCTTCTTTCAAAAATAAAACTCGGGAACGCATTGGTGAAGTGTAAACTAATATTACCCGGTTGAAGATTGTGAATGCAAAATTTCTTCTACGATGAAAGGTTTTTGTAGCAAGTGTGTGTGTCCTATTTTTTTTAAACTTTGATTGTGCGAATAATACATGTAGTTGGGTTGGGTGTGACGTGTGTTCTCATTGGTGTCACATAGCTTGTGGTCTAGAGATGAGTTTGATAAAGTCGGGTCCGAGCTTAAAGGGGGTTGCGGGGATGACAGAGGCTCAGTTTCATTGTATGGGTTGTGGACATGCTTCAGAGATGTTTTGTTATGTTAAGGATGTTTAAGTAGTGTGCGTAGGAATGGAGTTTGGAGATTTTAAGGAAAGAGCTTGAGTGTGTTTGGGGAATGTTTAGAGGGATTTCAGATTATAAAGGGAAGGAGCTTTATTTGAAGGCTGGTGATTTGATACAGAAACATGATAATAAAGTGATGTCGTCTTCGGATGTGTGCGTCTTCATGCTTCAGTTTTTCGATTGTAAGTTTCTTGATGTTTTCTATTACATCAGATTTCTAATAACATGTTTGATACCTTTGCACGACCAGCTGTCTAAATACTCGTAAACGAAATGTTTTGCAAAGTTCGAGCATTATAAATAATTTTATATAACTATGCTTAGACTATACAACTATGCTTACATCATGTAAATAATTACTTCCTCCGTCTCATATTAAATGTCATGTTAGATTTTTCAAAGTTTTTCTTTCTCAACTTTGACCTTAGATATTTGTGTTGATGTAATATAATACTTGATACAAAATATATGAATTGATTAAGTTTTAAATGTATTTTCATTGCGTATAATTTTTAGAGTAAATTGCAAAAATCGTCCCTAAAGTTTAACCAATTTGCATGTTTCGTCCCAAATATTTCGAAACTGCAAGGATCGTCCCTAAATTTTGGCCCGTGTGCATGTATCGTCCCTAAAGTTTTGGCCCCGTGTGCATGTATCGTCCCCAAAAAGGACTATATATGCCCCAAAGGTTAACTTTAAGGACGATCCTTGCAGTTTCGAAATATTTGGGACGAAACATGCAAATTGGTCAAACTTTAGGGACGATTTTTGCAATTTACTCTAATTTTTATCAAATACTATATAAAACAAGTAAAAATATTTAAAGTCAAAATTAATAAAAAAATACTTGAAAAGTCAAACATGAACATTTAATATGGGACAGAGGGAGTATAAAATTACAGTAAAGGGTGTTTGGGATTGTTATTCTAAAGTGATTATCTGCTTATTTTCATGTACTTATTATAGAGTAAATAATCAAGTAAGCTCTAAGAAGTGTTATTCGAACATTAAAATGCCAAAACTGCTAATGTGCCTAAAATAAGCAGAGAAACTGATAAGCATTTAAATGAGCAATCCCAAACACCTCAGATACCTAAGGTTATTTCTCATGGAAAACTTAACAATTTGCATTATGATGCGTGGACACAGATGGCATATCCGAAATTCCCACATCTAATCTTCCACCAACCGTTGAGCGTATTTCCAAACCCCCAACGTCCACGAACTACTTTCTACACTTGAGGAACGATAGGAGGCAGAGTGGGTCCCTTGTTGGCTTTACAAGACCCTTCCCAAAACGACATTAATTCTCCAATGAAGTTGATCACAAGCGCTTCTTGGCCTTTCTACAAGTGTTGAAACATGAATTTTATCTATTATTCCAGTCTCTGCACTAGTGCACTCACTATCGCCATGAAAAATATGATCACACCAAATGAAATCTGTCATGGAGCGATTCTTGCCCTTGTTTCTTACTCAGCCCTGGGAACAAAAACTGAACAATCCTAACATAAACTAGCATTTGTAAACTTGAATTAGCACATATGAACAAGTCTCTAAATAATGAATAAGTTTTAGCATTGTTGGGTCATTAGTTCTTTATAACAAGTGTGTAAATGCACGGGATTGAAAAACTCGTTTAAAACCCCCCTTACACAATTCAACATTAAATAAAATTTCACAAACAATAACAATTACATCAAATGAAGCTAAATACAGAAACCATCTTTTACCCTTCTGGTATGACTTTTCTTCCTCCTCCTCGACTTATCACTCATAAACGCCTTCTCCAATTGCTCCACTCTTTTACTCAACGAATTTATCATCCTCGTTTGCATCTCGTTCCTCTCCGATATTTGTATCATTAGTTTCATCATTTTCGCATTATCACATATCAATTTCTCCACCATTTCCTTATCACAACACCTTTTGCTGACCTCATCATCACCACCACACTCCTTCATTGTACCTTCATCAATCACCCGATCCTCATTTACAACCGTTTCTTGATCAGAGCAGCTATTGCTGACGTCATCATCAGTTACGCGATTCTCAACAGCTTCTATCACGACATGTTCGTTTCCAATAGATTCCCGATTTCGAACATTGCTGTTGACGTCATCATCACATTCCTTCATTGAATCTTCATTCAGAGCCTCTTCTTCAACCAATTCCTCCTGATCACAATTTTCATTGCTGACGTCATCAATCACATGATCCTCAGCTGATTCCAAATTCTGATCATTTATGCTGACGTCATCATCAACAACAACTTCCTTCACATCTTCTTCATTCACTTTATCTCCAATACTTTTGCTGACGTCATCACCATCACAAAGCTCTGTTTTCTCATCGTTGCTGACGTCATCTTGATGAGATTGAGCAATAGAATCAACTTGCTCCTGCAAGGCAACCGCTTTCTTGGCAACAAACTTCCTGAGCTCCCTAACACCAGTATCAACGCCTCTAACAGAATCAAGCTTAAACAGCAACGACATTAACGTTTCGTTAACTCTCAACCGCTCCTTCGCATCGTTACGTATCAGCTCAACAAACTCAACGTCGTTTTGAAGACTTTTTTCGATCTCGTTGACTTGGTTTTTGATAGAAACAATTTTCTTAACAGATTTTCTAACTGTATGTCCTCTAAAAACCTTTTGAATCTTTAGAGCTGATGAATGTTTTAGTGTAGAGATGTTTGTTTGTGGTTTATCTGATGAAACGAAGTGAACCGGGATGGAGACCACTTTTGGTTTCTGAACCGGTACGGACCGGGAGTTGTTTCTGTAATATGGACCGTTCATCATTGAAATATTAAAAGAAGTTTGGTTTAGTAAATTTATTTTGTAAATTTTTGTGATGTGTTTGTATGGATTTGTGATGGTTTTGGGTGAGTATATATATGAGGAGATTGTTAAGGGGAGCAGGTTCTAGAGTGTTCTGTTATAATAACGCTTAGCTCTGTGGATGAATTTTTTTCTGGATAGATGTGGAATGTTCTGTTAATGAAGGTCAATGGGTCATTGCTTACGAAAAGAATAACACTACTCCTATAATTGAAAAAAAATACTAATAATAATAAAATAAAATTTTATATCTTATTTAACCAGTTGGGATTTTTATCTTTGCGATAAAAGCATCTTGCGTGCATTTCGTGCTCAAAGTCTTAACTAATTTATTAAATAATTTATATTAATTATAATATAAGATCGTTACGTTTTTATCTTTGCTAGTTTGGAATCGTAAGAAAGAATTAAGACAGAAAGATCTTATTTAAATGTTCAAATCTGTTATAAGTATAGTAATTTGTAGCCAAAACTTATACTGTAACAAATTTATCAAGAAACTAAGAGTTCAAAAAATTATAACATAATGAAAATGTAATTCACATGGGTTTAGAATACTGATCTATCTAATCAGTGATTCAAGACGACTAATTTTTGAGTCTAAAAATCTATATATTTTACTCTTATATGACACTTGTAGTTTTTTTGCTTGTTTTATTATTCAACCTTAACAAAATCATTCATTTATAGTGTCTTTTAAAAAAAAATTGAGGGAAGTAGGATAGGATCGAAACAAGATCTTACGATCTTATTGTAAGATCGAGAGCCTACGTAAGATCCCATCTCTTCAAAGATCATACGGAGGATCGACTCATTTCTGCTTGGTAGAATCGTAAACTTCTACGACTTTAAGAGTTAGATCACGATCTTAACAACAATGATCATAAGTATAGAGGAGATTTCTACATATTGGTTAAATGTAACTTTATTTTGTTAATTATTTTGGGCATTTCATTTTTATACATATATGTAAGAGATGTTTTATATAACGAGATCAGTTTGTTAATTTTCCATGGATTTTTTACCCACACTCACGGTGTGTTCTCAAATTATTTTTGGAGAGGAAGAGAAGTGATATGAAAGAAAAGAAATGAGTAGAAAAAGAAAAAAAAAAAAAAAAAAAAAAAAAAGGCCAGATCTTCATTCTCGTTCTTTCCTCCTCTTATTTTTCTATTTTAAAAAAATCTTGAAAGCACAATTTTTTTTTCTTTTTTTCAAATTTTTTACTTTTTCTTTCCTTTCTTTTGTAAATTAATCTTAAGAGTGAGGGGTACCATTGGCTGTTAGGGTGGCGCCATCGCACCAGCCCAAAAAATCCTTTGGCGCACGACACCGTGGGTGGCGCCGTCGGCTGTTGCGCCGTGGTGGCCAGCCCACGCCGTGAGTTATATATATATATATTTGAATAGAATTTGAACGTTGGAGGTGTTTGAATTTTTTTTTTTGAACGTTGGCCACCTTTTACAACGGGTATATACCCGTTTTTTTTTTAAAAAAAAATTTAACACCCCAAAAAATTATAAATACTCCCCAAATCAATTCTAAAACTCATACACTTCTATAAAACTTATCTCTATTATTTCTTTTGCATCCAAAATGAACCCCAACTAAAATGGATCAACCAAATGCTAAACGACCCGAGCAACCAAATGAATCCCACCCAAACGCCGGGTTCGTCTTCTCAATCGGGTTACCTTCCAAGCTTCCAAACGCCATATATGAATCCCGAAGATTTGGCATTATTTAGTCAATGAAAAATATAACAACAACAACAACAACAACAACCATTTACTCAATTTACTCAACCTCAAACAACCCATTCCCAACCAAATTCGGACCATGCATCCTTCCATCTAGTTGACGAAGACAAAGAAGATGAAGAAGAAGAAGCGGAGCCGACACCGACATCAAAAAAGTCGAGGGCAAAAACAATGGCGAAGAAGCCAAAGGCAAAGGCAAAGACGAAGAAAAACAACAAAGAAAAAGAAGTTGATGAAGATGGTGCCGTCCCGAGCTCGCACTTTTTGGACCCAAGGCGAGGAGTATTTATTGGCGGAGTGTTTCATTCAAATTTTCGAGGATCCAAAGGTAGGGGCGGATCAAAAACAAGATACGTTTTGGTACAAAGTGCTCGATGTATACAACACCGAAGCCAAGCGCCTCAACTATGCACCTCATACAAAAGAACATGTTGACGGGAAAGTGGACTCCAATGAATAGAGATGTGAAGAAGTGGAATACGGTGGTGGATGAAACGGCCGTGATGAGTGGGGAGAATGATAGGGATTTTATGACCCGTTGTCACATATTGTTTAAAAAAACAACGGGTAGTGATTTTAAACACATGAGTGCTTGGGAGTTTTTGAAAGACAAGCACAAGTGGAAAACCCCCGACTCGACTTTGGCAAGACGTAATCGTATTGATGAGTGCTCAAACACTCATCGTTTTTGACGTATTTAAACTGCCAAAACATACAAAAACAATAAAAAAGATATCAAAATACTTAAATTATCCCAGGGATTGTGTTTTATGTGTTTTAAATGCAAAATGTGCAAAAACAAAGGAAAATCGATCAAAGTTTGCAATATTGGCAGTTTCAGTCCCACAAGTTTCAAAACTTGTCAATTTTAGTCCCTATGCATTTATTTTGAAAAGAAAAGTCAACCCAAGGTTTTGAAAGTCAAAACTCACAAAATATTACACTTGGGTAACAAGTTTTCCAAAATTACATGTTTAGTCCCTGAAAATCCAAAAATGGCAAAATAGGTCCCTGGGAAATTTTTAAAATTGGAAAAAGGAAAAAATGGTTTTTGGACTTTGGAATTACATCATAATTGGTCCTTGGAAGCAAATTGGGAAAAGTGCAAAATCAGTCCTTGAAGTTTGGAAAATTACAAAATTGGCCCTTGATAACTTACAACCATCCGGACCCTTATTATCTTTAAACCCAAAACCAAACCTCAAACCCATTCCAAGTCCACCCCTGGTCCATTAACCCCCAAAAGCCCACTTCCCCCAGCCCAATCCCAAAATAATAAAAGCGGGGTCAAACAGTCAACTCCGGTCAAACACCCCGCTGACCATCTCCTTCCCCCCCAACATCCAACGCAAAACCAGGGAAACCTTTTCCCCCTCCTCTCACCTTTTCCACCAGTTCCCCCCCCCCCCCACAATTAATACACCTTACCAACTTATCCCACCACAATAAATTAGCCACAACAACTCTCACCCGTCCCACTATAATTTGGCCGTTTCACATTTGGCGGGAAAAAAGCAATCAAGGGTCAGGATAAGAGAAGAGTCAAATTGATGTTGAGGATTTGGCCAAGGGTCTTCATAGAAGCCATTGGGACAGAAAAGCAGAAAGAAAAGTGCACATGGGCAAAGGAAAGATTTAATTTTCGTTTTTAGTATAA
This sequence comes from Artemisia argyi, assembly GCA_030686995.1. Lineage (NCBI taxonomy): Eukaryota > Viridiplantae > Streptophyta > Magnoliopsida > Asterales > Asteraceae > Artemisia > Artemisia argyi. Next base: position 40,718,201 of record CM060683.1, on the reverse strand, counting down.
ATATGGGCCATTTGTAATCCTTAAAAAAGTGGTAGTGGTAACTTAGTTTAACTTAGCATTTGATTTCTCAGTTGTAATCTTTTTTTTAGTTAATGAAAGTTCTTATCTTTTAAATCATCAATTGCAATTTTCAGTTTTATCAAGTTTTCTTTTAGTTATATTTCCAAGTTAATTATTGAAAATAAGCTCTATATAAGCACTCATAATCCCACCTAGTATCTAAAATTGTGAAAAGAAAACAGAAAAGAATCAAAAATCAGTAACAAATAAAGCACAGGGTACCTTTGCATTTTTGAAGAAAGCAATGGGAAGTACCAAGTAATGGAATTGGTAGAAGGACTCTTACTTAGCTTATCCTTGATAAGCTAGGAGCTAGTAGCTGATAAAGGGGCTCTAGTAAAAGCTAGAACCAGATTTCCAAGTTTCCTTGTTTAAATTTCATATTTTAGATTTTGAGAATAGCATAATCTGTTGTAGTGGTATTTAGTGCTTAATTTCTGTTCATAAGTGCTTCTTCTGTCTTATTATAGCTTATTATTAAGGTTCTAGTTCATATATTCAGTTATATTTTAAGTTTTCTCTGAATTCATTTCAATTCTGTGTGATAAGTAGTGTTTGGATTAACTGTGTTTGAATGATTAAGTTGGTTTCAGTGTTTAAGACTTGTTCATGCAACTCATTTACTGCCTAAATAAACCAAACCAAGCATCAAATTAGTCACCAACAAACAAAAAGTCAAAATCACTAGAAAGTGATCACCACAGTTGACTGTGGTGAGTTTTCAAGTCCAAATCCAATCAAATCTTTTCATAAGTGGGTGTTTTTACTTAAATTAACTTTCATATAGCTTATCATAACATATTTGATTATTAAATCAGCTATCTAAGTTCATAGAAGTCAAAACTTAAGTTTTTCTAAAAAGTCAAAAGTGCATAGCTCAGATTTTTGCAAAAATTGGGTGAATTAATCTGATTTTTGTGTTGAGATTTAGAGTTTGAAATTTGTTGGGTGCATTATCTACCAGCTTAACTTGTGAATTCCATCGTGGTAATATTTTTGTGATTTTTTTCTTTGGACCAAAATGCCCTTGGAACTGACCTGCAGGGCAAGGTAGTTGCCCTGTCTCAGCAGACCCCAGCTCACCACCCACCTTTGGTGGTGTTTTGTGGTTAACCCAGTGGGTCCCACACCCCATAATTAGGTCCTTACAACCCCCCTCCTACCAGAGTTAACCTGTTGACCAAGAGTTTGACCATTTGACCACTGGACCCCACCTGGATTGGCTCCCAATCTTTGTCCCATTCTGTCTCAGATTCTCAATAAGCCAACTGCTTATTTGAGTTTTGTGGCTTATTTAAGCTGCTCATTTGTGCTAATCTAGCTTATTATAGTTCATTTAACTCAAAGAAACCTATATCTACCATTGTGGACCCCACACACTCCAAATTGAGCTAAAATCCTTCCACAGTCAACAAAAGTCAACTGTTAGGGTCAATAAGCTCTCAACTGCTTATTTTTGGGTTATGTAAAAAGTGTTTTCAGAAAAAGTGTTTATATTTAGTGTATAATTAGTTTGGAAAAAGAAAAAACACCAAAAACCAACTTTAATTATAGTGATAGCTTCTATTTAATAGGATTTATCATTTTAATTTTCTTTTTAGCTTATTTATAAGCAATATATCATTTTTATATTTTTATAAATTCTCTTTTAGGTTAAAGTAATTTTAAAAATTTTTCCAGATTTTTATTTTGTCTTTTAGTGGCTTTTATAATTAATTTTAGTTTAATTAAGTTTTAATTAATATTAAGTAATAAAATAGCATAATTATATTTTATAAAGTATAACCTAGTTTTTATAATTTTTCTAACTTTTATTTAAGTTAAAACATTTTTAGAAATTTTTCTAGAATTTATATTGTTCATTTTCTATTTTTCCTAATATAATTAGTATAATTAGAAATTAATAAGTAATTAGATTAATAATTAGTTAATTAGTTTAAAAATACATAAAATAAACTTTTTATAATTTTTTAGGATTCCTGTAATGGTTAATTAGATTTATAAAAAATTTCTTAATTTTCTATGTCTTTTTAGTATTTTTAATAATTCTAATTAGTTTAATTAGTTAATAATTAGAAAATTAGTAATTAATTAATAATTAATAATTAAATAGTGTAAAAATAGTTTTTATTTTTCTTAAAATTTTCTTTATTCACTAGGATTGTAAAAATAATATTTTTACACTTGTAACCCTTTCCGTCCATCAGTTGTACTTTTTGTTTCATTCGTCTGCATACGTTTTTAATTAAAACGTACGTTTTTAGGTTTTAGTTCAAATCTTTGTAATCTCAATTCCCGTAATCAATCACATAGCTTTCCTAAGCTATTTCTGTTAATAATCTCCAAATATTTTTCATAGCAAACCTTTTCTGTGAATAAACACCCGATCACAAAGCACGCTAAGTTACAATTCACACCTCAACGGGATTTAACGACCTGGTGATACCTTATATTACCCGGAGCATTGACCTGGGCTATTTGACTTTGTTGACTAATCTTTGGTCAATATAAGTTGGTGGTTTAGCATCAATCAGTATTCGGCACACTCAAGAAGAGCCCGAGCATTTTGGACCCGACGAGGTGCCACGGCCCGACGGCATGTATCGGGTTTCGAAGAGTCAACGTTCGTCTAACTCGACCGCTAGTTCCGGTTCAAACCCGGCATTGTTTCAAGAAATGTTGCAAATGCAAATCGAGTTAGACCGTAAGGCAAAAATGAATGTACTCGAGCGAGAGTCAATCGCACGAGTTAATTTATATGAATCTCAAAAGATTGCCGAGGAGATGCGGGTGCTCGAAATGGACACAAGCAAGATGAATCTGGTCAATGCAAGGATCGTGGCAGCACAACAAGCTCGAATCCGGGCAAAATATCCCGAAGAGGATTAAGCTTTTATTTCTGTTTATGTATTAGGATTTTAATTTTATGCATTTTTAAATATATTGTGTGCTTTTAATTATGTAATGTGTGTTTTTAAATTAATGGAGTTTATTTTAGGAAAAATTATGTATGTTTTATTTTAACTGGAAAAAAAAAAAAAAAAAAAAAAAGGTAAGCCGACGGCACCAGAATTTCTGGTGCCAACGGATACGGCCAGAATGTCATGCCGTCAGATTTCTGATGCCATAGAGATTTTTGCTGACGTGGCACCAAAAAAACCCCATGGCACGAGTCTTACGACTCAAGGGTTACCATTGCTCTAAGAATATAGTGTTAACTCGTGGGTAAAATTAGATAATGAACTTAAAGATTGCTATATTACGATATTACCCATGAAATGCCAAAATTGTTGAAAATGTCTTTTTTTTTTTGGGTAAATTGTTGAAATTGTTGAAAATGTCAATTTCAATTAATCTTGTCAAAACCGATTAAAAGCTATAAAAAGATCCATCGACTCTTACCGATTTGTTGTTTTTGCAACCTTATACATATGAACAAGTCTGTGAATTCATTTACTAAGGTAAAAATAAAAATAAAAAAATAAAATAATAATAATAATAATAATATTATATAAAAAAATCTGTAAATAATTAATACGTTTTAGCATTGTTGGATCTTAGCTCTTGAAACAAATTACCCATATATTTCTTAATATCTTTTTATGGCTAACACTAAAATAAAAGATATTGGGCAAAACTGTTGTAAGATCTCAATTTTAAAAAATAATTTTTATTTCCGCTGCAACCAATTACAATATTAATAAAATTAAAAATGAAGCTAAATACAGAAATCTTTTTCCCTCCTGGAATGACTTTTCTTCCTCCTCCTTGACTTATCACTCATAAACGCCTTCTCCAATTGCTCCACTCTTTTACTCAACGAATTTATCATCCTCGTTTGCATCTCGTTCCTCTCCGATATCTGTATCATTAGTTTCATCATTTTCGCATTATCACACATCAATTTCTCCACCATTCCCTTATTAAAACACCTTTTGCTGACATCATCATCACATTTTTTCTCAACAGCATCCTTCACGTCTTGTTCGTTTTCAACAGATTCCGGATTTTGAACATTGCTACTGACGTCATCATCATATTCCTTCATTGAATCTTCATTCATAGCCTCATTTACAACCAATTCCTGATCACCATCTTTGTTGCAGACGTCATCAACTACATGATCCTTGGCTGAATCCGGATTTTGATCATTTTTGCTGACGTCACCATCAACAACTTCCTTCACATCTTCTCCATTCACCTTATTTGTGTTGCTGACGTCATCACCATCACAAAGCTCTGTTTTCTCATCATCGCTGACGTCATCTTCAAAAGACTGAGCAATAGAATCAACATTCTCCTGCAAGGCAACCGCTTTCTTGGCAACACACTTCCTGAGCTCCCTAACACCATTATCAACGCCTCTAACAGAATCAAGCTTAAACAGCAACGACATTAATGTCTCGTTAACTCTCAACCGCTCCTTCGCATCGTTACGTAACAGCTTAACAAACGCGACGTCGTTTTTAATCCTATTCTCGATCTCGTTAACTTGGTTATTGATTGAAACGATTTTCTTAACAGATTTTCTAACTGTATGTCCTCTAAAAACCTTTTGGATCTTCCGAGCTGATGAATGTTTTAGTGTAGAGATGTTTGTTTGTGGTTGATCAGATGAAACGAAGTGAACCGGGATGGAGACCACTTTTGGTTTCTGAACCGGTACTGACCGGGAGTTGTTTCTGTAATATGGACCGTTCATCATTATTAAAAGCTTGTTTTAGTAAATTTGCTTTGTAGTTTTTTTGATGGTTTTGTATGGATTTATGATGCTTTTGGGTGTGTATTTATATGAGGAAGATTGTTAAGGACGAGTAGGTTCTAGAGGGTTCTGTTATAATTAAGGGAAGGGTTGATATTTTAGCTACTATATGTGGTGGGATTTTTATCTGGATGGATGTGGAATGTTCTCTAAACGAAAGTCAATGGGTCATTGCTTACGTGAAGAATAAAAATGCGTAAAAAATTACAGTGAAACAATATGGAACACAAAGTCAAAGTATAAACAAAGAAAGTAACTAGAGATTAACTTCAAATTCACCTTCAATTCATTAAAACCAATCGCAACCCGGTTCAAGGTACCATCTCAGTTTCATTACTTTCATATCCCACTTAACAATTTAATCAGTTATCACGACCCATCAATTTGATAACTGTGATGAAAATCGATATTTTGGTAGTGAAAAAGTCAAATTTAGAAAGTCAAAGATGGAGATATTAGATGAACCCCTTGATTTATCTTTAGTAATGATTTTTCGGTTAATTCGATGTTGTTTTTATATTCGAATGCTTTTCCCATAATCCTAGTTGTTCCGTGACTCAAAATTAGTACTGATATTTGGAATGGTGGTGAGGGGACTAATGGGTCGGTTCATAGCCGATTTAGACCTAGGGGTGGGGGGAGGTGAGCTCTAAGGGAACCAACTTGTCAATTTTCCCGTCTGAGTTGGTGTCGAGTTCTGAGAGGATGTTGCAAGAGATTGTGTCAGAGTCTATTCTGAAAATGGCGCAAGCGATGCAAGAACTGTGAACTATCAGATGAGACAGTGGAGGCTGTTAAGGAGTGTTTAAGGGAAAAGATAACGGTTAGTGAACTGAAAGATGAGTTGGTGAGGTTGCAGCTTAGATTAGAGAGAACTGATTTTGCTAAAAAGAACTATTAAAAGCGAATAAAAATCAGCTAGAAATATTGATGACAATAAGAACGAGTGTTGAAAGTTTCTTATCTTCTGGAATTCCAGTTAATGAAATGATTTAGATTTTTTTATACGAGAGGTGTAAAAACGTGAAGTGTAAAAGATTATTACCTGTTGAAGATTGTGAATGTAAAATTTATTTCCAAGATGAAACGGTTTTGTAGCAAGTGCATGTTCCCGGTTTGTTTAAACTTTGATTGTGCAAATTCCCTTATCACAACACCTTTTACTGACGTCATCATCACCACCACACTCCTTCATTTTACCTTCATCAGTTACGCGATCCTCATTTACAACCGTTTCATGATCACAGCAGCTATTGCTGATGTCATGATCAGTTACGCGATTCTCAACAGCTTCTTTCATGTCTTGTTCGTTTTCAACAGATTCCCGATTTTGAACATTACTGCTGACGGCATCATCACATTCCTTCATTGAATCTTCATTCATAGCCTCATCTACAACCAATTCCTCCTGATCACAATTTTCGTTGCTGACGTCATCAATCACACGATCCTCAACTGATTCAGAATTCTGATCATTCTTACTGACGTCATCATCAACAACAACTTCCTTCACATCTTCTCCATTCACCTTATTTGTGTAGCTGACGTCATCACCATCACAAAGCTCTGTTTTCTCATCGTTGCTGACGTCATCATGATGAGATTGAGCAATAGAATCAACCTTCTCCTGCAAGGCAATCGCTTTCTTGGCAACAGACTTCCTGAGCTCCCTAACACCATTATCAACGCCTCTAATAGAATCAAGCTTAAATAGCAACGACATTAGCGTCTCGTTAACTCTCAACCGCTCCTTCGCATCGTTACGTAACAGCTTAACAAACACGGCGTCGTTTTTAAGCCTTTTTTCGATCTCATTAACTTCGTTTTTGATAGAAACGATTTTCTTAACAGATTTTCGAACTGTATGTCCTCTAAAAACCTTTTGGATCTTCAGAGCTGATGAATGTTTGTTTGTTTGTGGTTTCTGTACGATTTTCTTATCAGATGAAACGAAGTGAACTGGGATGGAGACCACTTTTGGTTGCTGAACTGGTACGGACCGGGAGTGGTTTCTGTAATATTGACCGTTCATCATTGTTGAATTGAAAGATTAAAAGCTTGTTTTTAGTAAATTTGTTTTGTAATTATTTTTTTTTATGTGTTTGTATGGATTTGTGATTTTTTGGGTGAGTATTTATATGAGGAAGATTGTTGAGGAGGAGTAGGTTCTAGAGTTATAATTAAGGGAAGGGTTGATATTTTAGCTACTATATGTGGTGTGATTTTTTATCTGGATGGATGTGGAATGTTCTCTAAACGAAAGTCAATGGGTCATTGCTTACGTGAAGAATAAAAATGGGTAAAAAATTACAATGAAAAAATATGGAACACAATGTCAAAGTATAAATTAAGTTTTGTTACTAAATTTGTACGCTGAAAGTGTCTACCTGTCTAAGTACCAAAAATTGGTGAAAAAAATCCCCTATAAAAACTGAAGAACAAACAAAATTAACTTCAAGTTCACCTTCAATTCATGTTTGGACACTTAGGCACTTAATTAGACCAACTGTTTATTTACTGGTAAACTAAACGTTTTGCAAATTTCCAGCATTATAAAATTGAAATATAACCATGCTAAGACTGTATATAATTAGAAAACACAGTAAGGGGTGTTTGGATTGTTATTCTAAAGCTGTTGTGAAATAAGCAATTCAGTGGTATTATTTAAACACTCAGATGTCAAAACTGCTAATGTGCCTAAAATAAGCAGAGAAATAGATAAGCTTTCAAATGAGCAATTCCAAACCCCTCTAATACCAAGGTTATTTCTCATGGAAAATTAACACTTTTCATTATGGTTTGTAGTCACATAAGGCATATCCGAATTTCCCACATCTAATCTTCCACTAACCGTTGTGCCAATATCAAAACCTCAATATCCACCAACTAATTTCTACACCTCGGGAACATTAGGTGGCAGAGCAGGTCCCATGCTTGCTTGACAAGATCCTTCCCATAAAAGACATGGATGAATGGTCAATACGTGGAAGCAGAAAGTTGAGTTTAAGGTTGTTGGAAACGGTCATATCGAGTATTACAAGATGAAGATGAGAATGCAAGCAGAGATTGCTGGTTTACTTCAGAGAACACCAACTTTAATCGCTATTCTGTTTTGGATAATCAGCTTATTTTAACTGGTCAGTTCTTTGAAAATCGGATTTTTTATTAGTTATCCAAAATAGCAAGTTTATGGTTACTCTTTGATGCAATCAAAACAAATTGCACTTAAACTCACAAAGAGGCCAACAACACCCCAAAAATTAGTATAAATAATCCAATGAAGTTGATCACAAGCGCTTCTAGACCATTCTCCAAGTGTTGGAACATGAATTTTTTTGTTATTCCAATATCTACGCTCACTATCGCCATGAAAAATATGATCAAGCCAACTAAAAAGTGCCATGGAGCAATTCTTGCTCTTGTTGCTGACTCAACCCCGAGAAAAAAAGTGGTCAATCATATTATAAACTAGCATTTGTAAATTTGAGTAGGTACATATGAACAAGTTTGTAAATAGTAATGAATAAGATTTAGCATTCTTGGATCTAATTTCGGCCGTGATAATAAATTACACATACATTGATTATCTTAATTTCTCTTACTAACATTAAGGGTGCGTTTGGTGTGGGGTTATCACACGGTTGAAATAGTATCATTTCAAAAAGTGATCGTTTGGTATGCCACTTTCAATCTTTCGAATGAAACAAAACCAATATATTCATTCCCTATTTAAATGGTACCTTTCACCATTTTTATGTCAGAATTTTTGCATAGCTTTAATTAATTGTCAGTACTTTATTTTTTGCTCACTCGTGAACCACACATTTCAAAGCCCATTTGTTATTTCATATTATTTTATTATTTTTATAAAGTAAAGTTAATTAAAATATCGTATATAACACATATTTTTTTTATTAAAATAAAATAATATTTTATATTATTATTTATTTTATTTCTTTCTCATTTCTCTCTCCTTATTTAATTCAAACATATACTTAAATCCAATTTCTTTCAAACCTTTCCCAAATCTAAATCCAATTTCAATCCTACTTACAAACCAAACGGGCCCTAAAATAAAAGATCTGTGATATAAACTCCCAATTTAAAAAAATAATTACTGACAAACTCGTTAAAACCATTACAAAAACATTAGATGAAATTTCACAAATGGTAACAAATGAAGCTAAATACAAAAACCATCTTTTTCCCTCCTTGTATTACTTTTCTTCCTCCTCCTTGACTTATCACTCATAAACGCCTTCTCCAATTGCTCCACTCTTTTACTCAACGAATTTATCATCCTTGTTTGCAACTCGTTCCTCTCCGATATCTGTATCATTAGTTTCATCATTTTCGCATTATCACACATCAGTTTCTCCACCATTCCCATATCACAACACCATTTACTGACATCATCATCACCACCACACTCCTTCATTGTACCTTCATCAGTTACGCGATCCTCATTTACCACTATTCCCTGATCACAGCAGGATTTGCTGATGTCATCATCATCACATTTATTCTCAACGGCTTCTCTCACGTCTTGTTCGTTTTCTATAGATTCCCGATTTATAACATTGCTGCTGACATCATCATCACACTCCTTCATTGAATCTTCATTCATAGCCTCATCTACAACCAATTCCTCCTGTTCACCAATTACATGATCCTCAACTGATTCCGAGTTTTGATCATTTTTGGTGACATCCTCATCAACAACAACTTCCTTCACATCTTCTTCATTTATCTTATTTCCAATACTTTTGTTGACGTCATCACCGAGCTCTGTTTTCTCATCATTGATGACGTCATCATGATGAGATTTAGCAATAGAATCAACTTTCTCCTGCAACGCAACTGCTTTCTTGGCGACAGACTTCCTGAGGTCCCTAACACCATTATCAACGCCTCTAACAGAATCAAGCTTAAACAGCAGCGACATTAATGTCTCGTTAACTCTCAACCGCTCCTTCGCATCGTTACGTAACACCTTAACAAACTCGACGTCGTTTTCAAGCCTTTTTTCGATCTCGTTAACTTCGTTTTTGATTGAAACGATCTTCCTAACTGATTTTCTAACAGTATGTCCTCTAAAAACCTTTTGGATCTTCAGAGCTGATGTATGTCTTAGTGTAGAGATGTTTGTTTGTGGTTGATGATCAGATGAAACGAAGTGAACCGGGATGGAGACGACTTTTGGTTTCTGAACCGGCACGGACCGGGAGTAGTTTCTGTAATATGGACCGTTCATTGTTGTTGATTAAAAGAAGCTTGTTCTAGTTTGTTTTGTAGTTTTTTTGATGCGTTTGTATGGATATGTGATGGTTTTGGGTGTGTATTTAGAGCTCTAGGTGCAGCAACAAGCCCCCGGCTCCTCATTCGGGCCCCACCATACCACATCACCAAAACACCCCAACTTTAACAAACCACAACAAACCCCCCCTCACCAAACAACAAACCTCCACTTTCCCATTCGGGCCCCACCTCTTACACATTTATTTTTTTATTCATTTTATTAAATAAATTAAATTCATTTTACAAATACTAAAAAATAAAAAAAAAACATACTAATTTTACAAAATTAATTCTAAAAAAACACAACACATTAATTATTTTCACAAAATTTGTACCCCATTCCTTTTGTAAAAAAAAATAATAATAATAATAATAATAAAATAAAATAAAAAAAAAAAAAAAAAAAAACATGCTGCTGCTGTCTTCTTCTCCACACAAAAACACACACAAACACACACTAATTAAATCTGGAAAACAAAACACAAAAACACACAAACACAACGCACACCTGCCACTTTGTCAGATTATTTCCTTCGCCGTGGCCACGACGAACTCACCAACGGCGAAGAACGGCGAGGGGGCTCCGGTGTGGCGGCGAGCAACGGCTCGCCGTTGGAATTGCCACATCGGACGGCGAGGGGGTCCTCGTCGACTGCACCCAGAGCTCTTATATGAGGGGATTGTTGAGAGGAGTGGGTTCTAGAGGGTTCTGTTATAATTGAGGGAAGGGTTGATATTTTAGCTAGTAGTATCTGTGGCGGGATTTTTATCCAGATGGATGTGGAATGTTCTGTAAACGAAGGTCAATGGGTCATTGCATACGTGACGAATAAAAATTAAAAATTTCAAGGAACACAAAGTAAAAGTATAAGCAAACAAAATAATACTTCAGATGAACTTCAAATTCACCTTCAAAATTTATTAAACCAATCGCAACCCAGTTCAAAGGTCCCATATTAGTTTCATATCCCACTTCTTAATTTAATCAGTTATCATGACCCATCAATTTGATAACTGTGATGAAAATCGATATTTTGAGAGGGATCATATGCAATTATGAGGAAATTGTTTACAAAGAATTGGTAGTGAAAAAAGTCAAATTTAAAAAGTAAGTTTGATAAAAAAAAAAAAAAAAAAAAAAAAAAAAAAAAAAAAAAGTCAAAAATGGAGATATTAGAAGAACCCCTTGATTTATCTTTAGTAATGATTTTTTGGGAAATTCGTTGTCGTTTTTGTATTCGAATGGCTTTTCCCATAATCCTAGTTGTTCCGTGACTTGAAACCAGTACTGATATTTGGAATGGTGGTGAGGGGACTAATGGGTCGGTTCATAGTCGATTAGACCTGAGGTTGGGGTAGGGTGGGGTGAGGAGGAGCTCTGAGGGAACCAACTTGTCGTTTTTCCCGTCTGAGTTGGTGTCGAGTTCTGAGAGGATGTTGCAAGAGATTGTGTCTGAGTCTATTCTGAAAGTAGCGCAAGTGATACAAGAACTAACGGATGAGACAGTAGAGGCTGTTCAGGTATGTTTAAGTGAAATGATAACTATTAGTGAACGGAAAGATGAGTTGGTGAGGTTGCAGCTTAGATTAGAGAGACGAACTGATTTTACTAAAAAGAACTATTAAAAGCGAATAAAAATCAGCTAGAAATATTGGTGACAATAAGAACGAGTCTTGAAAGTTTCTTATCTTCTGGAATTCCAGTTAATGAAATGATCGAGATTTTTTTATTCGAGAGGTGTAAAAGATTATTACCCGTTGAAGATTGTGAATGTAAAATTTATTCCAAAGATGAAACGGTTTTGTAGCGAGTGTATGTGCCCGGTTTGTTTAAACTTTGATTGTGCAAACTATACATGTAATTGGATATATAAATGCTTTGATTGTGTGATCCACGGTAACACAGATATACCCACAAAATTAGTTCTTGAGTGACACAAACTAATATCTTTCACTAAAATAAAATATAGAATATATTGGCCAAAAGTGATACAAGATCTCAATTTTAAAAAATAACTTTAATTTGCACAGAATGGAAATTGAAAAACTTGTTTAAAACCATTAAAGAATATCAAAAACAATGACAATTACAGTAACAAATGAAGCTAAATACAAAAACCATCTTTTTCCCTCCGGGTATGACTTTTCTTCCTCCTCCTTGACTTATCACTCATAAACGCCTTCTCCAATTGCTCCACTCTTTTACTCAAGGAATTTATCATCCTCGTTTGCATCTCGTTCCTCTCCGATATCTGTATCATTAGCCTCATCATTTTCGCATTATCACACATCAGTTTCTCCACCATTCCCTTATCACAGCAGCTTTTGCTAACATCATCATCACCACCACACTCCTCCATTCTACCTTCATCAGTTACGCCATCCTCATTTACAACCATTCCCTGATCACAGCTGCCTTTGCTGACGTCATCATCTATTAAGCGATTCTCGACACCTTCTTTCACGTCCAGTTCGGTTTCAACAGATTCACGATTTCGAACATTGCTGCTGGCGTCATCATCACATTCCTTCATTGAATCTTCATTCATAGCCTCAACTGATTCCGAGTGTTGATCATTCTTGCTGACGTCATCATCAACAACAACTTCCTTCACATCTTCATTCTCTTTATTTCCAATACTATTGTTGCTGACGTCATCAACATCACAAAGCTCAGCTTTCTCATCATTGCTGACGTCATCTTCAAAAGATTGAGCAATAGAGTCAACTTTCTCCTGCAACGCGACGGCTTTTTTGGCAACAGACTTCCTGAGCTCCCGAACACCAATCTCAACGCCTCTAACAGAATCAAGCTTAAACAGCAAGGACATCAACGTCTCGTTAACTCTCAACCGCTCCTTCGCATCGTTACGTAACAGCTTAACAAACTCCACGTCGTTTTCAAGCCTTTTTTCGATCTCGTTGACTTGGTTTTTGATAGAAACGATCTTTTTAACAGATTTTCGAACTGTATGTCCTTTAAAAACCTTTTGGATCTTCAGGGCTGATGATTGTTTCAGTGTAGTGATGTTTGTTTGTGGTTTTTGATCAGATGAAACGAAGTGAACCGGGATGGAGACGACTTTTGGCTGCTGAACCGGTACGGACCGGGAGTGGTTTCTGTAATATGGACCGTTCATCATTGTTCAATTGAAAACTTAAAAGCTTGTTTCTATTTCTAGTAAATTTGTTTTGTAAATTTTTTGATGTGTTTGTATGGATTTGTGGTAGTTTTGAGTGTGTATTTATACGAGGAGATTGTTGTGCAGGAGTAGGTTCTAGAGGGTTCTGTTACAATTAAGGGAAGGGCTGATATTTTAGCTAGTATCTGTGGCGGGACTTTTATCTGGATGGATGTGGAATGTTCTGTATATGAAGGTCAGTGGGTCATTGCTCACGAAAGGAATAAACCACTGTAAGGGTAGTGGCAACCACAGCGGTTTGCCCAGCGGTTTGGCCATAACCGCCGGTGAACACCGCCGCCACCCCAGCAGTTAGCACCGGCGGTTTGGTCCAGCGGGGAAGTTCACCTACGCGGTTTGAAGAAAATTGTACCGTTAGAGCATTTATTATTTGACAAGCAGCTGCTAAAAAAGGGTATGGTTTGGGAGGTATGAAAAAAGTATGGTTGCTACTAAAAAAAGGGTTGGGAGGTATGGAAAAAGTGTGAGTGAGGTGGAATGATATTATTGGTTGGTTGGGAGGTATGAGTTTTTTTTGGAGGTATGGTTGCCACCACCCTAATTGACAAAGATTTTTATCTTTCCGTTAAAAGCATCTTAGTGCATCATGTATTAAAATCTTAACTCATTTATTTATGGGAATGTCTAACCAATGCCCTAAGGGCATTGGATAAGAGTGCATGGACCCACATAAAAAACACTCATGGACAAAAAAAATGACACACAAAAATATTTTTTTAGTTAAAAAGTAACACGGGCCCACGTAAAAGATTACAAAAAAACAAATCTTATCCAATGCCCTTAGAGCATTGGTTAGACATTCCCTTTATTTATTAAATAATTTATATTATTTTAGCCATAAGTATATCAATAATGTATAAGCTTGGCTTGGTATTTTTAAATGTGTCTGTGTGATGAATGATTTTAATTACAAACATGCGCTTTTAGCCTTACGTTTAAGAAATTTTGAAATGCTTAAAAATATTGTACTTTCAAAATAAGATTTCATTTTCTGAATTTAATTGCTATAGATCGATTTAATATACTAAAGGTGTGTTTGGCGCATAGCATGTATGAGAATTCAAGAGTATTAAATATTGAGCATTGTAATTTTTAATGCTCGTTTGGCAAACAGTAATTAGTAATTTAACTTTATCATTTATTTTAGAATGTTAGTTTTTCCAACACTCTATGAAGTATCATCTAAGAGCGTTGAGCATTTATGAATTGTTTTACACATTATGATTACACATATACGTTAGTAAACATTTAAAAAAATAAATACAAAATAAATAAATAAATAACTATTTTCCCATAATTATCATAAAAGTATAGATTAATCTAGAGAGAGTGGGTGCATACAATATTATCTAGAGAGAATGTAACAACCCAATATTTTTCACGTTTACGTTTATTCCCAAACTTTGAAAATTCACTATTCATCGATTACTATTCATCATTTTACTATTCATCGTTTTTTATGTCCGTTTGATATTCTGAGAAACATTTGAAAATTTTACTATTCACAGAACACTATTCATTCCGGAAAAAATTCCACTATTCACGTGCATTATCAGTAAGGACCTCTCATACGGACTAGAATAGTCTGCATATCATCATAATGTCATTTACATGCTATACCACTCTTAGAATTTTCAAATTAATATATTTAGTATATTTAACGTTTTACGTATAAGTATTTATAATTAAACGTTAACACGCGATTAATAAATATAACGAATATATCTAAATATTCCCACCATGGTCCCGACATATTTTTATATCCCTTATAACATCTTAAAAGTTATAAAATGTAACACCCCTAAAATTTGGTACAGCGGAAGACTCAACAAGCTTTCGGGGTGCTACGGGGATTGATATCCATTCAAAGTCATGAAAGAACGAGATAAAGTAAACATAATAAAAATACAACCACGCGGGGTTTTAAAGTTTACATTTATCCCAAAATCACCCAAAGTTAGGCCCAAAAGAAATAAATATAGGTCCACAATTATTTATCAGAGTTTTAGAAAATAGATCCAAAACCGGGTGCCAAAGCCAAGCCTCCAATCCAAGCATCCAAGGGCATCACTTAATTACCTGAGAAAACGTGCTAAAAGTCAGCTTTCGCTGGTGAGATCATAGGTTTAAATTCATAATTCAATATAGTGGACATATACGCAAAACGCTTGCTAGCTAGACTAGGCCTCAATCATCCAACCAAAATAATCCAACCAAATCAAATCAACCCTATAGGTGCACGCTATAGCTCAAATCAATCCAATCAATAGCTTACCTAGCTCAAGTCTAGGCCTCGCTCTATAACCAATCCAATAGCTTACCTAGTTCGGGACTAGGCCTCGCTCAACAACCAATCAATAGCTTACCTAGTTCGGGACTAGGCCTCGCTCAACAACCAAATCAATAGCTTACCTAGTTCGGGACTAGGCCTCACTTAATCCTACCTAGTTCTATAAGCATAGCAAGTTTTAAAAATAAATAAAGCGATAGTAGTCCAAATAAAACATTTGCACGTTTCTCACCCCAAGTATTGAAAACAAAGTTCAAGAGTAAAAGTGGGACTATGACTTACCTCAAGTCCAGAAAATCCTCAAAAGAAACCGATATATGAAAGACGTAAGCAACTCAAGTAACTCACGTAACGGCAACTACAGACTCGGCACTTCCTAACAATATCAAACTCGTTCAGAATTATTTCCTCAAAAATCAAATATTCCCAATCCCGAACGTATTCCATTTAACTTTCCAAAAATATCCATTTCTCGAATTATCTTCATATTAATTTGAAATTTGACGTTTGGTATCCATAAGGGTGGAGGGTCGACACAACTCAAACCAAGAAGCCACAACGAAAGAAATAATAAACCATCTATAGGTCTAATATCAGCCCAATATATTATTTAAATAAATCATCGAAGTTTATCAAATCCGTCGATTTGGTAATCCCCCATATTCATTTACGTAATATATCGCTCCAAGATTATACCCAACCTAAATCACATTGCACAAAGAATACTATATGGTATATATCGTAGTCCAATCAATTCCCTATATATATCGTCAAATTGGCCAAATTCGTCAATTTAGCCAACTCCACGAGATATATAGTAATTTATTATCCTAATACACGTACCACAACCTATGGGCGTCGTAGGATACGATGCCCATTAATATACTCATTTTCTATAGCTAAATAAACCCTATTTAACTCATCGATTAAATAAGTTACGTAGTTGTAGAAAATGGATATATGAATTGTCATATATCCGTGACAACACAAAAGTCACATAATAAAGCCCACTTGGACTTAAGTAACCACAACTCGTATAACTCGATAAGTTTTTCAAATTTATAAAAGTCATCATGGTTTTATTTATTACTTACCCGACTTATTAGTTCTCGACATTATTTCTAGTTATTTATTTATAATAATACTCCGACATTTATTGCACTATTCGCATAGTATAATAATTATCGTTATATTATTATAACGTTTACTCGTGATCGTTTTATTATTAATATACGCATTTATATATATATATATATATATATATATATATATATATATATATATATATATATATATATATATATATATATATATATATATATATATATATATATATATATATATATATACACATACGTGTATCATGTCCATATAAGTATATAAACGATTATATTATCAATAATATTATTACGAGTATTATTATTAATGTTTGATTTTGAATATTTATCGAGTCATAAGAATTTGGTCACATGTCCGAGTCATTACTCTCGGCTCATAGTCCAAGTCCACAAATAATATAACCAAGTCGTAAATAAATAAACCAACTCCGTCCAAAATCAATCCCAATCCACGTGCTACAACAATAGGGTCCGACTACGGCACCCGACTAACCTATCTCTGTCATCTAATTGACCGTCTCACAATCGGTCCCCAAATCCACATTCGTCAACACAACTCCATAATCCAAATCACAAGTATACCATGTCGAGACCACAAAGTGTCTCGACCCATCCAAAAGCTTCGGTCCCAAAAATAATGCCACAACAATAATAATAATAACCATAATAAAAACAACAACAATAAAACATCCAAGAACATATTATATGGTTTGGTTTACCACGCCAAACCCGAGCCAAATGACCCACTTGGGTCTCGGCTAGAACCGTGAGTCACAAGGACTCAAAACTAAGGCCACTAGGCCATGACATAGGCTCAACGAGCCGTACCAAAACTGCCAAGCGGACCATATGAGGTCGCGGCAACCCAAGACAATCCCAACATCAAAACGGCTAACCAAATACAACCAAATATCAATAATATCGGACCATGAGTCCTCTTGGACTCCCAACGAGCCAAGAAAAGGGCCTCACCGAGACCATATGTCTCGGCCAAGCTCCATTCGAGCCAAAACCCACAACCAAACATGACCCATATAGCAAATCGAGCACCACTCGATTCCAACATCTACACCCAAGATACCAAACGGATTTTAATGACAAAACGATCATTTCCCATCACTTATAATTCGAAACCCAACAAAAACAACCCGTGTGGACACGGATTAAATCACGAATCGAGGCACACGAGTGAGATTCGTGGCCACTCACCTTCAAAATCGACTCCAAACTTGATTTCTTTAAAAACCCAACAAGATTAAACAAAAATGGTGGTGTTAAAGTGGTGGTAATAAATTCGTACGGGTGTTAAAGTGGTCCAAATTGCGCGTGGTTAGTACCAAAAGATAGATCGCGAAAAGATGGTGAAGATGGAGGTGTTGTTTTTAGTGTGAGAGTGGCAGTGGTGGCGCTATGGTGGAAATAAGGGTGCGGTGGTGATGGTTGGGAATAAGGAGAGAGAGAGAGTTGGTGAAAAGTGTGTTGGTGATGGTGTGTTTGCTTTTGTTTCAATCCAGCCAACCACAAGGACGATATTATGTAATTTACTCAAAAAAAAATCCTTTTTGTAATAATAATAATAATACTTGTAAGGTGTGTAGGGATTTTAAGTAGCCCGATGTCAATACACGGACCAAACCCGAAACTTAAATAATCAAATGACTTTCAAACCGAACCCGTTCCAAAAATAATAATATCCGATCCAACAATAAAATATAATTAAAATTGTTAGGTTAACCTAGTGCCGGAGTCAATGTAGTGCCAAATAATGATCTCAAAAATAAATCATCACGAATGATTCGAACCAAATCATTAATAAATAATCAAATTCCATAAATAACGTACGATTTAAAATCGCATTCCAACGTTCACAAAATCTCATCACAAATAAACTTTTTAAATATTCCAAAATTATAATTTTTAAAGTAATGCGGGTTTTCAAAACGGCTCCCTAATTTGCCAGTTGTCACATCCTCCCAGCCTCAGAAGAAACCCGTCCCGGGTTTCACTCGGAACAAACCATCTACGAAGTAAAAAGCTTCGGATATCTCTTGCGAAACTCATCCTCACGTTCCCACGTGAATTCCGGTCCATGCCGCGAATTCCAACGAACTTTGGTGAGGGGAATACGACTTCTCTTAAGTCGTTTAATCTCTCTATCCAATATCTCAATCGACTCTTCCACAAAATTCAAACTCTCATCCACACGAATATCCTTAATTGGTATAAACGGCGTTTCATCCGAAAGACACTTCTTCAAATTTCTAACATGAAACACATCATGAACTTTACTCAATTCCGGTGGTAATTCCAACCGATAAGCCATGGGCCCAATTCTTTCCAAGATAAGAAATGATCCAATGTAGCGGGGATTAAGTTTCCCACATTTCCCAAAACGTATCACACCCTTCCAAGGCGAGACTTTCAGCATCACTTTGTCTCTAACCTGGAATTCTAGGGGTTTACGTCTCTTATCGGCGTAGCTTTTCTGCCTATCTCTAGCTGCTTGTAGTCGATCTCGAATTTGCGTTACCTTCTCAGTAGTTTCCAAAATAAGCTCAGGGCCTGTGAGTTGGCTATCTCCAACTTCAGCCCAACCAATAGGCGAACGACATTTACGACCATATAAAGCTCCAAATGGTGCAGCTTTTAGACTTGTGTGGTAGCTATTATTGTAGGAGAACTCCGCAAGGGGGTAAATATTTCTCCCAGCCTTTACCAAAGTCTATTATGCATGCACGAAGCATATCCTCCAAAGTCTGAATAGCTCTCTCACTTTGACCATCGGTTTGGGGGTGATATTCAGTACTCATATCAAGTCTCGTCCCTAAAGCGGTTTGAAGTGATCGCCACAACGCTGAAGTAAAGCGGCTGTCGCGGTCAGAAATAATCGGTATCGGGACTCCATGCCGAGAAACAATCTCTTTCACATACAACCTCGCAAGTTTGTCAACACTATCATCTTCACTAATCGCCAGGAAATGAGCAGACTTAGTCAAACGATCCACAATTACCCATATAGCGTCACAACCACTAGCTGTCTTTGGTAATTTGGTAATAAAGTCCATCCTAATCCGCTCCCACTTCCAAACTGGGAGTTCTGGCTGCGTCGATAATCCTGACGGTCTTTGATGTTCGGCTTTAACCTTAGAGCAAGTCAAACACTCACTAACGTACAATGCTATATCTGCCTTCATATTTGGCCACCAATATAACTTTTTCAAATCCTGGTACATCTTGTCAGACCCAGGATGAATAGAGTATCTTGACTTATGCGACTCATGCATAATCAACTCTCGAATTCCTCCATACAATGGTACCCAACTTCGCTTTCCAAAACATAATACTCCATCAGAACGCTTAACAAATCCCTTCTCATTTTCTGCCATCCCAAATATGTTTTCAGCAGCTCAATTCTCTGCTTTCAACGCTTCCGTTTGAGCTTCTAATATTTGAGACGGTAATGGCGATACGATAGTCATTCCCAATGACCTAACTCGTAACGGTGGTATCCTCTCCTTTCGACTAAGAGCATCAGTAACAACGTTTGCTTTACCAGGATGGTAACGAATTTCACAATCATAATCGCTTAGCAACTCAATCCAACGTCGCTGTCTCATGTTGAGCTCTTTTTTTTTTTATTCAAGATGTGTTGTAGACTTTTGTGGTCAGTAAACACTACACACTTGGTTCCATACAAGTAATGTCTCAATATTCTCAAAGCAAAAACCAAAGCACCTAACTCCAAATCATGGGTGGTGTAGTTCTTCTCGTGCTTCTTGAGCTGTCGGGAAGCATAAGCTATCACCTTCTCTAGTTGCATTAATACAGCTCCTAAACCCTTATGAGAAGTGTCACAATAGGCGACGAAGTCCTCGCTACCTTAAGTAATTGAAATGCTTCCTCCTCCTTATCTCCCCATTCGTACTTAACACTCTTTTGAGTCAATTTGGTCAACGGTTTTGCAATCTTCGAAAATCCCTCAATGAATCTTCGGTAATAACCGGCTAATCCCAAAAATTGACGAACTTCTGTTGGGGTCGTAGGTGCAGCCCAATCTTTAATCGCTTCAAACTTAGCGGGATCTACATGAACTCCTTATCTATCAATCACATGACCCAGAAATTGTACCGTCAGAATCCAAAATTCACATTTCAAAAACTTGGCATACAGTTTCTCCTTCCTGAGCAATTCTAAGATAAGTCTTAGATGCTTCTCATGCTCTTTCTCACTCTTCGAATAAATTAGAATGTCATCGATGAACACAATCACGAACTTATCCAAGTAAGGCTTACACACCCGATTCATGAGGTCCATGAATACCGCCGGTGCGTTAGTCAACCCAAACGGCATCACCTGAAACTCGTAATGCCCGTAATGGGTTCTGAAAGCCGTTTTCAAAATATCTTCCTCGCGAACTCGAAGCTGATGATATCCCGATCTCAAATCGATTTTCGAATAGACACTCGATCCTTGAAGCTGATCGAACAAATTGTCTATCCTCGGTAACGGGTATCTATTCTTCACCGTTAACTTGTTCAACTCTCGATAATCAATACACATACGAAACGATCCATTCTTCTTCTTCACAAATAAGACCGGGGCTCCCCAAGGCGAAGAACATGGTCTTATAAATCCTTTTGCGGCTAACTCCGCTAATTGTTTCGACAACTCTTCCAGTTCAGTAGGTGCAAGACGATAAGGTGCTCGTGCTACAGGTGCAGCACCAGGTATCAACTCAATCTGAAACTCTACTTGTCTAGTAGGCGGAATTCCCGGTAATTCATCGGGAAACACATCTGAAAAATTACGAACTATAGGCACATCTCCAATGCATCTTTCCTTCTTCTCTTTCCCTCCTTTCTCAGAAATTTGAGCTAAGAAAAGGCAACATCCTTTTTCCATTAACTTCGGAAATTTAGTGCAAGATATGACCGCTAATCTAGATGGGCCTCTCAACTCCTTTCGATCTCCTGGTATCTTCAGAATTTCCTTGCCGTAAGGCACACGCACGATCTTCTCATCGCAAAGTATATGAGCACGATACTTTGACAACCAATCCATACCAATAATGACATTAAAACTTCCTAATGTGACGGGTAGAAGATCTATGTTGAAAGGACAATTCAGAAAGTTTAACGTGCAACCGCGAATGATAGTCCTAATCCTTTCTATTTTCCCATTAGCTAACTCTACATCATAACCAATTCCTAAGGCCATTGGGGGTTTCTCTAGTAAGGGTGCAAACTTAGTGGACACAAAACTTTTATCGGCATCAGTATCAAATAGTATGGAAGCATAACGATTATTGAGAAGGAACGTACCAGTAACGACGTTCGGATCTTCTCCTCTCTCGTTTCCAAGTGCATACATTCTTCCATGAGCAGCTCCAGCTTCCACACGTTGGTCCCCATTATCTTGTCGTCCACGGTTTCCTCCAGCTCCACGGTTTCCATTATTGTACCCATTACCACCCGATCCTTGATTTCCTCGGTTCCACGATTTCCTACACTCATTCCTACAATGTCCTTTCTTTCCACATCCATAACAAGTAACAATTGCCTTACTCATAGTTTCAGGAGTAGCTTGAACCATAGCAAGTGGTCGAGCTCTACAATCCTTGGCTACGTGTCCCATCCTAGAGCAATTCTTGCACATCACAGTACATCGTCCAGAATGATTCTTATAACATCGGTTACACTTGGGTGCATCTCCATTGTAGTTCTTCTTGTCTCCATCTCCCATAGCATAAGCTCTAGTGGTTGTTTGTCGCTTGTTTCGACGATCATTACCCTTAGAATGATTATCCCTCTTCCTCTTTCCATTCTTGTCTTTTTCAGCTTCTTCTAATACCAACGAGTCCATCAATTGTTGAGCGATCGTGATAGCCTCATGAATGTTTGCAGGCTTAGCAGAAATCACATCGTTCCTTGTAGTTACCAGCAAACCATCGGTATACCTCTCAATCCTTTGAGTCTCAGTCCTAACCATATAGGGACAAAGTAAGGCTAACTCTCGATAACGGCGATTGTAAGTTTCCATATCGGTACCTTTCACCTTATGGTTCCAGAACTCAATCTCCAGCTTCTTAATCTCACTCCTTGGGCAGTAAGTCTGAATCAGCAAAGACTTAAATTGCTCCCAAGTCATAGCATAAGCCACATCACTCTCACCCGAATTACGGTAATTGTTCCATCAAGTTAAAGCTTCATCCTTGAAAGTAAAAGAAGCAAACTTTACCTTTGCATTCTCCGCACAACCACTGACATTAAACACTGGCTCAGTCTTCTCTATCCACCTGACCAAGTAGACCACTCCTTCAGTTCCACCAAACTCAATGGGTCCACAAATTTTAAACTCCTTGTAGTTACATCCATTAGCACGAATAGGTGGAAATGTTCCAGCAAAATTGTTGGAATGATTTGACTCAGCTAGTAGCTCAGCAACTCGTTGCTCCACAAGTTGGTTGATCATTGCTTGATCCACAATAGGTGCATTAAGTGGAACATGATCATTGTCTCCATGAACATCAGCATTTTGATTCCTGTTGTTGCGGTTAGTAGTGTCCAGGTTATCAAGAGTAGGGGTTTCAACATTTCGAGTAGGACGGCGTCCTCGACGACCAGGGGTAGTCGCGGCAGTTCCAGTTCGGGTAGCTCTGACAGGGTTTCGTCGTACAGCCATTAATATAATACCAACACAATATCAACGACGCAAATAGAAACACAATTCTCCATGTACGCCAAAAACCGTAGAATATCATACGAGATCACCATCGTCCATACAAGTAGCGATCAACACTTCGTCCCAAAATACCAAAGACATAATAAATACTAATCGTTCCATACGAGACAAACATACAATCCGGATAACATGACTTAAGAGATAGAATAACCAGCTCTCCTACCCAAGTACTCCCTGACTTAAGAAGCAACACAACCACAACACAAATCCAAATTGATCTAGCCATGAAACTGGCATAGACTACTCAACTCTGATCTCAAACAATCCAAATCTCTCCATAACGATCCCAGCTCAACACTGTATATATCTCTATCTCTCTTGAGGTCTGCTGCCTCCTTCTCCAACTCCGTGTTCCTCTACCACAGCTTGCGATCTGCCTCGCGAGTCGTGAGGAAACCTCTTCGTAGAATCTCTATCTGCTCATGTATCTCCATCATACCTCTCCTAATCACTGTCGTCCTGTCCATGACAGTAATCAAATCAACTCTCAACTCAGCAACAAACTCAGCAATAATCATCTCAAGTCGGTCAGACATCCGCGAGATCCTCTAGCCTTGTGTAGTAATCTGAACCCACATCCTACCAGTCTCACCTAACTCTGCATGCTCAGCAGAAACCTCAGAAGGTGCATTCGACGCCACAGGACTACCAGGTGGTGAATCGAACAAAAACGGATGATCAGGTGAAACCGGCTCTAACGGATGTATCGGGGAATCGGGCTTCGCAGAATGAACTGAATGTGCTAGCGACCCATCATCATCAGGCATCTCCTCCTCCTGAGGATCATCCTCTTCCTCATCATGAGGGTCATCATTATCTTCCTCATCTTGAGGGTTATCATTCTGCTCACCCTCGTACTCCTCCTCACACTCCTCGTCGGAGGGGTACTCCATCAATCATCATCTCTGAGCAGGTAAACCATGAGGCGATAAAATCGGTGACTTAGGGCGTCAATGAGACGATAACGTAGTGGGTCATCAGAGGCCATAGTGATCTACGAGGGGCGACGCGTACTAGCAATAACAATTCTTAATAACAACACATGCAAAGGAGGCTATGATTTGTGACAACGGCGTAGGGTAGGTGTAAGTGTTTCAAAAACAGCTAAACCGCGAACTCAAAATACCATATCCAAAAATCATCATATAATTCCAAATCGTATATAATCAAGAAAGATTTAAAATGCCGCATTACTAAAACCATTCGCAAACAATTAAGCCATATAATTCCTCAAAACGCCATCATATCACTAAATCAATAAACCTCAAAACCTCAAATCATCTCAAGAAATCCCAAATCTATAATCATCTCAATAATCTCATAATACCTCAATAATAAACAATGATGCTTCGGCTTGGCGGGCTGGCGGGCAATGGTCGAGGATCGTTTTCTATAAAAATCGGTTATAGTTTAGGTGTCTATTTACCTAGTTCTCTATAACCTTGGCTCTGATACCAATCTGTAACACCCCCAAAATTTGGTACAGCGGAAGACTCAACAAGCTTCCGGGGTGCTACGGGGATTGATATCCATTCAAAGTCATGAAAGATCGAGATAAAGTAAACATAATAAAAATACAACCACGCAGGGTTTTAAAGTTTACATTTATCCCAAAATCACCCAAAGTTAGGCCCAAAAGAAATAAATATAGGTCCACAATTATTTATCAGAGTTTTAGAAAATAGATCCATAACCGGGTGCCAAAGCCAAGCCTCCAATCCAAGCATCCAAGGGCATCACTTAATTACCTGAGAAAACGTGCTAAAAGTCAGCTTTCGCTGGTGAGATCATAGGTTTAAATTCATAATTCAATATAGTGGACATATACGCAAAACGCTTGCTAGCTAGACTAGGCCTCAATCATCCAACCAAAATAATCCAACCAAATCAAATCAACCCTATAGGTGCACGCTATAGCTCAAATCAATCCAATCAATAGCTTACCTAGCTCAAGTCTAGGCCTCGCTCTATAACCAATCCAATAGCTTACCTAGTTCGGGACTAGGCCTCGCTCAACAACCAATCAATAGCTTACCTAGTTCGGGACTAGGCCTCGCTCAACAACCAAATCAATAGCTTACCTAGTTCGGGACTAGGCCTCGCTTAATCCTACCTAGTTCTATAAGCATAGCAAGTTTTAGAAATAAATAAAGCGATAATAGTCCACATAAAACATTTGCACGTTTCTCACCCTAAGTATTGAAAACAAAGTTCAATAGTAAAAGTGGGGCTATGACTCACCTCAAGTCCAGAAAATCCTCAAAAGAAACCGATATATGAAAGACGTAAGCAACTCAAGTAACTCACGTAACGGCAACTACATACTCGGCACTTCCTAACAATATCAAACTCGTTCAGAATCATTTCCTCAAAAATCAAATATTCCCAATCCCGAACGTATTCCATTTAACTTTCCAAAAATATCCATTTCTCGAATTATCTTCATATTAATTTGAAATTTGACGTTTGGTATCCATAAGGGTGGAGGGTCGACACAACTCAAACCAAGAAGCCACAACGAAAGAAATAATAAACCATCTATAGGTCTAATATTAGCCCAATATATTATTTAAATAAATCATCGAAGTTTATCAAATTCGTCGATTTGGTAATCCCCTATATTCATTTACGTAATATATCGCTCCAAGATTATACCCAACCTAAATCACATTGCACAAAGAATACTATATGGTATATATCGTAGTCCAATCAATTCCCTATATATATCGTCAAATTGGCCAAATTCGTCAATTTAGCCAACTCCACGAGATATATAGTAATTTATTATCCTAATACACGTACCACAACCTATGGGCGTCGTAGGATACGATGCCTATTAATATACTCATTTTCTATAGCTAAATAAACCCTATTTAACCCGTCGATTAAATAAGTTACGTAGTTGTAGAAAATGGATATATGAATTGTCATATATCCGTGACAACACAAAAGTCACATAATAAAGCCCACTTGGACTTAAGTAACCACAACTCGTATAACTCGATAAGTTTTTCAAATTTATAAAAGTCATTATGGTTTTATTTATTACTTACCCGACTTATTAGTTCTCGACATTATTTCTAGTTATTTATTTATAATAATACTCCGACATTTATTGCACTATTCGCATAGTATAATAATTATCGTTATATTATTATAACGTTTACTCGTGATCGTTTTATTATTAATATACGCATTTATATATATATATATATATATATATATACATACGTGTATCACGTCCATATAAGTATATAAACGATTATATTATCAATAATATTATTACGAGTATTATTATTAATGTTTGATTTTGAATATTTATCGAGTCATAAGAATTTGGTCACATGTCCGAGTCATTACTCTCGGCTCATAGTCCAAGTCCACAAATAATATAACCAAGTCGTAAATAAATAAACCAACTCCGTCCAAAATCAATCCCAATCCACGTGCTACAACAATAAGGTCCGACTACGGCACCCGACTAACCTATCTCCGTCATCTAATTGACCGTCTCACAATCGGTCCCCAAATCCATATTCGTCAACACAACTCCATAATCCAAATCACAAGTATACCATGTCGAGACCACAAAGTGTCTCGACCCATCCAAAAGCTTCGGTCCCAAAAATAATGCCACAACAATAATAATAATAACCATAATAAAAACAACAACAATAAAACATCCAAGAACATATTATATGGTTTGGTTTACCACGCCAAACCCGAGCCAAACGACCCACTTGGGTCTCGGCTAGAACCGTGAGTCACAAGGACTCAAAACTAAGGCCACTAGGCCATGACATAGGCTCAACGAGCCGTACCAAAACTGCCAAGCGGACCATATGAGGTCGCGGCAACCCAAGACAATCCCAACATCAAAACGGCTAACCAAATACAACCAAATATCAATAATATCGGACCATGAGTCCTCTTGGACTCCCAACGAGCCAAGAAAAGGGTCTCACCGAGACCATATGTCTCAGCCAAGCTCCATTCGAGCCAAAACCCACAACTAAACATGACCCATATAGCAAATCGAGCACCACTCGATTCCAACATCTACACCCAAGATACCAAACGGATTTTAATGACAAAACTATCATTTCCCATCACTTATAATTCGAAACCCAACAAAAACAACCCGTGTGGACACGGATTAAATCACGAATCGAGGCACACGAGTGAGATTCGTGGCCACTCACCTTCAAAATCGACTCCAAACTTGATTTCTTTAAAAACCCAACAAGATTAAACAAAAATGGTGGTGTTAAAGTGGTGGTAATAAATTCATACGGGTGTTAAAGTGGTTCAAATCGCGCGTGGTTAGTACCAAAAGATAGATCGCGAAAAGATGGTGAAGATGGTGGTGTTGTTTTGAGTGTGAGAGTGGCAGTGGTGGCGCTATGGTGGAAATAAGGGTGCGGTGGTGATGGTTGGGAATAAGGAGAGAGAGAGTTGGTGAAAAGTGTGTTGGTGATGGTGTGTTTGCTTTTGTTTCAATCCAGCCAACCACAAGGACGATATTATGTAATTTACTCAAAAAAAAATCCTTTTTGTAATAATAATAATAATACTTGTGAGGTGTGTAGGGATTTTAAGTAGCCCGGTGTCAATACACGGACCAAACCCGAAACTTAAATAATCAAATGACTTTCAAACCGAACCCGTTCCAAAAATAATAATATCCGATCTAATAATAAAATATAATTAAAATTCTTAGGTTAACCTAGTGCCGGAGTCAATGTAGTGCCAAATAATGATCTCAAAAATAAATCATCACGAATGATTCGAACCAAAGCATTAATAAATAACCAAATTCCATAAATAACGTACGATTTAAAATCGCATTCCAACGTTCACAAAATCTCATCACAAATAAACTTTTTAAATATTCCAAAATTATAATTTTTAAAGTAATGCGGGTTTTCAAAACGGCTCCTTAATTTTCCAGTTGTCACATAAAATTCATTTACCCAGTATTTTGGAAATTTCTTTTATTTATATAATAAGTTTATTAATATTACGACGGTTTTCGTGAAAACTAAACGATAATTATCCAAACACTAAATAATTGTACCCAACACATTTTTATCATTTTTATAACTTTATTTTGTCCCGATTAACTTCGTTAATATTTATTTCTAGCAAACCCGGTACCCGATTATAACTAAACTAATTAAACACTACAAAATATCTAATAAAACTTCCCTAACACACCTCATATATTTCTAAGAAGCAAAAATTGACTTCTCTTCCTCCTTTCTTCTCCAAAACCCACGGCAACAAACCAAACCAAACCACACCAATATCCATTTTTTTTCAAAGTACAAGTTTATATCAAGTTTATATTGTGATTATTGTTGGGGTTTAGTAATATAAACACAAGAATTACAAGGTTTTCATCATCTAATCATCCCAATCATCCAAGTAAGTTTACAAAAATTTATTTTCATCATTTCTTCAAGTATTTATCATGATCATATGGTTTTCATGTTATTTTTCATACATATGCTAGCTTTTACCACTTTATTTTGTAAACTTTTAAACTTTGAAACCCTAGAAATATTTATTTTTATTTCCTTGTTAGATTAACATGATTAGTGATGATTAGGAACCCATGACACCCTAAGAAGGTGTATGGTAAGATTAGAATAGCTTTGTGGTGTTTGCAAGAGATTTGGTGATGTTAGAAACTAGTTTAGAGCCTAGGAAATGGATTTGGAACATATATATAAACCTACTGTCCCTATTTGGCAAACCCAGGAAAATCAGGATATTTAAGGTCCACTTTGACAAAATTTTTAGAAAATACTTTCAAAAACGAAGCCGTAGGCGAAAGAATTGATTAAAACAAGCTTATATGGAAGGAGATATGATTTTTACAAAGTTTAACGCCGAAAACTATTTTTCTGAAAATACATGTTGTTGGATGTTTTTCGACGGGCAAAACGAGGCTTTAGACGTAACTCGGAGGAGCCGAGCTTTCCAAAATATATTACTACATACTAAGACGTAACCATGGATATAAAGAACGAGAAAAACGGACTTATAACGACAAAGATATTCACGTTTTAATATCGGCAAAACCTTATACAAATTGACAGCTTTTAACTAGAAAAATAATAATAATATTACTACTACGTACTAACTCTAGATTTCTAAAAATAATAACCAAGTGCCCAATTTCATAACTAATGAAGTATTAGTGATTTCAAGTATATTTTTATGGCTACAAGACGTTATTTCAAGGATTTCAAATCGAGGATTTCAACACTAAGACTTATATATACGATATATATATTTCGACTAGTTTTATTTTCTAGTTTGCCTTATTTTCCCAAGTCTTGGAAAATGTATAATTTTGTTATCAACTAGTATTTTTCAAGTTAAGAGTGGTATAGGAAACATGTGCATGTACATTCCTTTCTTCATTTCATGATCTAAAGTAGATCATATCATTCATTTAGGTTGCGGATAGAGTGCGCGCCTTACTTTAGTTCATACCTTTTGTTATCATATCGCTTATATCAGGTGAGTATTCACGAACCCCTTTTTCTAACTATTTCAACTTCTTTGGGCTGGATGCATGAATTTATTCTTGAACTAAATTGTTTGTTACTCTTTGAACTCATTTGACCTTATAACTTGTTTTGAACTATTGAAATTGACTTGACTATTGAACTTGACTTAAACTTTTGACCCTAAAGTACTGTACGTACTATAACCTAAAGTCTCCCATGTTCGGAGCAGTGCAAAGTCTCCCCTGTCTACGGAGCAGCATTATCAAGTCTCCCATGTTCGGAGCAACATAAAATCTCCCATGTCTACGGAGAACTTTGACTTTATACTATGTAATAGTTTGTGAATGATGTACTGTTCGTGCATCCGCAATTGTTAGTCTCCTGCTGGTTTGCCGTTCGCACTCCAGTTTATACGTACCGTTCGTACGGCTTCCTTGTGTGGAGCAGTAGGTAGTATGGATAGCACTATTAGAGGTCGGCCAACCTCTCGTTCCCCTGTCTACGGAACGCATATTATTTATTTTAGGAGCCTTGCCACATACTTTATTATATACTTTGTACCCATATTGTGAACTATATTGACCGCATGTGCTTGACTATCAGACATATAACTTTTGGCAGTGGGTTGTAAACACACAGGTTACAAGTCTCTTATGGCAGGACTTGGAATTGAGTGGATTTACAATGCCTTTGCCTGGCGAACTTTTTCAAATGGTTTTCTTATTATATAAAACGTTTGTACTCACCAACTATTTTCATAGTTGACCCGTTTTCTCTCATGCATTTCAGGTGATCGTCAGTAAGCTTGTCTTCAAGGTTTTGTATAATGAAGTTTTCACATGTCACTACTATTCATTATGTACTAAAATACCATCTTTTGGAAACTAAACTTATGTCTTAAATTGCCAATGTCGGCAATAACAATGTTGTAATGTTATACTTTTCCTTAATGTAATTTATGGTATTGTCTTATTTCTCTTTGGTGAAGTATATCGATTTCGTTGCACCTCGTGATTCCGCCTTCGGCGAGGGTGTGACAGATTGGTATCCGAGCCAGAGATTATAGAGAATGCCGACTTTTCTAAAATAAAAATCGCAACTATAACCAAAATAATGTTTTTCTTAAATACCAAAAATCATACGAGTCGACTAGTCCTAGCATTGCATTATTAATCCTCAAGTATGCATAGCCTGATCACCTATGTATAATTCAGGAAGAATCATGCGATGATGGGAGTAGTAGTCAAAGATCATGTCTGGTCTAGAGAGTCTGGTCACCTGAAATTGCATTGGTCGGGTGGGTATGGATAACCTGTTTATATGTTTCAGTTTGTGTTACCGTACCTTATATATTCATTTATGTATATGATTTCTCTTTGCTAACTTACGCCTCGTTAGATTAAGCATGTCTTTGTTCTCTTCATATCCCGATCTCTATGTCACGACTGTCTTTGTAACTGTACATCATCTTTCTTCGATCATATATCCCTTACTCAACCCAATGTTTTGGCCTATTATAGAACCATGGCCGCAATGAATGAAGGCCCGAATGACACTGTTGCTGGATTAGTAGAACTCCTCACTCAGATTGTTGCGCACATTGATGCTGGACGGACTAATAATGGAGTAGGTACCTCGAACAACGGTCAGGGATGCAGCTATAAGACTTTCATGACATGCAAGCCAATGGAATTTCATGGCAACGAGGGCGCCATTGGACTGCTATCATGGTTCGAGAATGTTGAGTCGAAACTTAATATCACGAAATGTGCTGAAAGGGATAAGGTTGAATTCTCTGCGGGTCTACTCCAGAGTCGAGCATTGACTTGGTGGAACAACCAGCTACAGACCAAAGGAAGGGAAGCTGCAAATGGATTATCTTGGGAAGCATTCAAGAAATTACTAATTGACGAGTACTGCAGAAAAGATGAAGTGCAGAAGCTGGAAGCAGAATTTTGGAACCACTTGATGGTAGGAGTAGAAGTTGACAAGTACACGACCCGTTTCCACGAGTTGACTAGGATGGTTCCTCATATGGTCTCCACTGTGGAAAAGCTGATCGATCGATATGTTTGGGGATTGATCCCTGAAATCAGGAGGGATGTCACTTCATCAAAACCAACCACTCTGCAAGCTGCTGTGGGCATGGCATATAGCTTAACAAATGATGTGATCAGGTCTGGTGAACTAACAAAAGGAAACGATGGAGGACGAAAAAGACAGGAAGATCAGCAAAGAAACCGTGATCAAAACCAACAGGATAAGAGGCAGCGGGTAGTTGGAAACTATGGAGCAACAAACCAGGAGCGCAGAGGATATGTAGGCTCACATCCTAAATGTACCCGATGTAACCTTCACCACTCAGGAGAATGCCCAAGGTGCATCAACTGCAAACGGACAGGTCATCTTAGTCGGAATTGCCGAAATGGAAATGGAAACCAAGGACAAAGATTAGCATGTTACGAGTGTGGAAGCTTGGATCATCTTCGGAATACCTGTCCAAAGTTGAAAGGAACTCCCAACCAAGGACAGAATCGTCCAAACCTGGCGGCGGCAACTGAAGGCCCCCAAGATCAGAATATTGAAATTCCTCCTGCACGTGGCCGAGCTTACTTCCTAGGGAATCACTTAACCCCACAGAATCAGGACAACATGCCGGGTACATTCTTTTGAACAACCTCCTTACTTCTTAATCTTGAGTGCATAACTTATTTTTATTTCTTACCAAGTTCACGACATTGATATAATCCGAGACCTAGCGTTTTCGACCTTAGTTGCTTCATCAAATTTAACCGCGAGCACATACACCTATAGAATGGACGAATTGAATCTCGAGGACGAGATTCCTTTTAAGGTTGGTAGAATGTAACAACCCGATATTTTCCACGTCTACGTTTATTCCCAAACTTTGGAAATTTACTATTCATCGATTACTATTCATCAAAACACTATTCATCATTTTACTATTCATCATTTTTTATGTCCGTTTGATATTCTGAGAAACATTTGAAAATTTTACTATTCACAGAACACTATTTATTCCAGAAGAAATTCCACTATTCACGTGCATTATCAGTAAGGACCTCTCATACGGACTAGAATAGTCTGCATATCATCATAATGTCATTTACATGTTATACCACTCTTAGGATTTTCAAATTAATATATTTAGTATATTTAACGTTTTACGTATAAGTATTTATAATTAAACGTTAACACGCGATTAATAAATATAACGAATATATCTAAATATTCCCACCATGGTCCCGACATATTTTTATATCCCTTATAACATCTTAAAAGTTATAAAATTCATTTACCCAGTATTTTGGAAATTTCTTTTATTTATATAGTAAGTTTATTAATATTACGACGGTTTTCGTGAAAACTAAACGATAAGAGAAAATTGCAAAAATCGTCCTTGTGGTTTGGCCAAATTGCACGTTTCGTCCTTACTGTTCATTAAGTGCAAAAATCGTCCGGATTTGGCACTGTTTCATGCACTTTTGGTCCTTCGACTTAACTGACGTTAAAGGGACTTCGTCAGCAGTTACACTTTAGCCCCTTTGAGATAACCACCATTGCACACCCCTCCTTTAACCAAAATTTAACTTTGGCCAAACCACAAGCACGATTTTTGCAATTTTCTCAACAAAAAAAAATCCACCGTTATTTAATTTTTTTAAACTTTTATTCAACAAAAAATTTTCAAACCAAAAAATTTCAAAAAAAAAAAAAAAAAAAAAATTTAAATCCGCAGTTTTTTTTTAACTTTTTTTCCAATAAAAAATTTTCAAATTAAAAAAAAAAAAATCAAATCCCAAAAAAAATTTTCAAATTCAAAAAAAAAATTCCAAAACAAAAATTTCAAAAAAAAATTTTGAAAATATTTTTTTTTTCAAAAAAAAATCCTCCGTTTTTTTTGAAAGGATTTTTTGGAAATTTCTTTTTACAAAAAGAATTTTCAAATTTTTTCAAAATAGTATTTACGGCACATTGAATTTTTTTTTTTAATTTTTTTTTACAAAAAGTATTTTCAAATTTTTTTCAAAAATGTTTTCGCGGCACATTGAAAAAAAAATTTGGAAATTTTTTTTGGAAAATTTTCAAAAAAAATTTCATTTATTACCAAAAAAAATTCATTTATTCCAAAAAAAAATTTCAAAAAAAAAATTCCAAAATTTGTTTATCAATGTGCCGCGAGAACTTTTTTGAAAATGCTTTTTGTAAAAAAAAATTTCAAAATTTTTTTTTTCAATGTGCAGCAAATACTATTTTGAAAATTCTTTTTGTAAAAAAAAATTTCCAAAAAATCCTTTCAAAAAAACGGAGGATTTTCTTTTTTTGTATTTGAAATTTTTTTTTTGAATTTGTAAATTATTTTTTTTGGGAAGAAAGTTAAAAAAAAAAAAAAAAAAAAAAAGAAAAAAAAAAGAAAACGGCGGATTTTTTTTTTAATTTTTTTTTAAATTTATTTTTCGAAAGATTTTTTGGAAATTTTTTGTTTTGAAATTTTTCTTTTTGAATAAAAGTTTAAAAAAATAACGGTGGATTTTTTTTTTTTTTTTTTTTTTTTTTTTTTTTTTTGAGAAAATTGCAAAAATCGTCCTTGTGGTTTGGCCAAAGTTAAATTTTTGGTTAAAGGATGGGTGTTGCAATGGTGGTTACCCCAAAGGGCTGAAGTGTAACTGCTGACGGAGTTCTTTTAGCGTCAGTTAAGTCGAAGGACCAAAAGTGCATGAAACAGTGCCAAATCCGGACGATTTTTGCACTTAATGAACAGTAAGGACGAAACGTGCAATTTGGCCAAACCACAAGGACGATTTTTGCAATTTTCTCAAACGATAATTATCCAAACACTAAATAATTGTACCCAACACATTTTTATCATTTTTATAACTTTATTTTGTCCCGATTAACTTCGTTAATATTTATTTCTAGCAAACCCGGTACCCAATTATAACTAAACTAATTAAACACTACAAAATATCTAATAAAACTTCCTTAACACACCTCATATATTTCTAAGAAGCAAAAATTGACTTCTCTTCCACCTTTCTTCTCCAAAACCCATGGCAACAAACCAAACCAAACCACACCAATATCCATTTTTTTTTCAAAGTACAAGCTTATATCAAGTTTATATTGTGATTATTGTTGGGGTTTAGTAATATAAACACAAAAATTACAAGGTTTTCATCATCTAATCATCCCAATCATCCAAGTAAGTTTACAAAAATTTATTTTCATCATTTCTTCAAGTATTTATCATGATCATATGGTTTTCATGTTATTTTTCATACATATGCTAGCTTTTACCACTTTATTTTGTAAACTTTTAAACTTTGAAACCCTAGAAATATTTATTTTTATTTCCTTGTTAGATTAACATGATTAGTGATGATTAGGAACCCATGACACCCTAAGAAGGTGTATGGTAAGATTAGAATAGTTTTGTGGTGTTTGCAAGAGATTTGGTGATGTTAAAAACTAGTTTAAAGCCTAGGAAATGGATTTGGAACATATATATAAACCTACTGTCCCTATTTGGCAAACCCAGGAAAATCAGGATATTTAAGGTCCACTTTGACAAAATTTTTAGAAAATACTTTTAAAAACGAAGCCGTAGGCGAAAGAATCGATTAAAACAAGCTTATATCGAAGGAGATATGATTTTTACAAAGTTTAACGCCGAAAACTATTTTTCTGAAAATACATGCTGTTGGATGTTTTTCGACGGGCAAAACGAGGCTTTAGACGTAACTTGGAGGAGCCGAGCTTTCCAAAATATATTACTACATACTAAGACGTAACCATGGATATAAAGAACGAGAAAAACGGACTTATAACGACAAAGATATTCACGTTTCAATATCGGCAAAACCTTATACAAATTGACAGCTTTTAATTAGAAAAATAATAATAATATTACTACTACGTACTAACTCTAGATTTCTAAAAATAATAACCAAGTGCCCAATTTCATAACTAATGAAGTATTAGTGATTTCAAGTATATTTTTATAGCTACAAGACGTTATTTCAAGGATTTCAAATCGAGGATTTCAACACTAAGACTTATATATACGATATATATATTTCGACTAGTTTTATTTTCTAGTTTGCCTTATTTTCCCAAGTCTTGGAAAATGTATAATTTTGTTATCAACTAGTATTTTTCAAGTTAAGAGTGGTATAGGAAACATGTGCATGTACATTCCTTTCTTCATTTCATGATCTAAAGTAGATCATATCATTCATTTAGGTTGCGGATAGAGTGCGCGCCTTACTTTAGTTCATACCTTTTGTTATCATATCGCTTAAATCAGGTGAGTATTCACGAACCCCTTTTTCTAACTATTTCAACTTCTTTGGGCTGGATGCATGAATTTATTCTTGAACTAAATTGTTTGTTACTCTTTGAACTCATTTGACCTTATAACTTGTTTTGAACTATTGAAATTGACTTGACTATTGAACTTGACTTAAACTTTTGACCCTAAAGTATTGTACGTACTATAACCTAAAGTCTCCCATGTTCGGAGCAGTGCAAAGTCTCCCCTGTCTACGAAGCAGCATTATCAAGTCTCCCATGTTCGGAGCAACATAAAATCTCCCCTGTCTACGGAGAACTTTGACTTTATACTATGTAATAGTTTGTGAATGATGTACTGTTCGTGCATTCGCAATTGTTAGTCTCCTGCTGGTTTGCCGTTCGCACTCCAGTTTATACGTACCGTTCATACGGCTTCCTTGTGTGGAGCAGTAGGTAGTATGGATAGAACTATTAGAGGTCGGCCAACCTCTCGTTCCCCTGTCTACGGAACGCATATTATTTATTTTAGGAGCCTTGCCACATACTTTATTATATACTATGTACCCATATTGTGAACTATATTGACCACATGTGCTTGACTATCAGACATATAACTTTTGGCAGTGGGTTGTAAACACGCAGGTTACAAGTCTCTTATGGCGGGACTTGGAATTGAGTGGATTTACAATGCCTTTGCCTGGCGAACTTTTTCAAATGGTTTTCTTATTATATAAAACGTTTGTACTCACCAACTATTTTCATAGTTGACCCGTTTTCTCTCATGCATTTCAGGTGATCGTCAGTAAGCTTGTCGTCAAGGTTTTGTATAATGAAGTTTTCACATGTCACTACTATTCATTATGTACTAAAATACCATCTTTTGGAAACTAAACTTATGTCTTAAATTGCCAATGTCGGCAATAACAATGTTGTAATGTTATACTTTTCCTTAATGTAATTTATGGTATTGTCTTATTTCTCTTTGGTGAAGTATATCGATTTCGTTGCACCTCGTGTTTCCGCCTTCGGCGAGGGTGTGACAGAGAAGAAGAGAGAGGACACAGAGAACTGGAAAGTTTATTATATTGACACACACACCTCTAAATTAATGAGGTATGGGGCATTTATACCCAGCTACACTTATGTTCCGAGAATACACACAAGTCTCGGAACCAAACGCTTAGGTCTCATGACTACAATGTCACGAGCCTCGTAAGCTATCCAAACAACTTATTGATTGTACATTACACACCATAACTATTAGATAAATACATAGAAGACCATAAACTAATGAATTACACTTTTTGTGTTCTAACAATCTCCCCTCAAGGGTAGATCATTGAAGTCTTCTTCTATATTGCATATTGTCCGGATAATTTCGAGATCCAATCATTTGCTCCATGCGCTTCCGGGACTCTCGAAGTTCCAAACTTTCTTCAATGTATTGCACAACCAATCTAAGCCAGTGTAACCTCTCGTAATTTTCCCTTACGATTAGTAAATGCTCACGAAGAAATAAAACGATGTTACGAAAACTTAACACCACTTTTACGGGTAACAAAATTTTTTTTACTAATGACTTGATATTGGAATCACTACGATAACTATGATTCAATTGTTTACCTAGGAACGATGCTTACACACAACCTAGATAATCTATATTTATTGCGAACTATAAATATATAAAACGTTTATATTTATAACTATACGTTTCGTTTAAATACCGGATACTATTTATACATTTCCCAAGCCTACGAAAATTCCCGAGAACGATCACTAATATTTTTGAACTTCGACACGATACCCGAAACACACTATGTGGGCCCCCATCACCCAATGGGCCACGTAAACCAAGTTACAAACCAAACGGACTCTTTTTCTTTCTTTTCTTTCTTTGGGCCGAAACCAAACCAGCAGCCCACCAGGCCAAGCCCAAACACACCCTTAGTAATTATTTTTTTTCTTTCTTTTGTTTTTCTATTGCAACCAAGCTCCAAACCACCCTCGTTTCTCTCAAATTCGACACATAACACAATTATGTTTTCACATCTCTTGATTTACCTAGTTGCTAAGAATTGAGATTGTTATGTCTCGTTCCATGCCTTGCTCGTTTACTACCCAAGAAAGGACCCAAGCAACGCACCAAACTCACCCTTTGAAACCTTATTAAACGTGTCATAACATTCCTCATTGCCTCCCCTGCTCCCCAATGACAAGTAAGCGAACACTATACACAATGTGATTGTCAGGAATGGATAGGAAGAGATCTTACAAGATCTTAGCCTTGTACACCCACGATTGGACAATGTTTGAGGTGCTACTATTCGCTTAACATGCCACCTTCCAACTCTTGTGAACCCAACTTGTCCTTACGCTCAGGGACGGAGCTTGAGCGGTTTGATTGGGGGGGCCAAAACTATTTCAGAAAAAAAATTATTTAGTGCACTTTTTTGTAGTACCAGTGAAATTAAAGAAACTTAATAGAATATATGCATTGGGAGGAAAAAAGACGCATACCCTCCTTTGTTGTTGGTATTTTGATATTATCTTGAGGTTTGATTGTTTTTTTCACAATTTGAAGGGGCCAACAATGTATATTTTTTTCTTAATCTTAGTCCTACTACCAAAACTAGTCACTAGAAAACAAAATCTTGGGGGGGCCATGACCCCTTCCTGCCCTAAGGAAGCTCCGTCCTTGCTTACGCTTCATAAACTCGCTATATAAATTTTCCACATGCAAACACAACCGATACATACACTATACATACCAATACACATAAAACTTAACGAAGGAAGAATTGTTGAAGGACGAACGGATTGCTCAAGTGTACCACGACTCAAGTGAACCTAGGACTCCAAGTTAAACGTCTCTTGAACCTTTGGTGGAACGTGAAGTGAACCACGAAGCTCTCGTACCCTCACACGATCTCTACACTACGTTTTACTCCACCTTTTAGAGGTGAGGTGAGACCTTGAACTTTCTTCTATATTTATATACGTACGTTTATGTTTTGTGCACCAACACTTTCCATAAATAAATCGTAAAACATGAACACGACATACATATGTTATATATCATATCAATTGTTGGCTAGGTCCTTAACGAGGCCCTATAAAAGATTAGAACTCATAACTAACATATAAGCATAAATATCACACGTTTCTAAGTAGTATTGGACCTATACGAGTTATACTAAAAGACTTAGAATATTTTTCAAGTTTTATAGTTTTTGCGTTACGAGTTTTGGCCATATACTTTGGCCTCGCCATTTTATATTTCGACACATAACCACCCTATAATTGAACGTGAACTACTTAATCAACTGGTAAACTAACGAGACTAATAAATAACTAGGCCTAATAACTTGATTTGGTCACCTAAACGAGCCTAAAGCATATCGCTATTTTCATAAAGGTTTCAGGAAATTAAAATCACTTATGGGCCGTTAAGCCCAAAAAGCTATTTTCAGCTTATTCCGATAAGATGAGCGTAAAAGCTCTTTTGAAATGATTTTGTAACTTAAAATGATGGATTTTGATAAACCTAGTGTTCCCCTAAACCCCTTGGATCACAAAACGTTAACGGGCCCTTAATTTGGACTCGTTAAGCCCATTTAATGAAAAATAAGAAATTTAAGCTAATAAGGTGTTGAAATAAGCTATTTTGAACCTTTTGAGCTTATTGGAATAATAAAAATGTTAAACTTTAAGTTTGGTAATTTTTGGACTATTTTTGCAAATTTTCGTTGACGAGGGACTAAAACTGTCAAACTTGTAAAGTTTGGGTAAAAACTATCAAAAACTGTTTTCTAAGGTTATAAACTGTTAATATTGAAACTTAGTATTAACAAATGTAAATATTGATATGATTGACCTAAAATGTAATAATATATAACTTTGGACTAACGATGTAAATATATTCCGTTAAAAGTAAAAAGTGTAAATTTAAGAAACTTAAAGGATTGAATAGTAATATTGATTTTGAATAACAATTTTATATATAAATATATTTATATATATTAAGATGATAAAAGTATAAACGTAACTTTTATTTACATATATATATATATATATATATATATATATATATATATATATATATATATATATATATATATATATATAATTCGTATAACTATAATTAAACTTTAGACGATAAAACATTACGTAATTATTTTCTTTTACATCTACGACGTAACACATCACCTATACACATTATGATTTATTCATGACTAATAATTAATGTTCGCAATAAAACGAAACTTAGAAACTGAAACTTGCCATATCTTTTAGGTTGTGTGTGAAGCCATTGCCTTGCATCGTTGAGATTACGATTATTCGACTGTACTAATAAGGTGAGTTCATAGCCCACATTTAACTTGTTTTTGTGGGGGGGATACATGCTCAAAAACCGAACATAAGTCTTTTCTTGATATTGTTATTTCTTAAGTAGCTATTGCCAAAAGTCCCTCGATCATGAACCTTAATCACTTGCAGGGTGAACGTAAATAATTGTGAATAGATCTATTAGGGATTGACAATCCCCATTTGGTTGCTAGAGGAAAGTCACCAAATGCACTTTATTTGATATCATAGGTTACTGGCAAATACCTATCTTGGGGGCAACTTATTTCACATCATTATTATGGATAATCTTGATGTCGGTTGAATCGTTGAGTGTCATGAGCTTAAGGCAATAATGGATGTGAATTTTCAACTTTTTTATTTGTATCGATATTACAATAAACATTTATCTCTTGTGTTCAAACTATTAACTATAAAACTATGAATTTCACTCAACTTTTGTTGACTTTTAGCATGTTTATCTCAGGTAACTAAATGGAATGGATGGCAAAGGCACGAAGTGGGCAAATAAAGAAATGTTTATTTCTCTTTGAATAAAAACTTGATGTTGAATAATGAAACATCTTGGAAACATGGATATTTGGTATTTTGAATAAAACATAAAACGTCTCATTTGAGTCGTTTTCTATAATTGTGACAAAGATCCTCGATATAATACCCCAAAAGTCTTCCGCTGTCAATATAAGTCTTCCGCTGTATTGTTCGTTTTTGGGGGTGTTATAGCCAGGTTCTCTGATCATCATCATTTAATCTTTTATTCCTGTAGTAGTCCTGACTTAACATTTCTTTCACCTTATCTAAGACCCATTTTAGCGTCCCTGTACTGAACTTAGCAAGTTCGTCCAGTCTCATAAACCTCTTCTCATTCATGTCATTTATGTAAACAATACCTAGTTCGTACTTTGGATGTTCTACACATGACTATAATTTGAGCTTCTGTAGACCCGGGAATATGAGTGTGGGAGCTGTGATATTTACCCTCATCTGATAATTTTCCACGCCCATTTGGAAGTCCGCGACATGTACCAATACGACTCTTGATCTCATGAAAATCTTGAACGATTCAATTATATCTTGAGCAATGCATTTCTTGTTGTACCATAGTCATGTGGATGAAGGTTTCCATAGTCAGCTTCAGAGAAATTATAGTTTTGTCATCAACTCGTCAAACATAGTAGTCAATGAGCTCGTGGTTCTTGAATTTAACCAGATTGACATCTATAGAGTACATGATCTTGCTGTAATGATAGTAAACTTCATGAAGAGGTTTAGTTTTCTTTAGATTGAATTTGTAGAAGTTCCTTGAAGCTTCATTTCGTCTTGAGAGGAGTTTGATAAAGGCGGGGCCGATTTTGAAGGGGGTTGTGGGGACGGCTGAGGTTTAATTTCATTGTATGGGTTGTGGACATGCTCCTGATATGTTTTGTTTTTAAGTCGTGTGCGGAAGAATGGAGTTTGGAGACTTTAAGGGAAGAGCTTGTGTGTGTTTGGAGAATGGTTAGAGGGAATTCTGATTAAAAGGAAAGGAACTTTATTTGAAGGCTGGTGAGATGATACGGAAACTTGACAATAAAGTGATATCGTCTGCAGATGTGTGTCTTCATGCTTCAGTTTTTTTAACTATAAGCTTCTTAGGCTATGTTTGGCAAAATTAGTTGTAAGTTGTCTGATGTAAGCTGTAAACTGCAAGGCTGTTAACATGAGTTACAAGCTGTATATTTTTATAAATAAAAGTGTTTTGTAAATTAGCTGTTAAATCTAAATATTAGCTGTTAACAGTAATTTTATGTTTTAACAGCTCCAAAATATTTTAAAAGCTTCATGAATCAGCTTTTCATTTTGGAGCTACTTGTTTAAATTAAAAGCTTGAAGTTGATGTATCCAAACGGAGCTATTTATTTTGGAGGAGATTATTTTTGTAATAAAAAGCTTACAGCTCAAAAAAGCTGTGTACCAATCAGTGCCTTAATGTTTTATTTTGTATCACGTTTCTATCTTTTCGATGCTATTGATTTAAACATGTTTGGACACTTGGGCACTTAATTAGACCAACTGTTTATATACTGGTAAACTAAATGTTTTGCAAATTTCCAGCATTATAAAATTGAAATATAACCATGCTAAGACTGTATATAATTAGAAAACACAGTAAAGGGGTGTTTGGATTGCTATTTTAAAGTTGTTATCTGCTTATTTTTTAAGTACTGATTATAGAGTGAAATAAGCAAGTAGTATTATTTGAACACTCAAATGTCAAAACTGTTAATGTGCCTAAAATAAGCAAAGAAACAGATAAGCTTTTAAATGAGCAATTCCAAATCCCTCTAATACCCAAGGTTATTTCTCATGGAAAATTAACACTTTTCATTATGATGTGTAGACATATATGGCATATCCAAATTTCCCACATCTAATCTTCCACTAACCGTTGTGCTAATATCAAAACCTCAACATCCACCAACTAATTTCTACACCTCGGGAACATTAGGTGGCAGAGCAGGTCCCATGCTTGCTTTACAAGATCCTTCCCATAAAAGACAGGGATGAATGGTCAGTACATGGAAGCTGAAAGTTGAGTTTAATGTTGTTGAAAACGGTCATATCGAGTATTACAAGATGAAGATGAGAATGTAAGCAGAGATTGCTGGTTTACGGCAGAGAACACCAACTTTAATCGCTATTTTGTTTTGAATAATCAGCTTATTTTAACTCGTCAGTTGTTTGAAAATCGGATTTTTTTATTAGTTATCCATAATAGCAAGTTTATCAAAGTTGGTTACTCTTTGATGCAATCAAAACAAATTGCATTAAACTCACAAAGAGGCCAACAGCACCCCTAAAATTAGTATAAATAATCCAATGAAGTTGATCACAAGCGCTTCTTGGCCATTCTCCAAGTGTTGAAACATGAATTTTTTGTTATTCCAATCTCTGCGCTCACTATCGCCATGAAAAATATGATCAAGCCAACTAAAAAGTGCCATGGAGCAATTCTTGCTCTTGTTGCTGACTCAACCCCGAGAAAAATGTTGTGGAATAACCGCGATAATATCCCACCGACTAGGTAAAGAGTGTGAATATTTCAGCACCACTACTATACCTCATTTTAGCTTATTGAAAATTTAGACAATATGAAAAGAACCAAAAATGAAACACCAAACTTATATATTTCTCAAACAAAGAAACAAATTACAAACTACAACTAGAGAGGAAGAAATACACTACAAGAGAAGTACTACTTGTGTGTTTTGGTGTGAAAAACTCAATGGAAAAGCCTTCTATTTATAGGCTTCAAAACTATCTCAACTTGCTTGCAACTTGGCTCCAACTTGCTGAGATTCTAAGATTGCATAATCTTTGTAAATATTTGATAAGATCCTATATCTTTCTAAATATTTCATATCTTTATCAAGTTGCATATCTTGGATACTATTGAGCCAATATTCAAAAAATCTCCACCTTGGCGAAATACCAATTCCTTCAATCTCGCTGTCAACAATCGTTGGTGGAGTCTTCAAAACCAATCATCAAGTTTTCCGAATATTGATCAAGTCCAAAGAGTAATTGAACTTGATCCCAGCTACTACTTTAGTCAGCATATCTGCGGGATTCTTAGAAGTATGGATCTTCTTGATTCTGACTCCACCTTCTTCCAATATATCTCGGATGAAATGATACCGAA
This sequence comes from Artemisia argyi, assembly GCA_030686995.1. NCBI lineage: Eukaryota > Viridiplantae > Streptophyta > Magnoliopsida > Asterales > Asteraceae > Artemisia > Artemisia argyi. The sequence continues at coordinate 40,673,846 of CM060683.1, read as the reverse complement.
CATCAATGTGCTTCGTCCTTGCATGATAAACTTGATCCTTCGCTAAGTGAATTGCACTCTGACTGTTAGAATGCATCGTGATAAATTTCTGATTGATTCCAAGTTCACCAAACAACCCTTGAAGCCAAATTGCTTCCTTTACAGCCTCTATAATAGCCATATACTCTGCTTCCGTAGTTGACAAAGCAGTAGTTGACTGTAAGGTAGACTTCCAACTAATTGGAGCTTTTGCTAGGGTAAAAACATAGCCTGTAGTAGATCTTCGCTTGTCTAAATCTCCAGCATAGTCGGAATCGCAATATCCCGCTACCCACTGACTACTTCGATGCTCGAATACTAACCCTACATCGACCGTGTTATGGATGTACCGTAATATCCATTTCACAGCTTGCCAATGTCCTTTCCCAGGGTTATGCATATACCTGCTCACCATCCTAACAGCATGACTAATATCTGGTCGAGTACATATCATAGCATACATTAAGCTACCGACAGCATTTGCATAAGGCACTTTCTCCATGTATGCCCTCTCTGCATCATTTTTCGGTGACATAATAGCACTAATCGTAAATTGAGAAGCGATTGGAGTACTAACTCATTTTGTTTGCTTATCGAACCTAAAACGCTTTAGAATCCTTCTTAGATATTGTTTTTGAGTCAAACAGAGCTTCCTCAATTTTCTGTCTCTGACTATCTCCATGCCGAGAATCATCTTTGCTTCACCGAGATCCTTCATCTCAAATTCGCTTTTCAATCGAGTCTTTAACTTTTCAATCTCGTCTAGACTTTGAGAAGCTATCAACATATCATCTACCTATAGAAGAAGATATACGAAGGACCCATCTTGTAGCTTTTTCAAATAGACACAATGGTCATATTTGCTTCTTGTGTACTTCGACTCCATCATAAACTTATCAAATCATTTGTACCACTGTCTTGGGGATTGCTTCAATCCGTACAACGATTTATGAAGCTTACATACTTCATGCTCTTTTCCAGCAACTTTGAATCCTTCTGGCTGAACCATATAGATTTCCTCTTCCAAGCCTCCATGTAAAAATGCAGTCTTCACATCCATTTGAACTAGTTCCAAATCCAACTGTGCTACCAAAGCCAACAAGATTCTAATAGAGGAATGCTTTACCACTGGAGAAAAAACTTCATTATAGTCAATTCCCTCTTTCTGAGCGTAGCCTTTAGCTACCAATCTTGCTTTGTAGCGAACATCATCTTGACTAGGAAATCCTTTTTTCTTTGCATACACCCATTTGAATCCAATTGCCTTCTTCCCTTTTGGGAGGTTGGTCAACTCCCATGTCTGATTCTTCTCAAGAGACTGCATTTCCTCGCTCATGGCAATCCTCCACTTCTCGTTCTCTGAGTCTCGAACCGCTTCAGAGTAAGTAGTAGGAACATCATCAGCTGCAATTGAAGATGCACAAGCCACCATATCATTAAGGCGAGCAGGCCTTGTAGTGTTTCTTTTGGGCTTGCTGGTAGCAATTGATTCATGTTGTTGCTGTGGAGGTTCTTCGATTTGAACCTCCTCTTCTTCATAATCTCCTTCTACCACAGGAGAATCATCAACTGTTTCTCTATCATCTGGTACAATTATTCTTTCAAACTCCACCTTTTTGGGAGTTCCATCTAACTGCTTAGCATTCACCTTCTTCAACATGGTAGATTCATTAAAGGTGACATCTCTGCTAAAGATCGTCTTCTTCGTCTCTTGACACCATAAATGATAGCCTTTGATTCCAGAGGTAATCCCCATGAATAATGCTTTCTTTGCTCTGGGATCCAACTTTGATTCCTTCACATGATAATATGTAGCGGAACCAAACACATGCAAGGAATCATAATCTGTAGCAGGTTTTCCATACCATTTCTCAAATGGTGTTTTCCCATCAATAGAAGTAGATGGCAAACGATTAACGAGGTGACATGCATACGTCACAGCTTCAGCCGAAAATTCTTTACCCAACCCAGCATTGGATAACATACACCTAACTTTCTCCAGCAAAGTTCGGTTCATGCGTTCTGCCACCCCGTTCTGTTGCGGTGTATGCCTGACAGTGAAGTGTCTGACAATGCCTTCATCTTCACAAAATTTTGTGAACTGATCATTTTTATACTCTCCGTCGTTATCTGTCCGGAGATGTTTGATCTTTTTGCACGTCTGAGTTTCCATCATCTTTTTCCACTTGATGAACACTCCTAGCACTTCATCCTTTGTCTTCAACGTGTACACCCAAACTCTTCGAGAAAATTCATCAACAAAGGTCACATAGTAGTGTCTCCCTCCTAAAGAGCTTGTCTTTGAGGGACCCCATACGTTAGAATGGACATAATCCAAGATACCTTGTGTCTTGTGGATAGTTGTCCCAAATTTCACCCTTGTTGTCTTCCCGTTGATGCAATGCTAACAGAGATCCAACTTACAGGAACTCACTCCTTTCAATAATCCTTGCTGTATGAGCAAATTCAAGGATTTTTCTCCTGCATGTCCTAAGCGCATATGCCATAGCTTCACAGCTTCTGAATTTCTATCACTATCGGTAACAGCTGCTACAGTTCCAACAACCGTTCTACCCTTATAGTGATACGTGTTGTTTATTTTACGAATACCCTTCATTACTACAAGTACACCGGAGATGATCTTCATAACCCCATCCTTTGCTCTTACTTCGAATCCTTTAGATTCTAAGGTACCGGCGGAAATGAGATTCTTTTTCAACTTTGGTGAATAACGAACACCTTTCAAGGTCACAATTGTTCCATCTTCATTTTGCAATCGAACGGAACCAATCCCATGAGTAGTGAGGGGAGTTTCGTCTGCCATATAAACAACTTCCTCATGTTCTTCAAAATTACTAAACCACTCTCGATGTGGTGTAATATGATGGCTACATGCGGAATCTAATAGCCATACATCAGAAGCATTCTTGGTTGACGATGTTGCAAGTGAGAGATCTGATTCTTCATCATCACACTTGGTGACATTCGCCTCCGCTACAGCTTTCCCTTTGTAATGATTGTCCTTGGTTTTCAACTTTTGACAATCTCTCTTCCAATGACCTTTTTCATGACAAAAGGCACATTCATCTTTGCTTAGTCTCTGCCTCGACTTGGATCTCCATCTCTTATCGGTGCCCTTTTTCTGCGAACGACCTCTGACTAGCAAAACCTCTGCGTCTCCACTTGAACAAATCTGCTTGTCCTTCCTTCTCAGTTCTTTACTATACAAAGCAGCACAAACTTCACTAAGAGACACATCATCCTTCCCATTAAGTAGAGTTGTTTCAAGCAACTCGTACTCCTCTGGAAGTGATCCCAGCAGTATTAATGCTAGATCCTAGTCTTTGAACACCTCATCCATATTCATCAAATCAGTTACCAGTTGGTTAAAACTGGTAATGTGATCATTCATCGTGGTACCTGGTACATAAGTGAAGCGAAAGAGTCGCTTCTTCATAAAGAGCTTATTTTGACAATTTTTCTTTAGAAATTTCTCTTCCAACGCCACCCACAATTTATAGGCGGATGTTTCTTTTGAGAAAGCATATCGTTGCTCTCTCGAAAGACATGAACGAACCGTACCACAAGCTAACTGATTGATGGTTAACCAATTCCTCTCTTCTACATCCTCTGGTTTACTTTCTTCAATGGCAATGTCTAGACCTTGCTGAAAAAGAACGTCTAGAACCTCACTTTGCCACATACCGAAATGGCCTGTGCCATCAAAAACCTCCACCGCCAATCTTGCATTTGTCAAGACCGGTCTAGCCCAACTTGGAGATGTTGGATCCACCGATGTGGAAGGTTTGTCCACTATGCCATCCACCATTTCGTGTACAAATTAATTTTCAATAGCTTCAACCAAAAAACCAACGGAATTCTTTTCTGATGTGGAGGATCAAATTTAGTTGCAACCACAGAGCATACTAAGAATAACATCAGCTCTTGATACCACTTGTTGTGGAATAACCACGATAATATCCCACCGACTATGTAAAGAGTGTGAATATTTCAGCACCACTACTATACCTCATTTTAGCTTATTGAAAATTTAGACAATATGAAAAGAACCAAGAATGAAACACCAAACTTATATATTTCTCAAACAAATAAACAAATTACAAACTACAACTAGAGAGGAAGAAATACACTACAAGAGAAGTACTACTTGTGTGTTTTGGTGTGAAAAACTCAATGGAAAAGCCTTCTATTTATAGGCTTCAAAACCATCTCAACTTACTTGCAACTTGGCTCCAACTTGCTAGATTCTAAGATTGCATAATCTTTGTAAATATTTGATATGATCCTATATCTTTCTAAATATTTCATATCTTTATCAAGTTGCATATCTTGGATACTATTGAGCTAATATTCAACAAAAAAAAGTGGTCAATCCTTTGTAAATTTGAGTTGGTACATATGAACAAGTCTGTAAATAATGAATAAGATTTATGGGGTGCTTGGTGGGAGATTAAGAGGGTGGAAAATGGGTAAGAAATTCAAAAGGGCACACCTCACTTAAATTATGGTGCTTGGTTATGAAATTCAAAAGGGCACACCTCACTTAAATTATCGTTTGCATATCGTTCCTCTCCGACATCTGTATCATTAGTTTCATCATTTTCGCATTATCACACATCAATTTCTCCACCATTCCCTTATCACAACACCTTTTGCTGACCTCATCATCACCCCAACACTCCTTCATATCCTCATTTACAACCGTTTCTTGATCACAGCAGCTTTTTCTGACGTCATCATCATCACATTTCTTCTCAACAGCTTCTTTCACATCTTGTTCGTTTTCAACAGATTCCCGATTTCGAACATTGCTGCTGACATCATCATGACATTCCTTCATTGAATCTTCATTCATAGCCTCATTTACAACCAATTCTTCCTGATCACGATCCTTGTTTCTGACGTCATCAATTACGTGATCCTCAACTAATTCCGGATTTTGATCATTTTTGCTGACGCCATCTTCAAAAGATTGAGCAATAGAATCAAGTTTGTCCTGCAAGGCAACCGCTTTCTTGGCGACAGTCTTCCTGAGGTCCCTAACACCATTGTCAACGCCTCTAACAGAATCAAGCTTAAACAGCAGCGACATTAGCGTCTCGTTAACTCTCAACCGCTCCTTCGCATCATTGCGTAACACCTTAACAAACTCAACGTCGTTTTCAAGCCTTTTTTCGATCTCGTTAACTTCGTTTTTGATAGAAACGATGTTCTTAACAGATTTTCTAACTGTATGACCTTTAAAAACCTTTTGGATCTTTAGAGCTGATAAATGTTTTAGAGTGGAGATGTTTGTTTGTGGTTTATCAGATGAAACGAAGTGAACCGGGATGGAGAAGACTTTTGGTTTCTGAACCGGCACGGACCGGGAGTTGTTTTGGTAATATGGACCGTTCATCATTGTTGAATTGAAATATTAGAAGCTTGTTTTAGTAAATTTGTTTTGTCGTTTTTTTTTTGTACGTTTGTATGAATTTGTGATGGTTTTGGGTGTGCATTTATATGAGGGAATTGTTGAGGAGGAGTAGGTTCTAGAGGGTTCTGTATAAGTTAACGGTTGATATTTAATTTTAGATAGTATCTGTGGCGGGATTTTATCCACATGGATGTGGAATCTTCTGTAAATGAGGTCAATGGGTCATTGCTTACGAGAAGTATCCTGGATTGACCAAAGCAAAAAAAAAAGAGTTGTGCTAGTTCAAAAAAAATTTCACAAAACGATATGCCATTGTTTGATTGGCTAAATAAAAAAGAATAGAGAGAATTTTAGCCAAATACACCAATCACACAATGCTATATCATTTTGTGAATGTGTTTTGTGAAACTTGAGTCTAGCATAACTCAAAAAATAAAATAGCGTCTTATTTAACCGAATCTTATCTTTCCAATAAAGCATCTTATATTCTTGTGTGCATTTTGTGCTCAAAAGTCTTGATTCATTTGTTTATTACATCATTCGTCCGTAATTAAATGTCTCAAAATATATGTCATTTTTTATTTAACAAATAAAAGTGATTTTAGTAAATATGGATGATATTTAATTGATTTAGAGTATAGTTAATAAAATTTTTTAAAACTTTATACAATATGAAAATAAACATTTATTTTAAGACAGAGAAAATAAATAATTCATATTAATTATAAGTATATTAATAATGTAAGCTTGGCTAGGTATTTTCTGTATGTGTTAGCGATGAACGATTTTAATTAGAAGCATGCTAGATATAGCTTTTAGAGGTATGTTTAAAATTTCTGACATGTTTAAAAATATTGCACCTTCAAAATAACCATACATAAATGAGTTTAAATGTTATCAATCAATTAAATGTGCTACCATTATTGCATGTTTTAACTTTTAAACTTAATCCTTGGCTAAAAATAACATAATTCTTTTAACTAAACTATAATGTAAACTAAAAATACATATATACATTAAATCAAACTTATTATTATAATTCGGCTTTGATGAGGACATGAATTGGGTTGAAAGCTTGTGAAAGACTAACCGAAGTAACGAGGGCCTACGAAGAAAACTAGACAAAAAAATAAATAAATAAATAAAAATGTGTCGCGTCACCAAGTGATGCGCCGCATCTAGGTACTAAAAGAGGGCCAAGTGTTTCCGTTTGGCAAATGCACCGCATCCACCTTAGTATTTCTTCATTCTATGGGTAAGAGTCTTTCTGATTTCGATCTTCCCAACATAGCTGCAAATGTGAACATAGATACAGTTGGTTTTTCGTGAGGTACATGAGGAGTACTCTATAGTTGTAGAAGATGAATATCGAAATGCCCGAGATTCTCTCGATTGAAAATCCACATATGATAGCATCACTAGGCATGTGGACGATGATTGTACTGGCGTGTTTTTCATATATGGTCCCGGAGGTACCGGGAAAACATTTTATATAAAGCTTTGCTTGCTGAGGTTTGTTTGCAAGGTCATATTGCACTTGCAACTGCTTTTTCGGGTGCAGCAGCAAATAATATGCAAGGAGGTAGAACAACTCACTCTCGATTTAAGATTCCCATCAATCTTAACAATAACTCGTTGTACAACATCAGTAAACAAAGTGGAATTGCTCAACTACTTCGTCTTGCAAAATTAGCATATGGGATGAAGCAACAATGGCTAAAACGCAAGTTGTGGAAGCGTTAGATCGAACAATACAAGACATTACACAGGTGAGACTTCCATTTGGTGGAAAAATAATGGTTTTGGGAGGTGACTTTAGTTAGGTCTTTCCGATTGTCAAATATGGCACCCGAGCGCAAATTGTGGACTCTAATTTAAGAATGTCGCCTCTTTCGGCAGGAATTAAAAAGACGAAGTTAACAATAAATATGAGAGCACAAGCCATTCATGGTTTTCAGATTTTTTTCTATGAGTTGGTAACGGAGTTGAAGAAGCTATTAATGGAAGCAATATATGCATATCTGATGGCATGACCATTCCATACACTAATGACGGTAATTGAAGAGATAATTTGATCAATTCAATATTTCCTTTGGAAACCAACGCACATTCTTCTGAGTATATTATTTCTAGAGTGATTTTGTCAACTAAAACGAGATTGTTCTGAGTATATTATTTCTAATTTGAGTGTATTGACATGCATTTAGTAAATTTGTATTCAAATGATTAGCCGAGGGACTATTAAACTTTTTTTTTTTAACATGAACGAGGATATATAAAAAAAAATATATTTTAGTGTTGTGTTTTGTTCGAAAAAGATGTTATGTAAAATAAATATTGTCATGAATAAACACGTTAATTATTGTTCTGCCGCTATGCGCGAGTTTTCTACTAGTCTCTCAAAATGTCCAAGTATACGATAATCTCTTAAACCTTGAAAGAATCATCAAAAGTACCAAAATTGGTTAAAAGTCCCCAAAGTAACTCAAAAACTAAAGAACAAATAATCTTTCTCCAAGTTAACTTTAAAATCACCTTCAATTCAATTTAATCACAAACCCATTTCAAGCTATTATCTTAATTACACTTCCCATTTTCATCTTCATAAATTATCATGTCGAAAGAGCTTAATTGACCCAACAGTTTGATCATTGTAATGATTATAGATATGTTGAAATGAATTTATGCAAATAATTAGTACTAATAAAAAGTCAAAGTTAGAAAGTCAAACTAATTAAAAGTCAAAGTTGGTGACATTAGAACAACCCCTACATTTATCTTTAGAATTATCTGGTAGTGATGTAAGGTCCAATAGTAGTAATGACTCTTTGGGTAATTCTTTGTCGTTTTGGTATTCGAATGGCTTTTCACACAATCCTTAAATCCTAGTTGTTCTGTGACTCTAAATAGTACTGATATTTGGAATGGTGGTGAGGGGACAAATGGGTCGGTTCATAGCCAGTTTGGACGAAGAGTATACAACAAAGATCATCTAAGTTATGTCTTATTGAATCACAGGAATGAAGGAAACAGACAGTTGAGGATTTTAAGGTTGTTGAAAATGGTCAAGTTGAGTATTACAAGATGAAGATGAGAATGCAAGCAGAGATTGCTGGTTTACTGCAGAGAATGGGAGAATACTAAGAAACAGTGGTGAAATTAGCTATTATTGATTTGTAAGCAGATTTACCTGACTAAATGTTTGCAGAATGACTTTTTTTTTTCTTTTCTTTTTTTTTTTTTTTTTTTTGTATTAAATTGATATTTTATATATTATTAATATTAACTTGTAAGCAGATTTGTGAAACATAATCTAGAGAGATTGAACAATGCTTTTTATGATTCTGGGATTGACCAATGCATATTGAATACTCAAATCCATAAACATTTGTCTGAGTCAAATTAAATTATGATTCATAATGAAAAATTGCATAAAATGGTAACCAACTTTAATCCCTATTCTGTTTGAAAATCAGATTTTCTATTTGTTATCCATAATAGCAAGTTTATCAAAGTTGGTTACTCTTTTATGCAATCGACACAAATTGCAGTAAACTATTTCCTTTTTAGAGGAAAGATGACATAGAGGCCAACAGCTACCCTGAAAATTAGTATAAGTAATCCTATGAAGTTGATCCCAAGCGCTTTTTGGCCCCATCTCCAAGTGTTGAAACATGAATTTTTCTGTAATTCCAGTCATTGTACTCACTATCGCCATGAAAAATAACCAAATAAAATGTGCCAGTGAGCGATTCTTGCCCTTCCCAGGAACAAAAAAGTTGTTAATCCTAGTATAAAACTAGCATTTGTAAACTTGAGTTAGTAGATATGAACAAGTCTGTAAATGAATAGCATTGTTGGGTCTTTAGTTCTTGCAACACACGGGATTGAAAAACTCATTTAAATCCATTACAAAAACATTAATAAAAATTTCACAAACAATGACAACTACTGCAACAAATAAAGCTAAATACAGAAACCATTTTTTTCCCTCTTGGTATAACTTTTCTTCCTCCTCCGTGACTTATCACTCATAAGCGACTTCTCCAACTGCTCCACTCTTCTACTTAACGAATTTATCATCCTAGTTTGCATCTCGTTCCTCTCAGATATCTGCGTCATTAGTTTCATCATCTTCGCATTATCACACATCAGTTTCTCCATTACCTCCACCATTTCCTTATCACAAGGGCTTTTGCTGACGTCATCATCATCACCTTTCTTCGTTGTACCTTCATCATTTACAACTATTTCTTTATCACAGCAGCTTTTGCTGACGCCATCATCACCATACTCCTTCGTTGTACCTTCATCAATTACTCGATTCTCAACAGCTTCTTTCACGTCTTCTTCGTTTTCGACAGATTCCTGATGTCGAACATTGCTGCTGACGTCATCATCACATCACTTCATTGAATCTTCATTCATAGCCTCATTTACATCCAATTCCTCCTGATCACAATTTTTGCTGCTGACGTCATCAATTACATGATCCTCAACTGATTCCGAATTTTGATCATTTTTGCTGACGTCACCATCAACAACAACTTCCTTCACATCTTCTCCATTCACCCTATCTCGAATACTACTGTTGCTGACGTCATCATTATTGTTGCTGACGTCATCATGCTGAGATTGAGCAATAGTGTCAACTTTCTCCTGCAACGCAACGGCTTTCTTGGTAACAGACTTCCTGAGCTCCCTAACACCAGTATCAACGCCTCTAACAGAATCAAGCTTAAACAGCAACGACATTAACGTCTCGTTAACTCTCAACCGCTCCTTCGCATCGTTACGTAACAGCTTAACAAACTCGACGTCGTTTTCAAGCCTTCTTTGGATCTCGTTAACTTCGTTTTTGATAGAAACGATCTTCTTAACAGATTTTCTAACTGTATGTCCTCTAAAAACTTTTTGATCTTCAGAGCTGATGAATGTTTTAGTTTAGAGATATTTGTTTGTGGTTTCTGATCAGATGAAACGAAGTGAACCGGGATGGAGACCACTTTTGGTTGCTGAACTGGTACGGACCGGGAGTGGTTTCTGTAATACGGACCGTTCATCATTGTTGAATTGAAAGATTAAAAGCGTGTTTGTAGTAAATTTGTTTTGTAATTATTTTTTGATGTGTTTGTATGGATTTGTGATGGTTTTGAGTGTGTATTTATATGAGGGTATTGTTGAGGGGGAGCAGGTTCTAGAAGGTTCTGTTAATGGTTGATATTTTTAGCTATCTGGATGGATGTGGAATGTTCTGTAACGAAGGTCAATGGGTCATTGCTTACGTGAAAGAATAAATATTACTCCGTTAAAAATTACAATGAAACAATATGGAACACAAAGTAAAAAAAAAAAAAAAGTAACTCCCAATACCGTCTTCCACAGGTTATGGGTCCTAATACCGTCTTCCACGGTGTATGGGGGAGGTTGAGACGTAGGCAACTATACCCCTACCTAAGGTAGAGAGGCTGCTTCCGGTTCTACCTAAGGTAGAAAAGGACCTCCGGCCTTTTTGTAGGGAGTGAGGATCGAAACCTTGACCTCTAGGTTAAGAGGTAAGGGGTTTTCCAACTGATCCGACCCTACTTGTTTGGAACACAAAGTATAAGTACAAAATAATACTCCAGATTAATTTCAAATTCACCTTCAATTCATTAAACCAATCGCAACCCAGTCCAAGTCCCACTTCTCACAATTTAATCAGTTATCATGACCCATCAATTGAAGTTAAATTTAGAAAGTCAATTTGATAAAAAGTCAAAGATAGATATTAGAAGAACCCTTTGATTTATCTTTCGATTAGATAAAAATAGTAAAAGTCAAAAGATAAAAAAAAAAAAAAAAAAAAAACATAAAAATTTGTTTTATCAGCGGTTTTAAGTGGGTAGCCATAGTAGGACCCTTTATCTTTAGATTTATCTAATACTCCTTCTTATCAAATTAATTGTCTGTGTTTATTTTTTAGAATATCCTTATTTAATTGTCTATTACTAAACGTAGATGGAAAAGTTTGATCGAGTTTACTATATTACCATTGGTTTAAATTAATATTACAATTTTTTATTTTTTTATTTTTTTTTTTTTTTTTGCAAATAATAATACAAACTTTAAAGAAAAGACAGTAATAGTTGTGATTCTATTTTTTTTCTAGTGACAATTATTTTGATTTCAGTTAATTCATTGTCGCTTTTGTATTCGAATGTCTTTTTGCAAAATCCTAGTTGTTCCGAGACTCGAAATAGTACTGATATTTAGAATGGTGGAGAGGGGACTAATGGGCATTACAAGATGAAGATGAGAATGCAAGCAGAGATTGCTGGTCTGCAGAGAATGGGGAATACTTAAAAACTGTAGTGTAATACTGTAATTAGAAATTTGTAAGTAGATTTATCTGATTAATGTTTGCAAATTGATTTTTCGTTATTAATCTGTCATTTTATATTTTTTTTTAATAGTATTAGCTTGTGAGCAGATTTGTGAAACATAATCTAGAGATTCAACAATGCATTTTATGATTCTATCATTCTATGATTGACCCCATAAATATCAAATACGCAAATCCATAAACATTTGTCTAAATGATAAGAAATCACGACGCATAATGAAAAATTGCATAAAACGGTAATCAACTTTAATCGCTACTCTGTTGTGGATATCTGATTTTTTATTTGTTATCCATATTAGCTAGTTTATCAAAGCTGGTTGCTCTTCTATGCAATCAACACAAGTTACAGTAAACTATTTCCTTCTTAGAGGAAAGACTACAGAGAGACCAACAGTTACCCCGAAAAGTAGTATTAGTAATCCTATGAAGTTGATCACAAGCGCTTCTTGACCTTTCACCAAGTGTTGAAACATGAATTTCTCTGTTATTCCAGTCTCGGCTGTCACAATGGCCATGAGAAATATGATCAGGCCAAATAAAATGTGCCACGGAGCGAAGCTTGCCCTTGTTGCTGGCTCAGCACCAGGGAACAAAAAAGTGGTCAATCCTATTATAAACTAGCATTTGTAAACTTGTGTTAGTACAAGGTTGTATATAATGAATAATTTTAGGACTAAAGTAGAGAAAGCTTACTTGAAGGCCGAATAAGCAAATGGTAGACAAACCGATCCACGAATGTAAAGTGTTCATATGTGAGATTTGTATTTCATCATGAAACTTGAAGACTGCATAAATGCCCAAAATACCAGTGACAAGCGCAATCAAATGGTATACTAGGTGAATTATTTTGAGGGATGGTCTTGTTACAGGGATCGCCTTGTAGGTGAGGATTGCTGATTCAAAATAGTACGCATTAACTCGTAAGTTTTACCTAGCATTCAAATTTGGGTTGAAATTTACTTCTGTTAAAAGTCCTAATATTCTAGTAATGACAGTATTAACTTCTTTAAAAAGTGCAGAGATATTATGAATAAGTCTTAAACACATAAAAGTTCAAAATCTACGGTAGTTATGTAAACTAGCTATTCTTACCTTCCCCTGAAAAAATAACGAATCCAAGCACCGTAAGAAGTGGATGCAACTGCAAATCAAAACAACAAAGGCTACTTACACTAAACAAAATTAAAAACACGGCTAAAGACAGACATCAAGTTCAATATTTTTTATCATGTAAGATAAAAAGTATTATGAAACACACATTTTCTCCAACTAGTAATTACACATTTACACCCTACCTTGGTGATAATTCCAATGTAACAATAAACTTATTCATAGGACTTACATTGAAAATCTTGATTTTCATGTCTGATGTGAAAGCAAAGCCTTCCCTTAACTTTATGAGCCAAATAAGCAGAAGGGTAGCAATGGATACCACTAACAAATGTCCAAAATTGGTCACTGGAAATGCAGACATCCGATAACTGGGTGGCTCGCCCGCCATGACAAAAGGTAGAAACTGAGAGGTTTGTGAATTGTAAAGGCCTTGAAAAGTAAGCCTTGGAAACTCAGATTTATAAAGCAGTCTTGGTTTTGAATGAAGGATATAATGTAATATTATGTGAATAGTTTATAAATATTGTGTGCATAGTATTATACACTGTATTATACCATATTACATAATACAATTATGCCATAGTAATTACTATACCATAACAAAAATGATATCAAGTATATTTCCTTGAAGTTAAAAATTAAATGATTTTATTTTGTTTCCACATGAGCAATGTATCTTTTGCTTCAGAGATCATGCATATCAAATATTTAAATACATTCACATTTATTTGAATGAAATAAAACTGTAACACTAGTGACAATGTTTCTATTTCTTTCTTAGAGGAAGAACAACGGTAAGGCCAACAACTATCCCGAAAAGTAGTACTAACAATCCTATAAAGTTAACCACGAGCGCTTCGTGACCTTCTTGCAACTTTTGAAAAATGAATTTTTCTGTTAATCCAACCTCAGCACTCAGTATCGCCATGGAAAATATGACCACGCCAAAGAAAACATGCCATGGAGCAATTCTTTCCCGTGTTGTTGACTCAGCGCCGGGGAACAAAAATGTGGCAATACCCACTAGCATCTAGCATTTGTGAAGTTATGTTAGCAGAATGAACAAGTTTGTAAACTATGAAAAGATATAAAAGATCATACAGAGTAGTATTGAAAAATTACCTGAAGGCCGAATAAGCATATTGTAGACAAGCCTATCCATGAATGTAAAGTGTACAAATGTAGGATACTGCGTTCATTATGATACTTGAAGACCACATATACGCCCAAAATTCCAGAAGCAAGCGCAATCATATGAAATATAAGGTGTATTATTTTTAGTGTTGGTCTCATCGCAGGGATCGCCTTGTATGTGATCATTGCTGATTAATAATAGTGGTATGCATTAGTTCGCATATGATCATGGTAAGTTTTAGATATAACTCAAATAAGACAACTTTGATTATAAGCCAAAAGCTAAATTGACTAGTATACTGAATTCCTTATACTTGGTTTTTTAGTAGGAGTAGAAATGTTTCGGTTATTTGGATCGAGTGGTCCATGAAACACTTTTTCCTGACATTTCTAAAAAAAATTCTAGCTTCTTGCTAGTTTCTATTCTATTCGCCGTTAAGAAAAAAGTTGAACAATTTCTTTTTTGTAATGTCACACAAGAATTGCATGCCTTCTTATTAGACGGTGAAATTACTTGTTTATCGATGGCTATATATAAAAAATGTATCTATCTTGTAACACACAAGCAAAAGTAAGAGCATGAAACAATTGTAGGTTTGAGAAGAACTTAGTAAATTACTTCTGAAATGATGTAACTTTTGTTGTCTGTTTATTGAGGTGTTCACAAGACATAATTTTTCTTACCTTCCCCTGAAAAAACAATGAATCCAACCACCATGAGAAGTGGATGCAACTGCAAGTCAAAACAATACAAACTGCATTTAGATAGTGCAACAACTAATCAAAACCTTGAACACATCACTCAAACCTATAAATATAGATCAATTTCAACGTAAAACATTACAAAAACATATGATGTAAAACAAGATTCAACGTATTCCTGTTAACATTACATGTTGTCCAGCAATACGTTCAATGGTGACATTAAAAGGAAAACTTACATTGAAGATCTTCATTTTATCATCTGATGTAAACGCAAAACCGCCTCTGAGCTTAATGAGCCAATACAACAGAAGGGTAGTAATCGATATTACTATTAATTGTGTGAATATGGTCGCCGTGATCTGATTTTGAGCCATGACACAAACGTAAAACGTGAGGTTTCTGAACCACAACTCACCTTGTAAAATATGTCTTGAATACCCACGTACAAAATACAAATAATGAAGAATATATTGCTTTCATCTATCAGAAAGGGAGAGTGAAAGGAACAAGAGGACAATGCGATTTCGAGAAAGCTTGTGAAGATTGGGTAATCTTGAAGGTTTGGTATGTAGCATGAAGATAGATTGTTGGAAGTTTTGTTCTGTTAGAATTATGTTTATATTTAGCAAGGTACCAAGCCTATGGAATAAGAATAAATACTATAATTTGGAAATAACAAGCTTTAGACATTTATTTCATAACAAACTTGACAAATCATAAGAGTAGTAGTTGTGGAACCAAATGGAAGCTTATCATCCATTCACAATTCGTCACCTTATCCCAAATTTGAGAAACAATTGTTTGGTCTGTTAATGGAGAAGGTTTGTGTGTGTGATTTTTTGTTTTAATTTATTTTTGTGGGGTTATTTTGTTGTTACTGTGGTATCCTTACTACGAGTGTTTGGTCTATGAGAGAGACAATTGATTTGACGTTGACGTGAAGTGATGTTTGGTCTCATTACTAGTATTCTAACAAGGACCACAAAAGAGACCAAAAAGCTCCGTCACATCGGCGCCTACTCAACTTTCTCTCTTCTAAACCAAACACTCGTAGTAAAGAGACCGCGGTCATAACCAAGAATTAAAAAAAAAAAAAAAAAAAAAAAAAAAAAAAAAACCTTTTAATTCTTTCGATCGCCTGACAGAACAAAACATTCAATTTCAAGGGAGGAGGGGGGACGCATTTTGTTTAGTCCTTGTAGCAAGGAGACCAAACATTCAATTTCAAGGGAGGAGGAGCACGCGTTTTATTTGGTCCTCGTAGCAAGGAGACACGTCTGTTTTGCCAAGACCGACCGAATGGTTCGGTCTCACTATTACTAGTCTAACGGACTACTACTAGTCTAATGGGAAGTGGAATTTAGATGGAATAATTAATAAAGAAACTAACATTTTAACCAACATGCATTTCTGGTTTGTTTTCGTACTTTTCGTTTTTAACTTGTGTTAAAATTAATAAGAACAAAAATTTGATCAACAATGTACCATCTCATGAAAATTAGTCTAAGAAACATACGTACAATATAAGAAAAAGATAATGCTAATTAAGATTCAGGAGCAAGAACGAACAATTTAAATTTCATTTTGTTGATAATAATCATCACAAGATGCTCACAGCAATAAGTTAGGTCGAAACCAAACCTACTGTGGTACCGTCTACAAAATTTGTAAGCTCCAATAATGGGCATTATATCCCCGAATTGAATATTAGGTTGAAACCAAACCTACACTACCAAAGTAACCAACAGCGAACCAACATCATAACCCCCGAAACAAAACCACCTTTAAAATGTAAAATAACCCAATTATAACTTAAATAAAGACACTCTATACAGATCTAGAACTTTACCATACAGCTGAATAAAAATTGTAAACTATGATTCCTCGGGAAAACAACCAATGTGATAAGCAGGTATATCATTGATGCTTTGATCCTTAGCTGACAAATTCTGTGACAAATGTTTACTGAACAAGAAGTTTCGATATGGACGTTGTACAGGAGGTAAAAGCAAAGCTGATTCTTTGTCCATTGACAGTAGCTTCCCGCATTTACTGCAGCAATAATGTATTTAGAAATCCATCTTCGTCCCAAATAGCATACAAGTAATAATTTAATGTATATGTTTTACTACTGAAATAAATCATATACCTGCAAACTTTTGTGAATAGAGTTTGATAGCTGCAGATCCAATGCTGCAACAATTATCAAACAATTAAGAACAAACACACTTACTGCAATGTATATAGTTATACGTATCCTTAAGATGACTAAAGATGATACCAGTAGAGAATATAGTGCTGTCTCAGCGTTGACACCAATAAAATGTTGTGGAGCCATGGCAGCATGTTCCTGCAATTGGAAACACGGAAACATGTACAAATTAGGTGAACGGTCAGATAGGGAAGCTTATAAAAGTAACAATTCTTTTCTATTTAGCGACACCCCGCTAAAGTGTGCAAATATTCCAAAATCTCTTACCGTGATGTTCCTGAAGACGTTAAAAGCTGAAACCCCCCTTGCATGTACATAGCTGCCACCCTTTGAAGAAAGTTTAAAAGGACCATCAGCAATTGTTACTAGTAGAGGACCGAAAGAAATTTTACATATTATTTAGCTCTTTATGGGACAAGTTTGTAAGAAATGTTGTACTAGTACCGTAGATTTGTTCTTGGATGGTACTCTGTATAACTGTGCTCTAATAATGTGTTCATGTTGGAAGTTCAGAACTTCAGATGTTATACTTTAGTAAGTTTTATAATAACAGATAAAAAGTGTCTTTGCATCAGAATTTGTGTTGTAAAGAATAATAGGAGCCTAATGCAATTCTAATGGCAAATGGCAAAAACTGAAGCCAGGCAGCCAGCGCACATCATAATCAAGTAAGTGTTTCAAAGCAACATTGTTTACGACATTGATAACTAATTTCATTATTTCAATGACATATTTTCAAAAAGCTAAGCATGCGAACGAGTATTTATGGTGGAATAGTATCATAGTAGAAATACCTCATCCGGTGAAAAAAAAGCTACTGCATCAGGATCAAGCGAACCAGTTGGATGTAACGATATCACTGCTCTAAACACAGTGGGGAGCAACAACTCAATCACAGCAATCTGATCAGGCGCAACTGCACCCCCTGATCCTGATCGGATATCCCTGGAACTGTGAAAACCATTATCTTTGGGTAGCTCATCCAATGTCTCACTGGATGAACTAGCAAGTAATGAGGCTCGCTTTGACCAATCCAACCGTTCATAAGTAAAAGTTTTGACATCTGGAACTTCTTTCTCCAGTTCTGTTAATACATCTAACACGGTTCTTAATTCACTAAAATCTTCTTGCTGACTCGCAGTAGAGGTTTCGGTGGCGCGATGCTTTTTCGCGCTTGGCTCATCTCCAGAATCCTCATCAAGATGAGGAAAAAACCTTCGCTTCTGATCAGTAAATGCCTTCAGAGCCAACCTGCACAATTAAAGAAACAGCTCATTATGTACAAAGTATATTATTAATTTTCTGCGCAATATAAATTCCACGATAATTACGCACATAAACTACTATTGAGATTTAATTGAACAGTCTAACAACACTACATGATCACCATAGAAGTTCATTAAGAAAAAAGATGAGAATAAACTGTTTTGAGGATAATTGAGGCGGTAAAACTACAAAGGAGCAACAGGAAACTAAAAACCAGAAAGCACAAACAATATCTAAGAAGCTAAGGCACACCTGGTTCTGTCAACAGCAGATGCTCCAGCCTGACCAGCAAGCTGTCGTTTCCATGCATACGCAACAACGGCGCCATCTGGACATACTAAAGGCATGTGAAGGCCCCAAGAATTACTTCTCGATCTAAGCGATTCGTTGAGAACTCCAGAATCTTCCAATTGCCTGCCTGACAAAAGTAAAGAGATTGAGAAATCACATTCAACACTCAGCTAATCAAATCAAAATTGTCCCTAAATGGTAGTGTATGCTTCCTGTTTTGTAAAAAAGTTATAAAAATTGTCCATGTAAAGGGTTGAATTTGAAACATAACACAGACCCCAGTTCACTACTAAACAAAACCAATGCCACTTTAAGAGGATGTTTGGATTGGTTTTTTTTTTCTTTTCTTCCCCTGCTCAGCTGCTTAGTTTTACGCAGATAAGCAGGTTGAGGTGTTTGGGGAAAACTAGGCAGTTCTCAGCAAGCAGGTTACGACATGCTTATTTGAAGTGAAACTATAATTACTTTTCTACCATCTTATCTAACCTTAAACCCATCCTCCCTTATATACTTAATCTGGTAATCAAAAATCAATAACGTAAATACTTTGAAAACATACTAAAAGTACTGATAATTAGTGTCAACTTTTTGGAAACATAGTAAGTGAACCCGTTAATAATATATTTTGTTTTATACGCTCAATGTATGGCCGTATTTATGTACCAAATACACAATACTTCGTATCTAAAATTCTAAATGACTAACTAATATAAAGGAGTGAGTACGATAATTTATGTACTAAAAAGCTTATTAAGATATTTTTAACCTAGCAAAAAATTTATCACACCGCAACGCGTGGACAAAACATTACCTTGTTTCAATCAATTTACATTAAAACAAAATTGCATAAAAAAATTTTTATCCAATTGCATTTTTTAAAAGCAAATCCAATCATTATTTCCTAAAATGGTGATTATTTATAGGCACAAGCATAATAAGCAATTGTAAACACCCGCTAAGTTTACATTACTACTCACTATACACCAAAGAAGATGGCACTTAAAACGACAAATCCAATATCTAACCATCAAAGCCATATTCTACGATTCTCGATATCAAACCTACCAACTCATAATTCAAGCCTGCTGTAACTGTAACCTTTGTTACAACTATAATACCAACATCACCTCATAGCATCAGTACAAAGTTTAATCGCAATTTCAAACTTTCTCTACACAAATTATAACATCTTATCCACATTCATCTTAAAACTTGCTCTAATCACCTAAATCCTCATATGCCTCATTTTTTTCTCCATTAATATTTATTTTCTTCACATATTCTTTACAGTGAGTACACCAAGGCTGTGTTTGACTGTTTCACAACGTGTTTGTTTGAATCTTTTAGCATTTAGAAAATAATGTTTGGTTTTTTTGGGGTAACCATGGTTTCCTACCTTTTAGCCGACTAACCCATGGGGTTTGAAGACACCAACACATAGACTCGAACCAGGTAATGTCCTTCCTTTTCAAGAGGTTTTGGCGTACCCACTTAAGGGTTGTTTGTATCTAGCAGAAATTGAACCTTAATGACCTCTTAGGTTTTAGCGAAGTTAGTCACAAGTCTTTTGCCACTAGGCCACGCCTGACTGGTTAATATAACGCTTGTTTGACAACAAACGTTTAGCTTACAGACTTCGTTTGAACACTCCTATCTGAAACTCTAATAAAAATAAGCATTAACGTTTAGCTTTGTCATTTACAACTTAATAATTTATATTACAGATACAACTACATTATTAACGTTTTAATAACACAAACAGCTACTGCTACCTAATAATTGTTTGTAGCTACTCTAAGACTGGGCATAATGGCCACCAGACCTGCCACCTCCACCATTCATGACACAATTAAACAGGCGTTGTGGTGACCACCAACCCCAACACAAACTTATTTTATTTTAACAAAATTAATAGAAACTAAATTAAACTTTCACGAAAGAGAGAATGAGATTTGAAATTGTGAATAAAATGATGGGGCAGGGGGTATTTGTAGGTAAATAAATGATTTAATTTAAAATATATATACATTAAATAGTCAACGTGTCTTTTTTTACCATCTGGTAATCACCATTTCACCACCACCATGCCGGAGCTAAAGTTGTAATAGCCAACAAAACGAGTGGTGAGTTTCTCCATTACGTCCAGCCTAACATCTAGTGCTAGTTTTCGCAAAACATAGCCCCTATAAAGATCTAATTTAGTTAAGAGATACAGCTACGTTATTAATCGCTTTAATAAAACAAACTAGTACTCCTACTATTACGTTGCTACTATAGTACTATGATTAAGTTAGTGTCGCTACTGCTAACAGCTACAGCTAGGGGGTGTTTGTTTAAGCGCAGGGCCGCCGTCCCATGAATTTATGAAATTTTTTAGGGCCCTGGATGAAATTAAATAATGAGGCCCTTCGATAAGGAATGTTATATATAAAGTGTCACTATTTATAAGATATAATGCAATTAGTTAGCTAAACGTTCTAACATATTACTCATTTAAGATACTTTCTCATCTAATATATATATATATATATATATATATATATATATATATATATATATATATATATATATATATATATATTTTTTGTGAAAAAATATGCGTACACATGCATATAATTATTAAGAGGATAAATTTTGAGGCCCTTAAAAATTTTGGGGCCCTGTGCGGTCGCTCACCTTGCACACCCTCAAAGCCGGCCCTGAATTAAGTATATGTGGGCTTATGGGCTTATTTGTATTTCGGCTTATATTTCATAAGATCCAATTTTCCTGATAACTTTGAAACTTGTGGGCTTCTTTAAGTTTATTATGATATGATAAACTTATATAAGCCCATAAACCTCAAAATAAGCCAGAAAATTGAGGCTTATGAAATATAAGCCGAAACCAAATAAGCTAATAAGGGGGTGTTTGGGTTAGCTTATTTATCTGGCTTATGGGCTTTATTTGAAAATGGAAAAGCCAATAAGCTCACTCTTTGGAGCTTATGACGTTATCATCTTGAGCTTATTGGCTAGGCCAATAAGCTCAAGTTAATAAGCTCTAAAGAGTGGGCTTATGAGCATTTTCCATGTTCAAATAAGCCCATGAGCCAGATAAATAAGCTAATCCAAACACCCCCTAGAAAAATCTCAAAACTTCAAATCAAAACCCTAGAAAAATATATAAAAAAAAGAGTTACCAATAGCTCTTAAATCATGCAAATACTGCCTCATACAAGCCCCTTCTTGAACAATCATATTCAAGGGCTTATTTACACTACCGGGAGAAGGCTGTTGACCAGCAATAAAAAGAGCTTCTAAAAGACGATCAGCACCGAGTCTAATATCGGCGATGAGACGAGCGGCTTGAGCTAATCTATCCATGGCTAATGCGACTTGTTTAGGTGGGGCTGCTGATGGGGATGTTAGGGTTCCGGTGAGATTTGGTTGTTGGTGTGTGTTTGGTTGGTGGTGGTGCTGCATTTTGTGTGTTTGGGGTGTTTGGGTTTGTGTGTGGTGCCACGTTGCCACTTTAAAATCGGATTAATTTGTGGGGCCTTGTTTGTTTATTTCCACATGTTTTGATTTTTAATGTCTTAACAAATAAGAAACTTTTTTTATCCGTTTAGTTAAACACTCTCTTGATTAAATTACTTTTGAACACGTTCGTAATTTATCTTGTCCAATGTTTTAAAAACTGGTTCTCTAATTGACCCGGTCACAATTCAATCGGTTTAGCTGATGACTCAACCAGGTTTTTCGCTCAAAACCACCTTCTGATCACCCGACCGGTTCACGGTTCAACCCGGATTCTAAAACATTGATCTCATCTTCTTTGACCATCTCATTTATCCATCAAGGGGGGCGGAGCTTCAAATCATATCATGGCATGGCCAAAAGCATAATAATTCTCATAATGTAGAATAACCAAAATGTAATTTTATTTTTACTAAGAAAATATACTATAAGACAAAATTGTAGAAGGGGCCAACTTGTTTTTACATAGCTCCGCCTATGCAACAATATACTTAAACCACTCATCACAAAAATCAATTCCAACACCACAAAATACAAAAACTCTTCACAAAATACCTAACTGCATCACTATAAAATGACTTCTAACCACCGAAAAATACGTAAACCTTTTATCATATTCTTCTTACCCCTTCCGCCACCATCATCCATCGAATCTGTGGTGGGTATCTTAGGTCACCACCATCTGATGGGTCTCTTGTGGCGGAAATGTGACAACAACCATTCATTATCTCCACCACAACCATTTGCCACCTCCACCACCATCTGCCACCTTCATCACCACAGGCACCTCCACATCCGCCAACTAACATGGTGGGCGGATTTGTAATGGTTAGATCCGATGTTTGGGAGTGATTTTATCAAAAGGGTGCTTGAGTTTAGTAAATAATGGAAATAACGGAAAAAAATATTGTATCGCTCGTCCCTAAGGATGTAATGTCTCTAAATTTTAGATGGGCATCTTATTATTCAGTTATAGTTATCATGTAATTTAGTGTTTTAAATTTACAATAAATAGTTATTTGAATATATATATGAAAGTTTCAAAGTTTAAGAATGACATATATGCAATTATAACTATAGATTATATATGTATTCTTTTGCGTGTATCCAACTTTGTCTTCCCTACTGCATGTACGAACTTTTAGTAATGTCGATTGTGTGTATCATTAAAGATATATTATGATTGTTAATAACGTATTAATGGTGATTAAGTTATGTCACGCCATCTTATATCCCTAATGATACACACAATAGACATTATTAATAAGTTCTTACGTAAAATAGGAAGAAAGAAAACGCTAGATACACATAAAAAATACAGTGGTTAATCTATATATTTAAAAGGGATAACTGATAAATATATCTAAGTTTTCACATTTTACTATGTTTTATATCATTTTTTTACTATTAAATGTGCAAAAGTTACTAATTATCCTATTGTATGTACTAAATGACTTGATTAAGTAAAAATGATGACATGACACACTTAATCACCTTATAACATATAACACCAAATCCAAACACCCTTTTAACATAACCAGACCATATCACCACACATACAACCACACACCAATTAAAACATGCTAAGAGATAACTTATTGCAGAAACCCTCAGTTTTATTACTTGTTATTTTTAGTCATTTTTCTCTATTAAGTCACAAACAAACAATTTTCACATGACTTAATAAATTCAATTTTTTCCATATTAAGTCAATTAAGTCAAATTCAAACAACACCTAAAATCCACAAAACAAACAGTCATGGAAGCTCAAACTGAACAAACACCAACAACAACACACGAAAATATCTTCGCCTGGATATCCTTACTTCAATTTATAGTCAATTTTCAAAACCCCGAAATATTCAAAACCCTGATTTATTATATGTTTTTAAGAAATCTGTTAATTGACAGTTTGATTTTCAAATATCAATTTTAGAATTGAGGAAATCACAACTCATTGAATAACCCAATTAATTTTTGGTGATTTCCGAAAATTGAAATAATTTGATTTTAATTTTTTTATGCTATTCATTGGTATTGGTGTTGATTCGGTGGGGTGTTTGTGTTAATTTTGTTGTTGGTGGTAGTTTTTGAACTTTCTTAACGAACTTACTATACACAAAGAAGTAAGAACACATAAGTGTTTTGTTAGTAAGTTTTATTTGGTTGGTGTTGGTTTATTCACAAACTCATAGTGACCAAATATTTGTGTTTGTGGTTTTATAACTTGTATTGTTTATAATGATCTGGTGGCCATATAAAGAACATCCAAAGTACTATTGTTCTTGAGGTGAAAGGTGAGGAAAAGGGTAACATAGATGTTAAAGAGGATGGGGTGTTTGGTGTGAATATGGTGTTGTAGTAGATGTTAATAAAAAGCATGGATTGACTGATATCTGGATATACGTTGTTGGGAAAGTAAAATCAGCTGACTTTAGTTTCGTGTCAGAGAAAGGGGTGACCGTAAGGCCCATACATGGACTGCTTGAAAAAGTTATACATTAGCTAAAACCAAGTTGTGATAATAAAACGAGCTATTAAAAGGACCAAACATTGTAGTGGATCCAAACGCAGGATTGAACTCAAACATATGACGGTTGGGGTGGAGGTGGTTGGCGGGGATTGGGAGGTAGAAGATAGAGGTGTTTGTGTAGTAATATGATGTAATTGGTGTCAAATATATTTTGAAAGGGTGTTTCGAATTGGTGTTATGTGTTATAAGGTGATTAAGTGTCATGTCATCACGTTTACTTAATCAAGTCATTTATAAATATAACATTTATCAGGAATTGCTCTCCCAAAACACTGTAGCATAAAGCTACAGTGGAGCTACAGTGCGCCACACTCACATCCAAATAGTGAAATGTACAGTAACTAACGGTCGTTAAGTAGTAACGACCGTTAACTTTTTTTTTTTAATTCTGCCTGCAATTGGTCCTTCGTCTTAGAGGTTCGTTGCAAATTTAGTCTTTATAACTAACGGTCGTTAACTGCACTAACTACTTCATGGCAAAACATCCCGCGGCAACGCGCGGGTGATCCACCTCGTTTAATACAAACAATAGGATAATTAGTAACTTCTACACATTTAATAAGGAAAAAAATGCTACACAACATAGTAAAAAGTTACAAATTATATATAGTTACAATCAATTATCCATCTTTAAAAATGATTATTCCTAGAATTTACTTAAGTAAGTGCATCAGATCCCTCTCCCTAAGATATAAATCCAAATTTGATTTGGCGTCAATTTTTTTTTTTTTTTTTTTTTTTTTTTTTTTTGAACATAGACATTTTATTAGACAAAACTAAGAAACATACAAATCACTCCTCGCAAGCGAGGTAATTTCACAAGGAAAAGAACTATCCCAATTAAATCCAGAAGCAGAACAAAACGCGTGAGAAGCAACCCAATGAGCTACTTTATTTTGTTCACGCTTAACCCACGAAAACGTAATTTGCATATTCTTTGCCCATAAGCGAATGTCATCAATAAGAGCTGCAAAACTCCATGGTGGGCATGCTTCTGAAGATGAGAAGGAGATAGCCATTTGAGAGTCCGATTCCACAATAGCATTTAGCCACCCGTGACTAGATGCAAGCGAACAAGCAGAATGCAGCGCAATGACCTCAGCATGGAGGGGAGAAACGACACAACTTAAATCATTGTGGACATAACGAAGAGAGCCAGTGGAATCACAAACCGCAATACCAAAAGCAGACTTAGAAAGCTTGAAAGCAGCATCACAGTTTAGCTTCACCATACTTCCGTGGGGGGAATCCACCGAGGAGAAGAGTGTGAGCTGGAATCAAGATTATTAGGGCCTGATATTAATTGAGCGGAAACTAACTTTTCAAACTCGCAAAGTTGAGCATTAATCAAAGCTAACGTAATATGTGGGGAGAGAACCACATTATCAAAAACAAAGCAATTACGAGAACGCCATATAAACCAACAAGTAGTTGCAAAAATGGATAGAACCCGAGAAACGTCATAAGCAGAATGGATTGTGTCAATCAAGGTTTGTATATAACAAGAAATATTCATACCTGTTGGATAAGATCTGAGGCATAAAGGAGAGCCAAACCAAACAGGGCGTGTCCAAGCGCATTCGAAGAGCAGATGTTCGACTGATTCGACACAATCATTACAAATTGGACATGCTGGAGAAGGAGAGCATTGTCTTTTATATAAATTCTCTTTTGTGGCAATAGAATTTGAGATGGCTTTCCATAAGAATAGCTTGATTTTTGGTTGCACCGGGATGTGCCATACGACCTTCCAAAAGTTTGACGACGGGTTAACACTTGATTCACCGATAACAACCGAATTTTGCCTCCATGCGATAGCTTGTTGGTAGCCAGACTTTACCGTGTATTGGCCTTTAGATCAAAATGCTAGATGAGTTTGTCCGGAGAGCCAGTTTTTGAAATCGGAATTGTCATGACCGCTTCAACTTCCTTTTCAGAAATATGCTCGCGAAGTTTCCTAAATCAGAAACACGGGTATTGTTAGGAAACGGTCCTCGGGGGGAATGGATGTAGAAATCATCCGTGAAAGGGACCAATTTTTGTGTCCAGAAGGAAATGTCTAGCCCATTTCCAACTTGCCATCGAACTCCCTGTAATAACAGATCACGGCCATGAAGTAAGCTGCTCCAAAGCCATGAGGGACGCGATCCTCTTTTAGCAACAAGGAAGTTAGAGTGAGGAAAAATAAATTCCTTTAAGAATTCTTCCCCAAAAGGCATATGGATTAATGAGTAGCCTCCAGCCTTGTTTAGCAAGAAGAGCGGTGTTAAAAGCTTCCAAATCCCGAAATCCAAGACCACCCTTATGCTTTGGTTCTGATAGTTTTCCCCAATTCTTCCAATGGATATGACGCTCATGGGGATCACCACCCCAGAAAAAAATTCCGAACATATGCCATGAGCTTATTCAAAAGGTTTTTGGGAAGCAAAAAACATTGCATAGCATAAGAGGGGATGGCATGAATGACGAACTTTATTAAAACCTCTCGACCTGATTGTGAAAGGAGCTTCTGCTTCCAACCTTGCATTTTTGAAGCACTTTGTCTAGAATGAAGCCAAACAACTCTTTTTTCTTTTGGCCAAAGATCGTGGGAAGTCCGAGATATTTAGCTTTTAAGTCCATTTGACGCACATGAAATGCAGAACTGATGTCGTTACGTAGCTCAGATGGGGTGTTAGGAGAAAAAAAGGCGGATGACTTTTCAAAATTGACAATTTGGCCTGAAGCTTGACAATATGATTCTAAGATGCGGATGATAGCCGAGCATTCAGCATGTGAAGCTTTCAAGAAAAAAAGGGAATCATCTGCAAAAAAAGATATGGGAGACCACGGGGCAAGCACGAGCCATTTTAATATCTGATAGAGAGCCTAAAGCCATTGCCTTGGAAATTTGACGAGATAACACATCAGCAACAATAATAAAGAGGTAAGGAGAAATGGGATCTCCTTGGCGAAGCCCCCGCTGCGGTTTTATAACCCCGATTGAATCCCCGTTCACAATAAACTCTAACTCATATGTCGTGAGGCATGCACGTATCCATTTACACCAGAGAACACCAAAACCCATTTTACGTAAAACATCTAACAAGAAATCCCATTCGACTCGGTCAAATGCTTTATTTAGACCAACTTTAAGAGCCATAACATTTTGCTTACCTTTTTTTTTTGTTGCAGATATAATGGAAAGCTTCATTCGCCACTACCATGCAATCCTGAATTTGTCTCCTGGGAATGAATGCAAATTGTTGTGGGGAGATGATTTTACTCATTAGTGGTTTTAACCGGTTCGATAATACTTTAGAGATGATCCTGTATATGAAGTTGCAAAGGCTAATAGGCCGAAATTGGATAAGTGTCTCCGGGGCAGGGGTTTTTGGAATAAGAACAACCAGTGTCTTATTTATTTCAAGAATCATGTCCCCTGTGTCAAAAAAATAGCGAACGGCTTTACAAACAGAATCTCCAATAAGATGCCAGTACTTTTGGTAAAATATTCCAGAAAAACCATCTTCACCTGGAGCCTTCAAACTGCCTAGTTGTTTTGTAGCCTTGTGAATTTCTGAATCTGTGACCGGAGATTGTAAATGCAAGTTCATAGATTCAGAGACTACGGGATTAAGAACAACGATCACTTCCTCATAGTCACGAGCACCTTTTGTCGTGAATATAGACCCAAAGTGATCTCGTACAAGTCTTTGAATCTCACCATGCTCGTGTACCCATTCCCCTTGAGAATTTTTCAATCCTAAAATTTTGTTCTTTTGACCACGCTGAATAGCATAAAGATGAAAAAAACGAGAATTACAATCCCCATACTTCAGCCATTGACACGAGATCTTTGATACCAAAACATTTCTTCACGTAACCAAACGGTTTCAAGCTCTTGTAGCAACATCCTCTGTTTATTCAAGTTCCTAGTTGTGTGAGGTAGAGATTGAACTCTCTTAATTTCCTTGGTGAGGATTTCTATTTTGCATCTGTTATTACCAAAAGTGTCACGGCTCCAACTTGTAAGATTACTAGCACAAGAAGACAAATTTTGCCTAATGCCAAGAAGCTGATTGGAAACTTCAAAGATTGGCTAGGATCCTTGATTCGTGTGAAAACCAATTATATAATATAGTAGTATAGTATCGAAGTGATCCGCAAGAAATACGGATCACCCGAGTCGTTTCCAAGTGAAGGTGTGAATAGAATCAAGAATATCGATTCGTGTAAATCGTGTCGTGAAAATGATAAAAAGTGATTTGAATAAGATTATACTAATGAAATCACAAATGAAGCACAAATAATCACTTAAACACGTAATTCAAGTAAGGCAACTAGAAACGTAACGTAAAATCAAAACCGTATGCTAAAATATTAAATAAACGTTAACGTACGAAATAAAACGCGACTTTTAAGCTACACGACTCCTACGTACTTGAAAATAATTTTGAAAAGTTAAAAATGATAAAAGAAAATTTTGAGAAAAAGAAGAATATTTTTTTGACTTTTTATTTATTTTTTATGAATTAAAAACTAATTAAACTAATTAAAAATTAAAAGAAAATGTAAATAAAGTGAGAAAAGCGAGAAATAAATTTCTAAACTTCTAAATTAACTAAAAATAATTATCGAATATATTTTTGGATTTTTCTGGGGTTTTTCTGATTTTTTTGATTTTTTAGTAATAAAAATTGATTAAAAATGAAAATTAAATAAGAAAAATAGCAAAACAACTCAGAAAAATATAAAAATTTCAGGGAAAATCTAAAATAATATTTTGAACCTAGGAAAAATATAAAAATTGAAAATTAAGCACTGGAAGTGCTTAATGGCTTAAATTCAGTTTATATAAGTGCTTATTTATAAGCACAGTTGACCAAAACTTATCCACTTGTATTTTAGACTAAAAAAGCTTATAGAAACAGAACTCAGACCAATAGATGCACAGAAACACAGATAAGCATTCAAAATAGCCCAATAAGCATTATGAAACAAGCAATAAGCTAGGCAAACAAGCAATAAGCCAAAGATCAACTGAATCATATACTATAAGCTATATCAAGCACAAATGAACCAATAAACCCAATGTGTGATCAACAATAAGCAATTGCAGCCCTCTTTGAAAACAGAAATTAGCAAGAACCACTCAAATAGATAAGCCAAATAAGCAGTTGAGATAAGCTGAGAATTGAGATCTTATGGGGGCAAATTTATCACTACCAATCTGAGAACACAAAACAACCAAGAAAACAAGTCCTAGATTCAATTCTCTACCCTAAAGATAGCCTAGAAATATGATTAAGGACAGAGGTGCAGGGCACTTTGTGTCTTAATCAACCAACTTCAAAGAACTATTCAGATAAGCAAATAAGTTCCAAAATGAGATTTTCTTTTTGATATGTAAAATTTGGGTACTGAGCTTTCCAAAACAACAAACCACAATGATTTCCAATCAATATTGAAGGCTACACAAGCTCACAAACTTTGGACCAAAATCTGAGTATGAAACCATTTTTTGACTTTTTTATGAAACAGAAAGTTTGACTTATTTGGATTTTGATTACACTATTATGACTACTGAGATGATTATAAGCTATTATGAGATTGAAATAAGCTATATCTAACACTTATGCAACTGCTATGAAGATTATGCAACCCAAAATCACTCTACACTATCTGTATGAATAATTGAAAGAGTATTTTGACTTTTCAAGTTATAACTACTGATTTTATGTTTTAACTAACCTAGATGCAACCTAAGAATTTTAACCAAACCACTTATATCCTCTGAAACAATGAAAATGACAGCAAACCACACTGATCCAAACACCCTTTTATACCAATTGTTACACTTCAAATACCAATTTCCATCCTTAAATCAACTCAGCCATGATCATAATAAGTCCAATATCATAAATAAACATTAGATCAATAGCAAGTAACAACAATACAACACCAATACTCAGATTCACAGATCCACACAACCTCACAGTCAAAAATTCAATTCAAGTATAATACTCAAACATCAAATACAAGCATCAAACATGAACTCAAATAACTAAATAACATGACATAACACAAAATCAAGCAATCAACTAAGGTCTAAGCTACTTTACTCAGTAAATAAATAGTATGCTAAATTTTAAATTATAGAATTTACAAAGCAAAACCCCCCTCAGCTCAAACAGAGGGGGTTCACTAAGCTTGCCTGTCTTTTGACAGGCCAAGTGCACACCTTCTTGGCTGCCTACAACTCCCCAATAAGCTGAGCTTATTGAATAAGCTCAGGTTGACTTTTGTTGACTTTTATGGAAATGAGAAGTAATGAGCTAATAAGCTTACTACAAGCTATGACAGCTTGAGCAAACTTATATAGAGGACTAAAAAGGCTTATTGAAGCCGGATTTTTACAAAAGTAAACATATATATATATATATATATATATATATATATATATATATATATATATATATATATATATATATATATATATATATATATATATATATATATATATATATATATATATATATATATATATATGTGTGTGTGTTTTGGTTCTTATAATTTTGATAACAGAAATGAGTAAGTACTTATTATAAAACTAAAACAAGCTTCTGAAAATTTAAATAAAACAGAGAGTAAGAAAAGTAAACATCTTTTTTTTTCAGATTTTTTTTATTTTTTTTTAGTTTTCAATAAAGTGAATCAAAAACTTGCTAAATAATTTTAAAAGGTTTATAAATGACTAATATAAGCTGGAAAAAGCAGAAAGCAATGAACTTTTATTGTAATTTAACCAAAATGCATAATAAGTGAAAACAGAATTTAAAGAGATTTAAACTAAAATCTTATTATTATAACTAAAACATTACAGAAAAGAAATTACAAGATTACTAAATGAGAAAACATTTTTGCAGCATAACCTTAATCTAAAACTACACACTGAAAACGTATCTAGGGGGTTTATATAGGAGAGCAGGGGTGAGGAGTGCTAGGGTTTCTGAAGGATCCAGAAGCTCAATCTTAGCCACAAATCTTCAATTCTTATCATGATGTCGACATCACACCAAGTTTTGACCGTTTGATTTCATTCTTATCATCAAGCCACGTCCATACAACCAATAAGAGAGCTTGAAGGCACCACGTGGAGGAAATTATGACAACATTCTGACTTGTCAGACCTTCTAGAAGGATTCTTGGATAAGATGCTAGTACGAGGTTGTGTTTTTGACTGGGTACGAGGTAACAGGGTAAATGGTGTGGGAGAGATGCACAATAAAAGGCGCCTTTTATTATTATTATTTTTTTTTTATTATTTTGACTTGGGTGGATTGGGGGTTTGACCGGATAATAATAATAATAGAAGGGTGGACCGGGTTAAATGGTTTTTTGGGCTTTGTTGGATTGGGCTGTGGTGGTGAGGGGTATATGGTGATTTGGATTGGTTATAAGGTTTATTTGGATAAAATGGATCCGTGTAGCAAAAATTAACCAAGGGACCAATTATGTACTTTCTGAAATTATGGGGACTATAGCTGCCAATCTTCAATACTAGTATCCAAGGACTATTTGTGACATTTCTTGAATGATGAGGGGCTTCCTTTGCCATATCTCCAAAATATCTTCATAAGGACCAAAAATGACAATCATGGAAGTCAAAGGACCATATGTGTAATTTCTTCAAACTTATGACCAAGGACCATTCTTGTAATTTCTGAAACTTTGAAGACTCCTTATGACTATATGAGCTTTGACTTTGACCACTAAGCTTCCCCGGCTCCGGCTATTGACACTTTTCCAAATCTCGTGCTCGTTTTGTCATTTTCTCGTGGTTTTTCGTCCTTTTCTTAAATATCCGTTCCTGCACATTCACAAACACAAAAACACACATCCTTTGGCAATTTTGGTTTATTTGGTCCTATTTTAGCTTAGAAAAGGTGAGTGAATAAGCACTCACCAATCCTCGAATGGTGTTCTCGCATTCTAAATGAGTAGTCCACATTGATTCGAAGCGGAAACGAGATTTCTTTTTCCTATTGGTAGGATGGGAGCAGTAAATAAGAGGAGCATGATCACTACCAATAATAGGCTTATGTAGAAGAGATTGGAATGGACACGCCTTAAAAAGATCAATGTTACCTAATGCACGATTAATACGCTCACGAATGTTGTCACTTTTATTCCATTGGTTAGACCATGTATATTTCAGACCTGAAAATGGAATATCAATGAGACCAGCAGCAGCGGTAAAGCTTTGAAATTCTAAGATATGATGTAGATTCGAAGACCCTCCAACTTTATCACTAAGTTCACCAATCAAATTGAAATCACCAATAACAAGACATGGGCCAACGCGAGAGGATCGGTGAATGATAGCATCCCATATAGGAGCTCGTGATACTCGATCATGTGGAGCATATACAAAGCACATTGATAGAAGAGATAAATGGACATTATGTGTCCCACAATAGAGAGTTGCTTGAGCAGTGATCAAATTTTTAATGAAGGTGAGCACATCCAGATCAATAGAAGAGGTCCACCACAAAGCTAGACCACCAGAGCGTCCCACTGGATCAACATAAAAAGCAGAATCAAAATGTAATGAGCTTCGTAATTTTTCGAGCCTATGTTGTTGGTTCTTTGTTTCCATTAGAAAAATCACATCTGGCGATGAATTCGATGGAGCTCATGTAAGTTAGAAACTGTCAAAGCTCGCCCTATACCTTGACAGTTCCAGGAAAGAACTAACATTTGGCGTGTGGCTGTTTGGGGTCAACCACCACAACCCTTCGATAGTTCTTTGATGGATTGAATTCCTCCATTTCAATGAGAATTCATTTGGAAATTTTCAAGTTAATTTTGTTATTTATCAGAAAATATTTTGTCATTCCCATGAATAATTGAAAAAGATCAACACCTAAGACAACCAGCTTTGTAGGTGGTCATGTGAGTTTGAGACATGTACGTGTGATAAAAACTTTGTGGGTGGTCATGTGAGTTTGAGACATGTACGTGTGGAGAAAAGTTCATTTGTGAACTAAGTTTTTGTTACATACTGAGGGACAAATCCCCACCATTCATCTAGTTTGATCTAATTGTGGGGATTAACCTAAGATTTAAAAGAGCAACCTAAGTCAATGTTTTTCTCTTTCTTTTTATTCACTTATTTTTTCTTTTCTTTTTTTATTAATTCGTTTTTTTTTTTTTTTTTTTTTTTTTTTTTTTTTTTTTTTTTTTTAGCCCTTCATGTGCCTTTTTTTGTCGTCTTTTTTAGTCAAGGTTTGCTTCTTTTTTTTTTCTTTTCTTTTTCTTTTTACTTGGTCCCTCCTTTTCTATTCACGTTGTTTTTTCTTTTTTTCTTTTTTCAAGCTTTTTGTTAATAAACATTTTTTTAATTCACTTTTTTTCTTTTTTCTTTTTTTCTTTAAGAAAAAAATCACGCACGTGTATTTTTATTAAATTCACGTTTTTTATTTTAATTCAAGTTTTTTTCACTTTCTTACATTTTCGTCTGTTTTCATACGTTTATACACGTTTTCGTCCGTTTTCAAACGTTTTAATTTGTTTTCGTCCGTTTTCATACGTTTATACACGTTTTCGTCCATTTTCAGACGTTTTAATTCGTTTTTATCCGTTTTCGTCCATTTTTCATACGTTTTCATCCGTTTTTAGACGTGTTTTTACGCTTTCATGTGTTTTTGTCCGTTTCATACTTATTCATCCATTTTCTTGCGTTTTCATCCATTTTCTTGAGTTTTCGTCCATTTTCATCCGTTTTCTTTCATTTTCGTCCTATTCTTCATACGTTTTCTTCCTTTTTCATACGTGTTTTTATGCTTTCATATATTTTCTTCCGTTTTCTTACATCACTACAAGAAAAGGGGGTTTTTAGGACGAAACTTTTTGGAACGGTCGAAATATTATGCCAAATACATGTATTTGGCACTTGTGGGGTAATTGTTTCAAAAAGTTAGGTAATTGGGACGGCTATTAAGAAACAGTTCCAAATACGTAAACATTTGGGACGTTTTCTATTAATGGTGCCAAATACTGTTGATATAAATAATGTTTAAAAACGTTATTAATATTTCTCAATTAATCTATGTTTTGATAATCACAAAACTCAAATCAAATTAAGTCAAGATTAAGACGTAAACAAGTATTTAGTAACAAATATTTACCTCTACATCTAATATCACTTAAGGTATGCATAAACTAAGCATCTTATGCATTACATGATCAAAGGAATCCTTGTCTTAAGACATAACATTTTATAAAATGATATTAACATTTTTTATATATTTGTAAATCATTTTTGGTATTGTTGTATTAAACTACAAAAATATGATTTCAAATTTCCAACCAAAAAGGGCAAATTTTATCCAGAAAAACTTTTCCAACGTTAAGTAGGGCGGCCCCCTTAATCATTAAGGGCACCGCCCCCTAATTAAGGGGAACGGCACGCTCCAGAACAGTATTTTCTGGCCCTTTAAATACTGGATCATTTCACATATTTTTCTCACCTTTTTGCACTAAAAACTTTCTGATCTAACCTCCATTTCAATCTCAAAAATCCTTTGATCATATAATTCATAAGTCTTTGTTTCCAAGTGATCCAAAGCTTCATCCACTCAAGTGCAAGAAGAAAAACACTCCTCTACATCCATTTAATTGTAGTAGTGTTGTGATTAGCTATTTTCATATTGTAGTAGTGCTAGATATTTGTAAAAATGTTGTGAGAACTTGTTGATTGTAGAAACTAGGTGTGTTGTAACGTAGTGTAGTAGTTGTGATTTAGCTGTGCATAGAAGAAGGTGTGAAGTTGACAAGAAGAAAAGGTGTGAAGCTTTCTTGAAGAAGTTGTGAAGGTGTGAAGAAGGTGTGAAGTCTTGAAGAAGTTGTGAGATTAGTTCTAGCTACGATTTGAACTCGACATTTAGCTTAGTGTTGTTAACTCGTGTAAGCCAAGGTGTGTAAGGTTTCTCCACCATAAGGAGTTTGTTGACATAGTGAAGAAAACTCTCGAGTGTGGTACTCGGGGAGTGGAGTAGGGCATGGAAGGTGTCCTTGTAGCCGAACCACTATAAATTCGCGTGTTGTGGTTTGATCTTTCTAACTCTATCCTTTCTTCATTCTATTTCAATATTTTCATTATTAGATTAGACTTGCTTATATTGATTGTTACTTGAACTCACTTGAGATCGAATCGAAAGTTTTTATAAGCTACAAAATATTTTGGAAATAAATTTAAAAAGGACGTAAAACTATTCAACCCCTTCTAGTTTTCCACAATTAGTATCAAGAGCCACGTCTAGCAAGATCTTTAAAATATATTGTATTTTAAAACTTGTAACAATCTATGGAATCTGAAAAATATTTAGAAGGGCAATCTATGCAAAGACCACCACTATTTGAAAGTGATGGATTTTTATATTGGAAAAATCGATTCAAAACTTATGTGAAGTCAAAAGATCTAGATCTTTGGCATTTTATTACTAATGGTGATTTCTTACCTATTCAAAATAACCCTGAAACAATGAAAGATGAAATCGTACCTTTTGAAAAACAAAATAATGATTTAAAAAGAAAACTTGCTAAAAATAATAAAGCAAAAATGGTTATTTATAATGCGCTACCACGTAAAGAGTACGAAAAGATCTTTATGTGTGAAACCGCAAAAGAAATTTAGAACTCTTTATTAATAAATCACCAAGGTAATAGTCAAGTCAAAGATAATAAGATAGATCTACTTGTTCAACAATATGAGCAATTCACGATTCCGGAAGAGGAATCAATTGATAATGCTTTTGCTAGATTTAACACTATCATCACAAGTTTAAAAGCACTTGATGAGAATTTTTCTAGTAAGAATTTTATCAGGAAGTTTCTTAGGGCGCTTCACCCAAAATGGCTAGCTAAAGTGACGGCTATTGAAGAATCAAAGAATTTGTAAACATTACAACTTGATGAATTAATTGGAAATTTAAAAGTCTACGAAGCAATTATAAAGAAAGATTTCGAAATGGTCAAAGGAAAACGAGAGCAAAGCAAGTCAATCGCCTTGAAAGCTAGAAAGGAATCTAGTATCGAAGATAGCTCATCTTCCGAAAGTGATGACGAAGAATATGCCATGGCCGTAAGAGATTTCAAGAAATTCTTCAAAAGGCGAGGAAGATTTGTAAGACAACCACATGATGAAAAGAAAGCATTTTAAAAGAGTAAGGATGACAAGAATGAAAGGAAATCTTTCAAGTGTGGTGATCCAAATCACCTCATTGGAAAATGTCCAATGATGACAAGAGATCAAAATCAAAGAGCATTTGTTGGAGGAGCTTGGAGTGATAGCGATGAAAATGAGAAAGAAACGACAAAGGGAGAGAAGTGTCTTACGGCGAAGACATCAAATGAGGTACGTTCCGAAACCGAATATTTTAGTGATGAAAATTTATCATTAGATGAAAAAGACTTAGATAATGAATATAATAGACTATGCAAATTAGGACAACTAGTAATGGCCAAAAACAAATCACTAAAATACATAAACAATCAATTGGAAAATGAAGTACTAGAACTAAAAATTAAAATACATCAACTTGAAAAAGGTAAAGAAATTTTTGAAGAATGTAAATCATGTCAAGAGCTTAAAGGTGAAAACGAAATACTCAGGGAAGAAATTCGCAAACTTGATAAATTTGAAAATAGTAGTCACTCACTTAGTAAAATAATAAGTATTCAAAGAGTATCCGGAGATAAAACCGGTTTAGGATTTAACTCAAATGAAGCTTCAACAAGCGAGATTAAAAATGTCAAATTCGAAAATGAACTTAATGAACAAAAACCTCTAAAATCTAATCCTAAGTATATACTTATTAATGATAGAAAAATACTTCTTGCCAACAATGAAGAAGTAAAAGCTTTTTATAAAGCATTTTTAAAAACCGAAGTAGGATCTTCTAAACCTAAGATAAGATCTAAAACTCCACCACCTAGAAAACCAAATAACCCACATCCTAGGTCTAAAACACCTCAACCAAGAAGAAACCAAAATAGACAAAACGACAATAACAATAGTAATCAAATGTGGAACTATCAACAAAGCTACAATCCTTGGGGTATACTACCACCTTTCATGCATCCTAGTCAAATGTTAAACATGTTTGGACCAAACAACTTTGGACCAAAGAGGCAATGGGGACCGAATAGCTAGATGAACATTCCTTGAGGCAATCTTGAAGTTTTCTCACCGTAGACTTTTTCAAAGTCTATATATCATCTTAAAGATTTTGAAGATTTTTGTTGAAGACCGCCGGGTACGTCATTCTTTCACAACTCATTGCCATGCTTAGATAAATATGTTTTGTTTGATTACATTGTTTGTATAGATATAGCTTTCTATTTTTCTCTATTTGTTTGATAATATATATATATATATATATATATATATATATATATATATATATATATATATATATATATATATATATATATATATATATATATATATACATGCTTGCACATAACCTAGATACGTCATTAGTTGACTTTCTAGAACTCCAGGAAATTGTTCGTTATCGAACTCTTTCCTTCCCCCTCGTGTTACTTTTGATCTTTTCTGTTCAACACGAAATTTCTATTATGTCCACTTTTAGAAGACTCACGATGATGAAGGGATATGAGTCAAGTGGACTATTATCATGCAAGAACGCCTTCGCACGTGAACACTATGGATGAAACAAACTCCTTTCGCCGACTATACTCTATCTCCATTATCATCTCTCAAACCTCACCTATCAACCCATCATCCACTCACATCTATACATATATACATATATACACATATTCACATATTCCCAAACACATCTCAAACTCTTCATCAACTTAACACTTTGATCATTTTATCCAAAATTGTCAAAAGTACATTTTAATTATCAAAACGGTAATTAAAAATTATTAAGTATTTTATCATCGTGCCAATAAACGCTTACGTATTTTTGATATATTATAAATCTAATTATATACATATAAATGTACTTGTTCTAGAAACTAAAATCGCGAAAATTCAAATATTCAAAGGGCGGCTCCCTTAATAATTAAGGAGACCGGCTTGTTATCGGGGGCGGTCCCCTTAATGTTTAAGGAGGCCGGCCATCTGATACTTTCTAATCCGTTTTCCACCTTAAATCTTTTGCCAAACACTCCATTTGTTCATAATTCCCTTCCTCACCTCTGCTGAGTACGAACCAAAACAACCAAAACCATCAAAATCCTTTACCAAATCACCAATTCGGGGTTGTTTCGCAAGGGGCAAACGCTAACCAAACGTATAACAACATCTTTTGTAAGTTTTCCAACATACATTTAATCACATTTCATTCAATTTGGTGCCTAATCAATAATTAGGTATTTTATTAAAATTTATTTTAATTCGAATTTTAGTGAAATAGAAGCTAGGAATTGAACAACCAAATGCTCCCCATAGGATTAGAATGATGTATTGCAACTCAAACTTAGTATAACACATCATTTTGTCAAAAATCTTTAATCGCCCATAAACCCTTGTTGAATTTCATTTTTCAAAAAGCACATTGTTGATATAACACTTAAAAACTAGTTAAAACTTACTACATTATATTAGGTTAATGTTGAAAACAATCAAAGCATACTTCTCAATTTGTTATAAAATGATTCATGAAGACAATATGGGCGTTTGGTTCATGAACAAATTATGATCATATGTAGTTACTTAAAACTTAAAACTAGCTCATATAATTTGTTAAAACTGTTAGAGTCAATAAATGTCATCAAGATATATAATCAATATATATATTGATGTTTTAGGTTATATTAATCTAGTTAAGGGAGCGTTTGGTTTATCTTGAAAAAGATATTTTGAAAACCAAAATTCATATTTTAACCTTTTAAACATGTTTAGGCTGAGTCAAACTCTTATGAAAAAGCAAGATATATAATCAAATATATATCTAGCCTTACTTCAAAATGAATTATGATATCATACTCTTTGACATCATATATTCTAAACGAGTTTAAAATCAAAATACAAGGAACATTGTGAAACTACTTCATAGAATATTTTTTTGGTCGATGTAGAATTTCGTTCCACATATATTGCATATAATTATATATATATATATATATATATATATATATATATATATATATATATATATATATATATATATATATATAACATATGCATGATAGTTATTTTTGTCTTAATTTTATTTTTGTTGTTATATTGTTTAGGTAAAAATGCCTAAGACCACGGTTGGTGATGTCTCCAAAACCAAACAATACATTCCAAGTGTGTCCTCTACTCCCGGCATGTCTCCTTCAGTTGCATGTTTCTATCGTCCCATTGAAAATAGAAACATTCACGAAGGAAGAATTGTCGATCCATCTTTCTATGAATCTGATCAAACCGAACGAATGTTCTCCAATATTCGTTTTAAATGTCTTTACCAAATCAACGAACCAATCATTCCTCGTTTTATCCTCGACTTCTATAGCCAAGTGACGGTGCAAACCGATCCCTATGGTCATCTCCTTATTTCCTTCATAATCCAAAATCAATTCATCACTCTTACTCTTGCTCAATTTGGACAAATTCTTAGAATCCCATACAACGGCCAAGCCGTATTCTCAAATGAATGGGATCTTTCCTCTCTTGAAAGAAATCGTCCTCAGGATGGCCCATACTATTATGAGATTCCTAGTCCTGAAGACATTCGTCGACTGCTTGAACTAGAACGTCGTACGACTAGTCGAGTAATCAAGTCGAAGAATGTCGATATTCATGCAAATCAAATCCTCCTCAAAGAGCTAAGCCACGATATGAAAAAGTGGGAAGAACTCATTCGCGAGAATGCGTTTGGTACTGGTGGTCACCGTGATCATGTCACGGCAAGCATTGCCCACATGTTATATTGTGTAGTTGCTGAAGAGAACTACAATTTGGCTTATCTTTTTGTTCATTGAATCATGTCCGCCAAAAATACCCCAAATGCCAATCTTCCTTACTGTATGTTCCTTACACGACTTTATCGTTATGTCATGGAACATTACCCATATCTTCAAAGAGATTACTACGTGCAAATCCTTCCTACTTTGAACCAACTTACTCTTGTTCGTACTCGTCGTTCTCGAAGTGACAAAGGAAAATCTCGTGTTCCTTTGTTTTCTATGCCTCGTGGGTCTACATCTCATCGTGACGATGATGATGAGGAGGAGGAAGACACCTCACGTGTTAGTACTCCATCCCCCACGACCTTTGTTGATAATCTTTCTGATCTTGACTATACCGAGTATCAAGTTCCTCTTCCTCATGAACGTACCGATGAACTTCTCTTCACTCGTCAAACGTCCATTATCAACCAACAACAACAAATGCATGAAGAAATTCGAGGAGGATTCAAATTCGTTGGAAAGATGTTTAGAAAGATGATTGGGAAGAAGAAGAAGTAGATGATGTTGATGTATTGCTACTTATTATTATTATTCTCTATTAGACATTTGTATGGCTTGTTATTTGTCCGATTTATTCGGAAATACTTATGTTATCTCTTGTTTATTTCTTGGATGATGCTTAGACTTTAACTATTATCATGCTACTATCTTCATCATATTTTAATGCTATGCTATGTTTCTTTTTAAAAGTGGAATATAATATGTTTGTTTACATGCATAATTTGTTTATATATATATATATATATATATATATATATATATATATATATATATATATATATATATATATATATATATATATATATATATATATATATATATATATATATATATATATATATATATATCATTATTCCTAGAGTATATACTTCTAATAGAGCTTGCTGGGAACATGCACTTGAAAAATCACCCATTTCTGCAAATTTTGGGTTTCTGGTCGACTGAGAAAACACCAGATGGGCGGCCCCCTTAATTTCCTAGGCGGTCCCCTTAATTATTAAGGGGGCCGGCCTATAATTAAGGGGACCGACCATCTGGAACTGGGTTTACTGTTTTCTTTTGCATCTTGTGAACTCTTTCTCTAGTATCTGCTACCATTTTCCATTTTAACCCAACTGATTTTAGAATCTCATTCAACCATTTCAAATACATACCTAAATCAACCATTTCCATACTATAAATTCCCTCCATAATCACCATTCTTCATCTCGTCATTCCTCATCTAAATCATCATGACTCCACCAAGCACCTCAAACTCCAAGGCCTCTAAGAAACAAAAGATTGTCATCATCCCTCCAAAACAACTCTTCATTGACTTAACAAATGAAGACAACAAAACTCCATCACCTCCACCTAAATGCTCATCTCCAAGTGCACCTAATGCACCATCCGAAACACCTTCCACTCATGGAACTTCCTCATCCTCCATACCCTCAACATCATCAATCAATGACTACATCAATTCACACTTGTCAC
Organism: Artemisia argyi; assembly: GCA_030686995.1. Lineage (NCBI taxonomy): Eukaryota > Viridiplantae > Streptophyta > Magnoliopsida > Asterales > Asteraceae > Artemisia > Artemisia argyi. The sequence continues at coordinate 40,631,783 of CM060683.1, read as the reverse complement.
CACAAGCATCATCACCACATCCTACACAAGAACCTATCTCCACCCATCTTACCATCTCACTTTCACCAATAACACCACTTGATGCTCATATCTCATCTCCACCAATTACACCACCATTCTTTGTCGATCCCGTACCTTGGAGGTTACTTGAATCACATGGTGATACTTGTATTTGTTGCATCCACAACCGAACCATAATCTTTGGTCTTAAAGATGAAATTTAATATATGTTTTCATATATTGAACATTTGCTCACTAACCCACCACCACCACCAACTCCACCATCCTCTCCAATTGTTCCTCCACCACAATTCTCACCCATTCTTCCACCATCACCATCATGCTCTCCAAATTAAGCATATGTTATGCTTAATAAATAAAGCCTTTACCACCCTTTTGCTTGCAAGCTCTATGAAGTTCATGTACTCTTTGCATGATGAAATATTATTCTAGTTGATAGTTTATGTAATAGTAGTTAATCTTTATTATTGCTACTTGTATTGTTGTGTCTTGACACAACTATTGCTTTAATACGAATGCTTCTTTTCAAACATGCTTAATTATATTCTTATCATCTTATATATATTTGCATGTATATACTTGTGCTTCTAATATTTTTGTTTTGCAAAGCATTTCATAGCTCGTTCTCTTGGTGCCCCCAAACGAGGGGGAGTACACATCAAGGGGGAGATATCTTCCCGTCAAATATTCACGTTTGAAAATTGTCGGCATAAACTTTTTGATTTTACAAAAAGGGGGAGAAGTAAATATAAACTCACTAAAATACTTGTTTAAAAACTAATTTTTGAGTTAATGAGTTTAAGTTTTGTAATCATCAAAAAGGGGGAGATTGTTGATATAAATAATGTTTAAAAACGTTATTAATATTTCTCAATTAATCTATGTTTTGATAATCATAAAAATCAAATCAAATTAAGTCAAGATTAAGACGTAAACAAGTATTTAGTAACAAATATTTACCTCTACATCTAATATCACTTAAGGTATGCATAAACTAAGCATCTTATGCATTACATGATTAAAGGAAACATTGTCTTAAGACATAACATTTTATAAAATGATATTAACATTTTATATATATTTGTAAATCATTTTTGGTATTGTTGTATTAAACTACAAAGATATGATTTCAAATTTCCAACCAAAAAGGGCAAATTTTATCCAGAAAAACTTTTCCAATGTTCAGTAGGGCGGCCCCCTTAATCATTAAGGGGACCGCCCCCTAATTAAGGGGACCGGCACGCTCCAGAACAGTATTTTCTGGCCCTTTAAATACTGGATCATTCCACATATTTTTCTCACCTTTTTGCACTAAAAACTTTCTGATCTAACCTCCATTTCTATCTCAAAAATCCTTTGATCATATAATTCATAAGTCTTTGTTTCCAAGTGATCCAAAGCTTCATCCACTCAAGTGCAAGAAGAAGAACACTCCTCTACATCCATTTAATTGTAGTAGTGTTGTGATTAGCTATTTTCATATTGTAGTAGTGCTAGATATTTGTAAAAGTGTTGTGAGAACTTGTTGATTGTAGAAACTAGGTATGTTGTAAAGTAGTGTAGTAGTTGTGATTTAGTTGTGCATCGAAGAAGGTGTGAAGTTGACAAGAAGAAAAGGTGTGAAGCTTTCTTGAAGAAGTTGTGAAGGTGTGAAGTCTTGAAGAAGTTGTGAGATTAGTTCTCGCTACGATTAGAACTCGACATTTAGCTTAGTGTCGTTAACTCGTGTAAGCCAAGGTGTGTAAGGTTTCTGCACCATAAGGAGTTTGTTGACATAGTGAAGAAAACTCTCGAGTGTGGTACTCGGGGAGTGGAGTAGGGCAAGGAAGGTGTCCTTGTAGCCGAACCACTATAAATTCGCGTGTTGTGGTTTGATCTTTCTAACTCTATCCTTTCTTCATTCTATTTCAATACTTTCATTATTAGATTAGACTTGCTTATATTGGTTGTTACTTGAACTCACTTGAGATCGAATCGAAAATTTTTATAAGCTACAAAATATTTTGGAAATAAATTTAAAAAGGACGTAAAACTATTCAACCCCCCTTCTAGTTTTCTACAAATACATTTGTATTTGGAACGGTTCGAGTTACTAGTGCCAAATATTTATGTATTTGGGACGACTGGTACAGCTGGTGCCAAATTGTATATGTATTAGGAACGCTATTTGCTTTTGGTGCCAAATAATCATGTGTATGGAACGGTTGATACGAACGGTGCAAAATACCTATATGCATTTGGAACATTATCTAATGTTTGTGCCAAATACATACGTATTTGGAACGGTTTTTATAGGTTATTAAAAATAAACATGTGGGGAGAATTTTATAAACTTTTTTAAAATCTTATGTCTTTGGGACATTTTCGAAAAAATGACCCAATTTAAATTTTTCTCCACAAGTGTTGACTATAAATATTTTGTTTTTATTTAATATCAAATTAAATTTAGATGGATTTTATTAATTTACTCTAACATTCAGTAGCCCTTCGTTATCAACTTTTAATCTCTATAATTAATCTATATAATGGATTAATATATATCAAGTTACTTAAAACACATCGTTTTCTATATTTTGGTGAGTTAACTTTGTTGTTTCTTAAACAAATTTTTTTTCCTTTAAGGTCAAGTTAAAAATATTCACATTGTATAGACAAAAGCGGACAAACAAATAACTGAGGTTATCTGGTGTAAGAATCACTTCATTCATAAAACATGTTAGATGATAATTATGTGTCTAGGCCTGAGCCCATATATGGGCTTAGGTTTGTTAGTGTTTATGGCTTAATCAAGGCACCCCCGATCATTTTTGGCCTATTTCCAAGTGAACCCCCAAACGTTAGCTCGTAAGTTTGAACGCTAAACCTATTGTTAGAAAGTTAAAGGCTTACCACTAAGCCAAGTACTTTTATTTATTCATATTATATATATCGAGAGTTAAATAGCAACTTATAGCGTATGAGATCTTTAGCCCAACTAGCTAAAGCCAATACACTTGAAATAGGACCGCTAAGGTTGCAACTCGTAATAACTTGATGAGGCGAAAAATGATCCGTTTTTAGGGGGTCATTTAAGCCCGAATCCGACTTTATTTGATCAAATATTGCCCTAAATCGTTCCTTTTGTGATTTTAGGTACTTGGAGAGTGAATTCTGGAAAAGAAGTCATTTCGGACGTTTTTGGAGCATAAAAGTGAAGAAAACGGCAAAGTCTCAAATTTCTATGCTGGGAACAGTGCATGAAGGCGTCAAGAGTAATTCTTGACGGCGTCAAAGTCCCAAGAATAAAATACCGTGGTTGATGACGGCGTCACACTGGCCGTCAGAAGTGGATCAAGGCCGTCCGAGGAAGTATTTGGCGGCGAGATGATGGCGTCACACCCTTGTTCTTGACGCCGTCACCCCAGTTTTCCTATATATAGTTTTCTAGTTTTTTACATTAAAAGGGGAGAAGTTTTGGAGAAACCCTAAAGACGAATTTGGTGCAACTTTTACAGGTTTTTCAAGGGTTCCAAACCCTTGATACCTTGCATTGTAATTGAGATAAGTGTTCTTCTAATTCAATCAATATGTCTATGTGTTGGTTGTCTATATCTTGTTCTTGTCTCAATTCCATTATGCTAGGCTAGATCTCCTTTGTGTTTGCTTAGATCTAATGAAACCTAGATATTGATTATGTGTTGATTACTTGTTTATTCTTGTCTTGGATGAATGATTTATATGTTAGGCTTAAGAAAACTGGCAGATCTCCAAATGGTAACATGCTTGAACGTCTTAAGAAACATGAACCGAGGCGTACTAGGTCTTTATTGGTTGTATTTAATGCATGAGCCACTGTTTACAATCCCTATAGTTGTGCTGGGTCATGGTGTAGGAGGAGATAAGAGCTCATAGAATTGGGGAGTTATGTGTGCCACCCCATGAATGGTATTAAGGAATACAATCCGTCATCCATACAATTATAACAAGTAATTAACGTGTAAAAGATATCTAGGGAGTAGTGAAATCTAAGTAAACACATTTTCTCCAATTACTGCTCACAACCTTAGTTTAATTAGTTTAATTTCATTTTCTGTATTTTATTTTGATTGCATCTTAGTTTTGGGTTAGTTGAATAGCAACTAATTCTGCCCACTCTTCCAAAACCCGAGATTTTACTTGCTTTCATAAAAATATAAAAATACAAAAATAATCATCCCTCACCCTTAGAACTAGTAATTTAGGCTTTCTAATCCTAGCGACACTATTCCCAAGCTGAACGATCAATCCCCCGGTACTTGTCACTATACTATACTACAACGATCAGGTACACTGCCTGGTGGGGGTTGTTAGCTTCTCGAGATCCCTCGAGAGGTAAAGCCTGTTGCGATTCCCACGCATCAAGTTTTTGGCATCGCAGCCCGGGGAATAGTTATTGTTTAGGTTGAATTTGATTTTATTAGGTCTACTCATTAGATTCCTTTTTAGTGAGATTTTTATTTTCTTTTTATTAGCTTTCTTGTAGTCTATCTTTTCTTTGTGCATTTGTTCGTAGAAACCTTTCCATTGACTCTTCCGTTCACCATTATGGAGTACGCGAATCCACCATACCACCAACCACAAAGGCCATTCTACCCTATTGACATCTCGAATTTCAAACAATATCAAGATGAACCCATATATGATGCATGGACTCGTTTTAAAATTTTACTTCGAAAATTCCCTCATCATAGTTTCTCTTTAGCATCCCTAACCCAAACCTTTTACTATCGTGTCAGCCGATGTGACCAAATGTGCATTGATGATTTTGCCAATGGGGGCCCTAGGGAATTAAGTGCTGAAGAAGCATGGGATACCATAGAAGACTGTGCCCAATATTATTATAGAGTAGACAACCCAACAAACAACATCACAAATCAATCAAAAACAAGTTTGAAGGAGCAAACAGGAAGTTTGTCTGGGGATGAATATACTCATGTTGAGATACCTAGTTGGATGGCACCTAATATCATAGTACAAAACAAACATATAGGTAATCTAGGTACAATGGAGGATGAGGTGGATAATCCAAGCCCACAAAGTACCCCACAAGTCCTACCATCATTTGAGGCACATACACCGCCCGTGACTTACCCGGAAGAAGTAGATGAGACTATAGGAACCCCAATTGAGGTAGAACCCTTGGACCAAGCACCACTAGAGGATATAGGTTTGAACACTTGTAGTGATAACCCTACTCCTAGTTCTAGGGAATTTCCTAGTGTTGATGAACCGGAACCTCAACCTTTACACAACTTCCCATCCTTAGATTTATTTCTAGGAGACAAAAGAGGAACCGACCCACCCATCAACCTATATTATCCGGGTAGTTTTAGGATGAAGGAAGCCATTCACTCACCCCCTTCACCTTACGTGGCATTTTTCCACCCTAAGGGTGTGTATCACTACTTCCACCCACACTTAATCCTAAGTGTAGGGAAAACCTCCCCTCTTTCCGTTAAATAAGGGTAGAGTCAGGCTCGTGACTCGAACAAAAACAAGCGCTTCTTGGGAGGCAACCCATGTTTTGTGTGATTTTAATTGTTTGCTTGTTATTTACTTCCGTATGCATGTTTTGTTTTTATTGTTGGTTGATCATGTTTCTCAATTAAAATGTGGAAATACTTTACTATGTTGTTTGGCCTAGTCTTAACTCCAACCTAAAAGTATTTTTGCAAAAGATAAGTGTAAGGGGAAACCCCAAATATGTTTTTAAGAAACAAACCGATCATGATTCTCCACAATATTAAATGAACATGTATATTCGTATTTGTTAGAGTCAAATGCTTGTATTGAGTCATAATGAAGTTTTGCAGGATTTTCCAGGAAGTAGGACCAAGTTTTTCCAGAAATTTTCCGGAAACTTAACATAAGAATTTATGCAGGTCCATTCTGACGGCGTCAGGAGTTAAAATCTGGAAATTTTACCGGTTTTGTTTTTCTAACGGAGTCTTATGGTTTTTGTGAATTATTAAGTTTTATAATCTCCAGGAGATCTGCAAACTTCATTCCACAAGCATTATATCTTACTTTGTTTTCTAGGATTTAGTAACTTATATAGGATGCCGCCGATTTTACGCGAGGTTGTCTTGTCTATTGTTGTCAGGATTTACAGGTTATGTTCGACCAGGAGATGATTTATATTCTGGAAGGGAAGCTTTGATTGTTCATTTTCTTGGAGAAAGATCTAACCTGGCCAACCTATAATCCATACCGAGCGAATCAGGGGAGTATTTGATTTCATTCTCTTTACTTTTTCACTTTTACATTCTTTACTTGAACATTGGGGACAATGTTCATCTTAAGTGTAAGGGGAGGGTAAAAAGATGATACCTTACATATGCACTTTCGCTTGAGTTTGTTTTGTTTGATAGTAAATGTGTAATAAAACTATGAGAAATACTTGTTAGTGTAATTTTAGCGCCAAATTTAAAGTTTTTTACAACATTTAGGAGTGAAACTTTAGCCATAGCAAGCATCTCATGGATAGGAGATTGTATGACTAGCACATAACCGTATATTCAGAAAAATTTTCCACCCAAAAATGTGAGGTTCGCCTTTAGATTTGATAGGGAAAGCATTCATTATTAGTGCTTATGAGTGTACCGGTAGCATTTAGATTCTAGAACTTGAGTTAGTGATGCATCCCGAGACCGCTAGTGAGACTACATTCGTGTGGTAGGATTTACTACATGATAAGAGGCATTAGGATCACCCTTGTGTTAAACCCGTATTATAATTACTTGACCATTTAAGTCATATTACTTGGCTAGTTAAGTCAACTAATTTTTCCCACACCCTTAGCGTTGTACTCATTTTTAGTACACGAAACCCCTAGTACACCCCTCCGAGCCTATCTTTTCGTTTCTAACTTTAAGCATTTTACTTAAAGGAAGAATTTGTTACACCCCACTTAAATGTACACCCAAATCGCCTTAGCCTTCCGTGTATGCGCTCATTTTTAGTGCATTATTGTTATTTGTTAAACCATAAGTTAACTTTCTAATTGATTACATGGTTGCTAAGTCGAGTCATATCCTTGTACATATTGTTTTGGGACGATTGGGACTCATGGGTAAGTACTTGTTTATGGAGTAATGGGGAAGAACATCATTTATTACCCCCATATGTACGTTAATCTTAAAAGTGATCCAAGTGTTTTGATTTTCTTAATTCGAGTCATTAGATTAGTTTATTTTAAAGTATGTAAAGATTCAAGTGTAAGGGGAATGCTCAATCCCCTATGATGTATTATTTTGGATGGTAGGGTAAGAGTGTATGCAAAAAAAAAAAAAAAAAAAAAAAAAAAAAATCGGAAAAAAATCAAGAAAAAGAAAAAAAAAAAAATAGAAAAGAAAAAGAGAAAAAACATACGGACTACCATCCCGTTTCATTCTATGTTTATTTTATGTTTTTGTTATTTTTCATTTGTTAGCTTAAGTCGAGTCTAGTCTTGGCTTAGCAACGCCATCTTGTTCATGTAATTAACTAAGATTGTTAACTCGCCACCAGTAAAACTTCCTTTATCCAACAAAACCGTGTAATTCATATCCCTATACCTAACGTTACAACCCTTTAAAAGACCTCTTTGATAGTTTATCCTAGGTGCTTACGCCATGTGGTGGAGGTTTGATCCTTTCCCAAGCCTATGGTAATCTATTTTGCTATGACAGGTAGTGAAAGATATCTTCCATTTCCATAATGTTATATTACTTTATTACACCCGAGAGATGTGAGTATCTAAACACTATTTGTGAGGTGCTAGTGTATGACCTCCGTGCTTGTCTATTGGTCTTTAGTGGAACGATTATTTTTTGTAATTACTTTTATATTAGTGTTAAATGACCCCTAACTTGTCTTTTGAGTAGAATAAAAGCGCATTTGCTTGAGGACAAGCAAATCTCAAGTGTAAGGGTATATGATGAGGCCAAAAATGATCCGTTTTTAGGGGGTCATTTAAGCCCAAATCCGACTTTATTTGATCAAATATTGCCTAAATCGTTCCTTTTGTGATTTTAGGTACTTGGAGAGTGAATTCTGGAAAAGAAGCCATTTCGGACGTTTTTGGACCATAAAAGTGAAGAAAACGGCAAAGTCTCAAATTTCTATGCTGGGAACAGTGCATGAAGGCGTCAAGAGTAATTCTTGACGGCGTCAAAGTCCCAAGAATAAAATACCGTGGTTGATGACGGCGTCACACAGGCCGTCAGAAGTGGATCAAGGCCGTCCGAGGAAGTATTTGGCGGCGAGATGATGGCGTCACACCCTTGTTCTTGACGCCGTCACCCCAGTTTTCCTATATATAGTTTTCTAGTTTTTTACATTAAAAGGGGAGAAGTTTTGGAGAAACCCTAAAGACGAATTTGGTGCAACTTTTACAGGTTTTTCAAGGGTTCCAAACCCTTGATACCTTGCATTGTAATTGAGATAAGTGTTCTTCTAATTCAATCAATATGTCTATGTGTTGGTTGTCTATATCTTGTTCTTGTCTCAATTCCATTATGCTAGGCTAGATCTCCTTTGTGTTTGCTTAGATCTAATGAAACCTAGATATGGATTATGTGTTGATTACTTGTTTATTCTTGTCTTGGATGAATGATTTTATATGTTAGGCTTAAGAAAACTGGCAGATCTCCAAATGGTAACATGCTTGAACGTCTTAAGAAACATGAACCGAGGCGTACTAGGTCTTTATTGGTTGTATTTAATGCATGAGCCACTGTTTACAATCCCTATAGTTGTGCTGGGTCATGGTGTAGGAGGAGATAAGAGCTCATAGAATTGGGGAGTTATGTATGCCACCCCATGAATGGTATTAAGGAATACAATCCGTCATCCATACAATTATAACAAGTAATTAACGTGTAAAAAATATCTAGGGAGTAGTGAAATCTAAGTAAACACATTTTCTCCAATTACTGCTCACAACCTTAGTTTAATTAGTTTAATTTCATTTTCTGTATTTTATTTTAATTGCATCTTAGTTTTGGGTTAGTTGAATAGCAACTAATTCCGCCCACTCTTCCAAAACCCGAGATTTTACTTGCTTTCATAAAAATATAAAAATACAAAAATAATCATCCCTCACCCTTAAAACTAGTAATTTAGGCTTTCTAATCCTAGCGACACTATTCCCAAGCTGAACGATCAATCCCCCGGTACTTGTCACTATACTATACTACAACGATCAGGTACACTGCCTGGTGGAGGTTGTAAGCTTCTCGAGATCCCTTGAGAGGTAAAGCCTGTTGCGATTCCCACGCATCATAACTCACCTGAGAATCTACTTCCCAAGACAGGCTCAAAGCCTGGCAAACACATGTAGGAACCAACATGACTTGAATATGACCGTTGCAATTTACAAACACGTGTCATTATGGTACAAGACTAGATGATGCACACACGTGCTATAACATGCATAAAGAAGATTCAAGTGCAACTGATAAAAAAAATCCTTGACTAAATAAAAACGCGTTATTGATATAAAAAAGCAAATATATTTTTAATAATAACCTGAACTCGGTAAAAGTTTGAACCGACAAGCTTAATTATTAAGCATGATATTTGTCACCGTACTAAGGGTATATTTGGCGCGGAGCCGAGAGGAGCTTTTTGGGCGGTGATCAATGATCAATTTGAATTTTAGTGGTTGTTTGGCAAAAGAGCGGTAATCTTTGGCTAAATTTTAGTAACACAAAATTTTCAATGCTTTTTTTAAAAAACGGTGAGCGATGAGCCATAACTAGAAATGATTATTGAATTAATTTTTTATCATACATTTATATAGGGCTGAGCATCGGTCCCGGACTGGACCGGACCGACCAAAACCGATGACCGGACAGAATGTGGTCGGTCCGGTCCGGTCTCAGTCGGTCTGGTCCAACAAAGCAAAATAGTCAGTTTGTGGTCCAGTCCAGACCGGATCGAACCGACCAAGACCGAGACCGAATTAACCCAAAAGGTGAGACCAAGGACCGGACCGAATGTGATCAATCTGGTCCAATCTCGGTCGGTCCAGTCCATTCGGGTGGTTTGCTGAGCCGTACATTTATATCTTAAATTAGTTTTAAAAAGCTTTCCCCAAAATTTGATCCTCCCCTCAAATATTTTCATTATATCCCGCCCTAATTTTTCCCCAAAATCAAAATCACATTTTTAGATCCCCATCTCCGATCTTTCACTAATTCAGTGACAAATTAACCAAATTTATCATTTTCACATACTTCACCACACTCACCGATCCACATCTATCATTTTCATGGGTCAAATCTAACACTTGCCATTCCGGGTCTATTAGGTATTATAATGTTTTTTTTTTTTTTTTTTTTTTTTTTTTTTTTTTTAATCTGCAATTATAGTTATTTTTTGATTTGTTTTCTTTGATTAAAGTCTAACTTATGGTTATTACCCCAAAGCCGAAATTATGGTTTTGTAGATTTGTTAATTTAATGGAATTCGGTTCTGCTAAAAAAATGTGAATTAGGTACTATATTGATTATTGTATCAAAATTATTATTTCTAGTTTCATACTCTAGATATATTCATGAATCGTTGAGGACTAATGTTTTGATTGTGAGACATTGATGTGTTAATGGAGCAACTATATATGACTTGTTTAAAAAGCTTGTTAGGACACCTTTCTACTGATACTTTATACGTAGTAGTATTGTTTGATTTGAATATTTTAAGAATACAAGTACTTTTAACGCTTTATATCTTATCCTAAATGTTTTGTTGAATTTTATATCTAACATTTTCAGGCTAAGAGGGGTGTTCGGACTTCGGACGTCTTTTTAAGTAAAGTTGCCATCATCAGTTTCTAGTGGTTGTGTTAAATGATGCTTGGTTCTCATTTTAAGGTACTCAAAGGTCAAGATAGCCATGTTTCAAGAATTAGGTAAGGAGATTTGCTAAGATAGCTAATATCGAGTAAATTTACGGTTATTTAACTATATATTGAAATTGCAATAACCACATTAGATGGGTTAGCCATGATTGTTACGCTTCAGAATCATTGGGTGAACATGTCAATTATAGTCAATGGGTTAATTTAGAGTATGAATGCACTCATACACAATTCACAGTCCACTAGTGTGCTCTTCTTTATTTTGTATAGCTTAAAAACACAGTCATAGTGGAAGTCAATGTTTGTGGTTCAATTTCGAGTATGACTTGTACTCTTGCATTTTTGTCCCTGTCAACTTGTTATCATTGATTTTGCACAGTAAAAAAATGCTTTAGGGGCGTAATATGCTGATTGAACATAGTCATAGTGGCTTTGGGATGATTTGATAATATGCTATCTGCTAATAAATTTTTAGGGGCGTAATATGCTGATTGAACAAAACTGTAATAATAATTCCTCATTTCAACTCAGACCCTTTTTGACCGGTTAGCCCGTTACCAGCCGGTGGGTAATAATTCTCATACTTTATCTGTTTGCAGCGGTGGCTACTACATTAAGACAGTACCTGGTTCAATGGAGCTGATTAAATTTGATATGGCAGGCTCGACAGCAGTTTTAGGTGCCGCAAAAGCACTTGGTTATGTTAAACCAGATGGATTAGAGGTGTGATGATATGCAAAAGCACTTGGAAATGTTAAACCCATGATGTGACAGGCAAGAATGGGGCTACAAGCGGCGTCGCAACTCAAGGTTGGGATTCTTTGTTATTTACTGTAATTTCCTTATTTCTAAGTTTCTTTTTGAAATTCTTTCTTACACTTGACCACACTTTGGGCAGAAGACCGTTGTGAAGAGGTTCGGAAGCATTGGGAACCACTGCTTTATCGATCATAATATCAGAAAATTCAAAGTAGGTAACACATTTAAAGACTTTAAGTTTATATGTTCTTTTGGCTGTTTTTATACCCATTATAAGGTAAGGTAGTTTATTGATCTTGATGTATCTTAAGGTTTTGTTGTGTTTGTATGTAGTTTGTTGATTTTTCTATTATCAAGTCGTCAACAAGATTAAGACTGAAAGAAGAAGATTACACATAGGTTTGTTCTTACTTTTTTATAATTAAAAAAAATATTTTGGTGTAATGAGTATGAGGTCTTTGGGTGTTTTTAATGGGAGTTGAGGTGGTTTTCAAATAGCCGCAGCAAAAGGGTGACTTGTGTCGGTTTTAACAGGTATTTTATGTCTTTATTGCTATAATTTTCTTCGTGTATAAAACGCTTAAATATTTATTTATTAGTTACAGAATTTACGAATAAAACAGATGAGGAATCTGAAGCGCTCTATGAACAACTACTTGGAAGGGAGATTGATGTTGCGGCTTTTGTTCAGACGTACAAAAAGCTGCATGTTTACCATGGTCTGTCACCACCTAGCAGGCAAGACTTCTTTGGGTATTTGACCATTTTTTTGTCAAGATATATTCAACTTTGTGAAATGCTTTGTATTTCAATTTCTAAGATGTAACGTTAATATCTTTAACGTGAAAAGTGCTATCTCATTTTTAACTCAAAAGTTGTCTTTGACAGTAGTGGATGGTACAAAATTGATGAAAAAGGTCAGAGCATGTGGACAATGGAAACTCTACAGCCGTTTGGCTTGAGTGTGCAAAAAGGATTCATGACCATTTGAGTGAACTCTTTATTTGAATGTGAGTCAGCTCCAGATATACTACACTTTCTGTATACATTTCTTTATGGGTTGTTCTCAGCAGGTTATAGTTTGAAATAACATGATATATCTACAGCTACGAAACAGCAGCATCATTAGGGTCGGTTTTGAACTCAGTAAGGAAAGTGTGAGTTATTGACGCCCCGCCACTACTCGGCGGACCGCCGCCCACCTTGTTTACATTTAATTACAGCATGGGTATGTTTTTTATTTTATTATGTAAGTTTGGTACTTAACGGCTGATTATCTAACAGAAAGTTTCTAACCCATTATTTAAATTGTTTCAAACGAGGTTGAAATCATTAGGATGATATTGAATCAATTTGACCCAGATTGATTTTGAGTTTGAAACCTTTGACCCGTTTTAATAATTGTGTACCCTTTCTATTGCTCTTCTGTATATTGAACTTTTTTCTTGTTTGATACATAATTCTAATGTTACAATATTATGTTATGTAGGGTTTATGATGAAGAATTGATCCAATGACTTTTATTTGTTTTCGTCAGTGAAAAATTGTCTTAGTAATTTATACTGAGTTCTAGTTATGACTTTGTTATTCTAAAGACCATGTTTTACAAGAATGTTGGACATATTGGTTTTTTACTTTATGGTATTCAAGTGACCATGTTCACTTGATTTTATGGATCATTAATAAAAATTGAGTTCAATTTATTTTTGGCTTCGATTGAATTAAATTTGTGTGTATATGAAATGGTTGGTTGATACAATGGTGTACTAAACCTATTTGTAACAGAAAATGGTGCTAATACACGATAGCAATAATAACGTAAACCATGCCAGATGATGTTCACAACAAACACAAAAGTGTGACAAATGTTTTTAAAAAAAGTGCCAAATACGTTTGGCACAAACAATGGAAACCGTGCTAAATACATTTGTCACAGTAGAGAAAACCGTCCTTGTTAATTTTGGCATGGTAAATAAAAACTGTACCAAATACGCATTCGGGACGGGAGTTGAATTGGTACCAAATACGCATTTGGCACGAGATGTAAAAGTGTGACAAATGCTCATTTTGGAACGGAAGATTGTCAGCCGTGCCAAATACCTCACTCATGGCACCCCAAAGTTAAACCGTCCCATGGACCGTGCCGAATACTATTTAGCACGGTTTCAACCCGACCTAAATGTATTTGGCACCCTCATATTTAGGACGGAGCCAAAACCGTGCCAAATAGCATTTGGCACGACATTTTGAGTAATTGGCACAGTTTTCGACCCTCACAAATACCAGTTTTTCTTGTAGTGCATATTCTTCCGTTTTCTTATATTCTCGTCGTTTTCATTCGTTTTTGTCCGTTTTTCAATATCTTTGGCCATTTTCAGACGTTTTCATACGTTTTCATACGTTTCGGAATATCACAAGTGATATTTTGTGATATTCAGAATATCACCCCAGTGATATACTAAATATCACAAGTGAAATTCGGAATATCACAAGTGATTATCTGAATATCACATGTCATATTTTGTGATTTTCTGAATATCACAAGTGATATATTGAGTACCACAATTGATATTCTGCGTTTTTGGCCATTCTCAGACGTTTTCATACGTTTCAGAATATCACAAGTGATATTCTTTGATATTCAAAATATCACTTGTGATATTCACAAGTGATAGATATTTAGAAAATCACAAGTGATATTCAGAATATTATTAGTGATATTCAGAAAATCACAAGTGATATCTGAATATCAATTGTGATATTCAAAAACGTATGAAAACGAACGAAAACGTATGAAAGTGAAAAAAAAGTGAATTAAAAAAAACGTGGAAATCACTTGTAATATTCTGAATATCACTTGTAATTTTCTGAATATCACTTGTATTCAGAATATCACTTGTGATTTTCATGTTACAAAACATTAGTTGAAAATCACTTGAGATATTCAGAATATCACTTATTCAGAATATCACTTGTGATATTCTAAATATCACAAGTGATATTCAATTAATGCATTGTAACATTAAAATCACAAGTGATATTCAGAATATCACAAATGATATTTAGAAAATTACAAGTGATGTTCATGTTACAAAACATTAGTTGAAAATCACTTGTAATATTTAGAATATCACTTGTGATTTTTATGTTATAAATCATTAGTTGAAAATCACTTGTGATATTTAGAATATCACTTGTGATTTTCTGAATATCACAAGTGATTTTTATGTTACAAAACATTAGTTGAAAATCACTTGTGATATTCAGAATATCACTTGTGATATTCTGAGTATCAAAGAATAATACTTTCGATATTCAGAAACGTATGAAAACATCTAAAAATAGCCGAAAACATTTAGAAATGGACGAAAACATATGAAAACGTAAGAAAACGGACGAATACGTACGAAAATGTTTGAAAACGGACAATGATGTATAAAAATGGACGAAAACGTCTGAAAACGGACAAAAACATCCGAAAACATCTGAAAACGGACGAAAATGTATGAAAACGTATGTAAACGGACAAAACCGTAAAAAAAAGGGATGGAAACATATAAAAACAGACAAAATCGTATAAAACAAACGAAAACGTATGAAAACGGACAAAAAACGAAGGAAGACGTATAAAAACAGACGAAAACGTCTGAAAACAGTCGAAAACGTAAAAAAACGGAGGAAAACGTATGAAAATGGACAAAAAGGCCTGAAAACACACGAAAATGTATGAAAACGGACGAAAACGTATAAAAATAGATGAAAACGTATATACACGTAAAAAAACAGACGAAAACGTATAAAAACGGACGAAAACGTTTGAAAATAGATAAAAACGTAAAAAAATGGACGAAAACGTATAAAAACGAACAAAAACGTATCAAAATGGACGAAACGTATGAAAACGGGTGAAAACGTAAGAAAACAGACGAAAACGTATGAAAACGTAAGAAAACAGACGAAAACGTATGAAAACGGACGAAAATGTATGAAAACGAAAGAAAACTGACGAAAACGTAAAAAACCGACGAATATGTATGAAAAACGAAAAAAATGTAAAAAAAAACGTAAATAAAAGAAAAGAAAAAAAAAACTTGAATTAAAGGGAAAAAAACGTGATGTTAAAAAAAAAGAAAAGAAAAAAGAAAAGAAAAAAGGAAAAAAAAATGAATAAATAAGATAGACAAAAAGGACAAGAAAAAAAAACATGGACTTAGGTTGTCTTATTAAATTTTAGGTTAATACTCACCATTAGATCAAACTAGATGGATGGTGGAGATTTGTCCCTCAGTTTATAACAAAAACTTAGTTTATAAATTAACTCACCTCTGTACATGTGATAAAAACTGAAATTATGTCTGGTTGTCACAATCTTGTGTAAGCTTTTATTTTATCTAAAAAACACTTATCCTATAATCGCGAACGATAATCCCCATTTTGTAAGCGGTGGCAAAATACAAAACTAATAACAAACATAAATCTTTTTGATTAAGGCTAAACACAATAAGGAGGGTCAATCCCCCTCTTTTTCTCTGCCACGTTAGCTTTCTCTCTCTAACGACTTGCAGGCGATTCAGTGCCCTAGTTCAATTTTTTTTTAAACTACAAACTTAATAAAACATTAATTTCATTAATAATTAAATAGTACATCCTCAAACTTAATAAAACATTACATAATAATTAAAACTTCAATTCAATGATCCAGATGATCCTAGGTTTGAGAGTTGTTGGAGTCGTAACCGTCGTCGTAAGGATCAAAGCTCGGAAACCTCTCTTCGTCTAACTGAGCTTCTAACTTGCTCAGCTCACGCTCATCCTCAGAGTTCCACTCATCCTCAGCAGCTTGCACATTTTCCTCAAAACTTAGCTGAAAGTGATGTAGATGAGGTTGTCATTGTTGTTGCTCAACAACTCTTGGTACAGATGAACTTGATGCACCTTGCACAAATTGTTGTTGTTGTTGTTGTTCAACCAAAGCAGCATCCACATTTTCTTCCTTGTCGTCTTTTTCAGCTTGTTTGCTGACATAGTTTTGGATTTTTTTGGCGGTGTGGGGAAGTTTACAAGCCATTTGTTTTGTGTTTGATTTATTGTCTGAATTGTGTTTGAAAGTGGTATTTATAGTGTATATTTTTCTTTTCTTTTTTTCTTTTTTCTTTTTTTACTATGCAACGGCTAGTAAATAAACAGTATAATTTTTTTGAATGCATGAGATGGATAAAAAAAAATAAAAAAAAAAGAAAAAAAGAAAAAAAGAAGAGCAATCGGTCGACCTCACGACCCAAATCACTTGGTTTCCTTCCTTTAGTCGGTCGCTACCCTCGATCCACAATAAAGTCTACCGAGTCGACCGAGTCGGTCAACCGACTATTGTGTCCAGTCAGCCTTAAGTAATGTGAGTGCGACTGACTATTGTGTCCAGCCAGCCTTAAGTAATGTGAGTGAAAGAATTATATAAGTTTAACTAGAATTGCGTTTTGAAAAATAACTATTATCATACACACCTAAAGTACCTACAATTTTTGTTATATCAATACTTGTTTCACACAAAACTCAAATTCATAACTTTTTTATTAATAGGTCAGTCACACAATTAGATTAAAGTTATTTGATCTCAATTTAATTCGAATATCCTACTTTGATTCTCAAAATAACCAAGATAATTTTCAGAATACACCTAAGATGTAAAAATGTTTTAATTAATTTCTGTACCAGGTTGATCGTTATAGAGTGGGTGATTATCTCTTATCTATTTCAAAAGAAATAAAAGTTAAAAAGTGAAATGAAAAAGAAAATTCAAAAATCCTCATACAAAGGGAATGCAAAGTTAGTTACATGGGCCTAAGAAGTTTTCTAAAATGGACTGGGCTTTCAAGCCTTTTCAAATACAGGGTTTAGCAAATGGTTTCGTATGATATGTTGGTGCAAATGAATGCAACAAGAAGTTTTTTTTTACCACACATTGCGTTGGATTATATTAAAATTGTGGGCAAGCTTCATTTATAGATGTTACGTGGTAAAGGCAAATAAAGATGAAAGGCTAAAATGAAAATGAAAATATGTTTAGGCAAATAAAGATGAAAGGCTAAAATGAAAATGAAAATATGTAAAAGGTAAATAAAGATGAAAGGCTAAAATGAAAATATTAAATGAATAGTAAAATTTTATAAATTGATATACAGGGAAGATACGTGCGAAGATAGATGAAAGAAGAGAAGACACTGTTTGTCTTGATGTAGGAAAGGGGTAAGATATACTAAGGGGTGGGATAACCGGACCCTCCTTAGGGAGGGTTTGTTGACTTGACCCAGCTGCCGTCGTCTGTACTGTCTGCTTTAAAACTTGTACATTCTGGTAAAAGTAGGTGGACCCCCCATGGTAGGGAGGGTCCGGTTAAGACATCCCTATACTAACCCTCCCTAAACTAATATACTAACCCTCCCTATTAGTACTTTTGTACTTTTTTTAATTTTTTTTTGTACTTTTTTTTTTTTTTTTTTACTTTTTGTACTTTTGTACTTTTTTTTTTTTTTTTTTTTTTTTTTTTTTTTTTTTTTTTGAAATATTTTGTATAATATATTTTAGGATGTATTTGTATGTATTTTGTATAATGTTTGTATAATTGACGTGTAATGTATTTTATTTAAATAACACCACATTAAATAAGTACAACAACGACTGTTATTATTTAATTAAACAACATCGTTAACACATTATTTAAAGCTACAAAATCTACGACATATGAAGATTATTCATCTCATTTAAAAGATCATGGAGCCGGGCACTTGACTGACAAGCGTGATCCTCAGGATTTCTTGCCATTTCTAACTCCATTTCCAGCGCCTTTATTCTTGCCTTCAACAACTTGTTCTCATTTTTTGTAGCAACGCACTCATTTTTTGTAGCAACGCAGTTTGAGCAATGCGTTGAAGAAGATGGTTGATTAAAGTGTTCTGCTTCAAATTCATCTTTCCACGCGAAGAATCGACACCCATAGTCTTTTGTACCTGGCTGTTACATGTTAAGAAAATAATAAGAAATTTATTTTTAAGAAACAAATTATTTACATAACTAAGCAAACGTATGATTATTTACCACTGAAAGAGGACATGCATAAAACAGTCGCCCACGACTACCATCTTGCCAGGATCTCCGTTGTACAATAAATCCTCTGTTACATCGGCACAAGAAAGGATTTCTTTGGCTCATCTGACCAAAGAATTTGCATAATAATATACATCATCAATAAATAATGTTATTAATAATTTAAACAAAGTAATAATAAAAAAATTATTCGAATTAAATAAATAAGCAGTTAGAGTTCAAAGGTTTGTCAAATAACATACATATTGAAAATAAAGACATACAAAGGCAAACTACTATGAAGATACTAATTATGATACTAACTACTATCACTGTCCACCTGCTCCAGCAACTTCTCTATCTCTTTCATCCTCTTCTCAAAAGACTCTAACTTCTCTCGAAACTCTACAGCCGCTTTCTCTAAATCAGTCAACCTAGATGCGTGCTCATCCAACGTAACATAAACATCACCTATATCTCTCCTATCACGCTTAACTTCCCTCCTCAATCCTTTGACATCAGATTGTCGCTCACACAACCTCCTCGACATCGACACATAGCGACCCCGACACCAAGAGATGTCATCTCTCAAACGACTCAACTCTGCCCTAAGTTCGGCAGGAGAAACTCGTGGTCTGGTGGAAGACTCGCCAACCTCAAAAGTAGATATGACCTCCGTCTCAAGTGCATGACCTAAGGCATCTGAAGTGTCTGACTCATAAGTGATATCTGATATGGCTGGCGAAGGTGGCAAAGGAAGAACCTCCTCATCAGCAACATCATCATCAGCAGCAGCAGCAATCTCATCAACACCATCAGCAGCAGCAGCAATCTCATCAACATCATCAGCATCATGATCATCCATCTCATCATCTGCATGAGCAATCTCATCATCATCACCATCCATCTCTGGATCCATCTCATCATCATCCATCTCTGGATCCTCTTTTGGACTAGGTGGTGCCAGTGCGGGATCAGGGGGTATAACTGGTGCAGAACTAACACTCTACAAAAAAGCAGACTTAACATTTAAATAAATGAATAATCATTTACAACATTTTCAAACAATTAACATTTAAATAAATGAATAATCATTTACAACATTTTCAAACAATTAACATTTAAATAAATGAATAATCATTTACAACATTTTCAAACAATTAACATTTAAATAAATGAATAATCATTTACAACATTTACAAACAATTAACATTTAAATAAATGAATAATCATTTACAACATTTACAAAATACATCGATGGTTATATATTGCTTCCCATTCGTTTGCAATTGGATGTTTGAACCACCTCCATTGTGGGTGGTTATGTGGTAGTGGAGAATCTCTGTCTATGTTGAGACAAATGTAATGAGCACCACTGTTCTCCCCTATACGCGCAATCACAATGGGGTCAATTCCATGTGATAAGTTTGGAGCAGAAAATAGGGGTAAACATGTGAACCAACCTTGACGGTCTATATATACAAGAGGTCGTTGAATAGCTGAAGCGATGACCAGACCCGTATTTGGCATCGTCATCCAGTAATCTTCAGGCGCTGGTCCATTAAACCAGTTTATTGTATCACGAAGGTGGTAAACGTCTTGTTCGCCCCACATACTCACGTAAGTTATACCATGTTCTTGTAACTCTTGCAGTAACGCGTATCTAACATCGGCCCACCTATCCTGGTCTTGCCAAATCCAATGGGCAATGCACCGAAATCCACAATTTCCGTCACCAAGCACATTTTTAATACTTATTACCTGTGAACGGAAAATCTCTGGAATGCGATCAATAAAATCCTCGCTATCCTTATCTCCAATGAAAAATCTGTGTCTTATTTTTTGACCCGTGTACGAACTATGTCTTGCCGGTTCTTTAGCGCGTTTCGGGGCTTTCGTAGACCTTGAATTTGTGCTTCTTCGGTGATTCATGGTTGGCACATCATTCAAGTCATTCAAGTCCGGGACTTCATTCAAGTCCGGAACTTTTGTAGCCTGCGACTTTTTGTCCTTTGCACTTGGACGTCCACGGGTCTTTTTCTGAACAGCAGGTTGACGTATGTCCACAGATTCTGGTTGGAATATCCCTTTCACCTTCGTTAACATGCTTTTCTTGACAAACGAAGTCGCTTTGCTAAAAACATTTTTGAATTCTCGCATGTTCTCTTCAAAAGCAATATCATCTTCATGGTCACTAGAAGGACCATCTTCAGATGGACCATCTTCAGGCGGTGGCTTATTGATAACAGGCCACGGGACGGATAGGGTTCTCCAATAAACATCAATTGCATCCAATGGAACGGGCCGTTCTGCATGAGTTAAAAGTGACTTCTATAAGTTACTGATATTAATGCAGAAAAATAAGTTGATAGGCATAAACTGAATATACTTACCATGAATTCGATAAAATTCAAATTCGCAGAAGCATGGTAGTCCATAAACTGTCCGCAACTTATGGCCACATTTTTCTACGGCGATATCCCGGTTAAGTTCTACATGCATTAGGTTGAAAGCATGTTTTGAAACTTTGTACCACAATTCTGAAAATATTGGTATGTCACATTTATTGAATTTCTCGTTCTTGCTCCTATTAAAACTCTCTTTTATCTCTCGTTCTTGCGCAAAGAGAATTTTATCAACCGCACTCAACAACCGGTCTAAATTGGACTGTGTGCTTTCCAAATATAATTTCAACAACGCGTGGTGACTCTCCACTCTACACGTTGTTGTTTGGCCGTAGCAGTGATATTGATCGATGATACACGAGACAAACATGTTACCGTAATCTCGCAACAAGTTATTCAGATACTGAGCAATACCTGAAAAAAATAATGACCTAAAAAAGGTCATTCGGGTTTTTATTTATTAAATAATAAAAATCAGTGAATTAATAATTAAGTACCCGCATGATTGACCAATCGCTGTTGTAGGCGTTCGTAATGATGCGCGAATTCTCTGCGTGTCGGAGCTGTAATCATATAATCCCATCTCCATTTGATGGATTCATAGTCTTCTGATGAAATGCATCTATTTCTGCAATTCTGAATAATATTTTGCTGTATATGCCATCGACAGAGTAATCTGTGAGCGTCAGGAAATTCCGCTTTGCATGCCCCAACCAACGCTAAATCTCTGTCGGTGACCATAACACGCGGGTAGTATCTTTGATCTATCACTAACTTCACACGTTGCAATACCCATTGAAAATTAAACCCTTTCTCACTGTTTAAAAAGCTGTACCCCATTGAGAATGTTTTATTTGTCGAAGTTACTCCGACAATTTCCAATAACGGCAATTTAAACATTGTGGTATTGTACGTGGAGTCCATAAGCATGATTTGAGGGAATGTACACCATAGAGCATACGATGTGGGGTGAACAAAAAATAGTTCCTCAAGCTGATTTTGCTTATTTACCCTATCGTAATATATATACCCCGCATCCCTTAAATGTGAGTAAAGGACTTGAATTGGAGTTCGACCACCTTCTTTGATTTTCCGGATCTTACCTTTTGCGTTATATATAGTTCTAACGCTAGACACGTTATCCGGATTACGACCCTGTATTGTTCTAAGGATATTACGTGGTCGTACATTATAACCTGCCAATTCTTCGACTAAACCGAACTCATGCTCCTTTAATCGCATTGCATATGGGAAACCATGCAACGAGTCTGCCAAATCATGATTATGGCTATCATCTTTCACCCTCAAAATCCAAAAATCACCCGTCAAATGATATTTCGCCACTAATTTGAATGGGCAACCCGTTTTAAAAGTACTGGTTTGTCGTTTTCCACTACCTTCAGGTTTATATTTTCCACCCTTTGTACACCTATAATTTATTTCATACAGATAACCCTTTTCTGCTTTGCTTCTATCTTTTACAATGACAAAACCGAGCTGACGGGCTATACTTTGCACCCACTCAGTTAATTGCTCGTCAGAACTGAACGCCTGAAAGTACATTTTTACATTTTTATATACATTTTTTAAATACATTTTTACATTTTTATATATATTTTCCACCCTTTTTACAAACAAAATGTACATTTTTACAAAATTACATTTTTTTTAACTTTTAAACTTTTTACAATATATACTTTTTACAAAAAATATACTACATATACATATATACATTACATATACATTTACATTTACATTACATTTTAAAAAAAAAAAAAGAAAAAAACGCGTTTAAACGCGTCCCGTAC
Source organism: Artemisia argyi (assembly GCA_030686995.1). NCBI lineage: Eukaryota > Viridiplantae > Streptophyta > Magnoliopsida > Asterales > Asteraceae > Artemisia > Artemisia argyi. The sequence goes on along the minus strand of CM060683.1, from coordinate 40,608,849 downwards.
AAAACTCTCTTTTCTCTCTCTCACACCTCACATAACGCTCTTATCTCACACACACTCACTCATATTCTCTCTTTTCTCTCTCTCTATTCTGTCTCATATTTTAGATCTAAAACCATGTTTTAGATCTAAAATTGGTGGTTTTGGTGATGTTTATGATGTGAGTGTGTGTGATAAGAGCGTTATGTGTAACTGAGGTACGTTGATATACTTTCTCTGGGTTGTTTTGGTGATGTTTATATTAGGGTTTTTTAAAAATTAAGTGATTTATTTCAATTAACGTTTGTTAATTGAAGTATTTGTGGTTAATTAACACGGATCTATATTATTTTTATGAAACGCCTAATTTTTAAAAATTAGGGTTTTGAAAAAATTTTGGGGGTTTTTAAAAAATTGACTGATTTGTTTCAATTAACGTTTGTTAGTTGAAGTATTTGTGGTTAATTAACACGGATCTATATTATTTTTATGAAACGCCTAATTTTTAAAAATTAGGGTTTTGAAAAAATTTTGGGGGTTTTTAAAATATTGACTGATTTATTTCAATTAACGTTTGTTAGTTGAAGTATTTGTGGTTAATTAACACGGATCTATATTATTTTTAGGAAACGCCTAATTTTTAAAAATTAGGTTTTGTGGTTATGTTGTGTATTATTGGTGGTTCTGAGGTGAATTATGTGGTGATTCTGTGGTTTGAAAAATTTTTGGGGGTTTTGGAAAAATTAAGTGATTTATTTCAATTAACGTTTGTTAATTGAAGTATTTGTGGTTAATTAACACGGATCTATATTATTTTTATGAAACGCCTAATTTTTAAAAATTAGGGTTTGTGGTTATGTTGTGTATTATTGGTGGTTCTGAGGTGAATTATGTGGTGATTCTGTGGTTTGAAAAATTTTTGGGGGTTTTGGAAAAATCAAGTGATTTATTTCAATTAACGTTTGTTAATTGAAGTATTTGTGGTTAATTAACACGGATCTATATTATTTTTATGAAACGCCTAATTTTTAAAAATTAGGGTTTGTGGTTATGTTGTGTATTATTGGTGGTTCTGAGGTGAATTATGTGGTGATTCTGTGGTTTGAAAAATTTTTGGGGGTTTTGGAAAAATTAAGTGATTTATTTCAATTAACGTTTGTTAATTGAAGTATTTGTGGTTAATTAACACGGATCTATATTATTTTTATGAAACGCCTAATTTTTAAAAATTAGGGTTTGTGGTTCTGTTGTGTATTATTTGTGGTTCTGAGGTGAATTATGTGGTGATTCTGTGGTTTAAAAAAGTTGGGGGTTTTGGAAAAATTAAGTGATTTATTTCAATTAACATTTGTTAATTGAAATATTTGTGAAAAATTAAGTGATTTATTTCAAATATCTGTGGTGGGTTATATGTGATATGTGACTTTCTTTAGTGGTTCATTGGTGCAGGTTTTTGTGATATGTGATATTAAGTAGGGAGGGTTAGTATATCCTACCCCTTAAGGTGGTTCTGTGGTGATATGTGGGTAGGTTAACACCTTGATCTGCCACCATAGAGTGGTATGAATACCTGCTCTGGCCTACCCCATTCCCCACAGATTTGTGATGAAACTGTTTTCTAAAAATAACAGAAAAGGCAATGATGATTTTATAAAAAAAAAATACTAGATTTTGGCATGGCATTTCCAAATGGATAGGCAATTATTTGCAACCTTTGAAGTTGCAGCCAAACATGATGAGTAATATATATATATATATATATATATATATATATATATATATATATATATATATATATATATATATATATATATATATATATATATATGAATCTGAGCCTTTACCTGTTCTGTGCTAAATGGTGAGTTCGACATTTGTTGTCTTGGACTTTCTTTGCTTGTGTTACTTGTGATGCTTGTGACAAAACCTGGACTTGTAAACCTGCACTTGTAACTTTCTTTGCTTGTGTTACTTGTGATGGCTGGGTTTGGTTAATACTCCCTTGATGCTTGTGTGAAAAAAACCTGCACTTGTGACTTTCTTTGCTTGTGTTACTTGTATGGGTGAGATATACTGACCCTCCCTATTCTTCTAATATACTAACCCTCTTGTGAAACTTGTTTCACTTGTGGGAACATGTGGTGATACTGTTGAGCTTGTGAACTTGGTAGGTTGTGGAATATTGTTGTACCTGTGTTGCTTTTGTTGGGAATATGCAGAATCTCAGCTGTGTGTTGTGTTGCTGAGCTTGTGAACTTGGTAGGTTGTGGAATATTTTGTACCTGTGTTGGCTTTTGTTGGGAATTTGCAGAATCTGAACTGTGTTGGCTGTTGTGGCTTTTGTTGGGATTTTGGTGAATCTGAGATGGTTGCTTGTGTTGCTTTGGTCAAAACCTGGACCTTGTGTCCAAAAGGCGATGACGAATGGGTTTTTCAACCCCGAATGGATGGCAAACAATTATGTTTGCAACCTTCATATCCGAGCCTTACTAAACAATTTTTATTTTTAAATTATGTTTTCAAATCCGAGCCTTTTTCGGCGATGACGAAAACCTGCACTTTGGATTTTTTTTTTTCTATTTGTGTTTTTTTGCTTGTGTTACATGTTTTGCTTGGACAAAAACCTGGACTTGGACTTTTTGCTTGTGTGATTGTGTCAAACCCGCACTTGCAACTTTTGTTGCTTGTGTTGCTTGGACAAAAACCTTGAACTTGGACTTTTTGCTTGTGTGATTGTGTCAAACCTGCACTTGCAACTTTTGTTGCTTGTGTTGCTTGGACAAAACCTTGAACTTGGACTTTTTGCTTGTGTGATTGTGTCAAACCTGCACTTGCAACTTTTGTTGCTTGTGTTGCTGCTTGGACAAAAACCTGGACTTGGACTTTTTGCTTGTGTTACTTATGGGATTTTGGTGAATCTGAGATGGTTGCTTGTGTTGCTTGGACAAAAACCTGGACTTGGAACAACAAAAGGACAAAGGACAAAAAGGACAAAAAAAAAATTAAAAAAAAGTACACAAGTACACCCTACCCTATGGGAGGGTTTGTACTTACCTCCCATAGGGAGGGTTCGGTTAATGTATCCCTGTAGGAAAATAGGTACAAATATGAGGCATCATCTATATATTGAGTTGAAAAGACAGGCTCAGTTTATGCAAGTTAAGAGAATGAAAACAATCTTAAAGACTTTTTGTATTTAATGCAAAATGCATTTAATGACTAAAGTTTTGAGCAAAGACTTGAGGTTCATCAAATCTTTGAAGAAAAGCTTTTCAAAAAGCTTTTGAAGCAATGCAAAAAACCTCATAAAATGACTTTTTGAAATAGTAAAAAGCTTTTAAAAGCTTTACCCATTGTGGATGCTCTAACAAGGGTATAGACGTACTATAGGCTAACAAGTGAAAAAAAGCAATTATAGGGTTATGGCATAGGGTTCATGCTTTGCTAAACTGAACATAGTTTCCCTCTTTTATGTATACAAATGAACAAAATAATTGTTGTGTTTTACATTAAAAAAGAATACCGTAAAGAAACTCGGCTTGGACATTCTTGTGATAATTTCCAACAGTAACTATAAGTTCACGAACTTTGTCAAAGCAAGTAATTGTGGCAATACAATATCAGTTTATTAGTGTTGTACACTTTTAACGTCTTCAAAGTTTTAGTTCAATCACTTGACTATATATGCATGGTTTCGTGTGATACGACCCGGTTAGGGGTTGTATCGGGATAGGGCACCGCTTTTAGCGTGTGCGAGCTCCTTCAGAAAATAGAGATAAGAAGACTAGAGAATTACTTGACAAACTTGATTGATTCATTCATAATAATGATTCGGTATATATGACCGAATAACCCTAGCTTGTAAAACAAGCCAAACATAAAGAAATATCTAAACAATGACACTTTCCTAATACGACACAAAGACATATCCTAAATAAATATAATATGACATAAAGCCCGGGGCGTATCATTCCCCACTCCTTCGAAATCACCTTGTCCTCAAGGTATTGTCTTGAAAAATTCTCTTGATTCCGGGATCCCATATCCTAATCCTAATCCTACTCATATCTTACACTCCCGTAGTTCTCATGCCTTCCGCTACCGCAACCAACACCTTTTTCCTCTTCCGTCTTCCACTACCTTGGACATAACACAAGACCATTCTTCCACTTTCCGCTACCCATTCTGTAACACTCCACACTCCTTCAAAAATCACCTTGCCTTCAAGGTGATACGAAGAATATGCAGATTGAGAGTCCGCTAATTCCTCACTTAAATTCAAATTTATTTCATCCAAACGACTATCATATTCACCACCTCCATCTTTCAGTGTCGATATCTGTCACACCCCCAATTTACTTGACTTGCAGCGGAATGAAATGCCTGAGGGTGTAACTGTCATAGCACCATAACAAGAAAATATTGAACGACCTAAAGTGTCGTTTTGAAAACACATCGTTTGACTTATTAAAACATTCAGAGTATATTACATAGGTCCCAAAAGTCATGAAAGGTTTACAGAAATAAGTTTAGACATGTCAAACAATAATTATACATAAGTGCATGAAAGTGTCAAAGTGAGACGCGTCATCCTAGGTCCTTACTAAAATGACTCCATGCATGCCATGAAGTTTATGCTCTTAGTTACCTGAAAATACATTGCGAAAACGGTCAACATAAAGTTGGTGAATAATCATAGGTTTATAATTGAAATCTGGTGTACATATGCCATAAGTAAAGTCAAGAAATAGGATGTCCGGAAATAAGGTATACATTGGCTCTTAAGCTCATGACCCCGAAGCTAGACGTTACTTGGCCCCAATGAGTGGTTACCAGACACTCTAATAATAAAGACATGAAATGCATCTGTAATTCTGTTGGAGCAACCCAAACACAGATGGAGGAGTCACCCTCAATAGATCTATTCACTCACTCTCGCTTGGAACTTAATTAACGGTCCATGAAATAATAAAGGGGACTTGTCCTGACGTGGTAAATAAGGCAACTTAAGCAATGTATGGAATTTTTATACTTAGGCATGTACACAAAATAAGTAATGCAATGTATTCTCCCCCGTGGGATTTGAAATCAAAATATTGAATTAAAACGGGGCTATGAAACTCACCTTAAGTGATGATACTTGAAATGAAGTGAAGTGAACAACAATGAACGGTTAACTGCCGCAACCTAATATGAATGATGAACGATCTAATTTAGATCACCAAATGATGTTATGAATATCCATGCTCATGTTCCTATACCACTCTACTCTTTGGAAAAACACTTGTGTTATCAAAAATATATAATCCAAGAATTAGGAAAAATATTGCTATTAGAAAAATAAAGCTAGTTGCAATATATATACTTATATATATATATATATATATCGTATGTTTCCATGTTAGTGTTGAAATCCTCGGGTTGAAATCCTTGAAATAACGCCTTGTAGTGATAAAAATATACTTGTAATAACTAATACTTCATTAGTTATAAAATTGGGTACTTGGTATTATTTTTATAAATCTAGAGTTACTACGTAGTTTTGGCGTTAATATTTATAAAAGCTGTCAAAATGAAATGAGTTTTGCCGATATTCAAACGTGAATATCTTTGTCGTTATAAGTCCGTTTTACTTGTTCTTTATATCCACGGTTACGTCTTAGTATGTAGTAATATATTTTGGAAAGCTCGGCTCCTCCGGGTTACGTCTAAAGCCTTGTTTTATCCGACGAAAAACGTCCAACAGCAACTATTTTTCAGAAAAATACTTTTCGTCAACAAACTTGCAAAAATCATAACTTCTTCGTTATAAACTCTTTTTAATCCGTTCTTTCGCCTACGGATTCGTTTTTTGAAAGTATTTTCTAAAAATTTTGCCAAAGTTTCATTTGTGTTTACTGATTTTCCAGATTTTACCAAAATGGGACAGCATGTTTATAAACTTGTTAGAAATCCATTTCCAAGGTTCAAAACTAGTTCCAACCTCAACCAAAACTCTTGCAAACTTCACAAAACTAATCTAATCCTACCATACACCTTCTTAGGGTGCCATGGGTTCCTAATGACTAGTAATCAAGTTAATTTAACAAAGGAACACCTAAATCACAATCTAGGGTTTGTATGTTCAAAAAGTATACAAAAATAAAGTGGTATAACTAGTATGAGCATGAAATTAAGCATGAATACTATAAGATACATATGTTAATTAGATGAAAACATGAAAATAATTTTGAATACTCACTTTGAAATTTTAGGTGATGAGATGACAAGAAACCTTGGATTACTTGTGTGTTTGTTGTAATATTCTTGATTAGAACCACAAAAGGAACAACTTTGGTGCTTTAACTTTTCAAAAACCTCCACTTGATCTTGATTTTGGGTTTGGGTCGTGAGGTAGAAGAGAGAAAGAGATGAGATAGTTTTTCTTCTTATCTAAAAGTGTATGAATGATTTTTGGTTTTAGTTCAAGTATGAATTTTTGAGGTTTATGTAATAAAGTAGTAACTTATAATGTATTATAAGCATACATCAATGCACAAGGTTAATGAACTTGTATAAAATTTCCTAGGAGAGGACTTATGGGGCTGATTTCAAAGAGCAAGGGGGGGGGGGGGTAGGGGTACTTGGGATTTAATTAGAAATCTTGTGTATAATAAGTGTACATTTGAGTTATAAGTTAAAATCGGGTACCGGGTTTAATAGAAATAAATGTTAGCAAAGTTACTCGGGATGAAATAAAGTCATAATAATGATAAAAATATGTTGGGTACAATTACTGAATGATCGGGTGATTATTGTTTAGTTTTCACGAAAACCGTCGTTATATTCATAAGCTTACGTTATAAATAAAATAAATTTCCAAAATACTGGGTAAATGAATATTATAACTTTTATGATGTTAAAATGGATATAAAAATATGTCGGGACCATTGTGGGAATATTTAGATATATTCGTCGTATATATATATATATATATATATATATATATATATATATATATATATATATATATATATATATATATATATATATATATATATATATATATATATATATTAGTCGGGTGTTAACGTTTATTTAGAAATCATAATACGTAAAACGTTAAATATACTGAATATAGTAATTTGAAAATCCTAAGAGTGGTATAACATGAAAATGATGTTATGATGATATGCAAACTATCTCCAGTCTGTATGCAGTGTCCTTAACACTAATGAAATGAATTCGCACCTAAACCAATCCGGTTACGCGAATTTGAATACCCGTAAACTAAATTTACGATGATATGAGTAATGCAAGTGAATAGTGAATACTTTTCCGGAAATGAATAGTGTTCAGTGAATAGTAAATTTCCCAAATGTTACTCAGAATATCAGAATGACCTCGAAAATGATGAATAGTAAAACAATGAATAGTGTTTTGATGAATAGTGATTTATGAATAGTAAAAAGTCGAAGTTTGGGAAAATGACCTGAAATGGTAAATGACCTGAAATGGTGAGTTGTGACAATATCACTCTATTCAACTCATCGTCACCAACCTTAAGCACTTCGCCACCACCCACAACCTCTTCAACTCCAATATACTCATCAGCATTCAATGACCCTTCAACCTTAGGTGAAGCAAATTCACCCTCTAATGGTAGAATGACATCTATTACATCTATTTTCTTTTCAACGATGTGCTCTTTCTCTTCCTTTGCAATTGTCTCAAAACGAACCTCGGTGATACGAGCTTTGAAGAAGTCTTCTCCCAAAGTTAAAGGATTGAACCTTAAAAATTCTCAAATATCTAGGTTCGCGAAGCGTGTTTTCGCCGCACGGGTCAATGAAAAAGCTTCGTCTAAAGTTTTGGGATTTGACCGTAAGAGTAAACATTGTAGATCCAGTTTAAGTCCGGAAATATAAAACGATGTAAGTAAAGATTCAGAGATCCTTGTTACTCGATTTGCAAGTACCACAGACTCACTCTCATATTCGGCCACCGTACCTATTTGCAAGAGCTTAGAGAGTGCGTATCACCTTGAGGGCAAGGTGATTTTTGAAGGAATGGGGAGTGTTATGGCATGTGTAGCGGAAGACGGAATAATGATGTTGTGTTATGCCCAAGGCAAAGGAATACGAAAGAAGGAAAAGGTGAAGGCTGCAATTCAAAGAAGATTATGGGATCCCGGATTACGCCAATGTTGCAGGAGGACGGACTGCCCAAACGACTCAAGAAGTCCAAACGTATGGCATAAAGATTATGTCATATAATCTATCTTTATTTCCATGTCTTTGTTTAGGATTATTTTCATGTTTCTTTAGGAAAGTCGATTAAGAATGTTTTAAGACAACACCTTGAGGGCAAGGTGGTTTTGAAGGAGTGGGGAATGATACGCCTGGGCTCGAGCCCATGGCTTATTTAGGTCTTAGGGTTTACTTTGTCTTATAAATACTCTTGTAATCATTTATTATAATCAATCAATCAAAGTTTAAGATCAATAATTCTTTAGTTCTTCTCTTCTATTTCTTAAGGAGCTCGCACACGCTAAAAGTGACATGTGTAGCGGAAGACGGAATAATGATGTTGTGTTATGCCCAAGGCAAAGGAATACGAAAGAAGGAAAAGGTGAAGGCTGCAATTCAAAGAAGATTATGGGATGTCCCAATCGCTGCCGCCGGATGCCATGAATAATACTCAAGCGATTAATAACCCAAAAAACATATTTTTTTCCCTGATGAATAGTACCACGATGAACAGTACCAAATAAACAGTACGATGAACAGTAACGAACAGTACCAGATGAACAATACTTTCGATGAACAGTGCTCTGGTGAACAGTACCTACGATGACCAGTGCCAATGAACAATAACTTTTTATTTATTTATTTTTTGGAACCCTAATTAAAAACCCTCTCAACGAGAGCTCTCAATGAAAGCACCAATTGATACGACCCGGTTAGGGGTTGTATCGGGATAGGGCACCACTTTATCCAAACATGACCCATTTATTAATCGTGTCAAGAAGTTGAACACTAGCCCAGACCTACTTAAAACGTGTACACCGTTTGTGACCCGTTTAACATGTTTAAGTAATAGGACATGTGATAAATAAGGTTAGTGTTTTGTTGATTTAACTAGTTTAAATGGAAAAAAAATCAAAAACGATATAATGATCTAAAAAATATAAAAATAACATACAAATGATTATACGACAATCTCAATGATATCAGAATTACAATCGTATTCGCTCATATTAAGTATATAATAAAATATGTTTAATCCATATACAATATAAAATTCAAGTTATATATAATTTATTTTTTAGAAGCTTGTATACTTAAACGGGTTCATGAGTTGACTTGTTTAACACTCAACCCAAACACGAGCCGTTTATTAAACTGGCTAGGGTGACCTGTTTTTTACCCAAACATGTTTATCCTCAACCCAGTCATGTTTAACTTCGTACCAGTTACCTATTCCTTGAATTTTGGGGGAAAAAAAAAAAGCAATTAGGTATGAAGGAAAAGTGCACCAATTCATATCTGTTGAAAGTCACACAAAATGTCACATTAATTGACATGAACCTTCACATGTCTTACTGTTTTCACACAATGCTTGAATTCAATGATGGAAGCTTAGCATTTTAAACTTTAACCATATATGGCTTTCAGGGTAACTTTATGTGCATGCTTTGGCTTTTTCTTTTTGCCTTCTTGTGACTAATTTATGCTGGATGCAACTTGGAAGGATATGATGATGATGATTTCATTTTTTATATCCAAAATATGTGGCTTATGTTAACTTGGTGAAGGTAGCTTAAATGTATATCTTTGTTTCATTGTTTACTACCAAACAAACAAGATAATTTGTATACTGGTTGTTGGTTGGTTGGCTGTTTGTACACTAGTAATGACACTCACTTGAGTCATATTGTGTTTTGAGTTATCGACTTACTTGACCCTTAAATAAGATTTTTCAACAAATATCTCCAAATCGGGATCAAATCTTTTATTTGTATATTTTGTTTTGTATGGGTTAACTATATGAGTTGGATTATATAGATAAAAGATGAACATCTAATCATAAGCATGCGATATGTTTGCTTTTTTATGACACTCTTGCATGATTAGTTTTCATTTAAACCTATATATTTAGGTTTATAGTTTCTCTATATCCTTTTACAAAATCCCTTTTAAGTATTTTCCTACCCACTATACATTCAAACACTTGAAAAAATGAGTGAAAAATATGAAGGGATAAATAATTTATGAGGTTAGGAGAATGAGGAGCAGGATATCGCAAGATGATATAGCATTATCGTAAGACGTCTATTTGCTTGCACACACTCACTTGCTAGAGGTCTTTCTTATTTACCTTCGGATAGGGGTGTGATTGTGTACATCACATCTTCTTATATCTCGCCCTAGCGGGATTGGATATTATTGTTATTGTTGTGTTCACAAATGATATCAGTAGCCAAGGCATGAAATCACGAGCATATCTCAAGACAAAATCAACAAACTAAATGACAATTTTATTAACTTACAGAGTTTCAACCAACTCAAATTGACTGCCTCAAATCACGGGGTTGAATTGCTTTATTATCATCCTTAAAAGCCTACCCGTAGACCTGCAAATAAAAGTACTTCAATACGAATTCTGGTCTCCGTAAATGCTTAGGAAGTCCTATAAGTGGCACATTCCGTGACTATTTGTTTGGTTGTTTTTGAGGCGTTTAATTTGGAAGTGATCAAATTTTCCACTAAGCAAACGCGTACATCATAACATCAACAATTATATATGTTATGGGTCCCATTAGACGTGCCCGTATGTTTCGCCTTATATTGAGTTTTTTCTCAACCAAAAGTGACCACGAGATTCATTTGTGTCTTTAGATTTGATCTAGCTTCTACCGGCCATAAGGGCGGGATCGTCTCTATTTGGGTTTGATTTCCGTAGATCATGGTTTGTAAAAAGCGAAACAAGCTTCTTTTTTTAGCATTATTCCAGCTTAACATATATAATCATACTCGTTAGTCGTTTCCAAGTTCCAACCCATATCACCCGTCCATTTTGAATTTTGATGTCTTTGTACCAAATCCAAATAGCTAGCCAACCGAAGTGGGATAAGACAACACTACACAACAAGGGGTTTATCTCCATGAAACACGGTCCAACCGTCCTGTTGTAATCTTAATACCGGCCTTTTGATAAAGTGTTGTTGGTCACAAGCTATATGATTATTGATGGAAAGATATAGGGTTCCAAATTTGTAAAAAGCTTTGTTTAATTCCATTGTTGTCATGTCAATGCATATCGCAGCGTGCACACATTGAGCTACAAAGGACTAAATCTAATCATGCTTAATTATGGATGCAAATTATTAGGTTTGAAAATAATTTGATACAACTCTCAGACGATTATCGTTTCCTACTATATTTTATCAAAATATTTATGTACTCTATATATTTATTGAAATAGAAAATGGTGTTATGCCTTTGACATGTGGGGAACAAGTGAGATCAGTCAGTCAACCATGAAGATGTGAATATATATTTAATGATATTCTTCACATTGTCGTTACCAACCATGACTATCTAATATCTAATAGGAGTAATAATGACAATTTATATGTATACCAATGTTATTTTAAAAGCAAGATAAACATAATGAAAGTTTCTCCAATTATCATATTTTATCAAATTGCTTCTGGTTCATTCTGGTGAGCAAGTAAGCTAATTGTCTAGGTTATCTTTTATATTACTTTCTATATCTAGTAAGTTTTATGTCGATGCATGCATGTGTATGTAACAATAACCGAATTTAATTCTATTATCATTAGCACCATAATAATGCATGCAAGTTTAACAATATTGGTTGGTACTTTGTGTTCTTAGATAGATTATTTGTCACGAAGTTTATAGGCGATTAATAATAATAAAAACTTATAGAAGATGAAAGGGAAAGCACTTTAGAATGAACTAGCAAGACAAGAATTAAAGGGCAAGAAAAGTATATAGATCGTGAATTCTTGATACTAATGAAATGCATACGTGAGTAGAGTGCGGGTGTTACATAAGACGATCGTGTATCTTGTGTGGAGCCTGTAAAATTTATTGGGATTGAAGAGAATTCTATTGGGAATGTATATTTGCTATTCTTTTATTAATATTTTTATTTATTTATTACGGAGTATTAAATATATATATTTAAAAAAAAAAAAAAAAAAAAAAAAAAAAATCAGTATATAGAAAGTCGATTAATGTTCTCTATTGCTTTAATTTATTAATTGATTTTTTGAATGAATATCGATCAGTTTTCTAGTTTGGTCATGCATCTTCAATTAGCAGATCGAAGAAAATGTTGTAACAAAATATTTAAAGGTGCGTTTAGTCGTAAAAATATGTAGAAATTTTCTTTAATTTTTTATTTCAATTTTTTTAAACAAAGGGAAGGGTTTTTAACTTTTTATATTTAGAAACGAGCTATAAATTTAAATAACGCGTTTAGACGATATTTTTTTGAAAATTAGAAAATGCAAAAAAGATGTAAAAATAAATGAAGGAAAAATATAAGAAATAATAAAGAGTTTTTTCCTAAATTATAGTTAAGTGAGATTTTTATTCTTTCAAAAAAAAAAAATTCTTGTGACTAAACAGGTTTTCAATTTTTCAATTTCAGATGAAAAACCTTTTGAAAAATGAAGTACTTTTCACCAACTAAACATATTATGCATGTAAATTATTCCGGAAACAAAATAAACACTTGATTCAATGTAGCAAAAAATAACTTTAAATAGTAAGACGTGCTGCCAATTAAGATTCCTCTTCTTTCTTGGAGAAAACTTAATCTCCCGGTGGGTAGTCTACCCATGTGCTTGTAATATGTGGCATATACATGTCCTTGAAAGGAATAAAAACACAATTAAGACTTTGTTTCTTCTCTCCCAATGACTGAATCACACCTCATCCGGGTAAACTACCCAGTGGGTAGGTGTATCCATCTCCTTCTTGCATGTGCTTCTTTATGGTATGTTAATCAAGATTATCGTTGATAATTTTGCAAAACATAAGGGACCATAAATCCATTGTCACTGCTGCCAAAATATAAGTAATTACTGAATGGTCCACATGGTTTACGTTGACGTTTGGTCATTTAACTTTTGATTTTAAGAAGATAATTTTTAACTCGAAAATCCTTAACACGAGGAACAGAGCTTGAGTTAATGTTATTGGTGAGACCGAAATGTATTCGTAATAATTTTGAGGAGGCCAAACCAAATGTTCTTTTACATTTATACTAATACTTTAGAAATAATATAAAACTACAAAATAATAATAATAATAATAATTTAAAAGCTAAGCACCCTTTTCAATCTGCTCCCCTTTTGCCAGATATACCTATTGATCATCATCACCTTTTGGCATCTCCTGCTACGGTTCTTGATATGATTAAGAGTTTCCCTCGTGGTACTTCTTGTGGACGGGATGGTTTGCGTGCCCAACACCTTTTGGATTGTTTAAATGGTGCTGCTGTTGCTATTTCTGATGAGTTAGTTGCTTCTATGACCCAGGTTGTGAACCTTTTTCTTGAGGGTAAATGCCCAAGGGTGTTGGGCGAGTATGTTGCTAGTGCTCCTCTCACGCCTTTGGTAAAACCAGGAGGGGGGATCCGTCCTATTGCTGTTGGGACTGTTTGGAGGCGACTAGTCTCCAAGGTTTGTGCTTCTATGATTGGACATTCTTTGGATGGTTATTTTGATGGTTTGCAATTTGGTGTGGGGGTTTCGGGAGGTAGGGAGGCAATTCTTCATGCTGTGAATCGGTTGATTGAAGACCGTGGGGGTGATGTTGGTCTATCAATGTTGTTGGTGGACTTTAAAAACGCCTTCAATATGGTAGATCATGCGGTTATGTTACGGGAAGTTCGCCTTCGTGTTCCGGCTATTTCACGTTGGGTGGAATTTTGTTACTCCAGTCCTGCCAGATTATATTATGGTGAGCATACTTTATGGTCGCACCAAAGGGTGCAACAGGGTGATCCGCTTGGGCCTCTTCTTTTTGCTTTAGTGTTACATCCCTTGGTATGTAAAATTAGAGACTCCTTTACCCTTTCTCTTCAAGCTTGGTATCTGGATGATGGTACTATTATCGGGGATACTTTGATTGTGGGGAAGGTTTTAGAGTTGATTATGATGGATGGACCTAGTTGTGGATTACACCTCAACGTTGATAAAACTGAGGTTTTTTTACCAAAGGAAGACCCCAGGAGCAGGTATGTTGGTGTTTTTCCCCCTAATATTTCTCGACCTTCGCATGGTGTTAAATTATTAGATGGCCCTACCAGTGTGGACTTTGAGTTTAGTAGTAAGCTTGTTATGAAAAGGGTTGCTAAAACTATTGAGCTTATGGATGCTGTTGCTAAGCTTAATGATCCTCACTGTGAGTTGTTGCTACTGCGTGCATGTGCTGGTATTTCCAAGTTGTATTTTTCTATGCGCACATGTCCTCCTCGGGTCTTTGAGGGTGTCCAGGTTTCTTTTGATGTAGCGCTTCGTTCTTCTATAGAATGTATTGTCACTGCTTCTGGACCCGGATTTGGTGATTGGCAATGGAGACTAGCTACCCTACCTTTTGCCTTTGGGGGACTTGGGATGTATTTTGCAGGTGATGTCTTGAACTATGCCTTCCTTGCTTCTAGACTTCAATCCGCCAGCTTACAGACTAAGCTTCTCCACAGTTCTGGTATTGTGACTACTGGCCCCTCATTTGATGATGCTTTGCGCACTTTTAACGTGAATATGGATGTTGACCTTTTGAGTAATCCTAGTGAGATCGCTGCCCCCAAACTTATGAAGAAATTGGCAGATATATATTTCACACGTGTTGCCCAAACGGTTGAATCCACCTTCCATTTATCCCCTAGACAGATAGCGTTATGGGGCTCATTGAAAGAGGATTATACTTCAGATTGGCTTCGGGTAGCACCGATATCTGGTTTGGGACAAACTATGAATGCCAGGACTTATCGATGTGTGTTGTGTTATCGGTTGAGTGTTCCTTTTTTTACTGTCCAGATGCCGTGTTCAGCTTGTTCTAAAGTGTTTCCTGGAGATATTTTTGGGGATCATGCTGTTTCGTGCGCAGGTATAGTTGGTATTCAACATCGGCATAATGTTGTGCGTGATGTTCTTGTTGATATATGTTCTCGGTCAAGAATTTCTGCTCGTAAGGAGGTTGACATTGGGCTTTATGGAGAGAGGGACAAAACCTTACATCCAGCCGATATGTTACTTTACTATTGGGAGAGTGGGCTTGATGTTTGTGTTGATCTTACAGGATCGTCACCTTTGACGCGTTCGAGCATGGTTGATTTTATGCCCGGTCGGGCGGTTATTGAAGCCGCACAACGTAAGCGTGTCATGTATGGGGCTAAATGTGTTGATATCGGATATGGGTTCCTCCCCTTTTCATTTTCTTCTTTTGGAGAAATTGAAAAAGATGCAGTGACCTTATTAAAGCGTATTCAATGATTCTCTATGACTCAAGACATTGGCGCTCGTGCTGCTCCACATATTTTTAATAGGATTAGCTTCGCTATTGCTAGAGGTGTGGGGGCCCAGTTAGTATCTCGGCTCCCCACTAATTTCTTGTAAAATCCTTTTTGTTTTTAATAAAGTGATGGTTATAATTAAAAAATAATAATAAAATAATAATAATAATAATAATAATAATAATAATAATAATAATAATAATAATAATAATAATAATAATAATAATAATAATAATAATAATAATAATAATAATAAGGATGGTGTTTGTGTGGGCGATTCATGGACTCGACAGGATTCATCTTGAATCTTCGTGGTTCCACCTCGATTCAACAACACTTGTATCATCTTCCTTCTTGTACAGTTCCCTTAATTCCTTCTTGTACAGTTCCTTTAAAGTAATAATAGAGGAACCACGAAGATTCAAGATGAATCCCTGTGGTTCCACCTCGATTCAACCCAAATCCCTGCAACCACCAAATCAGTAATTGTGGGACCCACGGTTAAACCGCATACCTATCTATCCCAAAGCAGTATAACAAACCCAAAAGAGGACAAGCCAAATCACATCAGCCGGGCCTACAGATCAAATCGCATACCCGATTTAACTGAAGGGCAAAACGTTGAGCAACACCACCACAGAGCCAACACGAAATCAGGAAAAAGGAATAACAGAGGGTGTTTGAATGGAGGGGGCGGAATTGAGCCAGACGGGATCAAGAAGATCTGGCGTGCGTAGTCCAGGTCATCTTGAATCAACCGGGCGAATTTTGGTGATGACCTGGGCTACGTACGCTGGATCTTCTTGATCCCGTCTGGCTCAATTCCGTTCCCTCCATTCAAACACCCTCTATTATTCCTTTTTCCTTATTTCGTGTTGGCTCTGTGGTGGTGTTGCTCAACGTTTTGCCCTTCAGTTAAATCGGGTATGCGATTTGATCTGTAGGCCCGACTGATGTGATTTGGCTTGTCCTCTTTTGGGTTTGTTTTACTGCTTTGGGATAGATAGGTATGCGGTTTGATCGTGGGTCCCACAATTACTGATTTAGTGGTTGCAGCGATTTGGGAATTGGGAGTATTAGTTGTGACTTGTGATTTAAAAGGTTCTTTTGGGCCTAGTGATTTGGGCCTTTACTTTTCTTGACTTGCTGGGCTGATTTGTTATTGTTATTTTTGTTGTTACTACGGTCCAAACTCAAGACTTCCTTAAGTGTCCTTTGGTTTGACATTGTGGTTTAACGCAGCGGTTCGACTCTAAGGGCTTACAGTTTAACAAATGTTTTGAACACAAAAAGATTAGCATTTTGACTTTGGCAACTTGCTGTTTGACCTTGGAACATCCGCCGCTTGCTATGACAATCACCTGGGTTCATTGTCCTTTCGCTGGTTTGAGTGGTTGTCAAGACGGTAGTGGCAATGGGCTCGTCAGAAACTCGTTGATCTCTCATCTTCATGATTGTCATTTCAATGAGGATGCACTAGCCACTACCTAACTTTCTTTGGCCACTAGTCTTGCTGTTTTCGAGGCGGCTGAGGTTACGTTGAAACGTATGGGCCTTTGGCTATGTGGGGTCTGTTTTAAGACGCACACCCTTTGCTCTAAGTGTCGGCATGGATCTGATGTTGTTTCACCCCCTAATTGTGGCGATGGTGTCATTAGGTTTGTGTTATTTGATCTCGTCAAGCCACATGTCCCTTCTTCTATTGCTTGTATGGAAGACCAAATTTTGGAATAGCAGTATGGTTTCGACCTACACCTACTTGACACCTTGCTTTCTAGGGGGTTGCACACTGTTAAATCTATCCCTCCTAAGTTTCGTTTGTGATTCTCTCGCGTATTGAAAGGAGCTTTTGATAAGGTGATATGCACACCTGGGGACATTTCGTGTTGGGTTAGCCTGCTAGTCTTGCCTCCTTGTCTCCTTAAAACCTTTTGCCCGAGAAGTAACATGGAGTGTAGGTCTGCCATTAAACGCCAATGCCAAGAAGAATATATCGCTAACGCCATTCACTCGTGGGGTACGGCTAGTGGGAGTTTACAGCTTGTTAGAGAGGTTTTAGCTGAACCATCCCCTGCATGGTCTAATATCGATGAGGAAAACCTGAATTTGGGTGAACGTAATGTCAAGCAATGTAAGAGAAAAATATGTGATGGCCATTATACAACGGCTATCAGAGTTCTTTCTTCTTCGGGTGTTGCTCCTTATAATGACACCACTCTTGAGGACTTAAAAGCTAAGCACCCCTTCAAGTCTGCTCCTTCCCTGCCGGATATACCTATTGATCACCATAACCTCACTGCATCCCCTGCTGCGGTCCTTGATATGATCAAGAATTTCCCCCGCGGTACATCTTGTTGTCGAGATGGTTTGCGCGCCCAACACCTTTTGGATTATCTTAGTGGTGCTGCTGTGGCTATTTCTGATGAGTTAATCGATTCCATCACCCATGTGGTGAATCTTTTTCTTGATGGTAAATGCCCTAGGCCATTAGGTGAGTATATTGCTAGTGCTCTGCTCACACAGCTTATCAAGCCCAGAGGTGGCATCCGTCCCATTGCTGTGGGGACTGTCTGGAGGCGTTTAGTATCTAAGGTTGGTACTTCTATGATCCGCCACTCCTTAGATGGTTATTTAAATGATCTCCAGTTTGGTGTTGGGGTCACTGGAGGGGGGAGGCTATTATTCATGCCGTGAATAGGTATATTGAAAACCCAGGTGGCGAGGAAGGTCTTTCGATGTTATTGGTGGATTTCAAAAACGCCTTCAACTTAGTGGACCGTGAGGCCATGCTACAGGAGGTTCGCCTACGCTGCCCTGCCATTTCACGTTGGTTGGAATTTTGTTACTCTAGCCCAGCTAGACTATATTATGGGGAACACACGTTATGGTCGCACCAGGGTGTACAACAAGGTGATCCGCTTGGACCTCTTCTCTTTGCTCTCGTGCTACATCCTTTGATTTGTAAGATAAGAGACTCCTTTAGTCTTTCCTTTCAAGCTTGGTATCTAGACGATGGTACTATTATTGGAGATACCTTGGTCGTAGGGAAGGCTTTAGAACTTATTATGTTGGATGGACCACAACATGGCCTTCACCTCAATGTTGATAAAGCAGAGGTTTTTTAGCCAAATGAAGACCCCAGAAGCAAGCTCGCAGGCGTTTTCCCGCCCAATATTGCTAGACCGCTGTGTGGTGTCAAATTATTGGGTGGGCCGGCTAGCATAGACTTCGAGTTCAGCAGTGAGCTGGTCATGAAAAGGGCTGCTAAAACTATTGAGCTCATGGATGCTGTTGCTAAGATTAAGGACCCCAATGTAAACTCTTGCTCCTTCGTGCTTGCGCCGGTATTTCAAAGTTATATTTTTCTATACGCACATGTTCTCCCCAGGTCTTTGAGCGTGCTCACATTGCTTTTGATGCGGCATTGCGTTCTTCTATGGAACGTATTGTTACTGCTTCTGGGCCTGGATTTGGTAATTGGCAATGGAGCCTGGCCACCCTGCCATTTGTATTTGGGGGACTTGGCGTATATTCAGCAGGGGATGCCTTGAACTATGCTTTCCTTGCGTCTAGACTTCAATCCACCAACCTACAGATTAAGCTCCTTAGACATTATGATATTGTAACCTCTGGGCCTTCCTTCGAAGAGGCCTTGAGTGCCTTTAATACGAAAATGCAGATTGACCTTTTGAGTAACCCGGATGAGATCGCTGCCCCCAAACTCATGAAGAAATTGGCAGATATATATTTCACACGTGTTACCAAAATGGCTGAATCCACGTTTTGCCTACCTCCCCGACAAATGGCACTCTAGAGGTCGCAAAAGGAGGACCACACTTCAGACTGGCTTAGGGTGGTTCCGATATCTGGGCTGGGACAGTCAATGAATGCCAGAACTTACAGGTGTGTGTTATGTAATTGGCTAGGCGTTCCCCTTTTCTCTGTTCAGATGCCGTTCAGCTTGCTCCGAGGTTTTCACTGGGGATGTTTACGGGGATCATGCTGTATCATGTACTGGCACTATTGGTATTAAACATCAGCATAACATGGTGCGCGATACTTTGGTTGATATCTGTTCTCGATCCGGGGTCTCGGCTCGTAAAGAGGTCGACATCGGTTTGAGTGGAGAAAGAGAACAAGTCTTACGGCCAGCAGATATCTTGCTCTATTCCTCGGATGGAGGACAGGATGGTGTGTCGATTTGACGGGGTCGTCTCCCCTCACGCAAACTAGTATGATTGATTTTGTGCCAGGTCGTGTGGTGAGTGACGCCGCGAAACGTAAGCGCGTCAAGTATGGAGCTAAATGTGCGACTATTAGATATGGTTTCATCCCTTTCTCATTTTCTTCTTTGGGGGAACTTGAGGCAGATGCGGTGATCTTACTTAAGCGGATTCGGAAGTTCTCAATAACTCAAGACATTGGAGTGCGTGCTGCCACTCATATTTTCAGTAGGATTAGTTTTGCTATTGCCAAAGATGTGGGGGCCCAGATAGTTTCGAGGCTCCCCACTAATTTTTTGTAATCCTATGGTTTTATTTATAATAATAATAATAATAATAATAATAATAAGACTTAGTTGTCCTAATTTGGGGGAAGGGAGGGCGAGAACCCCTTCTTGCCCTTAATAAGATTCGTCCATGCGTAACACCCACGGTCCTTCTCAATAACGACTGCTCAATTTTAACGATAAGGCCCCTCATGAGCAATAGTGCAAGTCAAATGAGGGTATAATTGTCATTTCAATTTTTTTTTTTTTTTTTTTTTTTTTTTTTTTTTTTTTTTTAATCTTACAAACACCAACAATCAAAATAAACACACACATAAAAAGATCTATGCACCAAACAATCTCTATCTTACTCAACATAACCTTCTATCGTCAACCACTACCGATCAGCCCTGCCATATCATCCTATCTCTTTCTTCTATCCACAAGATACGACCAACAAACCACAATTGTTAACTCGTATTAAACCCCACAAATCGATTTCTAAAACCAATTCAACCATAGTTGATGTAAAAAGTTATTTGATTTTATAAAACCGATTACAATGTATTTCCTCCGTTTCATAATAAGTTTTCATCTATGCACAAATTTTTGAAAAATTTCACTAACTAAACTTTCACTCAGTTAAATATCATCTATTCTCACTATTTTTTATTTATTAGTTGAAATACAAAATAAACACTTATTTAAGACATTTCAAATTAACAACATGAACACTTGGTATGATAGTAAGCTATAAAACCTTTTCTCATCCGTGTAACTTACTCCAAGATATATTTCTAGCTTTTTTCCCAAAACATGTAAACTTTTTTGAACAAATTATCTCTATCTCGACGTGGATTTGAAGTTGACTAAAGACTCGAGACATGGGGTATACGACGGTATATATGAGGGTATAAAGATTAAAGAGCATAGGGATGTTCCCATGTTTTGAAGTTTGGAATTCACGTGCATGTATGTATGCATTTAGGAACAGTAAATTATGGTTCAACTCGATTAAACAACATGCATCCATTCCATGGCCACCTAATTCTCTAATCACCAATGGGCTTGTGGTCCACTGGGCACGTCTTATTCAGTTAAGCGTGCCTAGTGGAGAGTAGTACCGGTTTGGGTGACCAAACCGGGAAGTCCTCCCTTGTGGACCACTGCCCTGTCGGTACGATTTCAAAGTCCTTCAATGAAGGTTTCAACCCACAAGGGTTCGAATCTGGAGAAGGCAGAGTTTACTTCAATTAAGTGTCGTGCCTTCGGGCGGCTTAAGTTGAAGGTTTTCCCCCCATCGGGTTTCAAATTGGACATGAATTTCCCTTGAAAGAAAGTAACTGTTCAAAAAAAAAAAAACCTAATTCTCTAATCTCTATGTTTCCCCGTCACCATCCTAGGGATCTAAATTTGGATCACATTGTCTCCCCATCTCCTAATTATTCTCAATTGTTTAATCATAATCTCACTTGTTAATTAGACTGCTGAGTTAATCTTATTATATTAGTGATTTAGTGCTAGCTTTATCAAGTTGAAATGTCATGGAAGTTAAGGCATGTGTTTGAAATATCATACTAACGCTAAAGTGAGTGGATGGTGAGGATTTCACTCTCTCTCATCAGGAAGGATTTATATAAACCAATTATCCAATCATTTCTTTGACTTTCTGGGTTATCGTTCAAGTGTGCGGCTAAATCTTTCGTGACCACCAGAATGAGTATGCAGGATGAGCCTAAAGGAGTTCCAATCAACCAAGCCACCAGGTTTGAGAATACATCGATCCCTTCACTCTTTTTCATCTTTCAATCCAATTTTTTTATTTAATTAAATGCTTTATATTTGTAAACTTAAAACGAAAATGTAATCGTACAAAATTAAAAACGTACATGTACGGAATTAAAACTAAAACACCACTTTCATTTTTCCACATAAACTAAAATTTATTCATTAAAATAAAATTACAATACGAAAAACAAAAAGGTAACAAACAACGATACAAAATTTAAAACACAAATGACACTGCGAAATTTAAAACACCCAAATGAAGATATGATACGAAAATACAAATCATCCAACGATTCTCATCATGCTTTTATATTGATCTGTAATAGTAGATGAGATCTATCTTCTGATTCCAGACTTGCAGCACTTGTTCCCGGCCTAACGTCTCAAATCATCTTTAACTTCGCATGCCTTGTCAAATTGTATGGCTAAGTCACACAACGCTTTGCTGGTTATCCTCCACAATTAGTTTATCAACTAAAGTCGTGATTTCATCGATGGTATGTGAAACCGAACAAGCAATTCAGGTTTCTTTTAGGAATGAAATATATTTAAATCACCAAAAGTTTGTGGATTATATTATAATTAAATATGCATATAATAAATTGATTGTATTGACTTTTATAAGGTAAGATTATTTGGAAAATGTATGAAATGATGAAGTTTGGAGTATTTATATTTGAAAAAAAGAGTTGTATTTTTTATTATTTTATTATTTTTTATTTTTTTTAATGCCTAATGGATAGTTTAATGGGAGTGGGACCCAGATTGTCAAGCCAAAAACAATGGTGAGCAACTCACCAAACTTTGCAATTTTGGCCGTGACATGGGACATGTGTTTTTGGTGTGTCGCGTGTGAGTGGTGTGTCATGGAAGGAGTTCACGACCACTAATTTTGTACGTAATTGGGTTGATTGGCTATAAAAAGCCCAATTAAAATCTTTTAACTTATTTTCTAGCTTCTTTTATACATACATATATATATATATATATATATAGGGAAGGGATCGGGTGCATTTTTTCTTTTTAGTGCGGATGGTACGGATGAATGTGGACCACACGATCATCCGTCCATCTCATATTCTAAAAAAAACGCGGTGGCATTATCGTAAATATCCTGACTTTTTTAAAAACGTTAATATCACAATAGCTTTTTTTGTTGAAAAAAATTCAAAAAAATCTGAAAAATTAAAAAAATAAAGAGAACAACAAATAATTATAAATCGCTGAAAAAAATTTCAAAAAAAAATCATTTTCATCGTTAAAGGTATTGTGATATTAGCGTATGATTTTGACTTTTTTTTACAAAAGTCAAAATCAGATTCTGATATCACATAAACTTTTTTTTAATAAAAAATTTAATATCACAATAACTTTTTTAATATCATAAAAACTTTTTCTTAATAAAATTTGTTAATATCACCATAACTATCATACTTTCTTAATATTAAAGTTAATTTT
This sequence comes from Artemisia argyi, assembly GCA_030686995.1. Lineage (NCBI taxonomy): Eukaryota > Viridiplantae > Streptophyta > Magnoliopsida > Asterales > Asteraceae > Artemisia > Artemisia argyi. Next base: position 40,585,601 of record CM060683.1, on the reverse strand, counting down.
TTTTTTAATATCACCGTAAGTTTTTTTAATATCGTAATAAAAAAACAGTGATATTAAGATTTTCACTAATATCACGTTGTTTTACAATATCACCGTAGCTATCATGAGTTTTAAATATCACGGTTCATTTTTACATGTAAAAAAGCTTAATATCACGGTAGCACTAATAATATCGTTAATATCACATTAGCACTCATCGTCAAAAAAGAAAAAAATGCTCAGAAAAATCTGAAAAAATAAAAAAAATAAAAGAACACAACTAGAGTAAGGATCGCTGAGAAGGAAAAAAAATCAAAAAAATCGTTTTCATGATCAATTGGTACCATGATATTAGCGTCAGATCTTGACTTTTTTACAAAAAGTCAAGATCAGATTCTGGAATGGGCGGTCCAGATCCATCCGTACGTCCGCACTAAAAAGAACCATCCGCACGTGATCCTTATATATATATATATATATATATATATATATATATATATATATATATATATATATATATATATATATATATAAGCTGTTTCAAAAAAAAAAAAAAAAAAAAAAAAAAAAAAAAGCGCAACTACCCCTAAATACAATGTATCAATATCTATAGTGTATTGTGTAACAGTTTCTACGGCTAAACAACTAGTTAACTTATTTTCTCCAATCATGTTTATTAACGTTTAAAATTATACTAGACAAATCTTATGAATTTTTTTGAAGCAAGTATGCGACATAATCAATACTCTAACTATAAGATTTTACTTAGTTGTATTTGTTGCAAACGTGTAAGAGCAAGCGGTATCATGACCTTTGCCCCGAGTGAAGCCTTAACGCGACGTGCGTTAAGGGCACGTTAACATTACAAGTCCATGCGTTAAGTTTCGGCGTTATGGCTTGAGTTACTAGCCTAACGCTGCGTTAAGGCTATCCCAATTTTTTTTAAATAAAAAATAAATAAATAAAATACACCTTTACCCCCTTAACGTCTACTTTCATTTGAATTCAAAAAAATATTCAAAACACCCCTTTGGTTCTTAAACGGCTAGTTTAAGTTAAGCAATTTTCAAAACACCCCCTTAACTATTATTTTGAATTAGAATTCAAAAACCTCTATAAATACCAATGTTTACAAGTCAATTTCAAACACTTTTCATACACTATTATTAATAAAAAAAAATACACAAACGCCCCTTATGGCTTGTCGTCTCCCACATTCCGTCAAAGACATGCAAGTGTTTATTCAAAACAATGCGATAAAGACAATGTTGATCGACAAAAGGCTATTATCGACGTTATTAATTAGTTTCCACTTGCAAAAGCAAAAAAAGAACGTATGAGAGAACGATACGCGAAATGCACAGACATTTCTGCAGAAAGAAAATTTGTGATTGACCAATTTTTGAATGAGGAAGCCAAGAAAGATGAGGCCATTAGTGACACTTTGTGGGGTTATGTTTCACAGATACAAAACAACATCAGCAACAAAATCAGGTGAAGCTATGAGAAAAACAAAGTTGTTGGTTCTGTATCACAAAAATTGACTCAACTTGGGCTAGGTGCATCAAGTTCATCTAACGCACATGCATTTATTGAGCAACATCAGTCTCCCCCAGTTACTGGTTATGAAGGCGAGGAAGTTGATGAGCATGGCGTAACTGCGAGCCAGCGTTATCAAATGATGTGTGACGAACAGGTATTCAGATTATTTGAAGCAGAGCAAGCAAGGCTTCAACAAGAGTGGAATAAGAAACTCAAGCAGGAAGAAGCAGAACGTAACGCGTTCATTGAGGAATTTCCTGGGTATATGTCTCCTTCGTATGATTATGAATGCGGAGAATACTCAGATTATGTTAGGTTTATGTATTTCATATCGTGGTGTATTTTAGTTCGTATGTTTTTATTTCCGTATCGTAATTCGTAGCGTATCACAGTGTATTTTACGTAGCGTTTATTTTTGTATTTCAATGAATTCGTATTGTAAAATGTTTAAGTTTTAATGTTATGATATTTATTCAATAAAGTATTAGTTTTAGTTTAGGAGTTGAATTTATAAATAGTATGGTTGAGTTATGATAAAGGGTATTCTTTTGTGAGTTAAGGTTGAAATGTTAAAACTGATATGGTGTTGACGTGACACTGAATTAAAGTTTAACTCAATGTCATGATACCCTACGCTCTAATGTAAAGCCTCCTTTGTTTTATATTAATGAAATAATGAATTTTCTTAAACTAATTAATAATCCATTTGAGCATTTGGACTTGCAAACAAGTTTTTATCACATGCATGCTGTAGCCTTTCAAAGCATCACCATGCTATGACGCACATGATTCGGTGCTACAATTTTGCATGAAATACAACAATTATCTGTACAACGTAACTAATAAGGGGTGTCAACCATGACTAATGATGCTTAAACATTAATAATAATTAGCCAATCATGTTAAGCCAACTAATTTCATGTCTAATGATGCCTAAGTCCATAATTTTAGTGGCAATGTGATGCCTGACCATGCTTAATTTTTTTTAATTATATTTAACAATTTAATTTAAAACATCAAATTCCATTAATAATTCAAATAAAAGTTACATAATACTTTAGGAAAATAAAAACAAAACAAAAATTAAAAATAGGAAATCACTACTCATCGAGGTATGGTAAGTCTTGCGCCGCTACGTGCTCCGTAAAATCATATTGAAGACGGTTATGAATATCTTCGTCCAGTAACTCTTCTAGCACACTATCGTCATAAACTGGCGTGACCGGTTGATCCATTATATGAACCGGTGATATTGCCACACCATCGTCTTTTAAAATCATATTGCCCAATATAATACACGTATAAACAATTTGTCGAATCTTTGCGACGGTCATAGGTCGTAGAGGACGACTGAGAATAAACCATTTTCCCTTCAAACTACTGAATAACCATTATTCGGATGAGTCGAGTGGAATAATTATGTCGTTTGAGGATGAACCCGATGATGACATGGTTTTAGAATGTAAATTGTATGTGTGATTTGATGTTAGTTTAGATGTGAAAATGAAAAGGAAAATGGTTTAGTATTTAAAGATTTTTTTTTTTTTTTTTTTTTTTTTTTTTTTTTTTTTTTTTTTGAAATGTACCAAACGGTACAATTTTGAAAATGTACCAAAATTTAACGGTCAAATATTAATTGCTACACAACCACACCGAATCGGTATACAATACCGATCCTCTCGCCGATTTCGTGATGCCGAATCACTGGCAATGTTTTGCCGATCATTGCCTAGCCTTGCCGAACCCAATACCGACTACGATGCCACCCCCTAAGTTTAGACGTATTTTCTGTATATTATTTGAATCGTTTGTTTTCTTAATATTGTTAAAAAATTATAAACTTTTAACATCCATCTTTGTAACCATCAAACTAATCATGAAAATCATGTTCAAATATAAAAATTTACAAGTTCATTTTATGTGTATTTAATGCATTTTTTTGTTAATTAAAAAATTTTGTGTTTATTAACTACATTTTAACATCTGCCTAGTAAGCACTTGTTAGCAAAATCCTTTATAAATTTGTAAATTTGTACTCATATATTATAAATTTGGTCATTAAATTATACAACTTTTCAGATTTATAACTTTTTATACTAACGTATTCCTACATTAACTTAATTACGATGCTCTATATGGTACTCTAAAAAAATTGCATATCAAAAAGCAATGATAAAATAAAATGCCGTCACTTTTCTCTCAAAATATGTGAAAATCATATTTTCATTTCTTTTACATATCCAATTTTTTCAATCTTTTACACCACCACCAAAAGTAGTTCACAATCACCAAAAACCATCATCCATCAGTATCAAATCTCAAGAAAATAAAAAACCGTTTTAAATTACATGATTCTTGCCATATTGGCGAGTACTATGCTATATTCTCTTAATTATAAAAATAGTTATTTAAAGATGATCAAATTATATGATGCTTGAAAACATAAACATTTGCACATCGAAAAATTTAATTACATGGGTACTCGCCGCCAAACTCGCGAGTTCCCGTGTAGTAACTCAATACATAAATGGACAAAATGACCGGTGTTCATTTAAGAGTGAATAGACAACAGATTATGTATACTTAAAATAAAACTAGAATGGTACCCGCGCAATGCAACGGCGGGTACCGTGTGGTTATATTTTGCGTTATTTGGTTACAAGTTTAGTTGTCTTCATGCTCTATAAGTAGAGATATTAGAGATGGTTAAGACAAATAATTTTAGTTTGAACAACAATCGCTTCCTAAGAGTACAAAGTGCAGCTCGTCGATCCAGCTCGCCGTTCCGACGTGTCGACTTCAACGGCGAGCCGTTGCACCGCCCCCTTGCCGTTCTCCGCCGTTGGTTGGTTCATCGTGGGCACGGCGAATGAATTTGCCTGACAATATGCAGGATTTTTTTTTTTCAGATCCATATTCGTGTGTGTTTTTCTATGTTTTCAAGGTTGTTTGTTTTTTTTTTTTTTTTTTTTTTTTTTTTTTTTTTTTTTTTAGATCTAATTTTGTCAATGTGTGTTTAGAGAAGATGACAACAAATTTTTTTCTTCTTCTTTTTATAAACTGTATATGTGTGTGTTTGGGTACAAAAAATGGGATTGTATTTTTTTTTAAAGAATTTGGGTACAAACAAATTATAATGCCCCCCCCACCCCCCCCTTTTTTTTTTTTTTTTTTTTTTTTTTTTTTTTTTTTTTAATAAAAAGTGTTATTTATAATTTTATTTGAATAAAATGATTTTTTGTTATTTGAAAAACTGAAAGTAAAAATAAAGTTGTAAGTGGTGGGGCACAATTGAAGAAATTGAGTTTAGTTGTTTGGTGAGGAGGGGTTAGTTGTGAAGAGGTGTTGGGATGATGTGGCACATGTGGGGCCCGAATGAGGAGGATGACTTTGCCATCTACACCTAGCACTCTAACAAACTTTCTATCCAACTTGCTTCCTAACAAATTAATTTTGAAATCTTTCTATAATAAGTAAGAAAAAAGTCTGAATTTTAAGCTTTTCTTATTATAGAATAGTCCTAAATGCATGAGTTGAGATCCATGAAGAATTCATACATGTCATAGAACTTATCAACCAATCATATCCACCCATTTATATTTTTCACATTTTTTTTCAAAACAACATATCTTGCAAACGGTAAATCTTCAAGCTAAAAACAAAAAAAATACCATCGCGACGAGAATTAAATGATATTTTTATAGATATGCATTGTTATATACTTTCGACGAACTTTTTTTTTAGTTTCCACACAGAAAGAATCATATATGATTCGTAAAAATCATATATGATTCGTAAAAAATCATATATGATTCGATTCTTACGAATCATATATGATTTGTAAGAATCATATAAGATTTGTTAAAATCGAATCATATATGATTCTTACGAATCATATATGATTTTTCTGAGCGAAAAAAAAAATTCATCGAAAAAAAAGTTCATCGAAAGTATATAACAATGCATATCTATCGAAAGACAATTTAATTCTCGTCGCGATGATATTTTTTTTGTAACTTGACGATTTACGGTTTGCGAAATATTTAAGTTTTAAAAAAAGGGTGAAAGTTTATTTTTTTGTTTTAATAAAAAAAATGAGTGGCTAAGATTGCTTAATGAGTTTTATGGTAAAAGTTGGATCTATAAAGAACTTTTGGATATGTAGTATAGATTGAAGTGTTTTCAAAATTACCATCTACTATATATACGATAAACTTCAATCGTTTTGTATCGTTAGTGTTACTTTTCTATATATGTTGTTCAAACAATCATGATGTGTCCACATCAATTTTCTTACAAACTAGGACTTTACGTGTTTGTGTATGTGTGTCAGTGAACACAAGTCGAATAAATCAAGCCGTTAAAAATTCCAGATATAGTAAGAAAGTATCCTCCATTTGGTTGATTAGAAACAGAAAAACTGAACCATTATATTGCTGCGAAACGTTGATAAGTTTGTTGAAAGAGGAATGAAAACACGAATTGTTCTTTAACGGCTTAAATTGCTCGTAATATCGTATCGCGTAAATTACGGGACAATGTAAACATTAAAGGATAGAAAATGGGACCCAAGTGAGTAACGGCTAGTGATGCCAGAGCCTATTTACTCAACCAACGTTAACTATGAAGAATGTCAAAACATTGAGTTTATGCGATGTCAGAAACCCAACTAACACTCTGTTCATCTTAAAACCATATTTTCTATTTGAGCTAGCGGTATGCTGAGTCGGGTGTACGACTAGCCACAACAAGGAGTGTAGTGGGTGGTTTGGTTGGATATTATATCGGCCGCAACATCCAATGTCACCACTAATGAACCACAATGACGAAATTTTGGACCGCCACCCAAAATACTCTACTAAACGAATATGCCGACCAACACACTTGCACATTTTTTTTTTCTTTCTTTTTTTTAATGTTCGGTTGTCGGAATCACTAAACTAAGCCAAAAAAGCACCCACGTACGTGATGATGGGAGTGGTGTTTCAATAGACTATGTGTGGTCTTGCATGACCCGTGGTCATGCATATTGTTACAACTAGTCGTTATCAAAAGAGTTGATTGATGAAGTGACTTACTTGGAGAACAACTACCAAAATTGCATTTTTAACGGTAATTTTCAACTTACATTTATATTAATTTCGGAGGATAACAAAGTATTTCAAATTTTCAAGATACAATTTCAGTTTAGGCTTACATTTATATTAATTTCGGAGGATAACAAAGTATTTCAACTTTTCAAGATACAATTTCAGTTTAGGCGTGCGAGGGTTCTTTCTGTATCTAGTTTTGTAATAATGAGTATTGAGTACATGATTAAATAACCATTTCCATTGAGCTAGACATCAGTTTATTAGAGTATTTTATAGACAAAGAAACAATGTTTTATAGAAGAAGGTGGAGTTCTTTTGGCCCAAAAGTCTTATGTAATCATTAATTAACAAAATTAGATGTATGATTAACACTTTGTGCTCTCTTTCTTGGTAATCTAATATTTACTTATTTAACCACTTTACTTATTTATTAGAGAAGTAGGTGGAGTGGTGAAGCATAGACGCGTGTTACAGAAAAAGAAGAGTATATATATATATATATATATATATATATATATATATATATATATATATATATATATATATTAGATGTATGATTAACACTTTGTGCTCTCTTTCTTGGTAATCTAATATTTACTTATTTAACCACTTTACTTATTTATTAGAGAAGTAGGTGGAGTGGTGAAGCATAGACGCGTGTTACAGAAAAAGAAGAGTATATATATATATATATATATATATATATATATATATATATATATATATATATATATATATATATATATATATATTACTCTAAAACTTTCTGCCAAAAATTAGCTCTCTAATCACTCAAGTAAGTTATAGGATTAGGTCCCTAGAACCCCACCATTTTTTTTTAATATTTTTTTTAACAAAACATTAAAATAAAAACATTACATAATTTAAATAACATAAAACATTATATTTAAATTAAATTTCAGACATTTTAGGGACTAAATATAAACCCACAAGTGATACTTTGCAAGAAAATAAAGCACCTATAACGCGAATCGGTGGTATGGATTTTGGCGCCATAGGTCACGTTTTCGGCCTATGGAGCACCCGTACCATATGCTCTTAGAATTTCAAGTGTAGTGCTTACGAGCAATATTACGTGATCTCTCTACATCTAAACATCTAAATTTGTAAAACTGATACAAAACAAAAATTAGAAGATTTGATTCTAAAGAACTACAAATTTTAATATACAAGACATCTCATAGGATTTTGTATGACATGTTAAAGGTATCCATTTTGATATATAGCTCATGGTTGAAGGACTAAGGAAAACTAGTGTTTCTCTTAAATGACGCAATATAGACTATAATAACCCGTGAGGTATTTGCCCCTTTTTGTGGTTAACTTATGGTGTTGCGATTTTCTTCTGCTCAATGTGTGTGCCATTATGTCAAGTTTTAGGCAAGCAATATCCTTCGGTTGAAGATGGGTTTGCAATGTCATAGCTTTATTATTAGTTTTATTTGTTGTTTTGTGTCATTTTATTTTCAATTTCAAGTGTTCAAGTAGTCAGTTCATTAGTTATGTCAAAGGTCAATGATTACAGTTTACGGTTTTTCAATTATGTTCACTTATTTGACAGTATAACATAATTTTTTATCTGTTTTTATTTCATATTTTTTGACAGTTTAATACTTTTGACTTGGTAAACTTTATATTTTCTGTTTCGTACTTTTAGTTTCACAGTTTTATAACGAAAATATTATTAGAATTCTTTTAAAAAAATAAAAAATAAAGAAAAACAAATTAAAAAACAAAATGAGGTATTACTTGTATTTTAAAGATACATACAACCTTATCACTTTAATTTAAATATTTCATTATTATTAATTGGATATTATTTTTTATTAATATTTTTTGAATTTCAGTAAATCAAATACGTTCAAGCTTTTCAAATTACAATTCTATGATATTAGTTCATTCACATTACAATTTATTTATATTATAAATTTATTGACAAATTACAAATCCTTCACAAACATTTCGCGAACAAAAACAATCAAAGATATATACAGTAAAACCTCTATAAATTAATACTCGATAAATTAATAACCTCGATAAAATTAATAATTTGTCCAGTCCCAACTTGGGACCAGTACAAATTTAAACCTCAATCGATAAAATAATAAGATAATAATTTTTTTAAAACCCTAGTGTATATATATTAGTCCCAACGAAACTATAAATTAATAATTACTAAAAGTTCCATATATATGTATATATGTGTGTGAGAGAGATGCACTTCAAAATCATAAGATTGTTTAATAAAAAATGAAAGTCATTGTCACTTGTTATTTTTTGTTGAAATTCAAATCCAATATTGTATTTATCTCAAAATCTTCTTATTACTGTAAAGTGTTGGTGTGTTGTCTTCTCGTATTGTAATAAAAGTGTTAATTTTATTTTCATAAAGCGTGAATATGCATTCATAAAATTTTAATTGGAACTTGGTTTTCAAATTTATTGTTCATCTCTAACGGAGTATACATTGTAACTAGTATATTATACTTGAAAATTTAACGGCCATAATAAAACCTCTTTAAATTAATAAATTATTAATTTATCGATATAATAATATCTCGTTAAATTAATAAAATATTCCAGTCCCAACACTATTAATTTATAAAGGTTTTACTGTATTTGTTTTTAAAAAAACGATAGATTAATTCATTACTACTTGGACTCGCGACTACTAGATTATTAAAACATTCATATTTACTTTTCATTTTCCTATCACTTGTGTCTTTTTCGTTCGGCTAATATTCAAGTTAACCATATTGTTAACTTTATACTAGTAGTTAGAAACAATTATTTGTTCAAAAAAAAGTTAGAAACAATTATTGTTTTGTCTCACTAATCTTTAACCCAAAAAATCAATTAACTAATCTAGATTAAATTAAATAAAAGAAAAAACAAATAAGTAAATGAAAATATGTCCAAATGACAAACAGCTCAGACACAGACAACACCTCTTTCACCACCGATAAAACCCCCCACTCTCCTTCCCCTTCTCTCTCATTTTTCTTTCTTCACTCAACACAAAACACTTTCATGCATCAGTAACTTGTACTTTCACATTCCCAACACTATGAAGTTTTATACAATAATCTTTGTTTTCTTAACCTGTGGTTTTGTTCATGCAAATGGGGTTGCAAGAAATCTTCCAGTGTTGTCTTTTGATGAAGGGTATTCACAGTTATTTGGTGATGATAATATGATTGTGTTGAAAGATGGTAAATCTGTTCATTTGTCACTTGATGAAAGAACAGGTATATATTTAAGGTTATATTATATATTTATATGTTTAGTATGTGTTTTTTATATGTGTTTTAGTGTGTGTTTTAATGTGTGTGTTTTTTTGTGTTTGTAGGTTCTGGATTTGTGTCACAAGATTTGTATCTTCATGGATACTTTAGTGCATCCATTAAGCTTCCTGCTGATTATACTGCTGGTGTTGTTGTTGCATTTTATGTAAGTTTTTATGTTTGTATATACTCCGTATTTTGTTAATGGGTATTCATGGTTTTACACATTTATCAAAGTTATTACTGTGTTTAAAGTTTATCTGCTGTTCTTGAATTGATATGGTCCTCTATTTTTTATTATTTTTTTAAAATAAATATGTTAGATTAAAATAAAGTTGATATTTGAACCGAAAAGTTTTGTTGTTTCCATTAAGAAAATGGTTAGCTTTGTATTAGGTTAGTTTAAGAACATAATTACCACTTAAATGAAAGTTGGTGAAACAAAAAAATATGAATGTTTCAATGGAGAAAAATATATAGTTTTAGACTGAAAGATACCAAAGAAAAAAAAAAATCTTGTATATACTAAAAAATGGAATGGTTGAATTTAATTATAGATTGTAATAGTATTTTGGTTGTTTTGTTTTCTTTTTAAAGGAAGGGATTTTAAATGTTTAATAGCCAGAAAATGTCAGCATTTTGACAATTTGATTGATTATGCAATGCAATATTGGTATTGTTAACTTGATTGAAACTATATTTTGGAAACTTGCAATTTTATTTTATAAAGTGATGCGTATCACAGCTTTTTATAAATTTATTTTTGTTTACTCTATTTTCTAAGAATATAAAAGGAAAGAAACAAACAAATACAAGTGATATTTTTTCAACATGGAATAATTGTATCAAATCTTGTCTAATCAACAGTTGCAATATTTTATTTTATTTTCTTGGAATATTTGTTTCCGATGAATATAAAAAACAAACGGGATTGCTTGCATCTTGGACTTGAGCATCTCCAATGGCACCAAGTCATAAAGACTTGGAGCATTTAATGCCATTAATGCTACACACATTTAATAACTAAAGCTTTTAGGAATGACTTGGAGTTCACCAAGTCTTCTTAAAAAGCTTTACAAAAAGCTTGTCATACAATGCTAAAAATCATCCTCAAAAGCTTTTTGTAATAGTGAAAAGCTTTTGCTTGTTTGAGCCATTGGAGATGCTCATGTTTTTACCTTTTACATGTTTTTACCTTTTACACATTGAAGTTTGATCAAAGATAATAGAAATGGATTTATTATTACTCCTCATTTCTTGATAACCGTATCTTTTTTCTTTTTAGCCACTCAATATTTTAAACATTTTATACCAAGATCACTACTTTTTATGTGGTATGATCCCATTTTAAATTTTTTTGTATTCACATGTTTTTATTTCCAATATACTTGGTTATGTTTGACAAAATAAATAAATAAATAAATAAATAAATAGTCGATTATTTTTATAAAACAACATGAAGTAACATTTAGTTTTTGAGAGAGTACGAAAGATTATTTTTTAATAATATTTTGTCAAACAAAACTTTTATTTTAAGTAGTTTATTTTTTAGAAAAAATAAGCATAATCTCTTAATAATCTCGTGTGTCAAACATACCTTTTAGTTTCGAGAGTGTTTTTTAGATTTGCTCATCTAATTATATGTGAGTGATATAGCAGTTTCAATAAGCTAACTGTTTCACTTTATTTATAATTTGATTGGTCATACTTGGTTGTAGCTGATTACCGTTCTTGCAATCAGGGGCGCAGCTACATAAGGGACGACCCCCGAAATTTTTTTTGCGATGTAGGGGGTATATAGTTTTCGTGTAGAAAAATTTTGGTATATTCGGTTCCGAAAATAGCGTTTGGAAAAAAAATATTTAGATCCCGACCCCTCACTGAAAATTTTCTAGCTTCGCCACTACTTGCAATTTGTGAACCTAAGCAATATTCCAATATTGTTTGTTCCACGAACCAACAAGCTGTTTAAGTTATGCACCCTTTATGAAAATTGTACTTGTAACAGTCAATTTTTTTCAAAATTTTTTTTCAAGTCCGGGTTACTCATATCAACTTTTTTGGGATGTCTTCAAAGAAAGCAACGTCTACTTTTTGCTTTTTAGTCACCATTAATATTGGTAGTTTAAAAACATAATTTTGGTCCACAACTTTTTTCTTATTTGGTTTTATCCTCGTTAGTAATTATGCTTACTTAACCAATAATCAAACAGTTTAGCTTAACTATGTCGGAATTGGGACATTCCGGTCTTTTAGTAATTCTAATTTTGATTCATTTTGTTTAACCATGTAATTGAACATTACAAAGTACTTCCCTATTTACAATGTTACCCTGTTATCAACATCATAAATTGTTTATATTGACTGAGTGCACGTATTTAATTTTTTTCATTATTCTCGTTTTACTTATTAAATGTGTAAGTAATGTGAGTGTGTCATTGTGTTCTCTTAATTAGCTCACTCTATAAGTTCTTGGTTCGTGAAACTATAACATAGTTTTAGTCATTGGTAGATAAGTCAACTTAGTTGTGCTACTTGTTTTAAGATTATAACACACAATATATGTAAGTTTTCACACTGTTTTCTTTGTAGATGTCAAATGGAGATATATTTGAAAAGATCCATGATGAAATTGACTTTGAGTTCTTGGGTAATATAAGAGGCAAAGAATGGAGGATTCAAACAAACATTTACGGCAATGGAAGCACAAATGTTGGCAGAGAAGAAAGATATGGTCTTTGGTTTGATCCTACTGACGATTACCATCAATATAGCATCCTATGGACTCACACTCACATTATGTAAGTTACCCATCATTCAAGTTTATTGAGGTCATTTAATTCGTTTATTTCATGGACCACACTCATAAACAAATATGATATGCACGAACTAACAATAATCGAAAATGGCTTGCATGATTAATACTTCACCATACACACGAGGAATCCTGTGAAACAAATTAGGGTCATATACTGATATTAATGATACTATATGGATCCTTATCATAAATTGTTCACTGAAAAGGACCCAAGATAGAAATCTTTTTCTGGATAGGCCACATTCTTTCTGCAAAAGTTTTACACATTTTGGCGTGGCCTTATTTTGGTAAAAAAACATTAAAGAATGTTGACATGACACCACTTGTTTCCTTTTGATTACTGTATTTGCATCTAGAATACCATTCCTGAAATAATTGTCTTGCTCCACTAAACAAATATCTAGAAAACAAGGTATGGGCAAGGGTTGCAACTAAATTTGCTAGTTTGTTGTTAATGTATTTGCCAAAATGTCATAAAACTATTGTTTTGGGACAATTCATGATGATGAATATGATGTGGTAGAGTATATCAAGTACATTATGGGTTGCTACTTGCTATGGGGTAACTTGAAGGAAACCTAGTGAAAATACCCAAATGGTCCCATAGCAAGATATCAAATATTTTATTTACCATTAAAAGCTGCAGGTATAATGGTTTTTGTGGTACTATGTAGTAATCGAAGGAAGTGGTTTAGCTTTTTACTTATGTAGCTACAGTGACATCTATCTGTTTTTTTTTTTTCAATCATAACATCACCTGCATCTGCTACTACTCTTCAATGTTTCATTGTTCCCAAAATCATCAAAATTTTTTTTTTTTGAAAATTGACTTTCATTGGGGAAATCCAAGTCCAATTTGAAATCCAAGTCCAAAATCATCAAAATTAAATACTGATACTTAAGATAAGGCATTTTGGTAAAAAAAAAAAAAAAAAAAAAAATTGTTTTACAGTTAATACTTACTTTTTGGGCCTTTATTAGTGGATGAGTCATGAGGGTATATACATGTTACTGGTACCCCTACACTCATTTTACCCTAATTAATAATTAGACAAGACAGTTTTTACCCTAATTAATAATTAGACAAGACAGTTTTTTATAGTTTTATGTTCCGTGTTTTTTATAGTTTGTGTTACGTATAATTCATCTAGATATTCGTTTTGTTTAACCTTTATGTGTTGTTGACGTTTCAATTTGGTGGTTTAGATTTTATGTTGACGATGTCCCCATAAGAGAAATAAAAAGAACGGAATCAATGGGCGGAGACTTCCCTTCAAAGCCAATGACTTTATATGCAACAATATGGGATGCTTCCGAGTGGGCAACAAATGGAGGCAAGTACAAGGTAAACTACAAATACGCCCCTTACATTGCTGAGTTTTCCAACTTTGTCCTCCATGGATGCACAGTCAATCCCATTGAGCTCTCGTCAATCAAATGTGAAACTGGACCAAACTCTAACTCGATCCCTTCGGGTATCACACCATCACAAAGGACGAAAATGGAAAGTTTTAGAAAGAAACACATGCAATATTCGTATTGTTATGATAAAAGAAGGTACAAAACACCACCTTCCGAGTGTGTGCTTAACCCTAAGGAAGCCGAAAGGTTGAAGAGGTTTGATCCTGTGACGTTTGGTAGTGGTCGTGGTCACCACCATGGGAAGAGACACCGTAGGAGCGGGGCAGTGTCTATTTAAGAAAGGTTGTAGTTCCTCTATATTACTATTATTTTCTTTTCTTCTAAATAATTTTGTTGATCATTTGTGATCTCTTTTGTTAATTATTATGTGAATAGTGGTGGGGAAGCATATAATTTGTTTGTGAGATGATTATGGAGGAAAAAGATTAAATTTTGATTCAAGATCTTGTTGGCTTTTTATCATTTATTGTATGGAGTTAAGTCACTTTTTGCATTTGTGATTTTGTCAACTTATATACACTGTTAATAGTTATTAAATTTACTGACACAGCCTTTTATTTATCATTTATCATATTGAATGCTAGTTTTAAAGGTCAAAAATGGCTATGTAATAATTGAGTCAGTCACCATCTTAATTATTTTTTTTAACCTCATGACCCCATTTTCTCCTTTTTTTATGACATGTTACATTATTTCTGTTTAATTTTGCACTTTATATCAAAATTTAGTTGCTATTGTACGAGTTACTCTTTTCATATCACCAAACGATGACTTTTTTGAAGTACGCATGAATATTCTTAAAAACAATTTATTATGGAGCATGTATGAATATTAGACAGATTTATGAGAATGTGTTTAATGAGAATGTGTTTACTTTCATTGATAAGTTTGATGGTAATACCTCGCACACTTGTTCAATCATCAATCACATATAGTTAATGACAGTTTAACAATCAAATTACCTTGTTTCAAGGTATAAATGAAAAGTAAAAGCGCCATGACGAAAAAGCTTCACACCTAGGGTGGTCCATTTGGTTACTTACCATCGACATTACCAGAGATCAAATTGTCGACCTGGGTCATTTGATGGTCTACGTAACTTGACCAATATATCAACAATAGCAATAATACAAACCAAAATCACTACTAACAACCAAACCAAACAGAGTCCATGGGTTCATTCTCTAGTACCATTTAGGATTTGCTAACCAAGTAATAAAAAAACTATCCTGGGGTTACCATTTCCGTCTCAAAATCCAACGCTACATACTGATGATCAGCATCAGTACATCTAGTGTAAAAAGTCAATTACATGACAACCAATCACACCAAAACTTTCCGAATAAGCATTATCCGCTCAATTGAAAAAAAGAATACTAATTTTGACCTTCTTGACCCTCTTCCTTAGCAAGTTTGATCATGTCATCAATTCGAAGTATTGTTATAGCTGCTTCAGTTGCAAACTGCAACATACAAAGGAATTTTCTTCAGGTCTCAAGTACTACTCCATATGTAATAAATATATTATAGGTAGCAAAATGAACGGGTCTGAAAGAATGGGTCATGGGTGACTGTTGAACACGGTCCAATATGACATCCTAAATTTTCTGAATACATTTTTTTAGGATGTCAAAAATATGCCCTGGTCCCTAACTTTTTGACACGCCAGAGATAAATCATATAACACAATTTGACGAATTCATAAGTTAACGTGTCAAAATTCCCACCTCTAGTCTAGAATTTAAATACACAACGATTCTCTAATAACTTACCTGTAGTATCTTGAC
Source organism: Artemisia argyi (assembly GCA_030686995.1). Lineage (NCBI taxonomy): Eukaryota > Viridiplantae > Streptophyta > Magnoliopsida > Asterales > Asteraceae > Artemisia > Artemisia argyi. Next base: position 40,569,655 of record CM060683.1, on the reverse strand, counting down.
TTTGCTCATTGCAGGTTCTATTACACCGGCTTCTAAGTTGTTGCGGACCGTACCCCTTACTAGGTCCAGACCCAAGCTGCAAGTAAAAGTTAAACTTAAAATTAGATTCCTATATCTAAAAAAAGTAAAATTAGATCCAAAAATGAAATTAGTATGACAATGAAATTGGAGTTGTTAACTATAATCAACTAAGACAAAAGTAAAAGAATCTTACCTAGATAGATGTTCATTTTTGTGATTGGCACGCAGTTCAGCTACCAAATCAGTTGCATCTTTTGCAGCATTGACAGCAAGAACCTGGATATTAAAGTTTTAAAAATGGCTGTATCAAGAAGAAATTTAATTACATAATTTTAAAAGTTGACCACAAAAAACCTTGGGAATTATTAATAAGGAGTTAGCAAATTCTGCAATTGCCAGTTGTTCCCAAGATCATAAAGTTGTAGCAAGGTCCTCCAAATACAAAGATAGCGCAGCCTCAACCGCACCTCCACCAGGCACCACCTGATAACCATTTCACCATGAGTCAGTACAGGTGTGTTATTTACAATAAAAAATGAAGAACTTACTGTATTGGATTCGAGAGTTCTCTTAATGATACATAAAGCATCATGCAAAGCCATATCCATCTCATCAAGCATGAAGTCATTAGCGCCTCTGTGAATTAGAGAAACCTGTTCGAATCGTCCCAAAAAGAATAAGTTAATATATGAAATTTTTATGGATGAAAACACATGGTAAAAGAATCCCTAAATGTCACCGCTAAAGATCACATACTGCATTTGACGTTTTAGTCCCCTTTATCAATATAACATCATCATCTGCAATTCGTTCCTCCACTACTTCATCTGCATATCCAAGGAATGATGAATCAAATGTTTCTTCTCCTTCCATGTCGGCAAACGTTGAAACCTGCGTAGTGATAAACTTAGGGCCCGTTTGGTTGGGTAGTATCGGAATGAAACTATGACTTTCAAAGTCATAGTGGGTGTTTGGTTTGTGGGCCCGGTAATGAAAGAGGTATGTCATAGTCACGGATTCATTACTCTTCAAATTGGTGTCTATGAAATCGATTCCCGCGGGCCCTTTTTTTTCTACTATATACTTCAAATATCTATACACTTTTTCATACCATATTTTATCAACCAAACATAAACAATCGTAATCATACACTTTTTCATATCCATTGTCATTCTACCCCATTCCCAATCCGATACCCATTGTCATTCCAAGCAACAAACCAAACAGGCCATTAATTTTCAGTAATGTGGATACAAAATGAATGGTGATTTACTGATGAAAGTCGTATGTGCTTGAGAAAATAAGCATCAAAACATACAATACAACTAACAATTTCCAAGGGGAGAGACTTACCGCGGTGGCTCCTGTTGCCTTAGCAACATGGCGTAAATCCTCTTTCCGGACTCGTCGCACGGCAATTGCCCCAGCCTCCACAAAATACTGAGTTTATGCAAGAGAAGTGTAAGATATTTACATATTTGAAAAATAACTTGAGTATTGTATGTCCAAAATATAAGTAGCTTACCTTGAGTGCCATGTCATCAATTCCCTTTGTAGTTAAGACAACATTAGCACCAGCCTTTAGAAGCTTTTCAATTCTTTCTTTTGTCACATCTGCTTCTCTGTAAAATAAAGCACACATTCTAGAATTTAGAAATCTTAACATATGAAATTTTTTTCGGTAGCACTAAATTTTAGGTGCTAGGTCTGGTTACCTTTGACGAATCTTTTCTAGCTCGCGAGGGTCGGTTACTAAAACTTGAACCCCTAATTGCATCTTTGTCTTTTGAAGATTGAAATCAAGACACGCAATCCTTGCAGGAGAAACTCTCATTGGCATTCCTTGTGCTGCACGACCGGTATTAAGAGCATAACCTTTCAACAAGTAGCTTTCTTTAGCACTTTTTCCATGAGCTTTAAGAATATTGATTCCCTACACAACCACAAAACTTGTCACGTAAGTTCTCATGTTGAAAAAGAGCTAAGATATGTGCAGTCAACTAAAGATACCGAATTCTCAGAATGATGTTTGTGATATCTAAAATATATGATAGTTATTTTAGATACGTATTTTTGTAACTAATTATTGCAACTTGACGTCTCACTAGTGAACTTTTACTGTTTAAATAAAATTATTTCGCTAATGCTTACCTTGATTGGATACTTGACTTCTCCCTGTGCATTTGTCATTTTAACAGATTGTACTGCTTCAACAACCTACAAATGCAACCAAAGCATGTTATTTCTTCAGTATCAAAAAGGGAAGAAAACTGAACATATAAGGGCAACACAATATCGCAACAGAAAGCTTAGACAAGAAAACATTGGAGTTATTTGGGTTTCATAGGAAAATGGTTGAATGGATCATGACATGTGTTACAACTACTAAGTTCACTCTTAATGTCAATGGTGAGAGGATTGGATACTTTTGTGGTGGTAGAGGGCTTAGACAAGGAGATCCAATATCACCTTACTTATTCACAATGGCAATGGAGGTTTTTAATCTACTTCTAAAAAAGAATATCAGGGATGCTGAGGATTTCACATACCATCAGGGATGTAAAAAATTAAAAATCACTCATTTGGGGTTTGCTGATGATCTAATAGTCTTTAGTCATGGTGATTGCAACTCTGTTAAGATCATTAAGAAGACCCTGGATGAATTTAGTCAATACTCTGGTCTTAAAGTAAATATGCAAAAGAGCACCATCTTTTTTGGAGATTTATCTGTTCCTGAACAAGAAAGCATTGTGCAAATACTACCTTTTACAATTGGAAGACTACCAGTAAGGTATCTTGGAGTACCACTGATAACCAAGAAAATTAGTATTACACTATTACTGAATGCAAACCACTAATTGAGAAGGTTAGAAGCAGAGTGCAAGATTGGAGAAATAGGACCTTGACTTAAGCAGGGAGACTACAATTGATTGCTTCAGTCTTATCTTCAATGCAAGTTTACTGGGCCTCAGTGTTTATACTCCCTAAAACTGTGATTAAATAAATTAACAAGTTACTTAAAGGTTTTTTATGGTGTCAAGGGGAATTAACTAAGGGGAAAGCTAAGATATCATGGGACAATATATGTAAACCTAAAGATCAAGGTGGATTGGGTATCAAAGATTTACAAGTTTGGAATGAAGTATTGATTATGAAGCACTTGTGGAATATAGCTGCCAAAAAAGATACTCTGTGGGTGAAATGGATAAATGTGGAGAAGCTTAAAGGGAGAAGTATTTGGGAAGTTCAACAGGATAATAATAGTAGTATTGGGTGGTGCAATATTTTGAGGCTGAGAGATAAGGTTAAGGAACATGTATACTACAAAATTGGAAATGGAAAAAGTGTTTCTGCATGGTTTGATAAATGGTGTGAAGTAGGACCACTGAGTGAGTTTATCTCTGCAAGGGAAGTATATAATGCACGGTTGCCAATTGAATGTTCAGTGGAGAAATTAATCAATAATGGTAGTTGGGGCTGGCCTGTGGAATGGTTTGAAAAATTTCCAATACTGAGCAACATCCAGACACCAATATTGCAAAACGAGATTTCTGACAAAGCTATGTGGGTGACTAATTCTGGTAATAAAACTGAGTATGCAACAAAATGGGTGTGGAAAGATTTCTGTGGTATTGGAAATAAAGTGTTGTGGAAGGATGTGGTTTGGTTTGCACAAAGTATTCCTAGACATGCTTTTGTTCTGTGGATGGCAGTCCAGGATAGGCTTATGACTCAAGATAGAATTGCAGTTTGGAAACCAAATGATGTTATGAAGTGTGTATTCTGTAAGCTAAATCAAGATTCTCATGAACACTTATTCTTCCAATGTGAGTATACCAAGAAAGTCTGGACTGAAATGCAGAAATTTATTGATAAAAGGTTCTCCTTCAATTGGCATAGAATAATTGATGAGTTCACCCAATTAAAAGCAAATAAAAGTATATGGAGTGTTCTTAGAAGCTTAGTATTGGGAGCAACAGTGTACTTTATATGGCAGGAAAGGAACACAAGATTATTCAAGAGTAATGAGAGAACAGAGGAAGTGCTAGTACAGAATATAGTTGACAGTATCAAATGGAGAATTATGAGCTTTGTTGTGAAAGAAAGTGAGAATGTTAAGGTAGTTGAAACAAAATGGAATGTGCAATTGAGAAAGAGCAGAAGCAGAGGTATAGAAGGTGCTGATAAATGAAGAATTAAGTAGTTGTATCTGTTGTATTGTATTGAGGAAGTATTAGTAGTATAGAATGTTTGTTTTAGTCAAGCTAATTTGTTTTTTTCATGAGTTTCAGTAGAAAACAACATGGGGTATGTCCATGGTTGTTTTGAAACTTATTGTACATTTTTGTGATTAATAATATTTCACCATTTTCACAAAAAAAAAAAAATATCGCAACAGATTCCCTTCTACCAGATATGAACAGGAAGATTATACCAAAGGATTTCTAAGGAAGTGTTTATTAGCTTGTTTAGCAAAGATAAGCTTATCTTAACATTTGCATATAAGGTATATGAGCTTAGTCAGGGGCTTTTTAATATTCATTTTTGTGACTTATGGGCTTATTTAGCTAATCCATTAGTATACTCTTCTAGTTCACTTTTTTACTATTGGCCAATCCAAACACTTGGTAAGAGTTAATAAGCTTGCTGCTTGCTCATCATAAGCCATAAGCTACTTATGAAATAAGTTTAAGCCCAAAAAGAAAACTACACAATAAAACAAACACACCCTAAAAATAAAAAGATTCAGTAAAAGGCATACCAAATTTGCAAAGAAGTCATCGTCAGTCGCCAAAAGCTTTGAAGACATGCTTGTCTTTGCACAGTTCACAAGAGTCTCCTTCCCAAGCGTGTCAACCTAAAAGAAAGAAACAAGAACACAGTGATTACTTTATTACAATTTTGCAACGAGTAAGACACTATCTAAACTTAAATGCCATACCGAAGCTTCAATTCTAGTAAGAAATAACTTTTAACATATAACATATTCCCATATAACGTTATGATAATCATTACCTTAACTCCCAGCTCCTCTTCAATATACTTGCATGATTCTCTCATTGCAAGCTGCCAACATATAAGAAACATAACTGAGTGAGAAAACATTGGCAAGTACTTTCAAAGAGTATTCAATTGAAGCCGTAAATTAGTGACACTTACTCTGTATCCACTTATCACAGATGTTGGGTGAATCTTTTTTTTGACAAGGTCATTTGCTCTCCGCAGAGTTATCAAAACAATGAATTGGTAAGCACTCTCCGATACATTATATAGGGGACATAACAAACGTGTATGCCCTTGAAAGTAATACCCTGAGTAACTCAGCTGCTATAATGACTACAGAAGTTGTGCCATCTCCTACTTCTCTATCTTGAAGCTCGGCCAACTCAACAAGAACCTAATAACCATATGTCACAATAAATCCAACATGTTAACAGGCAAAAAGCAATAGTCAATAAAAAAAAAAAAAGCAAAACGGAGAAAAAAGAAGAATACACAGGACACAGTTTTCAAATCTCACCTTGGCAGCTGGATGTTCAACATCTAACATCTTGAGAATTGTAGCACCATCATTCGTGATAGTAACATCTCCAATATCATCGACTAACATCTAAGACACAGAATCACATTAAATACATTTGGGGGATTGCAATTAGATTAAAATGAATATTAAAAAGAAAAAGAGCCCAAATGCAAGTGCAATGAAAATAGTCGGTAAAAACACACTTATCCAAGTAGTCGTCAATGGTGTTGTTATTTACCTAAACTAACTCCAGAATAATAGACTATAAATATACAACGTCCAGTTTTTTCCTTTACCTCACCATTCTACCATGTTCTGTTCAGGCCGCTAATAGATAATTTAAGCAACTCCACTGCTTATTCTTTGGCAAAAAAAAAGATTCTAATTCCCTAAGAAATCGCAATGTAGCAGAACATGCTCCTAGTACACGGCAAGTGTAAAGGTTGCTCAACTTTCAACAGATCATAATTGGAATTCTTAGTTTTTTCTACTCATCTGCTTAATTGTAATCAGAAGCAGTTTTGTGTCACCCAAACTGCTTATGCTTATTTTGAGGTGAAATAAGCAGATAGGTAACTGCTTATTATGATATGCTTATTTGATACTTACTAAGTTAAAAAAAAAAAAAAAAAAAAAAAAAAAAAAAAAAAAAACCATTATATTTAAACCTAAAACCTTTCATAAATAGGTTTAACTAACATTTTCCAACAACATATTTCTTTTTCGAGTATTATTACATTTCTTACATAATAAGCAAAACCATACAGAAGTGCAAAGAAAAAAAAAAAGCAATCACAAACACCTACTATGTATATAGTCTCAAATTCTCACCCTCGGTGATTAGGAAGATAGTGCCACATTAGTATAAATCCTTGTCTAAAACCACAACAGCTTAAATCGTATTTCGCTTAAGTCTAAACTCACCCACATTTTCTCTAAAAAAACAAATACTATCCTCCGCTATTCGCCATAACCATAAATGACAAATAACATAAAAAATTAATTAATAAAAAGAATAAAATAAAATTTAAGAATTAGAATTACCTTGTCAAGACCAACAGGACCAAGAGAAGTCTTCACAATATTAGAAACAGATTGACAAGCAGTAACTACATCAAACAAATTCAAATATTGAAATTTAAATTCCTGTTATAAAAATCCATGTTTAAAAAGAATTTGAAATTGCACTTACTGTTTTGTGTACGGACATCTTGACCAGATTGACGGTCTCCTAATATGTCTATTGGTTGTGAACCAAGTGCCATTTATGATTTGAAGCTTTTTTGTAAGAACCCATAGTTTTAACTGTAATGCTAAATTTTTGTGGGAGTGAAGCTTGTTTTGGAGGGGTTTTTTTTACCCGGGTTTTAATTTATGATTTGTTTTTCCACTCTAAAATGGGCCGATATTTATTTTGATTTATGGGTTTAGTTTTTGAAAGTGAGTAAAAATAGCCGAATAGGTATTTTTCATACCCATTTATAGTGGTAACTTTACAAATCTATTTGATACTCATAATCATTCTCATCACACATACCAAACGGCTTCTAATGTTTTATAACTAAAATGTAGCAATAATAATAATATGTAAAAGGATATAAAAAGACATTAAAGGCATATTTGAGGAACAGAGGGAACGTTTTCTACTTCAAAAACAAGCAGCCTAAATAAATTAAAAACCTTTTTCCATTTTTTTTAATTTTTCTTTAAAAAAAACGTCATGTAACAACAAACGAAGGAAATACGCATAATAACATACTTGTAGCATCCTACATTGCCATTTCACTAAAAGTACATTTCAAAATTATAATAACAAATTTATTCATAACAAACTCGTCGTCATTTCACTAAAAGTACGTTTCGAGACTACAATAAGAAAATTACTGGCAACAAACCATTTCTATCACTAATCTCAATTGAGCTGGCATGCTTAACTGACATGCCTGATCTTGTGTGTTAGCATCTTGTTGGTGATATAGACGGACTCACTTTTTCACAAACAAATAATTAACTTTCACATTTATTTAAGCACAAATTTAAAATCAATCACATATTTAAGTCTCTCAATCATTTTTCAATTACAATTATTTTTCAAAATATACTTAAATTTACTACACCTATCAAGTAGAGGTTTACAAAGACTTCTATATAAAGAGTTCTTTTACCCTGTAGGCCTGCACGTTGTGTCATTGTTTACTTCAACTAATGTAGGGCTAATTGTTTGAAAATGTATTATACTTGCTATTTTTTTGTTATTGTGTCACGGGATTTTTTTTATCTTTTTATTTTTTTTAAGTACTGAACTTTCAAATTTCGATTATTATGTGTATTTTGTGACTATTTTACATTTACTTTTTTCAAATTTCGAAAAGTAAAATGGTCATTTTACATGGCTGAATAATCACAAAATACACACAATGATCGAAATTCAAAAGTTCAGTACACACAATGAGAAAAAAAAATGTTCAGTACACACAAAGAAAAAATGTGTAAAGTTAGATGACTTTTTAAGTAATTAGCCCAACAATCTAAATAGATAATGCAAAAACATATATTAAAGTTAAATATATATATTTTTTATTATAAAATCACACATTAGTCAAAAGTATTACAATATTCGGCGCATTTTATTCGCAATTTTAAAAACCTTTTCATCGGTATCTTTTTAATGAAAATGCCAAATATAAAAAAACTGTAAATTACTAAAAGCATCGGGTAATTTTTGTAGTGTGCCACATAGTCCAAGGGAGTTTTGTAATTTTTTTAACATATATTAAACTTCAACATTTAAAAAATATATAGATTTAATAAATAAAGTTTGTTATATAAAAAAATACATAATTAGCTAAAAGTATCAAGTGTTGGGGAAGGGGGTGTTTGTAATTTTTTCTCAGTTATTTTTTGGTCTCGTTTCAACTAACTACTTGACTACTATTCATCAGAACTTGGTAAATGTGACACTAATTTATATTATTAGTTGGTACACACTTTTGAAAAACTCAGGAGCTAACTGGAGAGATTTTATAGATAAAAGGTCACGGGTTTAAGTCTTAGCTTGTGCTCACTCGAGTTGGTGTCTCACTGATCAGGAGAGTTCTGAAGCTATTCCTTATGAGGTAGACAATAGCTGTTGCCAAAAGACACCTGAGATTAAGGTGTTTCCGCTAATTCACACATTTTATATATATATATATATATATATATATATATATATATATATATATATATATATATATATATATATATATATATATATATATAAGATTTGAATTTTATAGTTGTATGATTATAAACTAGCTGAATTGATGTATAAATGAAAACCGATTCACACTAAAAAAAATGTTCGAGGGAAAGGTATGATGAGGAGGTAAACCTTCTCATTTGGGCCTCACGGGGTTGTACTGTTTTAAAAGAGAACACTTGAAATATGGTAATTTCCCATGTAATATAGTAAGTTATCACGCTAGACCAAATGCTAAAATGTGTTTTTCGAATCGATTTCCACCTGCTTGAGCAATACTTAATTTCTAACTTGCGCTATACATGTAGCTTCGTAGGCAACTTAAGCAGTGTGACACTCTGAATGTTGTAGTTGTATGCACTACTACACAAAAAAGGCTTTAGATACGATTTTTAATGGCTTTTGGTACGGTTTTTGAACCGTACCAAATAATGGCGTACCAAAAAATAAAAACATTTTTAGGTACGGTTATGAACCCCATCCATTTCTTTGTTTTTTGGTACGGTTTCTTAAACAACCGTAGCAAATACCTTTTGTAAAACCCCATCCATTTCTTTGTTTTTTGGTATGGTAAAGTCATCCTGAATTGGTAGTAGTATTAGAGAGATTTGTATGCAAGCTGATATTGAGCATGATGAGATAGGTATGGAATACATGCTTTAGAACTGATCATTACAAAACAAAACATTAAAAGTAGAAGAAGAAGAGTAGAGGAGGAGATTTGCATAAGTAATAATTCAAATATATGAAATGACCCGTTATGCCCTTCACTAAAAACAAAACAAAACAAAACAAAACAACAAATATTGGTGGAGCGACGCATTCAGCCTCAAAATCTCACTGTTTGGACGCATGACGACTAAAAAAAAGAAGCTAAGGTGTCCTGTGATATTTCGTGGAAAGTTTAGGGACCAACGGTGTATTTTAGTAAAAAAAAAATGTAAAAAAATTAATAACAAACCCAAATTTAAGTTTTGGCATTTCATAAGTTTTATAGAACACATGCATCAAATATGGCCCAATTAAGTCCAAATTGTATATAACCCTAATCTCTCACCCAGCTGCCTACTGCCCTTCATCACTTTATCTTCTTCTTTTCAAACACACATACTTACACTCACGGTTCATACACACTTAATTTTATGAGTTTTGCTAACAACAGGCTTAAGGGTTGTCGTTAAGCAAATAATTTTCACTACAATATCTCTTTTGAATGATTTTTATTGGATGATAATCCCGAAAATAGTGGAGAAAATCCAGGAAATATTACATATACACTTAATGATTAATTTTGATTGGATGAATTAAATTATTACAAGAAATTGTAGTAAAATAAAGTATCTTAATGACAACCCTTAGGGCTGTTGTTAGCAAAACCCTAATTTTATAAACTCAATTTTAAAACTCAATTTTTTCAAAATATAAATCCGTTTATAAAATGTTCACTGACGAAAAGTACAAACAAGGACAAGTTGGAACCTCGCCGTGTAGGTGAGGAGCTCCTCAACGGCGAGCAACGAGGAAGTGAGGCGGTGTGGTGGTGAGCAACGAGGAAGTGCCACGCTGGCGATGCGAGCAACGAATTTCCCATACCTTCCGGTCTTACTAGTATAGTAGTATCTAGTGGAGTCAGCTTGGATAATCTAATAATCCTTCATGATTTCCGTGTGATCACATTAATAACAAAAGGGTTTCTCAGTAATTAAAAATGTAAAAAGCTTTAGAAATGTTTAAACGCTTTCAAAAATAAAAAGCTTATAGCTAAAAAATTTAAAAAGAAAAAAAAAATATTCTAAATAGAGAAATTGCTGTAAGAGACCAAGATAGAGGGCTTTTGCGCATTATGGTTAATTTTAAAGGTTTATGAATTTGGACTTGTGATCCTCATAAGAACTTGTGAGGACTCCGCATAGTGTTGTGTGACCTAATAGAAAACTGTCACGTCAACAAATTTTGATAAAAAAATATTTCTTCTCTCAACTTGGTCCTCGAAAAACCTTATGAGGGTATCATGGAGTGTGAGGACGATGTCGCGGATTGAGCCGCATGGCTCTGAGCGGGAGCCCTCACATGTTTTTACGAGGACCAAAAGTCCAAATTCGAAAATTCTCAATATTTGGTCCATACCCTTCAAAACGTACACATCTATTTTGGCCCTTCGTCACAATTAATTTTCTCTTTTCATTAAAGCTGCTAATGATATGGCAAACTTAATATATTGCACTTGTTAATTTTACTATTGCAAACTATAGACAAAATCATAACTAATTGCGAAAAGATAAAATTGTCATTTTGAACAAAATTTGTGATCATTTTGCACATGCTAAAATGAGTGGAGCGTGGGTTAACACTATTGCACAACTCATTTGGTCTTACCTGCATGGGAGCCAAGTTCTGCTTTCCATGTTCTACTTTGTCTGGGCCAATACACCCTCCGTACGACTATTTCAACATTATGATGAATAGATTCCTATAACGTAAAGACTAGCAACCCATTCATCTTCTAATTAATAACCATCTTTGTTATGCAACTGCACTGCATAGCCACATTATAAAACCATTGACTACTTCCCTGTGAACTTTTTGTATTTGAGTGCATAGACGGAACTTGGGGTGAACTTATTAGAAGGGTCGAGTGTTATATCAGTTAATTTAAGCAAATATAAGTCAAAGCTCAAAGTTTTGGGAAGGTCCACTACAAGAAAAAAGCCTTTTAACGACTTTCTTAGCGACGTATTTTATGATTGCGACTTTTAGGTGATGGGTCGCTGTAAACGAGTCGTAAATTTTTTGCGACTCGTGACATGTGTCGCTAAAAAGAGCGACTAGTATAACGACTTCATAAAATAAGTCGCTATAAATTTGCGACTTCAGTATTTCTTGTTGCCATTTGCATCGCTATTTCAAAGATATGTTGCCATCTAAGTCGCTTAACGCGACGCTATTTCTGTAAAAGTCTCTATTTAAGTCGCTAATTAAGTCGCTAGCGACTTAATTCTTTCCACCTCTTTGTATTTTGTTAACTTTGATTTCCACCCCTATTGTTGTGGAAATAGAAAGAATTGGGCTTTAAAAATAAGTTTTTTTTTTTAAAAATAATTTTTTTAATATTTTTTTATAAACAATTTTTATAAAAAATAAATTTAAAAAAAATTAAAATTTTTTAAAAAATAAGTTTAAAAAAAATTAAAATATATATTTTTTAGAATTTTTATTTAGAATTTTTTTTTAATAATTTTTATAAAAAATAAATTTTAAAAAAATAAGTTTTTTTAAAAAATAAATTAAAAAAAATATAATTAATTTTTTTAATATATATTTTTTAGAATTGTTATTTAGAAAAAATAAATTTAAAAAAAATTAAAATTTTTTAAAAATATATAATTTAAAAAAACTATTTTTTCTTAAAATATATATATTTTTTAAAATATATATTTTTTAAAATTGTTATTTAAAAAAAATAATTTTTTAAAAAAAAATCAACAAATATATATATATATATATATATATATATATATATATATATATATATATATATATATATATATATGTATTTTCATTTTCTCGGGTCAAGTCTTAGTTATTACCAAATATTAGAATTGAACAAAATTATCAACTAATTTCTATTATATAAATTTATATTATTTGCTTTATTTATTTTCTTTAAAATTTTCTTTATCAAACGTGCCCTTATAGTCTACCAAACATTTTTATTTTCATTACATTACCAATTTCTCACCCCAAAACCTTGTACTAACCACGCCCTTACATCTTCTTCTTTGTAATTCCACTATCTTCCTTTTCCCTCACCCACCGACCTCCAGAACTTTCATCTCATCACCATCCACAATAATCATAATCACCAAGAAAATCAATGGACATGCTTTTGAATTCGGTAAAGCAACTCATTAGTGAATCACAAAGCGAAGGTGCTCGATCATTATCACTTACGACATACTACTTGTCGTTCGCTTATCGAAACATGTAGACATTTTTTTTTTTTTCTTTTTTAATGATTAGACATGATGAGAACACTTGTGGGAGGAGCATGTGTAAGATAATGATAGAAACCCGTAGGTATAACTTTATTATTAACCATTATATATAATAGTGAAATCCTAATACCCAAGACCCACCATCCGGGCTTGGGCCTAATTATCCACTAACACTCCCCAGCAGTTCGAGCGGCGAAATCGCGAAAGCTCGAACTGGAGTAGTAAACTAAGAAAGCAAATGAAAACAATAAACCAAAATAAACTAAGAAAGCAAATATGACACCAATAAAATTCGTCTCGGGAATTGATACCCTGGATTCGACACCAACATAAGTTGTCTCGGGAATTTATACCCTGGATTCGACACCAACAAAAGTCGTCTCGGGAATAAAAAATAAATAAAAAAAAAAAAAAAAAAAAAAAAAGGATAAAAAATAGACAATGTAATTTTATTACGGATTTAATTTGCTTATATCTTGAGTGAAATGGTTATAAGTTCGCCTTATGATTAACTATTTTGTTTGAGTTTTCCATTAGTAATTATCCTAAACTACTGATTATCATTTCAGCTAATTAAGAAAGCCGAGGACTAGTTGCTTAGAATAGTCACCAATGTTCATCCATACTTGAAGAAACTGCTCTCATGACAAATGTACAAGTATAGGTCACTAAAACAGTTATAGTTTGAAGTTCTCCTTTATGTTACGTGAAAACTGATTCAAACAAATACTAGTAATAAGGTTTTCATTTCTGGATATACAAAAGAATCAAAGATGCTACTGGCTTACACTTAATTAAAGAATAGACTGAAAGAATGAATAAAGATATGCATGTTTACAATTGATTTTCAAAAGAAGATGAACTATAGCAGCAAGGTTAAGGAAGAGCACCACAAATCCTCCGAACGACTCCCTCCTGACCGGTTATTGTCCTAAATTCACTCATCTTCACCATGGCAGCTGCGAAATCTGACTTGAAATTTGAATGATTGTTGCTGTACTCCCTAACAATACTGTCTGTTGATCCACCACTAAAGAGCACCTGGTCTGATTCAAGAAGACCTTTCTTTTGTATCAGGTTCTTGAAGTAGTTGTAGTCAAACGAATTCGGTGTCACCAAATCTAATGCTGCCAGATTTTCGTTTCCTTCATCTATAGGACAACGACGTCTACGTTTGCTCGCAAATCCTGCATCAATATCTGATCCGTTGGCATATATCCTATCACGGAACGTGAAGCATTGAGCTTGTCCAATAGTATGAGCCCCTGCATTTCCATCATTAATTTGTTTAGCAAACATTTCATTTCTTAAAATTTGTCACGATGAATGTATAAGGTGTACAATAAGTACCTGATAATGCAACCATGTCACGTGGACTAAGTCCGTTATCATTAAACGTGGAAATAAGTGAATCAAGGGGTGCTTTGAAACTAGGTAGACCAGTATTCGCGAGATCAAGGCTTGCTGTGGTTGAGTCTCTTCTTCCGAGCTTCACTGACCATGATGGACCACCAACCATTACAGATGCATCACGGGCAGCAACAGTTAGTATGTCGGCACAAGATACAACTCCAGGACATAGGTTCTCAACCTCAGACTTTGCAGCCTCTATCACTTCATAACCTCTAAGCGAACCCTTATTCGGAAACGCATTCTTTTCACTTACAATTGTAGGTCCATCGTCTAGCAAGATCGATGCATCACAACCCTGCATACCCATAACAATAAGTACCCGTTTGAAAAATTTTACAAAGTTTTTGAATCAGATGCTCTTAAATTATTACCTGAACGAAGCAGTCATGAAAGTGGAGACGGAGAATGGAAGCTGCCATGCGACGTTCACGAGATATGGCTGTCCGGATGGAGGTCCGGATTGTGCGTAGTGCATCAGGACAAGTATCGTCATAGAATGTAGTAGAGAGTTGTGCTTCAGATTGTGTACTGTTAGTAATCAAGATCAGTAGCAAGAATAAGATAGATGCGAAAGTGTTACAGGAAGCCATTTAAATTAAGAGATTGTTAGATTATGTTGTATATTAAAGATGATATCTAAAGAAATGAGATGGCGCATATTTATAGTGTTCGAGGTAATAAAGCGCGTGATTGTTTAAGGTGTCTTTGTTTGATCAATAGTCGAATAATGGGCTGACTTTGTTTTTGTTTTTTTTGGTGGGGTACGTTGATGCATGGAAGCTCAAGCAAGAGAAAGTCATTTGACTTTTTTGAGAAAGTCAGCAAAGGAATGTGTATAACTTCCCACTGTTCAAAATTGTAAAGCAAAATAACGCATATATATTTTTTTTTGCTCCGTGACAAAATACAATCACACATCTTAATCATATCCTTATAAAATAAAACAATATACAACGGGTGAAAATATTGGGAAACAAAATTAACTCTCTATTTGGTTTAAATTTTTGTAACCTTTAATGATTCGATGATAGCAAGCCTTTTTATTAACTCGCCCCCAATTGATTTCACTTTCTACACTTGGGGTGCTCAATTACATGTTAAAACTTAAGTTTCTTCAAGATTAAAGATAATACAGTTACTTAAGCCGGATTGAACCTTAAAGGGTTTAACGTGACCACTTCTAGTTTCTTACATCAAGCGGCCGGGTTTGATTCATAACTTTATGCACTTTCTTTATGCTATTTATATGTCTCTAAAACAACTCGACCCGTCCTAATTAACAACTAGCCATCTGAATTAACTTATTGAATAATGGAACCGTATTCTCATTAATCACCAAATCAATATATAGTTACATGTAACTATTCCTGAACATCGGCTAAGCCTATAATGATATAACATCAGGCCATGGCCTATAACATGACATCTAACACTCCCTCACAATTAAGATATGATCGATCACTCAAACAGAGCCAAAGTTAACCCTTTGGTGAATATGTCGACATACTTGTGACAAGATGGCACATGTAACACACGAACTTAACCCTTGGCAACCATGTACCAAACAAAATGAATATCAAATATCAATATGATACGTGCGTTGATGTTGAATTGGGTTGGCTATCAAGTAGATAGCACTAACATTGTCACAATAGAAAAGAGTAGCTGTCAACAAAGGTACATGCAGCTCGTGAAGGAGATTATGAATCCAAGCAGTCTCAGCAACCACATTGGCAACACCCTGATATTCGGCTTTGGCACTAGAATGAGAAAGAGTATGTCGACGCTTCGACGACTAGGACAACAAATTATTACCTAAAAATATACAATAACTACAAGTAGGACGACGTGTAGAGGGACAACCCGCCGGGTCAACTTCCGAGTAAGCAATAAGATAAAACATGGATGATGCATAAAGCTGTAAACCAAATCAAGTGTCTCCTGCACGTATCATAAAATATGATTGAGAGCCGCCAAGTGAGGCTCCCTCGGATCGTGCATATAAAGAAAAATGTGCTTAACAACATAAGATAAATCGGGATGGGTAAATGTCAGAGACTGAAATCCACCTGCAAGACTACTATATAATATGGGTTCCAAAACAGGATCACACTTCAGACTAAGTTAAGACTCTGGGTAGGATACAAGTACTCGTATGTGCCTGTGAAAGTTACTCGGGGGGCATACTTGTGCTGAGATAAGAACATCCCAGCAACATCCTGAGTAACAAAAATACCAAAAAATAAATAAATAAAAATAAAAAATAAATAATAAAGTAAAATAAATAAAAAGTCAGGGCGCCTAAGTGAGTCATCTCAAACTCCCGATGCCAAGAAGAGATAATATGTCTTAGAAGGGCAGTAGAGGAAGTAGTTAGAACAATATCATCCACATAAATAAAGAATTACACACTATGAGAACCCTGCTGGTAAAAAACTATTGATGAGTCACAATGACTCTAAGAAAATCCAGCCCGTGTACATTGAAAAATCGCTAAAACCATGCCGGAGGTGCATGTTTCAAACCGTATAGAGATATTTGTAATCGACAAACATGAGCTGGAACTCGAGAATCAACAAAACCAGGTGGTTGTTGCATATACACGTATATTGTTAGGTTATCGTTAAGGAAGACATTATTGACATCTATATGATGAATCGGCCAATATCCAGATAAAGCAATGCTAAGAACTGTTCGTATAGTGGTCGATTTAATAACTGTACTAAAATTTTCATCACAATCAACACCAATAAACTCGTGGTCAAATAACCACAAGTTATTAAATCTTGCTGGTCTTATAGCGGCTCAATAACTAAGCTGGTCTTATAGCGGCCGATTTAATAATTGTTCGTATAGTGGCCGATTTAATAACTAAGCTGTCTTATAGCGGCTCAATATCCACCGGGAAGAAACTTGTGGTCAAATAACCACATAGAGCGAACCACATTGACAAAAACATCATAAACGCTTCTTTACAGAATCTTGCTAGACAAACATAACATATCAAACTTATCGTCCTCCAAATATTTAAAGGGAAAATTCCCAAAAAGGACCGGTTGCCCAAGGGCACATCACTCTTTACCCCCCTCATTTTTTAAAAGTCCAAAAGAGACCAGACGATTGTATTATTGGGCAACTCAACCATATTTTTGACAAACATCACTTGTTTTTTTGGGCAAATTGTACTTTAAATTTACTATAATATTAAAATAAAGGACACTTATCAAAATATGGTTGAGTTGTACTGTTGCCTAGTCGCTCTGATCTTTTCCGAACTTTAAAAAAATAGGGGCTAAACAGTGATGTACCCTTGGCCGACCGGTTTTCTTTTGAAAATTTCCCAATTTAAATTGATAGATGAACCCTAATTTCGTCCACCCATGATTGTCTACTAACTCTTCTATAAAGACTAGCTCAAGCAATTTACATAAGAAACTCATTATAATTTAGTTTTAACTATTTTGGGTCTTAAAGAAACTTTTGTTTAACTGATGTTGTCCTTATATATTAGCAAACTCTTTGCTACATTCTTATACCAAATTTTCTCAAATTTTTAACTTTAATATTGTTATTTAGTGACAATGAAAAATTGAAAATAGCAAATAAAATGGGTTTTAATAGAATTAACAGTCTATATTTTCTCTGAATAAGCAAATGTTTTATTCCACACCAAAAAATTACAATTCTTAATAGTTTACATATACATCGAACCTCACATTGGGAGGGTTGAGCATCGGTCGACCAAATGGGTCGTGGTCAGTCGAGCATCGGTCGAGCAAGGACATCAAGAGAATGTGGTCGTTCAAACGACCGAATTCAATACACACTTAATTCAAAAAACTGTTACCGTTTGGAATTATTTTTTTATTTTATTTATTTATTGTTTTAAACTTTACCACTTTTACAACTTTTTAAATACCAATCTCAAACACACTTTTAAACACACAATTTCTAATACAATTCAAACAAAAATTCTCTCAACACCTTCAAAGACATTCTCTTAATTATGTCTTACGAGCTATTTTTTCGTTCTTTGTCTTCCGACGATGTTGAAGAAGTTATGAATAAGTTTGTAGAGTTTACGCAGTTTGTTTGGAACGCGTACCAAGCGTCACAGACAAAAGTTCGACGAAACTACATATATAGTGATCATGAGGGTGCTCATAATTGTTTAGTGGCGGCTTACTTCTCCGAAAACCCGAGTTATGACGAAAGAACATTTCGTCGGTGGTTATGAATGAGCTGAGAACTATTCACACAAATTGTTCTAGAGGTAACCGATTATTCTCATTATTTTTAACAAACTCCTGATTGTAGGAGCGTACTTGGTATTTCCCCATTGGTTAAGTGTACTACGGTAATTCGTCAATTGGGATACGCGGCCGTTTCTGATTCTCTTGACGAGTATCTGCAAGTGTCTGCAAGAACAGCCCGTAAATGTCTTCGTATTTTTTGCAAGGTTATCATGGAATTATATGGTGCTGAATTTTTGCGAAAGCCCACGTATTCTGACCTTGAAAGAATATATGCTCATCACGAGCATAAGCATGGGTTTCCTAGGATGATGGAAAGCATTGGTTGTACAAGTTGGGAGTGGGAGAATTGCTCAAATAGTTTGAGAGGTCAATTTGCTAGGGGTGATCACGGGCCACATTCATTCATTTTATTGGAAGCGGTCGCCTCCCAAGATTTATGGATTTGTCATGTGTTATTTGGTGTCTCCGGGATGAATAACGATATAAATGTTTTACGTCGTTCTCCTGTTTTCAATGATATCAAATCTGGGAGAGCATCAGACCTTGAATTCCAGGTTAATGATGTAACTTATAAAAGGGGATATTATCTTATTGACGGAATATATCCACAATGGGCCGTTCTTATTAAGTCCATTTTAAATCCTCCGACGGGTGACGATTAAAGAATTTTGTACAAGAGGACGCATGAAGCAGCAAGGAAAGATGTGGGAAGAGCTTTTGGTGTGTTGAAGAGGAAGTGGAAAATGCTTAAAGTTCCGGCTCGAGGGCTATATAAATAGGATCTCCAAGATATTGTGTACACATGTGTCATATTACATAATATGATCATCCGACACAAGGAGCGGACGATATGTCCTACATGGTTCAAAGATAAGGCCCATCATGATCATGATCCCTTAATATCGTATGAAGAATCGTTAGTAGTTACTCAGGAGCTCTAGGACCTAGCAACTCATCTAAACTTAAAATCTGATTTGATCGAACACGTTTGGAGAAATCATGGAAATCAAGTGAATCAAGAGAATGATGACGAAGACGCAAGTGAAGATGACGATGACGATGAATAATTTTTGTAATATTTTTAAAGTTATTTGAATAATTTATGTAATGCTTTCAATGCTTACATGAATAATTTATGCAATGTTTTTATTTTTAATGAAGTTTAAATTTGTTGTTTAAAATATTTGAATTAAAAATAATAATAATAATAATAATAAATCCGGTCGCCCCACTGTGGAGAAAGCTGATATGGCACGTCGTCCGCAGGTCACGAGTGTGTCTAGCCTAAAATCTCAACCAATCGTGGATCATATTAACAAGAAGTCAAACCTTAACAGTGGATTAGGATCCTATTAGATACCAATGTTCTTTGTAGTGTGTTCGTGTTAATGTGGTGTGATAATTGGAGTTCTGTTGAGCCACTGATTCATCATATCACTCACACGAATATGTATACTATAAGACTTATAATAGTACTATGTTTGTCGCGTCCACCATATAAAGGGCCATATGTAAACTTATCGACAAGTTCTTGGTGGCTCGCATTTGATACAAGTTCTCAACTTTTTGTTTTTAAGAGTTTATCTTCTTAATATGTATATTTACACAATAGTAGTAGTAGTTTTTTTTTTTTTTTTTTTTTTTTTTTTTTTTTTGAATAGGTACAAATTGATTGGCTTTGTCTGATGTCTCCTAAAGTCGCAGTGGGTCGATTGTTTGGCATTTTAGTTAGCGGGTCTAGTGTTGTTTTCATGTTTCTTTATGTTTGTATCTACGCCACCGAGGCACTAATTAATTTGATGTTTCCATTGTTTAATGATGTTAGTCATCACAACATCATGTACGCCTTTGCTAAAAGGTGGGGGTGGAAGAATTTACTGGAAATAAGGGATAAAATAAGAAGTTTTGTCGTGCATAAATAAGATTACAAATTAAATGGCAAGTTTACTTTAAAGTGGTGTGATAATTGGAGTTCTGTTGAGCCACTGATTCATCATATCACTCACAGGAATATGTATACTATAAGACTGCAGGACAATAAGAGCGTGAGTGAAATGATTGACAATGGGAAATGGAATTGGCTTACTGAATGGTATATGCAATAGATTATGCTGGAAACTAGATTATGCTGTCAAATATGCTAATTATGAAGATATGAGTGATAGTGGGCAGAAAGTAATATGGTGGAACTAGTTTTTATATATGTAATCATGTTCAGCAAATATGCTCGGACGTGTGTCACAAGTCCTAACAATGCTAAAGTATAGCCACTAAATTATCTATGTTAAGTACAGAGATTATATATATCATCATTGGTCGAACAAAGACAACTTTCAACAAATAAGTGATCATAATAAGACTTGTCGTTCGTTTATCGAAACATGTACACATGTATTTTTTATTTTTCATTTTTTAAATGAATAGACATGATGAGAACACTTGTGGGAGGAGCATGTACCAACAAAAAAAAAAAAAAAAAAAAAGAAAAAGAAAGAAAAAAAAAAAAAAAAGTGATTTACACACTCTCAGTATTTGATTGTTGACACTTCAAAAAACGTGCATTAAATAGTTGCACTGTAAATAAAAAAATGCTTTAACTGTTTGTACATTAAGTGTTTTAATCAAATTTATGAGTGTGTCAATCACGAGTTTTTTATTTGATCATAGTACTTTAAAATTTTATTTAACAAAACATAGTACTTTCAAATTTATTTAACAAAACATAGTACTTTTACATAAACCTAAGTATTTTACAAAAAAAAAAACAAACAAGCTAGAAGCACAACAAAAACTTCCACATATGACGCATACAACTGAAGAAAAAAGAGGGGAAAAAACCAAAAATCACCCTTCTCACTATGATCGGTATTTAGTCCTCATCGTGATCGGCCGCCCCTCAATATAGTCACCAACCACTTCGTGATTATTCTTCGATCTCCCACCGTGTTCTCGTATGTTACATGAGATATAATCATTAGTTTATATATTACCTCCATATACCAACCTCTGATTTCCAGAATCTCAATCAAAGGCACACATTGTAATAACTCAAGAAATGTGAGCTTGTTTCCACCAGCAAAGACTCGAGAACGTACTAACCACCTATCTGCATTATCATACTTCGACCACTTAATAAATATTTAACTTAATAGGCTTCATAAGTTATTAAATGAACCTACCAATCTGAGATCCCTAAGTAGTGGCCAATTGGAGAGGAAAAGTTGAAGTGTTTTGGAAGTATTAACTTACTAAACCCATCAAATATTATAGCAGTGTTTGAGTGATCCCATAACACTCAATTTTTGCAAATGGTTGTTCCTTTAAAGATAACGTATTATCTGGTCAAACTCTGAATCCACATCAAGCTCACTAACTTCAATTATGATTTCAAGTATTGAACCCGTGTATAGTTAACATTTAATATGTCACTCGCAAGCTTATATTTCTTCAATCATTAGTTTGTTTGTTTTTGTAAAATACTTAGGTTTATGTAATAGTACTATATTTTGTTAAATAAATTTGAAAGTACTATGTTTTGTTAAATAAATTTTAAAAGTACTATAGTCAAACAAAAAACTCTGTCAATCACTCTAAAAAAAGAAAAAAAGAAACAAAGTAATTTTTATTAGCTATGCATTCCTCTCAGCCTATTTGTGTTTATGTCGTTAGTATTTAGTTAGGCCCATTAAGGGTTATTTGTGTTACATGACATTATGTATTATATATTGATTCGGTTGTTAATGAAAATAATGAAGAGGATTAACCCATTCTAATTTGGTCAACCTCAAGATTCTATCGCACCTAAACTTAAAAGAAAAATAATAATAAAAAAAATAAAAAAAATCGCCCCTCCACAACTTTGATCAACAATTTGGTGTAGATATAAAAAGCTTTACAATGTGACCATAGAGGTGAATATGAAAAAAACCCAATTACGAGAATGAACATTATATGAAGTGGTTTTACAGGATTGAACCATTTTTACATGTTTTACCAAAGTGACCAATATATTTCACTATCAACTTTTTTATGACTTTAAATGCTAGGACCACAACAGTTCATATATAAACCTCGCATGATAAAACTACGTTATACCTTCCAGACACACACATAAGAACAAATAGAGTTCTCAAAAATATAGCCTAGGTACTAGCCAATAAGCCATCTGCCGAAACCAATCCCCATATACAACATTCCAAATGAATCAAAATCCATATCCAAACACCCCTTTTCCTTACATAACATACATTGTATTTATGCCTTGTCCATCTTTAATCCCATATATGCCCATTTTTATTTCCATAAACCAACAACCATATTCAACAGTGGAATTTTTGACTTTCGCATGAGAACACAGATCCTCGCCCAAGAACTTGCCCTCACCTTCGCCTGAGGCCTCGCCTACATCGCCTAGGCATGCTTCACCTCGCTCACATCCTCGCCTAGACATGTTCACCTCGCCTGATTTTCACCTCCACCTAGCAGACTCAACTCCACCTCGCCTCTAAACCTCGCCTACACCTCGCCTAAACCCTCACATCGGTTAAACCTCGCCTACACCTCGCCAGCTTCTAAATGTCACGTACGCCTTGTCTACACCTCGCCCTTATACATGTCTACTAGATCTAACGGTTAGAAAGTAATTTAGTAATAGATCTAACGGATAATATCAAAAAGTTCATTTTGAATAATTTTATATGCGATGTTTATATATGTAAACTAGTGGTATAAAGTGTTCATTTAAGTAATTTACTCATATGAAAACACCCGTTTCCCTAAACATTTTCACAAAACTAGCATTCAATTTCGTTGTTCTTGCTAAAAAATGTCACAACAAAATGGCAAATCTGAGCATATGTTGCGAACTATTAACAACCTCATATGCACCTTGCCTTTTCAAGCTCATATACCCCCGTCCTATTGGACATTTGGGTGGAAGCTCTCAATATGGCTACTTATATTCTTAACATTATTCCCTCAACTACCCTTCAAATGAAGTCCCATTTACTAAACTATATAACAAACCACCCTCTAACGATAATTTGTGTGTATTCGGGTGCCTCTGTATTCCTATATACATGTTGAACATAAACTTCAACCGTGCTCAACTCATTGCATGTTTCGTGGTTACCCCGCCAACCATCAGAGATACTGATGTCTTGATTTATCCACCAATAAAATAATACTCTCAAGGCATGTTAGATTTGATGAGGAGATTTTTCCTTGCGAATCTTTGCAAAAGTTCAAGTCTATCACTTATGACTTCTTAACCCCCATACTACTGCCGATACACTCTGCTCGCCAGCAGCCCATACAAGGCCAAATACATGTTGCCCATGAACAACCCACACGAGGCCCTATACACGCTGTCCACTAGGAACCCACAAATCATATACCTGATCCACCCACTAGCCCGATACCTCACCCTGAGCCCGCTACCCACCAGCCCACTACCCTTGCTCTTGTTGCTCCATTTCAGCCCGAACAACAGCCCAACACATCATTCATCATCAGCCCATACGCAACAACCCCACATCTGCAATGTTAACCATGCCCAAACTAATATACCCACTGCCACTGTCATTACTCATCCATTGGTCACACGTTCTAAAGCCAGCATTTCTAAACCTCTCGAGTGTACGAACTGTCATGTTACTACCGTTTCTCCACTTCCTCGGTCTCACATTCATGCTCTTCATGATCCTTAGTGGAAACAAGCTATCTTAAATGAATATAGTATGTTAATTACTAACTGTACGTGGGTTCTTGTGCCCCGTCCAGCTAATGTGAATATTGTTCGTTCTATGTGGCTTTTCAGGCATAAGTTTCATGCAAATGGTACGTTATGTAGGTATAAGGCGCAATTTGTTGCAAATGGTCGCAGTCAACAACAAGGAATGGATTGTGATGAGAATTTAGCCACATGGTCAAACCACCTACTATTCACACTGTATTGAGTCTTGCAGTGTCTTTTGATTGGACTATTCATCAGCTTGACATGAAGAATGCTTTTCTTCATGGTCACTTATCTGAGACAGTTTACATGGATCAGCCGACTGGTTTGTAGATTTTGCTCGACCAGATTATGTTTGTCATTTGCAGTGATCATTATATGGGCTTAAGCAAGCCCCTCGTGCTTGGTTTCAGCAGTTTGCAGGATTTGTTACTC
This sequence comes from Artemisia argyi, assembly GCA_030686995.1. NCBI lineage: Eukaryota > Viridiplantae > Streptophyta > Magnoliopsida > Asterales > Asteraceae > Artemisia > Artemisia argyi. Next base: position 40,545,036 of record CM060683.1, on the reverse strand, counting down.
GTATTGGTTTTCAACATAGCAAAACTGATGCGTCACTGTTTGTGTTTAATCATGGATCTGACACGGCTTACTTACTATTATATGTGGATGATATTATCTTAACCACTTCTTCTATGACATTTTTACAGCATATTATAATTGGTCTTCATGGTAAGTTTGCGATGATGGATCTTGATTCTCTTAACTATTTTTTCGATATTTCTGCTACCCGGACTAATTATGGCATGTTTTTTTCGCAGACAAAGTTTGCTGAGGAAGTTCTTGAGAGAGCTCATATGCAATACTGTATTCTGTGCCGAACTCCTGTTGATCCAAAATCCAAGCTTGGGTAGTTTAGCTAGTGCACTTAAGTATCTTACCTTCACTCGCCCGGATATTTCATATGCGGGTCAACAGGTTTGTCTCTATATGCATGATCCTTGTGAAATTCATTTCACTGCTTTGCAGCGTATCTTACGCTATGTTCGTGGTACAATTGATCATGGTCTTTAGTTACATGTTTCTTCTACTACTTAGCTTATTGCTTACACAGATGCAGATTGGGCGGGTTGCCTGGTCACTCGTAGGTCGACCTCAGGTTATTGTGTTTTTCTTGGTGACAATTTGTCATATTGGTCTGATAAACGTCAGGTGACATTGTCTTGGTCTAGTGCTAAGGCAGAGTATCGTCGTGTTGCTAATGTGGTGGTGGAAACTGCGTGGGTTCGGAATCTGCTACGAGAGTTGCATGCCCCCTTGTGTACTGTTAGTATTGTTTATTGTGAAAATGTTTGTGCCGTATATTTATCTACCAATCCGGTTGAGCATAAACGTATGAAACACATTGAGGTAGACATTCATTTCGTCCGTGATTATGTTGCTTCGGGTCAAGTTCGTGTGCTTCATGTTCCGTCTCGTTTTCAATATGCTGACATATTTACTAAGGGAATTCCTGCAACATTTTTTATTGATTTTCGATCCAGTTTAAATGTTCGAAGCCTTCCGCTCAAACTGTGGGGAGTATTAGTTGTGCATTCCTCTTAGCCCATTTGTGTATATGTCGTTAGTATTCAGTTAGGCCCATTAAGTGTTATTTGTGTTACACGACATAATGTATTATATATTGATTCGGTTGTTAATGAAAATAATGAAGGGGATTAACCTATTCTAATTAAGAAAGCCGAGGACTAGTTACTTAATTAGAATAGTTACTGTTGGAACCATAGTTTTACTATTTTATCAAGTCTCGGTCATTTGTAATAATGCTAGGTTGCTTAGTTATTATTTACTTTCATTTACATTTTGTATTAAGTTTACTAGGCTTAAGTATGTAGTCCATGGGCCTCAAGCCCATACGTTTCATGTAAAGGGAAGGAGTAGGAATGTTGCCCTAGCTCCTTTCCTATAAATACTAGTCTTAGGCCTCTTGTAAACTTGGTTGGTTATTTGAAAACATTAAGGAAACTCTTGCATTTCATTTTCTCAAATTTCTCATAATCATCCCACTCTCATTCTCATCTCATTTCTTTGTCAATCATACTTGTGTTTACAAAATGGTGACCTAACAAGTGGTATCATTCGCTAGAGGAAGGTGTAGTTCTTGTTTTTCATTGATTTCTTTCTTTTTTATTCGTTTTTTTTAATCGAATTTTTTTTGTGAAATTTTATATTTTTTGATTTGCTTCTTGATTTTTCTCACATCTTTGCTTACAAACTTGTGTTTAAAATCAAAACAAACCATAAAGTTCCAAACTTTCACAACAATACTCGATTTGTTCTTACTTGTATTTTTATCAAAATCTTACCAAGGTTAAAATTTTTCTTAAAGTTTTCAACTTTCCATAAGATCTACTCATTTTATACACAAAAGTACAAGTATCTTGAAAGAAAAACGAATTTAAGGATTGCTTTCTTTGAAATACAACCATTACTACTTATCGAGAACCTACAAAGTCTCATTTTTGCGATCTTCTCAAAGTGCACCACCTAGACTTCGTTTGTGTGGACTCGGTATTTTCTTTCTTGTATAAGAAAGTTAAGTACTTCGACTATTGGGAAAGTTTTCGAAATTGTATAATTTCGAAAACCAAGTTTCGAAATCTTTGTGATTTTTTTCGAGAAAATTGTTACATTATCGAAATCTTAGTTATCGAGAAATTTTTTATCGAAATCTTTTCTCGATAAACTGCTTGATTATCGAAATCAATTTTTTCTCGATAATACTACACAGTTTCTAAAACCTTTCTCGATAACATCCAAGTTTCTCGAAAATCTTCCAAGTTTCTCGATAATCTGCCAAATTATCGAAAACTTATTTTCGAAATCTTCTTTGAAGTTGTGCTACGTTTCTCGATAATTGGTTCATTCTACACTTTCCACAAGATCCATTTCTACACAAGTGTTCGAAGATGTCTCAGCCACCGAATCACTACTTTCCTCATGTTCAACAACAAACATCTCAGCAACAACAACCTCAGCAGTATCAACAACAACATTACCTTCCGCACACAATGAATCAACAACCTCCTAAATACAATCCACAACAACAATACCTTATGATGCAACAACAGCTCATTCCTCAACAACTACCATATCAAGTGCCACAACAAACCACTCAGTTTTCCTCCAAACAACCTCACTGGTTTGACAGAATGTGTGAAGTTATTACAACTCAACAATCCCGACATGAGGCAGGATCACTTGAAACACCTCCAATGCTTACACCTGGTAATTATGTGCAATGGTCAAGTCGATTCCTACGATTTCTTGAACTCAAGAAACCTCATGGGCCATTCTTGAAGCAAGTGATACTTGAAGGACCATTTGAGTGGCCAACAAGATTTGAAGCTGGTGATCCTAATGCTGATCCTCCACGTCCTCCTGGTGATAGACCCCTTCCAGAAACTGCACTCACTGAAGAACAGAAACTACATCGTGAAGCTGATCAGTATGCAATGGCTTATATACTTCAAGGTATACCCAATCCGATCTATCGCAGTGTCGATGCTCAGAAAACAGCCAAAGCTATGTGGGAACACGTTCATCTCCTCATGGAAGGCACTCAATTGAACAAAGATGACATGGAATCCAAGCTTTACATGGAATACATTGACATCACAATTGAACCTGGAGAGTCACTTGAATCATACTATCATCGTTTTACAAATGTGGTTAATGATCTGGAACGTCACAAAATCACTGTACCAAGGATCGCTGTGAACTCCAAATTTGTGGGTAGTCTTGGCCCTGATTGGCATAAATATGTGACATTTGTTCGTCAAACGAAGAATCTTCATGATGCTCCATATGGGTTGTTGTATGATTTTCTGAAACACCATGAACCTGAAGTGGAAAAAGATAGAGCTTTACGAGGAGGATACACACCATCATCAACACCAAATTCCTTGGCTCTCGTAGCTCAATCTCCCTATGCTCCACCACCAATGTCTAATCATGCATATGTTCAAGAGCAGAACTACTTCAGTTATCCACAATCTTCCACCTCGAACCAAATGGTCCCTTATGATTCATCTCCACAAGATTCTTCTACTCTACTTGTTTCATCAAACAACAATGATGCTGTGTACTACTCCAACTCCTATGATGATGACGATGATGACTTTAATACGTTGAATCAGGGACTTGCTCTTATTGCTCGTGCATTCAGCAAATTCTCCAACAAAACTAACAACCGTCAACGTTCATCTTCAAACACAAGAAATCAAGCTGTTGTTAATGATGGAAGAGTGGAAATTCAGAATCGTAGCTATGGTCGATCTGGTTCAGGAAGCTCTTCAGGAAACTATGGGAATGGTCAGAGGTTTAGTAACAATACCGGGTTCAGAAACAACTCAGCATCTCCTCAACAAAGGTCTGACTCAGTTGCTACAAGAAACTCCAGCTCAGGGAATGCAGTTTGGTGCTACAATTGCAATGAACAAGGTCATATAGCTACAGCATGTCCCAAACCGAGAACTCGAGGTAGTAAGTTTCACAAGCAGGCATTACTCATGGCTCTTCAAGATGAAAAGGAAGTACATAGACAACTTACTCGGTGATATTGTTGATCTTGAAAAACAACTCAAAGAATTTCGTCACATTGTTTACAAACACGGGAACTCTGTCACAACAATTCAGAAATTTACTTTAAAACCGAAACCCAATTGCGGTTATGCACTTGGTGATTACAATTCAATGTTTCTACACACGGCATTCAAAGAAATTCCAAAGATTTACAGTATGGATTATTTTCTTGATAATACGGTTGTGCGTGCTGTTGTTTTTGATACTGAGGAGGAAGAAGAACTTGAAGACGAGAGTCGATCTAAAATGAGTCAAGTTCAATATTGGACACCATATGACTATTCAAAAGCTCCTCCACTTTCAAAATCTTTTGTCACTCAAAAGGAATTACCTGAGAAATCATGGTTTATCGAAGAGTCATATGTTTCATCTCACAATGCAGCTCCTGTCCCACCTGTAGCACAAATAAATGGTCCTTTACCATCATCCGGTGAACTTACACGTTTACCAAAATGTCGTGTCTTAAATTATTTCAAAACCTTTATGGAAGACATCGATATTTTGGAGGAAACAATTGAACGCAATTCAGAAATAAAAATCGAAACTTTTCAATCCGCTTACGAGCGAGAAAAGAGAGATATTTTTCAAAAACAAATGAAACCAATTGTTCAACACCTTCGTCTATGTGCTACACGTTGGGATTAGGAACTTCAAAAGGAGGTCAAAAATATGATAAACGTTTTTGATACTGCTGAAAATGAGATTTTGGTCCAAAAGCTACAAACTAAAGTTTTCAAAAATGATGCTGATCGACTCTTGGAACAAGTTCTCTGTGCTGATATTTTGTCTGTTATCATGAATGATCTTTATAATTCTGGTACTTCTATGCTTAAGCATGATCATTGTGTTGATAATATCTTGTTGAATGAGGAAATTGAGACACTTAAACTGGAAAATGAAAAGTTGAGAATTAAAAATGATGATGTGACAAAACAATTTTCAAAAGAAATTTGTCAACTCAATCAAAGGCTTGAATGGTGTCAAGCTAAAAGTCTTGAAAGGGAATTGAAGTTTCAAAGTCAAAATGTTTCAAACTCTTGTCAGATTTGCAAAAACAACGAGTCTTTAAAAGGTCGATGTTTCAAATACGAGAAAGAAATTGCGGATTTAAAAATTGAAAACGCCGAATGGCAACAAAACCGCGACGACATCAAATATTGCAATGGTTTACTTGAGTCTGAAATTCAGGACAAAAATCACAAAAGAGAAAGTTAAGCTACTTCAAAAAGGAAAAATGGTTGACACCACGGTGATAGCACCAGGAATGTATCAAATAAACAAAACTGATAAAGGAAAAGTTGTTCAAAACACTAATGTTGATACCTCCACTTCTACAGGACTAGTCTCCACTTCTAGCGTTAGCAGACCTAAGCGAAAAAGTAAAAAGAAGAATAGGATCTTGCAACGTAAGAGAGGACACCTAGAAGCTCAGGAAGTAGAAGACCAACTTAGGACTTTGAATAAAACTCATGTTGCATCCGATTTAGATTCTAATCTGGCAAATTGTAATCAAAATCTAAATGTAACGAATGATGAACCTTTGAATGTTTTGAATATTAATGCATCTTGTGTATTTTGTCGTAAAAGCGTATCATCTGGTGATCATACAAAATGTTTAGCTAATTCTCTTCTCAATCGTCATAAGAAACGTAGGACACGCATTCCTTTTAGGCCCACTAATGCCTCTAAGTCTAACTTAGGAAAGCCGTCTTCTACGGTTTCTAATGATGTCCCAGTTACCCCCATAGGTGCCGCGAACAAATCTAGGACTGAGCCAACTACTAGTGCATTTAACATTAAGAAAGCAAAAACTAGTTGGAACTGGCAACGTTGGTTACAATACAAACCAGATTTTAAATGGATTCCTAAATTGTTAATTACATGTGTTACTAACCAACAGGAACCCGCATTGTCTTTGGGTTCCACCCTTACTTCTGTTCCACCCGTGTCTTCTTCTGGTGATGCAGGTGGTACAGATTGTTCTCTAGATTGTTGATAGCGGATGCACCCGACATATGACAGGCAATCTCAAACTGCTACACAACTTTGTCTCAAAGTTTATAGGAACTGTCAGATTCGGGAATGATCATTACGCTCTTATAATGGGATATGGTGACTACATCAGCGGTAACATTGAAATTAGTCGTGTTTACTATGTGGAAGGCCTTGGACACAACCTTTTCTCTGTTGGTCAATTCTGTGATGGGGATCTAGAAGTTGCATTTCGTGAGAAAACTTGCTTTGTTCGCGACCTACAAGGAAACGATCTAATGTCTGGCTCACGCGGCTCCAATCTTTATACAATATCAATGTCAGATATGATTGCAACATCTCCGATATGTCTTCTCTCCAAAGCAGAGTCAACTAAATCTTGGTTATGGCACAAACGTCTTTCTCACTTGAATTTCAGAACCATGACTGACCTTGCTCGTTATAAACTTGTCGATGGATTTCCAAGATTCCGTTTCACCAAAGATCACTTATGTCCAGCCTGTGAACAAGGAAAAAGTACTCGTGCTCATTTTCCGTCTAAACCTGAGCAAAGTACGAATCATGTTTTACAACTGCTTCATATGGATTTGTGTGGACCGATGCGTGTTCAAAGTATCAACGGTAAACGGTACATACTCGTAATTGTGGATGACTTCTCCAGATGGACTTGGGTTTATTTTCTACGAAGTAAAGATCAAGCTCCTTCGATGATCATCACCTTTCTCACCAAAATTCAAGTTCAGCTTCGAAACACAGTACGAATCGTCAGAACTGACAATGGTACTGAATTCAAGAATCAGACACTTCGGTCTTACTATGAGAAAGTGGGAATTGAACATCAAACGTCTATACCTAGAAGCCCAGAACAGAATGGTGTGGTTGAAAGACGCAACAGGACGTTAGTGGAAGCTGCTAGAACTATGTTGATTAATGCTCAATTACCAGATTACTTATGGGCAGAAGCTGTTTCAACCGCATGTTATACTCAAAACCGTTGCATGATCACAAAACGTCATCGCAAAACACCATATCAAATTGTTCACAAAAGAAAACCGAACATCGATTACTTTCATGTATTTGGAGCACTTTGCTATCCGAAAAATGATCGTGATGATTTAGGTAAACTCAAAGCTAAGGCTGACATCGGAGTGTTCGTTGGATATTGTGAAAATTCCAAAGGTTTTCGGATATGGAATCGTCGTACAAAAGAAATTCAAGAAACCATTCACGCTAATTTCGATGAACTCACCCAGATGGCTTCTGAGCAACACAGCTTAGGACCCGAATTTAACCGTCTCAACTCTCCGGCATCTTCAGCTGAACCTTTACCACTTAACCGCAAAGAATTAGAAACCTTGTTTGCTCCACTATTTGATGACACGATTGAATATCGTCCTACTGAGGTCTCACCAAATTCCGCTGCTCAACCTGATCACATTCCAGTACCAGACTCACCTCAACAAACTTCAACAAGTGTTGAGAGAGACGGTCCTTCAATTGTATCATCTACAGCAGAACAAACTGGTTCTACTCCCTGCCATCCAGCTGAAGATCCAACACCACAATCAGTTCCACAACCCGCAGAGCATGATCCTGATGCGTTCATTAATCCGTTTGCACCAGCTACTACAGTTCCTGATATAGCTGAGTCATCAACACGCAACTTGGATCCTGCCAACATGCGAGATACATATCAACTACACCCGTCAACACACAAATGGACTCGTGACCATCCACTAGTCCATATTATTGGCCATCCAGATGCACCTGTCATGACAAGACAACGACTTCACACCGATGGTGAAACTTGCATCTACGCACTCACAGTTTGTCATGAAGAACCCAAGAACATTAAAGATGCAATGACTTATGACAACTGGATTGAATCTATGCAAGAGGAATTTCAGCAATTCATAAGATTAGAAGTCTGGGAATTAGTTGAAAGACCTGACGGAGTCTTTGTCATCGGATTAAAATGGATCTGGAAGAATAAACTTGATGCAGAAGGAACAGTCATCCGCAACAAATCACGACTGGTAGCGAAAGGATACTCTCAACTTGAAGGTCTAGACTTTGCTGAATCCTTTGCTCCAGTGGCACGACATGAAGCTGTTCGGATCTTTTTGGCTTATGCTGCTCATAGGAATATGGTGGTTTACCAGATGGATGTGAAAACAGCATTTCTGAATGGAGAACTCCGTGAAGAAGTTTATGTCAGTCAACCTGAAGGCTTCGTTGATCCTGAGCGTCCTAATCATGTCTACCGACTCAAAAAGGCCCTCTACGGACTCAAGCAAGCCCCACGGGCGTGGTATGACAAACTGTCTACTTTCTTATTGGCCAATAAATTTTTTAAAGGATCAGTGGATCCCACACTATTTACAAAAACCTACGGGGAGGACTTACTTGTTGTTCAAATATATGTCGACGACATCATTTTTGCCTCAACAAAAAGAAGTTATTCTAATGATTTTGCAAAATTAATGAAAGATAATTTTGAAATGTCCATGATGGGTGAACTTTCGTTCTTTTTAGGACTACAAGTTCATCAATCACCCCGTGGAATTTTTATAAATCAGTCCAAATATGCTCTTGAAATCTTAAAGAAACATGGAATGATAACTTGTGATACTTATAATACGCCAATGGGCTATACCACAAAACTAGATGCTGATTTACATGGGACTCCCGTTGACCCTACCAAATACCGAAGTATGATTGGGTCCCTCATGTATCTCACAGCTAGTAGACCTGATATAGTTTTTGCTGTCTACATGTGCTCTCGCTATCAGTCCAGACCAACTGAAAAACACCTCAGTGAGGTCAAGAGAATCCTTCGATACATAAAGGGAACCATTAACTTGGGAATCTGGTATCCGAAGGATTCTGGTTTTGAACTAATTGCTTTTTCAGACGCTGATCATGCAGGATGTTTAGACACACGCAAAAGTACATCTGGTGGATTACAGTTTCTTGGAGACAAACTTGTGTCATGGCAATCTAAGAAGCAGGACTGCACGTCTTTGTCATCTACAGAATCTGAATACGTAGCCATGTCGGCTTGCTGTGCTCAAGTCATCTGGATGAGATCACAACTCAAAGACTATGGCTACCTATTCAACAAGATTCCTATCTACTGTGATTCAAAGAGTGCGATTGCTATCTCCTGCAACACTGTGCATCATTGCAAATCCAAACACATCGATCTCCGTTATCATTTCATCAAAGAGCATGTGGAAAGGGGTACAGTTGAACTTTATTTTGTTGGAACTGAGTACCAATTGGCAGACTTACTTACCAAATCTCTGGCACCATCCAGGTTTGCTAGTCTAGTCCACCAAATCGGTATGAGATGTTTGACACCAGAGGATCTGGAAAAGTTTTTAAAATACCACTGATCGTCAAACATCACAACTATCATTGTATAATATTTATCTTTCTTTCTTTACTATAAACTAATGAAAACCCAAAAAGATTTTTTTCTTTTTTTTTTTTTTTTTTCTTTTTCACATTTTATTTTTCTTTAAAAAAAAAAAAAAAAAAAAAAAAAAAAAAAAAAAATGCAAGTATATCGCTTCCATTCAACACCTTGTTCTTTCTTTACAAGTGTTGAGGGGGAGTCACGCTTAAATCTTTTACCAATTAATTGGTATACTTGCATATTTCTCGGTTCGGAAAATGTGCGGGTGATTTTAATTCACTACACTTTGTCTCTTTTGGTGTAAGTCTTCATAAGTTAACTTAACAAAGTCACATCTCAAATGTCAAAAGACTTGCTAGTTACTTTAGGGTTCTAGTTAAAGTACTTCTTAGTTAAGGGACCCTTGTTGTCAAAGTTTTTAAGATTCTAATACTTTTGAACACTTGTTTGTTTCTTATAAAGTCCAAGGACTAAAGGTGACTAAAATCAAACTTTTCAATATTTACAAAACAAACAAACCGTTCCACCCAAAATCCACTGTTTCATAAAAGTTTTAAAACCTCTTAAACCCTTCTTACAAAACCAACGGCTCTCAATCATTCTTGCTAACCACAATCTTGATCTTTAAATTGTAAGTTCATATGTTATCTCTAGGACATTACAAACATAGGTTCTTGATGAATTGGTTTTTCAATGGTTAGATCTCTTGTAATCGTGATGTCGAGAACTAGGGTTAGGATTTCGATAACGTGAGTAACCTGTTGTAAGGGTTAATTCTTGATGGGGTTTAGTCACTTTACTTGTTTCTAATACTTTCTCATCAGTTATTATCTCATTCCATCATGTTTGCTTGGTTCTCGATTTCAAAAGAATGGGTCGAAGTGGGTATTTTAAGCTTCTGTGATTAATAGGTTATTTTTTGTGGTGGGATTTGCTTCAAAGGTTTCATATGTGCATACCTAATCTTGCTAAGATGTTTCTCACCATTGTTCATGATTCTCGATAAAACTTGTTTGCCTTGTTCGTGAAAAACATCATGTTATACGTGTCTCGTGTATTTGTATATCTGTGACAAACCAATATCTGAGGAAACGTTATTTGTGAAGGATATGAACATGTAATTTCATGATAATTCGATTATATTCTTGTATAAGAATGTTTTCGAGAAATCTGTGTAATATCGAAATCTTTCTAAAATTATCGAGAAACTCAAGTTCTCGATAAAAATGGTTTCTCGATATAATAAAGTTTCTCGATATTCTGAGGAAAGTTTTTGAGAAATCATTTTCTCGATAAATTTTTTCATTTATCGAAATCTTTCTGGGAACTCCATTTTTTCGAAATCTTCAGTTTCTCGAAATATTGATATAGGAAAGATCTCGATAAAGTTTCTCGATAAATATCAATGTTTCTCGAAATGACACTTTCTCGATAATGTTTCATTTATTGAAATCATTCAATTTATTAAACTTTCTCGATAACACCAGGTTCTCGATAAGATTGATAATAGAATTTTTTTTCCGATAATATCAAGTTTTTTCGAAAAAATAAGAAATCTCGATAAAAGGTCCATGATGCATTTTTTTTCGAAATATTGTTTGGTATTATATCAATGTTACCTTGGTGTGATTCATTAAGTGTTGTGTAATGTGATGTAATGTGAATTGTGCTTGTCATGTTGTACTTATTTGCCATTTGCATTATTTGACTCATTCTTAAATGACGCATTTGTGCTTAATTGTTTCAAGTAGATATCTATATCCAATATCTAAACTGTGCTAACTCATAACACATTTGGATGTTTGATTTATGGTGATACTTTTCAGAAAAACATGGCTGAACACACTGATAACGTCGCAGAACAACCTCTTCCATTACTCACCTTGGATGACATCACTCCCGAGAACTACAATGTCACAATTGGCAACAACAATCCCAGAGTCGATTTCAACAAGTTGAATATCACAGAGAAATCATGCAAGATTGTGAAAGATATCCTACTGGCACATCCATGCAAACCACTTCTCACCTGCTCTACTTCAGTTCCACTGTTCTATCTTCATCAATTCTGGCTTACTGCTCAGACCAACTTGGATAATGAGTCTTTCACTGTTACCTTAGATAGCCAAGATTACTCTGTAGATCATGACGTTCTTCGAACAGCCCTTCTCATGCCACAAACTGACAACGAATTTGCTCCGATACTACCTGACTTGGAACTTCTTGACTTCTTCATTGAATTAGGATATGAGGTTGATGATGATGAACCTCTAATCAAGCTTTCCAAATTCAATGTCAAGTATATACCTCAGCCTTGGAGAACATTCTGTTTGTTGGTTGTTAGATCTATATCTGGAAGGAAAAGTGGTCATGAACATCCAAGGCTCGAACACCTGCAAACATTCTGGGGAATGGTGACTCTGACACCAATTGACTTTGCAGTTCCTATCATGAATGATATCATCTACAGTATTCAGACCGACCGTGTGAAGACTATGATACCATTCACCAGATTCACCAAGCTTATCATTGAACATCTCTGCAAAAGTTCTCCAGAATTCATTAAGAGGATGGCTGATCCTAATGAGCCGAAGCACCTCTTCGAGGACGACTTCACCACCTTATTCATCAAATCGACCACTTCCTCTACCAAGATCAAAGGTATGAGGATTCCCGAATACCTTCTGAATGACAACATTAAGAATAGGGCAAACTTCAAGTTGTATGATCTGGCTTACAAAGGGGAACTGGATGAAGCAACTATAAAGACTCGTAGCAAAGGAAGTGTAAAGTCTGGGAGTACCACGAGCACCACTGGATCACCGCATACAAGATCTAAGTCGGCTACAATGGCAAAACCCAAGACTACTACCACACCTAAACCTACATCCAAACCTAAACCAGCTACCAAACCAAAGAAGAAGGCAACTCCTGAGTACTTTATTCGGGATGAACCTACTCCTCCACCTTCTGACACCGAGTCCGAATTTGATACTGAATCTGATGAAGAAGAACCAGACTATGAACTGAGATACAGAGCACCTGATGAAGGATTTCCAGCAATAGAGATGGCAGTACAACAAAGTCTGGAAACTTATGAAGAAGAGACAAGGAGAAGAAAAGGTGTCACTATCAATGAGCCGAATGATGATGAAGACGAACCAATCGCTGAACCATTGGTCGATAAACGTAAACTCAAAAGTATAGTTGTCGACACTCGAGATGAAGAAAAGCGGCTTAGGAAAGAACAGAGGAAAGCAAGCCTTGAAAGCCGACTTCTATCACACCCTCCAACACCACCACCTATTGATCAGTCAGAACATGTAGGGGCTACAAGCAGTATGGTTCCTCCAACAACGTCAGAATCAGCTCCACAACCTGATGACAACGTTAAGGATACAGACAAGACTGAAGATGTCCACATGACTGAGACTGCTACTTTAGAGGAGAATGTTGGCGGTCAAGAGAACTTAGCTACGGATCAGGAACATGAATATCTTATTACTCCAGAGTTTCTTGCACGAGAAGCAGAGGAACGTCGTCGAAAGGAAAACGAAGAGAAGAACGCGTTCGACACCAACATGTTTCTTAAGTCATCTTCTCAGCAGACTTCCTCAGCACAACCTCCACCTCCTCAAGACTCTCCGCCAAAGGATCCAACTCCTCCTGCTTCTTCTTCAGACTCTCACAACGAGTCTTCGTCCGAATCATCACCAGAGCACTCATCACCCACACCATCTGAAACCGCATCTAAACAGCATTCGATCAATGAACCAAAACAACAAGTTGATCTTCAGGAGCAAGTGAACAAACTCACCGACATGGTTACCAAACTTACTAAACAAGTTGAGGAATTCCAGGATTCTACGCAGCTGATTGACAAGTTCTTGAAATCTGATTACGAAGGTTTTATCAGAACTGCAACACATGATTTTCTCACTGATAATCTGGTTGAGATGATTACTCCTGAAGTTGCAAACCTTCTCAAACCAATCAATGACAACTTGGATCACAGAATTAGAAGTGTTACGAAGAAAATGTTGTCTACTACACCCTTCACGCTTCACACCGCAAAATCTTCTACTGTGGCTCCAACCGTCCAAGAATTGTCTCTCAATGACATGCTTGTCAAAATTTTCGACAACCTTGCCACCAAAACCACACAAACAGCTGAAGAAAAAGGCCTGTATGATGCTATGGTAGCTTATATGTCAAAAGAGTCATGCAAAGATGCTGCTGGATCCCGAAAACGGACAAGAAAAGATGACGATCCTGACCCAAACTCCAAAGGCAAGAAACCGAAGTCTGGAACAGGTCCCTCATCCTCTCTACAACCACAGAAGGACTCCACTCCTCCTGGAACTCAACAACAACCCTCAGCTACTGGTGAAGGTCAAACCGAAGATGAAGAAATGTTCATGGAACAAACTGATGACTTCCAAGATCAACTTGAAACCGATTACCGTGCTCCACCAACTCATGATTCTCATGCTGGTCCATCATCACCGTCCAAAGCCAAAGACAAAGATGTTACATCCAAGTCTAAGAAATCCAAGAAGAAAACACGTCATTCATGGCTCGACAATGATGACAATCCTCAGAATGATTGGCTGACAGAAATGGTCCAAGCTCAACCTCCTCTGGAAGAAGAAGAACCTCTTCCTGGTAACACTCTTCAGTTCACCCAGGTCATTATGAAGGATCTTCACATCAACAAACTCACAAAGGCAGAGCTTAGAAGAATCAATAAGGATGCACAAGAATTCCTCAAGAAAAGATCTGGAAACAAAGTCGAATACGAATATCACATACAGAATATAGCTAGTGCAATGTCTGCCAACTTTGACTGGTTAAATCCTGAAGTGAATATCGATCTAAGTTCCAAGAATCATGAAAAACCTTACTTCACCGACTGGACCAAACCATTACCGTTGAAAGGATTTCCTGACAAACCGAAGATACCTTACAGCTTCTTCTTCAACAAAGATCTTCGTAACATCTAGCTCACTCAAGAGATATCCAAGAAGAAATATGCTTCCTCACTCACAATCTCAGTACCAGCCGCTAGATACGAAATTCCAGCCATTGAAGAAACTACCCGTATTTTCAGCAACTCCATCGTAGCTTACGACAGAGATGCTCTACATGGAATTCAACATTGGCCAGATCGTCGTCGACTCGGCTATACCAGCAGATTAGGAGAAACGTCATTGGAAAATGTGAAGCAGAAATCAAAGATCATCGCTATCTTGGAGATTCAGCAGTCAAAACGATTTAACTACATTTTCATGCGTGAAATTGTTGTTAAACGACAAGATGAAAAGAAGTACAAGTTCTCCGAAGCCGACTTTCCCAACCTTAATCTCAATGACATTGAAGATATGTATCTTGAAAAGGTTCAAAGTAGAATGCGCGGATTCGATAGAGACGTTCAGTACAACTTCATGGCATCGCTACTTCTTTACATCCGACGACTGATTGTTCAAGAAAGAGTGGAAGATCTTCAGCTTGGAGTGGAAAGTTACCAACAAAAGATCAATTTGACAAAGCCACAATTCTACTTTGATGGTCTCTATGACACACCACAGTTTACTCTCATCCAAGAACCATTTGGTTTCACCTACATCAACAGCAAAAAGCTACAAAGCTTCATGAGGTTCGATGAGGTACATAAATTCTGTGATGTTACACTCAAGTTTGTTCGTGATGGGCTTGTCAAAAGGTTGAATGATGATCGACGTAAGATAGCTAAGGGGGAACAACCTAGATGGAAATCCAGCTCCAGAAGACAAGTTCGTAACTTTGTCTTAAAGATTGAAGAACGGTTATTTCGACGGGAACAGATCAGACGACTGGAAAGCTACATCGGTGCCAGACCATCATTTCCTGTCAGAAACTTCGAAAGACCAGAACCTCAGTTCACTAACTTCAATGCTCCACTTCCAGACGAAGAATAACTTGGTACATTTGGTCATATTTTTTCAATATCAATTGTTTCATTGTTTCATTGATTGAATCATTTTTCCATTATGGCTTGTGCACGCATCACAGTGCACAACCCGATCTTGTAAAGAAAGGACCCTGAGGTACGCTTCAGTGCCTCAATCCTAAACATAAGGAGCGAAGGCTTCTTACTTTTGAGTAGAATTAATCAAACATTTATGATTTTTCATAATTCTGCTCAAAAGGACAAGTATTTCACCTCAATAAGACCTAATCACTTGTTGAGGGGGAGCACTTGTCAAAACAAAATACTTTGCTCAAAATCAAAAGTTCTTGGTGAATCTCCCCGTAAGACTCAAAAGGCATATTTTAATCTAAAAGTTTGTCAAAAACATCATTTTATATGCTATTTTTGAGGGGGAGAAAATGAAAAAGTGATTAAAATATATGAAGTTTAAGCTGAATGTTGTATCTTGTACGAGCTAGACTCAGATTTACCCAGGAATTGACGAGATAATTAAAGTCTGTAATATCGAAAGGACTTATCCTCGACGGGTAATAACATCAAGTTAGTTACTAGAGCTAGTTGTCACCTAAAAGCTGACAATGTATCTCTTTATCTAACCACGTAAGCGTGTCTCGAAAAGGATATGTCTTAGTAGAAAAGTACCGTCTCGAGAAACTTTCTGTGAACTTGATCAGGCCGGGTAATAATTTCAAGCTAGTCTAACTAGTGATGTAAGCGTGTCTCGAATCGGTCGTGTTCACAGAAGGTGGATCAATTCAAAAGTGATTGCTCCTCCCGCATGTGCAAATTTATTTAAACACTTATGAGCACATGTGCAGGGGGAGCCCTTCAAAAGTGTGCGCAAAACTCTCAAAGTGTTAACCAAAATATTTGATTATCACAAACACTTTGAGAGATTTTCAATCAAAGGTTTCTTGGCTACTGTCGGAGTTATAAGGTGTTTAAGATAGTAATATCAGTCCTATGATCCGCCAGAGCCGGAGGGATCTACCCAAGGACATCTCCCTTAGGTAGAATTAGAAGTCCTTAGGTATGATACGAAAAAAGGAGAAATGAATGAAAGGGAAAGAAGGAGTTGAAGAATTAAAAAGAAAAGTAAAGTAAAGGGTGAAAAGAAATAGCCCTCCATATGTTCAACCTTAGGGCAGACACCGGGTTCAATACGTATGCTACTGGTTGTTGCATAAGACAACACCGGTATTGAAGACAAAGTCGTCATGGACCCAGTGACGCAATGCACTAAACCTTCTTAACCACTCAAGTTCTCTTAAAAGGACTTGTTTCATTCTCACAGGGGAACCCGCGTAACCTATCGACCTATCTCTTAGAGACGGTTGATATTGAAGAAGGACATCCCCAGTCTCCGCATAGGAAACCTAGGTGTGCACTTATAGAGTCTAGAGCCTTGAGATACATCAAAGATCTCTTAGGAACACTTAGTATTTCTACGACTGGTGTTCTACTTCAATGAGCATCAGTTGTAAACTATCGAGTCCTTCGCAGATCTTAGCAATCTGCCGAGAACGTTTATGAGAGGATTACTTATGTATTTCTCAATGATTGAACGGAAATCCTGCCAGGGTCAACATTAAACAGCCCTGACAGCAGGTCACTTTGGTAACCCCACAAGGGTTACGCTTAGTGTTTGCGGTGGTTCCATTACGGTCTACAGTCGTGGAGTGATCCCCAGCGACTCACCCAGTCATTGAGCTACCTAGTAGGTCTCGTAAGCTCCTTCGGGAGTATCTGATATGGGAACGGCCTGGATAAGGATTAGAAGGAGTCTTCACAATATGCTGTTGATGAGCTCTAATTCCTTATCCGTAAGTACCGATGATTTATTGCTAACTGTCTACTCGCAGGTACCTCACTTCCATGATGACGGATTCCACATGCTCATACATGCATCTTGCTATCATCAAAAAGCTCCCTCAAAGATCAAAGCAACACAAAGTTCAAAGTAAGATTCTACGCCAAAAAGAAGAATCTACAAAGTTTAAAGACCAAAGATCTTATGTGAAAGAAAGGGACTACGTGCATGTATAAGTCAGAACTCAAAGATGTATGAGCATGTTGGAATGGCGGACAACCACCACAGACGCAGGAGTGACGAACGGCAGATTACTTCATAACATAATCACAACAACATCATCAAAGAATAAAGTCAAAGAGCAAAGTACATCCATCATTATTCTAATCATTTCTGAAGACGTCTAAAGCTATGAAAGTCAAAGATTAAGACAAAGACGTCAAGCAACCTTGATGACCGACCCTTAGGGGGAGATTGTTGGAACCATAGTTTTACTATCTTATCAAGTCTCGGTCATTTGTAATAATGCTAGGTTGCTTAGTTATTATTTACTTTCATTTACATTTTGTATTAAGTTTACTAGGCTTAAGTATGTAGTCCATGGGCCTCAAGCCCATACGTTTCATGTAAAGGGAAGGAGTAGGAATGTTGCCCTAGCTCCTTTCCTATAAATACTAGTCTTAGGCCTCTTGTAAACTTGGTTGGTTATTTGAAAACATTAAGGAAACTCTTGCATTTCATTTTCTCAAATTTCTCATAATCATCCCACTCTCATTCTCATCTCATTTCTTTGTCAATCATACTTGTGTTTACAAAATGGTGACCTAACAGTTACCAATGTTCGTTCATATTTGAAGAAACTGCTCTCATGACAACTGTAAAAGCATTGGTCACCAACAGTTAGCTAGGCTGCCCCAGTAAGGGGTTGTGATCGATTTAGTCGATCGATTCATACTCGATCGCCTTACTGTGTGAATTCAATCGCCTCCCCCCCCCTTTCCTTTTATCATGGTCGCTTAACTGATCGATACCTTGTTCCTTGTGCATTTAATATTTAAACCTTACCCAACCGTTTGCAAAGTAAAAAATAAAAAATAAAAAAATGATGAAGGTCGCCTTTACTGGGGCACCCAATCGCCTGAAGTTCGCTGGAGAGAGAAAGCTGACGTGGCAGAGAAAATGGGAGGGATTGACCCTTTTACTGGGGTAGCCTTATAGTTTGAAGTTCTCCTTTATGTTATGTGAAAACTAATTTGTGGAAAACTAGAAGGGGGGGTTGAATAGTTTTACGTCTTTTTAATTTTTATAAAACAAATTGTTTAAAAGTTTTCGTTGATTTATAAAATATAGATTCGATGATATATGAAATCTAGTTATACACAATATGAACAACACTAAGTATATATCTACTATGAAGCAATAATTATGTAAGTAATGAAATAAGTAAAGGATGGAAAGATCAAACCGAGAGACAAGCGATTTATAGTGGTTCGGCTACAAGGCACCTTCCTTGCCCTACTCCACTCCCCGAGCACCTAACTCGAGAGTTTTCTTCACTATATCAACAAGCTCCCTTATGGCGGAGAAAACCTTACACACCAATATACACACCAATTTACACACCAATCTTCACACCAATCTTCACACCAATATACACGCCAATCTTCTTCACACCTAGCTTTTACACACCAATCTTCTACACACCTTCTTCTACACACCAATCTTCACAACTAACCTATTTCACAACTAATCAACTTCTACTATCTACACAACTATTCTCTAACAAATATTCACAACTAATCACACTATGAAATAATAATTAATGATGATGCTCAAACAACTTAGATGTGGAGATCACAACTAGTTGTAATACTTCTTGTCTTGAGGGATAGAAGTATTCTTCTCTTGCACTTGAATGGATTATGTATGGATCACTTTGAAACAAAGATTTAAGAATGTATGATCAAAGGATTTATAGATTGGAAATGGAGATCTAGAACTGAAAGTTCTGGAGTGCAAAAGGTAGGGAAAAAATCCAGGTTTAAGGTGGTATTTATAGGCAAAAGTTTCTGACAGAGGAGCGTGGCCGGTCCCCTTAAAGCATGGCCGACCCCCTTAAAATTAAGGGGGCCGCCCCTTATAATTAAGGGGGCCGCCCAACTGTAACGGCCAGAAACTTTGTTTTTTAGTGGGGAAAGTTTATATGGTGAAAAACTAACTGATTTTGGTTAAATATTTGAAATCATATATTTAGTATGATTAAAACATTTTTCCTTATTACCAAAAGTGTTTTTCAAAAATATATAATAAGATTATATAATTAAATAAACTTTGTATTAGTTAATTAAATACCCCTTTGATCATACATTGCACTAAACACTTTGTTTATTCATACCTTAAGTGATTTGGATGTAAAGAGAAATATTAATCACCAAATACTTGTTTATGTCATAAGTTTTAGTTCTTTGAAGTTATATTTTGTAATGATCAAAACATAGAGATATTGATAAAAACTTAATAATGTTTTTAAGGCATTATTTGTGTCAACAATCTCCCCCTTTTTGATTATTACAAAACCTTAAACTAAAAAGATTTAAAACTTGTTATTAGACAAGTATTATAGAGTTTACCATTTCTCTTCTCCCCCTTTTTGTAAAATCAAAAAGGTTAGGCCGAATAATCTTCGTGAAAGAAGTTTAAACGGGTAGAGAACTCCCCCTTGATGTATGCTCCCCCTTGTTTGAGAGCACAAAGGGAACGAGCAATTGGAATCTTGGCTACAAAAATATTTTGAAGAGAACAACACACATATATATGCAAAAACAACAATTATGCAAATAAAAATAGATTCATTCAAGCATGATAGAAATAACTAGCATGACAACATTCAATATGCTTGTAGCATATTGATTACAATAAAACAAAATAAAAGATATAGTCCTATATTGCCTAAGAGAGCACTTGGACTTGCTTGCAACCCATGGTTGATTTGTTTTATTTGCTTGAAGGAAAACAAAAGCATGGAGCTTAGATGTTTGATTGAGGTGGATATGGGGTGTTGTATGGAGCGGAAGAGGTGGATCTCACGATATTGTATCGTGTTAAGGGTGGTATTGGATGATCACGAGTGAGAAGATATTCAATCCAAGAAATATCTTCACTCAAGTAGAGGATTTGTTTTTGAAGGAATATGCAACAAGGGCAAAAGTGAATGTGATTTGTAACTTGATCCAAGTTAAGAGAGTGGGGAAGGCAATTTGCATAGGGTGATGATGGAGGTAGCCCTTTGTTGCGTTGTGCAAGATGCATAGCAAGGAGATCACTAAGATCATGGATTTGGTTTATTTCATCACGGAACTTTTGATTTTCCGTGGCAATGTGGAGGGGATCATAGGTTTGGTATGGATGAGTTGGGTTAGAGTAGTTGGAATTGTAGTTTGATGGTTCATCAAACTTGCATGGATCATTATAAGTTGTTGGAGGTTGAGGGGTGTAGTTTGGCTTGAAGGAAGATGTTTGGCCAATGTTGTATGGTTTGTAAAGTGGATCAAATGAATGCCTTTGTTGGTTTGATGCAAAGTTTGGGAAATAAGAAGTTGGTGGGGAGGAATGATTTCCAACTACATTTGTGATGATGGATTTGTTTCTAGGACTTTTTCGTCGCCAAACGGGTTTTTCCGTCATCCTTGCTAGCCTTGAGGCTTTTGATTTTGGTTTGTTTGGAGAGTTCATGATGGGATGAATGGAGAGCTTTGAGGATTGGGGATATTTATAGTGTAAGATTTGTGTGTTTAAGGATGGATAAAGTTTGTTTGGAGGATTAGGACAAAATATGTTGGTGAAAAATGGGAAATGTAGGTTGAAATGGACTAAAAAGCAGAAAAGATTCTGTAAACCCGACCATCAGATGGCCGGTCCCCTTAATTAGGGGGCGGTCCCCTTAAAATTAAGGGGGCCGCCTTACATAATTAAGGGGGCCGCCCATCTGGTGATTTCCAGATTGCCAGAATTGGGTTTTTGGCAGAAAATTTGCAGAAAGGTTGTGTTTTTGGACTTGGATTCAAACAAGTTCAATTCCTTTAGGCAATATAGCATCTAATCTAACATTAGATATCATGCAAAAACACATAGGCACTAGAGCAAATAATCAACACATAATAAGCAATAGGAGGTAAGTAAATGCAAGCACACTTAAGCTTCCTAAGACACCTATCTTGAATTAAAGGCAAGGGCAATTAGTGAGTGAAAGACTAATGATGGATCAAGATGACACCATTACTAGTGAACTTGTCCTAGTGAGTGTCTATATGCAACAAATGTGGAGTTGTGATTGTTTCGACACCTAGAAGCAAAAAGAAATAACGATCCTAAGAAACAATCCAAATGATCTCCTTGATTCAATTTTTACTCGATCATGAATGTCAAAGACATATATTAGATTATATACCTTGACAATTTATGTGAGAGTTTATGCATGATTTTGAAATATAATGTTTTTAGAATTAGTCAACAATGCAAGGAAAATGGTTTTCATGAGGTTCCTAGATTGTGAGAATAATTTTTAGAGAAAATTGATTGAGTTTAAAAAAAAAATTTATGCAACAAAAATAAATTTTCCCAATCTTTAGTTTTGTGCGAAATAGATTCCTAGACTCAGAAAAGATGAAATGGAAGAAAAATAAATTTCATGCAAGTATTAATTCGAAATATTTCAATATAATTTAGTCAACTTGTTCCATCATTCCTAATCCTAAATGCAAGTGGTTGAATAATTCACGCTTAAGGGGTTTTGTGAATATATCCGCAATGTTATCTTCCGATGCAACCTTTTCTATAGATATATTTCCTTTTTGTACATTATCCCTAAGAAAATGGTGACGTATTTCTATGTGTTTAGTCCTAGAGTGTTGCACCGGATTTTTACTTAAATCTATCGCACCTTTGTTATCGCACATAATGGGGACATTTTCTAACCTAATGCCATAGTCTATGAGAGCTTGTTTCATCCATAGTGCTTGTTGACATGCCTTTCCGGCGCTTACATATTCGGCTTCGGTGGTAGAAATAGCAAGAGCGGTTTGCTTCTTCGAAAACCAAGACGTTAGACAACATCCCATAAACGTGCAAATACCGCTAGTGCTCTTTCTATCTACGTAGTCTCCCGCATGATCCGAATCCGCATAGACAATGGTTTCTATGCCGGATTCCTTAGGATACCATAATCCTAAGTGTATAGTGCCTTTAATGTATCGGAAGATACGCTTAACCGCTTCTAGGTGAGAGGTTTTGGGATCCTCTTGAAAACGGGCACAAAGGCAGACACTAAACATGATATCGGGTCTACTTGCCGTCAAGTATAGTAAACTACCTATCATTCCTCTATACTTGGAGTTATCTACGGACTCACCTTCATCGTCCTTTGTGAGCTTTACCTCCGTAGACATGGGTGTTTTTATGGGTTTTGAGTCTTCTAGGCCAAATTTCTTAAGCATTTCCTTAATGTACTTAGATTGATTAAAGAATATTCCATCTTCTAATTGTTTTATTTGTAATCCTAGGAAGAAGTTAAGTTCACCCATCATACTCATCTCAAACTCATCATGCATGATTTTGGCAAATTCATCACACATGTCTTGACAAGTCGATCCAAATATAATGTCATCAACATATATTTGAACAATGATGAGATTAGGGTCTTTCCTTTTAGTGAAAAGAGTGTTATCTACCATTCCCATGGAATAATCATGTTTAATAAGAAAAGCTTTTAATCGATCATACCAAGCTTTGGGAGCTTGTTTAAGTCCATACAAAGCTTTCTTTAACTTATAAACATAATCAGGTTTTGCGAAGTCAATGAATCCTGGAGGTTGTGCCACATATACCTCCTCATTGATAAAACCGTTAAGGAATGCACTTTTCACATCCATTTGGAATAACTTAAAATCTAGGGCGCAAGCATAGGCAAGTAATATCCTAATTGATTCTAGTCTAGCTACGGGGGCATAAGTTTCATCATAATCAATTCCTTCTTATTGATTATAACCTTGGGCAACTAACCTAGCTTTATTCCTAGTAACTATTCCATTCTCATCTAACTTATTTCTATATACCCATTTGGTTCCTATGATGGTCATATCCTTTGGATTTGGGACTAGTTCCCAAACATCATTTGCCTTAAATTGATTTAATTCTTCTTGCATAGCTATAATCCAACTTTCATCTTTTAAAGCCTCACTAATATTCTTAGGTTCTATTGCTGAGAGGAAACAAAAGAAGTTGTTTTTATCTTGGGCTTGTGACCTAAGGGTTCTTTGGTTAAGATGTCCTATTATATTATCTAAAGGATGTGATCTAGATTCTTTAATATTAACGATTTCGTTATTTTCTAAGTGAGTTTCTTCATTGTCATTTCCTATGGGTTTTGTTTTACTAACCTCAATAGCTTTTTCTTCGACTAAGTTATCATCTTCTAAAGGTAGCGTTTTAGGAGGTGGTGGTGTTTCATCAAATGTTACATTTAGTGATTCCTCTACCTTCATGGAGTGTTTGTTAAGTATTATATATGCTTTACTATTTTGTGAGTATCCTAAAAATATTCCTTCATATGATTTTGGATCAAACTTAGTGAGGTAGTCCTTAGTGTTTAAGATATAGCATTTACTTCCAAATACCCTAAAGTAGCTTAAGTTAGGTTTTCTATTTCTTAATAACTCATAAGGAGTTTTTCCTAGAATTCTTCTAATTGATACCCTATTTAGAATATAAGTCGATGTATCTACGGCGTGACACCAAAATTTTTGTGGAATTGATTGTTCATTTAACATAGTTCTACTCATTTCTTGTAGTGACCTATTTTTTCTTTCTACTACCCCATTTGATTGAGGAGTACGAGGAGCGGAGAAATTATGAGATATTCCATTTAACTCACAATATTTTCCGAATTGTACTTCGTTATCAAATTCCCTTCCATGGTCCGTCCTAATGGCAACTATTGAGCATCCTAACTTATTTTGAATCATTTTGCTAAATATTTCGAATTTTTCAAATGCTTGGGTTTTGTCACTTAAAAACCTAGTCCACGTGTATCGTGAGTAGTCATCTACTATTACTAAGGTATACGTGTTTCCTCCATAGCTCCGCACAGCGGATGGACCAAAAAGATCCATATGTAATAATTCTAGGCACCTAGTGGTGGATACTATATTCTTAGCTTTGTGGCTAGCATGAGCTTGTTTTCCAACTTTACATGCATCACAAAAATGTTTGTCATATTTTAGATTAGGCAAGTTTCTAACTAATTCCTTAGAGGCCAAAGATTGTATTTGTTGCATGTTAGCATGTCCTAATCTCCTATGCCACAAAGTGGAATTTTCGTCTAGGTTCGTTAGGCATATCCTATCTTCAGGTTTGTTTCCTAGTTTCATAACATATACACCTCCTTTCCTAATACCTCTACTTATAATTTTTCCATTCTTAACTATTTCGCTATCTTCTTCAGAAAAGATAACTTTACATTTATTATCGCATATTTGGCCTACACTAAGTAAGTTATATGTTAAATTATTAACATGTTCAACATTTTCAATAGTAAGTGAGTCTTGAGAAATCGTACCTTTGCCAATAATTTTTCCACGCAAGTCACTACCGAAAATAACGTTACCTCCATTGTATGCCTTGTATGTAGAGAATAGCTTACGATTCCCCGTCATGTGCCTCGAACATCCACTATCCTTGATCCATTCGTTAGGTTCCAAGTCAATTCCAAGGCATATTTCGTCGGTTGCATTTGCCACAAAACACTTTTCTTCTTTTGGTTTTTCCACTTCTTCTTTATCACTATCACTCCATGTTCCACTAACAAATGCGCTTTGATTTTCATAACCCGGCGGCTTTAAACATTCTCCAACGAGATGATTTGGACTTCCACATCTAAAGCACTTTCTTTTCACGTAATTATCACTTCTATTTCTTTGGAACGATTTTCTATCGTCATGTGATGACCTAGTGAATCTTCCTCGTCTCTTGAAGAATTTCTTGAATTCTCTTACGGCCATTGCATATTCTTCGTCTTCACTTTCGTCACTTGAATCATCATTATCACTAGGTTCCTTTTTGGCTTTTAGAGCAATGGATTTGATTTGTTCTTTCTTGACTTTGACCGTTTCCGAATCTCTTCTTATGATTTCTTCATGAACCTTCAAGTTGCCAATTAGTTCATCTAGTGATAACGTCATCAAGTTCTTTGATTCTTCAATTGCCGTGACCTTAGCTCGCCATTTTGGATGCAATGCCCTAAGAAATTTCCTAACACAATTTTTACTAGAAAATGTCTCATCAAGTGCTTTTAAACTTGTGATGATAGTGTTAAACTTAGCAAAAGCATTATCAATTGATTCCTCTTCCGGAATCGTAAATTGTTCATATTGTTGTACAAGAAGATCTATTTTATTTTATTTGACTTGGCTATTACCTTGGTGAGTGATTAGTAAAGAATCCCAAATTTCTTTTGCGGTTTTACACATAAAAATTCTTTCATATTCTTTGCGTGGTAACGCATTATAAATAACCATTTTAGCCTCATTATTTTTTGCTAGTTTCTTTTTCAAATCATCATTTTGTTTTTCAAAAGCTACAATTTCATCCATTTTGGTTTCAACATTATATTGAATAGGGGGAAAATCACCAAAGGTAATAATATGCCAAAGATCAAGATCTTTTGATTTCACATACGTTTCGAATCTATTTTTCCAATATAAAAATCCATCACTTTCAAATAGTGGTGGTCTTTGCATAGATTGCCCTTCTAAATATTTTAAAGATTCCATAGATCGTTACAAGTTTTAAAATACAATATATTTTAAAATTCTTGCTAGACGTGGCTCTGATACCAATTGTGGAAAACTAGAAGGGGGGGTTGAATAGTTTTACGTCTTTTTAATTTTTATAAAACAAATTGTTTAAAAGTTTTCGTTGATTTATAAAATATAAATTCGATGATATATGAAATCTAGTTATACACAATATGAACAACACTAAGTATATATCTACTATGAAGCAATAATTATGTAAGTAATGAAATAAGTAAAGGATGGAAAGATCAAACCGAGAGACAAGCGATTTATAGTGGTTCGGCTACAAGGCACCTTCCTTGCCCTACTCCACTCCCCGAGCACCTAACTCGAGAGTTTTCTTCACTATATCAACAAGCTCCCTTATGGCGGAGAAAACCTTACACACCAATATACACACCAATTTACACACCAATCTTCACACCAATCTTCACACCAATATACACGCCAATCTTCTTCACACCTAGCTTTTACACACCAATCTTCTACACACCTTCTTCTACACACCAATCTTCACAACTAACCTATTTCACAACTAATCAACTTCTACTATCTACACAACTATTCTCTAACAAATATTCACAACTAATCACACTATGAAATAATAATTAATGATGATGCTCAAACAACTTAGATGTGGAGATCACAACTAGTTGTAATACTTCTTGTCTTGAGGGATAGAAGTATTCTTCTCTTGCACTTGAATGGATTATGTATGGATCACTTTGAAACAAAGATTTAAGAATGTATGATCAAAGGATTTATAGATTGGAAATGGAGATCTAGAACTGAAAGTTCTGGAGTGCAAAAGGTAGGGAAAAAATCCAGGTTTAAGGTGGTATTTATAGGCAAAAGTTTCTGACAGAGGAGCGTGGCCGGTCCCCTTAAAGCATGGCCGGCCCCCTTAAAATTAAGGGGGCCGCCCCTTATAATTAAGGGGGCCGCCCAACTGTAACGGCCAGAAACTTTGTTTTTTAGTGGGGAAAGTTTATATGGTGAAAAACTAACTGATTTTGGTTAAATATTTGAAATCATATATTTAGTATGATTAAAACATTTTTCCTTATTACCAAAAGTGTTTTTCAAAAATATATAATAAGATTATATAATTAAATAAACTTTGTATTAGTTAATTAAATACCCCTTTGATCATACATTGCACTAAACACTTTGTTTATTCATACCTTAAGTGATTTGGATGTAAAGAGAAATATTAATCACCAAATACTTGTTTATGTCATAAGTTTTAGTTCTTTGAAGTTATATTTTGTAATGATCAAAACATAGAGATATTGATAAAAACTTAATAATGTTTTTAAGGCATTATTTGTGTCAACATAATTCAAACAAATAATAAGGTTTTCATTTCTGGATATACAAAAGAATCAAAGATGCTACTACTTTATGTTGGACGAATAATGTCTGCTATGCCAAAAGGATATCAAGTTGGGTCGAATAAAGGGCCTGTAGATTAGTTAATGGTTTGGGCCACAGGCCAACAAACCCAATATTTAGATTAGACGGTTATTTAGTCAGTTAATTAGATTGCAACGTTTAGTTTAGGGTTGCAACGGTTTAGAAGAAGCGGTATGTCTCTTGAAGACAACGTTTCAATATGTATATATAGATAGGATCCTGTAAACATCAAAAGTAACCCAATTCGTTTTATATATATCAATATAAAGGGTTCACAAAAATCTTCTTTGTTTATGTGTTTTGTATTCAATTAAACGATGTCATGATGTTGTTTGGAACATCAATATGATCCTGGAAGATCAGACCTGTAGAAATTCAACATGGCATCAGAGCCGATGGTTAGAATTGATGGTTAGATAGAAGAAGTTGGTTGCGTGAAAGATACAAAAGAATGGACGCGGTCATACCCAAGTTATTATGAGAATAAAAGAAGCCTATGCGATTGGGTTCAGGGAGGAATATGCGAGGCAGTCAAGGAATGCATTGGCATGGTTAAAGTGTACTATGGAGGCAAAAAGGGTGCAGGGTGAACCAGAGGGATTGGCTAGCATGAGTGAAATGGAGCCACAGAATGATGCAAGGGTGATTGCACATGGTGCACAGGGAAATGCACAGGTTGAAGCACTTAAAGCCCAAGTACAAGAAACTCCAAGGAAAAGGAGTAGGACTGCAAGAGATGTCAAAGTGGAAGACATATTTGGAACCAAGGCAAGGCTGGAAGGGATGATAGGCAAAATAGAAATTCGATGATGGAAGAAAAGTTAATTATAACTTTTGAAGATAACCAACAAGGAAATGGAGAATACAAATGGCTTAGACAGTCACAAAGAAGATGAAGAAAGCAGATTTTTGGCATATCGACATTAGGGAGGAACTGTTGGACGAATAATGTCTGCTATGCCAAAAGGATATCAAGTTGGGTCGAATAAAGGGCCTGTAGATTAGTTAATGGTTTGGGCCACAGGCCAACAAACCCAATATTTAGATTAGACGGTTATTTAGTCAGTTAATTAGATTGCAACGTTTAGTTTAGGGTTGCAACGGTTTAGAAGAAGCGGTATGTCTCTTGAAGACAACGTTTCAATATGTATATATAGATAGGATCCTGTAAACATCAAAAGTAACCCAATTCGTTTTATATATATCAATATAAAGGGTTCACAAAAATCTTCTTTGTTTATGTGTTTTGTATTCAATTAAACGATGTCATGATGTTGTTTGGAACATCAATATGATCCTGGAAGATCAGACCTGTAGAAATTCAACACCTTACACTTCATTAAAGAATAGATTGAAAGAATGGATAAAGATATGCATGTTTACAATTAATTTTCAAAAGAGAAGATGAACTATAGCAGCAAGATTAAGGAAGAGCACCGCAAATCCTCCGAATGACTCCTTCCTGACCAGTTATTGTCCTAAATTCACACATCTTCACCATGGCCGCTGCGAAATCTGACTTGAACTTTGAAGGATTGTTGCTGTACTCCCTAACAATACTGTCTGTTGATCCACCACTAAAGAGCACCTGGTCTGATTCAAGAAGACCTTTCTTTTGTATCAAGTTCTTGAAGTAGTTTTTATCAAATGAATTTGGTGTCACCAAATCTAATGCTGCCAGATTTTCGTTTCCTTCATTTATAGGACAACGACGTCTACGTGTGCTTGCAAATCCTGCATCAATATCTGATCCGTTGGCATATATCCTATCACGGAACAAGAAGCATTGGGCTTGTCCAATAGTATGAGCCCCTGCATTTCCATCATTAATTTATTTAGCAAACATTTCATTTCTTAAAATTTGTCACAATGAATATATAAGGTATACAATACCTGATAATGCAACCATGTCACGTGGACTAAGTCCGTTATCATTAAATGTGGAAATAAGTGAATCAAGGGGTGCTTTGAAACTAGGTAGACCAGTATTCGCGAGAACAAGGCTTGCTGTGGTTGAGTCTCTTCTTCCGAGCTTCACTGACCATGATGGACCACCAACCATTTCAGACGCATCACGGGCAGCAACAGTTAGTATGTCGGCACAAGATACAACTCCAGGACATAGTTTCTCAACCTCAGACTTTGCCGCCTCTATCACTTCATAACCTCTAACCGAACCCTTATTAGGCAACGCATTCTTTTCACTTATAATTGTAGGACCATCGTCAAGCAAGATTGATGCATCACAACCCTTAACATATATCAATTACAATATTAGTCAATGTTTGAAAAATGTTTTTTTTTTTTTTTTTTTTTTTTTTTTTTTTTTTTTATATGGTTTTATATTAGTACCTGAACGAAGCAGTCATGAAAGTGGAGACGAAGAATGGAAGCTGCCATGC
Source organism: Artemisia argyi (assembly GCA_030686995.1). NCBI lineage: Eukaryota > Viridiplantae > Streptophyta > Magnoliopsida > Asterales > Asteraceae > Artemisia > Artemisia argyi. The sequence continues at coordinate 40,515,113 of CM060683.1, read as the reverse complement.
GGCGCTCACGAGATATAGCAGTTCGGATGGAGGTCCTGATGGTACGCAATGCATTTGGACATGTACCGTCGTAGAACGTAGTAGATAATTGTGCTTCAGATGGTGTAGTGTTAGTAATCAAGAGAAGTAACAAGAATAAGATTGGTGCAAAAGTGTTATAAGAAGCCATTTAAATTACAGTAAAAGATTGTTTGATTAAGTTGTTTACGAAAGATGATATCTAAAGAAAATGATATAGCACATATTTATAGTGTTCGGGGTTTAAAGCGCGTGGTTGTTAAGGTGTCTTTGTTTGATCAATAGTCGAATAATGGGCTGACTTTGTTTTTGTTTTTTTTTTTTTTGTTTTTTTTTTGGTGGGGTACGTTGATGCATGGAAGCTCAAGCAAAGAAAAAGTCATTTGACTTTTTCAAGAAAGTCAGCAAAGTAATGGAATTAACTTCCTACTGTTCAAAATTGCAAAGCAAAACAAGGAATATTTGTTTTCTGCAATAAAAAAGAGAACACAAGTACTTAAACTTAGTTAAGCCATCCTTCTTCGAGAGTTTAGCATCTCACTCGGTGTTTACCAAATTAAGTTGTTCCTTATCGAAGAAAGATACACTCTCTTAGTTTGTTTCCTCTAATTAGGGTTTGAACTTGTAACGTCCCACACGTTATCGTTCAAATCTTTTTAGCGCGCAACTCAACCACTCATATCGATAAATTCACCCACAACTAGTAGTTTCGGTACTTGATACACTTGAGGAGCTCAAATATAATACATGGTTAAATATGAGGTATAGTACTTAAAAATGTAGACTTAATTGGTAAAGGTAAATGTTTAATTTACTGTTATTAGTTCTGATTCACACTCATTGTATGAAAACAAATTAGCAATTCCTCGTCTATAATTACTAAGGATAATAAAAATTTAAGAGTACTATACTGCTGAAAATGACAACAAAAACTAGTTGAAAGAAAATGATGCGTAACATTCATTGCATGCAAGCTAACTTACATAATTCTAGTGAGCCATATTCATTTTATATTTGAGTCACGTGTTGGAGTTGTTGGTTCAAATAATACTCTATAATTTTTGTGAATACAAAATAATGACGCGAGGACTTCCTCACAGAAAAATCCAACAAAATTTTATGTTCATATAAGCATGCTTTGGTCTTTCCGCCGAAAGACAACATGCGACAGCTATTATTATTATTATTATTTTTTTTTTAAATACATATAGAGTAGTTCTATTTAACAAAAAAATGTTAGTTTATTGATTACGTACTTAAGACGCATTTAGTTTAAACGATTATAAAAATATCCATAAACATATGTAATCATAGTCGCGTCGATCAAAGCTGACCGTTTCCAAATAAAGCATAAAATGAAGGTGACAATTACATAACTTATTCACAACTAATGTAAATAACCCGGTTTAACCAATACTCCGTATATTATAGAGTTATTAATATGCTGAGGTGTATGTAGTATGCTGAGTTATAACGATGGTCATAACAATTAATCAGTATATATGGTTAGCTAGATTAATTACTAGCTGTAAATCAAGAGAAGTGGCAAGAAGAACATGTGCGCAAAAATGCTTTTGGAAGCTATTTGATTCATATGATAGGATATATAGTTTAATCATGTGAATCGAATGAATGTATATGAGATGGAATTTAAAAAGAAAGTGACATAGCACATATTTGTAGTATTGTGGATAAACCTATGGGCGTGGTTGTTAAGGTGTCTTTGTTTGACGTTTCTTCATCAATTTATAATCGTGTGGAGGCGGTACGGTTTCCGAGCAGACGCCGTTAATAATCTCTACTGCGCCAGCGTGGACCCGGTTAAGACAACATAGTCTGGGTATGTGGTGGATGAGAGCCTCCTTTAAGGTAGGTGCGACTCTTCTCCAAAAAATAAAAGTCACCGTTCATGGGCTCTTTGTTTTTGTTTTGCTGTGGTAGATGCACGGAAGCTCAAGCTAGGTTTAGTTATTTGACTTTTATCAAAGTCAATAAGAGTAACGAATTACAATTCCTTATTCAATTGTAAAGCTAAATATTGACTCAATTACTTTTATGTTGCAAGGTAATTACAAATTTTTTCTTAAAAATGATACAGTTAAAAAGTTCATTTACATGTTTGTTCTAAATACTCGTAGAAGGTATATAAGTTTCAGTTTAGGCAAAAGAAAAGGAAATCCTTTTTTGATCGGATTATTTGTATTTTTATGTTTGTCATTATTTGAAATTTGTGTTGTTTTTGTTATTACTTTATTACTTATATGTTTTAAGTCGCATGTAAGTTGATGCGTTTTTTTATGGGATTTGGCCGTACAATACAATATACTTTTTCAAATGTTTTGATTTAGTACGCGTACTATTTTTTGTTTCACATAATGTAACGAACTTTTAAGTTTTTTTCCATTCTATCCGACAAAATTTGTTTAACCGGCTAGCAGATTTTTTTCCACACAAAAGCTGCCACGTTATATATCATATATTTGTAAAAGCCATTAAATAGCCATATACTTTCTCAAATTTACTCATATGGTCCGTGTGTCAAAAATAACTAAAAAAATGGTTTCTTTTTTTTATTTTATTTTATTTTTATTATTATTATTTTTTTTTTAAGTTTTCATTCGTTTTTGCACTTTTTCATCCGGTTTGGACAGTTTCGTTCGTTTTTACACATTTTTGTCCATTTTTGCACTTTTTTGTCTCTTTTTACACGTTTTTATCCGTTTTTACACGTTTTGGTCCTTTTGTACATATTTTTGTTCGGTTTTACACGTTTTCGTCTTTTTTTGCACGTATTGTCTGTTTTTGCATGTTTTCAACTGTTTTTACACGTTTTCATCCGTTTTTGCATGTTTTCATCCGTTTTTACACGTTTTCATTCGTTTTTTCACGGTTTTACTCGTTTTCATCCGTTTTTGCATGTTTTTGTCCTTGTGTACGCATTTTTGTTTGGTTTTACACGTTTTCGTCTTTTTTGCACGTTTTGTCTGTTTTTGCACATTTCGTCCGTTTTTATACGTTTTCATATATTTTATATGTTCACTTTTACATGTTTTCATTTGTTTTTAGACATTTTCATATGTTGCTACATGTTTTCACTAGTTTTTGCACGTTTTCGTTTGTTTTTATATGTCTTCATCCGTTTTCATACATCTTTATACGAATGAAAAATGGATGAAAATGTGTAAAAAACGGATGAAAACGTGTAAATATGGACGAAAACGTGCAAAAACGAACGACAACGTGCAAAAATGGACGAAAACGTACAAAAGCGAACGACAACGTGTAAAAACGGACAAAAACTTGAAAAAACGAACGAAAACGTGTAAAAACGGACAAAAACATGTAAAAACGAATGAAAACATGCAAAAACGGACTAAAACGTATGAAAACATGTAAATATGGACGAAAACGTGCAAAAACTGAATAAAACATGCAAAACAGACGAAAACGTGCAAAAACGAACGACAACGTGTGAAAATGGACAAAAGCTTGTAAAAATGAACGACAGCGTGTAATAACGGACAAAAATGTGCAAAAACGGAATAACATGCAAACGTGGACGAAAACGTAAGAAAACGGATAAAAATGTGTAAAAATAGATGAAAACGTGTATAAAAACGGATGAAAACGAACAAAAACTTATAAAAACGGACGAAAATAGTACGCGTACTAGATCGGTACATTTGAAAAAGTACGTTGCTGTTTACACAAGTTTTAAATATGTCACGTAGGCATTTTTCTCGGTTTTCAAACTTTTTTCCCGGTAACCGGTAACTTTTGGATAGAATGAAACAAAAAATAAAAGTTCGTTATATTAAATGGGACAAAAAATAGTACGCATACTAGATCGGAATATTTGAAAAAATACGTTACTATTGTACGGCCAAATCCCTTTTTTTATCAATGTTTTTTGGGATATCTTTTATGGGTTTTGCTAACAATAGTTGTTAGGGTTATTGTTAACAACTATATTCCGAAACAATACATAATCTCCAAATAAAATCTTTTTAAAATCTCTAAAATCATCAAATCACTAATCCTTCCCTATAATATCTCAACCCAAATACATTTCATCTTTTTCATTGGTCATGTTAGCAAAAAAGAAAAATCATAGTTCTACCTTATTTTAATATTATAATATTTAAAAAAAACAGTTTGTTGTTAGCATTTCCCTTTATTTAGTCATGTGTGTTTGAGTTGCATGTTTGTATGATTTTTATTCTAGTTTTTTTTTTTTTTTTTTTTTTTTTTTTTTGGTAAAAGGTCAACGACCCGGTACTCCAAAAAATGTTTAAGTACAATGGATTTGGGTGGATCCCAAATCTCAGCCCGTTACATAGGCAATAAGCTTACATAAACAAGGAACTTCCTATTTTCTAAACAAGAAAACAAACCACTACTCACATGATAACACACGACACTGACGAAGATGAAATACTACTTCCTACGAGCTTAGAGATTAGTGCCATACATGGCATTAAAAGCGTCCAAATTCCCCGGAAGATCATAAACTTGTTTAGAATAATCATCATAGTCATCATAGTCATCATACTCATCCTCATGGTCATGACCACCACCAAATAGGTTTGCTGACTCATCAAACATGTCCACAACCTCCTCGTCGTCACTATCGGAGACCACGACCTCACCCATCTTAGAAAAGGGGTTAGACCTCTTAGAAGAAGAGGTAGACGGGTAAACAACCTTCTGAATAGGATGACCATCCTCATCCACAAGGGTAGCTTTCCCATCAATCATTAACTTTTCAAGCTCCCCAATCTTCTTAACAATAGGAGTAGAACCAACACATTGTTCCTTCAAAATATGCTCCTGAGCTTCCGTATCAACTCCTTGAGATTCTACCATGCCCGTGACCTTATTACTCTCCAAAACAGCCCCTTTAGGAGAACTACCACTGATATTACATGGAATGCCATAATCATCCGTATCTAGCATATCAAGTACCCCAAAAGTATTAGAAGTATCAATCTTAGTCCCGCTGGTACTAGCCACATTAGAGGAAGGAACTTCATGGTTCGTCTTCTTAGGAACATAAATCTGCTTTTTGGGAGCGAATTTAGGCCCTTTTCCAATGTTAATACCAGTTGACTGCTTCTTACCTTTACCTTTACCTTTACGAGGCTGAACTTCCTTAAAGCCATCATCCTTCTCTTCCACATAGGATGTAGGAGGAACATCAAATTGATTAGGAGCATTAGAAGTATTCCCCACATCCTTCTTAGGATAATAGTTACCATCATGACCAAATATTTTGCACACTGCACAGTGAGGTGGTTTCCATTCATATTCAACCTTAATGCATGCAGAAATAAAGCCACTATCATCTTCCTTGGGGATTGCCATAGTAACCTCGCGTTTTAATTCAGATTCTGATGATATTTCCACTAAAGCACGAGCAAAACTAATTCGACCCCATGACTCAACACACATGGAACTTGTAAAAGAGTTAAGAATACAAATTAATGTCAAAACCAAGGCTTTGTTTTGACAGTTGAATTAACACATTTTCATGTCCATATCTCCATACTTTTCTTCCCTCATTGTGATCTTCAAGTGATCTACCTAATAGTAAGGTGCTTCCAAAGTCTTAGAAAAGATCAATAATTATAGCTCAGTGGTGAACATCTTGGCATGGTTAGGAAAAGGCCCGGAAATGCCCACGGGTATACCAAGTAAAAAAAAGCTCGATTTTCTCAATAAACTTAAACAAGGATCTTCCCCTGTACCCGCTTACCTGGTCTTTCCACTGCAATCATGGACATGACAGCTGAGTTCATAAAAAAATTGACTTTTCTATTGCTTTTTATTTTCTTTTGTTGCTGCTTAAAAAATTGCTTCCGTTTGCTGTCAGATTTCTTCATCAATAAATTATTGCTTTTATTGCCATAATTTTTTTTTTCTTCTTCTTAGTTTAGCTTTGTATAACGGGGAATATTAGACGATAAATATGAGCCCAAACTCGGTTGTGGGTGTGTGCCACTAAGGTTTCATGCTATGTGTACCCTATATATAATTTAGCTAATAATACAATACACCTACGTGGTTTTACCAAATCTAATATTTTTCTTTCTCGTCAAATTGTTTCGTTGTCGAAGATTAGTGTCGTTGACAACAAAAGTTGACAACCAGATTGCTGCTCCATCCTAAAGGCAAAGCGAGCCATGACGTAAAAAATAATACCAAACGTTATAAAAAAATGATGAACAACGAAGCAGTATGCAATGATGTCGCCAAATACAAGTCCATCTCCGTGCGAATGAACAACGAAGAAGAGAAGAGAGGAAAAAAGCGGCTTTCAACATTGGTTTCTGGCTGCCTCCTGTTCAAACTGCTGGCGAGAACTAGATAACTAGATTAGTGAACCAAAACTAATTGTTGGCTTGTTAGGTTTAGGTAGTGATGAGCACGGTACCGGTCCCGTACCGAATTAGTGGTACCGATTTTTTTTTCTCGAGCATAAATTAGTGGTACCGGTACCGTACTGAACGGGATTCGGATATCAGTACCGGTACCGGGAAATCGGGTTTTTCCCTTTTTTTTGAGAATTTCCCGATTTGGTACCGGTCCCGTACCGAATTAGTGGTCCCGGTTTTTTTTTCACCTCATTTAGTAGTCCCGGTACCGTACTGTATATCGGGAATCGGTACCGTTTCGATACGGTACCGGTACGGTTCCGGTTTGGTTCCGGGATTCGGTTCAAAATGCTCAGGTTTAGGGTTGTGGTTGCTTATCCAATAAGCTACATGGTTTATATATTCACATGTGATATTTTTATGTAACCACGCAAAAACACATTAATAATAAATCTATTCACTATTTAATAACACGAACACTCGAGGAGGGAGCATTTTTACCTAGGTAAGCTTGGATAACATCACTGATAAAATGAATGAAATACAAAAAGAACTCTACAACGATACCAAGGCCCAACTATACAGTTAACGTTAATGTTTGAGAATCCTGGTAGGACTCTAGTACATGAAAACCTGGTAGGACTCTAGTACATGAAAATGCCGATTTTTAATAGGTGTTACCCAACTTGGTTGGAGATCACTATGAAATGAAGTTCTCATTCTGACTACATTATTATTTACTATAAGACCATTACTAACGCGGATGGCTACAAAGAAAAACTGAAGGAAATGCTCTTTACTGTTTGTTTTATACATAAGCAAAACCAGAGGATGTTTCTTCAAATCGGAACGAACATTAATACCAATACTGGTATGTACTGTTCTAGAAAACTACTACGTAATTATGATTTATACTTATTACAGTATTTTTGAAGCCGAGAATTAGTTGTTTGAAATAATTAAGAGCGCACATCCGGTCTATGTTATATGAAAAATGATTCAAATATATAAATCATAAGCTTTTCATTTATCATTAAATATATAAATCGAACAAAACATGCCATTGATTTACACTTGAAAGATACAAAGAATGAATAAAGAATTGATTACAAATTAATTTTCAAGGAAGATGAACAGCAACACGAAGCTTAAGGAAGAGCACCACAGATCCTCCGTATGACTCCTTCCTGACCAGTTATTGTTCTAAATTCACTCATCTTCACCATCGCTGCCGCAAAATCTGACTTGAACTTTGAAGGATTGTTGCTGTACTCCCTAACAATACTATCTGTTGATCCACCACTGAAGAGCACCTGGTCCGATTCTAGAAGACCTTTCTTTTGTATCAAGTTTTTGAAGTAGTTATTGTCAAACGAATTCGGTGTCACCAAATCTAATGCTGCCAGATTTTCGTTCCCTTCATTAATAGGACAACGACGTCTGCGTGTGCTAGCAAATCCTGCATCAATATCTGATCCGTTGGCATATATCCTATCACGGAACAAGAAGCATTGAGCTTGTCCAATAGTATGAGCCCCTGCATTTCCATCATTAATTTGTTTAGCAAACATTTCATTTATTAAAATTTGTCAAGATGAATGTATAAGGTGTAAATAAATACCTGATAATGCAACCATGTCACGTGGATTAAGTCCGTTATCATTAAATGTGGAAATAAGTGAATCAAGGGGTGCTTTGAAACTAGGTAGACCAGTATTCGCGAGAACAAGGCTTGCTGTGGTTGAGTCTCTTCTTCCGAGCTTCACTGACCATGATGGACCACCAACCATTTCAGATGCATCACGGGCAGCAACAGTTAGTATGTCGGCACAAGATACAACTCCAGGGCATAGTTTCTCAACCTCAGACTTTGCAGCCTCTATCACTTCATAACCTCTAACCGAACCCTTATTAGGCAACGCATTCTTTTCACTTATAATTGTAGGACCATCGTCAAGCAAGATTGATGCATCACAACCCTTAACATATATCAATTACAATATTAGTCAATGTTTGAAAAATGCTATTTTTATTTTTATTTGTTTTGTTTTTTTTTTTTTTTTTTGTATTCATATGGTTTTATATTAGTACCTGAACGAAGCAGTCATGAAAGTGGAGACGAAGTATGGAAGCTGCCATGCGGCGTTCACGAGATATAGCAGTTCGGATGGAGGTCCTGATGGTACGCAATGCATTTGGACATGTACCGTCGTAGAACGTAGTAGATAATTGTGCTTCGGATGGTGTAGTGTTAGTAATCAAGAGAAGTAACAAGAATAAGATTGGTGCAAAAGTGTAATAAGAAGCCATTTAAATTACAGTAAAAGATTGTTTGATTAAGTTGTTTACGAAAGATGATATCTAAAGAAAATGATATAGCACATATTTATAGTGTTTGGGGTTTTAAAGCGCGTGGTTTGTTAAGGTGTCTTTGTTTGATCAATAGTCGAATAATGGGCTGACTTTGTTTTTGTTTTTTTTTTTTTTTTTTTTTTTTTTTTTTTTTTTTTTGGTGGGGTACGTTGATGCATGGAAGCTCAAGCAAAGAAAAAGTCATTTGACTTTTTTGAGAAAGTCAGCAAAGTAATGGAATTAACTTCCCACTGTTCAAAATTGCAAAGCAAAAGAAGGAATATTTGTTTTCTGCAATAAAAAAGATAACACATATACTTGAACTTAGTTAAGCCATCCTTCTTCGAGAGTTTAGCATCTCACTCTTAGTTTGTTTGCTCTAATTGGGGTTTGAACTTGTAACCTCCCACACGTTAGTGATGATAAATTCAATTTTTTTTAGCAACTCAACCACTCCTATCTATAAAGTCACCCACAACTAGTAGTTTCAGTACTTGATAGTTGATACACTTGAGGTGCTCAAATATAATACATGGTTAATTATGAGGAATAGTACTTAAAAATGTAGACTTAATATATAGGTAAAGGTAAATGTTTAATTTACTGTTATTAATTCTGATTTACACTGATTGTATGAAAACAAATTAGCAATTCCTCGTCTATAATTATTAAAGATAATAAAAATTTAAGAGTACTATATTGCTGAAAATGACAACAAAAACTAGTTGAAAGAAAATGATGCGTAACATTCATTGCATGCAAGCTAACTTACATAATTCTAGTGAGCCATATTCATTTTATATTTGAGTCACGTGTTGGAGTTGTTGGTTCAAATAATACTGTATAATTTTTGTGAATACAAAATAATGACGCGAGGACTTTTCACATTTCCTCATAGAAAAATCCAACAAAATTTTATGTTCATATTAGCATGCTTTGGTCTTTCCGCCGCAAGACAACATGCGACAGTTTTTTTTTTTTTTTTTTTTTTTTTTTTTTTTTTTTTTTTTTAATTTTATTTTATAAATACATATTGAGTAGTTATATTTAACCAAAAAATATTAGTATATTGATTATGTACTTAAGACCCATTTTAGTTTAAACGATTATAAAACTATCCATAAACATATGTAATCATAGTCGCGTCGATCAAAGCATGACCGTTTCCAAATGAAGCATAAAAGGAAGGTGATAATTACATAACTTATTTACAACTTAATGTAAATAACCCGGTTAAACCAATATATTATAGAGTTATTAATATGTTGAGGCATAGTTTTGAAAGGCTCAAGGCGCACTAAGGCGCAAAGGGGGGCAAAGAGCCTCGAGTCGAGGCGCATTCTAAGGCGCGGGATTCATGAATGCGAGGCGCACTAAATACATTATGGTTTTTATAACATATGTGACCATTTATGTAGCTTAAATAACACAAAATAACATTAAAATACTAATACATGACACATATTGCCATTATAAAGATTAAAATGGATCATTTGTCACTTCTCAAACGGATCAACTCTTTGGTTCGATATATCAGACTAAATATGCTTGTATCCTACACTTGTAGACTTACATCTAACAAAGCTCACAATTTAACCCAAAATATCAAGCAAGCTACTTATTAATATTCAAGGCATAATGCCACTTTTTCATGATAATATATCATATAAAAAATACTTAATGAACAAATTCTTAAATAAAATTTCAATCAATAAAATAAACATAAAATCAATTCAAATTTACAAATCATATAAATAATCACCATATGACTTAAAAGACCCATGCATATAACTTATAAGGCCCGTGTATCTTATTTTAATATTTAGAAAAAAGCCCAAAAAGCAGTTACATCTCCGAGGCGCAAAAATCCCTAAGGCGCAAAGGCGCAAAAATCCCCAAGTCGCGCGATTTTTGTGGGATTCATGCATGTCGTTAGCCTCGATCCAAAAAAATCCCTAAGGCTAGAGCCTCGTGCGATTTAGCGCCTAGGCGCGCCTTAGGCGCGATTTTTAAAACTCTGGGTGAAAGGTTGTGACCTTTGATTTTCAACCGAAATTAACCACCATAACTGTCTAATTTGTCTGTTACATAACAAACAAATGTGGTCGCATTCTAACATACGAAAACACACAATTCCCCCTGCTTTGTTCTCTTGTGCGTAGAAACAAAGTGTGCTACTTGAATTATCCCGATAAGGATTTCGATATACCCAAGCACGAATAGGGTCGAAATACTTTATATGGAAAGTGAACTTACACGATTCGAGAAGATATCCAAGATTATCATCACAACCCCCCTTACCCAATTTCTAACACACATTAATCTGTATCACTTAGAATTTCTATCAATTTCTATCGGCCAACATAAATAAAATTTGATAGTGAGAGGTGACAAGATGATAAGATGGACGGGTTAAAACATATATAAACAATAAATGTGTAATGTGTTAAACATGATAACTAAACTATATAGTTGAAAAGAAACAATCTATCACTCAGCATAAAACGATTTATGATGTTGAATGGATTAAAATAAGACGCTGAGAGACTTTCAACCGGTTTGACCCATTCACAATAATTCTGCTTATACCCATTTGACAATTTTGAGATAAAACGCAACCCAATTTGGCCCATTCACAAGTAAGTGAATTAAAAGTTTCACCTAGTTACTAGGTTAGTAATAAAGAACAACAATTGGATGACGGTGAGGTGCATTTCTAGATAAAAAAAAGTTTTACATTTAATTTCCATGCCTCGCTATTGTAAACTAGCTTTAAACTATATAACTTACTGAAAATTTGTTTATTCAATAAGAGATATAAAGAGGGCAACCGACATACCCATTACCAAAGAGGTTAATTGTATTGCACTATTTTTCAATGAGGAGCTGCCATTGTTCATTTCGGCCATCACACCAACTGCTATGTATATAAAACCACCTGCCGTGAAGCCCTGTTTAATTCAAAATTAGAAAATAGCACCATGTTACTTGAATTTCATGATCGTCGATTATAGTTCACAACGGAAAGATGTCAAAGAAGTTGTACCTCGATTAATGATGATTGCCCTGGATCTTGTCCCAAAGATAACGCCTAAAGTATCGCAATTGTCATAGTATTGTTAGTTTTCATGGTTTAGATAAAATTACGTATTATTTTTTGGTAATTTATGGGAATGAGTAACTAACCAATGCAGTTCCTGCTAGAGCTACTAATGCAGAGAGGAAGTTAAAGAAAAGAGCTTTGGATACACTGAAACCCGACCTCACCAATATTCCAAAATCACCTATCTGTAACAGTTAGGATTAATAAGTTGCAAATAGTGAATATTTAAACATAACATAAAAAAGATAATAAATTTATAAGAAAGATTTACATTCCACAATAAACAAATGAAAAATACCTCTTGCGGAAGCTCATGTGCAAGTAAAAAAAGCATTCTTGACCACCCACCAACAGACCCATATAAGAGAAAAGCACTTCCTAAAGCCATGCCATCAGTGAAATTATGCTGCGGTTCATAAGAACACATTAGAATTTTGTTAAACATATATTGGATTACAATTTCACAATTGGCCCATGTTTGTTGATATCCATTAGCAAATAGCAACATTTCATTATCAGTTTAGCAAAAGTTAAAGCATATGCTATTGAAACTACTGAACAGAATAGTGCAAGTCTGCAAGACAAAAACATAACAGAAGGTTAAGGAAAACTTACAACGCCATCAGAGAACAGATTCAGATAACCTAACACAAGACTTGATGACTGTACTGGCTCTTTTTCAACCATGGACTTCGTATTACTTTCGGGTCCATTTTCAGCAGTTGAATCAGTCTTGTCTTCAACACCGTTAGTAACAGTGTTTCTCTGAACAATATTTATTAAGATAAATAAGTTATGCTATAATATTAACCAGCAAAAAGGTGTAAGGGAACACAGTTGATATGTCTACATACTTTCAATTTATACTACAAAATTATAAGGTGATGTACATGGAGCAGAACTAAACAAACATATGATATTTAATGTACTTAGACTGAATACACATTAAAGTTCTTAAACATCTACAAATATAACTTTGTGTGAAAAATGTTTAGATACAACTTATGGCAACGAAGAAGCACTGGGGTATCTAAATATGGACCACCAAATAGAACTGGTGCTCAATAAGAAGTTATTAACGAAAAACTTATCAACTGCTTAACATATGATGACTCAGTTATACCTTGCGGAGAACCGAAGATTCACTTTGTTTATCTGTTTTTAAAGATTCACCGGATGGTTCTGATGATTTTTCATCATCAGGAGTCATCTTCTCACTGTTGTCATCATCACCGTTGACATCCTGCACTGGTTCGCTTTTCTTATGGTGATGATGATGATGACCATGACCCCATGAATTATCTCCTGACCTTGCTTCTACATACCTCACAACCTTTTCCACAAAAAGGAAAACAACAATTCCAACTGCAGTAGTTTAAGCAATAATAATGCATAGATTAGTTAAATTCTTCAAAAAATATAATGAAAGCAGTTATTTCAAATTTATCACCACGTACACAAAATGGATAATCCAACTGAAAGATCTTCAATAGAATGAGAATGTGAAGGGGAATGATCATGATCATGATCGTGACCATGACCATGTCCAGAGGCACTGTGCTCATGAGAATGTCCACCGCCTGATCAATAAATTCAACTATTTAATATTAAATGTACAGCAAAAAAAAATAAAATAAAATAAAAAATAAAATAAAAAATTATCATACCAAATGCGTGTGGCAATTGATGAAGAAAAGCATCCCCAAGCATAGCTCCTGCCTAAAATGCCAAGTGGATAATCAAATGTCTTGTTTAGCAACTGGAACATAGCATATGTAAAAACAAGACATAGGTCTAACCCCAAATACAGCCAGCGCATCAACAAATGCCTTTGATGGTTTTCCTTGAACTGCAAGAGTTTACATAAGTGGAAGCACGTTTGATTAAGAAAAACAGATCCAAGTTACAGGAAATAACTATAAAAAACGAATTCTCGGTGATTAAGAAACTTACAGAATATCAGAGGTAGTAGAATCAGACAAACGAGAGAAGCCAAGCTCACCAAGAGTGAGCATCCCATTGCTTGAATCCAAAGGCCTATATTAAGTGCAAGAATTTAAGTCAGTTGAGACTGCCGATTTATACAAATCGCCTACTCAGCGAGGTCAACATGTTACCAATAATTAGTGGGACACAATTAACAATAAACAATCCAGCCTGTTTTTCGCTACTAGAACTACACAAAACTACTCCATTCTGCATTTCTGTATGCCGCATTGCCACTCACTGTATATTATTTAAGCAAACTGTCACACGGCACAAAAAAGATGGATCCGTCTATCTTACAACTATCATTCCCCAATACACCAGCAAATGGATTCAACGGGTATGTTGCTGCAGCTTTTGGGAGCTAAAGCTTTATTGTGCTCCCATTGAAAGTGTCATTTGGATGACAAAGCTTTAGCTTTGATTTTGGAAAAAAATAAGCCAATCAGAGTAGCTTTGAAGAAAAAAGCTTGAAGCTTTTGAAAGCAAAATTACCTATTTAGCAACACCAGCAGCTCCAACTATTTTTGTCAAACACACCCAACGTCTCACGCAATTAGGTCATTCTAACTTTGCTAATTACTCTTATTAAGAATCCAAAAGGGAGCACCTTTTATCAAGGAACTACACTATTAAAAATTAGTAACACTTTTACCACATAACTCAATTTTATCCAAAACGCGTCAACAAAAATACAACACACTACACAACAATAAATACCCAATCCCGCCAGAGCAATGTATGGGGAGGCAGAATTAAGACTGTCATACCCCTACCCATGGACGGAAGTAACTAGGGTGGGTCGGGGGTCACGGGACAGTCATGGATTTTTGTGGCGTAGTTCTACGTTTAATGAAAAACCTCGATTTTTCCTAAATGCACCCGGTCCAAAAAAAATCTGTTCTTAGCATTGCTTAGTTTTTATTAAATGCACCTGGTCAAATATTATCCTAGTTTAGTCCTCCACCTGCCCGACGTTATAGACTCCTTCCAGAAATACAATCACAATACAAAAAGCACATAAAATCAAAATGCAAGCAACATTACCAACACCAGAAAGGTCAGAACCATGATCATGACCATGATGATGGTCATGATGAGACATAAATTCCATCTTAAGATCCTCCTCCTCAGCCAATTCTTCAGGCAACTTTTTCACCCCCAAACCATACTCAACATGCTCATGCCCATGATGCTCATGTTCATGATCACACCCATGATGATGATGCTGATGAGTCACCTCATGTACCACACTAGACTCATGATGCTCACACTGATGCCCAAAACTCAAATCCAAACAAAACCCACAAATTAAAACCAAAACCCATGTCAAATCAACAATCTTTTTACCCAAACACCCCTTCATTTCAAAACCCCTAAATCCAATTTTCAAGATCTGCGTTTACAAGTGCCTTCAATTGTGATGAAACAAATAATTATAAAGAAAAGGATTATTATTCCAACTATGACTCCAAAAGTTACTGCATCCATTGATAACAGGTATTAGTGAGTGAAGTCATGTTTCCGGTGAGTTTTAATTTGCCCCAGAAATAGAAAGATGATTGGGATGATGTGTACGTTTGGGTCCACAAAAGTTTTTATTAACTCAGGTGTTGGATCTGGAGTTTTGTAACAGTCGAGATAAAACTGTCAAAATTAGAGTTCTAACTGTAAATGACCAAAATGTTTATTGTTTATGCATTTAGTAACAGCTTTTATAAAAATTTTGGTGAATGATTATATGTTTTTCATGATGCTAACTTTATGCGTGGCAATAACTTTAAGAAACAACTTTACCACACTATTTTATATTAAAAAAAAAGGCAGAAAACCCACGGTCACCATTATTGCTAGTTGTTTTGGACGTGCAATATTATATAACGTTTAAACATAGAGGGTGTTTTAAAGTAGTGGTTTAACGCCATCTGGTGGCATTTATATTGCTAAGTTGTGGCCGTAAATGGTGGTCCATTGCGTGGTTGAAAAAGGTGGTGCCAGAAAGTCTGGCTACACAAAAGATTGGTTTGTACGACCACTTTAATGATTTGTAAATTTCATTTAGCGGGTGTTTTAAAGAAAAAAAATATATAAGTAGATTTATGCATTATTTTTTTGTGCTATATTATGTGTACTTTTGAATGAGGGGGTATTTTAATAATCAGATTTGCTAACAGGTGCCCACCGGGCATCTTATAAAATATAAAAATTGCATTTAACATGTAGTTAATATACTTAAAGTTTTCATTTTAAATAAAAAAATGCATTTAATAAACATTAATTAAACTTTTAAATTACTATAATTAAATGTGATTTTTCACTTAATACACTCAAACTTTTCGTTTGTTTACCGCTTAAAAAAGGCCCAGTGGGCATCCGTTAATATCATTAATGAGAATTATAAATTTCATTTAGTGGGTGATTTTAAAAGGAAAAAAATTATGATAAGATGATTTATGCATTATTGTTTTGTATCATGTAATATATTAATTGTACTTTTGAGTAGGGGTGGTAATTGTCGACACGACACGATAAATGACACAAACCCGACACGAAATTAAACAGGTTTGGGTCGAGAATAAACAGGTTTGGGTAAAAAACAGGTCAACCCGTGTAACCTGCTTAATAAATGGGTCGTGTTTGGGTTGAGTAAATATTAAACAGGTAAACCCGTGAACCCGTTTAAATATATAAGACTCTAAAAATAAAATATATAAATGCCTTTTTATGTTGGATGTGGATTAAATGTATTATGTTATGTACTTAATATGATTGAATTATGATTATACCTCATATATCATAGAAATTAACGCTTATAACTGAGAAAATTGTTGTATAATTATTTGTCTGTTATTTTTATCATATTTTAAATCCTTATATCATTTTGGCATTTAAACTAGTTAAATCAACAAACCACTAACCTTATTCACTATTTGACCTATTTATTTAAATACGTTAAACAGGTCAAAAATGGGTTACACATGTTATGCAGGTGCGGGTTAGGGTTGAGTTTCTTGACACGATTAATAAATGGGTCGTGTTTAGGTAGAGATTATACTAACCCGCCAACACGCGAACCCGAATAGGTCAACACGAACACGACTCGATTGCCACCCCTACTTTTGAGTGAGGAAGTATATTTTATAATGCCATTAATGATTTATAAATTTCATTTAGTGGGTATTATATAAAAGGAAAAAAGAAAAAGATGATTTATCTATTATTGTTTTGTACTATGTGATATATTAATTGTAAATTTGAGTGAGCGAGTATATTTTAGGGTTTTACTAATCAATGCCCATTGAGCAATAGTTAACAAAATAAGTATGAAAAAACTCACTAATTATTATAGTTCATTTATTGTGCATTAAATACATAATTACTTTAAATATGAAAAGAATATGTTATTTACAGTAATTTGTATGTTTATTTATTATGCATTAAATACGTAATTACTTTAAATAGAGAAATAATATGTTATTTAATTCGGCTTAACCATGTGGTATGGGTGCGTTTGGTTTGTAGACGGGATTAGAATTGGATTTGGATTTGGTTTAGATTTGGATTTGAATTTGGTTTTGAGGTAAGAGAAAAAAGATATATTTAATTAAAATTTAAAATTATTTTTTAAAAATTAAAATGTGTGAGAGAGTGTAATTCACTCAAACCCACACCCTTTGCCTCCTATGAATTTTTTGGGCCCATTGTCACTATTTAAAATCTAAACCGCCAACCAAACAATCAATTTTCATAATACAAATTCAAACCTGATGAGGCAAAATTTGTTACGTTTTTAAGGGGTCATTTAAGCCCTAAGTTGTGATAATGTGATCAATTATTACCCTAAATCGTTCCTTTTGTCATTTTAGGTACTTTTGAAGAGAATTCTGGAAAAGGAAGCATTTTGGACGTTTTGGAGCAAAATGTGAAGAAAACGACAAAGTCAAGAATCCATGCTGGAATTCACACTTGACGGCGTCAGGAAGATCAAGGGGACGACATCAGCCTTTGTGATAAGAGGTGGATATTGCATTTACACTTGACGCGCCAGAATATAATTTGAGGTTTTACACGTGACGGCGTCACGTTCTACCAGGGGTAGGCTGTCACGTATAACATTAAAGCGTGACGGCCCAGAAGTAATAAAAAGTGACGGCGTCAAGAAGTTGGATTGGGCGACAAGAAACTCTAGCCGCGGCGAGATGACGACGTCAACCATAAAAAGGTGATTCGCGTCACCCATGTAAATCTATATATAGTTTTTGATTTTTCATTCATTAGAGGAGGAACTTTTTGGTGGAACACACACAAACCCTAGTACGAATTTCAGAAGTTTTTAAGGGTTTCATACCTTTGTTTCTTCCATGTTCAATTAAAGATAAGTAATCCATCAATCATTATATATGTCTATATGTTGTTTGATTATATCTTACGCTTGTCTTTCTTTTAACATTTTCTTGGAGGAGGATTTAACCATGTTACTACATCATCCACAACAAACGAATCAGGGGAGTATTGGTTTCATTCTTTTATTTTCCTCACTTTTACTTTCTTTCAATTAAACATTCGGGACAATGTTCAGCTTAAGTGTAAGGGGGGGGGGGGGGGGTAAATGAAGATCCCTTAGAGATTACAATTGCACTTGATTTTTGTCTTGTCTAATAGTAGATGTGTAATAAAACTGAGAGAAACACTTGTTAGGGTAATTTTAGCACCACATTTAAAATTTTTTGCGACATGGAGGAGTAAAACTTTAGTCTTAATAAGCGTCTCATGGATAGGAGTTATATGACTAGCAAACAAAAACCATACCACTCAAAAATTTCCACCCCAAATATGTGAGGTTCGCCCCTACATTTGTTAGGAAAAACCTTAGTGCTTATGTGTGGACCGACAGCATTTAGATTCTAGAACTTGCGTTAGTGATTAATTCCAAGACCACATGTGAGCCTACATTCGTGTAGTTGGAATTACTACATGATAAGAGGCATTAGGATAACCCATGTTTTTAAGCTTGTTTCTTTTTATAATTAAATTGACTTCATTGGTCAAGTAATTTTCCCACACCTTTGCGATGTACTCATTTTTAGTACATGATACCCCTAGTACACCCCTCAGAGCCTATCTTTTTCGTTTCTAACTTTAAGCATTTTACTTAAAGGAAAAATTTGTTTACAATCAACCCCCAAATGTACACCCAAATCGCTTTAGCCTTCCTTGTATGCACTCATCTTTAGTGCATTACTGTTACAACATTTGTTTAAATCGTTAGTTAATTGTCTAATTGATTACATGGTTACTAAGTCGAGTCATATCTTGTACATATTGTTTTGGGACGATTGGGACTCATTTGTAAAGTACTATTGTTATGGAGTAATGGGGAAGAACGTCAACTATTACCCTCATATGTATGTTATGTAGTAATATTTAAAGTACTCCAAGTGTTTTGATCATCTCAATTCGAGTCATTAGATTAGTTACATGTAAAGTATGTAAAAGTTCAAGTGTAAGGGGAGAACCGAGCCCCCTTTATGTATTATTTTGTATGGTAGGGCAAGAGTGTATGCAAAAAAAAAAAAAAAAAAAAAAAAAAAAAAAAAAAAAAAAAAAAAAAGGAAACATACGGACTACCATCCCGTTTCCTTTTATGTTAGTTTAAGTTTATGTTATTTTATGATTAGCCTAAGTTGAGTCGAGTCTTGGCTTAGCAACGCCGCATTGTACATGTAATTAACTAAGATAATTAACTTGCCACCAGTAAAATATCCCTTTATCCAACAAACCGTGTTTTCCATATCGCTACACCTAACGTTATAACCCTTGAAAAAGACCTCTTTGATAGTTTTCCTAGGTGCTTACGCCAAGTGATGGAGGTTTTTTATTCTTTCTCAAGCCTATGGTAATCTATTTGCTATGCCAAGGAGTGAGTGATATTTTTCCATTTCCATTAGTTATATTTAGGTTTATAACACCCGAGAGATGAGAGTATCCAAACACTATTTGTGAAATGCTAGTATATAAACTCCGTGCTTGTTTTGATTAAGGTGGAACGATCATGTGTTGTAATTATTTTTATATTAATGTTAAATGACCCCTAGCTTGTATTTGAATTAGAATAAAAGCTCATTTGCTTGAGGACAAGCAAATCTCAAGTGTAAAGGTATTTGATGAGGCGAAATTTGTTACGCTTTAAGGGGTCATTTAAGCCCTAAGTCGTGATAATGTGATCAATTATTACCCTAAATCGTTCCTTTTGTCATTTTAGGTACTTTTAAAGAGAATTCTGGAAAAGGAAGCATTTTGGACGTTTTTGGAGCAAAAAGTGAAGAAAACGACAAAGTCAAGAATCCATGCTGGAATTCACACTTGACGGCGTCAGGAAGATCAAGGGGACAGCGTCAGCCTTTGTGACAAGAGGTGGATATTGCATTTACACTTGACGCGCCAGAAGACAATTTGAGGTTTTACACGTGACAGCGTCACGTTCTACCTGGGGTAGGCCGTCACGTATAACATTAAAGCGTGACGGCCCAAAAGTAATAAAGAGTGACGGCATCAAGAAGTTGGATTGGGCGACAAGTAACCCTAGCCGCGGCGAGATGACGGCGTCAACCATCAAAAGGTGATGCCGTCACCCATGCAAATCTATATATAGTTTTTGATTTTTCATTCATTAGGGGAGGAACTTTTTGGTGGAACACACGCACAAACCCTAGTACGAATTTCAAAAGTTTTTAAGGGTTTCATACCCTTGTTTCTTCCATATTCAATTAAAGATAAGTAATCTATCAATCATTCAATATGTCTATGTGTTGTTTGATTAAATCTTACACTTGTCTTTCTTTTAACATGCTAGGCTAGGTTTATTTGTGTTTGGTTAGATGTAATGAAACCTAGTTATTGACTATTGATTGATGGTTCATTGTTAGTCGTTGTTGGGTGATTGATAATCGATGTTAGGCTTAAGAAAACTGGCTAATCTCCTATACGGTAACTTGCTTGAACGTCTTAAGAAATATGAATCGGATGTGTACTACGATTTTAATGGTTGTATTTAATGCATAAGTTGTTGATATAAATAATTGACTAAAAACACTATTCATATCTTTCGATATCTCTATGTTTTGATAATCACAAAACTTAAACTCATCAAACCAAATAATATGACGTAAACAAGTATTTAGTGGTAAATAATCACTTTCACCAACTAATCACTTTTAAGGTATGAATAAACAAAGTGTTTAGTGCAATTTATGATCAAAGGGGTATTTAATTAACTGATACAAAGTTTATTTAATTATATAAACATATTATATATTTTTGAAAAACACTTTTGGTAATAAAGAAAAATGTTTTAATCATACTAAATATATGATTTCAAATTTTTAACCAAAATCAGTTAGTTTTTCACCAAATAAACTTTCCCCACTAAAAGACAAATATTCTGGCCGTTTCAGCTGGGTGGCCCCCTTAAAATTAAGGGGACCGGCCATGATTTAAGGGGACCGGCCACGCTCCTCTGTCAGAATCTTTTGCCTATAAATACCACCTTAAACCTGGATTTTTTCCTCACCTTTTTGCACAAAAACTTTCTGATTCAAATCTCCATTTCAATCCTAAAAATCCTTTTATCATACAATTCATAAGCCTTTGTTTCCAAGTGATCCAAAGCCTCATTCTTTCAAGTGCAAAGAGAAGAATACTTCTACTTATCAAGACTAGGAGTATTACAACTTAGTATCATCTTGCTATCTAAGTTGTTTATTTAGTTCATCTTGTATATCATTTTCTTCCTTGTGAACATTGTGTATACATTGGTTAGATAGATTTAGATATAGGATCTAGATCCATTGAAGGTGTGAAGTTGTACTAGTAGTGAAGAAGTAGAGGTGGATAGGATTTGTGTTAGAAGAAATAAGTTGTAATTGCATATTGAAGTGGAGATAGTTGTGAAGACAAAGAAGTTGAAGCTTTGAAGTTGAAAAGACCTTGAAGTTGTGAAGTAGTACATATCTTGGGGTAGTGGATAGGATTTAGTAGTGAAGGTGTGAAGAAACAAGTGGCATGAAGAAAAAGAGTTAGGAAGTATTAAGTTGTGAAGAAGCTAGGAGCAAAGTAGAAAGTTGTGAAGAAATTTAAAGTGTAGAAGATTGGTGTGTAGAAGATAAGTGTGAAGAAGATTGGTGTGAAGAAGTTGTGTTGAAGTTGTGATTGTGGTGTGACATTGTTGTGGTATGCTAATTGGTGTGTAAGGTTTTCTCCGCCATAAAGGAGGTTTTTGATCTAGTGAAGAAAACTCTCGAGTAGGTGACTCGGGGAGTGGAGTAGGGCAAGGAAGGTGTCCTTGTAGCCGAACCACTATAAATCCTTTGTCTCTCGGTTTGATCTTTTCATCTCTCACTCTTTGATTAATTACTTACTTGCATATCATTCATAGTTACAATTGCTTGTGTGGTGCGTATGTTGATTTCACATAAAGATCAAACAAATTCATTCATAAAACTAATTTTACAAAAACCAACCAAGTGCATAAATTTATATCAAAACACTTATACATACATACACTTACATAAGACATAAGAAATTGTATATTCTTTCCAAACATTATACATAAGTATTGCTTATACAAAATCATAAATTAACTTGTATCTACATTTGTGCATTAAAGTGATTTGAAATTTCTGACAAATCTTAGAAGCCAAGTTTTACAAAACAAATAAAACGAAAAAGACGTAAAACTATTCAACCCCCCCCCCCCCCCCCCCATTCTAGTTTTTCCACATAAGTGACTATTAAGGAGGCCATGGTTAGGATACTTAACGTGTCACCATAGGAAGAGATAGAAGCTTATAGAGTTGCAGAAGATCGTACACGGCCCCACAAATGGTATTAAGGAATGCAACCCGTCACCCACGCAATTGTAACAAGCTTATCAATGAATAAAAGATAACTAGGGAGTAATAAAGTCTAAGTAAAGACGTTTTCTCAATATATAGTTTTCTCATTTTATTTTATTGTCATTTTATTTTTAATGGCATTAGTAGTTAATTGGGTTAGTTGACTAGCAACTAATTCCGCCTACATCTTCCAATACCCGAGATTTTACTTGCTTTCATAAAATATAAAATACAAAAAGAATCATCCCTTACCCTAGACCTAGTTAGATTAATTTCAATCCTAACGAACACTATTCCCTATGGAGAATGATCAATCCCCCGGTACTTGCCACTTCAATATACTATATCGGTCAGGTACACTGCTTGGTGGGGATTGTAAGCTTCTCAAGATCCCTTGAGAAGTAAAACTTTTGTATAGACCGCAATACACGCATCAAAACCCCACCCAAATCATCCCAACCAAACGCACTAATTGTATTTTTAAGTAAAGAGGTATTTTAATAATATTATTAATTATAAGTATTGAATTAATGTTTTGTGCATTAAATAATTGTAAACATAGTTTTAGAACTTGTCTTGTTTAGAAACCTTCAAAAAGATTTCATAAATGGTTAGCGTGTAATTAATATTCTAAAGTCTTTATTTTATAGGAAGTCCAAACACTTTATATATTAGTACTAGCTTGAAGGTATGCCCGATGGGCGGTTAGCTTTAAGAATTTTTTAAAAGATAAAAGTAGTAGTAAAATGTTTGATACAATAACGTGCAATGACCCAATATTAAAAAATTAAAAAATAAACTTATATCTCTTGCAAAACCGTTTCAGACTACATATACATGATTGTAGGAAAAAAGGAGAACAATAAATAAGAACAAACTTATAATATGTCAAGGATTTGTTTAAAGACAACGATGTTTGTGGAATTGTTGTAGTAATATTTGTCACAACATAACACGTTTAGATCATTCATGCTTTTTACTTTCGAAACGACTACATAAAGTTATCTGTGTGAAAAAGTTGGTTGTTCCAAATATAATACCAGCTTAGACAAAGTTTGGCTTTAACTTTTGTTAAAGTGTGATTAAAAAAACATATCATTTAAATGATAGTATAATGTGAAAAATATAAAGATTTAAGGGAAATCATGAGTTTAATCGATTTGAACAGACACCCCGACCCATTTATAATTTAGTCAAAATTGCCGATTCCACTTAAACAGAAACTTTAAAGTGGTTATGTTTTGATTGCATCTTATGAAGTGCTAAGTAAACAAAAACTTTTTTTAATTCTTGCTTGTATTCAAAAAAGTAAAGTTAATAACCTTTTAAAGTTTATGTACGGCAAATAGTATGATACAATTAAAGACAAATTACAGATAATATACATCTAGCTACAATTATTCATGTATCCAGAAAGAGAGGTTATGTCCCTGAAGTTAAGTTAGATATTCATGTACCCAAAAAATAGTTCAATCGATCAATGGTTTTGCATATGAAGCAACATATTATGATTTATGTCACTGTGTTCAAAGCGAGTAAATGTGAAGCAAAAGTAAACTTAAGTTAAAAGTTGTCCTATACATCATTTCATTCAACCACAACCAAAATCAAATACATGATTTAGATGACAATCAAATCCTCAATTCTAAACCGTGTTCATCAAAAACTTTTGTTACAACCTCAGCTTGCGATTAAGCTCTCCTTTCAGATTCTTTATTTTCCACGATGTCCCTTGTACCCAATGAAGTAGAATTTCAAGAATCGCATAAAAAATCAATCAATAGACTATAACCTTTGTTTATCTCAGAGACCAATCTCCATACATGTTGTTATATAACCTCTGTCCAAGCATATCTAAGAAGATTATCGGGATATAAGACTCGATCACATCATGTAGGAATGTGCTTTTTTTCACAGGGCTCATATCCTACAACACGAATAGTCAGACCCACACTAAGCAAATTTATAACTAATACACTACGAAGCTTTCAAGCAAAGAATACATGGACACAGGACACATTAGTACTTATTTCCTTTATACCATTACTATAAACCATATTATAAATTATTCCAAATGCAGTATTTGTTTTTCAAGGCTGGTACTAAGCTAAAATAATACAACATTATATAAGTTTAGCCTAAGACATATGCAAGTTCAAGAAATAGTTATTCTTGGATCACCTATCTTTGTTGAACATAAGCGATCATTTTCACTTGTCTATATAGGAACAATGCTATGCATAACTCCCTCAATCCCAAAGTAAGGATACCTCATAAGCACACAGTAAGCTTAATTCATCGATGCAAACTTTTTTATTCATTTTTTATTTTATTATTATTATTATTATTATTATTATTATTTGTTAATATCATTCAATAGCCTCTTTCTTAGAATCTCATGCTTTTCGTTGGTATTTTTAAAAGAGAATTTCATATATCAGCCTCTTTTATCATAAATTTCATATATACTCATAATACAATCATTGAATGTATTACGTACAATGCTTTTAAAGCATGATTTGGGTACATATATGAAATTTTCATGTTTTAGAAGGGAAGATATGAAATTGCCCCTTTTTAAAATGCCCGTTCACTGACAGTTTGCATATCAATATGTTTATTACTAAAGTACATTTGGAATATTTAGATATTGACCTTCGATCGTGAGGTTATACTTCGTTTGTTGATAGAAACAATATTTAAGTGTGGCAGATGGAGTGACATTTTCAAGCTCTTTCCTCTCATGTATATATAGTGTACAACTTCAGACTCATCATTGTTACCATCAGATATCATACTCGTCATAATTTTGTTGATCGTTAAACTTTTAGAAAACCATCTATGTAGTAATAAATATGATGAAAAAAAGAACATGAAGTACCTTAAGTAGCCGTCTCCTTTTTTCGTTTTACTGTCGGCATAACATCAATCTAACAATTATGAGCTTGAACTTTCTTCTTCTTTTACTTCCTTATCCATTTGATATCAACACCAGACATTTCTTTTATTTTACCCATCACCAAATCGCGTTCACTTGGCACTTATTACAAACAACCAAACAATAATTTGAGCTTAAGTTCACTGTAAAATCTTAAACTACATAACAACATCAATGGTTTCAAATGCAGACCCAACTACTTCCAAACCAACTCGTAAGCAATCCCCAAACATCATCATAACTATTAATTTAATGCATCAAAGCACAATAATGATTTTGGTTGAGCTTTAGCTATTTCAAAGAGCTCCAAACACATTATTACATATATATGTAGTTGCAATAAGCCAATACAATCCCAAAATAAGCAAAAGCTTATTAAGAATAATTTTTTTTTTATGTTATGGATGTAGACACAACCAATACAACGTTTATCTTAATACCCAACACTCTAGTAAATAACAGCAATCTAATTATCTATATGCAGTGAGCAATCATAAAATAACAAAAGCGGATGACGGAATTTGAATTATGAAATTATTCATAATTTTAACATTTTTATAATAGTACTACAGAGTATGAACCAATCAGGATGGAAGTCATCTTTCTGGGGGCAATCGATTACAACTCACAACTGGTATAAGACTAATTTACCTTATTGAGCAACTGATATCCAGGAGTGGTTTTTAAGATTCCAAGTCTTTAATACTAAAGAAGTTTGTGTTTCTATCAAGAACAGAAGATAAAGGGAACATTTCTGAGTCAGCCACCAGCACAGCAAACCTGGGGTGTGGCAAGCAATCAAAACCATATATTTCGAAAGGTTATTCCTGTAATTGGTATGTGTTAATTCACATACCTTTTCAAATCGACCCAAATAGACTAATTATGCAAACAAATGCCAAAGATTGCGTGTTTTTATGTTTATAAATGTGCAGGAACGGATATTTCACAAAATGATGAAAAACAAGCAAAAACCCGGCAATAACAAGCATGAGAGTAGAATGAGTCAGAAAGTCAAGCTGGAAATCATCTTGAGTCCTCAGAGTTTGATATATGAGCAAAAGTGATCCTTGTGTAAAGTTTGAAGAATTGCCAAAATTGGTCCCTGCACTTTCAGTTTTGACATATTCAGTCCCTCATGGAATTTATGAAGAAAAAGGACAAAGTCAACCCTTGGAGATACATTATTATCATAATTTGCCCTTGGAAGTTATTTGTGATCAATGACAGAAAAAGTCCTCAAAGTTTCATAAATCACACAATTGGTCCTTGATAATAGTTACAAGTTCAAATAACATCAGGCCTAGTCCAATTATTATAAACCAAATCCAATATCAAATTCCTAAAGGCCCAATGCCACTTCCCAATATCCAAGCCCAGTCCACAAGCCACGGTCAAAGTTACAAACAACAGGTCAAAGGTCAATGTTAGTCAAAGTAATAAAAAAAATATTACCCCGCCTTCCATTTTCCCCCAATTCCCCCTTTTACCAGAACCCCATGAACCCTAACCCCCAATTCAGATAATTACCGTAATTACGGGCAAGGTGGTCAAATCAAGTACACTTCTAGAAGCTTGTGATGATGTCAGAGTGTGTCAGAAGCGAAGAAGCACACGGGGGACTACGTGGCAGGCTATCGTTGGTGCAAACGCGTCACGATTTCTGATCTAAGGGCTTATATTTGATAGGAAATGATTGATAGTGATCTAAGGTTGCTCAGAGGGCTTCAAACAAGCACAACTCACACGGATTTCCAGCTTGGTAATCCGTGAGCCAACCCTCACTCTCCTCCAATAAATAGAGGTGTTTAGTAGCCATTTCTTGTGTAATTTTTAGGATAGCGAAGCTCTGCCAGTTTGTTTTCATGTAATTAGACTAGCTTCTGTATTTGATTCTCATTTAGTTCTTAATAAAATTCTCAGATTTCCACTTAAATTTCTGTTAGCTTATTGCTTATTACATTGTGTTTTCAGCTTTTACATCTTCTTAATTAGTTTATTTTCAATTTTTTTAAAGTCAGCATCAATCAATATCACCTTTTATTTCAGTTTATATCATTGTGAGAAAATATAAAAAATCAGAAAATAAGAAAAAAATATAAAAATATGTCTTCATTATTTTAAATAAGTTTTCAAATAAGTTGTATTAGCTTTTATAAAATTAGTTTTATCTCTTTCTTATTTTGTTTTAATCTCAATTTTATATAGTTTTATTAGCTTTACTTTCAAATCAGTTAGATCATTTTCAGAAAATATAAAAAAAATTAGAAAAACTTTCAAAATATATAAAAATATTGTGCAATTCATTTTAAAGCTTGCAATCAAGCTTAACATCATACATGTACTCTTCGTTTTAGCTTATTAGCTTAAATGAAGATTTTATAGAGGTTAATCTTAGATCCGTGGTTGGAAATTGCATACAGTCAACTGAATTTAACTTGATGTATGTAATGGAGTTGGAATGAGGAGTTGATAGTCTAATCAAGCCAAGGAAGTGATTAGCCTGTCTAAAGACAGACAAGCAAAGGGAACTCCCTCTGTTTTGTTGAGGGAGACAAGTGTTGGTAATCTTTTGATTTCTTACTGTTTCATTGATTCTATTGTATTTACTGTAGTGTTATAATAATTCTAGAAGTTGATTTAGATTGATTTTGTTATTGTTGAATAGTTGATATTAGCTGATTTGATCTGAGATTTAGCTGTTTGAGATTAGTTCTGTTTTAGCATAGCTAATTTGAGTATCTGTTTGTTGTTGATCTGTGTTATTGCATTGTTGATTGGATCCTGTTGCTATTAGCTGTTATATTGTTGTTATTGAGTGAGCTTGTAGTGAAATTGTCTGAAAAATGGATCTGTGTGATCATTTTGTTAGATTTGTAACATGTCATTCACTATAAAGGAGTGTTTGGATCCAGCTGTTTCAGTGGTTGTTTGAGTATGGATTAGTGATTTACCTGCTCACATAGGTTTAATCTAGATAAAAATTAGGTAATATAGTCTAAAAATCAGTAGGTAATTCATCATAAGTCAAACTTAGTTTAGCAAATTCTTAACTGTTGACAGTGATAAAAGTTTAGTTAGGATATTGGTAATTGTAGAAGTATTTTGGTAATAGCTAGTTTAATTCTATTGTAATTCAGTTTAATATCACTTTTATAAGTAGTTTTGATTAATTAAATTTAGATTTAGTCAAAATTAAAAAAAGTTTCATAAAGTCCACTGTTCCATTAGAAGTAGTTAATTAGTTGCTGAATTCAGTAGAATTTAGGTTAATAATTGGTTGCTTCTGGTTTTACAATTAGCTGAATTAGAAAATCAGCTGTACTATAGAGTTTTTGCCCCCAATAGCTGTTGAGTTTGAGCCTTTTTGAAGTGCTTAATGCATCTGTTTATAAGCATAGTTGAGACAGAGTAGCTTTTTGAATTAATAAGGCATGTTGTTATGATTTGAGCTTGTTCTTGAGTTCATTTGATTTCTTTAAGATCATTGGAGTTTGTTTTAGTGTTATGCATGATCTGCTTATTCTGGTTTTAGCTGATTATGATTCTGCTTATATCATTTGGCTTATTCATTTGGCCTTTTGTGCTTATTGTGAATCTGATTGCTACCTTTGATCTAAAATTGAGTTTTCTGAGCATACTAGATCATATATCATCTAAGTTATTAGTTTCAATTAGATTTGTTCACAAGTGCTTATAAATAAGCAGTTGTAGCTAATAAGCACTTTTACTGTTCATATTAGTTTCAAAAATTTTCTCAAAGCTCATTTTATTATTTTAGATTTTCTGGAATTTTTTCAGATTTTTCTAAGTAGTTTTAGTATTTTTCTTAATTTTCTTTTGATTTTAATCATTTTTAAATAGTTTTTAATAAACAAAAATACATAAAAATTCAGAAAAAGCTGTGAAAAATACAAAAATATTTTAAGAAATTCTTTTATAATATTTTAGATTTTTCAGAAATTAATTTTCATTTTTCCCTTTTATTTTTCTATTTTCCTTTATTTTTAATTCATTTAAAATTAACAAAAATCAAAATAAATTTATAGAAAATAATAGAAAAGTCAAAAAAAATAATTTTATTTTTCTGGAAATTCATTTTAGTAGTTTAAGATTTTTAGAAAGTTATTTCAAGTTTGTAGGATCATTTTTCGTTAAAAGTTACGTTTTAATAAACGCGTTTGCATTTTCGTTTTTACGTTTTCAATTTTTGTGCATAATTAGCTTGTACACTTTGCATAATTCATCTTTGTTTGTGAGTACTTGAATTACTTGATCACTATTTTCTCTTTTACACTTCTCAATTCACGATTTTCACGAATCAATATTCTGGATTCCATTCACCTTCACTCGGATACGACTCGGGTGATCCGTATTTCACGCGGATCATTTCTATAATATACTACTATACTATAATAAGTTGATTTTCACATAATCAATTTTTGGCGCCGCTGCCGGAGAAGGTCTAAGTGAGTTTTTGAATAATTGTTTTGAAAAAAAATCGTGTTTTGTTAAGCCTTCCTCTATTTTGTATATATTTTTATAAAAATTAAAAAATTCAAAACACTTTTCCTAAAGTGTTTACAAAAATACCAAAAAAAATAATAAAGTTACAGCCTCGACTCTCCCGTAGAAGGGGGGCGTTGTAAACCAAAAAAGTCTCAATATAACAAAAACGTGAAATTAGTTGTTTATCGGATTATTTCAATTACTACAACCGATTAAGCG
This sequence comes from Artemisia argyi, assembly GCA_030686995.1. Lineage (NCBI taxonomy): Eukaryota > Viridiplantae > Streptophyta > Magnoliopsida > Asterales > Asteraceae > Artemisia > Artemisia argyi. The sequence continues at coordinate 40,484,720 of CM060683.1, read as the reverse complement.
GGAAATACGGAAGTTAAGACATTAAATTGCTAGCTGAAGAGAGAAACACTCTTCTTTCCTGTCCCGTCGCGCGTGGTTTTGAAAGAAACGGTTTTCGATTAACGTAACATTTTAATAAAAAGAAAAACAAAAGAAATAAAAAGTTTTTGAGATAAAGAATAAAAACAAAAAGATTTTCCTTTTTCTTTTCTTTTTCTTTTTGATTTCGTTTGTGGTGTATGCACACCCGTTCTTCTTTTGAGAGTCTTACGTCTCCATTTTCAAACCCCGAGCGGGTTCTACAACATAATAGTCAGGTTCATTTCCTTGACGACGAGGAGATGAACCAAAACGAACAACACAACGGACCCCCGTCGATGGGTGGTCCGCAGCACAATGTTATCCCGCCGATGGGACAACAACCGGCATTTGATCCACGTCCAATGGAAGAACAACTCCAATCACCATTCAATGGTGTGAGGAGAGCTATTGTGATTCCGGACATCAATGCCAACTTTGAGATCAATCACGAATTACTCAATTTGATCACGGGTATATCCTTTCACGGGTTTGATAACAAAGACTCATATGCTCACATTAGAAATTTCACCGACATCGCTGAGACCATTAGAATGAACCAAGTTCCTCACGATGTGGTGAAATTGAAGTTATTTTCTTTCTCCTTAAAAGGGGCAGCCCAGACTTGGCTGGAAAAGGAACCGCCTAATTCGATTCACACTTGGAATGATCTTGCTTATAAGTTTGTGAACTATTTCTATCCTCCCTCTAAAACTTCTAATCTACGATCCCAAATCTTTCGGTTCCAACAAGCTTTTGATGAGTCATTTAGTGAAGCTTGGGATCGATTCAAAAATTTGTTGGAAAAATGTCCTAACCATGGGTTCACCGACCTTCAGCAGATTGACACTTTCTATAATGGGTTATGTCATGTTGACCAAGACTCACTCAACTCTGCCGCGGGTGGGAACTTGTTGGCTAGGAACACGAATGATACTTTCACGATAATTGAAAATAAGGCTCGTGTGAGAATGTCTAGAAATAAACCTCAAGTGTCTAATACTGGTAAAAGTAATGATGAAATGATAAGTATGCTTGTGGCTTTAACAAAGAAAGTTGATGCTATGTCTATGGAAAAATCAAATCAACAAGTCAATGTTGTAAATCAAGGTTGTATTACTTGTGGTGGTCCACATCCGTATTACGTGTGTCCGTCGACCGGTTCTTATGCTCAAGAGAACGTGTATGCTATGAACATGGGTAGCAATGGTTACCCACCTCTTCAAGGATATCGAAGTCTTCTCGATTACCGTTCGAGCCATTATCTTGGACCACCCGGTTTTCAAAATCAGAATCATAATAACAATGTGCAAAACCGTACACATCAAGCTAATCAAAATCAAAATCGACAAAATCAAGGTTTTCAAAACCAAGGTGTAAACCACAATCGGAATTTTCAGGGAAATCAAAACCAAGCCCCGATTCAAGGGAATAACTTTCAGAATAATAATCATGGAAACTTTAATCATGGAAATCAAAATAATGGCAATTTTCAAAACCGTGGACAAAATTTCAATCATCAAAATCAAAGTGTTATTCCAAATCCGTCGCCCACGGATGAGTTGATTAAGCAATTGATTCAAATTCAACAAGCTTTAATAGCTAAACAAGAGGAAACAACAAGGTTATTTGCGACTCAAATCAACAATCTCAACAAGCGTTTAAATGATCGACCCTCGGGCTCTGGAACGTTGCCAAGCAACACGATCGCTAACCCGAGGGGTGATGCTAAAGCGATCATAACAAGGAGTGGTGTTACTTATGATGGACCAACGGCTCCGACTACCTCTTCTTCTCTTCCTCCCAAGGTAGTCGCCCGTGAACCCGAGGTGACAACGGATATGGAAATTCCTATTAATAATGGAAGGACCGAAGACATCCAACCTCCGGTGGTCCCGACGTCTAAAGGAAAAGAAAAAGTTGTTAATGAAACTGTAAAGGAAACACTGGTTAAAACAAAGTTGCCATATCCGTCACACTTAAACGAACAAAAGCACCACGAGAAGGATAAAAACCTAATGGAAAACTTCTATCAGATTTTTCAAGAGTTACACTTTGATATAAGTCTCGCGGATGCTATACTTTTGATGCCAAAATTTGCTTCGATGCTAAAAGGACTTTTGAATAATAAGGAAAAGCTTTTTGAAATGTCAAAGACTCAAATGAATGAGAATTGCTCAGCGGTTCTTCTTAAAAAGCTACCCAAAAAGTTTGAAGACCCTGGCAAGTTTCTTATACCATGCAATTTTCCGGGTATGGTTCAATGCTTCGCCTTGGCCGATCTTGGTGCTAGCATTAACCTAATGCCATTGTCAATTTGGAAAAAGTTGTCTCTTCCTAACTTGACACCGACGCTTATGACCCTCGAGCTTGCCGACCGATCTACGTCTCGTCCAATTGGCATAGCTGAGGATATTTTTGTCAATGTTGGGAAATTCAATTTCCCTGCAGATTTTGTGGTTGTTGATTTCGATGCCGATCCACGGGTTCCTCTCATTCTCGAGAGAGGATTCCTAAGGACCGGTCAAGCTTTAATTGATGTATACGACGAGGAGATTACCTTACGTGTGGGAAATGAAGCCGTTACTTTCAATCTTAACCAAACCGCGAGATACTCTTCCGATTACGATGTTTCTTCCATCAACTGTATCGATGTAATTGATGAAGCTTCGAAGGAGTATTCTCAAGAACTTCTTGGTTTCACCGATAATGCTTCGAGTGGCAATCCCACTCCTTCTTTTGAACCAATCGTCTCCGATTCTTCCCCTTCCCTCACTCCGTTTGAGGGAAGTGATCTCGCTTGGGAAGAAATAAATGCTTGTCTATCAAATGATTCAGTTTCACCGGAAATTGATAATTCTAACTTTGATCCGGAGGGGGACATTTTATTAATTGAGAAATTGTTAAATGAAAAACCGATTGTTTCTTCCCCTCCGATGGACCTAAAAATGGCATATGTAAAAGAAGTAAAGCCGTCTATTGAGAATCCTCCAAAGCTCGAGCTCAAGGATTTGCCTCCTCATCTCGAATACGCATACTTGGAAACTAATGATAAATTGCCCGTTATAATCAAAAGGCTTAAAAGATGAGGAGAAGACACGACTCTTAGATGTGCTTCGGAAGCATAAAAGTGCGATTGCTTGGCAAATATCCGACATTAAGGGAATCGACCCTCGATTTTGCACTCATAAGATTCTACTTGAAGATAATCACAAAGCTTCCGTCCAACAACAACGACGGGTTAATCCACAAATCCACGAAGTGATCAAAAAGGAAGTCATAAAACTCCTTGACGCTGGAATGATTTATCCAATCTCGGATAGCTCATGGGTTAGCCCGATTCATTGTGTCCCAAAGAAGGGCGGAATCATTGTTGTGAAGAATGATGATAATGAGCTTGTACCGACTCGACTTGTGACCGGATGGAGAGTTTGTATCGATTACCGCAAGTTGAACGACGCAACCCGTAAAGACCATTTCCCGCTCCCTTTTATGGACCAAATGCTTGAACGTTTAGCGGGAAATGAGTTCTATTGTTTTCTGGATGGTTTTTCTGGGTACTTTCAAATTCTCATTGATCCCCAGGGTCAAGAAAAGACCACTTTTACTTGCCCGTATGGAACGTTTGCCTATCGTAGAATGCCCTTTGGCTTATGTAACACTCCAGGCACGTTTCAACGGTGTATGATGGCCATTTTCTCCAATATGATTGAAAAAACCATGGAAGTGTTCATGGACGACTTCTCCGTATATGGAAACTCTTTCGACTCTTGCCTCTCCCATTTAGAGAGTATGGTAACACGGTGTGAAAACACTAACTTAGTTCTAAATTGGGAGAAGTGCCACTTCATGGTTAAAGAGGGCATAGTCCTCGGCCATAAGATATCCAAATTTGGGATTGAGGTAGATCGTGCAAAAGTAGATGTTATTGCTAAGCTACCTCATCCTACGACCGTCAAAGGAATCCGAAGTTTCCTTGGTCATGCTGGCTTTTATCGACGTTTTATACAAGACTTCTCCAAAATAGCCCGGCCTCTGACCCACCTTTTAGAAAAGGATGCTCCGTTTAACTTCACGAATGAATGCATCGATGCATTTAATTTCTTGAAGAAGAAGTTAACGGAGGCACCAATCTTAGTTACCCCCGATTGGAGCTTACCTTTTGAGCTAATGTGCGATGCTAGAGATTATGCCATTGGTGCAGTTCTGGGGCAACGTAAGAATAAGTATTTTCAATCGATACACTATGCAAGTAAGACCATGAATGACGCCCAACATCACTACACAACTACCGAAAAAGAGATGTTAGCGGTTGTTTATGGTTTTGAGAAATTTAGACCTTATTTGCTCCTTAAGAAGTGCATAGTGTATACGGACCACTCAACCCTAAAATACTTAATGGCAAAGCAAGATGCTAAGCCACGCTTAATGCAGTGGGTTCTTTTGCTCCAAGAATTTGATGTCGAAATACGAGACAAGAAAGGAGCTGAGAACCTTGCTGCTGATCACCTTTCACGACTTGAGAACCCCCATCAAAGTGCTCTCGAGAATAAGGAAATAACCGAAACATTTCCTCTCGAGACACTTGGGAGTGTGACTAAGATTGACCAAAGTACCCCATGGTTCGCCGATTTTGCAAATTACCATGTGGGGAACTTCATTAGGAAAGGGATGTCGTCCCAACAAAAGAAGAAATTCTTTAAAGATGTCCAACATTATTTTTGAGACGGCCCCTATTTGTTCAAAGTCTGTGCGGATCAAGTGATCCGGCGGTGTGTTCACGGTACGAAAGCCGCTGAAATTCTTAAGGCATGCCATAGTGGACCCACGGGGGGACATCATGGTGCCAACTTCACCGCAAAGAAAGTGTTCGATTCCGGCTTCTATTGGTCGATCATATATTGGGATGCCCATGAATTGGTGAAGTCATGTGATTCTTGCCAACGTCAAGGGAAAATTTCTCAAAAAGATGAAATGCCACAAAATGCTATTCAAGTTTGTGAAATATTTGACGTTTGGGGCATCAATTTCATGGGCCCATTCCCGTCATCAAGAGGAAACAAGTACATTCTTGATAACGCTCAAAGTTAACATGTTTTTATAAGCGTTATTAGTGTTTTTGTGTATGTTATTTGGTTGTTTTTATATGCTTTTACCACTAAATCATATCAAAGTATGTTTTTGTAGCATATGTAGCCAAATGCAGGAAAAATGGAGAAAAAGTGAAGGGAATGAAGTATACGCGATTACACGAAGATTCCCAAGCTCAAAAGTCCAATCTATGAAGTAATTCATATGAGAACCTAAGTTTTGTCATCTCAAAGTTCCAAATTCATAAGTTAATCAAGTTTGGATAGTACATAAAGAGCTACACAAGTCAAAGTCAAAGTCCAAAGCTGCTAGAAATTACCATCCGATCGGTTGGTGTGAAACCGATCGGATGGTCATAAGTACCTTTCACCAACCGATCGGTGCCAACCCGTAACCGATCGGTTGGTCAGTTCTGCATGTTTTTGCCAACTTTTGTGCATGAATCTTGGTCTTTTGTCTCAAGGTTCTAGGCCCTTTTTAGTGTCTTATTGTCCAAGTTCAAGCATTTAAGTTCTTATTTATGACCAAGAGTGTTGGACAAGCCTATGGGGGACTTCAAAAGTGCATAACTCAACACCATTCAACACACAATTGAAGAGACCATTTACTCTCATTACTACACACAATTATTATCATCTTCTAGCTCTCTAAGGAGAAAAATTTGTGCAGAAAGAACCAGGAACTTTGGAGGATCAAGGAAGTAACATTTGGAGTCCGGAAATCTCAAGAAATCATCACCAACTCTTAAGTTATCGATACCTTGTCATTTGTTATCAATTTCAAAGCATTGTAAGACTTATAACCATGGATTCTTATGTTAAATATTCTGAGTTTATTTGCATGTTTGCCATGAGTGGCTAGTAATCTTTTTACACTTGTTTTGATGATGTTTTATACTTAGTGATAGTGATGATTGTGATAACATGTTTTTATTCAATTTCAAGTCAATCCTAAGAACCAATTGTACCTTAAGTTTCATCGTGACATTTGTTTAGCCAAGGTTAACTAATTGATAATAGTTTCAAAGGTCGAAAGATTTGTTATTACTCAACTAGTTATAATCATTTGTCTATGAATGATTGTTTTTCACCATAATTATTCTTGACTAAACAAAGAAACAAGAAGTATGATTGTAATAAGAATTCTTTTATAACGTCAAATCGGATTGTTTGTAAACCTTTAGTAGGACAAAAGTTTAAATGTTTATAAACGATTGTGACCTTTTTGTCTATGATGAGGTTACCTTTTGTATTGACCATTTCTTAAGAGTATTTGATTGATAATAAAAGTTTGTCTTGTGTTTAAGATATCCACCATACCTTATGAACCTTGGATAGATCTTGAATTGATTGGTTTACACCTAAAGCTTGTTTTTATGAACTAAAATCTTGAAGAAGGTTTAACTTGTAGAAACAATAGATTAGATCACCATCTAATTGTTTCAACCAACATGTCATCGAAAGTTATCACAATCATGTGTGTCATTAAGTAGAAAACTAGTTTAAACAAGTGTAGTTTTTAATTTATTGAATTTGCTTATTATCATATTTGCGTACATTAGAGATTTACTTTTAGACTTATATTTTGATTCACTCACAAATCCCTGCGAACGATCCCGACTTACCATCATATCTTGCTATAACGGACGAGTACACTTGCTCGTATGTGTTGTTTCTAGATTTGGTAATTAACTCTTATAAATTTAAAACTTGCACTAACAAAACACACATCAAGTTTTTGGCGCCATTGCCGGGGATTTTGATTGTGTTTCTTTAAGTTTTAAAAGTCCGTTTCTTTTCGTGTTCGTTTAAAAAAAAAAAAAAAAAAAAAAAATCCCGTAGCGACAAACCGATCGGTTTCTCATCCAACCGATTCGGTTTCTCAAATTTTAATTTTACCGTAGCGTCCAACCGATCGGTTTCTCATCCAACCGATTCGGTTAGAATTTTTGTTTTTGTTTTTTTTTTGTTTTGTTTTTTTTGTTTTTTTTTTTTTTAATTTTTCTTGTTCTTTAGTTTAGGTAATTAATTCGATTCTCTTGATAGTTGTATGAACACTCGTTCTACTACTAAAAAGCTTAGTACACCTTTATCCGATCTCGAAAGTTTGTTTCGTAAGAAGAGATCTTCAACTATTCTTAATTGGTTTGATAATCTTTCCGAAGAACATCCGATTTCTAATCTTTTTGAACCAATACCCATGGCTGACGATTTACTCATGTGGGCCGCCAATAGAACCGTAGCACCCACTCCTGGAGCTGCTATTGTTGTCGCCGACCTTGGTGAAAACTTTACCGTTAAAGGTCACCATCTTTCTATGATCAAAGACCGTCAATTCGATGGCCGTTCGCGGGCCGATCCGCATAAACACATTGCCGAATTCATTGAAATTTGTGTTATGGAGACACTAATGTCGATGCTATCAAGCTCAAACTTTTTCCATCATCACTCACCAGAGATGCCAAAGTATGGTATAACGAATTAACCCCATGAACTATTAATACTTGGGAGGAGATGAGGCAAGCTTTTGTAAGCCGATTCTTTCCACCTGCCATGTATGATAGGTTAATGGGAGAAATCCGTGCTTTTTCACAAAATCCTAATGAATCTCTTGTTGAAGCTTGGCTTCGCATGAAAGATTTGCTTCGTAGTTGTCATGGTCATAATTTAGGACGAGGAACAATAATCCAAATCTTTTATCATGGTCTTGATGAAGCATCTCAAGCAATCCTTGATGCCAGAGGAATTTTCCTTTACAAAACACCAAATGAGGCATACCAACTTCTTGAAGATCGAGTACTTCTTAAACTCGATTGGTCAAAAGATTCCAAAACCAAACCCTTACGGAAAACCGTTGCTTTCGCCGAAAGTTCAGATAATTCAAAACTCATGGACAAAATAGAAGCCTTGTCTTCTAAAATAGACTCGCAATACAAAGATATAAAAGGAGAAATGAAAGAAATGCGAGATGGCTGTAATAATTGTGGAGGAAATCACACATCATCCGAGTGTGATGACCAACCTATGAATGGACCCAACGAAGGGGAAGCCAATTATGTCCAAGGAGGATATCGTGGAGGAGGTTTTCGTGGTAATTATTACGAAAGAAGTTCTGGAAATTGGCAAGATCGCCAACAAAGGGATAACAACCGTGATTTTCAACCTCGAACAGAAAATCCAAACCCAACAAATTCAGATAAAAAGGAAGAATCTGATTTCGAAAAAATGATGAGAGAATTCGTAAATGCTCAAAGAACCACAAATGAGTTTGTAAAAACTCAATTTTTCAATCTCAAAACCAAAGTTGAGCAAGGTCAGAAAAATCATCAAGCTTCTATTCAGGATCTTGAACAAAAATTTGGTAGACTTTCTGATCAATTTTCTTCTCGAATTCCTGGTACATTACCAAGTAACACCCAATCCAATCCAAAACCATCTGGATCAAACGATAAGAATTATCGTCCACCACACAACAGAAATGAGCATATCAATGCTGTATTCACTCGAAGTGGTCTCTCATATGGTCCACCACCCATGTCTACCGATACTACTCTTATTCAAGAAGAGGAGGAAGAAGCTGAAGAGGAAGAAGCGATTGAAAAAGAACCAACTCAAAAACCAACCGTTTCACCAATAAAGCCTTATACACCAAAAATACCATATCCACAAGCCCTAAGAAAAGAGAAAAGAGAGGAGCGAAATAAGAAGTTTTTAGAGATGATTAAAAACGTTAGAATTAACATACCCCTCGTTGATGTTCTAGCTGGAATGCCCAATTATGGGAAATTTTTTAAAGAACTTCTTAATAATCGAAACAAGTTAGAACAAATTTCTGCTACCGTTCTCAATGAAGAATGCTCTGCTATAATTCAAAACAAAATTCCACCAAAACTTGGAGATCTCGGAAGTTTTCTTATACCATATACATTAGGAAACAACATCACATGTGATGCTTTAGCCGATTTAGGTGCAAGTATCAATTTGATGCCTTATTCGTTGTATTCTAAACTTCCCATCAATACATTAAAACCTACTAAGATGAGTATACGATTAGCCAACCATACATACCAATATCCTGTTGGGGTTGCTGAAAATATGCTTGTTCAAGTTGGTAAATTTGTTTTTCATGTGGATTTTGTCATCTTAGAAATGGAAAAAGATAGTCGAGTACCCTTAATCTTAGGAAGACCTTTCTTAAACACTGCTGATGCAATGATTAAAGTTAAAGGTAAAGAACTAAATCTTGGAGTAGGAGAAGATCGAATCACGTTCTTAATCGATAAAGCAATGAAATAGCCAAATTCCAGTGATGACACATGCTATAACATCGATGTAATTGATGAAGTTACTGAAGAAGAATTAGATGCATTACTTGACGATTCAAAACCATTCATGACTACTTCAGAAAAGATTAGTGAAACAGATTCTGATAAAGAATTTGAGGAATTCATGGAAATAAAAGTAGAAGAAGAGGAAGAAGAGAAATTTGAAGATATCAATGATAAAGATCAATTGAAAATCAAATCATCTCTGGAAGAACCACTCACTGATTTGGAACTCAAAACCCTTCCCAATAATCTCGAATATGCTTACTTAGAAGAAAATTTACTTCTTCCAGTAGTCATATCATCGTTGCTCAAAACAAATCAAAAAGAAAGACTCGTTTCTGTTCTTAAGAAGCATAAACGCGCTTTTGCGTGGAAAACTTCTGATATTCCAGGAATTAGTCCTGATTTTTGCAAACACAAAATCAATTGTGAAGAAGGTTCTAAACCCGTTGTAGAAAGACAACGTCGACTCAACCCAAATATGAAAGAGGTTGTTAAGAGGGAAATCATTAAACTTCTTGACGCAGGAATTATTTATCCTATCGAGGATAGTCCATGGATGAGTCCAGTTCATTGTGTTCCAAAGAAAGGAGGAATGACTGTAGTGACAAACGAAAGGAATGAGTTAGTTCCTACTAGAACTGTCACTGGATGGCGAGTATGTATTGATTACAGAAAACTTAATAAAGCCACCAGGAAAGATCATTTTCCTTTACCGTTCATGGATCAGATGCTCGAAAGATTAGCAGGAAACAAATACTTTTGCTTCCTTGATGGGTTTTGGGGATATTTCCAAATTCCTATCGATCCAGCCGATCAAGAAAAAACCACATTTACATGTCCTTTTGGAACCTACGCTTACCAGTGTATGCCTTTTGGTCTATGTAATGCACCTGCAACTTTTCAAAGGTGTATGATCGCAATATTTCAAGACATGCTTGAAACATCTATGGAAGTTTTCATGGATGACTTTTCAGTTTTTGGTGATTCTTTTGAAACCTGTCTTTCCAATCTTGATAAAATGCTTGAAAGATGTGAAGCTGCACATCTAGTTCTTAATTGGGAAAAATGTCATTTCATGGTGACTGAAGGAATTGTGTTAGGTCACAAAATATCAAGTTCAGGGATGGAAGTAGACAAAGCTAAAATAGATGTTATCACCAAATTACCACCACCAACTAACGTTAAAGCCGTTAGAAGTTTTCTAGGACATGCCGGTTTTTACCGCCGATTTATCAAAGATTTTTCAAAAATATCACGTCCTATGACTAAACTTTTAGAAAAAGATTTTGCATTTGATTTCAATGCTGACTGCCTCAAAGCTTTCGAAACATTGAAGAGTCAATTGACTAGTGCCCCAATTATGGTTGCACCTAATTGGTCACTACCATTTGAAATCATGTGTGATGCAAGCGATTTCGCTGTTGGAGCTGTTTTAGGACAACGTGAAGGAAAACATTTTCGTCCTATTTACTTTGCTAGTAAAACACTCAACAATGCTCAACAAAACTATACGGTTACGGAGAAAGAATTATTAGCCGTAGTTTTTGCATTCGACAAATTCAGATCTTATCTTGTGCTTTCAAAAACGATAGTTTTTACCGATCATTCCGCACTCAAATATTTGTTTAACAAACAAGATGCAAAACCACGTCTTATCAGATGGATTTTATTACTGCAAGAATTTGATATCGAAATAAAAGATAAGAAAAGGAGCAGAAAATCTTGCAGCTGATCATTTATCACGTCTCGAGAATCCAAATTTGGAAGAATTAAAAGAAAATGAAATTAATGATTATTTTCCAGAAGAAACTCTCATGACGATAGATAAAGACGATGATGAGGAAATACCATGGTTTGCAAATTACGCAAATTATCTTGCTGGAGACATTCTTAAAAAAGGAATGAGTTACTACCAACATAGTAAGTTCTTTTCAGAACTAAAACACTATTATTGGGAGAAACCTTATCTTTTTAAGATGTGCAAGGATGGAATGATACGAAGATGTGTTTCGGGTGCCGAAACAAGAAAAATTCTTGATGAATGTCATCATGGCCCAACTGGGGGACATTATGGTCCTTCCACTACAGCTAGAAAAGTTTTTGATGCTGGATTCTATTGGCCTACAATTTTCAAAGAAACGTATACTCTTGTTCAAAACTGTGATGCGTGCCAAAAATCCGGTAACCTTTCTCGAAGAGACGAAATGCCTCAAAAGAGCATTCAAGTCTGTGAAATATTCGATATTTGGGGAATTGATTTTATGGGACCCTTCCCTAAATCACACAAATACGAATATATCCTCATTGCAATCGATTATGTTTCTAAATGGGTTGAAGCTGAAGCTCTTCCTACTAACGATGCACGAGTTGTTGTCAACTTTCTCAAAAAGCTTTTCGCTCGCTATGGAATTCCTAAAGCTTTAATAAGTGATAGAGGATCCCATTTCTGTAATAAACAAATGGAGAAAGTAATGAAACGATATGGAGTTCATTATCGTTTCGCTACAGCTTATCATCCACAAACTAGTGGTCAAGTCGAAAATACCAATAGAGCTATAAAAAGAATACTTGAAAAAACAGTTAAAGACAATCCTTCCGTTTGGTCAAGGAAATTAGATGATGCTCTATGGGCATTTCGTACGGCATATAAGACACCAATTGGTACGACACCGTACAGACTATTGTATGGGAAAACATATCATCTACCGTTCGAACTTGAACACCGTGCTTACTGGGCGTTAAGAAGCTGTAATCCTGATTTAAAAATAGCTGGAGAAAAGAGATTTTTGCAATTACATGAACTTGATGAGTTAAGACTTCAAGCTTATGAAAACTCCAAGCTATATAAAGCAAGAACCAAAGCTTATCATGATAGGAAGCTAAGAATTCGAAAACAATTCAAAGCTGGAGATAAAGTTCTGCTTTCCAATATGAAATGCAAGTTTAAAGCTCCAAAACTCAAACCAAAATGGTTTGGACCATATATAGTGAAACATGGATTTCCATCAGGTTATGTTGAACTTTATGACATACATGGTGGAAGTTTCATTGTAAATGGGCACCGAATTAAACTCTATTATGATAAGGAGCAATTAAACATGATTTCTAATGAGGAAATTTCATCCGAATTTGAATATGAAGCCATCACATTCATGGCTCCACACAAGAAAATGGTTCCTTGGGCACACAGTAATGGTTTTATCTATGATGCTCTTCCTAGAGCATGGGAAAACGTTAAATTGGAAAACATAGATAAAACAGGAGAGGGAATTGTGATAGGAAATGTGTTGTATATCCCTAAAAGGAAACATAACACTAAAACTTCATAATCTATTTCAAAGTTTGAGTCCGGCTGAGGACTCGTCAATAAAACAAGCGCTTCTCGGGAGGCAACCCGTGTGTTTTTATTTTTTATTTTTGATTTTAATTTTCAGTGTTTTTACCCCAAAGTTTTACCACTTGGTCGAACTTAAGTGTGGGGGTGTGCCACTAATTTGAATAAAACTGCAATGCTTTTTGTTTGTTTGTTTTTGTTTCTAATAAATACAGGTGTTGACTACAAGAAAAAGAAGATTGGATAACACTGGATATCACGGTTTATTTTCTCATTTTCCCTACTTTTATGCTTTTTCGTTTATCACATTGAGGACAATGTTTAACTTAAGTGTGGAGGGATGAGTAGGTAAAATAAGAAATTAAGTCTAATATCGATTTAATTTTTAAATTTTGTTTGTCCTTGTAATCTAGTTGTTTTCACGCTTTTAGGAATAATTTATTAGAATAACTGGATCAATCCAATGGTAAAAATTAGTAATTTTTGAAAAATTTGAGATGTGTCCCGATTAATATTGCAATCCATTCTAGGATTGATAACATTTGCTAGCGCATATTATAACCCTTTCCACTAAATTGTGAGGATTTGAGCCTATTTCATATCTAGCATACATCTTTTATGCTTAAATCTTTTGTTATGAGTGTGCCGGTGATTTTATTTATTCTAGAACTTGTGCTTGTAAATCATTACGAGACCGTTGTGAGATTACATTTTTGTAATATAAGTATACATACGTGATAAGAGGCAACCTTAGGATTTTAACCAAATAGCCTTCATTATTGATTTTTAGCTAGTCACATTGATTAGTTAATTTCCAATTTTTAACCCTTTTGTTAGCGTTTATTTTTAGCGCTAGATACCCTTAGTTACACCCTTTGAGCCATCCTTTTCATTTTTGATAAATCCAGAAAAATACAAAAATATTTTACACTTTAAACCTTAGCCTAACCCTTGTCAAAGTCTAAATCGTGGGTTGCTAGTTGCTTGGTTGTTGGATAGTTTTGATGATTATTAGTTAGCCACACTTCACCATTCATGTGTGTGCCATTCCAACAAAGACAGAGACTGCAGCTTCTTATTTGTATTATTGTGGTGATGCTTATGCGAAGTGTGAGGGAATTTATTTATTTATTAGTAAAAAAAAAAAAAAAAAGTCATCGTAACTATAAGGTGACAATTATAGCAAATGTGCTATATATGTGAATAAAGGAAATCTTGTGATATGTTGTTAGCCGATGTGCTAAGAATGAAGAATATTGTTATGGCGAATCGATGTATCGTTATTTGAAGAAGAGGGAGATTGTAACTATAATCATTTACGGGTTCGTGGTTTGTTTGGTGACTAGCAACAATGAGACTTAGACTTTATTCTATTTTTCTTTAAAACCGATTTCATAAATAATCCCATGCCTTATCCTTACCCTTACCAAATTACTTTATCTATCCAGGTATTGTAATGGCTTTGTGAGAATGTCAAGTGCAAGAATATTGTAGTGACCATCCGGTTTTTGAGTAATCAAGAATTCGCGCCAGTAATCTATTATGTTTTTGTATGAGATGTTTAAACATAAGCCTGGTACAACCCTAAGCCTTACATTATAACCCGAATAAAAGACCTCTTTGATATGTAGACTTGGTGCTTACGCCATTGCAGTGTAGTTTTGTTTCTTGTACAAGCCTATGGTAATAAACGGATCATGACTGAGCAATGAGTGTGATTTATCTTACATTTACTCCACCACATAAATAATGAGTGATTGAGTGAATTATACTTCGTTTCTTTTTCGTGAGGTGTTTAGAAATGTTAATCAAGCAAGAAAATCATTGGGTATTGTCAAACATCTCGATTTTTCACTACTAAAGCTTAAAACGATGAATCATACCTTGTACTTGTACTTGGTGGATTTGCATCACATTTTTCTAATCATTTTTGGTTACCATTTAGATATTTAGTTTTCTTCTAGATTTGCTTGAGGACAAGCAAAGTTTAAGTGTGGGGGATTTGATAACGCTCAAAGTTAACATGTTTTTATAAGCGTTATTAGTGTTTTTGTGTATGTTATTTGGTTGTTTTTATATAATTTTACCACTAAATCATATCAAAGTATGTTTTTGTAGCATATGTAGCCAAATGCAGGAAAAATGGAGAAAAAGTGAAGGAAATGAAGTATACGCGATTACACAAAGATTCCCAAGCTCAAAAGTCCAATCTATGAAGTAATTCATATGAGAACCTAAGTTTTGTCATCTCAAAGTTCCAAATTCATAAGTTAATCAAGTTTGGATAGTACATAAAGAGCTACACAAGTCAAAGTCAAAGTCCAAAGCTGCCAGAAATTACCATCCGATCGGTTGGTGTGAAACCGATCGGATGGTCATAAGTACCTTTCACCAACCGATCGGTGCCAACCCGTAACCGATCGGTTGGTCAGTTCTGCATGTTTTTGCCAACTTTTGTGCATGAATCTTGGTCTTTTGTCTCAAGGTTCTAGGCCCTTTTTAGTGTCTTATTGTCCAAGTTCAAGCATTTAAGTTCTTATTTATGACCAAGAGTGTTGGACAAGCCTATGGGGGACTTCAAAAGTGCATAACTCAACACCATTCAACATACAATTGAAGAGACCATTTACTCTCATTACTACACACAATTATTATCATCTTCTAGCTCTCTAAGGAGGAAAATTTGTGCAGAAAGAACCAGGAACTTTGGAGGATCAAGGAAGTAACATTTGGAGTCCGGAAATCTCAAGAAATCATCACTAACTCTTAGGTTATCAATACCTTGTCATTTGTTATCAATTTCAAAGCATTGTAAGACTTATAACCATGGATTCTTATGTTAAATATTCTGAGTTTATTTGCATGTTTGCCATGAGTGGCTAGTAATCTTTTTACACTTATTTTGATGATGTTTTATACTTAGTGATAGTGATGATTGTGATAACATGTTTTTATTCAATTTCAAGTCAATCCTAAGAACCAATTGTACCTTAAGTTTCATCGTGACATTTGTTTAGCCAAGGTTAACTAATTGATAATAGTTTTAAAGGTCGAAAGATTTGTTATTACTCAACTAGTTATAATCATTTGTCTATGAATGATTGTTTTTCACCATAATTATTCTTGACTAAACAAAGAAACAAGAAGTATGATTGTAATAAGAATTCTTTTATAACGTCAAATCGGATTGTTTGTAAACCTTTAGTAGGACGAAAGTTTAAATGTTTATAAACGATTGTGACCTTTTTGTCTATGAAGAGGTTACCTTTTGTATTGACCATTTCTTAAGAGTATTTGATTGATAATAAAAGTTTGTCTTGTGTTTAAGATATCCACCATACCTTATGAACCTTGGATAGATCTTGAATTGATTGGTTTACACCTAAAGCTTGTTTTTATGAACTAAAATCTTGATGAAGGTTTAACTTGTAGAAACAATAGATTAGATCACCATCTAATTATTTCAACCAACATGTCATCAAAAGTTATCACAATCATGTGTGTCATTAAGTAGAAAACTAGTCTAAACAAATGTAGTTTTTAATTTATTGAATTTGCTTATTATCATATTTGCGTACATTAGAGATTTACTTTTAGACTTATATTTCGATTCACTCACAAATCCCTGCGAACGATCCCGACTTACCATCATATCTTGCTATAACGGATGAGTACACTTGCTCGTATGTGTTGTTTCTAGATTTGGTAATTCACTCTTATAAATTTAAAACTTGCACTAACAAAACGCACATCAATTCTCGTGGCCGTCGATTACTTATCTAAATGGGTTGAAGCGAAGGCGCTCCCCACAAATGACGCCCGAGTAGTTGTTAAGTTCTTAAAAAATCTCTTTGCCCGATTTGGTGTACCTCGAGCCATCATAAGTGATCGTGCGACCCATTTTTGCAATGACCAATTTTCAAAAGTAATGCTTAAATATGGTGTCACACATCGTCTTTCCACGGCTTATCATCCACAAACTAGTGGCCAAGTGGAGGTGTCCAATCGTGGCCTCAAAAGAATATTAGAAAGGAAAGTAGGAGAGCACCGTGCCTCTTGGGCCGACAAATTAGACGATGCTTTATGGGCTTTCCGGACCTATCAAAAGTCACTCAGAATATATTCATATGCTTAAACATCCTTAAATTGTTGTACAGGATTTATCATATTCGAAAGTTAGTCTAAAATAGTAATTCTTTAATTTTTTGTAATACACAAATGGTCATAGTAAAGAATATGTACCTGAATAGTAGCATTGCGATCCAGTTCAACTCTTGATGTTGGGATATAATCCATTGGCTCGACTTGCCTAGGTGGAATTAGATCCGGATCACAGCACACAAAGTATATATCTCCATCTAAATCACTTCCAGAATATTCATTTGGATGAGGCCTGCAATTATATTCACATGTAATTAATTATGAATAGTAGCAAAAGACATTCCAAACATTAACATACAGTGATACTATAGCAAATGGCATAAAGACTCGTACATAATCCACCATATGATGCAATGCTAGAACATTAACCGCCTTCAAGACTCGAACCTCACCCGATGTAAACACAGGTTTTTAGCAACTACCATTTTCCTAAGAAAAATTTTGAAATTTTTTGACCCGTTTCCACTATGATCATTACTCGGTGGCCTTGGCCTTTTTCCTGCAATTGAAAATTGCAAAAAAGCTTTACCATATTCAAGTGTACGGGTGAGATGAGTTTTGGGGGTGAGATGATAAGGCAGGAAATGTTGAAAAATGGACGATATTTAGGAAAACAATTCAAAATTCTAAAGTTTTGCCAAGAATCGAGGAAGTTTGTTACTTACAATTAATGGGGCGTTTTGTAAGCAAATTTTTAAAAATATGACTTTCCTGCATTATTCATTAAAAAAAAAAAAAAAAAAAAAAAAAAAAAAAACAGCAACAACAATCAAAAAAATCATTCTATTTATTTAGAAGCTATATATGATCTGATTTCTAGAATATCTCATATGCTTATTAAAATTAAAAGAAAATCAAAAAATAAATATAAATGAATAATAAATATTACCTTATTGCAATTAGAAAATCAAAAAGATGACCATAGGGCAATCCTTAACTTTTTCGTTCAATTTCTTCAGGAAATCGGAAGAATATTAAAAAAACAAATCATAAAATGATAATTAATGAATAATAAACATAAAATTAAAGTCGAACCTTATTGCAACTAACATTTGCCCCAAAATGATATTAAAAAAAAAAATCCTAATCTTCTTCAATACATGAACGTAATCGAAAATAAAAGAGGTTCATAAGGAATTTATTTTTTCCCCAAGATGATCTATTCATTATGATTGTTCTAATTAAACAAATTAACATGGAAATATTATTGCAATAAATGAAGTTTGGATAATGATTTTGATTTGACGTGTTAATTTGAATGGATATTGGGATTTGATTTGTCGATTATGGTTTTCATTTGGGGATAAAGAGAGAGAAGTGGCTGTGTGTTTTTTGTTAGGTTTTATCAAAATGTATAAATGTTAGTAACTGGCGCCAAAAAATTTCCCCACATTAAATGCTTTAGAGGTATTTTTTTTTTGTTAAAACGCGTTTTAGGCCATTGGATCAGATGAATATCCACATGGCGAATTTAGAGGTACTTTGGGTTAGAGATGACTTTTCAAAACCATGCTTTATCTATACTAACTATAAAGCAAAAATGGTCAAAGTGGAAAAGTGAAAAGTCAATGAATGTGAAATGTTGAAAAAAGTTATTAAAGGAAATTATGAAATGTAATTAATACTCTTATTATTTTTTTTTTTTTGAAAGGCAATTAATACTCTTATTAAAATACCCCATTACTTAAGAGTACAATGATTTATACACATTGTACAACCAATTAAAACAATTAATACAAATCACAAACCGGATTGAACCGGGACGCTTCAAACCCAACGGGTTGAACCGGTTTAATTTGACCTGTTTTCGACCCAACCTAGCAAGTTGATCCGGTTTAAATCGACCAAATTTTCGACCGGAACGGTTTAACCGGTTGAACCACCCGGGTCGAACCGGGTTTGAAAACATATCTACCAAATTAAATACAACCAATTAAAACAATTAATACAAATCACAAACCGGGTTGACCCGGGACGCTTCAAACCCGACGGCTTGGATTGGTTTAATTTGACCCGTTTTCGACCCAATCTAGCAAATTGACCCGGTTTAAATCAACCAATTTTTCGATCGGAACGTTTCAACCGGTTGAACCACCCGGGTCGAACCGGGTTTCAAAACATATCTACCAAATTAAATATATCAAATTAAAACAATTAATACAAATCACAAACCGGGTTGACCCGGGACGCTTCAAACCCGACGGGTTGAACCGGTTTAATTTGACCCGTTTTCGACCCAACCTAGCAAGTTGCCCCGGTTTAAATCGATCAATTTTTCGACCGGAACGGTTCAGCCGGTTGAACCACCCGGGTCGAACCGGGTTTCAAAACATTATGTTTAATTCTCAAATCTTCAAACTTTTATTATCTTTCATTTATAACCTATAAACTTTTTTTTTATCAATAAACTATTTGTCGCTATAATATCCCGTTGCTATGCACGGGTACTCGTCTAGTATAGTCAGTAGATAGATATAGATACTAGGTAGTGTAGGTAGAGTGACACTCCATCCGTTCCATTTTTTTATTAATATTTTTATTTATTTATTTTTTATATTAGATGTATACCCGTGCAAAGAGATGGTATATAGCGGTAAGTAATTATACTTGTAAAATAGTGATTCTACTTCAACTTTTGGTGTAAAGCGTGTGTTTTTTGAAATACAAAACATGTGTTTTTTAAAATTAATATAGTGTATTTTTAAAAATTCGCAAAGTTTATAAATTGATCAAGCTTAAGGTGTATTAAAGGATATTTAAAAGTAAGAGTAAAATGCGAAAAATGTCCCTAAACTTTGCCAAAATTGTGAAAGATATCTTCGAAAAAAATATGCAAATATTGTCCCTAACGTTTTTATTTTCTGCAAGTTGTGTTCTTACCGCTTTGCTGTAGCTGCAAAATTTAGTTTTTTTGATTAACGGTCGTTAGTTTTGGCCGTATGAAATGACTATTTTACCCTCGCCTATTAAAGGGACTTTTTTTAGCCGTGTGAAATGACTATTTTACCCTAGCCTACTAAGGACATTTTTTGCAGTTTACAATTCATTTTCTTTCTCACTTCCCATCACCACCACCCTCTACCGCCACACAACCATCACCACCACTCTCCACCACCACCACCAACCTCTACCACCCTTTACCACCATACAACCACCAACCACCAAGAACACCCAGATTTTCCGAGATTTTTTAAAGATTAAAACCAAGAACACGAATCATCATATCTGTACAAAACATCAATCCATATCATTATACTCTATATTTTAATTAGATAACTTATCTTCTCAAAACAAATACTGAAAATTAACATCTGTTTTCAATTCAGCACTATGGAAAATACAGTCAAAGACGAGTTCCAACAATGTTTACTACTTTTGTAAAAGATATAAAAAGTTATTCAATTAATACTTTGATAAACATACCGAATCATCTTGGTTATATGATATGCGGCGGGAAAACAAATGCAAACAAGGACACGCACAAATGGAGACACAACAGCTCCGCCACCGCGAACCACCACCACCACCGTCCGCCGTCTCACCAGAAAACACTTCTTGGTGCTGCTCACACGCTGTTTCCTCCCATAAACCACCGCCACCACCATCACCACAGCCGCCTCCACCACCACCATCCCTGTCACAGTCACCAAAGCTACCTACACCACCACTCTCAACATCCTTGGTTCAATCACTGCCTCTAGAACCTAATCTTGTGCCGCCAACAACACCATCATTGCCTCAGAGTAAAGAATCCAACGTCAACGAAAAGAAAATAACACCTTCGGATTTAAACCCCAGTTTCTAACATCCACTCTTTGACCTCAGATCTACTAAATCCTCGTTGGTCATAAATGTTAAAAAGAAAAGATGTTTCTAACATCCACTCTTTGACCTCAGATCTACTAAATCCTCATTGGTTATAAAAGTTAAAAAGAAAAGAAATTCAAGAAGAGGTACAACACAGATCTACAACAAAAATTCCATCACACAACAACAAGTTGTTGAAATTCCACCATCACCGCGAACCACCACCGCCGCCGGAAGAACAAGTTGTTGAAATTCCACCGTCACTGCCGTCGTCAGCTACCGAACAAAATCATGACATGAAGGAATTAGGAACCACCTTTGGAACAACCGCCACCATTTGTACACGTGGGTCCACCCAAAAACACTAACCCTAGCCCTAATCCTAACGTCGAATCACTAATTGAAAACCCACCGCCGTTAACGGCGAAAGCTCCGCCAGAAAAACCCAAATTTATTTAACCAAATGGATCTTTTCTAAAAAATATTGATGGGTTTCGGTCTATTGATAAGTTATATATAGTCTCAATATAATGAGCTAAAATACGAACCTTTTGAATGACTCTGCAACTATACATTTGAAGACTAGGAGGCAAAACATATAATGAAAAATGAAAAGGAGACCTAAATGTATGCCTAATTTCATGCCTAAACTTATGTGTCATGATCTTGTTGCCTTGTGAAAAGGTGGGTCCCTTGACTGCAGCCAACAGGATGATGCCACATAGGTTTAAGCATAAATTTAAGCACATCTTTTAGGCCTCCGAATCACCACTCGTATTAAATAATGGAGTTGGGTTGGAGGGTATTAGATATTAATTTCAAGTGAGATTTTGAAGTCAATGAGTAGTGTCAGTTGCCTTTTGTTACGCCCCGTGCCCGGTTTGACTAAAAATTAAAACTTTTACACGGAAACGCTTTGACTATAACGGACTTACTGATACTCTTTCATGATTTGATAAAAAATCTATTTCCATTCGACCCTTGAAAATATTTTTAAATGAAACTAGACTCAATTACCTTCGAAATGACGGGTGACACGACTCGTGATGACTTACAGTTTAAAAGATATGAAATTTCGAAAATTGACAAAATCTGAAAAACAGACCATATGGCCGTATGAAATATTTCATATGGCCGTATGGTCATCTCAGAAAATTTTCAAACCACTGACTCAAGCATACGACCATATGAAATATCTCATATAGTTATATGGTACCTGCAACAACATTTCAAAATAAACATATCTTTATACTTTACTTTAATTCCGGAAAACCAACTTCTATAACTCAACATAATACCAAAACTTCCAGAATTCATTAACATAACATAATAAATCATTTCCATAACCATTTGACCCATTTACAACCCAAAATGGGTATAAATAGGCACTAATCCAAACACCCCTTTTTGACCCGTTTATAACAATTAGTCATAACTATAACAAACCATTTGACATTCTTTACTTGAACAACCAAGACATAGATTATGACACTTGACAACATGTATACAACCATTAAAAGACAATCAGGGTTTCAACCTTGAATTTGAGCTAGGTAACTACGAATAAGCTCCTATTTACGAGTAAGCTTCTAACTTCCATATTTACAATCCTTAAGCTTTAATCCATACCGTGGCATCATCACAAGAACCTACAAAACATTGAACACTATAACGTAAGCTTTCGCTTAGTAAGTAATTAGATTATAACATGAATAATACATCAATTCACATATGTACATCATGAACGCTTGAGACCATTCCATCCTCATATTCATCACTATGACAATATCATAAACTATAACATATAAACCTAAAAATCTTTAACACACAACAATCACAACACATTCTTTAATCTTTCCATGTCATGAACTATCACTTGAATAGTCTCACTAAAACAAGTCTCCTATTACTCCAAACCTTACCAATCCAAGACTTAACCTTACAAAATCATTCATAATCACATAACATGAGAATATTCTTATTAATCACATAATAATCATAGTTACTTACCTTAGCAATCCAAGCTAAAATTATCCACCATAATCATCATCAGTTCATCATCATCATTAACATTTCTTTATATCCTAGGTCAAATCATCATAACATAAATACTTAATATTTATAATCAAATCACTATAAGAATGGTTTATATAACTATATCTCATCTCTAAACACTTCTAATCATCGTATAAGCATATCTTGATTATATGTTGATCAATTCCATAAATCACTAGCTAAAGATTACTTACTTGAAGAGAAGCATAATTAGGGACTAAACTCTTGCCATGGAACACTAATCTCTTCATCAATTGATCATCCAATTATCTTTACTTTTCCCCCTCTTTTGTTCTAAGCCAAACTTCACAAACACCCTGGAACTTTTGAGAATATTTGGAAATATAAGTATGAAGCTTTCTTCATACTAAAGCTATTTCACCATTTGACACTTTTAGTCCCTCAAGTCCCTTTGCTTCTACATTGGCCACATTGGCTTTATAACTTATTTAGCACTTAATGACTTTAGTCCCTTAAGTTTATGTATCATATTTTCTATAATCATATTACACTTACTTTAAATATTACTTGACTATTGGGTTTGACTACAACTTAACTTTCATTGACTAACCAGTCATATCGAGTCTCCCGCTCTTAAAAGGCTTAGTCAATTCATCTAAGGTCATACCCATTTGAAAATGGGTTTCGGGTCTAACAACTTTATACCAAGCTAACGTATCTATCAGCATCTTATATACATATCATACGCATATGTACATCTTGGGTTTATTAATGCACCCAAAGTACAACTATTTTTTCATCGTTTACGTCTTTCTAGCATGCCATGTTCTAATTCGGTCCCATGACAATCAACCCATTTTGGATAATAAATAAGACAAGTCTGTCAATGCAAGTTTGGCTGTCATAGTTTTATAAATTCGCGTGGCGGTAGAGGGTGGTGATGGTTGTGTGGTGGTAGAGGCCGGTGGTGATGGGAAGTGAAAAAGAAAACGAATAGCAAACTACAAAAAAATGTCCCTAGTATGCGAGGGTAAAATAGTTATTTCACACAGCCAAAAAAGTTCCTTTAATAAGCGAGGGTAAAATAGTCATTTCACATGGTCAAAACTAACTATCGTTAGTCAAAAAACTAAATTTGCAGCTACAGTAACGTGACAAGGACACAACTTGCAGAAAATTGAAACGTTAGGAAAAATATTTTGCAGATTTTTTTTCGAGGACATCTTTCGCAATTTTGGCAAAGTTCAGGGACATTTTTCGCATTTTACTCTAAAAGTAACTTAGACAAACTACATTAATTTAAGTTTTCAATATTTTAGATCTCAAAAATAGGTATTCGCTCTTTATAAGTAGTAAGTATAGATAAAGCTATCTCAAAATAATTATTCAACTTTTGTTTCTACCAATTAAATGAGAGTAAAATTACGTAAGTATTATATTTATTTGGTTAAGGAGCGTAGTAGTCTCACTGTTCTTAAACTTTATTTATTTATTTATTTTTTCTTCTTTTTGTCTACAGACAATAATTTTGGAACGAATGGAGTAACTCGGGTCAGGTTTAGATTGACGAGTTCATATCGGTGGGTTTAAAAACTTTAATCCGAACACGCCCTGTTTAAATAATTAGGGTACTTATGGTTAAACCATTTTTTTTAAACAACGAGTTAATCCAAACATAACCCGAAACTTGCTTAGACCTAAACCATGTCTGTTTATGTTCATGTGAGTCTTGATTCATTTAATTTTGTGTGAGTAATTGTCACCCCTAAGACTAATTACAAGGTGACCATTACCCTCACCTCGACGTCAATGTCACATCACCATTTAGCACATCACAACTATCAGCACTTTTTAGCTTTAATGTCACACCATTAAAAATAAACACTGTATACAAACATACGACACAAAATATCTCACCAAAAAAAAAAAAAAAAAAAAAAAAAAAAACCGTTGAGCACCCTTACCTCTTTCTCTCTTTTTGCCTTGTGCCACACGTAAGGGAGGGGAGGTTTCTTTGGCTGGTGGCGCGTGAAGGGGTGGTAGTGGTGACCCTTCACCCACCATTGTAGCTAGCTTTATCACCCACCCACTCACTCGTTCTTCTTTTCTCATGTTGCTTAAGGTAAGGTGATATTCAACATGATTTTTTTTCCACTTTTCATGTTATGTTTTCCTAGTTGTTTTAAATACACTGAAATTAGAATATGGCGTACTCGTGAACTAAGCCGCAAAATAGCCTTTTCATGTACGTGACTCGCGAGGTAAACACTTAACAATGTGTGTCGGTCGTAAATCGTGAGATTAAATTAACTACATCCCACAATCATGTGTTAAGATCTCGATCTTGATCTTAAGATCTTACGATTTTACGATACTGCAAAGCAAAAACGATCCCGATCCTAAGTAGGATCTTAACGAGATAGGATCTTAATAGGATCCTGATATTGATCTTAGGATTTTAAGATCTCGATCTATCCGATCTTACTATTCTCGAACCACAAACTAAAAAACTACAAATGTAAGTATTTAGTTTTGTAGAATATAAAAAAAGAGGCTAATTGTATTAAATACTTCATAATCATAATTTTGAAATATGTACACTTTAATGATATACTCCTTATAAAATATAATTATTTTGCATTATTTTATGACGCCTATTAAGAAAATGACACTATAGTAGGATCTTAAGATTTCGATATGAACTTACTATCACGATCTTGCAAAAACGAAAACGATCCTAGACATGATCCCGATCTTAAAAATCTTGCACACAATAACAAATTTTTGTTTTTCTACTATCGAGCAAGGCCCATGGACACCCCTGCTTTGAACGCTTGAGTTCATATTTATTCATTTACCTTTTTCGATTCCACTATAAGTAAAATACGCTATCTACATTTCAACTTTCAATCACATATTTTATGTAGGGTAAAGACGAGGTAGGGATAAAATAATACAATCAAAATATCTGGTTGTTGAAGGTTTAAAGGTGTGGTATGCTGTAAAATTGTTCAATCTTGTGTTCGGTTAATCGGTTGTATTGTCATAGTTTATGTTGTAGCACTAGATAGCTTTCTATCTCAAGTGTTATGCACGTTTGGAGTTTCGTGTGCCCTTTATGATTTATTTTCACACACATATGTTTTGTTTGTATTACCTGCTTAGAAGATGATGTTATTTATGCCATTTTGTTAGAAGGTGTTTGCCATTGTTTAGTTTGTGTTTACGCTTATCTTCAAGAGTTTAAAGTGTTTTTGAGACAAATTAAGTAGTTTTCTTTTTTGAAAAACAATTTTATTAGAAAAAGACCGTAGCAAGAAGCTAGGGACGAGAAACAGAGAATGTGTTACAAGGATTGCTAAAACTAAATGAAACTTTCTTGCACAAATTAGAGATTCACGTATATGTGAAGAGCTTAATGTCATTGCACATGAGCTTTTTCTTTAATAAGCAAATATTTGAAATGATTAGTGATACGAACCAGGACTGAATTATTATTAAAATATCAAAAGAACGAAAATAAAGAACAAGATAGTGCCTACTTTCGAGATGTAGGTGACCTCCCAATGTCTTAAGACCCCAAATTCTGCATACCCTAAACCTGTAACCCTAATGCCCTATAAATAAGACTCTCTAGCTTAGCCAACAAGCTAATACATATAAAAGGAAAGTACTAATAACAGAAACAACTAAATCAAATTAGCCCCTGCACTTATAATATTTGCCTAAAACTGCTGGATCGTATCAATACTCCCCGCCAAAACACACACCTTGTCCTCAAGGTGTGGCTTTAAAATTTCCTCTTAATCGATCTTTGTTCCGGGATCCCATCGTTTGACTTGAAGATCTGGTGCAGCCTCCTCATCACTTCCATCACTTTCATCAACCAGCATCACTTGTAAAGTCTGACTTGGGCAACGGTGACCTGGGGCGAATTTCTTATCACAACGATAACACAATCCTTTAGCTTTCTTGGCTTGTAGTTCCGAATCCGTTAATCTTCTGAAGTTCTCTCCCTTCGAAGTGGTTTGCTCAATTGTTGAACGGTGTGACCCACCTCCCCATAATACATTGTAACAAGTCTTGTTCTCATCAATAGAAATTGACAACTTCATGGCATGATTAAGCCCTTCTGGTTGCATCACACGAACGGATGCACGCAGCTCAGGTTTGAGTCCATTAATAAATGTGCCCTCCAAAACCGGTTCCGGACTTCCAACCAGTTGACATGCCAATCTCTCAAATAAAGCCACATACTCCCTAGCAGTGCTGTCTTGAGTGATGCCTAAAAATTGTTCATAGAGTGTCCCCTCATAAGATTGTTGAAAACGTTCCAATAATCGTCTTTTTAACCCTTCCCAAGACCTAAACGGAGCCCTTCCCTCACTCAAACGATACCATGATAAGGCCGGACCCTCCATATACATGACCGCAGCCCACAACTGATCCATCTTCTGGATTTTTTGGATGTCAAAATACCGTTCCATACGATATATCCATCCATGAGCATCTTCACCCTCGAATATCGGTATCTTTAACTTCCGGAAGCGAAAATCAGCCCCAAACGATCCCCTTTTAGATCCCCCTCTGTAATGATTTTCTATCCCATTCGATCCAGATCCTACTTCAAACACGCTGCTATTCTTATCCCGAAACACAACACCCTCCACCTTTTTTTCTGATCGAATGTCTCATTTAAATTTTGGTGGTTCATGAGAAACCCGAGATCATCATATTGTGGACCAGTATTCTTTTTCTCATTCTCAGGTTGGAACTTACTTGTGCTAGTGGTCAAAGCTGCCAAGGCCTTCATCATATCATCCAATCGCTTTGTATTCGCTTCTTGCATCGCCTTGTTTTCTTGTTGCATTGCCTTGTTTTCTTGTTGCATTGCAGCGAACTTGTCATTGATTTCAACGAACCTGGTATTGATTTCAGTACGGAACTGTGTGAACTCAGTTTCCAGACCCTCGATCTTCTTGTTAGCCATTAAAACTTTTTTTTTGAATGAACAGTACCTCTGGAGAAAAAAAAAATTGATCCAGAATCTTGCTCTGATGCCAATTTGATACGAACCAGGACTGAATTATTATTAAAATATCAAAAGAACGAAAATAAAGAACAAGATAGTGCCTACTTTCGAAATGTAGGTGACCTCCCAATGTCTTAAGACCCCAAATTCTGCATACCCTAAACTTGTAACCCTAATGCCCTATAAATAAGACTCTCTAGCTTAGCCAACAAGCTAATACATATAAAAGGAAGAGTTAATGTCATTTTTGGTCCCTGTGGTTTGCCGTTTCAATCACGTTTAGTCCCTGCCATTAAATTTCTTCAGATTTGGTCCCCGTGGTTTACAAACCCATACGGGTTTGGTCCCTTGACCGTTAGTTGACCGTTAAATATATGCAAAAAGACAAAAACACCCTTAGTTATATATATATGCAAACCACAGGGACCAATCATGATTAAAAAAAATTTTAATAAAAAAATTCTAAAAAAATTTTCTTAAAAAATTTTCAAAAAAAAAAAATTTTAATAAAAATTTTTCTAAAAAATTCGAAAAACATTCTAAAAAAAAATTTTTTTGACGAAAATTATTTATTCCAAAAAATTCGAAAAAATTTCGAAAAAAAAAATTTCTAATAAAATTTTTTCTTAAAAAATTTCTAAAAAAAAAAAAAAAAATTTGACGAAAATTTTTTTTCCAAAAAAAATAATTTAAAAAAAAAATTTCTAATAAAATTTTTTCTTAAAAAATTCGAAAAAAATTCTAAAAAAATTTTCTTAAAAAATTTTCAAATTTTTAATAAAAAAAAATTCTAAAAAAAATTTAATAAAAAATTTTCTTAAAATTTTTTAAAAAACATTCTAATTTTTTTTTAAATTACACTAGAAAAATGAAAATAATATTTGGAAAAATCTAAAATAACTTAAAACTAATTTTAAAATTAAATTTGTATTTTTCTGACTTTTTAAATATTTATTATTAATTAAAACTAATTATTAATTAAGAAAAACTAAATTAAATTATGAAAAGTATTAAATGAAAAGAGAAAAATCTGGAAAAATTACTAAAAATATTGCAAGATACCAGAAACCTAAGAAAAATATAAAAATGAAAATTGCTTTTACAAAAAGCTGAGAATAAGCTAAATAGCTTAAATAGAAGATATCACTTCTATTATTTTGGTCTTTTTTGGATTTTTCTTTTTCAAATATGTTTATATACTATTTATAAGCAACTTTAATAAAGGAAGTTTGGCTGAGTATCAAGAATAAGCAAATGGTGAGCTTATGAACAAGACAGAATAAGCCAATGGCTTATTAGGATTTGGAATTGCTTGAATAAGCTACACTATTGAGCCACAACCCAAAATTAACCAACAACTCACAATAATATGAAGAAATAAGCACAAAAGATTCAAATGAGCACTCACGATAAGCCAGGAAGGGCAAATAAGCACTTGGCTTATTGACAGACCAAAATAGGCTAAATGGGCAACTTGTAGGCCTGTGTGGGTTCCACACAATGGACCAGGGATCCAATTTTAAGCCTGAACTTTGAAGATAAGCTACAGGGCTTTCAAATAAGCCAAAAGTCAAGACCTAACTTCCACAAATAAGCCAGATAAGCACTTATGAAAATGAGACAAAACCTGAGGTCTCAGAACTCTTTGGTGAAATGAACAACTTAAAAGCACTGATTACTAGGTCTAAATAAGCTCACAAATACAAAATAAGCCCTGATTCAACAACTTGGCTTATTGGGGTTTCCAAAAAGCCAAAAAGCTAAGGGTGGGTCCCACTAATGAACAATTTATGGACTTATGAAATTGGTGGTCTTATACTGATGACTCAGTATACCTGAGTGAAATAAGCAATCTTTAAAGACACAATTAGCTATGCTACTCAATACTGAGATCCAATTTTATTCCAAATCTAAAAAGTACTACTGAAGAGCTTTTCAAAAAGCTAAAAAGCAAGACCTATCATTTTGATTTGCACCCTGGAGGGGGGTTTGAACTTTGACCAAAAACACAAAGGTGCCCTGGTGCAAAGTGAGACTTGTCCCTGCAGGCCTTTTCACAAGCTTGAATAAGCACTTAGAAAAAATCCCAAAAATAAGCCAATTATGGATTTTCAAAGATTAAGTGGAGGACTTTAATATCTGAAAAGCTCAAGGTCTGAAAGTTACTACAAAATTCTTGAAAATTCTTTGAACTTTTGGTTTTCTGCAAGCACTAAGAAATTTGACTTTTTGATTTTTGCTTTTAGTTGACTAAAGTGAACTTTGATCTTGATTTTTGCTTAAAAAATTTTCAAATTTTTAATAAAAAAAATTCTAAAAAAAATTTTAATAAAATTTTTTCTTAAAAAATTCGAAAAACATTCTAAAAAAATTTTTATTAATTTTTTTTAGAATTTTTAATAAAAATTTTAATAATTTTTTTATTAAAAAAATTAATTAAATTTTTTTTAGAATTTTTTTCGAATTTTTCAAGAATTTTGTAATATTTTTTGAATTTTTCAATAATTTTTTCGAATTTTTTTAATTAAAAATTTAATTAAATTTTTTTTTTGAATTTTTTTAAAAAAATTTTATTAAATTTTTTTTTAGAATTTTTTTCCAATTCAGAGGCCAAGATTAGCACTTCAACAAATATGCAGCCCTTTTTTTCGAATTTTTTTTGTCAAATGACAAAAATACCCTTCAGAGGGACCAAACCCGTATGGGTTTGTAAACCACGGGGACCAAATCTGAAGAAATTTAACGGCAGGGACTAAACGTGATTGAAACGGCAAATCACAGGGACGAAAAATGACATTAACTCTAAAAGGAAAGTACTAATAACAAAAACAACTAAATCAAATCAGCCCCTGCACTTATAATATTTGCCTAAAACTGTTGGATCGTATCAATTAGTTATTTAAAGGTGCTTATTTAAATGTATAGGATAAAATTTTCATTCTTTTTGGCTAGGTTGCAGTTTTGTACATATAAGCAAATCCAAAAACCTTATTTTGGGTACTTATTTAAGAAGTTTATAAGTGCTTATCTATAAGCAGAAAACAAAAGCGCACAAAATAATCAATCCCAGAAATACTCTAAGTATCGATTTGCTTTTTATGATTCTTTTAACATTACACTTTCATTCCGGCATCGGAGTCTATATTTCTTGGAAAGAAGATAAGTGCACAAATCTTTTCTTGCAAATGATATGGATTAACATACATTTTTAGTTGAAACGAAGAACTTCATAAAAACTAAAAAATTTGATATCAATGATAAGTCCTGAAATGATTTTGAATTTGTTGTGTTCAATTCTTCAGGATATGAGTTCTACTGGTGAGGAAGTAGATAGGCTTAGCAGCTTGCCTAAAGAGCTTCTGTCTAAGGTGCTATCTCTAATGCCTACAAAATTTGCTGTGCGAACTAGCATTCTATCCAAAAGATGGAGAAACAACTGGAAGTTGGTCCATAACCTTGACTTTGAACTTTAGTGTTATTCACCCTGGCTTAAGTTTTTATTACCTTAGGCAATTTGTGGATTGCATACTCAAGCATGGCTTAATATCACATGTTAAAATCGTCCGGATGCACTATTGGGGATTTTTTCACTCACACTCAATTGTGCTATTTTGGATTAGTGAAGCAATTAGGTTAAATGTTTGTGAGCTTGACATAAAAGTGAAAGGAGACCATAAGTTGCCTTTGGGAGTGCCCATCTTCCGTCAATCTTCCTAATCTGAAAACCCTTGAGGCTGTTCTTGATTCCAAAACTTGTGATAATGCTTTCAAGTTCATCAATGGCTGCCCTGTACTTGAACATTTATCTCTGGTAGTAAGACGACAAGAAGATGAAGAAGACTACAAAATTAATTTACCGACTTTGAAGCGATTGAAGCTAGCAATCTTCCTATCCCTATCCAATATCAACAAGTTTTCTTAAATGTCCCTAATCTTGAATACCTTTATTTGGATGTCGTATTGTGCTCAATTTATGTGATGGAAGATTTCTCGTCTTTGGTTGAGGCAAGAGTATCATGTGAGGTAGATGATGATCATCTGCTGGTTGAACTTTTATAAGGAATAAGTGAAGCCAAATCCATCTCTTTAGCAATCAATGTATGTTTCTTTCTTGAGAACTTAGAGAGTGTTGCATTATTCTTTTGTCCAGTTTTGATTTGTTAGTACACACTGAATGATGCTGCTTCTTATTCTTCTAACTGTATACAGTACCGTAATCTGCTGCGCTACTCATGTGATTCTCCTTTACCAAAGTTTCTGAATTTGAAGCATTTGGAGTTAAAGGGTTATTACAGTGCATACGAATGGAAGCTAATCCCACAACTTCTAGAAAGTTGTTCAAAGTTGGAACATTTATGCATTGAAAGGTACTTTATTCAAGCTGGCTTTTTAAAAGCTTTGCTGTATATTTTTTTTATGATTGCATAATTAATTACTACGTATTAATGTTGCGTTTTGTGTATCATGTTTCTGTTAAATTAAATGCCAAAAGGAGGTTGGTGGGATGAACCAAAGTCTGTTCCCTCATGTATGCTTATGACCCTCAAGACCATGACATATGCTGAAACTGACGGACTGGAACATGAGATAGAATTCTTGAAGTTCATGTTAGGAAATTCAAACGTTTTGAAGCTACTATAAGTCATGTGGAACTCTACTAAAAGAATTGGACGAAGAAGAGTTATTTTATTCAGAATTAACAGTGCTTCCAAGGTCTTCAAGGGATTGCCGGATTCATTTTGTCCGGAGTTGTCCATAATATGCAAGTGGTTTGTTTATGTGAGACGATTATTGCATTTACTATGCATTTGTCTATGATGCGTGCTATTTCTCTTGCTGCTTATAACTAATTTGTTCTTGATTCTTTGACATTCTATGCATCTAAACTAAGTTGGTTGGTTCTATGCATCTCCCACTTTCTGTTCTGCTGTTGAAAGAGTAATAGCTGCAGCAAAAAGAAAGCCCAAAATACTTGATTAACTGCTAATCATACCAGGCCTAAAAAATACTTATATTATTTGGCCCAGTAGCTATAGTTTAGGCACGGTTCAAAATGGAAAATGGGAGTTTGTTAGCTTTATTCCTTCTCAAGCTGTCATTTGACTCATTTTATAAATCAAAGCTTTACTTGATATTTCTTTTCTTTCACTTATTCATAAGTGGACTTGAAATTGGCGGCAAAAACAATATTAAAACACAAGACGTTAACCACCGACTAGTAGGAACTCGGTTATAATTAGTTAGACACGTCTAATACGATGATTGGAATGATGATTTACGTATATTAATTTGATCGTTGTCTGAACTCAATACAATGCATCATGGTTTGAGCTTCCCCACGACCTGTGTCAGTTTCCTCGCTCGCCAAAATAAAACATCACTACTTGTGTGTTGCGTATCTCTTAAAGGTCAAGTAAAATTTGATTGCATACAAATTTGAAATACTACTAGTTAATCTTTGTCAATTTGTTACATTTAACGATATTTTTCTGTAAATATCAAAACCTAGCTACTTTATTGGAAAAAATTTTCAAAGCAAAACTATTCCTTGCTAATAAAAAATCGTATGATTTGTTTTCTCTGAATAAAATAACCGAGTCACATTTCTCGAAAACAAAAGCAATACGTAACATACATATCTTCAATATTGGATATTATAACCTTAACTAGTACAATAATATTCGTTAAGTAATATTATCTAAACTTAATTACCTCACTTAATTGGTACAACATCCTTTGCTGAGATACTCGTTTTTTATTAACAATATTCTGTTCTTTACACATTTAATTTGCAAGTGGGATTGAGTTTAAGAAGTTGGAGAGTGACAAGATGTATATCGGTGGTTTTCACATTTTAAGAAGTAGGAGAGTGACAAGATGAATGTTTAGTTGAATCAATATACCCGTCTAATATAGTACTCACTCCGTCCCATATTAGGTGTTTACTTATATCATACATAAAGTTTTAAAAAATTTCACTAACTACACTCTCCACAAATCAAATATCATTTTTACCCACTAAAGTTTTATCTCATTAGTTGAAATAAAATATAGACACTTAATTTGGGACATCCAAAGATTTAATTATGGACAATATAGGACGGAGGGAGTATTAGTATGGTACCCACGCGTTGCGATAGCGGATGTCATGTAAATGAATTTTTTCGTGAGTAATGCTTTTTGATTATATCCTATTAATATTACGCCCCAAAATTATAATGACGTAATTTGACTATGAGCGAGCTTTTTTTTGTAATAATATACTTTTTAGTATATACTATGCATAAAAACTATACAAAAACTTCTTTCACAACTTTATTTTATTTTATTTTTTATTTTTTTTATTTTTATCTACCAACATTTTTTATTTTGTTGATTTTTTTTTTGAAATTTTTTCAAACACAGTTTACCTGTTTGTTCGATTTTTATGCTTCCCATGCAACATCTTTTTTTTTTTTTTTTTTTTTTTTTTTTTTTTTTTTTTTTTTTTACCTCACTCGGTGTTTATATTATATGTGATATATTAAGCGGACTTGATCATTAAATAAAAAAAAAAAAAAAAAAAAAAACTCTATTTTTTCAACTTCTTTGTGTAGGTTAAAATTTATGTGTGATATATATATTTGGAAAGCTAAAAATGTGTAGTTTTCAATACCAAAAATGATGAATCATTTGAAATTTTACATATATATTTATATTCATTTTATAACAACATGTTGAGTGTTCAAACTTACAAATTAGTATTATATAACATGTGATATATCAAGCAAAATACTCTACTCAAAAAAATAAAATAAAAAGTTTGTCGAAAATATATGAAAATGCCTCTTTATTGAACGATAATTAAATTCTCATAACGATGATATAGCTTATGTAGGTTAATGATTTACGGTTCCTGATATATGTAATTTTTTTTAGAAAAAAGATTTAAGTGAGTTTAATTTTAAAAATTAATTAATCTACTCCTTTATTTTCTTTTATAAGATGAGTGACTGAAGTTTATCTATACTACTTATAAAGCATATAAAACTCTCTTTCATATTTATGATTTTAAAATTTCCTAAATTAAATTTTAAGCAAATACTACTTATAAAACATGATGTACAACTATATAAAGCACAATTGATTTTAAGCAAATACCATTTCTCACATACAATTAAAGGTAAGGATCCAGTAAGAAGAAAACTTATAATGAGAATGATGAGAAATAACTATAACCGCATATTTGAGAAGCGTCGACTTAAATTAGATGCATCTCTATTCATTTAGATGCATCCTAGTTAGTTTCGAAAGTAATTTTAAAGTGAAAATAATGCAAAGTAGTACTTGCAACAAATTTGACCCGTAGATAACGAAAAATACAAAGGATTTTCCTAACTTGCTAAAATGCATCTAATATATGTATATGCATCTAATTTTTAGCTAGAAAATATGTTAAGTTGCATCTAAGAGATTATGGATGCATCTAATTCAAGTCAATTCATCTTTAATATGCGGTTATAGTTATTTCTCGTCTTTCTCATTTTAAGAGTTATTCTCATTTGATACTAAGTCTACAATTAATACAAAATTTAAAACACTCCATCACCAATACATACATGCAACTACCTAAGAACAATTTACAAATAAAACTAAAAAACGTTATTTAACACATACAATTAATACATAATTTAATTTACCCCTTCATTAAAATATATAATTATTTAACTACAAAGTACAATCTAATTAAGCTTTCAAAACATAAATCTGAAATCCTTAGCCCTAAACAAAATAACAATTATTCGCTGAAAAATTTAGTCACAGGATAACCGCCACTGCATCGCGCGGGTACCTGCTAGTCTTTTAGTACGCAGAAAAATGATACTGCGTAGTACTTAAATAGTTAAATGAACTTTTCATTAATATATTATATCTATATATATTACCGTATATAATACTAATACTTGTAATTTATTATGTAATTAGGAACCAGGGAGCATGCGTCATATCAAGCAAACCACATGAATATTTTTAGAAAGAGTGCTGCTTATGATCATTTTTTGAGACAACGACTCTATGATTATAAGGAGATGGCATGACCAAGATAGAAAAGCAAAAACATGAAAAGAATTGGGAGGGTTGTTTTCATTAGAAAGCTTCTAGCTAGTTTTTGTCCTCTTCACTTGACCATGAAAGGGACCATCGATTGAATAAGGAAACCATCATTTTTCAGTGAGTTTAAGATCAATTATGCAGCTATAATATAACTACGAATAATTAAGAATCGTTAATAGTGTACGAAGATTAAGTGTGTGTGCCATTATAAAACTGAAAGCACCAACCAAGAATACGACTTTATTGTTAGTGATTCACGCAACTGGTTATATATATATATGGATATAAAGATGATATATCAACTAATGTAATTTTTATTTGGAAATTCCATGTGTAAATGACAGAAGCATTGTTTTAAAAACGTAGAAACTTTTGGTTTCAACCTGAACTCGTACATCAAATGATGGTGGAACCCGGCCCTTTTCTACTTGTTTATGGATACTTTAGACCGGGTCAAATGGAGGTGGTCGTGGTCCCCATAACACAGGGGTCTTTACCGCGCATGGTCCTTGCTTTTGGCCATAATTTGGTGGTCACAACCATCGAACCAAATGCACCTTTTTCTCATTTCAACTGTAAAAAATCGGCCCTATATAAACGGCACTGTCTGGTTTGTGTAAAAAAAATTATTAAATTTTATAATTTTATTTACTTATAAATACCTTATGAGAGTTGATTGACACACCCTCTTTTTTTATCCGCACACTCAAATGTATAAACTGACAAAGCAGCATCAAACAAATGTACAACTGTTTATAGCGCTGTTTATAGCGCAGTATAGAGTGTGCAAATCATTAGTCATCTCTTATATCCCAGGATTTTTATACGCAACTCATTATTATATCTTTATATTTACTCTCATTCCTTTCTCTTTTATAAAAATGTCTCAAAACACACCTAGACATAAAACCCCAAAAAACAACGTCAACAACCAAATGTAAAAACACACGATTCATATTTCTGTCTCGGTTACTCACCACTGGTAAACTTTGAGCCACATTATTTGTTTACGGAACACAAACCCACAATACCAAAACACAAAATACTAAAACCCAACATTTATACCTCTACAACAGTAACAACAAAATATGTATCAACTACAAATGTACCAACCGCAAATGTATCAACCACAAATGTTTTACGATCCTACATTACCACAAACGTTTCGTGATTCTTGATTACCACCTTCACCTATTTCTCTCATTCATCCATTCAATGTTAATGATTTTCTATTTTAAAAACCTCACATTTCTTTTTCTATGTCTAACCCCGTTGATGGCGACTCTCCCGTCAAAGAAGTCCCGCCTCTAAAGAAGAAACTGTCAAAAAGGTGTCTAAAAAAGACGACGATGATCATCGTAACATCCATGACCATTGTAGAGGAAATTTGTAACAATTCGCAATTTCAGGTTAACTTTTATTCTCGAAAATTTTACTATTCATTTTTCCCGAAATTTTCCCGAAATTTGATTTTTGTTTCTTGGCCTCGAGTGATAAATTATTCCCATAGCAAATTAAAAGTTTGACAATCATCAGATCATTTCCGTGAAAGTTATTAAGGAATTACACAGAATTACACGTTTTAGGGTAAAACGTCATTTAAAAATTCTACGCACAACGAAACTCGACCGCGTTAAGTGACCCCGCATCAGAAAAATATTTAGTACTCTCATGATTAATCGGAGAATTAATCATGACTGAGAAAAAATATGACCAAAATAAGCCTCGACCGTGAAAAACTGGAATTTTCAGATTTAAGCGTTTTTACTCAGCCGTAACCTTAGCCGATACCTACACCGCGTTTCTAAGACAATTTGAGTTTTCAACTTATTAGAATAAGTCAACATATTTTTCCCTCCTCCTTTGACCAAAAATCATTCCTTGATTTTATAAGTCATTCCTTGATTTTTAGGCTTACGGTTTTATGTCTAAAAGACATTAAATACCAACCGACACTAGACAGAGCCCAGCCTAGACATTATAAGCCATTTTAAGTCATTAGTATCCTATTAGAAAAGTTACATTTTACTTTTCTCAATTTTACGCAACTTTCGTACGTTTTACGTATTACGCGTTTTAGACCCGTGTTTCCAGTTTTAGCAGGGTTTGAGCACCCTAATAGAACCTACCACTTATTTTATATTTTATTATGGAGTATATTGATAAGTTCTAGCATATTTATAAGTTTCATATTTTTAGGATACCCGGTTTTACGTTTTGTGACTTAAGCATTTACGGTTAGCATTTCCCGGAGTCAAAACTAGCTACTTAAGTTAGATAATATCATCAAAAGTCCACACTTGCTCCCCAAGCCTTGTGAAACCGCCATTTAGGGGGGGGGGGATTCACACTTGTGGCTTCATCTCATGATTTTAGCCATTAGATCATACTTATTTACAACTTGGTCACCAAGTTTAGGCACTTTCCTAACCTCCTCATCCTAGCCTATATAAATGATCACACATGACTTAGAAAACTCATTCTCCTTTCTTTCTTCATCAATAAAAACGACACACAACAAATCCCTAGCACCATGATCCTTTGATCTTCAAACTATAAGTTACACATAAGAGTTCAAGGTCTTAGTATTCTCTACCTAGTTCTCAAGTTTGTTTGGTGATTCCATGGTTAAATTAAGAGCTACGCAAGGGTACTAGGGCTGAAGTTAATGGGTTTTCACAAGGGTTATATCAAGGCTAGCAAGGGTTACAAGAGTTATGGTGAAGGGTTTACAAGCTTAGGTTTAGTGTCCTAGTTCTATACTTGACTTCCTTTCTTTAGAAAGCCAAAAGTTGTAAGCAAACCCTTATACACTTTCTTGCTCAATATCATTTTCATGCTTATTATGTTTCTTTCATGCTATATATGGTCTTTGTATTGTGTTCATGATGTATAAAAACTAGTAAAACAAGTTATGTATATATATGTTAACTTATGATATTTAAACAAGTAAACTAGTGACTTTTATGGAGAACCACGACCAAAATAGTATAACTATGATATTTGACATTTACTTACTGTTAAAGAGGACTTAACAAGGAAAACATAGCAATTTGAATCACCCAAAACGAGTACCCGAGTCAAAAGTTATGGCCATAAGAAGTTAGCGAAACCAAAACGGCAAAACTGCCTATACCCTACTGTTTGCATTCTGCCATTTTGAAAGTCACCCTTCTGGTCCGATTCATCAAAAAGTTAAAACACGAAAGTTGTCTGGAACGACGTTTTCATTCAGGAATAAAGAAGCTCGAGCCCTGAAAACGCTTTCCGAGTGATATTTTCTTCAAATTCTTAACAGCCCATTTTTAGACCAAAGTCACTATATAATAGTTATGATTTACTAAGACCAAGAGGTCTAATGACCTAAAGCCAAGACCACAACCATGGCTAAAGCCAAGGTTGAGTCTCAAGACCATGACCAAGGTCACGGCAAAGCCACGGCTAAAGACCATATAACTTTTAAAGATCAAAAACTTATATATATATATATATATATATATATATATATATATATATATATATATATATATATATATATATATATATATATATATATATATATATATATATATATATATATGTTATCAAATACTACAATAGTAGGGAGCCTCATGTGAGGAGTTTATTAAGTAAGCCGTCAAGATGAGTTGTGGATTTACGAATTAAAGTGTCCTGGCTCCTCGAACGTTTACTCCATGACTTCTGAATTATGTCGGCCCGAACGGTAGTAAGAGATATACAACCTATACATGTTTCATAGACCACTTATATTCAACGACTTACATTATATACTAAGTACTACATCATGAACTATATGCAAGACATATATAGGCAATTCTTCGTATTCTTAGACATTACTCCAAACCTAAGTCGCAACGTTCTATTATAGGCTGCTCTTAGAGACTTTCGCGATTCGACTACCACTTTCATTTCTCATTACATAGACTTAAGGTGAGTCATAGCCCCTACTTTTTCATACTTGTTTTAACTCTTTGGGGGAGATACATGCTCAACTACTTGCTTACTTGTACAAATATTCAAAGCTTTTATACTTGATCGTCTTATACTTGATTGCATTATACTTGATTTCATACATACATGATTGTGTTATACTTAACTGCGTTATACTTGATTGTGAGACTTCCAGTGGCTTCAGACTAAGTTGCTGGATGACCATTGAGACTGCCAGTGGCTCTAGATTAAGTTGCTGGATGACCATTGAGACTTCCGATGGCTCCAAATTAAGTTGTTGGATGACCATTGAGGCTTTGATACATCATAACATTTGCGAATGTTGGATACATCATAAACGTGAGGTCTTCGGAGATGAAGTGTAGACTCACGACTAATTGCTTAACTGTTTTGATGAACTTATACATGTCTTTATTATACTATATGTTAGCAATGGGTTGTGAACACACAGGTTGCAAGTCTCTTATGGCGGGACTTGCAACTGAGTGGATTCACGATGCCTTTGCTGTGCGAATATTCTTTTAAGGCTTTTCAACTGTTTTAAGACAAACTCTATGAACTCACCAACCATTGTGTTGACACTTTAGCATGTTTATCTCAGGTTAGTAAGGCGATAGCTAGTGCGTGGAACTTAGAGTCAAGCTGCATATTCTGAAGACTTACGCTTTTATCATTTACCATTCAAAACTTTGTATACATTTATGTATTATACTTTGGAATCTCATGTTTGTAACTTTGAATTCATTAATCGAATGGTAACTTTTCAAAACGTCTCATTTAGAGTTCGTTTTCTATAACTTGTACTTTGTATTATGAAGTAGCACCCTCAGTGACACAGTCTTCCGCTGCGGTATTTTGGGGGTGTTACAGATTGGTACCAGAGCCTTGGTTATAGAGAACTAGGTTGCATTTAGTGCCTAGACTATAACTGCTATATACGTTGAGACTTTCCTCTTTAGTTGCCTTACACACACTACATACGCATATGCTTTTGTTAGATGTTGGTTCCACGCTGTTAGATGATGTGACTTTAGTATTATAAGGAGCCCCAGAGATTAGCCGAGTCATTAAAAACATGGAGCTCAGTAATAACTAATGATTTAACTTGATCTTGTGACAGTTCTTGTTTGATGAGACACAAGATTTGAGTTAAATAATATTATTGCTTAGCTTTAGGGATTTGATGACTTGATTATCTTACTATCGGCCTCAGAAGGCGGATTTTTGTGTCGGAAATTCTTAAGTAGGATGATTTAGAATCTCCTTATTTAAATGGATTGGGACGCCTCTTCATTTAAATAAAGAAATTGTAAATCACCGAACCATAAGTTTATGATCCCTTACTTACATAAATTTGGACGCTTCTTTACGTAAGTAAAGAGTTATAAATAAGTGGGCTTATTTGCATCCGATACGACTCCTTAACCACAACCTTAGACGAATCAGAGTGAACACCATTATTTTAGAGATCCTGAAATCCCGAATTCTCTTAGACACACCATAAGTAGTTAACATCAACTGAACTTCGGGACGAAGTTCTCCTTAAGGGGTAGAGACTGTAACAATTCGCAATTTCAGGTTAACTTTTATTCTCGAAAATTTTACTATTCACTTTTACTATTCATTTTTCCCGAAATTTTCCCGAAATTTGATTTTTGTTTCTTGGCCTCGAGTGATAAATCATTCCCATAGCAAATTAAAAGTTTGACAATCATCAGATTATTTTCGTGAAAGTTATTAAGGAATTACACGGAATTACACGTTTTAGGGTAAAACGTCATTTAAAAATTCTATGCACAACGAAACTCGACCGCGTTAAGTGACCCCGCATCAGAAAAATATTTAGTACTCTCATGATTAATCGGAGAATTAATCATGACTGAGAAAAAACATGACCAAAATAAGCCTCGACCGTGAAAAACTGGAATTTTCAGTTTTAAGCGTTTTTACTCAGCCGTAACCTTAGCCTATACCTACACCGCGTTTCTAAGACAATTTGAGTTTTCAATTTATTAGAATAAGTCAACATATTTTTCCCTCCTCCTTTGACCAAAAATCATTCCTTGATTTTATAAGTCATTCCTTGATTTTTAGGCTTACGGTTTTATGTTTAAAAGACATTAAATACCAACCGACACTAGACAGAGCCCAGCCTAGACATTATAAGCCATTTTAAGTCATTAGTATCCTATTAGAAAAGTTACATTTTACTTTTCTCAATTTTACGCAACTTTCGTACGTTTTACGTATTACGCGTTTTAGACCCGTGTTTCCAGTTTTAGCAGGGTTTGAGCACCCTAATAGAACCTACCACTTATTTTATATTTTATTATGGAGTATATTGATAAGTTCTAGCATATTTATAAGTTTCATATTTTTAGGATACCCGGTTTTACGTTTTGTGACTTAAGCATTTACGGTTAGCATTTCCCGGAGTCAAAACTAGCTACTTAAGTTAGATAATATCATCAAAAGTCCACACTTGCTCCCCAAGCCTTGTGAAACCGCCATTTAGGGGGGGGGGATTCACACTTGTGGCTTCATCTCATGATTTTAGCCATTAGATCATACTTATTTACAACTTGGTCACCAAGTTTAGGCACTTTCCTAACCTCCTCATCCTAGCCTATATAAATGATCACACATGACTTAGAAAACTCATTCTCCTTTCTTTCTTCATCAATAAAAACGACACACAACAAATCCCTAGCACCATGATCCTTTGATCTTCAAACTATAAGTTACACATAAGAGTTCAAGGTCTTAGTATTCTCTACCTAGTTCTCAAGTTTGTTTGGTGATTCCATGGTTAAATTAAGAGCTACGCAAGGGTACTAGGGCTGAAGTTAATGGGTTTTCACAAGGGTTATATCAAGGCTAGCAAGGGTTACAAGAGTTATGGTGAAGGGTTTACAAGCTTAGGTTTAGTGTCCTAGTTCTATACTTGACTTCCTTTCTTTAGAAAGCCAAAAGTTGTAAGCAAACCCTTATACACTTTCTTGCTCAATATCATTTTCATGCTTATTATGTTTCTTTCATGCTATATATGGTCTTTGTATTGTGTTCATGATGTATAAAAACTAGTAAAACAAGTTATGTATATATATGTTAACTTATGATATTTAAACAAGTAAACTAGTGACTTTTATGGAGAACCACGACCAAAATAGTATAACTATGATATTTGACATTTACTTACTGTTAAAGAGGACTTAACAAGGAAAACATAGCAATTTGAATCACCCAAAATGAGTACCCGAGTCAAAAGTTATGGCCATAAGAAGTTAGCGAAACCAAAACGGCAAAACTGCCTATACCCTACTGTTTGCATTCTGCCATTTTGAAAGTCACCCTTCTGGTCCGATTCATCAAAAAGTTAAAACACGAAAGTTGTCCGGAACGACGTTTTCATTCAGGATCAAAGAAGCTCGAGCCCTGAAAACGCTTTCCGAGTGATATTTTCTTCAAATTCTTAACAGCCCATTTTTAGACCAAAGTTACTATATAATAGTTATGATTTACTAAGACCAAGAGGTCTAATGACCTAAAGCCAAGACCACAACCATGGCTAAAGCCAAGGTTGAGTCTCAAGACCATGACCAAGGTCACGGCAAAGCCACGGCTAAAGACCATATAACTTTTAAAGATCAAAAACTTATATATATATATATATATATATATATATATATATATATATATATATATATATATATATATATATATATATATATATATATATATATATATATGTTATCAAATACTACAATAGTAGGGAGCCTCATGTGAGGAGTTTATTAAGTAAGCCGTCAAGATGAGTTGTGGATTTACGAATTAAAGTGTCCTGGCTCCTCGAACGTTTACTCCATGACTTCTGAATTATGTCGGCCCGAACGGTAGTAAGAGATATACAACCTATACATGTTTCATAGACCACTTATATTCAACGACTTACATTATATACTAAGTACTACATCATGAACTATATGCAAGACATATATAGGCAATTCTTCGTATTCTTAGACATTACTCCAAACCTAAGTCGCAACGTTCTATTATAGGCTGCTCTTAGAGACTTTCGCGATTCGACTACCACTTTCATTTCTCATTACATAGACTTAAGGTGAGTCATAGCCCCTACTTTTTCATACTTGTTTTAACTCTTTGGGGGAGATACATGCTCAACTACTTGCTTACTTGTACAAATATTCAAAGCTTTTATACTTGATCGTCTTATACTTGATTGCATTATACTTGATTTCATACATACATGATTGTGTTATACTTAACTGCGTTATACTTGATTGTGAGACTTCCAGTGGCTTCAGACTAAGTTGCTGGATGACCATTGAGACTGCCAGTGGCTCTAGATTAAGTTGCTGGATGACCATTGAGACTTCCGATGGCTCCAAATTAAGTTGTTGGATGACCATTGAGGCTTTGATACATCATAACATTTGCGAATGTTGGATACATCATAAACGTGAGGTCTTCGGAGATGAAGTGTAGACTCACGAGTAATTGCTTAATTGTTTTGATGAACTTATACATGTCTTTATTATACTATATGTTAGCAATGGGTTGTGAACACACAGGTTGCAAGTCTCTTATGGCGGGACTTGCAACTGAGTGGATTCACGATGCCTTTGCTGTGCGAATATTCTTTTAAGGCTTTTCAACTGTTTTAAGACAAACTCTATGAACTCACCAACCATTGTGTTGACACTTTAGCATGTTTATCTCAGGTTAGTAAGGCGATAGCTAGTGCGTGGAACTTAGAGTCAAGCTGCATATTCTGAAGACTTATGCTTTTATCATTTACCATTCAAAACTTTGTATACATTTATGTATTATACTTTGGAATCTCATGTTTGTAACTTTGAATTCATTAATCGAATGGTAACTTTTCAAAACGTCTCATTTAGAGTTCGTTTTCTATAACTTGTACTTTGTATTATGAAGTAGCACCCTCAGTGACACAGTCTTCCGCTGCGGTATTTTGGGGGTGTTACAGATTGGTACCAGAGCCTTGGT
The DNA here is from genome assembly GCA_030686995.1 of Artemisia argyi. Lineage (NCBI taxonomy): Eukaryota > Viridiplantae > Streptophyta > Magnoliopsida > Asterales > Asteraceae > Artemisia > Artemisia argyi. The sequence goes on along the minus strand of CM060683.1, from coordinate 40,439,795 downwards.
TATAGAGAACTAGGTTGCATTTAGTGCCTAGACTATAACTGCTATATACGTTGAGACTTTCCTCTTTAGTTGCCTTACACACACTACATACGCATATACTTTTGTTAGATGTTGGTTCCACGCTGTTAGATGATGTGACTTTAGTATTATAAGGAGCCCCAGAGATTAGCCGAGTCATTAAAAACATGGAGCTCAGTAATAACTAATGATTTAACTTGATCTTGTGACAGTTCTTGTTTGATGAGACACAAGATTTGAGTTAAATAATATTATTGCTTAGCTTTAGGGATTTGATGACTTGATTATCTTACTATCGGCCTCAGAAGGCGGATTTTTGTGTCGGAAATTCTTAAGTAGGATGATTTAGAATCTCCTTATTTAAATGGATTGGGACGCCTCTTCATTTAAATAAAGAAATTGTAAATCACCGAACCATAAGTTTATGATCCCTTACTTACATAAATTTGGACGCTTCTTTACGTAAGTAAAGAGTTATAAATAAGTGGGCTTATTTGCATCCGATACGACTCCTTAACCACAACCTTAGACGAATCAGAGTGAACACCATTATTTTAGAGATCCTGAAATCCCGAATTCTCTTAGACACACCATAAGTAGTTAACATCAACTGAACTTCGGGACGAAGTTCTCCTTAAGGGGTAGAGACTGTAACAATTCGCAATTTCAGGTTAACTTTTATTCTCGAAAATTTTACTATTCACTTTTACTATTCATTTTTCCCGAAATTTTCCCGAAATTTGATTTTTGTTTCTTGGCCTCGAGTGATAAATCATTCCCATAGCAAATTAAAAGTTTGACAATCATCAGATCATTTTCGTGAAAGTTATTAAGGAATTACACGGAATTACACGTTTTAGGGTAAAACGTCATTTAAAAATTCTATGCACAATGAAACTCGACCGCGTTAAGTGACCCCGCATCAGAAAAATGTTTAGTACTCTCATGATTAATCAGAGAATTAATCATGACTGAGAAAAAACATGACCAAAATAAGCCTCGGCCGTGAAAAACTGGAATTTTCAGTTTTAAGCGTTTTTACTCAGCCGTAACCTTAGCCTATACCTACACCAAGTTTCTAAGACAATTTGAGTTTTCAACTTATTAGAATAAGTCAACATATTTTTCCCTCCTCCTTTGACCAAAAATCATTCCTTGATTTTATAAGTCATTCCTTGATTTTTAGGCTTACGGTTTTATGTCTAAAAGACATTAAATACCAACCGACCCTAGACAGAGCCCAGCCTAGACATTATAAGCCATTTTAAGTCATTAGTATCCTATTAGAAAAGTTACATTTTACTTTTCTCAATTTTACGCAACTTTCGTACGTTTTACGTATTACGCGTTTTAGACCCGTGTTTCCAGTTTTAGCAGGGTTTGAGCACCCTAATAGAACCTACCACTTATTTTATATTTTATTATGGAGTATATTGATAAGTTCTAGCATATTTATAAGTTTCATATTTTTAGGATACCTGGTTTTACGTTTTGTGACTTAAGCATTTACGGTTAGCATTTCCCGGAGTCAAAACTAGCTACTTAAGTTAGATAATATCATCAAAAGTCCACACTTGCTCCCCAAGCCTTGTGAAACCGCCATTTAGGGGGGGGATTCACACTTGTGGCTTCATCTCATGACTTTAGCCATTAGATCATACTTATTTACAACTTGGTCACCAAGTTTAGGCACTTTCCTAACCTCCTCATCCTAGCCTATATAAATGATCACACATGACTTAGAAAACTCATTCTCCTTTCTTTCTTCATCAATAAAAACGACACACAACAAATCCCTAGCACCATGATCCTTTGATCTTCAAACTATAAGTTACACATAAGAGTTCAAGGTCTTAGTATTCTCTACCTAGTTCTCAAGTTTGTTTGGTGATTCCGTGGTTAAATTAAGAGCTACGCAAGGGTACTAGGGCTGAAGTTAATGGGTTTTCACAAGGGTTATATCAAGGCTAGCAAGGGTTACAAGAGTTATGGTGAAGGGTTTACAAGCTTAGGTTTAGTGTCCTAGTTCTATACTTGACTTCCTTTCTTTAGAAAGCCAAAAGTTGTAAGCAAACCCTTATACACTTTCTTGCTCAATATCATTTTCATGCTTATTATGTTTCTTTCATGCTATATATGATCTTTGTATTGTGTTCATGATGTATAAAAACTAGTAAAACAAGTTATGTATATATATGTTAACTTATGATATTTAAACAAGTAAACTAGTGACTTTTATGGAGAACCACGACCAAAATAGTATAACTATGATATTTGACATTTACTTACTGTTAAAGAGGACTTAACAAGGAAAACATAGCAATTTGAATCACCCAAAACGAGTACCCGAGTCAAAAGTTATGGCCATAAGAAGTTAGCGAAACCAAAACGGCAAAACTGCCTATACCCTACTGTTTGCATTCTGCCATTTTGAAAGTCACCCTTCTGGTCCGATTCATCAAAAAGTTAAAACACGAAAGTTGTCCGGAACGACGTTTTCATTCAGGATCAAAGAAGCTCGAGCCCTGAAAACGCTTTCCGAGTGATATTTTCTTCAAATTCTTAACAGCCCTTTTTTAGACCAAAGTCACTATATAATAGTTATGATTTACTAAGACCAAGAGGTCTAATGACCTAAAGCCAAGACCACAACCATGGCTAAAGCCAAGGTTGAGTCTCAAGACCATGACCAAGGTCACGGCAAAGCCACGGCTAAAGACCATATAACTTTTAAAGATCAAAAACTTATATATATATATGTTATCAAATACTACAATAGTAGGGAGCCTCATGTGAGGAGTTCATTAAGTAAGCCGTCGAGATGAGTTGTGGATTTACGAATTAAAGTGTCCTGGCTCCTCGAACGTTTACTCCATGACTTCTGAATTATGTCGGCCCGAACAGTAGTAAGAGATATACAACCTATACATGTTTCATAGACCACTTATATTCAACGACTTACATTATATACTAAGTACTACATCATGAACTATATGCAAGACATATATAGGCAACGTTCTATTATAGGCTGCTCTTAGAGACTTTCGCGATTCGACTACCACTTTCATTTACAAGTCAAACATCATCGTTCATTACAATGAAGAAAGCAGACCGCACCATCTTTTTTAAAATCAAGAGGCTTGAAATGAAAATGGTACAAAAGAAGTTCAAACTACAACAACAAATGTTCAACTTCTAACAAAGAAAATAATGACAAGAAGATGAATTGTTCTATATGAGTACCGTTGATCACTTGAGTGGAATCCATCTCAAAAAGGTGTTGCAAATGAAATAGATGATTAAGGAGAAGTATAACTTAGATTATTGATTTATGTTTTTAATTCCGTAAGTTTGTGTTTTTAACTATTAACGTAATGTTTTTTAATAATGAATGAAAGTTCAATTTAGTTTTTAGTAAAATTGGTTAAAAAAAATGGGGTCGGCGGTGAGTTGTTGGTGACCATTACACGTGTTTGATGGTGTATTGAATGGTCATGTGGCGTTGATGTAAATATGATGAATTTAATGACAATAACACTTAGCCTTGGTTTCATGCACGCATTAAGATGAACTATCTAAAAGGGAACCTAATGCACCTCAATTTTAGAAGATCACGATCATGGAGCACCTATACTCATGGACTTGTGGTCGTCGTCATTCCTCTAGACAATCATGCCCTTATCGACCATGGCCATATAGAGACGAGTCCTACGTTAGGTATTGCTTTTCTTTTATCTTAGTTAGTTTCGAAATTTATGCGAAGAAGAAGCTCCAAAGTTATCTTTTGTCCGGTAGACGAGAGCGATGACAACGTCCTCACTTTTTATAGCTCTAACTCACATAAAATAGTTTAAAACGTTGTTTAACTTATTTTGAAAAAAATAAATAAAAAGGTTGACACTTATCTATGTGATGGTGACCCAAGTTTGGAACGCGTTCTACAAGTAAATGAATAGAGACGAGTAGGCATCCTAGAAGTTTGGTTATATTGTTCGGTGACTAATAGCTACATATCGACTAGTTTATTTACTTCAAAGTTTTCATGTGTTGCCAGCTTTCCAATACAATTTTGAATTTTCTGCTCAACACAAATGGATGCAAGAGATAGTCAGGTTGCAATTTGCAAGCAAAACTTGAAACTTTTGGCTCTACTGATCCATCGGTAAACCCTGTATCATATTACTCTTGACTAGATTTTTGGTCTGAAATTTCTAGTCGAATTTGGTAGACTTCATACGCTGTTTCAAATCTATTGGATTATGGCGGTACTCATTAATAGAAGGTTATAGTAGTTAAATGATCTTTAGTCTAGCGGTCCAGTGGTAAATTAGGCGGCATTTAAGTGTGTGGATAAAATGTATTTCTAAAAATAGTTAAAGCTTAAGCCTTTCTAAAAAAAATAGTCAAAGCTTAAAACGTTTACGATTTTTTTTAATGATTTTTATTATGATTTTTTTGTGCCTAAAATTTAGCGGATGACTTCCAATCCATCATTATCGATTTTACCAACTCAACGGTCCTGACTCCTGATTGTCACTACAAGCCCAACTTGTTGATTTTTTTGGACACTCAAACGCGTTACAAATAAGCTGGGTAATTACAACGACGACCTTACTCGATCATTTATTCAAGTATTTTACTCAAACTGTATACTTCATCCCACCAAACTCTTATGATATATATGAATTGTAGTTTTTTGTCTATTCTTGAAAAAACATTACTTATATAGGTCTCATACCTAGCTATGAGTCTATGAGCATCTGTTGGTTTGATTTATTTTTCTTTATTAGTTTCTAATCGAATTAAAAAAAATAAAAAAAAATTAGAGAGAATCTTCAATTGTAAAATAAAGGATACCAGACAGGATTTTTTTGTACAAGTTACATGCAAATCATATTTGTCCCGGCGTGGTTGTAATAATAAAGGTGAACCTAGGTAGGGCAATGATAAAAAGACCAATACGTGACACTCTTGGAGATGACCATAGACAATATTCTTTTCTTTGGATTTCAAGTAGAGCTCGGCTAGCTTTGTTGATTAGATGGAGTAGTTTCTTGAGTAACTGTTCGTAGTCTTTTCATTCTCAAGCTTCTTGCTAGGTTATGGATATACTTTAATTTGGGGAGATGATATGCACACACAAGGTTTTGATTTGCATACTCTAATGTCCAACCAGTTAAAGAGTGTATAAACCCTACAATTGTTTAATGCATACATAAATTGGATTGTCCAAATAAAAGAGTTAAGTGTGCAAATTATTTCTTTTGAATTTATTGCTAAAGAATGAAACCTAACATCGACTAGTTCGCTACCAACCAAGCTTGTCAATACACAAGCCTAGCTTTTGGTGGCATTGAATCCATTCATATCACTTGTAGTACTCCATCATAGGTTACTTGCATTAACAAACGCCGAACAGGAATATTACTGTCATACATTATCCAAGTACCTAAAATGATCGATTTTCGAAGTCCCCTAAAGAAAACTAATTACTCATCATAAGGTTAATCTGTACACAGAGTTGATGCAAAACATTTTAAATACCTAGCGTCAACATTCATGCAACAATAGGGGCAGACAAATCCGTAGAGAAGTGTAATTATCTTAACAAGTTTTAGAACATGAAAGTAATTAACTCCACGAAAATATTACGACATCCCAATATTCTTGTAAGATAATGCAAGTGGTTGAGCCTAACGGTTTGCCCCAAAATCCTTGAATATTATCAAGAGTCAAGACTCTAGGATTCAAAGTTTCCATAAACTTAATGGACTTTCTTATCAAAAACTTTTGATACGAGTGCTGTGAAATTCTTTTTTTTTAAACCCATATACATACATGCACGATATATTTTAGAAGATAAAAATTTGAGTTAGTTTAAGTTAATTTCTAAACTAAATTTATTAATTTGTGCCCGGACCTTATGTTTTGAACGGCCGTAGATGTATATATTAGAAGCCTCATAGAGTCATAGCAAGATGCTAGGAGCAAAGATATTACAAAGTTTATGTGAAAGCATTACCACGCCTACGTATACATATCCAATCAAACGAGGGGAAGGACATCTTTATGTCATTAAAGATCAGGTCTTCTGAAGGTGGTCGGAGCTACAACTATATATTACGTATATATTAACTATGTAAAAATTTCACTCAAAAACATTAGTTAAACACTTAATGTGATTCATGCTTTATAATAACATAACATTATAAGGTATATCCAACTTTTCATCTCCACCGAAAAGTTAGTGACATTTTATAGCTCTTTCCCTAATAAGCCGAAATGTGTATCTAGTAAGGTTTAAACCCTAGCTCTACTGTGAGGCCGGATTGAGGAGGTTAGGTGTTTTACCGGCCATTATATCATTTTGTTGTGGTTACTTAATTTCATTGCAATAGTGAGAATGCATGTGAAGTATATTGACGTACTGAAAAGTTGTTAAACCAAAAAACACATGATTTTTATAAAATAATTAAAATAAATCCACAAAGTTCCAGTTCATGCAAGGCCTGCACATGCAGAACTCCACCAACTTGCAGAAGAAATCAAAACACAAACTGGATTGAGCTATTTAACAAACTCATGTTCCATGTGATATAAAAATGTGTAAGTTTAGCTGGATGGCTATAATGATATGCATGCACATATAACAAAGAAGGTGTTACATCAATAAACAGCCTCTCATTGGCCAATTTTTTATTTCTTTGATTAGCCAATCAAAAGTTTATAATTAGCGAGCTTAAAGTATTCTTGTGTCACTATCTGAACACAACTTGGCATTGGTCAAATCTTTTCTTGTGGCTGCAAATTCACATCCAGCAACTCCTAACCAATTTTCAAGATACGTTAGTTGATAAGAGTATAATTTCTATAAAATACACTTATGCTTGTGGTAGATATAGATGAAGCCTGGACTGGTAGGGTTTCTCACTGTTAATATTATTTTATTAACCCAAATTATTACGTCTATTACGTACAAATAGTACTTGTTAATTCGATAGTTGCAATAAATAATTACAAAATTGGTTTACTCGTTTACTGTATATCATTATGCACATCCTTTTTTTACATTTGTGCATGAAATCTGTAATCAAGGAGTTGTCCGGATTATTGCATGTCCTATGAATTATCAGCAACATTAATTGAGATAAAATAGATGTTAGGAGAGGTGTGTGAGTCATTCTATTGTAGCAGAATAAAATAGATGTTAGGAGAGGTGTGTGAGTCATTCTATTGTAGCAGAATTCTTTATATTATAAATTTGATGAGACAAATTAGACTTAAACTGTTATTAAACTAGTTTAGGATGTCTAAATAGTTTAATATATGTATGTGAAGATACTGGACTGAAGATAAGAGTTTTTATCAGCTCAAACTGATTAAAACACTCTCAAGTTGAAGATTTTCAGCTCAAGCTCAAGATATCCTTATGCAAGGTGTATTAGAAGACTTTAAATTATTCTAAAATGTATTATGAACACTTGCAGAAGGAGGAATCGTTTAAGAGATATTGATTGTCTTTCCTTATCTCTTAAAGATATTCTTATACAAATTGCTTTGTGCTTATCTTTGAGACTCCATATGTACATCTTGCTTTTACCTTTAGTTTTCTAAGGGTATAAACTTTAGATATTCTTATGTACCTTGGAACAGTTGGGGACAAAATATTGATTATTATTATTATTATTATTATTATTATTATTATTATTATTATTATTATTTTAAAAGGGAACTTCCACACTGGTAAAATATATTACAAAAAAAAACCGTTTCAAGTACAGTGGAATGTGGCTGAAACGTCACATTAACCTCAAGCAACCGCTTGAACAACTACTATATCATTTATTTATTTTTGGGTAAAAGGTCAAAGACCCGGTAAATATATTACTCCAAAAAACGTTTAAGTACAACGGATATGGGTGAATCTCATATCTCAGCCCGTTACATAGGCGAAAAGCTTACATAACAAGATACTTCCTATTTTCGAAACAAGAAAACAAACCATTAACCACATGATTTAAGAGACTCTGACAAAAAGATAAACTACTTCCTACGACCTTGGAGATTAAAACCATAAATGGCATTAAGAGCATTCAATTCCCCTGGAAGATCATAAATTTGCTTCGAATAATCATCATAGTCATACTCATCTTCACGCTCATGACCACCACCAAAAAGATTTGCTGATTCGTCAAACGTGTTAAGCACCTGATCATCATCACTATCAGAAACCACAACCTCACCCACTTTTGAAAATGGGTTAGCCCTCTTAGTGAAAGAGGTAGACAGAATAGGATAACCATCATCATCCACAAGGGTAGCTTTCCCATCAATAAGTAGCTTTTCAAGCTTACCAATTTTCTTAACTATAGGAGTAGAACCAACATCCTTTGTTCCCGGTAAATCACTCACAAGCGGTTCTTGTGAAGTAAAATCACTCACAAGAGGAGCTTGTGAAGCATTACCAATCTTAGTAGACTCTTCCACATTAACTTCCATTGTATTACCTGTCTTAGTAGACTCATCCGCAGTAACTTCCCTTGTATGACCAACATCTACATCCTTGTTGTTGTCATTAGACGGAATACCAAAAGCATCCGTAGCATCCATATTAAGAGCAACAAACTGATTAGATGTAGAAATCTTCGTTCCACTCATACTCGGTACATCAGAGGCCTTTTTCTTAGTGCCATCCACCTTCTTAAGTTCAGGAGGATTCTTTTTGGGTTGATACTGAAACTGCTTACCCACAACAGGTTTATTAAACCCTCCTTTACCCTGAGTAGTAAAACCACATTGCTTACCATTCTTTTTATTATTGACAGTCGTGAAACCATCATTAACAGGCTTAGTGGGCTGAACTGGAGGTGCAACAACTTTAAGACAATCAACCAGCGTATGACCAAAGATCTTACAGTTATCACAACGAGTTGGTTTCCATTCGTATTCAACCTGTATCTTCTCAATAGTCGAACCCGAACCATCAAGTAATGGTATCTCAACAGTGAGACTGTCCCGAAGAACCTTATCTGACGTCACTTCTATCATGCATCTGGCAAAACTACTACGACCACATGATTCCTTGCACATTTGGCTTGTAAAAGCATCTAACCTTTTGGGCGTGCCAATCTGTGTGGCAAGAAGACTGAGGCCATCATCAGAAAACATAGCAAGGGGAACATCATGGAATTTAACCCACACCGGGATGTTAGTCAAATCCTCTTTAAGTAGGTTTGTGTTCAAAGTCCATGGTTTAAGAATAATAGGAACATTTCTGATCAACCAAGGACCGTTTTCAAGTACATCATCAACACCTTTCTTCGAATTGAACTTAAAGAAGAAGAACCCCTTAGTGTTCATCATTACCTTTTGCACACCAAACTTAGCCCATGCATTGCAAACATAGTAATCAACAACAGGAAAAGCAAGGCGTTGACCAAGGAAGTAACCGTAGAGAGTATTCTCAAACCTCATGTTCACCTCTTCCACTACATTCATTGGAACTGAAAGGTCAACATCCTCCTTCTTTTTGCTACATTCCAACTTCCGAAAATTAGACACATGTTTCTGAGGTTCATTAGAAGTAGCACCCGCATAAGAAATCGATATCACTCCAGTACCATTAGTAGTATCAACCTTGTGAGCCTTGATACCAGTAGTTGCACTTATATTCAAATTCACATTAGGACCAGAGGTTCATTAGAACTCCTATATCATTTATGACAAGTCATAAATGAACAACTAGCTACCAACAACTAGAACAACCACTGAAAACAAAAACGACATGCAAAACAAATAAACAAATCCAAATAAGAGATTACTTCCTCGAACGGCCTTTAAGCTTGAAATCAAACTGATTATTAAAATCCTCAAATTGCCCGGTTAAATCATAGACCTGGGCCACATAATCATCAGAAAGATAGCATTCAAGCTCGATATGTCCTCCTGCTGAAGAAAAGTAACTGTCCATAGGATCATTTGGCTCAAACACCTCATCATCACTATCAGAATCAACCACTTCACCCACCTTAGAGAATGGGTTTCCCTTCCTTATACCATCAGCCCTCGGAATGGGTTTACCATTATCATCCACAAGGGTACCTTTGCCATCAATAATAAGCTGTTCAAGCTTCCCAATTTTCTCAACAATAGGAGTGGTCTTTGTAGGCGATGGAGAAGTAGTTTTGGAAGAACTAGAAGTAACTTTAGGAGTATCTGTAGTGCCAATCATAGGTTCTAAAACCGAATCTTGTTCCTTAAGCACATCAAAACTGTTCTTCAAATCAACAAGGTTGATATCATCCACTCAATTATTATTCATACCTTGATCATCTCGGAAAGGAGTCGTACTACTAGTAGGATCAATAGTAGGTTCGTTACAAGAAGTAGAACCTACATTAACCGTTGGAGAACCTGTATTCGATTGGTTAGATGTCGATGCTCCTCCATTCTTTGGCTTAGTAACTGGCCTATAGTAATACGAGACTTTAGGCTTTTGAAAACGAATCCCATTGACCTGACGATTAGTACCCTGAAGCTTACCTTTACCTTTCTTCTTATAAGCTTCAACAAAACCCTCTTAATCAACCAACACTTTATCTTTCACAACCTGTTTCAGACGCTTAGGACATCCATCATCATTGTGATCAAATACTTTACATGTCTCACATCTTGGCGGCTTCCACTCGTATTAAATATCAATTTTTCCAATGAATGACCTGACCTATTAGGGTAGGGGATAGCAACCACAAGAGAGTCAATTAAGGCTTCCTTTGACGACACTTCCACAAGGGCCCTAGCATAGGAGTTACGACCCCATGACTTAAGGCACATCGTACTCGTATAGGAATCAAGCATGATAGGACGACCAATTTGCGTTGTAATCAAACTAAGACCAACCTCAGAATACGCAACAACCGGAATATTATGAAGTTTAACCCAAACAGGAGCTAAAGTTATATCATCTTTTGTAAGTTTAGTGTTTGGAGTCCAAATATTCAAAAAGATAGGCACCAATCGTATCAACCATTGACCTTCTTCCAACACCCTTTCCATACCATCTTTGGTTCCAAATTGGAACATAAAAAAACCATTATTGAGCATAACCCTTTGTAAACCAAACTTTGCCCATGTATTTCTCACATAAGTTTCAACAATTGGGAAAGCGAGTCTCTTACCAATGAAATAACCATATAAAGTATTAGCGAATCTAGACCTTACCTCATCGACCGCTTCTAAAGGAATGACAACATTAGCACCTGCCACACATTGCTCATTCCTCAACTCTGAAATCTTAACAATCTTTTTAGGCGTTTTATCCTTAAACATATCCGCAAATGAAGAAGTAGCTGAACCTGGTTGATTAGTTGGTACACTAACATTCGGATTAGGAGTACCTTGAGGCTGATTATGTTGAGTTGATTCAGCCACATATTCCATATTCACATCAGATTGCTTGCTGCAATATGAACCAGCTTGCGAATCCCTACTATTCTGATCATATTTTGGTCCCTTGGATACACTAGTATTGTTAAGGAACCCTTTTTCCATCTCTCTATTAACCCACGACCACTACAAACTTCTATAACTAACAATAAAATAACCAGCCTAAATCAAAGAACGCACAACAAAGAATGGACAGAAACAAATAAAGAGAACCCTAACACCAGTTAGGGTTCAAAACGCGTTGAATTACAATCCGTCACATGATAAAGCTAGGGACAAAATAAATGCATGGAAAAGGAACCGACCTCTTATAATCACCACCAACAATTGATCACAATATAGTCCAAAGTAACCACCGACCCACGATTGGAATCAGATGTACTATGAAAAATTATTGAATCAACCAATCAGGAAGCACATAGAAAAGAAACCACCATGCAGTAGACGGCAACAAGGAATATGATAAGATTAACGATTAAAGAAGATCGAATCAAAGTTTAGCCGTCATATTTTTTTTTTTGCCACATAGAGAGAAACCTAGGGGTTTTTTTCTTAAAATATTGATTATTGTAATTGATTAAAAATAAAAAAATAAATAGTTATTTTAAGACAAATTACTGATAAAAAGGTGCACATTTAATTTGAAACGAAGAGAATCCTTACTAAGTGTATATTATTAATTAAGCAATTCAGAGTAGTATTCAATAGTATACTTGTTTTCTTAGAGTGCTAGGTGGTGTGCATGTTATAGGAGTGTTATAGCACCCGTCACGTCAACAAAATAGACACCCCTCCCTCGTACAACTGGAACCCATAATTTTATTTATTTTACGCTATAAATAAGAAAGAAAACCGGATGGCCATTTTTATAGCCTTGGTGAAAGAACTATAACGCCGATTGATAAATTGGTGATGGCACACCATAGGCGTGTTATAAGGATGACGAACCCTTATAAGTTATAACTCCTTCAACACCATGCACTCTTAAGCTAGAATGAGTTAAGTTGACACTGTTTGTCTTGAAATTATAATAATATAAAAATATAAACTGTATGTTAATGCGAAAGCAGATGGATATATATTGAAAGATTGGATTTCTACTGGATTCTTGAAATAGTAAGTACCAAGTAACTAAAGAACACTGAATGTTTGTTTCGAATTTTAATAGACATAATATTTAATATAATAAGTTTTGGATAGTTTATATTTGAAAATCCAGTGAAGAACCCACAGTATTGTCGTGACCAATCGAGCAAAAGATTCTTCATTTTATGCTTCTGTATAAATAATTTTCACATATTCTATTTGAAAAGAATAATTTCCCTCATGGCCTCATGAAATATTACTCCATGTTCGCGTTTACGTATCATTGTTATATCTACCTGCTTTTCGTTTTTAACGAGTGTATGTTCGTATTTGCATAGCAATGTTATATCTACTTGCTTATTTTTTTTAACGAGTATAGTTTCTCTATCGCGTATCGTTGCAAGTTTATATAACTCTATATTATTTGTACATGCATGTTATAGCAAGCGACAATTATTTCGCCGGTTAGATAAGTCTTTATATATACACCGAAATTTTAATACATGATACATTGTTACCCAATAAAGAGAACTTATTATTTACCTAAAGTTGCTAAATGATACAAAGGTATATTATTTAAAAGTAATTTAAATTAACATTTTTTCTTTGAATTCACTTTTGACGTATACTTTATTTGGAATAGGTCGTGTGATGGTCTGAAAATTTTATTTTTTCAAGGAATAACCAAAAAGTTGCAGATTTATCATATCCTTGAGCTTTTATTGCAAACATATTGTAATAGAATACTTCTTAACTGTAATTAGTAGACGATTTTTGCAAAATTTATTATTTTTCCCAAAATTGCGTGAAATCAAAAGCATTTCAATATTGGCTCAATTTAAATGAATTTCGAAGATGTTTACATCGATATACTTTTCTATAAGAAAAATTGATAATAAAAGTGCAAGGTATTTTTGTAACTCGACACATAATTCAAGGTGGGCGTTTTCTCGACACGTGATTCAAGGTGGGCGTTTAAAACATCGTACATATATAGTTTAAGAAGTCTTTATATAATATACACATTAAGCATAACAAAACGATGTCATGTCTACTTAGGATTTATCATCCCAATTCAATTCATAATATATTGCTGTGTGTTTCTCATTAACTCTCACTCCTCATCCGGTACAAACTTTGTGCATGGTAATTATGCCCATTTGTTTTAGTCGAATAGAATGAAAGAAATGAAATCATTTTCAAAACAAATGTTTGGTTAACAAAATTATAAGGAATCACAATTAAAATAGTGCATGGATACCCATAAAATGATACCGTATTAAATAAGTGGGTATGATCTTTTCTTTTTTACAAATGAGCCCTACCACTCACATAACACAACTTACAACTCAACTTTTCATTAACAAATTTTTATACCAAACATTACTTTTCAAATAATCATATCTATTCTCATTCCACCCGTTTATCAAATCTATATTCATTGTTATTCCATCAAACAAATCAAACAGCACCTTAGTAAAGCTTGAATCTTTTGGGCCGTCTTTCTAACAATTTATTAATACATTTATCACAAGGGTAAGTATATATGGATTGTCGCTCCCTTGTTAGTTGTTACTTGGTGCTTGTCTTTGTCTTAAAGAACCACAATGGAAAGTTTTAGTTCAAATTAAAATCTAAACTTTTGACTTTATTTCTAAATTTAACTATAAATAAAGTTATCACTTATACGTTATATGTACATCATAAGTTGTGATATGTTATTTTTAACATGTAAAGTACTACTCCATTCGTCCCAGAAAAAAAATCTATCTTACTATTTATGTTTGTCCTAAAATAAATATCCAGTTTTTATATATGGACAGTAATTATGACTAGTTTTTTTATTTTGCCTTTAAAATTAAAACTTGCATTAATTACTCATTTTTCATTGCTATATTAACAATGAGGGTATAAATAACTTTTTATCAATCAAAACTACAATTAATTACATATATCATAATTCCAACATTTTTTGTTTGTGAAATCGCACCCTTTGGCCCATTTGACGGTTTCTCAATGGTGTGCTTTTTGCCTCCAACCAACAACAAAATAATAATACAGTAATAAAAAAATTAGCTAATCTTGACATCAAGCTTTTCTCTTTTAGTTGGATGGATATTCACAAAAGGTTTAATTAGCTTCCTAGAATCAGATTTAGTGGCTTAATGACAGGGGTAGAGCCAGAAATTTTTTATCGAGGGGCACACTTTGATAAATTTTAGAAACTACATTATAAATTGGTAGCAAATTACGAAAAAACCAAATATTTTCGAAAATTTACACTACATTTTTTTCACTGGAGGGGGGCATGCCCCTTGTGCCCCCTTTATCTCCGCCCATGCTTAATGACCTATAACACACTCTTTCTCATAATATTAATTTTTGTTCCTAGCTCTTGCTGGGTTTTGTTTTATACTATATGATAGTGGGTTAAATCCATATAAAAAGAACGTACTTTCTTAAATTCGTTATCATCCGTCAACCCTGAAAAGTACTACAATCTTGTACAACCTTTGAATTATTATTATTATTATTATTATTATTATAAAACATCACTTCATTAGAAAATCATAGGATT
Organism: Artemisia argyi; assembly: GCA_030686995.1. NCBI lineage: Eukaryota > Viridiplantae > Streptophyta > Magnoliopsida > Asterales > Asteraceae > Artemisia > Artemisia argyi. The sequence continues at coordinate 40,424,668 of CM060683.1, read as the reverse complement.
TACAAGAAATTAGTAGGGAGCCGAGAAACAAGCTAGGCCCCCACCCCTCTAGCTATGGCAAAACTTATTCTACTAAAAATATGATCAGCGGCACGTGCTCCAACGTCCTGAGTCAACGAGAATCTACGGATGCGTTTTAGTAATGTCACCGCATCCTTCTCAAGCTCTCCTAAGGAAGAGAATGAGAAGGGGAGAAATCCATATCCCCTGTCCGCACATTTATTATTATTATTATTATTATTATTATTATTATTATTATTATTATTATTATTATGCAAAATATGTTAATTCCACGTAGATACCCACATCATTTTTGTAAAATTTCTTTTATAAACTTTGATTCATCATCCATTAGCAATATACTTTTTTAAATATTCTCTTGTCATACCTAAACTTTATATATCGCCACTAAAGATTTACACATCAGCAAAAGAAAAAATAAAAGATATTGCCAAGTTTTATGTTAATCGGTATGGTATAGGATCATGAGAAAAGTTGATCTCGGTAGAAAAGTGTGATGCATCATTTTTTTTAACTGTGATGCACTGGAATAAAAAGTGTGATGCACCGGTTTTTTAACTGTGTTGCATCACACTTTTTATTTTGATGCATCACACTTTTTATTCTAGTGCATCACAGTTAAAAAAATCGGTGCATCACACTTTTCTCACTAAATGTATTGTTGGGAATTATATTTATTGATTTGATAATACAAAACAAAAAGAATGAAACATGAAGGGCTTGAAGTGACAAGAAGGGAAACTACAAAAAGATGGAGGATTTGAAAGATTCTAGAAGAATATTTAGTTTCTTAATTGTATTATGTTTCCTCTTGTAAACCCTAGATGTCTCCAGTATATAAAGAGACATATGGTCATTAGTTTAATAGTACGTACAAAGATGTGAACACCAAAGGGGTGTGTGTGTGTGGGAACCTAGGCCGGGTTAGTATTAATGTTAGTGTTAGTGTTAGTTTAGTATAGCCTCAAGGTCGTTCTACCTTGATCAAGTAGGATTGGGGCTGTAAATTATAAATATTATGTTAGAGATGATGACGAAGAACCTTATTGATAATAATAATAATCTTTATGTTATTCTGCTGTGCTTATTATTATCATCGTGCTTATAGTTTATCCTAGATCAATGTCTAAACAACATGGAGTCCAAAACGGTTCTTAGAACTTATAGAAGATGGTGTGCATAAGTTCTATCAAGTGGTATAAGAGCAAGGGGGCTCTCGATCTAGGGATCTACAAGGTTTTTCGAAGAAAAGGTAAAAAATTCGAAGCTGGAAAATTTTCGTATTTTTCTGCAGGGCTGTTTTCAAACGGTGATATGTCATTCGTTAACCGTTGGATCGGGCTGAAATTTTTACTAGAGGTTCTCAACATATCAAGGAAGAGTTCCACCGGAGGGATCGTCGATCTGAACTTTCAGTAAAAAGATATAAATTGTCGAAGTTTGCTGCTGCAATAGGTGAAAGTTTCGAATTTTTTAGGGTTTTCATGATTCAACTTATTGAATTTGGTTCTTTTCTTGATAAATCATTGTGGAAGTTGGTTATTTGCTGCTTGGTGTCGATTATAAGTGTTCGAAAGTTGGTTTGGAGCGGATTTAATTGCTGTGTTCATGGAGATTACTGGTTCAAGTACCTGATGGTGTTTAGGGTTTTTCAAAACTCTAGATTAGTATCTCTTGGTTCAAATTCTTTGGCTATTGTTACTGATCAGTATGTTCAAGCTACAAGTGGGTATATCTTTGAAGTTATTTCAAAGTACTGCTCCAAGGTACTATTCTTCTCAAAGTACTTCTCCATTGATTCAAAGTACTGCTGCTCGACTGAAGTACTGCTGCTCGTTTATTATTTCAAAGTACTGCTCTTACAAAGTACTTCTCTTCATCGAAGTACTGCTATTACAAAGTACTGCTCCGTTCAATCAAAGTACTTCTCCAAAGTACTTTTGCTGAATCAAAGTACTTCTCCAAAGTACTTCTGCTGATTCAAAGTACTTCTATCTCCAAAGTATTGCTCGACTATTCAAAGTACTGCTGCGTGTTAAGAGGAGTAAGGGGAAGTCGCAATGAGTTTGATTGATATTAGTTTACACACACAGAATGGTTATTTGATTCACACACACAGGAAGAAGTTTATATTCTTAAAGGTTTTAAAAGGCTCGTATTTGATTCTTATTGGAATAATTGATTACGAAGGAGATTGTTTATCACTTATTTGAAGATGAAGTGGAATTATTTGGGTTTGTGTTCTTATCATATAGCTTGATGAATCTAGCAATGTGTGATTTTTCTTATGATACTCTATGCACACATTGACTATCACTTAAAGGAGTTACATTGTAGTGCTCAGTGTCTCATATTAGTTGAGGATTTTGTCAAGGGATTGCGGTCTACTTATATTTATGGTTGGGTATAAGTATGGAGTTACGTGGATAGTAAAGATTTAAGACACAAGTTTGGAAAATTCTACTTCTTCACCAAATTCGTTATACTTGATTTTCTTCACAAGTGATCATTACAAGGAGCTTACAGAATTGAAGATTCATGAAGATGATTAACACATTGGTTTCAGGGGAAGTATCTTATTATGTGTTTAATCATTTGATGTACATGCACCACTCAAGGGGAAGTTTCTATTGCTTATATGTTCCCTATTTATTGATAACAAAAAGGGGAAGAGATGTTAGAGTGGTATGGCATGGCTTAAGGGGAAGACAAGATTGTTTCATTCATGGCGAGATTTAAGTATCTCAACTTTTCTACTTCGTCTAGGGAAGTTCGTACAAGAAGGTGTTTGTTTTGTCATCATCAAATAGGGGAAGATTGTTGGGAATTATATTTATTGATTTGATAATACAAAACAAAAAGAATGAAACATGACGGGCTTGAAGTGACAAGAAGGGAAACTACAAAAAGATGGAGGATTTGAAAGATTCTAGAAGAATATTTAGTTTCCTAATTGTATTATGATTCCTCTTGTAAACCCTAGATGTCTCTAGTATATAAAGAGACATAGGGTCATTAGTTTAATAGTACATACAAAGATGTAAACACCAAAGGTGTGTGTGTGTGGGAACCTAGGCGTAGGGATTTAGGAAAACGCCTAGGGTTAGTATTAGTGTTAGTGTTAGTGTTAGTTTAGTATAGCCTAAAGGTCGTTCTACCTTGATCAAGTAGGATTGGGGCTGTAAATTATAAATATTATGTTAGAAATGATGACGAAGAACCTTATTGATAATAATAATAATCTTTATGTTATTTCGCTGTGCTTATTATTATCATCGTGCTTATAGTTTATCCTAGATCAATGTCTAAACAACATGGAGTCCAAAACGGTCCTTAGAACTTATAGAAGATGGTGTGCATAAGTTCTATCATGTACTTTTCTTTGGATCCAATCCCTAATCGGTAATAAGACATCAACACACCTATGATATCGGAACAAAATTAAAAGTATGTAAGGTATATTTGTAATTTTTGAGATTGATGCATGCCTGAGAATTATATATTTAAAAAGAGGCTAACATGTGCCCACTTGACATACCGTAATGTGAAATTAATAAACATAAACTTTCTTTTTAAATCGAAAAATGCATTCAATGAACATTAATTAAACTCTAAAATTACCTTAATTAAATAAAAAATTATTGTTTAGACCTACAATACATGCTTAAATACATGTGTAATTCATAAATTACTTATACAATTTTATTATGTACTTTCTTTCTCAAAATTTACAACAATCATTTTTTATAATCAACCAATCAAATCATTAGATACATTTGTAGGCATGATTATTATGCACAAAAATCATTTTTCTTAAAAATATATTGTAGAAACTAGAAGTGGGGTTGAATAGTTTTACGTCCTTTTGTGTTTATTATCGAAAAACTTTTGTTGCTTATTAAAAACTTTGATTCGATCATATGTGAATTCAATTTGTTAATAAATATGAGTAAATATAAACAAGTATAATATAATAGTGTAAATAATGTAATGAAATGAAATGAAAGATAGAGATGGAAAGATCAAACCACAACACGCGAATTTATAATGGTTCGGCTTCAAGGACACTTTCCTTGCCCTACTCCACTCCCCGAGTACCACACTCGAGAGTTTTCTTCACTATGTCAACAAACTCCTTTTTGGCAGAGAAACCTTACACACCTTGGCTTACACTGATTAACGACACTGAGCTAAATGTCGAGTTCTAATCCTAGCTAGAACTAATCTCACAACTTCACAACTTCTTCACGATAGCTTCACAACTTCTTCACGTCTTCTTCACGTCTTCTTCACACCTTCTTCTATGCACAACTTCTACACTACTTTTCAACACAACTAATATCTACGATCTACTTAAGCACACAACACTTTACAAATAATCTAGCACTACTACAAGATGATATTCACTAATCACAACACTACTACTTTGTATAAATGTTGAAGGAGTGTTCTTCTTTTGCACTTGTGTGGATGCAGCTTTGGATCACTTGGAAACAAAGACTTATGATTATATGATCAAAGGGTTTGAAAGGAAAGAAGGAGATATTTGGATCAGGAAGTTTAGAGTGCAAAAGGTAAAGAAAATCTGTGAGAATGAACCAGTATTTATAAATAGAAAAATATTTTTCTAGAGCGTGGCCGGTCCCCTTAATGATTAAGGGGGCCGCCTAACATAATTAAGGGGGCCGCCCATTTTAAACGTTGGGTGTTTTTGTCCTTTTCTGAGGAAGGTTTTTCTGGAGAAAATTTTCTTTTTTTGCTAAAAATTTGAAATCATATATTTATGGTTTAATTAAACAATTTTATTTAATACTAAAAATGATTTTCTAAAAGATATAAAATGTTTATGTCATTTTATAAAATGTCTTGTGTTTAAGAAAATGCTCTTTTGATCATGTAATGCATTAGACACTTTGTTTATACATACCTTATATGATTTAGTTGTAGAAATAAATATTTACCACTAAATGCTTGTTTACATTATAATCTTTGATTTAATTTAGTTTACATTTTGTGATTATCAAAACGTAGAGTTATTGAAAAATATTAATAACATTTTTAAGAATTATTTATATCAATATATATGTTGTTATTCGATGGACTTGCTTAACCTTATAATCGCTGCCTATAGTCTTATTAGTAAATTGTTACAACCTTCATTCCAAAATTATTGTTATCAGTCAAAAAATCACACGGTTTAAGAAAAATAATTTATTACAGCTTTAATTTTTGCAAAAGTAACACAAAGACAGCTTTAATTTTTGTAAAAACGTGTGTGAAAATGTATATAAAAACGTGTGTAAAAATGTTTGTGAAAACGTGTGTAGAAACGAGTGTAAAAACGTGTGTAAAAATGTTTGTGATAACGTATATAAAACCGTGTGTAAAAACGTGTGCGAAAACGTATGTAAAAACGTGTGCGAAAACGTGCGTGAAAACGTATATAAAAACGTGTGTAAAAATGTTTGTGAAAACGTGTGTAGAAACGAGTGTAAAAACGTGTGTGAAAACGTGTGTAAAAATGTTTGTGAAAACGTGTGTAAAAACGTGTGTAAAAACGTGTGTGAAAACGTATATAAACGAACGAAAACGTAAAAAAAATGAACGAAAACGTAAGAGAACGGATGAAATTGTATAAAAACGAACGAAAACGTAAAAAAACGGACGGAAACGGATAAAAACGTAAGAGAACGGGTGAAAAAGTATAAAAACGAACTAATGTGAAAGTCTACGCAAACCATAGGGACCGTTATTGTACCTTTTGTAGGTGAAAAAAAGTCCAAGGATGACCAGCGAAAGTCAACGCAAGCCATAGGGACTATTCCTGTCAATTTTCAAAGTTTGAAGCCTGGTAACCTACTGGTTTCAGGTCATATTGCGTACATTGTTCCAAATTTGAAAGTATATTACGTGTTTTCAGCTTTTTGAAAGTTCGTTGCGTATATCATGTGTTTTGAATAAGTATTTTGCGTGTTTTCAGCTTTCACTCTTTTTTTTAATGGCCCAATATGAGAAATTTTGTTCCTTGTGCCCTTCAAACACCAATGGTCTCTCAACAACACAACATTGATTGGAGGTCTCTATTGGACAAATATATGTTTCTCATATAAAATGAATTCACATTTTTCGCAAGGTTGTGCCCACTTGCTCGTCAAATATAAACAAAAACCGATGATGTTTAATATTTGTGTCGTCCAAGTTAACAAAAACAAGCACTAGAAATTAGTTTCGCTATATTAAAAAACAAACCTCCTTCCATTGGCCAAAAGAACAAAATATTTTATGGCGGTATATAATAAATGGGAATTCATATGTACACATATAAATTTAATTCGTGCACATAAATACAATTACGAATAGACCCTTTTCCCTTATATAGTTTTTCAACCCTTTTTGTGCACCCTTGCGTAAGATTATTTCTTCCTCCTCTATGATCGCATCCACCATCACCATTAATCCATACATGTATGCATACACAATAATTGACTATATCAACTATCTTTTTTACATACGTAATGATCACTATGTCCTTTTCTGTCGCAATGCCATGTAACTGGGTTACATGCTTTCCATATGATCTGATCATTTGTTTAAATGGCATTTAATATTTTGAAGATCTTTTAAGATGTTTACATGATTGCTTAAAATGTATATCCTAATTTTCGAATTTTGTTTTGTCGCTGGAGCAGTATAATCAAGTCCATGTTTAACAATACTTTGCCGGATGATTAATTGCTTCTTTGTTGTCAGTTTGATTGATAAAGTGGATTTTGTTTTAAGTGGCATTATTACAAGATAAGTTACAATTGTAAATGTTGTTCTGTGTCATTAAAATATTTCATGTTGTGTACTTGAATTTGTAAATGTTAGTGGTTTAACGGTTAAATTATAATGACATGAAATAACATGGTCTTTACTTATGTGTATGGATACTTTTTCAAACCATTATCATATATTAACATATATCATACGTTGGTTTAATGCAAGTAAAGACTGGTTTAGCCACTAACCTATAACTTCTCCATGCGACATCATCGTACGTCTATTATATTGCTTCTATGGTTCCAACTTGCCCCCCTTCATAAAATAACAAACATAAACAAATAGGGCATTTAATTTAAAAACTAAGAGCACACATACTCTCTCTCTAGTCTCATGTCTTTATATATCTTTTGGATATTTCTCTTTGGGAGAGGGTTTCTCTTACGAGTTCTCTTCATCTTCAACTTCACCACCAACATTTTCCTTCAGACCATGCGAGGCGAAGTGAGTCTCTTTTTCTTCTCTTTCTGTCTACTCTCATACACGCACACAAGCTTGCATCATGCATGCCGAGTGTGTGCACATACATAGACCTCAGTACATAACAAGCAAATGCATATATATATATATATATATATATATATATATATATATATATATATATATATATATATATATATATATATATATATACACACACACACACACACGTATACCAACCATATTGAATTTGACATTCTTATCATGTTGTATTGAAGGTTATGTGGCCGAGATTGGTAGCTAGTAAGCTACTAAGGAAAACATTAGGATCCAACAATTTTGTGGCGGACTTCCCTGGAAACACTTATTCTTTTCTTGATCTTCAGACGTTAGATCTAGAACCTGTCCAGAGTCCTGAGATCATATTGAGTAATCACCATCATGATACTCAAAAGTTCAAGTAAGATACATATAACACAAAGGAAAATATAAAAAGGCTACATTAAACCTATCTTTCGTGTTTCATACTTTCAGTTTGATCAAGATTTGGCTAAATATAAGTGTGTCTTTTTTTCATTTTCTTATCTTAATCTTTTGAAGGGTATTCGTTAGTACATGGAACGTTGGCGGTGTTACACCTACCGATGATTTAAATATTGATGATTTGTTAGACACATGCAACATTTCATGCGATATATACGTTCTTGGGTAATCTTTTCTAATTTAACAAGTATTTTGACACAATTCTATGTATACAACTAAAAAAATCTCTAATCACTAATTGATAAACCACACATACTGTTTTTAAGGTTTCAAGAAGTGGTTCCTCTAAGAGCTTCTAATGTTCTTGGGTCAGAAAAGAAGAAAGTGTCGATGAAATGGAACTCTTTGATAAGGAAAACCCTGAACAAGAAATCACATAGCCGATACTGCAAAAATGATAATTTAAATGAGAAGCAACGCCACGTAACTAAGTGTAAGAAATCAAATACCGAGAGTAGCATAATCCGTCCAGAGTTTCGATGTTTGATTAGTAAACAAATGGTGGGAATAATGATATCAGTTTGGGTTCGAAGCGATCTTCACCCATTCTTCCGAAACCCTAGTGTCTCTTGCATAGGTTGTGGCATCATGGGATGCCTTGGCAACAAGGTAAGTGTTTCTTTAGTTGTTCAATCTAATATCCCTTATGAACTTTTAAGGGGGGGGGGGGGGGGGGGGGGGGGGCATATATATAAATCATGGTTTTTTTTTAATAGAATGTCGTTCTTTCTTGTTTATGTAATGTTCTAATTATAAAGTTCTTTCCTTCGTTACAAATTTATCTTTTAACCATGCACGTGGAATTTTTATCTGTTCACAAGCGTAGCATCGATGCATTTAAATGCATACTCTGTACAAAATGTTTTTTCCGAATCGTTTTAATTAATTAATCATGAACATTCTAAGGTCAAATAAAAATTAGAAAACACTCTGCATCATCTTTATTAGCGTTAGACAAACTTTAATTTCAAAATTCTGTTATCTATAGGGATCAGTTTCAGTTCGGTTTCAGTTCCACGAGACAAGCTTTTGCTTCATATGCAGTCATCTAGCATCTGGAGGGAGAGAAGGAGATGAGAGAACCAGAAACTCAAATGCTGCAGAGATCCTATCCCGCACAAGCTTCCCAACGGTCATGGGGCCTTCACTAGACCTGCCGAAAAAGATTCTAGATCACGAGTACGTTTCAATGCACCAGTAATGTTTAGAACCCTTTTATTAGGAATCACAAATAAGTAATGGTTTGTCTAACGGGTGTCTATAGTGCACTAATTAATGTTATTAACTAAACTAAAATTTTCTTTATAAGTTGAAATTGCCTTTTTTCCTTTTATTTAAATCATTGCCCTGTGGGCGGTCGTTAGACAAACGCATAAGTAAATACACCGTAACACATAATCTTTTAACGATAGTCACCCTTTAAAAACATATATATAAAAGTCTCTGCATTTGGGTTTTCTTAATGATTTGTTGTTTATGAAAAAAACGAATATCACGTTTGATTTAATAATTAAGTTGCAATCAGTTATTTGCCCTAATATTTTAAACCAAGTGGTGGGATTAATTTTCCCGAAATGATTTCCTTGCTGACAATATGAATGCGATCGACATAAAAAATTAGCGACTCCTCAATCTAATAACTTTTTGATGGTTTCTTTCGTCTTTACCTATATAGTCGGTAGATGAGATAAAACTACCTTTACATGACCTCTCATACCCATTATTTTATAATTCTTTGTAGAAGATATGTTACAGAGGAACAAACAAAAGTATCTTACTCAAACATTTGTGATGGGAAATCAATGATTTGTTTTATCTGCATATATAATCACAAAAGAAATATATTATTTATTTGTACAAACATCTAAATTTCCTTTTCAGAAGGAAAAATACATAAATAAATAAATAAATAACTTTCGACTCGAACCGACCTTAGCTAGACGAAGATCAAATTTTTTACTTGTGTGCATAGTTAGACAAAATTCTTAGATCATTTGTTTGTGTTGCATATACGCTAAATTTGTGTTAACTAAATTATCACAGATTCTAAATATTATAATAAACTAATAGTAGTATATTCTGGTAATTTAATATTTAAACACTTGAAAGTTTCATTTTTTTTTTTCTCACTATTTCTTTAGAAAGACAAGTAACAATTCCATTATATACTGTGCAAATATTTTATACATCATATATTTTAGACGAAACCGAACTCGCTATCGCTTTAGTTGAAAAACATCTCACATATTTTCACGGGAATTACTAAGCTACTAATTTGATATTTCAAATTCAGGTATAGTAGTAGATCATCGAATCTTATAGGGTATTTATTTATTTATTTAATTATAACAAATCACTACTTATTTAGAAATTAGATAACAAATGTCTAGTGTTATATGACGAGTCAAAGTTAATTGAATGGTACACAAAAGTTTCATTTATTATGATTGAAAGAATGTTAGTATATCGTTGTGTTACAAAAAGTTAGAAGGTTGTCATTTGGACTAATACATTTTTGGACAAATTTTCGGCTTGCGTTATTGGTTAATTTCATTCTTTGAATATATATGCGGAAATTGTCGAAAATGTCTCTGTAGAAGATATGACTTTTTATATTTCGTAGAAAAGTACCCACAATAAAATATATTTGAAACTTCACTTTTCCTTAAAAATATACTGTAATATTTTATGCTATAAAAAGTTTTTTTTCCCTTCCGATGGGTTAGTTGTTGACAAAAAGCCAAAGCCTTTGGTCAATTTTTTTTTTTTTTTTTTAATAAATGGTAAACCGCCCCGAGTAGATGATTGCTTGATTTGCTTATTTTCTTTGGCATCTTCAGCTTTCCGTAACAAGTTAATATACTGAGGAATGCTATATCTACAAAGAAAATTTCCACAAAACATTCACAAAGTGATATGTCAAAAGGTAATTGGTGTATGTTGTGATAGTTTCTCTCACCTCTTTATGATTAAACAAATGACCTTTTAACACATCAATTTGTGAATGTTTTGTGGAAATTTTCTTTGTAGCTATAGCATTCCTCTGATATATTATTGTAATTGTAATTACGTGATCATAAAGAACATCATTATTTTATATAAGTTGCAATACCTTAATATCAACCAATGGTTAAATTTTTCTAGAAACTTGTTTGATCCAACACTTTTTGCTTTTTTAATGAAAACTATGAACTTTTGTTTGTATTTTTTAGTTGAAAACTAACTTCTTGGTTGAATTTCTTAATTTTACTATGTACTGTTAAGGTAAATATAAAAATATTTAAAATAAACGGTCTCTTATGTTTTAATGAATTACAAATACGTAACTTATAATATACTTCTTATGTCTCATAATTATTGTTCATATATTCATTTTAGGTCGTCTCAAATTAATTGTCTACTTCCAAACATAGAGAACAAATTTAGTTTGAGTTTACCATATTACCTCATTTGAGGTTATTAATTATTACAAATATTTAAAAAAAAAAAATAGTTAAAGGTAAAATTGTTATTATTCAAAAAGTAAGAAAGAAAAAGTTGTAATAATTATGCTTTTCTTAAAGTGTATGTTTTTTGTTTGTGAAAAATTATTTTAGGACGCTGCGAGTATACCGTAAAATGCGTAATTTACTTAATTACTCGTAACCGTATACTCTTCAACACATCTTTTCATCAACTTCTCAAGTCTTCTCGTGATTGAACAAAGGTTAGAATATGTTTGTTATGTTAAATTATGATCAAAACATCTAACAAACCACTCAGGATATTTAAAATATATTTTGAAGTCATTAAGTCATTGAGGATTTACAATTTTTGATTTACAAACTAGTCTATGATCAAAGTTACAATTATTTCATATACATTGGACAAAAGACTTTCATCATTTCATAAACTCTCTTGCATCATTTATAAATACATTCTAAACACTTGCACCATTTTACAAAAACTCTTTAAATACTTTATAAACATGAATTTTCAACTAGCAAGAATCTTTCACTTGAGGAAGTGATTCAAATTTAAGTTCACCTAGCTTACATAAATCTCCCATCAAAGGAAAACATATTTTGAATGGTAATTAGACCAAATTACTTTTTTAAATTCAACAAAATTCTATAAACACTTGTAAATTTAAAGATTTCTGGTTAGTCAAAAGCACACTTTTAGGAGCCGTTTAAACAAGTGAACATTTGTGGAAAGAATTAAAACATGTGACTAAACCAAAAATAAAACGATTAGAAACTTTATCAAAACTGGTAAACCATTTATTCGAAACAGGGGACGGATCCCTGCACGGACCCGTGGATCCGTGGGGTGCTGAGAGGGTGTTTGCTTGCATATTACGTAATTCATTTGACCACCATTCAAACGAGCCTTTGGCAATGTAACAAAACGCATTCTCATGTCTTCAAAACTCTCACTAACCCTTGATCATAATGTTCCTAACTCTCATTTGTTGAAAGCACATTAACATGTCAAAATCCACCAAAACAAGCTAGGTTAGTGCTCTTATCACCTTCATCCATTTTAAGCATACTAGCATGTGAAGATCTACTATAACGGGCTAAGAGCTCTTGTCATCTTCTACCAAGATAAGATCAATCATATCAAGCTTAGAGTTCTTGATTTTTAGATTAGGCACTCATCTCAATTAGACAATCATGTCTTGTATCGCCTTTATACAACACCATGTATCATTATCATATAACATCATGTATTCATGTATAACCAACCATATTCAAAACTAGAGGTTAGATAGATTTGTGTTTATGCCTTAAAACACAAAGGGTTATTGGTTTGTTGTGTTTAACCCTAAAAACATAAGGGTAATATGTTTGTTGTGTTTGAGCTATAAAACACAACGGGTTTGGTTGTACCCGAAGAAGAATTTGATATCTACCTTAGTATCAGTAAACCTGTAAACGACATTGTAAGGTTTTCTTCACTGAAAAAGGAGCTTATTGAATTAGCGAAGGAACTTTGTCATCTCTCCAATACCAACAATTTTCTTGAACCTTGTAACCAGTCAAAAGTTGCAAAGTTTACAAGATCGTTGCTTTGTCATTATTTAAAGTAACAGTCAATTGATTTTCTGTGTATAATTATGATAATGCTTACATACTTTTTTCTTACAATGGCAGTCGGGTTGTGTTACTTGGAGATCTAAATTACCGAATTTCGTTACCAGAAAGGGATACGAGATTACTAGTAAATAGGAAGGACTGGAATACGTTACTTGAGAATGACCAGGTAACTACATAAACATTGTTACATAATAATAGCTTCTAACTGCCTTTCATGACGACGACGACAACAACAACTAAAAAAAAAAAGTTTTTAACTTAACACAAGTAGTGTCGCTCTTTAATTACTTTTATGATCATATTTAACTATTATACTTTTGGCCGGCCTTTGAATAATTAAAGCTTCGAATGGAACTCATGGATGGTCAAGCATTTGAAGCTTGGCATGAAGGAACAATCACATTTGCTCCTACTTACAAATACCATCCCAGTTGTGATGAATACTTTCTCGGTAGCAAAGGCAAAAAGAAACGTGCTCCAGCATGGTAATATATCCGTTTAAGTTTGCGTATGATCAAAATTTCACTTCTCAGGTCTTCTTTTATGTCAAAATGTATTACTAAAGTTACAAGTAGCTAATTAGTTTATAGGTGTGATAGGATAATTTGGACGGGCGAGGGATTAAAGCAACTTCTATACACAAGAATAGAAGCCCGATTGTCGGATCATAGGCCAGTGAAGGCTATATTTTCTACCGAAGTTAAAGTGTCACGGACGAAGTACCAAAGCTTTTGTTTATCTGAGAGGTTCGGGCATCGAACCAAAAGTAATTTAGATTTTCATTCAGACGACGATGAATACTCGAGTCATTCAGGTCGGTTAAGCTTCCATGTTAGAAATAAAAGAACGACTCCATGAAAGTGATTGGATGTTCTATGAAAAGAAATTATACACAGGTAAAGAGCATATGACGTTATACAGTTTGAAGTATATTGTTGGTCATCTTATTCAGCCCAAAAGATGTCGATATCGCTCTATTTAATTAGATGCATATAAGTACAAACGAAAGAGACAATAGCACATATTTTTGTAACATAAAAATTTGAGATTTGTTGTTTTTGTCCACCAACTTTGATTCCAAATATGATTGTATAGCGGTCTGCTTATTTTATAAGGTTTCTCTGAGGAAAAAAAATGTTTCATGTAATTAGTACTGAAATACAAAATAGTTGGTGCACCCACCTTATTGTGTGTGTATATATATATATATATATATATATATATATATATATATATATATATATATATATATATATATATATATATATATATATATATATATATATAAACTTTATTTTGTACGTGTATTGTTGATTTGTTGATGCATACATGTACGTATATACCATCATGATTACCAAGATGTAGTTTATACAGTGGATTAAAGCACATTACGTATGTACATATACGTGCTCTGAACATTGTTTTCAAGACCGGACCATGCTTCAGATTAACTGTTCTAATTTACGAATAATAATATGATGGTTTTAATGGTCCGACGTGTTTCCAAAATATTATACCTAATCTTGAGAAAAAATTATACATGATGCAGAATGTATTAAAAAACACTTATAACCCATATATAATCACAAAAACTTTGAGAAAAAAAAATCATATACGTATTTATGCACATAAGTTCAAAACCATAAAACTATAAAAATGAAGAGAAGGAAATATATATATATATATATATATATATATATATATATATATATATATATATATATATATATATATATATATATATTAACGACGGTGATATAAATTTTATTAAAGAGAGCAACCTAGCAAAATACTAAGAGCTCGAGTTTACATAAGTATATAGTAATAGGATTACATGGGTTGATAAATTAAACCATTCAATCCAATTTAGCCAAGTTTTCCCAAGCCTACAAAAGATCCAATTATACGAGGGAAGCTTGATGTTGTTGAAGATCAGATACTTTGACGGCCTTTTCGGGGACAAGGTCATCTCATTCCGGAACTTCCATAAGAACCAAAGTGTCATTTGGACGACAACATCAATGTGAACCAATTGAATGTTAGGGAGGGTGATCGACATTTTCCAAGAGATTTTTAGCATCGTGAGACTTGTCATTTTCGTATTGTTGATATTCCACCACTTCAAGACATTGCTAGCAACTGTACATGAGACAAAAATATGATGTTTTGTCTCGATGGCTTCATAACACTCGGGACAATGGCTGCTAAAGTTTAAATCAATACCTCTTTGGTCAAGATTGGACCTAGTTGGAGTCTCGCTTATGAAACTCGCCTTGTGAGGATGTTTATTTTAAAAGGAAGAGCTTTGTTTCCATCTAAAGCCTTGAGGACCCGATCGAAGCTTGGAAGAGGCGTTGGGGATATACATCCACATACTCTTGACAGTGAAGACCTTACAATCGTCAATGACAAAAATCCAGGAGTCGGATTCATTGGACAACTGGACAAGTATAGGCTTGACAGAAGACTAGTCAGGTCTTGTAGTTCTTGCATTTCAGCTGACAATCTGATCGCTCTTAACCAAGCGCTCTGTAAAGAAAGACACAATGGAAATTAAGAAAGCATGCATGTTAAACTATCGTTTCAATATATCATCACAGGAGGTAAGGGTGGTCATCATGGGGGGAGTGTGTTTCCTTTCAGTTGAAGCCTTTCTTGAGAAGGAAATGTAGGCTGATTTAGAAGAGCCCCTCCATGGATGGGATATGGGTTCCTAGTGAAGCCACACACTTTTCTTGTCCTTCTATTGTGGATGTTGGTTGAATGGTTGGATAAGGAAGTGATGTGGAAATGTAGCTAGATGGTAGGTGCATACAAATGGTGAATTTAGGGTCTGAGTTGGCATGGTTTATGTTAAAGTGCAACTTGGATCAGTGGAATGATTGTTTGAAGATGTGCTCTGTTCTGCTCTGTTTCTGCACACCTGAGATCTGCATTATCAGATTTAGAATGCTTCTTTTGTCTGATATCGGATAGAGATGAATAGACTAGAATTGTTTTAGTTCAGTATAAGTTTTGTTGAATAAGATTTGGGTATGTCCAAATCTTTATCTCTATTCTTATGATGTACATTCATTGGATGATAATATAATATTCACCATTTTGCACCAAAAAAAACTAACGTTTCAAAAGTTAACTGAATTCATTATCTAGGTTACAGCTGGATTGCTAAATTATGTACATATGGAAAATAGCTTTTTGTTAGCTAATTTTGTAATCAGCCATTGGTTTAAGCTTCTGAACCTTAGAATTTTTACAAGGTTTGACAACTGAGACATTCAAATGAGATAATCGCATCTATGTTGACATATGGCAAGAGTGTTAATCCGTTTGATTTTCGGGTACTAGTTGAAATTTTCCAAAGGCAAAACTGAACCAAAATCATATTTCAATTGGTTTGGTTTTGGGTTGACCCGAAACCTACATAATCTATAAATTCTTTGGCCAGTTAACTATATAGATTTTTAGCACAGAATGTATTTAGTTACAGAACTTAGACATGGGGTTACACTCACATCTTTAATACTATTAAGGAAAACGATTATTTCGGATCTTAATTGAATGAAAAAAAATTATAATAATAAAAAATAATAATAATAAATGAATACTTGATTGATTCAAAGGAGAGCTTGATTTCAAAATTTGAGCTTTCTCGTTAGCCAATAAAAATCAATGTTAAACTGTAATTTGTTGAAACCTTGAGATATTGGAGTTCCTAGCTGAAAGACTCTAAAAATCAATGTGTCAAATTTTGTAAAAGAATAACCTTAATAAGGATAAGGTAATTTTTAAAAGTGCGATGGCTAAATATAAAATCCACATAACCATCATTCTATAATAATAAACTCACTTCCATCTCATTAGTTATTTGTTTTCATTTCAATATAAACTAGACGAATACCCGTGCATAGCAACAGGATTTTATAGCGACAGATCGTTTAGTGATAAAAGAAAATTTATAGGCTATAAATGAAAAATAATAAAAGTTAGGGGTGGCAAATCTTGCCCAATTTGTAAATTTTGGGCGATTTTTGACACTTTTTTAAAAGTTTGGGGCGTTTTTTGCCCCCTTGCATTTATTTGATGGGCTCTTACAGACAAAAGATAAAAACAGATATTATTAGATGGACTTTCGAATCACACAATTCAACTTTCAAACAATTACTCTCATTTTTTTTCCTGACCAATTCACTTGTCACTGGTAACTATAAAACATTCCAACTATTTTAATTTTAATTTATCTCATTTATTAACTATTTTATGCATAATTATTTAATACTCTAATTAATTGATCGATATATTTAATTAGTTGCATTTTTATTCATTTGTCCCAGCAGATTTTCTCAAATTTGCAGTCATTTTTTTTTAAGAAAAAATAATTAAATATAGTTAAGACTTAGATGCTTGATTTTTTTTACAAGACGAATTAAAGGGGTTTTTAGGATTGTTTAGAATGTTTTTAATAGTTGAATTATAATTTGCTCGTTTTAGCCTGTCCCGTTCGGCCCGATTTAAAATTTGTCCGTTTAGCCCGTGCCCGTGCCCGTGCCCGCCCGTTTTGCCACCTCTAAAAAAAAGTTTTAAGATTTGAGGATTAAACATAATGTTTTGAAACCCGGTTAAACCGTTCCGGTCGAAAAACGGTGTCGATTTAAACTGAGTCAAGCTTTTAATAACTGAACCCGTCGTATATTAGTCCTTGTATTCAAAACTATATGTTTTTCCCAGTTGAACCCGTTGGTCCGGTCCAGTTTTCAAACTATATGCAACATCAACTTGTTAGCTTGTATGAAGTTTTGTGTGTTTTATTAATTTGTATAATGTGTATAATAATATATACTTTTCATTTTAGGGTGTTTTAAAAATAACATTAATTAGTGTGTTTAATTATTTTATATTTTATATTATGTTGTAGCTTGTTTAAATCGTATATTGTGAAAATTTTATTGTATTTTTTAGTAAGGGGTGTTTTAATTTATTGTTTTTAATTTGATATAGATGCTTTTAATTGGTTGTATCATATGAATAAATTATTGTAATTTTAAGTTATGAGGTGTTTTAATAAGAGTATTAATTACACAATTCATTTTCTCTCACCCTTGACTTTCAAGATTTCACTTTTCAAGGTTTGATCATTTTATCTTTATATGTAGTATAGATAACCAAAACAATTAGCTCTTTGAGTTCGACACTCGAACTTACTAAAGATAGATTACACGCGACTGAGTACATTGCCTGTTAGTATTAATTAATCTTATGTATTTCCTATTATAAATAAAAACCGGATTTTAAGATATCATGTTCCCCTATGGGCCTCGAAATATATGTGTGTGAACGTATATTCTTTTCGTCAATCTGATACACTAAAATGTGTATTATCGAAATGGAGTATATATGGTACAAAGAGTTATGCACGTTTTTATATGTGTTTAAGGTTTGAACTTCATAGTGATACATCAAAGCACTAGGGGAGGTTCGACACCACACCTTACTTTTTTTGGGTGTCACATCAGCTTTAACTCAATTATAACCACATCACCAAAATCACCCTCTCTCATAACGTGCTATAACAACATCTTTTGAGACCCATCATTTTATTTTAATTTTTATTTTTTTGAATAGCTAAATTTTCATTTATTAAATATAAAATTACATATTACATAAATAAATAATAAAAGTTACAAAATATATACAAATAGTATGAAAGAAATAAATAAATATTAAGAAATAAATAAATATTACAAAAAAATGGAAATACATAAAATTATCGATAAACTACTTTTGTTGTTCTTGCCAAAGATGACTCATAAGATTTCTTTGAAGACTTTCATGTGTTTCGTTATCATATAATTCTTTGACTTTTTTTCGTTGTACAGTCCATCTCTTAATCCAAGGACTTTGTGAATTTGGCTGTGGAGTAATAAGCAATTCATTGAATTCACTTATTAGAAATATTTTATCTTCAAAATTATGTTATGAAATATGATGAAAGTGTACATGATTCTTTGAAGCTTGATGATAGTGTAAACACGTGCCGGTTGTTATGTTGTATGCCAATTGTACATCAAATGCATAAGGTGATGTGTAGTTAGAGATGGCAAAAACTCCATACCCAGTGAGGAACAGATCCCCAAACCAGATTTGACTGAGGAATCCCCGAATTGACTTGGGATAGGAACGGGGACGGGCAATCCCTGAATTATGAAACTGGAGATGGGGTGGGAATGGGGATAGCATAAATCCCCAAACCTGAACTTTTGAAAGCATAAGTGTATAGAAAAAATATTTATATATTTACTTGTATATGTTTGTAAGTATTTGAATGTATATTTATATTCATATGTGATATTTAGAGAATCAAATATCGCTAAAGTATAAGCACTAATAACATATTACTCAGCTAATGTTTTGTTCGATAAACACATACAATGCACATTGTTTATATATTATATGTGATGACTCAATATTTGAGATGCTTTAAAGTCAAATTGAGATTGGGTAGAATCCCAGTTGAACTATATCGACTTCCTTAAGCTTGTTTAAGGTTTAGTTGTATTATATAAATCTAACACAACTATGGTAGAAACTGTGTTTGAATATATCAAAGATTATGTGAAATCTAACCTTTAATATTAAGAAGAATTTTAATGAAACAGTAAACAACGAACTTACAATTCAATAAACAAACAAGCCTCAATATTATTAAGAATAATACGAATACTCTCAAAGTATTAGGGTTAAGAAACCTTGAAGCTAAGAATTATACGACTTTTATACGACTAATATATCAAACTCTATGCCCTAGGACCTCCTTTTATATACCAAGGAGTCCTACACGACTTACAATATTTTTCTAAGTATGTCAAATCTTTTCTATACTTATCTAATATATATTTCATAAGCAGCATTAACAAAAATGCCTAATAGTCTTAACTTTCACTAACAGTTGTAACTTTAACTAGTAGTAACTTTTTGTACTAGCAGTCTTAACTTTGACTGAGCAGCATTAACATACTTAGCGTATATTCACTGAAGTTATTCAGCAGTTATAACTTTGTATGAGCAGCAGTATCTTTGTACTAGCAGTTGTAAACAATTAACACATTTTCTTTGAAGTTCATGATCAACATTAAATTCATCTGAGCAGAAGTAACATAAACATGAGTAGCAGTATATCAAACAGTAACAAAAATCCCAACAATCCCAACAAGAAGACTTTTAATCCCAACAATCATCCCCTAAATTTGATATTCTTCTTCAAAATCATCAATTTTCTTCATTCAAAGCTTAATAAACACAAGGAGGATGCTTCCAAATACTTGACTTCTTGTTAAGCTGTTTCTCCATTTTCTTAAGAAACTGATAGGGCATTTCAGTAAAATAATCAACTTGAAGCTTCTTCTTTAGCATCATATCAATTGTAGATAATGTAAGGGGATATGTCTTTTCCACCAACAAGTAGACCACCATAGACTGCATCATCAAGGAATGAACTCCACATGAATCATATAGCTTCTATTCGAATCCTTTATATCCTTGTTGAGCCTTCCATATTGAATCTTCTACATATGGTTCAAACATTGTTTTCAGATCAACCTACAAGACATAGTCATGATCTTCTGTTGGCCTTGTTGACCCATACTTGGCTTTTACTAATTTCCACAAATCTTCCAAATCTTCTCTGTCAAAGCTCTTAAGCATCTGACCAAAGATGGTATACATCTGTGAATTTCCATCAGCTCTTGTGATTTTCTAGTAGATTTTCTTGTTTTCTGTATCAATCTTCCATTTCACAATCTTTGGTGGCTTAAAATCTAAAGGAATAGCATCAATTGTTGGTTCTTCGTCATCAGGAATAATTATCATTAGCTGTTTTAGTTATGCTATTTCTTTATCATCTTCCACTTTTTGCTTCTTAGTAACCTCTTACTCTATCTCTGTACCTACTCTCTTTCCACTATCCTCCACCAACTTTGTGTTTAATTCAACAAATGTATTTACCCTTTTCATTGCTTTGTCAAACTTATCTTGGATAGTCTCAAAGTCAAAATATTTCAACTTGTTAAGCTTCCATCCTTGCATGTTCTTCAGGTAAGTTGACATTATCTTTCTCTGTTGAGTCTTTGTTGGTGGTTTGTTTCTCTTCTCTTTTGCTCTCTTTGCTACAAAGTGTTTTCTCCTTGTCTCTAATAGTTGTACAAATAGTTTAGCTTTTCAGCTTCAGACAACTTTTCCCTTTCTTCTTCTTGCAGTCTTGTAGCCAATAGATAATCAACATCAATCTTTGCTTGTACATCATCCCATGTGTTCATCAAGGCAATGTTAGCTTCTTCTTTCTCTGCTATAAGTCTTGATTTCTTAGCAGCAATCCTTTCTTCCTCGTCAAATTCAGCTTGTAATTTCAAAGCAGCTTCTTCATCAAGCCTGATTTGATCTTTCTTACTCAAAGGTTTTACCAATATGCTTTTCCCTTTGCCGTGTGGTGAAGTTATTGTTTGTTAGGAATACGATTATTCATATGAAGACTCGGTCACCCCGAGTATAGTTTAGCATATTGTAGCTCGTAGTAATTATCATATTAGTTAGTATGTAGAGTAGTATTAGTTAGTATTTGTGGAGTCGGGTCGGGTCTCTTACCCACTGTCAGCCCGCTCTACAGCCCGTTTCAAGGGGCGTTTTCATTGTAACTATATATACCCTTTCCCACCCATGGGAAAAGGTTGGACCTTCATTTGCAATCTAACCTTTCACAAGTTTTCACATACAAGGCTCCCACTTCTCTCATCTCATTCTCTCTCTAACATCTCACTAGAAACTACATCTTTAATCATCACAAATCACTTAACCATCCATGTTCATATATTAGAGTATATTACAATTGGTATCAAGAGCCATGGTTCTATCCTAGGATTCATGGTATGCTCGAATTTATAGTATGGTTTGTGGTTTTTGCATGGTTCGACTTATTCTTGTGGTTTTCACACGAGTTTGATCTCGTTAGGTGTTTATCTCGACATTCTTCTTGTACTTAGTTGTAACCTTGGTTTAGTCATTTCATCACTTGGGTGGACATTGGTGGCATTTCGTGTACTATTTCTTGCCAGCGAGTTGATACCTCTTGGTAGAGGGTTGGCAGTTGTGTGTAGCGAGTTGGGGTTAGAGATTTGGCGGTTTGTTATTTTGGGACATAAGGATAAATCGCTACGCTAGTGATACTTTTGTCTCATCCCTAGCGAGTTGTCAGGTTTAGAGTGTAGCGAGTTGAGCAGTTAGCGTTTTGCCTGATAGCGAGTTGATATATAGCGAGTTGAGGCTTCAACGATTTGAGTTTAGCGAGTTGAGCAGTCAGCGTTTTGTCAGAATAGCGACTTGTCCATTGGCGAGTTGTATACTTTGCGTATTGTCTGATAGCGTGTTGATAGTAGCGAGTTGTCAGGTTTTGGTAATAGCGAGTTGATAATCAGCGAGTTGATTCTTGTCTAGCGAGCTAGTGCAGGTTTGTGGCGAGTTGAGTTATTTTCAGCGACTTGGTACTTGTAGCGAGTTGAAGCCTTAGCGAGTTGTGATTATCTTAGCGTGTTAACATTTGTGAAGTTTGTGAGTTGTAGCGACTTAAGTTGTTTCATCTACTCCTTCAGTAACTTGACGTTGTGAGACTATTCCTACAACTTGACTTGTTATTTCAATAATAACTTGATGTTGTGAGTTTAATCTTACGATTTGACTCGTTTTCTAAGAAGTGATTGTGATTCGACTTGTTGCAACAAAACACGAATCTCACGTGTGTTTAACAACTTGATTTAACAACTTGATACGTGTAACTACTCAGTCTTTACAGCATGGCAAGCACTGCATCGGATGACATTCAGGCAGCAGGATCGGATACTCGTCCTCCTATGCTGGACAAGACCGACTATGAATCATGGGCACAAAGGATTCGTCTATACTGCTTGGGTAAGGATAATGGTGTGAACATCCTGAAATCCATTGATAATGGACCTTTCATCATGGGGACAACCAAAGACACTATTGAAGCTACTGATGACAATCCTGCAGCAGTTGGTCCAGAAAGACCTCGTATCTACGATGATCTTTCTTATAAAGAAAAGAAACGCTATGATGCTGACATCAGAGCTTCGAATATTGTTATTCAAGGACTTCCTAAAGATGTCTACAAACTCATCAACTTTAACACCGATGCGAAAGCAGTTTGGGATAATGTGAAGATGCTTCTTGCAGGATCTGAGTTAACCAAAGAAGATAGGGAGTCTCAGTTGTATGATGAATTCGAGCACTTCAAAATGAATCCAGGTGAAAGCATCACTGACTACTACGTCAGATTTCACAAGCTTGTCAATGACATGAGAGCCATCAAGATGACAATGCCTAACATTCAGCTCAATTCAAAATTTGTGAATAACATGGCACCTGAATGGGATAGGATTGTTACAGCTGTCAAGCTCAACAAAGGTCTCAGGCATACTAATCATGAACAACTCTATGCATATCTCCAACAACATGAGAAGCATGCAGCTTATGATCGGGTAATGCGAGAAAAGCTCAGTTCTACAACAACTAATGAGTCCCTTGCCTTTGTGTCCAATGTTCAACAACTTACTCAGTCTTCAAATGATCAATCTCAACTACCTTTATCCAGGTCTACGTCAACTAATGGACAATCATCAACTCCCTCACCAACTGCCTTAAACACCCATCCTGACTCTGGATATTCTCATACCGACATGATGATTGATAACCTCTCCAACCAAGTCTCCTTATTAGTCCAACAGTTCAGAGCTATACTTCCACCAACTAACAACCAACTCAGGACTTCGTCTAACCCACGTAATCAGGCAGTCATTGAAGATGGAAGAGTGGTGGTGCAGAATGTGCAAGGAAGACAAAATGTCAATCCAAGAAATGCTGGTAGAGATAATGGGCAGTATAGAGTCGGGAATGTGCTTCAAGTGCAAGCTAGGCAGCCTAAGTGCTATAACTGTGGAGGGCTGGGCCATATTGCTAGGAATTGCACTCTTCCAAAGCGTCCTCAAAACTCAGAGTACTTCAAAGACAAGATGTTGCTAATGCAGGCGCAAGAGAATGGTACTGCTCTGGATGAAGAAGCTTTGCTCTTTCTAGCTGGTGATGACAAGAATACGTTTAATGCTGATGTGGATGATCAACCTGTTCTGGACATGGCACTCAATGATCCGAACATCTTCCAAGTTGAAGACTGTGATGCTTTTGATTCGGATGTTGATGAGGAACCCATAGCTCAAACTATCTTCATGACTAATCTGTCTGCCGCTGCATTATCTCCACAGCTGTCTGGCTCCTCCATCACTTCTGCTATCTCTGAGGTACCAAAGCCACTAAATTCTAATCTGAATTGCTCTATCAATCCACAGGGGGCATGCGACTCGATACAATCTACGAACATTGACAACACAGATATCACTAATATGGGAAATACCAATAATATCCCATATGAACGGTATGTGAATGGCAATGTTATGAAAGTTGTACCAAGTGGCATGCCGTCGGTTGACGCTAGAGAACTTGAGTTACATGAGCACACTATATACAACCCTGATGACTCCTTGATCACTAGAGTTAACATCCTTAAGGATCAGGTGGCCTTATATGAGCAGCGTGCTAAATTTGAACTTAATGAACGTGAGCAGAAAATGGAATGGCAATTGGGTACTTACATAACTGAAAACAATGCCAAACAAGAAACATTGAAAAAGGAGTTAGTTTCTTTAAAAAAAAACAATTGGATCAGACTGTCAAACAAAGACAGGAAATTCAAAAGGGGTTGACTTCAATCAAACTCGACTACCAAGAAAAAGAAACCAAACTTCTAAATGATTTTTCAAAACTCAAAACGTTGAAAAACAAATTGGAAGATAAGTTGTATATGCAAGGTCAAACCATTCAATCTGCTCAAATGATGGAAAAACATAGGAAACTAAGAGATGAATTTAGTGAACGTGATACCTCTAAGACTAAAGCTAAATTTCTTAGAATTGGTATAGGTGCTCAACCTGCGCTATATGATGCACACACTATGCTTGACCCTAACCATGCCCCTCCTGATGTGAAATCATATGATGAGATTGATGAGGCTGAGGATAGAACTAGGGAAAAACTTGCTGAGCGTCTTAAGGATCCACTATGTGTTGCTAAAAATATTGTGTTTCACCATGATTATACAAATGACAATCACTCAGCTATTTTTGTCCCTCAAAAGAAAATCCTTCCTAAAAAAGTGTTCTGGAATATTGACATGGAAAAAATGAAAGCTGAAAGAATCATTGGTAATACACATACCATCTTTAGGATTGCAGACCCACCATCTATCCCTTGCACACACCCCAACATCTTGTGCCATATACCCTACCCACACAGTGTAATACCCTAATTGCGTTATATGTTCTAGGCCAATTGTTTAAGGATTTTGAAAAAACATGCAAAACTAGAATTACACCAACAGGGATTACAGAAGGGGAAAGGGGTTTTGAGCAAACAAAGCAGTGTTACCTTACTGAAGTTATGCCATTTTTCGATCTTCTTAAAGAACACTTTGAAGGCCTTAAAACTACCATCAATAATGATGTGAATCAAATGAAAAAGGTTTTTAAAGAAGTAGAAAATGAGGGTAACCAATTGGCAATCGATCTCAAATACAGTGAAATTGACAGAAAAAACATCCTCATTATGAATGAGGACTTGATTGCTAATTGCATTGCACAAGATGTCTTTTACACTGTTACTGGCTCTGCCCTATCTGCTAAGCAATTTCATGAAATGTCCATTACTTTAAATGTATTTCAGAATCGTGTGATTGAGCTTGAGGGGGAGAATTACCAACTAAACTACAAAATTCAAAACGACGACCATGACAACATGGTCAGGAGTTTTTCAAAACTTGAAGTTGATAATTTTAACTTGCAACTAAAATACCAACATCTGAAAGAAAACGTAAAAGTATCAAATGCCAAGACATCTTCGGATGCTCCTGAATTTGATACATGTTTTGAATTAGCCAAAAAGGATGATGTAATTCATGCTTACTCAAACACGATTCGGAAGTTGAGGGCACAAATTGCACAATTAAAATTGAACAAAAGCGATGTGACCAATACCAATTACCAGAAGTCGATTGATTCTCAAAACTTTCAGAAACAGGGCATGATCAATGAATTACAACATGAAAATGAGTGGCTTCGTGCTGAAATGTCAAACGCTAAACAACGTTACAAAGAATTGTTTGAGTCTATTAAAATAACACGTGACCAAAACAATGAAAGAGTCACTTCTTTGTTAAATGAAATTGAGAATCTAAAGACTATGGTGAAGGGTAAAATGCCCGTCGTTTAATGTGATCATGCAATTTCCAATGTACATGCTTGTAAGAAATATGCGTGTGATGCTGTCAATGTCTCTCTTCCCCTTAGGAACAATAAGTTAGTTCACAATAACTACCTTAAGAATCTTAAGGACTGTCTGGCCATGCTTAGAGAAACCATTGAAGATGAGAGAATATCTAAACCTAATGATGATGTTGTTATTGGTGCTTGCTTCCTCACTAATAGAGCCCAGGAACTATTAGAATATGCCATAGGATCATGCCCCAAGAATGATAACAAGTCGGAAAGGTCATTTGCATCACACTCTAAAAGTGGCAACAAACATGTTACATTAGATCATCCCCAAACCATGTCACAATCCACCATCATGATCACCGGTAAACAAGTAGCAACTAATCATACTAATGTTCCCGTCATTGCTTCTACAGGAGTAAAAGGTGTATCTAATGCTAGCAAGTCACAGCCTAGGTGCAATACAAAGAATGATAGGACCTTGCCGGCTAAGAGTACACTTATGAAGGAAGTAGAAGAATCATCTAGGAACAATAAAGTTATGCTTAATGAAAGGAATCGAGTTGATTCAAACATTTGTGTTAACAATGATGTAATTAATTCGAATTCTGGTGCTATTTGTAAGACTTGTAACAAATGCTTATTTTATGGTAATCATGATGCTTGCATTGTGTCCTTTCTTAAATCCACTATGAAATCTCCAGTTGTGAATGTCTCGTGTGTTAAACCGGTAAAACAAGTATGGAGTAAAACAGGAAAAGTTTTCACTAATGTTGGTTATCAATGGAGACCTACTGGATGGAAATTCACTCTAAGGAAAAAGTGCCCAATGACTAGGTTCACTAATTCCAAAGTTGTGCCTATTAAGAAGTGGAGACCTACTGGTAGACTGTTCCCAATAGAAGAACTTAGTACCACTCCCAATACTAGTGCATCAAAATGTGAAAGTTCCAGTGAGATATCTGTGATATATGATAATCCAATATTTGTGTGTGCTAACCAAACGGACCCCAACTGTTCGTGGGGCTCCAGCTTTTTCAGTTATCCACGATTGTCTGGTTTCAAATGCAGGTCGTACAAATCGTCCTTTGGTATTTGGACTCAGGTAGCTCAAAACATATGACTGGAGATCGCTCGCGGCTCAAGAATTTCGTGGAAAAGTTTATTGGTACCGTTAGATTTGGAAATGACCATTTTGGATCCATAATGGGTTATGGGGATTACGTCTTTGGAGACAGTGTGATATCCAGAGTTTACTACGTGGAAGGACTTGGGCACAATCTATTTTCTGTTGGTCAATTCTGTGACTCTGATCTTGAAGTTGCTTTCAGAAAACACACCTGTTTTGTTAGAGAATTAGATGGGGTTGATCTACTCAAGGGAAGTCAGGGCACTAATCTTTATACCATCTCTATCGAAGACATGTTACGGTCCTCACCAATTTGCTTGCTTTCTAAAGTTTCCAAGAACAAATCATGGTTGTGGCATCGTTGTTTAAACCACTTGAACTTCGGTACCATCAATGAACTCACACGTAAAGATCTTGTTCGAGGCTTGCCCTGACTGAAGTATGAAAAAGACCACTTGTGTTCTGCATGTCAATTGGGCAAAAGCAAAAAGCACACACATAAACCCAAGACAGTCAACTCCATCATGGAAGTCCTACACACCCTCCACATGGATCTCTGTGGACCAATGAGGATTCAAAGTATCAATGGAAAGAAATATGTGCTGGTTATTGTTGATGATTTCTCTCAATTCACGTGGGTAAAGTTTCTACGATCAAAAGACGAGACTCCGGAAACCATCATCAAACTCATTAAAATGTTGCAAGTTCATCTCAACAAAATAGTTAGATTCATTCGAACTGATAATGGAACGGAGTTTGTGAACAAACAACTTACTCAATTCTATGAAGGTGTCGGAATTAGTCATCAAAAGAGCATTCCACGAACTCCTCAACAAAATGGAGTTGTTGAAAGACGCAACCGCATATTAGTTGAAGCTGCAAGAACTATGCTCATCTTCTCCAAAGCTCCTATGTTTCTTTGGGCTGAGGCAATTGCAACAGCATGTTATACACAGAATAGATCCTTGATACATCCTCTCCACTGCAAGACTCCATATGAACTGGTCCATGGCAGAAAACCGGATCTTTCGTTTCTTCATGTATTTGGTGCATTGTGCTATCCAACAAATGACAGTGAAGACCTGGGGAAACTCAAGGCCAAGGCTGACATTGGTTTCTTTGTTGGCTATGCTCCAGAACGAAAGGGATACCGAATCTACAACAAACGTACCAGAGACATAATGGAAACAATCCACATCACGTTCGATGAGCTGACAGAGCAACTGGTTCCTGGACAATCAAGTTCTGGACCCGTACCTAACCTCTTATCTCCTGGACCTATTAGCTCCAGGCTTGTACAGAATTCCACCCCTGCTACTCCCTTCGTACCTCCTACAAGTGATGATTGGAAAAAGCTATTTGACCCCATGTTTGATGAATACTTTGAACCTCAAAATGTGGACGCTCCAGAAGTCACTGTCATTCCACAACCAGCTGGGGTAGTTAATGTCCCAATTGATAATTCTGGTCCATCCACCTCGTTATCATGGGATCCTGAAGCTCCCACCATCAGTCATTCAATCACCACATCTAATGGTCAATCCTCATATGTACAATGAGTTGCAGCTGTAAATAACTCTTTTGGTGAGAATCCCTTCGCTCCACCCGATAATGAGCCGTTTGTTAACATCTTTGCACCTGAACCGTCAAATGATGCTACATCTTCAGATGAATCAAACACGGCTACCTCAGTTCCCTACTCTCAACCTCATGAACACCTTAGGAAATGGACAAATGACCACCCAATTAACAACATTATTGGAAACCCCTCACGTCCAGTGTCAACCTGTAAGCAACTTGCTACCAACGCTTTGTGGTGTTTCTTCAATTCTGTCCTTTCTAAAGTTGAGCCTAAAGATTTCAAGGATGTAATGTCTAAACATTCATGGTTCACTGCTATGGTGGATGAAATCCATGAGTTTGATCGACTTGATGTGTGGGAATTAGTGCCACCTCCTGAGTGTGCTATGATAATTGCTCTCAAATGGATATTTAAAGTGAAGCTTGATGAGCATGGAGATGTATTAAAGAACAAGGCAAGACTTGTGGCACAAGGATATCGTCAAGAAGAAGGTATTGACTTCGAAGAATCCTTCGCACCAGTTGCTAGAATTGAAGCCATAAGAATATTTCTAGCAAATGCCGCTAGTCAAAATATGGTGGTGTATCAGATGGATGTCAAGACCGCGTTTTTAAATGGCGATCTTAAATAAGTGGTATATGTAAGTCAACCTGAAGGATTTGTGGATCCTGAACGCCCTAATCATGTGTATCGCTTGAAGAAGGCCCTTTATGGTCTTAAACAAGCTTCCAGGGCATGGTATGACACTTTGTCAAAAGTCCTTCTTGCCAACAAGTTCTCCAAAGGAGCTGTTGATCCTACACACTTTACCAAAAAGACAGGCAAAACCTTTCTTCATGTGCAAATATACGTTGATGATATAATATTTGCCTCCTCTGATCCCAAAGAGTGTGATCGATTCTCCCAGGAGATGAGTTCTGAATTCCAGATGTCCATGATGGGTCAAATGTCCTTCTTTCTAGACTTGCAAATATCTCAGAATCCCAATGGGATCTTCATCAATCAATCCAAGTATGCTAATGAAATCTTGAAGAAATTTGGATTTGATTCATGTGATGCGGTTGATACTCCTATGATGGAAAGATCAAAACTTGATGAAGATGATATCGGAATCCCTGTTGAACAAACCAAGTATCGAAGCATGATTGGTTCCTTAATGTATCTTACTGCTAGCCGACCGGATCTTCTTTTTGCAGTCTGCATGTGTGCTCGGTATCAATCCAAACCTACCAAGAAACACCTGGAAGCTGTCAAGAGGGTCTTTCGGTATCTTAAAGGAACAATCCACTTGGGCCTATGGTACCCTAAGGATACCTCAATGGCCCTCACTGCCTATTCGGATGCTGACCATGCGGGATGTCAGGATACTCGTCGAAGTACATCTGGGGGTGCTCAGTTCTTGGGAAACAAGCTAGTTAGTTGGTCTTCAAAGAAACAAATGAGTACTTCAATATCCTCCACAGAGGCTGAATACATTGCCATGTCCTTGTGCTGTGCTCAGATTCTATGGATGAGGTCTCAACTTTCGGACTATGGCTTCGTGTGCAACAAGATTCCTATGTATTGTGACAACAAAAGTGCAATTGCGCTTTGCTGCAACAATGTCCAGCATTCAAGAACTAAGCACATCGACATTCGACATCACTTCATCAGGGAGCAAGTTGAGAAAGGAATTGTGGAACTTTACTTTGTGAGGACTGAGTTCCAGCTTGCTGATATCTTTACCAAAGCACTTTCTAGGGATCGATTTCAATTTATCCTCCCTCGCCTTGGTATGAAGTGTCTCACTCCTGAGGATCTCTTAAGTCTTCAGGAGGAGTAAAGGGGTTGTTTCATATATCCTTTGTACATAGTATTGAATCAAAAAGAAAAATAGAAAAATATAAAACTTATAAAATCCATAAAAATCTGAAAATTCACAAAAAAATACAAAAATATTCTTCTCTCGACATGTCTCTTGTGTAATCAATATTATGTACGTTTCTAGAAATGTCATTCAATAATGACACGGAATCATACATATGCTTGAGCAAGAGTTTTTCGGTTTCTAATAAAGTTTTCTTGTCTAAAACATGTCGTTCCTAAAATTATTCTTTCAAAACATGGTTTGCTATTACTTCAGATAGCAACCCGGTCTTAGTATTGGGGAAAGATCGTCGCCAAAAAGACGATTGTTCCTTACAAAGGCATGAATTACTTTATATTCGTGCCTTTCCGATCTGATGTACGCTTAAGTGCATCATTTCTGGTAAAAGAAGAGAAGTCTTCTTTGCATCTCAAATACTTTTCCTTCAAAGATTCTTCGGGAAAGTATTTGCTCCAAACTTGGTGGTACCATGGTTTTTGAAGATCAAACAAACCTGAAGAGTTGTTCAAAATTTACCACTCAATCGATGCTAGAAAATTAATACTTTATGCAAAATGTTTAATCTTCAAATGTGTCATCGATTGAGGGGGAGAATGATTTCAAAAACTATACATCATCAATACAATGATCTTTGTGCATAACTTCAAGTGGCTAAAGTGCAATTGTTATGTGTTAGTATATGAATTTTTCATGAGTTTCTCGCTAAACTCAAAATCATTTATAAACTCATCATCTCTAACACATAACATACTCCCTCAAGTTTTGAGGGGGAGCTTAAATGTTGTCTCAAAATCAGTCATTCTTAAAATATGTCACATCTTTCTCCCAAAATCTTTAAACTTATTTAAATCACTTGGGATCACAAATCTCAATTGGTTTGAAATTTTTGATCGGGGGAGAAGATGTGATTTAAATATGAAAAACTGATTAAAATGTGATGTTTTGAACCCAAACCCAAATATATGCCTTCCCCTATGTGCTAAACTCTTTTGGTATATCAATGCACATATTGAGGGGGAGCAAATGATTTGTGAAAAAGGATCCTTGCATCTTACGAGATCGAGACTCAGACTTGACTCATGAATTGACGAAACACCATTGTCCCAAATCGAAAGAACTAGTCCTGGACGGGTAATAACTTCAAGCTGGTTTAACCAATGATGTAAGCGTGTCTCGAAGAGGACTTGTCTGAGTAGAATGTACCGTTTCGAGAAACCTTGGGTGAATCTGATCGGGCCGGGTAATAACTTCAAGCTAGTTTAACTAGTGATGTAAGTGTGTCTCGAATGCCCGGTTATGTTCACTTAAGGTAGATCAATTCAAAAAGTGCAACTCTTCCCGACATGTGCAAATTTTCAAAATCAATACTTATGAGCACATGTTAAGGGGGAGCATTTGAAAATGACAAAACTCTCAATGTGTTAACAAAATGTGTTTCTCAATCATAAACACATTGAGAGAATTTTCAATGATTTGGCAAATGGCAACTTAGGACAGTCATGGAGTTATAAGGTGGCTAAGGCTAGGAAAACCGTCCTATGATCCGCCAGAGCCGGAGGGTTCTACCCATGGACAATACTAAATAGATAGTATTTAGAAGTCCGTAGGTATGATCATGAAAAAAGGAGAAATGTGAGAATGGAGAAAGAAGGGGTTGAAGAATTAAAAAGAAATGAAATAAGAAAGGGTGAAAAGAAATAGCCCTCCAACTATTCAACCTTAGAGCAGAAACCGGGTTCAATTCATAATCTACTGATGGTTGCTAAGGCAACATCGGTATTGAAGACAAGACGTCATGGACCCAGTGATGCAATGCACTAAACCTTCTAGCCACTCAAGTTCTCTTAAAAGAACTTGTTTCATTCTCACGGGGACCCGGTGTAATCTATCGACATATCTCTTAGAGAAAGTTGATATTGAAGCAGGAGACCTCTCCCTAATCTCCGCATAGGAAAACCAAATGCACTTATTGAGTCTAGAGCCTCGAGATGCATAAAAAGATCTCATAGAAACACGTGCTACTTCTACCCTGGTTGTTCAACATTAAGGACACCAGTGGTAAACTTATGAGTCCTACGCAGATCTGAGCAATCTGCCAGAACATTTATGAGGGATGTTGCTTTAGTAACTCCAAGTGATTGAATGGAAATTCCTGCCAGGGTCAACATCAAGCAGCCCTGAAAGCAGGTCACTTAGGTAATTCCTTGTGGATTACGCTTAGTGGTCACGACGGTTACTAACGGTCTACAGTCATGGAGTGATCTCCAGCGACTCACCCAATCGTTGATCTACTTAGGTAGTTCGTGTAAATCCTTTCATGGTTTGCCGATTGGGAACGGTCTTGGTAGTCTTCACACTATGCTGTTGACAATCTCTAATTCCGAACCTATAAGCACCGGATGATTTGTTGCTAACTGTCTACTTGTAGGAATTTCTAACGGTTGCGGTTGATTGCTGAAAAGATGTTGATCCATCAACACATGCTCATACTTCAACTTCATAACTCAAAGATATCATGATCATTGAATGGGCTTCAACCGTGCTTCCTCAACTCTGATGAAGAAGATCATGATCCTGAAAAGTATGAGCATGCCAACACAAAGAGGTTCATATCACATGGAGACATTACTACTCAAAGATGACCCTCAGACACTCATATGGATGATGAAGTCGAAGCTATTTCCAAAGATCATCCATCACATTGAAGGTGTCATCTAGAGTCTACCACTTAATGCACAAAGATCTCAACAACGAAGAATCTAAAGGCTACGAGCTACAAAAATGTCATCAAAGACTTGAAAGCTATGACTCAACATTTATTTTCCGGGGTGACCTCCCTTAGGGGGAGATTGTTAGGAATACGATTATTCATATGAAGACTCGGTCACCCCGAGTATAGTTTAGCATATTGTAGCTCGTAGTAATTATCATATTAGTTAGTATGTAGAGTAGTATTAGTTTGTATTTGTGGAGTCGGGTCGGGTCTCTTACCCACTGTCAGCCCGCTTTACAGCCCGTTTTAAGGGGCGTTTTCATTGTAACGATATATACCCTTTCCCACCCATGGGAAAGGGTTGGACCTTCATTTGCAATCTAACCTTTCACAAGTTTTCACATACAAGGCTCCCACTTCTCTCATCTCATTCTCTCTCTAACATCTCACTAGAAACTACATCTTTAATCATCACAAATCACTTAACCATCCATGTTCATATATTAGAGTATATTACATTGTTGTTGTTGCTGTTGTAGTTTCACCCAGCTCTTTGAAGACAATCCATTTCTCCTTGGGTTTTGTGTGCTCTTTAAATCTTTAAGTGCTTGAGCTATAGTAATTTCATCAGCAGTAGTTGTAGCATAAGCAATACTATCTCCAGCTGTACTAACATTAACACTAGCAGTACTAATGTATCTCCAGCAACATTAACGTTTACATTGGCAGTACTAACTTGAGCAGCATCTACCACAGGCTTAGCACTCTCTATGACCTCAACTACTTCTTCAACAACATTTTCAGCATCATTTACACCTTCATTTATACTTTCAACAACAAATTCTCTTCCTTCATCCATCATATCTACATCTATATCACCACTTATCGTTCCCTGTTTGGATGCATCCTCACCCAAACTTTCTTTATTATCTGAGGATTCTACCCTTCTTGTAGCACCAACCTTATATAACCTTTTGAGCACATGAGTTCTTGACCTTTTCTTCTTTTCAAGCTTCTTGAACCTTTTCCTCAAACTTGTGATCTCTTTTTGCTGAGAGGAAGTGGTCTTCTTTAAGTCAAGAACCTCTTGTTGTAAATTAATGCCATCAATTCATTTAGTTTCATTCTATCCTCATCACTTTGAAGTGTGTTACCTCTTCTGAGTGGTGAATCATTGGATTGATTAGATACATTCTTAAACCTAGTTTGAGTAATAGTATCTCCCATGGTTTTTTAGCACCTGGGACCACCACCTGAACTAGCTCTTGGGGAACTAGATTCATTAGGTGTTGCCTTGGATTGGGTCTTATTTATGTTACCACTGTCCTGCTCTACATATAATTAGCTAGAAACAGTAGTGGTAGCCCTCACAAAACTGTCACCCCACTCATTATGGACAGCCTCATCTACAACAGTGGTTGTAGGAGCACTAGACTGAGGTATCTCAGTGTCCTTTCTCTTAGGCTTCCTAGGTTTTTTTTTCTTTTTCTTTTGAGGTTGAGTGGATGATTGTAAAATGGTGGGTGTGTGTTGGGTATCAGTGGGAATGGATGAACCTTCACCGATTTGAGGTTAGTTTTGTACCACCATTGTTGGAAACAAAGGTGTTACATTACCAGAAAAATCTTTGCCTACCCTTCTCATATTGGAAAAATCTTTTTAGTATGAGAGGGTGCAATATATACTCTTTTATGATTTGGCTTTTCAGTAAATTGTTTGTCCACGAATATGTGCAAAAACCTTGGATACGTTAAAATTTAGCCAGACAAATTATCCAAGTTTCTAACCATACTATAAAAAATCAATTTTGAAAAGTTAAACTTCTGGTTTGTAGCCAAGCAGATAAATAGCAGATGCCATACTGCTGCTAAACTCATTCCAGGTAGTAGTCTTTGGACTTAGACACTATAATATAGTATGAATTAGAAATTTTCAATGTGGGGAGAAGAATGCTTTATAAAAAATTGGTTTATCAGAAGGTTTCTCATACCCCATCAATGCAAGATTTTCAAAAATAGTAGAAGTAGAAAAACAATCAATTCCTTCCTCATCTGCTAGTTGAAGATCTCTTCTAACAGATGATTTAGTTATGATTATATCCTTGCCATCTACAACGGCATGTAATTGTACTTCCCCATTGATAGTGTTGGCTACAGCAGAAGACCAGAACTATTCAATACAGGAAACATATATAGTGGAATTAACCGTGAGTGCATACCATATAGGGTGTGCATTGAGAAAATCCACTATATGTTCAAACCCTTCACATTCAGTGGGTTTAGACAAGTACGCGACCATATTATGTGAATCAACAAATTTTAGAGTTGCCATTGTGTTAGGTTTTGAAATTGTGTTGGGTTTTGCGATTAGATGATAAAATTGTGTTAGGGTTTTTTATGATAGAGTATTTTGAAGAATGAAATTGATTAACTGATTGAATGAATGATTTAAAACCCTTAATCGATATATTTATGAAAAGTACAATGAACAACCCAGTAGTAGTAACCTTAGCAGCAGTAAGTTATGCCTAGCACCATTAACTTTGAGTCATCAGCATTAACTCAAATTCCATTTCAAACAACTGCCTATCATCAATCTAACATTTTTCTTTACTTATCCGGCAAGATGTTTGTCCAAAAACCAAGAAAACATAAGACATAACAATTTCACAATGATCACAATATTGATTATACAAAATAGTAGTAAGTATAACCAACAGCAGTAACTTAGCAGTATTAAGTATAACCAGCAGTTCTAATTATACTTAGTAGCAGAAAGTTTTAATGACATGAATAACAGTACTAATCCATACAAAACTTTACAAAGCCATAAAGAGATAAAAGACTTTAAAGATTTAACATTCCAATACTAGCAATCAAATATTGAAATCTACTTACATCAAAAGCTTTTATAAGTAAATCTGCAACATTCTTGTCAGTATGGTTTTTAACCATTTGAATCAATTTCTTTTCATTTCAATCTCTAATAAAATGATGTCTGCCTATATGCTTTGTTTTTTAATGAAAAATAGGATCTTTAATTATGCAAATAGTACTGTTATTGTCAGTAAAGATATTGCTATGCATAAAATTGTACCCATAATCAAGTAGTTGATTCTGAATCCAAAGCACTTGTCCACAGCAACTTGAAGCAACCACATATTTAGCTTCTATTGTGGAATTTGCAACCAATGTCTGTTTCTTGAACTGCAATGATATTAATCTACATCCAAGGAATTGATAGCATCCTATTGTAGACTTCTTATCCAAGCTTGCTCCAGCATAATCACTATCAGGGTATGCTACCAAATCAAAAGGAGAATCTTTTGGATACCAAAGGTCCAATTTTGGTTGACCTTTTAAGTACATAAAAATTCTTTTCACATCATGAAGATGTGAAGCTTTTGGATTGACTTGGTATCCAGCATAGGCACACACTGGAAACATGATATCAGGTCTTGAAGAAGTAAGGTACATCAATGAACTAATCATTTACCTACACATATGAGCATCCACTTCTTCACCATCTTCATCTTTGAGCAGAGGCTTTTGAGTTTCCATTGGTGTGCTTACACTCTTGACTTTTGTAAACCAAACTTTTTTAGAATTTCAGCAAGATATTTATCTTGACTGATAAATATACATCTTTCATCTACTTCACTTGTAATCCCAAGAAGAATGTAAGTTCTCCCATAGAACTCCTCTAAAATTTCTCATGCATCAACTTCTCAAATTCAATGCATAGCTCCTTATTTGTTAAACCAAAGATGATATCAACCACATACACTTGGACCAACAAAATATCACCTTTGTATCTTTTGATGAATAAAGTCTTATCAATTTTCCCTCTTTGAAATCCATTGTCCAACAGATATGTTGACAAGGTTTCATACCAAGCTCTTGGGGCTTGATGTAATCCATACAGTGCTTTTTCAACCTTGTATACTTTATCAGGAAAGTCTGTATCTTCAAATCCTGGTGGTTGACATACATACACCTCTTCTTCAATCTTCCTATAGAGAAAAGCACTCTTTACATCCATTTGATACACCACAAAATCTTTAAACGAGGCATAAGCTAAGAATAGACTAATTACTTCAATTCTTGCAACAGGGGAAAAGACTTCATCATAGTCAATCCATTTTTCTTGTGTGTACCCTTGAGCAACCAATCTTACTTTATTTCTTATCACAATTCCCCTTAAATCCTTTTCATTCTTGAAAACCCATTTAATGCCAACAGCCATTTTACCATTAGGTAACTCCACCAAAGTCCAAACTTCTTGTAACTTGAATTATAGAAGCTCTTCCTACATAGCCTCTATCCAGCTTGAATCATGCAATGCTTGAATTACCTTTTTGGGTTCTACTTGTGATCAAAAGTAAGCAAACAAGCAGTTTTGAAGATCTTTATGGTTTGTTCTTTGTTGAAGAGTACTAACAAACCCATGTTCCTTCAAATTCTTTGCCATCTTTCTTATTTGTGTAGCTAATTGCACATCTACAATGACTTGATCAAGATAATGATATTTATGAATTCTTGTAGTTAGAGTAGGACTGACTTGGATTGTTGTTTCCAAATTGTTCATGTCAGCCACTTTACCATCATCTTCATCATTACTTAAGTAGTCAAAGATGCTTATATCTTCCAAAGCAGGCATTTGTGGATCAAATGGAAATTTATTGCTTGCATTTCCAACAACAACATTAACTTATATGCCAGCAGCATTAACAGTTGAACCAACAATATTAACATTGTTAGTGTTGTTTCCATCACTAGCAGTATTAATATTATCAGTGTTGTTAACCTTATCT
This sequence comes from Artemisia argyi, assembly GCA_030686995.1. Taxonomy (NCBI): domain Eukaryota; kingdom Viridiplantae; phylum Streptophyta; class Magnoliopsida; order Asterales; family Asteraceae; genus Artemisia; species Artemisia argyi. The sequence continues at coordinate 40,386,292 of CM060683.1, read as the reverse complement.
TCCTTCTCTTGATCATCACATTCACTCTCTTTCCTTGAATCTTCATTAACCTTCTTTTCATCATTACTTGAAGGTTTGAATTCATCTTCTTGAAACTCTTTGGACCTTGGGAGAATGGTGCATCAGCAGTCCATAATGATAGCAAAACGTAATCTTTGATAGGGTCTGTCTCCTTTCTAGCTTGACCTGCATCATCATTTGCTTTTGTACCTGCAAAACCATTAGACTGTGCTCCTGCAACAACTAGCTCATAATTCATTTTTCTTGGTAGTGCATCAATATCAAATAGCCAATCTGGTCCACTACCTACAACATTAGGTGTACTCTCACTAAACCTAATATGCAAGGTCTCTTCCATAATTCTTGTTCTAATATTGAATACTCTAAAGGCTTTACTATTCAAAGAGTATCCAACAAAGAAACCTTCATCAGCCTTACCATTAAATTTGCCTAAGTGATTTATGGTATTGAGAATAGTAACAAGATACCCAAATGGTCTCATAAAACTTAAAGTTGGTGTTCTACCATGAAAAAGTTCATATGGGGTATTGTTAAGAGGCTTAACAACCAACACTCTATTTTACACATAGCAAGCATTACTAATTGCTTCTGCCCAAAAACTAGTTGGCAACTCAGAATCAGCAAGCATAGTCCTAGCAGCCTCAATTAGTGTCCTATTTCTCCTCTTAGCAACTCCATTTTGTTGAGGATTTCTAGCTACACTATATTGTCTCAAAATTCCCTTCATCTCCTAAAACTGGTTCATCTCTTTATTTTGAACTCATTCGCATTATCACATCTAGTCACCTTAACCTTGTGATCTACCAGATTTTATATTTTAGTTATAAAAGACTTAAGAATGCCACTAGTCTCATCCTTAGTAGCTAAAAAGAAAACCCATGTAAACCTACTGAAATCATCTGTGACAACTAGGTAATACATTTTCTTCATAAGACTGTTTACAAATGTTGGACCAAACAAGTCCATATGCAACAAATGTAAAGGAAGACTAATTAAGTTCTCTATTTTGTACTTATAAGAAGCTTTGTACTGCTTTTCCTTTTGACAAGCAATATAGGTTTGATCATTTTTAAAAAGTTTGGAACGTAAACCTCTTACAAGATTCCTTTAACCAGTTTATTCATAGTTTTAAAATTTAAGTGACCTAGCCTTCTATGCCAAAGTTTAGATTTATCATATGTGACTTTTGCAAAAAGGAAAGTTAAACCTCTTTTAGGAACTATGTTCTTTAAATCAACACTATACATATTATTCTTTCTAGGAACTCTAAGTAAAATTTGACTTTCATCAATTAGCTTAAAGTTTGGAGATAAAACAATACATTCAGTGTCATTAAAAAGAACACTATTATTTTTGTCACACATTTGTGAGACACTAAAGAGATTAAACTTTAACTCTCTCATAAAATACACATTTTCAAAATCTAGATTACCAGGTTTAATGGTAAATTTTCCTATGATTTTCCCTCCTTTGGGGTTCCCTTCAAAAGCAACATATCCTCCATCTATCTTTTCATAGTCTATAAGATAGGACATGTTTCCTGTCATGTGCCTTGAGCATACACTATCAATAACTCCTTGATCCTATAAATCCATCTGTGGATTGCCCTGCACATTAGGTAAGAAAATCAGTTTCTTTTGGGGACCCAAGCCATCACTGACTTTGATCTGCCTTGTGTATCAACATAATCAAACTTTTTTAGGGTGATTAATGCACTGTTGTTTTTAGAAACATGGTCTATAACATTTTTCTACATCAACATAATCAAACTTTTTCAGGGTGATTAATGCACTATTGTGTTTAGAAACATGGTCTAGAACATTTTTCTTTCGTTTCCAAACCGAACAAGCTAAGGCCTTAACAACATTAACATTATTTCCCTTAACAGCATTAAGTACTGCTTTTGGCCTAGCAGTATTAAAATTGTTACCCTTAACAGTATTAACCCTTTGATTAATATTACTGCTTTTAAATGCTGTGTTTTTATGACTGGACTTTTAACAGTTGAATGTGTTATTTTAGAGAGATATGACTTTGGTCTAACAACATTCAGTATTGTTTTGAGTGAGCAACATCAACTTGTCTAGCAGTATTAACCAATACTGCTGTTTTTGAAATATTTTGTCTAGTAGTATTAATTGATACTAAGCTAGACTTCATTAGTACTGCCCTTAAAACCATGTTCCTTTTAGCATAGGGGTGAGTCTTTTTAGCAAACTTTTGATGATTCACCCTTTGAGCATTGTTCCAAACCGGTTTTACCATCCTTCGATTTTAAAACTGTTTTTGATGGTAATTGCAATCAACTTGCAAATGATCAAAGCTTCCACACACATAACATGGCTTATTAAACATCTCAAAATTACTTCCTAGGTTTTGAGACATCAAGTTGTTCTAGTTTCTTTGATTGCCTCTTGGACTGTGAATGTTTTACCTAGGTTGCTTAACCTGTTTAACAATTTTACTAGCATTTTTTCTTTGTTGTTTAGATTTGACAAACTCTATCTTTGCAATACTAGGCCTAACTGTTTTCTCTTCAATTTTAGGTCGAGACACATCCTTTCTTCATCATCTGACACCCAGTCTTCAATAATTTGGGCATCATCATTCTTCCTACCTACTTTAGACTCTTCTTCACTAGAGTTAGCTTTACTTTCTTAACTACAGGCTCATTAACAAACTCATCTAAACTAGTAAAAGATAAGTCAGGTGTTGGAGGCATGAATTTTCCTGTGTAGGGAGGTGAAACTTCATTATAACTTTCATAGCCTAAACATTTCTTGCAATGTCAACAATCTGATACTCTATGAACTTGTTTAAACTTTTAGATGCATTTTCAAATTTATCTACATTAAGTTGAATGCCATCTTTTCCTTTCAAACTATTTCAAGCTTCTTCCTAAGCTCTCTAATAGTTATTTCTCCTATATGAATTTCAAGTTCTAAGCCCGTAATCTTTTTTGCATAAATAGACTCATTTGTTTTATAAAATTCAAGTTTTTTTTCCACTAACTCTAAATCTATGTTATAAGCTAGAACCCTTAATTCAGATTTCTTAAAATCTTTTAATAGTTTATCATATTAAGATTTAAGAGACTCAACAGTTTCCAAACAAGATGTTGAACAAATAGAATCATTGAATACCTCTGATTTAGAACTTGAAGATGAGAAAGCCATGAGTGCATAATTAGATCCTTCCTCTGCCTAATCACTCCAATCATAACCACCAAGACCATCACATGACACCAAAGCTGTGGAAGTAGATGTTTCCACAGGCATACTTCTTCTTGAGCTTTCCTTGTTCTTGTAGTCTTGATTTCTTGGATCTCTGCACTCCCTAGCAAAATGTCCCCTCTTGTGGCAGTTGTAACACTCCACTTTAGACTTATCAAAACCAATGTTTTCATTGCCATTGACAGTAAGCTTCCATCCTGTATTCTTCAAAAACTTTCTAGCCCTCATAGTCAACATAGCCATTTTCCATCTCAAATCCATCTCTTGAATGTCATCTGGATGAATTTGTTGCAAGTCCTCTTGTACAAGTTGAGGACTATTTGGTTGACTAGCAAAGAATGAACAAATAACAACATCACTCAAGTTATCAATATGAGCAGAGAAAGCAACATTAACTTGAGTGCTAGCAGAAGAAACTCCATGAGCAATATTAACTTCTTCTTTAGTACTGCTAGTGCTATTATTTAAAGAGGACACACAGCCATGTTCTGTGTGCTTGAACTTGAGCTAGTCATCCCTTTGACTTCTAGTTCATACACCTTAAGTTTGTTATAGAGATCATCCATGCTCATAGTATCCAAATTAGCTTTAGTCCTCCACAGCATAGCATGTGTGTTTCATTCAGGTGACAAGCTTATTAATAACTTTTGATTAACATCTTCTTGTGAAAGGTTTTCACCCAAAAGCTCCAACTGGCTCACAAGCTTTTGAAGCCTGTCAAAAGTTTGATCAAGCATCTCTGAGCTTGGAGCAATGAAGTTTTCATATTGCTGCTTTAAGAGATTTCTTTTAGTCTTTCTTGTAGCATCATTCCCACCAAATCTCTTTTCTACAGCTTCCAGCAACAACTTATCATCTTTTATAGAGTTAAAAGTTAACTGATGTTCATTGGAATTGCCCATAATAAAGTACTTCTAGCTTTCACCTCTAGTCTTCTCTGAGCCTTATCTTTAGAAGTTGCAATAGGCAAGACTATCACAACACCTTCAACTTCTTTTGTTTTTGGAAAGGTGTTACCATTCTCTATGACTTCCCATAGTGAACAGTCTATCATCTGGATGTATTGTTCAATCCTCATCCCCCATATCTCAAACTCGTTAGGTTTGAGCATAGGAACTTTGGATGCAGCCACCATGTGTGTAGAATCTTGATCCATATCTTCTATATCACAACTTCTAGATCACAAGCTCTGATACCACTTGTAGAATCCTAGTTAAACTAGATGGACTTCCTTAAGCTTGTTTAAGGTTTAGTTATATTAGATAAATGTAACACAAACTATGGTAGAAACTGTGTTTAAATATATCAAAGATTATGTGGAATCTAATCTTTAATATTAAGAAGAATTTTAATGGAACAGTAAATAATGAACTTATAATTCAATAAACAAACAAGCCTCAATATTATTAAGAATAATACGAGTACTCTCAAAGTATTAGGGTTAAAAAATCCTTGAAGCTAAGAATTATACAATTTTTATACGGCTAATATATCAAACTCTATGCCCTAGGACCTCCTTTTATACACCAAGGAGTCCTACACGGCTTACAATACTTTCCTAAGTATATCAAATCTTTTATATACTTATCTAATACATATCTCATAAGCAGCATTAACAAAAATGCCTAACTGTCTTAACTTTCACTAACAGTTGTAACTTAATCTAGTAGTAGTAACCTTTTGTAGTAGCAGTCTTAACTTTGACTAAGCAGCATTAACACACTTAGCGTATATTCATTGAAGTTCTTCAGCAGTTGTAACTTTGTATGAGCAGTAATATCTTTATATTAGCAGTTGTAAACACTTAGCAAATTTTTTTTGAAGTTCATGAGCAGCATTAAATTCATCTGAGCAGTGGTAACATAAACATGAGTAGCAATATATCAAACAGTAACAAAAATCTCAACAATCCCAACCAGAAGACTTTTAATCCCAACAGATTGTAATTAATCTGACGATGTACGATATATTATATGTTTTTTGAGACATTATATGCGTCAAATTATTTATATTTTTGATAAATTTGTGCATATTTCATGTTTATTTAATTAAGGATGGAAAATCTCCAAATCCCTATTGGGATCGCCGATCCCCGTTGAGGATGGGGATGTAAAACAATTCCCTGACGGGGATGGAGCCGGGGATAGGGATGAAGAGTAGGAAACGGTGATGGCGATGGGAAATGCGTTCCAAGACATTGCTCGCCCCATTTCCATCCCTATGTTTGGTATGTCAATTGGCGATGGTGGAAATGCATTTCATAATATCAGTTCTCATTGGACCTGTCCAATCAGACCGGATTCTAAAGAATTCAAAATGCTTAGGAAGAGAATAAGAAATATAAGTATATTTACCTTCGACTATTTCTAAAAATAGGCTCCTGCTCATATAGACGCCTAAAATGGTACTCCGGATATTTTGGATCATCGCCAAAATAGTTGGCCATCAAAATTTCTTCTGCAACATCACCTCCATAGTTTATCGGATTCACACTAGTACAAAAAGTTCTGTTGGTCACGCATGGTCGATTTTGAAATGTCACACTGTAACATTTATACGTAACTAAATGTACCAAAATACAATTAATAGCCACACTTGATCCGACTTGTGTGACCATTTCGGAATTCTATTGTCACACATTTGAATATTTATGTGACTAGAGGTAACTGGAAAAAAAAAATTTGGAATATTTAGTCACTTATAATTTGGTACGTGTGACAGATACAAATGAGTTTGAGACATTAGTCACACTATATATATACGTATGTGACAAATATATGTCACACAATTAAACAGTGTGACCAAAATCCATATATGGTCACATGAGGTAATTGTGTATGTGGCTAAATTATATAGTCAAGTTTGTCACACGTTATTTAAATGTGACTGCTATTCTTTGCTGAATATTTAGCCACATAGCGTTTGAAATGTATGACAACGGAAAAGTAAGTTTGAAGCGTTAGTCACGATATGCATTTAATAGTGACAAATATATGTCACACACTTGACGAGTGTGACCAAATGTCATATATGGTCACACTAAACCATATAAACATGACTAAGTGTAATGAAAATTCGATACATATGGTCACGTAAGTTAATATGTGCGTCTAAAGTTTAGTGTGTGTTTGCTTGCCAAATCCTAATGTGTATAGTCACACTTAATTGAAGCACGATCATGTGACTATAGGCTTTACAAAAAAACATAAAAATAAAATAAAATAAATAAATAAATAAAAATAGTCACATTGTAACTATAGGCTTTACAATAGTCACACCATATCAGAAATGTGTATCTAAATGATGCTTATGGCCACATTATAAGGGTATTATATGTGACCAATACATTCAAAATAGTCACATTGTGAAATATTCATGTGACTATTATTTATAGCAAAATGTGAAGTCAGTTATCATTAACATTGATATATATTAGTTACATTGAGTTTTTGGTTCTTTCATACATTTTGAAGATCTCATCATCTGAGTATCGCTTTAATTGAACAAGCTTCCAACCCTTCATATTGTTTAGATAGTACTCATAGTACTTCCTCTTTTGCTTAATTGTTGGACGACTGAGCACTTTTCTCTTCTTTCTTTGATTGAGATAAAATTTCTTCCTTTCAGCTTCATAATTCCTCTTCCATTCATCTTTTTGTTCTTGAGTGTACTCTTGTATTTCTTCTCTTATTTGTTTCATCAGTGCAATATCAGCATCACCTTTAATCCTTTCTTCATCCCAAGAATCCAAGAGTGCTTTTGTTTTGGCCTCAGCTTCAGCGTGTTTCCTTCTTTGTTCAAGTACCATCTGATTCTCCTTTGCAAATGAAGCAGCCAATTTTATTGCAGCAGCTCCATCTACTTCAAGTTGCTTGTGTTTGGGCCAGTACACAAAAGGAAGATCCTTTAAAGGATCATGCTTAGGCTCTTCAACCATAATACCTTTGCCTTTGCCCTTATAACTTGGCTCTTGTACACTCTTCTTGATTTGTTGAGTTGGTTCTCTAATCACCACACCTTTGACAGCACTCTTGGTTGTTGTGGTGGTGGTTGTGATTGTTCTGTTGGTAGTGGTGATTGTGGCACTGCTTGTTTAAATCGTGTCTTCAATAGAATCATTGATTCGGCCAAAGTTTCATCATCATCATTAGCAACAGGAACATTTTCCTCAGCAGTAGTATCCTCCTTGGCCATTTCTGCACTTGCACCAGCAGTAGAATCTCCCATACCTTTGATTGCTGCTTCCATAACAACCTCATTACCTTGATTATCAGCAACCACATACTCATCATCATTCTCACCAGAATCTACATCCATATCCACACCAATGTCATCACCAGCAGCAGCACTATCAAAATTTTCCATAGCTTCCCTTGAATCCTTGGTTTCATTCCTCCCTTGTTTGGGATCATCCTCCCCCAAACTTATGCTTTCAGATGAACTAATCCTTTGTCTTGTGCCCACTTTTTTCATTCTTTTGAATGACCTGGTTCTTGACCCCTTCTGACCTCCCAATTGCTTAACCCTCAGCTTCAAACCTGTAATTACATCCCCCTGAGTATCTGTGATTTGTTGTAGGCCAAGAACCTGTTCTTTAAGTTTGGTATATTTAACCATCAATTCTTTAACAAGTTCCATCTCTTCCTAACCACTTTTATCCTCATCACTTGCATTGTCCCCCTTGGTTTCTTGGCACCTGCGGTTTCCTTCACCTGAATCAGTTCCATTGGAACTTGATTCATTATAAGTTCTTGAACCTTCACCCTTCTTATGTTGACCTAGTTCAAACATTGCTTGAAACAATGGTTTAACTATGGCAGGAAAGTCCTTACCCTTTCTCTTCATGTTAGAAAAGACCTTTTTAATATGAGAGTGAACAGGATAAACCTTGTCATGAACTTTCTTATTTGTAAACTGTTTGTCCATAAGAAGTTGCAAAAATCTTGGATATAAGTAATGTTGGTTTGAAGAATTATCCAAGGATTTAACCACATGATCAAAAATTAATTTTGAAAAATTGAATATTTCTTTATTTTTTGCCAAACATATAAGGGCAGAAGCCATGTTACTACTAAACTCATTCCAACCAGTAGTCTTTGGGCTAAGACACTGTAACAAAGTGTGAATTAAGAATTTCCACTGTGGGGGAAAGCCACCTTTATTAAATTTCAAAGAATCATTTTTTCTTACATACCCCATCTCTTGAAGGTTTTCAAAAATTGTGGAGTCTGGAAGATTCTCAATTCCATTAACATCTCCTAGATGAAGAACTTCTCTAACAGATGCCTCTGTAACAATAATCTTCTGCCCATCCACACGGGCATGAATCTGTACTTCCTCATCAATAGTTTTGACCTTTTCAGTTGCCCAAAACTGTTTGATGTTGGAAACATATACAGTAGGGTTAACTGTTAATGCATACCTAATATGAGTAGCATTGAGAAAATCAACAATTTCAGTGAACTCTTCATTCTCCTTGGTGGGCTTTTGCAAGAATGAAATCATGTTATGCTTGTTGGCCAAAGACAGAGTCGACATTGTGAAATTTGAAATTTTGTGTAGGGTTTTACTGGGAATTGCAATTAATTGATAAAATCAAGCAGTGGTTTTATGTTTGATAGAGTTTTGATTGGATAAAAACATTTGTGTGAAACTGTGAATGATTGAAGTGTACAAACCCTTAACCGTTCATTTAAAACAGTACCCTGCACTCTCAGAAATAGCAGAACAACCCTTAGTCGGACTAAGTTAGGCTTAGCAGCGCTAAAATATGCCTAGCAACACTAAGTCAGTTTCCACTCGAAACGGATTATTTTTCAGGACTCCATCACTTTTCTCAGCTTACCCTGTAAAATATTAGTCCCAAAAACACAAAACCTAACTCATAACCCGAATCACAATAATCACATCATCAATTACACTTAGCAATACTATTTATAACTAGCAACATTAACACATCATTTCTGTATTTTAACAATTTGACATACTACTTTTATCCAAGAAACCAAACACACCTTTGACAGTTTGACATCACAAGCAACCATACAAGGTCTCAAAATTTTCATTGATATTTTTTAAAAGATACAACCATTCATAAAAGCTGCAAACATAAATATAATTAATTATCCTACCTAAATACTAAAGATACTAAAAACATAAAAAAATCATCATTAAAAACTGCTTCACTCCATTTCACACCAACTTGTTAAAACCAGAGCGCTCTACTCCCTGCGTTGCATCCTTTTCCTTTCCAGGAGATATTGAAACTTAATTTCAAGATCGGTAATCCTGTTTTCCAGATTTAACGGGTCTGCAAATGCAAACCCATCTTGTTGACCCCTTTGGTTTTGATGCTCCACCACATTTTGATGCTCTATCGCATTTTGCTGCTAATCCTCTTCATTTTGCTGCTCCACCACATTTTGTTGCGCATCCTCTTCATTTTGCTGCTCCACCACATTTTGCTGTGCATCCTGTTGATCCTCCTCATCCTCTTCATCTTCTTCCTCCACCTCCACATCATTCAGTCCCCAACGCTCATCCCAGTATAAGTCTTGTCTATGCAGCCATTTCAAAATTATTGACCTCATCCACGTATCTACCTGCCTATACGACCCATATTCGTAAACGGGATCATACCCTAAATGATTAAACACTGCGTCCCATAGCAAACTATTGTTTAATACCCACTCGTACTCTTCTGCATCATTTTGAAAGTTACCATTTGCTGCCATTGTTGAAGTTTTCTTTGAAAGTGATATATGTGTTTGTGTGTGTTATTTGATATATATACAATAGAGAGGTATAAATAGGCTGGAGAGGTATATGAACGGTTCCCAAGACTTTTGGCGGGAAAAGGGATCGACCAAAGGCGCCTAAATCATACTGTGAATTGAAGATATTTTAAAACTGTTCCTAAAGATAAAGAATTGAGTGTGGTACGCAAAAGTCTCTACTTTCCTTTTACCAAGTCTTGACTTACCAAGTACAATGAGTTGATGCAATAACTACTTGTATCTCATGCTTTATGAATAATAAACTTCCAAACTCAATATTTCCAACAATGATTTGGGATCGAGTTTTGACCCGAGGGAATAAATGTTTGACCGTGACTCGAAGAAAACTTATGTTATGTTTCTTTGAAGTTTAATGTTTTTGTGTTCAAAGAAAACTTATGTTATGTTTCTTTGTTAATCAAGTTATCGATTACTATATGATCAAGTTATCTTTTTGTTGATTAATTATGTTATGTTGCTTTTTTGACTATGTTATGATGCTTTGTTAAAATTCAAACAAGGATTGTCATACCCCCAAAATCGGGTCCAGTGGAAGCATACATGTAGCTGGGGTGTAACTCAATTGGTATTACAATACAAATTCAAAAATGGTTTTCACTTGAATCATTTAGAAGAAAATAGTTTAATCAAAAATGTTGAATTTACATTGTTAAAAGTAGTGCGGAAGTAGGCCCTTAAAATAGTTTAAAACGGTCCCCAAATGAATAATCAGAGTCTTCTATGACTATGTCATGCCCTGCCAAAACCTCCTGTAGCGTGCCATTGCTTAATACCTGAAAATACCTTGCTGATGAACAGTTGTTACGATTGTTTTGAGGTGTAAAACTAAATCTAGCCATCCCGACTTATAAAAAATATGTTAGTATGTTGTCCCACGATTCCAGGGATATAAAGAACGTAGAAAACAAGCTTATAACGACCAAGATACAAGCGTTTGAATTTTAGACTTTTTAGATAAGGTGAAAATCTTCCTAAAACTACTGAGCTTCATTCCTAACTCTTAATATTCACCATTTTGCGACTAGTTTTGCGAGGCCAATTTTGGCATATTTTCAAGTAATGAAAATGTTATTTTACGACGAAAATACTATATTTACCGATAAAACACCAAACGAGGATCGTGGAGTACCGTTTCAACGTATTTACATGGAAAATATTTATTAACCTAACGAGACGTTAAAAACGTATTTTTTGACGATAAACGTTATTTTCAAGTTTCACGAGTGGTATCGACAACATGCGTATTTGCATGTGTAGCATCATTTTTTTCTTACATTAGAGGCTATCATTCATATTAGGTTGCGGTTAGAGATCGTGCCTCATTTCAGTGTATCCACTTTTGTCATTGTAGCTATCGCTCCAGGTGAGTCATAGACCCTATTTCTTTTTAATTGTTTTGTAAACTCTTTGGGGAAGAATACATGCTCGTTTTACTTAAACGCATTACTTGCTTTACATGGTTGATTATTCAAATATTTTCAGCTTTACCTAAATATATGTTTGATCACCTGCATTTTTTTGGTATGTTTGATTACCTGTATTTCTTTTACCTGCATTTCATGGGATTTGTCATCCTTGTTTATATGACCTCATGGTCACCAATTGTTCATATATGTCAAATGTAGTATTGTGGTTTCCCCACTTGGCTGTGATGTCAAACGTATTGTGGTTTCCCCACTTGGCTGTGATGTCAAACGTAATACTACTGTTTTCCTACTTGACTGATTTATCATATGACCTCATTGTAATATTGTGGATCACAACCTTATCCTAATCTATTATTTTCAGCAACACCCTTTGACGGACTTAACCTTGTAAGTTTTTCCACAAGATTCATGATATCCATTTCAATTATTCCTAATAGAGGAATTTGATTCACCTCAAACTCCTAGCAATTTCATTAAGATTCCTATGGAACCACACCACCTATCATCTTCAGACCAATGGTTAGGATTAGAGAATGATTCAAACATAGGGAGATATGCCCACATCGGGTGTGATTGACTCTAGAAATGGTTGGGCTAACCATTTCCTATAAATCTGATTCATTGACAACAATAGCTATCACAAGATTCCAAAGACAACACCATTGAGACACAATACATAAATCTGGAGAGATAAACCCGATATACATTGGACCATTCAATATTTCAGACAGAATGAGCCTAGTGGCCCACAGACTTGAGCTCCCATTAGAGCTCAGTAGTTTACACGATAAATATTATCATCTTTTCACCAAGTAAACTTCAGAGACCAATACAAACTGAACTTCGGGACGAAGTTCCTGTTAGAGGGGAAGAATGTCACAACTCACAACTCGTAATTTCAGGTCATTTTTCAAACGTCGAAATTTCATTATTCATCACGGACAGTTACTATTCATCATTTACTATTCACCGATCACTATTCATCATTTTACTATTCATCATTTTCGGAGTTAGTTTGAGATTCCGAGAAGTGTTCAAAAATTTTACTATTCATATAACACTATTCATTCCCGGAAGGAAATCACTATTCACGATTGTCGTTCATCATTTCGTAAATCTAGTTTACGGGTATTAAAATTCGCGTAACCAGTTAGGTTTAGCTGCGAATTTATGCATCATCAGTAGGGACACGTCATATAGACTAGAATAGTCTACATATCATCTGTAACGTCATCAGCACTTTAGGCCCTACACGGATATGCATTATTTAATTTACGTATGCTTAATTTGTAATTAACGTTACCACTCGGCTTTTACTACTAATATATGTACCCGATACTCCCATCTACGATCCTAATATATTTTCATACTTATTATAATAATATAAAAATTATATCATTAATTTACCCGGTATTTTGAAACCGTTTACCATATTTTCTGGCAAACGACTATAATTACGTCGAATCACGATATTTCAACCCGACAATTATTTTAATACCCGATTCTTATCAGGAATGTAATTTCATAATTTTTACAACTTTGTCATATTTTATTTCAACACGACACGATTTATTTTTAGTTAACTCGGTACCCGGTAACACCTAAACTACACAATAACTAACTAAATATACACAAAAGTCTTGCAAATCTTTTCCTCCCATTTAATTTCCCCCTAAAATGTGGATCTTGCCCCCTAGCTCCTAGCAAATGCACATGCTTCTTTTATTAACAAAGACCAAGACCAAAATATCTATCTTCCATTTCTTTCATTTTATACATTTCAAATAAACTAGCAAGACTTTCTTTCTCTCCTCTCCATGAGTATGGATCAGCCAAGAAACACAAGAAGCAAGAAACCATAAAATTTTGAAGATCAAGTCATAATCAAGTCTCATTTATACTCCTTGCTTGGATTTTGAAATAAAAATCCCAAGGTTTCTTACATAATCATCTCCAAAACTCATCAAATATTCAAGTAAGCTTCAAGTAAACTTTTTAATCTTTTCATACTTTCATTTGATGTATTTTCATGTCATAGTAGTATATCATGCAAATATATATGTTATATATACAACTTTATACAATAATACTCTTTAATCTTATATCTATAATTTTTATTAGTAACTTCAAGAGATCCACCAAGATTGGTCATGTTTAGGAACCCATGACACCCTAAGAAGGTGTATGGTAGGATTGAGTATTTTTGGAGTTGATTTGAGATAGTTTGGTTAAGTTTTGAACAAGCCTTGAACTAGAAAAGTTGATTTTTCAAACTATATATAAGTTGCTGTCCATTTTTGTAAAATCTAGAAAGATCGGGGGTTTTCGGGTAACATTGGGCTAAAGAATCAGAAAATACTTTCAAAAACGAAGCCGTGGGCGAAAGAACGGATTAAAACGAGTTTATAACAAAGAAGTTATGATTTTTCCAATTTTAACGACGAAAACTATTTTCTGAAAATACCTTGCTGATGAACAGTTGTCACGACTGTTTTGAGGTGTAAAACTAAATCTAGCCATCCTGACTTATCAAAAACATGTTAGTATGTTATGCCACGATTCCGGGGATATAAAGAACGTAGAAAACGAGCTTATAACGACCAAGATACAAGCGTTCGAATTTTAGACGATTAATCATTTCGCCAAGTGACCAGGTTGAGAGCCATTTTTCTCATTGATAAACCCATTTCTGGAAAGTTTACATCATTGACAAAAAGTTAGTTCACCCAGCCTAGTTTTAAAAAACATCCAACCGTTTGCCAAAAGGATTTATAACGAATAACTTATTGTCTTCCAAACTTTCCCGAAAACTGCCCAGAATCTGCCAAAACAGCCCAAACACCTCACTGGACAAACTTCAGTTCTATGACTTTTTAGATAAGGTAAAAATCTTCCTAAAACTACTGAGCTTCATTCCTAACTCTTAATATTCACCATTTTGCGACTAGTTTTGCGAGGCCAATTTGGGCATATTTTCAAGTAATGAAAATGTTATTTTACGACGAAAATACTATGTTTACCGATAAAACACCAAACGAGGATCGTGGAGTACCGTTTCAACGTATTTACATGGAAAATATTTATTAACCTAACGAGACGTCAAAAACGTATTTTTTGACGATAAACGTTATTTTCAAGTTTCACGAGTGGTATCGATAAAATACGTATTTGCATGTGTAGCATCATTTCATTTCTTACATTAGAGGCTATCATTCATATTAGGTTGCGGTTAGAGATCGTGCCTCATTTCAGTGTATCCACTTTTGTCATCGTAGCTATCGCTCCAGGTAAGTCATAGCCCCTATTTTTTTAATTGTTTTGTAAACTCTTTGGGGGAGAATACATGCTCGTTTTACTTAAACGCATTACTCGCTTTACATGGTTGATTATTCAAATATTTTCAGCTTTACCTAAATATATGTTTGATCTCCTGCATTTCATTGGTATGTTTGATTACCTGTTTTTCTTTGGTATGTTTGATTACCTGCATTTCATGGGATTTGTCATCCTTGTTTATATGACCTCATGGTCACCAATTGTTCATATATGTCAAATGTAGTATTGTGGTTTCCCCACTTGGCTGTGATGTCAAACGTATTGTGGTTTCCCCACTTGGCTGTGATGTCAAACGTATTGTGGTTTCCCCACCTGGCTGTGATGTCAAACGTAATATTGTAGTTTCCCCACTTTGCTGTGATGTCAAACGTAATATTGCTGTTTTCCCTACTCGACTGATTTATCTATCTGGCGACATTGTCAGGATTGTCTAGACTTATTTACATGACCTCATTGTCATTGTTGTTTACCTGGCGACATTGTCAGACTTATTTTATATGACCTCATTGTCATTATTGTTTACCTGGCGACATTGTCAGCTATGTCAAAATTGCGTATATGGCCTGTAGGACCTTAGATATATCAACTTTAACACACATACAATGACTAGATGAAGTAAAGATGGTGACTTGGTAATATATGTGTGGCGTTAGCTTTGTAGAAATAGAAATAAAGATGAAGAGAACTTTTATTAAAAAACACACACAATACACACACAAGCACACCTTACAAATGAGAGGTAAGGTGCCTTTTATAGTTCCATACAAAGGCTTTTCTATGGGCTTGGGCTTGGACTTGGATACATGATAAAATAACAAGGCTTACATAAACTAACTCATAACATATTAGCTTACCAAGTCCAAGGCCCAATGACTAAACTATTACTAAACTTAACAAACGACACAAAGTTACAATATGAGAATGACCATCACTTCTACATATATAATTTTTAATGCTAACAATCTCCCCCTAAGGGGTGGTCATTCGAATGATATTCCACGTGATTAGGTCTTCCGTGTTCTTTGTCTTGAACTTTGTGTGTCGTTGTAGAATAGTCTTTAGTCTTTGTTCCTTCATGCTTTGTGATCTTTGATGACTGATTTTTCATTGTTCTTTGTTCTTTTGAGATGTGGAGTTATCTTCCTTTCGTCACTTCTGCGTCTGTGGTGGTTGTCTGCCATTCCAACATGCTCATACATCTTTGGTCTTTGTGATATTCATATGCACGTAGTTCCCTTTCTTTCACTTTGATCTTTAGTCTTTATACTTTGTAGATTCTTCTTTTTGGCGTAGAATCTTTCTTTGAACTTTGTGTTGTATAGATCTTTGAGGGAGCTTTCTTTAACTTCCAGATGTATGTATGAGCATGTGGAATCTGTCGCCATGGAGATGAAGTGTCCTTGCATAAAAACAGTTAGCAATAAAACATCCGGTACTTACAGATAAGAATTAGAGATCGTCAACAGCATAGTGTGAAGACTCCTTCTAACCCTTACCAAGGCCGTTCCCATGTCAGATACTCTCGAGAGAGCTTACAAGACCTACTTAGTAGCTCAATGACTGGGTGAGTCGCTGGGGATCACTCCACGACTGTAGACCGTTTGAAACCACCGCGAACACTAAGCGTAACCCATAAAGAATTACCGAAGTGACCTGCTGTCAGGGCTGCTTGATGTTGACCCTGGCAGGAGTTTCCATTCAATCATTGAGAAACACTTGTGTGAATTCTCTCATAAATGTTCTGGCAGATTGCTAAGATCTGCGTAGGACTCTTGAGTTTACATCTGGCATCCTTAATGTTGAACAACCAGTGTAGAAATATCATGTGTTCCTATGAGATCTTTTGATGAATCTCGGGGCTCTAGACTCGATAAGTGCACATTTGGTTTCCTATGCGGAGATTAGGGAGAGGTCTCCTGCTTCAATATCAATCATCTCTAAGAGACAGATCGATAGATTACACCGGTTCCCCGTGAGAATGAAACAAACTCTTTTAAGAGAACTTGAGTGGTTAAGAAGGTTTAGTGCAGTGCGTCATTGGGTCCATGACGTCTTTGTCTTCAATACCGGTGTCACCTTAGTAACAACCAGTAGCGTATGAATTGTACCCGGTGTCTGCCCTAAGGTTGAACATTTGGAGGGCTATTTCTTTTCACCCTTTTTCATAACTTTTCTTTTTAATTCTTCAACCCCTTCTTTCTCCTTTCTCATTATCTCCTTTTTTCAATCATACCTAAGGACTTCTAATTCTAATCTATTGGATTTGTCCTTGGGTAGATCCCTCCGGCTCTGGCGGATCATAGGACGGTTTTCCCTAACCTTAGTCACCTTATAACTCCATGAATCCTATAATTGATCATATGCCATAAAACCTTTTTGTGAAAATCTCTCAAAGTGTTTATGATAATAAAACACATTGTTGACACTTCGAGAGTTTTGTATTTCTTTTGAAGGACTCCCCCTTCACATGTGCTCATGTAATTTTTAAGAAATTTGCACATGCGGGAGGAGTTTGCACTTTTTGAATTGATCCACTTTCAGTGAACATGACCGATTCGAGACACGCTTACATCACTAGTTAGACTAGCTTGAAATTATTACCCGTCCTGGTCAAGTCCAAAGAAAGTCTCTCGATATGGTACATTCTACTCTGACAAGTCCTATTCGAGACACGCTTACATCACTAGTTAGACTAGCTTGAAATTATTACCCGTCCAGGACAAGTCTTTTCGATTACTGACATTTTAAGCTTCGTCAATTCATTGGTACTTACTGAGTCGAGCTCTTCTGAGATTCAGCCACAATCTTTAAACATCTTTGATCACATTTTAATCATGTCTTCTCCCCCTCAAAAATAGCATATCGTGATATTTTTGATATCAACAGATTAAGAAAAAGCTTTTGGAGAGAAAGACAGATTCTGCATGAAAACATTTTTCTTTTTGTACTCCCCCTTAATGATAGCATATTTAAAATTAATTAAGGGTTTTGAGGGAGTTATCTTGAGCACTAATTTTGAGAGATTTTGAGAAATCTTTTGAACAATCTTGAAAAAGTGCTCAAGAATTTTGTTGAAAAACGAGTTTATGCTTGAAATCTTTTTCGTTTGTTTAGACTCGAACTTTTTGAAAAAGAGTTCGTCATAGAACGTACGAGTCCTTGATTTGAAAATAATCAGAAGTCATCATTCGAGTCCGGGTTTCGTACTGAAGTATACGAAAGCCATCGTGAAGAAAATTTTGAGAAACGACATGTTTTAGAAAAACATTAAAAAGAACTCCCGCTCAAGCATCTGTACATGTCCGTATCATTGTTGAATGACATTTCTAGAAACGTACAGAATATTGATTTATACGAGAGACATGTCATTAGAAGAATATTTTTGGATTTTTTTTTGATTTTATATTGTTTTTGTATTTTTTGAAAATTTTATATTTTTGTATTTTGTTTTTGTTGGTTTTTCAAATTTTGTATTTTGTTTTTCAAAAATATTTACAGCGAAGCGATTTTGAAAACTTTTTTCAAGAAGATTCGAGAAGACGTTCTAGCTCCTCAGGAGTTGGGCTTCGCATGCCAATTCGTCGAACTAAATAGTCAAACCTTTCTTTTGGAAGGGCTTTAGTAAATAGATCGGCGAGTTGATAATCAGTCTTAACGAAAAATAATTCAACAGTACCCTCTTCCACGTGTTCTTTGATGAACTGGTAGCGGACTTTGATATGCTTCGTCTTAGAGTGATGTACGGGATTGCACGAGATGGCTATGGCACTTTTTGAGTCACAATACATAGGTATTCTGTCAAAAGTAAAGCCATAATCTGTGAGTTGTGTCCGCATCCAAAGAACTTGGGTACAACACGCAGATAGAGACACATACTCGGCTTCGGCGGTTGATAGTGCAGTACAATCCTGTTTCTTTGACGACCAGCTTACAAGCTTTTCACCCAAAAATTGTGCTCCACCTGATGTACTCTTTGCTGTAACTTGATCACCAGCATGGTCTGCATCTGAAAATGCTGTTAGATTAAACCCCGAATCCTTCGGATACCAAAGTCCCATGTTAATGGTGCTTCGTAGGTACCGAAAGATCCGTTTAACCTCTTTGAGGTGAAGTTCGGTAGGCTTTGCCTGAAACCGTGCTAATAAACAAACAGCAAATTGAATATCGGGTCGGCTAGCAGTTAGGTACATGAGAGAACCGATCATGCTTCGATATTTCTTTGGATCGATGGGTTTCCCGAACAAATCAGCACCTATTTTTGGTGAAGTGACCATTGGTGTACCAACAGAATCACAGTTTTCCATTCCATGTTTTTTCAAAATCTCTATTGTATATTTAGCTTGATTGATAAAAATACCACGAGGGGATTGATGGATTTGTAAACCAAGAAAGAATTTTAGTTCCCCCATCATGGACATTTCAAATTTGCTTTTCATGAGATTTTCAAAATGTTTTGAATGGTTAGGATTGGTTGATCCAAAAATTATGTCGTCCACGTAAATTTGAACGATCAAAATGTCATCTTTGAATTTTTTGATAAACAAGGTGTCATCAACCGTTCCTTTTGTGAAATTGTTTTTGAGCAAGAAAGATGATAGTTCGTCATACCACGCTCTTGGAGCTTGTTTTAAACCATAGATGGCTTTCTTAAGCTTGTAGACGTAGTCTGGATGATCTTTGTCGATGAATCCCTCTGGCTGACTCACATACACTTCTTCTTTCAGAGTTCCATTCAAGAAAGCTATCTTAATATCCATCTGATAGACTGTGATGTTTTTGTGAGCTGCATAGGCTAAGAAAATCCGGACTGCTTCAAGTCTAGCTACAGGCGCGAATGATTCTTCGAAATCTATCCCTTCTTCTTGTGGATAACCTTTAGCCACGAGACGAGCTTTGTTGCGAATTACAGTCATTTCCTCATCCAGTTTGTTCTTCCACAACCACTTGAGATCAAGAACTCGTTTATCAAGTGGTCGTTCAACAAGTTCCCAACTGTCATGTAACAGGTATTGAAGAAATTCCTCCTGCATCGCTTCAATCCAAGGGTTTTCTGCCATTGCTTCCCGAATGTTCTTTGGTTCTTTGAGGCTGATTGAACACACGTAGATGCACAATTCGAGATCGGTGGCAAGTTGTCTCCTTGTCTGAACTGGCTTTGAAGGTTCACCAATAACATGTTCTATTGGATGGTCTTTTGTCCATTGAAACGTAGACGGGTACCTTTGGTTGAACGAATGTGTGTTAGATGGTTCTTGTAACCTTGAAGAAGATTCAGCAGAGTCTGATGCAAACGGGTTTTCAAATACCTCTTCTTCTTCTTCTAACGTAACATCGTTTGAATTATTTGTTGGTTCTTCTTGAAAATTTTTGTTTTTATTTTGCTCATCAACGTTTGGTATGACAGTTTCAAGTACTGGAGTTGCTTGAGTAGATGTAGATGATGTTGATGTAGTTGGTGCGTCAGCTTCGATTGTTGTGGATGCATCTTGTGGTGGTGGTGGTGGTTGATGGTTTTGAGCGGGTGCAGCGGAATTTTGATTTGATGCATTTGTCGAAGTTCCACCATAGTATTCATCAAACATTGACTCGAAGAAATTTTCCAGTTCTTGTTCTGAAGGTTTATCCGTGTTTGTTGACTGAGCTCCTTGAGGTACGAGTCCTGAACTGATGTGTCCAGAAGTCTGCTGGTTTGGTGCGGGTCCTAATCCGTTTTGATTAGAAGCCATTGGATTAAGCGCTGGTTCTAGAGCGTATCTCTCAGAAGCCATTTGTGAAATCTCGTCAAACTTCACATTCATCGTCTCCATAATCCTTTTTGTTCTTCTATTATACACCCTGAATGCCCTTGAGTTTTCTGAATATCCAATGAAGATTCCAATATCACCCTTAGCTTTCAACTTTCCTAGATCTTCTCTGTCGTTCGTCGGATAGCACAAAGCGCCAAACACGTGAAGGTAAGAGATGTCAGGTTTCCGGTTATTCACAAGCTCATATGGGGTTTTATTGAATCTTGGATGTACTAGGGATCGGTTTTGAGTGAAACAAGCAGTGGCTACAGCATCAGCCCATAAGAATAGTGGTGCACTAGAATAAATTAGCATTGTGCGAGCAGCTTCCACAAGAGTTCTGTTTCTTCTTTCAACTACCCCATTCTGCTGTGGAGTTCTAACAACTGATGTTTGATGTGTAATTCCAACATCTTTGAGGTAAGTTCTTAACTCCTGGTTTGTAAATTCTGTGCCATTGTCTGTTCTTATAATCCTTACTGGAGCTTGAAGTAGAACTTGAATACACTTCAGAAAGGTGATGATGATGCCTGGTGCTTCGTCTTTTGATCTCAAAAACTTTACCCAAGTATATCTTGAATAATCATCAACAATAACAAGAATATACTTCTTCCCATTAATGTTTTCAACTCTCATTGGGCCACATAAGTCCATGTGCAACATATGTAACCTTGCTTCCGAACTAGGTACGGTTTTGGGTTTATATGATGCTCTTTTGCTTTTTCCTTGTTCGCATGATGGACATAGGTGTTCCTTGGTGTATTTGAACTTAGGAAGTCCGGTGACGATGTTGTCTTTGGCTAACTTGTTGATGTTGTCGAAATTGAGATGGGATAATCTTCTATGCCACAGCCAGGACTTAGTTTTGGTTGCCCTTGTCATAAGACAAATTGGTGATGTAGAAGCCATTTGGTTGATGTCGATAGCATACAAGTTTGTACCACGATTACCAGTTAATAGATCATCACCAACCAAATTTCTTATAAAAACCGTGTTTCTCATGAATGCAACTTGTAAATCTGCATCACAAAACTGCCCAACTGAAAACAAGTTGTGTCCCAACCCTTCGACGTAGTAAACTCGAGTGATCAAAAAATTCCCAAACTGAAGATCTCCAAAACCCAGGATAGCTGCTACATGATCATTTCCAAAGCGTACAGTTCCCATGAATTTCCATATGAAATTGATCAGCAGCTTTAAGTTCCCGGTCATGTGCTTGGAGCAACCCGAGTCAACGATCCAAAGACATATTTCGATAACCTGCCAAGAACAGAAGAGTTTGTATTTGGAAACCGTGTTGAATTGGGTTCCATGGGGTTAGGAGTAAAAGCAGAATCACACTCATGGACAGTTGCTACTTGTTTAGCTTGAGTTATTTCTAATTTGCCGTCCTTAAGAGTGAACTCTCTACCCGTTGGTATCCACATACAAAACTTAAGGTAGTTCCTAGGCATTCGACTACTAGTGGTAGATCTAAAGCGTGCAACTAATCTTTCTATAGATCTAGATCTGGCACTAGTTCCCTTTGGAACATACTTCTGTTTAGGCGTAACATTCACATTCTTAGAAACACATTCATCATGAGCATCATTAATTAAACATTTCTTGCATATTAAACAAACAGAGTCATTACATGCATTAGAACCAGTACTTTCGACATTACATTCAGATGAATCATGTTTCTTATTACAAAGTGATAAATTCCTAGGGTGTTCTTCTACTTCTTCAACTTTATTCTTGCTACTACTCGTAGAAACAGGCGAGACTCTATTGTTCCTTGTATTGCTCCTAGGCTTTTGTCTGCTGCTCCTAGAGGTGCTTTCTAATCCTGTAGAAGGTAAGGCACACACATTAGGATTTATATTGTTGTCCTTTTTAGCATCACTAGATTCTTTAGAATTAGCCTTTTTGCACGCATTTGTCTTAGAAGTGGAGGCAGACGCATTAGTGGGACTAATCCTAAAAAGGCCAGGTGCTAACACTTTAGGAGTGTCGACAACCGCTTTTCCTTTATCAACAATCTTTTCATTTTCACTTTTCTTGGGCAAGGGTGTTGGAGTGACTGGTTTTGTCAAATCCTTTTTCTCATCGACTTTTGGAGCAAACCGTGAAATTGACATTTTTGGTTTTTGAACCGTGTTTGAAACATTTGGTTTCTCCGAAGTCAATGGTTTTGCAAACTTAGTTTCCTCACCCTTTCCTTTTTGACTTTCAAGCTGAGTCCTCAAAAGATCATATTGCTCTTTCATTTTCTTTAAGGCACGCTCATACGACAATTTGTCATACTTGCATTCTTCCTTTTTCCGATCAAGTTGTTTAAAATATGACACATTTTCTTTTTCAAGTTTAATAAGAGCATTTTCATATTTTGAAACAATGTCGGAGGTCTCAGCTCTCAGTCGTTCATCGTCTTGAACAGAATATGTTTGTAAAATGATGGACATAATATCGGTGGTCATAACAGCTTTGAAGAGAGAATCATTTAGGTTTTCCAAAACATTGATTTGCTCAAAAGATTCATTTGCCTTCTTTATCAGGGACTTGTGATCCGTAACGAAGTCAGCTGTTTCTTTCAAAAATGCTTGTTCAAAATGAATTACTCGAGCATGGATGTTATTAATTTGAGGAGCAAATTCATTTTCGAGAATCTTTTTAAGCTGTAAATGAACCGTGGAATTTCAGTTGATCTCATTAAGTCTCGTTTTAGATTCTAAAGTCGTTTTAAGTTGCCCAATTCTGGTTTTAAGATCATCAAGATATCCTCTTGCAGCACTTGTGTTAAAAGTGTTGTTTGAAGAAATCTGTTCCATGTTTGAAATCGATTTGGAAGCAACTACCTTTTTCGAAAACATTTTTGAGAATGGACGTTTTATGGAAAACACTGATGGTTCTTTTTGTGGAACAAAAGTAATTCCCGAAAGTTTGTTCAATTTGTTGTAATCAATCGGTTTCAAGTCAGGATTCTTTTGTTTCATTTTATTAATGCTCTCTTCGGCCAATTCAATCGTTTCCACAGAATCACGAACAATGGGAGGATCATGCTTAGCCAACAAAACATTTCCATTAAACAAACAATTCTGAGCTTGCTGAGCTTTCTTGAGATTACAAGGAGTTTTGTTACCAAGAGCCATTTTATGTTTTGTGTGGTAAATCGGATTAGTTTGATTAGCAATCATGTGCATTGTTTGACTTGACTGACCCTTTTTAACCACTAACTCTTCTAAATGAGCAATCATGTGTTCTGATTCTACGATTTCTTCCAAAAGTTTATCTTCTTTCTTTGCAAAGTCCTTTTTCAACTCATCCCTTTCTTTTTCAAGATTGGTATAAGCTATTTTTTGTTTTGAAAGTTGGTTTGTTAACTCAGAAATTTCTTGATTTAAAGAGTTGATGGTTTTTGTTGAACTTATTTCAAGATTAGCAAACTTGTTTTTCCATTCCCTATCTTTAACAAGTAACTTCTTATAACCAATTTCAAATTCAGACTCGCGATCTTTGTGAATTTGAAAACTTTTTGCATTTTCCTTGTATCTCTCAAGCTCAGTGGTCAATTTCTCATTCGCGGCCTTAACATCGCGATTGACCTTTTTTACTTTCTCGATTTCAATACCACAATTATTTAATAATGATTCAAATAAAGCGCGTGTTTCCTCATCATTCTCAGCATGCTGTGAAACGAAGCCTCCATTATGATTCACATCTGGAGTTGCTGAAGAAGTATTGCTACTACTTGGCGTGTCCAGGTATGTATCATAAGTGGGTGCTTGCTTCTCAGAATGTTGTTCCTCATGAGGAGACATATCAAATATATCATTATTATGACATGTGTTGAAATTTGATACCTCAGATGGTGCACTGGTGTCATAAACAGGAAGTGTGTCAGAATCCGTGTCATACTTAGCTTCCTGAAGATTCGCCATGAATATGCAGTTCGCATCGATATCCTCTCTATCTTCCATGTCATCCATAAGAGCCATAAAATCATTCTCCTCTGCGTTCAACTGAAATCCTGCCTTCTCTTTTTGTGCCAACAGTACTGCTTTCTGCAAATACTCTAGATCTTTCTTGTTCGGTCTAGTAGGACAGTTCCTTGCCATATGACCTACTCCTTGGCAGTTGAAACACTTTACCAGATTACCCTGATTCACATTTCCATAATTCCCAACAACTGGAGCTGCCACATTCCTATTCTGATTACCCATTGCCTGATTACCAACATTCTGACCCCTCTGATTTCCAACATGCTGACCCATCTGATTCCCTGCATACTGACCTGCATTCTGCATATTCTGATTACCCATGTTAATTCCAGTTGCATATCCTTGCTGATTACCATAAACTCCAACCATATGGCCTCCATTGCCCATATTGAAACTCGGCTGAGCGATCTGCCTGTTGCGAGTATTCGATGAAATCCTTTGGTTGTTGTTTGTTGGTGTAGAATAGCGTCCTTGGAAAGCTTTTGTCAGAAAAGCAAACGCTTGTGTCAATGCTGCAGTAGCTTCATCATTTTCAGTGAATTCTGGTTCTTGGAATTGTGGGTATTGCTGTTGTGGAATAAGATGTTGTTGTTGCTGTGGGTAGAACTGTTGTTGGTAGACCGGTGTTGGTTGTTGAATGTAGGATGGTTGCATGTATTTGTGAGTGGAAGATGATGATGGTTGTTGTTGTGTGTTCACTGGTATAGGTGTTGGTGTATCAGCCATTAATGCTAGAGGATCATGCTTTTTAGCTAGTAATTCAGCTCTTACTTCATTAGCTTCATCTTGATTTTGCTTCAAGAAGTCATACACCTGATCATAAGTCACTTCATGCAAATTCTTTGTCTGATAAACAATAGTGACATATCTTCCCCATTCTGGTTGTAACTCATTCAGAAAAATGGTGTTGTTAGCAATATTTGTCTGACTGAGGTTGTGTCTTGATAAATCATTCATGATCTTACAGAATCTGTGGTAGTACGTCTCTATGGATTCACCAGGAATTGAAGTAAACTTGCGAAGTTCCTTAAGCAGTTGTGTTTCCATTTCCTGTTTCCCGATGTCTGTCCCATACATTAACCTCTTGACTCTTTCCCATACTGCATGAGCACTTACTTCACTGTCAACAGTAGCATAGATGGTTTCAGGTAAACCAAGAACGACGTAATGAAATGCCTGATCATCAGCTTCAATCTGTTTTCTGTCTTCCACAGTGTATTCAGTCTCATTCTGTTCTCTGTAGTATGGTTGAACTGGGGGGGGTACCATTTGGATCACCAGGGTCTAGTACTTGTGATGGTTTGAAGGGTCCATCCATAATGGATTTAATGAGAAGACTTCCATTTGCTTTGCTCTTAAGATAACGCATCATACGACTAGCCCACTGTGAGTATCCACCCTTTGACAGCATGGGAGGTCGGTTTTCGGCACCGGCAGCATGAATGTCTTGCTGAGTTGCCATTGATGAAGTGTATATTGATAAAGTTGATTCTTGGATCGATTCAACGAAGTAGGAGTTGTGTTTAGTGTAAGTTGATGCAAGTTTTTATGGTGAAAAATTTGATCTGAAACCTTGAAACCTCAATAACTTCCGTTCGGAGTGGATTTGGGCCTCGAAGCTTGGCTTGAATAATCTTTAGATTATTCAACGTGTCCTTCTTCTCGGTCTCGCGGTCGTTTTGACAGCTGATTCGTCGAAAACGGAGTTACGGTTCAAAAGTTATGGCCGTTTGAAGTTTGGTTGTCAAAAAGTCAAAAACTTACGCGTAAAGCTTGATTTTACGCGTAAACCTTGAATAATCTTACGCGTAAGATGTTATGCGTAACCTGTAAGTTATGCGTAAGATCTAAGTTACGCGTAAACAATAATGTTTATGCGTAGACTTTGATTTTACGCGTAAACTTAGAGTTTATGCGTAAGAATTGTTACGCGTAAGGTTTTTTCAACCAAATTGATCTCTCAAACTTATCCAAGCTTGAAAGATATCCCGTGTCGAAGTATTCCACAAACTTATCCAAGTCAGGGAAGTACTGAGTAAGCTCTGATCGTTGAAGAAAACTTATGCGTAGGATCTTATGCGTAGATCTTATGCGTAGGAACTTATGCGTAGAACTTCTGCGTAGGAACTTAAGCGTAGGATTTTCACTTATGCGTAGGAAATCAGACTTATGCGTAAGAAAAGGGTTTTGACTAGAGTTACGCGTAAGAAAAGGGTTTTGAACTTAGTTACGCGTAAGAAAAGGGTTTAGGCCAAAATTTATGCGTAAAAAGGACAAAAAGTACTGTTCACAGCTGGATATTCGTACTATGCCCAAAAGTTACGCGTAGGATGACCATAAAACTTCAAAAATCCGATTTTTTCAACCAAAAACACTTTTTCCACTTGTTTCTTTTGATCAAATCTTTCCCAAAACACTTAGAATCACTAAAGCTTCAATAAAAACAACAACTTTAACACAAAAACACTTAAAGATCAAAACTTTTTGAAGAAAAAGTACACAAAATGAATGAAAAGTGTAACTTTTTAACAAAAAACTTGATGAAAACACTCCTAAATCATTGTTAGGCGATTGATACCACTTGTAGGACCTTAGATATATCAACTTTAACACACATACAATGACTAGATGAAGTAAAGATGGTGACTTGGTAATATATGTGTGGCGTTAGCTTTGTAGAAATAGAAATAAAGATGAAGAGAACTTTTATTAAAAAAACACACACAATACACACACAAGCACACCTTACAAATGAGAGGTAAGGTGCCTTTTATAGTTCCATACAAAGGCTTTTCTATGGGCTTGGGCTTGGACTTGGATACATGATAAAATAACAAGGCTTACATAAACTAACTCATAACATATTAGCTTACCAAGTCCAAGGCCCAATGACTAAACTATTACTAAACTTAACAAACGACACAAAGTTACAATATGAGAATGACCATCACTTCTACATATATAATTTTTAATGCTAAGATGGCCTCATTGTTAAAATTATTTATATAGCAGTTTTGCTATATTTATCTTTGAATCTAGATACAAGTATTACTTTTGTTCACATAAACCAAATCATATTTGGCAGTGGGTCGTAAACACACAGGTTACAAGTCTCTTATGGCGGGACTTGTAACTGAGTGGATTTACGATGCCTTTGCTGGGAAATCTTCATTCATATGCATTACATTCTTTTTCACTATACTCTATGAACTCACCAACCTCGTGTTGACACTTTAGCATGTATTTTCAGGTATTAAGCAATGGCACGCTGCAGGAGGTTTTGGCAGGGCATGGCATGGTCATAGAAGACTCTGATTATTCATTTGGGGACCGTTTTAAACTATTTTAAGGGCCTACTTCCGCACTACTTTTAACAATGCAAATTCAACATTTTTGATTAAACTATTTTATTCTAAATGATTCAAGTGAAAACCATTTTTGAACTTGTGTTGTAATACCAATTGAGTTACACCCCAGCTACATGTATGCTTCCACTGGACCCGATTTTGGGGGTGTGACAGATTGGCATCAGAGCTTTGGCTATAGCGAACTAAGTGTTTTTTTTAAAACCTAGACTATAGCTACTTTCAAGAAAACTTAAACCTATGACCGTCACGTACCTGCCTGCCAAGCTGAAGCCTCATTTGTGGTTAGTTGCTGACATTGGTGATGAGATTTGTGTCTCATTATCTGGTATATTACATTCATTTATTATAGTTGATTACTATAATTGTCTTTCATATAAGCATGTTCACGTATCATATATGTCACCGCATTATGTTTTTCCTTGCATAGTTTCATCATTTGACCTCGAGTTTGGTCACCTGCTTTAGTCTTTCAGAACGTCTTGGTATTTGTGAAGGACATAGTCTTAGTATGACTGAGCTGAGTATTTCAAAATTCATGGAACCTCGGTGGAATATAGACTGGTCATCTATATTCAACCAGGGATACTGAGATATAGGCTCACCACCTATGTCTGACCCAGAGATGAATTTTGCAACACTGAGAATAGTTATAATAAAATTTTGTCTGGAATAAATTCTCAACTCATTTTCCAAATGTTTCATTCATGTGTGTGTATACCTTCGTTGTCAGAATATTCATACCTTTCATCACTTTGTGAACCGCCACCTGGAAGCACGGCAGCTGGTCATTTCATCTCATGAATCTTCACGTCTATGCATGATACACTTACATCACAGTATTTTCTTTTATCACAATCTCATTTTGTCGCAGTTGTCACAGTCTTTTCCCTTCTCACCATCACTATCATTCCCTTTCCCATCCCTATATATATAAGGAATTAAGTGACACTCTATAGAATCTTATGTCACTCATCTCTCACTACTCCCAATATTGATAAGTGGATATTATTAATGACCTCCCTAGGAAAGACTTTCCATACCATCTATAAGGAGTATCCCTCGGTACATTAAGACCATTCAAAACTCAACAGAAATCTTAGGATATCACAAAACCATTCGAACCACTATCACTGGCCTGATCACCAAAAATTCCATCATCTAGAAAGTATTGGCTTGACTGAATTACAAGATTAGTTTCGATACGAGTGCTCACTAAGCAACACCATAGGGATAAATCCAATCTCTTAACCAAGACTATAGATTGAACATGTCCTCACCAATAGACTTTATTCAAACATGTTACACACCTATGCATTTGTGCGGACATACCTACCTGGCTATTTTATACTCTTAATACTTTCACTTTTAAATGGATTTTTCTCCAAACTACCATTATACAAAACATATATCTTGTAAGAAATACTTTTCTGAGTCACTTATTTTAATAAGCAAATTCCTTTTGATTAATCTTTTATAAAACTATTAAATGTTAGGAAATTTTAAACATCGATCTTGGGTAAACCATATTATCCACCTTATGTTGAAAACTGTCCTATCTTGCATAACTATTAGATTTTGAAACATCAAGAAAAATGTTACTTAAAAAGCCGTTTGCTTAAAGTTGTAAATTTATTTATTCAGGAAAGGTTTATTAACAAAACACACAATCTCAAAACAAACTTTGAAAAATCAATCATTATATTACATCACTTATACAATTAGGGTTTTGTGATTTGACGACATAGAGCTTGGGGAAAATCTTAGTAATGGAGACTAAGCATCGTAGGTGGAGAAAGACTCAATTCATGACATCCTGCGGGGGATCACAACCTTATCCTAATCTATTATTTTCAGCAACACCCTTTGACGGACTTAACCTTGTAAGTTTTTCCACAAGATTCATGATATCCATTTCAATTATTCCTAATAGAGGAATTTGATTCACCTCAAACTCCTAGCAATTTCATTAAAATTTCTATGGAACCACACCACCTATCATCTTCAGACCAATGGTTAGGATTAGAGAATGATTCAAACATAGGGAGATATGCCCACATCGGGTGTGATTGACTCTAGAAATGGTTGGGCTAACCATTTCCTATAAATCTGATTCATTGACAACAATAGCTATCACAAGATTCCAAAGACAACACCATTGAGACACAATACACAAATCTGGAGAGATAAACCCGATATACATTGGACCATTCAATATTTCAGACAGAATGAGCCTAGTGGCCCACAGACTTGAGCTCCCATTAGAGCTCAGTAGTTTACACGATAAATATTATCATCTTTTCACCAAGTAAACTTCAGAGACCAATACAAACTGAACTTCGGGACGAAGTTCCTGTTAGAGGGGAAGAATGTCACAACTCACAACTCGTAATTTCAGGTCATTTTTCAAACGTCGAAATTTCATTATTCATCACGGAAGTTACTATTCAACATTTACTATTCACCGATCACTATTCATCATTTTACTATTCATCATTTTCGGAGTTAGTTTGAGATTCCGAGAAGTATTCAAAAATTTTACTATTCATATGACACTATTCATTCCCGGAAGGAAATCACTATTCACGATTGTCGTTCATCATTTCGTAAATCTAGTTTACGGGTATTCAAATTCGCGTAACCAGTTAGGTTTAGCTGCGAATTTATGCATCATCAGTAGGGACACGTCATATAGACTAGAATAGTCTACATATCATCTGTAACGTCATCAGCACTTTAGGCCCTACACGGATATGCATTATTTAATTTACGTATGCTTAATTTGTAATTAACGTTACCACTCAGCTTTTACTACTAATATATGTACCTGATACTCTCATCTACGATCCTAATATATTTTCATACTTATTATAATAATATAAAAATTATATCATTAATTTACCCGGTATTTTGAAACCGTTTACCATATTTTCCGGCAAACGACTATAATTACGTCGAATCACGATATTTCAACCCGACAATTATTTTAATACCCGATTCTTAACAGGAATGTAATTTCATAATTTTTACAACTTTGTCATATTTTATTTCAACACGACACGATTTATTTTTACTTAACTCGGTACCCGGTAACACCTAAACTACACAATAACTAACTAAATATACACAAAAGTCTTGCAAATCTTTTCCTCCCATTTAATTTCCCCCTAAAATGTGGATCTTGCCCCTAGCTCCTAGCAAATGCACATGCTTCTTTTATTAACAAAGACCAAGACCAAAATATCTATCTTCCATTTCTTTCATTTTATACATTTCAAATAAACTAGCAAGACTTTCTTTCTCTCCTCTCCATGAGTATGGATCAGCCAAGAAACACAAGAAGCAAGAAACCATAAAATTTTGAAGATCAAGTCATAATCAAGTCTCATTTATACTCCTTGCTTGGATTTTGAAATAAAAATCCCAAGGTTTCTTACATAATCATCTCCAAAACTCATCAAATATTCAAGTAAGCTTCAAGTAAATTTTTTAATCTTTTCATACTTTCATTTGATGTATTTTCATGTCATAGTAGTAGATCATGCAAATATATATGTTATATATACAACTTTATACAATAATACTCTTTAATCTTATATCTATAATTTTTATTAGTAACTTCAAGAGATCCACCAAGATTGGTCATGTTTAGGAACCCATGACACCCTAAGAAGGTGTATGGTAGGATTGAGTATTTTTGGAGTTGATTTGAGATAGTTTGGTTAAGTTTTGAACAAGCCTTGAACTAGAAAAGTTGATTTTTCAAACTATATATAAGTTGCTGTCCATTTTTGTAAAATCTAGAAAGATCAGGGGTTTCCGGGTAACATTGGGCTAAAGAATCAGAAAATACTTTCAAAAACGAAGCCGTGGGCGAAAGAACGGATTAAAACGAGTTTATAACAAAGAAGTTATGATTTTTCCAATTTTAACGACGAAAACTATTTTCTGAAAATACCTTGCTGATGAACAGTTGTCACGACTGTTTTGAGGTGTAAAACTAAATCTAGCCATCCCGACTTATCAAAAATATGTTAGTATGTTATCCCACGATTCCGGGGATATAAAGAACTTAGAAAACGAGCTTATAACGACCAAGATACAAGCGTTTGAATTTTAGACGATTAATCATTTCGCCAAGTGACCAGGTTGAGAGCCATTTTTCTCATTGATAAACCCATTTCTGGAAAATTTACATCATTGACAAAAAGTTAGTTCACCCAGCCTAGTTTTTGAAAAACATCCAACCGTTTGCCAAAAGGATTTATAACGAATAACTTATTGTCTTCCAAACTTTCCCGAAAACTGCCCAGAATCTGCCAAAACAGCCCAAACACCTCACTTGACGGCTATTTTTCTTTATGATCGAGACCCGTATGGACAAACTTCAGTTCTATGACTTTTTAGATAAGGTAAAAATCTTCCTAAAACTACTGAGCTTCATTCCTAACTCTTAATATTCACCATTTTGCGACTAGTTTTGCGAGGCCAATTTGGGCATATTTTCAAGTAATGAAAATGTTATTTTACGACGAAAATACTATGTTTACCGATAAAACACCAAACGAGGATCGTGGAGTACCGTTTCAACGTATTTACATGGAAAATATTTATTAACCTAACGAGACGTCAAAAACGTATTTTTTGACGATAAACGTTATTTTCAAGTTTCACAAGTGGTATCGATAACATACGTATTTGCATGTGTAGCATCACTTCATTTCTTACATTAGAGGCTATCATTCATATTAGGTTGCGGTTAGAGATCGTGCCTCATTTCAGTGTATCCACTTTTGTCATCGTAGCTATCGCTCCAGGTGAGTCATAGCCCCTATTTTTTTTAATTGTTTTGTAAACTCTTTGGGGGAGAATACATGCTCGTTTTACTTAAATGCATGATCGCTTTACATGGTTGATTATTCAAATATTTTCAGCTTTACCTAAATATATGTTTGATCTCCTGCATTTCATTGGTATGTTTGATTACCTGTATTTCTTTGGTATGTTTGATTACCTGCATTTCATGGGATTTGTCATCCTTGTTTATATGACCTCATGGTCACCAATTGTTCATATATGTCAAATGTAGTATTGTGGTTTCCCCACTTGGCTGTGATGACAAACGTATTGTGGTTTCCCCACTTGGCTGTGATGTCAAACGTAATACTGCTGTTTTCCTACTTGACTGATTTATCATATGTCCTCATTGTAATATTGTGGTTTCCCCACTTGGCTGTGATGTCAAACGTAATAATGTGGTTTCCCCACTTGGCTGTGATGTCAAACGTATTGTGGTTTCCCCACCTGGCTGTGATGTCAAACGTAATATTGTGGTTTCCCCACTTTGCTGTGATGTCCAACGTAATATTGCTGTTTTCCCTACTCGACTGATTTATCTATCTGGCGACATTGTCAGGATTGTCTAGACTTATTTACATGACCTCATTGTCATTGTTGTTTACCTGGCGACATTGTCAGACTTATTTTATATGACCTCATTGTCATTATTGTTTACCTGGCGACATTGTCAGCTATGTCAAAATTGCTTATATGGCCTCATTGTTAAAATTATTTATATAGCAGTTTTGCTATATTTATCTTTGAATCTAGATACAAGTATTACTTTTGTTCACGTAAACCAAATCATATTTGGCAGTGGGTCATAAACACACAGGTTACAAGTCTCTTATGGCGGGACTTGTAACTGAGTGGATTTACGATGCCTTTGCTGGGAAATCTTCATTCATATGCATTACATTATTTTTCACTAGACTCTATGAACTCACCAACCTCGTGTTGACACTTTAGCATGTATTTTCAGGTATTAAGCAATGGCACGCTATATGAGGTTTTGGCAGGGCATGGCATGGTCATAGAAGACTCTGATTATTCATTTGGGGACCGTTTTAAACTATTTTAAGGGCCTACTTCCGCACTACTTTTAACAATGTAAATTCAACATTTTTGATTAAACTATTTTATTCTAAATGATTCAAGTGAAAACCATTTTTGAACTTGTGTTGTAATACCAATTGAGTTACACCCCAGCTACATGTATGCTTCCACTGGACCCGATTTTGGGGGTGTGACAAAGATTGTCAAACTTGATTGTCATTTGCAAAAGTTAAAGAGTCTCCAAGTGAATTTGGGCAATTCCGGGTAATTACTATCAAAAGATAACTAATAGCCAATCATGATTGTCACTTTGAGTAATTTTTGGTAGTTTTGTGCCTGTACATTCATTTGTATAAGGTCAAACAGGATAGTCAAATTTTTCCATTTTGGGTAATTACTGCCAAAAGATATCGAGTAGCCAAAAGATCAAGATCAGTTAAATTTACAAGCAAACACTTAACCATTCACCATAAAGATGGGGTACATGAGCCACTACAAACCACACAATCTAGCCATAAACAGTATACTACTTCAGTGCAAGTACCAAAGAAACCACAACTGAAAAACACACAAAGTGTTGACTTCCAAACACTGACTTTCTTTAAGGCATTTGTCAACTCTGCCTCCAATTCTTCAATCCTTCTTTGACGAATAACTTCAATTTGAACCTCACGCCTTTGATTGGGATTCAATTTGCTATACATCTCAAACAAATGCATCTTGTACCAATCACATTCCCCCTCTGGATCATACCAATCAAATTGTTCACATTTCTTCGTACCCGATTTCTAAAATCAAAAAAATGTAGTACATTAAACATTAAACTTAATAATCTTTAAACTAAACGTTTTTGATAACTTACCCATCGATTTTGGCAGCAAATGAAACGTCGAGTAGGGTTGGATGGTGTCCAAGATGTTACCACCATTGCTGTCCTGTCACATTTGCAGTAATCTTCATAAAGATAAGACGATATGAGTTAGTTTGATTTTGATTTGGGATTTGTTATGATTTTTTAGAGTGTGTTAAATTAGGGTTTATGTGATGCACACTTTATAAATTGATTGGGACACTCCATATGTGCATTAAATACTTGTACAGTATTAAACACTCTGCTTCAACCGCTTGTACATTGAGTGTGCAAATAACTTTTTTGAGTGTGCAAATCATTAGCCGTATGTATAACAGAAGATCAAAAATTGACAGCCATTAATCCTTATTCGTGTCAATCGGGCCGACCCCGTACCCGAGTTAGCCAAATATTTTCAACCCAATACGGGACCCTATTTAGTATTTGGGTTACTCGGGTTGACCCGAATCACCCGAATAGAAAGGAGAAGGACGTATGGAAATGAAAAATCGTACAAAAATGTACGAAAACGTAATAAACGTTTCATAACGTTTTAATACAGAGGAAAACATTCAGAAAAGCTTAGAACATATGAAAACGAGCGAAATTGCCGAAAACATTCAAAATGGATGAAATCGGTCGAAAAGGGTCGCAATCGGTCGTAGTCGGACTAAAACGGTCTAAATCCGTCGAAATCTGTCGAAAATTGTCAACGTCGGTCCAAAACTAGCAACATCGATCAAAATCAATTGAAAACGGTCAAAAAGGGACGAAAAACGTTCCAAACGGATGAAAACGTAAAAAAAATACAAAACGTATAAAATGTTGTATAGTATTTTTTTTAGTTTACAAAATCCAATGCACATGACCCATGACCCATGTTAATTACCCATTGTCGATCACCAATCATGTATTGGTCGATAACATATATGACATGTCACTACAACCCAATATTAATGCACATGACCCGTTACCCATGTTAATTACCCAATGATCCACAGTCATGGATGTGACCAGTGATAACCTAATGCATATGACCCATAACCCATGTGAATTAGCCATTATCACCGGTCATGCATGGGTTGCACCGGCTTGGTAGGTGTATAGTATATAGTTATATATAGTACGTGTGAATTGAATGTTATATGAATTGTATTTGAAGTTATTAAAGGCGGTCATGCATGGGTTACACCGGCTTGGTAGGTGTATACCGTTTGTCACAGACACTAATAAGAAGCAAGTATGCAAGGACCTCCCGATCATGTTATCCAAGATATAGAAAGTTTGAACTCGGTTTGAGCTTGATCATTCGAAAAGCTCGGTTTATT
The DNA here is from genome assembly GCA_030686995.1 of Artemisia argyi. NCBI lineage: Eukaryota > Viridiplantae > Streptophyta > Magnoliopsida > Asterales > Asteraceae > Artemisia > Artemisia argyi. The sequence goes on along the minus strand of CM060683.1, from coordinate 40,350,274 downwards.
TGTAAAGGTGTGTTGTCTTACACAAATTAAAATTGAAATATAATTATCTAATAATCGAATTCGGTTCACCTTCGGCTCGAAAATCTCGATACCAAGGTTTTCAAGATCAGGATCATATCCTACTTAGGATCGATTTTGTCTTTGCAAGATCGAGATCGTAAGATCGGATCGGGATCTTAAGATCCTACCATAATGCATTTTTTAAGTATCCTTTGTAGTATTATACAAATTTATAAATTATTATATACATAAACACAAAATTATATAAATGTTTCATAGAAATGTTGTCCTAAATTATGGTTATGAAATGTATAAGAAGATTATAACATGTTTTTTTTTTTTTTCAATTTTACAAAACACAATTCATAAATTTGTAGTTTTTTAGTTTGCTAGTTCGAGAAAAGTAAGATCGGATCGGATTAGATCCTAAGATCCTATGGTCAGGATCGGGTTCCTATACGATCTTAAGCTTTCAAAGATCCTACATAAGATCCGGATCGTTTTTGCTTTGCAGTATCGTAAAATCGTAAGATCCTAAGATCAGGATCGGGATCCACAACCATGCTCGATACATTTATAATTAACTATTTACACTTAGTACGCTTACATACAATATATATATATATATATATATATATATATATATATATATATATATATATATATATATATATATATATATATATATATATATATATATATATAACATATGCTATATCATTTACAAGCTCGAAAACTAAACAATAACTCGAGTCGAACTTTTATAAGGTTGAGCTCAACTCATTAAACATTTAACTTCATTTGATAGGCTTGAGCTTGAGCTCAAAGCTCGATAAGAATCAGCTTGAATGAACTCTAGTTACTCGACAAAAGCTCAAATCATTTTACTGATATGATCTTGAGCTTTTCACGAGCGGCTCGGCTCATTTTTGCCTCTTATAAAAGCAACAAATTAAGATACTTCATGTGTTAAATTTATATGTAATATTTTACATGTCCCCTCACTTAATTGCCTAAAATAAAAATTCCCTTTTAACTTTTCCAAAGAGCCCGCTTAAATTTTTTCCCCAAATTTAAATTGCCCCTCCACTTAATTTCATTGAACCCGCCAATGTTTTTCAATACTCCATCCCAAATATATATCCACCAAAACTAGATTTGGTCTTCTTCTATCTCCTTAACACTCTCCTCACCAACGCCACCACTCGCACCACCACAACACTCGCACCAAGACCACCGCTAAGGCCCGATCCAATGACATGTTTGGCGGTCTAGTCCGACTCGATCGGTAAATTTTACTTTTTTTTTCTCGGTGATAAGTACCGACATAGCATCTTCCAGAACATCAGTCTCTCTCCAAACACACACACACATACACACACAGTGTGCGCAAGTCTGGTGATGATAGGACATGTGTATGAACAATACGAGAGATTTACAGGGTCACCTGGTAAGGTTTTAAATGTAAACTTATGATATTTCATGTCTAAAATCTTACCATGTCTTTTTAATTCTCTCATGTAGCATAAATGTTTCGATTCCTGGATTTGGGGTCTCAGTTACAATGGCGGTGATGGTTGCGACTGATAATATACGGCGGTGGCGGTATTCAGCTCACTATTACAAATAAAAGGTGCAGAATCGATTGTAAGAAAGCCAAAAATCGGAAAAAGACCAAGATCTGACTATCAAAAAATATAGTTGTTTCTAATCAAGTAATCACGTTGGTCTATTTGATTTTTTCAGCTTATCTTTTCCATTTTTAGTTGGGTGGTTGGGACAAAGTTACTTGTACCTTTGTAAACCATTCCTATAGTTTAATCTATACCTTATTTTACATAATCAGGGCTATCAGTTTTGGACTCAAAACGACAATAAAGGTTACTTTGAGATCAAGAAGGTCTGCCCGGGTCAGTATAATTTATATGCTTGGGTTCCTGGGTTCCTGGGTACATCAGTGATTATATGCTTGGGTTCCTGTTTCTAATCAAGTAGTCACGTTGGTCTATTTGATTTTTTCAACTTATCTTTTCCATTCTTAATTCATCTGCTTTCTTTACAGCACCTTACGATTTTGTTTCATATGCTCATAGTTAAAGGTGGCAAAATAGCTAGGCAGGTTAGGTAATAGTTCAAAACTTCAAATTTTGGTAGGGTGTGAGTCAGGTTGGATTGGCCCAATGGTGATACACTTATACGTCCAAAGACTACGAACTTTGTGATTTTGTTTTTAAATAGTTAATGTCGAATATATACAACTCTTTAAATATACATTAGATATGGTAAGTTTTATACCATATAAAATCTACTTCAGATGAAAATACCTTGGATCTGGAAAAAGTAAGAGCATAGGTAATTGATCTTTTTTTTTATGGTTTTGCCCTCTTTTACTTTCACTTTATTCGAGGAAAATACCATAGACCTTGTTTGTGTAGATAGTTGAACTAGTGGCGCATCAAGTGACTCAAAACCACCAAAGCAGATAGTTGAATAAGTGGCGAATCAAGCGACTCAAAACCACCAGAACAACATATAGTTGAACTAGTGGCGCCTAACAAACTAGATGCACATGACAAAAGACAAGGCAATAGTGTCTCTATGTCAAATGTCAAGAAATAGATGCGCCCGTCAACAATATATATAACCACATACTTTTTAGAAAGGAAGGTTTTCTAGCATCTAATCAAGAACTTTATTCCGGTATGCTCATCTAGTTCTGTCATGTTGTGTGCTTTGACATGTTCTAGTTCTGCTCTCATCCTGATGTGGTTATTGTTGATATGCAGCAGCCTACATTTTCAAGGCTTTTATATCCAGATGATGAGATTAGATCAATGGGAGAAAAACTTGTAAGTTTAACTACAAATTTTATTATTATGTTCATTGTTTTGGATTAAAAGTTTCATGATGTTGTTTGAATTACTGCTGCTCATGTTTGTGTTAATATTGCTTAGATGGATTTAGTGTTGCTCATGAACTTCAAAGAAAATGTGCCAAGTATTTACTACTGCTAGTACAAAAGTTACTACTGCTAGTGACAGTTGGTACTACTCAGAGATCAAGAGGGCTCGAAGTTGCTAGCTAGTTGCTTCTGGGGTATTTAGTCACATACAATTACCCAAACAGTGGCCAAAAGTGGTAATAGGTGTGACCATATGCTGTTTAAAGTGAACAAATGTGTATTTTGTGTGACTATTGATCATCCAATGGCCACATGATTTCATGTTTGTGTGGCCTTTTGTAATATTTAGTCACACAACGAATTAAGAAAACAGTGACCAAAAGTGTGACTATATGCATCTTTTAGTCACATTTAAAAGATCAATATATATCAAAACAAATTCAAATACAATAAAATTGTAATGTATATAACTGAACCAAATATAAAATTGGCCATCCTTTTATACACCAAGGAGTCCTAGTCGGCTTACAATAGTTTCCTAATTAAGTATCTATAATCTTTTTCAAAACAAATATGCTTTGTGTGACTAAATATTACAAAAGGTCACGCAAACATAAACTTCATGTGGCCAATGGATGATCAATAGTCACAAAAAAATGCACATTTCTTCATTTTAAACAGCATATTTTGGCCAATGTTTGCCTAATTGTATGTGACTAAATACCCAAAAAAAATATGCTTTGTGTGACTAAATATTACAAAAGGCCACACAAACATAAACTTCATGTGGCCATTGGATGATCAATAGTCACAGAAAATACACATTTCTTCACTTTAAATAGCATATGGTCACACTTATTAACACTTTTGGCCACTGTTTGCTTAATGGTATGTGACTAAATACCCAAAACAAACATGCTTTGAGTGACTAAATATTACAAAAGGCCACGAAAATGTAAACTTCATGTGGCCATTGGATGATCAATAGTTACACAAAATACACATTTCTTCACTTTAAACAACATATGGTCACACTTATTAACACTTTTGGCCACTTTGTGTTAAATTGTATGTGACTAACTCTAAAAAAACAACACCCATTGTGTGACTAAATCATCACAAACGTCACATTTATTGTATATTCATGTGGCCACAGGACGAGAAATAGTCACACAAAATACATATTTACTTGAATATACCATCTCAGATGTCACATATATTATATATTTATGTGGCCAAAGGTTGAAAAATAGTTACTCTCAAAAAACATTCGCGTGACTATAAAGTGTTTACGGTCACTGATAATGACTAACCCAACAAAACTTGTGCCTAATTTTTCACACATATTTGGGGTTTTGGTCATTCTTTTTCGATGGAAACGGCCACGAACTCAATAATGTGACCATATGCCACCTACGGTGGCGGGACCTATGGTGACACACAACGAAAAAAACGTGTGTGACTATATGCATATCGTCACACATTTTTGGCGTGACCAATACAACTTTTTATACCAGTGTCAGTGATTGTGAACTTTGGGTATCTTGTTGTTGCAACGATTGGTGATACTAATAAGCTTTCATCAAAAGCAAATTATCATCTTCATTATGATTTGTATACACCGGCCATATTGGAAGCTTACAATATTTGGTTGAGAGGATAAAAGTGGAATGGAAGGATAAGTGGTATGAAAAATTGTTAGTGATGTATGATATATGAAGGAAAATTTTCAAAAAGACACAAAAACCACACTTTATGGCGTAACAACACACAAGGTTGTGGTGCTGTGGCGCCGCCATTGCGTGGTCCGCCTCTGCATAACGTGGCATCCAAGCCACGATACCAAGTGCTCTCACATTTAGCATAGTAGTAACAAGAAGTTTACTTTAATTTAAAAAAAAATATTATTATTATTCAAAAGTATATAGAAGCTTTCTAGGCCTCTATAGGTAATAACTAATAATACCACCGTCCCAAAATATAAGTTAATTTCTGATTTTTCAAAGTCTATTTATTTCAACTTTGACCTTAATTTTTTATTTTCATGTTATATAATACTTGATGAAAAGTATACCAATACAAATGCATTTAAAACACAAGTCCATTTATATAGTTTGCATCAAGTATTATATAATACGACAAAAAATAATTAAGGTCAAAGTTGGAATAGAAAGACTTTGAAAATGTCAAAATGGACTTATATTTTGGGATAGGGGGAGTAAGAGTTAGTTTAACATGGATCGCAAATTTTCTATAGACCCGATGAATAAATTTGATATTTTTTTTATCAAAATTAAAAAAGCCACTTTCCACTTTTTGCTTTATTTTATTTTATTTTTTATTATTATTATTTTTTTATAATAAAAAATTTATATTTGGTGTTTGATTTTTGTTTTAATTTCAATTAAGCCCAAATTGTAGACAATATGAGATTCCCTTGTTTTAGTCAATATGGTGTATGATTTTCTGTTGAATTTAGATCAAGTCGAATATAGTGACCCACATTGCAGGCAATGTGTCTGTAATTTCCCAGATGTTGTTTATAGTGAACCTCACTAACCCACTTGCAATGCCAACAGATTGTCGTAAAACATCTCTAGTTCCTCATATTGTGTTGAAACTCAACGGAAGATACCATTGACTTTCACTGAAAGTGGGATGTTTAGCTCATCGAACCGATTTGTTACCACATGCTACGACGAACTTTATGTTTCTCTCTTCCCTTTCATTGTACTCGAGCTGCTCGTTCAGATACAAAGCGATTGCTCTAACAAAAGCAGCATAATCCCATGTGTTTGATTTGGGGGTGCCCCTAAAATCCGACATGTTTACCAAACGGGTCCCACGCCATGTAGCAAAAAATATCTCGTGCTCGTACAAAGGGTTACCTCGTAGCAACCGTCGAACCAACATAAGTGTTTTTAAGGCCACTACCCAATTTCTGGTCTTGTTGAGACGTTGAGATCGAGATGGTGTTAACACCAAGAAGCTACATAGATAGGTGAGTCGGAGGTAAGATTTAAAATTTCTAGAATGTGACATTCGTCCGAAGGGCACTCATCATGGCTTGTCGCTTTCATGGTTGCAACATCGAGATCCGAAAATGAAGTTTTGTTCCCAGCTCTGGCTAGGCGTATACTCATTTGATCCTTCACTGCTGCAATGGTCATACTTAACCTAACCATTGATTACAAAAAAACCTTAAATGATTCAAGAAACTGAATACCTTGTGAACATGAGCATCAAATATGCCAACACATATATCAACCTTTGTAATTTTGACCCAAAGATGTAAATGTGGTTAAGGTTTTGACTTTTTTGTGGTCAACAATTGGTGTATCTTTATGGGCGGAGAATGTCCCATCTGTCTTCTCTCATTCTTTTCTTACTATCAAATACTCTGTTCCTACATTTTCTCCTTAATTCTTTTTAGGTGTTTGTTAAATAGATACCATACATCTCTCTATATTTTATCATTTGAATGTGGAGATTAATGGAAACTAATCTGAGGTGATGAGTCTATAAAGCTCGAGTTTAACAAAGGTTCTGCTAAGGTGAGTTCTTGGGGAACTTGATGTGTTGGCTCGACATGAAGATGTCGAAAGCAAAGATCATATATACCAACTGAGTGCATGGTGGTACAAACCATTTTCGCTTGTTTTGACAGGAAAGTACTCCATATCGTAGAACCAAAACAAGAAGACAAACCTCTAATGTTTTGACAGGAAAAAAATTCAAACACTTTAATATGGCGAACTAGCAAAAGATATCCAGGCAACAAAAATGAAGTGTCGACAACTATCTAAAATAATATTGGAGTCACTAATATCTAAATAGTTACACATTACCCCGAGCACTCAATTGGTCAATTGAGTTCAGCTGAATGCCTAATATCAGATCATAACTCAAGCTACAAATAACAAATAGGGAAACAAAACTACAAAGTCTCCATTTCTCTAATACAATTCCCCAAAATCTAAACATATTACCCCCTATGTTTTTTCTTAGAATCCTTGCTACTTAAACTATCCCCATCATCGACCAATGGGAACTCGGGACTAAAAACTGCAGCACGAAGATTACCTTCTTCCAACCATTTAAGATGGTTCTCCTTAAAATCCAGATGTTGGGCCTGCGCAGCCTCTGCAATTTCATCAGTATATGGTGCAATCTTCACCATTGTCAACAGTACCCTGCTATAACGATAACTTAGCATCTGTTCACAGCTGGCAATTAGCTTGAAACAAGGGTGTTTTGGGAAATTAACATCGAGTGTGTTACTGTCTCTTAGGACCTGATAGAAGTAAACAAGGCAGTCACCCATCACGATCATTTTGGCTGCCAGGTCAAATAGATCGTCGACACACTCAGCTAAGCTGTATGAAGCTGTTGATGGTATGTGGCCTGTCCCTTTGTCGTCAGGACTGTGTAGATTTGCGACCTCCAGCGCTAACCCTGTATGAAGGGTCACAGATTATTGCATCAAACATCTAAAAGACAGTATGAAAATATAACTAAATTAATGATTTCTCAACTACTAAACTTTTATTCACCAAAAGGCTTACTTTCTTGAGACTAGAAATGTTACCTCTCTTAAGCCATGCCGCCAAGGAGGAAGGTTATTATCTGCTCTTAACAATGAAACTGGCATTGCAATCCATACTATAAAAAGACAGTAAATGAAACTGGCATTGCAATCCATACTATAAAAAGGCAGAATCAGTAAGTTCAATATAGTCACATTATAGTTAATTAGTTTTACATCATACGAAACATTATATTTTTAAAAGAAAAGAAACTTAGATTTACCTGTTTAAAGTTACTCCAAACATTGCAATCTGGCCCACGTCCATCACGTACCACCCGGATATTAATGTCTACTCCCAGAAAGTTTTAGATTAGGGGAAAATAAAACAAACACTAACGTCAACGTCAGAGGTGGCAAAAGGATTGTGTGATGTAACAGGTCAAAACGAGAAATTTCTAGCACGGATCAGGTTGGGCGACCAGCCAGTGAGCCAACTATATTTGTCTGTTTCTTATTTTATATAAACCATGTTGTAGCAGTAATAATCTTTGATATGTTTTAGGTATTTAAGAAAACTTGAAAAGACTTTTACTTGTTTGACCCGATAGACAAAGAGAGACCCAAATTGACCCAATATTATGACAACGGGCCATTGATTGCCACCTCTCATCTGCTATTTCTAAAAAAAAAAAAAAAAAAAAAAAAAAAAAAAGAGGGAGAGAGATTACCGCCTCTTGTCAAAATAAAATTTCAAAATGTTGAAACCAAATGAAAAAGTATGATGACAAACCGTTGTCATGGCTCCAAAATGAGCAGCAGCAACTAAAATGCTCCCTGTGCCAACAAAAGGGTCATAGACAAGTTTTCCTGGCATAGCTTGTGCTTGGTTGGCCATCAAAAAAGCCACCTCAGCATCCATGGCAGTCGGCCCGGCCAAGATAATTACGGCTTTTCAATTGATATCTAGGCAACAGCTTCCTATCAGCAGCGCCAACCTCAAGCCCAAAAAATATCCTTTTGTCAACAACCGGTGGAAGCCCATTGTTAGTTCCGTAGTCATCAGTTTCAATAAGCCAAAACTTATGCTCTGGATTATGCAAGTCAACTCGTCCCTGAAAAAATCGATCTTTTTATGTCACTGTAAATGCATTAATAGTCAAAAACTTTGTAAATAGTAAAATGTGAATTGTTAAAGGGTTTTTAATTTGCATAAAATACCAAGACTGTTTTATTTTTCACGTTTTAGTCCGTGTAATTTTCGTACATCTGACCGTGTCCAGTTGGGGTCATTTTTTTTTTTTTTTTTTTTTTTAAAAGGGTGAAATATTATTAATCACAAAAAATAGTACAATAGGCTACAATTTATAACCATGGACAGACCCATGTTATACATTTTCAAAACCTATCAACAAATAAGCTATCTAAAGATAAGCATTCATAAAACTGATACATTCACTACATACAATCCCCACAAACTGCCTTTCAAAAAAAAAAAATCCCCACAAACTATAGCCTGTATACTATGTGTAATTCCTGCACATCTTTATTCAGCATTTCTTATGATTCTTCTCAGCTTCACATTCCACTTATCTTCCACAGCTTTGACATTCTCAGTATCCTTAACAATGAAGCTCATGATTCTCCCTTTGATACTATCTATTATATTCTGCACCAACACATCAATTGCCCTTTCACTGCTTTTAAAGATCCTTGAATTCCTCTCTTGCCAAATGAAATACACTGTTGCACCTAGAACAAGTCTCCTGACGACACTCCATATATTTTTATTAGCTTTCAACTTAGAGAATTCATCAATGACTTCTCTCCAAGTGCAGGAAAACTTCATATCAACAAACTTTTGCATCTCATTCCAAATCCTATTTGCATAAGCACATATAAAGAATAGATGTTCATGAGACTCTTGTTCAAGTTTGCAGAACACACCTTTCAGCTCATCACTTTGGTTCCATTTTGCCAGTCTGTCTTGAGTCATAAGTTTGTTTTGAATTGCCATCCACAGATAAAGCAATGTGGGAAACTGGTTCAGGACGCAGAACTGAATTTGCTACTAAGACTGTGTGGCAAGATATGTATAAAAATGGCAATAAAGTGGTATGGAAGGAAGTAGTATGGGTCATTTCGTAATCAAGTAACCCTAAAAAATAGGCTTTCAAAAATGACAGTTTTTATTGTTTTATATATAAATGTTAAATTTAAGTATGAGAATCTAAGATTTATACATAATGTTAAAGTTAAATTTTAGATAAACATGCAGTTAACCCAAACGGGACACAAATCCATCTTTAAATCACTCTGATGAACAGAAAAGACTAGTAATAACGACCAGACGTGACAAATGAAAATAGCACATTGATATGTAATGCAATAAAACCCACCGTAAAAAAGTTGGAAATTATGAATAAGGCATACAGAACAATTACCTGAAAGGGGATGTAAGCCATTCCTTTCATACGATCTGTTTAGTCCTTGAAGGGGATGGCCTTTCCAAAGCTATCTATTATAATCCTAAACGTATGGCACCTTCCTATCATCTGGATAACTGGTTATTGCTTCTTTCATGCAGCTCCTCGCATGAACTTTCTTCTCCCCATATTTCATAAAGGCCCTTAACAAGTATACCTGCAAATTTACAGAAGAAAAAACATTTACAAATCCAGAAATGTGACTAATAGGCAACAAATACACAGAAGCTAAACATACAAGATTAACCAAAAACTACTAAATAAATGATACATATATAATAAAACATACCATAGTATATAACAACTTTTTCTAGACATTTGTGTATTTGGAATTGGATGTGTGTTAGTGTTTTGAATTGGTTGTGTTAATGATATTTATGTTTTTGAATTTTGTTTATTAGGTTAAGCTATGGTTAAAGTGTAGTTAAGCTGATTACAAGCAATATCATTAACACAACCAATTCAAAGCACTAATTAGTAATTACCATGTACCAAAATTTAAAAGATTTTGAATTATTTTTTCATTTTCCTTTTTTTAGTTTTTCAAGGAAATCTTGTCTTTTTCATAAAAGACAAAACGGTCGAGCAAAATAAAAATTTTCAGATGCCAATCGCACAAAAGTACAACCGTTGGTCTAGCAAAAAACAAATGTCAAACATAGTTGTCTCTTAAAAAAAAAAATAAAATAAAATAAAAATTCACAATCAAATATCACATCAGTCACACAAAAACTACTAGGTTTCACAAAAAACAAGTAAGTCGTACAAAAAAATATCATCATACTACATGGAAACTTGTCAACATTATTACGGAGTCGCATAATCGCACGATGGCACAAAAATTTTTTGAAATTTGAGGTTGCATAGTTAGGGCTGAGCATCGGGCCGGATCCCGACCTGACCCGACTAATCCCGATCCCGAAAGTCACTTAAATCGTAAACAAAATATCGACCCGAAAGTAGTCTGTTTTTTGGCCCGTCCCGACCCATCCCGAAAGTAGTCAGTTTTTACTTGTATTTTGTCGGTTTTTGGCCCGTCCAAAATCCCGAAAATGCTAAAAATCCATCCCGACTCCCGACCCAATAAGCTATTATTTGATTTCAGGACTATCAATTTATGTTGGGACTCGGGCAGTTTTGCTCACCCGTATGCATAGAGAATACAACTCTTTTTTAATCTATTTTAGTCTTTCACATAAGTCAAAAGTCAAAACAAACCCCCAAAAAGTTAGAAGTATTCTGGGCCTCATCCTATCAAAACCACGAGACAAAAAAAATAGCGAAAATCCTTCCAAACTTATTTCAGCTCTTCAAAACCTGGTTTGCTAACTTCAATTTCAGGTAACTTTGGCTCAATTTATATTTAATTTTTGTTTTAATTATCAATTAAGCCCAAATTGTAGACAATTAGTCAATCTGGTGTATGATTTATTTTCTGTTGAATTTTGAAAAGTCTAATACAGTGACCCACATTGCAGACAATGTGTCTGTAATTTGCCCAGATGTTTATTAGTCAATTGGGCGTTTGCTGATTTGTTTTGAATAATTAGAAATGGAGAATAAGAACTCATTGGCTAATGCGTGGAACAATTTCCAGTAAGTTTCTTGTCTTTATTCAACATATCTCAGGCTTGCAGGTTGTTTTTATACTTTTTGACTAATTTTAGGCTTGAAAAAAAGAACGAGGGAGTGAAAGGCGATTATAATAAGATGTGGAGTGACCTCTCTGACGCCGATAAAGAACGATATAAATATGTTGGACCCAAAAGGAGAAGGGTAAACATAAGGTGTTCCATTCCGAGTTTTTGTAAACTTGTGAATGCTATACCGAACAAGGATATGTTGGTGGATAATCCGTTTTATTCCCTTCTAAAATTAGAAGGGTACGAGCTAGATGAGACGCTACTGAAAGGAGTAGTATCTGTCTTGAGCTTAAGTGAACATTCACTTATGGTGGGCAAAACCAAACACTCGCTGTGTGTAAGTGATTTTAGTTATATTTTGGGAATTGTCGAGGGAGATGATAAGACAACGATTGAGAATAAGAAGCCTCGTGATGATTTAGTCAGTCGGTTTTGCGCTGAGAGTGACAAGAATTCAAGTGTGTGCATGCTTAAGGTTAAGAAAATACTCCAAGAACAAAAAGATGAGGCGGATGTTCACAGAGCTTTTGTGCTGGCAGCCTTGAAATTTGTAGTTTGTGCTCCCTCTCGTGGGAAGTTGCATGCACGATACTTGAATTACGTGGAAGATGTTGCTGGGATTAAAAGGAAGCCATGGGCAACAATTGCGATGCGTGAATTAATGAATGGAATTAACACGTATTATAATCCTAGAGGGATAACTGAGTCAAATTTAGGTGGCTCTATGGTATTTTTACAGTTATATTATCTGAATAAATTGATGAATATAGAGCCACAGAAAGTACTGTCCCTTGATGAAAAAGGCACTCAACGGTTACTGAAGGAAGCGACTCAAGCGTTACTGAAGTGTAGAGAGGTTAGTGAAATCGTTTTAAGGTAAAACTATTGAATATGTGATCTGATATAATGACCCGTTTGCAACAGTTCTAAATGCTATATGAGCCATATTTCTGCAATATAATGTGGGTTCTTCATTGTCTTTTTACATGGGTATGTTGTCTACAAAATCATATCATTCTATGAGTCAAAATGTCTGCAGTTTGGGTTATTGTCTATGTCTGCCATGGTTATGTTGTCTGCAATGAGAAGATGGGTAAAAAGTTATATCATCAACTTTAGTGGGTTTGCTGTTACCAATATCATAGGGAGTAAAATATGTTAGATAAGCAGAATAAATAAACAATCTCAAACACCTTGTTAGTTTAGTCTTGCAGCTAATGGGATTGAATCAAGTTTTATTGATGATAATTTCGTTTTGCTCAATGATGTTGTATGTTAGTTGAGCTTTGCAACTTGTTTTCCTGCAAGTCAAGGAACCAAATCATCGGAATATGAAAATACTTGGCACGTTTAAAATAAGCAAGCTTTATTGTCTCATTAAACTATTAAAGTTAGCTCATTTCTCCCTCATAAGCACTTCTTTTTCATCGTGCAAAAGTGCATCTTTAATCATGGAATGAAGGGATTATAACATTTCTGTGCTTGATCCTCGAAGTCAATGATCTTAAAAATTGGTCAACCATGTACAGGTCAATGAGTACTTCTCTTCTTCATTTACAAAAAAAACCCAATTGATTCTTGAAAAACAAACTATTACTTTTTCACTTGTTATGAATGAACTGAAACCAAAATTGGGTGCTGAAACCATATATGTTACAAATACTATTTCATGTCTACACCACCTTTTTGGGAACAATTTCTTCATCGGTTTTACTTTTGAAAAATTGTTTTATGTTCAAATTTAGGAGGGAAAGGAAGTGGACAGTAAATCTGCTACTCCGAAAAGGAAGAGAAGTATACCACTTAAGTTACGACCGAATAGCCCTGAAACTTCAGCAACAGGTATACTTTAAGCCTCATAAAATTTCTTAATATCACTTCTTTGACTATGCATCTGTTTATAGTTTTTAAAAGCATTTTTTTATACAAATTATTGCAGCCAATCGTCAGAATGAAGGTGTTGGTCCATCTGCAAGTCGTGGAACCAAATCAATGAAAGCGAATCAGGAACCTGTAAAAGAGCCAAATTTTAAGCTAGGTTTAAATGTTCAATGGGGGACAAAAAGGCATTTCTCAGCTAAACGACGACTAAAGACAATCAGTGTAAACGCCGAGTTTCGAGCTCAAGGTGCACGAAATCACTTTTTTATAAGTCAGTGGTCATTCTTACTCAATTTACTTGTTAATTCTAACAGTTTTTGGTGTAGATTTGCTGGATGCTTCTAAAGAAAAAACAGATGGGAGCACAGAACCAAGAAAATCAGAAGATTCTGTTGGGAAATTAATGGACACAAGGTTGGATGATCAACCTCTTGCAGGATGGATTGAAAGAGTGCATTCTCCAACGACTGTTATTGGCCCAGGTAAAGCTCTTTTAAAAATAATTCAAAGTGTCTTGAATCTTGTTGATTACGTATTGATGACAAATTAATCTGTCTTCACTTTCTGCACCAGTGGAAACATCCATAGCAAGTGACATGGAATCTGAGAACTTACCCTTTGTGAAAAGCACCCCACTTTGGCACACAATAGAATCAATGGAAGCATTCATGAAGATTCCGCAAAAACCACATTTTCGTCCATTATTGGAAGGTGTGAAAGAGAGTGCTCGAGAAGGATTAGCCATTGGTACGATGGTGACGTTTTCTACTGTTGTGGACAAGACTTATTGTTTGAGATTTGACAATCCAAGAAGTGCCATAGAGGACTGTTTGGAAACACTTGTGGAATTAGAACGTAATGGATTTGATGTGAAGGTGATAAGAGACCGTTTGACGCGTTTGCTTTTATTTAGGGACAAGCAAGTGGCACTTGAAGAACAGTCGAAAGGGGTTGTGGAGAAACTTGAGGAGCACAAGATACAAGAAAAGAGTATCGATGAAGAGCTTGAAGAAATTGATAGGCAGATAAGACAGTTAGAGGAAAATAGAAATCAGGTGTTGTTGAAGAAGGAAAAATGGACTTCAGAGATCGATGCTATGAAAGCAGCTGAGGAAGCAATTGAGAAAGAGATAAGGGATGTTGCTGCAAAATTTGATGGTTTGGTAGCTGCTCGTTTCTGAAACATTAGTGGTTATGCATGTTAGGTGGTTTTTTTTTTTTTTTTTACTTTTTTTAGTGAATGTGTTGTAAAAAATTTTCTCATCATATCGGAAAAAATAATCAGGAACCTGTAAAGGAGCCATATGAAAAATTTGTAAAAGATTTAATGTAAGCATGCTTGAGTTTCTCCTTATAATTACTAGCTTATGAATTGCACCCTCATAAGCACTTTTCTTCATTGTGCAAAAGTACATTCCTCATAATCGTATAATGGAGGGAGAGAGACTTATTCTCTCAAAGGTCAATGGAGAGAGATGGTGGGGAAACCACGGCAGCAGTTGCTGAGCAGTTAGCAATGATGGTGGATGGAAGACGGTTAGCAACTTCAGAAATGCTTGTTTTAATAATGTGCAGAACTCAAAATCATTTGAAAACGTTCTAAACACACTTTGCCTTGGCATACATCGCCTCACAGTAAATATAGCACGTTATCAGCGGGGACGTTATACTAATCATTATTAATAGTGTGAGGCCTGGCATGGCGGCTTGACCAAGCCTCACGCCTTTAGAAGCCATGGCGAAGCCACAACGTTTTTAAAGTGTGACTTAAAGCGGTACAAAATATGAAAATATTTATAGATTTATATATTTTTATCATATTTTATATATGCCGAGTTTATAAAAAGTGTTATACATAAGAAATAAAGTCAAGAAACTATTGTTGCATGTAATTTTCTTTATTACTTTCAAAAAATATTCTTTATCAAAGTTGAATTCAAAAACTGCGGCACGTCTCGCGCCTTTTCACGCCTCATCTCACGCCACGCCTAAAACCGAAGCCTTGATCTATTTCGTAACGTGGAAGTCAAGCCTCGTACCTTAGCTACGTCATGGCATGTCTTCTAGAACCTTGATACTAATACCACAACTCCACACAACCACAATGTCCCCCCCCCCCCCCCCCCCCCCCCCCACACACAAGCGTTCGACCTACTCGCACACACGAACCACCACACAACTGCACCTCCACCTCCAAAAATAACCAGATTAACTATGCTAAATTGCTGATATCCTCACAGGAAAACAACAAACCCGAACAACCACTTCCTACTCCCATTACAATTCACCCTTGCTCCGATCTCATATCCACTCTATCTTACTCGTTAATTGGCGAATTTCATTCCATGGACAACTTGCCTAACCTTCAGACCATAGGCCAAGAAAACAATCTATCAAATATCTGTTTCAAATACATAGGAGGGCTACATGTCCTAAGTATACTACAACCAGACACCCCATTAATCGCTAACATCACTTCGCACCTATCATTATCACCTTGCTTTAAAACCCTTGTTCGTTGGAATAACAAATTCCATGTCGATAGAAGACTAGTGTGGATCTCTATCGAAGGTCTCCCGCCACACGCATGGCATGAAGCGGTTTTTACTAGAATTGCCGGTATTTTTGGCGAAGTCATATACCCGGAAAAATGTGATGAGAAAAACAACTTGGTGCTGGAAAAGTGTGTATCCGAACTAAAAACATGGAGCTTATTCATGCCTGTAATAATTGATGACACGCATATTTGTGTTAGAATTCGAGAAATCATGGGAGAATGTGATGAAGCTAGCCCTATTACCCGAGGCATCAACAACTGTAGAGAATGATTATGCAACAGATAAATTCAGGGAGGGGTCCCGGGAAACCCATGAATTTGTTTGACTTCTCATATATGCACCTGGTGACTTTGTAATCTGGTTCCGTCCCTGCAGATAATGATGGCGGGGATGGCAGTGAAGATGAGGAGGCCGTCGACTATAGTGAATAGGATCTTTTCTTAGATGATGGAGGATGGATCCCTGAAGTCAATGCCGAAGCTATTAACGCTTCTCAATATTTCGAGTTCAGAAAAGTTCCCATATGCTGAAAATTCAAAAAGTTCGTCCACACGTGAAAGTCACAACAAAAATTTCACAAGTAGTTGTTGTGCTGCTCAGCAAAGAACTCCAGCAGACACTCAAATTCAATAATTCAGGATACATCACCATTGGTTCAGATTGTGTCAGGTTCGTCTCCTCTGACCCACACATTGTGACACCACCCCTAATTATTGTCAAGTTTACGTTTGACTTAACAGGCCTAGTGACTAGTGTCACTCTTAATGGATATCCAAATCACAGACCCATTAGACACATCAAGCCCAAATATCCCTTAACCTGACTTTCAGCCCACAAGATCAACCAATCCCATAATCCCCTCACGTTATACACTAAACAAAGGAGTTGATTTGCACACCAAATTTTTTTATTATTGCACCACATTTTATGCATTACGGTGTTGTACTGTGTGCTCTTTGTGCATTATAGTGTTGTATAAAATGGTGTGTTTATAAGAAAAAATGGTGTGTGAATCACTACCCATAAACAAAAGCATTATTCTTAAAAAAAAAAAAAAAAAAAAGGGTTCACTTAAACTGATTAATTATATAGATGGTATCATATTACACGATGCAAAAAAGAGAACACATATCTAAAAACACAATCATCGTCAGACCACTCCCCTTCCTCGAGCACATCTCTTTTAAACAACGATTCTAACATTGAACGTTGCAACACTTGACTTGCAAATAAAATCAACACCCAACCTTCTGAAACAAAAAAGGAAGTGTGTCTGAAACAATTGAGCTGTGACAAAAATTCGAGTATCAAATGATGGGTAGAGAATTGTAGGAACATGAAAGAATTGCTAGAAAAATGAAATAAAAAGTTTTGTTGTGTTTTGATAGTTACCCACGAAATGGCTATTAGTGACAGTTTTTTTGTAAAAAAGTTGTCGAGAATTAACCATCATTATGGTAAAGATGCGCCTAATCGCAATGGTGGCGGTTATAACTGTTAAAAAGGTGTCACTGTGCATAGCATCGCGACTATTTGAAGTTGTAATAGTTAGCGACGATATTTCTGTCGCTAAGTTGTCGCTAAGTTGTCGCTAATTGCACCTTTTTGTGAACTATTGTGACTGTTACGAATAGAAGTGTCTCTAAGGCTATTTGAAGGGGTATTGTGAATGTTTTGAAGTGACACTATATGCCTATATAAAGGGGACGAATTTACCATTTTGGAATCATCAAAAAAATAAAAACCTCATCCATCTCCATCATGAAAACATATAAGATCCGCTAGATTTAAGTTTCATACTTGATTTAATTGTTGTATCCTCTAAACAGTCATACTAGATTGGACGAATTTCTGTTTAAAGACACTGCTAATCATAAGCCTCAATCCGTTATGGTGATCTTATGATTCTGCACAAACCAATTTGTGTTATGATTATAAATTTCCTAGCAAGAATTAGAAATAAACGCCATCATAGGAAAAATGTTGTTAATCAATAATTATGTGAAGCCATTCTTGAGATGGAAATGAAGCATAATTGGCAGAGCCCTTGCTGTGGAGGGGTTATGGGTGTCTAGTGAAGCCATCAACCTTACTTGCTATATTTAATGTGGATGTTGGTTGAGTGAGCATGGCAAGAGGGTAAGATGAAAATATAGCTAGATGGTATGTGCAAAAAAGGTGAATTGGTGTTGTATGAAGTGTATAGTGCAATGTTGATGAATACTCTATTTAGTGCAGTAGTGGAATAGAGATTAGTATTATCTGATATCATTGTGTAGCTTGATAGATATCTGATAAATAGTATAGCAGTAGTGTTGTGTTGGTATAGGATTTGGGGAATGTTCAAATCTCTACTTCTATTTGTAAGATGTACATATGATTGAAAGATTAATATAATTCACTTTTGCACACAAAAAAAATAATAAAAAAAATAAATAAATAAATAAAATAAAAAAACAAGTCAACAGAGTAGGCTCAACTCCTAAAAAGAAATGGGTTAGGAGACTATGCAAGACAATCACTTGAGTTTTATCGGGATCTAAGAATCGAAATATTGTCTAGATGGTAACACTTTCATTCATTCACTTGGGGAAATAATACGTGTGAGTTTGCGGTGAAAAAAGTCGAATAGTAAGGTGGTATTATAGCAATTGGGATCTGTCGATGTTCAAAAAACAAACAATTATTGATAGCGATATTGGTTGCCTTGTTATCTATAGTGAATGGTTAACCGTTAAAGGATGAAATTGCTTGCTTAATAATGATTATAATGTACCTACCTCATGACATCAACGGGAAACAATTCTTTGGAATAGGCTTACCAACCTAATCCTAAACTTTCATGATATGTCTATTGTTCTTGGTGACTTCAATGAGGTTCGATTTGAAATGGAAAGAATGGGTTGCAACCTTTCTAAATCGGGAGATCTTAGATTCAGTGGGTTTATTTCTGACTTCGGTCTCTTAGAACTTCCAATGGGTGGCAAAAAAAAGTACGAGAATGAATAGAAGGGGTACTAAACCAAGTTAACTAGACTGAATCTTCTTTACCCACAATTTTATTTTCATGGCCGAATGCTAACATTTTAGCTCTCCTACATGAATTTTTAGACCATTGCCCCATTATTCTCAAAACCTAATTTTCGATCTATGGACTATTACTCTTTAAAATTTTAACTCTTGGCTCTCGAACAATGGGGTGTCGTTTCTAATTATTGGCATAACTACAACCCTCACCACCCACAAATATGTACACAACACCCACCCATCACCTTGAAATGTAAATTGCAAGACTTAAAAACCATATCCGTAGTTGGCGTTGTAATTAGGCCCTCAGGAAGACATCGTGATCCGTGAAGTAAAAACTCAAATTGAGCTTCTTGATATTAAATCTAAAAACAGCGGGGGGTCTTGGGTCAACTGATAGTGAAAATAGGTTGTGTCTTCTAAAGAAACTTGAGGATATGGAGAAAATTAAACATGTTGATCTCCCTCAAAAAGCTAAAAATTAAATGGACCAACGAGGGAGATGAAAAAAAAAATCACGGGTTGGTAAATAATAGCTCTTAAGATAAAGAATTAAAGGTATAAATATCGATGGGTCTTGGTTCACGGATCATTTGCTTGTAACCTTTCACATCTTCCATTTCCATAAACAAAAATTCCAAAAAAAACCTTTTCAAGCAATCTTTTTAAGACCTTGTCAGATGTTGAGGTCTCTTTGCTAGATGCTCCATTTTTTGTAAAGGGGTTAAAGATGCGGTGTGGGATCGTGGTAGAATTAAAGCGTCGGGTCCCAACGTATTCACGTTCAAGTTTATAAAAGAATTTTGGGCACTATTAGAATGGACTTCACCAAAATGGTTATGCAGTTTGAATTGGACGGGTTCATTCCACGTAGTTGCAAACTGCTTATATTCCAACTCATCTTCAATTGACAGGCATTATGACAAAAGCTTTGGGACACAGTCTACATTCTTTTCTAATTGACAAGTCGGACTTCACAGGTGTTCTAACTAGAGGGTAAGATATAGAAATATAGTTGTAAATAGTTTTCGCAATTTATGTAAATTTCAGATGGTATAAGATCTAAAATGTAAATTATTCTAATTTCTATTAGAGTCTATAAAAGGGTTTTCCCCCTCATTTGTTTATTAATGAAAACTCATTCCTGAATCCATTTCCGCTTATCACTTTCACATACATGCTTAAAAGTTGCTACCTAGTTGGCTAGTTCTTTTAAGGTCTAAGTCGTTTTTAATCTATGAGCTTTGAATATGTTGACTGTTACTGAAGTAGGCGTACTTTTTGTTGGAAGTTTAGTTCAATTGAGGGATTCAGTCATGCCTGGTAATGGGTTTGGAGGTACGGAGTGTACACCCAATATGTCGCTAATCTCCCTGACTCTAATAGTGGCAAAGTGTGATTCAGGTCGCTGATGAAGTTCAGGGAGTCTACTCTTTAATGAGTATAACTCTAAACGGTATTCATCGAGATGATGAGTTCAACTCCATACTCTTTGAGCAATAGTAAGCAGAAGGATACCATCAGGGAGTAGTCTTATAAGAGGATTCATCTCTTCAGTGAGTGAACTTCTCAGTGAGCAAACTCATAATGAAGGAACATTATGATACAATTAATGAGCCGGTTAATTATCATAATTCCATTATTGGGCTTTGAGTTTTCCTATAAATTGGAACACATATTTACATGAAAAAGACACAAAAGACCAAAACACTTACAAGAGAAAGGGTTCTTGCTTTGTGCCTAAAAGAAGAAAAAACACTTGGTCTTATACCAAGGAGATATTCGTGTACCATAGGCATTAGGGCCGAATAGTTTTTTTTGGAAAGTGATTACACGATTCTAACTAATATCGAATATATTGATTATCTATACCAAACTGGGAAAACCACCAAGAATCAAAGGAGCCTATTTTGTGATAATCAACGGATGGTGCAATGAATTATATGGCTACTAACTTCTCCAAATCATAAAATTTTGAAGGTTTCAATTTTAGGAGATGGCAAAATAAGATGCGCTTCCTTTTCTCAAGCATGAGCTTGGTGTATGTTCTGAGCACTCCAAATCCGGATGATGTGGATGTTGAAATTATGGAAGAGATAAGAAAAATGAGCAAATGGAAGAATGGGGATTATATTTGCAGAGATCTAATTCTCAATGGTATGTCTGACCTGCTCTTTGATATTTACCAAAATATTGAATTTGCAAAAGAACTATTGGATTCTTTGGAGGCTAAGTATATGGCTAGGGATGCCTCTAGCAAAAATTTCTTGTGAGTGATTTTACAAATTACAAAATGTTCAATTCTAGACCTGTCATCGAATGATGCAATGAACTTCTTGGTACATTTGGTCATTTCACAGAACATAAGATGAACATGGATGGGGCTATTTAAGCCTCTTGTGTCATTGATAACCTTCCCCCTTCTTGGAAAACCTTGAAAGATAAGAAGCAAGAACTGACTGTTGTTGAGTTGGCAGTCATTTACGCATTGAGGAATCACTCAAGGTACAGGATAATGACAAGTCAAAGAGCAAATATGTTGTTGGTCCATCAGTTATCAATATGGTGGAGCATAACTAATCCACCAGGTACAATGAAAACAAGGGCAAACATAAACATCAGGATAACACCAAGGCTGATCCTAACAGGAAGTCAAAATTGACTTGTTGGATGTGTGGGAAACTTGGACACTTGATAAAGGATTGCAAGGGCGGTAAAGCTGGTGATAAAACTAATGGTTCGAGCACAAGTGGTTTAGGGAGTGGTTCAACCATCCATCTAAAAGGTTGGAATATGGTTAATAAGTCTTTTCAGATTTATTATGTTACATATGTATTTACAACACACTTTATGCAATATGATGATGTTGCCTGGTGGGTTGACTCTAGTGCTGCAATTCATGTGTGTAAAGATAGATGCCGGTTCATGCCTCACAATGAAAACAAGGTGCGCAAACTAATTAAGTTTTTATATGGACTGAAACAGGAACCTAAGCAACAACATTAGAAATTTGAGAAGTGGTTTTGTCTAGTGGTTATCTTCTTAACTATTATGACAATTGTTTGTATAGCAAATTTGATTAGTCTTGTAAAAGATTCGTCATTTGTCTATATGTTGATGACATTATGTTCTTTGGGACTGACTAAGTTTAGTTTGGCCTTACAAAGGTATTTTTATCATCAAGATATTCCATGAAGGACACAGGGGAGTAATCCTTCCTGTAAGTATCAAACATGAAAGTAAATGAATTTGTATCGCTCGGTCTCATTATATCAAGAAGATACTGAAGAAATTTAATTACTTTGTCAGATGCATGCTATGACTTATACAATGCTTGATATTACTTTTGTAGTGGGTAAACTGAGCATGTACACTACTAATCCTAGTACTCATCACTGGCAAGCAGTTCAACGGGTACAGAAGTATTTGAAGAAAACTATAGAAGATAGTTTATCATATATTGGATATCCTTTAGTTTTAGAAGGATGTACTGATGCAAGCTGGATCAGCAACACCAAAGACAATTCTTCAACAAGTGGCTGGGTATTCTTGCTTGGGGGAGGTGCCATTTCATGGGCTTCCAAGAAACATACTTATATCCTAAGTTCGACAATGGAATAAGAGTTTGAGGCTTTAGCAGCTGCATTTAATGTGGAAACTCAGGAGCTGAATTTAATGTGGAAAGCTTAATGTTCAGAATCTAGAGCACATGTTTTACAAATCATCCCAAGGTTTGTGCTCGGTCCTACTAAAAGGCCAGGCTGAAGGGAATCTTCTTAATAGTTCATTTTGTAAAAGTGCAACAGTAGGTGCATGAATAAAGGAACTACGTATGTGAATGTGAAGTTTTGTCGCTTCAGGGAGCTTTGAGCTTTTAGCTATAGAGACATTCATGAAATGGATCACATGGTTTATTAGTGTTAGGAGCGTTTAATTATTTCAAAACCTTGTATGTATGTTATCTTCAATTATTCAAATGGGTTGAAGGGTTCATTTCTTAGAACACCCTGATTCTCACACATTTGAACGTGTGATGTACTAAGATGAAAATTCAGTCATCAAGATATTTTCGTTTAAGCACTGCTTTTGTTTCACGTTTAGTTTTCATGTAAAAGGAATTGTACTAAATTGAGGAGAATTGTTGGAAATTTAGTTCAGTTGAGGGTTTCAGGTCACGTCTAGTAATGGGTTTGAAGGTACGGAGTGTATACCCATCAGGTTGCTGATCTCCCTGACTCTGATAGTAGTAAAGTGTGATTCAAGTCGCTGATGAAGTTCTGGGATTCTACTCTTCATTGATTATAACTCTGAACGGTATTCATCAGGCTGATGAGTTCAGCTCCATACTCTTTGAGTAGTATTAAGTTGAAGGATATCATCATGGAGTACTCTTATAAGAGGATTACGGCTTTGACCTATTCAAGGGTAGCTATAACCGGAACTAATGACCAGGTTTAACGGTAATGTAACCGCTATTTCCTATAATGGAGGAACATAATGATGTTATTAATGGGCCGGTTAATTATCATAATTCCATTATTAGGCTTTGAGTTTCCTATAAATTGGAACACATATTTGCATGAGAAAGACAGAAAAAACAAAACACTGAGAAGCAAAAGTGTTCTTGCTTTATGCCTAAAACAAAAACAAACACTTGGTCATCCCAATGAGTTATTTGTGTAACCCAGGCACTAGGGTCGAATAGTTTCCTTTGGAAAGTTCTTACATGATTCTAAGTAATATCTGGTACATTGATTATATGCCTAACTCAGAAAACCACCAACACTTCTTTTATGTATTTGAAAGATTTTATATTTCCTATAAGGGTGAAGGGTGTACCTTAGGGAAACCAAGGGGAACCCCATTTCCTTCAACGAATCCCAATTCCATGGTTAAGGGAAAGTGCAACAAAAGGGGAAAAAGATGGTTTAACGGGACTCTACTCCTGAATGGAAATCACATCCTCTAAGGAAAAGTTTTAATTTTTTTTTTATTTCTTTTTGTGTGTATAGTGTAGTAGGTATATGTGTATTAGGGGTATTTTTAAATGATAAAAAATCAGAAAAAGTTTAATGGAAGATACAGAAAAACCAAAATACTTAGAAGCAAAAGTGTTCTTGCTTTATGCCAAAAACAAAAACAAACACTTAAGTCTTATCCCAAGGAGTTATTCGTGTAACCCATGTATTAGGGGCCTATAGTTTCCTTTGGAAAGTTCTTACACGATTCTAAGTAATATCCAGTACATTGATTATCTAGACCTAACTAGGAAAACCACCAACACTTTTTTATGTATTTGAAAGATTTTATATTTCCCATAAAGGTGAAGGGTGCACCTTAGGAAAACTCAAGGGAAAACCCATTTCCTTAAAAGAAAGCCAATTCTATGGTTAAGGGAAAGTGCAACAAAAGGAGAAAAAGTTAGTTTAGCGGGACTATACTCTCGAATGGAAATCATATCCTTCAAGAAAAAGTATTAAGGGTCCGTTTGGTTTGTAGATAGGTTTAGGATTTTGATTTGGATTTGAATTTAAATTTTGATTAGGATTTGGATTTAGATTTGGATTTAATGTAAGAGAGAAATATATGAATGTATTAAGGGTGCGTTTGGTTGAGGTGATTTGGGAGGGGTTTGGATTTGTATTATAAAATTTAATTGTTTGGTTGGAGGTTTAGATTTGAAATAGTGGCAAAGGGCCCACAAAACCCATAGTAGTTAAAGGATGTAGGTTTTAAATGATTACACTCTCTCACACACATACACATTTTTAATCTCTCTATCTCTCTCACACATATACACATTCTTAATTTTTAAATAATAATTTTAATTTTAATTAAATATATTATTTTCTCTTTTTTCAAAACCAAATCCAAATCCTAAACCAAATCTAAATCCAAAACCCTTTATAAACCAAACACACCTTAAAAGTTGTTTGTTTTGTTTGTTGAGATAGAAATTAATATTTAAATTTATAATTATAAAATTTTATAATATATTAATTTATAGATAGGCCCACCTCAAAATGTATTTTTTATACACATTATATATACTAAAAGGGGAACGTGTTACTATAGCAGCACTGTAGGTGTGTATTTTTTATACACATTATTATATATACTAAAAGGTTGACGAAACAGTTTTTTTTTTTTTTTTTTTTTTTTTTTTTTTTTTTTTTTTTTTTTAGCGAAAAAGAATGGTATTTTGATTATTACAAATTTTGATGAGGATACATTTTTGACAAGATTTGGAAAATCCATTAACAAAGTTTATTTAGAGTGCCACAGTAGAAGCAAAAATAGTCTTTTGCAATTTAGTCCCTAAGCCTTAAGGTGTGAAAAAATAAATAAATAAATAAATAGCACGGCATTTTCGCAGCAACGCGCGAATTCTTCCAATCGTTAAAACTAAATATATACTTACAGACATAAAAAAGTAAAATGGTGAAATCAATATAATAGAAATATATATATAATAATACAAGTGGGACCAATGTATGTGAATAGCACACAATCTCACAATCCAATGTGTGGGACCAATGTGTGTGTGAGTAGCACCCAATGTCAAAACCCAAATGCAAGAACCAAACAAATTATTTGACTTTCATCCTAAACTTTTTTCACAAACCCCACAAAACAAACAGCCCTTAATGTTTTATTTCTTTTGTGTGTAAAGTGTAGTTGGTATTTGTGTATTAAACTTATTTTTAAATGATAAAAAATGAGAAAAAGTTTAATGCAAGAGAGAGAATGTGAAAGTTGAAGAAAAAAAGTTTATGTGAGAGAAAATATAAAATGAATACATGACATAATTGGACATCACAAATGATAACCCGGCCACATTGTAGTCATGAAGCCAAAACTCTACAGTTGAGAGCCACAGATAAATAGTCAATAAGATAATATCGTCACTTTAATTGACAAAAGTAAAGACCAATTAACGTGCAACTGAGTGACACGCGTTCAGTTTGATCAAATTTCTTGTCACTTTTATAGAAAGACACACTTGCAACGAAAAACATGACTGATTAAGGTCCAACTTTGTAGTTTCGACTCAAGTACAGATAAATTATATACCCACCACAACACTATACTAAATAACTTTACAGCATGCCTAACTTGACCCTCATGCGACTCGAAGCAGAAAGAAAAGCATCACAATGTTATTATACTATTTTTTGACCATACATAGTATTACATACACCTAAATGAAGGGAATTAACAACCTCATCAGATGCCATGCCTTCAAACCCATGATAGAGGCGCGCGAGCATTATTTGCATACAACCAGGTTTACACCTCATTACCACCACCCTTAGACAAAGATTATATTCTGTTATATGCAGGCTGAGAACTTGTTTGCAGCCATAGAGGAGGACTACCACGGAAAACCGATTCTTTTGAACCAAAGATTGCTTCTATGCTACCATCGGACATATTATAAACTCCCACATCTCCACCACCTCCATCTGGTAGATCACGATAAGGTTCATAAAGATCGTCCGTGAAGTAAATACAATCAGCCTTCACACCGTCACCAGCATCAACTGCAAACGATGAATTGAATCCTAAAAAGACCGCTTTGTCCCCCAAACTCACGAGTTTTGACCACTTCATGTCATCTAAACTAAACACAAAGCAATTAAACTTATTAGTTCTATATGGTCCATAACATACATACTCATCATCATGTTTCCTAAAATAATGACGTTCACGTGTAATCATCAGTAAACTGTCATAACCCCATTCAAGTAAATACGCCCATGGAACGCTTGAATAACCAAACTCTTTTGCTGGGAATATAGACACTCGAGACAAACTTACCGGACTCGATACCTCGTTAATAATGTCACATTCATAAATCAGTCCCATTGTCGTCACTCCATAGAGTCGTTTTCTCTTTTCATGATATGTAATATCAAGAAGATTTCCTTCCCAGCCACTTACTCGAGTCCATGAAACGTCTCCCAACCTACAAAACCCTATAGTTTTTCCCCATATGATAACAACACGAAAAGAGGGATCATACTCTAAAGGGTTAGATGTCGAAAAAACAACTTTTCTCATGGATTGCCCGTAGTACATCCATTCGTCTTGATCAAAGTATAACTCTTCAAACATATAAAGCTGCGGGAGATCAATTTGAGTACGCGAAAGTGGGTGTATGAGCTTGGTGTAAAACTCTTCTTCTCCGGTGGTTAGAAGCCATCCATGACTTGATATACATCGTTGTTGGTGAGCCTCTGGTAGTCTAAGCTCACGCATGGTTCCCCCGTTAGATAAAAGAAAGAACCTACGATAATGTTCATCATCGCCTTCTGGTGTTTTTGACTCTGAAAACATTAACATGGGAAACCGAGAAGGAAGGTGGTGAATGAGGGTTTTAGTGGTGGTCACAGATGATCGCCATGTTTTACAAACACAAAGGAGGTTGATGAAATCTTCATAAAAATCTAACTTTCCAGCGATGTTATTGAGAATCTCGGGTAACAGGTCCGACCAAGGAGTCATTGTTCAAGATTGTTGGATTAGAATCTTGGAGACAGGTGGTTAACAATTTGTTGAGATTATGAAAAAGTACATGACAACAGCAATTTAATTTGGTACAGAATGAACCTGGTATGCATAATAGGTTAGGTACTCTAAAAGGTTCTTTATAAGATCCATCCGTTCAATGTCTTATCCAACGTCTCAGCATTCAAGATGGACCACAAAGACCATTAAACTAACCTAAAGACTCAGTTTAGTGGCCAGATACATCTCGACATAGAGTTAGGAGCACTGGGGTCTTGACTTTTAAAGCACAAGGTACTCATGGTGCCATGCATGGATTTATGCCGTGGGTAAAAATGTTAACAATGTTTTTATGTCAATTTCATATATATCAAAATATGCATTACAAAGTGTATATATTATACATTTAATACTTGCACTTTGAGTATACATGAAATTAATCATGAAAGTACAGTGATATAGTAAAACCTCTATAAATTAATAGTATTGGGACCGGGATATTTTATTAATTTAGCGAGATATTATTATATCGATAAATTAATAATTTATTAATTTAAAGAGGTTTTACATATGATCTTTAAAATTTCAAGTGTAATATACTAGATACAATGTATACTCGTTAGAGATGAAAATAAATTTGAAAAAAAGTTCCAATTAAAATTTTATGAATTTGTATTCACACTTAATGAATAAAAAAATTAACACTTTTTGTTGCAATACGAGAAGACAACATGTACACAAATACTTTAGTGCAATAAGGAGATTTTGAGATAAACTCAAAACTCAATATAGATTTGAAGTTTAACAAAAAATAACAAGTGACAATGAATTCATTTTTTCCTAAACAATTTTAAGATTTTGAAGTGTATCTCTCACACACACGCATATATGATATGGAATTTTTAGTATTTATTAATTTATAGTTTTGTTGGGACTAATATATATACACTGAGGTTTCAAAAATATTATTATCTTATTATTTTATCGATTGGGGTCTAAATTTGTACTGGTCCCAAGTTGGGACTGGACAAATTATTAATTTTATCGAGGTTATTAATTTATCGAGTATTAATTTATAGAGGTTTTACTATATATGAAATTAATCAATTTTTTTATAACATTACAATCTATATAATTCAACACAAAACATCCTTTTTCCATTTTTGGTGTCACACGACACCTACGAATTAGGAGTTTGCACAGTTCGGTTTGGGTCGGTTTTTGGGAAAAACTGAAACCGAACCGAAATATTCGGTTTTACAAAACCTAAAACCAAAACCGTTCGGTTTTTAGCGGTTCGGTTTTTCAGTTTATTATCGGTTTCGGTTTTTTCGGTTTTAAACCGTTAATATTTTTGCGTCGCCAATTTATACCAACAAGCTTGTTTTTTTTAGAAACTTTGTTATTTTTTTTTTTACTTTTTTGTCAATCTATGGCTAATAATGTTTATCTCAAATTTTTACAAAATGAATATCAATTTAAAATTTTGATTTATTTAGTTATTTATTTATATTACTAGTTATATATTATTATATAATAAAACCTGTTCGGTTCGGTTTTTACGGTTCGGTTTTTGGACAAAACCAAAACCGAACCGAAGTTTTCGGTTTTTGAAAAAGTAAAAATCAAACCACCGGTTTTTAGTTTCGGTCAGTTATTTCGGTTTTTTCTCACCCCTGCTACGAATTCCACATTTTTTTTTTCATTTATTCAAATAAAACAACATATTAAATTACAATTGAAATTCCATTAATAAATAAACCGTTTGTTAGGTGGTCTCCTTCACCTAATGGAAAAGAAGGAAAAGGGACCCTTTTGTTATTGTTATTGTTATTATTATTGTTATTATTATGTGAGTGTGTGTTGGGTATATTGTAAGGTTTGTTTGTATAAACTAAAGTATTTGTATGTGTTTGGTTAATTGGTTAACACTGCGGCTGTGAGGGGGTGGGTTAAGTGGTATGATGACAAACTGATGTTGGCGTTGAGGTGGAGGTGGTAGAAAGGTGACCATTACACCCAGTAAAAAGAAAGAACCTATAATAATGTTGATCATGGGGGTGGGTTAGGTGGTGTGATGACAAGCTGATGTTGGCGCTGAGGTGGAGGTGGTAGAAAGGTGACCATTACACCTAGTAAAAGAAAGAACCTATGATAATGTTGATCATCAGGGTGGGTTAGGTGGTGTGATGACAAGCTGATGTTGGCGATGAGGTGGAGGTAGTAGAAAGGTGACCATTACACCTATAAAAGAAAGAACCTATGATAATGTTAATCATCGTCTTATGGTGTTTTCGACTCTGAAAAATATTAATGTGGGAAACCAAGAAGGAAGGTGGTGAATGAGGGTTTTACTGGTAGTGAGAGATGATCGCCATGTTTTTACAAACACAAAGGAGGTTGATGAAATCTTAATAAAAATCTAACTTTCTAGCGATTTATTTAGAATCTCGGGTAAAAGGTCCGACCTAGGGGTCATTGTTCAAGATTGTTGGATTGGAATCATGGAGACAAGTGGTTAACAATCGGTTGAGATTATTAGTACATGACAACAGCAATTAGGTAAAGAACGAACCTAGAATGCTCTAAAAGGTTCCTTTATACTCCCTCCGTCTCAAAATTATTATCATGAGAGAGAATACACAAAGTTTAATAAAAGTGGGGACACTTTAATTTTCAACCACTAAAATGGAATATTCTTCCACTAGATTCTCTAGTTTTTACTAAATAAGGAAAGTGAGCAATAATTTTGAGACATCCTAAAATGGAAATATGGACAATAAATATGAGACGGAGGGAGTAATATCCATCCGTACATTGTCTGGTCCAACGTCTCAGCATTCAAGATGCAAACTGGACCGCAAACACCACTAAACTAAAGACTCAAGTTAGTGGCCAGATACATCCATCACCATCATAGAGTTAGGAGGGTGGCAGTGGTGGGCGGTATCACCATCGGCATGCCATTGCCGGCGGTGAACACCGCCGCCACTTCGCCGGCAAGGCCAACGGCAAAGGTCCAGCGGCATATATTGCTTGCGAGGTATGGTGTTTTCAAGGCACAAATATTACGTTGGTACCTTGCTTTTTGAACGTTGGGCACTAGAAACAAAAAACCAAAAAATAAAAAAATAAAAAAAAAATAAAATAAAAATCCTGTTCAGCCATTGTTGTTGATCAAGAAGCTGCCATTGTTGGGAAAATTATTTGGCAACATTAGATGAAAGAGGTGGGTATGTTCTACTAGTAGCAGCAACATGAATGCTTGGGATTATTTTAGTAAAACCAGAGGCAAAAAACAGTAGAAAACCCAAATGGGTTTTGGAAAAAGATTTGGTTTCATAGTTTTTTTATGGTGATAATAGTTTATGAAGAAAGAAAGAAAGAGTTATGAAAATAAAAAATAAAAAAATAAAATTAGTTGGGAGGTATGAAAAAGGCATGGTTGCCACTAAAAAAAGGGTTGGGAGGTATGAAAAAAGTATGAATTAGGTGAAATGATATTATTGGTGGATTTGGAGGTATGGATGATTTCGAAAGCATGACTGCCACCGTTCTTAGGAGCACTGGTGTCTTAACTTTTAGTGTAATAATTTGTGACAGCAAAGTTATTGTCTTAACTTTTAGTGTAATAATTTGTGCCAGCAAAGTTATTTTCCGAGCATTATCTAGTTTGAGTATGTATGACTAATAAAAAATAAAGTTGGCCTGCCGATCATAACATAATTATTAACAACAGCAAATAAAAGTTGAAAGAATTGGCTCTAAATTAGTGGTCAATACAAAGAATGTCATGCCTGCAAGTCTGTGGCCAGAACTATGACAATTCTTCCAATAAAATACACATTCTTTAGCCATTACACCATTGCTAACTTATAAATGTGATCAATCTGTCAAGCCGGGCAGTCAAACGAATAACAAAGCTAAGGGAGCGAATCACATGATCCACCACTGGATTCGTAATAAATAGATTGGTTTACTATCCAATTTGGTAAGCTCAAAACCATATTATGCCATAACTTACTTGTATACGCTTCCCATAGATCAACTGAGCTAGAAAAACTCACCCAATCATGCTCCACGCTCTCACAAGTTCCACACTTAAAGATTGTTTCCACTAGATGTTCATCTTTTACAAGTGCAAGCTTCAAAAGGCCAATGTTCTCCTGTTGTGATGTAGAAACTGGCACCACTTTTATGGGCATCGTTGTGAATTCTGATACTTGCAACTGGGGAGCCTTCCAATAGTAAAACTGAACCACCTGTTCCACATCCAAAAGCAGAGTATTAAAAATAATAGAAATGGTCTATAATTGCATTTTTTTTTTTTTTTTAGACCCTTGTTCGTTATCCATGAGGGACCAAAAGTGAAGTTAATTACAAAGTTGAGAGGCCAAAAATGGTATCGAGGAGGAATGATTTCCATTGTTCTCACCTAACACCAATGACGATTTACTCAAACGTAGACCCAAAATCTATAAAAGATAAGTATTAATATGACTAGGTACCTGAAGCAGATGTAATATGTTGGCAAATTCCTTATCAAACAAATCATTCCCTCTGACTAAACATAATGGTCCAAGAATAATGTCAGAACAATCTGGTGATGAACTTATATCGTGAAGCAAATTTGCATCTGTAGGATAAATATCGTATCCTAGAATATGCAGTCTTGCAGATCTTATATCGAATCCCGACTCATAAGTTGAAGATTGTTCAGGGGGGAACCAATACATGTTCTGTGAGGCTGGCATCGCTAGATACTGATGTGAAATGGCATCCGAATAATCAAACTGACGTTTAGTTAGAAATGAGATGAGTTTAACATCTTCATCGTGAGATTGATCCCGGCTAAACCATAATGTAAGAGTGAGCCTTTCTCCATCTGTGATCTGCAATCATTATAGATTTTAAAATATTTGCATCTTGAATGAGTTATCTTTTCAACTTTCATTAATGACGTAAAATAGTTGAATAAGTTTAGAACTTACAATACCTCTTCAACAGAATGAACGTTTCGGCTGTCAGCAGTGTAAATCAGAACATCCTAATGAAGTACAATGACAAACAGAAAGGAATTAGTGATCTAAAGGAAAGACTGTCCAGGCCTGGGCACAAAGAAAAGCCAAACCCTAAGCCCTGAATGAACGGGGTAAGCGGCCTCAACCGTACAAGAAGCCACACTTTTTTGTTGAAATTCCGATGTGTTCAGGTCTGGGTAAAACCCGACAAAACCGAGTAAAAAACTGACATATCCTATCTACTTGGTTTTGACGGGGTTTACTCGGACCAGACCAAATCAGGATTTCAACAAAAAGTGCATCGGTAACCGAACATTATGTAACCAGTCCAGGCCGGGTTCCGATCCGGCTGAGGCATGTTTCCGGTCCATTCGGGTTCAGTTTATTTCTGCTCAGGGCCACAGGCCTAATCTAAATCTATACATATAGAGCAAAATAATGTGATAGAATATAGAGATTATAAATGTCAAAGTATAACTTACACCCGCCATGGGGACGAAAGTTGTAGGTTCACCGTCTTGGAAGTGAAAGAGACCACCACCAAAATCCACACCATGACTATTCAAATAACACACTGCCTTAAAAACAGACGGAAAAAACAAAGTTAAAAAGTAGTGCCATGGACTATATATCACTTCAATCGCACATAAAAACAATATCCGGAAGAGTCAAGTGTGCACCGCATAGTCACGCTGCTTCAGATATGACCTGTTATCATCACTATGCCAGCCGATACTTGCACCTTTGGTCCAGCTGAAAGATTGACAGATATTCAGGAAACGAAAAATCGAACAAACACAATCCAACGACTTGCTAAGCATCCTAAAATTTTGATGTCAGCATGAAAAGGAAGAATAAACCAAATCCCAAACTTTCGCGGGTTAGCATCATCTACTTAGAGCTATCGGTGCGATCAACTAAGCTAGGAATCAAAGGCTGCCAAGAAATGAACTATTCTAACATAAATTAATCTAATTATCGTGCTTGCAAAAGACGAATAATCAAATAAACCTGATCAAACCAGTAAACTCGATAAACAGCTCGTATTCGCACCGAAAAAACTCTTCCACTTTCTCTTTAAGCTGCTCTGTTATTCACCAAACCAAAATTAATCCTCAATGTAAGACAAACTATGAATAAACTTAGGGTGTAAAAAAAAAAAAAAAAAAAAATCTTACTAGCCCTCTTACTCTTACTCTTACCGGTAAGAGGTGGGCAGACGTTTTGCTTGTTTGTTTTTTTCTTTTGGGAGACATAACATGTTACTCAGTGAGAGGTGGGAGACATGTCTTGGTGCCTCTTACTCGATAAGAGATTAAAGACTCATGTTAATATAATATATTTGATGTTTGTTAACTATGTTATATTTATGATAAAAAGTCTTATATTTACATAAGTTACTTAAATAAATTGCAGAAACGAGCACTTAAAATCATTCGACAATTATACAAAAACAAACAACATTAATTATCGTTCAGATTTAGACTTTCTAGCCATCTCCGTAATATGTGGTAGTTAGATTCAAACCTAAAACATCTAAACAAACACACCCTTAATTAATGATGTAAGACATTTACCGCGTATGTTTATAAAGGGCATAATGAAATGAGGAACATTAGTGGCAATTAGATGAGATAGTGTCGTGGAGAATACATTTGGTCTGTATCCGATTGTGCTGCAGCTTTTGTGTATAAATTCAAGTTCCTGTAATTTATAAATCATAAGTTTATAAAATTATGAATTTATTTATATGTATGTATAGAAATTGATTAATGAACCTTGCAGAGAGAAGGTGAGACGAAGTTGTTGAGGATCAGACGCGGATGGTCGGAATCAGCCATGCTCCGGCGATGTTTTTACACACAGTTTCAAGTGTAAAAGTGTGTGTTTTTGTTGTGGAATTTAAGGCCCTTTGGTTAACTATGTATTGACATGATAAGGCTCTTTAGTTTTGTTTTTCACATGTCTATTAGCCCAATTTATTTTCGGACTCTATACTATATAAAGAAAAAATGATCAATCTTGAAAAAATTGTCAATTTTGAAAAGTAGAAATCTTGAAAAATCTTATTAAAGGAAATTATGAAATATAATTAATACTCTTATTAAAACACCTCATTGCTTAAAAGTACAATGATTTATTCACATTGTACAACCAATTAAAAACATATCTACCAAATTAAATACAACCAATTAATACAAATCACAAACCGGGTTGACCCGGGACGCTTCAAACCAGACGGGTTGAACCGGTTTAATTTGACCCGTTTTCGACCCAACCTAGCAAGTTGACCCGGTTTAAATCGACCAGTTTTTCGACCGGAATGGTTCACTCGGTTGAACCACCCGGGTCAAACCGGGTTTCAAGACATTATGTTTAATTCCTAAATATTCAAAATTTTATTATTTTTCATTTATAACCTATAAACTTTTTATGATGAATAAACTATTTGTCGAATAAACTAATTGTCGCTATAAAGAATGTATGGTCAAATCTTGAAAAGTAAAATCTTGAAAGTCAAAGGTAAAAGAAATGCATAGTATAATTAATACTCTTATTAAAACACCTCATAACTTTAAAGTACAATAATTTATTCACATTGTACAACCAATTAAAAGCATATATATCAAATTAAAAACAACCAATTAAAACACCCCTTACTAAAAAGTATAATAAAATTTTCACAATGTACAATTTAAACAAGCTACAACATAATCTAAATATAAAATAATTAACACACTAACTAATGTTATTTTACACATTATACAAATTAATAAAACACACAAAGTTTCATACAAGCTAACAAGTTGATGGTACATATAGTTTTGAAAATTGGACCATACCAACGGGTTCAACCGGGAACCGGTGTCGCCACCGGTTCGTCTAACTAATAAAAGTCATACGAAAACACATATTTCAAAATGAAACTATTAATATACATCGAAAACCGGGTTGACCTGGGACGCTTCAAACCCGACGGGTTGACCCGTTTTCGACCCAACCAGTCGGGTTCACTCGATTTAAATCGACCCATTTTTCGTCCAGAACGGGTCGAACCGGGTTTCATAACATTATGTTTAATCTCTAAATCTTCAAACTTTTATTATTTTTCGATTATAACCCATAAACTTTTTTTATCACTAAACGATCTGTCGCTATAAAATCCCGTTGCTATGTATGGGTACTCGTCTAGTTTTTCTAATGTACAAAAAAATTAGGTTAGAAAAGTTTTGCAAATAGGCATCTAAATCAAAGAGAATTAGTATTGTTGAACAACAAAATCCCATAAGAGAATATGCTTTCTTGCTATAATATTTATAAGTACATATATAAAAACCCTAATGAACATGAGGCTTCCATAAAAGTTTTTTTCCGGCGACTATCAAAACTTATAACTGATTGGTGGAGGCAATGATAAGTAAAACAGTGACTCAACTGTATTTTAAAACTCGGTATCTTGCTAAGGCGTGTGAAAACACGTCACTGTAGCCACGACAACTATTTTGGTGTGCTTTTTATTTTGAATTTGAATATGAAGCTTATGAATCGGACGATGTTAGTTAACTCCGCGAGGGTTGTGAGTTATGGTTGAAACAGTGGGCTACGTATTTCTAAAGATAAGGGATTCGACGGCGGCTAAGGTTGACAGGTGGCATAGAGGTAGCGAATCAAGATTGCCGACTTAATCTAAGGATCAGACCCACTCTTATACCATATTGACCAATAATAATCCATAAGGTGATATGTTTTATTAATACAATTATTTTAAAGATAGATACAAAGCAACCCTAATGAAGTGACCCACTTTGAGTCAGATCCGAGCTCTAATAAACAGCGAGATAGCCATTGTGGTAAGCGGAAGCAAAGCAAGAGAAAAAGAGGTGAGTGACGCCAAGGTGAATTCCTGCACGGAAGCAAGTGTTGTTATTACACACATGTCCTGTTGGTGATTTTACATCACTAATATGATTTAAGTGTAATGGATTGATTTAGTTGACTAATGTGTAATCATGATAAATGTCCAACAAGTCGGGGGTTGTGCGGAGTGCACACTTGTATGACGTTATTGTGATTATCGCCTCGAATCACGGGGGGCGGGGGCACCCCGGTAGCGGGGTTCCAGGAGCGGCAGCCCCTGGTAGCAGGGTCCAAGGGGCGGCAGCCCCGTTATTTGGACCTATATTTTGTCTTGTAATTTTTCTGTTTTAACGGTTATAATAACTGCATAGCAGTTATAACCGTTTGTTAGTTTTGGTTGGTCAATACATGTCGTTTTCTCTGGTTCTGTTTCATAACATCAAAACATATTCACAATTCAAAAAATCTGAGTTTTATCCGATTAAAGATTTCGATAGAACCATCGAAATACTTCGATCTGAAAGTGTTTACACGACTCTCAGATTACTGTAATCCAAATAACTCTAACATGTCCTATCTGGTTGATTCGCCTTTGATTATTCAATCAAGGAAGCAGTGTCAAAGGCCTTTGAAGAAAGATGACTTTTATTTTCTCCGAAGCTTGTTTGGGTCTATATCAAAAACACTTCGAAGTGAAAACCAGTGGCTCGGCCTCTGTGAGTGGAGATTTTCTCTTGTCTTGATTTTACTATAATTGGCAAGAGTTTTTTCATTTCTTTTGTATAAAGTCTCAGGTAAATGATGTGTTTCGAAAGTTTTAAATTTATAATGCTAGAAATGTCAGTCAATTGACTAAAACACACGGGAAAGTATACCCTTTCGAATGTAGTAAAGTCTAAGCAAGTCCAGATCGTCCCAAGGGAGTTGTGAGTTTTCATATTCAAAAAGTAGTTTAAAAGGAAAGTCCAAATGATTGTCACGATCATAGGACTCATATTTGTATTAACGACTAAGTTACCACAAATGCTAGAAATGATTAAGATTGTTATCATGATTATTAAAAACATTTTTGTTTAAGCTTAGAGAGATATGAGTCCAGAACCAATGCAAGGATATGCTCAATCACAAACAAGGCATACACGTGGTGAATAACGGGTAATTACCAACACAAGTATATCTGCCGATTACGCTAAGGAACCCTTCGGACCTATGATCCTAGTCGTAACAAGTGCATTAATTGCAAGAGGGCAAAGCAGTCTACATTGTTTAATTTTGAAGGTGGTTTAATAGACCATTATAGCAAATTATGGCAGTATAGACAAGCAATTTTAGACACAAATCCAGGTTCAACATGTAAAATGGACATTGAAGAGAATGCATATAATGGGAAAATGTACTTTAAGAGGTTTTATGTTTGTTTCCATGGTGTTAAACATGAATGGCTTGAGGGTTGTTGGAAGATTATTGGGTTGGATAGTTGTTTTTTGACCCATACATGCAAGGGGCAAGGGGAAACTGTTAACTGCCATGGGGAGAGATGCAAACAACCAGATAATAGTGTGGCTGTTGTTGGAGTTGAAAACCACCAGAATTGGTGTTGGTTTCTTGCTTTACCTAATTCTCATCAATTTTTTCACTTTATTGATTAATACACCGTTGCATATATTTATAACATTTTTAGGGGTTGATTGTGGCTGTTAGAGATAGTTGCTTAATATAGAGCATAGACAATGCACTAGGCACATTTATGCCAATTTCACTAAAAGTGGAGTCATTGGAGTGGGTTACAGTTTAAGAGACTTTTCTGGTCTGCTGCAACATCAATGGAGCAAGTCTTTTTACTAAAAATGAAATAAAATAAAACAGTTATATAAGTAAGCATACAACTGGTTAGTGGAAAGGAATCCCAATTCTTGGTGTAGGGCTTATTTTAAGATGGACAGATGCAGTGCAACCTTTGACACGATAATAAAAAAGAAAATTGCAATAAGCTAGAAATAACAAAGTGGAATTTGCATCATAAGTTATTGTGTCTTAAGTTGTTACTCATCTCAGCTGGCTTACCACATCTATTTGCTTATTTTTATCATCAGTATAAAGTTGAAAGATACTGTAATACACTAAATTGAGTAAAAGCGAAGTAACTGAAACACAGAGAGAAGGTCGAAACCACATAACTTAGTAAAAAAACTATTACTTTGAAATACACTCTAAGTTCACAGCTAGAAAACCACTTCTCATGCCGCAAGATTATTTAGTATTCGCTAAACGGGCAGAAAATGGATTCTTAGATTTCATAGCTTCCATTTGACGAATAGCACGTGCCGGATTCAGGCTTTTCGGGCATGTGGCGGTACAATTCTTTATGGTTCTACATCTATACAAACGTTCGTCATTTTCAGTCAACGCCTGCAGTCTCTCCTCTGTGTAATCATCGCGGCTGTAATACAAAGAAAACGAACCAACATGAGACATCAACATGTGCCCCCAACGGTTTTGACTCGTTATTAATAATATGCAGAACAGCTATTACCTGTCGGAAATCCAACGATTAGCATGCAGCAATGCTGCAGGTCCATCAAACTCCTCCGGGTTCCACCAGTACGATGGACATGATGTGCTAAGCACACAATATGCACTCATACAAACCATCTAGTTTCTTTCTCTGTGCAGGTGATTGCCTGTATTCCCTTCCATCTGGTGGGGGCTTCTTTGTCTTCAACCATGGCTCAATCGACCTACAAACATTTATCACATTCACAAACAATCAAATTATCATGTGATCAAGTCAACACATAAGAAAAAAAATAGTAAAAATAAATAATAATAATAATAATAATAATAATAAAAATAAAAGTTGCACTCTCCTAGTCTTTTTGACACAAGAGGCTGGATACGAAACAAGAATCTTAGATGGCCCATTTTATTAAGTTCTAAGCGGGGTTGGTCCACGACTAATATTATTCTAGACTAGCGGCCAATACACAGTATGACAACAAAGTAAACTCCAAACATGGTGTAAATTCCATAATTAGCAGCTTCGGGGGTGTTGGATTTAGCTTTTTAAGCTGGCTTATATTTGAATCTGGAAAGACTTATAAACTCACTTTTTTCCCATTTACGAGCTTATAAACTTGAGCTGATGGTTACTCAAAGATAAAAGCTTACAAGCTTTCCCAAATTTAAATAATTAAACTTGTAGGTTGGGTAAAAGAAGCTAATCGAAACAGTCCCTTTTTTTGAAAGGCAATCGAAACACTCCCTTACTATGTAGAATGTTTCAATCTGTTTATTTCACTTTCTGATCAAGTAATACTAATTTGATAATTAGAGTTTCCAAATGAGCTAATTTGGTAATAAGGTTCTCCATTTATTATATGCAGACCATCTCGGAAAGTACGTCATTAACTTATACAGAGTAGAACTCGACTGCCCTTACATACACTTACACTTATGACCAAGCATATATACACTAGAAGTCGAGAAGGTTCTGTTCTTACTTGTATTGTTGGTAGAAATTGGTTAGATCAACAACAAGGTCTTTGATCACAAACATGTGTGGCAAAGGTGTGATATATGTAGCCTTACTAGTGTCGGTATCAATAGGCTTTAAACATGCAACTGTATTAGTCCCATCAATGTTCATGGCACAAGATCCACATATTCCTTCCCTACATGACCTTCTATAGCTTAATGTTGAATCATCTTCTGATTTTATTTTTTGCAGTGCATCCAAAACCGCCAACAAGTCTCAACAAACATAAATGTCCAGTATTGACTTTTAAAGTTTTTTCTTTTCAACTTTGACCTTAAATTATTTCATTTGTGTTATGTAATATTTAATGAAAATTATACCAATGAAAATATATTTAAAACCCAACCCATTCTTATATTTTGCATCAAGTATTATATAACACAAATAAAATAATTTAAGATCAAAGTTAAAAAGGAAAGACTTTAAAAGTCAATAGTAGACACTTATTTAGAGACGGAGGGAGTATACTGTAACAAATACGTTCGACTGTTTCTATTCAACAAATATCCATTGTGAAAAACATACACATATCATGTATCCGTGCACATAAAAAAATTCATGTCATGGTTCAAATTATTTTTATTTTTGGGAACAAAGTTCAACTTATAATAATTGTATATACAAGACAATTACACCTATAAACGTACGCCCAAAAACGCAGAAAGTGTCAGTGTCATATTAGTTATATCACGCATATAACTGAAGCATTCGCTTTTTTAGTGCGAAAAAATATAAAATCAAATCACACATGCATGTAGCTAAATAAAAAGAATCAATTTACAAAGGAATCTATCCCATTTACACGATAAAAGAGATAGACATGTTCTTTCATCATGTACAAAAACATTTCCTCTAAAATTAGTAACTTACGTATAATATATATATAGACTCATCTCTTAGTTGCTTTATTATGCAATGATACATTTGAAACTTCTTATAACTTAATCTTTGTACACACTTCCTTCGATGGACCTGTCTATGAACTAAAAAACTGTAACCTAAGTGTTTACGCTTCATAAAATCACGCAAAATAATTACGTACAATTTACAAAAAGATATGGATACAATGATGTTGCGTACCATGGGGCCACAAGTGGTAAGATCAATATAGTAAGATTTCAAAAAAGGCTTTTGAGAAGGATCATCAGGGCTCCATCTATAAATCTTGAACTCTTTCTTAAGTGCTTTAATATTATCTTTCAAGGTTTCATTTGCAACAACTGCAGCTTGAGCATGGTCTTGAGCTACTGGATGACCTTTAAGTATCCCAAACCTTTGTTGCTTTGTGTTCACTACACACTGCCTTCTTAAGCATGGTCTTCAACCCCATTTTTTATTTCACGCAGTTGTGGTGTAAAGTCGTAAACAGTGTTGTGGTTTTGATATATACGGGGTTTTGGAGACGGTGCATGTTGACTTGGTGGTAGGTTTGGGTTGACACCTGGAGGGTGTGGTGACACGTGGATGGTTGTATAGTAGATTATCGCTTTTGGGCTGGTTGTACGAATTGTTCGGGTTCGTTTTTGGTTGGGTTATGTCTCGTGTTTTGTCAAGGGACGTTGGCTATAAGCAGTAGCTTTGTGAGCAGTAGCCAAAAAAGAGCAGTAGCAAAAAAAAAATCACAGCTTTATAAAGAAGTATTCGAAAAATGAGTTTTTTTTAAAAATAGTAAAATTCACAGCTCTCATGCCAAACAAATATAAACAATTAAAAGGCTCATTATTCACCGCTCCTTGCCCAAAAAGGCTCCAAAAAGCTTTGTGCCAAACATATTTCTCGTATTTCTTCTGTTTAGTTTTTAAGATCTGGATTTTATTTTGGACCATTTTGTTTATGCAAGATAGTTGTAGTAAAATCGGATCAAAATTTAAAGATCTTTTATTTTGATGTTGTTTTCTTAATAGAGACTAAAATATTGGTCTAATTGTATAACAATAGTATACTTGACACTTTGTGTAATTAGACATATCGATGTCCAAATGTGATTATTTCATGCTTATCTTGTAAAATTTTAATTATTTTTTGTAACGGTTTACCCACTAAACGGGTAGCCGATTGATGAGAGGTTTTTTTATAAGGCAATTACTAAGATTAATGCTAATGGGCGTCTCATGGCAACCACAACCGAGCAACGCGTTTCTCCCTCTAGCTGAGCCACAAGCGACGCGTTGCCTCCCACTTTTTTCAAAATTTCGGTTGCCTCACCAACCGAAACAATTGCCCTATCGACGCCCATTTTTTTGACCGTTGGGGTTTGTTTTCAATCGTTGCATCGTTTTTCAATAAAAATATATATATATGTATATGTATTTGCAGGTGTGGCTGGAGGAGTGGAGAAAGAAGACGACACAAAAAAAATATGTATTTTTGTACTACACTTTTCAATTGGGCTGACAAAGGTTGAGTTTGGTTTCGTTTGGGCTACTAAAAAAAAAAAAAAAAAAAAAAAAAAAAAAGTTGGGCTGACAAAGGATCCACAAATTGGTTAATATTTGTTATGTAAATATTGTTGTTTCATTTTTTAATTTTTACATATTCTACAAAATAAAGTTTGTTTTATTTTTTTAATTTAAAA
Organism: Artemisia argyi; assembly: GCA_030686995.1. Lineage (NCBI taxonomy): Eukaryota > Viridiplantae > Streptophyta > Magnoliopsida > Asterales > Asteraceae > Artemisia > Artemisia argyi. The sequence continues at coordinate 40,307,752 of CM060683.1, read as the reverse complement.
AAAAAATAAAGAAAGAAAAAAAGAAAAATGGGGTTGCTTTTATGGTCATCACTAACTAATTGTGGTTGAGATGAAGTTGTGAAGAGAGAATGCTGAGATGACACTGACGTAACAGGGTTGCTTTTGTGAAAATGAGGTTGCAATTATCATTATACACATGTACGATTACAAAAATGAACTAAATTTTCAACCGAGCTAATTCCCTAAATGCCCCAACAGTACAAGCATGTATACCCCTTTCACCCCAGAAATTTTCTTTTTCCCCAAATACCCCATGGGCGACCCTCTCTCATAATTTTTTGGGCAACTCTCACAGATTTGAGACAAGTGTCTCTATGCTTGGGCCCACCTTGTACTTACATAGTACTAGTTACCCAGGTTATTTCTTGAGCGACTGGGCCCACATTTCTTGGGCGACTTGGCTTTTTTGACTTTTAATGAACTACATTTTTGGTCCTCGTGGTTTGCTTGGTATTTTATTTTTAATCCTTGTGGTTATTATTATTATTATTAATAGACACAAACATGATCACAAACATATAAACCTGTTACCCTAATATTTTGCATATATCATTGTAACTTTAACCTAACACACTTGGTAAATCCGCCCCCTTCAACCTAAACTCTATCACCTAACAAACCGATCACATCACAAACACCAAATCTCATCTCAAATCTTCCATCTTTAATCTAAAACCGAAACAATAAACCTTGTTAATCGATCGATCATCACAACCACAAAAACCTTATCTAAATTGGCTTCATGATCCATAATTGGGTCTCGTGTAGGGTTTTTTTTCTTGGTTTTTGTGTCTTTTTTCAAGATCGATGTGCTGTAAACGTTCAACTATTGTTGGTTAACTAGTGATGGACGAATTGACATTGGCTACGATGTAAGTGTAAGTGCAACTTAATATTGTAGCAAATTAAATATTTAATGGGTCTATTCTTATTTAGTTCTAGATTTTCTTGATAAAGTTCCTATTAGTTCTGCAGTAGAAAATGAGTTTTACTTTGACTTTAGTAAAATACTATTAATGGTTTATTGTATATGGGTTTTGTTTGACTGTAGAAAATGAGAACAAGACACTATTTTTTGATCGTCCAATTAAAATGGTGAAATACACTCTTTTTTAGTAGAAATGTGGGTATGATTAAAGTTTGGTTTTGATATGGGTTTTGTTTATTTGTTGCAGATCTGTGGAAAAAAGATATAAAAATTGAATCTTTTTTCATAAAACTGATAAGAAGATGTCAAGTATTGATCTGTTACCAAAAGGTGATGGAATCAGTTGAGATTAGAGCAGTGTGGAATGATAATCTTGATGAAGAATTTGTTTTGGTTAGAGATATTGTTGATAAATATCCTTAGGGTGTGTTTGGTAGAGAGAAATTTAGAGAAATGAAATGGACTAGAGAATAGAAATGTAGAGAAATGAAATTGGTTGAGAAATTTTTGTAAACTCCGTTGTTTGGTACGACCGAGAATTTGACTCTAGAAATAAATAAAAATATGAATTAAAAAAAAAAAAAAAAAAAAAAAAAAAAAAAAAAAAAAAACTCTCTTATTTATCCGAATAAAAAACTATCCATACTTATTTCGGCACCTTTTACCATGTCAATATTATCTTTATGCACTAGTCTTGATCCACACAAAAAGAAAGTCATGAACGATATTGCTTCTTTTATAATTTAGGCAAAGTTATATGGACCAACAAAACCTTGTTTAATCAAGAATGGGATCCAACTGTTTTAGACAAATACAAGAACTGGTGTTGGATTGATCAAAATAGTTTATTAAAACTAATACAAACTTTTACATCAATTTTGAGGGTTACGGTGATCGAATGCAGCAGCAGGTGGATGAACAATTTTAGAGGTTGGGGTTTCTTTGATTTATGAAGATGAGTGTATCATGTGCGTAGCACGTGATGTACTTCTTTTACAACCCCCTTTTTCAAGCTGGGACCCTTTTCAGAATTAAATAATAAGTATGATTTCTCCGAATTCCTCACCATATAGAGTGGAAATCAGATAACAAAGGAACAATTTCTTGAGAATTTGAATTTCTCCGCTTTTTGAATTCTCTAGCGTACCAAACATGGGAAATCAAGCTATTTTCATTTCTTTTCTTTCATTTCTTGCTACCAAACATGCCCTTATATTACTATGGATAGTGAATTCCCTTGTGTCTGTTGGTGTAAATGTAAAAACATATGATATGAAAATGAATTTCTTTTTTCATTTTGTGTTTGTGTCTGTATATGTTTGTCTCTGTTGGTTCATAAGAGGAAGATGAACTTGTTTGTGTATATGTTTGTGTTTGTGTTTCTGAGATTTGTGTTTGTTTTGTGTTTGTGAAATACCAATCAAACCACGAGGACCAAAAATGTAGTTCATTAAAAGTCAAAAAAGCCAAGTCGCTCAAGAAATAACCTGAGTAACCAGTAGTATGTAAGTACAAGGTAGGCCCAAGCATAGGGACACTTGTCCCAAATCTGTGAGAGTTGCCCAAAAAATTATGGGAGAGAGTCGCCCTTGGGGTATCTGGGGAAAAAGAAAATTTCTGGGGTGAAAGGGGTACACATGGTTGTACTGTCGGGGCATTTAAGGAATTAGCTCTTTTTAACCGATTACCAAATTGAACTTCAGATGGCATCTCGTAGGTGGGCCATGCACACTCAAGTCTCTATCCACTTACAAAAACTAAAAAATAATTTAAAGTATTGCGTATAAGTTATTTTACATACTAAGTTTTTGTTATAAATTGAGGAACAAATCCTCACCATCCATCTAGTTTGATCTAATAGTTGGGATTAATCTAAGATTTAATAAACAACATAAGTCCATGTTTTTTTATTGTCTTTTTGTCTCTCTTTTTATTCACTTTTATTTTTCTTTTTTCTTTTTTTGTCTTTTTTTTCCCTTCTTATTTGCGTTTTTTTTTCTTGCATTTTTTTTGTTGCATTTTTTCCCTTCTTTTTGTCTTTTTTTTATTATTTAAAAAAAATCACGTTTTTTTTTTTTTTTTTTTTTTTTTTTTTTTTTTTTTTTTTTTTTTTTTAAGAAAATACACCTTTTTATTTTAAATTTACGAGTATTCTTTTTTTAATTTAATTCACGTTTTTTCACTTTCTAACTTTTTCATCCGTTTTTAGACATATTCGTCCGTTTTCATAAATATTCATTTATTTTCATATGTTTTCTTACATTTTCGTCCGTTTTCATACATATTCGTCCGTTTTCTTACGTTTTCGCACGTTTTCATACGTTTTCGTCCGTCTTCATGCATATTCGTCCATTTTCTTACTTTTTCGTCTATTTTCATCCTTTTTTATACGTTTTACGACTGATACGTTTTCATCTGTTTTCGTCCGTTTTCATTCATTTTCATACGTTTCGTCCGTTTGTATACGTTTTCATATATTTTCGTCTGTTTCATACGTTTTCGACCGTTTTCATATGTTTTCGTCCATTTTTATATATTTTCGTCTGTTTTCAGATGTTTTCGTCCATTTTTCTACATATTTCTCGGTTTTTCTTACGTTTTCGTCTAATTTTTTTACATCTTCATCCGTTTTTAAATGTTTTTGGCCATTTTCAGACAATTTCATATGTTTTTGAATATTACAAGTGATATTTTGAATATCACAAGTGATATTCCAGAACATCACAAGTGATTTTAAACTAATATTTTGTAACATGAAAATCACAAGTGATATTTAGAATATCACTTGTAATATTCTGAATATCACAAGTGATATTCTGAATATCACAAGTGATATTGATATTCAGAATATCACAAGTGATATTCTGAATATCAAAAGTTATTTTCAACAAATGTATTGTAACATGAAAATCACAAGTAATATTCTGAATATTACAAGTGATATTCAGAATATTACAAGTGATTTCACGTTTTTTTTTTCAATTCACGTTTTTATTACTTTCTTACGTTTTTGTCTGTATTCATAACTTTTTGGCCATTTTCGTTCGTTTAATGTCACAAGTGATATTCTGAATATAACAAGTTATTTTCAACAAATGTTTTGTAACATGAAAATTACAAATGTTATTCTGAATATCACAAGTGATATTCAAGATATATCAAGCAACATTTAGAAAATCAAAAGTGATATTCAGAATATCACAAGTGATATTCTGAATATCACAAGTGATTTTCAACTAATTTTCGTAACATAAAAATTACAAGTGATATTCACAAAATTACAAGTGATATTCATAATATCACAAGTGATTTTCACGTTTTTTTAATTCACGTTTTTTTTCACTTTCTTACGTTTTCGTCTGTTTTCGTTCGTTTTCATACGTTTTCGTCTGTTTTCATACGTTTATGAATATCATTCTTAATATCACAAGTGATATTGTGAATATCACCGAAAATCACTTGTGATATTAAGAATATCAATTGTGATATTCAGAAACGTATGAAAACGAACGAAAATATAACAAAACGAGCAAATACGCATGAAACTGTAAAAACACGCCTGAAAATGGACGAAAACATATGAAAAATTGATGAAAACAGATGAAAACGTATAAAAACTGCCCAAAACATATAAAACTACTGAAAACGTATGAAAACAAACGAAAACATATGAAAACGGACAAAAATACATGAAGACAGACGAAAACGTTTATAAACGGACATAAACGTACCAAAACGGATGAAAACACATGAAAACAGACAAAAACGTTTGAAGACATATAAAAACTGCTGAAAACGGACAAAAACGTCTAAAAAGGGACAAAACATCTGAGAATGTATATAAACATGTGAAAACAGACAAAAACTGACGAAAACGTAATAAAGTGAAAGAAACATGAATTTATTTAAAAAAATAAAAAATCAAAAAAAAACTTAATTTAAAAAAACATAATTAGAAAAAAAAATAAAATAATAATAAAATAATAATAATAAAAAAAACTAGATTTGTAGAATACGTTATGTAAAAAAACAAAAGAAAAAAAGAAAAAAAAAAGTATCACGATGACTTAAAAAAAACAAAAAAAAAATGAAAAAGAAAAAGAGTAAATAAATAAATAAATAAAAGACAAAAAGACAAAGAAAAAGGAGAAAAAAAAAACATGGACTTAGGTTTTCATGGAAAATCTTAGGTTAATCTCCACCATTAGATCAAACTAGATGGATGGTGGGGATTTGTCCCTCAGTTTTTAGAAAAAAACTTGATCCACAAAAGAACTTTTCTCTAAAGTATTGATATGTGAATATTTAATTCAAAAGATAAAGCATGAAACTTTACTACAAAACACATGTTTCCATCTTCTTTCTTTGTGTGCTAGTATATTTTTAACCTTTCTTCTCCATTTGTTTCTCAGAATCACAGTTCTAGTTCTTCACAAACAATTTTGTACGCCATCCTCGAAAAAACATATAAAGATTTGGCAAAGTGAAACTTGCTTTCAACTTTTAATGAATATAATTTCTTCAGTCGCCCAGGAGTCAAACCCTAGCCTGTCGCCTTAGAATTTTTCAATCGCCCAGTATATCGACCATGAATACGTCAGATCGCCCAGGAGATCCTTAGATCGCCAACGATGTCGCCTGGCTTGAAAGTTCATTTTGAAAAATAGTTGGACGATGTTCATTATTGTTGCTTACTTTACACATAAGCATCTCACCTCACGTTCTTTCACTTTCACACAAACACTATCACTTTACGTCAGATCGCCTAAGAGATCGCCCATGAATACGTCAGATCGCCCAGGAGATCCTTAGATCGCCCACGATGTCACCTGGCTTGAAAGTTCATTTTGGAAAATAGTTGCGCGATGTTCATTATTGTTGCTTACTTTACACATAAGCATCTCACCTCACGTTCTTTCACTTTCACATAAACACTATCACTTTACACACAACACTTTAGATCCGATCCATCACTTTCACACACAACTAAAGTAAAACATCTCAAAACCCAAGCTCTTACTAAATTTTATATTCTTTGTCGTTTTCATTGCTATATTCCTAATTGCATGGTGCGAAAGATAAATTAGCTATTATTATATAAAATTATTTCCCTTTTGTCTTTTCCAAGTATGTTTTTGAATGTTGATTTGTGCTTTTAGGATTTCAATAAAATATGAAAATCTAATATATTTTTGCTTATTTTCTCAGGCACCTCCAGAAAGCGACCTTTTGTTGGTGATGTTCAAACTTATGGCATATTATTTTTTGAACTCTTAAGGTACGAGAATTGAGTAACTTTCCATTTGAGCCTACCTAGTTGTGAAAGAATGGATTATATTAGGGTTTTGTCCGTACAATAGCTGTCTACTTTCTCAAATGTACCGATATGGTACGTGTACTATTTTTATTACCTGTATATGAGGTCTACTTTAAGTTTCGTGCTAATATGGTACGTGGGTAACCTTTTGACCTGCTAATATGGTACGTGGGACTTTAATTTTTCGATAATTTTTCGATTATTTTTTCGATTATTTTTTTTGTGGAAAACTTTTTTTCCGAAAATAATTTTATAAAAATTATAAAATAAAATTTGTCGAAAAACTTTTTATCCAAAAAAAATCTTTGGAAAATTTTTTTTAGAAAAAAAAATCCAAAAAAAACAAAACAATATTTCGAAAAAAATTATAAAATAAAATTTGTGAAAAAACTTTTTTCCAAAAAAATAATTCAAACTTTTTTTTAGAAAAAAAAATCCAAATAAAAAATTTCTAAAAAAATTAGAAAAAGAATTGTCGAAAAACTTTTTTCCGAAAAAAAATTTCAAAAATTTTTTTAGAGATGAAATAAGAAAAATCTTTTTATATAAAATTATTTTCGGAAAAAAAGTTTTTCCACAAAAAAAAATTTTTAGATTTTTTTTTAGAATTTTCGTTTAACATTTTTTTTTTCTAAAAAAATCGAATTGTTTTTTTTTTTTTTTTGGATAAAACGAAAAAAAAAAAAAAATCGCAAAGGACCAATTTGGCAAAAGAAACAAATCACAAGGGGCCATTTTTGAAAAAAAAATCAGAAAGGACCTATTTTGCAAAAGAAACAAATTACAAAGGACCATTTTTGAAAAAATCGCAAAGGACCTATTGTGCAAAAGAAACAAATCACTAGGGACCATTTTTGTCCAAAAATAAAACTTGTGCCTGTTTTACAGGTTGCCAACCGGTAGCCGGTCACCCACGTACCATATTAGCACAAAACTGAAAGTAGACCTCCTATACAGGTATTAAAAATAGTACACGTACCATATCGGTACATTTGAGAAAGTAGACAGCTATTGTATGGACAAAACCCGATTATATTACCACTACAAAATTTTTGACATATACTCACTAAAATTTTTAAAAGTTACCAAAAAGTAACAAATAAACAAAAATATATAAAAGTAAAACTTTACACTCACTAAAACTTCCCTTTACTAAAACTTTTAAAAGTCACCAAAAGTAAGTGAAAAACAATAAAAAGATAAAAATGTAAAATTTTAACATATGCCCACTAAAATTTTTACTCACCAAGTCACGAAACCACATATAAAAAAATAGATATAACACACTCACCATCCCAAATCCCACACAACACAGTCTCGATCCCAAACCTCACACACACTCTATATCCCAAACTCTACTCTACCGTCGTTATCCACCACCACCGAAACCCTAACTCTGGCACTGTCGTCGCCACCTTTATCTTCAAAGTCATAATTCCCATACATAAACCTATAATTGTTCTTTATGTCCTATTTGTTGTTTTAATCGATATGAAGTTGTTAATACTTTTTGTTTTTACTTTCTGATGTAACAGTTTGAGGAGTAAGACGAGGACAGTCACTAGATGAGTCATTTCACTTGCAAATCTAAAGATATTCAGTTCCTGTAAATCGTAACCAGCAACAGATTTTTTTGTTCACACATGAGATTATTCTATGTGTTGATATTGTAGTATTTCTATTTTAGATCTGATTACGATTACGAGCTATATACTGAGGAATGAGATTATTGTGTATAGAACATGGAAAATATTTCTGTTTTGAATTTGATATAATATGGTATTTGGAAAATATTTCTGGAAAACCTAATTCTGGAAAATATTTCTATTTTGAAAATATTTCTGTTTTGCATCATTTGGGGATACAAAAAGTGTATCATTTATGAATAGCTTTACTCACTGATCATTCAGTCACTAAAAGTGAACCTTTGCTCAGTGCTAGTTGTAAAAGAAAGTGGCTAAAACATTTTAGATAGGCTTTGGTGTAAAAGAAGTGGACACCCTTTCCCTACTAAAAGAGAATAGTCACTAAAAGTTTGACCCTTTTGCTTACTAAATATAGTGTAAGGATAGACTTTTAGTGATGGCTTCAGTAGTGACTGTTTTTTTTAGTGGGAGTTGACAAAATGGCTTTTAGTAACTCTTTTCTTATCTTTTGCTCACACTTGAATTAGTGAGCAAATGTCACAAATTTTGTAGTGTACGTTATGTGACTTTTTAAAAGAAAAATCTGAAAACAACATATACCCGTTGTTTATGTGCATACCTAAAATGCAATTACAAGAAGGGCTGAAAATTACTGAAAATGAAAATGATGCATGCACAATGTATGATATTTGAGAAGTATATGGAGAAGTGGAATTGTTTATGTCTCACATCCCGAAAAATTTAACATAGTACTATTTTGATAATCTTGATCTAGATGGGTATGGGGAGGAGGTTAATTCGAAAAGGACTTTTCATGAAAAACATGATGGAAATATGTCCTATTATGAGCTTATAGTGTGGGCAAGGGAAGAAGCTCAATCACCATGCTTTCAGTCACCACCTAGGGCCAAGTCTAAAGTGTTATTTGATAACCAACACATAGATCTAGATGTGTATGATGTGAGACAATTTAGCAAAAAGGGTAAGGCTAAGTTAATGGGTACTAGGTTATTTAATGAAACTGAAGTTATTAAAATGATTGTTAAGATAGTGAAGAAGAGAAGGTTGATTTAAATGTGGTTGTTTCAAATGTAGTGGTAGGGAATGAAGTTGTTGACAATGAAATTGTTATTGATAATGTTGTTTCAAATGTGCTTGTTTCAAATGAACTTGTTGAGAATGAAAAATGGTTATTAATAATGTTGTTTCAAATGTGCTTGTTTCAAATGAAGTTGTTGACAGTGAATGGTTCAAATGGGTGATAATGTAGCTAAGGAGGATTTAAATGTTGTTGAGGAGGACATTGTTGAGGATGTGTTAGTTGATGAAAATATGGTTGAGAATGATAGTGTTGAGGATGTGTTAGTTGATAAACATGTTTTTCACAAGGATAGTATTCAGGATGTGTTAGTTATGATTATGAACATGCTTTTGAGGAGGATAGTGTTGAGATTATTAATATAGATGATGACACTGTGGTTGAGGTTATCATACTTGATGATGACACTGCGGTTGAGGATGATATTATGGAGATTATGATACTTGATGATGAACTCACTATGAATGAGGAGTATATTGTTCAAAAAGAATAAATTATTCAAGAAGAAACTGTAATTGCAAATAGTGTTCAAGAAGAATTAATGACTTCAAATGTTCTTGAAAAAACTGCAATTATAGAAAATGGTAATAAAGCTAAAAGGACAGTTGGAATAAGAGGTTACATACTTGGACTAAGAGCGGTTGCAGGAAATGGTAATAAACCTAAAAGGATAGTTGTAATGAGAGGTTGCATATTTAGAGTTGGTGTAGTTGGAATGAGATGTGGCAGACTCGGAGTAACAGGTGGTGATATAGACACAACATTAGACAATCCAATTGAGCCGAACTCTATGTTTTCACCAAACTCAAAAGAAGGTACCTTGGTGTTTATGATATTGGATTCTATGTTTGTTTGTTTGTTTTTTTTTTCCACTTCTAAACTTGTTACAACTTGTAATGTTGAAGGTAATCCTGGAACTCAGCCATCCAAGCAAGAACATACTGCATATGGGAATTTTGTAGTTTACTCCACCAACACGAAAAAGCCAAAGGATCATGAACTAAAAGTTTGGTCGAGTGTCCGCAGGTGGGGATCTACACCAGAGGAAATTCCATGATGTCCCAGTTTCTTATTGTAAACTAGAAAAACATTTGATATGCATATTTTGGGTATTTTTTTTATTTTATTTTTTTTGGTGCAAAAGGTGAATTATATTAACTTCATAACCATTTACATCCTGAGAATGAGAAACCTGACATTAGACATACCCCAAGTCAGGATACAACTTAAACAGAACAACATTCTAACTAGACAATATCTGTCACACCCCCAATTTACCTGACTTGCAGCGGAATGGAATGCCTGAGGGTGTAACTGCCATAGCATCACAACAAGGAAATATTGAACGACCTAAAGTGTCGTTTGGAAAACACATCGTTTGATTTATTTAAAAGAAGTTCAGAGTTACAAAACATAGGTCCCAAAGTATTTAAAAGTTAAAGGAAACAAGTTTGGTACAATCAAACGATAATATATAAGTGCATGAAAAATCCAAAGTGAGACGCGTCATCCTTGCTACTCACTAAAATGACTCCATGCACGCCATGAAATATACCTTAGTTACCTGAAAATACATTGCTAAAACTGTCAACATAAAGTTGGTGAGAAATCATATGTTTGTAAGATAAATCGTATGTACATAAGCCATAAGTAAGTAAAGTGACAAAATGTCAAAAGAAAGCTACATTGACTCTTAAGCTCATGACCCCGAAGCTAGACAAAGTTACTTGGCCCCAAATGAGTGTTTACCAGACACTCTAATATGTTAGACATGAAATGCATCCGTAATTCCGTTGGAGCAACCCAAACACGGATGGAGGAGTCACCCTCAATAGATCTATTCACTCACTCTCGCTCGTACTTTAATTAACGGTCCATGATAATAAAGGGGACTTGTCAAGACGTGGTAATAAGGCAACTTAAGCAATGTAAGGAATTTAATACTTAGGCATGTACGAAAATAAGTGTGCAATGTATTCTCTCCCGTGGGATTTGAAATCAAAGTATTGTATTAAAAACGGGGCTATGAAAACTCACCTCGAAGTGATGGTACAATGCAATGGAATGATACGGACAACAAGGAATGAATTCAACCGCAACCTATGACGAATGAATATGATCTAATTCAGATCATGAAATGATGTAGAGAATATGTATGCACATGATAACTATACCACTCATAACTTGAAAATATACTAGTTATAGTCTTATGAAAATATATTCCATACTTGAGAAAAATAATAAGTCTTAACTAGACTTTTGTAAACTTGTCGTAATATATATGTATAGAAGTTAGTGTTATAAACTTAGTCTTGAAAACCTTGAAGTATAGTCTAATGGTCATAAAAATAAGCTCATAAGTATAAGTACTTCGTTAGTTATAAATTTCGGCAATTTAGTAGTATTTCTAGAAAATCTAGAATTTAGTACGTAGAAGTAGTATTATTATTATTTCTAATAAAAGCTGCCAATTATAGAGGATTTTCGCCGATATTGAAACGTGAATAACTTGGTCGTTTTAAGTTCATTTTCCTCGTTCTTTATATCCACGGATTCGTCTTAGTATATACTAATATATTTTGATAGCTCGGATTCTATAGGTTACGTCTAACGCCTCAGTTTGTCCACCAAAAATCGTCCAACAGCAACAATTTTCAGAAAAATAGTTTTCGTCAATAAACTTGCAAAAATCATATCTCCTTCGTTATAAACTCGTTTTAACCCGTTCTTTCGCCTACGGCTTCGTTTTTGAAAGTATTTTCTAAAAAATTTGCCAAAGTTTACTGTATATTTCCTGATCTTCCTGGGTTTGCAAAAATGGGACAGAAGGTATAAATATATGTTCTAAATCCATTTTCCATGCTCTAAACTAGTTTCTAACATCACCAAATCTCTTGCAAACACCACAAAGCTATTCTAATCCTACCATACACCTTCTTAGGGTGCCATGGGTTCCTAATCATCACTAATCATGTTAATTTAACAAGGGAATACCTAAAACAAATTCTAGGGTTTGTATGTTCAAAAAGTTAACAAAAAAATGTGGTATAGCTAACTTGTGCATGAAATTAAGCATGAAAATCATATGATACTAGTAAATATAAGATGAAATCATGAAAATAAATTTGATAACTTACTTTGAAATATTAGGTGATTAGATGATGAGAAATCTTGTGTTTCTTGAGTTTGTATTGCAAAACTCTTAACTAGAATGATGAAATGAACAACTTTGTAGCTTTAATCTTTGAAAAATAAACACTTGATCTTGGTCCTTGGGTTGTGTCGTGGGTTAGAGAAGAGAAAGAGAGATGAAAGCACTTTTTGATCTTAAAAATTTACAAGTGAAATGTGTTAGTGGTTTTTAGATATTTGTTGTAATTTAAATGTATAATATGAATACATAAATGCATAAGGTTAAGAAAAGATAACTTGTGGTCTTGGGGTTATGTTGTGGCCGGTCATGGGTGAGCAAGGGGGGGGGGGTGGGGTTGGGGTAGCTTTGATTTAATTAGGATTTGAGTGGAGGTTTAGATGTATATTAGTGTTTAGTTAAAATCGGGTACCGGGTTTGATAGAAATAAATTTTAACAAACTTATCCGGGTCAAAATAAAGTTATAAAAATGATAAAAATATGTTGGGTACAAGTATTGAGTGTTCGGGTGATTATTGTTTAGTTTTCACGAAAACCGTCGTAATTATATTAAACTTACGTTATAAATTTAATAAATTCCCAAAATACCGGGTAAATAAATTTTATAATTTTTATTACGTTATAAGGAGTTTAAAAATATATCAGAACCATCGTGGTGATTTTTAGATATGTTGGTTATATTTATTTACCGCGGATTAACGTTTAATTAAAATAAATAAACGTAAAACGTTAAACATACCAAAAATAATAATATGAATATTCTACGAGTGGTATAGTATGCAAATGCTATTATGATGATATGTAGACTATTTCTAGTCAGTATGAAGTGTCCCTAATGATAATGTATGAATTCGCACCTGAACCAATACGGTTACACGAATTTAAGTACTCGTAAACTAAATTTACGATGAAATGAGCAATGCACGTGAATAGTATTTTCTTTCCGGAAATGAATAGTACTTGGTGAATAGTAAAATTTTTGAATGCTTCTCAGAATATCAAATTGACCTCGAAAATGATGAATAGTAAAACGATGAATAGTGTTTTGATGAATAGTGATTTATGAATGGTAAATTGCCGAAGTTTAGGAAATGACCTGAAATGGTGAATTGTGACAGTCGCCCACCCAAAAAGGAATTCAGTCCCTGAATTCAGCTAGTGTTGGTCTCGGTAATAGGTTTGGTGAAAAGATGTGGATACTTGCGTTCCATTTGGTCTTCTCATTCCCAAGTAAACTCGGGTCCTCTTCGAGAATTCCAGCGAACCTTCACGATCGGAATTCGACTCTGCTTCAACTGTTTGACCTCGCGGTCCATGATCTCAACGGGTTCTTCCACAAAGTTAAGCTTGTCGTCTAGTTGAATTTCTTCTAATGGTATAACGGAAGACTCGTCCGAAAGGCATTTCTTGAGGTTTGAGACATGAAATGTGTTATGTACATTGCTGAGTTCTGGTGGAAGTTCAAGCTTGTAAGCTACTGGACCAATCCTTTCCAGTATCTTAAATGGACCAATGTATCTCGGGTTCAACTTTCCGCATTTCCCAAATCATATCACGCCCTTCCAAGGCGAGACTTTCAACATGACCTTGTCTCCGACCTGGAATTCCAATGGTTTGCGTCGAATATCTGCGTAGCTTTTCTGTCTACTTCTAGCGGTTTCAAATCTTTCTCGAATCTGGATTATCTTTTCTATTGTTTCTCGTACCATCTCCAGGCCAGTACATTGTACCTCTCCGACTTCGGCCCAACAAACTGGAGATCGACACTTACGACCATAAAGTGCCTCGAATGGTGCTGCTTTTATGCTTGAATGGTAGCTTTTGTTATAAGAGAACTCGATCAACGGCAAATGGTTAGCCCAACCATTTCCAAAATCAATCACACATGCTCGCAGCATGTCTTCAAGTGTCTGAATAGTTCTCTCACTCTGACCATCGGTCTGAGGATGGTAAGCAGTGCTCATGTCTAACTTGGATCCAAAAGAATCTTGTAATGACTTCCAAAAGTTTGAAGTAAAGCGACTATCTCTGTCAGAAATAATGGAGATTGGTGCTCCATGTCTTGAGACTATTTCTTTGACATAAAGTCTGGCAAGTTGTTCCATGGAATAAGTCTCTCTAATGGGTATGAAATGGGCTGATTTGGTAAGACGATCAACAATTACCCAAATAGCATCATAACCTCCTGACGTCTTGGGAAGTTTAGTGACAAAGTCCATGGTAATACGTTCCCACTTCCATTGTGGAATTTCTGGTTGTTGAAGTAGTCCTGACGGTTTCTGGTACTCAGCTTTCACTTTAGCACAAGTAAGGCATTTGCTGACATACGTAGCTATTTCTGCTTTCATGTTCGGCCACCAATAAAGCTTTTTGAGATCCTGATACATCATGTCAGAACCTGGGTGAATAGAGTACTTTGACTTGTGGGATTCATGCATAATCAATTCTCGTACTCCACCATAGAGTGGTATCCAACTTCGGTCCTTGAAGCATAACACTCCATCTGCTCTCTTCATAAAGCCATTTTTGTTCTCTGGCATACCATAAAGTTTCTCCTGTGGTCGATTTTCCTCCTTGAGAGCCTCAACCTGAGCTTCTAGAATTTTTGATGGTAATGGTGAAATGATAGTCATTCCCAATGACTTGACTCTCAAAGGTTTGAGTCATTCTTTTCGGCTAAGTGCATCTGCTACAACATTCGCTTTTCCTGGGTGATATCGGATTTCACAATCGTAGTCACTCAACAATTCTAGCCAACGACGTTGTCTCATATTAAGTTCCTTCTGATCAAGTATATGCTGTAAGCTCTTGTGGTCGGTAAAAACTACACATTTAGTACCATAAAGGTAGTGTCTCTAAATCTCGAGTGCAAAAACTACAGCACCCAACTCCAAGTCGTGTATAGTGTAATTCTTCTCGTGTGTCTTAAGCTGTCTAGATGCATACGCTATCACCTTCTCGTTTTGCATTAGCACAACTCCAAGTCCTTTATGCGAAGCATCGCAATATACCACAAAGTTCTCAATACCTTCTGGTAGTGACAAAATCGGTGCACTACAAAGTTTCTGCTTCAATAACTGAAATGCAGATTCTTGCTTCTCTCCCCACTCGTACTTTTGATTCTTTTGTGTCAGCTTAGTCAGCGACTTCGCTATCTTAGAAAACCCTTTAATAAACCTTTGTAATATCCTGCAAGCCCTAGGAATTGACGAATTTCCGTAGGAGACTTGGGCGTAGCCCAATCCCTTACTGCCTCGATCTTTGCTGGGTCGACTTGTAATCCTTGGCTATCAATGACATGGCCAAGAAATTGAACTCTTTGTATCCAAAAATCACACTTTGAAAATTTGGCATACAATTGCTCCTTCTTGAGTAGTTCCAGAATTGTTCTGAGGTGTTCTGCGTGCTCTTCCGTACTCTTGGAATAAATCAAGATTTCGTCAATGAATACGATCACAAACTTATCAAGATACGGTTTGCACACTCTATTCATGAGCTCCATGAATACCGCAGGTGCGTTGGTTAATCCGAAAGGCATTACTTGAAACTCATAATGACCATAACGCGTTCTAAATGCCGTCTTTGGGATATCTTCTTCCCGAACTCTAAGTTGATGGTAACCGTATCTTAAATCAATCTTGGAATAAAAACAAGAACCTTGTAGCTGGTCGAACAAGTCGTCGATCCTAGGTAGTGGATAACGATTCTTCACCGTTAACTTGTTCAGCTCACGATAGTCTATGCACATTCTGAAAGATCCATCCTTCTTCTTCACAAACAAAACCGGTGCTCCCCAAGGCGAGGAACTCGGTCTAATGAATCCTTTGTCCAAAAGTTCTTGTAATTGGTTCGACAATTCCTGCATTTCCGAAGGTGCAAGTCGATACGGTGCTCGCGCAATTGGTGCAGCTCCTGGCACTAATTCGATTTGAAACTCAACTTGGCGTGTAAGCGGAAGTCCTGGCAATTCTTCCGGAAAAACTTCTGGAAATTCCTTAACAATTTCCACATCTTCAAGTCGTTTCTCCTCCGACTTCTTCTCCGTGATGTGAGCCAAGAATGCATAACAACCCTTCTTTATGTACTTCTCAGTTTTAATGCACGATATGATACTGAGTCTAGTTCCACTTCGCTCTCCACGAACAACTAAAGTTTCATCACTATAAGGAAGGTGAACCACTTTCTCATCACAAATAATTCTTGCACGATGTCGAGACAACCAATCCATACCGATAACAACGTCGAAACTTCCAAGTTCTATGGGCATAAGGTCTATATTGAATGGATGGTTTAGGAAATTGATGGTGCAACCATGAACAACTGTGTTGGTTTTAACTAAGGATCCATCGGCTAATTCAACAATATAGGGAATGTCTAAGGTGGTTGGTTCTATGTTAAGTAAATGTGCAAATGCAATAGAAACGAAACTTCTATCCGCTCCTGAATCAAATAAAATGGATGCATAACGATTATTAACGAGGAACGTACCCGCAACAACATTCGGGTCCTCTCGGGCATCTTCTCCTCCCATAACATAAGCTCTTCCTCGAGCCACTCCACCTTGGTTTCCAGTTCCTTGGTTCTTCTTCTTTGGGCACTCACTCCTATAGTGTCCAATTTCTCCGCAACCAAAACATGTTACTGGCGGTTTCTGATTGTTACCCAAGTTTGGAAGCCTGCAATCTTTGGCGTGGTGACCAACCTTCTTGCATTTGCCACATAAATCTGGGCAACGTCCTGGATTATGATGCTTCTGACACTTATCACACTTGGGTAGAGTACCAGCATATCCTTTCCCTTCATTCGGCCCTGCAGCATAGGCCTTTGCCACTTCCTGTCTCTTAGGTGCTGGTTGGATAGCATTTCCACCTTGGTTGTAGTCAAACCTCCTCTTGTTGTTGTTGTTGTTATTGTTTGGGTTGTTGTTTCGGTTATTGGGGTAGTTGTGGTTTCGGTTATTGTTATAGTTGTTGTTGTTTCGAGTGTTATTGTAGTTGGTGTTGTTTTAACGGTTATTGTTGTTGTTGACAGCAGATTTTCCTTTTAACACTTGGACCATAAGTTTCTGAGTTATACGAATAGCCTCTTCCATTGATTGTGGGTCGAAAGACATCACATCCCCTCGGATGCTTTCGGGTAGTCCACCAGTAAAGTTCTCCATCTTTTTCTCATCGTCAGGAACCATAGTTGGACATATTGCAACTAACTCCTGAAACTTCCTGATATAGGTCTCAATGTCATCACCTTTTGTTACCAGCTCATAAAATTCGGTTTCCAACTTTTGCACCTCAGTACGAGGGCAAAACTTCTTAGTCATCAGCTTCTTAAATTGATCCCAAGTGAGCTTGTAGGCATTCTCCATACCAATAGGCTGAGCATGAGAATTCCACCAAGACATAGCTTCATCAAGAAGCATACCAGTAGCAAATTTTACCTTGTTAACCTCCGGGCAACCGCACATGAGAAATACATTCTCAGTCTTTTCAAACCAGCGGATCAAAGCAACCGCTCCCTCAGTGCCCTTAAACTTGACGGGATCGCTGATCTTGAAATCCTTCCAAGTGCATCAGTGGGTGGTTCAACCACCCCAGTATTAGGTGCAACCTCAGCAGCCCTAGCAGCAACTTCAGCTCTCTCAGTCTCCAGAGCTTCTGCTATACTATCCCTGACCAACTTGCGGATAGCGGCTTGAGTCATAGCGGGTGTTTCTGGTGCAGCCTTTCCTTTCCTTGGTGCCATACTTCTGATAAATAATAATCGACAACAACCATGAGAAAGCCATAATGGAAATAGTCATCGTACCAAAAGTATACACCCACAACATGTATATATACAACCACAACAAGTATAAATACAACCACGACATGTACGAGTACAACCACAACCTATAATAATACAACCACGACACGTATAGATACAACTACAACAAGTATAAATACGTTAATAATAAAGAGCAACTACGAAACATCATAAATATAATCACAACACATGAATATAATAAATGAAAATTTTGGCCTACATGGACCGATATATATATATATATATATATATATATATATATATATATATATATATATATATATATATATATATATATATATATATATATATATATATATATATATATAGCATAACCATTCCAACATAGCAGAGTCACACTTGATATATTTGTTTGTACAACAACCAAAAGACTACAAGTTCTTGAACTATGTCCCACACCTCAGGACTAGGAAAATAGTAAAAGCTAATACAATACAAGTCTATGTCTAGGCTCCTCCAGGTGCTCCAGATGGACCAGGTGCTCCAGATGCTCCAGGTGCACTCCTCAGACGACGGATCTCCCTGTCCATCATGACGACAATCTCCTCTAGATGCGGAACTCGGAGCTGAAGAGCAGCATCTCTGCCCTCCATCATAGCCAACCTCTCCTGAGCTACTGCCAACTGGTGTGTCTGCTCTCCCTGAGCCTCCTGTGTAGTCTGATCTCTATCCCGTATCTCCGGTAGCTCACCCCTAAGCTGATCAATCAGCTCCTGGTGTCCCTCCTGCCATGCCTCAAGTCCATGATACGACACGTCAATGCTAACTCTGCCTAAAATCAAACCCTCAACCTGCTCCTCGACCGCCTCAAGTCGAGTAGTGATAACCTCATCAACCCTATAACCCAAACTATCAACCTGCTCCTGTTGAGCCCCTAACTGATCCTCTAAGGTAACAAGTGTAGGCCCCCTAGCAGCAGCTACTCTCGAACTCTCACCTACATGGTATACTGGTGGTGGTGGAATGTCAGAAGTCTCTGTAGTAGGTGAAGCAGGTGTAGTAAACCTTGCACACTTCCTGAGCGGCAGGAGTGAAGTAGATATGGAAGTAGTAGCGGGTATGGCTGGTGGTGCAGGTAACATAGGAATAGCAGGGATCCTAAAAGTAGATGTAGCAGGGCGAACACGCTTACTAGAAACTAGAGTCGTCTTCCTACGGGGAAACATAAGTCTTGGTTCTGGGGGAATAGTAGTAGCAGGGGATGGTATGTCAGTGGGTACACGGGTAACCTCAGGTGGTGCAATAGGGGAGACATGAGGAGTAGGAGCCGCCTCTTCCTCCTCAAAAGGCTCAGTTTTCTCACTTGATGCCGAGAGTGGCAACACAGGTACAGGAGGAATGGGTGGTGGTGAAAAGGCAGTGGAAGACATAGAGCCTTCAACATCAGAGTCTGAGACAGAGTAAAGTATGACAATGTTCGGGTCTGAAGACATAGCTCTGTGATAATCAAGGTGAAAAGAAAATAAATAATTCGTATAATGGAATCGCCTAAAACAATGAATATGCACTTATGATAAAATGATGAGATGCTATGATAATGTGGTTATAGTCTAGGGTCTATGATACATCCTAGTTCGCTATAACCTTAGCTCTGATGCCAATCTGTCACACCCCCAATTTACCTGACTTGCAGCGGAATGGAATGCCTGAGGGTGTAACTGCCATAGCATCACAACAAGGAAATATTGAACGACCTAAAGTGTCGTTTGGAAAACACATCGTTTGATTTATTTAAAAGAAGTTCAGAGTTACAAAACATAGGTCCCAAAGTATTTAAAAGTTAAAGGAAACAAGTTTGGTACAATCAAACGATAATATATAAGTGCATGAAAAATCCAAAGTGAGACGCGTCATCCTTGCTACTCACTAAAATGACTCCATGCATGCCATGAAATATACCTTAGTTACCTGAAAATACATTGCTAAAACGGTCAACATAAAGTTGGTGAGAATCAAAGGTTTGTAAGATAAATCGTATGTACATAAGCCATAAGTAAGTAAAGTGACAAAATGTCAAAAGAAAGCTACATTGACTCTTAAGCTCATGACCCCGAAGCTAGACAAAGTTACTTGGCCCCAAATGAGTGTTTACCAGACACTCTAATATGTTAGACATGAAATGCATCCGTAATTCCGTTGGAGCAACCCAAACACGGATGGAGGAGTCACCCTCAATAGATCTATTCACTCACTCTCGCTCGTACTTTAATTAACGGTCCATGATAATAAAGGTGACTTGTCAAGACGTGGTAATAAGGCAACTTAAGCAATGTAAGGAATTTAATACTTAGGCATGTACGAAAATAAGTGTGCAATGTATTCTCCCCGGTGGGATTTGAAATCAAAGTATTGTATTAAAAACGGGGCTATGAAAACTCACCTCGAAGTGATGGTACAATGCAATGGAATGATACGGACAACAAGGAATGAATTCAACCGCAACCTATGACGAATGAATATGATCTAATTCAGATCATGAAATGATGTAGAGAATATGTATGCACATGATAACTATACCACTCATAACTTGAAAATATACTAGTTATAGTCTTATGAAAATATATTCCATACTTGAGAAAAATAATAAGTCTTAACTAGACTTGTGTAAACTTGTCGTAATATATATGTATAGAAGTTAATGTTATAAACTTCGTCTTGAAAACCTTGAAGTATAGTCTAATGGTCGTAAAAATAAGCTCATAAGTATAAGTACTTTGTTGGTTATAAATTTCGGCAATTTAGTAGTATTTCTAGAAAATCTAGAATTTAGTACGTAGAAGCAGTATTATTATTATTTCTAATAAAAGCTGCCAATTATAGAGGATTTTCGCCGATATTGAAACGTGAATAACTTGGTCGTTTTAAGTTCATTTCCTCGTTCTTTATATCCACGGATTCGTCTTAGTATATACTAATATATTTTTGATAGCTCGGCTTCTATAGGTTACATCTAACGCCTCAGTTCGTCCACCAAAAATCGTCGAACAGCAACAATTTTCAGAAAAATAGTTTTCGTCAATAAACTTGCAAAAATCATATCTCCTTCGTTATAAACTTGTTTTAACCCGTTCTTTCGCCTACAGCTTCGTTTTTGAAATTATTTTCTAAAAATTTTGCCAAAGTTTACTGTATATTTCCTAATTTTCCTGGGTTTGCAAAAATGGGACAGAAGGTATAAATATATGTTCTAAATCCATTTTCCATGCTCTAAACTAGTTTCTAACATCACCAAATCTCTTGCAAACACCACAAAGCTATTCTAATCCTACCATAAATTTTCTTAGGGTGCCATGGGTTCCTAATCATCACTAATCATGTTAATTTAACAAGGGAATACCTAAAACAAATTCTAGGGTTTGTATGTTCAAAAAGTTAACAAAAAAAATGTGGTATAGCTAACTTGTGCATGAAATTAAGCATGAAAATCATATGATACTAGTAAATATAAGATGAAATCATGAAAATAAATTTGATAACTTACTTTGAAATATTAGGTGATTAGATGATGAGAAATCCCGTGTTTCTTGAGTTTGTATTGCAAAACTCTTAACTAGAATGATGAAATGAACGACTTTGTAGCTTTAATCTTTGAAAAATAAACACTTGATCTTGGTCCTTGGGTTGTGTCGTGGGTTAGAGAAGAGAAAGAGAGATGAGAGCACTTTTTGATCTTAAAAATTTACAAGTGAAATGTGTTAGTGGTTTTTAGATATTTGTTGTAATTTAAATGTATAATATGAATACATAAATGCATAAGGTTAAGAAAAGATAACTTGTGGTCTTGGGGTTATGTTGTGGCCGGTCATGGGTGAGCAAGGGGGGGGGGGGGGTTGGGGTAGCTTTGATTTAATTAGGATTTGAGTGGAGGTTTAGATGTATATTAGTGTTTAGTTAAAATCGGGTACCGGGTTTGATAGAAATAAATTTTAACAAAGTTATCCGGGTCAAAATAAAGTTATAAAAATGATAAAAATATGTTGGGTACAAGTATTGAGTGTTCGGGTGATTATTGTTTAGTTTTCACGAAAACCGTCCTAATTATATTAAACTTACGTTATAAATTTAATAAATTCCCAAAATACCGGGTAAATGAATTTTATAATTTTTATGACGTTATAAGGAGTTTAAAAATATATCGGAACCATCGTGGTGATTTTTAGATATGTTGGTTATATTTATTTACCGCGGGTTAACGTTTAATTAAAATAAATAAACGTAAAATACCAAAAATAATAATATGAATATTCTACGAGTGGTATAGTATGCAAATGCTATTATGATGATATGTAGACTATTTTTAGTCAGTATGAAGTGTCCCTAATGATAATGTATGAATTCGCACCTGAACCAATACGGTTACGCGAATTTAAGTACTCGTAAACTAAATTTACGATGAAATGAGCAATGCACGTGGATAGTATTTTCTTTCCGGAAATGAATAGTACTTGGTGAATAGTAAAATTTTTGAATGCTTCTCAGAATATCAAATTGACCTCGAAAATGATGAATAGTAAAATGATGAATAGTGTTTTGATGAATAGTGATTTATGAATGGTAAATTGTCGAAGTTTAGGAAATGACCTGAAATTGTGAATTGTGACAATATCTGACAAAACAACAACTATATGTCTTATCATACTGTTCTCAGGCAGCAGCAGACATAGAGCATTCAAAGAATCTAATACTCATTCTTCTATCATTCCTTTCACAAACTCAATTCAGCATTAAAAAGCACCTACTATCTGGCTACATTTCCATACTCCTTCCACCAAGATTACTCAACCTGCCACCACAGTAATCAAAGTGAAAGAGAAGCATGGCATCACTAGGCACCCATAACCCATCCATGGAGAGGCTCTGCCAAATAACCTACATTTCCCTCTCTAAGGAAGGCTTCGGTTATTTGGGAACACACTCCCACCATGATGACCAACCATTACCCCCTGTGATGGTGTATTGAGTGGACCAAGAAGGTTCATCTTTCACACCTCTCTATTCCACTCATCATACACCATCCTCCAAGACCATTTACCCTTCACATTGTGGACCCTTCTTTATGGTACATTTAATCTGAATTAGACCTCCTACATTGCCAAACACAGCCTTCCAAGCTTCCTCCCAAGGCCAAACTATGAATAAGCATGTGAGGCAACTATAAGTAGTCATATCAGTTAGAACTCCAAGGTACAAGGTATCACATCAATGTAATGGTCTGCAATCAATAGAACATTAGCAATTGTTCTGATTATATTGATGTCATCATATCCAAACAATCCTTTATTCTGTATTCTTTAATCCAAAGGCCTTCCATTAGTTTTGTACCAAACACCCATTCAGTAATGTCACTGATCCACATTCAATTTCTCAACAACATTGTTTCTAAATCCACCTCCCACTCCTGATTTACTTTAATTGTTTGAATAGATTTTTTGACTTTAAGACATAACAGTTGAAGTTTGACTTTCTCCACAATGAGTTTCCACAACATTTGAACTTCTAATTCCTCACCAGTAAACATTTTTGTGTTCCTTTCCTTCCAAATGTAGTAAACAGCTGTAGCTAGAACAATTCTTGCCAAAACACTATTGATTGTATTATCACATGAATCATTAGCAAACTGTTCAGTTAAACTATCCCAAGTATTAGTCAAGTAATCCTTACCCATTTTCCTCTTAAGCTTACTCCAGATGTCATTTGAGTATTTACATTCAAAGAAGAGATGGTTATGAGACTCTTTTACTTCATTACATAAAGCACATTTCATGGTTGGGTCATTATTCCACTTCATGATCCTGTCTTGTGTCTGCAGTTTTCCCCTGAAAGCCATCCACAAAATAAATGCCATCCTAGGGTTGCATTGAGAAAACCATACCACCTTATTCCGTCTCACAGTGCTTCCAGGTTGACATATAGTATTATAAACAGCTTTTGTAGAGTATTCAACAACCTTTCCATTGTTATCTCTCCATACAGTTTGCCCATTGTTATTGCATACATTATCCTTAATTTTGTCCCTCAAATCTAGCAGAGCTTTCCACATCCAATAATCATTGTATTTCTTTTGAGTAACCCAAATGTTTTCACCCTTAAGCTTGACAGCGTTGACCCATTTTACCCATAAAGAATCTTTGCCTGCAACAATGTTCCACAAGTTTTTCATCAACAAAGCCTCATTCCAGCTTCCCAACATTCTCAAACCCAAACCTCCTTGAATTTTCGGACTACACACAGAGCTCCAAGCTACTTTAGCTTTTCCTCTTTTCAATTCACCCTTACACCACAAGAAGCCTTTTAAAACTCTATCAATATCATTTATTACTGTCTTTGGGATTAAAAACACTGCAGCCCAATATGCATTTAAAGAAGACAGGACTGATGATATGAGTTGCAATCTACAAGCATAAGACAAATAATTGTTCTTCCAATCCTCTACCTTATTTTTGACCTTATCAATCAATTGCTTACATTCCTTGGTGCTAATTTTCTTAGACAAAAGTGGAACCCCCAAGTACTTGACTGGAAGTTTTCCAACAGTAAATGATAGAATGTTAAGAATTTCATTTGCTACCTCATCTTCGACATTTCCAAAAAAAATTGTACTTTTGCTCATATTTGGTAGTAGACCAGAAATATTGCTGAATTCCTCCAATGTTTTCTTCACAGTTTTAATAGAATCCACATTACCTTTGCATACCATTAACAAATCATCAGCAAAGCAGAGGTGAGTCAATCTCATCTCCTTGCATCCTACATGATACCTAAACTTCCCATTTAGCTGAACATTCTTAGCCATTAGCAAGGTAAGTACTTCCATTACTAAAGTAATCAGATAAGGTGAAATGGGGTCACCTTGTCTTAGTCCCCTACCACTTGTAAAGTATCCTTTTCTTTCCCCATTGATGTTGATGCTGAACTTTGCAGTGGTAACACAAGTCATAATCCAATGAACCATTTTAGTATGAAAACCAAACTGAATTAGAATCTTTTTAAAGAATTTCCAATCTACTGTGTCATATGCTTTAGCAATATCAATTTTTAAGCAACATCTTCTAGGACCACTTTTCCTATCATATCCTTTAAGTAATTCTTGTATGATAAGAATATTATCCTGAATAACTCTCCCCTGAATAAATGCACTTTGATTCATATTTACCAATTTCTGCAAACCATTCTTAATCCTTTCAGTGAGTATCTTACTAATGCATTTATAGATTACATTGCAACATGCAATGGGTCTGTAATCAACAACTTTACATGGGTTACTCACCTTTGGTACCAGTGAGATTATAGTAGCATTCACTTCACCTAGTAGCTTCCATGTCCTGAAGAATTCTTTGACAGCTGTACATACATCATCACCTACAATTGACCATGCTTTTTTATAGAAAACAGATGTATACCCATCAGGACCTGGAGCTTTGTTGTCTCCAATGTTAAACATAGCATTTTTGACCTCTGCATCAGTGATTCTTTTTACCATTTCCTCGGCTTCCTCAGTATTCAGCTTTGTTCCAAACACCCCCTCAGTCTCCCAGTTTTCCTCAACATTGTTAGAAGCACTAAGAAACTTTGTGAAGTGTTCAACAAACAAATTCTCCATTTGAACCCCTTCATAAGTATTACCCAACCCATCACTCACACTTAGGATTCCGTTGTTTATGGATCTACTTTTGAGAACTTTGTGAAAATATTTATTGTTTCTATCTCCTAAACTTATCCAGTCCACTTTTGCTTTTTGAAGAAGTAAACTTTCCTCATCATTGATGGCTTCATTATACTCCTTTAAGGCATCAGCTTCCTGTTGTTTAAGGCTCGGACAATGTGGTTTAGAATCAAGGTTTAATTGGGTTTTCTTCAAATTCTCTTTGCATATTTCCACTCTTTTGCTTAAGTCACCATGTTGCCAATTCATCTTGTTCAACTTACTATTCAATTTTTTCATCTTCTTCACCAACTTGAACATCTTGCAAGCTTCAATTACAGTATCCCATTCCTCTCTGACCAATGGTAGAAATTCTTTTTTATTCCCAATGTAGTTAGCAAACTTGAATGGCCTCACTTTCTTCACCAAACTCTTAGGAAGTTTTACCACCACATGGCTATGGTCAGACTCAAGACAAGGAAGAAAAATAGCACTTGCATTTGGGAAGACTTGCATAAAAGCTCCATTCACCATTGCTCTATCCAACTTCTTCAGAATACTATTTTGAGGTTTCAAAGGAGATTTGATCCATGTATAGTATACTCCAGTGCTGCACAAATCCTCCATTTCTACTTCATTCACACAGTCCACAAAATCTTGCATATCATTGGTAATAATTGACCCTCCAGCTGAATGTTCCACTGTTTTAAGCGTGACATTAAAGTCTCCCATCATTATCCATGGCCATCCAGTTGTTAATTTCTTAGCAATGCATATTTCTTTCCAAGCTTCCTTTCTTTCCCTGCCTGTATTAGCAGCATAGACAAAACTACAATACAACTTGGTATTAGTATGTCTATTTTCAATTAAGCATAGCATTGTTTGCCTTGAGCTATGCATAACCATAAGATCCACTAAATCACTATTCCAACTTACCACTATTCTACACCCATTCAAACTATACCCAACATTAGATACCTAATTCCAGTTACCAAAAGCTTTTTTTTGCAACTTGTTGGTTTAACATGAGTTTCTAAAATTGCACAAACCTGTATTCTTTCCTCTATAATCAAATTCCTAACCTCTTTTTGTTTTTTCAATTTATTCATACTCCTAATATTCCATGAACCAATTTTTAATTCCATATTATTATTATTACTCATATCTACACTATCTAATGAGAAGAAAGATTTAATTCAGCATAGTCTTACTCTTGCCATTGACTACATCAGCAGCCATGGTTTGAGCAATACTATTCCCACTCTCAAATACATCCTCACTATTCCCAGTCATATCCTCTTGCTCCTTTAATCTATCAATCTCCCACTGGCTTTTGAAATATTCGTGCATGTCTTCAGTCCATTGAACTTTATCATTCTCAGTAGGCTGTTGTTTTTTGTTAAGAAAACTATCCACAATCATCCTTCCTTTCATTATTCTTAGCTCATTATCATCTTCCACAACTATAGCATTTAAAGCATCATACCTATTCCCATTAGTAACCTGAACCTTACCATTATTTCCCTGCATATTATTACTTTCCTTCATATTATTCACTACTTTTCCAGTTATATTCTTCTCTCCACCATTGGGAACCACCTTTTACCTATACTCCTGTCTAACATAACCATTCCTATATCCACCATTTTTAGATTGTTGTTGCCATTGTTGTTTTTTATCCTCTGCATTTCCCTTAGCTACCTTCTCAGCCTCCAATTTTTCCTTAATCTCTTCCTCTGTTCTAGGCCTCTTTAAACATTTACTCACACTATGCCCAAACACACTGCAACGACTACATACTCCAGGCTTCCAATCATACACAACTGCAACATCTTTTGTACCCTTAATTGTATCATTCTTATCAGCATATTCGATCCTAATACTATCCTTTATCACCTTTTTTGCATCCAGCTCCACCATTTTTCCCTACCCCAAACTGACACATCTTAGCAGTCATATCATCCATCATTAGAGGTTTGCCCAAACAGCTTGCTAAAGCGCTTATACCTTCCATACTCCATGCTTCCATAGGAATAGCTAACAATTTCACCCACACAGGTATCTTAGTTGGTTCCACTTTCTGCATTCCCATTCCAGGGTCCCATTTCATTACAATCATTGGCCTATTATTAACCATCCATGGCCCCTTATCTAGAACATGATTCATACTTTCCTCATCTTTAAATTTGAACAAATTCACACCACTGTTATTAACAATTACTTCCCTCAATCCAAATTTACTCCACATTCTTCTAATATGATACCTAAGTTCATGAATCGTCATATTAGAGCCAACAAACTGTCCACAAATTGTATTCTTCCATTTAGTACTACCCTTATTCACAATTTCTTCATCAAACACAACAGTCTCAATACCATCCCCATTCAACTTTGGTGCAATGAATATCAGGCTTTTGTTAACAGATTCCCCTTTATTTTTGACCATGTTTGCATATGTATGTTTACCACTCTTCTGAGTTAATTCAGGCTTCTCAACCTTTTCAACATTATTCTTAGCAGCATTACCATCCATATCTGATGCCTTTTCATTACCAGTAATATTCTTATCACTTGAACTATTTTCAACACTATTTCCAGTATTCAATGCCTCAGCAACAGATGTATTATCAACAGATGCATTATCAGTATTCAAAGCCTTAGCAACTACATTCACAATAGTAGAATCCTGCACAATATTACTCTTTCCCATTTACTTATCTCCTAATTCCTCTGTTTCCCCACTTCCATTAACCCTAATTTCATTCGCAGTAACTGCCGACACATTTCCAGTTCTTTTAGAGCTCAAGCTACTCACCACATGATCGTTTAACCACATCGGAGTCTTCTGACTTCTATTGGATTTTCTCTTTTTATTAGACATGGTGAAAAAGAACACAAATATGAAATTGGGGTTTTATTCAAAACTCAACAAAAACGAAATTAAAACAGATCATTATGTGCGTAATGACAATACGAGTCAATTGCTCTATTCGAAATTAAATTTCGTTGAGTTTTTATGTCATAAATGGTGGTTTTAGTTGATTCTGATGGTGAAAAAAAAATGGGATTCAGTTAGAAGAGAGTATTTTCTTGATGTACGGTTTTTTTTTTTTTTTTTTTTTTTTTTTTTTTTTTTTGTATGTTGTGCACATAAACACCAATTTTTATTAATTATTTTATGTAAACTAATGCAAGGTGTGCAGCTAGATGCCACTTTGAGATGCCGTATTTTGTTTATACTTAGGCATTTGGTGTAGGATTATGTGGTTGTTTAATCCATGTAAGTATTTTAAAGTGTGCTCTTATGTGCCACTTTATATGTCCTATTTTGTCCATAGTTGGGCATTGTAAGTTAATTGACTTATGCTTTATTATGGTAAATGTAAGTTTGCAGACAACTTGTAACAGAACGTGTAACATCATTTTAGTTAGTAGGGATAATTAGTGTTTGTGTGGTGATTGGGGAGAAGAAAAGTGTTAATAAGGTGAAATAGATGAGGTAACAAGTGGGAGTAGTTAAATTGTGATTAAAGTCGAACAATGCTACATACAACTACAAAAGTGGCAAGTATAATAATTTTTTAAACAATTAGCCCATAAAATATAAATGGCAAGGCATGACATGGCAAGTGACATGGAGGATGACTCGATCCACATATGCTTGACTGGTATAGCAGGTAAACTATTACACAAAATAATCAAAATTTAAAAAGATATGCACGAAATAATCAGGTTTGAAAAACGCTACATATAATTACATAAAGTGTCAAGTATACTACACTTTAGACAATTAGCCCTAGAATGAATGAATGTAGATTTGTGTAAAATTTAAAATTTATGGAAAAAATAACCAAGTTTAAGGTAGAGCACCACAAATCTTCCTTATGACTATGTTAACATCTGTGTGATGGTCCATTAAACCCTTTATAAACCGAAATATACATTATCCAGGCTATGTTTAACATCTATGTAATGGTTGTACCAATCGAATATAAACTTTTTGAACATGTAACAGTTTAATTAGTTTCAAGATTCCGTGTACATTATTTAAATTTGAACTGTACAAATATCATAGTATTTGCTTTACATTTAAAAATGATAGAATGAATGAATGGAGATTTGTGTACAAATTAAAATTTTTAAAGAAAAGAAAACCAAGCTTAAGGAAGGGCACCACAAATCCTCCTTATGACTCCTTGCTGGCCTGTTAATGTTCTGATTTCACCCATTTTCACCATGGCTGCTGCAAAATCTGACTTAAATTTTGAAGGACTCTTGCTATATTCAGTAACAATGCTGTCTGTTGATCCACCACTGAAGAGCACTTGATCCGTTTCAAGTAGACCTTTCTTTTGTAACAAATTCTTGAAGTAGTTGTTGTCAAACGAATTTGGCGTCACCAAATCCAATGCTGCTAGATTTTCGTTACCATCGCTTATTGGGCAACGACGTCTACGTGTGCTGGCAAATCCAGCATCAATATCTGACCCGTTGGAGTAAATTCTGTCACGGAACAAGAAGCATTGAGCTTGTCCAATTGTATGTGCTCCTGAATTTTCGTGATACATAATTAAATATTAGCAAACATTCAATTTTTTAAATATTATAAGCTGTATTTTGACAAACCAATGAATTGTAAAAATTAGTACCTGACAATGCGACCATGTCGCGAGCACTGAGTCCGTTATTCCTGAATGTAGAAATAAGTGAATCAAGTGGAGCTTTGAAACTAGGGAGGGCGCCGGTTTCTGCTAAAACAAGGTTAGCGGTGTTTGAATCTCTTCTTCCGAGCTTCACCGACCATGACGGACCACCAACCATTTCAGATGCATCACGAGCAGCCACGGTTAGTATGTCAGCGCAAGATACAATTCCAGGACATAGTTTCTCAACCTCCGTCTTTGCAGCTTCTATCACTTCATAACCTCTAACAGAACCCTTATTAGGCAATGCGTTCTTCTCACTTATAATCGTAGGACCATCATCTAGCAAGATTGATGCATCACAACCCTGCATACCAATAACTATAAATACATGTTTGAAAAATGTCACATAAATTTATCATCATATGGTACTAGCTAGATTATAATTACCTGAACAAAGCAGTCGTGAAAATGGAGGCGGAGTATAGAAGCTGCCATACGACGCTCACGAGATATGGCTGTCCTTATAGAGGTTCTAATCGTACTTAAGGCATTCGGACATGTACCATCATAAAACGTCGTAGACAATTGTGCTTCACAAAGCGTGTTATTAGTAACCGCGAGAAAGAGCAAGAAGAAGACAGCTGTAGAAACATTTCGGGAAGCCATTTAATAGGATGGTTTTGTATTTGTTAAACTGAATGAAAGATGAATGTTGAAGCTAAGGAATTAACACATATTTATAGTTATGAGTTAATTAAAACGCGTAATTGCCTAGTGTGTATCCTATTGTATTTGTTCATGACATTAATTACTTTGTTAATGAAAACTACTGACTCAGTCATATATGATAACCTTTTAATTTCCGTGTAGGCTGAAACAGTTGAATTTCTTTTGCGTTATAGGGAACATGTTGTATATTAAAATAATGTGATTAATGATCGAGGAGCTGCTATTTGACATTTTCTATATCCATTCTTGCATGGTTAGGTTTTTGTCTAAGATGCAAGAAAGCAAGTGGTAGCTCATAACATTCTTGCACATGTAGCACAACCTTTGACTAAAGGTGGCCGAACAAATTATTGTTATTATACTTGTATTTCACACTTAGGATTGTGTCGTCCACAAAAAGAGGTACTAGAAAAGTAATTAATAAGACGAGATCACTCTTTGACAACATGTTCAATTCTAATCATCTTACGGTATAATTGAGTGAGTATTTTTATTATCTTATTCTTCGGGCTAACCTTTTTATACTTTGTTTTGACTCGCACGAATGATTAATCCTGATCACCATGCCAGTGATACGAGTAAAATCATTTTTGAGCGGTACGTCATTACCGTCAAAAAACCAACAATTTTCGAAATGATAGTTCGCTTAGTGGACCAAATTCACCAAATAGCAGATGGATACCCCTAGGTCCTTGATCTCTTGAGCATAGTTTTAAGGTACATATAGTTTTTGACATTTTGGTCTACTAATTTACGAGATATATATGATCTCTTGAATATGTCACAAACTATCTCATATATATCATATGTATACAACACACATGTACTCAAACTGAACGAGCTCTCTTCTCATCATGCAAGAGCTGCCTAGCTACCACTGTATATAGCAACAACTATCTTACATGTTTTAATCAAAGAAAAAGTTCATAAAATCATGGTTCAATAAGCTTCATATAATGTAACTTTGGACTACAATTTATTGAATATCAATTTTTACGTTTCATTTGCAACTCTTTAATTAATTTAAACAAGCTGTCATGATCACCGTCAAAATTTTACGCGCAGTTTGAAATTAATAAATTTACTTAGTGTGTGCATTGTATAGAACGCCCTATAAACACAAACTACAAGGATAACGTGTATAACTAAGGTCACTCAATATGTTTTGAATAGATTAATGGTAAAGGTGTAAAATGATTTGCTAGAAAAAAACAAGAACGCGTAAAATAATATCTAAAAATTGCCTTCAAATCAACTAAAAGATATTTTAAAACACATTTTGTAGTAAAATGGGTGCTAACGATTCAAAAAATTGTAGATTGATTAACATTTCGAGCTCGAGCTCGAGTAGTTAGTAAATAAGCCTAGTTTGTTTAGGCAAACTCTACTCAACTCGGATTGTTAGCACCCATAGTAAAGAGCACCTTATATATGTTTTTTAGGTTTTTTTTTTGCCTAAACGTTAGTGTTATATTGAACCCTCTATTTTTTTTTTGGACTTGATTTGTACACCGTACTTTTTGAAGCATACACAGAACATAGATGTAAATAGACTGTTATACCCTCTTACCAATCTTAACCCAATTACACCACTGTTTAAACCCGAGAATCAAACCGCATCCCAACTCCAGCCTCCTGCCTCCTCAGTTATACACCGACTATGAAGAATAACAAATTATACAAATCGGTCGATAAGGAAACAACAAAACAATGATAGTGATAGACATTTGACAAGATAATTTACAATAACTAATAATTTTATTGTCTAGAGAAGTGGCGTGGTTGTTCGACAAAAATCAGCTGCCATTTTTGACATTAGTTTAAATACTTCAGTCGGGCAAAAGAAAATTCGTCAACATACGAGGTTACCAACAAGACCTAGAGCTAATAACTTTTCTGGATATTAGACTTAATAATTAGATCTTTTGAAACCAGTGTGTGATTGAAGATTGATGCAGTTACATTTATCTACATGAACTTATGTTGATATAGATTGAAGCTTAAGTGGTCATGTTATCAAGGCTCCTTTTTTTAGATATAATTTTCAGTTCACTGGTATTATGGTTCACAATAAACTTAAGATGAAAAGTTCATATGAAAGCGCTGAGGCCATTGACGTTTACTAAAAGTTAAATTTAGAATTTGTTAGAATTTTGGATGTGTATATTCGCCGGAAATGTAGGAGAAGGAAGACTGGGGTAGAGAGGTGGTGGTGTAATATACTAGTATGTGATTTGACGGCGATGTAAAATTATTGGCCAAAAATGAATAGGGAGTATAATAGTCCATGCACATCTATCATTCGTGTACCCATCAAAACTCCCCGTGTACATCACTTCCCGTTTTTTTTTTTTTTTTTTTTTTTTTTTTTTTTTTAAAAAAAAACAAGGTGAGAGGATGCTAGCATATACATTTTTTTTTCATTCGTAAATTAATACAATGTAACATTAATTGAGGTTATGTGTGTTTACTTTAAGTCAATATTTCGCACTAACTTACAAGGTTTGCCGCCAAAAAAAAGCAAGCCGATCCTTCACTCGATCGTTTATATAAGTTTTATTTTGTTGGTAATCATGATTAATTACTAAATCTTTTGACCACTAATTCATAGTGTTTGATGGCACACATACTCAAATCAGATAAAGTTTTACATTTTTAAAAGATTGGTGTAGTTATTGTTTGCACTTTAGTAAAAATAAAACCCGGGATCTCACACGTTCTAGTGCGATAGTTACAAGTATTCTACGACAATGCCAGCGGTTACTATAAGTTTGTATTTGCTACTACAAATAATAAAAAAGTGGCAGTGACTTTAGTGTTCTATTTTGTGAGATTGTTCAACAACTAACGACTTTTTGCTAGTGGAATCACATAGATATTATTGTATTCATTAAACGGCACATAAATGAATACATATTCATTGCTTTACACTTGGAAAAGAATAACAGAATCAATAGAAAAAATAATTAAATTTTGTTTAAAGGAAGAACCATATATAATACATTCAAAACAAATTTTCAAAGAATAGTATTATCACCATGCTTTCGGAAGGGCACCACATACCCTCCTTATCACACCTTTGTGACCCGTTAATGGCTTGATTTCACTCATCTTAATCATTGCAGCCGCAAAATCCAACTTGAACTTCTTATGATTCCTGCTGTATTCCCAAACAATTTTATCAGTTGATCCACCACTGTAAAGCACTTGATCCGATTCAAGAAGACCCTTCTTCTGTATTAAGTTCTTGAAGTAGTTGTTGTCAAATGAATTCGGTGTTACCAAATCCAGAGGTGCTAGATTTCCATTTCCTTCGTTTTTAGGACAATGGTGTCTACGTTTTCTAGCAAAACCAGCATCAATATGTGACCCGTTGTTGTATATCCTGTCACGAAATAATACACATTGGGCTTGTCCAATAGTATGTGCCCCTGCATTCCCATCACAATTATTAGTAAATATTTCATTTTTTGGCTTAAAAAGCTAAATATAATTGTTTCACTATTTTCTTCATAAATATTTTGCTTTTAGGGTTATACGAGTATGATTCTTAATTTTATACAAAGATTGATTAATCGATAAATTGTAGTACCTGATAATGCAACCAAGTCACGGGCATCAAGTCCTTGAGCTTTGAAGGAAGAAATAAGTGATTCTAATGGAGCCAAAAAACTTGGAAGACTTGTCTCTGCTTGAACAAGGCTAGCCGTGGTTGAATCTCTTCTTCCGAGCTTCACTGACCACGATGGTCCACCAACCATTTCAGATGCATCACGTGCAGCCACTGTCAATATATCCGCACAAGATACAACTCCAGGACATTGTTTCTCAACCTTGGCTTTTGCAGCTTCTATCACTTCAAAACCTCTGACCGAACCCTTATTCGGCAAAGCATTCTTTTCACTTATTATCTTAGGTGCATCATCTAGCAAGATTGAAGCATCACAACCCTGTATATATAGCACATAGATATATATGTTATTTATGAAAGTGTGACATAGTTTCTTATTACTAGTATTTCATGATTTCACTTCCTTTTGATTCTTTTATTATACTCCATAATTAGTACGTACCTGAACGAAACAATCATGAAAATGAAGGCGAATAAGGGAAGCTGCCATGCGACGCTCACGAGATATTGATGCTCTGATTGAGTTCCTGATCGTACGTAATGCATTAGGACATGTATCGTCGTAGAAGTTGGTAGATAATTGTGCATTGCATGGTGTATTAGTAGTAACCGAGAGAAATAGCAAGAAGAACATAATAGAAAAATAATTTCTATAACCCATTTTACAATATATATATTTTTA
This sequence comes from Artemisia argyi, assembly GCA_030686995.1. NCBI lineage: Eukaryota > Viridiplantae > Streptophyta > Magnoliopsida > Asterales > Asteraceae > Artemisia > Artemisia argyi. Next base: position 40,272,439 of record CM060683.1, on the reverse strand, counting down.
TATATATGGTATTCGGTGTATTAGTGATAGAATGCAAATAAATGAAATGAGAGATAAATAGAAACGAAGAAAAATGACACAAATTTATAGCTCTAATTTACGCGTAACCTCTTTTTGTTTAATACATGAATATGGATGACTTGTTCAAGTTGGTACGTAATTCGATGCAATGAAGCTAGCTAATTAAGCACTGTAAATATTTGACCTGTTCACAGTCCATAAATCTATTGATATATAGTCATAACTAATTTCTTGTCTTATGTGAATCGATTACATTATATTTCAAATTTACCCAAGTATCTCTTCGTTTACATACGTTGGTCATTTAATTTGTTACTTTTAAGGCTATGGTTAGAAATCAATGTATTCTAAAAGTTTAATTCATTCAAATTGATTGCCATGCTAAATTAGAAAATGACCGGAAGAGCTCAAACTTATGATTAATTTTGTGACTAATGTGTGGACTTATCTCATTTGATTGTGAAACAATAGATCATATTATTACAACCAATGAATTATTGATATCAACTTTAGTCTTTAAATTAAGCATAAAATTAAATATCACAATCACTACCCTGCTAAATTTTCTCTATATACTTGTGTTCCTCTATTTAATGTGTTAATACCTTTTAATTGTGTTTTGCTAACATGTACCTAGTGGGTACGTGTTTGGGTATAGATGTAAATTATTTCATGAAATGTATACATTTGAGGTATTGTAGCTTGAAAATATTTATTAAATGCATTTTATGATATGAAAAGAATACATATGTTTCTTCGATACATAAATATTAGCGATACTCTTTCTATTTGCAAAGTTTTAACTTCAAAACTTTTGTAAAAATATGTCTTCACCATAACTCTTAGAGCTCTAGTTACCAAATAAAGCCGTATGTACATTGCTGTTGAAAAATTGTGTAAACAAAGTTGTACATGTAAACCTGTAACTTGGACTCATTAATCACCAATTCAACTAGATGATTATTAATCAACTAGAATGTGAACATTAGATATTCAATTGCATGTTGCGGGTCGTAGGTTACTGCATGGAATCACAGAGACAAAAGTGAATATCCTTATAATAACACAAGTTTCTGATTTGGCTTTGCCTGGGTCATAAAACCGGCATTCAAAACAAGTGCAATATACAGTTTTGGTTGGCCAGTCTAAAAATACACAATGCAACAATTATTTTTTTTTACAAGTTTCATAGTCGGCCGGATTGCTAACTTGTCTTAATTCAAAGAATATTATCTAATTTTACATTAGTATACTCTCATTTGGCATAATCTATGTGAACTTAGAGTTTCGGAGAAACATTCAAGTTGAAGTGGGATATTCCAACATTACCCTATCAATTATTTGAACTTAAAAAAATAAAAATAAAATTAATAAATAAATGAATCAATCAACAGTTTTTAATCTCGTCTTTCTCAGAATATGAACAAGATGAGATTTAAACAGCCTTACCCTTACTTAAAGGTAGAGAGGCTGCTTCCTGAAAACCTCCGGCCTTTTTACATTGAGTGGATCAAACCCTCGCCTCTATCTCTAAAGAAGAAGAGTTTTGTCAACTGATCCAACCTATAGCTCCAACGTGATTTGTAAAAGGAACTATAGGATAGTTTTTATCATTAACATTCATTTTTTTTAATGTATTTGATGCTTACTTTGTCTTCTGCCATTTATTCTACTTGTTGCCGTTATTGTTTAGATCATTCTCTCAGTAATACTACTTGTTGTCGTGCACATCATGTGTTTATCTATACTACATATAATAGACAAATAACTCTCTCTCCAAAAATTTCAAATGTACAAAAAATTATGCAATGTTTACAACACTTAAAGCAAGGATTTTTCATAAGTACAACAAGCAAAGTATTATGTACAACAAAAATAAGCATAACTCGAAATTCAGACAAAAATCTCAGAATTATACATTAAATACCATTAAAAACACCCCTAAACATAATATTACAATTATTAGAACATAATGCACAATATATATTTCCCAGCTATAAATGCAAACTTTTCCTCCATAATGTACAACCCTGCTTCCTTTCTACCTCTAGCCACGTTTTTTTTCCATTCAGCTTGTTTTTTTCAAGGCCATAACAGATCTTATACACACGAAAAGAAAAAAAAAATCATCATAAATCGATAAGAAGGTCAAGCTTCTTAATATTCGAATATTATAAAGAAATAACCAAAACAATTTTGTTTCAATTATTTCTTTCATTCGGTGAGACTTAAAATGAAAAATCAAAACTCAAAAACGATATAAAAGCATCACCTACTCGAGACCTCTTTTTCAAGATCTTGAAGCCACCTTTCAACAAAAAGAAACCGTGCATAATTCTGTGAGATGGTTTGAAGCAAACATAGATAAAGAAAAATTGTGTGTGGTTTTGAGTTCTTCATTTTGTGTGTGTTTGTATTCGTGGAACAGGAAACCGAAGAAGAAAAAAGGATGTTTAGTAGCCACGTTTGGTTTGTGTGATGGAGTATTTGATGTGTCTGCATTTTCTAGATCTAAGAATTCATGTGATGGGGGCATGATTTTAGATGTGTGAGAGTTTAGGGTTAGTGGTAGTTTAAAAATATATTGTCTTCGTTTTCTAGATCTAAGAATTCTACTAGGGTTAGTGGTAGTTTATAACCGGGTATTAGGTTTGTGGGTGGGCCGGGTGTACTTATGGAGTTTGGGCTCGCCTGGTACTTAATTTGGACTTTGGTCTAATACTGAAAATTGGTGGACTTGTGTTGTTTGTGTTGTGTTGTACCGGGATTAACAAAGAAATACTATTCAATAATTGTTAAACAAAACAAATGGGCTTTAATGGTTTTTTTTTTTTTTTTTTTTTTTTTGCTAATTGACATTTGACAATATTAATTGTTGGTCTACTGGTGTATGAAAATAAAAGGTAGATCTTGGATGTAAAGGAATGGTGTATGATACACATCAGACGAGGAAAGATTAAAGTGGAAGATTCATATAGTAACGGGAAGGGTGGTTGATGGTGGAAAATTAGGGGATATTTGTTTTAAAAACATGCTACGTACCATTGTAAGCAATGATTGTGAAAGAGAAGTTGACTTTGAAATTTTACACATGATAAAAAATGTCTTGTATGTCTGTGAATATGTATTTGACAAAAATTATGGTGCACTCATTACGTCATTTGGAATGATTTTGGGCTTATGGCCTTATGAAATTATATGTTAGGCTTTGTGTTTTTATTATCAAATATTTTTATTCTTTCACACTTGCTAAATCTAATTGCGCCCTTAAGCCAAATGTTATTATGTCATATAGTATAAAAGTAAACTTATCACACCATGTCATATCTAATTGCCACATAACTCGATATTAACCACATTGATTTGCTACCGTCATACTATTGCCGACTAAGACTATTATGTTGGCTCTATATTGCGCCTGCGATTCTAATATTTTCATAAAACATAGTTTTCAATTACTTAAAATTATTTGATATAAAATTTTCGTCATACGTAAAGTTAATGTCACGAAAATATATATTAAAAAAACAGTATTCACCGAATATTTTAATTACAGGGTACCCGCCGCCGCATCGCGCGGGTACCCTGCTATTCTTGATAAATGGTAAGTGACCATCTACAAGTTTGAATGTACATTAAGTGGAGTAGTTGTGTTACCAAAATAATCTATTGTCAAGCTTCATCAAACAAAGCAGACGGAAGACTATTAGTGAAAATACCGGCACACTGATAGCGTGAATGAACATGCAAAATGCAAACCTGTCTTGCAGCAACCTAATCCCAAACAAAGTCAATGTCCATCTTGATATGCTTTGTGCGTTGATGCTGCACGGGATTGGAAGATTATTAAACCGCACTTGCTAGATTTTCTTTGTTGCTTTCTAGCATCTTGCTAGATTTTTTGGGTTCTCATAAAATTCCGCTGTTCAAAAAAAAAAAAAAAAAAAAAAAGTTGAAGAATGTTGCTAAAATTCCTACACACAAAAGTGTGAAAAATACTATAAATACTTACGGATGAGACAACTGTGAACTTTATAAATTTTCACACCTTTAGATGTGTAATTAAGCCTTAATAACCATTTAAAGGCGATCTTTTTGTTGTAACGTAGTTTAGATATACAATACTGAAAAAAATTGGTTACACAATTTTTAACAAAGTGCCAAGCCAGATATATATTTTCAGATAATTATCTCTAGTAATCTATATGCAATCCCTAACAGTTTAACACTTTCATGTCTTACTGTCCTACCATGTTTTATAAAAATAAAATAAAATACTTAAATGTTATTTGTTTTAATAGGACCTAGCATAACTAACTGTTGGGAAAATCCGTGCTTAATAATATTTTACTGGATTTGAACTTAAAATAATTGAGTGAATATACTCCGGGAGTCATTTCAAGAGTTCTTTAAAGACGATTATAAGTCCCTATACTCACTGAGGTGGATTCGGTAAGTAGAGTCCCTGAACCAAAATAAGATGATAAAGTGAGTGAGATTTGACAATGTCCCTTTGACTCCTCTTGATCTCATCAAAGCATCGAGACATTCTGAATTGAGATACTTAGAAAAATATTTAAGTACCTAATATGGAGTTTTTAACCAACTCATAGTGTTTCAAAAAAATATTTACCAAAATGTAGGGGCGTCAAAAGTATTCTCCAAATCATGGTGGTATAAGTTAACCATGTCATTTATTACCAGTATTTTATTTTATCTTTAATCGATTCAAGTTTCTTTTATCAAATGAATTTATATTTTTATTGCAAAATTCAATTTTCAATCCCTTGTAATAATATATTTAGAGCAGTTCTTATATCATGTGTTCTATGAATTTTTCAAAATATAAATTAGATATAGTCATATGTTGTTCGTCAAAATTGTTTTTGAGTTTTCATAAATTGTTTTATTCAACTTACATATATGGTTTTCAACTCATAGTATAAGCCGAACCAAGTACTACGTAATATGTAAACCTATTGGAATTCCTTGATTTGGCTCTCAAATTCGTTCAAAAAACATTTAAAAACTGCAAACACCAAACAAAGCAATCCATAAATATCTAAAAAAAACTTGATGGACATCAACATAATTAGACTCAAACACCAAACAAAGCAATCCATAAATATCTAAAAAAAAAACTTGATGGACATCAACATAATTAGACATGAATCATATATAATAAGATATATCTAGTGAACCTCGTCTCATAAATTTGATTGTTGACATCTTGTTGGAAATATTAAACGTTTTTGTTATAATAAAAGATATTGGAATCAATAGTTTTAACAAAAAAATGCAATTGATGCAAGTACTGAGGAAAGCAACGGATTACTCATATACCATGACTTGGATAACTCTTTTAATACAAGTATGTTTTGAGTTTTTAAAGATAAAATATTTAATATATAAATTCATTTGATAAAAGAAAGTTGAATCGATTAAAGATAAAATAAAATACTGGTAATAAATGACATGGTTAACTTATAACACCATGATTTGGAGAATACTTTTGACGCCTCTACATTTTGGTAAATATTTTTTTGAAACACTATGAGTCCCTGAACCAAAATAAGATGATAAAGTGAGTGAGATTTGATAATGTCCCTTTGACTCCTCTTGATATCATCAAAGCATCGAGACATTCTGAATTGAGATACTTAGAAAAATATTGATGTATCTGAATATGTTTAGATGTGAACTTTCTTAAAAAGATAAGTGAGAAAACACTTATTAAAGAAAGTACAAAAGTTAATACGGGGTATAAAAGTGCGAACGTTATCAAATTTCTTTCCTAAAGAAGAATTGAAAACGTTTAAATAAAAGAATCATTTAATGTAAATTCGTAGCAGTTGTACTATATAATTAAATGCTTGGCACAACTCTATTACATGCAACATGAGTATTCATCGCGATCTTTTCTTATAAAAAAGACTTTTTAAAAGAGTAAACGTTCATCTTTTACAATTAATCTAATACACATTTAAAAGAGCATTTACTCATCAGTTGAACTTAGTCTCTAAATCCATTTAGAGAGATTGATAATTTCATAATTAAACATTAATTTTGGTTTTTATTTAACTTAGTGAGAAAATCACAAACACTTTGTCATTCAATTAAAATCATTTATTCCGCACTAATTAATGTTTATAAGTTTTTTGATTCATTAAAATAAGAATCAAAACGCTTAAAGTTATTTTTCCTTAATCTTTGTTTAAACTGCATTTGTCTCGTATTACTTAAACTGTTTTAAACCGAATCGATTGTCATAAAACATGTTTGGACAACTTTTGTTTATCCCTTGCAAACACCTTAACGGTATTAATTCTATCTCATCATTGTTATATACGTTTTGTGATAAGATTGATCATTTCATATTTCATTGTTTTGTTGGTGATGTTCTTTCCAGTTTTGGTATGTATGCACGACATGCATGTTTCGATCTCCCAGGAGTGTTCTCAAGTCGTTTGGAGTTATGTCTACTTGTTTGGATTTACGGAGGACAATTCTAATGACTTATGTACGGTAATATTATTGTCTTTAATTGTTTGACCACGGTGATGAATATTCAATATTGTACCTAGATCATCGTACGTAGACTAATATATTTTGCTAATCATATACTCCCTCCGTCCCAAATTTATTGTCCACTATTGACTTTTTTAGTCTTTCTTCTTCAACTTTGACCTTAAATATTTTTGTGGATGTTATATAATATTTGATGCAAAATATATAAATGGATTGGGTTTTAAGTATATTTTTCAGTGGTATAATTTTTCATCAACTATTATATACTAAAAAAAATATATTTATGGTCAAAGTTGAACCAGTTTGACTTTGAAAATTCAAACTGGACAATAATTTTGAGACGGAAGGAGTATATACTAGTTGATTAAGTATTTTTACAAAAAGACTGATTTATATATAGTTTTTTATAATATACTGGTCTGAGCGTAACTTACGTCACACGTTAAAATGAGATGTTATAAGTTACATTTAGAAGTGGTCATGCATGTTCATCGATCTGTGTGAACGTCGTCTATGATTTCTGTATGTTAATAGATCTATTATATATACACGCGGTTGTATTATAATAGATCTTAAGTACGTAATCAGTCCAATTGATATTTTTTGTTAAATAAAACTATTCCGTATGTTTGACATTCAATTTTATAGACTAAAATGAGTTGTCGCATGCTGTCTTGCGGCGGAAAGACCAAAGCATGCAAATATGAATATAACTTTTGTTGGACTTTTTAATGAGGAAAATGTCAAAACTCAAAACCCCTCGCATTAATATTATTTTGTTTTCACAAAAATCATACGAGTATTATTTCAACCAACCACTCAAACACGTGATTCAAACATAAAATAAATCTGCTTCACTAAAATTATGTAACCTAAGCTTGCAATGAGTATTACGCATCATTTTTTTTTTTTTGGTAAAAGGGAACTTCCACCCTGGCAAAATATATTAACCAAAAAAACCGTTTCAAGTACAGTGGAATGTGGCTGAAACGCCACATTAACCTCAAGCAACCGCTTGAACAACCCCTATATCATTTATGACATGCCATAAATGAACAACTAGCTAACAACAACTAGAACAACCATTGAGAACAAAACCGACATGCAAACAAGTAATCAAATCCTAAAAAAGATATTACTTCCTCGAACAGCCTTGAAGCTTGAAATCAAACTGCTTATTATATTCCTCAAATTGCCCAGGTAAATCAAAGACCTGGGCCGCATAATCATCAGAAAGATAACCTTCAAGCTCGTCATGCCCTCCAGCTGATGAAAAGTAACTATTCATAGGATCATTCGGCTCAAACACCTCATCTTCACTTTCAGAAACAACCACTTCACCCACCTTAGAGAATGGGTTGCCCTTCCTTATACCATCAGCCACCGGAACGGGTTTCCCATTATCAATTACGCATCATTTTATTACAACTGGTATCATTTCCAACAAATAAGTACTCTTAAGTCTGCTTATTGCCTTTCGTGTAATTATATACAGATAAGGAAGTGTTAAATTAATCTGTTTTCATATAATCAGCGAAGCATTAAAATCAATATACATGTAAATTACGAGTTTACCTTTATTCATTAAGTCTATATCGTCAAGTATATAACATATATTTAAACATGTAACTCAGCACCGCAAGTATATCAAAATCAATAGGGAATGAGTTAATAAAGGGGCTTGTGACTACCACTATCAAAGCGCGTGGAAGGTAACAAATTTAAACCATTTAACCTCATTAGCCATCTTAACCTTTGAAGCACAGAAGACAAATGGGATTATGGGAATGCATTTCATGCACGTCAAGGAGTTGCTTGGTTATCATTATTCATTAAGACATCTCATCATAAACTCTACTGCCACAAACAACCAACCAAACACCAAATGGAACAAGTTAGAGCAAAGGGAGTAATAACACCTCATAACACCAACATCACTGCCACGTCAGCGCCATATCATTTTAACACCAAATAACATAACACCAAAAACACCAGGAAATAATAACACCCAATAACATCACTTTTTAAAAATTTATAAATTCTACTCTCAACAAATTCATTTATTACACATTAAAACACTATATTATTAAAAGTTGAATTTCAAATATATCCCTCTCATTTTTTTAATTTGAATTTCAAAAGTATCCCGCTCATTTTTTGAATTCAAATTTCAAATCTATCAAGCTCATTTTTTACAATTTGTTTTCAAACTTCAAATGGCTATAAATAGCATACCAATTTACAATTTTTTTTCAAACTTCAAACATTTGAAATGGCTAATCGTTGGTCAGTCGAAGAAGAAGCCTTACTAGCTCAAGCTTGGGTTGCAGTTCATGAAGATCATGTCATCCACAATGCAATGTCTTTTTGGCACCGGGTTGTAGTTATTTTCAACGATCGTACTGACGGTGTCAATCGAAACAGAGATATGGTCATGAGTAAGTGGAGCAGAATCAACTGTGAATGTGTTGTATTCAATGGTATTTACCAACACTTGCGGCGAACAACCTTGGACGATCACAAAGTTTGTCTCATGAATGCAATGAGAACTTATAAAGATCGCTATCATGAGAAAAGCTTCAAATATGTTCAGCCATGGGAGGTTTTGAGAACCCACCCCAGATGGGTTGAATAAACCGCTCCTAACGGTGTTGTATGTCTTGTTTTCGTATTGTGTTGCAATGCTTGTTTAATGAAATAAATTTATTTTAAAGAAACATACCAAACAGAAATACTTAAACGTTACATAAACATAATTTAAAAACGATACCAAATTAAAACGTCACCTAACATAAACCTAACTTCAGTTGTAGTCCGGGTGATCCTAGGTTTGAGAGTTGTTTGACTCGTAACCGCCGTCTTAAGGATCATATGTAACACCCCCAAAATACCGCAGCGGAAGACTGTGTCATAGGGGTGCTACTTCATAATACAAAGTACAAGTTATAGAAAACGAACTCTAAATGAGACGTTTTGAAAAGTTACCATTCGATTAATAAATTCCGAGATACAAACTTGAGTTCCATAATACAATACATAAGAGTTTTAAAACATATCGAATGGTAAAGATAAAAGCATAAGTCTTCAAAACATGCCAAGCGACTCTATGCTCCATGCAACAGCTATCACCTTATAGACCTGAGATAAACATGCTAAAGTGTCAACACAATGGTTGGTGAGTTCATAGAGTTTGTCTTAAAACAGTTGAAAAAGCCTCAAAAGAATGTTCACACAGCAAAGGCATTGAGAATCCACTCAGTTGCAAGTCCCGCCATAAGAGACTTGCAACCTGTGTGTCCACAACCCACTGCTAAAAGTTAGTTTATACAATGCACCAGATTATATTCACCCAAGGTCAAGAATAGACACAAGGGCGGGGGCATCTTCCCAAATAGTACTACGTCATCCAAGGTCAAGTATAGACACAAGGGTAGGGGGCATCTTCCCATGAGTACTACCAATACCTCTCTAACAGAATAGAGTATTATGTATGCATGTAAATACGAATCTTGTATTTAAATTAAGCAAGTATAGTGTAACAAGTATGTAAACGCAATCAAGTATAATGCCAATCAAGTATAACACAATCAAGTATAAATGTTTAAGAGTATTTGTACAAGTAAGCAAGTAGTTGAGCATGTATCCCCACTAAGAGTTAAAACAAGTATGAAAAGAGTAGGGGCTATGACTCACCTTAAGCTTAAGTGATGTGAAATCAAAGTGGTAGTCGAATCGTGAAAGTCTCTAAGAGCAGCCTATAATAGAACGTTGCGACTTAGGTTTGGAGTAACGTCTAAGAATACGAAGAATTGCCTATATATGTCTTGCATAATGTTCAGATGTAGTACTTAGTATATAGCGTAAGTCTTTGAATATAAATGGTTTATGAAACATGTATAAGTTGTATATCTCTTACTACCGTTCGGGCCGACATAATTCAGAAGTCATGGAGTAAACGTTCGAGGAGCCAGGACACTTTAATTCGTAAATCCACAACTCATCTCGACGGCTTACTTAATGAACTCCTCACATGAGGCTCCCTACTATTGTAGTATTTGATAACAAATGTATAAGTTTTAATCCGAAAAGTTACATGTCCAATATTTGAATAAACTTAGGAAAGTCTATTTGTAAATGAAGATTGTTATTAGGGTAAGTTTATTATAACTTGTATCTCATGGTTCTTTAGGTGGAGAAGATCCAAATTGTTTGTTCAAGTTATCGTCAACTCCTTGTTTCATGTTTTCGCCTAAGTATGTTTATATGGTCATTTAGTCATGGCTTCGCCGTGACCTTGGTCATTTTTCCATGGTCTTGAGACTCAACCTTGGCTTTAGTCATGGTTGTGGTCTTGGCTTTAGGTCATTAGACCTCTTGGTCTTAGTAAATCATGACTATAATATAGTGACTTTGGTCTAAAATGGGCTGTTTAAGATTTTGAAGAAAATTATCACTCGGAAAGCGTTTTCAGGGCTCGAGCTTCTTTGTTCCTGAACGAAAACGTCGTTCCGGACAACTTTCGTGTTTTAACTGTTTGATGAATCGGATCAGAAGGGTGACTTTCAAAATCAAAATTTGATCAGAATGCTATTTAGGCAGTTTTGCCGTTTTGGTTTCGCTAGCTTCAAATGGTCATAACTTTTGACTCGGGTACTCGTTTTGGGTGATTCAAATTGCTATGTTTTCCTTGTTAAGTCCTCTTTAACAGTAAGTAAGTGTCAAATATCAAAGTTATACTATTTTGGTCGTGGTTCTCCATAAAAATCACTAGTTTGCTTGTTTACTTGTCATAAGTTAACATATGTATACCAATACTTGTTTTATCCATTTTTAAACATCATGAACACAATAACAAGAACATATATAGCATGAAAGGAACACAAAGAGCATGAAAATGATAATTAAGCAAGAAAGTATGTTAGGGTTTGCTTACAACTTTTGGCCTTAATGAAAAAGGGAAACTAGGACAAGAACTAGGACTTTGATAGACTTAAGCTTCACCCTTTGCAATCTATGATAAACCGAGGTTATTTGAAGATTATAACGACGCCTTCTTGAAGTCCAAAGCTATTTGAAGATTATAACGACGTCTTTTTGGAGACTTTAAAGTTATAACAACTTTTCTTAGAAAATTTCCAAGATTGAAGATCAAACACTAGTTTTCTTTCAAAAACTAGTTAACTTTCTTACAAAATATAAGAAAAGTGCCTTAGGTTTTAGGACTTGAAGGTTATAAGAAGGTGTGGTGCAAGTTTTATTTGTGTTTTAGCTTGGTATTTATAGGGTAGGAAAAATAGTTAACCATATATTGGGTTAGAAATTAACCATGGTTAGTTTTAGACACTTGTAACTATCCTAGAGATCAATGGTTAAGATTTAACCACCCATGGTGACTCCCCCCCCCCCATATGGCGGTTTGAATGAGGATAAGGTGACTAGATGATGACTCTTGGTCTTTGGATGATAATATCCTAAGTATGTAGCTAGTTTTGACTCCGTAAAATGCTAACCGTAAGTGATTAAGCCTCAAAACGTAAAATCGGGTATCGTAAAAATATGAAACTTGAAAGTATGGTTAAACATGTCAATATAGTCCATAATAAAATATAAAATGAGTGGTAGGTTCTATCGGGTGCTAAAACCCTGCTAAAAACTGGAAACACGGGTCTAAAACGCGCAATTCGCGTAAAACGCTGAACTGGAAAACGTAAAATTCCAAAACTTTTGGAATTGTCATAAAATGATAGAAAATCATATTTCTATTGTTTATAATGTTTTATGGATATATCGGGATGCTGGAAGGACGTTTAAACCTAAAAGTAAATCTCGGACACGGCTTTGTGATTTTTGCAGAAATGATCCGACGAGCGTCAAACTCTCGGATTATCGTTAAAATAGTTTAACTTTCGAGAATATGAAATAAAAATTTCTGAGATAAATAGTGAAAAGTGAATAGTAAAAAGTGAATAGTAAAAGTGAATAGTAAAATTTTCGGGAATAAAAGTTAACCTGAAATTGCGAATTGTTACAGTCTCTACCCCTTAAGGAAACTTCGTCCCGAAGTTTAGTGTGTCTAGGTCTCTTATCTTAATAACGGCATAATAAAGCTAGATTTTGAACTAGAATAGAATAGTATGGTAGGATAAGGTACGTACCCGTTACGCATTGCGGGCTTCCTTAGCACCCAAATAGTATGCTCGACCCCGAGGTGGACTAACATTGTATCCACGGTTTGGGTTATTTTCTTCAAGCATAACGGCTAAAGTTGGGTTGTCCAGCACTTGTCCCTGTGCCCTATTTAACTTAGGATAAGTATCTCGGAAGTGGTTTGGGCTGTTGCACTCAAAGCATGTCTTTTGGTTGTTTCTTATATTGCCCGCATTCATCGGTGCTCCACACCTATTTGCAAAATGACCCAACTGTTTGCATTTTGTACACACTCGGCATGGCTCAGACTTCTGATGATGATAAGCACATTTATTACACTTAGGATGTGGACCTTCATACTTTCTCTGATCATAAACTGTTGCCGCAAATCCTATTGCTCTCTTATTATCAACCATTGTACCCTTTTGCTCGTTTGATTCACCTGCTCCCTTCCTTTTATCACTAATCTTCAACGTTCCATTCCTAACCATCTCATATGTTAGGGTCCCTGCTCTTAATATTGCACTCTGAATTGTGGGAGGTTCGGTTGTTTTTACTGTCCCACGAATCTCAGGAACAAGGCCATAGATGTACCTCTCAATCCTTTTGGATTCAGGGGTAACCAGATGAGGAACTAATTTAGCTAGTTCATGAAATCGATCTGTGCAGGTTGCATGACCAGCCCCTACCATAGAGTGATGCCAAAACTCGTCTTCTAGTTTTTGCATTTCATTAACCGGGCAGTATTCTTCCTTCAGTAGTCCCTTAAAGTCGTCCCATGTCATGCCTACAGCTGCTTCTCTAGTCCTTGCTTGAATCTGCATGTTCCACCATGTCAATGCCTTTTCTGATAGCAAGCATGCAGAATATTTCACTCTCTGGTGGATTGCACAGTTACTGATGTCAATCACTGACTCCATCTTCTCGACCCATCGTGTAACACCCCCAAAATACCGCAGCGGAAGACTGTGTCATAGGGGTGCTACTTCATAATACAAAGTACAAGTTATAGAAAACGAACTCTAAATGAGACGTTTTGAAAAGTTACCATTCGATTAATAAATTCCGAGATACAAACTTGAGTTCCATAATACAATACATAAGAGTTTTAAAACATATCGAATGGTAAAGATAAAAGCATAAGTCTTCAAAACATGCCAAGCGACTCCTTTACCATTAAACTCAATTGGTTTGCATGACGTAAATTCCTTATACGTACATCCAGTCCTATGGTTGTTGTTGTTGTTGTTGTTGTTGTTGTTGTTGTTGTTATTACCATTCCTTCCTCCATCATTTGTAGCGTCATTTATGCTTCCGTGGTTTCCCGAATTGTTCATGTGATTACCAACTTGTGTGACTATGGTGGGAAGTAGGTTTTGTAGTTGTTGGGCAATAATGGTGGAGACATCTGGATTTCCACCATCGTTACTAGGGTTACTAGTGTCGTGAGCATCTCCTCTACCTCCACGTCCACCAGTTCTTCCACTATCATTACTAGGGTTACTAGTGTCGTGAGCAGCTCCTCTACCTCCACGACCACCAGTTCTTCCACCTCTTGGTGTTGCACCACCTCGGCTAGTGCTACGAGTTACTCTCTTTGGTGCCATGATATCTACAAGGAGGGATATTTTGTCGACGTCAGATATGAGGTGATATTCCTGGACTACTTAGTCTTAAATCTTGTCAACTTTAAGTCAATCGTCGATTAATGTAAGCATGGTCACATATGTCTACGTGAGTCGTGACGCATTTATAATTATGTTGGCCACCATAATTATAATTGCTTCCTTTCACACGTATACATATTTACCAGGCACACATAACTCAACAATTGGTACTACATAATTGGGTAGACTTTCTATCATCTGCTCTTAAGTTGTGAAAGGGTAATGTAGTGTAGGTATCTAGAGAAGGTGATATGACGAAATAGACTAGTCGCGCTTGTATAAAGGTTTGAGTGTCGTACTAGGACATATGAACCACTTCTAGGTATTAGAATCATATAAAGTAAGTATAAGGCAAATCATCAAATCTCTACAGGAAACTAATAACCTTTATTTAACTTAATCTTATGTCTTATCAAACAAGAACTGTCACAAGATTAAGTTAATTAAACAATTATTACTTAGCTCTAAATTTTTGATGACTTGACAATTATCTGGGGTTTCTCCTAAACAAACAATTAGCAATAAGCATATGCGCATTAAGTGTGTGTAAGGCAAAATAAAGAGAAGAGTCTTAATGTTTATATCAGTTATAGTCTAGGCACTAAATGCAACCTAGTTCTCTATAACCAAGGCTCTGGTACCAATCTGTAACACCCCCAAAATACCGCAGCGGAAGACTGTGTCATAGGGGTGCTACTTCATAATACAAAGTACAAGTTATAGAAAACGAACTCTAAATGAGACGTTTTGAAAAGTTACCATTCGATTAATAAATTCCGAGATACAAACTTGAGTTCCATAATACAATACATAAGAGTTTTAAAACATATCGAATGGTAAAGATAAAAGCATAAGTCTTCAAAACATGCCAAGCGACTCTATGCTCCATGCAACAGCTATCACCTTATAGACCTGAGATAAACATGCTAAAGTGTCAACACAATGGTTGGTGAGTTCATAGAGTTTGTCTTAAAACAGTTGAAAAAGCCTCAAAAGAATGTTCACACAGCAAAGGCATTGAGAATCCACTCAGTTGCAAGTCCCGCCATAAGAGACTTGCAACCTGTGTGTCCACAACCCACTGCTAAAAGTTAGTTTATACAATGCACCAGATTATATTCACCCAAGGTCAAGAATAGACACAAGGGCGGGGGCATCTTCCCAAATAGTACTACGTCATCCAAGGTCAAGTATAGACACAAGGGTAGGGGGCATCTTCCCATGAGTACTACCAATACCTCTCTAACAGAATAGAGTATTATGTATGCATGTAAATACGAATCTTGTATTTAAATTAAGCAAGTATAGTGTAACAAGTATGTAAACGCAATCAAGTATAATGCCAATCAAGTATAACACAATCAAGTATAAATGTTTAAGAGTATTTGTACAAGTAAGCAAGTAGTTGAGCATGTATCCCCACTAAGAGTTAAAACAAGTATGAAAAGAGTAGGGGCTATGACTCACCTTAAGCTTAAGTGATGTGAAATCAAAGTGGTAGTCGAATCGTGAAAGTCTCTAAGAGCAGCCTATAATAGAACGTTGCGACTTAGGTTTGGAGTAACGTCTAAGAATACGAAGAATTGCCTATATATGTCTTGCATAATGTTCAGATGTAGTACTTAGTATATAGCGTAAGTCTTTGAATATAAATGGTTTATGAAACATGTATAAGTTGTATATCTCTTACTACCGTTCGGGCCGACATAATTCAGAAGTCATGGAGTAAACGTTCGAGGAGCCAGGACACTTTAATTCGTAAATCCACAACTCATCTCGACGGCTTACTTAATGAACTCCTCACATGAGGCTCCCTACTATTGTAGTATTTGATAACAAATGTATAAGTTTTAATCCGAAAAGTTACATGTCCAATATTTGAATAAACTTAGGAAAGTCTATTTGTAAATGAAGATTGTTATTAGGGTAAGTTTATTATAACTTGTATCTCATGGTTCTTTAGGTGGAGAAGATCCAAATTGTTTGTTCAAGTTATCGTCAACTCCTTGTTTCATGTTTTCGCCTAAGTATGTTTATATGGTCATTTAGTCATGGCTTCGCCGTGACCTTGGTCATTTTTCCATGGTCTTGAGACTCAACCTTGGCTTTAGTCATGGTTGTGGTCTTGGCTTTAGGTCATTAGACCTCTTGGTCTTAGTAAATCATGACTATAATATAGTGACTTTGGTCTAAAATGGGCTGTTTAAGATTTTGAAGAAAATTATCACTCGGAAAGCGTTTTCAGGGCTCGAGCTTCTTTGTTCCTGAACGAAAACGTCGTTCCGACAACTTTCGTGTTTTAACTTTTTGATGAATCGGACCAGAAGGGTGACTTTCAAAATCAAAATTTGATCAGAATGCTATTTAGGCAGTTTTGCCGTTTTGGTTTCGCTAGCTTCAAATGGTCATAACTTTTGACTCGGGTACTCGTTTTGGGTGATTCAAATTGCTATGTTTTCCTTGTTAAGTCCTCTTTAACAGTAAGTAAGTGTCAAATATCAAAGTTATACTATTTTGGTCGTGGTTCTCCATAAAAATCACTAGTTTGCTTGTTTACTTGTCATAAGTTAACATATGTATACCAATACTTGTTTTATCCATTTTTAAACATCATGAACACAATAACAAGAACATATATAGCATGAAAGGAACACAAAGAGCATGAAAATGATAATTAAGCAAGAAAGTATGTTAGGGTTTGCTTACAACTTTTGGCCTTAATGAAAAAGGGAAACTAGGACAAGAACTAGGACTTTGATAGACTTAAGCTTCACCCTTTGCAATCTATGATAAACCGAGGTTATTTGAAGATTATAACGACGCCTTCTTGAAGTCCAAAGCTATTTGAAGATTATAACGACGTCTTTTTGGAGACTTTAAAGTTATAACAACTTTTCTTAGAAAATTTCCAAGATTGAAGATCAAACACTAGTTTTCTTTCAAAAACTAGTTAACTTTCTTACAAAATATAAGAAAAGTGCTTTAGGTTTTAGGACTTGAAGGTTATAAGAAGGTGTGGTGCAAGTTTTATTTGTGTTTTAGCTTGGTATTTATAGGGTAGGAAAAATAGTTAACCATATATTGGGTTAGAAATTAACCATGGTTAGTTTTAGACACTTGTAACTATCCTAGAGATCAATGGTTAAGATTTAACCACCCATGGTGACTCCCCCCCCCCATATGGCGGTTTGAATGAGGATAAGGTGACTAGATGATGACTCTTGGTCTTTGGATGATAATATCCTAAGTATGTAGCTAGTTTTGACTCCGTAAAATGCTAACCGTAAGTGATTAAGCCTCAAAACGTAAAACCGGGTATCGTAAAAATATGAAACTTGAAAGTATGGTTAAACATGTCAATATAGTCCATAATAAAATATAAAATGAGTGGTAGGTTCTATCGGGTGCTAAAACCCTGCTAAAAACTGGAAACACGGGTCTAAAACGCGCAATTCGCGTAAAACGCTGAACTGGAAAACGTAAAATTCCAAAACTTTTGGAATTGTCATAAAATGATAGAAAATCATATTTCTATTGTTTATAATGTTTTATGGATATATCGGGATGCTGGAAGGACGTTTAAACCTAAAAGTAAATCTCGGACACGGCTTTGTGATTTTTGCAGAAATGATCCGACGAGCGTCAAACTCTCGGATTATCGTTAAAATAGTTTAACTTTCGAGAATATGAAATAAAAATTTCTGAGATGAATAGTGAAAAGTGAATAGTAAAAAGTGAATAGTAAAAGTGAATAGTAAAATTTTCGGGAATAAAAGTTAACCTGAAATTGTGAATTGTTACATCATAGCTCGCCAACCTCTCTGCGTCTAACTGAGCTTCCAACCTACTCAACTCCCGCTCCTTGTCAGAGTTCCAACCACAATCATCAGCTGCCGCATTTTCTTCAAAAGTTAGCTGAAAGCTATCCAAATGAGGCATCTGTGCTCAACAACTGTTGGTGCAGATGAACTTGATGTACCTTGCACAAATTGTTGTTGTTGTTGCTGCTGCTCAACCATAGTAGCTTTAACATTTTCTTCATAACTCCAACGAATCTTGTTCGCTTTCTGGGCATGTATCTGACTCACACACCCCCGCAATTTCTCAACAACGGCATGATCTTTTCGAAATTCATCGTACAAAAATGAATCGATCACAAATTTTGTGTCGTTGGACATGTGATCACACTCTGTGTATCGTATTCTCATTCGTTGTTTGAGTGCCTTTGCGAGCTCAAACTTGTTAATAACTTCGAGAATAGCTTCTTGACGAGCCGTGTCGGATTTTTCGGCTTGGTTTTTGACCCACTTTTGAAGTTGTTCGACAGTATGAGGAAGTCCGTTACAAACCATAATTGTGTGTAAATATGCTAACTGTGAGATTGCTAATTGTGTATATTTTAGTAAAGAATGTGTTGTACTTATAAGGTTAAAAATTTTTTTTTGAATTATAGCCGTTTGTAACTCAAACGGTTATGTACTTTTTTTTTTTTAAATTCAAATCCATGATACAATGTACACGTTAGGGGGTGTAGGTGTAATTTTTTTTTTATTGTCGGCACCACTAACGCACGTTAGTGTACCAACGTTGGTTAAAACGCTGGACCAATGCACACTAGTGGGAAATAGGGAAACGCTCGACAACGTCGTTGAGGCAATGCCATGTAGGCATAACGCCTCTTTCACGTTATTACTCTGTGGCCTCTTAGCCCCTTTAAAGGTTAACTTAACTTCTGGCTACCAACTAGAATAAATTTAGACAAACTACGTATTGACTTGAATTCCATACTATGTCCGATGTGTGATGAAGAAATCAAAACGGAAGAACAAATATTCACTCAATTTTCGATTGCAAAAGAGAGATGGATTAATGTTCTCAAGTGGTACGGTGGAAGGTTCATAATTTACAAGTCTCAAGCTTACAAGACCTCACAAACCTAGTAGACAGGGGCGGAGCCACATGGGAAGGACCGGGGGCGATGCCCTCAACGAAGTTCTATCAGAAAGGCAAATTTAATATGTAAAAAAGTCAAATGAGTATAGATAATGTCAAGTGCCCTCGCCTTTGAAATCCGAGTGCCCCCAAAGTGAGTGACTTTAACAAGTCAAGTGCTAAAAAATTATTATAAGGCGGCGACTGGTTTTTTTCGGGTGAAAAAACACAAGGGAAATGAGATTGAAATAGACTTGGGAAATGGTAAAGTGAGAGAAAAAGATAGTACACTTGGTACACTAAATTAATATTTTTAATAGTACATTAAATTACAATGTATACTTACCCTCCCTATGAAATGATTAATGTATTGGATAAGTTATCCACACCCTCTCACAGGGAAGGTATTCAATTATTAGACGCATCGTTTACTTGTACAATGTGTATCGCGGGTTGTACAGTTTGACTAAACCCTCCTGATGTGACAATATAGGGAGGGTTAGAGAGGGTTTTCAATCATTGCATGCATTACCTGTTTGTATTGTATGCATTACGGATTGCACGTTTTGATCAAACCCTCTCTGATGTGATAACATAGAGAGGGTTTGTATAATACAACCCTTGCTTAAATTGGTGAATGCAATCAACCGACAAGCTATCAATATAAAGTTAAGGACTTAATATCTTTTTTACTGTTGTTATTTAGCTATCTTATTGTTTACTAACCGGTTTAGTATACAACGAGTTGTGTTTAATGTGTTCTTTTTGATCAATGTGTTTAGTTATTGGCCATGAAGATTAATTTTGTCAAAAATGTTCAAAACATTGCGAACCTTAAGGAACTTTTTAAATAAACACTGACTGCTTTTACTAGTGTTGGTGTTTTAATTTTTCACCTTACGAACCTGACCCGACTTGTTTTGAGCTAGAATAAATAGTTTATACATATTCACGTAATCTAAGTCGTCGTATGGTTGTTGCCCCCTATTGTTAAATTTTCTGGCTCCGCCACTGCTAGTAGACCAAGCAAAATCGGTTATTTGACGTGGTGGTGCAATCATCCGTGCGGATCCTGTGGCATTTTTGAAACGAATTTGTTTTCGGTTTAAAGAGGCCATCAAAGGATTTAATCCTAAACGACATCAAGCTCTTGACATTCACTTGGGTCTCTAATAGATATAGAAAGCCTTTCTATAATTGGGTAGCGTGGTTCACCAAACTTTATAACACCAGCTGCTTACTTTGCAATCCTGTGGCATTTTTGAAATGAATTCGTTCTTTCCATTATTGCTAGGGTTTTTTGTATATATGCATTGCCCTTATAAAAAATCAAATTTAAACCCTGTGCAATCAAACCTGAATTGGCTATGAGCCTATGATAGCCTCTCGAGGAAAAAAATTAATAAATAAATAAATAAAGACAATTCGCCCCGGTTTTAGCTTGTGAAACGGTAGGTTTACAAGTCGGTTGATCAATAAACTAAAAGTTCAAAAACCATAACTATTAAAAATTACTAAGTGAAAACTGAAAAGTCATGCGACAATTTTTATCAAAAAAAATAGAGATCTTTGGAGAAACAGAGAGTTGATATTTTTATCCCAATATTTTCGCCAATTATAAATTGTTATATTTTATACGGATAAGATTAAGATGTGTGATTATCTTTTGTCTTCCAGCAAAAAAATATGCGTTACTTGCTTTACAATATTGAACAGTGGGAAGTTAATTCCATTACTTTGGTGACATTATTACAAAAGTCAAATGACTTTTTCTTTGCACGAGCTTCCATGCATCTACATACCGTCATACCCCACCGAAAATTTTAAAAAACGAAGTCAGCCCTATTATTCGACTATTGATCAAACAAAGACACCTTAAAAACCATGCGCTTTAGTACCCCGGCCCGAACACTATAAATATGTGCCATCACATTTTATATGCATCATCATTCATAATAAACAACTTAATCAAACAATCTATAAGTTCAAATGGTATCATATAATGTTTTTGCACCTATATTTTTCTTGCTACTAATCTTGATTACTAACAATACACCAACCGAAGCACAATTATCTAATACATTCTACGACAGTACATGTCCTAATGCATTGCGTACCATCAGGACCTCCATCCGGACAGCTATATCTCGTGAACGTCGCATGGCAGCTTCCATTCTTCGTCTTCACTTTCATGACTGCTTTGTTCAGGTACTAATTTAAGAGCATATATATGATTCACAAACTTGGTAACATTTTTCAAACATGTACTTATTGTTGTGGGTATGCAGGGTTGTGATGCATCGATCTTGCTAGACGATAGCCCTACAATTGTAAGTGAGAAGAATGCTTTGCCTAATAAGGGTTCAGTTAGAGGTTATGAGGTGATAGAGGCTGCAAAGTCTGAGGTTGAGAAACTATGTCCTGGAGTTGTATCTTGTGCCGACATACTAACTGTTGCTGCCCGTGATGCGTCTGAAATGGTTGGTGGTCCATCATGGTCAGTGAAGCTCGGAAGAAGAGACTCAACCACAGCAAGCCTTGTTCTTGCAAATACTGGTCTACCTAGTTTCAAAGCACCCCTTGATTCACTTATTTCCACGTTTAATGATAACGGACTTAGTCCACGTGACATGGTTGCATTATCAGGTATTTATTTACACCGTATACATTCATCGTGACAAATTTTAAGAAATCAAATGTTTGCTAAACAAATTAATGATGGCAATGCAGGGGCTCATACTATTGGACAAGCTCAATGCTTCTTGTTCCGTGATAGGATATATGCCAACGGATCAGATATTGATGCAGGATTTGCTAGCACACGTAGACGACGTTGTCCTATTAATGAAGGGAACGAAAATCTGGCAGCATTAGATTTGGTGACACCGAATTCGTTTGACAACAACTACTTCAAGAACTTGATACAAAAGAAAGGTCTTCTAGAATCGGACCAGGTGCTCTTCAGTGGTGGATCAACAGATAGTATTGTTAGGGAGTACAGCAACAATCCTTCAAAGTTCAAGTCAGATTTTGCGGCGGCTATGGTTAAGATGAGTGAATTTAGAACAATAACGGGGCAGGAAGGAGTCATACGGAGGATTTGTGGTGCTCTTCCTTAAGCTTCGTGTTGCTGTTCATCTTCCGTGAAAATTTATTTGTAATCAATTCTTTATTCATTCCTTGTATCTTTCAAGTGTAACTGTAAATCAATGGCATATTTTGTTTTTTGTTTTGTTTTTTTTTTAACTAAATGGCATATTTTGTTCAATAAATATATTTACTGATAAATGAAAAGCTTATGATTTATTTGAATCATTTTTCATATAACATAGACCGGATGTGTGCTCTTAATTATTTCAAACAACTAATCCTCGGCTTCAAATATACTGCAATAAGTATTCTAGAATAGTACATACCAGTATTGGTATTAATGTTCGTTCCGATTTGAAGAAACGTCCTCCGGTTTTTGCTTATGTATAAAGCAAACAGTAAAGAGCATTTCCTTCAGTTTTTCTTTGTAGCCGTCCGCGTTATTATGTAAATAATAATGTAGTCAGAATGAGAACTTCATTTCATAGTGATCTCCGACCAAGTTGGGTAACACCTAATAAAAATCGACATTTTCATGTACTAGAGTCCTACCAGATTTTCATGTACTAGAGTCCTACCAGGATTCTCAAACATTAACGTTAACTATATAGTTGGGCCTTGGAATCGTTGTAGGGTTCTTTTCGTATTTCATTCATTTTATCAGTGATGTTATCCAAGCTTAGCTAGGTAAAAATGCTCCCTCCTCGAGTGTTCATGTTATTAGATAGCGAATAGATTTATTATTATTATGTTTTTGTGTGGTTACATAAAAATATCACATGTGAATATATAATAACCATGTAGCTTATTGGATAAGCGACCACAACCCTAATCCTAATGGACTCAAGCCAACAATTATGTTTGGTCCACTAACCTAGTTATCTAATACTCGTCGGCAGTTTGAACAGGAAGCATCCAGACAAACAAATTGAAACGGATGTTGAAAGCCGCTTTTTTCCTCGATTCTTTTTTCTTCTTCTCTTCTTTGTTGTTCGTTTGCAAGAAGATGGACTTGTAGTTGGCAACATAATTGTATAATGCTTCATTTTTCGTCATTTTTATGACGTTTGGTATTATTTTTTACATCATGGTTTGCTTTGCATTTAAGACAGAGCGGCAATCTGGTGGTCAGCGTTTGTTGTCAACGACAATGATCTTCGACAACGAAACAATTTGACGATTAGATTTGGTAAAACCCCGTAGATGTATTGTTAGCTAAATTATTATATAGGGTACACATATCATGAAACCCTAGTGACACACACTCACAATCGAGTTTGGGCCATATTTATCGTCTAATATTCCCCGTTATTCGAGCGGCAAAGCGAAAACGCGAAAGCTCGAATTGAATTAGAAACTAAACAAACATTATATATATAAAGCTAAACTAAGAAGAAAAACAAATTATGTCAATAAAAGCAAATAAGCAATGATTCATTGGTAAAGAAATCTGATAGCAAGCGGAAGCAATTATTTAAGCAGCAGCAAAAGTAAATAAAAGCAATAGAAAAGTCATTTTTTTTTATGAAGACATTCGACAGCAAGTGAAGATTAATTTTTATCATGCAACAAAATCAACAGTAAGAGCAAAAGCAATGAACCAAAAACAAGGCGTAGATTCCTTTTTAGGCGGTCGACTTTTGGCGACGCGTCCAATGTCTAATGGAGGAGATTCAAGTTGGGTTTTATGCCGAATCAAAAAATGAAGAAAATGGCGCTAACCGCGTTATTTAACTACATGTGGTTTGAAAGTTACGATAAAAAAATATACAATTAGGGTTTTGACCGAAAATTTGTATTTTTTTCCAAAGAAAACAAATAATGGCTGCATTATGGTTTAACAGGTGACTTAGAAAAGGCTACTCACCATAGCCACCTAAGACCTGCTCTGATAGTATACCTTCTATTTTGCCTGAACTGAAACTTATATACCTTCTATGAGTATTTAGAACAGATTGATGGATAATCCTACATTTGTAAGTTTGATCCTTCGAGCAGATACATTTTTAGATGATTTTTTTATTTTCCCAACAAGTCTTCGTTTTCAACTAAGAGTGCTCACGGTCTAAAAACTGGACCGGACCGGGACCGAGACCGAGTTAGGTAAAAACCCTTGACCGAGACCGGACCGAATGTGGTCGGTCCGGTCTCGGTCCAGTCTAAAAAGACTTAAATGTCCGGTTTGTAAGCCGGATCGAACCTGACCGAGACCAAAATGATGAAAAACCTCATACCGAAACCAAACCGTTGGTCCTTCGGTCGGTCCAATTTTTGGTCGTCACCTTTATTTTCAACTAATTAAGTGAATATAAGCATGTAACTGAATTTTTAATCGTATAATTTTTAAGAAAAAATTGTAATTACCTTGCAACATAAAAGTAATTGAGTCAATATTTAGCATTACAATTTAATAAGGAATTAATTCATTACTTTTATTGACTTTGGTAAAAAGTCAAATAACTAAACCTAGCTTGAGCTTCCATGCATCTACCACAGCAAACAAAAACAAAGTCAGCCCATGATCTATTCCACTACTATTGATCAAACAAAGACACCTTAACAACCACGCTCATAGGTTATCCACAATACTACAAATATGTGCTATATCACTTTCTTTTTAAATTTGATCTCATATTCATTCATTCGATTCACATGATTAAACTATGAGCAATATTCTATCATATGAATCTTCCAAAAGCATTTTTGCGCACATGTTCTTCTTGCCACTTCTCTTGATTTACAGCTAGTAATTAAGCTAGCTAACCATATACTGATTAATTCTTGTGACCATTGTTATAACTTAGCATACACCTCAACACAGAGTTTTAAAAATCGCGCCTAAGGCGCGCCTAGGCGCTAAATCGCACGAGGCTCTAGCCTTAGGGATTTTTTTGGATCGAGGCTAACGACATGCATGAATCCCACAAAAATCGCGCGACTTGGGGATTTTTGCGCCTTTGCGCCTTAGGGATTTTTGCGCCTCGGAGATGTAACTGCTTTTTGGGCTTTTTTCTAAATATTAAAATAAGATATACGGGCCTTATAAGTTATATGCATGGGCCTTTTAAGTCATATGGTGATTATTTATATGATTTGTAAATTTGAATTGATTTTATGTTTATTTTATTGATTGAAATTTTATTTAAGAATTTGTTCATTAAGTATTTTTTATATGATATATTATCATGAAAAAGTGGCATTATGCCTTGAATATTAATAAGTAGCTTGCTTGATATTTTGGGTTAAATTGTGAGCTTTGTTAGATGTAAGTCTACAAGTGTAGGATACAAGCATATTTAGTCTGATATATCGAACCAAAGAGTTGATCCGTTTGAGAAGTGACAAATGATCCATTTTAATCTTTATAATGGCAATATGTGTCATGTATTAGTATTTTAATGTTATTTTGTGTTATTTAAGCTACATAAATGGTCACATATGTTATAAAAACCATAATGTATTTAGTGCGCCTCGCATTCATGAATCCCGCGCCTTAGAATGCGCCTCGACTCGAGGCTCTTTGCCCCCCTTTGCGCCTTAGTGCGCCTTGAGCCTTTCAAAACTATGCTTTCACCAACAGACATGTCGGCTTAGGGATGAGTATGGGTTCGGAACCGGACCTGATGGATCCGGAACCGAATTTTGTGAAAAGTAGGAACTGAAAACCGAGCCGATTATAATTTTCGGTTCCGGTTCTTATGGTCTACCCGGCTAGGAATCGTCTTTTTTTTTAAATAAAATAAAAAACCTGGTGCAGTAATAAATTAGGCCAATAAAAAGCAAAAACTATATGAATATTTTAAGCAGTGTTGTAAAAAGCAGCCTAGGCGCTAGTCGGTCACCAACGCCCCGATTTGCAGCAAATCAGCCGAATTAGGCGGTCAACGCTCCTCTAACTTCAGATCTAAGGTTTTTTCTTTATATTCACGCATCTTTTTACACAAGTTACCACTCCATGACTTGTAACTTCAAATGAGCACCGATTAGAACACATTTTTGGGGTTTGAATTTTCTTGATTTTGTTTTAATTTGAGCTAGATGTTGTTTAGATATTGTGGGGTTGTGTTATAGATATTGTTTAGATATTGTGGGGCTGTGCATACATTTACAAAGAGATTAAGAGAGAAGAGGAGGATGAAGAGGGAAGAGGTAGGTTGGCTGTGTTATATTAGAGAGAAGAGGTAACCCTAAAAATATAATACATTGCCCATTAAAAAAACTATACAATAGGCCCAATTAATAACTATGTGGGCTTTAATAAAAGACCAAAACTAATCAAAATCATGTAAATTATGCATCTTTTAAAACAAATATGTATAGTTTTTAAATTTTTTATATAGAAAAGTTTAATCTGCCCACCGCCCGATTAGCGCCTAGCGTTTTTTGCAACATTGATGTTAAGTGTTTATAACCATTTACGTTTAAACAATCACGTTTAACAACTAAAGCATAAACTCAAACAAACAACAATTTTATCGTTTCACATTGTTTAAATGTTTAACAAAACAATGACACATGTTAATTCGAAAAACCAAATAAATAACTTCAAACTTTGTCCAACCAAATAAATAAAACTCTTTATGGTTCCACTATTTGTTTCTCTTTATCTCTTCCAATTAATTTCTCTAATTGTTGTTCCATATCTTTCAATTACATCATCTTTAATAAGGAAGTGTAAAAGAACAAGAGAATCTGACCGAAAATGAGTTGTGGTTTTATTAGATCAAACCAAGAAGTGTCAGTGACTTGCTCATGGTTTTAAAAACAAATGTATTCCATGAAGTTTTTTGAGTATGGAAGTAAAGAAAATTGCACATTTTTAGAATTATTGGGTATTCTGTTCCGGAACTGAGAACCGGTGGAGTCGAACCGACCCGACCCAAGAACCGAAAATCTCAAACTCATGAACTAGAACTGGAACCATTGGGTCTGGATCCGGTTCGATTCTTCTCGGTTCCGGTTTGGTTCTCTAGTTCTTTTGCTCATCCTTATCGACTGTGTTTTTTGCGGGAAAAATTGTTAAGCCCTTTGATACCAATTTATAAACATCGTTTAGGTTTTGAGGCACTGCCCCAAACCCCTAGACCCCCTCCTGCGTACTTTGGAGCGGGACCCCAATAAGGGGCGCTGCCCCTTGACCCTCTAAGGAGGCGTGGCTCCCTTGACCCCACATCTTTGTCCGATCGAAAACATATTAGCTCAACAAGTGTGCATTTCACACTTCCTTAACTCATATCCGAGCTTAATATGAAATCTCATTGATCTCTATTAAATCACAATTACCTAAAATACTTGATGGTACTAAAATCACTAACAATGTGAAGTAGGCTAAAATTTACTACTACTACTGAAACCAATCCTGCAGGCATTGACCTCTATATTTTTTTTTTGGTCAAGTTCTTGTGCCTTTGTCTTGTTCTTACCGCAACATTTATGTTGGTTGGTTTATAATAAGTATGGAGTTAGATGATGTTGATCATGACGAGATTTGTAATAGATAACCTATAAAACAATGATAAACTTATTAAGTGCATTTATGTTTGTCCTAGAATAAGTATGGAGTACTATATTGTGAAGTTTGACAAAGTATAGATCAAATTTGTCCTGATCTATGACAAAGTAAATTAGCTAAAATTTCTCCCGAAACATGATTCGTTGAAATTTTATCAATTTGATAAAGAGACCATCTATAAGAGCACTAGGTGACGTTCGGTGTTGTAATAAAAAGTGTTGTTACGTCACCTTTTCATTTAGTAACTCAAAACCTATAACTCAACCCAAAAGCAACCTCCTTCGTCACTTAGGTTATAAGACACTCTCGGGCCCCACAGTTTTATAATTTTTTCATTTACTAAATAAACAACACATTAAAATAAATACATTACATAATTTAAATAAAACAAAACATTACATTTATACCAAATGTTATATAATATATGACTAACAATGCTAACCAACAAGGACTAACAGTGCAAGAAACTAACATTAGGGACTAAAATAATATAGGACTAACAATGCTAACCCAACAAGGTATTATGTCATTTTCTTCTTCATGCTTCTTTGGTTCATCCTCAAGCTCACCTGCAACAAATACACACATAAAATTATAAAAAAGAAAAACAAAGAGAAAATGTGCTATAACTTGGCTGGTGGGGGCGGTGATGGACCCTACAACGCGACCACCGATATAATGGTTCGCGCCATAGGTGGGTGTTATGTTCTATAATGCACCCTCAGTGGGTGCTCTAACCATCACTGGACCCTAGTTTCTGCTTTCTACCATCAAAGTAACCATTTAGATCAAGAGAACGTTAATTCGACAAGGTTACAAAACTAAATGATTGTGAAAAATAAAACGCTAAAACTATGGAAAGTATGTATAATATTAGTGTAGGGGAAGGGATCAGGTATGTATAATGTTATCCGACTTGAAATTTTAAGCTAAGGGTATTTTTATACTTTCAAGCATTTAGTATTAAATAACTGGCTAGATACTTTGCCTAACCCTGATTGTATCCATAGTAAGTGGTATGTGAGTTGTCTATCAATCTAAAAGTTGTAGGTTTAAGCGTCACTTGAGGCATTTGTAAGATATATTGTGATGTAAGTGGTATATAGTGTGAAAAAATTACTGTTGAAAAAAAAAAGTATTGTATAAAGAAAATTCTTCAAAAAGATGTATTTGTTGGCACTTTATATATATCCCATATATTTCAGTATATTCATTTTTAGTCTACCTGGTCGCACAAATATCAGGAAGACCTGAGGGACCAAAATCTAGTGTATGAATACTTGACAAAACCTTGGCACATGCATATTTTGGAAAGACAAAAAGATGTAGAGAAATGAGAAATGTTATTAACATTGATCATACGGCTTAGAGGAATTCCTCTCTGTGCTTTTAGACCAGTAGTATGGAGTCCTCTAGTTGACTTTTAGCACCCTCTCAATAAGGAGAGTCGGTCCTCTTTCAACACCTATCCTCATTCATTGTAACATTACCTTTATCTCTTCTTTGATTGTCGCGTTCTCCTAAGCGAAGGAGAAATAGCTGTTTACCAAGACAAACATATTTACTACAATTTATTGTAAGATATTGAATCCTCAAATCACAATCAAGTATTTGTTGTGCCTTCATGTTTATCGGAATTGTAACCAATGAAATTATTCATGATTAGGTAACAAAATAAATTTGGTTAACCACAACTATAAGGGGGGTGGCAACCTTTCCACACGTTGCCTCATATTTTAAAGCAAACAACCAATCATGGTTGTCCAACTAATTTTTTTCCTAATCTTGCCTAATCTTCATTTTTTAGTGGCAATCTTGCCTAATGGCAAGCATTAAATGTTCTATATTTATAGGGAATTTTTTTTTTTTGTTTTTTTTTTTCTTGTAAGATGATCACTACCACATCTATTACGAACAATGAACAATGAAGCAAAAGAACACCCACTCTCTTTTGAAGACGTCTTAAGTTATACGAGTCAAAAGTCAAAGACAAAGAAGAAGACGTCAAGCAATCGTGATGACCGACCCTTAGGGGGAGATTGTTGGGAACATACTTTTATATTTATTCAAGTCTCGGTCATTACATTTTGTAATAAGATGATCACAACTACATCAACTAAGAACAAAGAACGATGAATGATTTAGAAGACGTCTAAAGCATTGAAAGTCAAAGATTAAGACGAAGACGTCAAGCAACCTTGATGACCGACCCTTAGGGGGAGATTGTTGGGAACGTAGTTTTACTATTTATCAAGTCTCGGTCATTTACTTGTAATAGGTTGCTAAGGCTTGTATGTTTATTATAACTTAAGGCTTATGTAGCAAGCCCATGGGCCTTAAGCCCATTTCATTTTCAAGATAGGGAGGAAGGGAGTGTTGCCCTAGTCCTCACCTATAAATACTATGTAACCTCTCCTTTGAGAGGGGTTGGTTCTCTTGGTAATTTATTTTCTTTCATTCCATTCTTAAGAGTTCCTTCCACTCTCTCTCTCTACTCTCTTTCTCTCTCTAGATCTATCTTAGTGATTATGTTATTAAAATCGTGACCTAACAAGTGGTATCATTCGCCAAGGGATAATATAGGTTGATTTAGGTTTGATTTGGTAGAAAAACTTGGTTTTTTAAAGTGATTTTCTTAAAAAGTGGTACTGTTCATCGAGTTCTTTTCGAGTTAGGGGTTCACTTTGGTTCTATCGAGTTAGGTGCTTAAGATCTATCGAGTTAGGTGTCACACCTATCGAGTTAGGGGTTAATTTTTTTAACTTATCGAGTTAGGTGTAATATTCTATCGAGTTAGGGGTTTATTTCAAGTTCTATCGAGCTAGGTGTTATAAGATTTATCGAGTTAGGTGTTTCAATACTATCGAGTTAGGGGTAATTGGTTTCTCTTTTCGAGTTAAGTGTTTCAACATTATCGAGTTAAGTGTTATCTATCGAGTTTGGAGTTTGGATTTTGGCGAGTTAGCCTTGTTTACCTAATCGTCTATCGAGTTAGGATCAGTGTGGCAACCTTCTAAGGGGAGACTCTGCCCAAACTTCATTAACTTATCGAGTTTGGAACATAATCTGGACTTATCGAGTTAGCACCATACCCAACTTATCGAGTTAGAAACCCAAACAACTTATCAAGTTAGAAACCCAAAGAACATATCGAGTTAGAAACCCAAAGAACCTATCGAGTTAGAACCCTACCTAACTTATCAAGTTAGAAACCCTAAGTGCATATCGAGTTTGAAACCTAACAGCACATACCGAGTTTGAAACTTACAATAACATACCGAGTTAGAACACAATTTTTTTTTTCAAGTTTTCAAATCAACTTAAAACTAAAACCTTTATTTATCCTTAAAGATCCAAATTAACATAATCACATCATCTCATCTAATCTAAGTTTTTCCTTCCTATCTTTCTCTTCTTATTTCCAAAAAAAAAAAAAAAAAAAAAAAAAAAAAAAAAAAAAAAAAAAAGTTTTTTGGCGGGAAAATTTGAGTAAAATTTAATTTTTACCAGAGACCAAACGTTCAATTTTTACGCGAAATTTAAATTTTGGTATAACGTTGAAAATTTTGACCCAAAATTCAAATTTTTAGGCCAAAATTCAAATTTTTTCGGTGAAATTTGGCGGCAAAATTTTTGAAACTCAAATTTTTCTTGCAACCTTATAATTGCATTTCATAGTGATTTTCAAATTTTGGGAAAGAAAATTTTTTTTTTTCAAATAATTTTTGGAGGGAAAATCTGAATTCACTATTTCGACCTTGCGTGTGACATTTTGCTTGATTTTTTCGATTACATCGCAACAATCAAGGGGGAGAGCAATGTCATCTACAACGTCTCAAGGACCTTCTTCCAACTACCTTCCTCACCAATATTCTCATCAGCAACAGGACCTTCTTCCAACTACCTTCCTCACCAATATTCTCATCAGCAACAGTATCATCAACAACAAAGTCACAGCTCCCTCATTCGCCATGTTCTGCTCTTTGGCAATGAATCAAGGCCTCCAATGTTGCTACCAGGAACGTATACTGTTTGGAAACGGAGATTTCTACAATGGCTCACAGATCGTCCTGCTGCAGATCTCATGCTTAAATCCATTCAAGATGGTCCATACAAAATGATATTTCTTGCTGACTCAACAGGGATTATGAGGTTACAAACTACTGCAGATTTGAATGCTTCAGAACTTGCTCAGTATGATGCTGACCAACAGGCTGTATGGTTCATGACATTAGCCCTTCCCAATTCAATTTACATGAATATGGACTTTCAAGACAGTGCTTATGAAATGTGGAAATATCTTGAAGCTATGCATCATACAGAAGAACTTCATCACATCAGAATGATGCAAATTCTTGAATCCTGTTTAAGCATGAATCCTCTGAAGACCATTCTCCCTGCTCCAGCTGTTGACCATGGATCCTTAATTTACACTCCAAATGGTCTCTTCTTCAATCCTCCGAATGCACCTGAGCCTTTCTTCATTCCACAGTACCATCCTGCAACACTACATAATAATGTGCAATCTCTTCTGCAAAATCTAGTGAAGCTTAGTCAAGTATCTTCTAAGAAAGGCAATGGCGATATAACTTCAACTTCTGAATGCTTATACACAATGAAAGATACTGATGATGAAGAAGATCTTATCGAACCAAGCATGGCATTCTTGGCATATACAGAAAATATTGCAGATGAGGAAGCTCAGGATTATGATTCAACTCCAGTCTTTGACGATAATGTTGAATACAATGCCACACTTAGTCAAATGGAAGTTGAAGGGAGTAATCTCAATGAAGTTTTGGAAAGTGTCATGGGAGATATTACATCTGATGATGAATATGCTAATTTGGAATCCAATACTGCAGATTTGGAAATCGATACTGCAGATGTGATGTTAATGGCAAACATGCAGGAATTTCACATGATTAATACTGGCTCAGAGTATGAGTCTGATAATTCTGTAGATCCAGTTGTGAGAGTAAACAAAGAGAAAATGTATCAATCAAGGTCTCAAATGCATGAACTAAGTCACAGCAGAATCATCTCAGACTTCATACAATTTACGAGTCAGGCTTTATCAAATTCCCGAAATTCCCGAAATCAAGCTGTCAAGCAAGGTGAAAGAGTTGTGATACAAGGAAGTATTACTCAAAGGTTGGTTAGGAATGGTGAGAATACTGCAAATGTAGTTAATACAGGCAATGAGGTTAAAATATTGGAAGATAATTCGGGTGTCATGGATGATACTGAACCAGTATACGACACAAATGCTTCTGATGACTCTAAAGACCCATTTGAGATAAAGATGACTGAAGCTGAGAAAAGAGCCATCAATTCTACAGAAAATTGCTTAGCTCATTTTGAATCAGTCAAGACTCAATGCAAGATTCTCTCAGATGCATGGTTTCCTACGGGGGGTACCTTTAATGCATTCTTCGGAACTGGAATGGATCGTCTAACCTTCCAAAGGAAACTCCGAGAAAACATTGTTCAAATTGAAAAACAAATTGAACAGGGAAGCGATTGCATGGCAGGATTTAGAGCGCTCAAGGATTAGTTCAAAGTGTTCATGGCATTGCATTTTAAAGCTCTCATACACTATAAATATGAAAGCAATGTATGGAGAGAGAACATCACAAGTATGGAGGTTGAAGATTTTAGAGATCAACTTGTTTCACGCCTAAACCGCTTAGAATTTATGCTTAATGAAAGATCACTTCATCTGAGTGCTATCAAAGAACAGAAGTTGCAGATTCAAGAAGAGCAAGTTCATAAAGCTGATACATTGGAAGATAATTTGGTTGCCATGAAATGCAAAGGGATAGAATCAGAAGTGCAGGATGACAACTGCAGATTGGGGAATGATAAAGATGCAGATTGTGCAGAGATCAGACCCTTCTGTGACTCAGAGCCCAACTTTGACAAAGGACAGATGGATGAGGAAGATTTCATACCCATCTATGACAAAGAACCGAACTTTGACAAAGAGCAAATGGCTGAGGTACAATCTACTGTTGATCATAATATGCCTGCATATGAGAAACAACAATCTGAGCAACCTAACTTCAGTAATAAAGGAGAGGTTGACCAGGATGTTGTTCAATGTCTAGTAATACATTCTGAGTCTGAGTCCTTACCTGATAATCCAATTACTGAAACATCATACCAAACTCTTGAGTCTGAAAACCTTCTTCTCAAAAAGACCATTGCCCAGTGTCATAAAGATTTTTCAAAACTAGAGGCACATTGCATCTCACTTGAACTTCAAATGCAAAACGAATCTATAAATTCGGGCAACAATGGTCAATTTTTGAATGAACAAAGAAAACGTGTGGATACATTAGTTAAAGAAAATGAGCTTTTAAAAGGTCAAATTCAAGAAAAGGTGTTTGCACATGCTGCATTACAAAACAAATTAAGAAGACTGACTGGCCAGAGTGTGGATACTAAGTTTGCAAAACCATCAATCTTGGGGAAACCGACTTCTCAAACAATCAGAAAATGATCAGTTGTTAGACAACCAACTGCATTTAAATCTGAACGACCTAAATCTTCAAAATCTCGGTTTACCTCCCAAGTTGTTGAGAAAAACAATTTGACAAAACCAGTCACTCCACATTCTTGGCCTAAGGAAAATGCATCTGTGTCTGCTAAATTTCAACACGTGATTATGCCTGGCTCATCTAGGATTAGTTCGAAAACAGTGTCTAAAACAAGCATTAAAAGTAAAGATTCTTATGGAAAATATGACATGTGCAAGAACTATGATCTAGAAAAGGCTAGGAAAAAGGCGCTACTTCAAAAGGATGGAATTCTAGGTTCAAGACCTCATGTGATGCCTTCTACTGTAGTACAAAACACTGCTTGTAGTAGCACACCAAAACCTAAGAGTAATCAACAAACTAATAGGAATTGGATAGCTTCTAAGAGTAGTTGCGTAAATAATCATGTTGTTTGTGCTTTAAAATATCTTCAAAAGGGAAATTCACTTGAAAAGGCTCAATCGACTAAGACAAACAAACCCGTTGAACCAAAAGTCATAAGTCAGAAACCTAAGAAGTGGATCAACATAGGACGTAGGTTTTCTCAAAGAAGTGATGCTCCTACAATTCATTCAACTGCATCTAAAAGGAAAACTTCTCCTAGATCTAACACTAGGTGGGTACCCACAGGTAGAATTTTCAAATCAATTGGTCTTAGGTGGATTCCTACAGGAAAGATTTTAGACATTTGCACCAAAACTAATGTGATCTCCACAACTTCTACCTCTGAGACTAGAATGAAAACCATCGGAATTGTGTGTTCGAGTGTCAAGAAGATAATTGACACTACATCTTTATGCTTCTAACATCTAAAACCCATTTACTCTTGGGAATCCTTGTTCTCTGTTTTTTTCTTGTCTCTTCTTTCTTTCTTTACAGATTCTCCAGGTATGGCTTCGAAATAATTCAGTTTCGGACCCGCACTTCAGCTATGGCTTCGGAACAACTCAGTTTCGGACCCGAGCTTAATGTTATGGCTTCTGAGCACAACAGCTTAGGACCCGCATCCAACCGTCTGAACTTTCCGGATTCTTCGGCTGAACCATCGTCTCTCACCCGTAAAGAAGTGGAAACCTTGTTTGCTCCATTGTTTGATGATACGATTGAAAAACCGTCTTTCTGAGGTCTCACCAATTTTCGCTGCACATCTTGATCACAATCAAGTACCTGATTCACCTCAACAAACAACAACAACTGTTGAAGAGAGACGGTCCTCCAATTGCATCTCCAACAACCACAGTACAAACCGGGTCCAACTCACGACAATCAGCTGAAGACTCCATACCTAAATCAGTTCCACAAACCGCAGAGCATGACCCAGAGGCGTTCTTTAATCCGTTTGCACTGGCTCAACTCATTCCTGACATTACTGAGTCGTCTACATGCAATTTGGATCCTGCTCACATTCGAGATAATTACCTCCATCAAGGTTTGTTGATTTAGTTCACCATATTGGTTTGTGGTGTTTGACTCCAGATGATTTGCAAAATTTTCTTAAAACCTAAGAAGAGTCAAACATCAAAGTATTTCTGTAAATACTTTTTCTACAAAAAGAATCTTCTTTCTTTGTGTACAAACTTCAAATCTTCAAAACTATGTTCCTCCATTTAAACAAATTTTGCTTTACTCTGTCAAAATGGAACATGTTTTGAGGGGGAGAAAACTTTTCACAATATCATGAAGTTTGGACACCTCAATTTTTATTCATCAAGGATAATATGTTTCTTCATCATTCGGATTTAAACTCATTTTCAAAAAGGTTCTACGATCTCTCGAATTAAAAGTGCAAAAAGGTTTCACAAAATATATGCTAATTCGAGGGGGAGAAAAGGAATTTTTTTTGCAACGATCCCAAATTAATCTAGTTTGGACTTCAAATGGAAAAGTAACTAACCTTTTAATGAGTAAAGTTCACAAAAGTCTTAAACTTAGGTAAAAGGACCTTGCAAGGAAAATTAAACAGGCTCTAATCAATGTTTTCACACATGTTCTCAAAAGTTGCACACATGATTAAAACCTCAACGAATCAGACTAACGATTTTTTCCTCAATTATCTCCATAATTGTGAGTTTCTAATTTCCTCATTGTTGTTGTCTAATCGTTCCCTAAATGTTTCAAGCGTTTTCAACGGTCAAAAAGGCATAATCAGAAACTAGGGTTATCAATCAGGGCTTTCATTTTTTTTGTGTTTAGTCTAATTAACTAGTTTATATAGCTTTAGAGAACACTAAAGAATGCTCGATTGGTGTGTTTGCTCAATTAGATACAACATAGGTTTAGATTCATGTAATTTAGGGTTTTAGATGTCGATGTCTTTGCTGCTACTAGGGCATTTGTTTGTTCAATATTCCTGCATTTTGATGCTAACATGTGTGCATAGACTCAAATCATAACCCCAAACCATAATCATAATTGAAAAATTTCGAGTGAAAGAATGAATTAATCTGTGATTTTGTGTGTTAATCTGAGAATTCTGAACACTTAGGTTGATTTAGAATGAGATTTTTGATTCATCTTATACTTGTTTGTGCCTGATGCATTTTCTCTGTGTGCAACTACATGTCATCCCATTGAAAGTCAAAATTTCAACATTCGACAAAATGTTTCTTATGGAACATATTTTGAGGTCAAAGGACAAAATGTGTTTAAAGGCTAAACTGGTAAATGGATTCAAAATGGTGAGAAACAAATTTTTTCCAAACTCTACACTCTTGTCTTACACCGGTAAAGCAAGTGTGGAGACCAAAGCAAAGTCATTCACAACCTTTCATATTTTCAAAAATCTGGAATGCTTTGGCTTCAATAAAAGAATGTCTCTGATCTGAACATCCCAAATACCGGAAGTTTTCCATTCATCACAAAATCAAAATCTTCAAAAAGAACTCATGAGGTTCAACTTTAGATGGAAATCTTTTTCAGATTTTTAAAACTCAAAAGAGAGACTCCGGGTCTCAAACAACTTTCAACAGTAAAAGAGTTTTGAATTTCAAGCATTCTTTGTTGAATAATACTTGATTGTGTTTTCTAAAACCTTGAGCAGAATCATCTCACGAATTTTCAAAAAGTATTTCTTAAATACGATTCTAAATTCTGCTCAAGAAGACTATCTCTTAAATAAACTTCATTATTTAAGGGGGGGTATTTCGTTTAAAGAAAACTAATTTTGTATCAAAGCAACGACTTGTGCACACATTTTAGTGCACAACTCGAGTTTCAAAGAAAGGAAAGTGCCTTGCTAAACCGTTCTTTAAAACCAAACGCGCACCTATCCTTAAAAACAAGAAGTTTTCCATGCGAAACTTATCTAAAACTTCTTAATCTTGAGCAAAATTTATTCAAAATTTTTTCAAAAGGTTTTTCAAAACTTTTCAAAATTTTTCTCAAGATTTTTCAAACCTTTACTCCCCAATTCGCTCCAAAGTTTAATAATGTCAAAACACATGGTCGTTTTGAGGGGGAGTATTCAAAATCAAAATGCTTTGTCAAAATCATGTTTTGATGGCTTGTGCACACATAACAGTGTACAACCCGTGCTTGTAATTAAAGGACCCTGAGGTACGCTTCAGTGCCTCAATCCTTAGATAAGGAGCGAAGGCTTCTTACTTTTGAGTAGAATTAATCAAACATTTTCTGATTTTCATAATTCTGCTCAAAAGACAAGTATTTCACCTCAATGAGTATTCACTTGTTGAGGGGGAGCACTTGAAAACTCATCGTTCTCATAATCAAAAAGTTCTTGTTGATTTCTCCCCATAAGACTCAAAATGCATATTTTAATCAAATGTTTCTCAAAAACAACATCTTATATGCTATTTTTGAGGGGGAGAAAAGTGAAAGTGATTAAAATATGAAAGTTAAATGTTGCTTAAATTGTCAAACCTCATGCGAGCTAGACTCAGATTCACCCAGGAATTGACGAAACATAAAAGTTAGTAAATTCGAAAAGACTTTTCCTCGACGGGTAATAACATCAAGTTAGTTACTAGAGCTAGTTGTCACCTAAAAGCTGACAATGGAACTCTCTAACTAGCCACGTAAGCGTGTCTCGAAAAGGATTTGTCTTAGTAGAAATGTACCGTTTCGAGAAACTTTCTGTGGACTTGACCAGGCCGGGTAATAACTTCAAGCTAGTCTAACTAGTGATGTAAGCGTGTCTCGAATCGGTCTTGTTCACTGAAAGTGGATCAATTCAAAGTGCTCGCTCCTCCCGCATGTGCAAATTTATTAAATACATATGAGCACATGTGAAGGGGGAGCCCTTCATAAGTAAAACATAAAACTCTCAAAGTGTTAAACAAAATGTTTGACAAACACAAACACTTTGAGAGATTTTCAAAGGTTTCAATGGCAATTATAGGATAGTCATGGAGTTATAAGGTGACTAAGGTTAGGAAATAACCGTCCTATGATCCGCCTAAGCCGGAGGGATCTACCCAAGGACATCACCAATAGTTAGAACTAGAAGTCCTTAGGTATGATACGAAAAAAAAGGAGTAAAGAATGAAAAGGAGAAAGAAGGGGTTGAAGAATGAAAAAGAAAAGTAAAGAAAAGGGTGAAAAGAAATAGCCCTCCATATGTTCAACCTTAGGGCAGACACCGGGTTCAATTCATATGCTACTGGCTGTTGCAAAGACAACACCGGTATTGATGATTAAGTCGTCATGGATCCAGTGACGCAATGCACTAAACCTTCTAGCCACTCAAGTTCTCTTAAAAGAACTTGTTTCATTCTCACGGGGAACCAGTGTAATCTATCGACTTATCTCTGAGAGATAGTTGATATTGAAGCAGGAGACCCCTCCCTAGTCTCCGAATAGGAAACCTAAGTGAGCACTTATCGAGTCTAGAGCCATGAGATACATCAAAGATCTCTTAGGAACACTTAGTATTTCTACAACTGGTGTTCTACATCAATGGACACCAGCTGTAAATTATCGAGTCCTTCGCAGATCTGAGCAATCTGCCGAGAACGTTTATGAGAGAATTACAAATGTATTTCTCAATGATTGAACGGAAATTCCTGCCAGAGTCAACATCAAACAGCCCTGACAGCAGGTCACTTCGGTAACCCCACAAGGGTTACGCTTAGTGTTCGCGGTAGTTCTTTAGCAGTCTACAGTCGTGGAGTGATCCTCAGCGACTCACCCAGTCATTGAGCTACTTAGTAGGTCTTGTAAGCTCCTTCGGGGGTATCTGACATGGGAACGGCCTTGATAAGGGTTAGAAGGAGTCTTCACACTATGCTGTTGACGATCTCTAATTCCTTATCTGTAAGTACCGGTTGTTTATTGCTAACTGTTTATTTTCAGGGACATATCATCTCCATGGAGACTGATTCCACATGCTCATACATACATCTTGAAGCAAATGAAAGCTCCCTCAAAGATCTAAGCAACACAATGTTCAAAATTAGATTCTACGCCAAAAAGAAGAATCTACAAAGATTAAGGACTAAAGATCTATGTGAATGAAAGGGAACTACGTGCATGTGAATGTCTAAGTTCAAACGTGTATGAGCATGTTGGAATGGACGACGACCACCACAGACGCAGAAGTGATGCATGGCAGATAACTTCATAAGATGATCACTACCACATCTATTACGAACAATGCACAATGAAGCAAAAGAACACCCACTCTCTTTTGAAGACGTCTTAAGTTATACGAGTCAAAATTCAAAGACAAAGAAGAAGACGTCAAGCAACCGTGATGACCGACCCTTAGGGGGAGATTGTTGGGAACGTAGTTTTACTATTTATCAAGTCTCGGTCATTACATTTTGTAATAAGATGATCACTACTACATCAACTAAGAACAAAGAACGATGAATGATTTAGAAGACGTCTAAAGCATTGAAAGTCAAAGATTAAGACGAAGACGTCAAGCAACCTTGATGACCGACCCTTAGGGGGAGATTGTTGGGAACGTAGTTTTACTATTTATCAAGTCTCGATCATTTACTTGTAATAGGTTGCTAAGGCTTGTATGTTTATTATAACTTAAGGCTTATGTAGCAAGCTCATGGGCCTTAAGCCCATTTCATTTTCAAAATAGGGAGGAAGGGAGTGTTGCCCTAGTCCTCACCTATAAATACTATGTAACCTCTCCTTTGAGAGGGGTTGGTTCTCTTGGTAATTTCATTTTCTTTCATTCCATTCTTAAGAGTTTCTTCCACTCTCTCTCTCTCTCTACTCTCTTTCTCTCTCTAGATCTCTAAGTGATTATGTTGTTAAAATGGTGACCTAACAATTCACTCCCCCACCGAATCGGTAGTTTCTACCGCTTGAGGCACCGATTTAAGTTTGCCGATGGACTGGCAATCCAAGTTGCCGATCGGCAACCCTTGCCGAACCACACAAACCGCAAGGTTGCCACCCCCTTAAGGGTTGTTGTTTGCAAAATCAAAACATATATTGTATTTTGGTCTTGTATTGGTGAACACTAGATCCTATGAAGTAAAGGCAAGACGAGAATGCCTATGGTAGCATGGTGCTAAAGGTACTAGTGCAACCCAACAAACCTCTTGATCTGAATAAACTTTCACGCATAACTTTACGATTGGCAATAGTCGTGGCATGCCACCAATCACATGTCATGCGTGTGACTAGCTTGGTGAAAATATAATTACAGTGAAAAAAAGAAAATTTTCAAAATGGTCTCATTTTCCCTTTGGTCAAAAAACGGAACTCAATTTTTGAAATTGGTCATGCTAGACCTTGCGACTTGTCGTCCCACTAAAAAATTTGACACTTATCAAACAAAGTACAAGTCATAAAAAAAATACAAGTCGCACAAAATTACACAAGTCGAGCAAAAGTATCGAAATTGATTATCTATACCAGGTTGTGGGTCTCGCATTATATATTTTACTTGTAATAACTTAATAAGACAACAATACAAATCGCAAAAAGTACACAACTCGACCAATATGTCACTTCGGTCGATAAAGTCGTGAGGTACTGAGGTCTAGCATGACCAACATCGAAATTTCATTTTTTTGTCTTTTTTGTAAATAAGGAGGGGAAAACTACACCATTTATTATTATTTTTTTTTTTTTCTTGAAAAAATGTCTTGTGAGCATAAATTGATTGTGTATTTTCCTCATAACCTAATTTTCTCTATTCTAAATATAGGTGGTTTTGACTTTTAATCCCTTACATGTCAACTAAAATTATTGTAGGCATTTGCTAGCTGCTACTGGTTTACACAAAAACATTTACTCCAATATTACGTATGAGTTATGACAATAAGTTAAGTGTTGCTTACGGTGTTGTAGAAAATCTAAAAAGAAGCAGTGAATCACGTCATATGACAGTGAAGAGTCTCTTTATAAGAACTTCAGTTGTCGGATCTAATATCGATAAAAGATCAAACATTGGGACCGTTTGGTTTGTTATCAACCAAGTTTCCAAAATTCTACTCCGATTTTACCCTTTTTAGCAAATCCAAATCCAATTTTTACCTCAAATCTAGCAAGGTTTTGTTCCACTTTTTGGGGCTCAAAAAATGTAACATTAGCCCCACGAAGAGGCCCAAAGGTAAAAGCAATAGTTGTTTGTCTGACCCTTTCTTGGGGGGTGTATCCCTTCAACTTCAACAGGTGAATTCCTAGTAATTACTGTTCAGGTAGAGTAACTACTGTATTTAACATCTTATCAAATCTTTTATATAATATAACAAAACCCCTATTGGGAATTTTCCATTTCAAAAATGCATTCATATCTTATTTAGTAATAATTTTATTTAAAAAAAATTATTTTTTTATTAAGTAATATTTTATATTTATCCATAACACAAGTAGAAGATAAATACAAAAAATATAGATAAGATTCAATTAATAATAGGATTAAAATTTTTAAATAATTATCTTTAATAATAAAAAAACTATAATTAAATATCATAAATCAAATAAAACAAAGATTAAATTATTTGTTTTTTAATAAATAAAATATATGATTCAAAATTTTTTAAAAAAACCAGCGCGTGCGCGGGCATTATAACTAGTTGTATAAAACATAAAACCTAATACTCTACTTTAGAGTAACTACTGTATTTAACATCTTATCAAATTATATAAAACATAAAACCTAATACTCTACTTTAGAGTAACTACTGTATTTAACATCTTATCAAATTGTATAAAACATAAAACCTAATACTCTACTTTAGAGTAACTACTGTATTAACATCTTATCAAAATTGTATAAAACATAAAACCTAATACTCTACTTTGAAAGCCATTTCGTATAAAGTGCCAAAACACGAGAAAGTGTGCACTGAATCAACATGTTTTTATTTTTTTCGCGTTTGATACTTTTGGTTTTCTTGCATCTGGGTCAGTGGACCTTCTAAATAGAGTTCGACGTGTTATGCATAGTAATGTTATTACACCTAGATCTACAACTGTTGTTTTTAAGAGAATTCGTTTTGCAATCCAAAAAAGGCTAGCGGCGCAGCTTGTTCCTCGTTTACCTTCCAACTCTATGTAAATCCATATAACTTGGGGTTGTTTCATATAATAGTAAAATACTTTTAAAAATATACAAATATCATACGTGAACTTTAGAAATACCAATATCATACATGTGCTTTCAAAATCCGTTCTTTTATCATCATAAAATTATTTTTAATATGCCAAAGTCCACATTATTATAGGCCACTCATTCACTGTCATGTTGAATTTTGTATAATGTATATTTAGTTAAATTTTTTAATTCGTTTCACCATCTACTTATGCTACTCGAAGTGCATAAGTGTGTTTTTATAACAACTTATAGTTTTACTACAAAGTATTAATTATTATACAAATGAATAACATGAGATTTTTTTTCGTCATTAAGCTTATTCAAATGATTATAAACAACTGGATAATTATTAAGCAAGAACATCGATTGTTTTCTTCTTCAATTGCTTGATCGCATCGATTTATGACTATTATGATTAATATTTGTGTATATAAAGTGTTTTGTAACTATATATACGAAAATATAAGTAAGATAGAATAAACATGGTAATCATCATCTTCATATCACCAATAATGATCATTGACATTGTCGTGTAATTAATTTAACCGGTGATTAATCATGCCATGTCCACTTACCCCGTGTGTTATCTATTTAGTGTATCACTTACCCCGTGTGTTATATATTTAGTGTATTAAACAATTTTTTAGTCATAATTCTCTAAATGATTCCTCCTTAATTATCTTCTTTTTACGTACTTAATTTCTTTCTAAATAAGTATATGTGTGTTATATATTTAGTGTATTAAACAATTTTTTAGTCATAAAATGATTCCTCCTTAATTATCTTCTTTTTACGTACTTAATTTCTTCTAAATAAGTATATTTGTAGTGTAGGTGTATTGTGGACCACAGATAAACAACCTTCACTCATTTGCACAATACTACAATACCATTTTGTTTGGTAACACCATAAATTATTTAAATTTTGTCTTGTTTGATACATCAAGTAAAAGTAATTAATCCCTATATTTATTTGTTAATCTAATCGGGAAATCTAACAAGCCTAAGCTAGTTTGCAAAAGCTGGTGATCGATAATGACAAAAAGAGTTATATGTATTTGGAAACGATTTTGTCTTTAAACTTTAATGATTTTGTGTACCTCTCCAAATCCAAGGAGGTGCAAAAAGTGGCAAATTGGTATCGGATTTCAAACTAACATATATTGTTGTTTAAAGCAAGCTTTAATAAAGGGGGAGAAAGTGCAAAAGCATCTATATGTCATGTGTGTGTGACTGTTATATTCTAAGTTATGTTTGAAAGCAATTATCTAAGTTACATTTTTATGTCGATCGTATGTAGATGTAGCTATTTAGTTTTCACTTAATTTGTTTAGAAGTAGTTGTCACAAAAGTGATTTTTATTTGTCATTTGCGTATCTTGAATAATCAAAATTTGTCAAACGTTCAAACTATACATTGCTCCAGCGTATATCATACACTCGTACATTCAATCATCTTATTATCACAACTTTAAACGTTTAAGGAAAGCATTACCTCTAGCTTGTAAGTTTGGTGAATCGTATATTGAATGCATAATAGTTTGGTACACGATACAATATATAAGATACACTATGGGTCAAATACATGGGCCAAATATACTAATCGTCTAACATAGCTATCCTCATCAATCTGTCGTACGGCCAACATGGGAAGGTAAACCGTGTAACACCAGAGTAAAAGGACACAAAAACTAATTTTAAACGGTAAATCGTGTAACACCAGATTAAAATGACACAAAAACTAATTCTAAACATACATATTATTTTTGCCTTATGTTGCATGTCTTTCACCATGATGATATCATCATGGGGACACCATCTGAAAACCATCTTGTTAGCTATTTTTGTTACTTATCTAATTCTGATTATTCAATAGATTAAATATTATTATTTTTTTAGTAAAATGATTAAATATTTAAATATATGTTAGCTCTCACGCATACAGCAACACAGTTGGAAA
Organism: Artemisia argyi; assembly: GCA_030686995.1. NCBI lineage: Eukaryota > Viridiplantae > Streptophyta > Magnoliopsida > Asterales > Asteraceae > Artemisia > Artemisia argyi. Next base: position 40,227,515 of record CM060683.1, on the reverse strand, counting down.
TGACAGGGACCCAAATAAAGAAAGAAGGAAAGAATGGTCAGTAAACCAGCAGGGGACTAAAATGATGATGAGGAATCTTTTTTCCTCTTTTACTGTTCCTTTAACAGTCCCCATTTCCTCCTTTTTTATACACACACTTTGCTTTTAGTTTTGTGTGTTATTTTAGGTGTCATGTTTTTGGATGTGTGTTAATGTCAGTTTACTACATGGGGTTTTCATTAGGTGGTGATGACCTTGTAAGTTTCTATTATCTCTCACCTTGCTTACTTTGTAGCATCCCTATATCTCCCCTTTCAACTTTCACTCACATAGTTTCATCATTTTGTTTTTATGTGTTACCATGATCTTTTGTACTTGTGTTATGATATAATGTCAATGGACTAGCTTGCATGCTCATTTTCCTGCATTACTAATACACATAAACACCATTTGATGTCCTTTACTTTTGAACCATTGAGCTTGAGTTGTAGTCTAAAATGTCAATTCTTGATATGGGTTCCTCATTCTTGGATGATCTTGTAAGTGTTGCTTTTTTGTGTGTTTAAGTAATATGCATTGTGATCTAGATTAATTATGTATATGGGTGTTTCATTTGGGAATGGCTTTATGCTAATGGTGTGATTGAACTGACTAACTTGCAAGCTTTAAATATCGACTTGGGATACACTACACTTAATAATAAGCATTTACACTTATATTCTACCATCTACAATTTAGTCTCCTTGAGCTTGTAGATAACTACATCAAGTAGTTGAGCTTCAGCTTGCAAATAAAAGGCTTGATTGAGCTAGAGTAGCAGTTTTCAAGCCTACTAAAGTCTTGTTGTTTGCTTATCACTAGTCTTACTTTCACGCGCGCACACACTTGTTCACATTTTGATTGTTTAAATAATTGATGTTTGTGATGCTTTTGACATGCCTAAGTTCTAAAACTTGACTTTTCTTTATTACAGTAATATTTAATTTGTTAATGACTTACTGTAATATGTTTCTTTAGTTTCCCCCTTTTTCCGTTGCGCCTTTGTGTGTTTAACTTGAGCTTGGTATTTCTTAAAGAATTTCGTTTTGTTATGATCTAAAATCTTGTTAAATATGCATCCAACTGTTTTTTCGCAACGAACTTTTATAGGAAATGAAAGACGATATGGTGATTGAACTGAAAGATGACACAAGAGAGAGTAGAAATACTATCATGATTGAAAATGTGGGAATCAATGGTATTGATTTTGAAGCCGAGTTTGAGTTTTGGCCTATCCAACACCCATCCGAACCATCCCATGAAGATAGACCTGTCCAATGTCCTATGCCTCACTCGTCCCACTTGATTAAGGTAAGCCTTTGTCCCATGTTCATGAATTTATATGCTAAAATGAGTCCAAAAAGCATGGTTTTGTGCTTAGCGTCATATTTTGTATAACACACAAGTACTTTTTCATTTGTCGTGTTTTAGCGATTGTTTGTGTACATCTGAGTCATTTAAAGATAGGTATTTCTTCTACTTACGTCATTTTATAAACCATAATCTTTATAATATTTTGTACGAGTATATCATAACATTTTATACAAACATAACTTTTGTTCCTAAAGGTCACATTTTAGTTTATATTTGAACGCTGTTTTTTTAAGAGTTTATGATTTACATTTATGCAATCGCTAACAAGAGACATAAAAGAAGTATGCTGTTGCTATTAGATGCAAGTTAAAATAGTAAATATTAGTACCAAATGTTTTAACTTTTGGTGTTACCATTATATGTCTTTAATTACAGGATGAAAGAATGCAGGATGATCGGTTATCAGAACGCAAGAGACGAGAAGCATCAATGATTCATCAGAAAGAAAGTAGTGCACTAGAAGCTACAGAACCACGCATAAGAGCAGTGCGAAAGAGGCATCATGACCATACAGATACCATCACACAGAAGCTCCAAACACCGTCTATTGACCTTCATTTGCACCAGAAGATGAATACAGCCGTCTCAGATAAGCTTCAACAAGTTCAAAGGTTTGAATCTTGACATAGGCCATTCCCATCCTAAACTCCTAATTGAGGTGTTAGTTATCGGTTTTAGTTTTAATGGTATTGGGGACACTTAACGTAGAGTAAATGTGATCTTAATAGTGAACTTAAACTCGAAATGGATGTGGTAGTACTTTGATGTAACTCTTATATATGTATAATACAGTATGAGTCTTTCTTGTTCTACCTGTTGACTAAAATTTCATAGGGTTTGAATCCACATATACTCGAACCAGCTGACAAAACTTATTTTACGAAGATTGGAGAAACAACTACCTATTTTAAATGGTATCCACTGGAATCAAACTATAGAGACATCTTCATGATCCAATGTCGTTCATGACTTATGATGGAGCTTTTCCAAAAGTAGGCTTCTTTTTAGGATTATGGCCAAATGTATGCTTGTTTGTGTCATCTATTACAACACTATGCTTGTACCGAAGAATACTTCAAAAGTAAAAGAAAAAGCCATATATTATCTCTTTCACCCCTCAACACCCTCCTCCCCATTTTCTTTTCCCGTTTTTGAATATGCACTCCCTCTAAAACTTCATACTAAAACAAAAAATTGATGGATCTGATGGTAACTTCCCATTGAAATCTAAAATAACTTAAGACAAAGTTTTTTTTTGAAAAGAGAGTTAAATAAGGAAAAAGATCTAGCTGAAAGCTTGTTTAAGTTACATGGACCGCACCACCCTCTTTCGTCCCCACATAGCTCCACCCTTGGGTCAAAGGGTTATGTTATGCGTAGGGCTGAGCACAGAAGGTTCAAAACCGAACTGGACCGACGAAACTGACTGAACCGACAAAAACCGAACCAGACCAATGGCCCGTCGGTTCCGTTTTTTTTTTTTTTTTTTTTTTTTTTTTTTTTTGTGCAAAAGGTGAATTATATTACTTTCCCAACATTTACAATATGAGAATAATCAGAGAAAACTGAATTTGGACATCACCCAAATCATTTACAGAAAACAGATACAAAAACTAACTTTTCAACCCATCCGATGTCTGATAAGCCTAGATAACAAGTCTGACAATGCTCAACTCAAACATAACATACAAAAATACAAAGAAATACAAACAGAGCTTTGTTGACTTATATCTTTGAGTCTTTCCTTCTCACTTTGAATTCACCTTTCATAAGCACCTACCATCTAGCTACATTTCCATCAATCCATTCAACCAAGACCACTCAACCTGCCACCACAGTAGTCAAAGTAGAAAATAGACGATGGCTTCACTAGGTACCTATTCACTCATTCAGTCAAGGGCTCTTCTAGAGTTCCTACATTTCCCTCTTTACAAAAGGCATCAGAACCCTAGAAACACTCACCTTGAGGGAGAAAAACACCATTACCTCCTTTGGCAGTGTATAGCTTTGACCAAGTAGGTTTATCTTTCACTCCTCACTATTCCAAGCTTCATACACTGCCCACCATGCTCATTTACCCTTCTCAACTGGAAACTTACCTTATGGACCAATTAGAGCACATTTTGCTAAGTACATTTAACCAATTCACAGTATCTAACAAAGACCCCACTGAGAATATAGGATTAGACATACTTAGAAAATGACTGTAATACACCAATGTACAAAGCCATCAGTTGAAATGAGCATAAGTTTTCTCATTTTCAGTGTGAAGTTTGAGAAAACATTGGCTAAACCAATAGAGAATCATGGAACACATGAAAATCAACCCCTTTAAGACATCTATGTAAGAAAGATCTCTTAAATCAAATACCTCTTTAAATACCAAATTATCAGATCACATCCCAAAAATCCCATTCAAACCTATAACACAGCCTACACCTCTTACTTCTTAGGTAAACATAGTCTTTTGCATTTGATTTTCCACCTTTCCTCCACTTTTTGAACAGCTCTACTCTCCTTCACAGTTATACCCATAAGCTTAAATTTCACATTTTCTTCAATTCTGTTGGAAACTTCCTCACTTGTAAGCTTTTTATCCCTAAATATTCTACCATTTCTTTCATTCCAGATTTGGTAAACACAAGCAGCAAACACTAACCTCTTTACAACACTTCCAATACTATTTTTAACTCTGTCACTAGCCATATCATTAACAATATCCTGCCAATCAGTGCTACAAATTTTAATTTCAGCCATATTGTTTGCCCTGCACCATACCTCATTAGAGAAACTACACTGAAATAAAAGGTGTTGAAGATCTTCACAATTACTTAAGCAAAGAGGACATCTGTTGACAGTTTGAATTCCCCATGCCATTAGTTTATCTTGAGTACTCAATCTGCCTTGGATAGCTAGACACAAAATGAAAGAATGTTTGGTAATACATTGAGCATACCATGCTAACTTCCACCATACAACTTTAGGAGCATCACTGCACATGTCATTTGTAACTTTCATCACAGAAAAGTCAAATTCCTCACCATTTCTAGTCCTCCAAATAGCCCTATCTTTTCTATCAACATCAATTTGAGGATCTTTAATACTAGTGATGACAGGAAATTTGTTGAACCATTCCTCAGGCCACCTCCATTTTCCATTACTAACCATATCATTTAGCTTTACATTACTATTCATCCTTGCATCATAAAGGTCTCTGTATGAAATATAATGAATTAAAGGTCCAAGAGAATTCCAATTATCATGCCAGAAATCAATATCACAACCATTTCCAATTTTATATACCACATGCCTTTTGGTTCTGTCTCTTACCATCAATAAGTTTCTCCAACCCCAACTATCACCATTGTTAGCTTGAATTTCCCATATACTTTTACCTCTTAGCTTTACAGAATGAACCCATCTGATCCACAATGTGTCTTTCTTAATAGCAATGTTCCAGACATGTTTAGAAAGCATGGCCACATTCCATTTTTGCAAATCCTTTAACTCCAAACCACCTTGATCTTTAGGACTACATACAGTTTTCCAAGCAATTTTTGCTTTACCTTTAGTAGCTTCACCTTGACTCCATAGGAAATTTTTCAACAGTTTATTAATTTCTTTTATCACAGTGATTGGAATCAAGAACACAGATGCCCAATAAACATGAATTGATTCTAGAATAGAAGCAATCATTTGCAATCTTCCTGCATATGACAAACTCCTATTTTTCCAATTGTTTACCCTCTTGTTGATTTTATCTAATAAGCACCCACAATCTTTTACACCAATCCTTTTAGTGATCAATGGAACCCCTAAATATCTAACCGGAAGAGATCTAGTTGCAAAAGGAAGAATTTGAAGAATGGCCAACTTCTCATCATAGTTCATACTTCCAAAATACACTGTACTTTTAGACAAATTAGGGATCAGGCCAGAGCATTGACTAAATTCATCCAAAGCACTTTTAATAATTCCAACTGAGTGAGCATCACCATGACTCATGACAAGTAAGTCATCTGCAAAGCACACATGTGACAACTTTATATCTTTACACCCAAAGTGATATTGAAAACTTCCATCACTTCTGATTTTTCTATTCAACATAAGAGAGAAAACTTCCATGATAAGAGTGAAAAGGTAAGGGGAGATTGGATCCCCTTGCCTTAGGCCTCTCCCTCCTTTGAAATAACCAAACTTGTAACCATTTATGCTGAGAGTAAAAGTTGTAGTAGTGACACATTGCATGATCCAATTCACTATTTTTCCATGAAAACCAAATTCAGTGAGAATTTTCCTAAGAAAGCCCCAGTTTACTGTATCATAAGCCTTTTGGATATCAATTTTGAATGCAACTCTCTTAGGCCCATGTTTTCTATCATACCCTCTCATGATTTCTTGTGTCAGCATAATGTTATCTTGAATATGCCTGCCTGGTATAAAAGCTCTTTGATTGCTACTAACCAAACACCCAAGGACAAGCTTAATTCTATTTGTAATCACTTTGCTAATGCACTTATAAAGTACATTGCAACAGGCTATAGGTCTGAATTCAGTGACATTATTTGGAGTGTGAACTTTATGGATTAGAGAGATGATAGTAGCATTTAATTGACCCAACAATTTTCCATTACTGAAAAACTCCTTAATTGCCAAACATACATCCTTTCCAATAATCTCCCAAGCTTTCTTAAAGAATGCTGCAGAATAGCCATCTGGACCCGGAGCTTTAGAATCATCTATATCAAACACTGCATTTTTTTACTTCCTCATCAGTTACTTCTCTAATCATTCTTTCAGCAGAAGCAGGATCAAGTTTAGAATAAAAACGGCCATTACTCACATCAAGATCTAGAACAGGGGAATTTTTTCCAAGAAAGTCTTCAAAATGTTTTAAAAATAACAGAGGAATCTGATCACCTTCATGTCTGTTTCCATTGTCATCACAAAGAGATAAGACTTTGCTCCTGTTGCTTTTTCCTTTTAACACCTTGTGAAAGAATCTACTATTTCTATCTCCTTCATTCAACCACTTGATTTTAGCCTGTGACTAATAACTTCTCTTCATCAGATACAGCTTCCAAGTATTCTGCAACAAGATCAGCTTCTCTCCTTCTTAGCTGTTTATCATGAGGATCTTCATCAATTTCTTGTTGAATCTTTTGAAGTTGTTCCCTTAAGTTTTCAACCCTTTTGAAAAGATTTCCTTTACTACAAGCCAATTTATTCAAAGGAGATTTTAGACATTTCATCTTTTTCACCACTTGAAACATATGATAGCCATCATGAGCTAGGAATAAATTCTTTTTTATCTGTTACAAAATTAGAAAATTTAAAAGACGTAACAGTTTTCTTTTTATTTGTTGGAAAGCAAAGAACAGATGGAGTATGATCAGAAATGATGTAAGGAAGAAACTTAGCATGAACTTGTGGGTAGTTCTTGATCGATTCTTCATTAGACATAACTCTGTCAAGCTTTTTAAGTGTCCCAGACATGTTACTAGCTTTCACTTTTTGTAGATTTTTGGTCCATGTATAATGCAGCCCTGTTTTGCACACATCTTCAACTTCAATAGTGTTAAGACATTCTTGAAACTCTAACATATCAACAGTCATGTTTGCACAACCATTAAAATGTTCATTTGGGTGTAGAGTCACATTCATATCCCCTGCTATACACCATGGCTTATCACTAACATATCTCTTAGCTCTAATCAAATCCTCCCACAACTCCCTTCTATTCACACCTTCATTAGCAGCATACACAAAAGAATAGAAACACTTAACTTTGTAATCCTCATCACTTACCACACAAAAGATAGTTTGACTGGTCTTGTTTAGTATCTGAATATTAGTACTATTGGTGTCCCAGCCAACAGTAATCCTGCATCCTTTACTACATTCATTCATATTAGATTCCCATTCCCATTCTTGAAAAATTATATCACAGTCTGCTGAAGCTTCTTACTCTTCAGCCTAGTTTCCAATATAGCACAAATTTTTAAATTCTCACTAACAATGAAATTTTTGACTTCTTTTTGTTTATCAGAAGTATTCAGCCCTCTAATGTTCCATACACCTACCTTATACTCCATTGCAGACATCATTAAGGATTTGCCCATCTAACCCATTCACCACATTCTCCTCCATTACCTTTGCAATACCTTCCTCTCCATTAACAACATCCTCACTATCTGAACTTACCATCTCTTCAACAGTCTGGTTGTTTCTAATCTCTTTACCTTTTTCTTTGAAATATTGATGCATATCTTTTGACCAATTTTGCAATTCAATTATACTGGGATCAATGTTTTTATTCAAATACTGATCCACTATCCTTCTCTCATTCAATATTTTTATCTCATGATTATCATCTTCAGGTAAAGTATCCAATATAGAGTACTTATTAGCAGTCTTTTTCAGTTCCTCCACCTCTTTTTCTTTCAAGTTCCATTGGTTCCTTGTAACCTTAGGCATTTCTTCCTCTTTCTTCTTATCATTCACACCCCTTTGTTTCTTTCTATACTCCTGTCTTTTATATGCTTGATAATTCATGTTTCTCCTATATTCCTGAAAACCAGTCTCCTGGTTTGCCACACTTCCACTTTTGTTTTGCTCTTTTCCATTCCCAACCTTCTTGCCATTATCATTCTCTACACCCATATTTCCTTGTTTATTTTTGTTTTCCAAACAATGTTCCATGTCATGACCAAACACCTTGCAGTGACTACATCTCAGAGGTTTCCAATTATACAAAACGTTTATCTTCTTAGTACCTTTAACATTCTTTTCCTGATCTCTATATTGTACTTCAACTTCATTCTTTATTTCTTTGTCAGCTACCATTTCAACAAGAACTCTAGCATAATCAAGGTTTCCGGTACCACCATAACACATTGAAGCAGTCATATTATCCATGATCATTGGTTTCCCTAAGCAACTAGCTAAAGCACTTATTCCATTCATACTCCATGCTTCAAGGGGGATATACGTCATTTTAACCCAAACAGGCATTTTAGTAGGTTCAATCTTTTGCATACCAATATCAGGACTCCATCTTTGAACAAACAAAGGTTTATTCTAAACCATCCAAGGTCCTTTTTCAATCACAGCATTCAATCCTTCCTCATTCTTGAATTTAAACACATAATGCCCATTCTTACTAGCACTGATATCAGTTACCCCAAACTTACTCCACATTCTCCTAATGTTATATCTCAATTCAGACACATGCATATTAAACCCCACAAACTGACCACTAACAGTTAAATTCCACCTTTCACTCCCCTTTTTAACAAGTATCTCATCAAATATAGCAACCTCATTCCCATTATCATTAAGCTCGGTAGGTATATACATGAGTTCCTTTGGGAATTCATCCTTCTTAACAACATTAGCATATGAGACAAAGGATTTCTTATCGACAGGTTTAGCATTTACATCTACTTTTGTTCCAGTATTTTCAGTATTATTAGCATCAGCATTCACCACAACATTGGAATTAGAATTACTTACATTGCTCTTGGGACCATCATTCACCACCTCATTAGGAGTAGTTTTACTTGCAGTCAATTCAACATTCTCTGTATTACCATTCTGTGCAGTATTATCAACAATATTTACCTTCCCAGCCTCATCCTTTTTACTCATCTCATCCCTCTCTAATACATTGTTTTCCCTTATCACACTCGTTTCCCCAATCCTGCTACTATCAATCTCCTTTTGAGTAATATCTGATACATTCTCTACACGTTTTTGCCCCAAACTACCAACAATATGATCATCAAACCTCACCGGAACCCTAGGAGTCCGATTAGAAGTTCTCAGTTTCTTTATGTTCGTCATTATTACTAATAACTAGAGTCAAAACTCAATGAATACAATGAAAAAACTAATCATAGTGTACAGGAATGTAATATGAGACAGACTTATAACAAACATTGAAATTAAAAATTTTACGCCAAAATCACTAAATTGGGGGTTATCTCAAAACTGAACTAAAATCTAATTCAAGCTAACCATTATGTGCGTAATGGCAAGAAGAAACGAATGGTGTAATCAGAATTGAGATTCATTCAGTATTTAGTGAGAAATTGATGAAAAATGGTGATTATTTGGAAGGCGTAAAAAACGGGAAACGTGGAAGAAAACAGGAGAGAGTTTAAAAAAAATAATGGTTTTTTAATTTCAGGTTTTACATGATTTCGGTTTCGGGTCGGTTCGGTTTGGTCCAGTTCGGCCCAAAACCGACAAAAACATACAAAAATACACTTAGACCGACAAACCCGAACCGACGAAAACCGAACCGAACCAAACCTACCCGAACTGAAAAATCAGGCAAATGTAACACTGCCTCATGCGCATAACCCAAGGGTGGAGCTATGGGGGACCAAAGAGAGTGGTCCCCACCCCACCCCAACTCAAAATTTTGGAAGTTACTGTATCTCAGTTCTTAGATAAAGTTGCTAAAAAATTGAAGTAAAATTGTAGTTCTATCATCTATGTACTTGTATTTTTTTTATTTTTTTCAGGCAATAGCATATCTCATTTCTGTGCAAAGCATCAAGCTATATTTTACTAATGGGCTGTAAAAGCTTGCACATTGAAATAGTTTAGTAATGGGCTATAAGTTGTCCAGGAGCTTGTGAGTGGTGTGACTTGTGTGAGTAATATTGGGCTTGCATTGGATAATATAATACTCTTAACCTATAGAAACTCCTTTTTTCCAATCCTTTTTAACATTCAGCTAAGTATTATTTTTGCTTGATTAAGTTTGAGAAAAAAATATAAAAAGACATGATGAGTTTCCAAATCCTATTAAAAAAACACTCTTATCACAATAACAAAAGGTTGTAAACTTGCAATCGCACCCAAGATATCCATTAGCCGTGAACCTTAAAAAATAATACAAAAACTATGTCGATCACTTTAACAAGATTCCTACTATACTTGTGCTATTTTTTATTCATGTTTTAATATGTTACAAAACCTAGCCATATAAATCATCGACGAGATGACGACGATAGAAGGCAATACTCTCATTATACAAAAGAAAATGAGAGAAATGATTAATTCATGTGACTTATGTTTAATCTATTCATTTTGTGAAACATGTATTACACTTGTTCTAACTTTTATTTATCATTGATTTAGAAATGTGTTTTAACTTTTTAAATCCCTATTAGACGTAAAATTAGACACATAAATTGGTCATGTCAATCACTAAACTCCTATACTAATACATCATGACATGACAAATAAGCGTGACATCTAACTTGCCATTGCATATTAATATAACTTCTATTTAGATTATCTTTACAGAAAAGAATGGACACTTCTTTTTGAAAAAACAAGAATGATATCTTTTAGTAACACATAAGTTTCGTGAAAATATATTTGATGTTGTACAACCTAAAAGGATGTTGAGTGTATTGAAAGTGTAATTTATAATCTTGTCGAACATAAACAATTAATGCCAGTCAGACTTGTTGGTTATGGACAGGCTACTGTTTTGTGACCACTTTTTTTTACGTAACAGGTTTTGTGACCACTGACCACCAACATTAACCCGTATCAGGTTTCTGTGACTAGTTAAACAGGCGGGTCAAAATTGCTAACTATTATTTAAAGGGACAATAAATTACAAATATGGTACCGTGATACCAGAAGATATTCATTGGGTAGCTTATCGTCAAATACCAACATCTCATGAATGATATTTTTCTTTGGCATAGCACATTTTAATATTTTTATGATGCGATTGGTTGGTAGACGGGTTTGAAATTGAATTTGTATTTGGAAAAAGATTTAAAAGAAAAAGAGGTTATGTTTGGCAAAAGTAGTTGTGAGCAGTAGCAGTGAGAAGTAGCTGTGAGCTGTGAGCAGTAGCCACAGCTCTTGCTCACCGCTCACAGCTTCATAAAGAAGCATTGGAAAAATGAGCTTTCCTAAAAAATAGCAAAGCTCACAGCTCTCATGCCAAACGAACACTAAAAATCAAAAAGCTCATTCTCACCGCTCATCACCCCAAAAAGCTTCAAAAAGCTTTGCGCCAAACACAGCCATAGTTTTTAAGTTTATATATTACTTAAAAGTTATAACTATTACGGAGTATTTGTAATAACAAAAGGGAGAAATAAAAGATTTAAGAAAAAACCAGTAAAACTTGTGGATGAGAAATATGAGAAATTTGGTTTTATCATAAAAACTTGATTGATTCTTCAAAACGTGTCACATAGCAATAAATTTTTTTCCCCTCATTACTTGGTATTATTTCAAAATGATTGTACCAAACTACATTTTTTTTAACAGCAAAATTATATTAAAACTAGCAAGAAGCTAGAAAAACGATTACAAGAAAGAAACCATTAAAGAGTTTTGGTGCCAATTGTTCCAAGAAATGAAAGACAAATTGTTCCCAGAAGAATACCACATATAAGAACAATCAACAATCTTATCAAATAAAAAATTACGTCTAGGCGGAGAAATGCCAAAGATCATCTCATTGTGGAAATTTCACAAAGACCAAAGGACAACTCCACAAATAACTTCCAAGATAGATTTTCATGAAGACAAAATGCGGTATATCCAATTGTATAAATCCTGGAGGTTAGAAGGACTAGGAGTATGCAAGTCTAGCCACACAAAGACTCGATGCAAAACTGAAGTAGCAAGAGAAAAAAACCACAAAGTGTGGTTTATATTTTCGACGCCAGAGTAACAAACCGGACAAGAAAGCGAGTCTAAATCAATCCCTTTCTGACTAAGAGTTGGGAGACAGTCAAGAAGAACTCTGTAGAACCGTAGAGGGGGGGGGGGGGTGAATACGATTTCTTCGGCTTTTTAGATGTTTAAAAACTTTAAGCTAAAGAGAACACCAAGTAGTTGTACAATAATCCAACAACCACTTACACAACCAAAGTATATAAAGCAAGTAAGAACACAACGATATATACTGGTTCGGGATGGGGGGTTTATACCATCCGTACGTCCAGTTGCGAATCCGCGACTCCGATACTATTCACTAGTATAATCCTTTCGGTGGACTACAAACCGTTACAATTCACTCCACCGATATTCAACAATATCGATGCTCACAAAGAAGGAGTTACTCCCACGGTATTCCGCCCTTGGAAACCACCCAAAAGAATCTCGCGATTCGACTTCACCTAAGGGTCACCAAGACCACTACCAAGACTTCCCACCGGAAGTATCAAACCCCAACTAGATCCCCAATGATCTAGGCTTGGTCACCAAGACACAAGACTTCCCTTACAAATAATTGAATGAATGAATAAGTGTTTGTTCAACCAAGCCCTAACCTAACCTAGAGACTCGATTGTAATAGAAAGGGCATAAGGAAGAAGACCCTCGACACAATCATAAGAGTGGATTAAGTTCTAATGATTCTTCCCTTGCAATGATATGTGTTCTTTCAAAGATGTTAGTGTGAAAATTAAGAACACAAGAGATAGAATTAGAGGATTAGAGAGAAAGAATGTAGAGAGAAAGAATGGCAAGAGGCAAGGAATATAAGAGGCAAGGGGGTATTTATAGGCCAAGAACCCAAACTTGGGAAATTTTACCAAGGCCGGCGCGTCACCCACGCGTCAACGCGTGGGCAGCGCGCCAGGCGTCTGTAAACTTTTTCCCAAAGGTTGGGTGTTGGATCTTATAAATACCTATCCTTGCTAAATCCCCAGTTGTACTTCACACTAAACCTTAACATTAATCAATCTAAGGTTTACCAACTCAAATAGCCAATTTGGAAAATGTTTTGTGAAGTGTTTATAAGAAAACCAAATACCAAGGGTAGAAGAGTAGAAAGGGTAATTTGGTAGGGGTAGAAACGGTATTCCTCACATGGCATAATAGAGAAGAGAATATGCCATGGGATATTCCAAAGGTATATTCCTTTGCTTGGGGGGAAAGAATGAGATGGAGGGTTGAGATAAGATGGTTTGAATTGGATGGTGGAGATCAAAGGGAGCCTCCTTTGGTTTTCAAATTATTTGGCATGTGGGGAATATGGAGGGTTGAGATGTGTTGTGAGGGAATGGATGGTTGAGATGTAGAGAGGTAATCATAGTTGGGTTAGGTGTGAACCATGGTTGGGTTAAGGAGGGATATTCCAAATGAATATACTTTGCTTGGGGGGAAAGGGTGAATCAATAGTTGAGATGATTTTCGTTTGAAATGGATGGCTTGGATTAAACACATGTGATGGAATGGAGAAGAAGGTGAGTTGTATGTGAGTTGATGTGTGTAAAGAATATATGATATGGGTTAGATTATGTAAGAGATTTGGATATGGAAGGGATATGATGAGTTGGCTAGTATGTGTATGGGTTGTGAGTAGTGTGTGTATTTTGAAATCAATTGTGTGAGTATGGGGAGACACACGGTACACATTGTAAGAGAGTGTAAGAGAATATTGTAAGAGAATGTTGGAGAGGGATATTTGGGAAGGATAGTGGGAGATTTGGTTTTGTTGTCTTTTGTAAAAATGAGATTAAGAAGAAGATTAAGAAATAATCTAATTGTCATTAAGAAGAGAAAGTTTAGACAATTAAGATTATTAGTTGAGAAAATCATAGATTACTTATATGTTCAAGTAACAAAATGTCGAGAATCCATAGTTTCATATCTCGTGACTTTTCACGACTCGACGTTCTCAACTAATACCTTGGTTCAAACAAGTTAAGTGCTTTGCCTTGATGTAAAGCATAACCCAAGTGGGAAAGGATGCGTTTACGCAAAGTGACCTTTGACTTAGTTTGACCAATAAGGGAGTAAACCTGTTACGTAATTAGAGAAGACGTAAGCACGGGATATGAGCATATGGATGCTTTCACATGATGTTACATGAAGTATATAAGCTCCCTAAGTTTAGAAAAGCCTTGGCTAGTGGCGATAGTTAGAAAACATGAGTTGGCGTTTTCTCGTAAATGGGTGCTTTAAAAGTTGGATCTCTCTAATCCCAAAACCCGTTTCGAGTGTTCTTAATTAAGCATATAACATATTCATACCTGTATTGAAAGATCCACATTTTTCGGGTAAAGGGAAAGCCGACTTTCAAAATTCGCCCGGAGCAATACAAACTCCTGGCGCGTCACCCGCGCGTTGACGTGCGGGCAGCGCGCCAGCAGCAGCTATTGGCTCCGGCGATTTTAGGCTACCATTTGTTATTTTATGTGTTTCAAAGGTTTATTTGTCATTATCAAAACATTAGGAGATCTTGATCATGTTGCCTCAACAAACTCTCCAAAGACCGATACCAAACTACATCTTAAAGTATGATGAGATTCCAACTGAGAGAGAAGATGTTGGAACTTGTCATAACCTTTTTCTAGCCCTTCAGAACTAGACACAGAGAAAGCTTCAAACTTCTATTTAAGAACAGCCTTCTGCATCTTCTTGGAGTTAGCATTGCCTCCAAATCTGGTTCGAATTGCTTCCCAAACCTTCTTGGCATCATCCATTCCATGGAACCTCCTTAGATGTTCCTTTGGAATTGCCATCAGAAGGATGGTTCTTGCCTTTCTTTCCTTCTCGACAGCATGGATCTCTAAAGCAGAGACTGGTGGAAGTACTCTAATAGTACCATCCTTACCAACAGAGATCATCTTCTTTGAATTCCCATTCTGAATTACTTTCTATACATCATTGTCAATGTATTCAAGATGGTGCTCCATCTCCATGGCCATAATATCATACTCCTCCTTCTTAAGAATTGGGAGTTTGATATTGGATATAGTGGTTGTTGTAGGTACGATCTGTTGTTGTTGTTTTGGTTTACCACTACCTGTGGCAGTATCTTCATGATTTGATTCTTCAAAATCACTGTGTTGGCTAGATAATGTATCATTACCAGGAATAGACATCTTTTAGGATTTGTGAGTGATTGATTTGTGTTTGTTTGTGGTTCTGTGTTTCTTCTTACTTAGAGTCCCCATATAGGCTCTGATGCCACTTGTAGGTCCAAAGTTCTGGATCTAAGCAGCCTTTGTAAGACAATACTTAACTTGAATAAATCCAAATCAAGTATATGCGAAACTCAAAACAATGTATACTTGATGTTAATGCGAAATATTAACACAAGCAGTAAGAACAACACAGAGAACTAACTTTATATTTTATTAAACTTGAAAACTTGACATTATACATAATGCCGTAAGGTTCTTTTTATACTATAAGGAAAACACTAACCCTAACTATACAAAACATGTGAAAGGATGCATGCATATATTCTCCTAAGATATCTAACCGTGTGCATATCCTTTCCTATTATATCTCCTAACATATATATTCTGTTAAACATAAACAGACTTAACTAAGACAAAAACACTAACAGACTTAACCAAGACTACCAGACTTAACTTAGTACTGGCAGTACTAACTAGCTACCAGACTTAACTAATAACAGACTTAAGTCTGTTTACAATAATTCCCAACAGGGGTTCTGACATGCCAAAACTAAAGTTAGCTGCAAAATACAGTTGCATTTTATGCATTCTGATTTTTGCGAGACCAAAATAGCCAAGCAACTACTACCCCATATCAGCAACAAATTATGCAAAATGACAACATGCAAATCAAATATTAAACAATAAGCATAACCAAGTATTCTACTCATTACCTAAACCAAACCCTTTAAAATAACTTCTAACATAAATGCAAGATCGAAAAATCTAAACTTAATGATTGGTGCTAAACCGTCAGATAATTATTGGTCAACCACTTGTGAATGGTCAACTATAATAGTCAAACAGCTTAAACCAATGCTTCCGTGGAATACAGTGTTTCCCCGGGTCGTTATGTCCCGACGAGGTGTGGATGGTATTAAAACGGGTTTGTGATCGGGTGAATTTGGATAAGAAAGGGTTTTAAGTGAGTTTGAATGATTACACTAAGGAAATACGAATGAGAACGATTTAAACAACCTATATTAACAATAACGTGAAACCTAGTTAACTTAAAACGTAAGCTAAAAATTTAAAACTAGAATTTGCTTATAAATAAGCAGAAAAATAAGCCAAACGGCTTAAATAGAAGCTATCACTTTATTTATGTTTTTGGTTTTTCTTATTTTACAAACTACTTTTACAAACGTAACCTAGATTTAAAAATGTAAAAGTTATTTAAATAAAACGCGAGTTAAAATTAAAATAAACGCGAGTGCGCGAAATAAAAAGTGAAATTTGAGCCACGCTAACCCTACGGACATAAAAATTATATTTTTACGGACCTAATGATAAAAGAAAATTTTTAGAAAAAGAAAATATTTTTTTAGACTTTTTATTTAATTTTTATTAATTAAAAACTATTAAAACTTAATTAAACTATTTAAACTAATTTAATTATAATAAATACTAAATGAAAAGTTAAAATTATAAATTTTTTATATAACTACATTAAAGTGACAGAAAGTTTATAAAAATATAAAAATTCCTAAATACTTATAAATAAGCTATTTCTAAAATTAATTACTTATTATTTATTTAATACCTAATTAAAC
Organism: Artemisia argyi; assembly: GCA_030686995.1. NCBI lineage: Eukaryota > Viridiplantae > Streptophyta > Magnoliopsida > Asterales > Asteraceae > Artemisia > Artemisia argyi. The sequence continues at coordinate 40,210,606 of CM060683.1, read as the reverse complement.
TATTTTAATTATAAATAATACTAAACTAATTTCTAAAATTCTGAAACTTTTTATATAAATACTACATGTTATTAAAGTCCTAAGAAAAATAAATGCAAGTTGGGTGCAATGTAAAATAAGCAAACAATAAGCAAATATAAGCTGTAAAGGCTTATTTGCAACAACAACACAAAAAGGGGTCTAATAATTGATTTTGCATAGAGTTAATGAAAAAAGGGGGAGGTCTCAGGTTCGACCCCTGCCTCCCCTTTATTTGCAAATTATTTTTATTTTTCAAATTTTATTTTACAAAACCATAAAACAGCTAAATATAAGTAACTTTTACAAATACACTTTTTTTAAAACTTGAAAATAAGCTCTCAGTGAGCTTATTAGCTTATTAGATGGCTCACTAAACCAAAACTTGGAATTTAGAGTTGAAATAAGCTACAAATAAGCTTCAAAGAGAAAATAAGCTATAAATAAGTGAGGTTTACCTAAAATAAGCTAAAGCAACTAAAATAAGCTAACTGATAAGCCAGAAGTCTTAAATAAGCAAAAACTAAAAAAATAAATTACAAGCAGGCCAAAAAGGGAACTTTGAGGCAAATTCCAACTTATTAAATAAGCCAATAAGCACAAAATAATGACTGAGATAGCAAGCTGAGTTGGTGGGCTTTCCAAAAAATCCAAATTCAACCTGTGGGGTCCACAATTAAGCTCAATAGGAGCTTATGAAATTTGATCCTAACACTGATCACTCAGTGTTATTCAGCAACATGGGACAAACAAAGGCTAATGGCAAGCTTATTGAATAAGCTAGAAAATGAAGAACAAGCTCAGAATCAAAGAGACTGGAGGATGGGCTTCTCAAAGAGTCACTAAACTCAGAGTGGGGCCCACAGACAAACTCACAATAAGCTTGTGAATTGAGCTTGATGACCACAGACTCTCAAAACCAAACAGTTAGCTAAAAAGCTTTGAATAAGCTTCAATAAGCTGAAATAAGCCACACAGAGAACCTGGACTAGAAATTTAGCTACAATCAACTTAAGTATACATGGAAAAAGCTAAAATGATGGAAAGGTTCAACTAAATAAGTCAAATGGACAAATAAGCACTTCCACTTCCAATTTACATGCAAACAGGTTGACAAGGGGTCTAATGGACCTCTGTGGGACCCACTAGGGTAAAAGAGGGTTCAAATAAGCAGTTGACCTGTTAAGGGTGACTGATAGGCTACCAAATAAGCAAATAAGCTATACTTATTGCTTATTGTTGAGCTCAGTGTAAGCTTTGGAAAGTGGGGGTCAAAAACTGAAGGCTCAGATTTGAACCTGAGAACAGGTCACAAGTAGGTTCAATAAGCTAAAGTACAATAAGCTTGGGTGTGAAATAAGCTCAGGAGTCAAAGTCCTACTCCCAAGCTTTCTAAATAAGCAAAATATTGAGGGTGGGACCCACTAAACAAGCTAGAATGAACCCAAGCAGTTGGGTCAATATCTGTGGTGCAGGGGATACATTGAGCAATCAGTCCACTTTAAGCCACTAAAAACTTGTTAAAGAAAATTCTAGAAATTAAACTAAAATCATGTATGTAAACACAAGCTGGCAAACTTCTAAATCCAACTAACCCTACTGATTTTCATTTATTAATAAATCCTACAACTTGATTTGAAATTGGCCAAAAAAAAAAACTGAGTATGCAAATTAACAAGTTTGACATTTGAATTTTGACAGATGTTTAACTTTGGTGAATTTCCAGTGAACAAAGCTTACTAAAGATGTTGTGTTATGGCAAACTGAGGTTTATTCCAACAAGTTTAGCAAGTTCAGACCCCAATTCAAGAAGGTGCAGGTTCAATTTATCAACAGTTAAGCAGTTGATGGATTTCCTTTAAATTTTGACTCCCACTTTAAATATTACCCAAGTAAGGCTTGAACTAGTTTTATTTCAAGTCAGATGATTTGTCTAAACTCATTTTAGCAAACCACAACAGCCAAAACTCAGTTGGTAGCTTAATCCAAACACCCCTAATTACACTATTAGAACAACAATTAGTTTGCACAAACAGATTATGTTGAATTAAGACCTAATCTAAGCTTATAATAACAACTAATGACAACAAATAAACAACATTAAACAGTAATTTAAGCTAATGAATCATTAAAGTGTGAGATTAAAGGAATTGCTCACTACATGCCATCCTGCCAAGTTGATATGAACCAAGAACAACCTATTTGACTCCCATGAGTCTCTAACATACCCAATACCATCCAACTTTTCTTCTCTGCTTCTTCTATTTGATTTTTGAGGGAATTATGAGGACATAAAAGACCAAACTAACAACAACACAGGCTTTGGACAAGATTTAAGAAAACTTAAAGAGTGATATGAAACTGGAAATAACTGAGATTGAAAAATACTTGCATTAATAATAAAGAGTTTACAAATTATACTACTTAACTGAAATTAAAAATTACATTAAAAACCTAATTTACTACTAACTTCTACTGCCAAACAATGGCTACCATTTTACCTATTTATACTAAAAAATCATAAAAACTAGGGTTCTTCTCTCTCCTCTGCTTCTTGTGCTTCATTCCCATCCCTTGGATTGTCTCAGAATGATCTTGGCTGTTAATTCCATTTTGGGCGGGAAAAATTGATACAAGTGGTTTCTGATAACTTTGGCAGGGGAAAGGTTTGGAGGGTAGTGTTTGTTTGGAGGTAGGAGGGGGTGGAGTGTGATAGAGGTATTAGTGAGTGGATAGGTGATGATGGAGTTGCAGGTTTGGTTTTGGAGGAGAGTGGTGATGTGGAAGGGGTGGAGTCAAAGGGTGGTCAAAGGCTGGTATTAAATAAAACGGGGGAGTGGTATATTTATTTAGGATTGGGCTTGGGTAGGGTTATGGTGGGCTTGGGGTTTATGGAGTGGGCTGGTGGTGTTGGTTTGTGGATTGGGTATTTTGGGGTTTAGAAAAAATAATAAGGGTCCGTTTGGTAATAACTATGACAAGGACCAATTTTGTATTTTTCCAAAAGTGAGGGGTTGAAGCTGACATCTTTACAAAATTATTCAAAAGGGTTTATTTTGTCAAACTTCAATAACCCAAGGACCATTTGTGAAATTTTTCAATATTTAAAACCCCAGGGACTAAAATTGACATTTTCCAAAGTTTAGGGGTTAAACTTGCCATTTTGTGAAAATCTTTTATCCAAGGACCACTATTGAACATTTTGAATTTCCAAGGACTAAAAATGATTTTTCATTCAAAAATATCCCACCAGGGACCAGTTCTGACAAATTATGAAGTTCAGGGACCAATTTTGTCAATTTTGGATTTTGAGGGTCCAATTATGTAATTTTCTCAAACTTTTTACCCAATGATCGTTTTTGATAATTTTTTACTTTTAAAAACCTTGGGTTGACTTTTCTTTCATTTTAAACCTTCAGGGACTAGTTTTGTCAAATTTTGAAACTTGAGGGACTGAAACTGCCAATTATGCAAACTTTGTTCGTTTTTCATTTGTTTTTAAACATTTTGCATCTAAAACATATAAAACACACTTTTGGAATAATTTTTGTATTTTGATGCGTTTCTGAGTGTTTTTGGATGTTTTGGCAGTTCAGATACGATAAAAATGATGAGTATTTACACACTCATCAATCCCCCACATTAAACTATTGCTAGTCCCTAGCAATCTTTTGAGAAAAATTTATGGATTTTAAACTCTTTACCAAAAGCCATCACTTCTGGAGTAGCCAGATGTAAGAACTGTGGCACATCTGATAACCGTGTGATTTTGAGCAAACCACCAGCTGTCAACGGATTTGATTAGTCTTTACCAAAAGCCGTTTGCTTCTGGACTAGCCAACTCTTGATGGAATAGTCAACATCTTGGTGAGTTGATTACCAATTATGGATTTTCCACGGTCTTTACCACAAGCCATAATCTTGTGGGCTAGCCAACTCATTCGCTTTATGGGATATGGGGAGTTGAGGAACCATACAATTTTGGGCAAATTGCAAGCCATAAACGGATTTGAGATGTCTTTACCAAGAGCCGTTTGCTCCTGGACTAGCCAATCCCTTTTGTCGTTTAGACACGGCGGACTGATTACCACAAAAAATTTTGGTCAAAAACGGGGGTATAAGATAGTAAAATGTGATAAAATTCGCTGGAATAGCGAATACCCCCCCCCCCCCCCCCCCCCCCACACTTAGGATGAATATTGTCCTCAATATTCAAAGTCCCGGCTATTATGCCGACATTTTGAACGTAAAAGGGCAACATTACAAGCTAAGCGTGGAAAACACCATTTTGTATTTTCACTACATTTGTAACCATTGTGGGGGACTCCCCCACACTTAGGGTGAAAACCCTATAAGCATGCTACTGTTTTTGTTTACCGAGTCGCTAGCTTGACTCGACCCCGAATTCATTTGTCCTTGGGGAAGCATGATGTGGAAAAGACAATCTCCATCGGACTTTCATTCAAGATGTTTGGACAAACATTTGAAGCACGTGAAAGTTCCACACCGATGAGATAAGTACCCGGCTCAAAATAGTGTAAACTATAAGCGGTGATGCCGGGGTCAAAAATAATGTCTTCATTCCCGAAGGAGTGAAGAACAGGAGAAGTCACCCTGTAGGTGAAGAAAAGGAAGAAAACCATGATGAAAATCATGATTTGATCTTCTTCCTCGAAAGCAGGCTCATTAGCCTGATTTTGGATTTCAAGGGTTAAGCTCGTAAACATCCCGGGAGGGTGGGTGGGAATTTGCAAATTCTCATGATTGAGTGCATCTCCCCCCGGGTCATCATACTCCAGAGGAGTCATGATATGAGTGAGTTCACCGGAGAACTCCTCAAAGGTGAATGAATCATATTCAGGGAAAGAAATTTGAGAATGAGAAGTGGTACTGCCACTAATCTTCTCTCCCATATGATCAAAAGTAAAGGCTTCAAACTCCGGAATGGGATCATCGGAGAAAATGTCACTATCCTTAATGGGGATAGGAGATGAAATAGGTTTCTCTTTGAAAGCCTCGATTTTTGCAATGAGGAGACTGACATTCAATAATGTTGCACGAAGTGCTTCATCCTTGATTTCAGTGTCAATCTCATCCTTCACTTCTTCTAAGCTAACTAGCTCAGAAGGTAATCCTTCCACATGACTGATGTCTCCAGAAGATAAAGAATTTTCATCAGCATGTGAAGTACTAAGCTCGATGTTGGGATTAGAGTTTAAAAGATTTTCAGTTTCTCCCATATCGGCTTCAAAATCAAGGAGACCACCATCACTTCCTAATGGAAGTGGATTGAGGTGAGTAAGTTCATCTGTGAACTCCTTAAAAAGAGGGGCAACAACAGAATGAGGCAGTGGTGCCTCTTCATACTCAACTTCTCCATAAGATGTACAATCATCATTAAAATCGGAGAAAGTCTCAAAATGATCTTTTGGATTTTCAGGGTGAGAAGGTAGATCACACACATGATCAAAAGTTCCCTATGACTCTCCTGGGATTGGGACAAGGTTCTCAACACTAGACTTTATGAATTCGTCCGATTCCTTTGCAGGAACAGTGCTAAGATGCTCATCCCCCATGTTAAGAGAGTGAGTGTGAACTTCGGGTGTGATATCAATAGACTGAGGGAGTTTAGAAGTACTAGCAGTTATGGAATTTTCAAGTTCCATTTGATCAACGGCTAGTGACTTCGTCACATTATTTTCTCCCTGATTCTCCATTGAAGGAATCACAACTGATGAATCTTTTTTATTAATAACAATGTTATCTTCATCATCATCACTGTCATCATCATCATCATCATATAGAGCAGCATAGCGAAGATTGGCACGTATTTTAGCCGCTCTTTGCTCAACAAGTAATTCTTCCATGCTCATTTTGTTTCTAGCATCTCGTTCTTTAGCAAGTAATTCTGCCATTGATTTTTCACGAGATTCTTGAAACGATGTAGTAGCCAACCCCTCCTTAAAATTTTTAAATGCTTCAAGAACCTCATCACAAAGGTCTTGCGGGAATTGAGGGGTTTCTTGGGTAATTGGGTACTGTGGAGGTTGGTCTTGAAACGAATAGTCGTAATTGTTGCAAGGAAGTGAATTCCCTGTTTGACAATCCGAGCTAAAGTGAGGACCTCCACAATATTCACAACAGTAAAACTGATGTGGCTGTGAGTCGTATGTGCTAGAGTCATAATTGTTATCAGGAAACTGCTCATAGACAAGCGTGTTGCCCGATTGACAATCAGAACTGTAGTGTGGGCCACCACAGTACTCACAACAGTTAAACTGTTGAGTCTGGTTCGGTGAGTTGTATGGATATTGGTCGTAACCAACATTTTGACTATTATAACAATCAAAACCTTGGTGAGGACCTCCACAATACTCACAAGAAATGTTTGGTGTATTTTGATATGAACAATCATTGTGGTTTGGATAATATGATTCTTGCTCGTATGAATGTGATAGGTAATTGGAAAAATTTGGGGAATCGTTGACTGAGTTCTGATTAGGATCATAAGCAAATGAATTCCTCGAACCACAAAACAAACAACTCCCGTCTCGAATATCATTACCACATAGTACACATGTACACCAACGACATGGTGAACCAAAAAGTGGCTCACCACAACCAACACAAGGGATAAAATCCGGAGGTGGGACAAGTGATGTGCTCTTAGAGCTAGCAATTTCCACCATTTCCGTTATGGTCTCGGGTTTTGGTTCTTGATAAACGTGAAGATTGGGCAAGTCATTCTTTTCAGTCACAGCCCTAAGCCCTGTACGTTTGCTTGATGACCTTATAACCTTATATCGTGAAAGATCAGGATTGATTCTTGAAGGTTTAGGAGCATTTGTGAGCTTAGGTTTTTGGATAACCGTAGGTTGGATGTATTTAGCACTTCCATCGTCAGAGGGAAGTACAGGGTCCTTTGTCACCTCGGTTTCATGATCTCTTTCCCTTACCGGAGAGGGAATAGGAATCGAAGGTCCATCATACTTAACACGACATCTCGACATTTTTGACAAGGCCATAAGTTTTTCAACTTTGCTTTTAAAGGCCCTTTGTTCAAAGAAATCGTCATCGAGAGATGCCATTAGAATCAATTATGGGACAAGTGGAAGAAGGTAGAATCAAAAGGATAGAGGGTAAAGGGATGAAGAATCAAAAAGGTAGGAGGGTAAAGATGGATATTTTTTGTGTTTTTGGAAAACATTTTGTAAGAAAGAAAATCATCTTGTGTTTTTGTGTTCGTTGAAAACAAATTTTAAAAAGTTTTCAGGAACAGTTTTGTTTTTATGATAAGAAAATATGAACAAAAGATGGTAAATATACAATGAGTGTATATCCAGATTCACTAATCTGTAAAACCGTTTAAAATACGCGCACAACCTCCCCGGCAGCGGCGCCAAAATTTGATTGGTGCTAAACCGTCAGATAATTATTGGTCAACCACTTGTGAATGGTCAACTATAATAGTCAAACAACTTAAACCAATGCTTCCGTGGAATACAGTGTTTCCCCGGGTCGTTATGTCCCGACAAGGTGTGGATGGTATTAAAACGGGTTTGTGATCGGGTGAATTTGGACAAGAAAGGGTTTTAAGTGAGTTTGAATGATTACACTAAGGAAATACGAATGAGAACGATTTAAACAACCTATATTAACAATAACGTGAAACCTAGTTAACTTAAAACGTAAGCTAAAAATTTAAAACTAGAATTTGCTTATAAATAAGCAGAAAAATAAGTCAAACGGCTTAAATATAAGCTATCACTTTATTTATGTTTTTGGTTTTTCTTATTTTACAAACTACTTTTACAAACGTAACCTAGATTTAAAAACGTAAAAGTTATTTAAATAAAACGTGAGTTAAAATTAAAATAAACGCGAGTGCGCGAAATAAAAAGTGAAATTTGAGCCACGCTAACCCTACGGACATAAAAATTATATTTTTACGGACCTAATGATAAAAGAAAATTTTTAGAAAAAGAAAATATTTTTTTAGACTTTTTATTTAATTTTTATTAATTAAAAACTATTAAAACTTAATTAAACTATTTAAACTAATTTAATTATAATAAATACTAAATGAAAAGTTAAAATTATAAATTTTTTATATAACTACATTAAAGTGACAAAAAGTTTATAAAAATATAAAAATTCCTAAATACTTATAAATAAGCTATTTCTAAAATTAATTACTTATTATTTATTTAATACCTAATTAAACTATTTTAATTATAAGTAATACTAAACTAATTTCTAAAATTCTGAAACTTTTTATATAAATACTACATGTTATTAAAGTCCTAAGAAAAATAAATGCAAGCTGGGTGCAATGTAAAATAAGCAAACAATAAGCAAATATAAGCTGTAAAGGCTTATTTGCAACAACAACACAAAAAGGGGTCTAATAATTGATTTTGCATAGAGTTAATGAAAAAAGACCCAAGGGCGACTGGCATCCAGGTACACCCCTATCATTCTCAAAGGGGGAGGTCTAAGGTTCGACCCCTGCCTCCCCTTTTTTTGCAAATTATTTTTATTTTTCAAATTTTATTTTACAAAACCATAAAACAGCTAAATATAAGTAACTTTTACAAATACACTTTTTTTAAAACTTGAAAATAAGCTCTCAGTGAGCTTATTAGCTTATCAGATGGCTCACTAAACCAAAACTTGGAATTTAGAGTTGAAACAAGCTACAAATAAGCTTCAAAGAGAAAATAAACTACAAATAAGTGAGGTTTACCTAAAATAAGCTAAAGCAACTAAAATAAGCTAACTGATAAGCCAGAAATCTTAAATAAGCAAAAACTAAAAAAATAAATTACAATCAGGCCAAAAAGGGAACTTTGAGGCAAATTCCAGCTTATTAAATAAGCCAATAAGCACAAAATAATGACTGAGATAGCAAGCTGAGTTGGTGGGCTTTCCAAAAAGTCCAAATTCAACCTGTGGGGTCCACAATTAAGCTCAATAGGAGCTTATGAAATTTGATCCTAACACTGATCACTCAGTGTTATTCAGCAACATGGGACAAACAAAGGCTAATGGCAAGCTTATTGAATAAGCTAGAAAATGAAGAACAAGCTCTGAATCAAAGAGACTGGAGGATGGGCTTCTCAAAGAGTCACTAAACTCAGAGTGGGGCCCACAGACAAACTCACAATAAGCTTGTGAATTGAGCTTGATGACCACAGACTCTCAAAACCAAACAGTTAGCTAAAAAGCTTTGAATAAGCTTCAATAAGCTGAAATAAGCCACACAGAGAACCTGGACTAGAAATTAAGCTACAATCAACTTAAGTATACATGGAAAAAGCTAAAATGATGGAAAGGTTCAACTAAATAAGTCAAATGGACAAATAAGCACTTCCACTTCCAATTTACATGCAAACAGGTTGACAAGGGGTCTAATGGACCTCTGTGGGACCCACTAGGGTAAAAGAGGGTTCAAATAAGCAGTTGACCTGTTAAGGGTGACTGATAGGCTACCAAATAAGCAAATAAGCTATACTTATTGCTTATTGTTGAGCTCAGTGTGAGCTTTGGAAAGTGGGGGTCAAAAACTGAAGGCTCAGATTTGAACCTGAGAACAGGTCACAAGTAGGTTCAATAAGCTAAAGTACAATAAGCTTGGGTGTGAAATAAGCTCAGGAGTGAAAGTCCTACTCCCAAGCTTTCTAAATAAGCAAAATATTGAGGGTGGGACCCACTAAACAAGCTAGAATGAACCCAAGCAGTTGGGTCAATATCTGTGGTGCAGGGGATACATTGAGCAATCAGTCCACTTTAAGCCACTAAAAACTTGTTAAAGAAAATTCTAGAAATTAAACTAAAATTATGTATGTAAACACAAGCTGGCAAACTTCTAAATCCAACTAACCCTACTGATTTTCATTTTGTTAATAAATCCTACAACTTGATTTGAAATTGGCAAAAAAAAAAAAAAAAAAAACTGAGTATGCAAATTAACAAGTTTGACATTTGAATTTTGACAGATGTTTGACAAAGCTTACTAAAGATGTTGTGTTATGGCAAACTGAGGTTTATTCCAACAAGTTTAGCAAGTTCAGACCCCAATTCAAGAAGGTGCAGGTTCAATTTATCAACAGTTAAGCAGTTGATGGATTTCCTTTAAATTTTGACTCCCACTTTAAATATTACCCAAGTAAGGCTTGAACTAGTTTTATTTCAAGTCAGATGATTTGTCTAAACTCATTTTAGCAAACCACAACAGCCAAAACTCAGTTGGTAGCTTAATCCAAACACCCCTAATTACACTATTAGAACAACAATTATTTTGCACAAACAGGTTATGTTGAATTAAGACCTAATCTAAGCTTATAATAACAACTAATGACAACAAATAAACAACATTAAACAGTAATTTAAGCTAATGAATCATTAAAGTGTGAGATTAAAGGAATTGCTCACTACATGCCATCCTGCCAAGCTGATATGAACCAAGAACAACCTATTTGACTCCCATGAGTCTCTAACATACCCAATACCATCCAACTTTTCTTCTCTGCTTCTTCTATTTGATTTTTGAGGGAATTATGAGGACATAAAAGACCAAACTAACAACAACACAGGCTTTGGACAAGATTTAAGAAAACTTAAAGAGTGATATGAAACTGGAAATAACTGAGATTGAAAAATACTTGCATTAATAATAAAGAGTTTACAAATTATACTACTTAACTGAAATTAAAAATTACATTAAAAACCTAATTTACTACTAACTTCTACTGCCAAACAATGGCTACCATTTTACCTATTTATACTAAAAAATCATAAAAACTAGGGTTCTTCTCTCTCCTCTGCTTCTTGTGCTTCATTCCCATCCCTTGGATTGTCTCAGAATGATCTTGGCTGTTAATTCCATTTTGGGCGGGAAAAATTGATACAAGTGGTTTCTGATAACTTGGGCAGGGGAAAGGTTTGGAGGGTAGTGTTTGTTTGGAGGTAGGAGGGGGGTGGAGTGTGACAGAGGTATTAGTGAGTGGATAGGTGATGATGGAGTTGCAGGTTTGGTTTTGGAGGGGAGTGGTGATGTGGAAGGGGTGGAGTCAAAGGGTGGTCAAAGGCTGGTATTAAATAAAACGAGGGAGTGGTATATTTATTTAGGATTGGGCTTGGGTAGGGTTATGGTGGGCTTGGGGTTTATGGAGTGGGCTGGTGGTGTTGGTTTGTGGATTGGGTATTTTGGGGTTTAGAAAAAATAATAAGGGTCCGTTTGGTAATAACTATGACAAGGACCAATTTTGTATTTTTCCAAAAGTGAGGGGTTGAAGCTGACATCTTTACAAAATTATTCAAAAGGGTTTATTTTGTCAAACTTCAATAACCCAAGGACCATTTGTGAAATTTTTCAATATTTAAAACCCCAGGGACTAAAATTGACATTTTCCAAAGTTTAGGGGTTGAACTTGCCATTTTGTGAAAATCTTTTATCCAAGGACCACTATTGAACATTTTGAATTTCCAAGGACTAAAAATGATTTTTCATTCAAAAATATCCCACCAGGGACCAGTTCTGACAAATTATGAAGTTCAGGGACCAATTTTGTCAATTTTGGATTTTGAGGGACCAATTGTGTAATTTTCTCAAACTTTTTACCCAATGATCGTTTTTGATAATTTTTTACTTTTAAAAACCTTGGGTTGACTTTTCTTTCATTTTAAACCTTCAGGGACTAGTTTTGTCAATTTTTGAAACTTGAGGGACTGAAACTGCCAATTATGCAAACTTTGTTCGTTTTTCATTTGTTTTTAAACATTTTGCATCTAAAACATATAAAACACACTTTTGGAATAATTTCTGTATTTTGATGTGTTTCTGAGTGTTTTTGGATATTTTGGCAGTTCAGATACGATAAAAATGATGAGTATTTACACACTCATCACTTAATAACTTTGATTCAAAATAAAATGCACGAACAGTGAACAAAAACCCTAACACATTGATTAACAATTTTAGCTAAATGCAATGATATAGCTAACATAATCAGATGTTCTATTCATCATTTCGACCAAGACCCCTAAAACAATTTAAGCTTTTACCAACTAATTCAACAAACCCTAAATAACAATATTTTTTGCATAAAATAAATTTCATGTCTAATTTTCTTACCTACATCTCTTATGTATGCCTGCTTTTTATATAAAAACCCAAACAAATGAAAAGGCGGATCTAGTTTTCGTATAAAAACATCTTAAACCGATAATGGAAAACAAGTGTACAACATGCAGCGAATTCTAAAATTAAGGGTAAATAAGGGAAAAAACCACTAAAAACTCACAAACCTTATTTTAATCCTCTAAACCAATGGCTCAGCTCAGCTCGGCGTGTGAACAATGCTGGCTCGAGCCACGACTCTACAATACACCCTAATCATTTTCCTCCCTGCAACCGACTACATAACTAGCGATTTCGCAACAACACCAATTCTCAAATTCTACTTCAACAAGTATTATCTATACTACTATATAAAATACTTGAGACTTTCTAAATAAAGAAGTCTTAAAAAAATTAAGACAAAAAATATTTCTTTAATTGGAAAGAATTATATACGTACATATAAATTACATTACATCGAAATTAAATGTCCTTAATTCCAAATATTTTAACAACTATTTAATATTCATATAGCCTATTGTTTTCTAACAGCCCATTTACTATAAATATAGTCCATTGTTTATAATAACCCATTTAATATAAATTCTTGCAACAACCCATTTAAGACACTAAATCATACTTGTTGGTCCGATATATTTGTGTACCACCATGAATTATATGTAAAAAAGCTTGAGCAAATGAAAATAACCAATGTTCATTATAAATAGGAGCATGTTTACACAATCTTAACCCGAGTCAACTAATAATACCTATTTGTACATTACGATTGTATCAGTCTTACTTAGAGGTTAAAGTGAAGGCTTTACGAGGGATAGTTGCAGAATACTATCTCTGGTAATGCAAATGTTACTCTTCAAGTTATGAAGAGGAAGATCCCACTTAGAAGAGGAAGACTCTAGAGGTGGAATCGATTACTTAACACCACTACTAACCTCCCTTTATATATTAGGGAGATCACTTAGTTACAAGAGAATAGTGATAACTTAACTAGAAGCAAACTGGAAGTAATGTACACGGTGCCCTTGTGTGGCTATGGTTGCTTTACTGTGCTGAAAACTTTTGTACATGCAAGTTGTTTTCCCTGCTGTCGATGAGTCCTTATCTTCCCAAGGGTTTTCCCGCTTTACCTTATCTCAATTACTCTTGCCTAAGCGTGTCTGAGAACTTCAGTCAGATACAAGGATATGATATACTTTGCAACTATGTTGAAGAATACTCTAAGTGTATCTAATCTATGTAACTGGTTCACCTGCATGGCTTGAGATGATAAGTATGTTTCAGAGCCCTATAGACATTTGTTAGTCCTTTAGGTCTTTGATGGTTGTCACTTTTTTACTCTTTGCTAGCTGACTTCGTTATCAGGTTACAAAGTTTTTTCATTAAGTTTGGACTTTCGCCTTTTGCGAAGCCAAACTGGTTTGGCTAAGAAGATGTACAACATATTTGAGGTATTATCCTCTGATATGTGAACACTTAGTTAGTCCCTTAGAACCGTTGCTCTTCCATTCAGTGGTTTTTGACTATGACTTCTCTGATTTTCGCTTATAAGGTGTATACCTTTGAGTCTTTTGGATAGCTGATAGTGATCAGTTGTGCTGATCATTAGTCAGAGGTAAACTTTGCTCTTTGGTTTACGTGCTGACTATATAAGAGAGAGAGAGAGAGAGAGAGAGATGGGTCTCGGATGTAATCAACTATCTTAACTTAGACTGATTTAATGTTTCAAATACTTGTGAGTGATAATTTGGTCAGAATTTGCCTCAACAATACTTGTAACAGCCCATTACACATCCTAATTAAGTCACGGGATATAAAACCCCCAAAACAAATAAACACACAAAGACCATTTCATTCAGTTCATCTCTCTCTCTCTCTCTCTCTCTCTCTCTCTCTCTCTCACTCAAAACTTAAAATACAAAAACACTTTTTTTCTATGATCTTCATACACTTTCATAATCTCTACATAATAAAAACCAAAAAAGTAAACAAAGCATCAAGAGTTATGTTTCATTTCCTTCAAGGGAAATCCAACAATATCGCGAACAAATAAAAGCAGCCGAGGTCATGCTAGAGTGTCCATCTTTTTTCATAGTCAACTAAAGATCATTAAAAATAAACCGAAGATTTTCTCCATTGTTTGTAGATGAAGAATTAAAGCCCGAGAATATTTACATCATGTTTTCGATGAGGAGGGTGAACTCTATGATTACTCTTGCTGATTGATGAGGAGAAAAATGAACCGTTTTTAGGGGGCCATTTAAGCCCAGAATTGAATTTATTTGATCAAATATTGCCCTAAATCGTTCCTTTTGTGATTTTAGGTACTTTGGAAGTGAATTCTGGAAAAGGAAGCATTTTGGACGTTTTTGGAGCATAAAAGTGAAGAAAACGGCAAAGACTTAATTTTCCATGCTGGAAACAGTACCTGACGGCGTCAAGAAGGAAAATGTGACGGCGTCAGGAGTAAAATGCATGACGACCCAGAGAAAACGTGACGGCGTCAGATGTAGGGCGTCAAGAGTTATTTCGGTGACGGCCTGAAGAAGGATTACACGTGACGGCGTCAAATCCAGATCTAGGCAGTCTGAGAACTTTATTGGCGGCGAGATGATGGCGTCAGAAATTTACTCTTGACGCCGTCACCTCACAAAATCTATATATACTTTTCTATTTTTCATTCATTAAGAGGAGGAACCGGAACCTAAATCTTTACACACCTTTCCATCCTTAGATATATTTCTAGGAGACAAAAGAGAAACCGACCCACCCATCAACCAATATTGTCCGGGTAGTTTTAGGATGAAGGAAGCCATTCACTCACCCCCTTCACCTCACGTGACATATTTCTACCCTAAGGGTGTCTATCGCTACTTTTACCCGCACTTAATTCAAAGTGTAGGGAAAACCTCCCCTATTTCCGTTAAATAAGGGTAGAGTCAGGCTCGTGACTCGAACAAAAACAAGCGCTTATTGGGAGGCAACCCAAGCTTTATTTATTTGTTTGTTTGTTTGTTTATTTGATTTTATTTGTTTCCGTATGCATGTTTTATTTTTGTTGTTTTTGGCTCATGTTTCAAAGTAAATTGTAAAAATGCTTTATTTTGTTTTTAACTTCGTCTTAATTGCATATAAAGGTATTTTGCAAAAGATAAGTGTAAGGGATATCCAAATTTGTTTATAAGAACGAAATTGAGCATGAACCACAACAATATTAAATGAACATGTGTATTAGTAATTGTTTGAGTCAATTGCTTGTATCGAGTCATAATGATGTTTTGTAGGATTTCCAGGAAGTAAGGCATAAGTTTTTCTAGAAATTTTTTGGAAACTTAACATGAGATTTTTGCAGGAACATTCTGACGGCGTCAGGTATAAAGATTCTGAAAATTTTGTGAGTTTTGTTTATACCGGAGTCTTAAAATTTTTTGTTGATTCTTTAGTTTTATAAACTCCAGGAAATCTGCAAACATTCATTCCACAAACATTATATCTTTCATTCTTTTGTTTTTATTCCTAAGTCTGTAATTACATCTAGTTGTAAGTTTTCTTTGTTCGGATTGATGCTTTGGGTTTTTGTGATTGTTTTCTCAGGTTTAACAGGTTATGTATGACAAGAAGATGATTTATATTTCTGGAAGTGAAGCTTTGATTGTTCATTTTCTTGGAGAAAGATCTAACCTTGTTACCGCACCATCCACAATGAACGAATCAGGGGAGTATTTGCTTTCATTCTTTTACCTATTTCACTTTTACATTCTTTAATTGATCATTGGGGACAATGTTCATGCTAAGTGTAAGGGAAGGGTAAATGATGATACCTTATAGGATACACTTTCACTTGAGTTTGTTTGTTTGATGGTAGGTGTGTAATAAAACTATGAGAAATATTTGTTAGTGTAATTTTAGTGCCAAATTTAAATTTTTTTACAACATTTAGGAGTGAAACTTTAGCCTTAGCAAGCGTCTCATGGATAGGAGATTGTATGACTAGCACAAAACCGTACCATTCAGAAAAATTTTTCACCCAAATATGTGAGGTTCGCCTTTAGATTTGATAGGAAAAACATTTACTATTAGTGCTTATGAGTGTATCGGTAGCATTTAGATTCTAGAACTTGCGTTAGTGATGCATCCCGAGACCGCTAGTGAGACTACATTCGTGTAGTAGGATTTACTACATGATAAGAGGCATTAGGATCACCCTTGTGTTAAACCCGTATCATAATTACTTGATCATTTAAGTCATATTACTTGGCTAGTTAAGTCAATTAATTTTTTCCCACACCATTAGCGTTGTACTCATTTTTAGTACACGAAACCCCTAGTACACCCCTTCGAGCCTATCTTTTTGTTTCTAACTTTAAGCATCTTACTTAAAGGAAGAATTTGTTACACCCCACTTAAATGTACACCCAAATCGCCTTAGCCTTCCGTGTATGCACTCATCTTTAATGCATTATTGTTATTTGTTTAAACCCTTAGTTAATTATCTAATTGATTACATGGTTGCTAAGTCGAGTCATATCCTTGTACATATTATTTTGGGACGATTGGGTAAAGTTCTTATGTTATGGAGTAATGGGGAAGAACATCATATTATTACCCTCATATGTGTATTAATCTTAAAAGTACTCCAAGTGTTTTGATTTTCTTAATTCGAGTCATTAGATTAGTTTATTGTAAAGTATGTAAAAATTCAAGTGTAAGGGGAATGTTCATTTCCTATGATGTAATATTTTGGATGGTAGGGCAAGAGTGTATGCAATAATAATAATAATAATAATAATAATAATAATAATAATAATAATAATAATAAAAATTAAGAAAAAGAAAAAAAAAATAGAAAAAGAAAAGAGAAAAAACATACGGACTACCATCCCGTTTCATTTTATGTTTTTGTTATTTTTCATTTATTAGCTTAAGTCGAGTCTAGTCTTGGCTTAGCAACGCCATATTGTACATGTAATTAACCAAGATGATTAACTCGCCACTAGTAAAGACTGCCTATATCCAACAAAACCGTGTATTCCATATCCCTACACCTAATGTTATAACTCTTTAAAAGACCACTTTGATAGTTTATCTTAGGTGCTTACGCCATGTGGTGGAGGTTTGATCCTTTCCCAAGCCTATGGTAATCTATTTTGCTATGACAGGTAGTGAGAGATGTTTTCCATTTTCATATTGTGATATTACTTTATTACACCCGAGAGATGTGAGTATCTAAACACTATTTGTGAGGTGCTAGTGTATGACCTCCGTGCTTGTCTTTGGTCTTTAATGGAACGATTATTTGTTGTAATTACTTTTATATTAGTGTTAAATGACCCATAACTTGTATTTTGACTAGAATAAAAGTGCATTTGCTTGAGGACAAGCAAATCTCAAGTGTAATGGTATATGATGAGGCGAAAAATGAACCGTTTTTAGGGGGTCATTTAAGCCCAGAATTGAATTTATTTGATCAAATATTGCCCTAAATCGTTCCTTTTGTGATTTTAGGTACTTTGGAAGTGAATTCTGGAAAAGGAAGCATTTTGGACGTTTTTAGAGCATAAAAGTGAAGAAAACGGCAAAGACTTAATTTTTTATGCTGGAAACAGTACCTGACGGCGTCAAGAAGGAAAATGTGACGGCGTCAGGAGTAAAATGCATGACGACCCAGAGAAAACGTGACGGCGTCAGATGTAGGGCGTCAAGAGTTATTTTGGTGACGGCCTGAAGAAGGATTACACGTGACGACGTCAAACCCAGATCTAGGCAGTCCGAGAACTTTATTGGCGGCGAGATGACGACGTCATAAATTTACTCTTGACGCCGTCACCTCACAAAATCTATATATACTTTTCTATTTTTCATTCATTAAGAGGAGGAACCTGTGTGGAGAATACTAGGGTTGAACCTAATAAACCCTAGGTCATTTGTAACAGTATTTTCAAGGGTTTTTACCCCTTGAAACCTTTCATGTTCAATTAAGATAAGTCCTCTTTCAATTCATTCAATATGTCTATGTGTTGTTTGAATATACCTTATGCTTGTCTTGATTATAACATGCTAGGCTAGATCTTTCATGTGTTTGCTTAGATGTAATGAAACCTAGATGTTGATTATAGGTTGATTTCTTGTTTATAGTTGTAATGGATGAATGATTTCAATGTTAGGCTTAAGAAAACTGGCAGATCTCCATTGTGTAACGTCTTAAGAAACATGAACCGATGTGTACTAGGTTTTTATGATTGTATTTAATGCATGAGCGAATTCTAGTGATCCCAAGTTAGGAGCTTCTTAGCCGGCTCGACATAGGAGTGAAGTAGGAGCTTATAGGATTGGGAAAGTAAGTACGCCACCCCATGAATGGTATTAAGGAATACAATCCGTCATCCACGCAACTGTAACAAGTAATTAACCTGTAAAAGATATCTAGGGAGTAGTGAAATCGAAGTAAACACAATTCTCCCATATATTGCTCACACCACTAGTTAAATTAGTTTATTTTCATTTTTATTATTTTATTTTGATTGCATCTTTAGTAATTGGGTTAGTTGACTAGCAACTAATTCCGCTCACTCTTCCAAAACCCGAGATTTTACTTGTTTCTATAAAACATAAAAAATACAAAAAGAATCATCCCTCACCTCTAGACCTAGTTCTTAGGTTTTCTAATCCTAGCGACACTATTCCTGTGTTGAACGATCAATCCCCCGGTACTTGTCACTATACTATACTACAACGATCAGGTACACTGCCTGGTGGGGGTTGTAAGCTTCTCGAGATCCCTCGAGAGGTAAAGCCTGGTGCAATTCCCACGCATCACTGATATGATGGTTTTTTGGATGGCATGTAATAACTGGAAAAAAGAATTTCTGAGAGGATTACACCCGACATAGCGACAAGTGGCCATGCTAAGGAGGCGGGAAGGCGGTCGAGGGGTTGAGAATGGTGGTTGACGCGCCGACGTTTAGTTATAGAATAGTTGTTTATAAGTCAAGAAAGCCATTTTTGGATACTATTATGGAAGACCCTATTGGTGCAAAATGAAGGGTTGGTGTTTTTTTTTTTTTTTTTTTTTTTTTTTTTTTTTTTTTTTTTTAACCAATGGTAAAATAGAATTTGAAAATAGTTATATAGTAGTATTTTTTTTAATGTTTTAGAATATGGAAAACATATACGAAAAAAAGAGAGTTGGATTTTGGGTATTCGTATTGAAGAGTTGTGAAAGAAAAATATGTTGTTATTATTTATATTTATGCATATTGTATATACAACGCGAGAATAAGAAAATAATCTGTCGATTTTTTTTCTTTACTTTATCGTAATGAGAAAAAAGTTTGTGTTGACTTTTCGGTTCGGTTTCGGTTTTAGCCAAAAATCGACCCAAACCGAACCGTGCGCACACCTCTACATAAAGTCATTACCACGAAAAACATGTAATCAGAATATAGTGTTCGCCAAAAAATTTAGTTACAAAGTAGTCGTCGCCGCAACATGCGAGTACCTTTCTAGTATAGTATAATGTTGATTTTTATTACTGGGCATTAAATTACTTCACCCGTCTCAAAATTATAATCCACATTTTTTAAGGTTGTCTCAAAATAATTATCCACTTTCTATTTTAAGTAAAAAAGAAAATTTAATGAACAAATATTTTATTTGAAAAGTTGAAATTTACATTGTATTTTTATTAAACTTTATAATTTTTGTTTAATAACAAATAATTTATTTTAAGACAGAAAGAGTAAAAAATTTAAACTCCACTTTTGATATATCATGCACGTGCAACATGTATCCACAATTCCACACCAACTTCTCAACCCCTATGTCAAATATTAGCTGCAGCCACTAGCCACTCTCCACCAAACGACGTCCCCCGAATCTTTCGATTATTTAATTGGGTGGTGAGTCTACTTTCCCATTAAAATATTTAACTTGGCCCATCAAAACAAACTTTTTTTTTTTTTTTTTTTTTTTTTTTTTTTTTTTTGCGCAATATAATACTACTCATAAGCAAAATTTATTTGTTCCCGGTTGGTATGGTTGTGTCAGTTTCACTATGCTAACTTAATTAGTTGTTCAATGACTTTAAAGTTTAAATAGGCAAACAATCATATTCAACTTGCTTAAGCCGTTTCACACATTCAGCTGATTGAGTTAAGCTAAGACTCTAGCAAAAAGATTAATATGTTTTAAAATTTCATCATAACATGTCAAATTGCAAGAAGCTACATTCGTTATTGTAACACTCCCACGAGCTAAAATCTAACATTCATGGTTTCCGGCATAACAATCTCAACCTATTACTTTTACTTACTAATTTGAGATTCTCCGTCAAGTTGTGATTTTCAAAGTCGAGTCGGGCCATAAATAAATCCTTATCATCCCACAAGTTCACGTTACACTTCAATTAAAAGAAAGATGACAATTTTCATAGCGACACATAAAACATTTAATGCATCAACAATCCAATTTGTTTGAATAAATAACTCATGGACGAGTTGAATTATGAGTTAAAAATATTTTATATAATAAGAAAACACACAAAATGAGAAAATTAATATCCAAGTTATAATTGATATCTTTAACATACTCCGTAATTAGTTAAGCAAATCATGTATATGCTGATATCAACCACAAACTTTTCTGGAAATTGACATTCCTAACTTTAATACAGGCTGAACAAAACATTCGAAAATTGACCCGAGCCGAACCGATCTTATTCGTTTTAATTTTCGATTTTGTATAATTATTTCGATTTTACTTGATTCGGTCCAGTTGGATTAAACATATCATTCACATGACTCACCAAAAAGCCAAACACGAAATAACTAATCCCAATTAAAAAGATTCGTACATTTAACACATACGGAGTAGTTGCTGTTTAAGAACATATTTCAAAAGCACCCAAACAAAGTAACAAACACACTCGTACTATCATCACTAGCATAAACAGCGCGTGAGATAGACGCGCCTCTCCGTCAACCAAACAAACAAAAAAAATAAGTCTGCTCTGCTGTTGTCTAAACCCTAATCAACTTCACACACAGACACTTTTATTAATAAATTTTTCTTTGTAAACCCTAGAGAAAAAAAAGGAATGGATCTTCAAAGCCTGGCTGTTGTTTTACAATCAGCACTTAGTCATAATCCAGCTGAACGTAAAGCTGCTGAAGATAATCTCAATAAGGTTCTTTTTCATCCTATTCATCTGAATTAATTTGCTTGATTATGTATTTGTTAAGTTTGATGTTGTGGCTAGTAATCTGTAATTATGCTATCTCACAAGTTGTTTTTGTATAAATTATTTGTGAATTATGATTTGATGGATTTAATTCAGTATTAGTAGTTTTAGTCGAAATTGCGTTGGAATTGGTAAAGGCTTGCGACTATCATCACTAAAAATTTGAGAGGTCTCAAGTTCAATTCCTGCTAGGTGCAAATAACCCTGATAGGCCACACCAACCTTCCCAAAAACCGGGGAGGGCTTTACCCGGTTTTTGTTTTTTGACTACCCTTTTGGATAGCCCGGAGTCGGCGCAAGTGAACCTCCATGGTCACAAGGGGACTAATTTTCTCCCCGTTGGATTCGAACGCTTGATCTCCTCTTTGGAAGACTGGTATTCTTACCGTTGGGTCACCCCTTGTGGTTAGGGCTTTACCCGGTTTGTCCATGTGGTGGTGGGTATTGGGCAGATTGAGTCTTTCTGTGATATAGATTAAGCATTACGCGCAACTTCTACTATAAAGCATCCCATTGTCGGAAACCAAGGTTGCCCAAAACAAAAAAGGAAGTTTCTGCTGCTTTGATAGTTTTGATTTCAATATTTTTGTAGTTGTTATCTTCGGTATTGTCTTTTTAAATGATAAATAATATTGGGTTTGAGTTGTCAATTTTAGAAAGTTATTGAGAATGATTTGTTTTAAAAAACAAGTAGGGTTGGATCAGTTGGAAAACCCCTTGCCTCTTAACCTAGAGGTCAAGGGTTCGATCCTCACTCCCTACAAAAGGCCGGAGGTCCTTTTCTACTTTAAGTAGAACCGGAAGCAACCTCTCTACCTTAGGTAGGGGTATGGTTGTCTACATCTCAACCTCCCCCATACACCGTGGAAGACGGTATTGGGACCCATAACCCGTGGAAGGCGGTATTGGGAGTTACTTTACTTTATTGAGAATGATTTGTTACGGTGGATGGTATTTTGCATTGATGATGAATTGAACTGCCTGTTTAAATTTGGCAGTTTTATTGAAACATTTTTGTTTTTCAGTTTCAGTATACACCGCAGCATTTAGTGAGGCTGCTTCAGATCATTGTAGATGGAAACTGTGATTTGGCAGTGCGGCAGGTTTCGAGCATTCATTTTAAGAATTTTATCGCAGAAAATTGGGCACCTCATGATCCTGGTACTTTCCCTCTTAAATATACTATGGATCAATACAATTAAATTCTTTACAGTTATGAATAAATTGCATAATGGATGCAACAATTTTGCATAACGCTACTACATTTTAATTTTCTTATTGTTTAACTTTGGGAATGTAGAGGTACAATCCAAGGTTTCTCCGGGTGATAAAGAGTTGGTGAGGCAGAACATTCTTGTTTTTGTGGCACAAGTTCCTACATTGTTGAGGTGAAGATCCGTTATGTTGCTTTAGCAATTTTTTCTATTGCACTTTGTTTTTCTCCATTTTGTTACGAAATGCCAACATTTTTGTTTGCAGGGCACAGTTGGGTGAGTGTCTCAAGACAATTATACATGCGGATTATCCTGAGCAATGGCCAGGTCTTTTGCAGTGGGTGACACATAATTTACAGGACCAGCAAGTGTATGGAGCTCTGTTTGTTCTACGAATTCTTGCTAGAAAATATGAGTAAGTCTTTGAACCGCTTAACTTCCTCGACTTGGTTTCGCTCATATGTTTTGCTAGTATTTAGGCTTTCACTATGTTGATCTTCCTGTATCAATTGAGAGAATCCAACATACATTCACTAGTTGTGATCTATCTGTAACTACAGTTTGTTATATGTAGGTTCAAGTCAGATGAGGAGAGGACACCAGTTCATCATGTCGTTGAGGAGACATTTCCCCATTTGCTTAATATCTTTAGCAGGCTTGTGCAAATTCCAAATCCACCAATAGAAGTAGCAGATTTGATTAAGCTCATCTGCAAAATATACTGGTCTTCCATTTATGTAAGTTACTGCACTGAAAAATTCCCATATTTATTATTATTTTTTTACTGAGGGTCCATAACGTTGCATGATGTCAATAAGAACCCAAACTCTTAAGTTCCAAAACATTACATTTACAGCGTTTGAAAGTTCTGTTTACAATAAAATTTGTTTTGTAATCTTGTTCAGCTGGAGATTCCGAAGAAATTGTTTGATCCAAATGTGTTCAATACTTGGATGGTTCTTTTTTTAAACATATTGGAGAGACCTGTTCCAGTAGAAGGCCAACCTACGGATCCAGATTTACGCAAGTCATGGGGATGGTGGAAGGTAAAGAAGTGGACAGTTCATATATTAAACCGCCTGTATACTCGGTGAGCCATCCCTATAACATTTCTGATTAACTTACATTGAGATCTGTAAACATATCACTGATTTTCCTTTCCACAGGTTTGGAGATTTGAAATTGCAAAACCCAGATAACCGAGCTTTTGCGCAACACTTCCAGAAAAACTACGCGGGGAAAATTTTAGAATGTCATTTGAACTTGTTGAATGCAATCCGTGTTGGTGCTTATTTACCTGACAGAGTTACCAACCTCATTTTGCAATATTTGAGCAATAGGTATGAAATTCATCCTAGACCCCTCTTCTCTTTATTTGTGTTGGTTGTGAAATAATGTTCTATATGGTAAATTTTTAATGTAAGAAGACACTTTAATTTGATGTAACTATATAAATTAATGCCAACTGATTAATGTCGCTTTGATAATTTATTAGATTATGCCTATCACAAACGATTCTTTGTGCATCTCTCTGTGTATATATACTGATTACAATTTTTTTTAATAATAATCTGTGCATATGCATGCAGTATTACCAAGACTACTACGTACAACATGCTCCAAGCAAGACTCGATGTGGTTCTTTTTGAGATAATATTTCCACTTATGTGCTTTAGCGACAATGATCAAAAGCTCTGGGAGGAAGATCCATATGAGTATGTGAGAAAGGGTTATGGTGAGTCTTCCATATATGGCTGTCAATTTTATGTCTAATCATAAATTAGGTCCTGACTGTTTGAGATTATTTCTTTGCTGTAGACATCATTGAAGATCTTTACAGTCCTAGAACTGCAGCAATGGACTTTGTCACTGAGTTGGTGAGAAAAAAAGGAAAAGAAAATCTTCAAAAATTTGTATTATTCATTGTGGAGATTTTCAAGAGGTATGTCTTCTAAACTCATATGCATAACACGTTCCTTTATAGAAAGTTTTAAACTAAGTAATATTAAATCGTTATTTCAGATACCAGGAGGCACCCGTTGAGATAAAGCCTTACCGACAAAAGGATGGTGCACTTCTTGCTATTGGGACACTGTGTGATAAACTGAAACAAACTGAACCATATAAATCTGAACTCGAGCCCATGTTAGTGCAACATGTTTTTCCAGAATTCAACAGTCCAGTGGGCCATATCAGAGCAAAGGTAAATATTATCAGTTCTATCTGGAAGTGGAAGTTTCTTTCTTGTTAATAAACTGCAACTTCCGTTTTTTGCCTCATTGTTCTTTACTGGAAACTTCATTCTAAAATGATTCTTTTCGAATGTTAGGCTGCATGGGTTGCAGGACAATATGCCCATATTAATTTTTCTGATCCAAATAACTTCCGCAAAGCTCTGCACAGTGTAGTTGCTGGGATGCGTGACCCAGAGCTTCCAGTGCGTGTAGATTCTGTTTTCGCATTGCGCTCTTTCGTCGAAGCCTGCAAAGGTAAACTACCTATCATATATATTCCTTTTCTGTTGTAGTTTCTCTCTTTTGATAATCTAATTTTTCCATTATCCTGCAGATCTTGGTGAAATCAGGCCCATTCTTCCACAGCTACTTGATGGTATGTCAAATAAGGCTTTTCTGGTATTTTATTTGCTTATATACCAAATTTGTTCTGGTTTTTCTTAAACGCCAATACATGGTATATTTTCAGAGTTTTTTAAGCTTATGAATGAAGTTGAAAACGAGGATTTGGTGTTTACCCTTGAGACTATTGTTGACAAGTTTGGTGAGGAGATGGCACCCTATGCTGTTGGCTTATGTCAGAACCTGGTAATGTGACCTTTTTTGTAATAATAAATAACGAAAATGTGCTTCACATATTGTATTTTAACCTTTTTTTGCATTTTAACTTCCTCTTTATATAGGCTGCTGCATTTTGGAAGTGTATGAACACCGCCGAAGCTGATGTTGAAGCTGATGATCCTGGTGCTTTGGCAGCCGTTGGATGTTTACGTGCTATTAGCACGATTCTTGAATCAGTCAGCAGGCTTCCTCATCTTTTTGCTCAGGTTGAACCAACTCTACTTCCAATCATGCGCCGAATGCTAACAACTGATGGTCAAGGTAACAGTTTCAGAAACATAATTATCTTTCCATATCATATCTACTATGTTTCATTTTCGTCTAGCTCAATTCCAAATTTTCTTGCAGAGGTGTTTGAAGAAGTTTTGGAAATCGTATCATACATGACCTTTTTCTCACCGACAATATCCATGGAGATGTGGAGTCTTTGGCCGTTACTTATGGAAGCTCTGGCTGAATGGGCTATTGATTTTTTTCCAAGTATGTTAATATTCTTTTCATATGCTTGTTAATAGATTGAGCTCTACACATGCTCATTTCCTTTGGTTCCTTTCCGGTTTTATCTTTTTGTAGATATCCTTGTACCTTTGGACAACTACATATCCAGGAGTACAATCCACTATCTTACCTGTAAGGAGCCGGACTACCAACAAAGTTTGTGGATCATGCTTTCCAATGTATGGTGCTTGTATTTACTTAACTTTGTTCTTAAAAATAGCTTATATGGGCTTCGATACTTACTAACCTTTATCTCAGATAATGAATGACAAAAACTTAGAAGACAACGACATTGAACCTGCACCTAAGCTAATAGCAGTAGTGTTACAGAATTGCAAGGGTCAGGTAGACCCTTGGGTTGAGCCATATATTAGAATCACAATTGAACGGCTGCGCCGAACTGAACGCCCGTTTTTGAAGTGTCTTCTGATGCAAGTTGTAAGTTAAACTAAGATCAATATCTTTTTATCTTTTTTCGTTTTTAATTTGTGATTCTTGATGAATCATGGTATTGTTTGCATTGTCATGCAGATTGCTGATGCTTTATACTATAATGCATCTTTGACACTCAACATATTGCAAAAGCTTGGTGTGGCTACAGAAATCTTTAACCTATGGTTTCAGATGTTGCAACAAACCAAAAAGAGTGGCACACGGGCTAATTTTAGAAGGTAGTGAACCGTGTTATGTGAATTCCGTAAAAGCATTCTTAGAGGTTTGTTCTATTTTATTAATATTCCAGTCTTGTGGCTTTTCAGGGAGAGTGATAAGAAAATTTGCTGTTTGGGGTTAACATCTCTGCTTTCGCTTTCTGCGGATCAGTTACCAGCAGAAGCCTTGGAGCGCGTTTTTAAGGCAACACTTGATCTGCTTGTTGCCTATAAGGATCAAGTAGCAGGTTGCTATAGTTCCTCTACCTTGTAATCCGTGATATGAATATACAAATTTCTCTTATGGCTGTTTTTATATGATGATAATTTGACAGAAGCGGAGAAGGAAGAGCCTGAGGAGGATGATGATGATATGAATGACGGTTTGCAATCAGATGATGATGATGGATCTGACAATGAAATGGGAGAGGATGAAGAAGACGGTGATGAATTTGATAGTCTGAGACTTAAAAAGTTAGCTGCACAGGTTTGTAAAAATTCAGTTATTTGGCAATTCAAGTTTGTTTTTTCTTCCTTTTCTTTTTCCTTTTTTTTGCTTGTATTACTTGCAAAGTTACAATACTTTTAACCTCAGGCAAAGGCATTCCGGTCAGCTCATGACTACGATGATGACTCAGATGATGATGACTTCAGTGATGACGAAGAATTGCAGTCACCAATTGATGATGTAGATCCCTTTGTTCTCTTTGTGGATACCATAAAAGGTAAGATACATATTATATTCACATGGTAATTACACAGTTTGCGAAGGTGGACTAACCAATTTAGATTAACTATTTTTGTGTGATAAATCCTGTAGTTATGCAAGCATCAGATTCAACAAGGTTCCAGAATCTCTCGCAGACTCTTGATTTTCGTTATCAGGCACTGGCAAATGGAGTTGCTCAGCATGCTGATCAGAGACGAGCAGCAATAGAGAAAGAAAAGCTCGAAAAGGCTTCTGCTGCCTCTTGATGTTTGTGATATATATTTCAAGTTTTGCTGTGTGCCCTCAGTTTCTTGGTTATTTCTGTCCCAAGATAAACCAACTGCTAACAGTAGGTCAGTGGTGGCTCGCAAGTACTCAGAAGAGTATATTTTTGGTTTGAAAGCTGGCAGGACTTCATACGACAAGACTTGGGTCGAAGCAAATTTGGAGATGATGTCAGCGGTTCCCCTGCACTTGGGTCCGGTGGTGTTTGTAGGTGTATTTTTGTAGTGGTCATTGGTTGGAGTTTTGTCATGTCCACAGGGTCTGGTTATAATTGTTTGTTGAATCATCAAGCTTATATGATTGGGTGTAATATTTTTTATTCATTTTTCTCATCTTATCTTCTTTGTTTTACGGGCGATCATCACCCGATTTATGTATATCTGTCACAGTGAATGTATTCTTATTGTATTTGGTGTATTCTTTTGGTGATGTAATTTTTGTTTACATTGGTTGTTTTTCATTCAAGCTATAATGTGAATGTATTTGATTGGGTTGGTATGTGAACTATGTAATATAGCTTTGTTTTAGCCCCATTTCTTCTCAACTGTAGTATTTGTCGAGAATGCTTATAGTTAGTAATAGTAACTCACGGAAGGAGGAAAAATTCAACCATAGAGATTGTAGCAAAATCAAAAGTTAGTTTCCATGTTTAAAACCTGAAAACAAGAGAAGGTATATATAAAAAATAGGGTTGGAAGCTAAATCTGGTCTTCACCATAATATAAAAAGTTGTGAGACCGACCGCAATTGCAGGAGCAGGTTCCATGCTCTTGAGCAAATGAGCACAAGATTTTGGATTTCACGTGGGTACCATTTCACCACCAAGGCATCTTTAAAGTGAATCGTATTTGGTCATTAGGGTGGTTTTACGCTCTTGAGCACAAGATGTGTCTCGCATGTCTAGTAGGCTTGTTAAACTGAATGGAAATAGTAATTTTCGCAAAAAGCAAACAACTATTTGGCCAGCGGTATGTCGGTCGATGTTATATTTGGTGTGGATTTCCCGAAACAAAAGGGTGTTTGAAACTAAAGTTTCTAACCGTACGACAACTTGTGATGTGGTACAAGTTCTTCTGTTTAATTGGATATCTACTAGAGCAAAAGGAGCGATCTCGTCATGGATTTACCGGTGTACGGACCTAATAAAAGCATGCAAGTTTTAATACAAACTGTCATCCCTGTTTGTGGTTGTCTGGAAGGAAATTTGGATAGTGACATTTTGGACAGTGCATTGTATATTTGTATGTTCAAGTGCCTTTGTTTTTAAATTTTATCTCCACATAAAGTTATTTTGGTGTTCGCTAGGTTGGACCGTTGGAGACTTGGAAGGGTATGCATTATGCAAGTTTCTGTTGTTTTTCATTTTAGCTTCATCAACAATTGTATTATCTGATCATGGCTTAGCATGTTAGTTTTGTGTTATTTGGTTGAGATTATAGAGTCTCGACAGTGCCACATTATGGAGTGACTCGTTAAGGCTAGCCCGAGCTCTGTAGTTAATTGACTTAATTCTAATCATTACGAACATCTTTTATTTTATTATGTAATGTTAGTGAACGCACGGGGTTTATACTGTAAGTACAACTTATAATTATATTTTCAACAATATTTGTTCTTTGTGATAAGTCGTGCATTCACTTTAATATTTATAATCTCGTGCATATACTGATTTTTGATATTACAGTTAACTTAATTTAATTATAACCCCTTTTAATTTTTTAACCGGTGTACACATATGTTATTAAACGCTGATTGTGTTCGGACAATGAGTACAACTAATAATAATATTCAACTATATTGGTTAGGGTTTGAAAGTATGATTTGTTTTTAATGTTATTGTTTGAATAGTTTAATTTGATGCTTTAAAGTAAACCAAATTCAAGAAATAAAAGTGTTATATACATGTTATTACTAATCTTGTGCATACATCCAATAGCTTGTGCTTCAACTTTATATTTATAACGCGTGGATTTACATAGTTGTTATTGTTGGAATAATAATAATAATAATAATAATAATAATAATAATAATAATAATAATAATAATGGTAGAGGTAGTGGTAGTGGCAATAGGTAGTAGTAGTATGTCGAGCCAATTAAGTGCCTAATGGCCTCTAACTAGGATTTGAACATAACTTAGGCTAAGTAAAGAAGACTCTCTGATAGTGATATCAGAGAGCACAAAAAAGACTCGCTGACAATGAAGTCAGCGAGTAGCTCCAGCAGAAGTTCAAGTCATAGACATCGTCAAGTTTACTTGAAGACATACTCCTAGTTGATGCGGGTCAGCCAGTATGTAGAAGGAACTCTAGCTGAGGTATAAAGGTTCATTAGGGGGTGGCAATACCCTGATGAACCTTTCAGTTCTCTGATCAAGACCAACAAAGCTTAGCTCGTTTCCTTTGAAGTTTACGTGGGACTTTTCACTAATATATTTGAGCGGGACAAAGTGAATTTTAGTGAAAACTCGAACTTACACGAGTTGGTGATAAAGCTACTAACAGTTGGTAGAACTGTTCACAAAAGCAAGGAAGGAGCGTTTCCCAATATAGACGCATTAAATGTAAGACACATTAAACATGGTGCTGCTGTTGGATTGTGATTTGGGTGTGCTACAGTAATGTTCCAAACGATTGGTTCGATTTTTTTTGGGCTATAATTCGATGGACCTTTGGAAGTTGTGTTTTGTGGTGGTTCGATATTACTACAAACATATTACATGTTGAAGATGCCCGTTTCACCTATTGCTAATAAGATTTGTGTAGGCGTGATTGCTGTGCTTTGGTGGTAGGATGCATATTTGTTTGGGTAACTGTGACACTTGGGTATTGTGGTTTTTCATGATGCTAGTGTTGTTGTCACATTAGACGTGTCTCATGAAGATGATATATACATTCTGGTTTTCTTACTGGGTGGTTTTTTTTCTGGATCACATGAAAGTTGATTTGAAGTTCTATGATGACTATGGTTTAGGTGTTACCTAAGTGAAGCAAGCCTTTATTTTCATTTTCATATCCACTTATATAGTCATTGTAGGTTGTATGTTTATTTTGTAAGTTATAAGAATGGCATGTCATTCTTATATAGAGGTTGCATGTAATTGTCCTAAGGGACTGAGATGAGGGAAGTCACTCTCATCCTTTGTATTTCAATGTTTTATGGTGTAATGAATTTTACCAGGGTGAAAAATCTCTTTTACAAAAAAAAAAAAAAAAAAAAAAAAAAAAAAAAAAAATCCTACTTGGCTCTTGGGCGCATTGATAATTCTCACAGATAATTACTACCTCTAAATAAAAATTGTTAACGTTAACACTTAAATTAACCATAAACCCGGATCACTTGTACCAACGTACAAACTTTAACTAGTTATATACTTTATTTTTGAGGTTTGGGGTTGAGCAGGCATCTGAAAAGAGTGTTAATTGACATGACTAACTTATAAGACTAATTTTATGCCTAATAAAGAGATTGAGACATTTGACTAAATTAACGGTAAATATGAAAAATAAATAAATAAATAAATAAATAGTGCAATACATGTTTCACACAATAAGTTGTTTAGTCATATTTTTAGACACATAATTCAGATGAGAATCATTTTCCCATCTGAAAATCAGCCCAGCGGTCATTCGGTAATTCACTATGATGATTTTCTTTTGAAAAAATTCTTTTTACTCTGTTCGTACCTTGCTTACAACATTAAAGCCCAATTTAATACACTTATCATTTTCTGACACATTATTAACTTTTGGATTAAATGAAAAGGCATTGGAGTCAGGTTTGATCTAGCCCACATTTTGACGCGATCATTACTAAATTAATCCATTATATTCGACCATTTAATCCGTTACCCACCTCTAGCCCTCTATGGAAAAAAAAACAAAATATTTTGGAAAACTTGAAGTGGTCCATATGGACCATATAAACATCTAAATTTTCTTGCAATAGTACCACATATCGCAAAGATAGTGAGGTTATAAGTTCAGAAACACATTAGGTTTTTGAACGAGACTAAAAAGCTAGACATACTAATCATTAACGTATTTAATTAAAATGGTTTTTCATTATCTCATACGTGTGTTTATAATCGAATGTCATCTGCTTAATGAGCACACTGCAGTTGAGAACATAGGGTTAAGCTGACTTTTTTCACACTGCATTAAACATTTTGTTTGATAGCATATACAATAGAGCATCTATGTGCAATTTTTTCAGATACATTGGGGATAGGCAGTTTTTATATGTAGCTCTTGGGTTCTAAGTAGTGCTTTAGGTTATAAGTTCAATAATGATCATCTTTAATCACACCTAAGATGTGTACAAAAAAACAGTGTTTGAGTTTTTTAGTCAAAGTCAATACTGAGAAGAATTAGTTCGTTAGCAACATGTTTAACGTTGTTGCAATGGGTTTTATAATCGTTAATCGTTAGCAACATGTTTATTGTTTAATAACCTTGCATAGAAAAACACATGGCACTTGCTCTAAGATGGTTTGGTTCTATATACAATAATGCCAAAATAATCGCAACAAAATCTAAATTTAGATGAACAGAAGATGTACTCAGATAGTCAGATGTGCATGTTAATGCACAGTTTTTAACCGTAAAACCATATAAATATGGAAATGTACAATCTATAGTCATCAATATGGTCGGGCCAAGAAGTTTTAATGAGTTCAAATTTGATCCAACAGCAGCCCAAACTCGTTGAACTTTCACAAAAAAAGAACAAACAACAGAATTGTATTTTTTGGTCTAACTAGGGATCTTTTAATTCAAATATGGATCCAAGAAACAACTTAAGGTGAAGATTTTACGACAATACCACATGTACATTTATAACAACAAAAGGTACACAATCTCAAATTTAAAATAATTATCTATAGATAAATTTATGCTCAGTTCTCAAGTTTATCTTCTTTTTCCTTTCCATTTCGTCCCAAAAATAGGAAGAAGATTTCATTAATAAAACTTCCTTCCATCTTCTTTAACTCTTCACTTTCCTCTCTTAAAAAACACTCAAGAAAACAAAAAAACATTCCATTTCTTTTCCTCTCAAATTTTGACTCGAGAACTGAGCATATAACGTAGTGAAGACCGTCGTATTTGTGAGAAATAATAAGAATTTAATTAGATTAAAAATATCAAGGTTGCAAATATTGCAAATTGATAGTCGGGCGATCGACCTCTTTGTAGCTTGCATTCGGTCTAGACGGGATTAATCGGATAGGCACTTTCGGTAAATTTTGGGTATTTCTTGCGAGTTTTGTGTATTCCATGCAAAATGCGTATGATGTCATCAAATGCAAGTGTCCAATAATTAGGCTTAGATGCCATGTCATTATTCCACGTCGGCAGGATTTGTTCATAACTTTTTCTTCTTTAATTTGTTCCACGTAAGCAAGCAACTACCTTTTTTTTTTTTTTTTTTTTTTTTTTTTTTTTTTTTTTAAATTTGTATGTTAATCTGAAATTAAAAATGTAATTGTTAGGATTCGAACCTTGGATTTTTTAATTTATTGATGAGGATCCTTACCATTAGACCAAATTATTTTTTGAGATATATCATAAAAAAAACTATAAATATGATCTTCAAGAAAATGTGCATAACGAATTTTTTAAAAGATATGTTTAATTTATAGAAAATATAATTTAGACTATAAATTTAGAATGTATTTTGTATAAATCTTTTGTTCCCA
The DNA here is from genome assembly GCA_030686995.1 of Artemisia argyi. Classification (NCBI taxonomy): domain Eukaryota; kingdom Viridiplantae; phylum Streptophyta; class Magnoliopsida; order Asterales; family Asteraceae; genus Artemisia; species Artemisia argyi. Next base: position 40,177,303 of record CM060683.1, on the reverse strand, counting down.
AATTTAAGATAACTTTTTATCATTATTTTTTCTATCGTTAACCTAATTTGACATTATATATAGATCATAATACAACGATCCTTCTCACATCAAAAATCTCAAAGCTATATTCAGAAAAATATATTACATTATGCAGGCTCAAAGACTCTCTGCAAGGCTTGCAAGAGGATCTGAGAAGAAAAACACTGATACCCCTTCAGAATGTATGTTTTTAAAAAATAATTTATTCATTGAGTTGTTATATTCTTATTGATGTTGTTGTAGAATTAATCTGCATAATCGTTTTCTAATTGATTTCAGTTGTTGAACCAAAAAAATAATAATATCATGCAGAAGAAAAACTCTAAAACCTATTCACAAGGTATTCTGTTGTTAGATAGGTTTACATGCATTGTATATTAATTTTAATTATTTAACCATGTAAGTTTATGATTCTGTATCAAGTAAACCTTCACAAAGTTTATCTAAAAATATCGACAAATTCATGTTTGAAAGTGATACACCTGGCAGAAGATCTGGCACACAATCAACAAGTAGTAACTTTATTAATGTTTTATTTAGATACATTATACATGATGTTTATACTGTGTTAGTTAATTTATAACTTCTAAATCAGCATCAAATTGTTATATAGGTTTACATGCATTGTGCATTAATCTTAATAATTTTACCATGTACGTTTATGATTCTGTAATAGGTAAACATCCACAAAACGTACCATTTTTGAAAGTGATACACCAGGCAGAATATCTGGACACAATGTTTCTATACCTAAATTGACATCATAGAATAGCTTTATTTGTGGGGTTCTTTCCATTGAAGATGTGTACCAAAAGTTGGCCACTAGTAGTACCAAAAGATTCTGACCCAAGAACATATCGACATTTTTTTCTGTAAAATTTTTATTTTTCTTGTGAATAGAACAAAACTGTTATTCGTTAACGTTCTTGATAATAATGGTCCGATCCTAATACACGCGACGTAACTTTAATAAGGATATACGTATGTTCGTCGTATGTAGATCGACTCGTAGTGATCAGGTTGTGTCGAGAATATATACATGAATGAAAATGATGGCTCGGACTAGTGATAACGATGGTCCACGATACAAGTTGGTTACGAGTCTCGGACACCATGTTCAACTTGTCAGCCATCTATTTGTTGTGTAAAAAACAAAATATATATAAATCCATCAAGTGCTCCAAAGAAACCATCAGAATCAAACAGACACTGTTTATATATTCTCTAGTCCTCGTTTTTTTCTGTGCGTGTAGGGTGTGGAGAATGAGGACATTCTTTTAAAGAATTTGTTTCTTAGTTAAGAGCCACCTGGATAGTAGGGTTCAAGAAGATGGTTTTAGAAACTTGTTTGATGATATTCGTTCAAAACAGACTAGGTTATGAACCAAGTATATATGATTTCGTTAGAGAAAATAAAATAAAATAAAAAGGGTTACAAAACTATACAACGAGCGATTTTTTAGTACTAGTGGACATGCATACTTTCCTAACATTATCCACACCATGATTTAAGAAGATACAATATATGCGTTTTTTTTAGTAAAACATTTTCTTTTCTGTTTATTATTATTATTTTTTTTATAGCCTGTCTAGTATTAGGGCGTAGTTGCTTTGCTTTGTGTATTTAAACTTTGCTTGTACTGACTGTCGATACAAAAGTTGGGCGTTCCTGATTATGGGTTCTTGCTCTCGTACCAATTCGTTTTCTTAATGCTTGAAACCTGCGCACTAAGAAAATAAACAACACCGTTAGGCTTATCGTGGGATTGTCTCCCACGATTAGACTCCGGTGTGAGAGTAAGTAATCGATTTAAGGTTCTCGTAAAGAGTTTTAGGGTTTTGGATCGACCTTTAATGAGAATTATGTTATTCCTTATATAGGCGCAGAATCCTTGTAGGGTTCGTGCTCCTTATGTTTCGCACACATGGTGCTTATCCGGGTTAAGGATATCCATTCCATGGATAGAAGATCTCTATCTATTCCGTATATAGTTTGGTTGGGCTTGCGTGAGCCCACTCTATTATTAATGCGACCCAAGTTATAATAGCCCACACATGGTGGCTTTGGGTCTTAGTAATGTTTAATATTTGGGCTCGTGGCCCATATATAGACTATACGTCATCATGTCCCCCCAGTCTAGTGTACGCGGCTCGTAGCCACGGATGCTAGACTAGTCACAACAGCGGTAAGCGTGGCGGGAGAATTTTGAAATATTGCCGCCCAATATTGAGTAGAATGTACCTAGTCATAGATATTTCAAAGAAATGCCTCAAAAATCGGGGGTTGTGTCCACGTGTCCCTCGGAAAACGGGAAAAAGTGCATGTACCGTTTCGGTTTCTAGCCACACGTTTTGTGAGTGGGATCCACGTGGGCGTCATCTAGGGTTTTTGGTCTCCCTATATAAGAGTCACCGCCCCCTTTTTACCCAAAACACACAGTAAAAACACATACTCACCCTTGCACACTTCTTCAAAACGTTTTTTTGCAAAGAAAGTAATTGTTTTATTAGGTAAATTTGTGTGCGTATCTTAATAAATTTATGAAAATGGTTGCCCAATTAGAAGATTTTCGCTCTGCGATGAGTGAGGATGATGTGCGTCAGTTTTCGTCTGACTACTTCATTTCTCTGGATGTGCATCCAGAGGTTCCAGACGTTGATGCGTGTATAGCCGATTTCCCCGAAGGGAAAATAGGATTATACACGCGTTTTTTCGAGTACGCGAATTACCGCGTACCGATATCTATTTTCCTGAGCGATTTGCTCAATCACTACCGTCTTCACATCTCACAGCTGCACTGTATAGGTGCGGCTAAGGTGTCGAATTTTGAGGTAAACTGCCGTTTACTTGCGATAGAGCCGACCATTGCCTTGTTCCGCGCCTTCTACCACACAACGTGGTCGCATGGCTGGGTGTCCTTTGCGAAGCGCGCGGGGGCGCTTCAGTGCTATACTGAGAAGGTAGACTCCCTGAGGCATTGGAGGGAGTACTTTTTCTGGGTTGATGACGTAGTGTTTCCATCACCCTTTGAGTTTTATACGCAAGACACGTTGCCAAGGGATGGGCGCCCCGCACTCGGTTCCTATAGTTTGACCGATGCGCAGACCCTTGATGCCATCCGCATTCCCATTAACCCTTATCCGGAGGAGTTTTTGGTGCATGTGGGGTTGAGTCGCAATTACTTCGGTGGTGTTGACGAGGTGCCAACCTTTATTGATGAGGAAGGCCGGGGTGGGTGTCCGTCCCTTCTGCTTCTAATCATGTAAGTTTTTTCTATATGCGCACGTTTAGTAACTAATCCCTTCTTTTGCTGTTTGTTTCTGTGTGCGCAGAGATGGATCTGTTTGCTATGGTAAAGCTGGAGAAGCCAAAGCAGGTGACTGTGGGGGTGCGCCCTCTGAGGGAGAACGAGCAGCCACTTCTGGAAGCGACCCAGGGTCATCTGACTGTGCTGGGGGATGTTGGCCACGAAGATTCGCCACCTCTCCAAATAACGCCCGTTCAGAGCGTGGCGCCAGCTGTGGAGACAGCGTATCTGGAGGAGGTGCACTCCGAATCTTCGGATAGTGTGGAGATCCTGAAACCTGAGGAGGTATTGAAGGAGGAGGTAGCGCAGAATCTAAAGCGCAAAGGAGAGGCTGGTAGCAGTGGTACTTCTAAGAGACGACGCCACCTTATTGGGGATGCGGAGTCATCTGCGGAGGAAGATACATCCGCTCCTGGCGCGGATAAGAAGGCTGTCGAGGCCTCGCCGTTTATGTAAGTAATTTGTCGCATATTATGTATATTACTTGTCGTAATATTTTTCTAACAGTTTGCTTTTTGTTTATTGTAGCGATGATGCCACGAAGGATGATGGAGTCTTCGTGGATACGGTGGCCCCTCCTCAGAATGAAAACAAGGAGGAGGAGGCAAAGGTTGATGAGGGCGTATCTGTGCAGCAACTAATGGATGAGTTGGCTGCTACTACTGCGCGTCAAACTGAGCTGGTGGCTCAGTTGAAGACGAGGTATGTCGGGGAGAGTAGCACTCTCGCCCAGAAAGATGAGGAGATAGCTGTTCTCCATGCGTAGCTGGCTGAAGCGCAAGCGGAAGTGGGGTCCTTCAGGGTTTATACGGACAAGGTCACGAATGAGAAGTTGACCGCGTTAGCTGAGCTGGAGCAAGCGCGCGGACAACTTCATTAGTACAGGGCCAACCTTACTTGGGCAGTAAGGTATCTTGAGGAGAAGAAGGAGGAGCACTTCGCGAACATTGCTAAGTTCAAGGAGCGCATGGAGGAGATTGTCCAGGTGCAGGAGAATAAGCTGCGTGGCCTGAGCATAGAGTATGATGAGGAGTTATACCCTCATCTGATGTCGACCATTGCTGAGCGCTGGTACGTTCATTTCAGCTTTTTATGCCTTTGTTATTTTTTGTTGTTTTGTTTCTTTTTTTAACACAAGTTGTCCTTGTTGATGTAGGTGGTTGATCAGTCATGGACTGCGCCTGGCCGCTATGGGCACCTTGGAGTCCCAAGAGGTATTGGGGGCCTTTGGAAAGGTGGTGCAGTGCGCTGTGGAGCGTGGGAGATCGCAAGCTATGGAGGATCTCCATGAGGCTAAGTTGTTGAACAAGGCCTTGGCTGAGGTACCTGGCTATAACGCGGGTGCGTACGACGAGCTAGTGCAGGCCATGGAGGGGATGAAACTTCTTGAGCTGCCTCATATTGCACGGTTGGAGCGCGACCAGGACAACCCCATAAAGGTAATTATGGAGGGGTTGACCTTGGAGCGCCATATTTTGGAGGATGCAGAGGCGCAACCGGACTACTTCCTTAAGCCCGATGAGTCACAGCTACAAGTTCCAGTGTTTGTGCAGCCTTGCCATATGCTGAACCCTTTTGCCCTTGAGCGGGAGATTCCTCTGAAGGAGGTACTGGAGCGCCACGCGCAGAGAGCTGCCCAGAAAAAAGGGATTGAGGGCAAGGCAGTCTTATGCGGTGTAGGCGCTGCACATATTCCCAGGTCTGATGGGGTTCCTGTGAGTGTGCCGACCATATCTCCCAAGGATGCGTTGCTCTTGAGAAAGCTTCAAGAGGCGGGGAGTTCCGCTGCACCAGAAGATAGCCCTGAGCATCGTCATAGCATATAGGCTTCTTTTTCTGTATATGTATTGTGTACATGACAAACTGTATCTTTTGCTTGTAATTTTGTGTAAAAATGTTGAATAAGATACTCTTTTATGCATAAATTAAGTGCGTGACTTAAAAATATACTTGCATTAATGTTTGCAAAGTTTTGTTATTTGACCAAGTGTCTTGGCTCGTTATTTGCTAAGCTTTGTACGGTGTACTTAATATTTGCGCACCCTTCGTGGGATGCGCACAGAAAACTTACCTCAACGTCTCAAAAGTAAGGTGCTTAGCAAGGATGCGTGATCCAATGTTGATGGGTTTGCAACCCTCTTACTCAACGAGTGAATTAGTAGGTTTACTCATCCTTTATGCCTTCGTGAGTCTTAATTAGTGCATGCACGCCATGTAGGCAAAAATATAAGATAACAATATTGACATATATGAGTATGTACGCAATAAAGTGAAATACGTTATGGAGTTAGCTAGAAACCATAACATTTTATTGATACTTGCACGTTTTTTGAAAAAGTAAAAATACAATTCCTAAGAAAGAAAAGAAAAAACAAACACTTATTGGGCACATCCTAAAGTGCAAAGGTTTCTGTGTATTGGTCATAGCCTCGCCTAAAGATAGCATCTTTTAAGATTGCAGATGTTCCAGGTGCGCGCTAGGCCGTGACCTTCCATATCGCGCAGCCTGTATGCGCCATTGCCTAGTGCATCAGTGACCTCATAGGGTCCTTCCCATTTAGGTCCAAGTTTGCCTGTGTCTTCTGCGTGGCTCGCATCATTGGCGCGGTATACAAAGTCTCCTGGCCTGAAGGAAGTGTGTTTGACCTTTGCATCATAATACTTCTTCATTTTTGCCTTAGCCTTTGCTTCGCGTATAGCTCCGCGTTCACGTCTTTCTTCCAGTAAGTCCAAGTCTATGCGCCGCTCCTCGTCATTTGTTGTGACGTTGACCTCTGCTGTTCGTATAGTTAGCATTCCTATCTCAGCTGGTATGACGGCTTCTGTTCCGTAGACAAGGGAGAATGGCGTGTCTCCAGTACTGGTTTTGATTGTGGTGCGATGCGCCCATAAGACATGTGAGATTTCGTCCACCCACCTTCTTTTGTGTCTGTTAAGGCGTGCTTTTATTCCTTCACCTAGACTGCGATTTGCTCGCTCAACTAAACCATTGGTTTGTGGGTGTTTTACTGAAGCGAAGTGTTGTGTGATGTTCAATTATGCGCACCAATCTTTGAATGGGTTGTCACAGAACTGCTTCCATTGTCTGATATAATTTCTCCAGGTAGTCCGAAGCGACAGACAATGTTATCCCATACAAAGCGTTTGACCTGGTTGCCCGTGATGCTCACCACCGCCTTTGTTTCAATCCACTTCGTGAAGTAATCTATGGCTACGATGAGGAATTTTAGTCCTCCTGCTGCAACTGGAAAGGGTCCCGCGATGTCAATGCCCCACTTGTAAAATGGCCATGGTGAGGTAATGGGTGTTAGCTCTTGTTGTGGTTGCCGCGGAATTGGCCTGTGTACTTGGCAATTGTTGCACTTCTTTATCATATCGCGCGCATTGCGATGCATAGTTGGCCAATAATACCCCGACCGTAGAGCGCGCGCTACAACAGATCGCGGCCCTGAGTGCATGCTGCATGATCCAGCGTGGATTTCTCTGAGTACATAGTCTGCCTGAAGGGGTCCGACACATCGTAGCCAAGGTTGCAAGAAAGAACGTCGATAAAGGATGTTGTCACGTAGTTCAAATTGCTGCGCTGTGCGCCGTATTCTTCGAGCGTCCTTATGATCCTGTGGTAAGACTCCTTTGCTAATGAACTCAATGATAGGTGTCATCCATGTAGGATCTTGTTCTTCTATCACTGTGGATACTTCCATCTCCAAGATTGATTTTTTTTGTAAGGTTTCTACCAATACCTGTTTTGATAAGTGCGCAAAGCTCGTGGATGAGATCTTGCTAAGCGCATCAGCCTTCCTGTTGTCCCCTCTAGGCACTTGTTTTATTGTGAACCTGTCAAAGTTTTTAATTAAGGACTTGGTCTTGTCCAGGTATGGATCATGTGTTTATCCTTAGCTTCATATTCACCTAGCACATGGTTAGCGACTAGCCGAGAATCTACGTTTGCCTCCAAGTTGCGTACACCCATTTGGATTGCAATACGCAGTCCAGCTAGTAGGGCTTCGTATTCTGCCTCATTGTTTGTGGCTGTGAATTCGAAGCGCAGTGCATAAGTGAATTCCATACCTTCTGGATTTGTGAGAATAAGGCCTGCGCCTAATCCATCCACACATGAGGATCTATCTGTGAACAGAATCCAGGGTTCTTGCAGATCTGTTTTGGTTGTTGAGGTTGGACTATCCGTATCTGGCTTCTCAACAATAAAATCGGCTAATATCTGTCCCTTTATTGCAGTGCGCGGTCTATATGAGATGTTATACTCGCTTAACAAGACACTCCACTTTTGTAGCCGTCCTGATGCGTCAGGTTTAGAGATAACTTGTTTGATTGGCTAGTCTGTTATTACAGCTATTGGATGCGCTTGAAAATATCTGTGTAGCCTTTTAGCTGCGAATACTAAGGCTAGGACCAGCTTCTCCATGGCGCTGTAGTTAGTCTCTGTCTTCTTCAATGCTTTGCTAACGAAGTATATGGGTGTCTGGATGGAGTTTCTATCTGTCAATAGCACTGCACTAACTGCTCCATGGGTTGCAGATAAGTACATGATTAGTAACAGCTTTGGTTTTTTCTGGGCAAGGCTTAATTCCATCAGGTTCTATTAAGTATCCGAGGAACATGCCTTCAGTTGCGCCAAAGGTGCATTTTTTGGGATTTAACTTCATGTTTATTTGTCCCAATGTTTTGAACATTTCCTCGATATCGCGCACCAATTCATCCTCTGTGTGGCTTTTGATGACAAGGTCGTCCACGTAGACTTCCAAGTTTCGACCCACTTGTTTCTTGAAAGCTGTATCCACTAGTCGTTGGTATGTTGCGCCTGAGTTTTTTAGGCCAAAAGGCATTTTTGTGTAGCATTAAACCCCTTGACTGGTGTGGAAAGCTATTTTTTCTTCATCTTCGACTGCCATCTGGATTTGATGATACCCTTTGTATGCGTTTAAGAAGCATTTGAAAGGGTATCCGCACAGGGATTCTACCTTCCAATCTATTTCTGGCAGTGGGTAGCAGTCCTGTGGACATGCTTTGTTAAGGTCTGTGAAGTCCACGCACATCCTCCAACTGCCATCGCTCTTCTTTACCATCACTGGATTAGAGAGCCAGTCGTGGTAGTATACTTCGCGCATAATGCCTGCGTCTACGAGTTTGTGTACCTCTTCCAGAATAGCTTTTGCACGATCTGGGGCCTGGCCGCGCTTCTTCTGTCGTATTGGAGGGTATCCTTGTCGGATTTGTAGCTTATGCTCCGTGATAGAGCGTGGCACTCCAGTCATGTGTTTTGGTTCGCATGCAAAGATGTCTAGGTTCTTTTGCAAGAGTGCGCACACGGCTGCTTTGCCTTTGTCAGATAAAGATCCTCCAATCGAAACTTGTTGGTCCGGGTAATCGGGGTGAATAGCGACCTTTAGGTTTGGTGTTTTTTCTGTGCGCTATTCTGGAATATTCTCTACCTCAGTGGGTACTGCGTTGCATTCTTTTGGTGGTACTGTTGTGTTATAGAGGGTAACGACTCCTCCTTCCACTGGGAATTTGAGCATCCCATGTGCTGTGAATGGCACGACGTGCATGGATGATATTCCAGGTCTCCCAATGATGCCATTGTATGGTGAGGGAGACTTGATTACCATGAAATTTATCCATGTTGCTGTTGAGTGTTGTTCATCTCCTACAACCACTAGCAAGCGCAATTGCCCCATAGGCCAAATCTTTTCTCATGTGAATCCAGTCAGCGACGTTGTTGCTGGTATCAATTGACTTTGGATTTCAGGTCGCAGTCTTTTGAAACAATGATCGTATAGGATATCTGCGGATGCTCCTCCATCAATGTACATGCGGTGGATATCATGTCCCCCCGTATGTATTTCAATAGTTAGAGGTTCTACCACTGCGTTGTCCGCAGCTAGAGTAGGGAAGGATATCTCTTTTTCTGGAGAGAATTTTTGACTGACTTTTTGTTTTATCTTGCGTTGCCATGACTGTATCATGTATATGACGTCAGCTTTGTCTTTGGGAGGTTCTTTCTTGCCCCCATTCCTTTGCTTGTCCTTTCCCTCTTTGATGTTTTTTACGAGGTGGTCCATTCTGCCTTCCCTTACTAATTTTTCAATTAGTTGTCGTAGCTGGTCACACTCGTTGGTTGTATGGCCTTTTTGACCATGGTATTCGCAGTATCCATTCCCTACGCGCTTTTCCTCTGCGGTGCGCATTGGTGGAGGTTTTGGGAAGTTTACACCTTCTGTTACAAATATTTCCCTCGGAGTTTTTGTGAGCGGGGTATATTTGTCATTATCTCTTCCACTGCGATAATTCCTGCTGCAGTTGTTATTCTGATCATTGGATTGTCTTCTAGGCTGTTCTTGTTGTCTATAATTCGAGTAACCTTTTTTGCTATCCGCAGCGGCTGCTTCTCCTTGTATGAAGGATCTTGTGCGCTTTGTTAGCTCATCAAAAGTTTGGGGAACCTTGTCGTTTAGCTTCCGAATAAGCTCTGGGTTGTTAATCCCATTCATGAACCCTGAAATTTTTAGAATTTTGGGACACGCTTTGACCTGTATGCACTCATCCTTAAAGCGTTCCATAAAAGCACTGGTTGATTCCCCTTGGCGCTGTTTTACTCTGGCTAGTTCAACAGGGTTTTTAGCGCACTTCTTTCTTTGGGTAAAGTTTAGACGGAATGCTTTCCGTAATTCTTCAAACCCACCGATGCTCCGTCGTGGGAGTTTGCTAAACCATGTGCGCGCACTCCCGACTAATGTAGAGTTAAACATATGGCACCACACAGGTTGTGGCCAATTTTCGATAGTAGCAGTTGTTTCGAAAACCTTTAGATGGTCATCCGGATCACCTGTCCCATCATATGTTTTCACATTAGTGGGCATGCGCCTCCTTTTATGGTCGGAGTAATCGCTGATGCGTCGTGTAAACGCATCAACTTTCTGGCGACGCCATGGGAGAGACATGTCTTCATTTTCTTCTCTGCGACGTCTTCCTCTTGACTTCCAGTGTCCTGTTTCTCTATCCTCGTTGTCCGAGGAGTCACTGGAGGAGGAGTATTTTCTTTTTCGGCGCTTGCGCCGGCTTCCTTCAGAAGAAGAGCTTGAGGGGCTTTCACTTGGGGACATTCTTTTTCCCAATCTGTCGTGAATTCTCTTGCTCCCAGATTTGGAGGACCCTTGGCTCTGTGAATGCTGAGGTCCTAATCGGTCTTGTATCCCTCGGCTGCCAAGTCTGGAGTGAACATTAGTGCGCCTTTCGCTGCCTTCATATTCCTCTGAGTATTGTGAGTCAGATGTCGTACCCAACCTATCGTGGATAGTAGTACGTTTTTCGTTATCTGCGCGTCTTCCTCGTGGGTGGCGCGGTGGTGATGGTTCACGTTCAGGACCAAAATTGAGCCGGGCTTGAAGGCTCGCACTCGACCTTCTTCTTGCTTTTTCTTGCATGAGGGCAGTCAGAGTTTCATAATTTTGGGATACAAAATTTCCCAATGTTAGGTCAGGTGTGTCCTCAGTTGCTGCAAGAATATTTGCCTCAGTGTTGGGCGCCCTATCTCGGTTAGGCGCGCCTGGTGGTACAGTGTTGTCCACTGTAGGTACTGTTTGGTGAGGAGTAGTGAAGAGGGTGCACTGGAGTTCCTCAACGCTTGGGACCACTGTGGTTTGGGTAGTCCTTATAGGCAGTTCTACCACTGGAAGAGGTTGGGTTGTACCCGCCTCTTGGTGACCAGGTGCGCTGGTTGTCCCAGCAGCTTGTCTAGGGGTTGAATCTTCCTCTGGGGGACACGTGTTTTTTCCAACTGCGGAGTCCGCTGGCTTAAATTCTTATTCTTCGTCATTCTAGTTCCTTAGTTCTTAGTAGGGGTCCCACGGATGGCGCCACTTGTTGATACAAAAGTTGGGCGTTCCTGATTATGGGCTCTTGCTCTCGTACCAATTCGCTTTCTTAATGCTTGAAACCTGCGCACTAAGAAAATAAACAACACCGTTAGGCTTATCGTGAGATTGTCTCCCACGATTAGACTCCGGCGTGAGAGTAAGTAATCGATTTAAGGTTCTCGTAAAGAGTTTTAGGGTTTTGGATCGTACCTTTAATGAGAATTATGTTATTCCTTATATAGGCGCAAAATCCTTGTAGGGTTCGTGCTCCTTACATTTGCTTATCCGGGTTAAGGATATCCATTCCATAGATAGAAGATCTCTATCTATTCCGTTATTAATGCTACTGGAATCTTGTGATCGTTTGAATTAGTCATTCACTGTCTTCATTTCGGCTTTCGGTTCAATATCCATCACATGGGCCCGTCTAGTATTAGTGCATAGTTTCTTTGTTTTGTGTATTTAAACTTTGCTTGTACAGATTGCAGATATATTTACCAAGCTTCAATGTGGCCCGCGTTTCGTTTTCTATCTAGCAAACTCTCAATGTTACTCACCGCAACATTGTGAGTTTCAGGGGGGGGGGGGGGTTGTTAGTTAATAAGGTCGGCCCAATTGTATCGGCCCATTAGCCCGTCTAGTATTAGGGCATAGTTTCTTTGTTTAGTGTATTTAAACTTTGCTTGCATAGACCTTTTGATTCATTAATACAAATATATGTTATGTATTCGGTTTCTACAGAACTGAGTCTAATAACAAAAAATATATTAGAGACAGAATGAAGGGGTAGAAGACCCTAAGACTCTTATTAAAGGACAAGTACACCTAGTAGATGTTTGACATGATTTCTTTAAAAACATATTCGTCGCATGTTCTTAGGGCACAATAGCTCAAGCAACGTGTACTAGCTGCTAGACTTAACGACTTGCCAAAAAATTCAGTGGAGTAGAAATATGTTTTTATTTATTTATTTATTTTGGGTGCAAAGGTGAAAAAATATATTAGCTCAATACCAAGATACAAGTAAAGCATCCAAAAGAGCTAATGACAAGCCATAGCATCTGAACTTGAAGCTGAAACAAATAACCATACAACATTCAAACCATGAAACTCATACAAAACAACACTATACAAACAGCAGCTGTATCCTTTCCTCCAAACAATACTAAATTTGTTTTTCGAAGTTCCAAAATTAGCAAATATGTTGGGAACACGTCTAAAGTGTTGGTCATAGTTTATTTAATAGATTGCTATGTTAATTAGGCTTATATGTTTGTAATAGTTCAAGGCTTATGTAGTAAGCCCATAGGCCTTGATTTATGTTCTAGAAACACCACATATGGTGTTGCCTTAGCTTGTAAGACTATATATACCCCTCTCATTGAAGAGAAGGGTGTTGGTTCATTTTATGCATTTCACTTTCTTTCTCTCTTAAGCATAGAAGTTCCTTCCACTATCTTTCTCTCTCCAAAATATACTTGTGTTTGCATCAACTTAGTGACCTACAAGTGGTATCAATTGCCAAGGGATAAATTAGGTTGTTTTAGTTTAGATTTGGTAGAAATTTTGGGCGAAAAACTAGGTTTTTTAAGGTTTTTAGGTGTATTCCTTTCTGTCTCTGCGAGTAAGGACTTGTTTCTGGCGATTAACCTAAATTTTCGCGAGTAAGAAACAAGTTCTGCGAGTAAGACTTTATATTTTAGCGAGTAAGCTTTAGTTTCTGCGAGTAAGGATTACATTTTAGAGAGTAAGCTTAAGTTTCTGCGAGTAAGACATTTCTGCGAGTAAGACATTGCTGCGAGTAATAATTTTCTGCAAGTAAGCTAGTTTTTTTGAGAGTTACAACTTTCTGCGAGTAAGACTTCATAGTTTCTGCGAGTTAGCTAAATTCTGCGAGTAACAAATATCTGCGAGTAAGACTTCCTACTTTCTGCGAGTAAGCCTCAAAACCTAAAAATCCTGCGAGTAAGAAAGTCTATTATTTCTGCGAGTAAGCTAATCTCACATTTTCTGCGAGGAAGAAAAGTTTACATTATTTTGCGAGTAAGACAAAGTGTACATGTTCTACAAGTAAGCCTAAGTTTACAAGTCTCTGCGAGTAAGCAAAAGTTTTTCAAGTTTCTGCGAGTAAGCTAAGGTTTCAAACTTCTGCGAGTAAGGATTTAGTAACCTATTCGTCTTCAACTTTCGCCAAAACATCTAAACTTCTACAACAACCTCATTTATCCTTCAAAGATCCATCTTCGACACAAGTTTCTCTATCTAAACTTCAATCTTTACGCGAAATTCAAATTTTGGTATAACGGTGAAAATTTTGGCCCAAAATTCAAATTTTTAGGTCAAAATTCAATTTTTTTTGGAAAAATTTTTGAAACTCAAAATTTTCTTGTGACTTTTGAATTGCATTTTTTAGTGATTTTCAAATTTTGGGAGAGAAAATTTTCAAATTAAATTTTGGAGGGAAAATCTGAAATCGCTATCCTTGTGTGTCATATATCAACTATACATTTGAGTTTGATTATACCGATTACATCGCAACAATCACGGGGGACAGAAAATGTATCAATCAAGGTCGCTAATGAATGAACAAGTTCACAACTCCATCATCCAACATATCCTGCTCTATGGCAATGAGTCAAGACCTCCTATGTTACTCCCCGGAACATACACTGATTGGAAACTGAGATTTAAAATATGGCTCACAAATCACCCTGATGCAGATCTCATGCTTAAATCCATTTGAGATGGTCCATACAAAATGATATTTCTTGCTGACTTAGTCAAACCAGGGATCATTCTGACAATGGTCTATACAAAATGATAAGACTATAAACTGTTGCAGATTTGAATGATAATGAACTTGATCAGTACACTGCTGACAATGAGGCCGCATTCTTCATCACGTTAGCTCATCCCAACTCAATTTATAAGAATATGGACTATCAAGCCAGTGCTCATGACATGTGGAATTATCTTGAATCTATGCATCGTACAGAAAAACTTCATCACATCAGAATGAAACAGATTCTTGAATCATATTTAAGCATGAATCCACTAAAGAACATTCTCCCTGCTCCACCATCCCAAGCTATTGACCATGGATCAATAATTTACCTGAGCCTATCTTTATTCCACAGTACCATCTTGCAACACTAAATGATCATATGCAATCTCTTCTGCAAAATCTAGTGAAGCTTGGACAAGTATCTACTGAGAAAGGCAAAGGCGTAATCACTTCAACTTCTGAATGCTTTAACACAATGGAAGATACTGATGATGAAGAAGATCTTATCGAACCAAGCATGGCATTAGTTGCATATACAGAAAATCTGGAAAATGTGGAAGCTTAAGATTATCATTCAACTTCACTCTTTGACACTGATGCTGAAAACGATGCCACACTTAGTAACATGGAAGATGAAGGGGGTAATTTCAATATTGTTTTGCAAAGTTTTATGGTAGATGTGGCGGCCAATACAACAAATGTGATGTTAATGGCAAACATGCAGGAATTTCACATGAATGTTACAAGCCCAGAATATGATTCTGAAGATCCGTTTGTGGAATTTAACAAAAAAACAATGTTAATAAGAAAGGGGTTCTTACAAATTATGAAATCAAAGAGTCAGACTTTATCTAATTCCCGAAATCAAGTAGTCGTGCAAGGTGAAAGAGTTGATAGACAAGGAAGGAATGCTGAAAGGGCTGTTGGGAATGGTGAGAATACTGCAGATGTCGGTAATGCAGGCAATGAGGTTAAAGTATTGGATAAACAAGATGACAACAGCATATTAAGAAATGATACAGATGCAGATTGTGCATAGATCAGACCCTCCTATGACTCAGAGCCCAATTTTGACAAAGAACAGATGGATGAGGAAGATGTCATACCCATCTATGACACATAACCTAACTTTGACAAAGATCAAATGGTTGAGGTACAATCTACTGTTGATCATATTATGCCTGCAAATGAGAAACGACAATATGAGCAACCTAACTTCAGTAATGAAGGAGAGTTTGACCAGAATGTTGTTCAATGTCTAGACAAACGTTCTGAGTCTGAGTCCTTACCTGATAATCTAATAACTGAAACATCATACCAAAGTGTTGAGTCTGTAAACATTCTTCTCAAAAAGACCATTGCCCAGTTTCATAAAGATTTTTCAAAACTGAAGGCACATTGCATCTCACTTGAACTTAAATTGCAAAACGAATCTCTAACTTCAAGCAACAATGGTCAATTTTTGAATGAACAAAGTAAACGTGTGGATACATTAGTTAAAGAAAATGAGCTTTTAAAAGGTCAAACTCAAACAAAGGTGTTTGCACATGCTGCATTGCAAAACAAATTAAGAAGATTGACTGGCCAGAGTGTGGAAACTAAGTTTGCAAAACCATCAATCTTGGGGAAACCGCCTTTTCATACAATCAGAAAACAATAAGTGGTTAGACAACCATCTGCATTTAAATCTGAACGACCTAAATTTTCAAAATCTTGGTTTGCCTCCCAAGTTGTTGAGAAAAATAACTTGACAAAACCGGCCACTCCACCTTCTTGCCTAAGGAAAATGCATCTATGTCTGCTCAATCTCAACACGTGATTATACCTGGCTCATCTAGGATTAGTTCGAAAACAGTGTCTAAAACGAGCATTAAAAGTAAAGAGTCTTATGGCATATGTGACATGTACAAGAACTATGATCTAGAAAAGGCTAGGAAAAAGGCGCTACTTCAAAAAAATGGAATTCTAGGTTCAAAACTTCGTGTGATGTCTTCCACTGTAGTACAGAATACCATTAGTAGCAGCAAACCAAAACCTAAGAGTACTCAACAAACTAATAGGAATTGGCTAGCATCTAAGAGTAGTTGCGTAAATAATCATGATGTCTGTGCTTTAAAATATCTTCAAAAAGGAAATTCACTTGCATAGACACAATTAAATAAGTCAAACAAACCCGTTGAACCAAAAGTCATTATTCAAAAACCTAAGAAGTGGATTAATATAGGACATAGGTTTTCTCAAAGAAGTGATGCTCCCGCATTTCATTCAGTTTTCCATTTTACTTCCCATGTTTTCTTGTAGTACAGAAGCTTGTTTGTTGTTTTAAACCATAGTTTTGATTATTCAATTTTAGGAATCCTTTTATCATCCACAAGTTTATCAAGAAATTCAATCTCCTTCTTACATTGTTCCATTATCTTATCTTCCATTCTATTAGGAGTATCTTTCTTCAAAATCTCATTTCCACTGATACTATTCTCTACCATTCTTGATGTCATTCCATTTCTTCCACTACAAACATCTTCCATTGTTTTTCCATTAGTAACACCATTAACCATTTTATCTTTTTGGTTTTGTGAAATAGGAAAGGCAGGGAATTCATCATCATAACTCTCATTTAATATTTCATATCTGTTAGAGTTCTCAGCATTAGTCATAGACTTTCCACTTCCAGAGACATTAGAGGTTGATGTTGTTTCTTGATTTATATCTTTACCTTTGTCATTCACCCAAGTCTTATTCCTATACTCTTGTCTTTGGCTGTTATTGTTATTGTTGTAATTCCTCCTCTGTTGTTGCCATTCCTATTTTTATTTTACCTTTCCTCATACTCAATTCTAGCTTTAGCTTCTTTATTCTTTTTTCACTTGTTCCCCAACTTCCCTTTGAGCCCTATTCTCTTCCTAAGACCTTGGTCTATTACTGCACTTCTCATAAGAGTGGCCAAACACATTGCAATGAGAGCACTCATCAGGCTTCCAATCATACATCACATTGACCATTTTTGAGCCTTTAACATTCTTTTCTTTTTCTGTATACTCAATCTTAATCTCATTTTTCATTACTTTATGTGCCTCAATTTCCACTAACACCCTTGCATAATCAGTTCTTCCAACACCTTGTTGACACATTCTTACAGTCATCTCATCCATCATTATTGGTTTGCCCTGATAGCTAGCCAATGCACTAATACCTTCTTTGCTCCATGTCTCCATTGGAATGTTCATTACCCTTATCATTATCATTAAGCACTTCAGTTTCCACCATCACAGTTTTCACAACAGGGGTATTACCAGCCATCTCATTAGTACAACCAAAATTGCCCCCAATTATACCATTACTACACTTTATACCTTCATCATTCCCTCCTCCTAATAGATTTTCCTCATCACTAGCCTCAGGTTTTGTGCTATCATTCACATTAGTAATACTCTCAACTCCCTTATCCTTGTTACCAAACACTCCCATATTCTCCTTAAATGCTTTACTCCCTTTTTGAACATCATCACTATTCAAACTTTCCCTAGTATGATCCACCTTATCATCAGAATCTAATTCATTATTCTCATTACGTCTATGACTAAGACTGTTCATTATGTGATCATTATACCTTTGTGGAACCTTCAATTGCCTCTTATTTGACCGTTGTTTCTTTTTGTTCGAAATTCGAAATCAACATAGTGTGAAAACGGAGTATTTCCCTTGTATTCCTAATTCAATGTGTAAAAAACAAGTAATCTACACTACTAGAACTAATAGTATGGATTAATTTTGAATTTTGTGAAAATTGAAAATTTGGTCAAAATTTGGGGGATTTTGAAATACGCTCTAAAATAAAAAAAATTAAATCGATAGGAGTATGCGGAATACAAAATAGAATCGATTTATCAGTTCAGATTCATGAATAGAGACGTAAAAACGGTCGAGATTCAAGGTTTTATTGATTTTTAATGGAGGATAAAAACGCGGGAAAAAACAGTTAGGGGGAGAGAAGGAGAGAGACTCTGATTTCTTAACATGTTTCTGATTTACAACAAATGCGTGAAAGTGATTTGGAGCCGTGTTATTTGGTGAAAAAAATAATGAGTTTACATCTTCTTCTATTCTGAAAAACAAATAGTTAACGGATGGAATCATAATAGCTAAAGAGATTGAAATTTTATAAAAGCTAGAACGGAATCTTTAGTCAGTAACCAAAACAGTTCAATATAACTAAACTCTAGATTAAAATATGGTAAGGAAATTCGATTTTGGAGTACAAAGTATTGCACTCGAGCATGCTTTGGTTCAAAAGCTTTGGACCCAGTCTTTTTACTTAATTTAAGGACATAATCACGATCATCTGTTTTCACAATTATCCAACGATTAATCACAACTTTTATGCTTTAATCCGCGAGTAACATGTGAGAAGCTACTGGGACGCAAGACATGTTATTGTTTAGTGACGTTGTGGGGGATATAACTAATGGTTAATTACTAGGAAACTTTTTTACCGGTATAAATATATTAAAAATTAGCAAGCTAGAAATTACAAATCCCACTATGACATAACTCATTTTGTTTTGATTCCGAGCTTACCTTACTTCTGAGTATGGACTAAAGACACACATGTTTGTCTAAGCAAGTTCTGACTCGATCGATGAATTACAGTATGTTAAGCATTACTTCTTGTAGTGACATATGGGTTTTTTTTTAACGGCTATCGTAACATAGGTTTAATGTAGTCAAGAGAAATAGGATTTATATTTACTCGCACATAGTACACTTATTTTGGACAAGACGTCTCTCATCAAAAGCCAGTAAATGGAGGACGCGAATCTTCTTAAATTAGATTGTACACACTTGTTGATTTTAACCTGGTACCTTTAAATTACACTGGAAAATGTCTCACTCAAGTAATACAATTCCTAACATAAATACGCACCTAAATCAATCCCGGTCCTTTTCAATTTCAACGGTGACTATGCAGAAGAAATAAAATGTAGTACGTCTTTTCCAAGTATGGACAACTAAATGAAAATATTTTCTTTGATACACTACTACCTAGTCAGCTAGATTTCATGGATTTTAGTGTTTCACTTATGCTATTGGAGCTTTTAGTTTTGAATGAGTGTTTTAGATACAAAACATGAATTAGTTGATAGCTCTTTCACTCACATATAGTGATATAGATGACAACAAAAATAAACCAGACAAATGCCACAGCTATCAATTGCAACAAAAAGGGGCCATCACTTTGCACTATACTACCCATCATGGAATTATTGAGGTGCACATGCATAAATATGTTTCTAATGTTTGTATCCCTCCCCTTTTTGTTCTTAAATCTTTCTTACTTTTATGAAATGATTAAAGGAGAAAGAAGATAGACCCAAGTAAAAAATAATTAATTTTTAAGCAATACCCATTGTTTCAAAGAAGAGAATTATTGCTTGGAACCATCTCTAGTATCCCAAAAAGTGAATATAGATTGGTTCCCATTCATTGATGCCTCTTTAACAGTTTCTGTCTCCCTCTTTTTGTTTTTGAACATGCTTTGATTGTCAATTGCTACCAACTCCATAAGGAATGGATCGACATATACTATCTCTTTATGATACTACGTATGTTTTACATTTTATTATATAATTACTGTTTTATCAGATTACGGTCATACGGTGTATAAGTTGAACGCTTTTACGGATTAAGATAACTGGGGAACTCGATCTTGGTAAATCTGGAGATTCTATGAGGAGATTTAATGTTTGAGGAGATTTAATGGAGATTCTTGGAATACTAATGTACTTAATAACAACGATACTAGCTGAAAATATATATCCCAAGCAAGTTATTTTACCATTAACGCATCATAGATCGAACACATATAACCGAGGACCTTAATGTGATTATGAGTGAGTTTTTATTTGAATTTTTTATATGACTCGTAGCAGAAAGTATAATCATACTTACAAAGTTAGAAAATATCCTTATAAGACGGTTCAAAGACTTCAATCTTTGGTAGGTTAACATAAACTTTACCATTAATTTTACAAAACCATTGATCTACAAGAGTAAATCTTTACGCAAATAAGTGTAAATAAAATACATGCAGTACTACGAAAAGTCAAATTCGGGCAACATATAAAGGATTGTGGCCATACAGTTGGAGCCAAACCACCTTAGTTTGTTTGTTTCAACGTCTGGACCATAACAAGCTCTTGTAACTTGTAACATGCATTGAAAGTTATTTTCATTTAAAGTTGAGCTTTTCCAACCCATCTGGTACAAGCTCCATATCTTATAATCATCTACTGTAACATCCTGAGATCGTGTTTGATTTCTTTCATTAAAAAGGAGAGCAAGTTGGTTTCTACTTTCTAAATACTTTTGTAACCAAATAAAATCCGATCCCACGGAAGCAAAATAATTTCACAAAGAACCTGCTTTCAATTTATCTATGAACTTGAAATGTGGTGTTGTGTGACCAACACA